>OZ004715.1:17882697-20702697 GCA_963924515.1 Vespertilio murinus | reverse complement strand
ATGACCGTGTTACTGTTAACTGACAATATGGGGCAATTGGAAGAGGCAAAAACAAATTTAAAACAAACAAAAACAAAACAAAAAAACCCTATAATACACCTACTAAACAAAAGATCCCTCTCATGTAACACATAACAGAGATTTAAATATTTTTTTTCTCCCCATTTGGATCTCAAAATGGATCTGGCGCAGGCCAAAGTTGGGGCAAACGTCCTCCCGGCGGAACAGAACCCAGACCCCCCCCTGGTCCAGAAAAGGGCCATTTGTCTGAAAAGACTCCACTGAGCATGCTCCACCTTGCCACTGGAAGATGCCAAGCGCTGTCACAGATGGCGGGCTCTGACAGTTCCCATCCGCAGCGCCGATACTCGACAGTTCAGCACAAGATCAGTGACATTCTGTCTCATTAGAACCACGCTAATTATCACAGCTAGTTTCAGGGGAAACCATGTGTTGCAATGGTCAATTTGAAGGAGTCTGTGCATCAACAAACTGGTAATAAGGATCAGACACCTTATTATATGACAGCATGCTGTCTATGATCTGATTTACAGAATCAGAGGCACCGAGGCGGCCGAGGAGGCTGGCAGTTTATGAAACAGTGTGTTTAAGCCCAATTCCTCAAGCACACTGGCTGGAAAGGGAATTATTTTTTTTAAAAAAAAACACACACGCACAAAGACAACTGGAATTGCTGAATCAAGAAATCAAAGCAGATGAAGCTCCTCTATTCACATACCACAGACGTAGATTAAGACCTAGGAAACAGACAGCTTCATCCATTAACAACCGTACGGCAACGCCACAAGCGGTCTGGAGCGCTTATTTTTACATGGTATTTAATGACACGTGAGAGAATGGCTGTATTCGTACTAATCTCTAAAATATAGACTGTACATATATATGTTTCTTAAATGGGTGGTCTGTGATGTAGCTGTGCCATTTTTTTTCCCACTCAAAACAACCGCCTGTGTAAAAGCATAAAACTATACTTAAAAAAAAAATCTCAGAAGTTACTTTTAAGATACCAACAGTGTCCTTTCGTCAGGGCAGAAAAAAACCACCCTACGTTAGATTTGTCTTCCCATCCTATCCCTCTCCGAGCACCTCTCAAGGACGTGCAACTTTAATGCTGCCGGCGCTGTCTTCCTATTGTCATTTTGCATAAATGCATTTTCACTGCTCACTCGTTTCACAGGGCCTTTATGTTCATTTCTCATGTGAGGAAGAAAGAAGATAAAGCTGAAATAAACCCTCCCTTTACTACCAAACACGTAAAAGATAACTGTTGAGACTTCTGAGAAAACACTTCGTCTTATAACTCGGCACATTGTTCAAGGATTGTATCGGGGTTCCTGTTGTGTGCTAAGCTTTTAACGGAATGACACCGTGGTTTCAGACGCAGGCCTGTTAAAAGTTAAACCCCCCCTGGTGTGGCGTCTTCCCTACTTCCACTTTGTAGACACGCGGCCCTGTCCGAACGCACTGACTCTTCAACTGTCAGAAGAGGATTACAGAGGAGTTGCCAAGAAGAGGAACTCTGACAGGATATTCTTGGCCCACACTTTTCAACCTCCACTAACATTTTTGGACAAGAGGTGGCCTTAGATGAAGCAGAGTCTACAAATACAGGATTGGTAAACTCATGCTTTAGTATGTACACTCTGACCTGCTCTTTGATTCATTTTTTAAATTAATTTAGTGATTTTTAGATGGAGAGGAAGGGGGGAGGGAGGGAGGGAGGAAGAGAGAAACACTGTTGTTCCACCCATCCATGCATTCATTAGTTGATTTTAAAATATATATATTTTATTGATTTTAAAGAGTTGGCCCAATATTCATAAACTGATTACTTTCAAATCTTGTCTAAAATATCCCTATGACATTTTCTAAATATGGAGAAACTGGGTGGGCTTAATGAGTTATGACTACGTTTGCAACAGTTGACTTATTAAGTGGGTGAATGAAGAAAATGTATTTACAAGACTCTAATTTTTAATTTAGGGGAAAAGAGTGAAACTTTAAATGATTTGAAAGTTGCAATAAGATAACCAGAAACCTTCTGTTCACCCTGCTTAAAATAGTAACTTCAAGTGTCTGGGGAAAAACACCTCTTTGTATGACTTTTTAGCTAAAAATATAATGGAGCAAAACAAGTGTTCTATTGGGTAATTCTGGACCGCCTCGATCAGACCCTAGATTTACTAAAACACATGCTTGTTTTTATAATTCAGAAATATGGAAAGGGCTTATATGTATATCCACAAATTTAACTCTTCAAAAATAAAACCTATGTACCTTCAAGCCAGTAGCGTATACCCATATCTATGCATTGGAAGCTTTCCATTTCAATAGCCTTGCTCAACAACAACAGAGATATAAAGATAGGCCTACATTTATGAAAACTCACTCCCATGTAGCTTCCTCATATTCAGACATGTGAGATTTTTGAGGACCGGCTACCAGCACAGAATGCCTTAAATAGGAGAACGCTGGAACTCCACATCCTTCTTACTCAAGAACGCAGGACAAGCCACCAACAATGCGTTAACGTAGAGGTGGGCAGACTGCTGAGATGGCTGCGCTCCAGGGTGTCCTGCTTCTCACCCTCCCACTCTGTCCTCTCCTGCTCTAGGGAGATGATCCAGGGCGACCTAAGCTGTATTTTCCCAGGGTCTCCTCTCCCCAATAAACATTCGTGACATTGCACTAGATGGAGAACATGCAAAGTGGTGGTGCTCTCCGCAGGCCCTGGCTGAGGAAAACTCCATTCACCCAGGAAGTGCTCTGAGGACACCGTGTGACTCTCCTCCCGGGGACGGCTGGCAAAGGGGTCGGGCTCTCCCATCTGCAGGGGCCTCCCTCCCGCAGGTCTCACGTGGGAGGCTGCACAGGTGACATCGCGTGGCAGCGAAGTCTGTCACATGGACATTCCAAAAGAGTGAAATCGGCACAGAGCTTCAAGGTGCTGTTCCCGTGAAGTGCAATTTAATTCTAACAAAATATAAGGTGTCTTCACTCGCATGCTAAGATGCAGAAGGCAGTCATGGTTCCCTGATTCCCCCCCCCCCACCCCCTGGATTTTGTCACCATAGATTCCTGTTCCCAGCAATGAAAATTACAGGTTAGCCCTAGTTCACGCCCATGTTGTGATATATTATGTCTTACTGTATTTACGAATTCCAATCACCATCTCTAAATCCAAAGGTAAAAAAAAGGTGTCCCCCCACCCCCCCGCATCAGGATGGGGGGAGAAAGCGAGAGGCTTTGAATTATTTGGCCTCTTCAACTGCTTGTGCTCTTCCCAGAGGAGGAAACCCTCTTGTCTTGGGGTTCAGAACTGTACCTACCAACCAGCCAATGCCACAGCAGAGTCCTCTCACTCTACGGGACTGGCAGGTAGAGGAGGCAGAAGATTACAGTGAAAGCATGCTCAGACCAATAGAATTTTCCCTGTCTAGTTGCTTTACCTGAAAGGAATGCTCTGCTCAGTAGAGAAATCATTTTCTAAACACGCCGCTCAGTGACAGCCCTTCCCTCTTCCTGCGTTACCGCATCTGCAAACTCCACCAACGCGCGCGCGCGCGCGCACACACACACACACACACACACGTGGAAATCAATGTAACAAGCCCATGTACAAGGCGAGGCCTACAGCGCTGCTAATGTCCCCTTGCTGGACACACACCTTAAGTCTCAGCGCTCTCGGGGGCTTTGCCGTGGAATAAAATTAGATTCCAACATCTGCCGCCATTAAGGAAAAAAATTCCATTTCCATCTCCCATATGAAAACACTATAACCAATGAGCAGTAACTGAACCTTGATACCGTAATGGTTATTACCCAAATCAACTATTTTTTTTTTTCCTGGAACAGTAAAATTAGCGAATTCTGCTCTCATAATTATTTGACTGTTATCAGACTAAATGTTTGATAAAATTCCAATATGACTCACTTGAAAAAAAAAAAACCAAAAACCTGCTGCTTATTTGAATACCCAGAATATAAAGTGTATTCATTTGTAGCTATTCACATTATGTTTAAAGCATGTCATCTTTTTAAAGTTGGCATTAGCCAGCTTTCCTACCCAAGCACAAAAATCGCCTACCTTCCAGGTTGCACCCGCATATTTTTATGCAGACACTTCTATTAGAATTAAAAACAATCTCATTCCCATGACTCACGGAAGAGGAGAGAGAATACAGAAGTGGCGGGACCACCGAGTGGGTTTCTTTGACTGGAAACAC
This sequence comes from Vespertilio murinus, assembly GCA_963924515.1. Lineage (NCBI taxonomy): Eukaryota > Metazoa > Chordata > Mammalia > Chiroptera > Vespertilionidae > Vespertilio > Vespertilio murinus. The sequence continues at coordinate 20,698,450 of OZ004715.1, read as the reverse complement.
TTTGTGTATCCCTCAGTGCCCACCACAGCTATGACGTGTCTGGGTCCATAACATTCCGGGGCTGCAGAAACTTCAAAATAATTGTACTGCCTGTTGTTCAGGATATCTACCTAAGGCTTTCTCTTCATATTTGAAATACATGAAGGGAGAATAAAAAGGTCTCTGAGCCTCTTGCGTAGCTCATGGGAAGGCATTTCCCATTTGTGTATAGCACTGCGTCATTTTATAAAGCTCTTCTGCGTACATCATACATACCATGTAACCTCCTCCTCGTGTTAGAAGACTCTTGGGCTCAAAGGGTGAACTAGTTTCTCACTATTATAATACCAGCCACACAGCCTGGACCACAGCCTCCTCGGGGTCCTCTCGCCCGCCCCGCCCCGCCTCCTCATCGGGCATGGACAAGGGTGCTCTCCGGCCCCATGCTGGTTAGAATCTGTCAGCAAAGGAAGGGAAGCCCCCCACGTTTCTACTATCCACGAGTCCAATATCCCGAACCCGTCTATCCTGGAGCGGGGTTTAACTTCGGTCCGGATGCCGCCTGGAGCCCCGAGGAGGCGCTGCCACGCAGGGCAGGTGTAGAGGACTGGGGTCGGCGCTCCTGTTCATTGGCCCTGTGTGCAGGGGGAACACTACGCTAGCTCACGGGGTTCCTCAGAATTAAATGTAGATAACGAAGAATACACGATGGGGTGTAGCAGAAAAGAGGTGGCGGGTGCTAAGTCGACCTGGAGGCAGAATCAGAGAAGACCCAGCAGCAGGTGGAGCTGGATGGGACTGTGCACCCTGCTTTATCGATGCCCCCCGCCCCCCTCAGCCCCATGTTCGGGGTCCCCGCCTCAGTCTGACAGTCATTGCCACATGTCTCCAAGGTGTAAATAGAAATGGAATTCTGGCCATGAAAAAGGTCGGTCTGAGTTGAAGGTTTTTTTTTGTGTGTGTGTTGTTGTTTTGTGTTTTTTTTTAAATTTGTTTTCTCGTTTTTCTGTTCCCGTCACAAAAACCATGGCAGAAGAACAGAAGCAAATGAAGACCTCCCTTGTGAAGTCCGACCTCCTCCCCTGGGGTTCCACACTGCTTGGGGCCCATCTTCTTTGAAAGAAACCATCAAGCTTCCCGCCTGTTTTCATCAACAGGGCGGTGCTGACAACCAAACCACACAACCAGGAGAAAGCTACAGAGATGCTCTGTCAGGAGGTGCAGTAAATGAGGAGTTAAGAACAGCCATCCGAGAGAAGGAAGTGAACAGGTTAACTCATGTGGTGACGCCACCGCCACCAACGGGCCCTGGGATTCTCTTTCCAGCAGGAATGAGAGATGGGCTAACCGTGTTGGGGGTTCAGGAAACACCATCTTGGCAGAGAGAAGAGAAGAGAAGAGGAAGAGGAAGAGGAAGAGAAGAGAAGGAAGGTAAGCAAGGGGCTGCTAACCATAAGGGGCTATGCTATAGTCAGATGGTTTAACACCAGTGAGCCGCAAGAATTTTTAAAACATGCAATACCTGATTATTCAATCAGGGGCACTGACCTCTTTTCCCTTAGGTAGTCAAAACAACAACAACAATAACAACAACAAAAAAGCCCACAATGAGAATAGCCAAAACAATAGCTGTCCAGTGTGAATGCCCTGTCTTGAACCATAAATATATAGGTCATATAATAGAGTTCTATCATAATAAGGTTGCTTCTGATTGGTTAATTCATGGTACCAAAAAATCCTTATATACAAGGATGGGCACTTTTGAGCAAACTATAATAACTATTATTATGTTCTATAAATCAATCAAAAGTACACCTTATTTTTTTTTTTGTCAGATTGACAACAAGTATGTTTTTGGGTGTGCTGCAGAATTTTAGTAATTAGTTTACGTGTGCTATGAAACGAAAAAGGTTCAACATCGCTGCTCTGGTCAGAAAGGAAAATGGAGAAGGGGGAGGGGGAGATAAATCAAATGACATATGATAAGCAAGCAAGTGACAGGTATCAAAAACTTTTAAACCAAAGAACTTATAAACTCATACGCACAACCCATGGTCCTGAGCAATAGGGTAGCGAAGGCCTGAGGGAGAGGAGATACGGGGGGATCTGTAATACTGTCAACAATTAAAAAAAAACACACACATGTTTTAAAATTCATTTTTTCTTTGTTTTAAGCCTGACAGGAATACATGTCTAGTTTCTCTGTTTGTCTATTTTGGAGACTTAGGGAAAGTATTTGGCCTTGTAGGAACTTAGTCTGTTGCCCTTGACAATTTAATTGTCTAGGTCAGAAAAGATGCAGTATGAGAGAGAACAGCAAGATTATATACATCTAAGTATGAGATCCTCATCACAATCAGACTGCACAGCCCAAACACGAACATGCAGGGGGGAGGGGGAGGGGTGACGTGAGAACAGGACACTTCCCCTTAATGCCTCGTCTTGGCATGTAAATGAAGACATCTGAAGAAGCACACAGGTTTGCAGCGGCTCTAACATTCTATCATAATTAGAAACATTTCAAGAGCCCTGTAATTTCCAATCAAAATTACAGTAATTTCCGATATACAAGCCATGATTCATGACAGATTTTTACATTCCATGAGAGATTACGGTGGCCTGATGTATGACACGCTGAGTGCGGCACTAACATAAACAATTCAGTTTAATGTTTAAACAGCACTTGATGTTTAGAATCTCACAATAAAAGAAACATATTATTGTAGAAATTATCACTTTGACAGTGATTGAAGGGTAGGCAGGCATGTGGCCTATAAAGCTATAATTTTTTACAGTCCACAGCTTGAGCTTCATCATTTTTCTATAACATTTCCAAGATATCCCTTAAGTGTTTCATCCAGCCTATAACTTAAACAAGAACAACCTTTTTCTAAAGCAAAACTCCCATCTACGCTATCAATGCGGATAGAAACTGTAGGAAAGGCTCAAAAAAGCAGTAGACTGTAAACACCGTCGGGGCTGTATATTCTTATCAAAATTCACCACAGTGTATTATTATAAAGGGGGGTTCGTTAATGATAACACAAATATACTTGTTTACCATTTCAATAGTTGTCCAAATCTTACCTGAGCCCTTGACTGCCTCTTAAATTCTCCCCTTGGTGGTGTTATCAGAGGAAAAGACAGTGTAGTATTCTTTGGGTCTCGTAAGACGCATTCTTGCTTTGAACAAGGGCTTATAGATAATTGTGAGTTCCTGCATATAGATGACTCGGCTTTTGATGAACATAAATTATCAATATACGGCAATAACACTGATGAAGAACTGCACTGTTTTGTTATGTTTTCATCTTGGTTTGTAGGAATTTGTAACTCCTCCAATTCAATTCTCCTTATTAATTGATCAGAGATGGGACAATTTTTCTAATTATAATTCGATTTGTGTGTCATATCTATAGAAAAGCAACTCATTCATATGCAAAGATATACGTGTGTGTGTGTGTGTGTGTGTGTGTGTGTGTGTGTGTCAATTTGTTTTAATAAGTACGCTTAAGATGTATAGGTGCCAGAGCTGGAACAGAAGAAACTATAATGTTTCTAGTATTTTAGGACAGAAATCAAGGTCATTTAAGTAATGACGGGACAACAGTAATTCAAGTTATTTGTTCCACTACAATGGGCCAGACTGAGAAACTTCCTATACGTTACAGCCTTACTCTCCTTCTGAAAAACAATTATCAACTGACCCCGGGATTTATTAAGAAGTCCTAGGTCTGGAGGGTTGGCTTGTGGAGGGAAATAAAACCACGTGTCTAGTATCAGAATCTCAACGTCATGTCTCACAGGAGAGTTCTGCCCATAATCCCGGGGACCATGACCCCTCAGCGATGCCAATGCACACGGAAAACAGACCTCCCGGAGACAGATAAACCTCCTCCATGCCTAGGCGAGGCTCCTACCTGGCTCTTGGTTGCGGCGACCTTGGCAAACAGTGCCTGGGACACTTTGGCGCGCTTCATTTCCTGCTGAATCTCGTCATAAATGGAAGCATTAATGTTCATGGTATTGTTCTCTGGCTTCCCATTCCTCTCCGTGGCAATGGTGGCTGTTTTCACCTACAAAACAGTTGGAACAGGGCTGTCATTCTTCATTGGTCAGATTGCCTTGAAGCTTCCCAGGCTCCGCATTCAAAGGAGACACCGCCGCTCCTTTGATGATCACCATGATCAACCATGCAGTCACTCAGCGTTAGCCATTACCCCGAGAACGGGCTGCTTGAGTTAAGGAAGTCACACTGTCACAGGTGACTGCATCTGTAATATGACAGCCCCTGCCAGCCGACAACAAGGAATTATAATGCCATCAAGTAAGTTTTCTGGAAAGCTAAATAGTTTCAAAGACTTGAAAACCCTAAACTAATTGTTTCCCCAATTACCGCCCATTGCAATTCTAACAAAGGAAATTCACGATTAAAGTCATAATGCACGGTGCTTGTATCTTCACTCGGTGCCTGTGCCTCATAGACAATCGCACCGCTAATAGCTATTATATACTATGGCCTTTTTCAATTTTAGGCTTTTTTTCCTATATACCCTTTTCCTCGTGTTTCATTTTTAAAAACCTTCCATAACAAAGCCATTTGCAGAGCTGCGCATTTAAATCTTCTACCCATCCATGAAACAGGTAGAGTGCCTTGCTTAATTATCATAAAGGCTGGTTGCGTTTTACACGTGCGTGTCCAAGCTATTCCGTGTAATTATTTCGTCTTTCCCTGGCACCCCTGTACAGGACTGTTTCTTTTTGACTCGTGGAACCAGACTGTAAGACAATGTTCCACAATATTTAACAGATCACTGCTGCGAGTTACACAAAATATATAATCAGCGGCTTAAAAAATATATATCCAAAAATGTATGATCCTGGAAGATGAGCGTGCGTGCTGTTGGAAATAATGATAAACAGGTGCCGGCAGAAAGAAACGCCACATAATTTTTTTTTTGGGGGGGGGGGATGATTAAATCACACCCTCAACATTTATTAGTACTATTATTAATCTTTAAAACTGCAAATTTATTTTTTTATCACGCAGTTATGTTGACCAGTCTGATAAATGTACATATGAAGCATGTGGCTGTCCCCCTCCCCCCCTCCCCTTTCCTTCTTTTGATAAAGAAGTGAGAAAGTTACCACGGACGCAGGTCCATGTTTTTCCTGGCAACGCAACTCATAGAGGGCCCGGTTTCTTAGGGTCCTTTACAGAACCGAGGATTTTGTCCTCTAGAAATTTAGCATCTTGGACCATTTCTCACACACACTATAAACATTAGGCAATGAAATGCACTTTAGAATAAACGAAGGAGGGTTATTTTTTGGCTGCAAGTCTTCCAGGTTTATTTCACACTGTCCCGAAATACTGGCATCAAAAGTGGGACAAAGGTTATCCTAGGCTGTTCAATTCTCTGCTCTTAGGGAGTAAAGATGAGCCCCTTTGATTTTTTTTTAAAAAAGATACGTTTTTATTGATTTCATTACGGAAGGGAGAGGGAGACAGACCCAGAAACATCCATGATGAGAGAGAATCACGGATTGGCTGCCCCCTGCACACCCCCTACTGGGGACTAAGCCCGCAACCTGAGCACGTGCCCTTGACCAGAATGGAACCCAGTACCCTTCAGTCCACAGGCAGACGCTCTATCCACTGAGCAAAAATCAGCCAGGGCAATATAAGCCCCTATTAAAGGTGCCTCCTGAATCCTTTGGATTTCTCGTCAGTTAGCAAAATCGCTCACACGTCTGGCTTGCCGTAGAGAGAGAGCTGGACTCTTCCGCCCTGACACTGCCTAAGCGCTGAAGGCTGTGAGACCGCTGGACCGCAGGCCGAGGTGAGGACACGGAAGGTGAGGCCGGACAGGCGTCTCTGGCTGACTGGCCTCAGCTGCCCCTCCTGCCGGGTCACTGGAGGCAGGGGTGGAGGCCTGACCTGCAGGGTCCCCGTGCAGCGCTGTGACGCCAGCATGCAAGGGCACTCACGGGGGCATATGAAGGACTGGAGGCCACTGAGCACAGACGCTGGGCTTTGATGCAATAATCTGCTAAACACCACTTTAGGAGCCAGAAGAGTTAACGCATTACCATAAACTGCCTACAAAGTTGCTTTGGTGAGATTCACAACTTTGCTCTGGGGTGGTCCTGCTTTGAGGCCAAAGAATAGAGCGGATCACCCTCTGGGGTCCCTTTTAATACCTACTTTTCCCCCTGCCTAAATGAAAGAGGACAGAAAAGCCATTTCAGCCGATTTGGAAATGGGATGGGATGGACGCGGGGCACGAAGTCCGGGGCATTGGAAGCAGCAGTTCCCTGGTAGCAACCTGCGGAGCCACAGCTGCCAGAGAGCAGTCTTTGGGAACTCTCAGCGTTTCATGGTTTTAAAAATAATTTGCATTCTTTTGTAAAAAAAAAAAAGCGGTTTAAGAACTTATCCTGCAGGTAGGCTCTAATCATCTGTCTCAACACTGTGATTGTGTCTCTAAAAATTTCTTTGGTTTAATATTTTTTAAAGCAATTAAAATTTGAATCAAAAAAGCAAGATTTTTAAATCATGGAGTGGGGGATCAAATAATTATTTCCTGGGAGCCAACACAAAACAAAAGTGGGAAATAAGAGCACACTAAACATTAAAGAAGAAGAGGAAGAATAGGAGGAAGAGGAAGAAGAAAAGAAGAAGAAAGTGAGAGCAACAACTTTTAAAAACATATAGAAACCCGCATCACTCATTTTAAAAAGATTTAGAAAAGTTCTTTATCATCTCGTTGGCTTAGATATGCATCTTATCATAGATAAGCCATTACAATTCTGGAATCACATTTTTTCCTAAACACAAGCTATTGCTTAAGGCCAACTGACTTGGACGGCTTTTCAAAAAACACGAGGGCTGAATTTTTCCCCAGGAAAAAATGGAAACAAAAATCTTTTATACCTCACTCTACTAAGTACTATTTTAGCTTAGTACAAAAAAAAAAATCTTCCTTAATCCTGGTTTAGCTTTTAATATTATATCACACATTAAAATTCATAAAGTAGATCATTCCAGGCAAAACAAACTACTCTTCAGCCCTTCTCTGCAAATAGCACAGGAGGCAAAATAAACGCGGCTGCTTTCTGAATAGCTTTTATCAAGGTGGGGTGTGCTACTCCATCATTACGGCGGCGCCGGGAAGCAGTTAAGCGTTGAAGCTTCTGCCATGTACCAGCCCGTGTGGGGACGGGGCACAGCCCCAGGGTCTTTTATTTCACTAAAACCATGCCGTCAAATTCTATTTTTGTTTTCTTTCTGTACAGCTTGCATGCACCAGGTCATGCTACAAAATGAACGGTACACACGACATATGTGCTACATGTCACATGCACAGTGCACTCAATGAACTCTACTGTGGTCTGCATGGGTAAATATGCACTATTCCTCGAGGCAGGAGCACAAGCTCACAGCACATGTGTGTGTGCACGCACACAAATAAAGTTTGATGTGGTTCGGCTAATAATTATGAAAATAAACACTAACATTTATGAGTTGCTTATTATGTGCGGGGCAGAGCGTTAACAACACATTAACTCTAGCATGCGCAGTAGCCCTGAGCAGGTACTATTACTGCCCCATTTAAAATTTGATAAAGCGCTCCTGAAACAAAGACGTTTAAGTCATGTGTCCACAGGCCAGGCTGAGAGCTAAACGGAAGTCGGTCTGATGCCAACGCTTACTTCTTCATTTGGAAAAATTCTTATTTTTGAAGGCACGCTGGACCTGGTTTTTGGTGGCCCTTTGCTAAGTCTAGTTTATTAATATCTATTGTTTAGTAGTAAATGACTATCATTAATTTTACAAACCCAGTCTGGATTTACTTTTCAAGGCATATAAACCATAATTTTTCTTTTCTTGGTAAGGTTATGCAAGAAATGCACTATTTAAGGCATTCTTATGGTGATGGGATATAGTCCATATTATCAAACTTTTATATATTAACACCGCCTGGAGGGTTATGGTTGTAGAAACAATACTAATTATTTTACAAGTCCTCTAACTTTCCAGAGATGACTGTTAAATGGGAAACAATTTACAAGCATATAAACAAGATCTTAAAATAATGCTGGTCAAGGAATTTATAACAAATGAAACTTTAATCATGTATTAAGCTCCTGCCCATAACTGGACCTATGTTTCATTGAAATATAGAAGAGGTTGTTATGAAGAGACAGAGGGTGCAGCTACCAGGTTAAATTAATGATATACAAACTGATATGAACTTCATACATTTTCTAAAGCATAAACTATCACCCCACCCTTTAGAAGAAACTAAAGAATTACTAAGGAGCTGTAAAAAATAAAGGGAGGAAATTATATAACTAATATAAAAAGTTATAATTTGGTAAGTATAGGCCTTCAAACAGTCCCTATGAAAACAGAAATTGCTAATTCACCTCCAAAAGTCATGCATATTAAAACACACAAAATAAAACAAGAGCAAGCACCCACCTAAACAGAAATCAACTTAAAACTGACCTGTTCTGTGGAACCAATTCCCACAAAGTAACCATTAATTATTATTAATAAAACCCCTTTAATAAACTCATCTGGTTTAAACTCAATCTGCTACGTAGATTCAGAAAAATAAGCCTTTAAGACGAAGGAGTTTTGGGAGGGGGTGGGTTCTTTCAGGTATTTTCATACAACCCAAGTTAAGGGGCAGTACTCTGTGGGGTGGGGGTACAAGGAGAGAGAAACCAAAGAACTTACATACATAGACGCATAGCCCATGGCACAGACAGCAGGGCGATGGGAGAACTTGGGGGTGAAGGGGTGTCAGCACTGGGCAGACAGGAGATAAAGGGGAGATAAAATGGGAGACATCTGTAATACTATCAACAATAAAAAATAAAAAAAATAAAAACATGAAAGGGTGGGAGGGGGGGGGGATGTCCTCCCCAATCTCAGAAATCCACAGGGATCATCTCTCAAACATTCAGTATTTTCTATCCAGATCACATTCTTGTACATCTTCCTAATCTAACAATACAACTTCCTATCCTCTATGGGAAATACAAAAAGTCCCCAAGTTCCTTTTCCCTTTTCTATCACGTTCGTTTATGTCTTTGAGCAGGTGGGGCTTGAGGGAGGGGGAAGAGCAACAGAATCCACAGGGGATTGGAAAGCTCTTGACTGAGCCTTAGACTCGTTTTTATCATTTTCCTCCTGCGGAAAGGTTGGCCTGAGGATTCAGCGAGTTAATACGCATCAAGGTGCCGAGAAAACTGTGAAACATCAAGTGCAAGGTAACCTTGTTTCTTGAAGGAGCAGTTAAAGCTGTGAGCATACACTACCATTAAACAGGTCCGGGCCAGAGCCTACTACCCCAGCGACCAGCAGCTCACAGCACGGCCGCCCCTCCTGCAGCGCCAGGGCCGGTGTGCAAAGAGGCACCTTCCCTCGGCCGGGCCGGCCAAGAGCCTCGGGGATCCCGGAGGCCCCTGGGCTCACCCAGGGACGGCATTCCTAAGAACGAAACCTGGAGTTTGACTCAAACCAAGGAAGTCCCTTCTTGAAGGCGACTGAGAATCTGGTGAGTTCCTCCATAGTTTAGGTCCCCGATCTGGTTTGAGCCTGAAACATCTAAATCACCTTCAGTCTGACCTGAAGTCTACGGAGGGACCGGGAAAAGAATCCCATTTCCCAGGCCTGAAGGTGGGCGGGACCTCTGTGAGTCACACATGGACCTGTGTCTGCAGCACGCAGTTCACCGGAAAGAAATCAGAGTTGGGCTTGAACCCAAACCCACAACTTGCCTCACTTGAACATTTCAAATCTCTTCATTTTGGGGGAAATGAAATGCACAGTGATTTCCCAAAGACTCCTCTCTGGCAAAATATAAAACTTAAAAAAAGACAAAATTTTGCAGTCTGGTTCCACTGCAGGCACTAGGTTTCAACTGCTGCAACAAAATACTAATTCAACTGCTCTATGACACTTTTTTTCCCCCCAAATCTAAAGTACTGGGGTTTGACAATGATAATGCTTTTAATCCATTAAAATTAAAAAAAAATATTTAATTCACTGAATTATTATTAAAGAATAAAAGGTGAACGAAATGATTGTGAGCTCTATTATAATAATATTAGAGGCCAGGTGCACAAAATTTGTGCAAGGGGCTCAGCCCTCACAGCCCTGGCTTTGTCTGGAAGTCATTCTGATGGTCCTTCCCCTGTTTAGTCTAATTAGCATATTAGCTCTTTATTACATAGGATTAAATAATGCAAAGGGATTCTCAGTGACGCAAATAAGATACCATAAAGATTTATATTGTAGCAGTGAAATAAAATTATACACATATATCAGATAATCATTTCAGAATTTGATTGATAGAAACAATTTTTTTTTTCTCCTCTGAAAGAGTTTCACTAAGAATCTACAGTATCTACATACTTTATATGTTCAACATTGTCAGAACCACCTGGATAAGGGCTTGGTCTCAATCCTTCTTGAGAGCAAATGCAGCTAAGGGTGGCTCAATCAGTTCATCAATAATTCAAGCCAAGTAAGTTATATCCCCTATCCAAACTTATCAGCAGCCACAGAGAGCTACTGAAGAGCATCTTAATAGTATACAGAAAGAAATAACCCTTAAAAATTAATGTCACTTTGCCTAAAGAAAGAAAAGAGAAAAAAACTTGATTGTCTAAGAACGGCAGAATTCCATTTGAAAGAAAAAAAAAGAAGCACTAAAATCCCAGAAATGTTAAAAACAAAAGCTGTATTAAAAATCATTAAGTTAAATATTTTGGATACATTTTTAAAGTTCATACTCATCTTAAGTCATCTTTCGTTGGTCTGACAGATTCAGTGATAAGTAAGACAGCTCTCTGCACTGGGGCCTTTCAGTGATGAGGACAGGAACAAAGTTAACTAACTTTCATGTGGGCATTAACTCTAAACACCACACACTACTTAAGTACTACACCGAGTCTAAGTACAGTATTTTATGTTTAGTCACTCTTCCAATAAAAGTTACATATCTATATAAAGAGTTACTCATTCCTTTTCTTAAATATTTTATAGAAGTCTTTACAGACCAAATTCCATAGGTGTGTGTGTGTATTCAGGTATATATATATATATATATATATATATATATATATATATCCTTTCTATTCTTCTAGAGAAGCATGGCTTTCTTGTTCACAATGACAGTAATGACTCCCTTACAGTCTTCTCCTGTAGACATCAAGACCTAATTAATTTTAAATGAAATGGAGAAAATGGACCTTTGCAACGTTTCTAAAAAATAATAATTTCTAACATTACAACATACAGTTTAAGACCCTCAACAAGTGGCTAAATACAATATCTATTCCCTATTTATGGATATCTGCAGCAGTTTCATGTTGTGTTAAATGAGCTTTTTCTATAATTCTTGAAAAGGTATTATTTTTTACTATTAATGAAAAGAAATGATCATTAAGGTTTACTTTCATTACGACATGAGGTTATATAAATACTTTAAATTTCTCTTCCATATTCAGTTTTTATCCAGTTTTATTGATCTTATTTTTAAGAATTGTACGTGCCATACATTATATGTGAAAGAAATATATTTGCTTGTGGATTATAAATCTAATCCACTATCAAACTTGTATCTGATAGTCGGTATTGAAAATTAACTTGAATTCTCATAATAGTTATGAGGCTACCTTTTAAACTTGACTAAAAAACAAACAGTACAGATGCACATACACAAAGTTACCCGGAAGGTGACTTTGGTCTTTCCTAAAAAGTGTAACATTTTGGAAAACAGAAAATGTGCCCATTTCTGGGAATATGGATGGAATTCCTTATCAGCTCCATTTAAAAGCTGCCTTCCAGGATTGTATTAAACTTAATTATGAAAGATTACAAACGAGATGGTGCGTAATTGGCACCAGCTGCATTTCGTATTGGAAAGCGTAAATACAAACAGCATTATTTATTTATTTATATTTATTTACCATTCCAATGGCAGTTCTAAAACTTGCCGGGAATAAAATGGACTGTATTACTCCCACCCCCCGCCCCGCCCCATTGAGTTTAGAATACTTCTTTACATAATAGTCATAGAGATAAATATCCCCTTTACAGACTACTTTTCACCCCCACCCCCTAAAGAACCCCAAAGAAGAAGCCATACGAGGCACATTTCTTTCCCCTAATTCGTAGCTTATTGTTTTTATACCATAAGTAGTGCCCAGGGTCGTCAAAAATTTCCCCAAGCCACTCTATACATGTGTGTGTGTGTGTGTGTGTGTGTTTAAATCTGTCCACCTATCTTTCTAATTCCTTGTTGAGATTCTTCATCAGGCATCTATAAAAAATAAAAAATAAAAAGCCAGAGAGAAAGGCTTGAGGAGGAAAGTGGCATTCACCTGCGGAGGGCGGCTGGGCGGTGTGCTTATCAGCGGGGCGGGGCCCATGGCCGAGGCGGCGTTCAAGCTCCTTTCCCTTTCGTCCTGGTAAATGCGGTCTCTTTCAGCTTCCGGCAACTGCAAGAAGTTCTGCATAGCCCGAAGGTTTACCAGCAAAGACTGGGATGCAGTCTTGGGGTCCTCTTCCTTCCGGAGAATCTCTGAAAGCAAGCCCTGCAGGGAAGGAAGGAGAGGGCCAGGGTGAGTGAGGACTGATCTCCCCAGCCGGCGGCGGGCGGTCCTCCCCTTTTCTTCTCACTCAGCTTAGGAGAGGAGCGGGCAGGAGCATTAACTCTGCGCAGGAATATATTAGTTACAACTGACGTGGTAGAGAAGAGAGCCTCAATTGTATTCTTAATTTTATTAAGCATCTGCTTTACATATACCATACACCGAAACTGCCTAATTGGTCTCCTTCCTTTGAGTAGCTTAACTTGCCATGAAATCTTTCAGAGAGAGACGATGGAGGGAAGTTAAGAATAAATGAAATGCTCGTAATACAGCGGCATGGAACGGTGGAGTTCTCAAGCTGCTTAGACAAAGACAGTGGGATGCCAACGGCCTGATACGTAAAGATACAAAGCTATTTCAGGAGAAATGGAACTTTCAAAGTCAGAGTGGCTCATTTGGTTGAGCATCATATGAGCTGGGTTGCGGGTTCAATCCCCAGTTGGGACACCTACAGAAGGCAAAGGGTCTATGTTTCTCTCTCTCACATCGATGTTTTTCTCTTTCTCTCTTTCCCTTCCTCTCTCTAAGCATGTCTTCTGGTGAGGATTAAATAATAATAAAAAAAAGAATTTTACAAAAGCATCATCTAAGATTAAGGCTCTGTTTTCACAGACAATATTTTAAGCTATTTATTTGAAAATTATTAGCGTCAATGACAAATGATTCTTCGTATTTATCATTTAAGGAAACTACACTGACAGACCCAATCACTCTAAATACTACCTTGCTATGCTGTATCTCTTGGTAACAGACTGAAATTCTGAACTTCAAAAACCATAGGTTAAATCTGAAATACATAAACACCTCTCCATATTTCAAAAATCCATGACAGCATACCACAGAAAAGAGCATTATTCAATTCTGTAACCATTAAATTTCTTGAGAAATAAAAATATGTATTTCTAATAGAAGGAACTTACAAACCATTCGTAAAGTCCTTTAAAGTGTTTCTTTCCACAAGTAATAGAGCCCCCCCCCTCCACTTTTATTAAGTTTTGAAAGAATGCTTTAAAAAATGGGTGCTTTCCCCCAGTTTTGTTTAAGGGATATGTTAAATTGAAAGATTAGAAAATTTTTCTGTCTATTTGATAGGGGCTGAGCAGCTCTTATCACTTCCATCTTGTACATGAAATAATGCCTAGGATACCAAGGCACATTTGGTTTCTCCATTTAGCCAGAATATCAGTTTAATACAGTAGAGCTCAGAATAAAATGTCCAGATCTATTGGTGTAGTTTGCAAATTTCACTTTCCAACAACTGTGCGGCGAAAAGGGTGGAAGGATACATTTGGGGAAGGGGAGATCAAGCGCCATGCCAAAATAAGGAAGTCCCAAGGTGATAACATTTGCGTTTTTTTCATGGTTTCCTAGAAGTGCAAACCCAGTTTTTGGTTCTTCAGGGATACTGCCCCAACAGCCCAAATAGATACAGACAGTATAGTAAAGTACTGTCCCCTATTAGGATTTACAGGCTGCCGTGAAAAAAGAACCTCTACTAGGTTCGGGGGCTTCAGAGTAAATTTTAATCTCTCCCTTGGTCTCTGCAACAGAAGTCAGGAACCTGGACCCAAACATTAAGCTTCGCCATGAGATGCCTAAGGGAAGAAGGAAGGGAATGTGCCCTTTCATTCCTAACACTGAGAAGGGATGCTGCAACTGAGTTTGCACAAGAGTCAAACATCCAGTCAGTTTAACTACAATTCAGCCAAACAGGCAGTCAATCACCCAGCTATTTAATTTGCACGAGGCCAACTAATTAGATCGACTGTGTTGATGTGTCACATGAAAATGGAAAAACACAGGCCTTAGAAACATTTGAAAATAGGTGTAAAAAAAATAATCTATGTTCTCCACGCTTCCCTACCAAATGTTAAGTATTACAAGATGTGCTTGGCAAAGTAATACACATCAACTATACGGAAACAGAGATAGAAAAATACAGGGTAGCAAATAAAATGTTGGAATTCCTTGAATATTCTGATACTCATTTTTGTTATTCCAGCACAAAGCCTATTCGATAAGTGTTTGATAAATATTTACTAAGTGGACAGATTATGTGCATGCAGACCACAAAAGGAACAACATTGCAAATGGGTGACAGAAACTTAGGTATGCTACCCATAGGTATATTCTAATGGTAATTATTAATTTACTCAAGGTGAGCTTGCCATGAAAAGTTTGCTGGGGCGCTCTGTTAAGATGTTAACCTACACGAATGTTCAATAATTTTTAAAAAAATAGATTAGGTTAAGAGGGATCCTATAAATATTGCGGATTGGGGAACTTGAAATTAGACATTTATAAAATACTTCCGGAGAGCAGAGAACTATGGTGAGAAAAGCAACGACCTGAAAAAATACATACTACTATACAAGGCTTGCTAACATAACACCAAGCACTCCTGTATGGCTTTACGTAGACGAACGCAGGTCACTTGGGAGAGATTTGGAAGTGTCTCTACCCATATTTTGATGTTGGCATGACTTCCCATTTGAGCAAGTAAAGTGTTTTAGGGGCAAAACATTTTATTTCCATTTTAATTATTTGGCTAGAGCAAGTGTAGTTTCTGTAATATGTTGGAGGTCTAAAGCGATTATTTCAAACCCTGGAACACACAGAGCTCTAAACCAGCCAGTGTAGACATCTTGGGTGTTTTAGAAACCTTTGGGATTTTCTTTTCTTTTTCTTTCCTTCTTTCTTTCTTTTCTTTTTCTTTTTTTTCCCTTTTTTTTTTTTTTTTTTGGCCCAGGCTTTCAATGAGGGGAGTGCCCCCTGGTGGAAATGCTTGAAAATATTGTTAGGAAATGTTTTGATTGGAATGTGTTAATTACCAAAAATAAATAAATAAAAAATCATGTCACTTGAGAATAATTCTGGATGCAAAATGACTGCCAGAAGAACCCGGATATGGGGATGAACGTTTGGTCCCTTTCAGGTTGCTGTTAACTTGAAATAGTTACAGTTATGGATTCAAGACGTATGTGGCCCGTTTCCATTTGCCGAGCGTCGAAAATACAGGTCAGACTTGCCAAGTTAGGTCGATGTCACTTGTGGTAATTCCTCATGGGAGACAGGAAGGGGGATCTCTTACCAAAAATTCTAAAAAAAAATGTCCTGTACCTTTTTCGCTATCACATTGAATATGCCGAAACAGCAGGACGAAAATATCTCAATACTGCACACCATAGGTGCTCAATAAATGTGTTGAAGAAAAACTAAACGAAATCATTAGCCGTTCTTGTTTCTGAAAAGAACTTGAGAATTTGTATGTTGTGCCATAAGTTACCAGCACCTCATGAATATTAATTTTATTGGAAATGAGAAGCTGCTTTTCATGGGGACTTCACATCTTCAAATAACTCGCTGTGTATGAAAGCATAAAATGGTTCTGCATTGTCTCACATGGTGGTTAAATAAGAATGTTCTGTTTTTTTCAGTTCAAGAGCAAGCTTACTGATGAATTCCTAAACCTTTTTTTTTTTTACATTCCAAAAAGAGTTTACAAGTTACTACAAGTAAAGTTCATTAGTAATTGTAAAAGAAAAGAGAAAAACCTTCAATAAATATTATCAGTGCTTCCAAAGGCTAATTATAAATTCTTTAAAACAGCAGATAAGCAGAAAGAGACTGCCAATCTGAACAAAAAGCCGGTCTGGCCTCCCGTTTGCCTCCTTCTTTGAACGTAATCACTGATTCAAATAGATTTTTATCAGTTTCATGGAACTTCAAAGCCTCAGAAGGAAAATATGATTTGATAAAAAAAAAAAAAAAAAAAAAACCTCCCTACCAGAAAGGAAATATGTAAAACATTCTTCAAGGCTACCTGCCTGCCTCTGTGGTTTGGTGAATTTTTAAACGCAGGTCCAGGTGGAAAGACCATTTTCAAACCCCACCTCCTGCTCTGGACTTCCGCCAAGGAAGTTATAAGCAGACACATTTATCCCTGTCATTCGGGGAGGCTAAGGGAGAGCTGTCACGTTGGGGTAACAGCCCCATTTTACCTTTTATTCCATAGTGATGTGGATAGTGGACTTTTCTTAAATTACGCTGTGAAGAATTATAGAAACACAGCGGCAGTCTCTCTGATACTTAAGCAGGCAAATTTCTCTCCGCCACATAATTTACAGAACTCAAATTCAATAAAACATTACATGATGGTCCATTACTGTTATCAGTTTTGAATAATCCATCTTCATTCTTTATTTTACTGGAAAATAAAGTGTGCCAAAGATAAGAGGAAGGGGGAGAGAGAAAAAGGCAAAAAAAATAAAAAGCCACAGAGTGGGATCAGAGTGAAACTCTGGGTTTTATTTCTAAAAGGCACTAAAGAATATATTTTCTTCTACTGCCACCTTTAAAGGGCAGTAACACCGAGAGGTGAACTGGGAAGTATAATAAATCTAGAAGCTTCGGCAATTATTTTTAGCCATAGGTTTCCATTAAAAAGACATCAAGCAGGAATATAACTGAATGAATGACATATGCTAAAAGCTGGTGTCTTCGGTAGCAATTAAAGAACATATGCCCATTAATTCAAAAAGGGGGAAAAGTACTTAAAACAAGTAATTATATAAATTCTCCATAAATTTTCAGAAAAGGTAGACTTTAAAAAAAAATAGTCATGTGGGAAAGTCTTGAGAGAGGGGTATGATTTCATTTAGGAGACCCAATTAAGATGATGAGAAAATTCCCCAATTAAGAGCTAAAACATGAAATTCGGGATTTTAAAGTTATGCCAGAGCTGTCAATGACTAAAATTTTCTCGCGTCGTAACAGCATTATCTATTATACTAATGTTTTAACACACTGTGTACAGGGTACCGACGCCTTTATCTGATCGTGTCATATAACTGCATTGGTACGTACATATTTTGCAATAATTTTTTAAACCTGGGGTTGGAATAAGGGCGCACTGCAGTGAGGGCACACACCGTGTGATGTGTGATTTAACTCGGCAGAGCCCCTCCGCCTAGACACAGGCATTAGCATGCGGATTTTCCTGCTCCACACTCACACCACACACCCTCCCTCTGCACCTGCTTTTATTGAAACGCACACACTTTGAAATGCACACACTACATGCATTCATATGAATGTATAATCATTAAAATAAATGCAGCTGCGTGTGTGCGTGGCGTGCATGTGTGTGCTGGTTTTTAAATATGACACCAAAAATACATGCATGCTTGCTTGTGTGTTCAAAAGCTGGTTCCCAAGGAGTGAGCACTTCACTGTACAGAGGTGACTGCTCTCGGTTGCATCAGACTGCTTCCAACGGGACCGACGTCCTCTACCCCTCTCCGTCCTGAGCTCCAAATAACATTTTGGGAAATGAATTTTTCTAACTTGGCTGCTATGAAGAGAGAGACACTGGCTTCGTGCTGCACCAGGTTTCCATTCTCTCGCTCCCAGGAAAATAAAGTCGCTGTTTATCTTTTCAAAAGAGATTAATGTGGCATAAGAGGAGAATTCTACCTTCCTTTCAGTTAACAAATCCTACAGATGTTTGTGGGCATTGTCAATGTTAGAACCAAAGGGAGAAAAAACGGTCAGCGCTTCAGAGTAATGGGGGCATCACAACCCAAGAGAAGAAACACCATCCGTGCCAAGGGGCGGGGTTTTCACCCTCATCTCCCCCAGCTGGACTGTCTTGTCATTCTTCACCATATAGAATATATAGGCTTTCCCCGGTGCTTTAAGAAACAACCCTTTGCCCCGTTTTTTAAAATGCTTATCTGTAAATCTGCATGTCATCTGTGACTACGTCAATGCTCTCTTTGTCTGTGGGCTTTTAATTCAATTCAACAACCCTATCTATTTTTTGCCCAGTGCTGACAACTTCTAGCAGTCACTGCTATTTACCAAAACAAAACAAAACAAAAATGCTGCCAGAAACAGGAGTATCTAGCTGGGTGGCTGACTTCTGATTCATTCACTCATTCCTTTCATTTTTTTTTTTTTTTAAATAATCGCCCCCCAACTGAACAGAGGTGCCGTATTAAATTTACCAGCTAATGATAAGCACATGCTTCAAGTTGTTAAAATACCCAAACAGGCAGAACCATACAATGTTAACCTGAGACGTAAAACCTCCTGCAATCACCCTTTCAAAAACAGACAAATGATGTACGAAATACAGATAAAGAAACCGAAAATAAACAAGAGGTAAAGGCTTTCTCAGGCCTCCTAACTGAAGGCCAGGCAAAAATAAGCCACAGCAGGGATCCTCCTAGGTACGAACATTCTGCTGGCAAGGAATTAATACTAGATTATTTCTGTACCAGAATTTCATTCTTATAATCATGCAATAAACAAAATAACTTATATGTGAGAGGAAAGTATGAGTCAGGTCCCCCAAAAAAAGTTGACAAAAGGAAGAACAGTGTTTGGTAAAACAAGAACGCTGAAAGGACATACTGTCCTCATTCTAATCAAAGTTACATGTGCTTTTGAAGTTTGGTGTGTGTGTATGGGTGCGTGCCAAGAATAAATACCATATATATCATACTAGTTTCCAAAAAAAAAAAAAAAAAGGAATTAAAAACCCTCTCACTCACAGTTTGAATAGAATCAATTGGTTTAGGAATTTTTTTCTTAGGACTCCTGTTCTTTGTATCACCCATTCCTCCTTGTCCTTCTGAAACTTCTTCCAGGATGATACCATCTCCAGAGGAATTTCCCAGGAGGACAAAGGAGTGGATGGGACGGGGAACAGGCAGATTGAGGCCTGCAACTCACGCCTGTCCCAGAGGCCTCTGCGTGAGCTTGGGAGGAACGTTAACAATAATGTGAAGAGGGCAGAGAAATACCTTCTGCTGATAAGTATTTTTTTTTTCTAAATGGTTGCTTAGAATTAAATGGAAGGAATTGTGATTGAGTCCTAACATGATTTGTTTTTTGTTTTTTTAAGTTGTAGAGGAACTTCAATCGAGCCCATTGACAGACTCCTACCTGGTATGGGTGGTTACATACTAAAGATCCTAGGCTAGAAGCCTGGAGTCCTACCAATGGCCTTGGCCAAGTCATGAAAATCTCCTCAACCTGCTACTGCTGTTATATCTCCACGGCGTAAGAGCACAGGTAACCCCAGTGTGAAACACATTTCCTATCCCATTTATTCTTTCAAGGCCCCTGAACCCGGCTCAGGCTGTGCACCGCTTCTTGGCAGAGGAGGTTTAAGAGAAGGAAAATAACGATTACATTTAGGTACCACCAGGAACAGACAATACGATCGACCGCGTGAAGAGGATAAAACGTTAGTACCAAGCGAAAGAAAGAAAGCATTCGGTGCAGACGGCACTGAAGAAAAGAGAGAGAAAAGCTGGACAAACCATTAACGAATAAAGCAAAACTGACCTGAGTTCTGTTAAAAGCCACACGTGCAAATACTGCCTGGGAGATTCCCGCCCGTTTCAGTTCATCGCGCACCCACTGGTAGATTTCGGAAGACACCTCCGTGTTGGTGGACACCTGCGGCTCCAGAGGCTTGTTCATAGATCTGCTGACGGGGGGAGGGTGGTTCAAGTACTGCTGGTTTAAGGACTGCTGGGCTAGAAGTCTATTCACGGCGTACTGCTGGTTCAGCAGCTGAGCCATCACCAGCTGCTGGTTGACCAGCTGGGGGCTGATGGGCGTCGACACAAGCCCGGGGTGCAGGTTGGGAAGAGGGGTGCGGACGGAGGGCTGGCCGCCGTGGGAGAGCTGCGCGGGGGACGGGGGCTGCTCGGCCGTGCTCCCGGGGACCGGCTGCTGGCCGAAGTTCACGTGGTTGGCGCCTTGCTGGGACAGCTCGGAAAGGCTATCCATTTCCACTACAACAGACAAAAGGTAAAAATCATACCATACCGGGTCGACAGGGATGGGCGTCGGGGTAAGCATTTGTGACCATGTCCAAAGAGAGACAGGAGGCACGGGGCACGTGAAAGGTCCAATTAAAACAAGAGCATTTCAAGGAAGAATTCAACTTTCTGTGTGTGTTTTTTTACTTTCCTCCTGGGCACACAATTCCTCAAACTTTAAACGTGGGACAATACTTCTGATCTATTTTATAATGTGGTTTAGACTTAAGGCACGAAATCAATTATTTTCATATTCTATATCACTAGGTTTGGGGGGGGGGGGGTCAAAGTGTTACTCATTCTCATTACCCCAAGGAGGCTGATAAGCCTTGTTTACTTCAAGGTTGTTTCTAGAAGAATGACATTTGCTTAATAGCATCTGGAAAGAATGGGTTGAGCTAAGAAAAGACATCGTAGGCAATAAACAAAAAAGAAATACACAAATATTCTCATATATATATATATATATCATAAGAGAATATTTGTGTGTGTGTGTGTGTGTGTGTGTATATGTGTGTGTGTGTGTGTGTGTGTGTGTGTGTGTAAATTCTTATTACTCTAGGCAAAAAGGTCTGAAAGAAAAAAAATAACATAAATATGGTCAATGTTCAATGCTTACCCAGACATGAATATAAAGAGGTAATCAATATAATAAATAATGAAAGTGGTCATCATGACAAGTAATAATAACTGAGTGCATATTGAACATGGGGCCGAGTATCTTACAACACAGTTGGCTTTATTTAAGTCTCATCATCTCCTGCAAACATTTCTTGGAATGAGGCAAGTGATTTATAGTGTTACAAGCCAGTCAGTCTACCCAGGGCTGCTAAGACCCAAATGTGTCTGGAAGCAGCCATGGCTATCACCAGATGCTGGAGACAGTCTTTCAAGGAAGGGGCGGGGAGTCGCTCTGGTGCAATGGCGATCCTGTCACGGCTTTGCAATTTGTCACCACCTCCCCGAGATGGCCGCTCCTCCCTTGGCTAGCCCTCTCTGCGCACTGGCTAAGGAGGAGCTCAAAGAGTGTCAAATGCTCTGCTGCTGCGAGCGGGAGGCTGGGGTGATGCTCCTGACTGAGAAAGCTGAGCATGATGCCGTGTGGACAGAGGGGAGACTTCCTAAATGGCACCCCTTCCCTTCCACGCACAGACTGTGGTTGGGCTTTAATCATCAGTTCTCTCTCCATTATACAGTCAGGCTTTACATTTAGAGGGACGTATCCTAAATGTCTGTAATCACTGAAGATAGGCCGAATGTAACTAAGGATTGGGGAAGAAACCTTCCATTTCTACCCGTGATATCAGCCCAAGTGGGCCATTCACAGGGAATAGTAATTCAAGCAATTATTCCAAAAATGATGCATTGTCTTCATTATAGCTCTAAGCTATAAAAAGGCAAAGAATCTGTTTGGGTAGATGGATGGTTCTGCTTGAAATATTAAAAGCTAAAACATGCTCAAAAGTCAGGTTCGCTTGTCTCTTAAAATCTTTAGGTAAAGTTACTGTTGTTGTCACAAAATGAATGTTAACAGAAGTAAACGGAAATAGATGTCAAACAGGGCATAACACCATGCACATTAAATACCCCATTCTCATATTCTTTTAAATATATTATTTGGAGGGTACAAGTTTACAGAGGGCAGAAATGTCTATGGAAGAAAACATTAAATAGAAATTAAAACGTTAACCTCAATCACAGTGCTTGCCTTGGCCAATACTAACAAACTCAATGGGGAGAAAAAAATGTCATAATCTAAACGCGTAAGGTACAACACACAGTTTTTATCTGTCCTATTATACTGCAGATAATTTTAATGTGCTTCCTTAGTAACAAATATTGACCCTAAAGCCTATGTTAAGATAGGATGCTCTACTGGGATTAAAAGTTCAGGAATGATGCAATGATTTCTTTCTGGTGTGGATGGTATAGTGGAATGTTCGCTAAAGCACCCACAGGCAGGGCGGGGATTAGGAATATAAAAAAATCACTGGATCTCCACTGTGAAAACTAGAAATCCATTAATTCCCTTAAAAATTGGGTGTAAAAAAAAAAACAAAAAAAAAAAAACAGGCCCTTTCTCTTGCACACAAACAAGAAGCATAAAAGCATGTTTTATCTCTGAGAGGAATCACGGCTGATATTAGTTATTCAAGCCCTTCCCCAAGATGTTAAAAGATGACAGCTCTCTCCTCACCCCTCGGGTTCCTGCGTGTCTGACAACCAAGTCAGTTTGGCTGATTTAAACACAAACATTTATTGAATTTAATTATCTCATTATACTCCTCCCCCACTCCCCACCCTCAAAGAAACATTCCAAATTGATCTCTAATTGGGCAATCAAAAGACCTGGCTTGAGATGTGACTTTGATAAGCCCCCGGATGACACGGAATGGTACGTCGACACAGAGGCAACGGTTTCTGCTTACCCATCATATCTTTTGTCTTCTTGAAATGTTTGTACCACCTTCCAAATTCTTGACATTTTGCTGCCGAGACATTTGCATAGTAAGTGCTGTTCACAATGGAAGAAATCATACTCTGTGTGAAGAAGGCGGGGGGGAGACATTTGTAACACATAGTGGCACACACACACGGTGGAACACAGACACGATTTCAATTGTGCAAACCACATTTTGTTTTTCAATCAACTGAGCGCCAATGCGTTTGTGTTTCACACTTAACCTAAAGCCTCCACACTTCCTAAAATTCATTAAGTAGGTCATCAAATGCTTATTTAAATAGAAAACAACCACCCATGGAGACCAGTATAAAGCCCGTCAAACCCACAGGCCCGGCTCGAGTCTTTATGGAACTTGCATCAATGTCGTCTGTTCTAGGCTGACAGACGTACCCTGATCCCAATAAATCCAATTCTGTGAAGATGACTTTATGACTATGGGCGAATGCTACTCTGAGATTTTTTATTTTAAATTTGTCTTTATTGTTGAAAGCATTATAGTATCTCCCTAGAGACCCCCTCCACCCCACTCCTACTCCCTCCCCAGGGTTCTGCATAGCTACTCTGAGTTTTAGTGACTGTACTCTACATCCTTGCTTCTCAAAGGATGGCCCAGGGATCAGCAATCTCAGCATCACCTGGAAGCTTATTAAAAATGCATCATCTTCAGCCCCACCCCAGACCTGGTCAATGGGCAGCTGCATAAGACAAGGTCCCCCAGGGTCTTTGGGTGTGCATTAGAGTTTGGGATACACCGCCTCGCTTTCCACTTCTATTATTTGGTTTCCCATGGGAGGCGCATTAACTGCCTTAACAGGGACCACATTTAAGGAGAAAATAAACTACTCAGAGATCCTCTATCAGAAGGGGGGGAAAAATCCTACAGTTGTACTGCTAGCTTCATCTCCAGTAAAGCTTGAGTTCTGAATTTCAAACTAACCATCACACACTTAAATATATACATTTCATGCTAAATTTCTCAGAGATACCACACACACATAAAAATGACCCGTTCTGTCACTTGCCTTCATCCTGAAAACAGCCAACAGTTCAATGGAAAAGTGAAGATGGAAAGTCATGATGTTGATGTATTGGGAGTTTGGGCGGAGGGTGAGACTCATTTTCAAACAAAGAGAAGTGTTTTCTTCCCATCAAATTTTAGTTATGGTAATGTCAGCGGCTTAATCCACGTTATTTTTAACCATACCACCCCTCTTCTCTAGTAGCAGCTAAATTAATTTCCAATTCCATCTCAGGAATAATTAAAACTTTGTAGCCCCACCCCCCTCCCCTGTGTAGAAACCTGAGAACTTCCGCTTCAGACTTCAGCTGGTCTTTGGTGACAGAGTTTACAGAGGGCAGCCTTGTTTGGGCGCAGAGCACAACCAGAAAAGCCAGTTTGGGAACAAAAGTATTTTTTACATAATTATCTCCTTTAAGCGACTTCTAATTTAAAGCTCTTTTGGTTATTATTGACTCTCCTAACATCCATTAGCAGTGGTTAATTCTGTAACAGGAACGCATTCCTGTAATATGCAAATCTTGGGGATCTTTGAAGAACTTACTGGTGAGGAGGAGAAGCTAGAACTGCATTATTTATGTAAAGCACGGGGGCAATCTTTAGAAGAATTTCAACATCCCTATTTTTTTCTTTTCTTTTTTGACACTTTCTGCTTTATGGTCCTTTCCTCATTTTATTTCTCTAAAAAGACATCCTTAATGGGCCCATGATGCCCTGCCATTAATCTGGGAGCCTGCAATCTTGCTAAGAGCCTCCCCTCAGTCCCGAGTACAAAAAGATACTTAGCGAAGGTGCCAGGACCAGAGCCAGATTACCTGATCCGGTTAGCAATCCGTCAGCTTCAATCACCCTCACTCCATCGTAATAATGGATCAATAAAGTCAGACACTAATAAAACTATTGAGATCGCTGATGGATAACGGTGATTCTGAAAAACGGATGACAGTTGATGTTCTTCCACTTTGGTTCAATTTTTTAAAAATTATTGCTCTTCTAACCTAGACGTTCTGGCAGTTTCTTCAATGTTACTATAATAGCACAGATAAATTTTAGATGTAGCTTTATGTCTTAATTTTTCCCCGAAATATCTGGAATGTCTACGTTTGCCCGAGGTTTTGGACAAGTATCCAATCTACTTTAATTTGCCGATATGTGAAATCTGCTCTCTGGTGTAAACCTACTGTGTGCCTGGCTGGTACTCTGCATGAAGGAAGACATCTATTAGGAAGACAGATAGCTAAACAGATCATTTCAATTTAATGTGTTCGGTGTATCAACTGTGAAATACATGTCTATGGGAGAAAAAAAAAGAAAGGAGATACATAGTGTGATAAAAAAAAAAGTCTGAAATATTTTTATACACTAGAGCCCATATGTAATAGTGCTATGTAGTTCATTATTATCCATATGTGAAAAGTAATATCCATATGTGCTCCATTATCAAAGCTTCCCCCTGCCCTTGTTTAACCCTACATTGGTGTTAGCTTCTGTCCTTAAGCCACTTTCTAGACACTGCTCTACCCTGTGGAGTGGCGTGTGCTCAGGAGACTCTGATTAATGTAAATATTAGCCTAAGCAGGACGTAATCAAAAGGCTAACCCACCAGTCAGGACGTATGCCAAAACAACTTTTTAGATTTTCTTATCTTTCTATGTTTTGGGGGGGGGGGGGTGGGGGGGCTGGGAAATATTCCATAATTCAGGTAACTCAGGGCCACTTCAGTTTTCACTGGAACAATATCCAGTACATTCCACATGCAGCCACAGTTAAGATACACCGTGCTTCTTCTTCTAGTAAAATCCTTACTGAAATCTCAGGCGTGGCATCTGACTACCCTGGTGCGTTTCAAGGGCAGGGAAGAGAGAGCTCAGGATCTTCGGGGCCCGCTGCATTTGGAAGAGCATATCCAGGGTCGTAATCTTCAATTTGGGGAAGTCATAAAGAAAACACCGACTGTTTCGATAAGACGAAGGACAGGAAGTAAAGACTGACAGTATTTCCACAGGTGGCAGGGACGGAGGGACAAAGGGGACATCAAGAGCCATGATTGTCAGGAGAGGGGCTAGAGGTTCATGTCAATCAAGAGGAGATGCTGGTTTAAAAATACTACCCTAGGCTGTAAGTCCGTGCAGACCTGGGCTCCATGTTACTTTCCAGCCCAAATGCCTGGCACACAGTAAACACACACGAGATGTTCTTTGATGGGGGGAAAAAAACAAAACCAGAATCAGCTAAACCTGCAACCAAGTCCAAGACCTGCTGCACACTTCCAGGGCGACCCGTCAAATGAACTTCTCTAAAACAGTCCCCATACTACTAAATGGCAATGACAGTGGCACGCGCCTCATGGGGTTGTTCTGAGACTCCATTCCAGCATTTTTTTTTTGTTCATTCATTCGTTCACTCCGTATTTATTGAACTCCTATTATGTACCAAGCACAGGGCAAGTGACTAGGAAGGATGGCTCTTCACATCATTACTTATCTGCCCTTGGACAGAATTAATAAAATAATGAATGTGATACAATTAGCACAGTGCTGGAACCTATGGAGGCTGGACTTAAGATGTGTTAATCATGAGGACAGCCCTCTGCCACCGCCTCCTCATCGGGCTCTTATTATAGGCTCCGTCCGAAGACGACTCTGAGAATAACAAAGGCATCCGGTAAAATTTCAAGTCAAATACATTTTCTTTTGAAAAAAAAATGTAGACTGTACTCATTAAATTGAGTCACAAGTCACGCGGGAACAGGGAAAACACCAGGGAAAACGGTGTTGCCATATTCAAATCGGGTGGTGGCTTCTGAAGCCGGCCTGCACCTGGCTGCTGACATCGGGGAGACACACACCGCTTCTCTGACTCAGCCGGCCGACCAGCGCCCTCTCTGATTTCTAGCTCACGGCTGTTCAACACTGAGGATGGATGTCAGGGGTCTCTGCTCTGCCTTTCCCCACCTCCCAAACACCCCACACACGGTACCACAATAGCACTTGTCATGCAGCTGATTTTCTACTAGAGCAGCCGAGGGCAAACTACGGCCTGCAGGCCAGATCTGGCCTGTTTGGCTATTGAAATAAAAATAAAATAAAAAGACCGTACCCTTTTATGTAATGATGTTTACTTTGAATTTATATTAGTTCACACAAACACTCCATCCATGCTTTTGTGCTGGCCCTCCGGTCCAGTGTAAGAACCCATTGTGGCCCTCGAGTCAAAAAGTTTGCCCACCCCTGGGCTAGAGCCTTGGTTCTTATCTCCAAATAGCGTGCACCCGTCAGAGACAGGGCTGGGAACGTATTAGTTGATCAACAAAAGGACACTGAAATAAGCCATTACTGCAGAAACACACATCTCTTCCTCCCTCTCTCCCTCCCGTTCTTAAAACTTAAAGGTAATGGCAGCTTAATTGTTAAATGAGACTTTTTAAAATCGTCCCTTTTGGCAGTCACAATAAAAGTCGTAAAGAATCTTTGTTCACTCGTTTGCAAGAGATCCCTGCCCAAGTCTTTCCAAAATGCAAGGGCACAGACGTGCCCGCTGGTTATGCCATCCCAGACCCGGTCCTCCCCCACGTCTATTTACAGAGCGCTCGGAGAAAGACACACCGGGGCCCTGGGAGAGAGACGCAACTGTCATCGCAGGTTTCCCCACCCGGCGGCCGTGCGTGTGGACACAGGACCGTCTGGGGAAGAAAGGACCAGGCTGACAAACTCACGTCGGTGGAGAGCCCAGGTTCAGACGCTGCACACCGCACCGCCCAGCGCGTGGGCCACGGCTCTCCGCGCTGGGGAGCGGGGTGTGGAAGTCAGCAGAGGCTGGCCGTGGGTCTCACAACCCCAGCGTGACATGACACGGCTCGTCCTGGGAGCCGGGCTGCAAGCTTTTCTAAGACCCAGTAAAGCACATGCCTACTCCCTGGGAGGGGCCTCGTGCTTTCTGGGAGTCTGCTGAAGTTCCGACCTGAAAGAATGCCATCCTCGCAGAAACCCCGGCACTCTAGAATGATGCCATCTGCCACCGGCTGAGCTGCCTTCGCAGCCAGATACATTATTTATAACCTTTCTAATTGTGAAAAGGTAAGGGTGGAATTTTTCTAAAGCCTGACGTAGATAGAGGGAGGACCTTCTGGACCTTGGCTCAAAAATACCGCAGGTCTCCAAATAGGAAACACACACACACACACACACACACACACACACACACACACACACAAAACCACCCCCAAAACACCCACAAGGAATCAGTGGAGGTTACATAATTTTCCAAAATGTTATGTCCTTCCAAACCCCGACGAGAATGGGGCGTTCACCGGAGGTATACATTTATGAAGCATCCAGAAACTAAGGAAAGACGGTTTTATTTTTCTGCGTAAAGTAGCCAAGCGAGAGGGTTTTTGGGGAGAGGCGAAGCCTTCTGAAAAAAAAAAAAAGAGGTTCATCCACTGGGGAAAGGCAGGGATCTGATTACCCTTAAAATTGCTTTGTTGTGCCTTTAACAACAACAACAAAAAAAAACCCACCCCAAAACAATGCTAATCAGGTTATTCAATCATTTAAACCAAAACTGTTCATGCTTTTCTGCCAAATCAACCAACCACAGCAAAATCTGTTATCTCTGATTGCTCAGCTTCCAGTCAAAAAACAGTTAACCCCCACGGTACCAAAAGTTTTCCAAAATGCCCTCCGAGCTCCGCGCGCTCCGGGAGGAGGAAAGGAAAAGAGAAAACCATGTCATCTTTAAAGGGTGGCTGGAGCGCGGTGCCCCATTTGCATACGACAATATACTCTAATAAACCCAACAGCCTGCACCGGAAGCCAGCGGCTCCCTCGCATTGCATGTGATCTCCATACTGGCTTTCTGTGCACTGTTGGGGGTTTTTTTGTTTGTTTGTTTGTTTGTGTTGGTTTGTTTTGTACAAACACACTGCGGTATCATGATCCAAACTTCACTGAAGACTTGCAAGGATGGTTGCACCGAGGCGGGAGGAGGTGGCGGGAGGATCTGCAAAATGGTGGCTCGCCCAGGTTGAAAGCTTTCGGGTTCCATCGGCAGAGAGGGCAGAGGCTACGACGTCTTATTTACACAATTATCTAAATACGATTAAACAGCTGATGGACAAATATTAAACTGGAAAATGTATAGTCATTTCGGCTTAATGTAATCCTCTTTCTGTAAACACCCCAAGATGATTTTTTTTTTCAACCAGAACAGGCCTGACATCTCATAAGCCTAAGGGTGAATAGCAAGAGATTGTTTTTGATAGTTATAAATATTCAAAAGACATGCAGACCATCTGCTTTCATAATACAGGTAAAGCAAGACTGAAATGGTGACTGCTGTATAAAAATGATTCTTTTAACAAAGTCTTCCTCTCCTCGAAAACTATAAAGACAGATGTCAAAAACTGTTTACACAGAGCAATCAGGAGCGTGCAAAATGTAATATTCCTTTTACACACAGTGCTTGCTAAAGAGATTTTTTTTTTCTTTTTCTTCCCATCTGTGTGTTGCAACACATTTCTACAAGTTAAAAACATTTTTTTCAAACAGAGATCTCATGAATACCCAAAAACATGCTATCTGGTTTCTGAATGCTAATTAATTTCAACTAAGGAATCTGAATTTTTTTTTTCTGTAGGAAGGAATGTATGTGTTGAGTTGGAATACTCTGGAGAGGCAGCAAGGGAAATCAACTTGCACAGGTTTAATTCTATAAGGCGATGTTCATGATTCTACCCTGTCTGATCCATATATATATCAATTACGTCCGTGCTTTAAATGAAAGCACATCACTGCTAATGTCTCTGGCATAAAGTCTAAAATAATTGTTTTCTGAGATAAATGTCTGCACATGCAATATATATATATATATATATATCCATAACACACACACACACACACACACACACAAAAGCATTTAACTTTTAAGTTGATGTAGAGTGATGCATAAAGCTCTACAGTTAATTTTCAGAACTGGAACACTAATCTTGACAGTAACCTTTTTATGTATTGTATTAATGGCACAGAGGCATTAAGCACCTTTTTATAATTTTCAATAAAATGAGCATTTACTGAACAATCTGTCAAACTGCTGGCTCTCTATTCTTTTACATTTTTTACTTTTTTTTTTTTTGAGAAGTGCAACTTCATACACTCCGATGTCCCTCTCATTTCTCCAAGTCCTGTCTGCCTGTGGCTTGAATGTTTACAGCAGTCTTCACGTATGCATGCGGACAACTCAAAGGTCGAACTGAAATTTCAGATCACACAGAATCAACCCCAAGTTCAAAGACAATCTTAATAGGAGTTTTCACAAAGTTGGGTTTCCTTTTAATCCCCAAGGACAGCTATTACTGCAAACAAGCTCCAAAAGGCATCGTGTGAGAAAGAGAGTGACATGGAAGGAATTTGTTGGAAATTAACAGGTAGTCCCCATCTGGTATTTGGGGGTGGGAAGGAAGTGAAATGGGCTTCAATTTATGAGAAGCAAACGGCAGGATTTCTAAGGGTAATATTCTGTTTGTGCGTGTTAGCTTATGTTCCCCAAATCTCTCCCTCTGGATCCACTATTGCTTTCTAAGCTGTCCTCTCGGGAGATACAACTGGGGCACATTCAGAATCTCCATTTGTTGAGAGGAGACGAATCGCGCCTAAATTTTACTTAAACTCCAATTGTCACAGTTATGGCTCTCGCCATCCTGATCAATCCCAGTGCTTGAAAAATGGCATCTTCACACAAGGGTTACTAAGATGCACTAAAAAAAAAAGGGAAACGCAACACAGAGCTCTGAAGGAATACAAAAGGAGGCACAGAGAGGACACATCCAATTTGGTTTTAATTTTCTCAGCTACAGATGGAAAGGCGATCATTTCAAACACGGACATTTTATTTAATTATTTAAATATCCAATTCATAATTTTAAAAAAAAAGAAAAAGAAAACGTTGGTTCACGGTTCGTATGGCTTTTTCACATAATTAAAGTAATTTTGCTAAGACCCAGATAATGTCTTTGACCAGATTCTCTCTTCAGCTCTTTTGTGTAAGTACCTATCTAGATTTTTCTTATTACACTGAAACCTTAACTCAAACTAATTGAATGTTAGTAAAGACCTTACATTAGAAAATATTTGTTAAAAAAGGTGTATTATTATCAAGGGCATATAATATTTCAAATTAACTGCACATAGAGGATTGCAATTGCTCATCTGCGGTACGAGGGAAATTGAAGTAGATACGCTCCAAGGTCCATTCTAAGTGCTTTAAGATTGTATGGAACCTACAGGTCTTCCCAAGCAGAGGTCCGGGAAGGTCTGTCTCCATTAGTGACTAAAGAAGAGGCAACTGTCATGCACACCATCCATTCTTAGGACATCCACTGTGCAAATGTTCCCAACTAGAGTTCGTTTTCAAGACAGTTAAAGCACCTTGGTATCTTGCTTATATATGATTACAAAAAATTGACTCATCACTCGGCTAAACATTATGCTACTCCAAATAGGATCTGTACAAGCTTTTTATTAGATAGACCTAAATCCAATGAGTTTGATTTTATAACGAAAATGGTTTCCTAAAATTCTAGATCTCTTATCAACTTGACACATTTGGAGAATGCTTGCTTCCTCTTACTCTGGTGATCCATGTGTGGTTAAATCTCCCATCTGCTGGGAGATCAAATTTTCTAGTATCTGTGCTTAGAAATAGCAGGGGAAAAAACAAACATACCAACTTTGTGTTAAGTTCTAGGGGTACTAAATAGAGCGCATTTGAAAAGCTTTAAGCCACAGAATGAGGGGGAAAAGTAGTCTGAACAATCCACTTTTCTAAAAGTAAACACTAGAATTAGGTTCTGTGACTCTTCACGGATTTTATATTCCTTCTTTGCATTCCTTCTTTACATGAACACTATTAGATTTTTTTTAAAGCTACATTACCTAAAAATTGGGAGGAAAATACAGCCTGGCTTTTAGCTTTTGATGGAGCCGTGAGAACTCTGGGAGTCTCAGAAATCCTAGGGAAGCTCCCTCCCATGGAGCTCCCCAAGGCTCCTTATAAATAACTCTAACGTTTGCACAAACCCTAAAAGGCCCATTGCAAGGTCTGTGGACCCCACTCAGATCTGATCCAAGATTTTACAGTGACTAAGGGCTAAATCATATTGTTGATTTCTGTGTTTTCTCATTAGCTATCCACCAACACTTCCCACGTCCACTGGGTAAATACAAATCAGTGTCACCTCTGGATTAGGTCATAAAGAAAAACCAAGTTAATCAGATTCATCTCTATGGATACTACCAAAATGCTTCATTTTGGGGAAAGGTCCCATGCTGGTAATCACCGATTTTGTTGTGGTGAAATGGTACACACACACACACACACACACACACACACACACACGTTGGACAGGTGGGACATAGTGAATTAACGAGCCCCGTCATCACTGGAGGTGAGTGGTCTTGGCCGAGCTGGTGCCCAGGCAGAGGGGGTGGATAAGCGAAGTCCCTGAGGCACATTCTGGAAGGACTGGACAGTTATCTACAATTGCAGCTCTCTCTAAATTCAGGTGATCCGGGACCTTTGTAGCTGACATATACATTATATATTTACAGGCTTCACCAGAGTCTCCGAGGCCCACGGTGGACTTGTGCACAACAACTGTGGAATGGACACTGTGAACGCACATGGGGTGGTACTGGTTGCTAGCATTTCTGTGCTGGCAGCATCAGCATCTTTGTCTATAAATCATTTAGACTCCGTTCTTGCAACTTCCCCCTCTTAATTTTTCAATATGAGAAATGGACAAATGGGACTCAAAAATGTTAGTGAAGGAATTTTTCTAACTAAAAGAGATTTTAGATTCAGTAAAAAGAAAATGTGGATCTCAACTGTAACACAATTGAGACAAAAGGAAAAGTATTAGTCAAACTGAAGTATATGTTCAATTATGAAAAATTTTAAATGCATAGAAATATGGTGCTAAAGCTTGTGCTTAATAGTAATGTATAATTAGGCCTTCTTTAGCATTTTTTAAAGAACTCTGAATCCCCAGTACTTGGTCAAGACTATTGTTCTGCTTACAAACATGTAAGTGCCATACAATATATTTAAGAATATCACAATATAAGTAAAAATATGAAACAGCTTGTAATGTGAGATTTTCTTAAAAAAAAAATCCAGAAGCAACTTGCTCTTGGGTACGAAAATTCAAAATGAAGTATAACATGAGAGATATTTTGAAAGCTAGGATACTGTAGATAAACTACAACTAATAAAACTACTGACAGAATTTATAGGTTCGTGAAATTAACGTGGTGAAAATCCTATGAGGATTTTCCAGTTTTACACGTTTTTGAGATCCTACTGTGTGCCCGCATTTGCCTGCGACGGTGAATAAAACGTATTCCCTTTTGTACACGGATGGTTACAGTGTACACAGGGTGCCCAGCAGGCCCAGGTAGTCCAGCCGGTATGAGAACAATGCAGAGAGCACTCTGATGGGAACATAAAGGGAGTGAGAGCCTGAGGATGGGGCGTGGGGTGAGCAAAGTTACAGGAAAGGACACTGGGGAAAACTCACATCCAGAAGGCAGTCCCAGGAGGCATCTTTACCTTCTCTGACATTGTGCATCTAAAGTGTCATGTTTTCCTAACCTGCCAATGTGCTTATTTAGCGAAAAAGGCTCCAGTCTTCCCCCGCTTCCATTTTAAAATAGATGGGAGACTTTTTTAATGATTCTTCGAATGATGCTAAAAGGATCCCTCAAAGAGTGAGAATGAGTTATTGCTCCGTCCTCTAATTTCTTCACAAATGGAAAGTTCTTGGTTGTCTCCATAAAAAGGAAGCTTACATCAAACCTACTTCATAGCAGCAAAGCTTCCTCCGCTATGCAGCACCCACAAAAATACAATTTTAAACTCTCCCTCCCATGTCTCAGGAAAAACAACTCCGATTACTGAACACTTTAGAATCGAGTGTTGTTCTAAATGTTGTACAAGTATTAACTCATATCACTCTCGTAACAGTCCTGCAAAATTAGCACTATGATCTTCCCGCTTTACCGATGGGGAAACTGAGGCATGGGCAGTCATTTGCCCAAGCTCGCAGACCTCATGGAATGAAAGCTAATAGCTCACTCATCAGTGATGGCAAAGACCAGTGATGCACAAATACTCACAAAAGAGCGACAGAATGACGTTTCTGAAGAAATGCATTACTTCAAGAAAGAGTTCCATTAAGAAATAAAAAGAACGCACAATCAAGCTCTGTCCTCTGTTAACATAATCGCGGAGAGTTTTAATACGTTCTGGGAAATAGCTATTTGTGAGGATTCAAATAGTTGACACTTGTTTCGGTTTGCTTCATATTTTTTAATTGCCTGGGAATAAATGCTGAATTGACAGGAAGTCGGTGGTACCCAATGAGGAAGTACCCTCCCTGTCTTGTCGCCTAGATAAGAATGTGATCTCAAACAATGCTACCAATTAAAGCATCACTCTTTCTTCACTCTCACCGTATCATCTGGTTTGCATCTTTAACTCCTCTGAGGAAACTAAATTAGATCAGCATGTTCCTGGGAAAATACTGCAATACAAGATTTAAAAAAAAAAAAAAAAAAAAGAAAGAGGTTGATGGAAGAGGACAAAGTTTTAGAGTAAGAAGGAGAGAAAAGAAAAAAAGAGAGACTATTAAAGGAAGTCAGCTACCTTCTCTGCAGTGAGGGATTCTGCAGCCCTAAGAAGTGTCCACAATGAAAACTCCAGCACCCCCCAATAATGCTGCAAATTAGAACACAATACCATCTTGTGTTTCTGCGGTGCCCTCCGTGCAAGCGTCCCAGGGTGCTTTACAATCGTTATGAGTTAAAATTAAAACTGAAGCACATACAATTCCTAATAGAACCGTTTTAAAAATGCTAAACAGAACAAATAACTTTTAAGTCTAGATTTAAAAGTCCCAAAAGCCAGAGCGCGTCCCTTACTTCAATTGGCAATGAGCGGCAGAGCCCCACCGAGCGCTCCCCTGTTATGTATACTAAAGGCTCTCTCATGTTCTCCATGCTCAAAGCCCGAGATGATCAAATGATTTCCAATGAAAAAGGAAAAAAAAAAAAGGATGTTATCTGTTTGTTTGGATTATCCTGAATGTAGGGTTGTTTTTTGATTGGTTTGTGGACGAGTTTGTAAGGGGCCCAAATCTGACGTGAAATAAAGCAGGTTTTAAAAGCAAATCCGGACAGAGCCCAACTTGAAATTTCAACTCATAATTGTGGGAAAGAAAAAAGGAAAAAGAAAAAAAAGACACTCAAAAAGCACTCTAAAGCTAGCTCTGTTTTAGCAGGAAAACCAGATTAATTAGCATGTACCGGTTAACTTAAAAAAAAAACATACACAATTAGAACGTAGCATTTAATAGGCTTTCACCCAGGCCACGTCTACTCCTAAGCCTTGGAAGTATTTATTATTCTGCAAACCAGAAGGAAAAAATAGGGGAAATGCTCTCATGATACGGTAATTTTTCTTGCATTAGTGATTTTGAGGTCAAAGGAAACCCTGTTCAAGGCCTGAAACAAAGCAGAGGTAAAAACCTATTAAGTGAAAATGAAGTACTCACACATTGCGAAGCATCCCTCAGTTGGCGTGGCTTAAACCCTTTTATGCTGTACTATTGTGAAAAGATAGTGGCCATAAAATATTTGCGATCAATCCACTGCAAGTTAGGTGTTTTATTAAGTTCAGCCCTTTTTGATTAATATTTCTAAAAGGTTATGGAGAACTAACATGAAGCTACAGTAAAAATTTTATGTGTCTAGAGCAGCTAAAAATGAGATGCAAAGAGTAAAACTTGCAATTCAGAGGAAGGACACTTCTACAGTAGACTCTATGTACTACAATGTTAACACCAGCAGGTATAGCTCACTATCCTGAAATATCTTGTGCTGCAATATTTTCCTAAGAACAGTGAGCATGAAGTCATAACTGGTTCAGAAAAGGAGGTAGAAAAAAATTATCTGGGGTAAGTTTAGCAATTCACACACAATTATGCATATAAGACTGGTTACTATTTCCATTATGGACCTTGCCATTAATACGATTGCTGAAAGCGGTAATAAAATCAAATTAGTATCAAGTAGTTCCGTGCCTGAAAAAGCAGATATTCATAAGCTGGAATTCCCATGGTCAGTAGGGTAAGGACTGGATTTTTTAAAAAAAAAATTTTTAAAAAGGAAAGAATACAGGTATTTCCCAAAATATGTGGTAATTATCAATAATATTTATAATATTATACTAGAAAGATGCAAGTTCAAAATTCTACAAGCACACTTCAAACAGGAAACTTTCCAGTTTGTTCGGTGGCTGTGTGTGTGTGTGTGTGTGTGTGTGTTCTGTTTGTTGGTTTGGTTTTTTTTTTTTTTTTGGAGAGGAAGGATAGGAGAGAGAGAGAGAGAGCAAGGGGAGAGAAGGAGACAGAGAGTTACATCAATCAGTTGTCTCCCATAGGCACCTGAGATAGAACCTGCAACCCAGTATGTGCCCTGACCTGAAATCGAACCTGAGACCTTCCAGTTCGCCAAAGATGCTCCCACCACCTGAGCCACACTGGCCACGGCGGGGAACTCTCCAGTTTTAAGTGGAGCTGCCAGCCATAGCCTCATCCTTAAAACCAGTCCAGCGGATGAGTTAGGTCTATACCTTCAGATGCACTCAGGAACTGCCCACTGTTTCCAACGAAATGTCTAACATGGCCTTAGATGGGTGGCTGTGAGGCTGGGGGGAGAAGTGGCTGCCGCAGAGCTGTGACAGGCAAACCTTCTGGAACCTCAGTGTACCTCATCATCCCCAAAGTCAGCTCCTGTGGGCTAAGTCCCTCTCTCATGCTCAGCATTAGGGGCATGAGATGACAGTTCTTTTAAAAAGCATGTTACCATACAAACAACAAAATCAAAGCTATAAAAACACATGCTAAAGAGAAATGTCAATCGTGAGAATAAAGACAACTGGAAAACGCTTAAGTAATCACCAGTACTTCCTAGAAATCTAAATACATCAAATTCATTTCAGAAAGTCTTTTTTTAAAAAGTCCTTTACTATATATATATGAGCAAGAAGGAACCCTGGTTAAGCTCACGAGCTCCAGGTATGAATTCTTGCCCCTCGCCCAGCAATGTAACCATGAGCATTTATGTAAACATTCCCTGCCTCAGGTTCCTGAACTGAAAATGGCGAAATATAAAACAGGGTGATAGAAGTGCTCTCGATGCTAAAGCACTACACCAGTTAGCTGTTATTACCTCCACGATTAAGGTGTGTCATCCTGATTATTTCACTGGAAATAGGAGTCTCCTGTCACACAGCAGACTGCCGATGCATATTTCTGAATGTATAAATACGTACATATGTGAGTAAATGTCATAGGTTAGGCTCTCACATGGAATATAATATAGGAATATTGATGCTGCCTGTTCCTCTGAGAGAATGTGATCATCAGTGTTTCCCCCAAAATTTTTTTAAATGTCACTTCAGTACAAAAGTTATGGGGGGGAAAATTACACAAAGTGCGGTTAAAAATATGTAACAAACAGGGCTTTTAAAATTGTTGCTCCAGTGTTGTTTATAATACAGAGTGAAAACCAACGGAACACAGGCTTATTAAATGTCTCAGTTCCAGAGAATGAGCAGAGGTACATTTTAAATGCTAAGCTCCAGGAGGACAGCACAGTTTCCTTTTTTATATGTTTTGCCAATACATAATACTAATAATAAAAAGACTAACACACATCAGGCCCTGCTGCTGGCAGGAAAATGAAAACCCCAAAATCCTTTTTCTCAACATTACTTCTAGGTGGAATGTTCACATTTGAATTCATTTTCTATAGCTTTTGCTACTTGAAAATAAAAATAACTCCTATTTAGTGTATGCAGGACCTGGGCTCAGAGCTACTTTTCCCCAGGTAAGAAACAGAGAACCACGCAGCGTCTTCAAATGTGAGGGCAGTGGTGTGTGTGTGTGTGTGTGTGTGTGTGTGTGTACACCCCGGTGTGGGGTATGGATGGGTGGTAACAATGCACCTATCATATGAATTATCTCTGGCAGGAATATCTGACCTAAATATTTCAGAGGGAACGCATTACTCTGGTAGAAGTAATAACTGATGTTTACTTATGATACTTTCAACAAAATGAATCTATCTTTTTATTGACCATATATATTATATATTATATATATGTGTGTGTATACATACATATGTGTGTGTGTGTGTGTGTATATGTGTATGATATATATATATCATACACACACACACACACACATATATTTGTGTGTGTGTGCGCGTGTTTCCAGAATTCAAGTTCCATTTCTAAAACTCCAGGGAAAACTAAAATCAAAATGAAAAGCAAAACGTTTCTTTTTTTTCAACTCCCTAATTATTCCCGAATCTACACCCTCAAAGTTCTCATGACCACAGGCTTTCTGGCCCCCGAGTCAGACCCCATTCTCCGCATTACTTGCATTTCAGACCACAACATCCACCTTATCTGACCACATCCCACTGGAAAAAAAAAAAGTAAGAGTAACGGTACAACGCCCAACCTCCGATCTGAAACAAGGGAGGCATTTCTCATGCCTCAGAACACTGTACGAGAATAAACAAACATGCGGGACCAACACGTAATAAAGGGGTCTCCATCTACCTAGACGGATTTATGACAGGAAAGCAGCACCGCCAATAGGGGAAAAGGCATGAGCGGTAAATCAAACCACATGCACCTTTATGGAGCCTCTGCAGCCGGAGGAAACTTTGCAAATGTTACCAAAGAAAACATGACTGCACCGAAATGTTAAGTATTCCTTTTAAAGTCGGCACTTCCTTTGAAATTTATCATTGGGAAAGGACTTCTGGGTCAGCCAGTGACCAGCGTTTTGACTTGAATCTCTGGGGACATTGCCCCCCCTATCTGTCCGAGGAGAAGTCTGGGAGGATAGACGTCCTAGTTCCGTGACTCCAAGTCCCAATGGACTCTGCTCAGCAAGACTGAGACACCTCCTCAGAGCACTGGAAGCAGACTCCTTCCTGGCTTCTCCTCTCCAAAGCCAGTCCCCTGCCCTCGGGGTAGACACCTGCTAAACGCACTATTAGGGGACCTGTAGCCCGAAGTGGCTACAGGGTTATCTTATCATATTAAACAAAACACCTAACAGTACAGCAAATTGCGAACAGTGCATCATTGTATGCTGAAAGTTCTTCAGTGAATCAACCAAATCTCCACAGGGCGCCAAAGGGTTTTATAACATTGGATTTCTTGGTGTTGGGTCCCGTTTTATACAATAAATACTGAGACAGTATTTATTTGGTAGGCTTTTTTTTTTTTTTAACCATACCACCTTCATCACCAAATCTTAGCCACAGGAGAAAGAAAAGAGTCATTTTTGCCAAACTCAGCATATATATTTTGGCTTACTCCTCAGAGAGCCTGAATTTCTCGTCTTTAACAACTTGTGCCAGCAAATAAAAGAAAAATAGGAAATAATTCATTATTAAAACATTCTGAATCGAGTATCGGATTCATGGAATTTATTCTACAGAAAGGACAGAAGATGATGTAACAGAATATGAAATAAGTCCCTCATTTAGACAACAGGCTGCACTTGCTTCACAGTATTAAATTTTAAATTAATTTCAAATATTTGCTGCCACTGCTCAACTATGCATTTTTTTCAAAAGATTTTTTTTAAAAAAGAAAAGATGACTGTAATTACAATTATGTTGAGGTTGCAGTCCAGTTTCACCACTGAATGATTACAGCCAAGTCTACACACACACACACACACACACACACACACACAGGGACGCATGATCTTCTAAAGGGCTCTCTGCAGAAACTCACCAATCTATGACTCCAAGACCAAGTTCCGAATTTCATTTTGTCATTCGGTTTAATGTTATAACTGCCTGTGCCCAATTCATTTCCCATGATAACATTAAGTAAATCCACAATTATATTTACAAGCTACAGTGAGGTGGCGTTTACTGGCCGAATGTTGCTGTCATTTAACGATGAGTTCTCACTGCCTGTATTGATGAGTGCGGTACTAGCATCCTCCTCCCCAGCGCACAGTAAGCGCGTTAAATCTTTGCATGAATTTACTCCCCGAAATCAATGGGACACTTGGTAACATGAAGGTACTTAAGATTCTTATTCTGGTTATTCTGGGCGTTGCTACATGTATTACCTCTGAATTAAAAAAGGGGGAAAGAAACATTTATTTCGAGGACATTTCCAATTTTCAAATGCTAGTACCCAACTGGCATGTTATCTGGAGTTGTCTGCAAAACCCAAAGTCCCAGAGGTTAAGAGTCACCTGCTTCACTCTACCATCCTATAGATTCCTGTGTTTCATTAATTCAAATGACTTTGGAGGGGTCTACATTCACATCCTTCCTACTCCACGGGTGGAAGAGGAAGGACAGAAGGAGATGAGCTTGCATGACAAAAAGAGGCTGCTCTGAATTTCAAGAAACTAACAGGTAATGACACAGAGAATGTTTTACCTGTGGCTAGAGCTCACCTTAAAAAGACATAGCGAGCCATCATTAGCTTCCACTTAATTCACTTGCTTCACTCCTGTAACTGCTAATAAAAACCAAAGGAAAACTGGTGGGCTACAATGCTGCAAGCCTGCACTGCCTGGAGGTTCCAGGAAAAGGCAGCACGGAAGCCCGCAGCTTCCTTCCAAAGGTGCCCTGTATCTTCATGCGCATCCATCCCACTGGAAGCACACGTGAGGGCTCCCTTCAACTGCAGAAATGCTTGTAGCAGAGGCGTACAGTTCCAGTCCAAATGACTGACAGGCTGACATTCAGATTTATGAATCAAACTTGAACTACAAGAAAACCTTAAGCATCTAGTTCTATCAGCACTCCAATCATACTATGCCACAGAATGGCCTTCCGCTGCATGTGGGCACTGAGGGGTAGCTTTCTACCACATTCATGTAGCAACCGCCCAGCCAGCCCACAAAAAGCAGGTTCATAGCACCTTTGTTGTTGGTTTGTTTTGTTTTGTTTTTTGTTTGTTTGTTTGTTTTTAAATCTGAAATTAGCTGAGCACTATCCCACACGATGTTTGGTTTTACATTTAGAAACAGGGGTGATCTCTCTCTCTAGTTTTAGTAACTCTCCATCAAAATTCATTCCAAAAAAAAAAAAAAATCAAGCACAATAAAAATAGATGTGTATCTTATTCCAAAAATTCCTGGTGGTCTGACAGGCATCTCAGAGTGGGGGGGGGGGGGGGGATAGGCAAACCCAATGGCCCCCAAACTAGTGAGAAAATCCTAACAAACAATAACTACTCAACCTTCAGTTACAGGAGATCTCCATGCTTACTTCTATAATCATTACGACAAATGCTCTTTGCAGTTCTTTATTTTTACAATGAGCCAAGTGTTCGACCACCGAGCCCCTCTTTCATTCAGCGGCTGATGAAGTTCTCTGCGCTCACACGTATACTGCCGCTCGCTTGACTCTCCCCTGCCTCGGAGCCCCCGGGAGCGTGGAGCCTCCCCGCTCAGAGGAGGAATGGGAAAACAGGCCGGCAGCGTCTGCTGAGCCGTCCCTCCCTCGCTCTCTTCCCAGGGGAGGAGGAGTGTAAAGGCTGTG
This sequence comes from Vespertilio murinus, assembly GCA_963924515.1. Lineage (NCBI taxonomy): Eukaryota > Metazoa > Chordata > Mammalia > Chiroptera > Vespertilionidae > Vespertilio > Vespertilio murinus. The sequence goes on along the minus strand of OZ004715.1, from coordinate 20,656,822 downwards.
CTCAGAATGAATCGGGCACATTTTTTAAACGTCACCGGCGGTCAAGTTCCTCTGCATTTCTGGCAGATTCTCGCCCCCGCCCGATGCCGGTTGCTTAAGCCTACGGAGCCCCCGCGGAAGCCGGCGTCAGGCCTGCCCGGGACGCGTTATTATGTGTCCCGCGCTCTGCTAAGTACCTGAGAAAGGGGGCACTCCTTGGCCAGCGAGCTCTGATTCATGTCTTTCAGGAGGTCCTTCAGGGCGTTCCTCACGGTGGTGTGCGACCATTGTTCGGGGGGCAGGTCCTCCAGTTTGGGGCAACTGTGCGAGGCAGAGATTAGAAAGGGGATTATTGCAAGATTGCATCCCGCTGCACCACACTCCTTTAAGACAGACAGATTTCATTTTGCGCATCAAACAGATGCATCTGGAGATTGCTCTCGGTCTCCTGATTGTTCCGATTAGTTAATTACTTTATACAACACATCTGCTGTATCGATGCATGAATTATACATCAGCTGCCTGTGGTGGCTATTTTTTCACGTTACTTCTACCTTCCTGCTCTGATGCGCTTGGGAAGACAATTTAAGGTGTACCGCTTTCTCGCGAGCCGGCGGGGAGAGGCATGAACGTGTTAGCCATTTTCCTTTCGTGACTCCGTTCATACGAATTAAAATGGTAAAAAAAAAAAAAAAAATTATATATACATATAAATAAACAAGGCTGCGGCAAGAGCGAACAAGGCATCCTTCCACAAAATGTACACAGATGGCACCGTTCCTGATATGCAGAGATATTTTTCTCTTAAGTAAACTTGATGTGAAATGCCTTCTTGCAATGCATCATTTCATGGACTAAATATAAAAAAGTCTTGTCTTTTGATAACCTGCACAAACCTACAAATTTGGGAGGGGGGTGGGGGGGGGAATAGGGTGCGATTGCTTTTAAATTCTACACTGAAAGTTAAGAAAATAAAGCAGAAAGGGTGAGGCATCAGCATCCATTTTGATGACCCTGTCTGAAACACAGAGGGGTGAAGAGGCCGGCCAGAGAGGCTGTAGTTAACAGTATCAGGTGACCGGAGTGCGTTCCCTGAGCGCGCGGCCCTGACTCACCTGTGTAACTGAATTTTCAACGTGACCACATGATACACGTCTTGGAGCATATCCGCTACCGTAGCATCGGGGGCATCTGTCACATAAGACAGCGGAACCGGATTCCACTTTCCAACCTGGATTAGCCCTATTCCAGATAAAGAGAGTGTGTCACTCCATGCTGTACCCTCCACATAATACATCTGGTGGGTGGTGGTTGTTGTTGTTGTGGTTGTTTTTTTATGTTCTTTCATGGCCCCCACCACAAGCAATATTGTTATTTCTGTCTGAATGCTTCCCTTCCCTCTAACAGGCAGGTCAGTGAAAATATCCATAAGCTCGGCTTTCCAAATTGTGAAATTATGTAAATGGCAGTAGGGTCGTTTTTATTATTTTGGAAATCATCAAACCCCATCAATTAAAACTGATGCCCGGGCCACGTTTTTCCCCTAAACTCGCAGGAAGTTCTAAAAGAAGACATAGCTGAGCCGGTTCTAAAGGGCTTTACGATTCAGATAAGATCCTCTTCCTGCAAAGGGAATCAGCATTGAAAAAAAATACTTTACAGCCCATAAAACCATCAGAAACAGAATAAAAGAAACAGAACTAGATATTCAGTCATAAATGCAAATTGACTCTCAACAGTCCATCTGCTCAGATACGCTCCTCACTTCCTTGTGGGTCCTCAGTGGAGCAGATTATTAAGGTCAATAAGCATACTAATGATTCAGCTGAAGTAATTTAAAAAAAAAAATCTACCTCGACATTCCACATGAGCAAAAATGTGTGTTAAACTAAACCAAACTGAATTAAGCCAATTTTTTTTTAAAGCCGCAGTCTATAAGGAGCCCGTGCCATCATACACAACCTACAGTTCTTTGAATAAAAAAATAAATGAAAATAAAATTATATTCAGTGCTGTCTCTGCGAGGTAAACAAAGGATGCCAAGCAACGTTCCCGGCCCCGCACGTGCGCCGTTACCTTTGGCCTGGGCGGCGGAGCTATGCGAGTAGCCCAGAGACAGCAGGGCCATTTCGATGAGCTGGTTGAAAAGCATGTCCTTCCTCACCAGCACAAACTCCGCATGCTCCTCCTTGCAATCGTATTCAATGGCGTTTTCATAATGCTCCACCACGCAAAACACTGGAAGCATGGTTCCTGGCGAAGGGGCAGGGAGGTAGAGAGGCAAACCAACAATCTTCAGAAATACAGGAGGGAAGGGGGCAGAAAAAAACCCCACGAAGCCATGAAAATAAATCTTCACAACAGGGAGAGAAGGGGAGAGACTGTTACCCAGGCAGACAGAGCACAGAAACACAGGCAAGCACATAGTGACATATACGAACATACAACAACCTTTCCTCTTTCGGAGTTGAGAGAGAGAGACTGAAACAGAACGTGAGCCTGCTCCGAGGGGAAGGTGGGCTCTGCCCCCATGAAAATTAGCTAATGCAGAATTACCTTTCTGATCAAGTGATAATACTGATGAGAGAGAGAGAGAGAGAGAGAGAGAGAGGAGTAGGTGTCTGTCTGCGCGTTGGTGAGTGGTACACAGACAGTGCGCAAACCTGACTCACTCCAGCTGTCCTCACCAGGAGCAACTTCGCGTTTCCCACCGGCTTTTGTTCACGTTAAAGGACCCCTGGCTGGTGCCCAGACAAATTATCTCCGGCTATAAAATGATTAGCCTTTCACTTCCCCTTTAAAGGTTTTACTTCATAATGCCTCCGTGAAAGGAACACGAAACTTAAGCCAAACTGATGCTCAAAAACATAGGATTTCAGTATGTGCATCAATGCAGGTAAGGTTTTGTTTTTACGGCTCCTCACTTCATCTACCTGGCTGCAAAGACGCCCCGGTGAGCACAGTGAGCAGGTGCCTTTAAAAGGAGCAGCCTGCGGGAGTCAATGGGAGGCACGGGAGCGCAGGGAGGAAGCTGGCCTCATCGGGACACGTGAGGATACAGGAATCTGCGTGGATCTGATGCTCTCTCTGCTTACTTTAACCCAGCGCAGTAACTCAGCAGCCAGAGGATGAATCAGCACTGGCCACCACCGGCGTTGGGGAGAAAGGCTTCTAGAAACGGAAACCGGGGAATGCCGCAGCCCTCGAGGTGCTCACGCAGCTCCCTGCCGGGCTCCCAGGGACCCGCGGAGGAGGGTTAAAGGCAGACGCGTCTGAACTGCGCGGTGGCACGCTGCCAGGAGGGCATCCTGTTTACCATAAGTGATGGGAGGGCTGCTTTTACAGGGCACCCAGGACCCTCGGTTAGTCCTGTGGCCTCCATGCCTCTGGCAGCGCTGTCCTCTGGGCTCGCGGGACCCTGACAACTTCTGAAGATGCCCAGCGCGTGCCCACCAGAGCTAAAAAAAAAAAAAAATCGGGATTTTTCTACGGACACCCGGAGATGCCCTTTAAAAATGCTCTCTTCTGTGCACAAAAGCTGGCATTCAAACCGCTACATTTTTCTACACATGCCTCTTCACCAAAGCCTCGGTGAACTAACTGTTCGGGAGAGATTCTAACTCTGGAAAAAAAACAAACAAGCAAGCAACAACAACGCCAAAGCACCAAAACCTTTAGGTTTGCTTAGAAAAAGCTCACACACTCATTGGGAGGTACCGGCAGGCGAGGCGTACAGACACGAGCCTGGAGCTTGCCAATATTCTCGTCATTCATTCGGCTGCCTGATGCCCGCCAGGGATCAGAAAATTTGGGGAGACCACAGCAAAAAAAACCAGCAGCAGACAAACTGGTGATTTCTTTCTTGGCTCGGAGGCACTTTGGCAAAAATCTCCTCCACAAAAATAAACGTCAACATCCAACCCCTTTTTCTTAAGGCACGTCTCAGCCACAGTTTTTTTATCTAGCACCTGTCAAACAGAAGCCATACACACAAAAATAAAACGTAAAGCACACACACACAAAATACACACACAAAAACCCCACCACTAAAAGGCTTCAGTGATTTTTGCTGTTTGACATAAGCGTAGAACCTTCTCCAATTAAAGTGCGTTTTGAAAATAAGTCGCCATCAATGTAAGAAAAGGGGGAGAAAAAAAAACCTTTCGAGCAGGAAGTGAAATTACTGTACTCCGGTTTCTCCTCCCCCTGCGCTGATGTCTTCAAAGAGCGGGGCTGGCACAACAAAAACATGCACATTGATTTTTTCCCCTTCCAGGATGACACTGACGCGGTCCTACTACACGCCGCTCTCTCCTTAGACCTGTGACATCACTGCGGGGGTTTTTCAAATCACTGAAATGCGTGGGGATGCGCCTTCCACTTCATGTAGCGGGAGAAAGGTGGCTCCTGATAAAGCGACAACAGTTACCATCTCATGACAAACCTAGCGGGGCCGCCGAACCTTCCAGCAAACTGCCAGGGCCGCCCTCCTGCCATGGGGAGGAATGCTGGGCAGGAGCCCTCTCTGAACTGATTATTTGTGCGAGTGTTTGGCGGCGACTTCCAACTCCGGCAACTCCACAACCTCCCCGAGTTAAAGGGGGGAGCAGCGCGCTGGCCACTGCCGGCTGCTAAAAATACCCCGTGATTTAAACCTGGAGGCAGCCTCAGAAGCTCTCGCTGAGGGTTTATGAGCCTGTGTAAACAGCACGTCTGCCATAAGGAGCGGGGAAGTCTGTAGAATCCTTGTCTGAAACTGTCCTGGCATTAAAAGTTTGCTGTGCAAATATCACATCATACCAGAGACAGCTGAAATCTCCTATTTAGGAATTTATGGAACTTATATATGTTTGCAGGCGTCAGAAAGTCTTTTTTTTTTTTTATAGAGCCCCGGTGGTGTCTTCCCAGTATGATATTAATGCACTCTGTTGGAAAAGCCGTAATAAATTATATTTTTAATGCTCTAGCCCTGGCTTTCTTGAGATGCATACATTCTTGGCAAACAATCAATAAATAGGGTAATCATGAGTAGAGGCCAAAGAATTTGCTGAAGCGCTGTTTTTCCATTTTTAATAGATAAAGATCTAACAATACGGTCTGCTGTGTCTGTTCATTTCAGGATCAATATATTCTTTGTTTTCGCCAAACCAAGGAAAAAATAAATGATTGTATGATAAATGTTATGCATCAAACACAATGAAATTCCCCTGCCTGCTTCTAACTTTACCTACTTAATATTCCCGGCTGCTGGAGGATGGCATTTCTCTCCTTTGCTTAGCCAATGTAAGGGAAATCCGAATCCTGTCCGAATTTACTCAGAGACAGGAGACCACTCGGAGGCACACACACATGACACCAGCACAGGCGCCGCTTTGCATGAACAGGTGCTAAACACAAAGTTCTTCAACTCCATCAACTTAACATAAAACGGGCAGAAACGAGTCCCAGTTACACGTCCTCCCCCTTATAAACTTGCCTAAATCTGCCTTTCCTTTTATCAAAAATACCCAGTGATAGCCCACGTAACAACTAGAATTGTCAGTGTTTTTTCATTGCCAGATAATGCATTTGCTCTTAAGAAAACAAGCCACAAAAATGACATCACACAACTTTTACCTCAAAGCACGTAAGATTTCCACTACCCCTGAACCTGTCTTTGACAACTAAGTAATCTGAGGGAAAAGCCAGTGTCTGATTCTGAAGCAGGGAGAATACAAGCAATAGCAATATATATATATATATATATATATATATATATATATATATATATCCTCTACTTCAATAACCCTTATCCATGGAAGCCTTGGGTAGCTAAAGACCATCATTGAATTCAGTCCTTATCAACGTAAATGCCCAATAATTCCAGTCTGTAGCAGCAGAGTTAGGATGCTCCACTCACACAGCCTCCACTTTCAAAACCTGCCTGACAGCAGCCAGGGATGCAACTAATTTCAGATCGGAGAGAGGACCGAGGCAGAGAAGCCACACGCGCCTGCCGCCTCTCCACACGCCCACACGGAGCAGCCTTGGGTAGGCACAGGGCTCCCAGCTTTCCAGGATTTGGCTCGGGGAAGTATTTACCTTTCCTAAGGTTGGTTTTCATCAGATGGCCCGAGTGTTTCAAAGGCACGCCCTGCATTTTTCCACCTGTGCTCCCAAGCCTTCCTCTCCCCAGCGGGCTCCCGTTCTGCTCCAGGCGGGCAATCTTGGCGGGTGGACCCTTCGCATCGCTCACATTGTTAGACATTTCCGAGTGCTCTTTCCCCTGAGTTGCCTCGTTCAAATGATCCATACTCAGTTACCCTCCCAGGATCACCTGCCAGGATTTAAAAAGGAGATGCGGTTAGAATTGGGTGGGTGGGGGGTGTTTCTCTCTCTCTCTCTCTCTCTCTCTCTCTCTCTCTCTCTCTCTCTCTCTCCTCCCTCTCCCCCCCTTCTCTCTGTATTTACATATATACATCATGTAAATGTTTTACCCCTAGATATCTCTCTTCACAAATATAATCTGTAAGGTTATTCAGCTAGATATATAATATAAGGTAGATGTGTCTATATTTCCAGATAACAGCATATGCCCATTCAAGTTAACAGAATAATCTGTGAAAACTGTATTAAACACACGTGAATAAAAGCTAATTTGTGAGCTACCACCAGAACTAAGTGGGGGGAAGTGGGCTTTAATTCTAAGAATGGCCACAATATAGCCAGAAAGAAAATAAATTACATTTATACAGTCCCAATTTTTAAAAACTAGCAACTCTTTACAGAACAAAACAGTAACACTTTAATCAAGGATGGAAAAATGATCACAGTTCAAAATATTAATCCATTTTCTATATACACATATATAGAAAATAGATTTAACTATAGCTGATTTTTTATGAGAGAAAAAAGATACACAAATATACATACCACCTCAGAAGAAGGTAGCAAGCATCTAATTTTTACACTCCCCACTGGCATTACAGGTTAATTTGTAGAAAAAGTTTTCTACCATGAAAGTTGCAAGAGTTAAGTGACCTGTTATATACGTAGTTAAGTCTTGGCTCAAATGTGTGATTGGATCAGTTCACCCCTAAGCAAATGGATGTTAGGTGGAGGGCTTCTTCAAATATTCTAAGTACTGAAGCATTACGGCTCACATGTTTAGAGTTAACATTTAGGAGTACGTTAGTAATAGAATGCTCTTAATTTAAACAGCAAAAATCTCAAGAACGTGAAAATACCGGTACTTTGTGATATTAGCATTAGATCCAAGTGCCAAACTGGCTTTTTTAAAAAAAAATCTTGATTAAAACACAATTGCCAGTTTTCAAAAATAATCTGTTAACATCTCGGTTGACTTAAAAAAAATTGCAATTATTTTCAACTATGCAATGGACATCAATTCTCATACGGTTTATGATAAAACCATGAGCGCAATATCCAAGTCACTTCTAAAATAGTTTTAACCAGAACTGATAAGAACAGGTGAGTGGAATTAGGAACTTTCACAGCACTTGAAGTACTGTGCTTACCAAGATGAAGGGGGGAAGGGATCATATTTCAAAAGAAAAATCAGATAGAATATGGTAATTACTACTTTCCTCCAGCTGTCTAGTAACTTGACATCGCTTGTACTTTTAAAAAATTATTACACCGGGAAAGCAATTCAGATCCGATTTATTGAAAGCCAGCTTCTATTAGCATTGCCTTTTCTATAAGCAATGTTTTTCTTCCGTTTAACCATAGATTACTCTGTCCATGATAATCAAGAAAAGAGGCGAACGGGGCGGAGGGGGGAAAAGTGGTAATCTGCAGCCTTAAAAGCAGCCTTAAGAATGCCAACTGAGGAACTCTGAAGTTTGAGAAATAATGGCTATTTATCCTTGTACTCCAGGGTGGCACGCTGAGAACTGAAGGTTTACCATTGATCGAGGTCCCATCTGTTTTCGGTTATGAGGTTCATTAACAATAAATGTGCCTCTTTTAACCACTTTTTATCAAGATTACTCTTCTCCATTATATTAAACTAAAGCCAAAATTAGAGAGCAATGGTTATTAACTTATTCAAAACACTCTTTGTAATGCTACATGTGGATTATAATACAGAGCTGCTTTTTTTATTTTTTCTCTCAAAGTGGTTGCCTTACCCTGGAGCAGAAAATGAATTTTAAAGCATATGCTTTGAAAAGAAAATACTTCACCCGTGGGGCAATTTTAAAAGAAAGAGAGAGGAAAAAAAAAGTAGACATCAGCATCAAAGTTAAGGCTATCAAACATTCAGCAGTCTTGAGGCTTAGCAGCATGATAAAGGATACAGCAGCAAGTGAAACTGATAAGAGGATAATTTGGTTAATGTATTGATAATCAAAACATCATACAGGTCATGCAAAATTGTCCTCCCAGTACCCACCCACCAGCGTCAAATTAAAACGCTCCCGTCGTCGTCGTCTCGTAAAAAGCTTTACATTCTAAAGCAAAAATTACATGCACATAAAACACCCAATTTCCTCCTTGAAAGCTCTCTGCCCAAAGGCTAAAGTTCACCAAACCTCCGTGTGGAATGGCACAGAGCGGGTCTCCCTCCACGGGGCCTGCAGGACTGACAGCCCAGGAGCTAACTCCGTCTCAGCAGACAGATGATGCCAGGCTCGGGAGTTTCTGGGGAGTTACTCCTTGTAAAGTCCATTTTCGGGTGGTAGCGTCTGCTTGGCACCCAGAAAAGCAGGCTACTTTCTCAAAACCCCATCATTTCCCAGGCCCTCCGCTAAGTCCGTGTGTGATCGCTCCTAAAACCGTGAACTCAGACGCGGCAATGATTTCCCTTTACCCACACACGCGCACACAGAGAGAAAAAGCAAAGCACGAAATTCCGGTTTCAAGAACATTTTTTTTTTGCATTTGTATTTTTTTGCTGCAATGTGGGATCCTTTCAAGGAGTTCCTTGCTAAAAGGCCGTCCCCCCGCCCCCCTCCTCCCTCCTCCTCCTCCTCCCCCGCGGATCCCCCTAATCACATTTTAAGAGATTATGCCCTCATCCATTCCACAGGGCCGGCGCGATCCAGGCCACGCTTTCGCGGTGACCTTTTAAAGAGACAAAGAAGCGAAGTACTGTCTAGAAACAGAAACGCCGCAGTTTTTTGTTTTTTTTTTAACGGAGTGAAATTAGCCAAAAACCGACCTGAAACTCACCACTTCAAAACTTGACAGCGTCTACATGTAACAAAAACAAAGGAGGTCTCCTCGGCAGCCCGGGTTCTCGAAGAGAAGAAGTTCAAGACTGATGTTTTCTGTGCCCCCCCTTCTCTCTCTCTCTCTCTCTCTTTTTTTTTTTTAAATTAAAAAAAAAAAGAAGGGCGGCAGACCTGAAGGCGACTTCCCCCTGAAATTGTATTATTTTCTCTTCCCCCCCTACCCCCGCCCCCCTACGCGGGGGGAAGGGCCGAAATAATAAACGCCTAGAAGAGTAGCCATGGGAGGCGGGTGGAAGGGGGAGAGCGTTTTTTTAAATAAATTAAAAAAAATCACAATTCGAAAAAAAACAAACAAACAGCATATATGGTTTGTAAAAACGCCTAACCTCAGAGACCGGGGCGCGCGGAGGGGGAGGCGGGGGGACGGGGGAGGAGGCGGGGGGAGGGCGCGGATGAAATTGCTCTGACAAGTGACTCGTTGGGGGGGGGAAGAATCGTAAAAAACAAAGCGAACCCCGTGCAGTGCACTGTGTGGTGGGAGCCGGGGAGGCGAGGTGGCGGCTGGAGGATTCTTTCCAAAAAAAAAAAAAAAAAGAAGGAAAAAAAAAAACTGAAACTGCGGACCAGGTCTCCCCGAAATGGGAAGGAAGGAAGGGGGAAAAAAAAAAAAAAGGAGGGGGGGGGTCGTGTCCCCCTCGCTCGGGGATCTCGGGGCGAGGACACCCCGGCTGTCACTTGCCGCGTTCTTCCCCCGGCGGGGCCCCCGGAGGACGCGGCCGGCGAGGGGGGGGGGCACCCCGCCTCGCACCCCGCCCCTCCGCGCCCCTCCTCGCCCCCCGACAATCGCGGCTGCTAGGAACAAACCTTAAACTTTCTTCCCACCGCCTCGCACCCTCAACCGAGGGCATCTAGCGGGGGGCGGCGAGCGCGGGGGGCCAGGAGGTCGCGAAAAAGCAGCCCGGAGAGGCACCGAGACGCCACTTGGGACCCGGCCCTCGCCGACCGCCGCGCCGAGGACCCGCTCCCGGCCCATGGGCGCGGGGCGGCGAGCGGCCGGGGGGGTGCCGAGCGAGCCCGGGGGCAGGAGAGGGGGCCTGGGGTCTGGGGGAGGAGGGCAGGGAGGAATCAGAAGGCACCCCCCCAGCCACCTCCACCGCCTCCGCGGCCACCCGGCCCCCGGCCCCTCCTCCCTGCCCCCCAAAAAGTGGCCGCGCTCCCGCTCCCCCTCGGCCGGCGTCCGGGGTAAACACGGGGCGCCACAATGGCCCCGGGACTCAGGGAAGGGAAGGCGGGGAGGGAGGGGGGACAGGGGAAGGGACGCAGGAACCCCAACAAAACTGACGAGGAGTTTCCCAAAATGCAAGCGGGAGGGGGAGGGGGGTGGGGAGCGTCCCCGGGGGCAGTCGCCCGGCGGTCGGCTGGGCCGGCGGCGGCGGTGGCGGCGGTGCCGGGTGGCCGGGGAGAGGGGTGTGCGCGCGTCTGTGCGCGTGTGAGCGCCGGTCCCCGGACGGGGCTGTTCCTCTCTCTCCTCTCTCTCTCCCTCTCTCTCTCTCTCCCTCTCTCTCTCGGCCCCCCCACCCCACCCCCTCGCTCGCTCGCTCGCTCGCTCTCGCTCTCCCCCTCGCTGCCGTCTCTGCCCCCATTAAATTATTAGTTGACTCATCCCGGCCGCTGTCGCCGCCGCCGCCGCCGCCGCCGCCGTGCCCAGCTCGGCTCCGCGCGTCCGCCCGGGCTGCAGCCCTCCGCGCCGCTCCCGCCGCTCCCGCCGCCGCTCCCGCCGCCGCCGAGGCCGAGGCCGCCTCTTCTTCCTCCTCCTCCTCCTCATTTCAATACAAAACCAGCCGCTCCAGCGCCGGCCCCGGGCGCGCAGCCTCCTCCCGGCCGCCCGCCGCCGCCGCCGCCGCCGCCCCGAGCCCTTCCCGGCGGGGCCGCCGCCGCCGCCGCGTCCGGGGAGCGGGAGCGAGCGAGCAAGTGGCGGCGGCGGCGGCGGCGGCGGAGGAGGAGGAGGAGGAGCGGGAGGGAGAGGAGGAGGAGGAAGGGGGTGCGCAGCGGACGAGGAAGGCGGCGGGTGGGGGGGGGGTGAGGGTGTTGGGGGGGGGGGCGGGTGCAAGGAGAAGGCGGAAAAGGGACGGGGATTAAAACCCGGGCTGGAGGGCCGGGATCGGGCGGGGGGGGGGGGAGGGGGGCGGGGGCGGCGAGTTAAAACAGCAGCAGGACAAGTAACTAGTGAATGAGTGCGGGAGGGGAGGGGAGGGGGGGGAGGAAGGGGAGCGCACGGTTTCCGGCCCCGGGCGCGCACGAATTTGTAATGAGCTTGATTAGAGCGGGGCGGCCCGGCGGCGTGGAGGGCGCACAATGCCCGGGATAGCGGGGCGCTGCGCGGGGGCCGCGGCGGGGAGGGCGCGGGGGGAGGCGGCGGCCGGCGGCGAGGGGGGCGCGGGGAGCGCGCGGCGCGCGGGCGGGCGGGCGGCGGGGGCAGGTGTGCGGGGCCGGGCCGGGAGGAGGGGCGGCGCCGGCGGGGCGTGGGGGGGGGGGCTGGCGGGGGTGGCGGGGGTGGTGGTGGTGAAAGTGATGGGGAGGAGGGCGCGAGGGCCAGGGGGAAAGCTAACCACCCACCCACCCCCGCGCCACCAAAGCCACAGGAAGGGATCGGTCCGGAGCGCCGCAGGCGGGCACCCCGGGAACCGGGGAGGCGGGGAGGGCGCGCCGGCCCCGAGGGATGGAGGGGGTGGGGGTGGGGGGCGGCCACGCAGGTGAGAGGCGGGAGGTCCCCGAGGTCCCGGGACCCAGGAAGTGGCAGGAGGGTGGACCATCCCGGGAGAGAGCTCCGCCGGGAAGCGCGGGGGGTTGCGGGGACGTGGGCAGAGGCATCGGAGGCCGAGGTCTTTAAAAAAACGGCCTCGCGAAGATGTATCCAAGAGGATGAGTCCGAAAGTTATCTCCCGAGCCCACGTGGAAGCCACAGGGGTAAAGAACTCTCTCTCTCTCTCTCTGCGAGTCAGCGGGGGGTTCAAAACTCCCTCGCGTCCGAGCCAGGGGACCTACCTATGTGGCCTGGAGTGGCCGCCGCGTTAAGCAAACGTTGGGTCACTTAATGAAAAGAGACCTGACTTGTTATTAAAAAGGGGAAAGGATGCCACCCTTCTTAAAGCTTGACTTCACCCCAGCGAAAGACAAGAAAAGTTTGGGTGGGCAAATAGATCTGTGGTGGCAATAAATACTTCTGCAATCCAGGGTAAGTTACCCAGTGCAATAAATGGTGGTTAGCTCCTAAGTAAGATCCTCTGAGATAATCTATTAAGTGTAATTCCCATTTAAAGGAAAAAAAAAAAAAAAAAAGGAAGAACATGACAGTCTCACCCAAAGAGAGAAGCAGTGTTAATGGCTTAGGGTTGAGCCCTAGCATCTGTCCCTGAAGGCAGTTAATCATTAGACAAAAACAAAGATGTCGTAAGAGTTATTGTTTTTGTTTTTTTCAGGACACACTAGTAAGGAAAAGAGAGAGAGAAAAAAAAATCAGTCCGATAAACATTTTGTTACTCATAAAAAAAAGCAACAAGTTAACACAAGCACTGAGATAAGAGGGAAACATGCAAATGAGGCTCTTTAAAGCTACCCGCACACACTTACAGGCACTGTTTACATTAGAGATCCCAGAAAAGCAGAAGGTAAAGTGGAAGATAAAGCGGGAGAAACGCTGGCCTCCTGGGGAGGACCAGTTTAGGAGAGGCACAGTGAGAATATATCACTCTAATGGCCCCCCAGTTTCTCCCGCAAACCGGAAAGGTTAGTCCCAATCGAGGAAGGCAACCCTGCATCTTGGCACATAGCAACCCAAGCCTTGAGCCAAAGGAAGAACGTGTGATGATAAACGACACCCTCACAGAACAAGAAAAGTAAACCAGTGAGATTGCATTTTTTTAAAAAAAAAGTTGAAATGTGGGGAATTATGGAGAAGAATATTTTAATGGACGTATAAGAAATGCAACAAATAAGGGAATGTTTAAAAGAAAGGCAGATAGCAATGACTTCTCTCGATAATGATTTTTTGCAACCTGGTAGGTTAGGTTAGGGGTTGCCAAGGCGAACGTTTGACTAGTTGCTTCAAACTGGTGATGCCTGACCTGGTTTTCCGTGGGGACAGTGCATTCTAGTGTCACACTGCACAAATTTACAAAAAACAGCAACATAAGAGAGATTTAAAAAAAAAAACTAAGAAAGATTCTAGACTACAAAAAAAAAAAATCATCCATGCAACTTCACCTGATGCTGAGTGTTTTTTAAAAGAAGAAAAATAGCTTTTGAGCAAAGAGAAGACCAAGAAAGGGATACTGAAAATAACAATATTAAGACACATTGGAATAAAATACTGTAAATAAGTTTATCCCATCATTTACACAGTAAGTAAGACAGAAAGCTTCCTGATTGCCTTAGGCTCCTAATGACTCGGCCAATGCTAATGAAATGCGGGAATTACAACAGTAATCTTTACATTTGAATAGCATCTTTTATCCAGGAATTACAAACTGACTCTCAGACACAAAACATATAAGTGTGTAATAAGGATGGACATGGACTTGGAAAATGATAAGCAGAATAAATGAGGATAAAATAGATAACAGTGACTTTATTATAAATAATAATGTAGTGCAATTATGAACCTATTATTCACAAATACATACTCTCTTCTCCGCAAGCCTCATCCTTTAGGTTAGAACTGTATGATTGCAAGACATGGCATAAGTGAAGTGATACACAGAGATTTATGCCCTCCCAAGTCAAATAGGACAATGATAAACTTAATTACCATAAATTATCTTTCCCTTAGAATACTCATTCTAGCCACTGGGTTTACACTGAGCAATTGGTCAGTGTAAACCCAGGTTAAAATGAAAGAGGGGGAAAAAGAGAGATAATTAGAAAAATGCCACTAAAGATATGTATGAGGATAAATTATCAAGGGGGAAACATGTGATTCTACACAGGCATCTTATATCTGGAGATAAAGATGCAAGCAGGTGTTGGAAGAAGTTAAAACAAAGCGAACTTCATAAATCTAGATATCAAAACAGGCAACCCCAGGAACATGAACTAGTACAAGTGCAATACAGGAACTACTGAATGTGTGATGTGCAGGTATCACAGCGCATCCATTTTTTATCCCATGAGAAGGCATTCAGACTGGCTACAAAAAGAGTAGCAAAGATAAAATATTGGAACAGATATACAAGACTTTTTTAAAACTTAATAATGAAAGGACTACTGCATGTTTTCAGATGGCATAAGATAAATATGCAGGCAGATATCCGTAAGCATTAAAACGCATTCAGAGCTCTGAATAGCACATACATTCGTAATAAACAGAGAAAGCATTTAGAATTTGAACGCTTTTAAGATATGGCAACTCCGCCAGTGACTGTGTTAGCAAAGCAATGCTCACCACCATAGCACTTCCTAAGGACATTTCTCCCACCCACCCCCCCATCTTTTTAAATTCAAATACAGTTGGCTACCTCCCTACATCTTTTAAAGCAGCACAATGTATGTAGCATATATTGCTCTTTTTTTTCTTCTTTGTTTTTTGGCTTTAGCTGCAGGAGGTGTTTTCCATATATGAATTTCTGGGAATATGGTCTGTGCTGGCCATACAAGGACGTCTATGTGAGCCATATGTTTTGCTGTCATGTGTCTCATTTTGTCTTTCTGGGGATGTCGGGGCTGATTGCCACATCGTTGCTTGCATAGACCAAATACAGATTTGTCAGAACAGAGAGGAAAAAGCCGGGGCTGGGGCTGGGGCCCAAACAACACTGTCAAAACATACACTGGGAGAGGAAATGCAATATCCTGTAAACATTTGCACCCTTCTTCTCACATCTTATCTGTGACTGACATCATCACCGCTGCATGGTTTGCAGACAGAATCCGCTTGCTCAAGTTCAGAAGTTTGCAGTATGGGCGTGCGTGCAGCTCCGTCAGCCAGACCCCCCCCCCCCCCCCACATCTGTGGAGGTCATGGCAAAGCACCCTTCCACTCTGAGAGCTTTGGGTCCTGCAGCCAGCCTGACCCGGCCTTGACCCTGGGGAAGGGAAGCTGCCTCATGCTTTTCTTGTTTGAGTGAACAAACGAAACTCTGATCAAACTTTCTGACTAATCTTACCAGAAAGGATAGCCCCCATTTTATACGCTCATAGCCTCTCGCATTTCTCTTTAAGTCATCACAGTCTTAACCAATTAACAAGCTGGATAGTTATTGGGTTAATAAGTATCTATCCTACTAGACGGTAAGTCCTCCGAGAACAGAGACCATGTGTCTTGCTCACTGCCACATTACCAGGAGTTCATGTGCGGTCCTTGCCATAGTTACATTATGAGTAAATGAGAGCAAAAAGCTCAGGGTCACTAGCAACCAGCTCCCACTGCTAACTGCAATCACAACTCCTAGAGAACTGCCAAAGGAGGCAATGATGGGGCAGGTGGCTATGGCATTTGAATTTGATTCACTGACATTAAATAAAATTTACAACGGAGTTCCACATTTCAAGTGTCTAATAGCTCTAGGTGGGTAGTGGGCAGTGCAGGATATAAAACACTTCCACCATTGCCAAAAGATCTACTGGACAGCACTCACCTCGTGAACTTCTCTAAGGATGACTAAGTCAATCCAGGACCCTGCCGGAGTCTTAGAGGTGCTGAGAGGTTTGTAGACATTCTAATAATGTCCAAATGGAGGTCATTTTCCATCTTAGAACCAGCCCATGGGTCTGTAAAGCTGCATGCGACGAGGCTCGTGTGCCACCGCACACGAATTTAAGACGACTTCTGGGCAGTCTGTATTTGAAAGGGGCCTGTAGTACTTCTGGAATAGCACACATTTAGCCTACAAGCTGCTTTCCGTGAGCATTTCAGTAGCTCAAAGGTGAAGTTAAAAAGTCACAAACTCATTCCGATTCCTTCCTTCTACCCCCACATTGCAGAAGCATAGTTGCCACCAGAAATGAGTCTTCTGGAAGCTTTAATGTAGGTACCTACTCAAACTGGGAGGGCATCCAGATACCAAACAAATAATGGTAGACCGCAGAAAATAACAGCAAGAAGCTCGAGTATGTTTCAGGGGAGATAACGGAGCAATGATAATCAACTCTAAATATGGGGCTTGGAGTTGTTGTTTTTGGTTTTGTTTTTTCTTGGTGTTTTTTTTCCCTTAATAGGTGGGGTTTCCATTATAGCCAGACTGATAGTGATCAAGAGTTGTTTCCTAATTACATTGGGGTGGATGTAAATACCCACCGGTAATTTGTGATATGGTTTTAATAGAAAAGGGTCATTATGAAAGCCTAGCAAAGGGAGGCCAATGTTAATGCTAATTTGGGGAAAACTGGCTAAGGGAATGGAACCACCATTGTCGTTGGTTTCTACAACCTGACAAACTATCTGGGCCTAAAAGCCACCCTTGCCTCCATTTTTTTTTTATTGTTGTTGTTTCTGTGTGTGTGTGTGTGTGTGTGTGTGTTGGTGTTTTTTGTTTGCAAAAAAAATGTATTAGGTAAAAGTTTTGAAAACTACCTTTCCATAGATATATCAGTATGGATCATAACCTTAATACACAACGGTAATAGCTCCATCAAAACTGGTATCTCTATCTAGACTTAGATCCGAAAATTGAGTAGGTAGGGGGAAGGATTCCTATGATGGCTGTTGAGTCCTCTAGTGTAGATGTCACCACCAGAATGCTTACAGTCTCAGCTTGCCTCATTCCCCCCAATTTGCTTCTGGAGTGCCCTTCCTCCCACTTCTTTCCTGGGGCCTCCCTTCTGCCAGATCCTTAGTCTAAAGCTTGATTCCACTCTTCTGTCCCAAGCCTTCGCCAGCTGTTCCTCACGTCCTCCTTGATGTTCCATCATAACACCTGTCCGTCAGTGTGACATTCCATATCTACAGGTCTGCCCCTCAGAACTGCACGTCTGCGAGCACCTTGAGGGTGTCCTTACGTCTTTGTTTCCGGAGTCTCTCACAAGTGCAGCCATCACAGGTAAAGGAACTCTAGAACTATTTTTATACGAAGTCTTAGGAAGAGTCTTGACGTCTTAGCAAGTAAAGCCAGGTGCCGGGATCAGAAGTGAGCTCAGTGGCTCCCAAAATGGGCTTCAGGTTAACATCACGTGAGGAGCGCCTTCCATCACCCAGAGGCCTACGCTCCACCCCACTGCGATGGCCGGGCATTCAGCTGTTTAGAGCTCGCAGGGTGATGCCAAGTACAGCCCAGATTGGCATCCACTGGGTTAGGTGATATTTAGAAAATATCCTCAAGTGAAGTTTTTAACCCAATCCTGAGTTCACTTGGAAAAGTTAAAATTGTATGGGGACCAGCACTCTCTCCAAAATTTAAGGAATATATGTGCAGGCAAGCAACTCAATTAAAAAAAAAAAAAAAAAAAAAGGAGGAGAGGGACATTGATTTGTCAATTAAAAAAATGCCATTTGAGGAACCAAGACAAGTCAGCATTTTGCACTTGCTGGAGATTTACTAAGGTGCCAGAAATCCTGTGAAGGTGTGTGATTTACCATCACAGACATAAGTGACTAACCACAAAATTACACATGGAAGTAAAGTTCTTAAAACCAGCCTATTATTTGCTGGAGCCAGAAGCATCCCAGTTTCCTCTATTTCTTTTGTCAACACAGTTGAGCGTGAGTTTTTATCCCGAAAAAAAAAAGAACTTCAACCTGGAGGGAGGTTCTCCTTGAACAGCTGAAAACTGTTCCATGTGTTTCCAGCCTAAGTGGCTGCACTTGGGCAGAGCTGGCGCCTTCACACGGTGCATTCCCAAGAGCCAGTGGTGGGTCCTCACAGCACTAGCTGCCATGCAGTGCTCTCCGGAAGCTCGGGGGATTTTAATCCCAACAAAGTCCAACAGCTTAGCCCATTCCCAATCCACCCTTTTTAGCCAAGACATAACCAAATCTTCTTAGTGATGCGGAATGTCATCCCTAATCTTTCCTGGCTTAACTGGAGGGAGCAACAGTATGAGGATCTGAAGCACCTGAATCCTAGTTCAGCTCTCTGGGAGGAGGGTCAGCCACAGGGAGTTTCTGACAGTGTACTGCTGTGCCCGTCCCCACAAGGCACTGGGCAGGAGCTGTCCATCAGGAAGGAAAGCCACCGCCAGAAACAGCTGTATCACTCCTGGACCGGGACTGAAGTCCGCTACAATGCTTGAAACTTGTTGATGCAAGAGAGAAGTTAATTCAGAAGCACATTCTATTGGGGATGATGGAAACGATTTGGAAGCAGATTGTGTTGATGGTTCCACAGCAGTGTTGAGTAGAATTAATGCCACTGAATTGTGCACTTAAAAACTGTCAAAAAGGCATACTCTATGTTCTATATCTTTTACCCCAATGTAAACACTTTCAATGAAAAAAAAACAACTAAAACAAGCCAATCTTTCACCTATTCCTAAGTTTGGCAGGTATATATATTACCATGAAAATATCATGCCAAAGAGAACAACAATGAGTAGCTACACAACATACTAAAACAACCCCATGTTCACCGACAACCTCCCATTGCTTTGTCCTTACCGCCAACAGCCACGGTCCAGCCCAAGCAAGATAATTAATTCCTATGATGAATACCTGACCCAAGGATAATTAACATGGGTTTGTAATTAGAGACCAAGATCCACCCAAAGTAGGTAATTTGATGGTCCTATAATGCAAGAAAACTGTTCTATTTTCAGGTTTTATTCTGCACTATTGTATATTTTTTTTTTGCAAAAGACAAGAAACAGAGTACATAAAGTCCAAACATTCTTTTTGAATGTTTTTCAAATGAGTAAGAATTAACTATATTCCTAAAATAGTAGACCCTTCCGATTCACAGTACTTAAAGAGCGATGGACATTCCATGCAGTACAGCCCCAGATGTGTAACAATTGTATAAATTCAGTCTATGTAATAATTGGTAAAATGTCTCTGTATAAAGACTTTAGATTCTAATTTTAAATAAAAATATAATGTCTGTTTTAAAAAAGGGCTAAAAGCCTTTCAAATTTAATTTCCAGTCACTTTTTAGGGATAATAATTAGGATTAAAGTATTTACTTCAGCATGCAATAATTTTATATTGTCTTTTTCTATAACATATTGTCCTGTGTTCTGTGTCCTATCATTTATTCTTACTGATTTCATATTTACTTTACATTAGGGAACTTCCTTATGAATGAAGAAGTTTTTAATGTATTGGAAATTCATGTGTAAATTATATCTTATGAAAGTTCATATATATATATCTATATATATATATATATAGATATATATATGTGTGTGTGTGTGTGTGTGTGTGTGTGGTGTGTGTGTATATATATATATATATATATATATATATGATGCATAATTGAGCAACATTAATACATAGGAAAGCCAAACTAAAATTATGTATGTATTATGTATGAAAGCATAAACAAAATACTACAAAAATAGTTTCACAGTATAGCTGTAGCTAGACATATCAAGTTACCTATTTTTCAGGTATATATTTATCTATTAGTGTGTTTATTGTGGGGCTTAATTCATTAAGTAACTAACATGAACTATAAATATATATGCAAATTTCCAGTTGATATGAAGCAAAGAGTTGATAAATAACGCTTCTGTAAAACTATAAAAACAGAACAAGTGAGCCTTGAGGCTATTTTTTAATCATTTATTTTTATTCTGTAGAGACTATTTTCATTTGTATTTTAAAAATATATACCCATGAATACACTTGAGAGACACAAACAGCATTATTTATGAAAAAAATCTTGATGGGGACCAGCTTGAAATTATTTTGTGACTATTGCCTTAAAGATGGGCAATACCTATCATTGTATTATTTCTACCACTGGAAAAAAAAAAACACCACACACTATATATTCAAAATTAAATTTATATCCCCATGAAGATAACAAGGCTTCAAAAATTAGTTTGCTTTGCACAAAGGGGTTTTGCCACTAAGAATTTACAACACGGCAAGTATAAAGGCACGTGCAGCAGGTTAGGATATACAGCAAATGTTGGGGCATTCTGTATAGATTTGGGAAACTCAACTGTTTGGCCCATATCCAAGTATGAATAAACGTGGACATACCATGCATTCCACATAATATATGTTCACAGGTCCTGTGTGCATGTCATAAGACAGAAGACTGCGCAATTTGAAACTAGTCTACCAGAGTCTTCATTAGAAGTTCTTTAGGGCCCAGAGTTCGTGTGGCACCTCTCTTAGGAAGTGACTCCCACAGTTGAGGACAAATGACGGAGGGGAAAGTAGTGGCCAGAAGGCAGAGAGCCCGGGTTGGGGCTTGCTTCCTCCTCTACGAGCTATCGGAGTGAACCTTCATGGGTCAAACAGGATCGGGTTCTGTGTCTACACAGTGATGGAAAATAATCCGACCATCTTTAAGGCCACATAAAAAAATGATCTGCCCTTTAATTTAATTTTTAAAAAAATAACAAGTTCACTTTAAAGAGAATATAAATATATAAGAAAATTTCTCACTTGCTACATGAGATGTTTATCTGTAATAGGAGACAGGTGTCAAACAAACAAATAAAAAAAATAAATAAAAAAGCAACACACCATTAAGGCAAAGAGAAACTTTAACTCACCAGATTCCATCTGTTACATTTGAATTCATGCATAATTGATTATCCATGACTGGTAACTTCTCTTCTCACTAGCCCACCACAGTTTTCCAAACGTTAGGTATTAAATCACTACTCAAGGAGACCACATTTCCGAAACAGCAAGGGCAGAATGAGAATATTTTAAATGAAAAATTACATGCTGGTTAATAATAATACAGCTGACCTATGTTTAAGGGAGAGAAATTTTAATCATGTGCATATTAAATATTAATAACCTATTCTGTTATTGTTATAATAAGGTTAAGTAGACTTCTCCCTGCTTAAGGAAAAGAGAGAGAGAGAGAAGTAGGAATGCATAATGGTGCGAAAAGGATACAGAGACAGGAGGCGGCCATAAGGAAAATGTGTCAACAATAAACAAGAGGAAATGAGAAAGAAGGAAAAGATGAAGGTGGAAACTAATCTCTATGTGTCATTATGACTGCCAGAGTACTGGCAAAGAAGCAGCATCCTTTTATTTCAATTTTAATCATTTCTGAATTTTAATACCCGGCTCCTTTTGTAATTCTCCTGGCATCCCCCATATGCCTCCATCCCAGCCAAAACACCAGTGTAAATTAAATGGCAGGCAACCACGCTACTGATGTAGCCTCCCAAAAGAGCCTACCAGGTGACCGAAAGCAAAAAAAAAAAAAAAAAAAAAAAAAAGGTATGTCTACCTTACATCTCTGAGGACGTCTAGCCAATTAACTGGCTGAATGCTCTCGACTTTCTTTAATTTTGAAAAGAATGACAGCCGTTAGGTAAGCTACAGACAGAGAATCACGAAGAAAAAAAAAAATAAGGCAAGCCAGTAGTAATACAATCATCAGTGACCATCAGGGCCTGGAAAAATGAGTTTGCTCTCACTGGCACTAAGGAGCATCACATGATTATTTAATTACAGCTCTAATTTTTGTCTCGTGGATGGCAACATATCAACAATTAATAGGGCAAATAGAGGAGACTGTTTTTAAAGAGACAGAATGTGCATGAGAATGGACTAGGTCACACAGCAGCGTACCACTTAGGAATACTTGCCTTTCTGTAACTAAGTGGGACTGTCTTGCAAAATAGCCCAACACATATTTTTTTAAAAAAAAAAAAAAATATATATATATATATATATATATATATATATATATATATTTTATTGATTTTTTTTCCAGAGAGGAAGGGAGAAGGAAAGAGAGTTAGAAACATAGATGAGAGGCAAACACCCATCAGCTGCCTGCACACCCCCTACTGGGGATGTGTCCGCAACCAAGGTACATGCCCTTGTCCAGAATCAAACCCGGGACCTTTCAGTCCGCAGGCTGACACTCATCCACTGAGCCAAACAGGTTAGGTTTTAAAAACACATGTTTTTAAAAGAAAATAAATTTAAGGAGGAAGTGTGTTTTTGTTTGTTTGTTTGTTTGTTTGTTTTTAGATAACTTTCTTTGAATGCCCAGAACTTTTCAGAATATTTTAAATGCAGCTAATACAATCCCTTTGGAATTCTGGTATGAATTTAAAGGAGAAGAGTGAAATCTTCATTAATATAAAGACCCTAAATCTTAAAACATTTAAAAGCCCAATAATAAAGTAATAAAATGAAAAATATATTTGTATGCAGTACCCATGGCTCATATTGCAATGGGACCATGAACAAAATCATTATTGTAGGGAAGAATAGGTAGAGGTCGCTGGGAAACAGTATTTTTGGTCCCAGAATATGAGAAAGACCACTGTGGCCTAACGGTGCAAACCCAGGGGGGTGCTCTGTGTTGACCCTAATACCGTTTGCTACCACAACCAAGCACCAAGGGACCACAGGCCTGAACAGAGATCCTTCACCTAAGCCTTGAGGTCAGACAACGAGGATGAAAAAGACCCCAGTGCTCCTGTCAAAAAAAACAAAAAAAAATGACAGAGCACACAGTTAAAGAAGAAAAACATTCAATTATCCAGAAAGCCGGACATGTGCAGATTAAGGGTTCAGATAGCCCCAGTAAAAACAGAAAATTAGAGAGAAAGGTCTCCCCCCCTTCCCCCCCCCATTAAGTCATTATTGCAGCACAAGCTAAATGCTCTGTTTTACCACTAATTTTGCAAATCTTTAATGAGTGCTTCCTATGCAAGGCACAGAAGACGGTGAACTTCTTCCTATTTTATGTGAGAGAGAGATGCACCTTACAGTGAATTTCTGCTTTGTAGTTCAATGTCTTACTGGAGTGAATACAAGCGGCACCTCAAAAGCTGGGCATCCTAGCGCCTCTGTAAGGGCTATCGTGCATGGCCACAAGGTCAAAGTGTCCAAATTAGCCAAGGGAATTCACAGGGCTAACCACTCGGATGCCATCGTCTAAGTAAGTAAGGCGAAGTCCCGCTTCAAACTCCTCTGGGCAGCCCCCCATCGCACTGCCATGCCAAAAGCCAAAGCCAAAACCCAGGTTTGAAATCTGGAAAATAAAACAGTCTTAGAACCACTGTTGTGATCAACTGCTCACACGTATCTTTAAGTGTCAGGGTTTGGAGCCTTTTAAGGAAACGTCACTTGGACCAAGGAACTGGTGACGAAAAGGATTCCACAAAATATAAGTATCCAGAGGGACTCCATCAGCTCCATAAGCTCTTCATGGAGTGGGCTGGCCCAAGTCATCAGAAAGCAAGAAAATGCAGGCATCTCACAGATATAATGCGGGGAAAGATAAAAACAGCTGAGGGACAGCAATCTCTGCTACTGGCAGAAGTGATCAAACCAATACCCATTACAAGGAAAGAAAAAAAAAGAAAGAAAGAAAAGCAGGAAGAAAATTTTGTATCCCAGTGAAAAGTTCTAAAATTCAGTTGTTTTTAGTAGAAACCATTTTGATGATTCTGGACCAAAATGTGACTGCATACATTCTCAGAGAATATTTCTAAGAGTGTAGCAAGCAGAGGCTTGTAGGTAAGCATATACATCATTCTTCCTTTTTTTTTTTTTAACATGGCTGTTAATATAGAGTTAACATGTCTCAGAAAAGGCTGTAATTAACTGTCTACTGCTCTAATAACACTAATAAGCGTACAGTATTATTAAAATACAATGACTGCATACAAAGTAAGGCTGTCATTTTTTTTGACTTTTAAGATAATGTTCTAAATTGTTTTTGAGTCTTTTTCTCAACCACCCAAAAGAGCCCACCTCTAAGGTTTGTTTGATAAAGCACGGCGATTAAAATATTGCTATTTCCTCCCACAGACTGGAGAAATCTGTCTCACATTAAATAGGATACCTAGGCACCATTTCCATGGGTAAAGACACAACGGGAAGCACTAGGATTCTTTTTACCAATTCCGTATATCATTTGAAAATGTACACGTGTAATAAGCATGTTAGTTTAGCCCCTCACTCACTGATGAAATACTTGAATGGGGAAAAGAAAGGTTAGCTTTATCAAGAATCGCACAGCCATGTGGTTAATTCCCAATGATTTTCCATTGTCTAGTTCACTGGAACAAGAAAACTCAATTGCATTCAACATCAAACGGCTAATTATGGATTTGCTATATCCAAGACTATCTCCATTTCAAAGGATAGCTGTGTGCCCTGGGTTCTATTTTATTTATAATAATTATTACAATAAAATATTTATAAACATAAAACCTCTTTTACCTTAAAGTCTTCAACATTATAAACCGGTGAAAGGCCAAATTCTCATGTACATGCTCTCAACAGCATTACAGAAACCATCGAGGAAGACTAGAAAGGAGCGTCTATCTAGCAATCAAGTTTACTATATGCCTGGCTTCCTGGAAAACTGCATCTCAAGAATGCCCTTTTCTTTAAATATCTCAAGGAAAGATCTTCTAGTAACTTCCCCTGGGAGCTTCCTTATCCTATTTTTGCCACCCCCCAAGAAAAAAAAAAAAAGCAAGCCCACTGAAAAATGTGTGTTGGTATCTGGCCTCAAATCATCTCTAGCTGAGAAAAAGCTTCATCCCAACACAGAGACCTCCCCCCGGACACTCCATGCCATCCCTCCCTGTGGCTGCAGTCCTGCTTCTCCACATGGAGTGGGCAGGAGCGTCACTTACCCTCCAAATCTCAGAGCCGCTCTCTTGAGTCTAGCCCTACGAGAGAGCTATCCAAAAGTAGCCTCCGGTGAGGTGACAGCGAGGGAAGTCCTCTCTGGCAGCGCTTAGCAAGGCAGAAGCATCCCCAAATGAGGTGGTATACCAGTTGCCTGCGAGGCAGTTGGACCATTACTGCCGCTCGGAGGGTGCGTCACAAATCAGGTCATAGCTCTGGGGAGAGTCCACCCACTTCACCCTGCACAACGCCCTCTACTTCCTGCACACCTGGGGGGGAGGGGGTGCAGCCCAGGGGGGGTGGGCAAGGCAGATCCACGGATATTCTTGTAAAGGCACAACCCAGGGGCTGCCTGACATCCGCTTCGTCCGCAAGCCTTTCGGCTTCAGTTTGGGGGGGACCTGCATAGCCCGAGGTACCCAAAACGTGTGCAAGTCTCAGGCAGGTTCTGGAATGAGTGGCGAGCATCACAAAATACTGCACAGTCCAGTGTTATCTGTCCTCCACCACTGGAAACGGAGCCGCGTCTTCGTTCTGATTACAAGACACTCAGCAGCCCAATGTCAAATAACGGGATTGAAATCTCAGGAGAATCTTAGGGACATACATGCCAGGGTACCAGCTAACTCATTTCCATCCATCTCGCATAACTAAACCAGACCACTGCCTGAGCTGAACTCTATCTTTAAAAGTCCATTGAAAAGAGATGATTAGGATTTCTATTATGAACCAAGCCTCAGACAGCAACATCAGTGGAAGTGATAAAGAATAATTTGAAAGAATAAATAAAAAAACAGGCCAATATGCTGGAGAAATGCTATGCCACTAAATCTCACCCTGAATCCATAGACACACACACAATCTGTATCTCTTGACTCTGCCATTAAGTATCTGATCTTAAAAAAAGACTGTAAGAGAAATAAACAGCAAAAGGGACCACTGGCGTAAGTTCAAAAGTATTAAATAATGTGTGTTAATGTGCTGATCACACTCTATGAAGACATCAAGTTTAAATAGACTTGCCATTGAGAATAGCACTTAGGAACTACATATAAATTACCACCGTAGACACTCTTTTCTTTGGGATAGGGAAGCAGAAGAGCCTTGTGTAGCAAATTTGATTTATATGCTGTATTAGGACCACATTCTGCTCTGATGTCAATGAAATATGTGATTAGAGGTTGCCAACTGTGTGTAGGCGATGACTGTAAGAGGGACTAGAGGCGAAAATAAGAATTTTCTCAAGCTGACCATGAGTTTTAGAATTCAACTGTAGCAGTGTTTTGGTGTCTCCAGGAGTTTGAAAGAGAAGGGATTTTCATTGTAAAAGAAAAAAAAACACATAACACATTCATTTAGTATTACAAGAAGGCTGAAACCATCCATAGCTTAAGGTTGAGAGAGTAACAGGAAAGGAGGCAAGAATATTTCCAGAGGGAAGCCAGCAGTACCGAGCCATCAAAGAGCCCTACTTTGCACTTCTATTTGAAGATTTCCAGTAAAAAAAAAAAAAAAAAAAAAAAAAAAACCTGAAACATTCCATCTTAGACATGGATGGGGAGACACTTTATCAAAGTTATTATCTAAGTCATCAAAGCGTTTAAGCAACCTATTTGGAACTTGGTAGAAAGTCCATTTAGAGAACACACACACTCAAAGGTGTTTGCATGTATCTGTCCTGAGGTTGCTCTAACTAACACATGACTATGTTAAGTGGCATTGCAGGTTCTTTGGGGGTTTTGATGTTGTAGCGGAGGTATGTAAAGCAACATCTCCTCCAGCTGGTTCTCGCACGACAGAGATGAAATTGCTTTTCGCGAAGGTTTCGCCGCTGGGAAATGGCAAGAAAAACCTGCTTTCGACCCCTACCCCCAACCAGGAAGTCTGAAGCCCCGGATTGCAGCACAGGTAGATATTAAAATGGAGACAGAGCCGTTATTTAGTGGTGACAGGAATATAAATACGTGCACTAACCTATAAACTGGTACTTACTTCGGGAAGGTAAGTAATATTTTTCCTCTGATTGCTGAGCTGTCAGTTTAATGCAGCGTAAATAAACAGTAGGTTGCCTGCTAGCTCGAAGTAGGAAGTGTTCATTCCACACGAGGAACAGATTACTGAAGCCTGATGCTCATCATGCTGAAGCATAACTTTCATTTTACCAGAAAGTACACCCTGCCGGTGGAGGGGTTTTCGTGCCTGATCTATTAATTACCTTAACTCTGTCCTGTCAAAATGGTAACCCAATTGGTTAAAAACCATCCCAGACTTTCGGAGTTTGAAAACCAGAGCGATTTGAAAAGCAAGGGTAAATGACTGCTCTGTAACCCGACCACAAATGCTGAAGCCAAATGCTTAACAGAATAAGCAATAACTGTGCAAAACCAAAAAAGAAAAAGATTAGAGAGAGAGAGAGAGAGAGAGAGAGAGAAGAACCAATTTAAATATAGAATGTAATAATCTGAGTTACAGAATGGACTCAAAATCCTCCTCCTTGGCTAATGAAAAGCAGCTGGCATCTTTACTGTTGTTGTCACCTCGTGCTACTTACTTCCATCGGATATGTATGCTTGTTCTGCTCCCTGAAATATTTAAAGGTAAGCCATTCATGAAAATCAAATCATGCTCTGATTCTAACAGAAACGTTCCTGAGCTCTGCTGAGAGAAGTGGCAGGCGTGAGGATCAGATGACTATGCCCTTCCTAGCAGCATTCGTATAAAATGTGGGTTTCTTCCCCTTTTCTACATGCCACCACGCTATGACGGCATATAGCAACTCACTGTTCTCCTTACATAGGAGTACTGAGCAAAAATATTTCACGGCATCATTTACAATGGGGACACATCTGATCTAAAAATATATATATATCCAAGGCAATTTGGGGAGGCTGTCCTTTAAAACATGAACGCACGCACTCTGACAATCAGTGGATGGCAAAGAGAAAAGGAGGGTTTGAACATGTGTTTGCCCTGGACTACATACTACATGTCTAGATGCGGCCTGACTACTGATTCGGTGGCATGTATTTATTTTACCTGCTTCACCTATCCCGAGTACTAAATCAGAGTCATCCAAGATAACGCATCCCGAAAGAAACGGTGCGTTTGTGTACAGGGCATATCTACGTATGGCCCTTTAGGAAATTTACAGAGCAGATGACAAGCCACGAGAATGCTTTACAGAGTCCCCGCTGTATATCCGCGTTGCCTTTAGCTGAACAGAGTGTGTAGCCAGGAGATTTTTACAATAACGAGGAACAGGTGCCTGTCACCTGACCTTCTAGGCCTAATTTACAACCCACAACCTGTCACCTGAGAAAAAAAATAATAATTCAAAACCTCCACCAGATTATTTCCATCTTTGCCAACGCGACGCAGCCTTTCTCAACCATCACTCAGCATATCCTATCTTATTCAGCCCGCAGGATCGCAGGGCTGGCAACAGACTTCTTTGCAGAAATAAAAGCCCATGTTCATTTTGTGGCGCTTCTTGTGCTTAAGATGCTGAGAAAAACAAAAGGCCCACTTTTGCAGATTATCAACCAAAGAATATATTAATGTATTACAACAACTACACAAAAGGCATTCCTTTGGAATACTTGGACACACAAAGAACTATTATTTATTACATATTTCAGCCTGTGGGAAAATGAGGAATGCATTGATTCTGGACATAACTATTCAGACTTGGGGAAGTTCTTTAGGTTCTCTTCATCTTCCCCCTTCCTTCCACCCCTCCTGCCCTCCACGCATTTTAAGGCGCCAGCACTTTAGGAGGGAAACCCCTATTTGTTCTTTATTATAGATCATTTGTATTCATTACTCAGGAAGGAATACGACATTGAGCCGTGATTTTTATTTCTCCTGTTGGAGCTTGTTACATGTAGCCATGCTCAAATGTAACAGTGCTTTGTATTTTATAGCTACTGTTTACATGTTATGTACTGCATATGACTGCACAACTCCACGTTTAAAATATTGTTTCCATTAGAAAAAAAAAAAACACATGAAGTCATAAGTGTCAAATGGAGATGAAGAATAAACATGCCTGGTATATTTATAAAATGCATAGTCATTTAAAATATGCAGAAATACGACACCTATTTTGCCACTGTTACATAGTATGCACATTGTTTAAAGTCTATTTAATAACGTGCCCAACCAAGTTAATTAAAGTATTTATGCCTGGTGATTGAGTTAAACACTTGGAGAGGTAGTGAAAGATGCAGCCAGTTACTTCTGCGAACTAAAGTTGAAATTATGCACTTATTATAACCTTCTCTAACAATGTGAGAAAAACAGAGTAAATATATTAAGTCTGTTTCGCAACAGATGCTTAGGTTGTTAATATTTAAGATGCCTATTCATGCTATTCCTGTCTGCACATTTGTCAAAAATGTAAGCTTGAATGCTAATGTTTGCCAGCAGACTGGAGCAGCCAGTATATGAATGTACTACTGTTCTACTAAAATAATATGCAATAGAAATAAAGACCTGCTGCTAAATCATAGCACCCCGTACCACACAGCAGATTAAAGGTCCATAGAGCCAACACCTCAACCTTGGTTTTCTCCAGTCTTAAGGGGGGAGAGGGGGGGAGAAGAGAGAAGGTGTTGCAGCCACATTTGACTATAGAACAAATCTTGCATTCCTGATATCTCAGAGAGGGGAAAAAAAATCCACTTCAGACAGGGTGTCCATTTCAATAAAGTTTCAGCGGGCTGAGTGACTGGGTCAGCAACCCAAACCCTGTAGGTTTCAGGAACGGCTTCGAACCAAACCTGGCACTTAGCGGTCTAGTTTTACGCCCTCTCACCCCCCTGCTCTGTCCTCCGGGCAGAGTCAGATGGCCTGGCCTCCCAGGACGCAAGCATGGAACCCCAGCTTCTGTCCCGGAAACGGGGCGTCTTCCTGTGTCCCCTCGTTTGCAACCGTGGGAAGTCCGAGGGTTACACACGCTTTGCCTGGAAACGCGGGATGCCGCCGAGAAAGTTCACAGAGGAAGGGCCCAGGGGTCAAAGCTGCCAGCGAGGGCACTTTGGGAGAAGGGACCCCGCGGTGGGCACTTGGGAGTGAAATTTGCAATGCCCTGGTGGAGGACCGAGCCAAAACCCCCAGCCAGAGCCCCGAGTCCCTCTGGGCGTTCTGGAGTCACCCAAGAGTCCCGGGCTGAGCTGCCCCCCCGGTACGCGCGCGCCGCTCCGGGACCCGCCACCTGCCCGCACCGTCCCCCTCACGGCGGCGGCCCGGGAGCCTCGGCGGCGGGGCGCACGCGGAAAGCGGAGTTGGGGGCGCGCACGGAGACCCCCGTGGCTGCTCAGCGATGACTCCGTCTGTCCCTGCGAAGAAGGCAGGCGGGCGGCACCCCTCCCTTGCTCCAGCCCATCTCCAAACCCACGTTCGCTCCGGGAGTCCTCGCCGGGACCGCTCTCTCCTGGAAACGCGGAGTGCCCGCCGCGGCTTTCAAACTCCCGGCTCCAAACTTGCGCGCCCCGGCGCCCGAGCGGTTCCCGGGGAGGAGAAGTTGCCACAAACTTCCCAGGTCCCCGGCCGCCGCCGCCGCCGATGCCGCCGCCGCCGCTCCCAGCCGGCCGCGCGGACGGGTGGACGCGCGGACGGGCGGACGGCGGGCGGAGGGAGGCGGACACGGGCCGGGAAGGATGCTGAGCCGCCCGGCCACCCGGCGGGGGAGCGTCCCCACTCCCCGGCGCGCTCCTCGGGGCTCCCTCCGGCCGGCCCGGCTCGGCGGGGCGCAGGGAGGGCTCCCCCTGGCTCCCCCTGGCTCCCCGGGGGGCTTCCTTCGGGCTTTCCCCACTCCCCGCTTCTCTCCTCCCCAAGGGGGGGGGGGGGCAGGCGGACGACCCGGAGGAGCCTGTCCGGCCGGGGTCTGTCGGGCGGGCAGGTGTGTGCGTGTGCCCGCACCCTGCAGGGGGGACGGATGGCATCTCCGGGTCCCCCCGTCCCGGCGGCCACCCCGGGCCCCGGCGGCGCGGGCGCGAGCGAAGGGGCTCCGAGACCCCCGCCGCCGGCGCGCACGAGAGGGGAGCCCAGCCGCCCCCCGACCGGGGGCGCCGCGAGTGGGTGCCACAAAGAAGTTTGAATCGATCCCGGGAAGAAGAAAAAAAAAAGAGACAGACAGACAGAAAAAAAGAGAGATAAAAGAGCGAGAAGAGCGGGGAGGAAAAAAAAAGAGAGAGAGAGAGGCGAAGGAGCAGAACTCACCCAGGCATGGGCGCCGGGCGGCGGGCGGCGGTGGCGGCCGGGCGCGCGGGCCGGAGCCCGGGGACGGCTCCCCGGGCGGGCGCACCGGCGTCGGACTTCCGAGGCGGCGGCTTCGGGCTCCGGTGCCGCTGGTGGTGCCGCCGCCGCCGGAGCTGCGGCCGCCGCGGAAGTTAATGGCAACTTGACTTCAAGTTGTCTCCTCTCCCCATCCGGAGTGGGCGTTTAAAGGGGAGAGCGAGGCAGGCGCGGAGCGAGCGAGCGAGCGAGCGAGGGAGCGAGCGCGCGGGGCCGAGGGGAGGAAGGGGAGGGAGGGGAGGGGAGGGGAGGGGGGAGGGAGGAGATGCGGAGGGGGAGGCGGGGGCGGGGGCGGGGGCGGGCGGGGGAAGGGGCCGGCGGGAGCGGCTCGGGGCTCGGCGGCCGCCGCCGCGCCCGCAGTCGGGAGGCGCGCGGGCGGGAGCGGCCGGGCGCCCCCCGCCGGAGCCCGCAGCCCCCCGCGGCGCGCATCCGGCCGCGCCCCCGCCCGCCCCGGCCGCCCCGCGGACTCCGCCGCCGCCGCCGCCGATCCGGAGCTGGTGCGACGCGGGGCCGGCCAGCCGGCGGGGCGGCGAGGCGGCGAGGCGGCGAGGCGGCGAGGGCCCGGCCCGCCTCCCCTGCGCCCGCCCCGGCTTCTCCCCCTGGCGGCGGGGCCTGGGCGGCCGCCCTGGGCGCGCTGGAGCCCGAGCCGAGCCGAGCCCGAGCCGCCGCCGCCGCCGCCGCCGCGCGCTGCTCCCGGGCTCCCTCCCTCCCCGCGCGCCGGCCGGGGTGTTGGGGGGGCGCGGGAGGCGGGCCGGAGGGACGAGGGCGGGCGAGGGGCGCGCCGGGGGGATTGGCACCGGAGATCGGACCCGCAGCCGCCAGGGGTAAGTGTGGGCGCCTCGGGGTGCGCTCGGGGTGCGCGGCGCGGGTCTCCACGCCCGCCAGCCCTCCCCTCTCCCCTCTCCCCTCTCCCGGGCCCCCACCGCGCGCACCCCTCCTCTGGCTGCCCGCGGCTTCCTCTTGTTGTTCGTTGTTTGCCTGGGCTTTTTTTTTTTTTTTTTTTTTTGGAGGGGGAGCAGGGGGGGGGGGTGACTGCCTGCCGAGTGTGCCAGCGGAGGAGGAAGTCAGGTGAGAGGCCCCACCGCCCCCCCACCCACCCACCCCGCGCGCACCCCCTACCCAGCCTGCGTGGGATGGATCTCTCCCCGCTAGGGGCATGCGGGCCAATTTTTTTTTTTTCTTCTCTTCGGTGTTAGGTGAAGACGATCTTTCCTAGAGGGCCTCCTTCCTGCCCAGCCTGTTTGGCCCGTCTCCCCCCGCCACCCCACCTTCGCCCCTCTCCGCACCCCAACCGAGGAGCACGTGGCGGAAGGAAGAGGAGCGGACCCCCTGGCCGTTGGTTTGCTAGCGATCCTCCCGGTGGCAGCTGCATGCACTTTCCTACTCGCCGGAGGAAAGACGCCCAAAGCTGAGGTCCAGTGTCTCCCCCAAAAAGCTGGGAGCAAAGAGGGCTCGGGATGTGGGGCGAGGGGATGGTCCCCACCGGAGGCTGAGGCTCCAGAAACCTCTGCTAGATCAGGGGGGAACCGGAGGTCCAGGACCCCAGCTAAGGGGAAAGGGAAATTCAACTCGGCCCCTCTCCCCTTGCCATTTCGTCCCCACCCCTGACTCTAAGGGAAGCTAACAAGTCTTTTGTTTTTGTGTCGTATCCTCTTTGGGAAATTTGCATTGAGTATGACAACAGAAAATTACTACTGTTTACTCAAAGTGTAAGGGGATTGCAGGAAGGGGAAAAAAAACAACAACACCATACTATAGTCTTTACTTTTTCTCCCAGCGTGTGTGTGTGTGTGTGTGTGTGTGTGTGTATGTGTGTGTATGTGTGTTAGGTTCAGGGCTTGAACTGCAAAAAAAACGTCAGTTTGTAACAATAAGCACTGCAGAGCCGCCTCGTTGTATTTTTAGAAGCTGCACTTTCCTGAGTTCCTTTCACACAAGGCTTGCTCTCTCATTAAACCCCCATAAATAATTGTATTTACAAGAGAAGGAAACTGTGGTAGCGGGAGGGAGACTGGCTAAGAGCTCCATCCCGCTAGCCTGGAACACGGTTTCCCGTGAAGTTCCTGGAAAGTGACTGTGGGCTTGAGAATTCAGCTCTTTTTTTCTTCCCCCCCTAAAAGCTCTGTCAGGTCCTCTCTGTCAGATGTCTATGAATAAAGCACACTGGGAAAATCCTGACACCCGTGCAGGCTTATTTTATCTTTTACACAGCGGCGGGTGCTACTTTTCCAAGCCCTCGGTAGCAGACACGTCAACTGTGCTGTATTTTGGTGTGGGTTTTCTAAATAAAGGAAGGCGCCCCTGTAGTCATGCTGCTTTCTCATCTGCCGGTTCCTTTCTATCAATGGGTATTGAATTCACTGGAATGTATCCGTCTTTTTTTTTTCTTCCAGCTGATTGTCATTTTAGGCGGGGAAGACAAATTCCAAAGACATGAGAATACGAAAAGTTTCTTTCAGAGAAATAGCCCTCATTTTTTTTTTTTTAAGACACAGGTGCCCACCGCAACTCCTGGTTCTGTAAAGCAAGGCAAAAAATTAAAAATAAAAATGTATGCATGGTTGTGATAAAACACAAGTTTTCTTCCCCGGACCACTTTCTTCCCCTGCAGGACCCAGGAGACACCCAAGCCTGCCTTAATTTCCCGAAATGCTGAATTGCCTAACCAGTACCAATATTTCCATCTGGGAATGACATCAGGTTTGGAGTGGAAAGAATAAATAAACCCTCGGTCTTTAATTACTGCTTATTAGCAATTTCTGGTAGCAGGCAGCTGATTCTCCGATTCCAAAAGCCTGAAATGAACCTTGACAGAAACTGAAATGCAAAAAGTAAAAAAAGGTTTTGTTCTTTTTCTCCCTTGCACACACTTACATACTGGTCTGTCCCCCCCACCACCCCCCCCCCCCAGGTTATCAATTAAGCCTTCAGAATTCAAGGTGCGTTATGCTCCCCTAAATTAAACCAAGGGGAGGTTGTGCCCCAACCTTTTGCATTTGCTTCCCCCCAAGTAGCTTTGTACAGGGAGCTCATAGACTCTTATTTTTTTAAAAATATATATTTTTATTGATTTTTTTACTGAGAGGAAGAGAAAGGGATAGAGAGTTAGAAATGTTGATGAGAGAGACTCATCAACCAGCTGCCTCCTGCACACCCCCCACTGGGGATGTGCCCGCAACCAATGTACATGCCCTTGACCTGAATTGAACTTGGGACCTTTCAGTCTACAGAAGCTCTGTCCACTGAGCCAAACCGGTTTCGGCTCATAAACTCTATTAAAATATAGAATTATGTAATGATGGGTAAAGGGTATTAAATAACATTATCTTGATGATCTTGAATAAACCTTGCCCCCTGGCACATAGTAGGAATACATTAAATGCTTACTGAATTAAGATGTTAATGAAATATTGTAATTGGCCACAAATTCAATATTACTGAGCTAAGGCCTCCCCCTCCTTTTTTTCCAGAAAAAGAAGGCATTTCCCCCCCTGAAAGTGATCAAGGCAATGCATTTGTATTCCTAGACTTTTTTTTAATAAGTCCAAATCTAACATAAATAGTTGAAAGGCAAATCTGAAACATATCAAATAATAATAACTAGTGTCAAAGGCTGATTATATTCCTCAGAGAATAGACAGTAAAATACTGTCTACTAAATAGTACGAGAAAGGCGAAAGGATAGATAAAACAGTATTGGCCTTCAAGGAACTGGGAAAATGACATGAAAATGTGAAAAGACAATAAATCAATAAATGGTTTGAATCAAAGGAATGCTTGAGAAAATGTGTATTTTTTTTTCTTTTTTAGACCAGAGGAAATAGACATTCTGAAACTCTGGATTCGAGGGTGTCTTTAAAATTAATTTGTCCAGTCAAAACTTTAGGGGCCATCAATGCAAACATCTTGGGTGAAGGGGAACTCACCACTTACCTCCATAAAGGCAGAGATTCTAGGTAGAGAATATTCAACACACTGTAGAGTTCAATGTATACTGAGTGAATAAAGCATAAAGTCATAAGCAATTTATTTCATCTTTCCACACTTCAATATTACATTTTCTTAAATTCCACAGAATTGGTCTTCCAAAAACACACAACCATTAGTCTTTTTCTGTTTTCTGCCGGAAAACAGAGCAAATCTGTTTTATAAATCTGGATTTATAAAAGGCTACAGTATGCCAGAGTAACAATTCCAAGTCCTGGTGGCCTGTAGCAGCCCAAGTTGAGTTCTTGGTCATGCTATGAGTCCACTGCACATTAGCTTATCTGTTCCATGTCTCCTTATCCAGAGCCCCAGGCTGCTGGGACAGTTGCCATCTTGAATACTTCATGTGGCTATGACAACAATAAAGATTGCTCTGAAGAGGCTCATGCTGGCATTTAAATGGTATGACCAGGGCTGACACATTTTATTTGGACTCACAACTATTGACAAGGACTAGTTGCATTGGCTCCTTGGAATCATTACAATGAGGCCAGGTAGTATAGCCTCCCATGCCCCCATGCAGAAAGAGCTATGGTGCACATCTCTTAGGACTACGGTGCTGACCCTTTCCTACAGCATAGCCTGCAGCTACATGGTCATTTCCTGCCACTTTGTGGCCCAAAGGCGCCATTCTTCCAGGTAAACATTGCCAGAGAGGCCACCAGCCTTCTAGGGAGATACGCTGTGAGTTCTTTCCCCATCTGTTCTCTCTTTGCAGCACTACCCAAATCACTCCCACAGTGTGATGCTCTGATCAATTTTAAGTCACTATTTACGAATACTATATATATTTTTTAAAGACTTACTTTCTGGAAAGGGTACAATGAACAGTAACTTTTTATTAATACATTTTATTGATTTTTCACAGAGAGGAAGAGAGAGTTAGAAACATCCATGAGAGAGAATCATCAACCAGCTGCCTCTGGCAACCAAGGTACATGCCCTTGACCTGAATTGAACCCGGGACCTTTCAGTCCACAAGCTGAAGCTCTATCCACTGAGCCAAACAGGTTTTGGCTGAACAGTAACTTTTAAGAACTGTTAACTGAAGATGTCATTATCATTATCAAAATTTGAGATTTGGTCTTGAGTAGTTACCTTTCTTATTGTAAACCTTGTAGTTACCTTTCCTTTCTTATTGTAAACCTTGTAACAAAAAGTTTCTCCTGGAAGTATTCATTCATTCTTCACCCATCCATCTTTGTGTTCATTCAGTACATACTTGTGGGTACCTACTAGATGCAGGCACTCTCCGTAAGCATGATATGGAGATGATGAAGAGTTCTCTCCTAGAAACACATTTTCCAATTGGACAGACAGACAAAGTCATTGCAATGCTAATAGAGGCACAAAGTGCCATGAGAACACTTAGGAAGAAGCAAATAACTCTCTGTCAGGATTCTGGAAAGTTCCATAGAGGATTGAACCAAGTCTTGAGAATAAGTGAGACTCCTCTAGGCAGAAAAGGAAGAGGGAGGAAAGATATGTCAAGCAGAGAGGCCAGCACAAGAAAAGGCACTGAGGAGGACGAGACTTGTTCAGGAATTCAGGGTGGCTAGAACATGCGAGTCTTTATGAAGGATGAAACCAAGCAAATTGTGAAGGGCCTTGCATACATGCTCTTGAGTTTAGACACGATCCAATCCATGAAGGATTGCAAACGATTATGTATAACTTGGGCCGAGCATGGATCTAAGGGAGCAAAGCAGGCCACGTTGAGACCATAAGCAGTGGTGGGGACTGTGGCAACCTGGAGAATCTATTTTCTGCCAAAATGGGATAGCCATGCCAATGATGGGGAATGTCAGTTCTTTAATTTCTACAGAAAAGCTAGAAATTCAGCTTATATGAAAAATTTAAATATTAAATGTTGAACACTTACTCATAGTTCAAAGTACAGATTGGGGACGGGGGCCTGTCTAATGGTCAAACTGAGGTTAAGGACTACCAGTCAATATCTCCTACCTGAGGTCTTAGGTGTCTGGTGTGTGAGTTAGAGTCATTGAAGACTGTAAGGATGAGAGCAGTACCATAAAATCTCTCTAGAAAGAAGATCACTCTAGTGGCAGAGTAGACAGGAAAAGTCAATGATGTCCAGCCAGCATGGTCAATGGTTGAGCATCAACCTATGAACCAAGAGGTCACGGTTCAATTCCTTGTCAGGGCACATGTCCTGGTGGCAGCTCAATCCCTAGTGTGGGGTGTGCAAGAGGCAGCCAATAGGTGATTTTCTCATCACTGATATGTCCCTTTCCCTCTCCCTCTTCCTCTCCATCTCCCTCTCCCTCTTCCTCTCCTTCTCCCTTCCTTTCTGAAATCAATAAAAATATATTTTTTTAAAAGTCAATCCTGCGAGGCTATAGTTGATATTCTGTACTCATTTGAAGGATGAGGCAACGCCCTATATAATACTGCCCTTTTTATAGTATACAACCCTCCGTATAGTATATAGGTGGTGCCAAATGAGTATTTGTAGAGCTAATGAATGAAAGAAAAGGACATTTTTTTAGTGCTCCTTATGCCATAAGCTTCCTTTGCTGGATGGTTTATTTTTTAAGAGCACAATGATCTTACAATGATCAATATACTTTTCTGTGTCTATGATAAAGATTATTGGTTTTAAAAAACGTATAAGTCATTCAGTGCAGGATACAAAGATAGGCACAGCATTAGAAAACATATCATCTAGGACAGTGGTCAGCAAACCGCGGCTCGCGAGCCACATATGGCTCTTCGGCTCCTTGAATGTGGCTCTTCCACAAAATACCACGACCTGGGCGAGTCTATTTTGAAGAAGTGGCGTTAGAAGTTTAAGTTTAAAAAAATGGCTCTCAAAAGAAATTTCAATCGTTGTACTGTTGATATTTGGCTCTGCTGACGAATGAGTTTGCCGACCACTGGTCTAGGACTAATCTTACTGATGGTCCTTGTACCAGGCCCTGAAACCCTGAACTCCCAGGCTCTGTAACACTAGACCCACTTGTTTGTTTTTTGTTCTTTAATATATTTTTAATTGATTTCAGAGAGGAAGGGAGAGGGAGAGAAAGACAGAAATATCAATGATGAGAGAGAATCTTTGATCAATCCGGAGGCCGACACTCTTATCCACTGAGCCAAACCAGCTAGGGCCATACTAAACCCATTTGTATAGATCAAGTATGTTTCTAGTGAAGGCTAACCTCTTTATTACTACCCATCAGGATATACTATAGCACAGTCTGTCGCATAGCATGGGCCTAAAGACTGCCTTTACAAGGTTTGACTTTTCAATTTCTTACAAAACTGAGTCCGTAAAACAATTTTTCTCAGCTCTTCTCTTATTTTGCAATCATATTCGCCAGCCACTCCAGTCTGATCTGTAAGAACACCCCACATTCCCACATCAACTCCCATAAAATGGTCAAAATACTAGGTGTGCTTTCATAAGGTAGGCTGCTGATTGGTTTCTTGTAGGTTCTGCTCCCATGGGCGCATCCATATTCTTAAAACCGCTCAATTCACTGAACAAGCAAGTCTTTAAAGTCTTAACAACTCAGCTTTAGAAATTATACTTTTTTTTTTTTATTCAACTGTCTTGAGGTATAATTTATATACAATAAAATTCACCCATTTTCTATGTCCCAGGGATTTTGAGTACAAAGGAGCAGTGTGGGCAAATTATAATATTTAAGTGAATTTCAGAGTAAATTAATATATATAGGCAAAGAAACCTTGGGTGTCAGACTGCCTGAATTGTAACCCTGACTCAACCAGTTACTACCTGATTGGCCTTGAGCAAATCTCCTAATTTTCTGCCTCAGTTTACTCATCCATATTATGGGGGTGATAATTGTGCCCACCTCCTGGAGTTAATAGATGCACAGTGCTTCAACACAGTTAGTGCTCAATACAGGCTAACAATTGCTTATGGTGTTAATGTTGTTGTTGTCATTAGTATTCTAATAGAGAAGAAATCCTGGAATCTAAACAAGAATAGAAAACGAAACGACTGGAATGTAAATGGAGTAGGAACAAGTCCCTCCTGGGTGACTTGCTGGTGTGCCAAGGGTACACAAAGCCAGGGAACAATTATGGTCTCTATTTCCGGAATATTTATTTCCTACTTAAAGATTTTGGAAGAAATTATTTTTTCTATTAAAACATTTTTACACATACAATGGGATTGAATGCAGCATTTTGCATGATTTTTTTTTTTAAACAAAAAAACCCCCAAGTCTTCAAAGACTTTTTGGGTTACTTTGAGGGGAAGGGTGGGTACTGCATTTGTTTCCTTCTGCTGCTTTCTGTCTTGTGTTGTGAAAATGTTTGCAAGTTCCAGACCATATACAGTAGTACTGATAACGTTTGCCTTAAGCTTGTTAAAGCACCTGCAATTATTCTATGCTAGAGGCTCATTGCAAGAAGAGATTCTTACAAAAGGCCTTCCAGCACTGGTTTTCCTCCGGCCAGAGTCTGCCATCTTCACCTTCGCTGCAGACTCAGGAGTCTGCAGTCTTGTCTTCACTGTGGCACTCTGCTCCTGTAGATCCCTTCTTGCCCCCTTGTAGTTTCTCCTCCCCCCCTCCCCTCGCCACTGCCCTGCCCTCCCTCTCATAGCAGGAGTTCTGCTCAGGTTGGCCTCTCCACCTAGATCAGCTGGGAGGCTGCCATCTTTGGCCTTCTAATTTGCATGCTCACTCTGATTGGCTGTGGGCGTAGTGGAGGTATGGTAAATTTACATGTTTGTCTATTATTAGGTAAGATGCTATGAATGCTGCCCAACTATAGAATCATTGCCTTTAAGAAAAGTGCACATTTTAGACCAAAAATGTGCTGGAGTAGGGAAGGAAGTATTAGAGTAAGACCTTGGGGAAACCAAGTCACCAGGAAGTAAGCAGTGGAACTGAATTCTAGTTCTGATTCTGTAACTCACCAGTTAGTTTGCCGATGTCCATGAAGGCAGGGGGGGTCTTCGTTTTTTTCATCTTAATTCCCACATACCTAGAAAAAATGCATGTTGTGGAATAATCTTGGGGAAAACACATAGTTTTCATTAGTCTGAGTTTCCTCAGCCATAAAATAAAGGGGTTAAATCAGTAGATCTCAAACATTAGTGTGAATAGGAATAAAATAAAATTATTATTAAAAATAGAGATTCTAGTCCTGACTGGTGTGGTTCAGTTGGTTGGGTGTCTTCCTATGCACTGAAGGGTTGCTGGTTCAATTCCTAGTCAGAGCACATGGCTGGCTGGTAGACTTGACCTCAGGTAGAGGGGCGAGCAGGAGGCAGTTGATAGATGTGTATCTTGCTCTTCCTTCCTCACTCTCTAAAAAACAAACAAACAAACAAACAAACAAACAAAATAAAAATCTTTAAAATAATAGAGATTGCTGGATGCATGTCTATAAATTCAGGTTTGGTAGAAATAAGCTGGGATCCAGAAATCCCCATGAATTTAGGGAATTTAGTTTGTGAGCAGTAGAAACCCAGCTCAAAAACAAACATCTTATTTTTGGATTTATTTCATTTTTATGAAATCATGCTGGTCAAGGGCTGTGGTTCTTTAACTCACCAGCCTTGGTCAAATGCCCACCTTGGATTTGGGAGTACACAGATCATGTAGCTTGGGAGTGGGGGAGGTATGGTTCTCCCAGATAAACTGGAGAGTAATTTTTCCAGAAATAGGAAAAATGGATGCGTATTAGCCAAAACTATTGATTTTCACTCACTACTGTATATTTTAAAAGAAATATTTATATACGAGTGAGCCAACTGCTATGCTACAAAAGGATAACCAGTGTGCCAAGACATTAAAGCCTTCAACCTTCAAGGTGACTCAGCAGGGCCTGGGAAGGGCCTAGGGTTGCTAGAGTCCCAGAGCCAGTTACCTCAATTTCTCCCCCCAAATATTCTTGGCGAGTATTAAGCATTTGCTCTGTGTGCCATGACGGTGATATATATATGCAGGTTATGTTACTTGCACATTGGGAATCGCTGGATTTTGAGAATCATTCACACTTTGAGGTCATCTCAAACATGCAATGACGTATTCTGGGATCTTCAGGAGATAACTTGGAAGCTGGTTTAAGTGATTGAAAAGACAACAAAAACTTCAATTATGGTACAAAGAAATGGAACAAACAAACAGGGCCAACAATAAAATCTTACTTGACTTGGTTATCAATATGGTTTTATTTGATGTTTTGGGCCAAATGTAGTTTGTTCCACCTAATGGACACAGTCCCAGTCTGGATCTCAGCATGTCTGGCTCCTTTTAATGTTTGGAGCACACGTGCATGCACATTATACAGATAATGGAAAGGGGTGAGCTGGCAACAACATGGAAACAGTGGAATATTTAGTCATGTGATATCTCTTAGGCGCATTATATGTGAATTCATGGAAGAAGTGCATTCTGATGAAAGCATTATTAACCCATTCCTTTGTTATGTGAAGAAGCTACTGTCATTTTCTTAATCTTATTAGTACAATGAATAAAATAAATGTGTCTACTTCTTCATTTTAGTATCGTCATTAGTTTAGTTTCAGATGGCCACTCCACTCCTGCTCCCATTTTCACCAACAAAGCAACCCAATGTGCAAAAGGAAGTATTTTCAATAAATGGTGCGAGAATAACTAGATGTCATATAGAAACAAAACAGAACAAAAAAACAAAAACAAAAAACACTGATCTCTACCTCACACCATATGCAAAAATTCATTTGCAATGGATCATAGATCTAAATGCAAAAGCTAAAACCATAAAGCTTTTTAGAGGAAAACGGAATGTAATTTGAAGATAGACAAAAGATTCTGAGATAGACCATAAAAGCATAACCATAACACAAAAAATTAAAATATATATTAATATTTAACAACTTCTCAAGTAAAGGAGAGCAGGGGAAGGGGTAAAACCTGGAAATCCCTGATTAAACAATCATTTCCACCATGGGGATTTCCTCTCCTAGTGCAACAGTTCAAGTGATTTTGACTTGTGAGTGATAGGAGCTGACTCTGAGTTTAAACAGAAAAGGAAAAGCACACTGGGGCTTTTTATGGAATTCACAGTCAGTGCAATGGGGCCTCGGGAGAAGAGGTATATAAAGTGCTATAGGAAATCCATCAGTCTTCTCTCTATATATATGTGTTCGTTGTGTTTCTTCTTCAAAGCAGTCCAGCTCCCTCCTCTCCTCAGCTATATAGCAGATCATGATTGCCAGTTGTTCTTGAGCCATAGATGTTTTGGTGAAGCCATCAAGAGAAAGACCCATCCTTCTGTCTTTCACAACCCTCAGGGAAGAGACTAATTGGCCCACTTGGGTCCAGAGTCGAATACACTGTGACCAGAGGCAGGACAATATTAAAAAACAACAACAACAACAACCAAAAACACAATATAGCAACTCCTTTTAGTCATGGAGTGTAGAATACAAGTACTTTTCCCTTTAATATTTACTCCACATTTATTTTCATTAGACAAGAGAGAGTTGATAAAAATTTTATATATGGTCACAGTTTATAAAAGCTGTAAGGTTTTTAAAAAATATATTTTCTTGATTTTTTTACAGAGAGGAAGAGAGAGGGATAGAGAGTTAGAAACATGGATGAGAGAAGATCATCGATCAGCTGCCTCTTGCACACCCCCCACTGGGGATGTGCCCACAACCAAGGTACATGCCCTTGACCAGAGTTGAACCCGGGACCCTTCAGTCCGCAGGCCAACGCTCTATCCACTGAGCCAAACCGGTTTAGGCTAAAAGCTATAAGTTTTAAAGTATTGATACGCTAGCTCTTTAATTATCTCCTATCAGCATCTCTGACTCTCTACAAATTGACTGATGTGTAGTAGGAACCATAAAAAGAAAATTAGTCCATTTTAAAAATGGGCATATTTATTTGTAAATTATTAGCCAAGATCTATCCAAATGCAGACAAGCTTTGTCCTAATCTCAATATACAATAAAATTAATTTAAATAACTTTAATCAGCTTCGAAAACAGCAAATTCCAAGACAATTAGGTTAACTTTAAGAACTCATATTTATTGAGTTAACAGATGGTAAATTAAAAAACAATGAAGCTAATTTTTAAAATCATTCATTGAGTTAAAAACACAGACATTTAACAAAACTGCTTTTAAGCTGTGTTTTCATCCCAATGTGCATATTTTAAGATTCCAATTTGGGCAACTTCTGGGAAGACACCAAATGAGTTGCAGTATATGAACACCCTTCTACGGAATTTGTGTTTGAAAAGCTTTAGAAACACCTGAAAAAGAACGTTATCCATCAACAATAAGAACATAGGAGACAAGCACATTCCCAATATCGAAAGGAATGAAGGGTCTGCTTCATCGATTCCAGTTGGTTCTCTAACACGCTCCTGTGGCCTTCTGTGTTGCTGGCCCTGACATACCTCGGGGATTTCCTATGCTTAGCAGACCAAAGTTTAATCGTGGCCAGAACTGCATTTCTGCATTTTAATGTTCAAAAACAAACATGAACATCTTCCCTTTGATGACTTCTTGGGCCTTGTGCATCAGGACTTGAAATATATGAGCAACACAAAAATGTTCTCTCGTGTTTTCTGTTTCTTCCTTTGCTCTCCTTGTAAGTGCTAGGAGCTGACTCTGCAAGTTTATTTTTTTTAATTTATTATTTTTTTAAATGTATTTTATTGATATTTTACAGAGAGGAAGAGAGAGAGATAGAGAGCTAGAAACGTCAATGAGAGAGAAACATCGACTAGCTGCCTCTTACACACCCCCTACCGGGGATGTGCCCACAACCAATGTACATGCCCTTGACCTGAATTGAACTGAGGACCTTTCAGTCCGCAGACCGACGCTCTACCACTGAGCCAAACCAGTTTCGGCATGACTCTGCAAGCTTAAAGGAAAAGGGAATTTTGTGGAAGCACAATGAAGGTATAGGTGCTTTTCCTCTTGGGTCCTCAGCGTTTGGAGACGGAGCAAGGAACATATCCCAGCGCGTGTCGTGCACTAGAAACTCTGGGTGTTTCTATATAAGACATCAATCCTTTCTCTTAGGTCCCATGATTTATGAATGGAGTTGGAAATAACATCTTTGATATATTAAGATACATCACTTGCATGGTACTGGCTATTATTACTTTTAACATAACGGCACATTTAGGACTAAAGTTAATCATGCAGCAATGAAGTTATTCTATAAAAATATTTGGAATACATTTGTTTGAATGGCTGGTTTGCTGCTCACTTGCTGTTATAACCTTTCCTTTACCTTGGATAGTTGAAAATTTTATTTATTTTATGATCCTAGAAACTTCTTGTCTAAGATCTGGTCTTACTTTACACTGTACATCTTACATTACTTGATCAGTAATGTTAAGAATTGTATTTGCTGGTTTTGACAGACTAATTGATTAGTGGTAATTTGAATTAAAAACAGTTAGAGATTAAATAAAAACATTTATTGTTGAAATTATTATAGTAAAACTTATTGAATTGTGTATTTGGAGTGTTTTAGCCCCTAGTCCCTTTTCTTATTGAAATAATTGTTTTTATAATAACCTTTTGATAATATGAGGTTTCTTAGAAATGCAATTATAACAATAT
Organism: Vespertilio murinus; assembly: GCA_963924515.1. Taxonomy (NCBI): domain Eukaryota; kingdom Metazoa; phylum Chordata; class Mammalia; order Chiroptera; family Vespertilionidae; genus Vespertilio; species Vespertilio murinus. The sequence continues at coordinate 20,612,075 of OZ004715.1, read as the reverse complement.
AGTAGGAGAGACTATATTGTTTTTAATTAAACAAGAATAGGTAAAAATAAGAAAAATTGTGACTAAATAAAAAATTCAGTAGGTGAAAATTTTGTTTGCAGAAATAGAAACCAGGGACACAAAAGAAAAAGTTTATAAATAGTTTAAACATCCAAAGAAAATGAGTAAATGTTAAAAGTGGACAGGAAAGTTGAAAGACAAATTATGTAGTTCTCACTTAGAATATAATCTCTTTGAGAACAACAAACATCTATTATTATAGCCCTATTCCTAACAGAGTGCTTAACCCATAGTATATTCTATTGGTATTAAATAAACATTTCTTAAATTTATGAAAAAATAATTACTGTTCCCCTGAATATATATAGAGCATATGAATCAGAAGTAAAAATTAACATAGGGAAACTTTCTGAAGAAAAAGCTGAACCAATATTAGTTTTCTTTTGAACAAAATTAAGGAGGAAAACTAAATGCTTAGTCATAGGCTGGTCAATTTTAATATCTGTAGGGCAAACAATCTTGCAAATAGTCGAGAAAAGTATATATATATATATATATATATATATATATATATATATATATCATATATATATGTAGAATATCCTTATATTCTTATACTGAACAGGAACTTTTTAAAGGCCAAAGGTAAATTTCTACATAAGTTTATGAGAAACAAGTTTGATTTTTGCAAGTTTTATATCTACCTAATTATTGCCTTCTATGTAAAAGCAACAGAAGAATATTGTAAAATATGCAAGATTCCAGAACATAAAGTAGCTACAAATATTTTTGCAAAAGTTGCAGAGATATTTTCCTGATCATTGAAAGGTGAGACAATATAAAAACTCAAGAATAGGAAATTTCTGGGGGAAAAAGACTAGTGTTAAGCATTGAAAATAAAGACAAAGTAAAACATGAGTAAAGTGTAATGAAAACTGAAGTGAGTTAAGAATTGATGCTGACAGCTAGATATATTTTTACTAATGGAGCAATGTTTTCAATAAAGTTATCTTGAAAAGGAGGGTTTTAAATTTTTAAACAGAGTCTATAATTCATGTTCACAATGTTGAAAGAAGATGTGGAAAAAATGAAAATATTACAAATTGCTTTATTTTTAAATCCTTAGATAAGAAAACAATTAAAAATAAATTGTGAACAATTTTAATGTAGGTACTGGTTGAATTGGAAACAAAATATATATTTTATAAATACTTGTAGAAGATAAAAGTAAACAAAACATAGTCCATGCGAAAGACCAAACCGAAAGGAAACAACAGGAACTATTGAAAAGAACAAAGTGTAAAATATTTCCGATTAAGCCTACAGATTATGAAAACTATAAATGTCTTAAATTTCCCTATTCAAATGAAATATCTTCACATTAAATTAAGATAAAAACCTTATGATTTGGAGGTGCTTGCAAGAGTCATACTTAAAGAAAAATAACATAGAAATATGTTTTTAAATGGCAAAGATTTTTTTAACCTAATCTGCTCACATATCTAGATCAAATTAAAACAATATGAATTTTAAACAAGAATGAATTTTTGTCAAAAATAGTAAATAAGACACAGGGAATACTTTATCATCATTAATAGAATAATGTTAGTGAAGAAACAATGGTATTGAAAGATTATGCATGATATATTTTATACATGATATACTTTAAATGCATTAAAACTCACTACAGCAAAATAATTAAAATTATGTATATCAAGCAAAGCAAAAGCTTATAAAATTAGGAATTATACTAATAAAAGATGTGGTATTAGTAAGTTAAATAAAGACAGTTGTTATTTTAATGGATTATTTTTAAAAGCATTGGATAAAATTTAATACCAGTTCTTGATAAAATGGTAAACAAGAAAAGGAGAAATAAAATATTTCCTCAACATGATGATAGATATTTTTAACCAATAGTCAACAATAAAATTAATGCAAAAATACTAGAAATGTACTGGTTTAAAACCAGGGGTAAGGAAAGAAGTTGGTATAATCGTTTGCTATAATAATGTCATTAAATGATTATTAATCATATATTAAAAGTCCTGATTAATCTGATAAAACATATTAAAGAAGAAGAGCTATAAAGAGTAAAAAAAGATACAAAAATGATCATTATATACTGAAAAATGTTTTTATACCTTGAAAATTCAAAAAGGTCAATGAAAATTTGAATAGACTTAATAAATTATTAAAATGTTAGAAGTCAGATGAAAATTTATGTAAATTAGTAGTATTTCAAATAGTAGAAACCACTACTTCAACATAAACTTTGAAAAGAGATTCATTTTATAAGTGACAAAATATATTAAGCTCTATGATTAATTTTAAACAAAAATATGTTACCTATTTAAATAAAAGTTATTGGGAGCCAAAAATTATTCAATTAAATAATCAAAAGACTGCTTTTTTACTTGGTTATTTTTATTATTTTAAGTAGCTGAAGTTCTCCTAAACCACTTTTTGGGAGCTACAAAAATAATAAGTTAAAGAGTTAAAAGACTGGCTTCTGCTTTAAAACCTAACTTGAAATTTTAATTGTAATTTCTTTCCAGCATACAGATTTAATGGAAGGCTAATATCAATTGCTCTTTTGTTTTCCACATTTTGAGATTATGGTAAGGGGAACTTGATTTTGACATCAATCTGTAAAATAAAATAAATATGAGTAGCAAGCAAAAATCAGTTTTGAGGAAAAAGAATAATGAGGAGAGACTAGTCTTATCAAATATTAAAATACATTATAAAGTTATAATAATTAAAACCATGTGATACTGGCACCACATAGATTAACGAGGCAAATATGTGATCAAAATAAATTATATTTTTATATAAGAATGAAATATTTGGTAATAGTGGGACATAAATCAATGGAAATGGAAAACCCTTGCAATACATAGACCGATTAAGTTTGGAAAAAATCAATATGTACTCATTGTACACATGTAATAAATAAGCAAAATTCAAACCATAGATAGTGCAAAGGGATTTGTTTTTATAGGGTTAGAATACTATAATTGCACAGTGAAAGGTAACATAGGCTTGATTATATTAAAACAATAATAAAATAAGCTAACAGTAGCCTAAGTATAATTATTTGGACATAGTAGCAGAAAGGGTTAATAGGATTATTACATAGAAGCTCATAAAATTCATAATAACACTGCAACTGAAAACTAGTACAGGAATAAGAATAGAATAACATTTATGTGATATATGAGATAAGACTAAAATCACATTTTACAAAAGATGAAGCATAGCAAATTTGCAAATATATAAAAGCATTTAGCCTTACTAATAATCCAGTGAATATACATTAACATAAAAATAAGTTATATTTAGGTTGAATTCATTATTTTTAAATTAGTGTCAATGACTTATACTCCAGCTGTTACAGATTATTTTTATTTAGATCAATTCATCCTCCAAGAGTGGGAAAAAGGCTGGATAAAATACCTAACAAATATTGGTTCAAAGGAACTAGAGGGCTTCAAAGTAGAGAGGGCTTTAGAAGCCAAGAACCCAGAGAGCAGAAAATTCAAGAGAGTTCTCACTTCCCAATCTCCTCACATACCTGTCAGGAGTTAAAACATCTCTTGACAGGGATATGATCAGCCAAAGACTCAAATTAGGTCTATGATTTTTTGTATGCACGTCTGGCATTCAGTAATTGCCCGGCATACCAGCAGACAAGATAAAATGACCAAACAGACCCACAGGAGATCCGGGTATATGAGTAAAAGACTTTAGATGAGTAGATAGAGAATTTCAGCAGATTACTGGAAACTATGATAAAAATCAAATGGAAATTCCAGAACTGAGAAATGAACTGATAGAAATTTAAAAAAACAAAACAAAAACTCAGTAGATGGGTTTAAGAACAGATTAAAACAAGTTGAAGAACAAATTAATGAAATGGAAGACAAAGCAAAAGGACATTTAATGTTAATACTCAAGTCATTAAGGGAAAATAAAAAAAATGGTTTCTTCCTACATAAGTGGTGGCATATAAATCTGTGTAACACTTTTCGGAAATACTTTGGTAACATCAATCAGATATTAGACAAAAACTGGTTTATATCTTTTGACCCAATAATATTATCTCTGGGAATATATGATAAGAAAACACTTTTTAAAAATATGTGAATTTCTTTATGTATAAAGATGTTCACTACAGACTTATTTAAGATAGTAATAACTATTTGTAGACAATTTTCAGTGTTTTACTTCAATTATTTCAGTTAATTCTCTCAAAAACCTAAAAACATATGAGAAAACTAAAATATTGAGAGGTCAAATAACTCACTCAAGATTCTATAGCTAGTGAGTAGAGGAGCATGAACCTGCTCTAGGCTGTTGGAGGTAATCTAAACAGCCTACAACTGGAGACTTGCTAAGTACTGTATACCAAGTCCATTTAATATAATGTATTAAAAGTGAGCATCATGAACACTTTCACAACATGGGAAATACTTCAGATACAAAGAGAAGAGAGAAAAATAAAATCAGAGAACTATAGTAAATTTAAGAATATGCAAGTAAATATGATTGAAAGCAAATATCCTCAAAGGCTAACAACAATTATTTGAGGTTGTAAGCAATATGGTATCATTTCTTCTCTTTTTATTTTTACAAGCTTAATAAGATGTGTTTCTTATATTGAAAAAACATACCATCCTAATAAAAGGGTAATATGCAAATTAACTGTCACTCCATCACAAAAAGGTAGTGGAGCCCATAGTGATGTTACTCCAGCCACGAGCCTCAGAGTCCCATGCACTCTGGCCTGCAAAGGGAGGGTGGGCGGGGCTGGTGTTCCTCTGGTCAGAGGCCAACTGGGACACGCAGGACACTGGCGTCATTGCAGGCCAGGCTGAGAGACCCCTCATACCCATGCACAAATTTCATGCACCGAGCCTCTAGTTATTTATATATGAAAAAACAAAAACAACAACAACAACAACAAAAAACACAGTAGAGTATATTGGATAAAAGCATGGATTCCAGAACCAGAATACTTGTATCTTCACTTATTAGTGTGTGGTGTTGAATGTCTGTTTATTATGTAAAATGAGGATAACCTAAGACCTACTTCACAGGGTCATTGTGAGGATTAAATATGTTTAAAGTATATTAGAACAGTGTCTGTAACTTAGAAAATAATAAGCATGATTTAGAATTGCTATTATTATTTTACAAACAAACCTCATTATTTTAGATCCCCTTAGTGACTAGAGGAAAAAAAAAAAAGACAATGCCCTCCAGCAGGTCCATCCATAACTAACAAGTTTCGTTGCTATATATAGACCTTCCTTTGTTCTAACTATGAATTCCTCAATGCAGAGATTTCTAGGAACCTACTACTTACCATTGGTTATGGGCACTTCTGAACTTTTTCCAAGTAGCAATGACAAAAATCTTATTTTTAAGAAACTCTGTCTGTTTGTATCCCATCTCTGAGGACATGTTCATGAGTGATTGAAAATGCCCATAGAAGCCTATGTTACATTAACATCATCAGCACTAAATTAGAAGAAAAAAATACTTATCTACTTTCCCAGTTTTTACGATTTTTTTTTACCAGCTCCCTGATCTGGCAGGCTAGGAGCAATAGAAAGCTGTTCGAGAAATAGGACCTTTGTTGTGCCTCGGTCTTTCTGAACTAAACACCGCAGGAGGCCTGAAAACGAACTTTCAGATTTTTTTACCCCCCACCTGGCCTATCCAAAGAGTTTGGAAGATTTGGGTAAGATTTTCTCATTACTTGAAACAATTTCATTGAAATGATAAACAACAACCTCCACCACCACCACCACCACCATCACCACACACACAAAAAAAATCTGTTAATATGCCAAGATTTATTGTTAGCTGTCTTAATTGCTAATGAAATGATAATGACCTTGTAAAAACACCTGCCAATTAAACTGACAGATGTTTACCAGGTAGAATACTGCAGTACCTGCAAGAGGAAAGGATACAATACAAATTGATATTTTATAAATGGGTGAGAACAGTCACCTTTGATGAATCCATTTCAGGATGCTGCAGGACACTGCTCTGGTAAGTCTTCAGCTGCAGAACCAATACATGAACCCTCCTACGTGAGTTTGCCATTTCTTTATTGAAGTCTATCGTATATCTGTCTCTATTAAGATTGAGGGGGGAGTGGGTAAGAGATCAACCAAAAGACTTGTATGCATGTATGTAAGCATTATCCATGGACACACAGAGTAAGGGGGTGAGGGCATGTGCTGGGGATGGGAGTGGCTGGGAAGAGGTCAATGGGGGGGGGAGAAAGGATACATATATAATATGTTAAACAATAAAGAGTTAAAATAAATAATAATTCTATGACATTCACTTCCAATGTCAGTTGGTTAAACTCTCTAATAATTCTCAGCTCTGTAATAGAGTAGACGTCTAACCAATTGCTTTCATGCCTGAATTTTCCATTTTTTCTAAAGTTGTTATTCCTTTTGAGGTTATTCATGAAAACATCTCTGGGTTTATCCACTCTCAAACCTCCTTTGTTCCAGGATTTAGCTCCAACCTCTCACACTTTCTTTTCTAATAGCCGTGTTCTAACACAATAGCACTTGTTAAGACAAGACGTAGTACCTATGTTACAGGCTAGCATTTCACAATTAGTGATGACTAGTAGTACCTATGTTACAGGCTAGCATTTCACAATTAGTGATGACTAGTCACACGAAGAACAAGGAAAGAGTATGGTAATAGTGAAATTCCTTTCTCCTTTTGGAAAAATGAGTCAAACAATTCAACCAGGAAATGATGAATCAATGACAAATCAATAATAAAGTGAGAAACTATGTTACTAAAAGATAATCTCAATATTATTACTGTACAATGATGATCTCAAGATTATTACTATAAAATTGACTAATTTTTATGTAGATAAATGCTGGACAATTACTTATCATAATAGTCTAATTGGAGATGATTTTATGTGTTCATGTTGCCACATGAAATTAAATGGAATTGGGTTTAGTCACCTCTCTATCATGCCATCAATTTCTGAAGTTGGGCAAGTGTCTAAACAATTCTGGGTTTCAGTATATCCACTTAAAAATGGGAGGAAGGGTATTTTTCTATAACCTATGAAGGCAAAATGTCATAACATAAAATATCTGGTACCCAGCAATCACTTTAATTAATGTTAGTTCTTACCACCCCTTTTTATGGATATCGGAAGCAAAGAGATAAAACACAACTCTACTTTCATCTTCCTTATATCCTTCATTGATTATTTTATGAATGTTATCCTTGACTCAGATAGGTGAAATGTTCATTCCTCCATCTTTATTCAATTCTTGGTGCTCTGATGAGCATCTACTATGAGCTAAGTACTGAATATTGGGAGAAAAAAAGATGAGTGAAATATTGATCCTATTCTCAAAGAGATTGGGATCTAAAAAGGAAGGTTATATATTTTTAAATGCCAGTACAGAGGCAAAATAAAGTACTACATTCGTTTATAAAGAAGGAGAAATTATTTTAATTAGGATTATCAGGGAAGGCTTTATGGAGGAGGTATTATTAGATTGGGTTTTTAAGAAGGGATACAATTTGGACAGCAGAAAGAGAGGGGATGCAATGAGCCAAGACCCAAGTAGTATGATTGGATGGACTAAAAACATTGACCTGGAACTGAAAATACCTGGGTCAGCATTTCCTTGGATGAACCACTTCCATCTGGCCTTCAATCTCTTCTTTCAGGGCTTTGGAGAAGATCAAATGGGAACTTCCTCCAAATATGGAAGCCCTTTAAAAACCATGAAGACAACCTGTAAATGAAAAGGATATATGTTTTACCTCTTCCCTCATATCATAAACTTCATGAGAACACTTGATAAAGCCAGTCCTCTTGGTCTTTAAAAAATGTTTGATGAAGTATATAAAAATTACATTGTAAAACCTTAAATATTTATCATTTTTATTTGTCATTTGTACCTCAGTAAAGTTGAAAAAAATGTTTGATGAAATAATGAATCCATGAGTGTTACGGATTGAATGTCTTATCCTTCATATGTTGAAAACCCAATCCTCAATGTGGTGGTGTTTGGAGGTAATGAGGCCTTTGGGAGGTAGTTAGGTTTAGATGGAGTCATGAGGGTAGGGGTCCCATGATGGAATTAGTGCCCTTACAAGGACAGGAAGAGATACCAGTACTTCCTCTCTCCGCCATGTGAAGAAACAGCGAGAAGGTGGCCAAGAAGAGGGCCCCCACCGAGAACAGAAACTACGGGGACCTTGATCTTGAATTTCCCAGCCTCCAGAGCTCTGAGAAATAAATGTCTGTTGTTTAAGCCACCCAGTCTATGGTATTTTGTTAGAGCAATCTGAGCAGACTAAGGCAATGATTGAGTAAATGAATGAAACAAAGCAAAGGCACAGGATAGGAGAGCAAACATATGAACAAGGAATAAAAGGTTGTCTTTGAAAACAAGTAACTTGCTACTAATGCAAGACGTTGGGCCCTCAACCGGGCCCCCTCAGGGATGGGGCCAACAGTCTGTGTTTTAGCAGTCCTTCCCTAGGTCACTCTGATGCATGGTAAAGTTTTGAGATCCATGGCTTTGTACTGACATGAGGTGTTTTGAATTTATTATCTGATAAATTCAATGTTATTAAAGATTTTCTCTATGGATGGACACAATCAAAACTGTATTTCTAAGATGGTGAGGCATACCCCAAATTTTTATGACTTCAACATCGAAGAATGAAAAATATTGGAAAACACATTGTATTTGCCAAGCCTCCAAGGGGAAGAGTTTGGTTTTTCCTACTCCCAGGTAATACTGCATCAGTACCTAAGAGGCAAAGCAGAGCAGGCATTGCTCCCAGGTACTGGGGAGACCTACTTGGTCTATAGTAATCAGAGAGTGCAATGATTGGCAAACTCATTAGTCAACAGAGCAGCAGACCGTGGCTCTCAAGCTGAATGTGGCTCGCGAGCCGCAGTTTGCTGACCACTGAGATAGTGCAAAGATCACATTGGCAGTGGCAATAGTGCAAGAAAAACACTATTATTGCACAGGCCTGTGCCTACCAGGATGCAGGTGTCACACAGGATCATTTTACTATTTGCAATATTATTTATATATTTTTACAGATTGGATAATATATATCAGCAAGACAAGCAACATTGCTACTGAAATAAAGAAATAGTGAGTTCAGAGCTGATAAGTGATTAGCAAAGTTAGGACTACTTCTGTCAAGGGTGTCACAATGTTTATAAATCACATATAAGATCGTGAAAGACAAGGAAAGACCAATAACCATCATAGTTTGGAGGAGATTAATGCACTAGATTCAATGTGGTATCCTGGGACTGCACCCTGGAAAAGAAAGAAAATAGTAGAGAAACTGGGAAAATCTAAATAAAGTCTGAACGTTACAGTAATGTTAATTCCTTAATTTTGATCATTATACCATGGCCACCTAAAATATTAAGCTAGGTGAGGGGTATATAAGATCTCCCTGAAATATAGTCACAGATTTCCTATGACTATACCATTATTTCAAAATAAAACTAATAAAGGAAAATAATTTGTGAGCTAGGAAATAGATTTTTTTTTAATTCCATGGAGAAAACATGATCTGCATCCATCTGCTTCGTGATATAAGAGGGAGAAAGATAATGGTAGGAAATCATTTTCTCTTAACAGAACTTGACTTCCAAGTCTTTCATCTTCTGCAGAATAAAAACTTTTATTTTGGGTATTTTAGGCTGAACATTAACTCTTTCTTTACCGACCTGTTTAACAAAACGAATTCCCTAACCTGAGAGTGAATGTCTTCACTCATGAAAGAGGTCATGAATACATAGAAAGTGGATTAACATAAATTTAAAATGTTACCTTTACTTCATGTCTCTCTGAAAAGGGGCTGTTCTGAGAGCTACACCTTTATCTAAATGGAAAAAAAAAAATAGCCAGGAAGTAGAATCCCTGTATGAGAAAGAGCAAATCTGCTCTGGGGCAATACTTCTTAACCTGTCATCTGTCTTTGCATTTCTTGGGGGGAACTTGTTCAAGTGCAGATTCTATGGTTGAACCTGGAGAGTGTTACGCTAAGTGAAATAAGCCAGTTAGAGAAAGACAAGTACCATGCCATCTCACTTACAAACGGAATCTAATGAACGAAATAAACTGATAAACAAAATAGAAGCAGAGGCATGGGGGCATGAAACAGACTGACAGAGGTCAGAGGGAGGGGTTTGGGAGGACTAGCTAGCCAGGGGAAAGAGGGGTGAGGGGGAGGGAAAGGGGATGGAAAGAGACTTTGCTTGGGACTATGGGTACAGGATGTGGTGTGTAAATGGTGTTTTTATTGAGTGGTACGCTTGAAACCTGCATGGTTTTTGCGAACCAATGTCACGCCAGTATTTTCAATAATAAAATAAAATAATAAAATAATTAATTACATGCAGATTCCGATTCAGTAGGTTTGGGGCAAAGGCCCTTAGTCTGAGTTTACTAACAAGTTCCCCAGTGAGGCCTTGCTGCTGTTCTCAGAGCGGAGGGCACTTTCTTAGGTATTTTCTCTTCCCTTGGCCAGGGGCTTAAGGACACATGGGGAATGCACTGGAGAAATCACATAAACAGGTTAAACAAAGAAACACATTAATCAAAATATGACATCATTCTACACATTGAGATGGAGTGAAAGATGGACTATCCAAGCATTCACTGGATATAAGTGAAGGTGCTTTTGAAATTTAATTTAAAGCCCCAAATAAGAGTCATTGGAACTAGCCACACCCTTTCACTAGAGAGGGAAAACTTGAGCATTTGCTACTCAGGAGGAATTAAAGCTCTCGGAATGTCTGAGCTATACAGGGCTCCTTCACATGAATCTCTTCCCTTCTTTTAAAGTTTCTGCTGATTATGGTTTCTGAAAGCAATATATCATGTTTTCAATGCATATTCTTGGCCTAAAAAAAAGCACTTCCAAAAAATTAAACATATATATATTTTATTGATTTTTTACAGAGAGGAAGAGAGAGAGATAGAGAGCTAGAAACGTCGATGAGAGAAAAATCGACCAGCTGCCTCTTGTACACCCCCTACCGGGGATGTGCCCGCAACCAATGTACATGCCCTTGACCGGAATCGAACCCGGGACCTTTCAGTCCGCAGACCGATGCTCTACCGCTGAGCCAAACTGGTTTCGGCACACTTCCAAAATTTTAAACTAGGAATATAGCTAATATTCTTGTACCATAGAGACAATTCATGCCAGTGGAGGAAAAAACATAGACTTTTAGAATTTGGAACACTACAATGAGAATCAAGTGTCAGGCATGGATACGTGCATGTTTTTACACCACATTTTTAGGAGCTCCCAAAATGTGACATGCAGAACCACCTTCTTAGAATTTAAACCGTGAGGCATTTTTCTAGACTCGGCTCAGTAATCCCACTCTGGCAATCTTATATGTGATTTATAAACACTGTGATATAATTGACCGAAGTAGACCTGACTTTGCTAATCTCTTAATTAGTTCTTTTACCCGCGATTTCTTTGTTTCAGCGGCAAGGTTGCTTATCTTGCTGATAAATATTATCCAATTTGCAAGAAATAATATAAATAGGATGGCAACGAGCAAAATGAAATCCTCTGTGATCCCTGCATCCTGGCGGGCACAGCCCCGTGTAGGGATCGCATTTTTCCTGCACTGTCACCCCTGCCAACCAAACTGCTTATGCGATCTCTGGCTTTTTAAATATCAATAGAGTCCTTTTTTTTCCCCCTAGACGCCAAATTCACCTCTTCATACTTTAAGAATACAGTATTAGTTTAAGAATACTTCAATAATACACTCTTAGCTTAAAGGACTACTTCGTTTAAAGGAACCTTGTAGAGATTTAGTCACCCCTGATTGATGTTCGGCGAGTAGAAAATAAAAAGTATGTTGATTTTATCCTCTGCCTTTCAGATCTTTGAAGGGGAAAGAAAAATGTTTTTTAAAACTGTTGGAAAGTAATCTTAGCCTACATCGCTCCCCTGATGTTTATCTACAGAAATGGGAAAAGTGTAACATATCAGCTACTTTTTTAAGTACTTGTGTTCATTTTTGCTTTGAAATGAATATAATCATTAGAAATTAGCCGAAGCCAGTTTAACTCAGTGAATAGAGCATTGGCCTGCAGACTGAAAGGTCTCAGGTTCGATTCCGGTCAAGGGCTTGTACCTTGGTTGCTGGCATATCCCCAGTGGGGGAGTGTGCAGGAGGCAGCTGATTGATGCTTCTCTCTCTCTCTGTCCCTCTCTCTTCCTCTCTGTAAAAGATCAATAAAATATATTAGAAATTATTGGATTGTCATTTTAATGTTTCACATGAAATAAATCTGATGTATATTGACAACAAAGACTTCTGTCTCAAGTAGGAAGAACAAGTCACAAAACCAAATTTGAAGTTCAGACAGGGCTGTTATGTTCATGTATTTTCTTGGCCCCACTGGTGTGTTTTTAATTTTATTATTTGTTATTGTTGTCATTTGAAATACACAGTAAATACAACTTGTCTCAAATGTTTTGTGCAGAGGTGAATGTACAGGTAAGTCCATTTAAATAACTAATGATCAGATTTCTATGGGGAAATTTCTTATTTTACATGTGGCAACCATTTCTCAATTGTTTAAGCACATACAAATTTTGGCTGATCTGAGTCCTTTTTATAAGAAAAACTGGTGAATCTGAATAAAGTCCAAAAATTATTTTTCATGAAGATATATTAATAATATGGGAGAAAACAAGTAAATGTACTTAAAATATTTTTCACTAGATTTTTAAATAGGATCCTAATTAATAAACTTTGTTACTTATTACTTTTATTTGATTAGTTGCAGCTATGTTCTCTTGGACTTTTTCATTTTCAAATGTGCTTTTTTTTTATAGCTCACACTAATAATGTGTGTTGTTTTGTTTTTTTATATCAGGAAGCAAAATATTTAAAAATTGATCAATGTTGCATAAAAAAAGAGTACTAACAAAGATAAAATGTAGTTTTATTACATCATCTCTAAAGGTGAGCATGGTACCTTTAAAAACATAAAATGATTGTTTGAAAGTTGTTTTGATTACTACTAATTGAGATAGTAAGTTGACATAACAGTGGGCAGTGTACTTTGAATTTTGAAACAAAAAACAAAACACTTAGCATGTATGTAGTGATTCATATAGAGATATTGACTTTTAGAAACTTATGCTGAGAAATTTTATGTTCACCATTAAATATAAGAATATTCATGGTGGTATGGCATTTATTGAGGAAAAATTAGAAATACCCTGATGTCCAAACATAGACAGTAATTTAATAAATTATAATACATTTGTCACAAAGAAATTAATTTACTGTGACAAAAAATAATGCAAAAAATATCTAATGGTATGAGAAATATGAGACATTAAATGAAGAAAGTTAGTCCACATTGTGTGTGTGTGTGTGTATTATACAATAAAATTTTATATCTCAATAAAGCTCAAAACATGTTATAAGCATCTATTTCTATGTGTTGGGCTTATGGATCATTTTCTTTTTTGTTTATCTATATTTTCTTTATTTAAAAAAATCAATGAATTCTATTAATACTCTCCCATTTAACTTTTGAAAATCTGACAACTTTATATAGTAATAAATCTGTAAAAGGTAGTTAATTTTAAAAATGGAAATAGTTCATGTAGTTGCTCTGAAACAAAGCCCAAAAGGGTGGTGTAAAATATTATAGTGACTTACTTTATTAATAGTTAAACCACAAATATTCTGATGAATTATTTCTGGGTGAGATATAAGATTGCCCTGGCTCAGGGTTACATTTTCTTGGAATACCATCAAAGTCACAAGCAATTTGCACAGCTATCCTAACTTTGTATCTTAAGAAGTAGTTTTTTAACATTCCTGCTTAGATAAGATAGCTCCTGGAATCTTCCCAGTGCTCAACTATTTCTTTGATGACTCACTATGGTGGTTGATTTGTTGATATGACTGTTAAACTGACATACATTTATTAAATGTCTATTAGGCATTTAGATATTACTAACTATTGAGCATATCAGAGTGTGAGATATGGCCTCTGACCTAAAGGAGCTGCAGTATTGCTAGGGAATAAATACTATGAAAGAAACAGGAAAAAAAATTAAAGAATACAATCCAAACACTAAATTAACTGAAGGGATAAAAACCATGTATGGTATTGATAAAGACCAATACCATGAGAAATGTAGGCTGAGAGTTTGGGAAAAGGTGTAAGAAAAAGATGCTACTTGCCCTGTCTTGAGAAAGTTGAGTGGGATTTGGGCCTGAGAGGGGAGGGGGGCATTTTAAAAAAATTATCTTTCTTATTGAGAGTATTACAGATGTCCCCATTTTCCCCCTTTGCCCCCCTCCACAGGACTCCTGCTCACCCCAGGCCTTCACTGCACTATTGTCTGTGTGCTTGGCTTACCCATGTATGCATATAAGTTTTTGGATTAATCTCTTCCTGCCCCTGTTCCCCCTTACCTCTGAGATCTGTCAGTTTCCCCCATGCTTCCATGTATCTATATTTATTTTTTAAAAGCATATTTTTATTGATTTCAGAGAGAGGGAGAAAGAGAGTGAAACATCAACAATGAGAGAGAATCATTGATTGGCTGCCCCTGCATGCCCCACACTGGGGGTGGAGCCTACAACCCAGGCTTGTGCCCCCACTGGAATTGAACCATGATCTCCTGGTTCATAGGCCGATGCTCAACCACTGAGCCATGCTGGCCAGGCTCTGGACCTATTTTGCTCATCAGTTTCTTTTTTTCAGAGTGGGGAAACATTGCAGCTAGAGGAATGAAGGTCTAATATCCATGGGGCTGACCTTGCTAGTTGTAGCTGTGTTCCGTGCAGTGTGGTCAGTCAGGGATTTGGGTGGCCCAGGGCAATAAGGCAATCTGGCTGAAAGGTTCTGGTGTTTCTGAAGAAGGACTACTGATTGAGGTAAGGAGGCAGGGAGCAGGTAGGATGCTTTATGGGGGACCCTCCACTTAGAGCTGAGAGCTGTCTTTTCTTAGCTGCTCTGACACCATGCCATAGTTTCCTCCCACTATTCGACGGTTCCTTCTCTGTCTCCTTGGCTGGCTCCTGATCCCTCTCTACTTGAGCCTGGAGGATCTTGGTTTCAAGAAATAAGGAAACACATAGTAGATATCACCTTAACTACATGATCAAGGTTAATGTCACCGGTAATAAGACATGTACCTTTGATATAATGCCCTGAGAAGGCACCTCACCTCTGTGATATCATTCCCATTAATGCACAACCTCAAACTGATCATGAGGAACCGACAAAGAAATGAACATTGAGAAACATATTACAGATTATCTGACCATTACTCATCAAGAGTGTCAAGGCCAGGAAAGGCAAGGATAAACTAAAGAACGGTTGGTTGCAGATTGGAGGAGACTAAAAAGACACAACCACTAAATACCATGTGGAATCCTGAATCGAACCTGGGAACAGAAACAAGGACATTAGAAGAAAAATTTCCTTATTCTATCATATATAAATAAATCTTGCCTCCCAAGTTTACCTGAAAACTACTCAGGAACATTATCATATATTCTTTTGTTTCCCCAGCGTCTGATTCCATCTAGGAGAGTTATGAACTTTCTTTTGCAAATTTTGCTATGTCATGATCAGGATTTTATGCGACGAACGTGACTTCATAGTACAGAATAGATTAGAAAGAAAGAGGAATAATAATAGCGAATGTTTAGAGTTGAAAGCAGATGTCCTTAATCGGGGGCTGTGGTATTACGTGTCCTGGGTAAGTGCAGTGTTATGGACTAGCTTGGTAGAGGCAGGGACCTGGAATAAGATCCTGCCAGTTAGTTGGTGCAGGCCAGGAAGGAGAAAATGAGAGGAGATTCAATCTGACAGACAGAACACAATTTCCAGAAGTTTTGCCCTGAAAGCACGGGGCAGCAGAGGCCAAAGAGCACTGACGAGTAAAGGGGAAGGAGACAAAGCCCCAAGGCATGGAGAGACCCACAGGGCAAGCAGGGAGGGCACAGTCACCAGGGGAGTCAGCTGGCTGGACTGCATACCTGAGGTTGAGAAAGAGAGACATTAGCCAAGCTGGGACTTGGGGGAAGAAACCAGAGAATCAGGTATTTAAACTATCACGTGTGAATGGGGCATATGGGTATAAGGGTCTTAGGATCAAGTTTTTAGCAGAAGTAGGTGTAGCAATGTTTAAATGCCAAGCTCTAGAGTTGGATCTTAAGTTTTTTTTCCTACCCCAAATCAGATTTACTTCCAGAAAGTAGTTGTAGGGAGGGCCACATAAGCTCCCACATAAGAACCCAAACCAAGACAAAAAGCATTAAGATTCTAAATCCACCTTCATGCCTGAATGACTGCACACAGGCTACAAATACATTGCTGAAAACATGGCGAACTCTGGCAGGTAATGTAGGGCCTCTGACACACAGAACACCATCAATGGCAATGGAAGGAAAGAGTTGCCTGTGGGAGGTGTTTGACACAAATTAATGGATTTGTCACATTGGTCTAAGAAATCAAGAAGAAACTTGATACCAATGACAATCTGTGACAACGTGGGGGTTTGCCAGTGCACCAGGCACCGTCAGGGCTCTGCCCACATCCCCTTGGCGTTCACCTCTACATCCAGAAGGCTTCCTAAGTGTGAACACCTGCACTTGGGCAAGAAGCTCTGCTCTGGTGGTAAGCGAGCTCAGTCAGGAGCACAGCTGTCAACGGCCCAGAAGCAGCCATGAACCAATGATGGCCAGAGGGGTGGGTAAAGGCCCGGCTTGTTTGCCCCTCAGGTAGACTGACTGTGAGGCTTGTTCAACATCTGTGCTGTCCAATACCATAGCCATGAGCTATATAGCTATTGAGCATATAGAATGTAGCATTGTGGCTGAGGAACTAAATTTTCAGCTTGATTTTATTTAAATAATTAAAAATGATCATCTTCAGCCTCAGAGCAATTGGTTGGAGTGTTGTCCTGTACACTCAAAGGTTGGGGGTTCAATCCCCAGTCAGGGTGTGTATGGGAGGCAACCGATCAATGTTTATCTCACATAGAAGTTGCTCTCTCTCTCTCTCTTCCTCTCTCTCTCCCTCCCTCTCTTTTCTCTCTCTCTTTCTAAAAAGCAATAAAACCATATCCTCTGGTGAGGATTTAAAAAATTATTTTTTAAAATGATACTCTTCAGTTATTGGAAAATCTTTAATCATAGGTGAGAAAGCTTGATTATGCAAGTCTACTTTCCCAACTGTAAATTTTACAAAATCTAAATACACATCTAAAGGTGACAGTATAGTTCCCAAACTGAATTTTCCTATAAGTTTGAAAAACCCACCTGATTTTGAAAACTTAGTAACAATAACTTTTAAACATCTCATGAATAATTTTTACATATTGACATGTAATATTTTGAGTGTATTGGGTTGAATAAATTATTAAAGTTATATCACCTGTTTCTTTTACCTTTTTTTTTTTTTTTTAAATGTGTATACTAGAAAATGTAAAGCCACTGGTTTGGCTTACATGGTATTTCTGGAGGACAGTACTGGGCTGCACGGCCTCCAGAGGGACTCTGAGTTCCAAGAGGGACTGAACTCCTGTTGCCCATAGAGAGCTAACTGGCTTGTAACACACACTTTATTGGCTTCTGTCTCTGTCTCATTTTCTTGCTTCTAAGTGTCCGGGGATTACCTCCTAGGTTGCATTAGAATCCTTGTCTCCTGGTTTGTTTCCAGAGAACCCAAACCAAGACAAATAGCATTAAGAATCTAAAAAATAAAGTTGTTTAGAGATTAACTCTTCTAACCACTTACATTTAGAGATTAAACAAAGAGATTCAGAGAGGTTACATGAACTTAGCCAAAGCCACTTAACTCTTGCGCTGTGAATTCAGGATTCAATTTCAGTTCTCTTGACTACAAATCCATTCATTTTTTTGGACTATATTATGTTACCTTTTAAATATCTCTGGCAATTTTTTTAAAAAAAGATATTGCTCTCACAGAGCAATGGAGCATTTAGGATTCGGTGAATAAAAATGACACTAAACAATTTGTTTCTCAGGTGCCCTTTGCACCAGCTCACATGTCAGCTTCCCTCGCTCCTGGTTGAAACCCTGGAGGGGCTCACTGACTCCTCGGGTTCTTCTCCTATCTCTAAAAGTCCTCTGGTCACCTTTAGTCCCAATCTCTTGTCAGAAATCAGCGTGCGCAGTTCTGAGATGGATCCAACCTGATGAAAACGCTTCCTTTTCCCTCCTCTTCCTCCAGCTTGCTAACTGCAGCACGGGGCCCACCAGGGGCGGGAGAACAGGGGCGGGGGAGGAAGAGGAGCAGAAAACCCACTGGAAGGCACTGATGTCTGTGTGCCTGGCAGACTTTGTATTTACAACGGACTCTCTCACTGGGTTCGGTGCCTTCGAGTTTCCTCTGCTGGGCCCCTCTCACTGAAGCTCCCTTGATGTGGCCAGGTCTCTTTTGGCAGCCACACCCCCTGCATCCCCTGGTTCTCTGGCAATCCCCTTCCCAGGCTCCCCCCGGACTCTCTCTGGGGTCCACTTGATTAGAATTTTACACCAGTCTGGCTCTCCTCCTCTGGGATGTAGGCACCTTTCACCTGCTGTCAGAAGGAAGTGCCATTCCCTCCCCACCCCACTGTGCCATTCCCTCCCCACCCCACTGTGCTGCCTGAGCTCCCTTAGCTTTCTCATCCAGGAGTGAGGCAAGAGTCCTCCGCAAAGAACACGTGTCAAGTAGCAGCTAAGGGTCTCATGGAAGCCCCTCCCTTCCATCAGGTTTGGGGACAGGGGTAAGAATGGTGTCTCTCCTACTCCTTTGTGACCTCTTCAAAGTTTTTTCCTGCCCAGCTGGTGTGCCCAGTGGTTGAGTGTCAACCCATGAACCAAGAGGAAGGACATGGTTTAATTCCTGGTCCAGCATGAGGAATCAATCCCCAGTGTTTCGATCTTTCTCTCCCTCTCCCTTCCTCTCTGAAATCAACAAAAATATATTTAAAAAAAATAAACTTGTTACCTTCGTGAATCCCTCCTTCATCGTCCAAACCTGACCCCCTTATAACCTTAGGATGGGTGAGGGGGTTCCAGGAAACGTGTAACCACGTTTCAGCACCTCTTCTGAAAATTCTCATATGGTCTAACACCTGCGTTGTCAAGGGGCCTTGTTCTACTGTGGGTAGAACTCAACTGAAACTACCAACTTAATATTTTGATAGAGCTGATTTATTACAACACGTTGGGCTGGCAATGAATGAAATAGACACAGTTCATGTGGATATTTATCACGGGAGCTTGGCAATGAAGGAAAGGTTTAGGTCCGTGGCTAGGGAAGCAGTAGATAAATCCAAAGGTTAGTTTTTAGGGTTTGTAATTATTTTATAAATAAGCTATGCAAGACTTCAACATGTTTGAAACGATCCTCGGTGAAACTACAGAGAACAAGAATATTTTACTGTGGTATCTTTTATTTTCTCTGTGTTGACTTCATCTGTACGCTTCTTAATGAAATAAATAAGTATTGGATGTCTGGAGGGCTGTGTGACTTCCTTTGATAACTGTTAAGACACCAGAGGTTTCAATTGTTTTTGATCTTCTTTGATCTCCCCCAGCTACTCTTTCTTCCAGCATGTAGCATTTTGGCAACTTTTATATGAGAAGGAACGATAAAAGTTACTGTCATTACAATTGGTTTGAAGACTATAGCTGTGTCTACACAATAAAATCACCTGCAACCATCATCTTGATCTTTTTCTTAGCAGATTACCATTTATTTGCATGTATACAGCAATTGGAGCAAGAGCAAGGAAGTGTCTTCTTTCCTTCCCCACAGAAATCATTAAAAAAAAAAAACCAACAAACAACTTTGGGCCATTTCAGAGTGTTGAAGTTTAGTATTGGAAGCACTGCAAGCAGCATTTCTGTCTGAGAACGTACCGCTGTCTTTGATAAGAAGAACAAGTTGTTTAGTAACCAAACTCTGAATTTCTTATTTGAAAATAAACACACAGAATGCCCAAGTTGGCAATAGGTGATAGGTCTTTGCCAGCACAGTTTCAAAAAACAAAACAGCTAGGCTTTGTCAGATGGGTCATTCAGACTTTCCACTAGCAGTGGTGTCCAGTGATTTCAGTGACAGCATCCTCGATTTTGATGCCATATCAATAGACTAGAAGTCATGACTGCTTTTCCACAATTTTAGCTTTCAGTCAGCGTTAGCTTTGCTTCAGAATGAACAAGGAGGAAAAAGAACAGAGAAAGATGTAATGTTAATAGGTTTCCTCTTGTGATCTCTCAGGGAGAGGTCTTTTCAAATAAGGGGCTTGAACTTGACCTTCTTCAACGGCACAGAGGTCCAGGGCACGGTTTTTAAAGTTATATTTAAATTTTAATTTGACTCCTCGGAGGCCGTTAGAGCCAGATTCTCAAAACCTAATCCTTGATCTTTCCGTGTAACTGATTGGTAAAGAAGGGAAGCTTAAGGAAAATGCCAGTTAATATTGTCTTGACTTTTGTACTCCACAGAATCAAACCACTCTCGGGTCGTTAGCGCTATGCTATTTGATTTTTTAAAATAACAATTTAATAATATAGAGTTAGAAGGAAAACATGTTTCACGATAAACCTAGTTTTAGAGACCTACTATGAAACACTAGTTTTAAGAAATCATAACCTCGGTGTTGAAAAAGAAATGGCAGGAAAGGAGGCACTGTCATTGCCGTAGGTGAGAGTGTAAATTTTAGAAATCTTTCAGGAAGGCAGTGTGGCCGTTTCTATGGAATGCCTCATAATTTTGCACGAAGTCTTTAAACCAGCATTTTTTACGTTGGGGGATTCACGCTAGGAAAAGTCGTAGAGGTTTGCAAAATTATAGCTACTGGGTTTTTATGGAAGTGTTTTTTGGTAGAAAGAGAAGTGAATAAAACATAAATATTTAACAACAAGGCTTTATTTAGCCACTAAAAGTGATACTAGAGAAATATTTAATGCCGTAGCAAAGGTGGGAAAAGCTGATTAAAAACAGTATGCACGATGTGATTCCCCTTTGTAAAAAAAAAAAAAGATATTTCCACTTAAAAATTGGATGAAAACAAATATAAATGTTAACAGCAGTATCTCTACGTGAAGAAGTTATGCACACCATTTTCCCCCCAGCATGGAAATAGCTTTATTTTAAAAATATTTTAAAAATTAAAATGTATATTAGGTATAGATAACTTGAACCATAGGAAAGTGAAATGAAAATAAGTAACTTTATAAGCCTTACTGTACTCTGCAATTGCATCATTTGGTAGAAAATAACACACACACACACACACACACACACACACACACACACACACATTATTCAACATATCAACAGTATGTATAGGGGAGCTTTACATTTAATTCCCATAGCTCTTTTATTCTTGTTAATTGTTGCATAATATTCCATAATATCATATGTAATAATCTTCCTTATCAATTACTCTCAACCTCACCATTCTGTTCCAGCAGTAGGATCTCTAGATTATTGACTGATTTCCTCTGCTCTTCACTTTTCAGTTTTTAAAACTTAAATAGGTGCTATTTAAATTACATTCTTTTTTTTTTGGTCATCTGCAAAACCACAACTCTCAATGTCCTGTAACTAAGCAGAAACACTCTGCTAAAGAAACTTTTTGCCAGAAGGCAGCAATATCCCATCTCGAATAGATGTACAGCATTACCTAGCAATCCTAATAACTTCTCTGGGTCAGCCACCCTCCACGTCTGTGACTAAATTGCCTCCATTCCCTTCAAATGTCAGCTTCTCTCCATCCCCAGCTTTCTTCCCAGAGGTTGGTGAGCCTCCTAACTTGAAACTTTAACTCCCATATACCAGTTCACAAACCTTCTCACCTGGGTGTCTTTTCTCTCCTTCCCTTTCCCCTACTCTAGGGAAAAGTTGTTTTGTCATTATTTCGTTTAGGAATTTTGTATGTATTTATAAGTAACATGGCTTTGATGGTTCTCCTGTGTACACACATGTTTTCTTAGTCTTGATATCAGGGTTATTTTACGTGATTTGCAACATGAATCAGGGCACTTTCTTTTGTTTTTGTTTTTCCTTTTTCTAAGTGGTTAAGGATTTAAGTTTTAAATTGATTTGCTCCTTGAAAGTTTGGGAGCAGCATTTTGGGCACAGGTGTTTGGCAGTGGTAAGGGTGATGGGGTTTGTGTGTGTAAATCTTTGATTACCCTTCAGTTTTTCTTATAAGGATTGGTCTATTCCATTTTTCCCACTTCCTGGATTAGTTTTGGTAACTGTTATCTTAGAAAACATCTACTTGATCTAGATCAGGGATTCTCTACTTATTTTTTAAAAAATTCTTGGACCATTTGGCAGCTGATAAAGTCTATGAACCACTTTTTAGAATCATTTTTTTACATGTTCTTCCTGGAATTTGACTCATTGTTGAGTCAAAGCCACGTGACTTTCCATGCCTTCCTACAAATAACATGTGTGTGTGCTTTGTTTTACTGATTTTGGTGTTTATGGTGTTCTCACAATGATACATTCCTTTGTTCAGTAGAATAAAAATGCACAAAACCTGCTTGTATAACATACTACGTGTGTTTTCCTTTACCTTATAACACAGTGTGCAAAACAAGAATTGAGGAGGAAACTAAGCAATGAATCTTTGCTACTCAGAATGTGTAACATGCATGGCCTGTTATCACTGCACAATCTCTGAATACTAATAAGTTACTTTAAATAATACTTCAATAGTTATCTCAATCATGTGATTTGTTTGAACTTGCAAAGCTTATACTTACAGCTCATTCAGTTGTCTGTATTGCAAAACACCAGACTGACTTATGGAGAGTTAAGTATTCTTATTTCAATTGTCTAGTTTCACAATACTTGAATAAATAAGGGGGAAAGCTCAGCTTTTTTCAAGTTGATGAGAAGTAAATAAGAATATTAGAGATTTTAAAATGGGTGGTGGAGTTACACCACTGTGCAAATGAGATAAAAATAACCCTTTTGGAGGAACTTTTGTTTTTGTTTGCAGGGGTGGGTGGTGGTGGTGGGGAAGAGACAAACTAAGCAACAGTAAGTTTAATAGGAAGAAGCCAAGGAAAAGGGACCAGGAATGTGGAATGTGGATAGAATATTCCCATTCTAAGTATGTCTTCAGGGAGGGCCTCATTGATCAGGAAACATTTGAGTAACGACATGCAGGAGGCGAAACAGGAGAATAGGATTATGAACTATTGTCCTACACCCTCTAATAAGGAAGTGTTATTTTCATAAGGATTTATCCTCGACTTAAATTGGCAAACCATTTTGATTTTTCAAAATCCCCAATTCATATCACCCCAGTATGTTCCCTAAAATATATTGAAGTTCTTTCCACATCAGTGGCTAACTACTTCTTTTGGAATAACTTATATCAACATATTACTTCATGCCTGTCTCAGAATCTTGTATGTAGGCATCCCTCTTTTAAAAAATCCATACATAATCAACAAACCAGACATTATACCTCTGAAAAGATTAAATGCATCTTCACTCGTATTTCAAGGTAGAGTATATTTGAAATCATAAAGCTTGATGACTTCTAAGAATGATAAAATGTGAGATAGGGATTTTCTTTTTTTATTGTTTAAAGTATTTCATGTTTCCTTTTTTCCTGATTGACCTCCCCCTCTGCTACTCTCACCCCCAAGGGCAATCCTCCACCGCCCCAGTGTCTGTGTCCATTGGTTATAGTAATATGCATGCACACAATCTTTTGGTGAATCTCTAACCCACTCCTCCCTGCCTTCTCTCTGAGCTTGGATGGTCTGTTAGTACTACCTTGTCTCTGGTTCTATTTTTGTTCATCAGTTGATGTTGATCGTTATATCCCACATATGAGTGAGATCATGTGCTATTTGTCCTTCTCTGATTGGCTTACTTTACTTAGCATAATGCTCTCCAATTCCGTCCATGATGTTGCAAATGGTAAAAGTTCCTTCTTTTTTATAGCAGCATAGTATTTCATTGTGTAGATGTGCCACAGTTTTTTTAATTCACTCATCTGCTGTTGGGCACTTTGGCTGTTTCCAAATCTTAGCTATTGTAAATTGTGCTGCTATGAACATAAGGGTGCATATATCCTTTCTGATTGGCGTTTCTGGTTTGTTGGAATATAGTCCTAGAAGTGGGATTACTGGGTCAAGTGGGAGCTCCATTTTTAACTTTTTAAGGAAACTCCATACTGTTTTTAACAGTGGCTGCGCCAGTCTGCATTCCCACCAGCAGTGCATGAGGATTCCTTTTTCTCCGCTTCCTTGCCAGCACTTGTCATTTGCTGATTGTTGATGATAGTCATTCTGACAGGTTTGAGATGGTATGTAATTGTTGCTGGATTTGCATCTCTCAGATGATTAGTGACTTTAGGCATGTTTTCATATGTCTCTTGGCCTACTGTATGTCTTCTTTTGAAAAGTGTCTGTTTAGGTCCTTTGCCTTTTTTTTGATTGGATTGTTTATCTTCCTTTTGTTTTAAGTTGTATGAGTTCCTTGTAAATTTTGGAGATTAAACCGTTATCTGAAACAGCATTGGAAAATATATTCTCCCATGAAGGGGGCTTTCTTCTTGTTTTGTTGATGGCTTCTTTTGCTGTGCAGAAGCTTTTTATTTTGATGTAGTCCCATTTGTTTATTTTCTCCTTAGTTTTCATTGCCCTAGGAGCTATGTCGATAAAGATATTGCTATGACATATGCCTGATATTTTGTTGCTTATGGAATCTTCTAAGATTGTTATGTTTTCCTGTCTTACATTTAAGTCCTTTAACCATTTTGAGTTTGTTTTTGTGTATGGTGTAAGTTGGTGATCTGGTTTCATTTTTTTAAATTTCCCAGCACCATTTATTAAAGAGACTGTCTTGACTCCATTGTATGCTCTTGCCTCTTTTGTTAAATATCAATTGAGCATAACGGCTTGGGTCTATTTCTGGGATCTCTGTTTTGTTCCATTGGTCTATGTATCAGTTCTTGTGCCAGTATCAGGCAGTTTTGAGAACAGTGGCTTTGTAATACAGCTTGATATCAGGTACTGTGATCCCTCCAACTTGGGTCTTCTTTCTCAGGTTTGCTGTGGCTATTCAGGGTCTTTTTAAATTTCCAGATGAATATTTGAAGAGTTTGTTCTAGGTATGTTAAATATGCCATTGGTATTTTGATGATGATTGCATTCAATCTATCAATTGCTTTGGGTAGTATGGACATTTAATGATGTTGATTCTACCAATCCATAAACATAGCATATTCTTCCATCTTTTTATGTCTTCCTCTTTCTCTTTTTTCAGTGTCCAAGTATAGGTTTTCTACCTCCTTAGTTAAGTTTATTCTTAGGTATTTTAATTGTTTTGGTGCAATGGTAAACAAGATTTTTTTTTTAGATTCTATTTCTGTGAGTTCATTGTTGGTGTACAAAAAAAGCCATAGATTTCTGGGTGTTAATTTTGTGTCCTGCTACATTGTTGAATTCATTTATTAAGTCTAGTAGGTTTTTTTTGATGGAGTCTTTGGGATTTTTTTATGTAGAGTATCATGTCATCTGCGAATAATGACAGTTATACTTCTTTTCAAATTTGGATGCCTTTCATTTTTTCTTCTTGTCTGATCACTATGGCTAGCACTTTCAGTACTATATCAAATAGGAGTTGTGTAAGTGGGCATCCCTGTCTTGTTCCTATTCTTAGGGGAAATGAATTTAGTTTTTGACCATTGAGTATGATGTTGGCTGCAGGTTTGTCATATAAGGCTTTTATTATATTGAGGTATGATCCCTCTATTCCCACTTCTCTGAGAGTTTTTTTTATCAAGAAAGGGTATTGGATTTTGTCAAATGCTTTCTGTGCATTGAATGGTAAGGCTATGTGATTTTTGTCTCTCAATTTGTTTATGTAATGTATCAGTATCACATTTATTGATCTGCAGATATTCTACCATCCTTGCATCTCTGGAATAAACCCCATTTGGTCATGGTGTATGATCTTTCTAATGTAATCCTAGATCTGATTTGCTAGAATTTTGTTGACAAATTTTAGCATCTATGTTCTTCAAGGATATTGGCCTGTAAGGGACTGAATCTAATACTATACCCAGGAAGACTATCATTCAAAGTTGAAGGTGAAATTAGAAGCTTCACAGACAAAAAAGGGCTAAGTGACAAACCAGCTATGCAACAAATGCTCAAGGGACTGCTGTGAAAAGAAGAAATAGGAAGGGAAGAAGGAACACAGGCATAAAGAATAAAAATGGTACAAACAAGTACCTATCAATAATAGGTACTTAAATGTAAATTAATTAAATGCACCAATTAAAAGATATAGGGTAGCTGAATAGATAAGAAAACATGACCCATATATCTGCTATCTACAAGAGACCCATCTCAGAACAAAGGACTCACACAGACTCATAGTGAATAAATGGGAAAAAATTTAGGTGAATGGAAATGAAAAAAAAAAAAGGCTGGGGTAGTTATACTTATATCTGACAAATTAGACCTCGAAGTAAAGGCCATAATAAGAGATAATGAAGACCATTTCATAATACTAAAGGGAGCAATTCAACAAGAGGATATAACTCTGTAAACATTCAGTATATGCACCCAATATAGGAGTACCCACATACATAAAAAACAAAACAAACAAACCAAAAAACTCACAAAAAACTTCTGGAAGATATCAAGGGAGAGATTAACAGTAATACCGGCATAGTAGGGGACCTTAATACCCCATTGACACCACTGGATAAATTCTTAAACAAAAAATCAGCAAAGAAAGATCAATCCTAAATGACTCACTAGATCATATGGACTTCATTTACATCTTCAGAACATTTCACCCCAAAGCTACAGAATACACAATCTTTTCAGATGCCATGGGACATTTGCAAAGATAGACCACATAGACACAGGCAAAGTCTCTTCAAATTCAAGAAGATAGAAATCATATCAAGCATTTTCTCAGACCACAATGGCATAAAATTAGAAATCAACTACAATAAAAACAATGAAAAAAATCAAACACTTGGAGGTTAAATAGCATGCTATTAAACAATGATTGGGTTACCAATGAGATCAAAAAAGAAATAAAAAGCATCCTGGTAATAAATGACAATGAAAACACAACAATCCAAAATCTATGGGACACAGTGAAAGCAGTCTTGAGAGGGAAATTCATAGCTCTACAGGCCTAACTAAAAAAACAAGAAAAAATGGTAATAAATTATCTAACCCTACGCTCAAAGAATTAGAAAGAGAGCAACAAGAAAAGTCCAGAATAAGCAGAATGAAGGAAATAATAAAGATCAGAGCTGAAATAAATGACATAGAGACAAAAAATATACGAAAGACCAACAAAATCAAAAGCTGGTTCTTTGAGAGGATAAACAAGATTAATGAACCTCTAGCCAGGCTCACCAAGAAGCAAAGAGAGATGAACCAAATAAACAAATTTAGAAACAAAAGAGGGGAAGTAAAAACCAACCCCATGGAAATACAAAGAATAATATAAAAACATACTATGAACAACTTTATTCTAACAAATCAGATAACCCAGATGAAATGAACATATTCTTAGAAAAATACAAGTTTCCAAAACTCAATCAGAAAGTGTCAGAAAACCTGAATAGGATGATAACTACCGAAGAAATTGAAGCAGTAATGAAAAATCTTCCAGCAAACAAAAGCTCTGGTCCGGATGGCTTTACAGGGGAGTTATACCAAGCATTCAAAGAAGAACTAAAGCCTATTCTTCTCAGAGTATTCCAGAAAATTCAAGAGCAAGGCACACTTCGAGCCTCTTTCTATAAAGCCAGCATTACCCTAATTCCAAAACCAGATAAAGACACCACAAATAAAGAGATAGGGATTTTCAATTGACTTTAGGGCATAAAATATTTGAACTTCTTATTTTTTTGATTCAGAAAATGTTTTTTTTTAAAAAATTTGAAATATGGACATGTTTTCTCTTTCCATGTGTGTTCATCTTCACCTCCAGATAATATTTGTTTGCTGAAAATAGAAATACCTCTGCAATGAGAGCTTTCTAGTCACATGGCAGTTTCAATGTGGACACTGAGTAAGGCACAGGGATATGCATTCACTCATTCAGGAGAGATTAACTTTGGAGGGTATTGGAATAAACCTTATGTATTATATAGGTTTGTCACTTTTATCTGTTTAAATATGTCTGTTTTTATTACTTTCTGATTATTATCTCACTGTGCCAAATATTAAACTTCCTCTTCTTTATTTAGTCATTATTTTAAGGAGCTACAAGCTTGATGTGCCAACTTTTAAATGTAATTGATTACAAGCAAAACTCATTTTCTTAATCACAGTTTGCTTGGCGTTGCACCACTCAACTTGTGGTGGGAAAAAAAGAATAGAAGCAAATAACCAATCTGTACTTCTTTAGAAAATAAGTTTTGAACACTAAAACCACATTAAAATTTACCCAAATAAGCATAATTAAGTGGTGGACTTGCATTTTAAATCAATCAGTTAATCAAATGAAATAATTTTATGCCCTTTTCTTTGAAAATAAAGCACTTATTTGTGTTCTTATTTTTGGCTAGGAGAATTTGCACACTCACCTCAAATAATAGTACTAGGTTGTTCCTATTAAAAATACCAAAGGAAATAAAAGTTGAATGTTTGCTCAGTTCTCACTAGGTGCTGTGCCAGGTGAACAAAAGGGTCAGAAATCTTCATTGCCTTTGAGTGTGTGTGCATTTTGCAGTGTAAATGATAATCACACATAACTTTGTAGCATTAAAACATAGCATGTCATACTATTCTTTAATTACATGTACCTGTTTGCTGCTGAGGGTATCTGTTATATTATGTTTGCTTTTGTTAATGTAGTTACACATCTTGAAACTAATGACTTGGAATTTTTCTTTGTATACATGCAACTAACACTTAGCGGTACCAAAGCTATGCTCCTCTAGGATTTAGCATATCCTATATAATAAAAGCCTAATATGTTAAGTGTCCAATCGTTGATCCAACCATTAGACCAGTCACTATGATGCATCATGCACTGATGGGGTCCCTTGGCCTGGCCTATGCCCTCTTGCAATCTGGGACCCCTTGGGGGGAATGTCACAGAGCCAGTTTTGGCAAGTTTCATGCAGGCTAGGCAGAGGGATCCCACCAGTGCATGAATTTGTGCACCAGGCTTCTAGTAGCAAATAATTTTCAATTTTTAAAATCCACTTATTACACTGATAAATTTTAACTCCGACTACCTGTGCAGCCTCAGAAACAGACAGAAACAAGTAGGATGAGGCTTTTGATCTCACTGAACTCACAGGTTATTGGTGGAGGCAAAGGGGCTGCAGACATCAGAGTCACATGCCTTGATTGAGGGAAGGACCAGCTACTATGAGACCGTGTGGGAAGAAATGTCTCCTTCAGCAAGGAAAGGTGATGGGGGGGGGCATTTCATGGGAAAACCCCTGGAGAGGTGGAGTCTAAGCTGAGTCTCAGGCAAAAGCAGGATTTAGTTAAGTGAAGAAGGTACAGAAAAGGCATTTCTGACAGAAAGGCAACAGTCCACCAAGCAAGGATGCATGAGAGAACATTGGAAACAATCATCTTTGCTAAATGCAGTGACATTTACACTCACAGAAAAATTAGCAAAATAAAGATGCTGTTTGGATGATTGATATCCCATTTCACATCTGAATTATTGTGAAATCCTTACACACAGAATGTGTATTCTGCCATTCTTAAAAGCTGGACATTTGCACATGTCCCCTTTTGCCCCAAATTAACTCTTCATAGTGAACTATAGTTTTCTTTCATTTTCTAAGTATAGTCTGTTAGGAAGAAAATATAGGTTTTCCTTGCCTCTATAAATTCACAGGAGTAATTTTATACATTTCTTTGGAATTAGCAATATTCAATGGGAGAGAAAGTCTGCTTTTGTCCGGAGTCATCTTCCTGGGCCCGTTAGCAAGATTGGGACCCTCATGCTTCTACATCTGAGACAGGGATGCCAACAGCTTCAGAAACATGAGGACAGGATGGTCACAAACACACACAAACACACACACACACACACACACACACACACACACACACACACACACCAATAATGAGTTTCCTGCATTTTCCCTGGAAACCCAGCAAATGGTATGTTTCCCTCAGCAAAGTGACATGCTATTTGGACATGCTAAGGTTTAAAAATAACACAAACGTTTTCATTTGGTTATGCTAAGAACAGAGCCTGTGAACTCATTCTGTGGAGTCCAGAGAGCTGTTTGCCCTGGACTGTCTAGGTCAGAA
Source organism: Vespertilio murinus (assembly GCA_963924515.1). Taxonomy (NCBI): domain Eukaryota; kingdom Metazoa; phylum Chordata; class Mammalia; order Chiroptera; family Vespertilionidae; genus Vespertilio; species Vespertilio murinus. The sequence continues at coordinate 20,581,687 of OZ004715.1, read as the reverse complement.
TCACCTGGAATATTTCAATAAAGTAGGAATTTCCTGATTTCCCTCAGGATCTGCTGAATCAGAATCTCTAGGTGTAGATCCGGGGGGATATATTTAGCAGGTCCCAACACTCTCTATGGGAGTATTGATACCCCCTAGAGTTTGTGAAACCCCTCATGGTAGATCTTGCACCCACTTTGGCCCAGGGTCAACCATTTAGGGCCAAAAATAAGTGAGACCCAGTAGTATGAGTTTGACTTAATCCACTGAGCTTTAAAAAAAAATTATCTAGAGTTCAGAACTGTGGTCTGGCAGTCTCATTTTTATAATTTCAAAACTCCTAAACATTATGGAATACGCTTTTTGCTCATACACTCACTACTTTCGGAAATCAAAAGCTCAGTTTTATCAGGAGCCCGCTGCATGTATTTCTCCCTGTCACATTTCAATTTGTCTTACAGAAAATTTTTATTCTTTACTGATTTATACCTCTCAAGGTTACATTTGTCTACAGATTTTCTTTTGGCATTTTGGTGTTCATGATAGGCACTATTTAAATTATTTCTGCGATACATCTCCTTTCAAATGCCATAAACGCTGTATTGTGCCACCAAAGTGTCTAGAGTTACTTATTTCTGATTTTGAAAAAACACACCGTGATTACTGTTTCTCAATACAGCTTTTGCCCATGAGATCTTTACTTCTATAGACAGTATATTAATCCCTTTGCTGTTAGTCAAAATACATCCTGAGAACTCCTGGGCTCATAACTGAACGACTAAGGGGCAGCAGTGATTTTTAATGTTTCTCCCAGCCAAAATGTCAACAGCGCTGAGTTTGATTCCATCTGCCCTGTGTGGAATAGGATCCTAGCAAGCTGCCAGAGCAGGAGTGAGGTCAAGAGTAATACCTAAGGTATTCTTTTTTACACAGTCTAAAATGATTTAAAATTTTGAAGGGGTCATAAATTTCCTCTTCAAATGTAAAGGGATTTCAGGCATTCTGCCTTTCTACCATTCATTATTTATGAACAAACCATTTTAGACAGAATAGGAACCACTCAACTCTTCTTTAAGATTCAAACTGAGAACAATACTTAGACTTTTGAGATTTTTGCCCATTAGTTTTAATTTTCAACTCTCATTCTGGCTTCTAACTCAAGCCTAAGGGATGTGTATATATTTGTGTATGTGTGAGGGTACGTACACACACACACACACACACACACACACACACACACACACTATGTTTTAGCTATTTCTGTCAGAAATCTTTAAAGAACTTTCTCACCTTGTTTTAAAGGCTAAGAAGTGTATATTAATTGGCCCAATCCCTTTTCTCATTAACCCGGGAATAACAATGTACATAGAATGCTGTGATTTTTCAAACTAACTAGATACAGATTGGTAGAAGTGACAAAACTTACTATGGATTCTCTATCCCATGGTCCTTGGTGGGAGGGGGGGGGAAGAGCTAAATTGTCAAGGTCTCCCCTTCAGAACAAAGCAGAGCACAATTTAAAACAGAATAAGATGAGTTGATAATGACGAAAAACAAGGTAGAACTGTATGCCACAATAAATTAAACTTCCTTAGAGCTGAGAGAAGCAACAATGCTGAAAGGGGATGCCATAAACAGTTTCTCCATTAAGCTTTTAAATAATAAAATTTTAAAAATAAAAATGAGTGGCAGTCAGTTATATAGCTTAGCTCTGATTTCCCAAATCCAGCTCTTGAACGCCCCTTGGCTTGGACGGCCACCAAGTTTGCTTATTCACCCTTCTCGCCCAGACACACCCCTTCTGCTCCCTTCTGAAGGTGTGTGACCCCAGACATCTGATCTACCAGGAAGGATGTATTGACAGCCCAGCTCCACTGGCGGGGGGCATTTGCTGTGCCTGCTTTTAAGCTGACTGAGGATGGCACCGGCAGGTGGATATTTGAATGCCTTGATGGACACTATATCAGCTCTGGGCTGAGGATTTTTTGTAAAATTGAGGCAGGTGGGGGTAGGAGGGGTGGAAAGAGAGATAGAGAAGGGGGACGGGAAGGGAGGGAGAAGAAATTATTGCAAATTCAAGAATCCATTCAGATCAACAAAATAATTCTCCTCATCGATGTCTGAGACCAAACTCACAGCGATAATGTAAATCGTCTTAGTTGCCTCAACAACAGATTAATTCCGTTTGCAGCTAAAAGACTGATGTCACGAAAGCAGTATTTTACTGGAGAGGAATTGCTGAAATCTGTTTGCTTAACAAAGCAACTATTGATAACTCGCAACTGCTTATTTCTGCCTAAATGATCAACTTGTTAGCAAAAGCAAAAATAAGTGAAGTGTACTTCTTTTGCAGGGAAGTCTGAGAAATCGTATTTTTCCCCCCATAGAGATCTATCAGAAAATGCTAACCCTTAAACTCTGAGATGGCATATCTGCATAGGATTGAGGAGTGTTACTGAAGGACAGTCATATGCTACTTAAGGATGGGATACAATCTGAGAATTGTGTCAATAGCTGATTTCATGGTTGTGTAAATACCAAATAGTGTACTTACCCAAACCTATTACTGTACTAGTAATTGTATATGCTACACATTTATACAACCGGCTATGCAGGATTAACACAAACTCGTAAGGACTTGTGCTATGACATTAGAACATTACAATATCAGTAGGTGATAGGAATTTTCAGCTCCATTATAATCTTACTAGAGGCCCGATGCACGAAATTCATGCAAGAGTAGGCCCTCCTTCCCCCCAGCTGCTGGCACCAGTTTCCCTCTGGCCAACGGTAGGCACCCGTGACCCAGGCTTCCCTCCTGCCTGGCTTTGTCTTCTGGAAGACGTCCGTCTAATTAGCATACAATGCTTTTATTATTATAGATGGGAGCACCCTGGTCTATGTGGTCCATCATTGACTGAGCCTTCTTATGTAGCGTATGACTGTTTTAAACACATTTATTTGAGTTTTTTTGCTAACGGTGTCCTGGCCTTTGACGTTCCACGGTTATCTCACTTGGAAGTAATAGGATGGATAATGCAAAAACGGTGTCTTTAACTGGTGGCGGCACAGGAACAAGCTCTCTTCCTTCAGACCTTCACACAAGTGTCTTCCAAACGGGAGGAGAAACAAACTGAAGTGCTTTCTGGCTGCAGAAGATGTCTTTGCAGCCGCAGCAGAAAATATGTACGCGTCCCGAGCAGGCTTTCACCAGCCCTGAAATGCTTGTTTGGTTTGCGATTTTGTGTCAAGGCTCTTCCTCCTCGGGACTCAGTAAATAGCGGCAGCTTGGGAAGACATCGGCCCCTATCTTGAGTTCTTGAAATCGTAAAACACTGGGTTTGAAGGCATAGCTGCACGTGCTTCAGTGACTCCCAGGGAGAGCTGCGCCATCCAAACCGCGTTCAGGCATTCCTTCCTTTGGCGCGTAGCCGTGAGAACGGTGCAAGACTGAGATGCGTTTGGAGCAGCCCCGGGAACACCGCCTCATGTGGATAGAGTGTTACATCTTCTCAGCGTTAACTTAGGTGCATTGCAGAGAGGCAGGGCGGTGTGATGGTCAAATGCAGAGGCTTTGGAGTCAAGAGGACATAAGTGTTTTTTGTTTTTGTTTTTTTGGTTTGTTTGTTTATTTGTTTGTTTTTGGCTGTGTAAAGGCCCAGTCTTTTTATCTGGAACATGGACTGAGAGTGCCCAAGGCGCAGCATTATGCCATCGATTAGATGGAGGTAAACAGCTTCGTCCCGTGGATGCGCCCTTGGTTAATCACTGCGTAACGGGTAAGCTGTGATTGGTGCTCCCAGAATAATTTAATTTTTATTTTTTATGTATTTTATTCTGTTTCATCTATTTACGTATTTTTAAAAAAGTCATTATAGATTTATTGTTAAAGCACAACATTAAAACAAACAAACAAACAAACAAACAAACAAACAAAAAACGACCCTACAGAACATCAGGCCCCTAGAAATTGGGTCCACCTTCCCGCAGGAGAGCACCCAAGAGCAAGACAGGCGTTAGGGTCATCGCTGATCAAATAAACCATCTTCTCATTAAAAACTCCTCCCAGCCGAAGCCAGTTTGGCTCAGTGGATAGAGCGTTGGTCTGCGGACTGAAAGGTCCCAGATTCGATTCCGGTTAAGGGCATGTACCTTGGTTGCGGGCACATCCCTGGTAAGGGGTGATGTTTCTAGCTCTCTATCTCTCTCCCTTTTTCTCTGTAAAAAAATCAATAAAATATATTTTAAAAAAATCCTCCCAGATCCCAGATTCCAGCTGACAGCCTCTAAACTGCATCTTCCTCCAACCACTGCAGACGGGGCTACAGACACGGAGGTTACTTATGTTAAACAGAGGCTAAGAGCTGGGCAGTGCTGACGGAGCACCGATAGTGCTGCAGCAGATGGACGGCTTCCTCCGTGCTCCCGTCTCACCAGGAGCACCCTTTCCGCCATCCTTTCCTGAGGTGCCAAGTCCCTAAGCAAACAGCAGCACACGTCCCCTGGGGCACCGCATCCTTCAGGGTGCTCCCGAGGTGCCCATGTTCCTGGGGAGAGTTTGGGGGCCCCCCCCGAAAGCCCAGCCACTGTTTCCGAGCCCACTGCCCAGGTGCCAAAGAAGGATGCACAAAGAAGGCCCTGGCAGGGAAACCGTGAAGATGCTAAATTGAGCATCTGAAAGAATAGATGCGAGAGAACTGAAACGCTTTAAACCACCCAGCAACATTCAAATCAGAAATGGATAGCTACGGGAAGGAACTGAATTAAAATACAAAAGTAGCCACTGCAGCCTGACATCCTGGGGGAGCGAACCCATTCACCGATTCTGAAACGGAGTGCTGTCAGAGAGGCCTCCTTGGGTACAAGTCCCAAGTGCCAAACGGAAATTTAGACGTACAGGAACTCGGGGAAATGCTTTAAATAATGGGCTCTCCTTGAGCATGTCAAAAATCTGACACACACACACACATATATATATGTGTGTGTGTGTGTGTGTCTTTTTATCATATATATATTATCATATATATCTTTTATCATATATATATATATATATATATATATATATATATATATATATCTTTAATCAAAGTGCATCAAATTTGTTGAAAAATCTAAGCCCATGTTGCCTTGAGAGAGGTCTGCCCAGGAGATCAGAGAGCATGGAGCAAGTACTTTCAGTCAGTTTATGTGCATGATATGAATGTAGTAACTGGAATGAATCTGCCTTGATATCATCCTAGAACTTTGAACTATTTATTTTTGATATTCTCCTAGATCTGGCCACAACATTTTTTTTAAAAAAAGCTTTCCATTGAGAAAACGTAAGACGCGAGTCTTCAAGAGAGTGGTTTGAAGGCTGTATGTCCACCCAATGCGTTTAAGAGTTTTCTGCAGTTTGTCTGTTCTCACCGTCCCCTTCCTTTATGTCCGTTACTGTGGCTTCAGGTCTGGTGTTCAAATGTGATGTGTGTGTGTGTGCGTGTGCGTGCGTGTGTGTGTGTGTGGGGGGGTGTAGATATCTCTACACACTTGGAGAATAATGCTTCTGAGGTGGCATCTCAGGAGAGCTCAAATTATTTAAGGAGTTCTGCTAATTATCTGGGTATGTTTTGCTTGACTAGAGATCAATATGTTTATTCTCTTGGGTTTCCTGACAAAACTATAATTTTCACTTAAGGTTTTCTTTTCTCTGATTCTCATACACTTCCCCCCACCTGCATGTATCACACACACACACACACACACACACACACACACACAGTTCTGTAATGTCATTTTTTAGGGTCTTCCAAATCTTTAACTCTTCTTTCTCTTTTTTTAAATTTCTGTTCCTTCTTCTTTTTCTAGGACCTATCTGAGCCCCACCCAGACTGTCCCTCTAATTTTCTTATTCACTGCTCTAGTCATGGGATGTAATGTAATTTACTCAATGAGGTGCTTTTTTCCCCCTCCTGAGAATCTCAAAAAGGAAAAGTAACAATAATTGCTTCTTTGGGTCAATTTTCCCCCCTCATGTGTCAAAGCTCTGATCAGGAAATAAAAATCTTTCTTTTTCTTGGAAATGGAATGATTTATGCAAATCAGTTTGAAATTTAGGACAGCGGGAACATTCATTGGAATACGTACAGGAATTCTTTCCCCTTGAAAACATCCGATTCTTGAGGTCATCATCTCGAACAGGGAGTACATTATTTGAAAATAATTACAAATATCGTCCCACTAAGTTCTGAGAAAATTCCTCTCAGGGTTACTGTAAACATTGAAGTTGCTCATGAATCACAGAAGTGAGCCAGTGTCACACAAGTCATTCGCAAGGGCCTCCTTAAACACGTTTTGCAGTAGCAACGACACAACACACGACACGTCCTCTAGGAGATAAATTGATGGGAATTCCAAGGTGCCCCACCCTTTCTTACCCCCCCCCCCCCCCCCCCCCCGTTTCTGAAAACACCATTGTGATGCAGTAATGATGCCATCTGCATTTTCTGGGTCAATTGTTGACAAGGAACTTGAGTTTTCTGGCAAGCAGGATGCGCATGAGAGTGCACCAGGGGCACGTCTTGGTGACTTCCGGCTCAGAGCACATGCACAGCTTCCTGTTTTGGTCCGACAGCTTCCCCTGGGCTTTCACATGCAAAGCTGCCCACACAGAGATGGGTTGCCCATGCAGAAGAGTAGGTGTCTTATTTTTGGAAAGCTTTGCTTCACGTTATCTTGATAGTTTTATTCTGCTAACCCTATTTCCTCTTGTATTTTACAAGGACACTTAAAATGCCATTTCGCCTGTCTGTGGGGAATACTTTATTTTCCCTCTGAAGCTTACTCCTCTTGTTACTGTTTTGGGTTTGTTTGTTTGTTTGTTTGTTTTCTTTTCTTTCTCTCTCTCTCTCTTGGCACTGCTCTGATATTACTGCTTCATTTGCTTACAATATTAATGGCCAACTAACATGCCTTGAGATATACATTGTTTGGCTAATCATTTTGAAATAGTTGTGAGCTTATCCTGTCTCCACATCTATGCAATACCCTGAGGGTACAAAGATGGCTCCGATGTTTATTCTGCTCTCTGGTTTACAACTTGGACTATGAGTTATACATATACAAATTGTAGTACAAAATAGTAAAAGATTGACTCCTGAAAAAAGGTGGAGGTGAAGTATTATAATTTTCTTATGTACATTTTTTTGCCATTGTTTATCCTTCTTTGTGAAGTTCCTGTTCAAATCTTTTGCCCATAATTTTTCACTGGATTTTAAAAAATTGTTTTTGTCTGGAACCATTATTTATATAGTTAAGCATAAAGTCCTTTTGTATGTTTATTTATTCCAGTATATGGCTTATCTATTCATTTTCTTAAGGTTTTATTTTTGGTATAGTACACTATATATGTATATATTTTTTCTTTTAAAGTTAGTGCTTTCTGGGTCTTGTCAAAGAAGTTTTTGCCAACTCCAAGATCATAAAGATATACTCTTGATATTTCTATGCTTCTTTCACATCTAGGTCTGCCTTATAAGTCATCAGGAAAATGTCAACTAAAGCCAACTAAATATTCACCAGAATGGCTAAAATTAAAAACAACAACAACAACAACTGGCAATACTAAGTGTTGACAGGAATGTGGAGCAACTAAAACAGGAGTTATACAGGAATTATACAGGGGTGGGCAAACTTTTTGACTTGAGGGCCACAATGGGTTCTTAAACTGGACCGGAGGGCAGGAACAAAAGCAACCTGACCATGCTGGCACTCTCATCTTGGGCTGCTGGTGAAAGAGCGGAGGGAAGAGCAAGAGAACCCTCTGCTCTTTTGGCTCCTCGGGCCGGATAGAACAGCCAAAAGGGCCATAGTTTGCCCACGGCTGAACTAGAATAATCATATGCTGCTAGTTGGAATATAAAGTAACAAAATCATTTTGGAGATCAGTCGGATGGTTCCTCATATAGGTAAACATACACCTCACCTATGGATGAGCACTATAATTTTAGCTTTTAGCCCAAAGAAATTAAGACATATATGAACAAAAATACTTGTATAAGAATGATCACAGCCTCCTTATTTATAATAGACAATCATCCATATGTTCACCAATCAAAGGGTAGATAAACAAACATGGCTTTATACATACAAAAGAATATTACTCATACATAAAGTCACAAAATACTAACACACACAAATAATAGAGATTATGCTCAAAATGCCAAGGTAAAGAAGCCTTCCACAAAAGAGTACATGTACATGTAAGTTCTAGAACAGATAAAACCCATTTGTGATGAAATAAGTTAAAGCAGTGGTTACTCTCCAGGGGGGATTGACTGGAACAAAGGAGGAGGAAACTTGCTGTGGTGATGAAAATGGCCTATACTTTGCTACGAGTGTGAGTTGACACAACTGTATATATTTGTCAACACAGTGAATATATATTTAAGATTTTTGCATTCCGTTGTATGTAAACAATATTTTCATTCAAGCAATGGAAAGCAGTCCTACTGGGCTGATTAGGCAGATGGGTTTAAGAGTGGTTTTCATACTCAGAGGGCTTCAATTCAAATTATAGTCCTGAAATTTATTCACTGTGGAAGTTTAGGTAAGTAATATAACTTCTCTGAACTTCAACTTTTCCTTTGATGAACTGAAACAATACTTTCTCTTAAGAGATGTTGTGAGGATATTTGGAAAGAACTTATCACAAGTGATGACATAATAAAACACTGTTAAGAAAACAATACCACTCGAATAATTCTCCTCCTCCTTTATTTCCATTTTCCCCTTTCATGTTATTATTAAGCAAAGTGTTAAATACAATTGGAAGGCTTTGAGTTTTGGTGTTTGTGAAGATAGTAAGTTAACAGAAGTACAGATCACACTAGTAAGATCATACCTGGGAAACAATAGGATGAGGTCTCCTTGGAAGCGACTGGATTTGATGAGAGATGTTCAGATGTCGTTGGCAATAATGGGTCTGGAATTTGGGAAAGAAACCAGAAAAGTTGCTTTGAATTTCAGCTGTGATGAGTTGGTAAACCAGATCTCCAGGAAAAGAAAAGAAAAAAAAGATTGATATGTAGCATTTGCTGATTTCCTTGTTGCAAATACTCTCATTATGGCCAATTTCAAGTTACCAAACTGGTTTGCACAATTCCTGTACATTTACCAATTGGCTCTCCCCAGCTGGTGTCTGCTGGCTCTAGTACACTACTAGATATGAGTCACTTAATGAGGCAGAGAATGAGAAAGATACAAATCTTTTCTCACCTTGCAACAGATCCTCTTGCCTATAGGACATACTGAATTTAATTTTTTAAAATCTGAATCCCCATTTCTGAGTGTCTTTCCATAGCTCACTCCCCCCCCCCCCCCCCCGTGGAGTAGAAATACTTTATCATCTCATGCCAATTGCTATAGCATTTTTAAATGTTATTAATTTTAGAGACAGAGGAAGGGAGAAAGAGAGAAACACTGATTTGTTGTTCCGCTCATTTATGCATTCATTAGTTGCTTATTTTAAAAAAATGATTTTACAGAGGAAGGGAGAGGAAGATGGAGATAGAAATATCAATGATGATAGAGAATCACTGATTGGCTGCCTCCTGTGCACCCCATGCTGGGGACAGAGCCTACAACCCAGACATGAGCCCTGATGAGGAATCGAATTGAGACTTCCTGATTCCTAGGTTGATGCTCAACCACTGAACCACACTGGCCAGGCCTCTTGGTTTCTTCTTGTATGTGCCTGACCATGGACTGAACATACAACCCTGGCACATGGGGATGGCCTGCAATGAGCTGAACTACCCAGCCAGGGCTCATGTCCACTGCCTTTTTTTTTTAAAAAAAATTATCTTTATTGTTGAAAGTATTACAGATGTCCATTTGCTTTTTCTCTCATTGACTCCCTCCTCCCCGCAACCACCCCTCCCAAGCATTTGCCACACTATTGTCTGTGTCTATGTGCCATGCATATGTGCATATAAATTCCCTGGTTAATCTCACACTCCCTAACCCCCCTACTCCCACGTCCACCTTCCCTTTGAAATTCATCAGTATGTTCATGGTTCTATGTCTCTGGATCTGTGTTATTCATCAGTTTATTTTGTTCATTAGATTCCACATATGAGTGAGATCATGTGATGCTTGTCTTTCTCTGGCTGGCATATTCTACGGCTTTTAAAGAGGGGCTTTGCCAGTGGTTTATCCATTCCCCTGTTGACACGACAGTTTCTTTATTCTTTTATAATAAGAAGTTGCTCTTTCCAGGATCGCCCACCAGGTGCCTCAGCCTGGGAGAGGTTTGAGCACAACCTCCTGTTGTGAGAAGAGCAATTCTGCCCAGCTTCGCTCACTGGCCCCTGCATCTTCCAGAGCTAGGCTTCTGCCTTACCTCAGAGTATTTTCTTTTAAAAAATATATTTCTGCTGAAACCAGTTTGGCTCAATGGATAGATCATCAGCCTGTGGACTGAAAGGTCCCGGGTTCGATTCTGATCAAGGGCATGTACCTTGGATGCATCCAATAGGGGGTGTGCAAGAGGCAGCTGATGGATGACTCTCTCTCATCGATGTTTCTAATTCTCTATCTCTCTCCCTTCTTCTCTGTAAAAAATCAATAAAATATATTTTAAAAATATATATTTCTTTATTGATTTCAGAGAGGAAGGGAGAAGGAGAGAGAGAGATAGAAATATTAATGATGAGAGAGAATCAGAATCATTGATCCATTGATTGGCTGCCTCATGCACACCCCCCACTGGGGATTGAGCCAGCAACCCAGGCATGTGTCTTTGGCTGGAATGGAACCTGGGACCCTTCAGTCTGCAGGCTGACGCTCTGTTCACTGAGCCAAGCTGGCTAGGGCCAGAGTGTTTTCATTTCTCCCTTTTTGGGGAAGAAAGGAATGCTTTCAAACTTAGTTTATCACCTCCTATCTCCTAGCCCACCTCTGTCAGGTGCTTACGTCTATGTTTGCATGAACTGCTGGTACACAGAGGGTTCAGGTCTCTTCCCTTGGGCTGCTGAAATGCTGACACACCATGGAATGAGGTTAAACTTGTATTTAATATCATCTCATTGAGCTGTCTGTAGCAATAAAGACACTTTGTTGAGAGCCCGTGGGGACTATTTTTAACCCATAGGTTAGCTACAATGCTCTCATAAATACACTTTTCCAGAAATTATTTGTCCTAAAAATTATAATATGTAATGTATTTTTGCCTGGATATTCCTTTTCAACATTATTTAGTATAGCAAAATAAAATTAAAACAACTTATATACCCACATTTCCATAGTAAAATATGACATACCCATTTATAATACATCATGTTGACCTTAACATTATTTATAAACATTTGTTTTCAAATGAAACATATTTGTACTATATGGCAAAATTATATTTACCATTTTAACTCTGTTAAAAATGTCGACCAAAGAAATGATTAGATATAAGTTTCTCAAACTATTAACAGTGATTTTTCTTTTGGTAGTAGAATTATTATATAGTTTCTTCCCTCTTCACTGTGCAATTATAAGCTTTTCCAAATTTTTTTGCACAACTAGCAAAAAATGGCTTTAACAAGTTCTCAGGGCTCCCGAGACCATACTTATATTCCAATATCCTTAGTTTATCCACTCCAGTTTTGTTTTTTTAAATTAAAACTCCATCTGAAGTCTACAGTCAAATTATCTAAAACACATAAGACATATGTCTTATGCTATAAAACTGGGGTCCTTTATTCATGCTGTGTAGTGGTGTTACATTCCTAATTGTTTCCTTTTATTCTTCAAGAAAAGAGGGTAGTTTAAAAAATAAAAAACTAAGCTTTCCTCACTGCAAATTACCTTTAATATGTAGGGAATTAGAATCTTCAAACATTTTGAAAAATATGGATTGTATTAATGTATTCTTGAGTTGTACTTTTCCAATGTTTTATCATGAAACATTTCATACATACAGAAAAGTTAAACTAATATTACAGTGACCTCTCATAGATCTATCAGCTTGATTCTGTAATTAACATTTAAAGTATTTGCTTGATCACATATCTATTTATGCAGCCATCAGTCCATCTTCTGATACATTTCAAGTAAACAGCAGAGAAGACATTTTACTTTTAAACACTACATCATGCATTGCTTTAACTAGAATTCAATATCCTTTATACTTCTTTTAGAACTCTCAGGATAAAATTTATATGCAATGGAATATATAAGTCTTAAGTGATCATTGAATGAATTTTGACAATTGGATGTACCTCTGTCACCCAAACACCAATCAAGATATAGAACATCACCATCATCTGGGCAGCTCCCTCGAGTTCCTTCTCAGTAATCCCTGCACTGACCCTCCCACAGCCAACCATGGTTTTGATTTGATTCCACTAAGTCATTTTTCCACCAAGTCTAGCACTTCACATGAAAGGAGTCATACAGCATGTAGTTTTTTTGTATCTGGTCATGTTCACTCTGCATTTTGAGATTCATCTATGTTTTGTTTCTTGTACAAGCCTTTTTGTGGACATCTGTTTTTATTGCTTTTAGGTAAACACCTAAGGATAGAATTGCTGAGTCATAGAGTAGTTTAGTTTTATAAGAAATTGGTTCACCTTTTCCCAAAGAGGTCATATCACTTTTACATTCCCACCTACAATTTATGAGGGTCTCATTTGCTCCTTATTCTTGGCAACAATTGGCATTATCAGTATTGTCAGTCTTTCATTTTTAATTTTAGTCATTCTCATGGTTGAATAGTAGTTAAATTGCATTTTTAAAATATGTAAATACTTGGTCAGTTTCTTTGCTGATTGAGTGGGAGAAAATGGCAAAAGCCAAGTTTTGTTCCAAGAGACCTGGTCTTATTGAGTCTACATGCATTCAAAAGGAAAAATGCCAGCATTTTGTAAGAATTGATTTTTCTCTCATGAGAAACTCTTTTTTTTTGACATTTGAATGGTATTTACTATAGACTTACTCTGTAATTATCCTCTTCATAATTGTTGGTCTCTTCCTCCTAAAGCCTTCTGTTCTCCTATGCCCCATTTTCTTTGAACCACCTGTAGGGATGATGGGGTTGCTTTATTCCAGGTGTCTGTCAGATAGCTTGTCACATGTTGCCTTAGGATATAGGCATTTGTGCCCACATCTCATCTCTCTTCTTCATCTGTAGACATTTTGGAAAAAAGACAATTCTAAGTTACTTTAGCATAGCTCCTTGCATCTGGTACTCACTGAACATTTATTGAATGTGTGATTGAATGAGAGATGAAGTTTCCATCTGAAAATGAAGATATTAAGAATACTTACTTGTCTGAATGGTGTTGCTCAGTGGTTAAAAAGCGACTTATGAACCAAGAGGTCATGTTTTGATTCCCAGTCAGGGCATATGTTCGAGTTGTAGGCTTGAACCCAGCATGGGGTGTGCAGGAGGCAACCAATTAATGATTCTCTCTCATCATTGATGTTTCTATCTCTATCTCTCCCTTCCTCTCTGAGATATATATATTTTTTACTTCACTAAACTTTTGTGGGGATTAATGAGTTAACTTTTTTTTTTAAGTGCTTAGGACAGTTCCTTGAACAAAATGAACAAAATAAATACATACAAACAAAATCTACCCACAGTTTTTGGACCATATATATGACTTCATTTTTAAAAACTGGATTTCTAAATCAATATGGACCCCGTGAAGTAAAAAATGTACTGGGAAAAAAATCCAACAACAAACAATACAATAATGCAACTCCAAACTATGTTCAAGTATTTGGTAAACAAGTTTTATTTGCACATGGTGATTTTGTAATCTTTGAAACTATACCTTCCAACCTCTAGATTTTTAGACTAAACTGATCCTAGTATCTTTTCTTCTTATCTTGGGTCTTTTACTGTCTTTTTTGAAGTGCCCTGATCAGACATACAATACTTGAAGTGTAAACACTACTCCTTTGCTTTTAAAGAGGACAGTTCAATCCTTAATGTTTGTAAATATCAAACTTACCTGACATTCACTTACTTTTATATAACAAAGGAATATATCTTCAATAATGAAATGATCAGGAAACACTGGCATTACCTATCCTATATAGCAAAAGGCTAATATGCAAATCAACCAAACACCAGAATGACTGGTCGCTATGATGCGCACTGACCATCAGGGGCAGATGCTCAAACTCAGGAACTGTTCCTGGTGGTCAGTGCGCTCCCACAGGGGGAATACCACTCAGCCAGAAGTTGGGCTCACTGCTGGTGGGCTTAGAGGTGGTGGTGGGAGCCTCTCCTGCCTCAGCACTAAGGACCCCTTGGAGGATGTCTGACTGTGAGAGGGCACAGGCCAATCTGAGGGACCACCCACCCCGCTGCATGAATGTCATGCACTAAGCCTCTAGCTAATAATATTTATGGTCAATGGGACCCACATATTCTGAAAGGTCATACTGTACATTCTTTAAAGAAAATTTCAGGATTTTCTACTGAAAGGATTTAAAGAGTAAATCTTGGAAGGGCCTTGAGAGCAAATTTCTGAAGAGCAAAAGGCCAAATGCTCTCTCAGGATCTTCAGTATCTAGGATACTCCACTGGACTTGATTCCCTAATGAAGCTTCTTTATTTCCTGCAGTCAGAATGCTTCTGTGTGTGTCCATACAACGTGGAGAAAACATGCTCATGAAAGCAAAGGAAAACATTGGCCATTGTCACCTGTGTAACATGTTTCTTCGTTCGATGCGGATGGAAGATTTCAGACCTCATCTTCATGTGGTGAAAAATACTGAATTGGAAAATACCGATGTTGTCTTTCCATATCCACTTCTCCTTCATTTGTAAAGGCAGAATAAGAGGGAAGGTATTCATGGTCACCTTGGCTATTGCCTTGTGACCTCCAAATGGCTGAGGTTTTAAATTGAATCCACATTGGGGTGTCTGGGAGAGGGGAGTGGGAAGCCACAGGGTGCAAAGTAAAGTAAAGGCCAGATGTGTCCACTTGGTATTAAAGGAATGCTTTTGCAAGCAAAAAAAAAAAGAGATGGTGTTTGGTAAAAATGAGTGTCGTTTTCTCCTGCTCCGGCATCTGCTTGCCTTCGCAATGGCCGCAGTGTTTTTCTTTACCTGGTAGGTGGCCTCTCCATGTATCGATGAGGCACTGCGTGAAAATGTGCCTCCTTATGTCGGAGGAAAATTTGCTTTTGCTTCTTTCCTCGGCTCTTCTGGGCCTCCCTTTGTTCTAATCATACACGTGAGGGGGAAAAGCCAGTGATACTAGCAACCATTTTCTTCTCTAGCCACTTTGTGGAGTTAATAATTCAAATGGATCTTTTTACAAACTCTCATTTTATTCTTAGAAATGGCCTTATTGCTAACAGTCTGCTCTCCAGTTGTACTTTATCAAGCAGCAGATCTGTTGTAAAATGTGATGACTGGATTTCATCTGTTTTGCCACCCCCTAAGAATTCATTGCCCACAGTGCTTCCACTGCTGTTATAAGAGCCGGTTTAATTTTTGCGGTACATTGATTGATAACTGGGCTCCCTGGTAGCATGGCCTTCCTTGAGTAGGACTGCTGTTTTCGAGGTCTCAGATCCCCCGAAGATGCTACATAACTCCCTGTATGAAACCAATCTTCCACACCCTAATAGCAATATCCCCAAACCCCAAATGAACAAATAACACACACACAAGTGCCTATAGGTATTTTCATGCCTGCAGGTGACACAATATGGGAAGGGAAGGTGCCCCTGGCCTTAGGTAGGATAGAATCAGAGAAACAGAAAGATAGACAGACAGACAGACAGACAAACAAACAAAATTGAAAGGCTTGCCACAGTTCTGAAAAAGTTATTTCAATTGTTCTCATTAGTGTAATAAAATGGCAGGTATTTCTTGACCTTTTCACCAATTTTCTGTTGCTTGCAGGTGTAGAATCCATGCTATGTATCCTCAAATTAAAAAAAAAATGATAACAACAAAAAAGAAGGCAACAAAAGAGTTGGCAAAGAGAACTGTAAAAATCAGGAAAACAAAGAACAGCAGCTCTTACTCTATTTTCTTTTTTATTTGAGGTAAGTGAGATGAGTTAGATAAAACTATCTCTGTATTTACTGACCATAATACATCCATTCAACAGATATTTATTGAGCACTTACTATGTTTCCAGCACTAGGAGCTGGGAATTTAGTAATGAACAAAATAGAAAAAATGTCTGCCTTTCTGGATCAAAAATATAATTAAATATATAAAGTAAATGACATTTATGATGGTGATAAGGGCTAATAACGAACAAAGGAGGGGAGATTTTAGTCAGAGTAGGGAAGATCAGCCTCACTGAGGAGATAATTTTTAAATGAAGATCTGAAGAAAATGGGGAAAGTAGCCAAGCAGATATCTGGGGGTGAATAATGGAGGCAGAGGGAACAGCAAGTGCAAAGGCTATGGGCCTGGGGATACCTGACAATATTTCTTGGAGAGAAAGAGAGAGAGAGAGAGAGAGAGAGAGAGAGAGAGAGAGAGAGAGAGAGATTTGTTGTTCCACTTACTTATGCATTCATTGGTTGCTTCTTTTACCTGCCCTGATCAGAGACCAAACCCACAACCTTGGTGTGTGGTGATGATGTCCTAACCTACTGAGCTACCTGGCCAGGTCCATGCTTCACATTTTTGTGGGGAAAAACTAAGTGGCTGTGATTATTAATAGGGAGTAAATGAAGAAGTTAGTTATAGGAGATGATGCCACAGAGATAAGGAGGACCAGACCATGTAGATCCTTGTAAATCCTAGAAAGTACATTGGTTTTGCTTTTAAACCCATTAGAAGCCATTGGAGGGTGTTATGCTGAAGACTAAGATGATCATACTTGCCTTTTAAAAGGATCACTCTGGATGTCATGTTGCCTGAGAATAGATGGAAGAGGGGACAGGAGAGATGGAGATCAGTTAGGAAGTTACTGAAATTTAGATAGGACTGTATCAGGGTGATGGTGTTCTGAATATATTTCAAAGGTAGAGACCACAGAATTTGATGATGGCTCTTAGGGTAAGAATAGAGTTATGGATGCCACCTGGATATTGACATGAATAACTGGTAGAATGGAGATTCAATTACTTAAGATGGGAAAATTTGGAGAAGGAAGATGGTGTGTGTGTGTGTGTGTGTGTGTGTGTGTGCATAAAGATCTTGATTTGGGACATGTTAAGAAGATATGTCTACTAGATATCTAAATGAAGTTATCAAGTAAGCCATTGGATATATGAATCTGGAGTTGAGAGAGAGAGAGAGAGAGAGAGAGAGAGAGAGAGAGAGAGAGAGAGAGGAGCCCAAGTTGGAGACATAAATCTGCAGATCATCAGCATGTAGATGATATTTAAAGCCATGAGACTGGATGAGATCACTGAGGTCACTTCTTAGAAGAGAGGTCTGTGGATTGATTCTTAGGGTTCAGAGAGATAAGGAGAAATAATCCAATGAAGCTGAGAAGAAATGGTCAAAAAGAGATACAATGTCCTGAAAGCCAAGTGAAGAACATGTTTCAAGACAGAGATAGTGATTGATTGTGTCAAATGTTGCTGACACATAAGATGAGAATCTTTGGATGGGATTTAACATTGCATTTAACTATACAGATTTCATCATTGACTCTGGAAGAACTTAATTCTGTTAGGCTCAAGGTCTAATAATCCAAGGCATCTCATCAATTTCCATGGATTAAGTACGAAAATGGGTTCAGATGTAAACAACTTGCTCAAAAGCAAACTGGGATGAGAAAACAGGAGATTAAGGAAGAGAGTTCTAAATTTCTTTTTTTTAAATTTTTATCTATGTATTTTATATATAGGGAGGAAGGGAGAGAAATATCAATTTGTTTTCCCATCCATCCAAGCATTCACTGGTTGACTCTTGCACATGCTCTGACCAAGGATCCAACTATATCCTAGTGTACCAGGTCAACTCTCTAACCAACTGAGCCATGGAGCTCTATATTTCTTAAGACCCTTTCCCTGTAAACTGAGGCAGGAAAATGCTGTAATTTTTAAAATAAACAAATAGATAAAAAATCCCAAAACAAAACAAATAGCACATCTTCCAGATAGGATTACCATAGGTAACAGGCATCAATAGAAACCATGACAACCTGGAAAAGAGGCCTTGTAGGAAATCTGTGCATGTGTGTGCACACTCTGCTTTTTCAATGTATTTATCATGCTGTGGCCTTGGAAGGAGCAAGAGCTCCTCATCTTTTGGAAACAAACAAAACTGGTGTAATATAAGTGGTTAGAAATCCTTTCTATAGTTATAGATTTAAATGTAAAAATCCAATTAAAACATGGATGGGGTTGCAGTTGGGTGAGTCGACTTGGTAGGAAGTCTAATTATGCCACAGAGTGGAGGCTAATCTTGGCTGAAACAATAGCACATCATTTTGATTTTCAGGAAGCCTCAAAAATCAGTCTGATTGGAGTGAAAATTGGTAAAAGAGAAGAGAGATAGAAGGGAATGATCAGATTAGTGTTAAAATGGAAAACATGTACACTTCTGTCCCTTGCAACCCAGGAAGGGCAAATGCATATGAAAACTAGTGATGGTGTTGCTTCACATGCTTGGGTTTGCATTTTTGGCAGCTACAACTAACTGAAAGACAGCCTCTGAAAGCTCACGCAGTAGAGTGCAGGCATGGCACTGTCTGCCCCCCCTCCCCCTTCCCTCCCTGGGCAGAGAGAAACATGAAACGTGCTGATTCTTGCTGGTCATTTGATTTCCCCTTAAACTTGGGACAGCAGATTTACTAATTGTTGACTAATCCAGAAGTTGGGCACAATGAGGGGAGGAGAACCAAATGAGAGATGACCCATCTTTCACACTTACTTTAAATCCTTTAAATTCCCCCTGCTGGATAGTGAGATGAAGTGAATTCCCACCCTTGGTGGTCTTCAGCTCTGAAATCTCTGCACGTGGCCTTCTAAGCCATCTTGACATACACCCACATTCCCTAGGCAATGCCTCAAGGACCTGGCTGGCAATTACTCTGGATGCTTTTTGAGTGTTCTTCATTGTTTTTGCCCTGAATCTGTCTCTGTAAGAACTCAAACTCATGGCTTTCCTCTCCAATTCCAGTGTTTGTTTTTTTCCCCTTAGGTGCTTAATTCTCATGTCTCCTTCTCCAGGGTGACTCAAGAGGCCTCGTTCAGACTTCCTAAGACCCTGCCTCTAAGACTGGTCTCTTACAAGGGAAGAGGGGAGATTAGACAGCAGAATTGTGTCCATGCCTGGGAAGTGTTTGTTCCTTGTGGGCTCCAGTAGGACAGAAACAAGTGAGGAATGGCAAAGCAACAATATTGAATTATTTCGGAAATACCCATGCCACCTATTTAAAACTCCCTTTACTTCTGGTAATTACCTACATGATTCACTGTGTGCTGTTACAGTTTATCTGCAGTGTGATGCGTTTCAGAAGTTGCCCCGTTTGGAAATATTTTTCCTCCCCCGAACGTGTATCTACCTGAGCAGAATTCAGTATTATCTTCTTGAACTGAGGCATTTGAAAACCTTGAGCTATGAGGAAGTGAGCATGATAATTATGTTGGTAAATGTCTCAGGTCAGGCCCCCAGAGGCAGATCCCAAGATGAGCATTTGTGTACAAATGATTTATCCAGGAAGTGCTCCTAGGAGATCCTGGTGAGAAAGTGGAGGGATCAGGACAGGGGAAGCGAAGAAGTCAAGCAACGTGTGCTGTTTCAGGCCAAGGCCCAATAGCAGGAGCGTTCGGCCCATCTTACAAGGGAACCCTGGGGGTGAGGTTGAGTTGTCCACCACCAGGCAGCTGGGAGGAGGCGAGGCTTCTTACTCTTGCACCATCGGTCACTGCTGAGGCCCAGCCCAGGGCGATGTAAACTCCCAGGTATTTCTGCTCCAACAGCCCTAAGGCAAACCTCTAAAGGACAGTCATGAGTGAGGGTCAGTGGAAGCAGAAGCCAAGGAGCCAAAAAACAAAACAAAAAAAAGCACGGAAATGGTCAAAGGAATTCAAGAAGATCTGAGCGGGCTCCACAATGTCTGCCACGTCCTTGTAAACATTTATTGCGCTGCTGCTAGTGCCAGGAGAGGTTTTCTTCCGTGCAGTATATATTACCTAGTTTTCACAGTACCCCATGAATGAGCTCCACCTTACATATGAAGGAACTGAAGTGTCAAGTGATTTTCAAGTGTTCAGAAAAGGTCAGCCACAGAGCCAGTGCTCAAATCCTGCTCCATCTAAATGCGTGCCTACAGTCACGTTCGCTCCTCTTGCTATATTCCTCCTGGTCACTTATTCTAGGCCTTCTTCTTCTTCTTCTTCTTCACCTCTTATTACATGCTTAACTTTTCTCTCCTCTTATTATATTCCAATATTTCTTTCGGTTAGCTGCCATCATCAAAGTGAGGGTTCCATTCAGGAAAGGACTGGAATATTGAGATAGAGTAAATTAGAAAGACAAAGACAATGGTTTTTAAACCAAGAAATATTACAGCACATGAGAGAGGATAATTCCATGGCCAGAAGAGGAGGGGAAATCTATTAATGATGTTCAGGTACCTGGAAGGTTTTATCATAGACTAGGTTGACCATATGTGCTCAAATATCTACAGAGTGGGTTAGAAACCTTGCTACTATGGCAGAAGGATTTTAGGTTGAACTAAAGAAAGTGCTTCCTGACTTTATGAGCTACTAAGCACTAAAGTGAAATCCTTTAAACTCAGAAAGAAAAGAAATGCTAGAAAGGTGAGAACCGAGCCTGCCACATTATGCACATGTATGAGGTTATCTGGAATATAGCTGCTTCACACCCACAACCTTGGACAGAGGGAGAGCTGTAAAAGGAGGGAAGGAACAAAGAAAGGAAGGAAAGAAAGAAAAAAAGAAGGAAGGAAGGAGAAAGGAAAAGGAAGGAAAGGAAAAAAAGGAAAGGAAAGAAAAAGAAAATAAGAGAAAATTTATGTTCATACTGACAACCATTGAACTCCTAGAGCAAACCTCACCTGAAGTTTCTGGGCTTAAATGCAAACTTATTTGCTTGAATTACTTTTTGTAACTTGAGCAACTTTATAGGTTTTGTGCCACTTTCACCATAAAGAGTTCCAAGTGACACAGGTACTCCCCATGGAATGTGCTTTCATTAAGAACCCTTCATCTTCCACATCCACTTCCAGAGTCACATCCCTGAAACAATTCAGCAACCTTGTTCATCTAATTCAATTACATTTAGGCTATTTCACTAAGTGAGAAAAGTTGTCCACTTACAATTTACAAAGATTCTGAACAATACAGAATGAAAAAAAAAAGTTTTGTTTAATTATTTTCAATTAGGCAAAAATAAACCAAACCATTAAATGATGCTATTCTCTGATAAGTCTAGTTAATTGAAAATTTTATTCCATAGAAATAATAAAGCCTGGGGTATGGGTTTATGTTTGAGGAGCAAAATTATCAAATTATGTACATATACTTAATTAAACAAAAAGTTATGTACATGTTAGTTTCTCCTCTGAGGTAATATGTTAATATCTCATAAGCAAAGTGTATTTCCCCTTATCATGATAATTCCTCATTTTGCAGAAATTACCTTCAGTACTTTTCCCTATATGCGATAAGAATATATAGCTATAGTTCTCAAGGTATTATATGGATCACATATAAAGCCAAATGCCTATCATCAACCTTAAATTAAGAAACTAAAAGAAGCTGAGAATGGCTGTGAAAGAAGAAAGAAATCAGTACAGAGAAAATGGGAAGGTGTAGGAAGAAGTAATCATGGCTCATTTCAAAGGTCATTTCACTGGAAAACTAATGAAGTTTAAGCATAATGATCCCTCACCTCTCTTTCTAAGGCTGTGAGAGAAACTCTAGAAATGTGTTCATATTGTTTTAAGATTTTCCAAAAAGTTCAAAAGCTAGACATTTTTATTGTAATTGGTTAAGATTCTGTCTATTCTCCCCTTTCATACTCGTTGCCTCGTTATATTCTACTTGGGTTGGGTAGCATTGCAGTGACTATAGAAATGTTAAAGGTCTGTCTAAGGGGGCCTGGCTGGTGTGGCTTGGTTGGTTGGGCATCATTCTATGCACAGAGAGGTTGCTGGTTTGATTCCTGGTCAGGACATATGCCCTGGTTACGGGCTTGATTCCAGGTAGGGGGTGTGCAGGAGGCAACTGACCCATGTTGTTCTCACATCGATGTTTCTCTCTTCTCCATTCCTCTCTCTCTCTTTAAAAATGAAATCAATAAAAAGAATTCAAAGAGATATGGCTAAGGTGATACAGTTCAACAGTTATGTAGTTATGTGGGTCCCTAACCGCTACCCCCTCCATTCCCCTCTCCCTCCTGCAGTCATCACATTGTTATCTGTGTCCATGAACTTAGTTGCTAAAACCAGGATTAATTCCAATTTTGAAACAAGTTCTACTATGGATAAAATGTTATCAAACAGCATCACATGCTACAGAGAAATTACTAATGAAAGGAAGAGTCTATTGATTTGGCAAACTTCATTTTTGGCTTATTTTAAGAAATTGCAACAGCCACCCTCAACAGCTACTGACTGATTGGGGTGATGGTTCCTGAAGGTTGGAGTAGTCTGTAGTGATATCATCTCTCATCTCTGATTTTGACAGTTTGTATTTTCCCTTATTAGTATAGCAATTTATCAATTTTTATGACCTTCTCAAAGAAGGTAACGAATTATTTCAGCTTTTGTATGTTGCAATGTCTATTTTGTTTTCATGTTTGAAATACTTTTCACTAGGTATAGAATTCTAGAATGGCAGATTATTCTTTTCCTTTTAATACTTTAAAGATATTGCTTTACTATTTTTTCGTTCTTGTGTTGTTTGTAACAAAAATGTTATTTTTTCTTTGTTTCTTTGTACATATCCTCTTCTCTGATTCCTTTTAAGATTTTTCATTTAATGCTAGTATTGATCGTTTTGATTATGCTGTGACTTGGTATCATTTTCTTTATGTTCCCTTAGCTTCTTATATATGTGTTTATAGTTTTATTAAATTTGGAAAATTTTTATCCATAATCTCTTCAAATACTTTTTCCTGTCTCCCCATTGTGACTCCAATTATTCATATGTTAGACTGCTTGATATTGTCCACACCTCTTTGGTGCTGTGTCATTTTTAAAGTTCTCTTTGTTTCATTTGCTTCGCCTTCAAGTTCACTAATCTTTTCTTCCATAATGTCTAACTTACTATTAACCTTAAAAAGTGTATTTCCTACCTCACACATTGTAGTTTTCACCACAAGAAGTTTCCTTGAATTTCTTTTTATATCTTGCATGTTTTTGCTTAACTTTTTGAACATATGGAATACAATTATAATAACCATTTTAATGTCCTTCTCTGCTAACTAACATCTGTGGTTAGTTCTTAATCAGATTCAATTGATTGATTTATCTCCTTATTATGGATCATATTTTCCTGCTTCTTTGTGGGTCTGGAAGTTTTTGATTGGATGCCAGGCATTGTAAATTATACCTTGTGGGATGCTGAATGTTTTTGTGTTCCTATAAATACTCTTGAGCTTTTTTTCTGGGACACAGTTCAGTTACTTGGAAATAGTTTGGTCCTATCTGATCTTGCTTTTAATTGCTAGGCAGAACCCATGTAGTGAATAGTCATGGTCTCATTATTTCCCACTACTGAGGAAGAGCCTTCTGAGTCCTATCCTCAATGCCCTGTCAATTTAAGAGTTTCCAGTCTGCCTGATGGGACAGGCACTATTTTTACCCCTGATGGTTTGCTGAGCACTGGTATCATCCCCTCATCCTTTTGGGTGATTTTTTCCTCTGGCCTCAAGGAGTTACAGATCAGTGTACATGCAGGTACTGCTGTGTACTCAGTTGAATACTCAAGAGGGACACTCAGTAGATATCTGAGTAATCTCCGGGCCACTCTTTCCTCTCTGGGACTATGTACTATGAACTATAGGTGCCTGGGTTCCTTCAGATTCTCAACTGCCGCTCCTCAACGTAAGGAGTTGGATACACCCCATCTGGGTGCTCTCTCTCTGGATGTGATCTGGACCCACCTTTAAGGTAGTAAGGTGGGACAACGTAGGATTTACTTCATTTGTTTCTCACCTTTCATGGATCAGTATCCTTCATTACTCCAAGATCCCATGTCTTGAAAACCATTGCGCTTAACATATTTTTGTCTAATTTCCCCTTATTTCAAGTAGGAGAGTACATTGTTTCCTTTTTGTCCATTCTGGCCAGAAGCAAGAGTTCTCATTATTTGATTTTTCTTTTTGGCTTACACTGGATTCTGTAAGATAAGAATAAAATAAAAAAAAAATAGAAGAGTCACAAAGATGCTTCAGGTATGTAATGTAGGTGTTTGATAATTAAATAGAGCAGAGGGGCCAGCCTCAATCTCAGTTTCGTTAATCTGCTAAGGAAAAAGAGGGATTTACATGAAATTCTCAACTCAGAGGGCCATGTTAGTCACTGTGTCAGGAGGCTTGAGAGCTGAGCTCTGGAGAAACAAAATCCCTGACAGTTGTTGATGTTTTTTTAATAGGAGACTTCTGTTATTTTAGCAAACAGAAAGACTGCATAAAAATGTCAAAAAGAAACTACTTTTGAGGAAAAAAATAGAAACTGACTCACTAAAGGGACCTTTTGGGGATAATTACCCAGAGCCTGTGGTAGATCGGGAGGGCTGATTTAAAGTTATTGTTTTTGCAAATTCTGCAAAAAAACAAGAAACAAAAAAGGTTTTTCCCTTGCTTTGCCAGTAGTGGAAAAATTCCTCCCACATCCATAATTGCATGTAAACTACAAAAGTGGATTTTTCTCCTGGAATTCCTCAAACCTCTCTTTCTCTGATATAGAGCAATGTTGGCTTTTGGTTAAAACCTTAAAACTATAATTTAAAATAGCATTTTGATTTTTGTTTTACAGTCTGGTAATAGATTATAGGGTCTGTAGTGTGTTGGTTTCCTGCTGCCTGAGGTCAGTAAAGCCTGAACTTTCTCATCTGACACCTGTTCAACTCTGAGGATGCTGATTAATTCATGGGGGAAAGGCATCAATTTCACAACCCAGTCCTCTACATTCCTGAAATGCCCGTCTCATGGGAGACATTAGATGACTTTTGAATTAATTGGTGTAAATAACTATTCAGTCTTTTGGATACTAGTACATTCTCTTTCATTCAAAAAAAATCCTTTCATTTGAAATTTATTACCAATAAAATTATACTTAAAAGTTTAATTCAAGTAATACCCCCCCCAATTATATCCATGCCTTTCTGTTACCTATATGCTAGTTGTTATTAATTTACATAAATATACCTTTTTTAAAGCCAAATTTTTTCAGTTTAAAATTGTGAGAGCCTTGTTAGAAAAAAAAATTGATAGGATTTCAAATAGATTTATCAGCAAAAAGTCGTTAAATATAAACAAAAATGTGAATAAGCATGGGATCACTGACTGGCTTCTTACATATTTGGAAATAATTTTTATCTTCTGAGACTTGAAGACTTCTAGGCATCAATTTACATTTAGTTGTAATGGTTGATGCTTCCTTTCCTTCTCCATTATCTCCTTTGGAATGCAGATATCCTGGGTTGTTGTGAGAATGGGGTTACCATGGAATTAGATAAATACTGAGCAAAGTATGGCAACATGTGTGTCGTCAAGTGTCCTTCCTACCAGATAGTCAATACCTGATGTGCGAGAGGTTGACTAATTTGTTGACAGGAAGAACCAATGGTATAGTCCCCGGATAGTGGCAATGGTGACCTAAGTGGCTGTACCCTTCTCTTCTAGGGAACTCCTGGAGAGTTGCTAGAACTTGTTACATAGCTCTTCTTGGGCAAAGGAGCATTGGGCATTCTTGGCAAATTCTACCTTCTAGAGACTTCATCTGCTAATCCTCTGAATCATCCAGCCATTGCTTTGTATAAGGTATTTAGAAGTGTTCTCGCTCTTCTCTAAGCTATTATCCTCTTGTTTTTCCCCAATAGATCGCGAGGGCTTATTAAACTCTAAGACCCAATCATTAACAACCCCAAAATTGGCTCCCATTTTCTTGAGAGATGAGACAGGTTAATCTTCACATCGTTCCCAGTGGTCAGGGAAAATATTTGCATATCATCTTTTTTAGGAGTGCAATGGAAAGGAAGGTGAACAGAGAGGAGGAAGATGATTTCAGAGAGTAGATGCAATAAGCATACACTTAGCTGCTGAAGAATTTGGGATTGCAGAACGAGCTGAAGATATAGGAATGTTCTGTTTGCCAATAAATCTTACACAAAATACAAGTACTTGGAAGCCTAGAATTTTTGAGAGAGAAACATTTCCAGGTATTCTTTTAGTCTTATCATTTTAGAGATATAAAAACGAAGTCCCAAAGAGAAGCGACTTGGTTAAGACCACACCTAAGGCCGAGTCCTGTGTCTTCTGAATTGTAGCCAATGCTCTTACCATTATGTGCTACCTCTGTAAGGTCAGTAATTTCCAGAGAGATGATTTCAGCTCCTTGATATATCACACTAAGGCATCATATATTTTTTTCTTGAGTTTGTGCTTACTTATCATAATGAGTAGATAATAGCCAGGTGCCTTTCAAGTTTTAAGTCATATTGTTTTTGAGTATCTGCGATAAAGGAATAATGCTATCTATACTTCTCTAGTTGAAAGGTGAGATGACATTGGTTGCATGTCGTAAATGCAGAGCTACTATAGTCCAAGTCTTGTCTAGTTTGATATTATCATTAAAGTGATTGAATGATTGAATGGCTTTTCTTTTCTTTGCTGCATTTAACAGGAATACAACATTCTCTTTCTGGTTTGCATAACAGAGATTTAAAAATTGTAAGAGATAAGACCAGAGAGTGAAGGAAAGGCTCAACATTGTAACAGGAGAGGAATCCACAAACTTAAAAGCTTAAACACTTTATTATTCAAGGTCTCTTATGATCTGGCTAATCTATTTTTCCCAGCTATATCCCATGTTATTTTTCTTTGCATATAGTTTAATCCAAACAAATCAAATGACTTACTATTCTTCAAATGGTTTGTTTTCCTACCTTTAAACCGATTCTCATGCCTTTTATCCGCCCGGCATTCTCTGTCCTAAAACTTGGGTTGTTTAAATTTGACTTAGTTTAGGTTCCTTGACAATCAGACACTGAGATACACTTTTAAGCTCAAGGAGTTTGTTAGGAGGTAAAGGCAGGAGGATGGGTAAGTGAAACTAGGCAGGAAGAGCATGTTATAAAGCCAGTTTTCAGTTCCAGGAAGCAACTGAAGCATCATGGTGCTAGGGAAACTCTGGCAACCCATACAAGTTATTCCACTTTAGAGTTATCCCACCCAAGGAGTAAGGGAGCTAAAATACTTTAACCTTTCTGAGTTTCCTTGAGAGTAGCTCCTGAAGACATAAAATGTAGAAACTTTCCACCTGTTGAACAGGTGGCAGGGTAAATACTGACAGTGAGAGGACATCCTCAACAAAGAGCTGCTGGTGCTAGGAGTTGGACTTGGGGCCAAGTGCAAACAAGTGTAACAGGGAGGTAATATTGGAGAGGCACTGACGCCATCTGCTACAAAACTGTGCCCAAGAGAAAAGATGACATTCAGGACAAATGAGTGTCTATTTAAAAAATTCAAAAATAATACTTGGTCTCTTGTGTCAATTGGGATGGGGTTGGGGAAGTTATTCTGAATATCAGAACATTTTGTTTTGTTACTGAAGACTATTTTTTTTCCCCACAAGGATGGTTAACCGGTTAAATTAGGGTTTTGTAATAGTAATATCTTTAACATTTCAGTGGCTTACAACAGTAAAAATTTACTTCTTGTGCATGATAGATTTCCAAAGCAAATCATCAATGGGGCTCTGTTCATTATAGTCGCTCAGAAAGCTGGTAGGTGAAGGCTGTATGTCAAAATATGAATCCACATCACAGTGGAAAGAGTGAGTAATGGAAAATTGTGCAGTAGTTCTTTAAGTTGCCACCTGCACGTGATGGCACATCCTTGTGTTTCATTGGCTCATGCAAGTCACATGAGCAGCTCTTACTTCAGTGTAAGCTTACTACATGCATATTCTGACCAAATGGTGAATGGTGGATGGGATTTTTTAGTATATGTAAAATATGTAAAATAATCAACATTTCCATACTTTGCAACATCCCAGTTTGTTCTCCCTTCTCTTGAGGACTATTTCTTATGTCTATTTAAAAAACCCTTGCCCATAAATGGCTTCCCAGAACACATTCATCCTCTCATTCCATACTCATAATTAGGAAAGGGAAGGGGTGAGTTACCCATAGTTAAGCTTATGGTAGCTGTTTTCTTACCCCTGTTGTTACTATACAAGCAAATTACTTTGGTACAAGTGAATTCTACTACTCTTAAGTGATCATAGTTGAGGTTCTATTGATTTCTTCACCTTAGAGATATTAAGACAGCACCTTTAACCAACTAATAGTTAATAATTTACTTTAAAATAACATTTCCCTTTATTTTTAAATTGTCATTTTCAACAAATATAAAGCAAATTGCTATATTACCATATTCACTGAGGTTGGGGTGGGGAGGGCTAAATAAATATTAAGTGGTGAGAATAGTTATCATGATTAAAATTATAAAGTAAATGTTTTTTTAAAATTATAAAGATTTACATTTGAAAAAAGTGACTCTTTTAATAAGCTCTGACTATTAAGAGCTTTATTATTTTTTCAGTTATCATGCTTGATATAAAAGAAGGAATTTAGCCTGGCTGGTTTGACTTAGTAGTTAGAGCGCTGGCCTGTGGACCCAAGGGTCGTGGGTTTGATTCCAAGTCAAGAGCACATCTTTGGTTCCAGGTTCCCCAGTCCTGTTGGGGCACATGCAGAGGCAACCAATTGATATGTCTCTCTGTAGCCTTGATGATTTTCTCTCTTTCCCCTTCTTCCCTCCCTTCCATCTCTCTCCCCCTCCTCTCCTTCTTTGGAAATCAATGGAAAAAATACTATCAGGTGAAGGTTAATACATATATAATATATCTACATTAATAAAAGAGCAACATGCTAATTGACCGTACCTTCATGGTGCTCTCCAGCCAAATTAACAGATGGTGGGGTAATTTGCATACACAGGTGTTGAGCAGCTGGGGGCGGGGCAGGACACAGGTGTTCCCCACCACCCCAGCAGCTCCAGGACTCTGGGCAGCATGAGAAGGCAGAAAGGTGGCTCCAGGCAGAGCGAAGGCAGTGCTGGCAGTCAGGGAAGGAAGGCCCATTCTTGCATGAATCTTCATGCATCAGGCCTCTAGTGTGTGTGTGTGTGTGTGTGTGTGTGTGTGTGTAATTTATTGTGAAATGGACTGCCTTAAGACTATGTTGTTATGTTACTGCCTAATTTAAACCCTAGCATATATAAACTCCATGCTCATTTTTGACATTCTTTATTTTAAAAAATAATATTATGTTTGTTTTGTTTATATAATATATATCCTTTTATATATTTTCTTTTCAAGTGTCACTTATTTATAATAAAGCCACTTAAAGTTCCATTGCTAAATTCACATCTTTAGTAGAAACAGATTTCAAGTGACCTTGGTAAACACAAATGGAAGTCAAAAAACACAGAGTATTATGTTCTCCAACAGTAAATTTAACATTAGTATACAAATTAGAAATAACAGACCATTTTCAACCATGGCAAAAAATGACAAAGACTTCACTTGGATAGCAAGCTAATTCTTGGCAACGTTATTTAGTAATTGCAAGGAATATATTTGACTAACAGCATAGGAATGATTAAATAAATTATGATGTTATTATAAAAGAGAATATTATATTTATAAATAATTTAAATTATGGCACAGCAGAGAATGCATAAATTGTCTTTTTGAACTACTTAAAACAATATGCACAGTCAAGAAATATGACAAACTATAAAGAAGTGATGGGATTAGAGGTGATTTCTATTATTTTATATTATTCTCCTTCTTGTAAGTTTACTATTTCAAATGTTTCGGGACAAGGCAGTCCTTTAGTTTTATAATCAGAAAATTTTTAACTTTGTATGCCTCGAATCCTAAGATTTTCATTGTTGTTGTTGGTTTTTCCTGTACTTGGTCAGATATTTATTGGGTTCAGCTCTGGGCTTTTGATCAAAAGAAGATCTTCAGAAACATAAAGACGATAATAGAAGAGACACATGAAAATGACTGAAAGCTTAGGAAATATGAATCAAGATCGTTAGACCTAGCAGAGAGCTGGCTGGATGACATTTCAGTAGATGATGGATTCCTTCACAGAGCATGATGCTAATCTAGGACATAATAGTCACTCAATCATCATTTTAAATAATGTTTTAGAACTAAGTGAATGAAGGGATGATTATTATACATCTTCCCTGAACTCATAAGTAAAAAATTAAAACTATAGCCAAAACCAGTTTGGCTCAGTGGATAGAGCGTCGGTCTATGGACTGAAAGGTCCCAGGTTTGATTCTGGTCAAGGGCATGTACATTGGTTGTGGGCACATCCCCTGTGGGGGGGGGTGTGCAGGAGGCAGCTGGTCGAAGTTTCTCTCTCATTGATGTTTCTGGCTCTCTATCTCTCTTCCTTCCTCTCTGTAGAAAAACAATAACATATATTTTTTTAAAAAATTAAAACCATAGAGAAAGTCATCTACATGTGATATGAGGTGACACAATTTAAAATATGGAAGATGTTGCATTGACGCCTTCTAGAAAAGGTTGGGAGGAGAGTGAGGAAAATTTGGGGTGCTCAGAAGTATAATTACACAAACACATAAATTATGAGGTTCCTTAAGAAATGAACACAAAAACCCAAACCAAAACAAGTTTCTAAGTCTGGCATTGCAAAGAAAAGCAGAGTCTACCAGAGAAGACAGCTAGAACTGGTCTAGTTGACATTATTGAATCCCCTGGAGAAAGATGTGCATCAAATAAGCAAGATCATGGACTTGCCAGTTGTGTGACTGAATAAATTTGACTCTATTAAATTTATTCATTCATTTTGTGAAAGTCAATTGAAATAAGTTTCTGTTACTAATAGCCAAGTAAGCCTGATGAAGACAAGATTCTTATTAGTAAAATTGTCAGAACTATTAAGAAAATTAGAGGTACTTTATGATTTAATAGAGTTATTGTTTATTTGTTTGTTTTCTAAAGCAAATTAAAGCTTGAATTTCCCAGAATCAGAACCTCAAGGAAATTTCTGGTCAACCACTCAATCCATCAACAAGTAGTAAGTGAACTTCCTCTCTGGGCCCATTCCTCTTCTAGGCATAATAGGAAAGTAAAACTAAATAGGAAGCCTTGTCCCTTTCTTCAGTAAACTTACAATCCACTCAGAGAGACAAAGCAACTACATTAGAAGTAACTTGGGAGAAAAAGAGCACATAGGCATCAGTAGAAAGAGATGTTAACCAGCATGCTTTAAGGTTTTCTGTGAGCTTCATATTATTGAAGTATTATGGAAGGACCCCAATAAACAAATATACAACCACTGACTTCAAGGAGCACATAGTCAAGAACATAAAACACAAAGTCCAGAAATGAATTAAGTACATTACAAAGCAGCATACCATAATTTAGTAACAAAAATGATACCTTAGTATGAAGGCCTGTTGGAGTAGCTTTAGGAAGAGTAAATGGAGAACAATGTTAAATACTGTAGAAAGGTATAATAATTAAGGTATCCATTGGATTTGACACAGTCCCTGTCCACAAACAGCTTTTGTTGATGGCATAAAGCACAGACCTTGGAAATGCACAAGGCATTTAAAAGCAGTGTATCACAAACTGATATAAATGGTACATGAGTTTGGAGGCATCAAGCGAGTGACATTATGTTTTAACTTATTCTCAGCATCAAAGCTCAGAGGTTTACTCTGCTCTGGTCCTAAGCCACCCACTCTTAGAATCAGGAACATGGTGCTATTATTGAGCATCGTATGAAATTATGCCTTTGGTGCCAGTCGGCTTGCAAATATATTAGCTATGTCTCTTATTTTAAAGAAGGTGAAGTGTGTCTGTTTCAACTTTTGTTACTCTAAGGCAGTGTTTCCCAAACTTTTGACATATGTGTGCCCCTTCTATAATTTTCGTAATGTCGAGTACCCCTTGTCAAAAAAAGGATGTATTTTAATAACAATAAAAATTTATTTACTTTTTCTTTTTGGTACGTACACAAAATAATAATAAATGAAAAATAAAATTATTCATAATAAAATATAAATAAAAGTTATATTATAAATAAATTTATTTGGATCAATGACTTGACTCATGAGAATGTAGAATTAGATGCAGCTAAGCATAGTGCAGTGCATATCTCCACCAAACTCCAGTGCAAAGCATACCCCCACCAAACTCTTCTCGTACCCCTGGGGGTACGCGTACCACACTTTGGGAAACACTGCTCAAAGGTTATGTGGTGACTATTGATCATCACTGTCAGTTGTAAAGTTTTGATCAACTTCATTTTAGGAAGAGATCACTCACATAATTTTGTGATCATCAATATGAAAGGGCAGTTTTTGCATTAGAAAGTTTTGGGAACATTATTATTCAGCTGGGTAATGGGTTTTGAAGACTTAAATATATCAGTTTTTTTATAGAGCTTAATGAACATTCTATTAATTAATGTTAAAAAACCCTGCATTATGGGTGGACAGGGATGGAGACAGGCAAAGTCTGGTCCTCAATGCCATTTACCCAGATAGGCACTTTTGAAGACATTCATTGCCATACCTGATTTTCAATGACCACAATGGTGGTCACATTGTTTGTTTCATCTCCTCCCTGTTAGGTTTGAAAGGAAACAGGAAACAGAACAACAGGGAATTTTAAAGTAAAGTTTATTCCCCGGTAATGGGTGGAAACTATCACGGAGGTAAAGAGATCAGAATCAGAGGGGGAGGGGACAGGGGACCGGACCCAGCCTGGCTGATGGTGGATCAGCAGCAGCAACACATGTAAGGCCTGGGGTCCCTTTTAAAGGACGGAACAGGAGGGGGTTGGGCCCAGGGTGGAACAGGAAGGGGTGGGCTCTAAGGACACTGGCCCATGCTGATTGGTGGTTCAATGTCTTGGAGATGTCTCTGTGCCAGGTACCAGTCATGTGTTAGCTCCACCCACTAGTTTGGGAGGGGGGAGAACCTTATAAAGGTCATGTGTTAAACTCCGCCCACCAGTTTGGGCGGGGAAGATAACCTTTCACTCCCCAGCTGTTAGTCCATGCAAGTCCCCACTGGAGACAGGCCTTCCTCCAGTAAGCATGGCCCCTGAGAACCCCAGGCCCAGTAGTGCTCCTGCTCTCTCTGGGCCACACTTGACCCACGTCAATCATCTTTCCTCTTCTCTGCCACACTGCAGGATGGGAAATTCTGATATCGTGGAAGGCTCTGCCTGCCTGAATGAACTCAGCAGCCCCTTTTTCTCTTAGGTGTTGCCTTCTTTGGGTCAGTCTAGATCCCATAAACCTTGCAGGGGGTGTTGTCTCCTGGCTTGGGCTTAGCATAGGAGCATAGGCAGTGACCATCTCTTGGGAGGGCACCGAAGCCGAGGATCGCATTGCATTTCCTTTACTCCTACTTCTGCCAACATTCAGGGAACCCTGTTTTCTAAATGGGCTGTGGGGATCTAGAGAAACGCATGTACTTTGTCATGATATTTATCCTACACCTTTTTGCTAGATTATGACTCCTTTCTACACTTGTATGGCCTTTAGATTTTTGCATCCAAAAGCCCAAGAAGCAACTACTTCCTTTTTTTTCTTTCTGTCAAATTCCTTCTCTGAAACAATTAGATGGGAACAGCTTAGCTGACTGAACAGTGGGTAAGTCAATGACATGGTAAAA
The DNA here is from genome assembly GCA_963924515.1 of Vespertilio murinus. Classification (NCBI taxonomy): domain Eukaryota; kingdom Metazoa; phylum Chordata; class Mammalia; order Chiroptera; family Vespertilionidae; genus Vespertilio; species Vespertilio murinus. The sequence continues at coordinate 20,547,861 of OZ004715.1, read as the reverse complement.
GACCACTTGGGGTGTGTGGGTGGGATCATGCTGGCTAATATTCTCACATTGTTATTCCATCACTCCATTAAATGTCAACTTTTATTTAAAAATAAGAGTTCTAAGTCGGCAAGTTGTGCAATTTCCATTTCAATGCTCCGTGCTCTCCATGCATTAACAGAGAGGTTTGTAAGAATTCAAAGGGAAAATTAAGGCAGTAAGGCAGCAGAATAGTTACTAGAGAACCTTTAATACTTGGGTTTTTTCTCTGTTCTGCTACTGAAATGTTCTTTGTGTTCTTGGTATGTGAATATTTACAGTACTAATCTAATCTATCCCCTGCAGCCCCTGAAGAAATAATAAAGGAGCACATAAAATAAATAAGGATTTTTATTTGGTAAACTAGGGGTCTGGTGCATGAAGATTTGTGCATGGGCGGTGGGTCCCTCAGCCAAACCTGCACCCCCTCTAATCTGGGAGCCCTCAGGGGAGGGGAGCCCTCGCTAATCTGGGAGTTTCTGTCTGTCTTTGTAATCATATGAGCGAATTGTCTAAGACCTCAAACCAGTTTGATTTGTTGCTCACAGAATAATAGAGGCTTTTTTCCCTTTTCTCCATTGGTGGAGATTTCTTGGAAGTTTTAGCATATCTTCCCTTTAATTTTTCCTAGACACTCTGATTTTACTTATGTCTCTCACCTTTGCTTTCCCTCCATCCCCCACTGCAACAGTAACTTGTTCCAGGCCCAGTTTGCTCTAGTGTCTAGGAGATCTGTCTGCCAACAGAACTATGATTCCCAGCATTCCTGGTGCTCTCCCCACTCTGGGCTTCTGATTCTGGTCCTGGGGGTGCCACCCAAACTACTATTCCCAGAATTCCTGGTGCTCCCCATGCTTGCTTCTGTTCTCTGCCTGGCGCTGGTGTATGCAAATTAATCCATCATCTTTGTTGGGTTAATTTGTATACTCACTCTTGATTGGCTGGTGAGTGTAGCAGAGATACGGTCAATTTACATGTTTCTCTTTTATTATATAGGATTTCATTCCAACATTCCCTTGGACTCACACTCTTCCAAAGCTCTTATCCTTACATACATACACACACATGCTGGAGAGTCATTTAGATGAACTAACTCTTCTTTTGGAGTTCCAAAATGACTCTCTACTCAATAGTAGTTTATTTCCAAAAGAATCAGGATTTTGGTTGAAAGAAAGAAGAAAACCAGAGGAAAAAGGAGAAAAAAAAGATCTTTTTACCAACGTGGACCTAAGTTTGGACTCAAGTTAATACATCCTTCCATCATCCCTTCTCTTTCTTCAGTATGAAAACTAGATTATGCTACATTTGGATAACTCTGTAAACAATTTGGAGAGTTGAAGATGTGGTGGAGAGTTAAAAAATGATTTAGTGTTAAAGGGGAGCAAGGAGTTGGAGGATATTAAAAAGTTGGAGAAAGATGGAGAGTTAGGAAACTGAAAGTTTGCCTTATTTTTTAGAGAATGGCATGTCTCAACAGAGAAGTCATGGGATCTGTTGTAGCATTTATAGAGGAACGTTAACCCTAGTGACCCAAAGGTTAGGTGACATCCTTCTCTGAGATGGAGCTGGTGACTTCTGGGAGTCATAGGAAAAGAAGCCTCTGAGCTTTTAGAGCATTTCAGTAAAGTAATCACCATGCTACTTAATAAGGCTTTAGTACTAAGGTACCATTTCTGTTATTAAATGCTGCTTTGTAATACACTTAATTAAATTTCTGGAATTTGTCTTTTATGTTCTCCACTACGTGCTCCTTGAAGTCAGTGGTTGTACTATTTGCTTCTTAGGGTCCTTATGCAACACTTCCTATGATGTATGTCTCTCAGAAAGCCTTAAGACATGCTGATTAACATCTCTTTCTACTGATGCTTATGTGCTTTTTTTCTCCCAAGTCTCTCTGAATGGATTGTAAGTTTACTGAAGAAAGGGTCAAGGCTTTCTATTTAGTTTTACTTTCCTATTATGCCTAGAAGAATAATGGGCCCAGAGAGGAAGCTCATCTACTACTTGTTGATGGATTGTGTGATTGACCAGAAATTTCCTTGAGGTTCTGATTCTGGAAAATTCAAGCTTTAGTTTGCCTAATAAAACAGACAAATAAAAACTGCCTATGAAATAGTAAAACATCTCTAATTTTCTTAATAGTTCTGACAATATCACTAATCTTGAATTCATCAGACTTACTTGGCTATTGGTAACAGGAACTTTACTCAAATTGACTTTCACAAAATGAATGAATGAATGAATGAATGAATTTGATAAAATTAAGTTTATTCAGTAATGTAACTGGTAAGTCTAGGATCTTGCCTTATTTGATGCACTTCATTATCTAGGGGATCCAATAATGTCAACTGGACCAGTTCTATTTGTCTTCTCTGCTAGTTTCTGCTTTCCTTCGCAATGCCTTCACATGAACACAGGTTTCCTTCTTATCCCTCTAGAAAAGGCCCGGGGCTAGACTGACACTTAATCTCTCTACTAGCCTGACTAAGTCCATCTTCAAGGATCTGAACCAATCTTTCTGCCTGAGGGCTGTGAGATTGAAATTATCCAGCTCAGTGTCACATGCTCATTCCAGAACCATTGGTGGGTCAACTAAATTCAAACCGAGGCAGGGAGAGGCATCTTTTACCAATACAAAATTACAGCATTGTTTCCAAAAGAAAGGGAATGAATGCTGTATAGGCAAAAGCCATAGCTATCTATCAGAGACCCTATTTTTAGTTTTTTCCAAATGGAGACCATAGTTGAAGATATTTGTTTACTAAAAAATGCTTTCTCATGTAATAATTCAATTTTTTATTTCACATTCCTCAAACAAATCCACATTTCTTTCATTACACACTACTGAGATAATATAATCTATCTATATAAAACCCTAATAGGCAAATAGACTGAACGGCGGGACAACTGAACAACCTAAACAACCAGTTGCTATGAGGTGCACTGACCACCAGGGGGCACATGTGGAACATGACGGGCATCAGCAGCAGGTGGCAGAGGGCAGAACATGGTGGGTGTTGGCCGCAGTGGGATAGTGAAGTAGGCTAGTGGGGGTGCCAGGATAGTGGGGGTACCAGGTCACTGTCATTGGGGCAAGCCTCCAGTGCTTACTGAAAATTCTTTGCTCCTGTATGCCATGGTCCTGCCCCGCGCTTGCACCTGCTGCTGGCACTGGCTCCCATTTGCAACTGCTGCTGGTGCTGGAGCCACCTCTTGCACCTGCTGTCGGCACCCGATGCAAGCCCAGATCCCTCGGCACCATCAGTGGGTGTGAGCAGCAGCTGCCAGCCCTGATTTCCCCCGAGGGCTTCTTCATCTCCCCCTGCTCCTGAGGGGTGATCAGGACAGCAGCCGCCGCTTGCATCCACTGATGGTGCCAGCCCTGCTTGCACCCACTGTCAATGCCAGCCCCAATTGCTCTGTGCCATCAGTAGGTATGAGTAGGGCCTGCACCATCAGTGCATGAGAGCAGTGGCAGCAGGTGCAGGGCTTCTGGCAGACAGGGGACCAGGAACTGTGGTGGGAGGGGCAGGGCAGGGGCACAGAGGATAAGCTGAGACCAGCCTCTGTGCCCACCATAGCCTCACAGCCCACAGTTCCTTTTAAGGTGCACAAATTTGTGCACTGGGCCCCTAGTAATAGATAAAACAAAAGAAAACAAAACATAAAATCCAATGAACCTAAAACCCATGATATAGGTTGCATGTATAGTTTTTTTGGGCTTTTTGATATATTAGAACTAGTTCTACAATCTTCAGTCCTATCCATATCTTTCCTACCATCTTAGAAGACTTGGTTGCACATTGCTGCTAATGTTTGTTTTAATACAGAATTTTTCAGACCCAACTTTGCATCAGAATCATTGGGAGTTCATAGGAAATGCTGATGCCCTGGTCCCACGGCTAGAGGTTCTTATTTAGTCAACCTGGAGATGAAATGAGGTGTTGGAGGGAATTTTTGCAAACATTTACAGTGAGTATAAAGTGCAGCCTGCATTGGGGACTTCTGCAAAACTTGCTCTTTTGATGTGACTTTAAGGGACTCTGTATACCAGGAATCACAAACAGTGAACAAAATTGATCCTGAGATCGTCTTGGCCTGCAGCTGCAAACAGGGGCACCATCCACTCCAGCTGTACCTTTCCCTCTGTCCATCACACCTCTGCAAAAAACAAAACAAAACAGCAAACAGAACGGTAATCACCACAGTTCACAGAAAGGTTGACACCAAAGATGGTATTTTTTCTTTCATTCATATACAAATTTTCTGTTCACTTTTACAAAGAGCAACTGGTTTGGCAGAGACCTGCTTCTGAGTTAATATGTATTGTGTGTGCCAGTTAAACAAAGTTTTCCCAAGAACTTCAGCGTTGTTTGTGGTTTAGAGGTCGCTCATAATAGCCAAAGGGTTTAGCTGGTGTTTTGATCTTGCATTTTTGCTTTTCCTGCTGAATGCTATTATTTTTTGTAATTAATTAAATATGGTTCTCCAAGAAGGTACAGGTTGTACCATGAACAATTCTTCCATGTGATTTAATCTGGATATGTCCACATTTTAAAGGAATTTAGGAAGAAGTGAACAATGAAGCAGAACCCATCAAGACTTTTACTGAAAAGGGGGAAATAAGTTGACAGGGGGACTGCATCCATAGAAAGTTTAGAAAACTATCAAATATCCATGACATTTAAACATGGCGGACTCCATGGTGCATCATCATGACACATTTCTGTTATGGTGTGATGAGAACATTTGGTATGGCTACATAGATCCAGTAAATGTATGATCTGAGGATCTAGGGCAGGGGTGGGCAAACTATGGCCAGTGGGCCGGATCCGGCCCTTTCAGCTGTTCTATCCGGCCCGCGGAGCCGAAAGAGTGTTCTCTTGCTCTCCCCTCCGCTCCTTCACCAGCAGCCCAAGATGAGAGTGCCAGTGTGGTCAGGTTGCTTTTGTTCTGGCCCTCCGGTCCAATTTAAGAACCCATTGTGGTCCTTGAATCAAAAAGTTTGCCCACCCCTGGTCTGGGAAAAATTGGGTTTGAAAGATCTGTTCCATTGTTTTCATAAATGATCAAAATATTGAGGAAATGTCATTATTCAGGCAAAGAAACAACATATCTCTGACCGTTTTCTTCTCAGCTGCCCCTAAAGCATCTGATTTGGGGTTTGGAAAATCAGAATCTATAAAAATAAAAGGGTAATATGCTAATTAGACTGGACAAATCCAGGGCCCCATGGGAAGCCAGCCCAGGCCCGGGTGCTTGCTGGCAGCCAGATGGAAGTCTGCGGGAGGCGAGAGGGCAACCAGCCAGTGCTGGCAGCCAGAGAAAGAAAGACCTACTCCTGCACGAATTTCATGCATTGAGCCTCTAGTAACATAAATAAGGCTTGTAGGGAAGTGCAATTAGTAAAATTCAGGAGTGATCCTATTTTCATGTCAGAGGGACCACAAATTGTTTTTATCATAGATTGTGAAAGGAAATTAAAAGTCTAAAATAAATGAAACTATTTTTAATCTTCCCTATCTCAGAGTGCAAATTCCACAACACAGTTAACATTTGAATCAATTCCATAAAACTTGACTTGTGTTAAAGAGAAAATTTAGCTTTTGAAAGGGACGTATAAATAAACTCAAAGATAATCCAAGAAGTTGCTAATTGTTCCTGGTCTTAATTTTATTACTCTTGGCCAAAGACATCACAAGATTTAAATGGTATCAAGGATACATAGTGTGGTCTCCAAAATAATTCATGAATATTGAAATAGAACAAAGTTGAAATGACATATTAAATGTAAGAAGTGAGAGAACATTAGAGGTGATATCCTAAAATAACTTATCCTAAAATAACTTATCAGGTCAATAATAATTGTTTCTTTCCAGATGCAGAGTATTTTATATTTAGCTATTATATATATATATATATATATATATATATATATATATAATTACTCACCCATGGAAACTATCAAAGTCTGAAGTCATAATGAGACAGAGAACAAGTAAGAATGTTAGCTAAATCTCTAACTCAAGTGAATAATCCTTTACTTATTTAAGATACCCATATGAGATGAATCATCCCATGAAAAAACTCAGTGTTTGAGAGTTCCAGTTGCTCCACTTTCTTGCCAACATTTGGGATTGTCAATCTTTGTAATTTTAGACACTCTGGTAGAAGAGTAATGGCATCTCATTATGGTTTTCATTTGCATTTTTTGATGACTGATGATACTGAACATTTATTCATGTACATTTTTTTGCCATCTGTTTATCTTCTTTGTAGAAATGTCTGTTCAAATCTTTTGCCCATGTTTTTATTGAGTGTTTGTATTCTTATCTTTGAGTTGTAAAAGTTATATATTCAGATGCAAGTCCTTTTTCCACATATATGTATTGTAAATATTTCCCCCCAGTCTGTTGCTTGCCTTTTCTTTTCCTTGGTGCTGCCTTCAGAAGGACAGAAAATTTTAACTTTGATGAAGTTCTCTATATAAAATTTTTTCTTTTGTTTGTGCTTCTTGTGTCCTAAGAATTTTTTGCCTACACTAAGACTGAAAATATTTTTTCCTAGCAACTTTATTAAAGTCAGTGGTCTAGCTTAAATATACACTTTCCATACTCAGAAATTCCACTAGTAGGTATTTACCCAAGAGAAATTAAAATGTATGTTCATAGATATATTTGAATACAAATGTGTATGACATCTTTATTCATAATATCCCCAAATGGGAACAACTCAGGTGACCACCATCAGGTAAATGGATAAAAATGTGTGGTATGCATACATGTGATCTATATATGCACAGCAATAAAAACCGAATAGACAACTAATTCATGCAATAATATATTTAAACTTAAAACATTATGCTGATCCCTAGCTGGTTTGGCTCAGTGGATAGAGCATCAGCCTGTGGACCAAAGGGTCCTGGATTCGCAACCAATCGATATGTTTCTTTCACATTGATGTTTCTGACTTCCCCTCTCTCTTACACTCTCCCTGAAAATCAATGGAAAAAATATCCTCCAGTGAGAATTAAAAAACTAAAAAAAACCAACAATATTATGTTGAGCGAAAAGAGACTGACACAAACGAAAGCAAATTGTATTATTCCACCTCTGTGAAATCCTGGAACAGGAATAGCTAATCGATAGTGATAGAAAACAGATCAGTGTTTTCCTGCTTTTGGAAACATGAAAAGATTTGACTGGGACAGAGCATAAGAAAACTTTTTTGAAATAATGGACCTATTCTACATCTTGATCATGATGTGGTCATATGAGTATATATGCTTGTCAACATGTATGAGAAGCCACATTTTAATATACTTTAAAGCATGTAAAGTGGAAGAAAATTTTGATGAAAATTTGAGTTAAAAATGATGTAAAAATACAAGGTAGCCAATAATGATGTACTTTTTGGGGACCCGTATTAACTGATTTTTAAAAAAATGTGATTATTGGTAGAATTTCCAGCTCTTAAACATCCAGATCATGAGACCATCATTTATATTTCAAAACAGACATTTAAAAAATAATATATTTTTATTGATTTCAGAAAGGGAGATGGGGGGAGGAGAGAAAGAGAGAGAGAGAGAGAGAGAGAGAGAGAGAGAGAGAGAGAGAGAGAGAGGGAGAGAGAGAGAAACATCGATGAGAGAGAATTATTGATCAGTTGCCTCCTGCACACCCCACACTGTGGTCTGAACCTGCAACCTGGGCATGCTTCCTGAGCAGGAATTGAACTCTGACCTCTTGGTTCATAGGTCGATGTTCTACCACTGAGTCATGTCCGCTGAGTGACATTAAAAAAAAAAATAGAAATTTTGAAAATACAGAAAAGTTATAAGAATAAAAAAAAAATTACTCCTTATTTCAATCACTCCTTATCCCAACATAACCATTTTTCTATGCTTTGCATTTTCAAATATATATATAAATATTGATTTTTAGAGATAGAGGAAGAGAGAGGTAGAGAGAGAAAAACAAAACTTAGATGTGAGAGTGAAACATTGATTGGCTGCTAGCTACATGTCCCCTACTGGGGATCGAACTGGCAAACCGGGCATATGCCCTGACCGGGAATCGAACCAGGAACCTTTGGGTGCACTGAGCCACACAGGCTGGGGCTATACTTTGTATTTCTCTTTTTCACGGTTGTAATACACAAAATGTAATTTAACATTTTATGTATTACATTTAAAATATTACTACTTTTGTCATTTAACATAAGTATTTTCCCAAATAATTCTGTAGTTTTTATAAATATTTTTAACAGTTATACAATATTCATAGAAACAGTACACATCATAATTATTTAAAAACATTTCCTACTTTTCTTTCTTTTTTTTATGTATAGGGTATCCCCCAAAATATATGCACACTATGTTTATAGATTCTTTTACATTTTGAAAATGAAATGTATTTTAACAAACACTGCTTTCATAATTATTCAAAGTGTGTAGTATACATTTTGGGGACACCCTGTATATATTTATTGTTGATAATATTACAGATGTTTTTTATTTTTTTCCTATTTAATGCTATGATGATTGGCATACAACATTTTACCCACTTAGGATTATTTACTTAGTATAGATTCCCAAACACCTTGATTAAAGGATAAAACAGACATTATTACTTGTAATCCAAGATTAAACTTGCCCCTCCTGCATGGCTTCTCTTTGAGGTTTTCATTCTAGAGAAATCTTTTATTCTTCTCACTTTGCAGCGAGATATTGTTTTCCAAGGCAGGGAGCTGAGGAGAAAGAGGATTTTCACCTACTCCTCAGAATGTACTGCGTTGCCTGAATTAGCCTCATCTATCTGTCAAAGTGCCCAGAAACCATGATGATAGGAGCTGTGGAAATAGATATCTAGCATATGGGAACCTGCTTGTAATTTCTTGCTCACAGCATTTATCCCACATACAGCATTTATCTTTAAAAGAGCAAGACTAATGAACCCGTATGTATTGTTTTCTACTTATAGCATAGCCTCATTTGAAATACATCCCATGGAAAATAAAGCTCTGCTAATGAGTAAGGAATTGCAATGTTTCATAGCGAGCAGTGGCATAATGCCTTGGTGTCATAATTCTTGCTTTTGCCACTGACCTTATTGGGCCCTCTTTTGTTTTAATCAGCGAGACAACTTATTGTCTCTAACATGCTTTGTCTATTCTATTCCAGAGCACTCTGTAACTAGAGCTTTCGATAAAAATGAACCTTGCTTCAACAAAGTTGGATTGACCAAACATAACTGAGGAGGTGTCCAATTTGGGGAGTTATTTTTCTGCATTGAAAAGGGATTCGCAAGTATCTCCAGAAAAGTTAAACTCCTTTAATGAATTAGAACTGTGTCTTGCTTCACAAAAATTTAGGTGATGGTCAAAACTACTTGGTCACAAACTACGTCTGTGACTACATGGTAGGCAACGTAGACTCACAGTTAAGCTCTGTCATGTAAAGGTTGGGTGTTGTTAGGGAAGACACATGGCCTTTCTCCATCCCAGTTTCATCCTTTGAAAAATGGGCAATGAGGTAACTTGCGCCTTAGTTGTTTATGAAGTTTAATTACATGAGATAATGCATGTAAAATGCATATCCTACGTTGTGGGTACTCAATAATGCTCCTGATTTCTGTGGACAGAAAAAGCAGTACCCGGGAATAATTTCGTCATGCTTAGCAATTCTGCTTGTCCTCTTCTCATTTCCTATTCTTTGCACTCCCCTCATTTTCACGTTCTGCCGCTCTTCCCTTTGGAGACTCAAACTCTTTTGGCAGAAATAGGACTACTCTTTGGAAACTGCACCGGTCAGATTTAAAAGGTGGGAGAGCAACACAGAGTGACTAGCTTTCTGTTTTTACCAAATTAGGACCTCAACAAAGCAAGTACAATCTATTATTACAAGAGGGGACTGTTTATGATGATAAGCAGAGGGAGGAAGTAATCTCAGAATCAGTAAAATAAGTATAATCCACTATATGATTACATGTAACGTGAAAATTCCACCGCCACCGCGTTTTGTTCTATTGCATTTTGCTGTGCTGAGCACCAATGAAAACTCCCTCAGAAATTTTATCTGGCATATGGAGATCAATGTTCCATCACACAGCTTTATAAAGATGTAATGTGTGAATCAGGTTACTAAATTGTATATTTCTTTTTCTGACTTCTTATTTTTTTTTCATTCCTGAATCCTTGCTAAAGTCTGGTTTACATAGTCACACCTCACCTCAGTAAAAAAGAGAAGGAGGGAGGGAGGGAGGGAGGGAGGGAGGGAGGGAGAGAGAGAATGAACAATTTGAATTCACATGTGGGACCAACAGGCCCTTTGAAACCAGGATAATGGTCAATGTGACAAAGTTTTGGCGGTCTCCAGGAAAATGCAAATTTCAGGAAGGAGAATTCAGGACACAGGTACAGATGCTTGTTGCAAATAGAGGTGTTTTCTGCACTATGTATTGGAGGTTTGTGGCTCAGTTTCCTTAGCCGAGCTGAAAGTTTCTCTAGCAGAGCGTCCTCACATTTCTGTAGTTGCTTTTTTGGAATCCCGAAAAAAGTAGAAAGCAATTCCTGACATATCTCAGCGTCATCGCACTTCTTTTGGTGGAGAGACTTTGAAAGGTATGAGCTTCGGCAGGTAGAAGGAAAAGCAGGCTTCGCTGGCGGTAGTGAGGAGGGGGTGGGGCAGAGGACTTCTCCTTGGCCTTGACCTCACTGCACTGCTTGTCCCCTTTCCCCCACGTCCCCTGGGGACCCTCTTCCATGGGGAGTCACCACTTGGCACCCAATGAAGCAGTTGGCAAGCTGTCAGAAGAGGCCCCGGGGGAAGCACTGGCCTTGTTGGAGGGCAGTTGGCTAAAGAGGAAGGTCACAGCTGAAGCCGGTTTGGCTCAGTGGATAGAGCGTCAGCCTGTGGACTGAAAGGTCCTGGGTTCGATTCCATTCAAGGGCATGTACCTTGGTTGCGGGCACATCCCCAGTAGGGGGTGTGCAAGAGGCAGCTGATGGATGATTCTCTCTCATCGATGTTTCTAACTCTCTATCCCTCTCTCTTCCTCTCTGTAAAAATTCAATTTTATATATATATATATATATATATATATATATATATATATATATATATATGAGGAAGGTCACAGGCAAGTGTGGCCGAGTGAAGGACAGAGCGGAGGAGATGGGCTTCAGCCCCTCAGTGCGTATTCATCAGGGCAGCCACCAAGTTCATGGGTCAAGGTGTGTACGCGTGTTCTTAAGAGTCCGAAAGCTCCACTGCCTCCTAGGCCTCTGACAATGTAGCTAGAAGTGGCGTGTGGCTGCCAGCCAGGGTCTTCACTCTGTCGCGTTCACCATATTCCCCAATTCAGGCCGGAGGGGCTGTGCTGAGGCTGCCCACAGGACCAATTGTCACTGGGATTTTTTCCCCAGGCAAGCTCAATGGGATGTATTGGGAAAACCCTAAATACAGGTCTCTCTGTGCAGAGGCAGCACTTAAAGGTCTATGGAGAGGAACACTGTGAAATGAGGCAAACAGACAAAGAGAGATAAAAAATAAAAAAAGGAAGAAGGTGAGCGAGGCCCTGGGAGTGACAGCTCATTCGCAGACCGGGCACCCTGTCCCTGCTTCCTGTGCATTGCCGAGCCAAGCCTGGCCGTGGCTTTGTCTGCCCAGGTGTCCACCTGCACCACGCGGAGGTGGACCGAAGCTCCAAGGGCATCCAGTGACATGTGTGTGTCGTCACTGGCCTGCCCACTCCCGTGTTTTCTCCGTGGGCCAGCGCAGTTCCTTCTGTGTTTTTTTTTTTTTTTTAACTTCACACCATGGTGTCTGATTTATAATTTCCCGAGGGCAATATTTTTTTACAGCGACTGGCAGGATTTTTTTGTTCTTCATTAGGCCCTTTATTAACACACTGCCGGAGCTCCGTGGCTAACCACTCCCAGCGTTTCAGCGATCATATTATCAGTAATAGCATATTTCCTCCGGGAGGTATGAACGCGGGCTATTGCAGGTGGAAGACAGCGGAGGCGGGGACAGAGCCTCGGCAGCGTCTCTGTTCCTGCTCTGCCTTCAGACCCTCCCCACCAAGCTCGCAGATGGTGCTGACGAGAGACTTTGGTGGCTCCTTAACTTCAGTTTTTCATGTGGAGGGAGTAGCAACTCCGTTTGCTCAGAAAGTTTTGCAAACCTAGGACGCCCTACTCCACACAAAAAAAGCAGGGTTCGCCGTATGTTTGGGAGCAGAAACGATCTTTGTATTGAAGAGAACACACACAAAAAAACCCCCACCAAAGTCTAGGTAGTTAATGGATGCAGACCGGCTTGAAAAGAGAACCGTACGGTGCAGGGGGTGTGGTTCCTTCCTGTCTGGCTAAGACACTCAGATGAAAGGGTGCACGGAGGCCTGAAGCTTAATGATTATCATCATCACCGCTCTCCCATTTGGAGAGAAGGCAAACTGTCCCAGTTACAGGGCCGGTGGGATCCTTAAGGGAGGTCCTCTGGTCCCCTTCCTTACCACGAGTGGGGACCACCTATCAAAGCACTGTAATCAGATGAGAATATACTTTGTTTCTAAAAGACAGGCAGGGGAGGAAGCACCATCAGTTCCTTGGGCACCCCCTTATGTTCCCAATAATGCCATCTTCTCACTCCAACACAAATATTTGCAGGCAGAAGGGTGCTTGAACAAGCCACCTAATCTCTGAGAGCCTCGTTTGCCTGATGTGAATTCTAGTAATGACCCGTGGAACTCATGTTGTTGTTGTGAAGATCAAACCAAACACACACTTGAAAGGGATTCTCAAATTGGGAAGTGTTTGCCCAATGAGAAGCTCCCATGATATTAAACATAATTCCCATTTATTTCTCAAAATAAAATGATCATCAACAAAGTACATTGCACACCTTAGTAGAAATGGAAAACCCACTAGCCCTCGCCCCTGCCCAATTGCTGTGCTTTATACTGAATAACAGGATAGAAGGCAGCCAAAGAAAATATGTTCTGTCACTAAGACATAAACATGGGCATTATATCTGGATATTTGTTTGATTCCTTGACTCCGGTTTTCATGCCACATGAGTTATATTCCAAATGGATAAGGAAAATGATAGCCTTAACCCATTACCTGGTACTGGCTTTTTTCAGTGCCTAAAATCCATTTCCCTAAGATTTTTCAGTGAGTTAGCCCGAGAAGTGGAGTGAGAGATACCTCTCTGAGTATCTGATGCTTCACACTAATAATGTGAGACTTCATCCTCTCCATAATTCTATTTTAATTAGGTTTTTCTTATTGAGACACTGCCCAGAAAAGAAATCACTCAAAAGTGAAGTCTATTGGGTTTGGATAGTATTTTTTATAACCACCCCTACCCCCCACAGCAGACTGCCTATTGTGTTTTGGCAGAGGCAAAGGATCTGTTGCCTGGGCAAAGCTCACAGATGTATCCCAGAAGGTCAGTTCTTAAAAAGAAGTCACTTGCAGTTAAAATAAAATTAAATTTAAAAAAAGGAAGGAGGGAGCTAGAGAGGAATAGGAAAGAAACTTCTCTCTCACTGGTTTGGGGTTATCTGATCTTTAGATGCTCTCACTCTCCATGCTGGGAATGGTCCGGTGGACGTCACCAGCAACCGTCAACTGTCATCTGAAGGAACAGTGCATTTAAGCTCCTAAAACTTGTTCATCGGTGTTTTCTCTGACTAATGTCTCCTAAGGCTTCAAGACATCTGGTTTGGTCAAATACTGCACAATTAAGACAAAGAGAAAAGGGAGTTTGCAAAGTCCACGCTGGTGCTCAGTGGCCATCCTCTTCATAAATGGGGAGAGGCTATAAGTAGCTTCTGAGTGACGGACTGAATTTCACAATCAGGAAATCAGCACACTGACTTAACAGCCCTTCTTAAAAGATTTCTACCCGCCCCCTCTGGCCCCCCATTTCTCAAAAGGCAACTCTGCCATCAGATCTTTGACCATGCCAAAACGAACCAAAACAAAAAAGCGAGGAAAAATAGTGAGAGTTCCCCAAACAAGTTTCCGAACAATGTGCTTGTCATCCCCTTAGAAATAGGTGAGCCCATCCTTTGCACCAGACACTATGCCAGTCCCTTCTCAGACATCACTGTATTTAATTCTTACAATAAACATATGTGGTAAGGATCATTTTCATTGTCTTTTCTCAGAGGCCGAATAACTTGTTCAAGGATATGTGTCCAGTAACTGGTGCAGCCAGGATTTGACTAATTTCTGTGGCTCTCAAAAGCTCTCTCTCCTCATCACTAGAACAATGCCATCTCCCTGGAGAGTGAAGTGACAGAAGACAAGTTCTGCTGTCCAATTGCTTCATCCCATTAAGGAATCTCACAGAATCAGTACCACACCCTCCCCGAGGACTGTCCCCCAAATATTGTGTGTCATCCAGGACTTCTGCTTCTGGCTGTCGTTCTTCATACCTGCCACACGGTGGCTCAGAGGAGAGTGACCTCTCCTCTGAGTGTGAATTCCCAGAAGGTAGAAAATGTGTGGGAACAAATTGCCGCTTCCTGTCCTACCCGATTTCCTTGGCACCAGCTCACCCTCCTCTTACAGGAGGAAGAGCCACGCCTCAGCGGAACGAAAGCTTCAAGCTGCGCTCACCGGGCTCAAAGGGAGGCTCACTGGAAGCTACTCGAATTTCTGAGGGGAGTCTGTAAGCACCCTGAACCTGGACCGACGACTAGACGCTTATTGGTGATTCTTTCTTAAAATACAGGAGTTGAATCCAGAGAGCACTTATAACCTGTCAAGCGAAGAAGTTTGTGGCTTGATTAAAAACAGCGTGCACACACACAAGCACAAGCAAACACACCCGACAACTAGCTGCCAACAGAGAACACCTGGGAAGGTGAAAAGCCCCTCAAGCAATAGATGATGAAGCCTTTTAGGATTGCTAGGTTGTGATTAATCACCCCCACTCCTCCCTCCCTACCCCCCCCCCCAAACACACACACACACACACACACACACACACACACACAGCCCTCCACACTCAACTTTTGGAGGATAAATTTTTTCAGAAAGAAAATTCTGTTCAGGCTTTGGAAGGCTACCCTGGGGTTTGCCCGTCGCTGAGGCTGAAATGAACTCTTTCACCCTGTTTAAATATTTAAAAACAGAAAAATCTCCTGATACAGGCAAATAGGTCACGAAGTGCCAAAAGAAAATATGTCTGAAACGACATTTGCCTTTGAGATCAGCACTCCGGATGATACTCTGTCCATTTTGATTTGCTTTCCTGCATAGATGTGAGAGTCACCAATATCCTAGCACCAGGGATAACTCGCACGCCCAATGCCTCAGGAAAGGGGGATCCCATCAGGGTAGATGGAATTAAGAGAGTTAAGTTACAGGAGACAAGTAATTTAGAAATGAGTTCTGTTACCCAAATGGTTAGTTTTAGGCTCGTTGTGCTCATCTTTTTCCCCGTGGAGTAAGGGACAGATGGACTTAACCCACTCATTGGGATGCCAATAATTAATTTAATAAAACTCTCCTATTAGAAGAGGATGGCTGAGCAGGTAGACATGGGTAGAGTGTAAAGGCCTGAAAAGAAAAAAAATAGGGGAATCAGGAATTTTTCACCTATTTGACAATTAAGCCTTGAGAGCTGACCTGGTGCTGAGATCAAATCTTGTCCATTTATTTTATTTTCCTCTAAGAAAGAAATATCTGTGACCTATTGGTTACATTTTGCATGATTTGTTGTGAGCTATCCTGAGTTAGGCGATAGAAGAAAAGCTTACAAACAGTAGGATTGAAACGTTAAATTCATTAGCACTTGTTAATCAAAAGTACCCTCCATCCTTTTGTGCACCCCTGACCTCTAGATGACCCGGATTCATATTGATTGATAACAATAGTTTCAACTGGAATTCAGACAATGAATTCGGAACTCTTCAGTGAGGAGCTTGGATTACATTTTGGAGAAAGAGAGAGAGAGAGAGAGAGAGAGAGAGAGAGAGAGAGAAGAGAAGAGAAGAGAAGAGAAGAGAAGAGAAGAGAAGAGAAGAGAAGAGAAGAGAAGAGAAGAGAAGAGAAGAGAAGAGAAGAGAGGAAGAAAAGAGAGAGGAGAGAGATGAGAGAGAGGAGAGAGAGAGAGAAATACTAGCAGAAATGAGAGAGGCATTGCTATGACTAGTACCCAGCTCAGGTCATCAGACCTCATGGAACACCATTATCAGCTCATAATAATATCACATTGAGTTGCTACTTGCAATCAAAGTTTTCTAATTAATAACAATCATTGAATTATATCTCTGTTACTCAAGGGTTGGCAAGAGGCTCTCTAGATTGCTGGGTTTAGGAGAAGGGATGGACACAAATAAAGAGATAATTATCCATCATTCAAATATTTCACAACATCCATTTTCCTCCTCTGCAGTTCATCTACAGCAGTCACCGGATAGAGCCTTTCTGTAGAACTGTTTGTAGTGTTTCTCCAAAGACCCCTTCGCCCAAGAATCTGCTTGTTACAATGCAGGCTTCCAGGCCCTACTCCCCATAGAATCAGGCTTGCTGAAGGTGAACCCCGGAATCTGTTTTTTAACTAGACCCAGATTATTCTTAAACACCTTAGAGTTTGGACACTAATGCGTTAAGAAATTGATGGTGCCAGACCTTCTGTGATTAATCCTCGGAAAGTGGATATCCTCTATTCATACCACTGGTGCTAAGAGTTTTCCAATTTTTTATTAGCAGGAGGACCTGCTGATAACAGTACAAAACTGTTTCTGCAGCCTGGCCAGTGTTGCTCAGTGGTTGAGCAAAGACCCATGAACCAGGAGGTCATGGTTAGACTCCCAGTCAGGGCACATGCCCTGGTTGTGTGCTCATTCCTCAGTGTGGGGTATGCAGGAGGCAGCCAATCAATGACTCTCTCTCATCATTGGTGCTTCTATCTCTCCCTTTCACTTCCTTTCTAAAATCAATAAAAATATATTTTAAAAAAATAAACAAATCACTGTTTCTTCATAGATGCTTGCTCCCACAATCCTGGCTCTCACCATTTAGGCTTTTTCTTACCTCCCTTACCCAAGTTTTGATTTAGCTGGGGATACAGCTTTCTGCATCCAGAATTCTACAGTTTCGCCTGGAGGGGATTCACCTATACAGCTGTTCTTGCGCGACAGAGAAAGGTACTGTAGTTTGTAGGTTCCCTGGGGCCTATTGGCAAGATTTGGTGTAAGTTTTGTTTAAGATCCTTAAAGCATCTCTGGCACAGGACCAAGAAATGGGCGCTTACAAAAAAATGGGGGAGGAGGGGGAAATCAATGGACCAATCAATATGATGAATATATGGCTCCATTAGCTACTTCCCGGTCTCTAGTATCTAGCTTTCTGCATTTTTCCCACTTGCCAGTTTTTGATGGAATTAGGGGAAGTTGCCGCCGACTATTCTGAAGCTGCCTCATCTTATCTCAATGGCTAGTTTTGGACATTTCCACACTTGAGACATGAGTGACTTAAAGAGCCTCTTGGATCAAGAGGCCTGTTTTCCTTCCCCAGTCCGCCTGCGAGTGTAAGACTTCTCCAGAGAGAAAATTCAATTGCCTGCAACCTACTCATTACCTGGCGGCTTCCCTGGATACGCTCCTTTGCTGAGCTGACTTGAACAGTGACCCTGACAATTTTTTTTCTCAAGTGCCTTGCTTAGCAACATATTGCGACTCTACTCTTGACTGAGGCATACAGTTCAAAACTAGGACTTTGCAAAGGCAGGTTCAGAAAGCGAATCCTTCTCAAGTGATTCTGGAGACTCGAGAGGGAAGGATGAAGGGGCATGAGCTAGTTACAGTGTGTTGAGTTTCCATGTCGAAAAAGAATGGCTTTCCATAGAACACAAGCACTCTCCACAGATACTTCTGCAAAAACACACTTATCCTAGTCAAAGCAGTGCTGCGGAGAAAGGTGCCCTGGGCCAGGGTTACAGAAAGAAATTTCTAAACCCCAACCACACTGAAAAGGGAGTTTTCAGAAATGTCCTCTTCTCTCAGAGAGCGTTTAGGTACACACAATAAGTACTGAGTCAACATTTGGTTTTATTTATTATTTTTATTTTTATTTTTTTGCTAGCCACTCAGTAAGTTCTGAGACCTTATACCAGCTGTAGTCCTAACAGTGAATGTGGGACCTGTTTAGCAGTTTATGTGTCTATTGTACAGCGAATGACTTCCTACCTTAAGTGACTTTATTAGAGGTCATTACGATGTAAAGGGACTTTGAGTCCTTAAGGGTTTTAAAGGGGGTAATAGTGGAATATTCTGGCCTCCAGTATTTCCCTGGACAATATGCAATAGAGCCCACACAGATCTCCACGTAAACCTAAGATACGAGACTCTCACCTCTTAGGAATTCCTACAGGATGTAGACATGAGAGAGGACCTCTGGGGGCTTATGGCCTAGTCACCACGTTGAACATAAAGAGGCAAGTGAAGGAAATAGAGTAGCATGCAAGATCCAAATAGATGGTTAGATAAGGGCACTGTGCATGTAATGAGAAAGGGAAAGACAATGAGGAGTCATCAGAAAGTGGGACAAGATTATCTGGGACAGGGAGTTTGCTCACAGCAATAATAGGAGGTGCAATCAGATTGCTAGATTGGGGTAAAATGATGGGCAACGTGTTCTGCCAATGAGACTTTGTGTTTTATTTTGCAGGCTACCGTGCAGTACTCACTTAGGTTTTAGGTTTCCCAGCTGTCCAGACAAAAATGTAGTTATATATATTTTAATGGAAAAAGATGGATGTGTGCCAGGTAGTTAGACACGACAAAGTTTGTTTTCTCTTATTTAAGGGCTAAGGGCTAACACGGAGAAAACCTTTTCAATAGTGATTTTGCTCACATGGTCTTGGCCTTAATTGTCTTCGATGAAAGCCAAGGCCAAAGTCTTGACACGTTTTGACATGTGACTTTGGGAAGGCCTTTCTGAGAAGCCCACATTAATGAGCTTCAAACATGGAGCTTTCTGATGACTTAATTTGATAACAGGCTGGCACATCCCTTAGCTTAACCTTTCCAAACAGCAATTGCCTCACTCCATGTTTCAGGTTTCTAGCAAGGATTGCGTAGTAGTAGATTCTAGGAAGCAGTTTTGCAATTGCTGCCATCCAGGGCCTTGTAAAGCGTCAACCAGAAATTCCATGTCTAGAAATCTACCTTATCCTGTGGCAGAAATAAAATGAAACGCACAAAGATGTTCATGTCAGTGATATCTACCATAGTAAAAAAAAAAAAGTTGTGTGAAAGCACAACTGTTCACTTGTAAATGCATGGGGTATGACACATGATAAAATATCATAAAGCCATTGACCTGGTAACAAATAACACAACTGCCATGAGGCTTCTGCTATTACGTGAATAAGCAAGATGCACATGAAACTTAAAATAGTTTTTGGCAAAGAGAGTGGCTGTGAACTGGTTTTAAATATTGCTAGCAGTTGCTATATACAATGTTATCTAAATTATGGAAAATGTGCATAGAAAACACAATGCTAATTATGATGGCATTTCTCCAGGAGTGATAATTGCCATGGCCTAACTGTTAAGAGCGATTGTTTTGGTGTTTTATAATTTTTCTGTCATGAGAGATTATATTTTATGAGTTTGAAAAAAGCCTAGTTAGTTAGAAAGAGAAATGTTTACCATTAAATATCAAGTTTGGTGCTATAACCGGTTTGGTTCAGTGGATAGAGCGTAGGCCTATGGACTGAAAGGTCCATGGTTCGATTCCGGTCAGGGGCATGTATCTTGGTTGTGGGCACATCCCCAGTAGGGGGTATGCAAGAAGCAGCTGATCAATGATTCTCTCTCATTGATGTTTCTAACTCTCTATCCCTCTCTCTTCCTCTCTGTAAAAAAAATCAATAAAATATATTTTAAAAAATATCAAGTTTGGTTTCCTCTCACTGACTTAAGGGCAGTGATATAGTTGGACGTAAGACACGGAGAAGGTGAAGTTGTCTAAAGTGAGAGTAACTGCTTTGGAGCGGATAGGAAGGCGGATGGCATCCTCAGTTGGAGAATGGTAATGGGGGTGCCTCAAGAAGGCCCAAACTCTGTGCCTAAAGACCCTGAATCTCCTTAAGAGGTCTGATACAATTAAGTCAAGAAAAGCAATCTCTAATGTGGTCAGGAGCCAGGCTACCTGGGTTCAGAGCCTGGCTCCCTTGCCTCCTGGCTGTATGCACTTGAGCAGGGGACTTAGCCCCATGTTGCCCCATTGTCTCATCCTTACAGAGGGACTGAGACGAATAAAGCATGGACTGCAAAGTACCTCCAATAGCACTTTGCTCGCAGTGATATCTCAATAAATGTGAGCCAGCATTCTGTGTAGCAGAGGGTTGATTATAATTCATGTGTTGGATCCCACAGCCCCTGGTGCCCTTAGCTGCCTCGAATGGCTCCAGAGACATTCTTTGTTTCAGTAAGGACACACAAAAAAACTCCATTTCTAAATTCTTTCTGGAAGGAAAAAGACAGTTCCACAATTACTCACTCACAGGCACAAGTTGTCTTTCATACACTAAGGACATCTTGCTTATCCAGATGATTGGTTCAATAATAGGAGGAGAACACTAATGAATTAATTTGCTAATTATCCATCCCGGCTCCATAAAACAACTGGTCTTTAGTAACGAGATGTGGGCGCATTATTCATAGTTGCCAAAGGAATGACAAAAGCCCTAGGGAAGACACCTAAAGGACGGGAAGGCCCAGAAATCAGTCAAGAATCTCAGCTCAGGGTCTGGCCTGAATATTAACAGTTACAAAATACGAAGAGAGTGCAGAGGGTGGGGAGTGGGGGGTAGGGAGTGGGGATGGGGGGGAGTGGGAGAGTGGGGGTGGCGATGGGGGAGAGGGGTGTACCCCTGTCCCCCATAGGGAACATGGAGGAGTCTTGTTGAGATCAAGTCCAGCTTGCTCGGAAGCACCTGAGCACTTGGAGGTTTTGAGGAAAACAATAGTAGCGCCGCTCACTGCTCACAGAAATGAAATAGAGCCCTAGGACCGCGGGCTTCCCAAATTCTCCTCAGCTGCCATCATCAGACTGAGATGCTTTCTGACGAACATGTCTGAGGGAGTTTGGAAATCGGTCCTCTCCCCCACCCCCCTGCGACGGAGCCTTTCTGAGGAGCCAGCCATACATTAATTCTATTGAAATATATGCTTCACTTGTTAGTGAAACAAAAACAGTTTGAATTCACGAAGGTCACACGAAACCAGGCCTTTGCTCTGAAGTTAAAGGCTCTAAATAGATCAAAACAGCCTTTGTAATGCCCTTGAGTGATCCATTTATTGCACTTAACTTTCTCATTACTTAAATGCAAAAGACTAAAGTTGAAGAGGCCAGAACATACATTTGGAAATTTCAGAAAACATAATAGGCTGAGAGAGATAATGTAATACTTATCCATGAAGAGGAGAGCTTGAATATCTTGATTACAGCTTGCCTGCCCATCCCTCACACATTCAAATCCAATATATGTGCTTTTATTAATGCGTGAGTGCAGAGATATGCATAAATGAATATTGATAAGGCACGATACTGTATATTTATGAGGTTTTATATGTTTTCTCTTTTATGTTTTATTTGTATTTATACCCACTGCTGCATACTGTATGTATGTGTTTATAAGTATAGCAGCTACGGAAAGAAATAAGATTTTAATCGATTTCATAATATTTTGCAACCGCATATACACTGCCATCTATTTTGCTGATGTGTATTGGTATGGGGGAGGTGGGTGGCACTTCCTATTGGTCTCTGTGAGGGCTCGCAATAAATATCTTAGTGTGCGAGGGAGATTTTATAAACAACCTGGTGCTATAACGCAACTGTATCCTTGAAATTTTACATGCATAAACGTCAGAAATTTGGAGTTGTCATAGTAACATTAATTCCGGCCCTTTCCAAGAGTACAGTATTTTGTCATATAGCATAAAATGTTAATGCTTGTGCCGCTGTGGCTCGGCAGTGAGACGGAGCCACGTTGGCCACGGAAATCATGAGATTTGGAGGGCTTCGCTGGCGACATTTAAAATCAGAGACATAACATGTTGCACTAAAATGTCCTAATTAAAAAAAAAAATACAAGACAGAGTAACAAGCTGGACAAAAGGGCAAAGGACAATGACTATTATTTTTGAAATGAAATGAACAAATGGGAGAGAGAAATGGGAAGATGTTAACACATTTGCTGGGAGTTGGGAGGAGCGTAGTGACAGTGACGCAGGCGTGTTTACGCAGAGACAGTGCACTTTTGAACAAAGGCCCCCGCATGGAGGTGGGCGCATTTTGCCGTGAGTAGGAGGGTCTCCTTTTAGATAGGCAAGCAACCTCTGGATAAAGTGCAGCAGCAAACAAACAAGGCCAAAGGTCAAATCTTTGTCCCTAGGGATATGCAAGAAGGAAATAAATGGTCATCTTTCGGGGGCAAGAAAAACAAACACCTGGCCGAAGACAGGATCTGATTGAGGTGGTTTGGGGAGGTCTTTTTCGGGTTCTATGAGTCTACGCTCTTTAATAAAAGTAAACATTCCTCAATGTGACCATGTGAGCTGGACGTAATGCTGTTGCTCACTGCACAGATGAAGGGAAAGGGAAAGGTTTCTTTTTGGCCTCTAAGTGAGAAGCCCAGAATTAGCAGGAGTGGGGATGGGGTAGGGATGTGGTTGGCAAACTGAAGCTCGCGAGCCACATGTGGCTCTTTGGCCCCTTGAGTGTGGCTCTTCCATAAAATACTACGGCCTAGGCGAGTCTATATTGAAGTGGCGTCAAAAGTTTAAGTTTAAAAATGTTGGCTCTTGCCGAAACCGGTTTGGCTCAGTGGATAGAGGGTCGGCCTGCGGACTGAAAGGTCCCAGGTTCGATTCCAGTCAAGGGCATGTACCTTAGTTGCAGGCACATCCCCAGTAGGGGGTGTGCAGGAGGCAGCAGATCGATGTTCCTCTCTCATTGATGTTTCTAACTCTCTATCCTCTCCTTTCCTCTCTGTAAAAAAATCAATAAAAATATATTAAAAAAAAATTGGCTCTGAGAAGAAATTTCAGTTGTTGTACTGTTGCTATTTGGCTCTGTTGACTAAGGAGTTTGCCAACCACTGGTTAGGGTTAGGGTGGGAGAGAGGGAAGGGAGTTTCTCTTCTATCTTACGATGGTGGCAGCACTTCTGATGAAGACCCTTTGGCACTAGAACTCAAAGGAGGTGCTACCTGAAACCAGAGTTTCCCTAAGCACTCCTGGTCTTTTCCAAGCATAGGGGCTCACAGTGGTTCTTTGCTAGTTTTACTGAGAAAGAATTGTCATATATAACTCTATAAGTTTAAGGGGTACAGATTGACGGTTTGATTTACATTTATTGTTAAATGGTTACCACAATAGATTAAGCTAGCATCTATGGCAGCCATGGGCAAACTATGTCCTGCGGGCTGAATCCAGCTCGTTTGACTGTTCTATCTGGCCTGCGGAGCCGAAAGAGCGGAGGGTTCTCTTGCTCTCCCCTGCGCTCCTTCACCAGCAGCCCAAGATGAGAGTGCCAGCATGGTCAGGTTGCTTTTGTTCCGGCCCTCCGGTCCAGTTTAAAAACCCATTGTGGCCCTCGAGTCTAAAAGTTTTCCCACCCCTGATCTATGGTCTCACGTAGATATAATGAAAAGAAGAGAAGACAAAAAGGCAAAACATTTTTTTCATTGTGAAGAGAACACTTCGGACTTACTCTCTTAACAACTTTCCTATAAACCAACTGGTAGTTAACAGTGGTCATCACGTCGTACATTCACTCTTTAGTGTTTGCTTCTCTTATACTGGTAATATGTACCTTTTGACCACCTTTCTTTAATTCTTTCTTTCCCCACCCTCCACCCACCTCTGGAAACCAAAAGTCTAATATAATTTTCAATGAGCTTGTCCCTTTCTTTTAGTTTTTTACTCTACATTTAAGTGAGATCATACTGTATTTGTCTTTCTCTACCTGACTTAGTTCACTTACAACAAGGTCTTCAAGGTCCGTCCATGTTGTTGCCAATGATAGGACTTCCTTGTGTTTTTTAAGGCTGAATAAATTTACATTTTCTCTTTCTCTACACACACACACACACACACACACACACACACACACACACCATCTTTCTTTATCTGTTCATCCCAGCTCACAGAGGTTTTGATTCCTACACTCATCCCATCTCTTTCACTGGGGTCAGAGATGACAGTAAAATACTGTGTTTCCATTCACCCTGAAACCCAAGCCACCCCATCCCTCTTCCTATCTGCTCTCTGGCTTCTAATATTATTACCCTACGTGTTGTTGTTGTGTTTTTTTTTTAATTCTAGTTCCTGTTTGCACGAACATGTTTAACCAGAATTTTCTGAGAATCTGATAATACCGCTTAGAACCTATCCACATGACGGTTTTCTCCTTCAGTAGAAAACAAGCCTTATGTTTTTTTAAAGAAACCCTGCACCCTCATATACACTCCATTCCCTTGCGTCTGGAAAGCCTGGCTATTAGAATTGGTAAGTGTGTGTGTGCTTAAGGAGCGGTTGTCCCTCATTCCCTCAGAAGAAAGCTGTTATGGTACTGATGGTGCGCCTCATAATGAGGGTATCCTAAAAACAAAGTCATGTCCATGCCCTTCTCAGACTAGTTTTTCCGGTAACTTTGAGTAACATTTGAAAAAGAATGTCCTTTTAAATTTATGTTCTTTCGCAAGCAGCCCGGTGCATGACTACTACGTCTGTGGTCGTTATTTTAGTTTTAGTTACCAGTGCATTCCTAAAGCATTGCAATTTGGTTCTGCCCGCATCATACTTTGGTAGGTATCAAAGGTCATCTGTAGTCACCTACTGCCCGCAGTCCATGGAGAGAAGTCTTCGTCATGCATTGCCTCATGCTCGTTGTATCTTTACTGAAACTATGCACCGCTCTGCCCTCCTGAAACATTTTTCTCTCCTTATCTTTCCTCAAGGCTATCATGTGGGGGTTGTTCTATCCACCTTCTTTCATTCTTCTCTTATGGATCTGCTGCCTCTTCCCACTCTTAAATGCTACCTCTTTCCGGGGTTCTAGGACCTCCTGGGTTATTTCAGCTGTTCCTTCAGCTACGATTACTATCCATATCTGCACTGTCCAATATTTAACCACTGAACATATATTACATTCTAATTAATTTAAAATTCAGTACTTAGGCTAGCCACATTTCAACTATTCACTGGCCGCATGGGCTAGTGGTTACTATAGGGGAATGCACAGACACAGAACAAGGCCTTCGCTGCAGAATGTTCTGTTGGGCTGCATTGCTCTCACATTCCTTAGTGACCTCAAATGACTTTTCCTCTCCCATTCATTGCCTTTCCCACCCCACTTCTGAAGCTACTGATTCCAATTGCACCTGAAATCCAGACTTTCTGCACAAAGAGAAGTAAGGGGGAACGAAGTTCAGCATTCAATTATTAAGATGATTTGGCTAAGAAGAGACATTGACCTTTTGAGTTTGGAAGTACTTGATGGCAGGGGCCCTTAGATTGTTCTCTGCTTAGACGTGTACCGTGAACGACAGCCATTTGAGCCCCAATTTTTGATAGCATCTGGAATATCTTGCTGAGAGATAGGCCTCTACAGAGATTTGAAATCATCCCCCAGAGTCAGCCTTAATGTCTTCCCTTCCCTCTTGCACCACATTCATTCTCCCTCCAGGTCTTACCGGCTTCATCACTGTCCCTCGAGTCCCCTCTCCCCTTCTCAGTCCCTTGGCCACTTTGCAAGGTCAAGCCTTTATGTTAACTCAGCTGGATGGCTGTAATAGCTCCATCCTTTTCCTCACCAAGCCTCCCACTTCCGCTACCTGGACAACAGCTGCAATTATTTTCTCCTTATTTAAAATATTTCCCCGAGTTCCCAGGAGCTACGCAAACTCCTTAGCCTGGCATTTCTCAATGCCAACACCAAACTCCTTACTCTGGCATTCTAGTGACCTCAAATTACTTTTCCTCTCCCATTCATTGCCTTTCCCACTCCACTTCCATCTCTTTCAAACATTGCCCTTCCTCGGGGTGCATTATTAAAAGTCATTTTTCCCATGAAGCTTTTTCCTGAGTATTTGCTTTTCATACTCCAATGGGTTGTGATCTCTGTCCCTTAAGCTATGTCTATGTCAAGAGTCAGTAAACTACGGCTCTCAGGCCAAACCTAGCTCTCCTCTTGTTTTTGAACTGCTTGTGAGCCAAGGATATTTTATACATTTTTAAATTTTTTTAAAAAAGCAATAAAAAATAAGACGATTTTGCAATATGTGAAAATTATATGAAATTCAAATTCCAATGTCCATAAATAAAGTCTTATTGAAAAGCAGCCATGCCCATTGATTTACATATTGATTATGGGTACTTTTAGCTACAATGACAGAGTTTAGTGGTGGCAACAATGACTGTATGGCTTACAAAACCTAATTTACTTACTACTGGCCCTTTCAGGAAAAAAAAAGTTGACAACCCTTGATCTATACCCATCCTTACATCTGTCTCTCTCTATAGTTTTTGACATACCCATATACCTTTAAATTTTTGTCATTATCGTTTGGCTATCTTTACCTAATAGTTGTTTACTTGTCTTTCCAACTCCCTGACACTATGTCAGCGCCTTGCGAGCATCTGTGTAGAATTTTTGTTCACCTCTGCATCCCTTGCTAGCACTGAACACAAGACCTTGTGCATACAAAGTGCTCACTAAATATTTTTTATTGAAGGGATATAATTTGGTTTGTTATACAAAGTCACTTCAGGCTTAACTTTAGTATGAATTACAGCACATTATGATAGAGACTCATATGCACATAATACACAAATATATGTATAATTATACCAAACAAATGTAAATATTTGCATGCTACTTAAAACCAGAAGCTTTGCCCTAGCCATATTTGGCCTGCAGACTGAAGGGTCCTAGGTTTGATTCTGGTCAAAGGCATATATCTTGTCTGCAGGCTTGATCCCTGGTTCTGGTCAGGGGTCCTATGTAGAAGGCAACCAATCGATGTATCCCTCTTGCATGGGTATTTTCTCTCTTTGTTTCTCCTTTTCCCTTCCACTCTCTCCAAAAATAAATCTATGGAAAAATATCCTCCGGTTGAAAAACAAAACCCCCACAGAAGCTTGAAATTTCTATAGAGTTAAAATTGACAGAATAGCATGGAAATAGATTGGGATGTTGATCACATATGGACACATATTCCAAATATTTTCTATTTGAAATGTCTACTCATTCTCTCCAATATTTTCCTTATTTGACAAATGATCAATCCTACTGTAAGTGGTGGAAATAATTACTCACTTGGGCTCTCATATTTTCAGCATATTCAATATTATCAAAGACTATGCTTTTGACTATCAGTTAACACATTTATTAGAAGAGCAGTAAACAGGCAGTGCCCTCGGAGGTCCTGGATCTGTCTCTTGCTTCAACAGTGTTTGGACGGAACAGAACCAGGGACGCCCCTTCTTCCAGCCAGTCTCCTGCCTCTCATCCAGTCACCACCTTCAGACCCACCTCACGGATCAGCCATGGGGCTTTTTTTTCTACATTAACTCCTTATTGCCCAATAACCATGAGCTCCCAAATTGGTCAAATTATTCCACTGAGGTGGAGGCTGCAGTCAATAGCATGGCCAGCCTGCATCTGTGGGCCTCCCACACCTACCTCTCTCTGGGCTTCCATTTTGACAGGGACGATGTGGCTCTGGAGCAGCCGTGGGTAAACTACAGCCAGCGGGCCAGATCTGGCCCATCCGGAGCCGAAAGAGTGGAGGATTCTCTTGCTCTCCTCTCCGCTCCTTCACCAGCAGCCCAAGGTGAGAGTGCCAGCCAAGAGGAGAGTGCCATCATGGTCAGGTTGCTTTTGTTCCGGCCTTCCGGTCCAGTGTAAGAACCCATTGTGGCCCTCAAAAAGTTTGCCCACCCCTGCTCTGGAGCGTGTGAGCTGCTTCTTCCAGGAGCTGGTGGAGAAGAAGCTCCAGGGCCTCGAGTGTCTCTTAAAGATGCAAAGCCAGCTCGGTGGCCGCATTCTCTCCCAGGACGCGCTGAAGCCCCCAGGATGAGTGGGCAAAACTCAGGCCGCCATGGAAGCCCCCTGGCCTTGGAGAGGAACCTGAGCCAGGCCCTTGTGGAGCTGCAGGCCCTGGGTTCTGCCTGCGCAGGCCCTCATCTCTGTGACCTCCTGGAGAACCACTTCCGGGGTGAGCAGGTGAAACTCATCAAGAAGACGGGCGACACCTGACTAACATCCACAAGCTGGCTGGCCCCCAGGCTGGGCTGGGCAAGTATCTCTTCGAAAGGCTCACCCTCAAGCACGACTAAGAGCCTTTGGAGCCCATAGACCTTTGAGGGGGTCCCCCTGCATTCCCCTAGTGCAGGGGTGGGCAAACTTTTTGACTCGAGGGCCACAATGGGTTCTTAAACTGGACCGGAGGGCCGGAACAAAAGCAACCTGACCATGCTGGCACTCTCATCTTGGGCTGCTTGTGAAGGAGCGGAGGGGAGAGCAAGAGAACCCTCCGCTCTTCCGGCTCCGTGGGCTGGAGAGAACAGCCGAACGGAACGGGCCGGATCCAGCCCGCAGGCCGTAGTTTGCCCACGGCTGCCCTAGTGTCTCTGGCTTTTGCCTGAGCCTCTCCTTGAAACCACTAGCCATTCTTTTAACCACCCTGGAGCCCTCTCCCATGCATTGGAGCAAATAAAACAAAGCTTTTTGCAGAAAAAAAGAACAAGAAGAATAAGAAGCAGCAGCAGCAGCAATAAACAAACAGCAAAAGTGTGCTGGTTGAAGGATGGCTTTCCACAGGACACTTTTTTACAGTCCAGAGACCTGTCAACTTTCTACCTCTTATAGAGCATGTGCTTTGATTTCTGCCACATTGGCAAAAATTTAGCTAAGTAATTTCTTTGGGGCGCTTTTGGCCAAACTGTAAGTATTTTTTTTTTTTTTTTTGAGAAGCCTGGCAGGAGTTAGAGCATCAGTACATGGAACAGAGCCATCCTGGTTGACACCCTGAAAACTGGGACCTGCATCCTTGACCCCAGGAGAATTCTGGGAAGCCTTATAAAAGTGGAGAAAGAAAGAGGCAAAAGGAGGGAAGGAGTTATAGTCAGAATTCTCTAATTTGTGGGTACCTTGTTAAGGCCTGGAAAAGTTTGTCTTGTTAAATACAGAGTATTTTGGACAGTGTTGGACTTGAAACATTTTAGTTGGGAAGTAGCCTACATTGCCTGTGGCTTTTGCCCTCAGCTTTTATTTCCTGCAGAGGCCACGTGATGAACCATCAGTCACATGCAGACATTAGCCAGATTTTGACCTCCACTTGTCCCAAGGCCAGACTGTGTTGTTGGACATCACCCTCCACTTCTATCAGTCTGGAGGGTGCAGATGGCATCAGCTGTGGATGGTATGCACTTCCCCAGGTTGGTGGGAATTCCACCCTCTTTCATCTACCTATACTCCTGAAACCCAAGGAAGCAGAAGAGACGTTATTAAAAGGATACGTTTGAATTCACAAAGCATTTTCTAATTTTAAGTTAGTATTACTTGCAATAAAAATGTTGACATTTCATAACTGATCTCACATCTATATCTGCCTATACAATGTAGTTGAGATCTGCTGATCTTTAAAATCAATTTAATCTTATTACCTAAATTATAAATAGCTTTTAAAAAATTTTGATTATACAAATAATACTTTATTACCCCAGAGAAAATGAAAAATAAATGAAAAGCCTTGCACATAATTCTAGTAGCCAAAGAAAATCAGGCTTAAAATAACATAATTCCAGTAGCCAAAGAAAATCAGGATTAAAATGAGAATAAAAAATGATTTTTAAAAAACAAATCAAAGCTCCAAGTATGCATAAATTTGAACAAAAAGTGGATTATGCATATGGCTTTGTATCTTTTTATTTAATACTATACCTTAAACACATTTCCATTTTATTTAATACTACACCTTAAACACATTTCCATAAAATGTGTTTTGGAATTTAATAACATTTAAATCCCAATTTTGCCTAACTGCAAGAGTTCTGATATATGGATATACCACAGGTTGTTTAGCTAATTTCTTCTTATTGCTCATTACAGTTATTGCCCATTCTGCTACCAACAAAGCTATGATGAATCATTGGACATCTTCTTCACATGTATCCAGCCTATTTCCTTAGGATAAATTCCTGGGAATGAGTCTACTGATTGAAATAGTTGGTGAAATCCCCAGCCATTTGATGTTATTGCCATATTGTCTTCTAGAAAATTTGTGTCTATTTATACACCCAACAGCATGGAGAGCCCTCACCCCTCCCTCCATCCCTGCCCAGATATTATCATTGTAATTTTTTTCTAGTTTGAAAAAGAAAGGGATACCATTTCACTGCTATTGTCTTTTTCATTTCTAATATTATTCATGAGGTTAATATGTGTGTATGTGTGTGTGTGTGTGTGTGTGTGTGTGTGTATGTGTGTGTGTGTGTGTGTGTAGTGAGGATTTGGGGGGGGATAGTTGTTAAAAGTAAATGTATGTAGGCTATGGAATTAGAATGTACATTTCTGGTTGTAGTACCTACTAATTCTGTGACCTTTGGCAAGTTACTCATACACTCTGTATTTTGGCTTTTTCCTTTATAAAGTGGGGAAACCCATAGTGCCTTCTGCATCAGTATGCTGTGAGAAATAAATGAGGTATTTTGTATAAAATACCTTAGCATAGTTTATGGAAAATCTTAAGCACTAGTGAAATGTTATAGGTTTCTAGAGAGGAGCCAATGGTCGGCAAACCGCAGCTCAGGAGCCACATATGGCTCTTTGGCCCCTTGAGTATGGCTCTTCCACAAAATACCATGAATCTATTTTGAAAAAGTGGTGTTAGAACACTCAAAGGGCCAAAGAGCCGCAGTTTGCCGACCACTGTTCTAAGCAATTATAGCATCTACTTGCATCTTCCTAGGTTATGTTGCTATGACATCTTCCTAGGTTGTATTGGTATGACAAGGAGACCAGGGCTGCATTCAAGGACTGGCTTGGCTGTTTGATCATGAATCCAGAGATGTTTAAGAAGTTCAAGAGTGAGCACAACTACAAACTGGCCTCAGAACCAAGCCCGTGTCCCAGCAGAACCCTAGAATGAGGGAGTCCCAGGCCCTTTCCTAGTGTATGTCAGAGATTAGTAGGAATTTCCTTAGAACCCGTGTATGGCTTGCTTCCTTGGGTTCCTGTTACGCTTGCCCATACCTGAATTGTACCCCACTGTTTAGGAAAGGCTTCCTGGCCAAGGAAGAAATTGCACCGGAAGGAGGCAATAACACTGCGAAAGCCGGAAGTCCCTTAGAGCCATAGAAATCTGTGGCCTCAGAGGCAAGGAGACCGCAGGAAGCCTTAGCCATGCCCACCGCAGGACCCATGTGGCCATGGGCCTTTTAAAGACATGTCTTAATCCTGTGAGAACTTTTCATCCATCTGTGTGATTTTTAACTCGAGTGACCAGCTGCTTTAAAATAGACTAAGCATATGACATGGGCGTTTAGGACATCTTGAGGAGCAGAAATGAACTTAATTCACTTAAACCTGCATGGCTGTCATTCCTGCAACTGTTTACCCCCGGGCTCTCTCTCCCCAAAGCACCTGACCTGACGTTAGTAGGAAAGATTCCTTCCACTCCACTCTTCCTCTGAATAAACAGCACCTTCTCATCCCTGCGCTGGTTTCTTCCGCTTGCTTGTGGTGGCCTTTCTTCTGCCATTTACGTCTGGCTTGGTGGCCACTAGGCCGGCAGGAGGATGAAGGAGCAAGAAGTTCCCAAGCAAATGCACCATGTCCCGCAATGCAGGTGAAGAGAGGACATCAAGAGGCTTGAATGTAGCTTTTGCTCCGTTTTCTGTCCCCCCCACCTCCCCTCTATCCCCAAATGCAATCAGCAAGCCAGCCAGCCCGCTTAAGCAATGAGTCATTTGGGAGGTTCAGGAGCACTTCCTACTAGATCGGGTTATCGGGCACAGGTGCTTTAATAATTGTAAGATATGGCCGAAACCGGTTTGGCTCAGTGGATAGAGCATAGGCCTGCGGACTGAAAGGTCCCGGGTTCGATTCCGGTCAAGGGCATGTACCTTGGTTGCGGGCACATCCCCAGCGGGGGGTGTGCAAGAGGCAGCTGGTCGATGTTTCCAACTCTCTATCCCTCTCAATTCCTCTCTGTGTAAAATCAATAAAATATATTTTAAAAAATAAGTGTAAGATATGGAAAACCTCACGCTGCTGGCCGGCCCTCAGACTCACGGTGGCTGCCTCTGGCTTGGACCCACTTCTGCCCTCGAAGACCAGGGGAGCTGGGGGCCTGCTGTGATTTCCAAGCGGGGCCTCACGCTGAAATGGGAGAGTGTCTGAGCGCTGGCAGCCGCTACACCTTTGTCTGGGTTGAGCCCGAAGCCTGTGCTTTCTGGAGGCGGTTCTTTGTTGCCGCATTGACAATTAGCACGCTGCAAAGAGGGATGGAAGGGAGGACTATGCCAGGGGTGGGAATCCGAGAGACCCCCCTCTCCCCCCAGCATGCTACTCATTGCATTTTTTTCCCAGGGAATCTGGGGAACACACGAAGCACAGGTGGCAATGTGACGGAGGGGAGGGTGAGTGCAAGGGGGGTGATAATTGATGGGGGCCCGGAGTCCAGACCGCAGCTGTCCCCAGGTGCGCCCAACCGCATCTGTTCTCCTGCGAGGTACCACGCAGCCAGCCGCGGGTTTTGGATTATTTAAGCGGAGGCAAACGCATCAGGGAAGTTAACGAGGCTTCTTGGGGGGAGAAGGTGAGGAGGTGCGATTGCCACGTCGGGGGAAAGAAGCTACCGGGAAGGGAATAAATTGAATCAGGGGGGTTGGCACCCCGTCTCAGAGACACCTCCCTTCTTATTCTGAGAAAGGTGTACGTACAGGTGGAGGTGGAGGTGGAGGATGTGGGCTCCACGCTGCCCCGCCCTTGCGAGCAAGTGTTGTATTGTGCCGTGCACGGATTTGTGTGAAACTGAAGGGGAATGCTAACACCAAGACAGAGTCCTCCTTCTGTCTCTCTTCTCTTTCATCTTTCTTGGAAGGAAAGAGAACTATCTGCGGCTACCAGGAATGGTATTCCAAGCCAGGGTTCCCCCCAAACCCTCCCTTAGGCAATGACGCTGGTAAAGGAAATGAATTCACTTACTGGATGTGATGCTTAATGCAGGCCGGAGCCTGGAGTCCCACTGTCTGTCCTCAGTCAGTGGGGAGGAGGGCCAAATTGACAGCATTGGGATGATGGGAAACCCAGGCTATTTGTCATCCACAATTCAGATCAGAGGATGTGTCTGGAGGTCTCGCCTGACACCGTTTACATGGAAAAAGTCTTGAAACGTCGTCACAGATCCCCCTGAAATCTCACAGTGAGAGAAACAGGCTCTTTCTTTTCTTTTTCCTTTTTAAATTTTTTTAAATTAAATTTTTATCTGTGGACATATCTTACCATTGCCACCCCCTCCCAAAAATGCCCTCCCTCCCCAGAGTTTTGTGTCCATTGGTTGTGCTTATATGCATGCATACAAGTCCTTTGGTTGATCTCTTATTCCTTTTTTTTTTTAATAACTTTTTAAATATGGTGTTCAGGGCTTAACTTGTTTTTATGTATGGGAATATAAAGACACTGTAAGAGTGGTCAGGTCAGATCACAGTGTAATTGGAAGGTTTCTTACTGTCTGATGATAACACTCTCTACATTAATTTCCTCCAGTGGAGGGAGTGGCTAGCAGGTGGCCATTCAGAGGAGGTGAGACTGAGGGGAGGCATGGCAGATGCCTGTGAAGGGGCTTCCCCATGCCTGGAAGGTATATGATGAAGGATGAAGTGTCCCGGATGCTAAAGAAATGACAATAAGGGCAAGTTTCCCATAAGGAATTCTGATAACCACTGACTACAATATTTGGGCTTGAATGCCTTTTATTCTTCTGCATGATCAAACATATATCAATTGGAATATTTAGTATATCCAATATATATGAATTTAACTGTATAGAGAAACATATAAGGTTTCTGTTTCAAGAGGAATGAGCACAGAGCATGTAAAATGAGTCTTTGCAATGCTTTGAAATAAGCAGATTTACTCTAGGTAAAGAAACAACTTTTTTTTAGTGATATGACCCATATAATTTTTGACATTTGGTATCAATGTTTTTTTGTATTGAATTTTAGGGAGAGAGGAAAGCAGAGGAAGAGAGAAACATCAATTAGCTGCCTCCCACACATCAACAACAGGGACCGAACTCACAACTCAGGCATGTATCCTGAAAGGGAATCCAGCCAGCAACTTTTTGATGCATGGAATGATGCCCAACCAACTGAGCAACCTTGGCTAGGGCAAAAGGTGTTCTTGACTGACTCTTTGTTAATGTCATTGAGTCCACTCATAGCATGGTTTTGGCTGCAAGTAACAGAAAAATCTATAAAAGTACATTAAACAATAAGAATTTCACTCCCAATGAAGGAGCACTGGAAGTAGAAAATTCCAGAATTTGTTACTTCGGTAGCCCAGAGATGATACTAATGTGTCCATTGCCCCATCCTCAGTTTGCTGGCATTTCCCCTCAGTTGATCTACTCAAGGAAACAGAATAATCTCTGTGGTCCTCCATGTCATGTCCTCATACAACCATAGGGAGATAGAAAAAAAATTCTCCTTAAGTGCCTTCTTATTCAAAGAATAAATTTTTTTTCCAGAAGCTCTTCAGCAAACTTCCCTTTCAGTCTCATTGGCCAGGCCTATATCACATGTCATTGCCTTAGCCGATCACTTATAAGAGAAATGAAATTACTAAGCACAGCTTAGATTAATTGAGACATTGTACTTATTAAATTCTGGCACAATTGGTTTCATGCTGGTGACATTTCTACATGCAAAGCCCACTTTTCCTGATCCTATGGGAATAGGGTCACTGCGAAGTGAAGAGTTAATGTCCCTACAAGCAGCTCTCAAGGGGCACAGGAGGAGTAGGCAGAAACATGTGCCCTGCAGTGGGAGGACTCTGGTGTGCCTTACACTATCTCCCACAATTCTCCAGGGGTACTGAGTCTCAGTGGTCCACAGTGATTAACTGCTTCATAAAGGCACACAAATGCACACTTGCCCTAACCGGTTTGGCTCAGTAGATAGAGCATAGGCCTGTGGACTCAAGGGTCCCAGGTTCGATTCCAGTTAAGGGCATGTACCTTGGTTGTGGGCACATACCCAATACGGAGTGTGCAGGCTGATCACTGTTTCTTTTTCATTGATCTTTATAACTCTCTATCCCTCTCCCTTCCTCTCTGTAAAAAAATCAATAAAAAATATATTTTAAAAATGCAGACTATACTGCCCTTTTCTCCTCTTTGCCTACTTCCTCATTCCCTTTCCAAAGTTTCCTGGGATCCAGTTCCATCTATCTCTTGCACACTCAAATCCTTAGGTTAGTATCTGCTTCTAGGGCAACCAACTCCAGACAGACACTGACAGGTAGTAAGTCTATCAGGATTAATTTCTTAAAAGCTCACTCTCAAATGCACTTGGGTTGATGTTGTATCCCTCTTGAGGACCATGTTCAAGGAGTATAACTCAGAGTAGTATACTTCCTCTATGTTAGTTCAGTAAAGGGTATGAGGTATTTTGGACACACACACACACACACACACACTCTAAACAAATAAACAAAAAACCCCCCAAAAACAAAAGATGACAATGTGAATATTTCCAAAAATACTACCTCGAGTTTTCAGTGACATTTTCTCCCTTGTTTACAAGACATGTTCCTACGGTATAAATGTGCAGGAGGTTTTCTTTAAAAAAAAATTTGACTTTCTTCTGCACTGCTTCTGTTGTTGACAGCCACTCCAACTGCCTCTTGTTTGGTACTGAAGTTCATACAACAGACTATGAGCCAAAGTTAGTGATTTACTGTTTTGAAAGAATCTCCCAAAATACACTTGTTTGTAATATGTCTTGCTTTTGTGTCTCAGGTGAAAAATAATTGGCATTTTATGCCCGGTTTGCCTCTTGCATGCGGTATGTGATGAGCGGCGGGACTTCAGTGTCTGGGAGGGGGGGGGCCACATTCAGAGAAGCGGGCCAAGGCTGTGCCAGGACCTCGCTCCCCTGGAGCACAGGCTCCCCGCCGCCGTGTCCATCCAGGTCACCGTGAGCATGCCAAATTTCCCCCTGGGCAGACTGACTCCATTTTATTTTATTTATTTATTTTAATATATTTTATTGCTATTTTACAGAGAGGAAGGAGAGAGAGAGCTAGAAACGTCGATGAGAGAGAAACATCAACCAGCTGCCTCTTGTACACCCCCTACTGGGGATGTGCCTGCAACCAAGGTACATGCCCTTGACCGGAATCGAACCTGGGACCTCTCAGTTAGCAGGCCGACGCTCTATCCACTGAGCCAATCCGGTTTCGGCAAAAATGAGTAACTTTTGACAAAACTTAAGAGACATATGCAAAGACAAGTAAAACACACTCCGAGGAGACGAGACAATCGTCAGAACCAGACTCAGATATGCCACAGACAGGGAGCTATTGGCAAAGAGACCAGGGAACTAAATACAAAGCTCAGAGATAAACTCACATGAACACGGTCAACATATTTTTGGATAAAACCCCAAAGGCAATTTAATGAAAAGAAGATGGCCTTTTCATCAAATGGCAAGGAAAAAAACTTGATATCCACAAAAAGAGCGTGGCACATACCTCAAACATTATACAAAAATAACTAAAAATGCATCATTGACTTCCATGTAAAACATAAAATTATAAAACTTCTTGAAGAACATGAATGTGACTTTGGGTTTGGCAAAGAGTTTTTAAATATGAAATCAAAAGTATAATCTAAAAGAGAAAAAATGGATACACTGAGGTTTATCTAAATTATAAACTTTTACTCTGTAAAAGATAATGTTAAGAGCATGAAAAGAAAGGTCTTAGAATGCAGTGAAATATTTGCCAAATACATATCTTATATGACACTCATATCCTGCATATATAAAGAGATCTTAAAACTCAACAATATAAAACAAATGACCCATTTAAAAAAATGGGCTAAGTTCTAAACTATCATTTTACCAAGGAGGATACACAGAGAACAAATGAGCACATGCTACATTTCAACATCATTAGTTTTTAGGGAAATGCAAGTTAGGATCACAGTGAGCTACCATTACATTGGAAATGCTGAACCAAAATAATTACAAATGCTGCTGCTGATGGATGCAGAGCCACCGAACACTAGCTCTCATGGAATACAGAATGGTGCAGCCACTTGGGGAAACAGTTTGGTAGTTTCTTATAAAGTTGGGCATTCATGTGTCATAGGGCTTACCAATCCCACTTTAGGTATGTAACCAAGTGAACTGAATGAAGGCTCACTGTCACATGAAAACATTTATGTGAATGTTTAGAAAAGCTCTCTACACAACCACTGAAAGCTAGAAACAGTCTAGGTTCCCTTCAACAGGAGAATGAATGAACAAGTGGTAACGTGTCCATAAGATAAAATCCTACTTAGCAATGACACAAAATAAACTATCAATTCATGCAACAACATACATGGATTTTGAACACAGTTTCTTAAATGAAAGGAGCTAGCTATAGACATTTATATGTTGTGTAATTCCATTTATATGACATTCCAGAAAATGGAAATGGAAAGAGGATCCATGGTAGAGGAGCGAGGGAGGGAATGACTGCAAAGGAGCAGCATAGCCGAATTTTGAGGGTCGTTTCTGAATAGTATTGTGATGGTAGATGTATGATTCTCTATGCATTTGCCAAAATCCTCAGGACTCTATAACACAAAGATTAAATTTGATTTATGCAAATTTTAAAAATAACCAGGATGTCAGTGGGAGCCAAGAAGCAACGCAG
This sequence comes from Vespertilio murinus, assembly GCA_963924515.1. Classification (NCBI taxonomy): domain Eukaryota; kingdom Metazoa; phylum Chordata; class Mammalia; order Chiroptera; family Vespertilionidae; genus Vespertilio; species Vespertilio murinus. The sequence goes on along the minus strand of OZ004715.1, from coordinate 20,509,866 downwards.
ACTGGGACAAACAAATGTCTGATATGATTATGAAAAGTGGTGCACCAGAAAGGACCTGATCTATGTAACTTTGGAAGACAGTATTTTAGCTATCCTACATAAAAAAGCCTAATATGCAAATCGACCGAATGGCAGAACAACCAATCGTTATGATGCACACTGATCACCAGGGGGCAGATGCTCAATGCAACAGCTGCTTCCTGATGGTCAGCGCACTCCCCCGGGGGGAGCGTGTACTCAGCCAGGAGCTGGGCTCACAGCTGGTGAGCGCAGCAGCGGTGGTGGGAGCCTCTCCCATCTCCACAGCAGGGATAAGGATGTCCGACTGCCAGCTTAGGCCCATTCCCAAGGGCTCCCAGACTTGCAAGAGGGTGCAGGCCAGGCTGAGGGACCCCTGAGTGGATGAATGTCACACACAGGGCCTCTTGTATGTTATAAGCCTAAAGATCAAAACTGGGGAGATTTGAGGATGCTGGCATAGGTAAATAAATACCTATACTCACTCTTTCCCACAACCACATCAAAATTACAAACAAAATACTAAACAACTATCATCCAGAACTGCTGGAAAGCTGGCTGAATGGAAGTCCTACAACTGGAGAAGCAAAGAAGAAAACACACTGAGACAGGTAGTTGATGCAAAAGCATGGACCCAGCTGGTCCTGCACCCACATGCAGGGGTTTTTTAATTGGGAGGGAGATCATCTTTGCGGAAGCCTCCAGAGGAACAAAGGGTCCCAGAGCTGGGAAAAGAACTCCCTGGGGGCAGTAAGAACCGTGGACTATAAACTAGTGCAGATTGGGGCTCAGTGACACAGAGGCTGCTGAAGACCCAGCTGTTCCTCTTTAAAGGCCGGCACCATGGAACTCAACTTACAAGCTCCCACTTCCTCTGAGCTCAGCACCGGGGCGAGTCTCTGGGGTTCACAGGCGCATACCAGGAGAAACTGGACTGTCTGTCATCAGGACAGAAACTCAGGGGCGGCTTTCTCCCAGAAGGAAGTGCTTGCAAGGATAGTTGTTCCTGTGCTGGGACCTCCATGGTCTCAGGACTGACTAGCAGCCATTTGTTTCTGTTTGCTCTGCCCTGTTGATTCCCTAAGACTCCGTTACAGCCAAAACCGGTTTGGCTCAGTGGATAGAGCATCGGCCTGCGGACTGAAAGGTCCCGGGTTCGATTCCAATCAAGGGCATGTACCTTGGTTGCGGGTGCATCCCCAGTGGGGGGTGTGTAAGAGGCAGCTGCTCGATGTTTCTCTCTCATCGATGTTTCTGGCTCTCAGTACCTCTCTCTTCCTCTCTGTGAAAAAATTAATAAAATATATTTTAAAAAAGACTCCATTACAACCCCACCCAAGCTGTGTGCAGCAGCTTTTGAATGTAAATCAAAAACCTCCGATAAGCTGCAGCTGAGTCAGGGAGCCCCAAACCTATTAATAAAAAGCCTAAGACCTGGCACCAGCTCCAGCCTGCCTTGTTTCATAGCTGGGCCTCATACGGGCACTTCCAAACCCGATACAAAGAGGAGGAATCTGAAGACCTCACTGTTACTCCTGCTGGGTGGCCCTAGGCAATGGCTGATTTTGCACCTCCATGGAGACCCAAGGGCCAGTGAACCCAGTGGTCAGTGTGAGACCATACCAGATTACAGCTCTACACACCCATAAGCGACACACTCAAGGGGTAGACTCAGTGAGCACTAAAGCCCCACCGAAGCAAGTCCTGCTCCATAGGGGCATCTCCTGCACAGAAGCTCTCCCACAGTAGTTGCAACTTGTCCTCACAGCATTATATATTTAAACACAGGTGCACGCGCATACACACACACCCCAAAGCTGTACAGAAACTTTTTATTCCAGTTGATATCTTTGTTTTTCACAGTGGTAGGAGCTAGCAATTCCAAAACTACTTTACATGTATATTAGGATTGAACAAATAAATATACATATTACAAAAAAAACCCCAAAAAACCAATGACAAAGTTTTCATTGCCAGAGAAAGAAGTTTACAAATGAACAGGGAGAAGTCCAGAAAGAATTAGATGAGATTCAGAGACATCAGTATCAACTCATGTTGATATATATAAAGTTCGGTACAAAAATAACTATAGACACATATTTATGTGTGTGTATTCACTGGTTAGTATACATACATACATTCGAACCTCCTGGCCATCACACTCTAGTAGCAAGAAACACTTAGCACCCAAAACTTGGTTTCTAAATACCACTCTCCAATAAAAGGAGAAATATCTCTTAGAAGAATGGGCTGAGTGAGGAAAAGACATGATGAGAGCACAGCATCCTGTAGTTTCAGAAAGTAAGAGAATGAGGGGAAGAAAAGTCAAAAGGACATAAAAATTTGCGAATTAGCAAAGATCTCTCAATGGCCAAAGCTATATCAACTCTAGGGAAAACATATATATAGAATTGAATTATAGCCCCAAAAGATAAAAATACATTGATGAGTCCATGCTTATATAAATAAGTCAAATAAGAAACTTCTTCCTTACAGAGAAATTCTAATTAATAAATATAGACAGAATGAGGGAAATAGAAAATTGCCACTAGAACATTATAGCAAAAATTGCTGCAGGCATGATATGCTGATGAATGCTAAAATTAGTGGGCAAAGTTTAAGAAGAAACGTTTGCATCACCACAAATTATCTTTCCCCAAAATATTTCTTAATTACTGTGCTAATTGTAATCAGATATCCATAAATTATTTGATACATCTCTCCTCAGAACATGGAACTTATTTTTTCTTCCCGTGGGTGAGGGCTGGACTTAGTGACTCACTTACTAGTATAATTAATAGGATAGGCCAGTGGTCAGCAAACTCATTAGTCAACAGAGCCAAATATCAACAGTACAATGATTAAAATTTCTTTTGAGAGCCACATTTTTAAAACTTAAACTACTTCAAAATAGACTAGCCCAGGCTGTGGTATTTTGTGGAAGACCCACACTAAATTGCCCAAAGAGCCACATGTGGCTCAAGAGCCACAGTTTGCAGACCACTGGGGTAGGGAAAGGGAAAGAGAAGAACAATACAGTGGTGAAATTATCTTAGCCAATAATTTCAATACCCCAAGACTTTTTGAAGTAAAAATACCAAAAGAACCAAAAACTAAAAGGATGAAAAATTCAGCAAGAATATAAATCAGTTACTAGAAATATACTCTAATATATCAGGACAACAAAATAAGGGTTCTAGTAGAACTAGCTAAGATAGCATCATCAAGAACAAATCATATTGCTATCATGTACCTCATGAGCTGATGGGATCAAAAGGCATCTTACCTCCTATTCTTCCCCAAACGTCACCATCTCAGTCTAATCACAAAAGCAAACAGACATCGTACAAATCACAATTTAAGGACCATCTAAAAATGATCTGACCAGTAGCTTTCGAAAGGCCAATGTCATGAAAGACCATGATAAACTGTGGGACTGTCACAGATTCCCAGAGATCAAGGAGACACAACAACTACATACAATGTGGAGTCCTGAATTGAACCTTAGAACAACGAAAAAGGACATTAGTGAAAAACAGGTGCAATCTGAAGAAAGCCAGTCATTTAGCTCATTTGTACCGATGTTAACTGTATCCTGATATGTAAGATGCTAATATTAGCAGAAGCATGGGTGACGGGTATATATGGCAACTCTGTGCTATCTTTGCCAATCTTCTGTAGACATAAAATTATTTAAAAAATAAATGCTTGCTTTTTGAAAAAGAGCTTTAACACTTTTGTTATCTAATTGTCAGCTCTCTGCTTGCTGGTCCTCGCAAAGATCTTCCAACTGGCTACCATGCGTTGTTGTTTTATTTTTCCCAGAGAACATGGATCCTGCCTTTTAAATCCTCTTAGCAGTGATGGTAACAACAACAACTGTAGTGTACAGTTATCGAGTGCTTATTACATACCAGACACTTTATTACGTAGTCATCCTCTCATTTTATACTTGCATCCATCTTATGAGGACATGCTACCCAATGTTATAGATGTGGAAACTGAGGCCAAGAGAGGTCATGCTCAAGGTTATATGATTAGAAGGTGTTGAACAAAATAAGACTCCAAACCACTTCAGATGCCTGCCTCCACAACCGGTGCTGATTATGATAATAGTTGAGTAATTAATGTGAGCTACAGCATCGACTAATTTAGTAAGAGTGGCGTTCTGTTGAACTGCCCGTGAGGTCATCATTTTTATGGTCTTGTGTTACTGAGCGGGACACTGGAAAGTAACACTTTACCAGGATGCAGATCCAGCAAGCCTGAGATTTTCCTCTGCTCCCTCTCAGCCACCTCGCTGATTTTACAGAGATGTGTCCCTTCCTCCCACTGCTGCCAAACTCAGGGCCTCCTTCACATACATTTCATAAAATGATAAAACTGTGTTCTGATGTTCACCCTGATTTCGAATGACTTTAAAATCAAGGTGATTTAAAACCGTTCCTACCAAGTGCCCTGAGTCCCAGGATGTGGCTGTGGGAACACCACTGGGCCCCCTGATGTCTGGTAAGTGTCTCACCCTGTTTCCCATCATGACACCATCTGAAAACTCCCCACCTACTGGCCCGTGCTACAGGCCATTTGTAGCATATAAACAGCTAGTAGTCTTTATGTCACAGGGCTTTCCTTTCCGAAACCAAACAACAAAGCATCTGGCAGAGGAGTCTGCTTCTGACTGTCCACTCTGAAGTGAACTTTGAGGTAAAGATGCCATCAAATGCTCTCAGAAAACACACACACACACACACACACACACACACACACACACACACACACAACAGAGTGCAAGGAGGACACTTTAAAATTACTTTTTAGAGTTAATGTGCAGAGGAGCTCTTGAGGTGGTGGGGTAAGGGTCAGAAGGCCTCTGATGCATGTCACCTCTCAGGATTACTGCTTTCCAGTGTTGAGTCCTGGAAGTGAACGTCAGGGTGCCATTTTGCACAGGAAGGCAATGCTATACTTACACTGTGGCTGTTGTTGTTATTGATCTAGCTCAGTGGTCGGCAAACTCATTAGTCAACAGAGCCAAATAGCAACAGCACAATGATTGAAATTTCTTTTGAGAGCCAAATTTTTTAAACTTAAACTTCTTCTACTGCCACTTCTTCAAAGTAGACTCGCCCTGGCCGTGGTATCTTGTGGAAGAGCCTCACTTAAGGGGCCAAAGAGTCTGCTGACCACACATCTAGCTCAACATACCAGGAGTTCCTCATCTTCATCTCAGTAGGGGTGACTCTGCCAGGAAAGAATCAGCCCAATGCCAAGTGTATGAAAATAATGGTGCCAGGTAACTCAGCCACTTGGTACTATGAGGCCAAGGACCCTGGAGGGATGATGAAACTGGATTGGAAGGCTAGCCATCATGGATATGGGGAAATGTGCTTGAAAGTAGAACTATGAACTGTTGTTCACAACTAGGGCTGGATGAGAGCATTTTTATTCCAATTTTTAAATTAAATGCCCTTCATTTCCCAGTAAATACAAGAAGAATGTTTAGATAAAAGCAACCACATATAGCAGCAATATCTGTTTAGTCATTTAACAAATATTTACTAAACACTCACCGTGTACTAGGCATTATGCCATATGCAGAAGTAGAGAGAAAGATAAGACACAGTCTTTGAATTTGAGGAACTCATAGCCCAGAGGGAAGATGGACTTGAAAACCAATAATTACAGGGAGATATGTCTCGTTGTAAAGGTGGGTGCCAGCTTCTCAGAAGGACCCAAAGAGGATTTTCTCTGCTTGGGTAGGCAGGCCCTAGATTTCTTATACAGATTTTCCCCCATGGGTATAAAAATAGTGTTTAAGAATATTTGATAAAATAGACTTACATACATTTGCAAGGATGGTATAATTGATTATCAGCCATAAAAATAATTTGAAGTTCAACTAAAGTGAACCTCAGCTTTACTGCTTCTTTCTGACTATTCAACATGATTAAGCCCTCTCTCTTGTACCATTGGCCTCCATAAGATGGGAAAAGGTTGATTTACTCTGATCTCTTTTTTTCTGGGCTTACCCTCAAATAGCTCCATATGTGCCCATGTTCCTCAAATGTATTTTCTTGTGTCCCATCTCTGTGCTTTTGCATGTACTATCTATTCTACCTGGAGCATCTTCATAAATGCCAAACAAACTTTAATCTACTTTTAAGGGCCCACTCAACAGCAACCTATCTGGAAAGTCTTGCTCTTTAAATGTCTAAAGTGCAATGCTTATGTCTCCTCTGTCTCACTTATCACATGCTTCCTTAGGCCACAGCTATTTCTGCCTCTAAATTACACATTATGTCATCATAGGCACCATGTTACTTTTTTTAGGAGCTAACATGATAGAAGACGGGACATTCAACGGATTTAGTACATTTGGCAAATAAATGCACACGTGGAAAGAGATGATGAGACCTTGGTAGAAAACTTGGACTTAACCAAATCTAAGCAGGTAAAAAATGCTCCACACAGAGATAAGATACATTCCAGAATTACCGAGAAAGAAAGTGAAGTCATTAGTGACCTTCTCAAACATCTAGTAGGTTCCAGTAAGGGCTGACTTCGGGGGAATGTAGCCTGTGTGACTACACAGAGCTCCACATGTGGTTTAATGCTTCGCGATCGCCATATTGGAATTCTTAATACTTTGCTAACAAGAGGCCCTGCACTTTTATTTTCCTCTGGGTCTTGCAGATTACATAGCTGGTCTGGGACCCAGTGTAGAAGGGAGTTTCAAGATCCAGAAGAGCAAGGAATAGTACATACCAGGTATTGTTTATAACCCGGAGGAGCCAAAAGAGTATTATGTCTCTGCAAGAGTCACAAGGATTCTATTTCCTTTCTTCTCTGGGGTGTCCCCCTACCTCCTGGAACAATGCTATGCCTCTATCTAGCTGGGGCCAAGTGGACATAAGGTGGCATATTAGTTTGCTATATGAAAGTACCACAAACTGGGGAGCTTGTACAACAGAAATGTATTGTTTCACAGTCCTGACATCTGGAAGGCCAACATCAAGGCAGGGTTGGTGTCTTCTGAGGGCTGTGAGAGAGAATTTGTTTCATGCCTCTCTCCTAGCTTTTAGTAGCCTTGAACATTCCTTGGCTTGCACATGGTGTTCTTCCTGTCTCTTTAAATCTGTATGTGTCTGTCTCCATGTTTAAATTTCCCCTTTCTCTAAGGACACCACTCATAGTGGATTAAGGTCCATTCAGATGACTGCATTTAACTTGACTACCTCTGCGAAGACCCAATTTCCAAATAAAGTCACATTCTGAGATACTGGGGGGTTGGGCTTACTCTCTCTTCTTTGGGGGAGGTGTAGAAACCCATTTCAACCTATACAGAGTTATTATTATTATTTTATATTAAATCCTCTTTTAATTAAGATAGAATAAGATTGAATTAAATCTCTCATTTTTTTTCTGTGGTATTATAAAAGAAACTATGATCTCCTTACTCCTTTCCTTTAGAAGTCTACAATTCAGAGGAAATTAAAATCACTTTTTCTCAGCATGTACAAGGTGTCATTGGGCTGTTTCCCCCTCCCCACCCTCGTCCTCATACCAAAAGCTAACATACATCAGGTTGACCTTCTGGCTCATATGGTTTAGCCACCCGAGAAGGCACAGCCTTCTAGACCTGCAAAGAACTCGAAAGGTAACTTAATACAACAGCTTTGTTTCACTAATGAAGAAACCCAAGTTAGAGAGGTTAAAATGATTTGCTGCAGAGCACTCAGTTAATTAAGGGTAGGAATGGAATCAAAGCCAGGTTATTTAACTCTAAATATAGGAACTTTTCAGTATATCACGGTGGTTGCCTTTGCTTTTGGTGTTAACCCCAAACAAGTCATTGCCAAGACCAGTGTCCAGGAGCTTACCCGCCGTGTTCTTCTGGGAGGCTTAAGGTTTAAGGTCTTACGTTTTCATCTATACAAATAAATATTCTAAACTGTTTAAGTAGGAAAGTTCAGATACATTCACTTGTATTCCCTTACCCATGCTTACAAAATAGGTTGTAGATGCTTAAATGCTCCCAGGAGCCAGACAGACCAGGGAAGTAAATCAACTGGGTTGGGTGTCAGGAATAGGGGGCTATTGCAATCTGCAGAACGCAGGCCCTTCTATGAGAGAGAGAGAGAGAGGAAAGGAAACAACCATTTCTTAGCCCAGCTATTTACTGATTGGGGGAATGATGTGCTCCATTTTCTAGATCTGCTGGCATTTAAAGAAAATCTAAGAATCTAAAATAAATTTTCCAACTTGTAAGTGTGTGTGTGTGTGGGAGGGGGGAGATGAAATTTTAAGAAGCACTGCATAAGCCAAATAAAATCTGTCAGGGGGCCTGGCCAGTTGGAAGCCTCCACTTTATGTCTTCACCCCTCTTCTTACTCCTGCAATCGTTCTCTCACCCCTTGGGTGTCGCTCAACTTGAGAGCACAGACGCATTCTCTGAGACAAATGGAATCACCATCCGCAATACATATCCAGAGCTTCCTGTTGCATTTCCCCAAGCTTTCTGTTAAGGTTTCTCCTCTCCTGAGGAGATATGCCGCTGTTAACTTTCAGGTTTGCAACAGTAGCAAAGATTGCAGATTAGTAATCATTGGGGTTAAATGACTTGTCAGCCTTCTGTTTGAATTCCACAAGATGTCAGAAAGGTTCTGGGAGAAGCTCATAGCTCCCTCAGTTTGGGGGTGTGTGTGGTTCAGGAAGTCAACTTCTTGGAGGTGGACTTTCAGTTCAGATGCTTTATGGGTGTAATACTTGGTGGGATACTGCTGGTACAGGTGGTTTACCCTACCATGTGCCCAACTCAGACCTGCTCATTCTCCAGGTCAGGTGAGATTTGTGTGTTCTACTGATGGTGATACGTGAATAGATCTGTGTATTCCTTTTAAAAGCAAGTCAGCTCTAACCGGTTTGGCTCAGTGTCTAGAGCAGCCATGGGCAAACTATGGCCTGCGGGCTGGATCCGGCCCGTTCGGCTGTTCTATCCGGGCCGCAGAGCTGAAAGAGCAGAGGGTTCTCTTGCTCTCCCCTCGGCTCCTTCACCAGCAGCCCAAGATGAGAGTGCCAGCATGGTCAGGTTGCTTTAGTTCTTGCCCTCCGGTCCAGTTTAAGAACCCATTGTGGCCCTCGAGTCAAACAGTTTGCCCACATCTGGTCTAGAGCATTGGTCTGCAGACTGAAGGGTCCCAGGTTTGATTCTGATCAAGGGCACATCCCCAGTAGGGGGTGTGCAGGAGGCAGCTGATTGATGGTTCTCTCTCATTGATGTTTCCAACTCTCTCTCCCTTTCCCTTCCTCTCTGTAAAATAAATAAATAAATAAATAAATAAATAAATAAAATCAATATTAAAAAAAATTAAAAGCAAGTCAGCCACTCATTGCAACACAAATGCCTGTCCGTTTTGCATTCAATGACCCCGGGCACTGGATTTTCTGCTATAGAATGGGAGGCCTCCGTGGCCAGTCTGTGAGTGTGATTGGCGGTGTGGGGAGTGTCTTCCCCACGGAAGGAATGACTCTCCACCCCCGAAGCACTCGATGTCAAGGTGGCATTCCTTAGACAACTTGCAGTTGCTTTTTCCCTCTCTTTCCTTTTCCCCTATTAGTCACGCAGGCACTCTGGTGGTGTTTTTCATTCTTCACAGTGCAGAAATTGTGTGGAAGACAATAGGCTTGTTTCTAATTTGGTGTTTCCGAGAGCTTGGCAAAATAGAAATAAGACTGCATTCAAAAGTTGAAAAAGAGCATGTAAATAGCAATAACTGGAATTTGTGATTAAACAATTAACAAAAAAGAGCCCTATGAAGTCATTAAAAGTATAAAGAGGGAGGCGCTTCCTGCTTTGTCATTACTGGGCTTGAACTGTTATTATTTAACACTGATTGAGCACCAGCCACGCGGGAGCCGTTCTGTGAACAGTGGAGTTGCAAATAGTCACTTCGCAGCGGCGGCATTCTCATTAGAGCCAGCGAGAAAACCTGCTAAAAGTTTTGGGCAGCATTCTACAGAGAAACAGAAATCAGCAAAGGGAGTTTATATAATGTGGTTATTGGAAACAATGGTAAAGAGATCACAGGCATTGGGGCAAAACAAATAAACAAACTTGGGTTTGAATTTTGTGTTCCTTCTAGTTAACTCTGGGATCTTGGGAAAGTCATTTTATTTTCTGGGCCTTAGTTTCTTCCTCTATACAATGGGAGTATATAATATAATATATAATATATCTCTCTTTTTAAAAAAATGTATTTTATTGATATTTTACAGAGAGAAAGGGAGAGAGATAGAGAGCTAGAAACGCCAATGAGAGAGAAACATCGATCAGCTGCCTCTTGCACACCCCCTACCGGGGATGTGCCCACAACCAATGTACAAGCCCTTGACTGGAATCAAACCCGGGGCCCTTCAGTCTGCAGACCGATGCTCTACCACTGAGCCAAACCGGTTTCGGCTATATCTCTTACAGAGTTTTGTGGGAATTGATGATGGTTCAGGTAAAGTCAAAGAACATGCTAAGCACTGAGGAAACGATAGCCATCTTATTATGGTTGTTGTGACTGGCGGCCTCAATTCATAGCCACCTCGTTGTTTTATGAAATTGATTAATTCTACAGATACTTAAATGTCACAAAGAATGTGAGAAAGAGGAATTTAAAGGGATCAGGAAGGAGTGTACCAGTCAGTTAGGATTATGTTATTTCATTCGGCTCTAAGCCAAGCAAATGTTCAGCTGCCAGTTAAAAAAATGCACCACCTGCCTTCACCCTCTCTTTAATATATTCTTTAAAGTAGCATGGTGGAAGATATCCAGCTGAAATCAGAGCATTGCCTTTTAATTTTCAGTCTCAAGCATCCCAAATTCTAGAAGGAATTTGGACCCACGAACAAGGAAGGACTTACACCCGGCATGTTTAAAGGGAACACTACCACCGACAGAGGCGCTTATAGTGTATTTTGCTGCGGAATTTATCTCTGTTCATATAGAGTGATATTATTTTCCCCTGTGAATAAGAACAGATGCAAGCAGAAGATTATGTAAGAGTGGCTTAGCAGAGATAAGGATATTTTCACTTGTGGGAGATAAAACAGAGCAGAGGGGAGCGGAGAACAAAAGCGCTCTTTGACAGTAGGGAATATATTTGATGACCTAATGCAAATATTACAGACTTTTTGAAAGTGCTTGATGTTACAAGGATCACTTTGTAGTGTGCGCTTCTCTCAGCACATTCGCTATTTTATTTTAATACACGCGATTAGCACTAGAAGTGGAGAGTGTTACGGTAAGAAATTATATAAACAGGGAAAGTGTAGCCCTCGTGATCAGGGCAAAGCTGAGAGAGCAGGCCTGCCAGGGACCCACAGAAGGGCTCAACCACCCCGTTCTTGTCAAAGGCATGCAGCAGGCAGGCAGTGCAGTAGAAGCAAGCAAATTTGAATGTGGCCACTGCTTACAAATAAATATAATTTTAAAAAATAATGTAAAATGTTTAGGATGGCCTGGCTGGGGTGGCTCCGTGGTTCAGCACTGACCCATGAACCAGGAGGTCACGGTTTGATACCCAGTCTGGGAACGTTTGCTTGGGTTGTGAGCTTGGTCCCCAGAAGAGGGCATGCAGGAGCCAGCTGATGGATGTTTCTCTTATCAATGTTTCTAACTATCCCTTGCCCTTCCTCTTTCTAAAATCATAAAAAATACATTTAAAAAATGTCTCATACAATATTTGATACATAATAGATGGGAACATTTTTATTAGTCTCCTTTTTTCAGGAAATAATGACATTATTGCCAGCGAGAGGAATATTAGAGGCTCTTTACTGAGTACCTATTATGCACCATAAATATTCTGATGAATTTTTTTTTTTTTTTTTTACTTTCATCATAGCACTTTAAAAATAATTTCTTCCTTTGGACTCATCTTCCGTGGGTTTCCCCCTAAGGGGGGTTATCTCGTATGGCCTTCAACATTCACCTTCCAGCATCAAAAGTCTAGCTGGGGCATTTCAGGCTGTTTGTTTAAATAAAAATAAACAACCAAACCAGAACCAGGATCAGGCCCCCCAAAAACAAAACAAAACATACCCAACAGGACCCTACCATAAGGCCAAGCCTTAGTAGGGAGAGACCTTGAAAGACTTTAGCCTAGAAAATTTTCCACCATGGCCTTTGCAATGTCCTTTCTCCTGACAGCTGTTCCTTCCCACGCCCTCCTGCACACAACTTCAATCTCTGATAGTCTCTACAGTGCCCAATTCTTGATAAAATTGCCCAGAAATGAGGCATGGCCTGAAAAATGTGCATTTTTAACAAGCTTCTGGGTGGTATAGAGGTTGCAGTTTCTGAGGCCGTACTTTGAATAGAAGGAACTAAGAGAGTCTCTCACTAGGCTACCGATTCAAATCATAGCTTCTTAAGATTGTATGGCTCAGGGGAATAATCAGTGGTTCTGATAGATATTGAAACTGTCATGTTCCCCCCTTTTTAATTAAATTTATTGGGGTGACATTGGTCAACATGAACATATAGGTTTCAGGTGTGGGTTTATATGTTACAAGAGCTGTATATTGTCCCACATGCCAACTACCCAAAGTCAAATCTCCTGTCACCATGTATTAGGATCCCATTCTCTCTTTGTATCATGAACCATAACATAGGCATCCTATATAATAAAAGGCTAATATGCAAATAGACCAAATGGCAGAACAACCAGTCGCTATGACATGCAGTGACCACCAGAGGGCAGACGTTCAATGCAGAAGCTTCCCCTGGTAGTCAGTGCACTTCCACAGGGGGAGTGCTGCTAAGCCAGAAGCCAGGCTTCTGACTGGCAAGTTCAGCTGCGTTGGGGGGAGCCTCTCTGTTTCTGCAACAGTGCTACAGACCCATTGGGGGATGTCTGCCTGCCGGCTTAGGCCCAAGGGGTCCCAGACTGTGAGAGGGCGCAGGCCCCGCTGAGAGACACCCCCATCCAGTGCACCAATGTCATTTGCGGGGCCTCTAGTTTTAAATAAAAAGGAGAAAGCTGAAAAGTCCTTTTGAGTAGTCGAAAGTTTTAAATTACCTTTTGTTTTGTTGAGTTTCCTCATTGTCCAAATTTAAGTTTAAGATGTCAACTACAAAGTTATATAACTCAGTCACTGGTTGTTACAAATAGATTTTCTATCCCAGGCTTATGGACCATATTGTTAATTGACAATTAAGAGTGATGTACATCTATTGGACTAGTTTTAATTAATTCTTTCCCTTGGCTGATTCGTAAGTTTTAGGATTGAGCACAGATGTTTATTGGGAGGGCTGAAGAATGTGTTTCTAGGTCTGATAATGCACTAGAAGGTCATCATGTCCAAAGGATATTTGTGCCCACTTTGGGGAGAATTGTAGAATGTATTATTGTGGGATGATAATGGTGGGTTCCTTCTTCACTTAGCAATTTCATAGCAATGCTACAGCTGTGTACTATGGGAAACCACCCAAACACTTGGCAGAAGTAGAATACCAATGGTTCATTTCTAATTAAACTTGTTTATTTTATTATTTTTTTTGTTGTGAGTATGGCCTTATTTCAGGTTTGAGTTCTTTTTTGTGATGCAAGGACTAAATGCAGGCAAAATATGAAGTTAGCAAAGAAAAGCTATTTTTAATGTCCTAGACTCATTTTTTTCCCCCTGAAGCTTCTCATTTCTTCTCTCTATCTATTATTTCATATCAGGTATCTATTGCATCATCTTCTCTCGCTCCTATCTTTTATTTATGATTCCTAGGAGAAATAATATAATATCAGCTTACTTATATAAATACAAACCAATGTCTCTTTTTTAAAGTATAGTTATATTTAAATTCTTATTTTGATTTTAAGCTATAAAATAATGTCCCAATTTTTAGAAAATTAGAAATTAGCTGAGAGGGCCAGAGAGTCATATAAGCTTCTGGTTTGAGCATAAGTTGATAGTGGGGAATGGATTTGTTTGAAGACAAAAATAGCCCTTCCAGTTGGCTTGGGCCTCAACTAACTTTATAATTAGTAGATAACTGACTAATACCATGTGTTCCAGTTTGCCAAGGAGTTTTCTTCCCATCTACCCAGTAAACAACTTATACTTGAGCAGAATAATTCAGATTTCAAAATAAAAAGCAATCGTGCCTCATTGTACCTTGCAAAAATGTCTTCCCATTTTGCTATTTTCTCTCACTGCATTTTATGTTCAGGTGTATTTTTTAGAAAATGGTTGCAGGAGTAGGAAAAAGACTGAAGAGAGAAAAAAATAAAATATATGGTAGATTTTTTTTGCACTTTCATTTATTCTTTCAATAAAAATTTATAAAGATTTACAAAGTATCTAGAACTAGGTAGTGTGGAAAAGAATAATTTTTCCCCCCTCTGGGGAGAGAAAACTAATTTTTGACTCATCTTAAAAGAATAAAATCATTAAAAGAAAAAAAAAATTAAAAAAGAAACCAAAACAACAAAACACAACAGTCTTCCCATTGGGCAAATATCTGGGCAGCATGTTTCATGATTTCACAAAGTGACCTTTGCATATAAAACTCATAAATGGTTTCTACCGGGGTTGTGTGCCCATCCTCTCAGACCACTGGGGCAGGCTATGATGCTTTGGGAGCAATGAAAAAGATAGACTTTGTCTCTAGAATATTTCTCAAGATATTTTTCTACTTTGTTAATATGATGACCACCACATTCCATCTCATTCTTAAACAGATCTCCAGGGGATTCCATATTGACCTGAATACTCTAAAATGTTCTCTCTTTAAAGTTAATTTTTTGTGTGGATTTTGCACAATCAAAAGGGAGGTTTTGGAATAATTTCTTAGGCCCGTTAAATGCCAAATCTTATCCTCCTGTTTGGATGGAACCTGGTCAGCTCTCCCCTTTAGACAAAATTATTCTCTAGAGAGAAATAGTTGAGTTCTTTTTATTAAAACATGATTTTTTTTTAAAAGAAGCACAAATAGAGCAAGTGAGGCAAAGGACTGAGTAGATTCTGTTCGGTCACAGAAAACCTAAATAGTTACTCCTTCCTTCCTTTCTTCTCTCCCCTTCCTCCCTCCCTCCCTCCCTCCCTTCCTTCCTTCCTTCCTTCCTTCTTTCCTTCCTTCTTTTTTTAAAGAAAGCAACTCACAACTACACGTTGGCTGTTTCGCTTGGGCCAGTGCAGACACACAGCCATCAAAGGATTTTGTGAGTAATTAGTAATGTGAACACAGCCATCACTTTCTGAGATCTGTACATATCTATCCAAGCAGAGGGGAAATCATGTAATTAATTTTGAAGCTGTTATGATGTTTCAATTGATTTGGATCAGGAAAAGGAGAACAATTAAGAAGAATCAGAAAACAATATCCCTTTTAGTATTCTAAAGGGAAGAGAAAAATTAAATAGGAGCTTAATTGAAAAATTCTGATCTGTATGAGGGAAATGGAATGTTGTGTTAAAAGGAATCCTGACTTATTATGGGAACACTAATATTGGACCAGAATCTTGGGCAATAAAAGTCTAAATTCTAATGACCACAAACCTGCATTAGAGTGGGAAATTTAGAAGCCAAAATATTAAAATTGTCTCAGGTGACTCACTGAACCCAAAACTTTTGCTTGAATAAAATCCTTTCAGAATTAGTCATACCTTGAACCTTTAGGGACTATTTTACCTTCTTGATGTGCCCCTTTAACTGTAAGGATTAGGATAAGCACGCATGTATTAACAGCCCAGATCCTTCTGAATGCTATTAATAACTTATTTGATTAACAGAAGAAGCATATTGACATGTTTTCCGGCTAATGATATAGGATAAAATCTTTTTAAATATTAATATATTTTAAAGTTTCAAAGCGACCTTGCATATCATAGCTAAGAATCACTTGATAAAAATATTGCATTGTCTCTCTATATATTTATTAGTTAGTCAATATGTAATGAATAGATTTTTCAAAATTAAATATTTACTATGTTTATAATCTTGGTGCCTACTGCTGCATCATCCTTTCTTATAAAAAAATTGCAAAGTTTTCTTATGTCCACTGTACACATACTTTTTTTTTGTGAGCAGAAATTTTTTAAGAAAACTAACTGTATTGTTTTGGAACCATTCCTAAAACAAATAAACAAACATGTCTCTTGAAACTTCACTTAAATAAAGAATGGTGACATCAATACCAACAAGAAGCTATATATTAACCACCGGTTCTACTGCTTAAGAGTTTAATTTAATTTAAAAATAATGACAAGCCTATGAATTGTGGCAGAGTTTTTGTCTTGAAGAGACTAAAATTAGGTTGAGTAAATTTTGTTCAAATTGAACAATTCATTGTCTTCTGAGAAGTGTAGTCATATGATCTTAAATTTCCTCATGAGCCAGTTTATCAGAATGATTCTTTGCTAATCATCTAAGAAAACTGGCGTCAAAAGAAAAGAAATGGACAAAAGGTTATATGTTATGGAGATAACTATGTCTGGCTTCTGGCTATGTGAATTTATAGCCAGGAGGTAGAATTTCCCTGTCTTGTGAGCTTGGTATTTTGGTTTTCTTAAATTCCAAGTACTCATTATCTTGGGAGAGAACATTCCAAGCAGGCTAGGCAAGATGAAGAGTTGCTTCTAACTTCAAAATTCAATGTGATAAAATCAGTGCATAGGGGAAGCAGTGGGACCTGGTTAATGGTTGGTATAGGAAACATGAAAACTATATTATTCCATGACCACATGTTAGAATGTATTAGAGAAAAGGTCCAGTCATATTCATCCCCTGTTGAAATATGCATATACTTTAAGCTAATTGAGAACCTTGCCTGATAGTGAAACTTTTCTCAGCTCTTTCCCATTCCTTTTTCTTCTCCCACTAATGCCAAAACGTTAGCTGAGTACATCTTGTGGTGGGGGACATTTCATATTCTTATATATGTTAACCAAATCTGACTGGAGGATAAAAAGAATGTGGGCAAGCAATGCCGCTCAGTATGGACAAGCAAGACTTGATTGATATACTTAGAAAACTTGAACTTCCTTGTATTTTTGTTCCATCCACTCACCAACCTCTTTTCTTTTCTATCTAAGGATTATTCTCTCTTCACCTCTTTCTAAGCTACCCTATAGAAAGTTGATTTTTATGGCCTTCCTTCAAAATAGAGTGTAGTGTTGGATGGCTTCCATTTAATGTATAGTCTACAACACTTGCTCCTCAGACCCTTTCTTCTCTACCAAGTAGCTGATCTGAAAATGATGTTTGTATTTCAAAGTAGTGCTGTATGGTGCCTAAATTACTATCTTTAAAAAACAGTACTAAAAAAGCTCCCAAACCAAAAAACAACACGGTACCTTGTCGAGAAGGGCAAGTTGGGCTTTTCTCCAATTACATAATCAAAGAGACATTAGGTAAAAGATGCAGGAAACCAGTGTTTCTTTCCTCCAATCATGTCTTGATTCCCTGCCCCTTCATTGAGTAACCGTATGAACATACTGCAGAGGCCTTCTTACCTGGTCGCTAAGGCCTCTGTCTCCTTGGCAACTAAACTTTTCAAAGAACATAAGGAAAACGTTTCCTTCAGCCCTGGAGCTGTTTTAATGCTTTCAAATGTCAGAAGAAGAGATTCTGCAGTCTCAAGGGTACTGGTGTGAATGGGGCAAGAGACAATATTTAAAAGCATGTTTATCCAATTCTTCACCAGGCAGCAACCTCCAAAACAAATGTGCAAATTTAAAAAATAAAAAAATAATGTTACAGAAGTTGTGGAAGAGGTTTTAAACTTATACAGAGGGGGACTTCCCTAGCTGGCTATCCCAAAATCTTTGGGCAGGAGACATCTGGCTTTTCCCTACTCATTTTCCAGGCAATGGAGAGTTGCTTATATAATTTTGCTGGGGGCGAAAAAGGCAAAGGAAGTTGGGTTACCAAAGCACTCACTGATTTCCATCTTAAGGACCAAGGACAAGCAGTTGTTAACATTTCTCAATTACTTAGTAGATCTTCTCTATGAACTGCAACCTACCAGATATGTTTGTTTGTTTTCCCCTTTTAGACAAACCCTAATCTGGACATTGTCTTTAAGTACTAGGTTTAATGGAGATAATATTTTTTCAAACTTGTCTCCAACGCCTAAACCCCAAATGATTTCCTCTGCTTCATAACAGCTGATGTGAGAGAGGGGCTTACTATCTTTTCATGGTGGAAATAGGTCTTGATTTCTTGATCTTATGCTTGTTCTGGAGCCATCACCTTGGAGGTGTGATTGATTCCATCCCTGCTGACATGTTCTACTAAAGGACGCACCTGCTAGGTTTTGAATTCTCCACTCTTTCTTGGTATAGTCAGAGCACCGTGGACCCCCTCAGCTGATCTGGCACCATTCAGACACTCCTTGCTGCTGAAGATACCCAAGAGGGATACAACAGGTGGATTCTTGAGGTCCAAACATGCTTTGCAGCCCCCAATGGTATGTCCCAGGCCTCTTTTCTCCTGCTGAGGTAACTCAACCAGATTCTAAAATGATACCCATGTTCCCCTGGGGCCCATGTAGAGAGAGATATATGGGTCCCATTCATGCAGGTAAAAATCAAGTTTGACTCTGGAGAACTAAATTCTGAACCTCCCTCTACTTAAACTATACGATCTCACTCAGACCACTTTCGCAGGCTGGTTCCAGATTGGTGAGCCAGAAACCCAATCGCAGGATCCCACATGTGAATTAGGATGAAGCCCCCTGGTGTCCCTGTTTACCTCAACTTTGTTTATCATACTAGATCCCCCTCAACTCCCATTCACCCCCTCTTATGGATGGAAAACCAGGAAGCAATCATTTCATCTCATACTTCTTTCTTCTTGCTTCTCTATATAATTCCTTCATTTCTTTGAGAAACAGGACTCTCATTTTCCCTTTTTACATGTATAGACCTTTTCCTGTTTGATACCTTTCTCCAACTATACTCTTATGCTTAATTTTTAATGACAAACAAATTGTGGGAGAATGGGGAGGGGTGGTATAAGATAAAAATTTCTAGGGCATAGATCAGGAGGTTTTTCAAGTATCATACCTACTAACCATTGTGCACAACCATGATTATTAACTGAGAGCATCCTGGGGAAGGGAATAGTGCAAGAGAGCAAGAGGAGGATGGATGCCTTAAGCCATGGTAAAGAGAAACAGCAACATTAGATGAAGAAACAGGCAAAGACAAGCAGGGATAAAGAGGTTTGGGGGAGTTTCATAGAACAGGAAATGGGAAAAAGAGACTTTAGGGTTTCCTTAGGGACATCTCAGAATAGGTCAAGCAGAGAAGAAAGAATATGGGAAGGAAGATAAGTTCAGAGATAAGAGAGGATGGATCATATATCAAATTGGAAAAAAAGAGAGTAGGACAGGTCAGGAAGGACCAGGAAAGTCAGAAGGAAGGAGGGTATCTGGGAATAGAGTAAATTGTCAGGTGGGGGATCAATAAGGACTGACATGAGGAGTGACATTCTGTAAAATTAGGTATAAAACTTACTTAAGGAGGGTGAGTGACTCTTTAACAAATTTTGATAGAATATACAAATCCAAAAAATATCTGAGTTAGCACTGTGTAGGGGGGTCTACTAAAAATGAGTTTTTACTACTACTACTACTATCATTATTGTTATTATTATTATCTCAGTCTGGGTCCCATGCAAGCTGGCTCATATTTGTTATCCCAACTTCACAGTTCAACATCAGCAAACAAACCATTTTATTCACCATCAACAACATCAGAGTATCATGATTAATACTTATTAGGCTCTTACTATATACTTGCCAAATGAGTGAATTGATGAATGAACACATTATTCCACCGAGTTCTTAAGAAATAAGTGGCTCTAGCCCAACTAAATTTATCCTTAAATATTATTCAAGTGTATACTCCAATTCATTCTCCGTTAAGAAAGGGGTTGATAAGTACCAAGTCATTTAGGTAAATTAGTCACAGGGAAAAAAAATAAAAAGGCAGAAAGTATTCTAGAAGTGACTTGTTAAGACACCCCTGTGAGATTCTCTATTACCTTGCCAGGAAAATAACGGCCCATCATCAATACAGGTAATTGCTGAGGCACATTGATAGGAAAGGCATCTTAATTAAAGATTCTATTGGAAACATATGTGAACCAATCCAATTTCTAGGCCACAGGGCAATCATAACCTTCCTTTCTAATATGTTTCTTATTTTTATGAGCATTTATTGTTTGGAGCAATACTGTCTAATTGGGCCAAGCACGGGGGAAAAGAGCATAAATGCTGTTTGCTCTGTTTGATGCAGCCATGGAATGGGAATGTGACTGCAGAGCGCAGGGGTGAGTAAAGCCCCCAGCAGCCTGAGTTCTAGGACATCTTAACGACGAGGAGAAGTCCAGGCTCAGTCCGCTGGATGTAGACATGGGTGCTGTTAACCTAGTTTGCACTCAGGTGTTGGCGCGGACTCAGATTTCCCTTGTTATCTAAACAGCTTCTCAGATTGAGGAGATTTTTTTCTCAGTGTCACTGAATCCCATAAGAGTGACACGTACGAAGTGTCTATCAACCTGTCAATGGACGAATGGATAAGGAAATATGGTATGCATGGGCACACACACACATGGAGAGCGGCTACAGAGTTTGGACAGGTTCAACCCTCTGACTAATGAGAGGTCACAGAGCTCTCATGGCCACGTGCAAGTCCCCGCTTGGAGGGCAGAGTATAGCCAGCAGCCATCGTTGTAAGCTTGAACCTGTGATCCGAACACGTGGCCCCACGTGCCTAGGTGATATAGGCTGCAAGTAAACAAAGCTTGATCAGGTGCATGTAACTGAGTAGGATTGAAGCCCATGAGAATGCTGTAAACATCTTGGCCACGCCTTTACTTTGCCTCGTGGCATCTGCTTATAAAATAAAAGACATAGCCGAAACCGGTTTGGCTCAGTGGATAGAGCGTCGGTCTGCGGACTGAAAGGTCCCAGGTTCGATTCCGGCCAAGGGCATGTACATTGGTTGCGGGCACATCCCCGGTGGGGGGTGTGCAAGAGGCAGCTGGTCGATGTTTCTCTCTCATTGACGTTTCTAGCTCTCTATCCCTCTCTCTTCCTCTCTGTAAAATATCAATAAAAATATATTTTAAAAAAATTAAAAAAATAAAAGACATAGCTTGTAGTCTTTGGTGTCGGTGCTGTTTCTCCATCAGTGAAGCAGCATCTCACCCAGACTCAGCTTTCCTTCTCTTGCCTGTCTTTTTTCTTTTCTTTTTTTAAAAAAAAATATATTTTGTTGATTTTTTACAGAGAGGAAGAGAGAGGGACAGAGAGCCAGAAACATCGATGAGAGAGAAACATCGACCAGCTGCCTCCTGCACAACCCCCACCAGGGATGTACCCGCAGCCAATGTACATGCCCTTGACCGGAATCGAACCTACGACCTTTCAGTCAGCAGACTGACGCTCTATCCATTGAGCCAAACCGGTTTCGGCTCTTGCCTGTCTTTTTTCAATTCTTCACCGACCCCCCTCAGATTCACCACCTTAGCCGTGGTGAATTAGCGCCGCACGCGTGTACACACACACACACACACACACTCACTGAAATTATTATTCAGCTATAAGAAAGAAGGAAATCCTGCCATTTGCAACAACATGGATTATAAGAGACCATTATGCTAAGTGAAATAAACCATACAGAAAAAGACCAATATTATATGTGGAATCATAAAAGCTGTATTTCTGTCACGGAGTGATGTGATCCTAAATTCCTAACTGGGCAGTGCATGCCTGGTGGGTAGTCCCCTAGTGGGTAGTCCCCAGGCATTAACTTTTTAGCCAAAAGGGTTCCTTTGCCTTCTGAGAGCCCTGCCAATTGTTTCTGTGCCTCTAAAGTAACACACCTTTGAAATAGACCAAAACCACCCCCAAGAGAGCACATGATCTTGTCAACCATCCTGCGATCCAATCTCCCCTTTGCTTTTTTTGTACCTCCATGTAGTCTTCCTTACTGTTTCCTCCTTAATTTCAATGCATAAACGAAGCCGCAAAATTGTTATTCCTTGGAGAATTTGAGATCTTGTTCCTTGGCACGTGTCATCATTTTGGCTCAAATAAACTCTTACAAAAATTCAAAAATATTTTTTAAAATTTAAAAGCTGAATTCACAGAAATGGAGAATAGAACAGTGATTGCTGGTGGCTGGAGGGTGAGAGAAATGGAGATGTTGGTCAAAGGGTATAATCCAGCTATAAGATGACTAGGCTTTGGCAATCTAATGTATAACATGAAAACTATGTTGACTATAATTAACAATAATGTATTATGCACTTGAAGTTTTAAATGTCATCATCATTCACACAAAAAAAGTAATTTTGTGAAAGGAAGTGTTAAACTTATTATAGTAATAATTTTGCAATAGATATGTGTGCCAAAGCATCACATTGTACACCTTAAATTTACATATGCTACACATATCAATAAAGCTGGAAAATTAAATAAAAAACTTATATGATTTGTGGAAAGCAAGAAGATGAAAAATAGAACTTTAAATACCAGATAAAAAGAAAAAAATTAAAGAGAAAACTGAAATTGCCATTAGAAGCAACACAGATAAATCCTAAACAATGTACAACTTCTTCCTGCTTGCAATAAAAGATTTAGCCTTAAAATAAAAATGGCTGCATATAAAACACTCTAAATTTTGGCTCTTATCAATTTGTGCATGAATTAAGATTTACTAAATTTTTTTGCTGGGTTTATGTTTTTGAAATGAAGAAAAAATGATTTTTCAATTCAAAACCATTATTGGTTGCATAGACTGATTGCTGTATTGTCAATAAATAGTTCTGACCATGATAAGTGTATTGTTAGGGGGTTTCTAAGATACAGGACAATAGCTACTTTATAGTTTATCTTCTCTTATTATTGACAAATAAAAAAGTTTTCACCTACATTTTTGTTTTCATTGTGTTTTTTGGTAACATTTTACTAAAAACATGTTGCTTTTAAATGATTTGATAAACTATGGGATTCTATTGATTTGATATATGTACAATCATTGCCTATGCTACAATAGCACCACAATCAAACCAATGAACATTTAACAAGAAATATGTTTCAGAAAAAAAGGAAGATGGCAGCGTAAGTAAACACCTGTACTCACCGCCTCCCACAAGCACATCAAAACGACAACTACAATACAGAACCACTACTAGTATCATCCAGAACCCCTGGAGAACTGGCTGAATTGAAGTCAATTAGAAAAGTAAAGAAGAAAGCACACTGGGACTAGGAGGTGCAGAGGTGCAGAACAAGCTGGTCTGGCACTCATGTGGGGTGCTTTTTTAATCTGTGGAGGCCGCCCAGAGGAACAAGGGGTGCCAGCCCCACACCAGCCTCCAGCCCAGGGTCCCAGAGCTGGGAAAAGAACTCCCTGGGGGCAGTAAGAACCGTGGGCTGTAAACTAGGGCAGATTGGGGCTCAGTGACACAGAGGCTGCTGAAGACCCAGCTGTTCCTCTTTAAAGGCCGGCACCATGGGACTGAACTTACAAGCTCCCACTTCCTCTGAGCTCAGCACCGGGGCGAGGCTCTGGGGTTCACAGATACATACCAGGAGGAACTGGACTGTCTGTCATCAGGGCAGGAACTTGGGGGTGGCTTTCACCCAGAAGGAGGTGCTTGCAGGGATAGTTGTTCCTGTCCTGGGACCTCCATGGTTGCAGGACTGACTGGCAGCCATTTGTTTCTCTTTGCTCTGCCCTGGTGATTCTCTAAGACTCCGCCTCATGCCTCATCCAATTTACAACCCCACCCAAGCTGTGTGTAGCGGCTTTTGCATATAAATAGCCTCTCCTTGAAAATCTCCTACAAGCTGCAGCTGGGTCAGGGAGCCCCAAACCTATTAATAAAAGGCCCAAGACCTGGCACCAGCACCAGCCTATCTTGCTTCATAGCTGGGCCTCATCCGGGCACTTCCAAACTCAATACAAAGAGGAGGAATCTGTAGATCTCTCTGTAGCTCCTGCTGGGTGGCCTTAGGCCAGCTATGGGCAAACTATGGCCCGCGGGCCGGATCCGGCCCATTCAGCTGTTCTATCCGGGCCTTCGGAACCGAAAGAGCAGAGGATTCTCTTGCTCACCCCTTCGCTCCTTCACCAGCAGCCCAAGATGAGAGTGCCAGCATGGTCAGGTTACTTTTGTTCCGGCCCTCTGGTCTATTTTAAGAACTCATTGTGGCCCTCCAGTCAAAAAATTTGCCCACCCCTGCCCTAGGCAGTGGCTGACTTTGTACCTCCCTGGAGACCCAAGGGCCAGTGAACCCAGTGGTCAGTGTGAGATCATACCAGACTACAACTCTACACACCCATAATCTACACACTCAAGGGACAGATGCAGTGAGCACCAAAGCCCCACTGAAGCAAGTCCTGCTCCATAAGGGTGTCTTTTGCATAGCAGCTCTCCCATTGTAGTTACAGCTGGTCCTCACAGCCAATTGGCTTGGAGGTCAATTCCTGCCAGTGACATCAATAGCAATCAAGTCTCAACAACAACAAGACTGTGCTCACAGCCCACAAAAGTGTGCTCCTAGAACTCCCAGCTCAGATGACTGGGGAAGCCTTATAGAACTGGGCCCTTATAGAACATCTATACAAGCCCACTCTACCAACTCATGGAGATGTAGCAGCTCTATCCAGTACATGGAGACAAACACAGGGAAGCAGCCAAAATGCAGAGACAAAGAAACATATCACAAATGAAAGAAATGGAAGAAAGCAAAGTACTTCCACTCTTTCTAAAAATCAATGGGAAAATATTCTAGGTATTAACAACAACAACAAACAAAAAAACCTAATAAAACAACAACAACAAAATCACAAATACAAGTGTGAACCTCCTAACCATTAAGTTTAGAAAAATGGTGTTATATCAGTAACATTTTAAACAAAGAAAAAAAGAAAGGAAATTATTGGAAGAGATAACACTTTATATTGTCCAGTAGGCGCATTACCTATTACACAATAGCTAAAAATAAAAATATCATTGGGGAGCATTCTGTGAGTGATATGCACGTTTTATGGACACGTAGCCTTAGTTATCTATCAAGGAAATGTATATGTAGTATAGGAAAAGGCAATAACATATAAACCTGAACACCTAAAAAGCCATACGTACATATGCTAGGTACATTTGCTGAGTATTTTTAAACCATTAATTTAATAAGCCTTATTTGTGCAGGCTAAACCTTGCGTTATTATGTGCCATATGATTTTAAAAATTATCACCAATGTCCCTTTTTACATGTCTGTTTAAGTAACATCACATCCCTCAATACAATCACCTTGGAAGACTTGGCTCTTACTCCAACAAAGCTGCCAACATCTTGAAATGTTTTCAGAGCTTCTTTTCATTGGATTTTCACTTGCTGCCATCCTATGAGTTACATAATAAAACCAATTTCATTATTTTAATGTTCCATTTCCACACACCACTACCATCAAGAATAGCATAAATCATTATATCCATCGGGAATTTGGTAAGAAGAAAAGGAATTTATGGATAGAAAATTGAGTGGCTCATTGAATTTCTGGGAATGCTAGAGAACCTTAGGTAGCTATGCTTGGCTGTTGTTGCTCAGTGGTTGAACATCGACCAATGAACCAGAAGGTTGCCGTAGTTTCTATTCCCAGTCAGAGCACATGCTTGGGTTTCGAGCTCAGTCCCAGTAGGGGGCATGTAAGAGGCAGCAGATATCAATGATTCTCATCATTGATGTTTCTGGTCCTCCCTTTTGCGTCCTCTCTCTGAAATCAATAGAAACATATTTTAAAAATTAAAGATGTAGGCACTAAAGGCAAAAAGCACAGTTACAAGCACTGCCCCCCAAATTCCCATGACCTACTACTGTGAAGGCACAACTGAGTGAGTGTGTGGGGGGGTGGGGGGGCATGGTTTCCATCTCTGACACCATCAACGGTGCAGTGAATTCTGGCTGCTGCCCTTGGCATTACGTGTATTGCTGCCTCTGCCCCTGTGGCCAGAAAGAATTCTCCCCTATTCCTTGTTCCTTGATTTGCCAGCTCCAGATTCAAAATCCTGATTGGGTTCCTCTGATGGACTTACCTGCACTGGGGTCTAACTTCATTACCTTCTTTAGTGTTTAGTGACTTCCCTTCTCTTAGGGCAGCGATGGAGAGAGACTCACTCATATTTATGTTCATCATCCATAGTGTAGAGTTGGTTCTGATGGTTTCCTGGCCCGAGATTTGTCAAAGATTTTCCCCAAAGGACAATCCTACCTAAGCAGAATGGTTCAGCCTGCAGAGGGTTCTCCTTCCGAATTTCAAATTCTAATACCATTGGCTCCGCTTGATGTTTCTCACTGGTGGAGGAGATGAGATTTTCCTTTAAGGTAATTCTAATTAAATCCACTAGCTGCGTTTTTGTGCTCCCCCAGGAGAACACAGATAACACACTCTAGGGGTACTTTCTCGTGTGCCATCTTCCAGGTGAGCAGCTGTGTGGGGAAAGCAGAAACTTCTCTGAGGTCGGACATAAGATTGAAAGGTGTTAGTGCCCTGGTCAAATAACCTCCACAGTAAGTCAGACTCTTCTGACAGACAATGAGGGGACTTTATTGATCATCAGAAGCCAAAGTATGTCTGACATGGTCTTTTATGGAAAGGGGCTGAATTATATCCTACTAGGTCAACGATAGAATCATGTAGTAGACAGATGAGGGAATTTGGCTTTTGGTTCTATTCAACTCTATACCTTTCCCAACTCCTGGAAAATAAAACAAATAAAACACACACACACACACACACACACACACACACACACACACACACACACACACCTACCTTAGTTTATATGCTATCCTAAACTTAAAAATATCATTGGGGAGCATTCTGTGAGTGATATGCTTTCTTGGAAAAGCAACTCTCAAACTTCACAGAGCTCTGTTACCCAATCTTTCTCAGCTTTTACAACACTGCCTCACAGGCATTAGTGAATAGGCTGGCAACATTTTTCTTTTCCATGGAAGTAGTTTAAGTCCTCTAGGACTGAGTCACTGCCCTCAGAGGTAAAATTACTGACAAACCTGAGATTTATCCCTGAGGGTCAAGATGAACAGAACCTTCAGGTCATAGGTTTCTCCTGTAGAAAATTCATCTCTTGAAAAATGAGGAGAGAAAAATGTCATGCCAGTGGCATGGACTGAGATGGGAACTTCAAGGTCCACAGCCTTGGCGAGTCTACATTTTTCTGCTGATACCCCTTTAGTAAAATCTGGGCAGACTAGGGTGGGGGACACAGAGCTAGCAAAGTACATGGAAGAGTGGGCAAAAAAGAAAAGAGTGAGGCAACATTTTTACAAGCTCTGGAAATCATGGCTTTTCCATTAATAGTATTTTTTCCACCTTTATTGAGGTATTACTGACAAATAAAATTAAAACATATGTAAGGTAGACAATGTGATGATTTAAGATACAAATACATTGTGAAAGGATTGTCCCCCATTGAGTTAATAAACCTTACGTATTTAGCTGCCCTCCACTTTTTGGTAAAACATATTTAAGTTGTATTCTTAGTAAATTTCAGTTATAAACACAGTATTATCAACTATAATCACCATGTTGTACATTAGACCCTCAGACCTTATTCATCTTATAACTGAAAGTTTATACCCTTTCACAGCCTCTCCCTATTACTCCCAATCCCCATTCCTGGCAACCATTATTCTACTCTCTGATTCTGTGAGTCTGACATTTATTATTATATTTTGTTTCTTTTAGGATTTCACACGAGGCCTTGGCTGGTGTGGCTCCGTTGGTTGGAAAGGCATCCTGTATAGCCAAAGGGTGGCAGGTTTGATTCCAGTCAGGACAGGCATGTACATAGGTTGTGGATTCGATCCCTTGGTTGGGACATATGCAGGAGGCAACTGATCATTGTTTCTATTCTCATCCATCTCTCTCTCTCTCTCTCCTCTCTCCTCTCTCCAAAATAAAAATAAAAAAGATTCCACATGTGATACCATGTAGTATTAGTCTTTCTCTGTCTTATTTCACTTAGCACAATGACCTCTAGATTCATCCATGTCATTATAAAAGGGAAGAATTTTCTTCTTTTTTGAGAATGACAAATATTCCATCACCACTCTTGCTCTTGCTTTCTTTCTCCATGTCTCTCTCACCTAGTGATTCAATTATCTATTGTTGTGTCACAAACCAACCCAACAATTAATGTCTTAAAATATCAACAATTAATTTTCTTTCATGATTCTTTGTTTGGGCTGAGTGTTTTACCAGTCTTGACAGGGTTATTCTGTTGTGGCTGAATTAATTTGATGGGACAATTGGAGCTAGAGGCTCTATAATGGCTTCACTCATACATCGTGGGCCTTGGTTGGCTAGAAAGTTAGGATGTCTCTCTATATATGGTTTCTTAACATTCAGTCATCTAGCCCAAGTTTCTTTACATGATGGTTATGTTCCAAGATAGTGGGAATGGAGACTGAAAAGTCTCTGAAGGCCTAGCCTCTAGAACAGTGGTTCTCAACCTTCCTAATGCCGCGACCCTATAATACAGTTCCTCATGTTGTGGTGACCCCCAACCATAAAATTATTTTTGCTGTTACTTCATAACTGTAATTTTGCTACTGTTAATGGGTCATATAACGTAAACATTTGTGTTTTCTGACGGTCTTAGGCTCTATAGCAGGGGTTCTCAACCTGTGGGTCGTGATAGGTTGAGAACGGCTAGCAGGGTCACTAAGACCATAGGAAGACCATTGGAAGAACTGATGCTATAGAGCCTAAGACCATCAGAAAACACAGGTATTTACATTATGATTCATTAACAGAAACAAAATTACAGTTATGAAGTAGCAACAAAAATAATTTTATGGTTGGGGGTCACCACAACATGAGGAACTGTATTAAAGGGTTGCAGCATTAAGAACGTTGAGAACCACTGCTCTAGGATTTCTGCATGTTATTTCCTCTACATTTTATTAGTTAAAGAACATCACAAGGGCAGTCAGATTCAAGAGAGAAGTAGATTCTATTGCTTGACTGGAAGAGCAGCAGCATCACATTATAAAAGGGTGGACGCAGAGATTTAGTAACAAAAGAATACAAGTGTGCTGTCTAGGCAAAACCTTGTAGTTCCTACAATTTGTGTTGTTATGTTTCCAACTTTTCAACTACATATGAAAGTGTTTTCAATTAAACTTAAAAATTAATAAAAATTTTATTTTTCAATTACATGCAATATTATTTTGTATTAGTTTCAAGTGTACAGATTAGTGAATTTAACTTTCTTTTTCATTTTTTTTCATTAAAAAGAAAAAGAATGAGGCAGTTGAATGTATTATTCATAATAATTGGAGAAGAAAAACACAAAACCACAGCTATGTGAAGGTATGAAAAGAGATAGAAACAAAGCTTATCAAAATTTAGGCAGGATTTTATTAAGCATTCAGAAGTAATCATTTTCCATGTAATACACATAAGTTAAACCAAGAGTGTCAGGTGACAATTCATATATTTGTTATTCATATTATATTATTTCATATTATAACCATGACTATTATTGTTTAAATAAAGACAGCATATTGTGAAGTCAAAGGTTTATGAGGATTTTTACTCTAAACAAGTTGGCTTTTAGGAGGGTGTGTGTTTGTGTTTGCCTACATTTCTGTGTTTGTAGGCTGAGCCTCCGTTAGGATCCAATCTTTGTGAATAATCTCTGCAGAGTCTCCATCAGCTTCACTAAGACTTGGGTTTTCCAAGGTAGAAAAGGTACCCTCTCTTACTGGGAAATTCCCCGGGCTGGGGACAGTCCCTTACCCATTGAAAGGCTTTGTTAGTTCAACAAGGAATATTGAAAGTATCATCAAAGCCTGCACAAACCCCTCATTTGCATATTTTCTTGGTGGCATCCTGCCAACTTGCTGGAGTTGCCCAGATGTTGAGCAGACCAGTTACTCAGCATATTAAGAGTTAAATGGCTGATTCAGAAGGATATATCTAGTTGGGAAAAGGCCATAGTTGGAATAAAACATATCTTTTCTTTTTCTATTACTGGCCAAGTAGCCCTTGAAATGCAGGCAATCTAGAGTATGAATCTCACAGTTGAGCCAGTAGCAGAATACCCAGGAGAGCTTATTAAACACATATTCCTGGGTCCCACTCCTTGAGTTTCTGATTCAGTAGGTCTGCAGTGGGCTTGAGAACTTGCATTTCTAACAACCAGATGCTGCTGATGCGGCTGTTTGCTTTGAAAATAACTTGTCTAGAGTTTGGTTTATTGACAAAGCCCCAAAAGTTAAGAGACTCTTCTGAGTTCATTGCTAGGACACTCCAGAGGTCTTCTTTATTTATATTTTGGATAGAGAAGATGATGTGATGTTAAGAGCATGACTTTGGAAATCAAGTTGTTCAAGTTCAACTCCTAATTCCAGTATTTGCTAGGCAAGGTAGTCAAGGACAAGATGGCTAATTTATTTTGTCGTCATGTCAATAGGGACAATAATATATAACTCATGCAGATTTTGTGTGGGTGAAGTGACATTAATATATTTAAAGCATAATGCTTTGCGTTTATTGAACTGAGGACTCAACTAGATCCTTTATGATTTAATAATCCTATACAATAAAGACATCACAGCTGGAGATGTGACTTTACACCAGACAATGGGAAAGTCTCTGTCCTCTAAAATTCAATAGTTTTTAATGGTCTCTGTATCCATAAATAGGGTGACTAACTGTCCAGGTTTGTGCACCCTCAGCATATGTTTGTTGTCCTTGTGTAATCAACAGAGCCTTCTTTCACTTTAAAAATGTCCTGGAAGGCACTATTGTATTGTCACTTGACCAAAAAAAAGAATTGGGTGGGATGTGTTTTCTCATCATAGAACTAAGCTCCAAGTATCCTGAGGACAGATACTTCAAATGAACTTTCTATTATTCACCAATACTGGACCAATACCTTGGTAAGAGAGGGTGCTACAATAAAGATTTTGTATTGATTAGTATTAAGTACTTCCCAGAGGAGATTACAGATAAACCTTATATACGGTGTTAACACATCCCAAAAGTCAGCCAGACATTGCAAGTTTCCCTGGTGAGGAGGGAATAGGAAAACAGTAGAAGGCCACTAATGGAGAAATGACTCACTGAGCATTTAAGGGGTTAAAGTAGTTCTTCAAGCTCTGGGTGTGAACTACATATTGTCTTAATAATACCTCTAATACCTGTGCATTTAGATGAGCAGAACAAGTGAAAACCTGCCTTGCAGAAATTAGATTAAACAGTTGAAGGAGACAGTCATTTTAATAAGGAGCTTCTATGTAAAAACCCTTGATACTTCATTATCTATTTATTCCTCCCAGTCACTCAGTTTTATTTTATCCTGCATAATTAAAAAGAAGACAAAACCAAATCTTTAAAAAAAAATGATCCAATGCCACTGTGTTTTGTGTAAACAATATTGGTTGGATGTAGTTCAGTTTGTCTCTATTCACGATCTGTTGCTGTTCTCTCTTTCTCCTCGCTTCATCTTCATATGTGTTCCTCCCATGAGGTCTTTCACAGCTTTACGGGGGGATAGAAGTATCTTGTGATACATAGGCTATTAGTAGAGTTGTGTTCGCACACAGAGAATTACACCATTGCAATGTTTCAAAGACGATGCAGGCAATCTTAACATTTCCTTTTTTATCCAGATTGTATTTACCACATTCTGTACTCCCTTGAGCACCATATTTATTGCTATGAGAAGTATTAGTTACTCACTCATCCTCTTACAAGTCCCTAACACCAAACTTTTGTTTTGGGGCTCTGCTGTAAATCTGATTCAGTGTGAAGTTTCTTGGAAAGCTGTGATAAATGTTGTGCAAAGGTGTAAATATTACATCCTTGACACCCCACCCCTCAAAAAAAATGATTGCATTTGCATACATATTTTGCTTACATACATTAGCCCATTTAATGAAACCTATATAACTTCCAATGAGAGACACCAAACAACCAAAGCTGAACACTGAACTTTCTGGTTCATGTTTTGAGTAATCTAAAGCTTGAAGCCATTAACTAACTTTATTTATACAATATTTGTTAGTAAGAAATTATTAAACTTATTAATTATTAAAGTCAAGACAATTACAAATTTAAGGCATTAAGATCACTGTCATTTAATATGGAGTTTGTCAAACAGTAACATGCAGTGAGAGATACAATTCATACCTTTAGATGGGTTTTAAGTTTATAACTCCTATATTATTTATTTCTTTGTTTAAAAAATATATATATTTAAAATATTTTTATTGATTTCAGAGAAGAAAGGAGAAGAAGAGAGAGAAACATTAATGATGAGAGAGAATCACTGATTCACTGACTCCTGCATATCCCTACTGGGGATCCAGTCCACAACCTGGGCATGTGCCCTGACTGGGAATTGAACCATGATTTCCTAGCTTATATGTCAACACTCAACTACTGAGCCATGCTGGCCAGGCTATTTGTTTCTTTATTGTATCATGATCCATAAATATTGTCAAGTGAGTTTTCTATGTACTTTCTTTGGTTTGGATTATTTATTGTGCCCACTGAATACTAATGGGGAAAATTTTGTAATGTAATCCTTAACTAGATGTGATATATGAAGAGTAAGTAAATCTATATATAAAAGGCTAATATGCAAAGTGTCCCCTTGGGAGCTTGACTAAGAGACAGGGAGTTAGATCACTCTCTATGATGTGTGCTGACCAGCAGGGGTGGCACAGAATGAAGGAAGGCACCAGCTGGCAGCTGGCAGCCAGGGAAGGGATGCCCCATTCAGCCCCTATTGCTAGCTAGGCCTAGGGACCCTACCTGTGCATGAATTCTGTGTACCGGGCCTCTAGTTGGAAATAATTTAGCCAATGGGTAAAACTATAAGTCTCAGCTTTTCTTCTTTTGTTATTATTATTTAAAGTATTACAAATAGTAGTACATATGTCTCCTTTCCCCCCATTGACATTCATTCCCTGGCCTCCCTTACCCCCTGGCACATGCCCTCAACCTCTCCTTTTCCCCAGTGTCTTGTGTCCATTGGTTATGCTTATATTCATGCGTACAAGTCCTTTGTTGATCTCTTATACACAACCAGCCTTCCCACTATAATTTGACAGTCTGTTCAATGCTTCTCTGCCTCTCTATCTATCTTTTTCTTTATCGGGTTATAATGTTCTTTATTATCCATAAATGAGTGAGATCATGTGGTATTTTTCTTTCACTGCCTGGGTTATTTCACTTAGCATAATGGTCCCCAGTTCCATCCGTGCTGCTGCAAATGGTAAGAATTCCTTCTTCTTTATAGCAGTGTAGTATTCCATTGTGTGGATGTACCATAGTTTTCTAATCCACTCATCTTCTGATGGGCATTTAGGCGTTTCTAAATCTTAGCTATTGTAAATTGGGCTGCTATGAACATAGGGGTGCATATATCCTTTCTGATTGGTGTTTTTGGTTCCTTGGGATATATTCCTAGAAGTGGTATTACTGGGTCAAATGGCAGTTCCATTTTTAAATTTTTGAGGAAACGCCAAAATGTTTTCCATAATGGCTGCACCAATCTGCACTCCCACCAACAATGAAAGAGGGTTTGTTTTCTCGGCATCCTCTCTAGCACTTGTTTGCTTGTTGATTTGTTAATGATAGTCATTCTGATAGGTGTGAGGTGGTACCTCATTGCTGTGATTAGCATCTCTCAGATGATTAGTCTTTGCTTTTCATTGAAGTCTCTTCAATTGTGAGTAGCTTGAATTTCCATAAATTTTCTTTTAGTTTTTCCTCTAGGGCTCTAGGGAATAAGGGATGAATAGATATGAAAAAAATATTAACAGTAGGATGACAGGTAATGTGATTGGAGGAGGATTGGTACACAGAATTCTCTTGCGATGATTCCTTGAAGTGGAATTCCTAGGTCAGAGCAAATTTCAGAAATTGGCGAAACTGTTTCCCAAAGTGGCTGCACAGTTTTACATTCCTTCTAGCAATATATGAAGTTTCTAATTCCACCACATCGTCACCAACACCTGGTATTGTCTTTTTTATTCCAATCATTTTAGTGTGAAGCATGGATGCAAAACACTCATTATGATTCTAATGACTAATGTGCATGCTTTTTCGTGCTTATTGGCCATTTGTGTGTCTTCTTAGTTGAAACGTCTATTCACATATTTTGCCCATTTTATAAAATTGAGGCTTTGTCTTCTTTTGTTGTAAGAGTTATTTATATACTTCAAATACAAGCCCCTTATCAGGGATATAATTTGCAAATATTTTCTTCTAGTCTATGGCTTGTCTTTCAATTTTCCTAACGGAGTCTTTCGTAGCATAAAAGTTCCCGCTAACTTTCAATGCATACTCTTTCAAAGGAACTGTGTCATCAGATATACAATATTACTCTTGTATTTCTCGAGTTAAATGGAATCGGAACCCACTCTCTTTGCCTTTATTGCCATCATTTCAGGTACTTGAGGGGTGCACCAGGTTATTATTATCATATATTTTACTTACCTGGTAGTCAGCGTCTACTTTGCACAGAGGCTCTATTTAGTTATGCTTCCTAATTCTCACAGTTACATTGCAAGGGAGATGTTATGATTCCTATTTTAAAAATAAGGAAACCGAGGCTCAGGAGGTTTAGCAATTTGCCCAATACTAAAAAGGGAAGTGCCAGAAGCCGGATTGGAAGCCAGTTCTGTATCACTATATACCTGTGCTTCCCAGATGATGCCAATAGGGGTTTCCTCCGTAGTTGGAAGCAGCGGGTGAAACTTAAAAAGTTTTGATTGAGCTCTGTCCTTGGCCTAGGAGAGTTGGGAGAATAGCTTCCCATTTCTGTTCTGCCTCTTCATCTGCTAGCTGTAAAGTAGCCCCTGTTAGTCATCACAGCTAAAAAAAAAACCACACACACTTTTATTTCAAACAGTTAATTTTCATTAAGTGTTAATGAAAACACATAACAAATAATTACAATAAACATGGTGTCTGATTAAGATGAAAGGGATGGCAATTCTGTGAATTTTTAATCTGAAAAAAATAAAGAATGTTACGTTAATAAGCCTTAATTATATCATTAAATATTTAAAATCACCTCCTTTAATAGATTTTATTTTTATTTAATACATTCCTTTTTTAAATGTCTATAACACTTTCATGAGATTGGTACATAAAATCCTATCAACTGTTATGGCAAAAGAGAACTTTGTTAATATATTCATCATATTGATCTCACAACTCCCACTTTATTTGTTGTTCAGAGAAGCTAATAACCCTTTTACACTTTATTATAATTGATATTTTCTCCACATAGAGTGATAAATAATTAATACCATTACAGGGACATCATGTGCGGTACATTTATTTGGGGAGAAAAAAAACTATAACAAACCATTTGAGTAGAGTAGTGTATTATACATTCCATTTTAATACTCTACACTTACAATTAATGCTACATTTTACAGGAAAACATAATTAACTTTGGGAATCTGTCTTGCAATGACCACATTTAGGCAGCTGAAGCTAAGGCGGGGGATCTATTCTAAGCCAGCTCTCTGGTTTTTCCACATTTCAGCTGCTTCTGAAGGATCAGTAAAATTATACACCTATCACCATGTCTTTTCACACCTTGGGGAAGGTGTTTATAAAAAGGGACAGGATGGTCTTTTAGTCTTGGGCTCTCCACACAAAAGTTGAACTTGGTTTTTAAGTTTTGCTCAGTGTCGAGGGTCTTTTAATGAAAAAGCAACATTTCTCTTAAAATTGCTAATGCGATAATTAAATTCATTTGACCTTTCTCTCCCACCATCCCAAGAAGCCTGTTTAGGGAGGAAGAGATTGTAGCCATTGCTTATGTTGCCATGAGTGACTTAACTGTTTATATCTTCCAGGGATCCAACTGAATTAAACATTTCAGGGATGGGATCTGGTTATCTGGGTTGAGAAGCTAGCTCTGCCTCTTTCTAGCTTTGTAGTTTAGAGCAAGTTCCTTTAGCTTTCTGCAGTTTAGTTCCTTCCTACCAGATTGTGAGCCCCATGAGAGCTGGGACCATGTCAGTCTTATTAATTTTATTCCTCGGGCAGTGTCTGACCCATGGTGATCTTCAAATACATTTGAGAATGAATAAAGGAATGAATGATACAGTTATTGGATTGTGAAATGCTCATGAGTAGGGGAAATTACTTGATGTTTTTATGTAACGAAGTCAATGAGATCAGATGATCCATGGTGAAAAATAACAGAATAAAACAAAATAAAAAATGGACAAATTCTAAATGTTGGCAAAGACAAGTTGGAACTCTCATTTACTGCTAAAGAAATGTAAATCAGTGAAGCCACTTTGGAAAACAGGTAGTTTTCAATAAATTTCAGCATACCTATGGTGAACAATTCTACTTCTTGATACATATTTAAGAGAAATATGCACATATATACACCAAAAGATATGGACTAGAATATTTATAGCAGGTATGTTTATAAGAGCCCCAATCGGGGAGCAACTCAGATGTCCCCAATGGTAGAATGAATAGATTGTGATGTATGTAGGTGGGCACACGTATGTGTATATACATGATAGAATACTACTCGGTAATAACCACATGCTACCTTAGAGGTGAATCACACAGATAGAATTTTAAGTGAAAGAAACTAGATGCAAAGGAGTACGCAGTCATTTATTTAAAATTTAAGAACAGGCAAAAAATAATCTATAGTGATAAAAGTGAGAATAGCAGGTACCTGTGTATGTGTGTGTATGTGTGTGTACGTATGGTAGCGACAGGGGCCCATGAAGCCAGAGGCACAAGGGAGGAATCTGGGTGCTAGTGTTCTCTGTTTCTTAATCCAGGTGATGATTAGCCAGGAATGATTACACACAAAAATACTTTTGAGCTATCCCCTTACAATCTGTGAATGTTTCTACAAGCATGTTATATGTCAATGAAATACTTATTTTAAAAGGCTCCATTAAAATCTATGAAGCAGGTCCAAGCAAGATAACCAAGAAGTTCAAAGTGTGAATGCCAAAGACAGGTCTAGATCAATGATAAAAGGTTTTGTTTTCACTTGTGTGACATTGCATGGAGTAAAGCAATGAACTAAATCTTGGGAGACTTTGCCATCTGATCTCTCACCACTTGGAGATGGGTTTGCCCTTTTGTGTGTTTCTATATAGAGAGGGCTCGTTTATCCTTTTAACTAATGTCACTGGTAACTCTACTATGTGGCCAGCTTTGGTTTGGAGGTGCTAGTTTGGAGTAGCCGGGTCCTTAATTATTCAGAGATGGATAAACCAGTTGATGGGTTACCCAAGCCTTTCAGTATCTCTCTCTCTCCTCCATTGATAGCTCTCTAAGGTTTCTTCTGGCGGCAGCATTCTCTGGGATTCCATGTGGTTTATATTAAGGCGGGTGGTATCTTTATTATGTTGAACCCATGGAGGGGCCAGAGAAATGCATATTTTTGTTCTTGAGAAGAAAAGGTGATCTAGAAATCAGATTTTTATATGTGCTGTTTTTCTCTCTCTCTCTCTTTCTTTTTAATCATGAAGATTCTCTTCCTGGGAACACTGGGGACTTGAGTCTAATGACCTCATTTCCTCTAAAGTCTTTGATGTTTTGTTTGCTCTGCCTGAAGTATTTTACTATAGTGCTGGTGAAACCACCCAGAGGAACCTACAACTGAATGGCTGCCCGATGGTGGCAGCAGCAGTTCTTGGCTTTGCCCTGAGACATGGGAGCTCATTGGAAGAGGTGGTGGCAGCAACAGTTCTTGGCTTTGCCCTGAGACATTGAAGCCCCCTGGAAGTAGCAAAAAGGCTGTCTGTCTGAAGGGTCCTTTTTTGTCTCCCTAGATGTATAGGTGGGATGGCAGGGTCAGATTAGTCAGTTTATGAGTTATTCAGAGGTGGATTAGCTAGCTGATGGATTATTCAGGCCTCCGTTCCTTTCCCATCTCTCTTACTCTGCCAGGCTCCTGTTTATTCCATTCAACATGGTTGTTCTTCAGATTTTAGAAAGAAGCAGGGACAGAAGATATAATGGTGACTGCTTGTTGGGGTTAGGGTTAGGGTTAGGGTTAGGGTTAGGGTTATGATCAGAGGTATGAAAATTGGTCTACTGAGTGCCTTGTGCGGCTGTTGGGGGCAGGAGCTTACTGGAACTCGGCTGCCTAGACTGTTTCAAAGCATACACCAACCACTTTGAAGAACAAATCTGACACCTAGCTATGAGCGAGGAGTAAAATTGGCTTTAAGTGAAGTATGAAGGACTTTGAGAGCTGGGTGCCCATCCCAAGGACACTATTCAGCTAGACTACTAACCTTAGGCTCTCCAATGTGCATTTGAGCATAGTATTCTTCGGATTGCCTATTGATTTTATTTAACTTAACATCTATTGAGTTCATAATTTGTAAAGCTTCTTTGTTAAGAAGCTTTACAAACGGTATTACGATTACTTTTTACTGCAGGTTGTAGTGAATCTAACAACAGCTTAAACTATAAAGTCAATTAATGGTTAAACCTAACAGAAAGTTTAGAGATAAGGATACCATTGTTGGTACAGAACTATAGAGATGTCCATGATTTTCTGATTTTTGTTGTACTATTACCCTCAGCATATTTAAAAATTTTTTATATGGTTGAAAATGGCTTTTGAAGTTCAACATCATCATATCCTCAGGAGGATGAGGAACAGTGGGGGCAAATGGTCTTTCTCATCCCACTGCTCTCTCTTTTGTTAAGAAAACAACTTTTCCAGAAACCGGAAACACAGTTCTTCTCACATCTCATTGGCCAGAACTGTTAGCACACACTCACACCTAGACCAATAAGTAGTAAAATGAAATGATTTACCACACTGATTTAAACCAGTCAAAATTTCCAGTTTGGCTCAGTGGTAGAGCATCAGTCTGCGGATCGAAAGGTCCCGGGTTCGATTCCGGTCAAGGGCATGTACATTGGTTGCGGGCACATCCCCGGTAGGGGGTGTGCAGGAGGCAGCTGGTCGATGTTTCTCTCTCATCAACGTTTCTAGATCTCTATCTCTCTCCCTTCCTCTCTGTAAAATATCAATAAAATATATTTAAAACAAACCAGTCAAAATTAACTCCTCTCCCATCTGGGATCATGATCAACATAAATAAAATAAGGAATTGGTAGCAATGAATAAAGGAAAATGAAAAGGGTAGATAACCAATGGTGCCTGCCATCAATTTATTTGCTCAGGGTTGGAATGGGCTGAGTCTACAGAAAGAAGATCCTTAAGGAATGACAAAAATAGGAAAAGTGAGGATGGATATTTGTTGATCACTCCTGGCTCAGTAAACAATATCTGTGCAGTTGAGGATCAAGGCTTCTAATTCTCAGTTCTATGTGGCTTATTTTCATTGTTATTAACAATATAGTTGTTGGTGACATTGTTGTCTTACTTGTAGAACAGAAAAAAGCTCATGAGCTGGGAGTTTTAATAAAATGGTATTTTCACAGGACTTGAGGTTGGAAATTATTGGTAAGCATTGATGAAAGTCATCTATGAATTGGAAATATTCATTGCATATCTCTTCATGACTAAAGATATCAAAGATAATGGGAGGGGCACTTTACAAAATATATGTATATTTTAAATGTATTCATCTGAACTGATGATCAAGATCAAAATACAGGGTGGAGCAAAAGTATGCTTAAAGTTGTGAGTACTCGAAAGGCAGATTTTCTTATTTATTAATTATTGTATTATTTTCCATATGAACAACTGTAAATCTACTTTTGCCCCAAACTGTATCATCTCAGTTTCTTCACCACAATTCAGTTTGTAAAGGATAGTTTAAAGTGCTCTTTAAAAAGACATTTAAATGTCTTGCTTAAATATCCACTGTACCTAACCAGCCATATGCTAGGATTTCCATGGGACTCTACTGCTGTTACCTCCAGTTCAAATATTTAAATTCACACCTGCCTTTTTCCAGTAAGCCTGCTGCTCTTCTCATGTTCCTTATCTGGCTTATTGTATCATTGTGAATCAAGTTTTGAAATGGTTATTCTTGATGACTTTCCTCTTCACCACATTCAATCAGTTGTCAAATCTTATCAGTTCTATCCTTACCACGTTTCTCATGTTTATCCCCTTTCATTTGTATTTCAGGCCATCAGACTATACATCA
This sequence comes from Vespertilio murinus, assembly GCA_963924515.1. Classification (NCBI taxonomy): domain Eukaryota; kingdom Metazoa; phylum Chordata; class Mammalia; order Chiroptera; family Vespertilionidae; genus Vespertilio; species Vespertilio murinus. The sequence goes on along the minus strand of OZ004715.1, from coordinate 20,469,659 downwards.
AAATGCTGAGAATGGTGATTATCTCTAGGGGATTTTTCTGTGTTTGGAGGACTTTTGTAAATTTTTCAGATTTTCTTTTTTTTTTTTTTTTTTTTTTATTTTTTTTTTTTTTTTATTTTATTTTATTTTATTAAGGTATTTTCTGTGTACATAGTTTACCATTGCCCCCCCCCACCTCCCATTTATGCCCTCCCTCCCCAGAGTTCTGTGTTCATTGGTTGTACTTGTTCATGTACATGTTCATGCATACCAGTTGTACTTGTTCATGTACATGTTCATGCATACCAGTCCCTCGGTTGTTCTCCTATCTCCCCCCAGGTCTCCTTCCCCACCCCGCTGTCATTTGGCAGTCTGCTTGTTTTATGGTGACTATCTCAGGACCATATGAATAGAGTCCGCTCCTCCTCTGGTTTTCAGCGCCCCTTCCCCTGGGTCCCACTGCTTCCCCTGGGACACTCGGCTCACCCGGGGCACTCGGCCCCCTGGGACACTCGGCTCACCCGGGGCAATCGGCCCCCTGGGACACTCGGCTCACCTGGGACACTCGGCTCACCTGGGGCACTCGGCCCCCTGGGACACTCGGCTCACCCGGGGCACTCGGCCACCTGGGACCCACGGCTCACCCGGGACACCCTTCCCCTTTGGGGGGTACGGCTTACCCGGGGCACATGGCCCCCTGGGACACTCGGCTCACCCGGGGCACTCGGCCCCCTGGGACACTCGGCTCACCCGGGGCACTCGGCCCCCTGGGACACTCGGCTCACTAGGGGCACTCGGCCCCATGGGACACTCGGCTCACCCGGGGCACTCGGCCCCCTGGGACACTCGGCTCACCCGGGGCACTCGGCCCCCTGGGACCCACGGCTCACCCGGGACACCCTTCCCCTTTGGGGGGTACGGCTTACCCGGGGCACATGGCCCCCTGGGACACTCGGCTCACCCGGGGCACTCGGCCCCCTGGGACACTCGGCTCACCCGGGGCACTCGGCCCCCTGGGACACTCGGCTCACCCGGGGCACTCGGCCCCCTGGGACACTCGGCTCACCCGGGGCACTCGGCCCCCTGGGACACTCGGCTCACCCGGGGCACTCAGCCCAATGGGACACTCGGCTCACCCGGGGCACTCGGCCCCCTGGGACACTCGGCTCACCCGGGGCACTCGGCCCCCTGGGACACTCGGCTCACCCGGGGCACTCGGCCCCCTGGGACACTCGGCTCACTAGGGGCACTCGGCCCCCTGGGACACTCGGCTCACCCGGGGCACTCGGCCCCATGGGACACTCGGCTGACCCGGGGCACTCGGCCCCCTGGGACACTCGGCTCACCCGGGGCACTCGGCCCCCTGGGACCCACGGCTCACCCGGGACACCCTTCCCCTTTGGGGGGTACGGCTTACCCGGGGCACATGGCCCCCTGGGACACTCGGCTCACCCGGGGCACTCGGCCCAATGGGACACTCGGCTCACCCGGGGCACTCGGCCCCATGGGACACTCGGCTCACCCGGGGCACTCGGCCCCCTGGGACACACGGCTCACCCGGGACACCCTTCCCCTTTGGGGGGTACGGCTTACCCGGGGCACATGGCCCCCTGGGACACTCGGCTCACCCGGGGCACTCGGCCCCATGGGACACTCGGCTCACCCGGGGCACTCGGCCCCCTGGGACACTCGGCTCACCCGGGGCACTCGGCCCCCTGGGACACTCGGCTCACCCGGGGCACTCGGCCCCCTGGGACACTCGGCTCACCCGGGGCACTCGGCCCCCTGGGACACTCGGCTCACCCGGGGCACTCGGCCCCCTGGGACACTCGGCTCACCCGGGGCACTCGGCCCCCTGGGACCCACGGCTCACCCGGGACACCCTTCCCCTTTGGGGGGTATGGCTTACCCGGGGCACATGGCCCCCTGGGACACTCGGCTCACCCGGGGCACTCGGCCCAATGGGACACTCGGCTCACCCGGGGCACTCGGCCCCATGGGACACTCGGCCCCCTGGGACTCTCGGCTCACCCGGGACACCCTTCCCCTTTGGGGGGTACGGCTCACCCGGGGCACTCGGCCCCCTGGGACACTCGGCTCACCCGGGGCACTCGGCCCCCTGGGACACTCGGCTCACCCGGGGCACTCGGCCCCCTGGGACACTTGGCTCACCCGGGGCACACGGCCCCTCTAGGGTGTTGGGGTCGCATATTGGAGGTGCTGCGCTAGCTCCTTGCTAGCATGGCGGTCAGGCTGGGACAGCTGCAGTTGTGCTGAGATGGTTGCAGGTGGGGGGACCACCTTTAAAGGTGTCTCGTTCGGTGTGGGAGCGGAGCAGCTGCAGACATGGAGGCTAAGTTCTGAGGTTGCCCACTCCCTGAGCCCAAGGCGTGGTGAGCTCTGTTCTTGGTGGATTTCCTTTATTCTCGGCGGCAGTGGCGGGTGGCGGTGCCAGGTGCAATATTGACGGTTGCTCCTGTGGTTCAATTACCACTGTAGTTTTAAAGTTCACATGGCGGTGGTGGTGAGAGCTTCTGCTTGGCCATGTGGCATCAGAGGATGGGCTCGCCTGGGTGGGTAATGGAAGGCTCCGTGCCATTTCCTCACCAGCGCGCTCCATCTCCCTCCCAGCATGATGGGTGTGCTGGGAAGATTGTGGGCGGGCTGTGATGGCTGCATGGGGAGAGTCCGCCCTCAATGGTGTCCTCTTTGTTGCGGATGTGGAGCTGCTGTGGATGCAGAGGCTAATTTCTGAAGCCACACTCTCTATGAGCCCGGTGCGTAGTGAGCTCTGATTTCGGTGGATTCCCATTCTTGGGCGCGGCGGTGGGTGCGGCAGCGATGGTAGCTCCTGTGGCTCAATTTCCCCAAGACTACTCGGAAGAGATGACTGCTCAGGCTGAGGCTTGCCAAGGTGGTGAGGGAGGCAAACCGGGCTTGGGATATGAGGTGCCAAAGGCACGCTGAGTACGATCCCTTCCGGACTCACACAGGTGGCTCAGTATGGCAGAAGAGTATCCGAACAGGGTCAGGGCCATGGTCCAGGCGCTCGCCGACGGCTCGCCGCCGCCCGCCGCCGGTCCACGCGCTCCGCCCCGGCCGCCCGGAGGTCGCCGCTCCCGCCGGCGGCGCTCGCACCTCGGAGGGGGGCGGGCGGCGGAGGGGCGTGGTGGGCGCCGGCGCGCTGGGAGGCTGCAGGCCGGGACGCCGGCGGCCGCTGCCGGGCGGGGAGGCTGGGCTGCGGCGGCGGCGCGGGGCGGGCGGGGAGGCGGCGCCGCGGCGGGCGGCGGCGCGGGGAGAGGAGCGGCCTGGCAGAGCCCCCGGCGGGGCGCGCTCACTCCGCATCCCGCGGCCTGGCAGTCGCCATCTTGCGATAGCGTCTCCCGCTGGATCGGCCGCCAAATTTTTCAGATTTTCTATAAACACTTTTTATTGACAGATAAATATAAAAATATAATAAACTGTTTTCTTTAGAGCTGTTAATTTGGTTATTCTCAATGTCCTTCATTTATCTAATTCATATATAGGGATTATTCCTCAATATATGATGCATGTGTCTATCTCTGTCAGAATATAATTTTCTGGAAGATATAACCCTAGCCCTTTGACATCCTATAGAGGCTAGGCATTCCATCAATGGGTGCTCAGTTAAATTTAATTGATATTTTGGATGGAGGTAGAAACCGCACAAAATTTTATCGTTAGGATATTTTGTCTATTAAATAACCATAACAAATCCTAAAAATGTCATCCATAAAAATCCCGAAATAACTGAGAATTTCAAAAGGCAGAGAATAAGACAATAGGAGGAGAGGGAGGGAGGGAGGGAGGGAGGGAGGGAGGGGAGAGAGAGACAGAGAGAGAGAGAGAGAGAGAGAGAGAGAGAGAGAGAGAGAGAGAAACTACCAGCTTCCTTTGAAAGTCTGCCATTAAGCCTGCCATCAACTCAAAAATTTATTTCGTTCTCTCTAACTTTCTTCAACTTTTAGTTATAACCTTTTTGTACATTCTTTCACTAATATTCCTTCTTATTCTGGACTTTGAGTTGAGTTATATCATTAAGAGTCTGGGAAGTTCAGCACAGTTGAATATTAGGATATTACAGAATTGAGAATCATTTATTCTAGATCATTAATATGTACTGCACATCTATTTCGCCTAAAATTTTGACAAAATCTTTGACAAAGCCTGAGGGAAAGCAGTTCCCAGGGAAGAGAAAAAAGAAATTTCATTCTAGACTAGATGGCATCTTGCTTTCCTACTAAAGTTCCCAAATATTGGCAATTCATGATTTTGGTGTAAATTATACACTTTGATATGTACAAGGGTTATGGAGCATTTTATATTAAATAATAATATTAATTTATTTGAATGAACTTAGGACAGTTTAATCTGACATCTAATGAAATAAATGACACTAAGTATGGCACGCTAACCTTTTATAGACTTAAATTCTGGAACAGTGAAGTTGCCATTTTTGCTGATCTTTGTAGATATGATTTAGTTCCTTCATTTAACAACTCCAATCTTCATTTTACAAAATTTCTGGATACTTCTCCATAGATTGCTCAGTCCTTCTTGTACTCATTAACCTGTAATAATTATATCTTGCTGTCACAATAAAACCTTATTTCTTGTTGAGATTGTATTGAAACATAAGCATGCTTGTCACAAATTGTGTTCAGGGACTCATATTTTGATAAATGATTAAATGTCTCTCCTATTGTTGGATCCTCTCTCCCTGTCTCAGCATTCTTTATATGAGAATTGTTCCCATCAACAGAGTAGCTTTGTTTGTATATTTTCACTATACAAATAGTGATATTTGTATATTTCAGGGAGAAGGAACAACATGGTTCTTTTTTTAAAAAAAAAAAGTGCTGATATAATCAATCACACAAATCATTTAAAACAAACAAACAGAAATAAATGACAAACTAATACTGATGACAAGTTTTTAACATTTTTAAAACAGACAAAATACCTGCTTTCAAAGACTCCCAGAGAGATGGAATAAGACAGACTATGCACTGACCTGCATGAGCAGGCCAGTGGACACCGAAAGGGCACACGCATCTCTGGGAATCTTCACTGAGCCTGGGCTTGGATGTCACAATATATGCAGATTAAGTGTCTTTTGGATTCAAATGAATCTCCAGGCTGACCAGGTTTCCCTTCTATGGCCAAAATGAAACCAGTCACAGTCAAATCAGTTGGTTCCTGCACACTTTGAACAAATTGTAAGAGCTTTTAATACAATTCAACAAAATGGAAGGGAATCAGAGAAATCACTCATGCATGCACCCCAAATCTTCCCTTTTCCTCTCTTCAGGACAAACACTTGTATCCATACAAGTTTATTCTTTTCAATAATAATAATAACATTTAAATAATTATTATGAAGTGCCAAACACTGTTTGATCCCTTTTATATATAGTGACTAATTTAATCTTCACACAACCCCATGAGGTGTGATTATCCTTATGCTTTACAGGGGAGGAAACTGAGGCGATGCTAATTTATATCTTCAAGGTCGCATGGCGCAGTAGTAGCAAAGGATTCAAATCCTGGCAGCTGCACCAGAATCTGTGCCCTTAATGCTGATGCATTTCTCTCTTCTGATGATATAGGCTCCTTGAGGTGGAGATTTCTTTACTCGGCTACAGAGTAGAAATGGCCAGGATTTCAGAGGCAGTCAGAATTGGATCCCTGGATTCAAATTCTGAGAATTCACAAATTGCTGTACATTGCCCTCTGCCCCACCCAAAGGTCCTGATTTATAGTTTCAGCCAATTTTCATAATGTACATACTCCCAACATGGCTGATTTCAAATTACCAGCAGTTTAATAGCTTGCTTGCAAAATTTCTGAAATGTTAATAATCGGTTCCTGCAAGCTGATATGCACGGCTCCAACACGTCACTGATGGAGGATGGGCAACTTGTGCATCCTGTTCCAACTCCTGGGTCACTGTGATCTAGAATAGTGGTTGGCGTGTGGTGGTTGCTCGTTCACGTTTATCAGATGAAGGCATGAGAATGCCGCACCTTCTCATACTCTCAGTTTACGATATCAGTAAAATATTCATCCTAGTAGTATCAGATAGGCTGTGGGATGGATCAAATATTGGTTGGGGGAAAAAAAAGCCTGCAAAATGCCCAACCGAATGCCTGGCATTTAATGGAATGCATGCTGAAATTCTGTCCTTTTGAACTGATTTTACTTGCAAAGAGTCTTCTATCTAGCAGGAAGGCATTGAATGAATGAATGAATGAATGAATGAATTTATGAACAAGTAAGTAATTTAATGAAATTAGTGAGTTGCATCAGTGTCAAGTAGGAAGAGGCTATTTTTGCCTTTATCACTGTGCAGTGGGTGGAAGTATGTGGCAGCATTTATGCTTTGTGACTTCACCCTAATTTTAAAGGCCCTTCTTGCCTTAGTACAAGGAAATGAACTCAAATGCCGAAAGAGGCCACACTGTTAATGTAAATGATTAAAATGTTCCATGTGAAGACAGTAGGGAGTGGCTGGAATTAAGACAAACTAGAGATCACACACCCACCATGCAGGCACACAAATTAAAACAATTTTAAGACTTCTGTGGGAGCTAAATAAAACATGTCTTGGATTGGGTTTGGCTCAAGGGCCTCCAGCATTCAGCCTTTATTTTTGTAATGGTGAAAACCATGGACTCTGGGGCCAACTCTGGCCTGATTTGAAATCTGGTTCTGCCACTTACCAGCTAGTGGCCTTAGGCAAGTTGCTTAAATTCCCTTCTGCCACATCCAAGGGGCTGCAGTGACCCCCAAAGGAAGGGGCTCTAGCAGTGGTCAGGAGCAAGTCCAGGGGTGCCTATGACAAAGTACTCATCCTCAGATAACTCACAGGGCAACACCTATTAGGCATTGGAGACCTTATAGCTGGTTCTCAGACTTGGTTGCCTGTTAGGATCACTTGGAGAATTTAAAAATAGTGATTCCTGACCAGCGGGTATAGCTCAATAGTTGAGCATTGACCTGTGAACCAAGAGGTCACTGTTCAATTCCCAGTTAGAACACATACCTGAATTGTGGCCTTGATCTCCTGAGGAGGTAGCCGATGGATGATTCTCTCTCATCATTGATGTTTTTCTCTCTCTCTCCCGCTCCACAGTCAATAAAACAAACAAACAAACAAACAAACAAACAAGCAAATAAAGTGATTCCTGCCCTGGCTGGTTAGTTGGAGTATCATATTGTACACCTAAAGGTTGCAGGTTCAATTCCTGATTAGGGCATATACCTAGCAAAATACTGATGTTTCTTTTGTACATTGATGCTTTTCTCTCCCTTCCTTTCTCTCTAAGAAATCAATAAAAACCATATCCTAGGGTAAGGATTCAAAAACACTGTGACTTCTGGATTCTAAACCTTGAACTTAGATGTAATGGATCTGAAGGGTGTGGAGGGGTGGTCTGGGCATCAGGTGATTCTAATGTGAAGCCACGGTTGAAAAACACGGGCCTAGAAGATGCAATGAGGAAACAAATTATATGATTTTTAGGAACACTGTGTGAATTACTTTCATGTACCTTTGCAGCATGCTATTTCCTTTAACAAATGAATGCACCAAAGCTATTTCCACTGGACTTCAAGTCTTTATAAAACACAGCCATAAAAATGCCCAACTCTGTTCTCATGCATAGTGGCATTTATTCAAACAGCTCTCTGTTGAAAAAAAAATTGCTTTATGGGATATATCGGATAACATGTGATTGTTGCTTTAAAACTCGAATACTCCATCAGTCATCTCTCTCTGCTTGAATTCTGCCTTGCACTGCTCCCTATACAAGCCGCCACCGAGAAAAAGCTCCAGAGTCTCACCTAATTTGCCTTGAGCCTGCTTACCTATTTAGGGTAGGGTCCCAGACTTGATGAGAGATTCTTTGGGAAGCCAAGTGCAAGTTTTTGCTTTCGACTATTTATAGCAATCAGCTGGCTTTTCCAGCCCCTCATTAGATCAATCATGGCCATTGTCTTAGAGTTGAGTGGGAAATCGCTACAGGTGGAAGAAGGCGCGATGCCTCGAATTCAGCAGCGGCCCCCCTAACAGGAAAGCTGCGAGGAATCGCAATCAAATAGGAGACATGTCGGGGGAATGGGGCTGCTTCCAAGGCAGGATTTCTGAAGGACTTCCTGGAGTCGGGGTTGAACATAAAATAAATTGTAGAGAGAAGCTGCAAAAACAAACCCGCATGGACACAAGAGAAGCCCATCCTTTCTTTCCGGCACGTCACATGTCTGGTGCCGGGCTTTCAGCGTTAGCACAAATGCCACTTGGTACTGGCACACATAGATTTGGCAGGGGCTTATCTTCTTTACAGGCCATTTACTTGGGAATGTGTTTTACAGGTGGCCCTGGGCATTGGGTCCAAACCCCCGGCTTCTGTTAGCATGGTATGCTGCACATCTCGGAGGCTGAGTCATGTGTCACATGTTATGGGCTGCTGGGAGCCAATAATTTGGGAAGTTCTCCCTTTTTCCTCTCTCTGATTTTCCCCTGGCCGGTTGGGCAATGACAGTCAAAAGCCAGCTGGACCCATCAGGAGGGGTGGGCTGATTGCTGGAGTCCACATTTCTGCTCAGGCCCACACGTGGGGGTCTGTGGTGACCCTGGGAGCAGGTGGGCCATCTTTGGCACCCCCCTCCATTAAAACCTGCCTCGGAAATCAGCTTATTTGAAGGAGTTAATGAAAGTGCTAGATATTTTCTACCCACTGGCAGAGGGGAAAGTAGTGCACACGTCTGAATAAATAACTGAAAATGGCTTCTCACTGTTCAGGAAGTACAATCAATTTGAAATTAGGATTATGGAAACATCTGCGAAAATTCAAGTGTCATCTCAATTTGAGCTCATTCAGATCCTGTATTTTTCAACTTCCCAAGCAGTGCATTTAAAATCTAATCCTAATTAACACACATAGTTTAATTATAGCCAACAAAATATTCTACAAAAAAATTGTGTGTGCTGCTTGGGGGGATGGGTGGGGAGGGAGGAGGCGAGGGGGGAAACCAGACAAATGTTCCCTGATTGTAAAAATTCTTGTTTGGTTAATAATATAAATCCTCAAGATTCTAAACACACGCTGAAGTTTGCTTACCAGGAGTTGGAGGGACATAAAAAAGCACGGAGCCTTCTTTCGTCTCGCAGCCCTACTTTCCCCCGCCTATCTTCCTATTCCTTGTTAACCTGGACAGAACAAAGACCTTGTTATTTTGGCTCAGACACTCACTTTTGTGAAGACCTTTGTTTATTTTCATTCTCTGATCAGAAGATAAACCTTTATGGTTGTGTTTGAGTACAAATAAAGAAATAAATCAACTTGCATAAAGCAAACTTTATGGTCTGTTGTTTTAGTGATGAGAAACACCTCTAAGGATTTGGAGGTTTAACTCAGAGGCACACCAACACGTTTGGATGCTTTATTAGAACCTCATCCTAATCAACCAAAACACAGCAAACAGCCATCTCGCAGAATTATCGGTGCTTTCCCTTCCCAAACCTGGCATAAATGGAATGTACAAAGGGAATATAAATGTAAAGAAAAAGAGAACAAAAATCATGGGAGGGAAATCCCACCCAGAAGTTCAAAAATAATTTTAACTAAAATTAACTCTTAGAGAGAGCTTAAAACTTCCAGTCTTGGTCGATTCGGATCATTATTTTGGTGAATAATAAATCTAAAAGGGAAAAAAGGAAGATTTCCTTATTATCTTTTAAGTATTTCCTTTCGTGTTACTCATATTAACATACAGAGGGTTAACTACTACTCTAGATTCTGTTAGCAGAAATTAATTGTATCCTATTGTTGAGGGGGAAAAGCATCCTAATTCTTGGTGTTCTGAAGATTTTACTGTGGTATTAGTTGTAATGAAATTTGACCCTCTGTTAATATTATGTTGGTCTATTATTTTGAGGCTAAGGTGGCGATATTTCTTATTAGATTAACGCCACTGTAATTTCCCACACCTAAGTCCAGTCTTGAAGGCAGAAGTCATTTTCTTTGGCAATTAATAGCCTGTACACTTGCTTTGTTTATGAATCAATTCCCTTCCTTTCCCACCATGATTTTTAGAAATTTATAAAAATGGGACAATTTTCTGATTAATAGTAATAAGTGAATTACGGAGGAGGTGCGATGACATTTTGTTAAAAAGAACCCTGCAGAACCTAGTGGCTCAGGAAGGCCTATATAATGGAAACAATAAGGGGTTTCTTTACTTAAAGAATAATATTTATAGACTAGAATTAGTCTTGAAAATGGTCTGCAGAGTACACATTTTATCAAATGTTATTGACTAGTGCACAGTTTGAAAGTTTTACTTTTTAAAAATCAATTCTTACACTTTCTTATTTCCTTTCCCCATTTCTCTCCTCCTCTCTCTTTTCTAGTGGCTTGCCCTCTAAATTCCATAAAAGAAGAGACTCTGTATCAATCAATAACAAAGGAATAGATATGAATTGAATAAAAATGATTATTCATTGATTTACATGATGAAATTAGATATTTGATTTTTGGCTGGATGTAGGATGGAGGCAGGTAGCTGTAGAATCTAGCATAATAACCTCATGCTGAAAAAGGTAGCAAACAATTACCATTCATTTTCTAAAACAACATTTTATAATGAAAAAGGTGAAAGCAAGTCACAAGGTAAGAATGACAAGATTGCAAAGGATTTGGAGGTAGGCATTGGGGCCAGACCACGTGGATTCAAATCTCATGTCACCTCTTATTTGCTGTGTGGAATAGCAAGTTGCTTAACCTAGGTGAAGGTTGGTATCCACATCTCTACCATGGACCTGGGTTTTTAATATGAATCAGATGAGATAATGCTTTTAAAGTGCTCAGCAAATTGCCTGGAAACTAATTTAAGACCCTAAATTAAGTTATTATTATTAATTAGAAATACCTTCATTCTTGGCCTAATAACTCAAAGGTCTGAAGGGAAAAAAATACCAGCTGCTGAACTGTACAGAACCCCAGACATTTTTTAGCTGTAGTAATTGTGAAACACAAGCGATACATACAAAACTGGAGTCTTGAGAAAGAATTTTTATTGCTATGGCTAAGCTACAAATAAGCAAGGGTGATAATTTTGCTATTAACTTGTTCATGTGTGATAAAGACAAGGTGGGTAGGGTTGATCAAAGATTATTGGCATTCACAGATCATGATTCACAGATCATGTGATCAAAAGACTAAAGATGGGGGGAGACTAAAGATGGGTGGCAAGAGAGACTGTAGGGAAGATATAGAAAGGAGTGGAAGGTTAAAGATGTGACTTTTAACACACCTTTGTGTGTTTGGGGGCCTGTAATAGAGGATTAGAAGAAAGACTAAATGTCTAATGTTCGTATTTTCAAGCCAAAGTGTCACAACCAGCCAATATATAGCAAGTAGAGTCAGTTGGAAATGAAACATGGTATGGAAATTTGGATTTCCACTTACAATAGACTCAATGATGTGGCTACCTGTTTTAAGGTCCATTCCACCTATAGTTGTAATATCGCCACCAGCTTTGTTCCTTGGCCAGAGCTGATTAATGTAGGGTAGAAATGCCTGGTGTAGCTGGATAAAAGAGACTCTCTTTCCATGGATTTGAAACAAACTGAGAAACTTAGAGGCTGGTGGTTTGAAGCTTTGTTTCATTATCAGTATTTGTGAGTTCCTACTGCATGGGTCCACTTTCATCCCAAGACATTGTTCAGCTCTTCCTTAGTTCCATGAGCTATCTAGTATTTTTGCAGTAAATATTACTTCCCTCCTGTTTGCATTAGTTCACCAGCATTTGCTTGCCACTCAAAGGACCTCACATAACTTATCATCTGTATCCTTCTATTCTCCAACACTGGTGGTTACACAAGCATACGTGGTTAAGAGGATTGTACAGCTAAGTGTAATAAAGTTGTTGGTCCTGCAGAACAAGCCAGTTCCATAATTTAGAAAAACAAAACAAAACAAAACACAAATCTTATAATAGCTTATTTCATTTTCCAAGTTTAGGGAAAAATAGTGTGTAGTAGGCAAGCAGTAGAGTTTGAATCTATCCTACATTTACTACCATGTTTCCCCAAAAATAAGACATCCTCTGAAAATAAGACCTACTTCATGGAAACATAATACATTCCCTGAAAATAAGACCTAGCACATCTTTGGGAGCAAAAATTAATATAAGACACTGTCTTATTTTCGGGGAAACAGGGTATGTGTCTTTAAACTATTTAAACTCTATGGGCTTGGTTTCCTTTTCTGACAAAATGGAGATAATATAGGGCTGTCTGAGGATTAAATGGGGACATGCATATAAAACAAATTTATATGGTACTTTTTTTCTGGTTGACTTACTAGTATATTATTATGAGATATCTCAGAAAACAAGATCAACATTACTTTTTCCATTTCATAGTTTCAAAAATGAAGCTCTAAAAAGGTGAAATGACTTGTCTAAGGTCACACAATGCTAGATAGAACTAGGGCCATAATTTCAATTTTCTAATAAGTTTCCTACAAATATTTATTGAGTGTTTACAACGTACCAGATTTAGGGAATCCAGGTTCTCGCTTTCATAAAACTTATAGTCTGGTGCAGGGATCAGGTAACTACCACCTGTGAGGCAAACCCAGCTCTTGTTTGCTTGGGTAAATAAAGTTTTATTGGAACATAGCCATGTTCCTTAGTTAAGTATATTGTCTGTGGTGCTTTCCTGCAATGGTGGGAGAATGGAGCAGGTGTTACAGAGACTGTGTGGCCCTCAAAGCCTAAAGTATTTACTATCAGATTCTCTTTACAGAGAAAATTGCCAAGTACTGACCTAGTGGATATATGATTTATTGGTCTAGAAATTGTTGTGTTTTTAATTGTAAAGGGCTAATTAAAACAAGAAAACAATTCTCTAAGAATATGAACAAATTTTAGTTATTATAGCTTTCATCATACCCAATACAGTCCTCCCCCTCGCCCTCCTCCCCCACCACACACACTTTCTAAGAGAAGCCTTCTCTTTTTGCAACTCCGGGAAGGTGGGAAGTCATTTCTGATGGATCCACATTTCCTCTGCATTTAATCCTGCATTATTCTTCAGACCAATAACCTTGTACCCTTGTACACCGTCCTGGCTTTTCTGACTACAGAGAAGAAACAATGTGTTATGTCACTCAACTTGGCTAAATTGCAAAACTTCGTGACAGACACACCCTTTAGCCTGGCAGCCTAGAAACTGTTCCTTGCATCCATTCCTTAGTAATAATAAAAAAGTTGCATATCTACATGCACTTGAAATATTAAATAGTTGCGTCATTTCAGCTTTCTAGCTTCAGACTTTGAGTGCTTCTAACTGCTTTAATCTTCCTCACCTAAAATATCCACGGTGACAGATGTGGCAGGGTTGTTCCTAAAAGAAGTAGAGATTCTTCCACAAAATATGGTTGAGTACAGCAATGCCATTACCTGACCAAGTCCTCCTCGCCTTGTTGATGAGGGCAAGGAGGGACCTTTGGAGCACAAGATCCTTGTCCAAGCATCTCACTTCCTGGCTGGCCCCGATGACACCCACTCTGGAATAGCTTTGCTTAGGAAAGGCACATGGAGAAAAAACCATCACAGATGGGCTGTGTTGCTGGGATACATTGAACATTGGCATCTGATTCTGAAGGTATCATTGGGACTTATCTTCTTGATGAGCAGCGGCCTGGTCAAGTGCTGTGGATAAGGGTTCTGAGCCTTGCTTTAAAAGAGACAGGCTGGAATAATCACAGCAGGAACTTCTGGAGCCTGTAGAGTACAGAGCACACACACTTGAAACCTTGTTCATACAAGGTCTGGCTACCTGGCGCGAGTAAGCTGCTTCGAAGGGGAGGCACGTGCCAGACTATAACATAGAAAACTTGATTTTCTTCCATTACTTAGTAGACTGGAAAGAGAACACTGGTTTGAAAGCGATGAAGCCAGAGTCCTTGTCCTGACTGCTTCTAGTAAGCATGGTGACTTTGGGAAACCCCATATCCTCTCTGATCTCAGGCCGCTCGTCTGTAAGTACAATAGGTAGACCAGCATTTTGTACACTCTGTTCTCCATATACTGGTTTGGCAAGGTGTTAATGGGTGTTCCAGGGAAAACGCGTTCTGGGGCTGACCCTGGAGAACTGCATACCTCAGCAAGACTGTAAGGGTTTCTTTGCTGCAGGACTTCTCCAGTCTCTTAATAAGGGGGTGTGCACGTGACTATGTAGGAGAGAGGTGCGATATGTAGCATTTCCCCAATGCATTTGAAAGAGCTCCCCCAGCCCCCTTGTTCAGTGAGAAACCTATTCATATCTTGCACAAATGCTGCTTATTGAACACTGTCACTCTAAAGAATAATTAAGATGGATCATTTCATCCTCTTTATGTTCACATCCAGTGGCAATTGTTTCTACCTGCTCAGCCTGAGTGAAGCAAACCAAGTCAGGGAGGACTGGCTAGTTCTTAATGACTTTATCTCTCTCTTTTTGGTCAATTAAAAAAATGCTGAAAATCTCCTCACCTTCTGAAAGATCGCAAAGCAGAGCTCAGGGGAGGTTGGGAACTGCAGTTCTATTTGTTCAGATGGTTCTGGGTTCTGCCCGTGACCTAATGTAGGTCTGCTTCTCCCTTGCTGAGCTGCCTTTGCTACCTAATACCTGAAGCTCAGGGTTTCCATTTGAGACATGGCTCTAATTAAGAGATTAAAGAGCCAAAGACCTAGAAAGGTTGGGTTACTCCTCCTGGCTCGGTGCCATTTTCCCACCTGCTCATTCAAAGTATACATTTTTCTTTTTTTGAAATGATTCAACACTTTTATTCATGTCGAAATGAACATAGTTTCTTTCTAGATTTTCTGATTTCAAAATTCTGAGTAAGTGTATCAAAGAGGACCTTTTGGGTGGGTGGATGGGTGGGTGGTCAGGGGTGCATAGTTTCTCCTGTGGGGCTGGTTCTCTGAGAACACACTTGGTTTGCTAGTTGAGTAATTCAGTACTAATTAAAAGCAACAATCCAGGTGGGTTCTGGAAAACATTTTGAAGCTAGTGTCCTGCACAACCATGTCTTAATGCTCAGCAAATGTTCTCTTCCCAACTCTCTCCATACCAACTTGCTTTTCTCATTGCCTTATCAGCACATTCATACCTAATGTCCTTTTACCACTTGGTCTCTCCAGGCTCAAGAAGACATGCTATTCTCAGCCACTCTAAGGTCTTTGGGGCTTTGGTGAATGCTGTGAGGGGCCACCCAGGTTTCCTTCCAGGAGTGGAAATGTATACCTCCAGCTGCTGGACGTACATCTCCCAAATGTCAGACTCTAAAGGAACTGCCTTGGCTGTCCACTTTGCTCAACAACTGGTGGATTAAGGTTTTAAGACCTTTGTGCTAAAATTTAGAATAATTCTGACGGGCATCCCAGCTTCAGAACCCTGTGGTATTGACCAAGGCCTTCATTGATACTGGGTTTCAGCTCAACTTCTTCCTGCCCAATCCTGCTTCCTTCTCTTCGCCCAAGTTGGTCATCCTTGATACAATTCTAATCTTTACCTTACAGTCTGCATCCCAGAAAACTCAACATACAGTAGAGTCTTGATACATTACTAATCATTGGATGGATAGCTGTGTTTTAAAAGAATTCCATACTGTCAAAGGAAGCATCGCTGATAGTTCATCTGCTTGGCATTGTGACTTCTGGAAGGGAGAGGAAGGGTGGTTTATGGGTATAGAGGGAAGGAGTCTTCTTTTTAAATAATTAGTGGGATTTTGTGTGTGTATGTGTGTGTGTGTGTGTGTGTGTGTGTGTGTGTGTGTGTGTCTTATTTAAAACATCATTTACTAATCAAGAGTCATAGAGTTATTGGTCTATGTTTACTTCTAAAAATGTAAATTTTTTTTTACATTCCAATTTTATTTGGAATTGGTTTTGTGTGATTGGTTTTCCATTTTTATAAAGTAAAAAAAATCAATAAAATCAATTATATGCTGTTTAGGGTTATAAGCATTTGTGACAAAACTATGTACCAAAAAAGGAAATGATATACATAAAATTCAGGGTTACCATTACATAGGGAGGCAGGTTGGAATGAAGATTAACCTTAGCTGGTATGGCTCAGTGGAAAAGTCCTGGGCTCGATTCCGGTCAAGGACACATGCCAAGATTGCAGGCTTGATCCCCAGTGAGGGCCACATAGGAGGCAGCTGATCAATGATTTTCTCTCATCACTGATGTGTCTACCTTTCTTTTCCTCTCCCTTCCTCTCTGAAATCAATAAAAAAATATTTTTAAAAAGAATAATATGCAGAACTGTATAACTAACCTCACTTTGAAGGTTCTAATAGTTGAGTTGGGTGGAACATTCATGGGGTGTCCACATTTATCATTAAGCTTTATGATCTACATATACATTATATATATTCTTTACTGTATCAATATTGTGTATTTTATTTTTAATAGATAAAACCAGCAGAGAAGAAGTAAAGATAATAAGAATTGACAACTCAATCTTCTGCAAAGAGTACTAGAGAAATGGGCAGTAACTGGAGTGGAATCTGGAGGTCACATAAGGCTATTTTTAAAGACATAATATATTATAGCAAATTTGTATGTGGGAAAGAAAATCCAGCAGAAAATGAAAAAAAAATGCAGGAGAGAGAAGGGGCATTTGGAGGATCGATAGCCTGCATTCTTTTCCAAGTTACTTTTCCTGAGTTATAATTTTCACTTCTGCATGGCATGTCTCATCCATCCATTCATTTGTGCTTCATCACACATGTTATGGGGCCCCTCCCAGGTGCCAGGAGCTCATGCGTGGCTGCAGTTAATAGTGAGATTTGCTTTAGCTACCCGTGACCATGAGCTTACTGAGGTGGTGACTTGCCTTGTTCTCCCTAAATTATAGAATAACCAATTGCCTGAGAGTCCTGATCTGGGTCCACCCACCTCCTCAGCCTGGCTAGGAACTGGCCCCTTTACCGATTGAGGTCCAGTCACACCTTCCATTTTCTTCCTTCTTGACTTCTCAGAGCATTTCTTTTTTGCCTCAGGTCTATTGCATGCAGTTGCTTATTTCTGAGGTCCTCTTTCTCCCGATTAACTCCTAGTCTTCCTTTCAAGCCTCAGCTTGCATGACTTTCTCTTTAAGATAGCATCTCTCCAGCTTCAACCCCCTACCACCATCTTTACCATCTGAATTTTATTATCCTTTCCATCCTGCACATGTGGCCTTTACTCATAACATTTCACAGACTTATTACACTTTCAACTGCAATTCTATTTTTATTTGCTGATTCCCCTGGTTAAATAAGCACGCTCCATGAGGGCAGGGCCTGGCTGCTTTGTCTCCTCATGTGCTAGTATCTGAACTTGGACATGGAAAGTGCTTGAGAGACATACTGCTGTCTCGGTCCACCCGCTGCTTCCATTCGTTATTGGGGACAAGACTAAACGAGGCCAGAAAAGAAGGTTGGATGTATAGGAGGAACTAATTCTTAATCCCTATAGTTATAGGGTTTGGGTTAGTGGCTCCTCAGCAGTTTCAAGAAAAATAAACTAACTGTCAAATCAGAGCATGTTGAGCTGGAAGGGACCCAGAAAAGCTGCATGGAAATATCTCTAGGGTAGAGAATGACAGACAAGGGGAAAAGGAACAAGCAGGGAAAGCTAAAACAAGTATTTATTAAGTGCTTGCTAGACATTAGCCTTGTGGTAAGTGCTTCACCAACATGACCTAATGTAATCCCTTTGAATTTTCCGAGAAAGGGATCTATTAGCTTTACTCTACTGAAACTCCAAGAGTTGTGTGCTTTGCCTAAAATCACGCACCTTGCAGATGGTTGTGACAGGTCTAAATCCCAGGTTTTCCCGGACCCCAAAACAGTGCTTCCCCAAGTTTAAAGGGAGTGCGGATCACACGGGGATTCATGATGAGGGAAATTTGGATTCAGTAAGCCTGAGACCCTGCATGTATAGCGCATTGCTGTTGATGCTGATGCTGCTGGTCATCGAGAGACACTTAGAAAAGCACTGGTCTGTTTTGGCACTTGTATGTGCATGCAAGTCATATGAGGACATTGTAAAAAATGCAGATTCCCCTCTACCAGCACTGGGATGGGACTCGGGGTTCTGCCTTTTTTGCAAGTTCTTCTGATCCTCCATGGACTGTATTTTATTTTTTTGTTTGTTTGTTTTGTTTTTAAAAAAATATATTTTATTGATATTTTACATAGAGGAAGGGAGAGAGATAGAGAGCTAGAAACGTCAATGAGAGAGAAACATCGACCAGCTGCCTCTTGCACACCTCTTAACGGGGATGTGTCCACAACCAATGTACATGCCCTTGACCGGAATGGAACCCCGGACCTTTCAGTCCGCCGACCGATGCTCTACCACTGAGCCAAACCGGTTTCGGCTGGACTGTATTTTGAGCAGCTAAGCTCTGGTGTGCCCTGAGTTCAAATTGTATTTTGGAGACAGAGGCTCGGACGGGTCTCAGAGCTTCCTTCTGACGGCTGACAGCTTTCAACTGCTGACATTTGCGGATGATGATTATGCGACCATGTGGTATCCGAAGCTGCCTCTTAAAAAAATAACAGAAACCCCTCCCTGGTCTAACCAGCTCTGAAAGGAGAAAGCCAGCGTGGCCTCTGAAGCTAAATGAGGTCTGAGCTTTGTGTGATGTCAGTGGGGGGAGGCCTGCAAGGTGTGCCACGTTCAAGTGTACGTGAAGCGCAGATGCTGGCCACCTCCCCTCCCTCAACCCCTTCCCAAAGTTTCAAAGCAGTGTGATGTCACCAGCCCTAAAAAAACCCGAGGTTCATAATGAAACTTGAAATCAGGTGAGTCTTGTTTTGTTTTGAGTCCGTCCACACTGTTTCTCACAGTCCTTCACTCGGTGACTTCAGGGGCACGCTCTGGGGGTGAATTCTGGGAACTCTAACTGATCTTTCAGGTTTACATCGAGTGGGTTTGCTCCCCTCAGAGAACATGTCTTGCTTTCTTGTAAATGGCCCTCGCTCAGAGCGGGCCACCTGCCTGCCGTTACGGATGCATGCATTTGGGGACTTCAGGTGTTACTTGGGCTAGGAGCTCATCTCCCCCTCTTATCTAATGGGAACCTAGATAAGATGCTGTGGAGACAGCTGCCAGGGCAGGTACCCGGGAGTCTGGTGATGCCCTTGAACTTCATATGCAGTGTTCTGGCCCTACGGCCCATAAAACTTGAGTAGAGCAAGGAGCCATTGGCTCACCGTCCAGTGGAGCCCAGCCTAGCTTTGCCCTGGAGTTTGTTTTCTGAGTAAGTTGTGTTCTCCCTCTTGAACACGGGTAGGCGAGCTGAAGGGCTCTCACTGAGGGGCAGCGCCTCCAGCACAGTTAGAAACCACTGGATGAGGAGAGCTGTGGGATTGGCGTGGAAGGAAGTGTTCTCCCCTGACTTCTACCACAGCGGCATGGGAATGGAGGAAGTGGGAGGGTGACCACTAGAGACGAGCAGACTTGGACTTCAGTTCTGGCTCCATCATTTCTTAGCAGTGAAGCTGTGGGCTGGAAATTTTACCTCTTAAGGTTTGGTTTTCGCCTAGCTGGTATGGCTCAGTGGTTGAGCGTAGACCTATGGGCCAGGAGGTCACAGTTCAATTTCCACTCGGGACATATGCCTGGGTTGCGGGCTCAGTTCCCAGGAGGGGGCCTGAAGGAGGCAGCCAATCAATGTTTCTCATCATTGATCTCTCTCTCTCTCTCTCTCTCTCTCTCTCTCTCTCTCTCCCTCCCTCCCTCCCTTCCTCCCTCCTTCCCTCTTTCCTTCCTTCCTTCCTTCCTTTCTTCCTTCCTTCCTTCCTTCCTTCCTTCCTTCCTTCCTTCCTTCCTTCCTTCCTTCCTTCCTTCCTCTCTCCCTCCTCCCTTCCTCTCTGAAGTCAATAAAAATATATTTTAAAAACTGGTTCTCCCATCTGTAAATAGGGATACTACACCAAACACCGTATTGTAAAGTTGAGGATCTGATCCCTCAGTGTATGCAAAGCTCTTTGCGCCCAGAGCATAGGATGGGCTGCGTAAAATTTAACCTTTCTCCTCCCCTCCCCCGCTTCCTTACTCTTTCTTTTCTAGATTGCAAATGTAACGAGCGAAAATGATCAGGCTGTGCAAAAATGTCAGTTTCAAAGTGTTTTTGTGCCAACGTCCATTTAGGTTCCAAAATACTCCCATTCCGCTGTGTATTTCTGTGTGCTCGCCGTCTGATGTGTTCCTGTGCGTGTCTTTGATTACACACTGCTTGTCACTCAACGCGCCGGCAGACACCAACAGATTCTGTTACAACAGCTGACTGCTCAGGCCTCCTCAGCCTGTGAGCAGCCCAGATCCCTTCTCAGACCCCGGAGGGGGCCTCGCTCCTGGCCCACTTTATTTTAAGAAAGTGGTGGCTTTATTTACGAAAGGTTTCCCAGCAGAACTCAAATGGGCCATTTCGTGCAAAAGAATTAAAAATAAGGCAGGCTTCTACTGTGTCGTTACCGGAGGCCTGCCACACGCGCCACGGAGACCACGCAAGGCCTTAATGTTTTATCAGAGCGGAATCATTTCTGGCACTTGCACGTTTTGATGAAATTTGTTCGGTTTTCCGGGTGTGTTTTAGATGAAAAAAATTAAATGTTTTTTGGCAGTTCTATTAAATAGATGCCGGCAACCTCTCCGGATAGTTTTGTGCTCAGAAATCAATGGCGCAAACGTTTCATTTAATCCACCGGTGGGGAGCTGGGTTGCAGTGATTCTCTTTTCTGCTGGGTCGCACATGATCATCATGACTGTACATGAAGAGTAAAACTAAAACAGGGACTTTTTTTTTTTTTTTTGAGCTCCGAAATCAAGGCCACACCAAAAACACGCAGTCTTTGTGTGAACTGGTAAATGGTTTTCACATCCGGCCGATGTGGCCCACTGGCTCTCAGTTTGGCAAGTGGAGAGAGCCCAACTCTGAGACTCACTCATGCTTGGCCAGTCTTTTTGTGCAGTGTACAGATTGAGCAACAGTGAGCAAGGCGCCTGAAGTCAGCCCAGCTTGGACCCTTCTCTTCCAAATGAGAAGGGGTCTCTGCTTTGGGTTTCCTGTTCTTCCTTAAGGCTTCCGCCTATGAATCCATCGTGTTTCCCCCCCAGATTGGCCATACACATCTTAATCCGAAGAACAACATGCTTCTTCTCTGACCCTCAGCTCCTCAATTCATGGGTGTTTATTGAGCATCTCATGTAGATCTTTGGTGAGTGTGGAGTGATTAGTTCTGTGTTTATTTCTCTCAAATGGGTTGAAAGGCCACGGTAAAAATGAATCTAGTCCCGTTTAAGTCTTGGAGATGAAATTTGTCATAGTGGGGTCAGAGGAAAGAAACCCTTTCTCTCCTGCATCCTTTTCACATTTCCCCAGTATCTGAAAGGGTAGATATCTGTTTCACCATCCATGACTGCAGGGTAACAGTTCTCTGTTGGGGATAGAGATGCAGTTGGCCTGCACACAAGAGGAGGAATTTGGTACACATTTATTGAAGGACTATTAATAGAGTGTGTAGATTTGCAAAGCCCTCAAAGGCCATGTTTGTCCCTCAGGGTCTGTCTCTTGCTGGTTTCACCCTGGCATTTCTTCCTTAACCCTGACTTTAAGACGCTCTAATGCTGAGCTGGCCCTGCAAAAGGGTTTGCCTTATGTTTTCAGATCCATCCCTTTAAATTAGAGAAATAGAAAAAGGAGAAATCAGACACCACAGTAAACAAAGAAAAGGGAGGAAAAAAATGTAGATGCCTGCAACTTTCTGGAAGCCTTTGTAAGGAGTATTTCATATTGGGACACAACCAAGCTCAAATGTCCAAAAGACCAAGGACTTCATCTTCATGGGGAAAGATATACCAAGGGCCCAAACCGGTTTGGTTCAGTGGATAGAGCGTCCGCCTGCGGACTGAAGGGTCCCAGGTTCGATTCCGGTCAAGGGCATGTACCTTGGTTGCAGGCACATCCCCAGTAGGGGGTGTGCAAGAGGCAGCTGATCGATGACTCTCTCTCATCGATGTTTCCAACTCTCTATCCCTCTCTCTTCCTCTCTGTAAAAAAAAAATCAATAAAATATATTTTAAAAAAAGATATACCAAGGGGCAGAGGACTGGACAAAGCAGAAGGCAGGGTGTTATCTTGATTCAGTCCCTGAAAATTACTTTCAAGGTTAACACTTGACTTTCCTCTTTGGGATGGGATGGTGAAGGAAATCCCTGTTCCATTTTTGTGTCTCTGAGGAGAGGGGTGGGATAGTTAAACATCTTCCAGTGGTTCCTGGTCACGGTCTATGAATTCTAGAACCACCGACCCTGCCCTTCTTGTCTTATTCTATTCTGTTTTCAACTCATTCCCAGCTGTCTGTCTTCACTATTCTCTCCACCCTACTTCTTGCCCCATCTACTTTGCATGAGTCATGCCTGTGGAAGGAGTAACAAGGAGGGGGCACCAAAGAACACACAGCATCTTTCATCACCAGATCACAAACTGCTCTTCAACAAGAATTAATCCTCACAACTTCCCCATGAGGTCAGGAAGCTTATTAACACCTGCCGCATTCTGCAGAATGCAGGGGCTATGTGACTTTCTGCCAGGAATTCTGGCAGGGGCAGAGGATGGGACTTCTTGCCATTTCTTACCTGTAGAGACCTCTTTCTAGTTTCCCCTTTTCCCCTCTTTCCTCCAGCCGAATCCCTCCTCTGAGGGAAAGTGACCCATTCATTGTCTTCAGTGGCTGGCATCAGACAGGAGTTCATTGAAGAATAAATCAACGCTAAGTGACCTGTGGTTTCCATGGACAAAAGCCCTGACTTGCAACCAGAGATCCCACCATTGTCATTTATTATGACAAAGCACTCCTGCCTCTGAGCCTCATTTTTCGCATCTGTGAAATGGAACTAATAGATTCGGTTGTCCTACACACACACAAGAGGAAGAATTTTCAACAAATTTAGTGAAGATATGAAACTCCCAAGTGTCTTCCCAAGGTTCTCTTCCTGGGGTTGTTCTGAGGATTAAAAGAAGCAATATACATGTAAATGCCAAGTGACTTAGTTAGTACATGCTAGATGCCCAATGAAGACTCATTGGAAAGAGAAAAAGAAGTGTGAACAAGATCTCAGAAGTGAGACTAGGAAAGCCTTTTTCTGTGAACATGGTAGAAAATTACTTACCAAAAACATTTTAATGGAAGAGAACACACTTATAATAGCAAAATACCTTTTTCCTCTTTTTCTGGTGACTAAAATCCTTTTAGTATATGACAAAGCTTAACCTTCCTCCATCCCCCAGTTTTAAGGAGGCATCACAAGAACAATGAATAGCATCAGACGTACTGCTGAGGGGGGAGAAGAAATATACAAATAGCAAGATGTAGGCAGGAACATGAAGAAACAGGACACAGAAGGAGGTAGTGGGCAATTTGATAAATTCTACTTACTACTCACAATGCTACCCTGGGCTGGCCCCAAGGAGAAGACTGGGGATGGGTAGGTGCCGTGGATAAGCACTGCTATTAAAATTGGACTTCACACCAGTTCTGTAGAAAGCAAGATATTCATTATGTGCTAAACCTTTATAATGGGATCTAGTTATATGCATTAAGATTAGTACGTTTGGCTCCAAGCATAGGAAAAATAGGCGGAGAGTGATTTAAGTGAATAAGGGCTTTATTTGTCCCACGCTGCATAGATCCACTGGTGGTCCAGAACTAGTACAATAGCTCAAGGAAGTTTTCAAAGTCCTACCCCCTTTCTAACTTTCTGCTCTGCCAACATTGATGAGTGGCATTTGTACTTAAGATGGTTGCTACGTGTACATACCCCAGGCAGAAGAAAAGAAAAAAGGAGCAAATAGGAAATTGAATTCTATATAGGAAAGAAGAAGAACTTGTCCAGTAACCCTCAGCTCTCCTCTCATTGGCCAAAATTTTGCAACATGGCCACCTCTAGCTGCAAGAGAGTCTGGGAAAGAGAGTTTTGTGGCATGTAGAATGCATACTACTCCATCTATGTTGGCACATCCTTAGTAAAACCTTCATTGCTCTCTATAGAACTTCACTGTCCCCATATGGCAGTCATTAAGCATATGTGCCTATATAAACTTAAATGGACTAAAATTAAATAAAATTAAAATTTTATTTTTTCAGTGCTGGCCACATGTGGCTTATGGTGACCATATTGGACAGTACAGATATACAACATTTCCATTATCTCAGAAAGTACGTTTGCATGACTTTACATAAATGTGAAGAGTTGTAGAATGTTGCCCAAGAATTTTCAAAAGTAGAAAAAAAATGTTTCTTGCAAAGTATATGAGGTTCCTTACAAAGACCAAGGTTCTAACTTTTGGAGGAGGGACACTAAAAAAAAAATGGTCAGGATAGGATTCCAGAATATGTGTGATCAGTTGACGGCAGACACATAGCTACTCAATAATGTGAGCTCTGGCCTTTCTCTAAATTATCAGAGGTCGTTTCAAGTCGAGGTTAGCTCCCCCCCTACCCCCAATATATTGACAGAGAGCATATCTATCCTCTAAAATGATCCTGATGAGTACATTTTGAATTTCAATTTTCCTTACAGCTAGCTCAGTCCAGTCTTCATAAGCTCCTGAAAGCAGAGGGGTGGAGAAATGATTTCATTCCCAAGAATTTAGCAGCATTATTTGTCTAAGCATTAGAGGGAATTATTCGGCTAAGTCATGACACCTTGAATGCAAGTTTGCCTCTGAGAGTGTATTTATTTCCTCTTCCTTCAGCCTCATTCCTTGTTACTGTATCTTGGGTTGAATTGCCCAAGATGCACAGGTGTCCAAAGGTTTTTTCTGTGGGCTCACTCTGAATGAGTTGAATTTTAACTTTTCTTTGAACTCTTAAGGATGGCTTCCCTCCCCCTGCTTTTCACACGCCATTAAGGCACATGCTCATTTCTCTGGCAGAGACCCTGAACCAAAACAATGCCATGAAGGCCACGTTCCATTTCCATTTCTCTCCTGGCTCTTTGTGAAATGGCAGCGCGGTTCAGATCTCTGAGTCGGTGGGTCGGTCTGGCTCTGTGAGGCGAGGAGCTCTCCTGAGAAATGCAGGGTATGGTACCACCTCTGAAAGTGTTCCTCTTCCGGCTCTGGCTGAAATTAATTACACTGATTGCTTCCCTTCTCATTTGTCTTTCTGTCTCGGGAAGTGATAGAAAGTTCTGATCTTCCTTTTGTGGTTCCACGGCAGTCACCCTTCCCCGTAATTACAGACACAGGGCCCATTGTGGCCACGCAGTCGGAACTGGATTGCCGAGCCAGCGAACAGGGACCGCCTGCGTCTGCGAGGTGCTTTCGAGGCTCCGTCTCTGCGGTGGGGACCCGGTTGGTGCCCAATAAGTAATAAATAATAATGACAAATAGACTCGGTGCGTGCTTTTCAGAAGGGCGCCTTGCTTTTTTCTCATTTTGTAAAATGGCTTCCTGATGAAGTGGAGTGTCCACGTCACCGTCACAGAAAAAATATGGATCGGTTTTCAATGAAATATTAATGATGATCAACTTACTGGGCTTTTCCTTTGTGAGGCCCGAAATAAAAGAGGAGCCGAGCTGCTTGATGAATTAAAATAGGATTGCTTCGGTATGAACTGGCTGGACCAAGCTTTTTATATATGTTTTTATTAAAAATCTTTTTTAACCTTTTCTTCTGTCTCATTCCACTTCTCTGCTGATTGCTTTCAGTTTTTTTCCCCCCAGTAGGGCATGGTTTTGATGGGTGGGGTTTGTGGTGTTAGAATAAACCAGAAATAAGTTTTAGCTCCATCACCTGCTAGCTTTTCTCTTGGGACAGCTACTTAACTTATCTGTAAAATGTACTTATGTGTAAACTGGGGCTAGTACGATTCATAATACCTACTTCACTGGTTTGTGGTGAGGAATGATGAAAAAAAGGGGGTGTGGAAAGGGTGTGGAATGTCTTGCTACAGTAAGACCTACAATTAATTAATTTTTATTATTTTAAAAATAAGTTTTATTATTTGGTTGGAAGGAGGGCAGCCAGAAGAGAGGGTCAAATCCGAATTTGCCATGAGGCTCAAGTTCACCACTTGGGTGGATGGACTTGTCCCAAGGAGTGGCGGCCCGCAGTGAGATCTGGGGATTATCTGCGGGTTTCTGCTTCCAGCCCTCTTCTGTTTCCTGATACCATCCGAGAGTTTGTTCTGCTGACTCTGGACATGCTCTGGAGCTTTCTCCTCTACCTTTCCTGACTCTCAGGATTAGCAAGGAAGCAAGAGTCAGGCAGTCCTGAATGGCGGGATCCAGGCAGGAAGAAGCCATCAGAGGGGGTGGTGGCTCCGAATTCTGGAAGGAATGGGCATTGGCCCCGGAAGAGGTTCAGACTCTGCGAGTCTGTGCTGGGCTGTTCTCCCTGGACAACTGCCACCTGCAGCCACCAGCACTGCCCCCCACCCTCCAGCCCCCAGACTATCCGGAGCACTTATCTGGAGACGCACAGAGGGCCGAGGTGAGATGGAGCGATAAGCAGGAAGTGTGGTGGAATTTCATTCCTGGAAAAAAAAAAAAAAAGAGGGGACCTTGGCATGAGTTGCCGAGTAGAGGGTTCGGGATGTTAATCACCGCTCCTTTTATCAGACAGCTTTATTAAGATCAATGGTTTTTGTTGCCAAATTAGAGTGGACCTAGAGCGAACTTCCCAGCAGTTATTAACACAAGTCCACATTTGCTGGAAGGATTGGGTACCTCCACGTGCTCAGCCATAGCTGGAAGTTACACAATATCTATATCATTTTTCACAGCTTTGTCATTAGCTGGTAATGATTTGATTATTTTGCAGATGAATCACAGTATAAATCTCTTTCACAAACACTACCTCCAAGTATTAATCAAAACCATTAAGGCAAAGCAGTCGGTGCAAATTAAAAAATTTGCATGTCTAAATTAAAAATTACAGTAATACATCATAAATAAATCTTTTAAATTCTCTATGGCCTCTGTGCACATCCTTTCTTTGGTGTGTGTATTCTATAATGAGACCACAAATACCAAGCTTTCCTCTCTCGCCTCTCTCTCTCTCTCTCTCTCTCTCTCTCTCTCTCTCTCTCTTTCACACACACACACACACACACACACACACAGGCACACACATATATTATATATTATATATGTGTGTGTGTGTGTGTGTATACACACATATAATACACATATTATATGTATATTGAGCATTATCTAATTTTAAAGATAAAGTTGAGGTCTTTCCATGGAACCTGATATTAGCACATGAAAGAGAGGGGGGGGTCCTTTTGCCCATTCATTTCTTTTTCCCCCCAAAAGAAGATTCAAAGATGGCACAAAGAAAGAAGAGAATGGAAAGCTATTGCAGACAATCTGCAGCATCTTCTTCCGTGCTGGCAAAGTAAATATTTGTAAAAGGCGATGCTTCTTTTTCAAATAACTTTGAACTGTGAGGAAAATTACCTAGTTGTGTTTTAGGTAATATTTCATTTTGGAACTATTAACACGTTACTTGCAATATGGGAGGAAATTAGAGGGCTTTGAGTGATGAAAGCCACCTTTGGCATTAAAAAACTATTATTATTCCCTTGAAACGCTGAAGCAAATTAAAACAGGAAAATGAAACTTTCAAGTGCCCTGGATTTGAAAAGGCATTTTTTCCCCTTTCATTTGTCAAAAAAAAAATTTTTTTTAAATGACTTGTTTCACTGGAAACCTGGAAGAAATAATTTATAAAGCAGAAAGTTTTTTGTTGCTGCTGTTGTTGTTGTTGTTTTTTTCAAAATGCCTTTGCCAAAGAGTTGTCATTTAGGGGAATGACAGTGCCCTGTGTGTATATCACCACCATGGAGAGGGACACAGACCAGGGGACACGGAAGATCCATCCCAGCTCCAGGTAGCAGCAATTAGAAAGCACATTTGCTCTGCCCAGAATTTAACCCAATTAACCTATCTGTAACCTATTAACCTAATTAAATAGAAGAGCTTCTCTGTGAGGGAGTTATACAGGATTCTCCCCATTTGGGGGTATAGGTTGGGAAGGAGGGCATAGTTTAGGGAATATTGTAATTTGGAGTCAGATTTTTTTTTTTTGTAACAGAATTGGGACATCAAAATGCAATTTCAGCTCGACCCGTGTGGCTCAGGGGTTGATCATCGACCTATGAACCAGGAGGTCATGATTTGATTCCCAGTCAGGGCAGATGCCCAGGCTCATGGGATGTGCAGGAAACAGCCAATCAATGAGTCTCTCTCATCATTGATGTTTCTGCCTTCCTCTCCCTCTCCCTTCGTCTCCTAAATCAATAAAAAACATATTTAAAAAATGCTACTTCCAGGTGTTGGGTGTTTCCCTCACAGGAGACAAGTTAGTTTTTTATCCATATGTCCCTGCCTTGTGGGGTTTTTACCTTATTTCTTATCAACATAGAGGGATTTGGTAAGAGGCAGGGAGAATGCATTCTGACTAAAACTGTTTATCACATGTCCCTTGCCTCATATAGGCTTCAAAAACAGTGCCCCCGAATCATTTATTATGTTCCCTAGCTTAACTTAATTCTCTGCAGTGGTTTTAATGCCATGGCTAGGCTTAACATTTGTTAAAAGGTGGGATTTATAGCCTGTGGGACCTTAGCTAATTGCTTAATCTCTCTGGGTCACACTTTACTCATCTGTGTAAAACGAGTGGGTTGGATGAGATGGTCTCATAAAGGTTTTTTCCAGCTCTAACCATTTCGTGATTTTTATAACATCGCTTCCTCTCCTTTTGATGCCATTTACCAATAAATGCTTCTCGAATGACTCTGGCCAGAACTGTGGTGTCCAATATGGTGGCCCAGTGTCTATTTAAATTTAAATGAATGAAAATAGACACAATTAAAAATTCAGTTTTTCAATCACAGAAGCCACCAAATCAAGTGACTCTGTAGCCACATGTGGCTAGTGGCTACCTGATGAGATGGTACAAATCTAAAACATTTCATAAGTGCAGAAAAGACACTTCTGTTCTTTTCTTAGACCTTTATATTCACTCATGCAAAAGCCAGTCTTTTATTTACAATGATGACAAGAAAATAAGTGTGATGATGAGAGAAGCCAAACTCTTTTTAAAAAAATATATTTTTGTTGATTTCAGAGAAAAAGGAAGAAGAGAGAGACAGAAACATCAGTGATAAGCAAGAGCTATTGATCATCTGTCTCCTGCACACGCCACACTGGGATTTGAGCCTGCAACCTGGGCATGTGCCCTGACCAGGAATCGAACCATGACCTTCTGGTTATCAGGTCGATGCTCAACCACTGAGCTGTGCCAGTTGGGGAAGAAGCCAAACTCTTATGGAAAATGCATTTTAATTCAGTTTACCTTTGATGACAATCTATATTACCCATAAGGCATGTAACTAGGCACTAGGCTACCTACTAGCTATATGAACATGTGCAAACTTTTCAGTTCTTCTGAGACCCAGTTTCCTCATCTCTGAAGTGGGTGTAATGTTGCCTGTTCTGTGGGGTGGTTTCATGTAAAGCACCTGTCTTGGTGCTGGGCAATAGTAGATGACTAATAATTATTATTAGATAATATTTATTTGTGGAATAATGGGGCCCATTATTAGACTGCTGAGGAACTTTTATGAGTTAAAAAATAATGGATGAGAATGAGACTTTGTAGAAAGATATTATAAATACAAGTATTTTGCTTGTGAAAAAAAATGTTAGGTGTGGAGGAGGCCAGTCCCAGCATTTCCGCTGCCTTGTGCAGAAAAGGTGGGTCACAGGAGGGGAGGGCAGTTGCGGGCAATCAGGTCGGCAGAGGAGCAGTTAGGGGGCAATCAGGCTGGCAGGTAGGCAAGTGGGTAGGAACCAGCTATCCTGGATTGTGAGATGGATGTCCAACTGTCAGTTTAGACCAATCCTAAGCCTGTGGATTGGGCCTACACCAGCAGTAGGACATGCCCCTAGAGGTTCCAGATTGGAGAGGGTGCAGGCTGGGTTGAGGGACAACCCCTCTCCATGCGTGAATTTCATGCACTGAGCCTCTAGTATTATATATAATGTTCTGACCCTGCTTTTGTTGTTTGCTTAATAATATGACTGATATTTTTCTGTATCACAACATGCAAATACACTGGGTTTTATTTTATTGATTGCACAGCCTCCTATCATATGGGTATCCTGTTCCATAAATCTATTAAATCCCTTTTTAAATGACTGACATTCAGGTGATTTCCAGGTTTCTTCCTGCTATGGTAGATTATGGTTCACTTTGCTTATGTGTATGTTTGCTTTTGTAATTTCCAGCTGTGTAATTGTTAAGTCAAAGACAATATATGCTTTCATTTTAATAGCTACTGTTTATTGGCCAACTAAATTTTTGTTTTTACCTATTAATATGTTTAGTATTTGTTAAAAATGACTGGTTCTCTGTAGGCTAGCTAATACAGGTATCATTATATTCTAACCTTTGTTTGTTAGGTAAAAAATTGGGAATGGGGCTCATTTACATTCCTTTAATTGTGAAAGAGATAAGAATATTTTTGTATTTTTATTGATTATTGCCATTTGTATAATTCTTTCAATAGCTGCCTATGCAACTGTTCTTTGCTCATCTTGGGAGGTTCATCTTTTCCACATTGTTTTGTTAGGACACTTTCTAAATTGACCAAGTTAGTCCATTGTCTATGTTTTGCAAATGTATTTTCATTTAATTTAGTGTTTGACTCTGGACTTAAATTATTGTATCTTTTCACTACTACCCATATTGGAGTTTCATTGTATGCGGCCAATTTCCAATCATCTTCTCTATTGCTTCTGGACAGTTTGAGCTTGTGATCTTTCTAAAGCAGGAAAGGAATAATTTTAAAAATACATTGCCCCAGTGAAATTATTAATGGTGTCTCCTTTCATTCTAAAGAAGGTCCACTTTTGCATGGTAAATGACCTGGTCACTCAGCTTTGGTTCTTCCCCACCTTCATTTTAATCAGACAAGCTCCTCTTTGACTTATTAAAATATTGGGGTGTAGTGTGCAATGAATTTAAACAGTGCCTTCTGAGCCCCCCCCCCACAAAAAAAAAAAAAAAAGATGGAAACTCATTGACATACAATCTTAGTTGACAGGATTTACTGAAACACAACTCAAATCTTGTTTTAGGCGATATGAGTAACTCAATGATAAGCCTATAATCTATTAAGAAAGACATAACAAACACTACAGTAAAAAGAAAAGTGTGTTTAACTGAAATAAGATTCTCAGCTCAATGATACTTTTGTGAGTATATCAATGCAAATTTTTCTATTATATGTATAAACTCTCACTAATGAGAGGGCCTCTTCCAGTGCGAGTCAACCCATGAGGTAAAGGACATGTTTAACAATATAGTTATAGAGGATCTTTTTTCCTAAGAGGGTAACACAAATTGGCAATCAGCTTTTTTCCGACAGTGAACAGACAGAAGACTCTGAGAGGCAATACTAGTTGGTGATTCTTAACTGTATCCAGGTAGAAAAGATATTTGATTGAGTGGTAAAGAATTGGTTGAGTAATAATAAATACTGAGTACTGCATGTTTCTGTTTTAAAAAGAGAAGTTTTGTTCAGTGTTTCCCATCGTACCATGTATTGGTATTCTCACAGTCAGCTTCATATTTTTTTCTGACTCCTGATCACCAAGAAAAATCACAATCTTTGTAGAAATGTTAGAAAGAATTATCAAAATGTATGAATGAGTAAAAACAAATGTCTTTTGTTCTTAAAACTTCATATGGAAAATTATTGGTGGCTATAGAATACTAGAGGCCTAGTGCACAAAATTCATGCATGGGGAGAGTTGTCCCTCAGCCCAGTCTGCACCCTCTCCAATCTGGGACCCCAAGAGGGATGTCTGATGGCCTGTTTAGGCCCAATCCTGGTGAGATTTGGGTCTACACAGAAAGCTGGACATCCCTCTAACAATCCAAGACTGATGGCTCCCAACCACTCACCTGCCTGCCTGCCTGATTGTCCCTAACCACTTCTTCCTGCTAGCCTGATCACCCCCTAGCTACTCCCCTGCCAGCCTGATCAACACCTAACTGTTCCCCTGCTAGCCCAATTGCCCCTAACTGCCCACCCCTGCTGACCTGGCCACCCCAACTGCCCTCCCCTGCAGGCCTGATTCCCCCCAACTGTCCTCCCCTGCAAGTCTGGTTATTCCCAAATGCCCTCCTCTGCCAGCCCAGTCACTCCTAACTGCCCTCCCCTGCTGGCTTGACTGCCTACAACTGCCACTCCCAATCCCTCAATCATCTTCTGGTGGCTCTCTTGTGTCCACACGGGAGCCACCTTTGACCACATGGGGGCTTGTGTGACAGTCAACTCCCTCTTTATTATATAGGATTCCTTTTGTGTAGATGCACCATAATTAATTTAACCACCCCCTTTTTGTTGAATATGTAGATGTGTTTTTATTTTATATTTACTTTTTCTTTCAATTAGAAACACAACCCCGGATGAACCTCTTTGCATGTGCATCTTTCGAGGAGAAATTCCTAGAAGAGAAGTTATGGGTGATATGGTATGAACCTTGTGAGGGCTCTTACATCCAGAAGCCAGTTGTGGGTAGAAAGGTAACAATTCTGGCTGCTGGAACAAGGAAGCTGCCTCTTGCCACAATCCCATTGTGCAAAAATTCTGGCACCAAAGAGGAGGAAATGTGGTCAAACCCATTTGGTGGTTTAAAAAAAAATTAAAATTAATAAAATAAGGATGTCCTGTGACAATGAAGGGAACAGCTCTCAGTTCTTTGTTCTAAATTTTAAAATACTTGTCCATGTGAGAGGGAAATTCATCTTTAGTGTCTAGATTCTAAATCTTCATCATATGGTACAGACCTGAAAATTTTAAACTATGCTTTTGACCTATTATTTACACATTACTTGGATAACACCTGCTTTCCTGATGTGGGCTCTGGGTGAACAAGGACAAGAAGTTATTCAAGTTCACCCTTCAAGTCAAACTTGATAATCCCTATTTGCTGTCTCAGTGGTTTGTCCTCCATTTATTTTCTACTTTCTCCAACTCTCTGGAGGCCATTTTTTTGTGGTAATAATCAGAGAAATGAGAAGAATCCCTAATAATTCTAACTTTATACAGGCTGGCACATTAAGCACATGCAGAGTTTTTAAGGGTGAGCCAGGACTTACAGACGTAAGATTTGTATTTAAACGGGAACAAATGACTGAGTCACTGGGGATGAAAACCTGTTTGGCAATCCTCAAGAAGGGGCAGATTACTTCTGACAGGTCTAAACAGCCCAGGCAGATAGGATCATTTAACTATATTTAACTAACACTGACAAAGGAATGCTTGATTAATGTCTCCCACCCAAATATCCAGGGACTGGTAGGTCACCTTCTCAAACCAATAGGCAGTTGAAGCTACTTCAGAATTCTCCTTCATTATGCATGATTGCCACATGCTTTAAAAGGTCTGATCGGGACACGCTCCACCAAGATCTCAGGTTTCCCTCAGCTTCTATTGCGTGGGGTGGGATTCTCTCTTTAATTTTGGGTAGGCATTTGGAGAGTCTACTTAGTAGAACACGTAGCTATGCTAGATCAGTATTATTTAATAATTTGAAAATAAAAATCAAAACAGCCTCCTCAGCCCCTCACCCCAAATGATTAGAAATTGCAATGATTTTTTTTTGCTACAAAATATTTTTAAAGTTTTGTAGGTGTTTTGTACAGTAGATTAACAGAGTTTATGCCAAACTCTTTTATTTGGGGGGGGGGGCGCCACTTGTTTTTAATCTCTTCAATATCTATGACCACTGGGATTTGAGGAGGAACCCACTCTGTTCTTAAATCCAGAGGCTAATTGTGTGTCTAGTGTTTGCTATTCCTAGAGCCAGAGTTGTGACTCTATCTCTCAACATAGTTATATTGCTCAAACACTGTGGCAAGGAACAGGAGACAGCCAAGTTAGTAGATTCTTCTGGCCATCTAGAATAGATTTTGAATTTTTTCATGGGGTCTCTGTTGGACCAAGCTCCTTTTCCTTGTTTCTCGGCATTTTTTAAGATTATGGCACTTTCTAAAATTATGTCAATATATGTGGGTTCTGCTTTTCAAAAAATTACGATCAAAGAGAGTTGATCTTTTGCATAAAGATGAGCCCCAGTTGTACTCCATGAATAAGAGCATGGACTCTTCCTGTTGCTGGTTGCTGTACACTGGCACCTAGAACAGAGCCTGGCACATACCAGTAGCAGGTGCACAATAAGTACTTGTTGAAAGAATGCGTGTGGTGCATGGTGGCAAGAGGTCCTAATCAGAACTACCTCGCATCATGGACCCTGTCAGGAAGATGACCTCCTGAACCAGTTATCACAGGAAAACACAGAAGCCAGCAGAGGAAACCATGGGCATTGGTGAGGTATGAAATGAGACAGGAGGGATAGGAATTAGTGGTCAGGCACTCTCTCTAACCCCAACTTACTTGATCTAAGTCCCTCAAAGAGACCTTCTCTGACCCTCCTCCCCACCTTAAGTTTATAACTGTATTTGATTTTTTTATCACTACTGTAATAAATTGCAC
This sequence comes from Vespertilio murinus, assembly GCA_963924515.1. Taxonomy (NCBI): domain Eukaryota; kingdom Metazoa; phylum Chordata; class Mammalia; order Chiroptera; family Vespertilionidae; genus Vespertilio; species Vespertilio murinus. The sequence goes on along the minus strand of OZ004715.1, from coordinate 20,435,021 downwards.
CAACTTAGTGTCTTAAAATAACTGATAGAAAATTATTATCTTATAGTGCTGCAGTTCAAAAATCTGACAAAGGTCTCCCTGGGCTAAAATCAAGGTATCAGCATTCTTTTTTTTCTGGAGGCTATAGGAAGCATTTTCTTGTCTTATTTTGCCTTCTACAAGCCCCCCTTATTTTTTAGCTCCTGGCCCTCCCCATCTTCAAAAACAGTAATGAAGGTTGAGTCATCCTCACACCATATCACTCCAACCTCCTCTTTTATTGGCAAATATCCTTCTGCCTTTCTCTTTCACCTTTAAGCCCTCTTGCGATTCTATTGGACCAACCTGGGTAATTCAGTGTAACCTGTTTATAGTATCTCAAGATCCCTAACTTATTCACATCTGCACAGGCCCTTTGGCCATGAAAGATAACATCTTCACATGTTCTGGGGATTAGGAATGGTCATCTTTCAGGCTACCTCGGGAAGCGTTTATGACATACTCCCATGGCACTCTGCACTTTATAGCATTCTTTAGGACACTTGACAAATGCTAATTGCTGAGCTCACTCCGTGACTATTCAATGTCTGTTTGCCCCACTACACATAAAGACCTATGAGAGCATGGGCAGTGTCTGTTTTGTTTACTCTCGTTTCCCCAGTGCCTGGTAAGGCACATAGTTTACAGTAAGTGCCTGATAATATTTTTTTGTTAAGTGAATGAACATTATTACCAACCTTATTTTATGCTCCATTCTCCTTCTGAGACAGGGTTACCATTCCCATTGAGTAGAAGAAGGCACAACTTCCTAATTGCTTCCTAGTCAGCCTCCCGATTTTGTGCCTAAAGAGTTTCAGATTCTGGTATGCTGTAGGTGTTACTGGCTGCCACGCCCATGGAGCATGTCAGCAGACAGAAAGATAGCTTCCAAGAAGGGCAGAGGAGATATCATCAAGTGCTGATGTCAATACCAGGGTCGGCTTCACTCTTTTGCCTGGAAATGGTTGAGTGTGTGTGACTTGATAAGCAGGAGCACTCACTACCAAACTGGATTTATTGGTTGGGAAGGTTTGGCGTCAGCTGCTCTGAATAGTTTTGACCATACAATGGGGATTTGCTGCTATTTCTTCACATTTAAAAACATCTCAATGATTAAAAAAATGTTCATTTTTCAAAATCTTCAAAACTCTGGTTTGTTCATCCCTGTATGGGCTCCTTGGCCTTGGTGTAGCTAGTTTATTTGGCCATTAAGCCCATCTACTACAAGCATTTTATAAAGCTCAGCACCCATGGTTGGCCCACAGTAGGTCTCAATAAATATCTGTGGTATGAATGCTGACTAGAAGTGATGTCCCTTGGTGACTATTAGGAAGTTAAGATTATGGGAAGATAATGAAATGGCAGTTAATGTCATTGATCTCTACTTGTTCCAGAAAGAACATGGCTGTGGATACAATAGTGAGTTTATGAAATCTGAAAACAAAAATAAGTTCTAAATCAACTGCTTTTCATGATAATGCCTCATGGCTTCAAGAGCTACCAATCCTTCAAGGATTAGAAGAAGGCAATGCTGTCTGACAGAATGAGATCAGACTGTGGAGTAAGGTAGATTCAAGTGTATATTCTAGGATTCATCCCTTATTGGCTGGGAGAAGTTGAACAGGTTACTTAACATATCTGAGCCTAAGCTTTCACCTATAAAATAATATGCACTTTGAGGTTTAAAATAAATGCTATGCATGGAAAATACATAACACAATAGCTAACATTTAAAATGTTATTTCTCTTTCTCTTTTTCCCTGTCTTTCAAGGGGATTAAAAGGATGAACCTTTTTGCCTTGCAAAATTTTCTTCAAAGAGCAACCATTGGCCTAAACTGCCTGAGGTTAACATAACGAAAAGGATTAGGCAATTGATAAGCGATCCGTTCAGTGGTACACTGAGTCATTAACCACGTGGACAAAGAAAGAACTGAAAACTCCCACTAGTCCGGGGTTAAGATGGCCTTACACAGTAGCAGAGAGGTAGTCCATGGGGCTGAGAGTTCTGCCACAAGCACAGAACTGCTTCAGTCCAGAGGGTGTGAGAGAGAGAGCTGTACATTCCAAATCAGAGTCAGTGAGGAGACACACTCGCTTTTATTTAGTGACAGTCACTACCTAGCAGGATTGTGATGTGTTTATTGATGTGGTTACCTGTATAAATCAGGATTTGATAAGGTTTTAGGGCCTCTAAATGGGCTCTTTGTCTACATTCCCGAATAGGTGAACACATGCTTGTGGCACCAAATGAGTTCCTGAGGAAGTAATTACTTACATGGTGAGGCGCATGACAATGAGAATCCCCGAATCTGCTCTGAGCTTGTATGAATGAAAAGCAGGGGGGGAAAAAGCCATCAACTCCTCTGAGTTGAACTTGAAGATGACAAGAGATGCCCTTGAAAATTAAGAAAGAAAAGAAAAGCAATAGAGGAGAACAAATCTTGATCTAATGAAATAGAATAGATTGGAGACTAGGCTTGAAAAACTTGTAGGCAGCCTTATTGAATAGGTTCAGATTTCCAAAGAAAGGATGTGTGATAAGGTGGGAGGCTAGCAAAACAGTAAAAAGAAGATTATAGAGCAAATACCAGCAGTGACTATCCATGGCCTGCTGAAGGAGCCCTCAATTCTAGACTTATAGCTCCTGTATATGAAAGCTGCTTTAAGTTCTTTCTGTTGCTGCCATTACAGTTTACTTCAGCCTCTTCTTCTGATTCTGTGTTCATCAAGTAGCCTCCTGATTATCATTTTGACTATGATTGCCTCTGTTGGGGTGGAGTGGGGATGGGATTGTTAGGTAGCCCACGATCCGGTAAATGTGACACACTTTGCATAGACAACAACTTCATAAACTTGTCAACTTCCCGTCCAGCCTTGGTGCTCTGGTCTCAGGAAGTAGACTGAATCAGGAAATGGTGTCCACAAAGGTAAAGTAATTAATTACCTACCGACCGACCTACCTACCTACCTACCTGCTATTCTGCAAGGCTTCTTAAGAGATTGTCGGCCTATTTTTCCAGGTAAGTGCTAACCATGTTCATACCCTTTTTACTTTTAGTTTTTTTATTTTCTACCTGTGCCAAATTACTCTATAAATGGAGAACTGGTAAACTTTTTTCTATATCTGTCCAGATGCTGTGTAGTTTGCAGGCCATCGGTCTCTGTTGCAACTACTCAGCTCTGCCATCATGGGGGCGTAGGGGGAAGGCAATTGTAGATGAGGCACAAATAAATGGGTGAGGCTGAGCACCAATAAGACTGTGTCCGCCTGGGATAGGTAGACTAAGAATGACTTTAGTGGCCTGGGATAGGTAGACTAAGAATGACTTTAGTGAACCGGCAAAACAGGAGTGCCTCCCAGATATTGTTTTCAAAAGGATGTGCTAATTCAAAGAAAAACGGTAGAGTGATTGCCACGGGTAAACAATCAGAACTTAGCTGAATTTCTTTAGCTTTTAAGACATTTAAACGCTGTTTTGTTTTGAATTGTAGATGGTAGTGGTGGAAGGAGGTGGCTCCACCATACTCTTCTTGGGGATTAGGGCCTCTACAGACCTGAACCTGGCACTGATTGGGGGATATCAACCTTCGTTTGTAGGCATCATTATAGCTTCAGATTCTAGGGTACTTTATTATTGAACATCTATAGGCACTCTCATAAAATCGTCTGTCTTCCACATGGATGAAACCTCATAGTTTCTATCTTATATTACAGGTTTTGTTTTTTTATATGTGTCTTACTTCATAGATATGTTCCAGAAACACTGCATTTATCACTTTTCTCATATTTACCTTCTTGCATGTAAACTGGGACCAGAATACATACTTTAAAATCTCGAGGGCATAGACATTTTACTGCCCCCACCTCATGACACCAAGCAGAGACTCCTATGTGTAGCAAGAATAATGAATTTTGAATGAATGAATGAATGAATGAATGGATTTGATGTAAGGTTTTTGGTCTTTTAAGTTTTGAACATTGGCTTTCTTCTTTCTCTGGATGAAGATCTCTCTGTCTTTTCTCCTTGCGTCCTAGACTTCTCAGTTTGTGCACTAGACTCACTTGCCCCAGATTTTGTTGGGCACCTGCCTACCTGTCTCTGAAACCTGAAAAAAAATTAGGAATTCTGCCAAGCCTTGGGGTTATTTGAATATATTGTACAAGAAGAGCCTGCCTGGGATTCCCCCTTGCTTGTAGTTTCACTTTGAGTAGAAAGTAGTGCTAGAAAGATAATTTACAGAAAATCTACTTAAAAAGAGAGAAATGAGGAATGTTACTTACAAAGGAGGACTGATGCTAGTATTGAAAAAATGTGCAACACTTGTAAATCATGTGAGTGTTTAGGCTCTATACTGACAAAATAATGTATGTTTAAATTTGTGAAGTGTGTATATGTATGTAATCAAAATGGACTGTCTCACCAACTGGCGGTACACACAGAGTCATATATTTTGCATTTTTTCCCAAATAGCCATTCAATCACTCATCTGCTCAAGTGTATCAGAAACAAAACTAAATATAGTATATATATATATATATATATATATATATATATATATATATACCGTATTTGCTGGTGTATAACGATTTTTTGGCCCTGAAAAATACGTATTTGCCGGCGTATAAGACGACTGGGCGTATAAGACGACCCCCTAACATTTCCACTAAAAATACAGAGTTTGTTATATACTCGCCGTATAAGACTACCCCCCACTTGGAGGCATATTTTATATTTTTCTAGTGCTGAAACAGATATCAGAGAGAGAGAGAGAGAGAGAGAGAGAGAGAGAGAGAGAGAGAGAGAGAGAGAGAGAGAGATGTGATTGTGGAAACTGGCAGTTATGAAATCCATAGCACAGGCTGGCATACTAGAAACTCAGGCAGGAAACTCAGGGCCAGTTACGTCTTGAGGCAGAAGTACTTCTCCGGCAAATATCAGTTTTTGCTCTTGAGCCCTTCAACTAATTAGATGAGGCCCACTCATATTATTGTGACTATTTGAAGTCAACTGCTTGCAGAAAGATGCTGCAGGAAACCTCATGAGCTACCTAATTCCAGACACCAGTTGAACTTCCCATTTCTATTACTTTTGCTTTGTAGACCTCAGTTGCTAAGATAATTATTTGAGAAGAAATGATTTCCTTCCAGAAAGCTTCTTGCTCTGTATGCCAATATACTACCACCTTTCTAGCACTGTGCTCAGTATTCTATGTTGCATTGGGGAGGAAGATTAAAAATAGGATCTGTTTTACCAAGGAAAAGGGGGAGTTCCAGCCTTATGTTTGAGTAACTAACAGAGATCACTTTTGCATTTAGGGAAAAGTCAAAGATCTGCTTCCAGTTAATTTCTGGGTATGAAACATGGCTGGTGGTTTCTTCTGCAAAGGTTAACATTTCTTCTCAATAGGAACTTTATTATATTTAGAAATATGACCTGTGTGTGTGTGTGTGTGTGTGTTAAGTACTGTTGACCTATTTATGCATTATATATTCTCTGATGGCATGGATCCTGTCCTATAGTTTTAGAATACAGTAACCCCAGTAGGAAGAGTTGGTGTTTTGATGCCATCTCATTATGAGACATTTTACTACTCCAAGTTTCAATGCGGAACTATGTATATAAATAACCTATACAAGGATTTCCTGCTTCTAAATTGCCCCAGCATAGCCTATAAATTTGATTCACCTCAGTTAATGGAGTCTCTTCCTTAGCCAGATTGTTCTTTGTGTGCAACATTACGTTGAAGTTTGCTGAAATCCTTGTGGCTCATGAAAGAGCCATGACATTTATAGCTTAGGTGGTTTGTCCCATTGTCCTTGGCTAAATTTTCTTTGTAGCCTAGTTAAACCTGGACACCTGGCTGCTTAAATTATCCCTGTAGGATATTAGTATATTAGCTACCTATAAAAATAAAATTTATATGAGGCATCTGTTTACATTGAGCATCCCATAAAACTGTGGCAGAGAATTCAAAGGAAAAGGCTTTCAAATGAAGGTTTCATAGCCGAGAGCAAAAGGCTTTTGAGAATGGCATCTAGATACAGTAATTTGTTTCCATTTTATATATTAAAAATAATTTTTTATTAGACAAAGGATCTCTCCCCCGACAATGCCTGACTAGAAAATACCAAAATATTTTAAGACTCCTTCCATGTTCACATTAGGCTTTTTAATGCTATTCATTTTATAATGATTGTTGGCTCCAAGAACAAATAAGGGAACAGAGTTTTAAGCATGAATGTGTTGATATGTCATTGAGGACTTGGTGAGCAGGAGAAACAGCTCCTGATTCATAAGTAATTCCAACTGTTATCCGATAGGGAGAGATTATATCAAGCCAGGGAGGAGAAGGGGTGAAAGAACCTGAGGTTGCATACAAGGGCAGATCCCAACCTACTAACAGGTATGTTAAAATAAGTCATTTTGAAAGTCTACAACAGTAATCAGGTTTCCAGACTAGTCTATTCTCTTTCTAGTATTCTTTAGTTATAAACACAGGGCAGGCACTGAGCTTAAGTTAAAAGGAAAAAAGAGGGAAGGGGAATTGATTTTTAAGATATGTGATAACTTGCAGATATAAAGGAAGAATTGAAAACTGAACCTGGAATGAACAAGCATCAGGGCAACCTAGAAGTTATACTCTAAACTCTTAACAACAGATACAGAGTGGATTCAGATGAAATGGCACACTGATACCTGTATGAACAATGGTACAGTCACGGTAGAGCACACTAACTGAAGATGAGTCCTGAGTCTGAGAAGCAGGACCGATTAGACCAATTCTTAAGAGAATTGCTATGGCAAGAAGAGGACAGCAACCATTTCCTCTCCTGGTGCCAGTTCCTTCAAGAGGAAGAGTTGATTAGTCCACGTGTGTGTGTGTGTGTGTGTGTGTGTGTGTGTGTGTGTGTGTGTGTGTGTTTTGCCTATACCTTAACAAGAGAGCAATACAACAACTAGATCAACATTCCACTAAGCCTGTAGACAATGGATTAACCATAGTTTTCAAGGAAAAAATCAAGAGGCTACTACCAGACAATGGATAATAGACATGGGGTAGACAAAACGAATAGAAGCTTTTTACACCATCAAATCCTATATAAATCTCAGTCATTACAGTGGATTTAACTTATTACTCCAACGTTTTCTTCTCACATATAACTCTTCTCACTTAGTCACATTCCTTTCCTCTAGTTCTAGCATTTCTTCTAGTATTTCTCATCTTCTCTTTTGCATAGTATTTCAACTGTAGTATGAATTAAATAGATTTGAGGAGTATGAGAAATCTTAAGCTAAGGATAAAAATATCACCATGATGTTGTTCCTCTGGAAAAGTGTGTGTTATATCAAGAAGAGAAGAAAGTATTCCAGGGAGAATGTATATCTCTTCCTTTGAGCAGGTACAAGGGCTCCAAAGTGGTTAGAAGGGGGACATGGCAACTCTCAGTATATTTCCTTGAAATAGTGTGGTTGTCTGGAATGTAGTGAAAAGACCCACAAAACAGGGGATGACTTATTTCTAATTGAACTTCTTCCTCCCTTTTAGCCATAGACCAACATATCACATATTCACGAGCACTTATATGCTGAGAAGTGAATACATAAATATTTTTTAACATCTAAGATTACCAAGTATAAGAATGGGTTTGAAGACATATAGCCATACTAGCTACCAAGTGACAAGCCTTGTTCCAGGAGTTTGACATTCATGTTATCAACACCTAATCATATGATTTCTTCCACATTATTTAAATCCACTTCTCAAGTCATTTCTTTTCTTACCTTCATAGCAAACTCCTTGGGAAAAAAGCACCTATTTGTACTTTCTCAAATTATTCCCTTATTATTTCTTAAACTTGGAGAACTAGGCTTTCTCCACGACAGTCACCACTCCACCAAACTGTTCTTATCAAAGTCAGCAATAGTCTTTAGGCTGCCAAATCAGTTCTCAGTTTTCACTGTGAATGACCTATTGGTAACACTTATAATAATTGATCCTCCCTTGTTTTAGAGAACACTTTTTTTCTTTTTTAAAAATATTTTATTGACTTTTTACAGACAGGAATAGAGAGAAATATCCATGAGAGAGAATCATCGATCAGCTGCCTCTTGCACACCCCCTACTGGGGATGTGCCCGCAACCAAAGTACATGCCCTTGACCTGAATGGAACCCAGGACCTTTCAGTCGGCAGGACAATGCTCTATCCACTGAGCCAAACCGGTTTCAGTTAGAAAACATTTGCTTGACTTGGCTTCCACATGAGTTCTGTTGGTTTTCCTCTTACATCACTGATCACTGGTTCATTTTCCTGGTCCTCAGTTCACTGTTCCTTTCTAGCTTCAGTCACTTGCCTGTTGGTTTCATCTAGTGTTATGCTTTAGATATCTTTAAGTGCTGATACTTATGGATTGAAATGCCCAACCCAGACCTCTTCTGTAATCTCTAGATTCATAGGTTGAACTATCTATTAGATATCCTTACTCATGTGCTTAATAGACATCTGAAGCTTATTATACTCAACTGAATTCTTGATCTCTCTGTCCCAAAACTTGCTCAACTTACAAATTTTCCCATGTCAGCTGATGTCAGTTATAATCTTCCAGTTTCCAAGCCTCCAAATATAGAGATCTTCAACTCCCCTCTATCTCTAATATTTAATACTTACTTAAATATTTTTAAAAAATATATTTTATTGATATTTTGCAGAGAGGAAGGGAGAGAGATAGATATCTAGAAACGTCGATGAGAGAGAAACATTGACCAGCTGCCTCTTGCACATCCCCTACCGGGGATGTGCCCACAACCAATGTACATGCCCTTGACCGGAATCGAACCTGGGACCTTTCAGTCCACAGACCGACACTCTACCACTGAGCCAAACCGGTTTAGGCAATACTTACTTAAATATTTAATACTTAATATTTACTTCATTGGGAAAACGTGGGCTTTTATTCAACTTAGATTCAAAGTTTTACAACTCACCATCCCATTGTGATCACTTGCTTTATTCCTCTCTCATATGCTGCCTCCTAACTGGATGTCCTGCCATTACCCTATGTCTCCACAGTCCAGACATATTAACATAGTACCCAAGGGCATCAATTGGATCATGTCACTGCCTTGCTCAAAACTTTACAAAAAGTTTCCACTTCTTTTACAGAAAAAGGCAAAGCCCTCACAACAGCCCACAAAGCTCTACACAATCTGGTCCTAATTGCCCCTCTTGCCTTTCCCCTACAACTCCACATTGCTTACTCCCTACCAATCATACTGTCCTCCTCGTGGTTACTGCCTTTGCCTCAGCTGTTCTTGCTGCCTGGAATGCTTCCCCCCTCACATTCCCACTGGACTGACTTATTGACAAATCTTCAAGGTGTTGCTCATATTTCACATTCTCAATCAGACCTACCCCAATCCTCATATTTAATACTGCAACATGATTTTCCCTCTCTTCAGTGACAAAACTTTCTGCCAAACTTTCAATCCCCTTTACTCCTCTTTCTTCTATAGCATTTATAACCTTTAGCATAACATATACATTATTTACTCTCTTTATTGTTTGATGTCTATATTCTCTCACCACAACTAAAATCTCTGTGAAGCAGAGATTTCTGCCTGTTTTGTTTATTGATGTATTCCCAAGTGTCTAGAACACCACCTGGGATGGTATCAGTTTGCAAGATATTTTACTGCATGGATGAAACAATGCATTATGCAAAAATGATCTTACCTACTGTTCAGAATAATTCTGGTGGATATGAATCACTGTCTTCCTTTCCTAGAAAAGGAGACGGAGACTCAGAGAGATTGAGGATCAAAGTTCACAAAGCAAGTCAGTGTGGAGCTGGGATTCTAAAAAGGCTTATTTACCTCCTAAGTCCTTGCTTTTATTTAAACTTCTCACAAATGTATGTGACTTCTATCTTTATGTGCTTTTTTTTAAAAAAAAACTTTGAATAATATTGTTTTACTCAATGGTTTTTAGATATAATTCTTCCTATGGATAGGTTAGTGTCTAGTAGGTAAGGTAGAGAGAGTTGGCATTCAGTTTCGTGTCTTTTCTTAAATTTAATTATAACATCTCAGTTAATTCCCCAAATGACCATAAAATTATAAATTTACCCCTACTTGCAGATTAGGGAAGGATCTGAAGTTCACAGAATTTAAAGAGTTAAGTAACTTTCTTAATGCCATGATTAATGGCATAGAGTATTGAGGTGGACTTTTTTATTCCAGCCCTCCATAATGGGTGACTGAAATGACCTTTTAGATCATTCTAGCCTTACGGATTTATAAAACTGAATTGTGGGACAAGATATCTGAGCTCTAGGAGTAAAAATATAACACCTTCCTCCTGAGATTTTCTCTAATAAGCCAGAGGGAAAATGTGAGCCCTAGTTTGACAGTGGACATGGAAATAAAAATTAAAAAAAAAGTTATGTTGGCATGTGTTGTTTGAGGACCAACATTCAACAATGCAGGAAACATAGTCTGCAGTCACTGATTTTCATTAAAATTGTTCCACAATAAAGTTTTCTGCAGGAAAGAAGAAATCATGAATTTTGGAGATTTGATCTCTTCCCACTATTTCTAATGAGGGCATTAAAAGATGTGGGAGAGAGAGGATCAGGCTCATTCAGAACTCAGGTAGTAAAGTGGATGGCTGTGAATATGTATCACATTTGCATCGTCTCTCTGTGTCTCTCTGTCTCTGTCCCCCTGTCTCTGGGATTCTCAGCTGTAAGTGACACAGTGGTGACCACACTGCAAATCTTCACCTCCTCTATCATCTCTGAATTTAGGTTGCACTAATTTTTTGGTATCTTCCCCAATGATCTTCTCTCTCTTTCTTTCTTGCCTTTGCACCTCTTTGCTCACTCACTTCCTGACAAAATAAAACTAATTTTCATTCTGAAACTGTATTTAACCTTCTTCAGTACTGCCAGTAATTCAAGACCACTAATTCCCCAGCCTGCTTATATTCAAGGAACTTTATTAAATTTCCAAGTGACTATCACGGTTTGCTTTGAGAAAGCTAAAAGAAACTTTCTCACCGCACATGGACCTGGCACTCTAAAGTGTCTTCCGCCATCTTTGCCAACTTGTAATCTCCCCATCAATCTATGGCAATCACTACTCTCAGTGCATTTCCTGGCAGTGAACTTGGCAATCAAAAACTCTCTTCACTGTGAAGGCCCAGGGAACTTTGAAAAAAATAGTCACTTTGTTGAAAGAAACAATTTAAGTTTTGGATACAATTTAGGTAAAGGGTTCTATTTGAAAATTTGCTCCCTTTTAATTATTGCCATTTTGTTATAGTATTTGTAACTGTGTGAGATTTTAGTTACATGAGGACGTTTCCATATAGTACATGTAAACAAGTCGTGGACATGTAGGTGTGCTCTACCTTGTAGGCAGCAATACGCTGCCTGATCTAGTGGACTCTCTCTTCACATTTTATGTTAATACTGGTCCAGGATTAGCTAGACAAGCTTGTGTCTTTAAGAATTTCACTATATATATGCAGAACTGAGAAACCAAGATGCTAAAAGTACACAAACATTCTTAAACTAATAGTAAGTCCCACCTTAAAAGATCTATAGAATTTCAATACTCCTAGAGAATAAAATAATTTAGAACAAAGTAGGAAAATAAAAAAAAATAGTACAAATATTAGTTGTATCATGCTCAGCGATTTATAAGGTTTTACATTTAAAAATTATTTTGCTTGATTACAATAATCTTGGGAAGTATACATGATGGATTTTACTAGTTTTCTCATTTTACAAGTGAGGTTAAATAAAGGCTAAATGATCAAATGACAAGCTTAAGGTCATAAAGAAAAGATGGATAAAATACATAAAATTGGCATTTTTCTTGAGCCAAAATAAAACTGGACATTACAGAAATATTAGCCATAATAATCTAGAACAATAATTATTACACTAAATATTATTACTCCAAAGCTAGAAAATTAAAAAAAATGATCATCAGTCTTTCGAAAACACTCATTTCAAAATGGATTGAACAATTTTTTTCATATGTATTAGGCATGAAAGTGTATAAATAATAAAGAGTGGTCATAGCCTTCCTCTGATATGGAGTAGAGAAAAGATGCAATCTTGTTCCTTTAGCCTTTGGAGAAGGAGAGAAAAACATTGCATTTTTCCCTTGGCCAGCAAAACTGCTGAAAATGGATGAGTCGCCAATTTTGATAAGATCCATGACTAGTATCATAATTTGCAGTGATTCATCTGCGATTTCTTTTCCCTTTCCAAAAGAAGGTCTGAAACAAAACCAAAGTCTTAGGGAAAAGATAACGACTGGCATTTTTATCTCCTCTGTGTGTCTATATGTGAAATGGAACTTACGTTTAGAATACATTTGATTCTGGCCCAGTAAGCAGTCTTAAAGATCGCCTAGTCCACCCTCTCCTTGTTTTGCCTCCAGATTCTAGGATTGAAGAAAAGGAAGCTTCAGGGAGGGTCCTGCAACAAGTTCATGGACCAAAATCCAATTTATGTTCTGCTGCATTAATTGTCCTTGTGATGCAATGTTCCTTCTTCCTGGTTTATTTTTTTTTAAAAATCTGAAGAAGTTGGAGTGTTTCTCCTCCCTGTGTGATAGGTATTATTTACTAACTGTTGTTAGTCTCGCTTCTTTACTCTAACTGGCTTGCAATGTGACATTATGGCTTATAGATAAATGTATGGTTCCAAAACACTATAAATTGGTCCATGTCATGATCCTTCATTCTCTCTGTGTCTCGTGCCCCTGTTTCTTAGTAACATTAAAATGAACATCCATGCGAATATTTAGGTATTTAACTCTACAGCACATAAGTTTGTAAGCTATATTTCAAAGGGTTCCCTCTTTATGAAATTAATACCTGAAAATAAGTTCTGAATCCTTGAGGATTTTAACCAAGAAATTCCAAAGGTTGGAATGAGAAAAACAATAGCACTTTGTTGTTTTTCTTGCTACCTTTTGAATACCATTTAATTGAGATCTAGAGGAATCTTTGTCATAACTGGCAATTATTGCTATAGCAAAATTTCTCAAACAAACTTTTCTGTTGGAATTTCAAGTCACTTGGTTCAAAAGTATTTTTGAGCAGAGTATTATCTGTTTTAGTTATGTTTAGGGATATATATATATATATATATATATGTGTGTGTGTGTGTGTGTGTGTGTGTGTGTGTGTGTGTGTAGATAGATAGATAGATAGAAGCAAACCTCAATCAATGCTGAGGAATTGTAGACACCAGATGTGTGTATGCACATGCCAATTATTTCCTCTCTGCCTACCACCACTGTTCTTCACAATAAGGAAAGATAAAGGAAATAATAAAATGAGCAATGAAAAGTTACTTTTTCTTTTTTTAATCTCTTTTTTTATTGGACAATTTAGCCAAAGTTTTGTTGATCTTTTAAAATAGCATTTTTTGTTTCATTTTCTCTTGTTTTTCTAGCTCTATTTCATTATAACCTTTAATATTTTCTCTCTTCAGTTTGCTTTGGGTTTAGTTTGCTTTTTTCTCCCAAGTGCCTTAAAGCAGACGATTATCTTAATGATTTGAATCTTTCTCCTTTTTTAATATAGTATTTTCAGCTATCAATTTCCCTCTATGCACTGCATAGCTGCATTCTGTAAGTTTTGGTATATTGTATCTTAATTTTCATTTATCTCAAAGCATTTTTTAATTTCCCTTGTGGTTTCTTTCCTGACCCATTTTTAGAGGATTTTTATATTTTAATTTCTATATACTTGTGATTTCTCCAAATTTCTTTCTGTATCCAATTCATTTCTGATATTCATTTCATCATGGTTGGGGAACATACTTATATGATTTCAATAATTTTAAATTTATTGAGACTTGTTTTTTGGCTTGGAATATGGTTTATCCTGGGGAATGTGGCATGTACACTTGAGAAGAATGTAAAATATGCTATCATTGGGTAGAGTATTCTATAGGCATCTGTTAGATGTTTGGTTTATACTTATACAGATTTCAAGTCTTTCATATTCTTGTTGATTTTCTATCTAGTTGAATAATATACCCATTGTTGTAAGTGGGTATTGAAGTCTCCAGTTATTGTTATTGAAAAGTCTATTTATACTTTTAATTCTGTTGGCTTTTGCTTTGTGCATGTTGGGATTCTTTTTTTAGGTACCAATATGTTTATCATTGTTATTATAAATGCCTGCATATTCATAAGTGAGGTTGACCTACACATTTTTTTAAAATTGGGAATTCCTCGTTACATTTGGTATCATTGCTGTACTTTCATTGTAAAAAAATAATTTTCTTTCTCCATGTTTAAAAAATAAACCAATTATAAATACATTTTGGAAAAAAAAGCACATGAAAATTAGATTATGTGTTTGAACATTGGATGATTCCAAAGAAATATGGTTCATTTTATGGTATTAAAAGGTTATATAAAAATGTTTTAATTCTTAGTGATATATATTGCTTGATAAAGATACAAAATGACATAATATCTGGGCTCACTTTAAAATACCTGAGCAAGAAAAAAATATCTTAAATCTTGAAAATTATTAAGTCCCAGTTATAGCCACATGGAGACTTATTTTATTATTTCTATTTTTGTTAATTTAAAATTTTTAAATTAAAAAAGATCCAGAAACTTAAGTCCGAAACTGTATTTACTTTACTTAGTATTAAGCTAAGGAGTATGTATTTTTTTAAAAAAACTTCTCAAGAAATTAATAATTTTATCTAAGTCCATATGAACAAAGACAGGGGAGGGAGGCATTAACAGGTAAGATATTTTAATAAAACTTCAGGTGATGGGAAGAAGCATATGCAGGTGCTGGAATTAATAAATGGGAGTGGGAGAAGCCCAGGAATAGTTTTTACAGAACGAAATACAGAAAAGAGGAGAGATGGTGTGCACTACAAGCTCAGATGCATCAATATGGTGACAGAGAAGAGTAGTTGTAGGCCTAATAAAAAAAAAGGAGGAAATTGGATGAAAATATGTATTTAAAGGATTTACCTCCTCAAATTCCCATTGTAGCAAGAAGAACCTAGGCATTCACTCCTAAAAATGTAAGCTTCAAGACTGTCCTGAAACTATAAGAGCTGGAAACTACAGGTATGTGCAACTGGTAAAGAGTTGTCAGATTTTCTCTTTCTGTGCTATCTATCCACACAAATGTCACCTTCCAGGGAAGGTTACCTAGAACCCCACATGTGCTTCCTCCCCACCAGCTTTGTTGAGATGTAATTGACACATAATATCGTGTAAACTTAAGGTGAATAAAGTGATGACTTGATGCATGCATATATCACAAAGTGTTTACCACAGTATGGTTAGTAAACATGTCCTTTACCTCACATAGTTACTATTTTGTTGTTGTTGTTGTTATGGTGAGAACATTAAAGCTCTACTCTCATAGCAACTTTCAAATATTCAATAAAGCGTTGTTAACTATAATCATCATGCTATGCGTTAGATTCCCAGAACTTACTCATTTTATAACTAAAAGTGTGTACTCTTTGACCAACATCTCCCCATTTTCCCGAGCCCTCAGCGCCTGGCAACCACCATTTCACTCTCTGTTTTTATGAGTTTGATGTTTTTAGAATCCACCTATAAGTGAGCTCCCATGTGCTTTGACACGATATCCCAATTCTTGAACATGACTCTGAAGCAGAGTTGCTGATGCTCCAATCCTGTCTTCACAGCTCACAAGAAGGCACTTCCCAGAGGGAGAGGGAGGTAGTCAGAGGTCATAGAGGGCAGAGGAGAATAAATGGTGATGGAAAAGAGACATGGCTGGGGACGATGAATACACAATATAATACAGATGATGCATTATAGAATGGTACCCTTCAAACCTATATAACTTTATTAACCAAGATAACCCCAATAAATTCCATTTGCAAAAGACTGTATTTCCCAGACTCCCTTGCAGTGAAGTCTGACCAATAAAATGTGAGCAGTCTGGTACACTACTCGGAGACCTCCCGCATGTGGTATTCCTCCCATTCACCTGTCTGGGATGGACGGACTCAACCACCACCGTGAACTTGGCCCCACGGTTGGTGCTTAGAATAATATCTGCTCCTTGGTCATAGCACGCTTAGACTTTCAAGGGGTGAAAAATCAACCTGTTTTGCATTAAGCCACTGAGATTTGGTGGTTTATTCTCTCAGAGAAGCCAGCTTCACATTAGCTAATGCACCGTTCTGTCCTGCTCTCTTATCTGCCTTAGCAAAAATAAAAACCCAAGTCCAGTTGCACCAAAGGAAGTGCAGGGCAAAGCCACGGTTTCACTTTTACTCTTTGTTCCCTTGCAACGTAAGCAACTGGCTATTCCGCGCGCTGCAGGGGCAGCAGTGGAGTGTTTCCAAAGACCAGAGAACGCTCATTTCCAATAAGCAACGGATAATGACAACAATAACAGCACTACCATTAATGGCAATAATAATAAGCATCAATCTCTCCGCAGCGAGCCCTGAATAGTGTTCAGTGGGCCCAAGGGCCATTATGACTTGGGTGGGACTGGGCCCCGCTGTGGGCCTTTTCTGAGGCAAAGAGCGGGGACACAAACCTCTGAGCCTGCCGCACAATAGAACATAACCTCCTCTCTCCGTTGCTTTTCACGAGAAGCCAGTGGAGATCTGTCAGGGCAAAGCTTTCCACGGAGCCTCCCAGAAGGAGGACGCCTGGTGCCCCACGCTTTTCCTGGCGAGCACCAAGCAGGCACGCTGAAGTCAGTAATTTCTCCTGCCTGCAGCCTTGAATTAGGCCACATGGTAGAGCTTTTTAGGCCGATGAGAGAGAGAGAGAGAAAAAAAAAAGACCACAGAACTTTAGAAAAATGGTTACGCCTTATTAAATTATTTGAAATCTCCGGAGTTGCATCTCTTTTATGGCCCCAAATTGGCATAGCTGTTAACTTAGAGTGTTTAAATTTCTCGAAAATATTATTGTATTTAAGACATAGTGCCATCCCCAAACTGCACGTGAATTACAGAGCATCGGGGAAAGAGAGAGAGAGAGAGAGACTCGCCATTTGCCGGCTTAAAAACCTTTACCACAATTAGTAGTTAGTAGCTTTCAGAAACATTTGCTGGATAAGTAACCACGGTCAAATCACATAATTTTGCCTCCATCCCCTCCTTCGCTCTTTTCTTTTATTCCAGGGTTTTGAGTGCTGATCTAAGAGCTATAATTTCAACTTTAGGCCTATTTCTTCAGGCATTCTTAATGAGGCATTTGATTTGTCCAGTCCTGCCTTCCTGGATTCAGCCTTTTAGGGATTTGGGGTTGGGAGAGTGTGGGAAAAAGGGAGCGTGGAATACCACCATGCTGCTGAGAAAAATACAATCTAAGGATTCAGAGAGATTGTGAATTATCTTTCTTCCCCCTTAGGCAGGGCTGTAGCTGAAAGTATTCTAGACAGATAATTTTCCGTTCTCAAATATTTATCGCGTGCCTATGGTGCGCTGTGGATATTCTAGGCATGAGAGATGCAAAAATGAATTTGTATTGTTTTTGAGATGCTTTTTAAAGTGTGGGACTATTCGCATTTATGAATTTCTTTTAGTGAGCTCAAAGAGCAGCTACATAGTCTATTTTTTTATTATTTAGCAACTTTGGACATGAAAAAGAAGAAAGAAGGATAAGAAATGGTTTATAAAAAACTGGAGTTTTGCCTATCTTGTTTACTTAGTTCTGGGAGCCTTCATTATGTGCTCAATAAATATTTGCCCCATAAAGTAAGAGTTTTGGGGAAGACAGTCATTTAGGTAATTCTTTGATAATAGAAGTAAAATACTTACACTGAAGTCAAAGAAATGATTCCTGGTAAGTTAAATATTTCTATACTGGGAGTACAAATTTTTGTACTTATCACTTCATTCCGTATGTATGGAGTTACCAGTAGTTTCTTTCTAAGTGGAACTGGGACCTCACTGTGACACAGAAATAATGCTGTAAGTGAGGAGTATGTCCCCAACCTCTTTCACAAAGTCTTGTAATACAGATTTTTAATTGTGTAAAAAATGTTTTTTGTTCATTCTTGTTTGCAAAATGCATATATTTTACTAGTGAAATTATTTTTAATTTCTCTGTTATGGAGAAAACAGGTTTAATTAGGAAGTGCAGGAGGATATAGGTGTATCAGGGGTGGGCAAACTTTTTGACTCGAGGGCCACAATGGGTTCCTAAACTGGACTGGAAGGCCAGAACAAAAGCAACCTGACCATGCTGGCACTCTCATCTTGGGCTGCTGGTGAAGGAGCGGAGGGGAGAGCAAGATAACCCTCTGCTCTTTCAGCTCTGCGGGCCGGGATAGAACAGCCGAACGGGCCGGATCCGGCCCGCGGAACATAGTTTGCCCGCCCCTGGTGTAGATAGTTTAGGCAGAAATTTGAAGATGGATTTTTTAAAATCCTGGCTTGAATATATTAGGGCATTTGTTTATTTCTAGTTTTACTTTGTGAGGGATAGTTGGGCAGAGAGTTTAATACACTTCAAAATGGATTTTATTAATCCTGGAATATTGGTAAAAGCCCCCTTTGAGCAATCGAGTAATGTGTTGGTTTCATTGTTAAAATGAAGGACAAGAGCAGGGAGAACACGAGGAGAGCTTTCTGAGGGGAATAGAAAGTGATTGGAATTATTAAGAGATAAAAAATGCAAGGAAGTGACTGAGTGGTGGCAGGAGGAGGAGGAGTGGTGGGACAACGGGTGTCAGGGCCCAGCCTTTGTCCACTCTTCCTTCAGAGGACAAGCAGTGGTGCCGAGAAGAGAACTTGCTGGAAATGGCTGCCAGAAACATTTAGGTGAGCCTCTTGCAGGGGTGTGGGCAGCAGGCCTGAGCATAAGAGGCGCCTTGCATGAACTGGGGCAAGAAAACGTGTCTGAAAAATGAGTAGCGTCTTATGACTTGGCTATAAACTCATTGAAGGAGATGAGAGATATTTGTGTTTTTCTTTGAGGGTAGACAGATCTTGTCCTGAATAACAGGTTCCCTTAATATGGGGGTCATTTAAAAAGCCTTTTAGAATGTTAAGTTACTGACTGAGAACTCTTGTTTCCCCAAAGCTGGAGGTTTGGGATGTTGAAGGAACAGAGGGGAGATCTAACTTAAGGAAGAATTACATTGTCTGGAACTGGGAGGTTGGGAGATGAAATAGGTCTTTTGCTGGGTGTCCAGGCATTAGTGCCAAGGTTTGGGTACCTCTGATGAAAGGGTTATGTAGATTCTGGCCCTGAACCTTAAGTGTTGGTGGCACTGTGGACTGAAATACAGGTTCTAGGGGCATGTTTAGCAGAAGGGAGTGGGTGCTACGAAGATTCAGCCTTCCTGCTTTCATGAGGTCTGTGCAGATTCAGACAATGAGCATCTTAAAGGTGAACTCAAATGACCCGAAAGCTAGAGGTCCCCTCCCATGTCCCTAGGTTGCCATAGCAGATTTCTTGTAATATTTCAAGTGAGGGGGAAAAACCACTCTCCAAAATGACTGAGGTGTGATTTCTTAGAACCTCTGATGTGTGGGGATTATAAATTAGAAAAACAAAAAATACATTCTGCTGTTGGTGTGTCTTCACATACTTGTTTTTATAATTTTACTACATATGCAGCCGTCCATAAAAATACATAGAATTGTTTTTGAAAGTTTTAGACTTTATGTAAATGGCATCATACGGTTAAGGGGAATGGGATGAGGGAGTAGAGCTCTCTGAGTACTGCGTTATTTATTTTTAAAAAAGATCTGAAACAAATATAGTAAAATGTTAACATTTGTTAAATCTGGATGGTGCATATACAGGTGTCTGGCAAATTCTTATTCCTGTCCTTTTCTGTATGTTTAAAACATTTGGCTATTTAAAAAAAAATAAGGTAAAACCCCCACAACGATAAAAAGGCAGCATGGTGCTGTGTGTCATGAAGCGTTTAATAACTGATTTTACTGGAAATGCTTGCTAATTGGTTTGCTGCAACTCTTGAGGTACTTCAACAACTTGAGAGGAAGCCTGGCCTATCTGATAACATCCTGACTTCGCAAACTGAATGTGTCCCAAAGAGAACTCTTCAACTTTTACCACCACATCTGGTTTCCACTTGTCCATTTTAGTAAAAGTTACAACTATCCATTCTTTTACTATGTTTCTCCTTTTTCTGCCAAGCTTCCCTGTCACCTCAAAAAGAGTGGAGCTTGCAGTTCTGTACCTCTACTATAAAGACTGAAGGACCCAGAAAGAGCATTTTCAATTGTGTGTTTGTGACAGACTGTGGTTGGCTTGCTGGCCTTTGATGGCAGACTAGACTAAGCAGTATTGGAAAGGGCCAGAACTTGCTGAGTTGGACAGGACAACTTATATGTAATTCTCCTGTAAGGAGAGTTAGCCTTCAAAAATGGGAGCTGGCCTGTGTACTCTGCCCAAGAGAACAATGCAGAGCAGCTAAGTGGTTCACACAGGAACCAGAAGCTGGTGGAGAGGTCATGTATTAGAGGCCCAACAGATGGGCCTAGAGACTCTATCAGGCATCATAGGCAATGGGAGGCCTCTGAAAATCCACAAAGGTTTTCTCAGGAGAAAAAGAATCATCAATCGACACCTGCCACATCCAGAGGGTATTGCTATGAGGTTCCAACTATTGCGGTTGGGTAAAACTTTTTCTTTCCTCAACTTCTTAATAATCTCTCTCTTTCACCACTGGGCTTGGCCTGGAGAAGCTTGAAATAGAAGAGGACTCACAATGTCCATGCTATTTTGATGGTCCAAGAACCATCACCTCTCGCCTGAGTGTCTGTAGTCATCTCCTGATGGGACGCCCATTCTAATCACAGCAGCAAAATGATCCTGATAAAACAACATGAGATCATGTCATTCCTCTGCTCAAAACCCTCCAAGTGGCCCATAATGACCTACAAGGCCTTATGTGATCTTGACCACTCTTTACTCTCTGGTCTCATATTTTTTTATTCTCCCCTTCCACTGCTCTACTCTAACCAAACTGTTCTCCTTGCTTCTTTGCAAATAAGCCATGTCCTCTCCAGAGTTTTTGCATTTATTCATCTTTGACCTAGAAACTCTTCCTCCATTCACCCATCCCTTTATCTTCATATCTACTTGAGTGTCAACCTTCTCTGGGCACTTCAACCTAAATAGCGCTTTCTTTATACTTCCTATTGACTTTTCCACTATATTCTTTTTTTTTTTACTCTAGAACTTATAATTATCATTATCATACATTTATTTAGAATATATACTAGAATATAAACTCCATAAAGATAAGAAACTTTGTCAATTTTGTTCATGGCTATATCTCCAGCATCTAAAACAGTGTCTGATAGGTAGTTGTTTAATAACTATTTATTCAAAGGATGGGTAGAAATGACAGTATATCCAGAAAGAAAAAAAAGCTGGCCATACCCCATCCCTCCTACACACATCCCTTAAAGTCTTCCAAACCCAGAAAAGGAATCAACTGAATATGTGGTGATATTTTAAACTAAATGGAGCTTGGAGTTCTGATATTACACAAGACAGAGACTATTTCTTACCTGATAATGACCAGAGAAGTCATGGGGAAACCCAAGATGTCATGTTGGGGAAATGGAAATAGAATAAATAAGAGTCTATTTATAAGTATAGTGTATTGAATAGCACAGTTTTTGCTTCTGGGCACAGAAAAGAATTGCACTTCCCCTGCTCTTTTTGGTATTAGGCATGTCATATGACTTCCTCTTCCAATGAAATGTGAATGGAAGTGACATGTATCATTTCCAGACAGAGGTGTTAAAAGCAAGCACATAGTTTGCCACATTCTATTTCTATTGCTCTGATGGTCATGAAAACACATGTTGAGATAATGCCTCAGTTAGGGTCACTAGTTAGGGTCACTGAGTAATTCCAAGGAGAAAAAATCCTACTGCTAATTTATGATGGACAAGCTATAGGAGTGAGAAACAGACCTCTGTTATGAGAAGCCTCTATGATTTTGGGGTTGTTTGAAAGGGCTGAATATTTGGTAGACTCTGGTGGTCATTAATTTTGGTCAGAAATATTTCTAGCTTCCCGCCTTCTAAGCATGTGATAGGTTTGAATTTACTGTCACTTACTTGCCATGGTTAAGTTGGTCTATATGACTAATTCTGGTCAATGACTTGAGACAAGTGAGGTAGGTACCTTATAGATAAGAGTATTCAAATACAGGATGAATCTCTACAGATTTTGTTCCCTCTGCTAAAGGGCATCAAGTTTATTTACATAACCGAGACTCTCAGGAATCTATAGAATCAATGGAGATCTTTGAGATACAGAACTTATTTGTAAAAGGTGTGTTTGACAAATAATAAGAATTATAGTTTATTATTTTTTTAAAAAAAATATGTTCTACTGATTTTTTTATAGAGAGGAAGAGAGAGGAATAGAGAGCTAGAAACATTTATGAGAGAGAGAAAAATCAATCAGCTGCATCCTGCACACCTCCCACTGGGGATGTACCCGCAACCAATGTATATGCCCTTGACTGGAATTGAACCTGGGACCTTTCAGTCCAAAGGTTCACTCTCTATCCACTGAGCCAAAAACAGTTTCAGCTCTAGTTTATTTTCCTTTCTTTCTTCTTCCCACCTTCTTTCCTTCCTGCCTTTGTCTTTGTAGTAATTGTTGTAGTTGAACCTTCAAAAGAAACTTTATTCAATGTCATCAGTCTTAGCCAATTGGCTAATTCCATTACCCTTGCCCATGATTGGCATATAAATAGAATGTGACTGAAACCTGCCAATAAAACATGACTGAAGTCTTATGAGAAACTCTGAAAGGTTGTTGTTGTTGTTTTTTTCTTCTCCAAAAAGAAGACACACCAACAAACAGTTTTCTACATTCTCTTAATGTTATTGTGTGCTTAGAATTTTTGCATTCATTTTCCTACTGGTCCAAAGAAAAAGCCAGAAATGGACTGAGCCAAGAGAACTGGACTCAGCCAAGAGAATTGGACTGAACCAAGAGAATTGCTAAAAATGCAGATACAGAGCTCCTCTTATTTCTGGACTTTTACTATAAGAGTTCATAAATCCCCATATTATTTATATCAGATTGGATTAGAGGTTGCTGCTAGTTGCAGTCTAAGGAATACAATTTGATACACCTTCTTTTCCTTTACTCTGCTTCAAAAATAAAATTTTATCCAAATAACAGTAAGTTAGTAAGAATACAGTCAGTAGACTCATCCAAGAAAGTATCTTTCTAAGAACACAAGGAGAAATTCATGGGTCTGGGAGAATGTAGTCAGAGAAATGGAGCCAGAAGTAGTCAACAGGTCTGATAACCAGGTGCATTTGGTAAGAAATAGAATAAAGAAAATATATTAGGCAAAGCAGAGGTTTATGAAGAGGGTGGTTCAGGATCAACTCTGAATGCTTATTGTCTATTGAAATATTTTCTTACATAAACCACCACATGTCTCTGGCTAGTAGAGCTTTTAGACTTTAAAGGATCAAACCAGATCATATAGAAATGACAAATCCCTTTATAATTTTCTATCTTAAATATACGTTTCTAAGTTATCTGATATAAATGTTATTTCAAAATTATCACAACAACCTCTGCTCTCATGGCTTTTGTGTCATATATAGAAGAAAATATATCGAAATATATTTTACATTTGGAACTTTGCAGCATCTTTTAATTCTGTCATTAAGATCTTTTTTTTTAAAATGAGTTAATATACTAAACATATATTGAGAATCTACTATATTCAGTCCATTAAGGTGGTGTTGTGTATACTATAGGACTTTCAGGAGCAAGCAGTCAAGTAAGGAAGGCAAGTCCATATATCATTAACTTTCAGTACCAAGGGAATGGAGTGGGTGTGAAATGAGAGTTTTTAAAATGTGCTTTATCTGAACACATTGGATTATCTTATTCCAACTAGGTGAATCAAGAAAGTATTGACAGAGGAAAGGGCACACCCAAGTTGGGTCTTGAATATCGGGTACGCCTTCAAAAGAAAATATTGAATAGTTTGAAACTATGTATAGAATAAGTAAGTTCTAAGGAAAATAAGAAACCCAGTTAGGCTGTATAGAGTTTTATGTGAGGATGTCTTCTGGGAGGTAAGCTTGGACAGGTACACTAGCAACTGACACTAGCAGGGCATCATGTAGCAGTGTTTCCCAAACTTTTGACATATGTGTACCCCTTCTATAATTTTTGTAACGCTGAATACCCCTCGTCAAAAAAAATGGATGTATTTTAATAACAATCAAAATATGTTTATTTTTTGGTACATACACAAAATAATAATAAACGAAAAATAAAATTATTCATAATAAAATATAAATAAAAGTTATATTATAAATAACATTTATTGGATCAATGAGAGGATGAAATTGACTTGACTCATGAAAACAGAATTAGGCACAACTAAGCATGGTGCAGTGCATATCCCCACCAAACTACAGTGCAACGCGTACCCCCACCAAACTCTTCCCATACCCCTGGGGTTACGCATACCACACTTTGGGAAACACTGAGTAAGGAACCTAGCCCTTATTTTCCAGGTTATTCAAAAAAATTGTTTTCATTTAAGGGAATCAGATCAGCTTTGTGAAAGTTAATCCAGACAAAAGGGATATAGATTCAGGGATGGGAGGAAAGAGAGATGGGAGGCAGGAAGACCTCTCAAGAAGCTACTTTGCTAATGCAGATGAAAGATAAAAAACATAAAAAAAAGAACCCTATCAGTGGGGATGAGAATAAAGAAAAAGGTTTAGATGCCATTGTAGTATCAACAGGTTTGGGGGTGGAGCTTGTGACTGAATTCTAGCCTAGGAAATGTGGGTGGAATTGAGATAAGGCATTGAAAGGCCTGGTCTTTCAAACATCCCAGGTGACTACCCTGTCTTTTGTTTGTTCCTTAAACAACTTTGGAAAGTATATCTAATGGTATATCCACGCAATAGAAGAAGCCCAGATATTTTTGCCACACGATGCTGAGGACAGCCATGAGGTTTTTGTCCTATTTGTTATAGCAGGATAGTCTGACCCACACTAACTTACATACTACTTGTTTTTGAAGAAGTCCATGAATTTGGTTGGGGTTGGTAGAAACTACCAGAGGGTTGGAAAGCCATGTTTGGAGTTAAAGAGGATGTTTAGAGTTGCCTCTTTCCTATTTATTCATATAAAAATTCCTTATGACATGATTAGTGTACATAATTTAAAGGGTCCAAGAACCTTTGTTTTTTTCTTACATTGACCAAAAATATCTGCAGCTAAAGTTAGGCCCAAAATGTGAATTCTTTCATCGTTTCTCTAAATAAACTTTCCCATCACTGCACTCAAGACCAAAACTTTAGAAGGAAAACCTATCCCATTCTTCTAAAGTACTCTAGAGCTATAGGACCCAAAAAAGGCAGGAGAAATCTATTTGCATGATGTGGAGGTCACCAAGGAGAGCTAAAAGCTTCTAAAACCTCTCCATCAGAAGAGATTAAATTGGCATCTGAACGGAGCCTTATATCATCAGGCAAACCTCTTCTTTTAGGGATAAAAGCCCATTCAATCAGATGTGTTCACTCTTCTGAGTAAGAGTAAAGAGCTTCTTGCAAAGGAGGTTAGAAGAAGCATAGATTCCTAGAGGCATTTATTTAGTTATCACCCAAAGCTGCCCTCTCTGCCCCTTTCCCTAAGCTTATACAATCAGGTCATAGAATCAAGAACTTTCTTAGGTCTCATACTAATGACAATAATTAACATTTGCTATGACCCTAAACCTCTTGCCTTACACTGATTGTCTTATTTAATTCTCACAATAGCCCACTGAATTAGATTGTAATAATAGCCCCATTTTGCAGATGGAGACAGAGGTTTAGTGATTTACTGAAGCTCACAGTATGTAATATGCCCTATAATCCAAACACAAGTAATCTGATTTCAGAATTCAAGTTCTTAATTACTTAGTCTATTGATTTGAGAGCTTTTTTTTTTTTAAGAATTTAAGGTATCTGAATTGATTGCATACTATATTTCACTGAAAGTGTTTTTCATTCTTTGTGTACAAAAAAATGATAGTACACTTTACAATTGATTGCATTTTAGATTTCATAAATATAATACAATGCTAATCGGCCTCTACTGACTGTTCAGGCATGTGTAATTATGCAGAAAGCAGGGACTGACTTAGAAAGAAGCTGTGTATTAAGGAAGAGGCTTTCCAACTTTCTCACAGAGCAGAATGAATTATGCAAACAAAATCTGACATACAACTACAGTATGTAAAGCAGGGAAAAGTGGTATTTTATTGGTATAAATGTACTTTATGTTCAAATTATAGGACATGTATTTATTATATGGGTAATCAGAGAGACTACTAGTTAGCACACTAGAGACATTCAGTAGGTTGGAATTCCATTAGAATGTTCAGAATTTTTTTTAGATGAGTGTTTTAAGAGTATTTGAAGATATGATTTACATCATGTTTAAATCAAATATGAAGGAAATCAGAACATACCTTTGTGGATCTATAGTTTAACAACCATTCTATAAGAATGGTTTAAATAACCACATGACAATTGTCTTCATAAGGCCAAAAGATTACTTCTCTTTCTTTTTTTGTACTGGAAATTATTACATTGAAAGTTGTTTTGAATGAATTAACTATTCAAAGATTAGCCTGGTTAAAAAAAATCATAGTGCTTGAGGGAATTAGAGTGATACTTTCTTTAAGTTTTCTGACCATCATCAACATCGCTCCAATCACCACCAGACATTTTTAGCAGAATAACAGCACTTCCTAGGACCAGTTTTCTAGATTTGAGTCTCACCTCCATATCTTACTAAATACATGAGTTTGAACAAGTTGTTTAACTCTTCCTAGCTTTTGATTTAATCTGTAAATCAAAACCAAAATACCTGTAATAATTTTGTAATATTGCTTTAAGAAGAAAACGAGATAATATGTATAAATCACTACCTATAATGTCTGTAGTATGCAATTAATAAATTTTAGTTTTTATAGTTATTAAAAGAGAAAATTATCTTGCTAGTGGTAGGGGGAAGAGAGATATATAAGTGATGGTTTCTGCTATCCAGGAAGTCTTCCCTATTTGAGGAGATTAGAAATAAACATGAAAGATAAATAGTAATAAAAGTCAACACAAAATAAGAGCCAAGCGAATGACAAAGACAAGGATGCTAAAAAATCACATGAATAAGAGCACCTTGTTTTCAAATTAAACTTACTAAGCAAGTTTCTAGACCTCATGACAATATAAATATGCATGATAGAAGTTGTAATCTGGGGATCTGTGGGAAATATCTGGGCCACTGATACGCTGATTTGGCCTGCAATGTTTAGAAAGGTTTTGAGCCAACTTTTAAATATCAGGATATATCATATACAAATCTAGATGCTCATAGATCTGTGGCTTCCCCAAGTCTAGAGACCTCACCTCTTTCTAGCAGAAGTGTTGGGTGGGCTAGTTCAGTTTGAACACAGGGATCTAAAGGAAAACACACTCAAGCAAGTCCCCTTCACCCCAATCTTCCAGCCATCAGCATGGGGCAATGACATGGTCCTAATCCAGCCTTATGAAGAGTACCTTCAAAGAGAAGAGACCCGACTGTCCCCCAATAGCTTTTTCTGAGATCCTCTGGAGACTAGGGAGCAAACTTCTTGAGGAACGCCTTCCTCTTGTTCAGAGCCATTCAGATAGGAGACAGGAACTAACAACCTTTGGAGGGAGGGTCAGTACTGATCAATACAACCAAGCATAAGATCAGAATATTGTAACAAAAAAAATGTGAATGACGTTTAGATTTAACTTTTGAGGGAGCAGAATAAACTACCACCCTACCATATGTGTGTGACTTCTCCATTTCTGTCTGCAATTTCCATTTTTTTAAATAGAAATTTTCAACCTTCTGTGCTTGTCTATGTCTGCTCAGAACAGTTTGAGACCTTGTTACTGTTTTAAAATGTATGCATGCTAGGATGACTCTCCAACCCAAGGCAAAAAATAAAATTCAAAAAGTTTTGTTTAAAAATAAAATCTGAATTTCCAGGGTTTCTTTTTCCCCAAGAGATCTTACTCATTGGACCGTCAACTGTATATTCACAGTCACTTAGGGCCAAGTAATGGCTGCCATTCTTATGGAAGTGAATGGGCTCTCTGATTGGCCAGAGACCTCACAACTCCCTATTGTTTTCCAATGCTGTGATTAATTACACATTTCTATTAGCACTGCCCTGTGCTTTTGTTTTCCTTCTACCTCTTCTTTGTGTAAGTAAAGAGTGTTACTACATGTTTACTATGCAAACAAATGTCTCTTGTACCTGGCTTGCTTTACTCATTTACCATATCTGTCTGTCTCCTGTATGTATGTGAATCTCTATTCTGAATGATTTATAGACATGCATACAAAATGACATTTGAAAAATGCTCACATTGGAAGAAAATGTGCAAGAAAGTAAGTGATCAGAAGCAAAAAACCCCAAATGCTACAGCCATCAAAGGAGAGACTTAATATTATTAGGTGAGATTTCATAGAGTAGATAGGTCTTAAATAAAAGAGTTCTTGGACTAGGAGGAGGATGTTTGGGCAGGTAAATGTCTAAACCATGCAAAATAAATAGTTGTCTAGAGACTCTTGGCATATTTCGTTCTATCTCCAAATGTAATCATACCACTCTCCAGCTTAATAGCTTTCAATGGCTTCACAATGTCTTCAGATAAAACCCAAAGTCTTTAGACCAATGGACATAGGAAGTTCTTTATGATGTGGTGCCTGGCTACCTTCCTAGACTTATTTTAGGCAGCAGAAGTCTCTTACTTTAGTGCCCGTAAGCTAGACATGCTCAACAGTTTGCTGTTCTCTCAAAGTACTAATCTCATATTTTGAACGTTGTTTGTTCAGATTTTGCTCTTTGCCCCACCCCATTACCACCTCTTCTGAGAAACCTTCTCTGGTACTGTCTTCCTCTGAGGCTGAGTTTGAGCTCCTTCTCTGTGTTCACTGAGCACAGTGAGAACCGTGTCTTCACATTAATGTCCCTTGAGTTGTCATGGTCTCTTCATTCATCTCCCTCCATGGACTCACAACTCTTTGAACAAGGAGACCAAAGTTTAGGAAATGATGGGAGGACTTACTACCCTTAAGGGAATCACATTATGAACTAGGAGAGCACTTGTAGGAATGTTCTTATGTGTGCAATTAAGCTGAAAGCCAGACTTCCTCTGTTCCTCAGGGATTTAAACCCTCCTCGGGAACTCTGAAAACTCAGAGCCCTCCCCATGATTTTTGCAAATTCCTGACAACTTACTCCCTCATTCATCTGTTTATCCACATTCTACTCAGACATGTCAATTCTCACTTCCATCCACATTTTCCTGGAGACAGCACTTGGACCCTCCATTGGTTTTCAGGAAAGATCCTCTAGGAGTTAGCTTTGGACGGGGTTAATTATTTTATTAAAATTCTGAGGTGTCAAGGGAGAGATCACCACCCAGATGAATACACTGTCCACACCTAATTCTTTGACAATGCTCATCTTCCTCAAGCACTTGTCAGGGTATATCCCTAAGCAAATATTGTTTCCCTCCTAAGAGCAATAGGGTGCCAGTGGTTATTACAATGATATTTTGCATCACACACTCACGTTGACCTTACGTCTCTCTTTTTAAATATGTCTATGCAATGTCCTTAGAATGATCAAAAATGAGTTTATCTCCTACAAGAGTGATTTCCAAATCTTTTACATAGTCCTGATCTTTTGCAGGTCAGAAATCTTCATTGTCTTTATCCAGGATTGGGGGCGCTGAGAGATAATTCTTTTTCTTTTCTTTTCTTTTTCAATGAGAAAAATATACACAGATTTTCATAGTTATATTTTTGAGACTTTTTATGTGTAAACCATTTCTCAAGGTTACCCTAAATTAATCCTGTGAAGACCAGATTTTTTTTTTTCCTTGCCTTCAGCTGGACTAAAACTTTGGGGACAAGTGAAATAGATTATTTCACCTGACTTATTTTCACAAAGTAAAAAAAAAACAGGTCACAGCCTTTTTATTTAAACTGATCAACTTAATTACAACTCTTTGGATGCAAGCATTTGCAATGTTTTCTGTGGTTTGGGTGTAATTTCCTGCCAGAGGGTGAAGTGAAGGCGGAGGGGAGAGCAGGGGCTGCTGAGTTTTGGCATCGAATTCTTCAGTCCAGCTGCTCTCTGTTGAGTGTCAATGACCTTACTCAATAGCACCCAGACAGTCAAGGTCCCTCTAATGAGAAAACCAAATTACAGGTATGTAATTTTCACAGTTTTCTGCCAGGATCTCCAAGCTGGTGACAAATTGATATACTACTGTCTGTATGGAAGGCTGGCTTTCAGAAAACAGGCCGCTCTCAGTTGAAATAGTATACCTGAAGGATTGTGCAATTTCAAACCTCTGAGATATAGAAAACATCCTTCACCCAAGGCTCTTGTAGAATGTTGAACTGAAGAGCATGTTTGTTTACACTTTAAAAGCCCTGCCAGAAAAACAAAGTGTGAGAAAACTCTCCAAACACTGGGATACAGGAGATCATGGGGGGGAAAACAACCTAACAATGGGAAGATAATATAGGCCCTGGGATAGAGTCTCAAATTGTGAATTTAAAAAATAATAATAATAAATTATATATCTATTGATTTTAGAGAGGAAGGAAGAGGGAGAGGGAGATAGAAACATCAATGATGAGAAAGAATCACTGGCCGGCTGCCTCCTGCAGGCCCTCTACCAGGAATTGAGCTGGCAACCCAGACATGTGCCCTGACCAGGAATTGAACCGTGAATTCCTGGTTCATTGGTGGAAGCTTGATCACTGAGCCCTGCCGGCTGGACATCAAGCTGTGAATCTTGTTATCCACTTCCGGCCAAACTTTTAAATTTTGACAGTTAGGCAATAATTCCCTTATAGCTATATATATTTCTCAAAGGTAATTTTCTAAAGCAAAGATTTTATACAGTAATTATAATGTAATGGAAATAACAAAAACTTATTAAGGTTTTTCTACACGTCAAGTTCAGTTCTAAACTTTTGCCTCGCATTCACTCATCTCATCCTCACAACCACTTCACATAGTAAGGATTATCATTACCCCTATTTTAGCGGGTGAAGATACTGAGGCACAGAGAGGGTTGAATAACTAATGAATGGCTAAGGACAAGTAAACAATGCAGGCAATTTGTTTTCATAGATCTCAACTCCAAATTGGCTTTTATAAAGCATAGTATCTTTTCCCATAGGAGCAAAGACATCGTTGGATGGTATATCACTGACCAAGAGCTTAGCTTTGAATAAAACAAATGATAAAAATAATGTTCAAAAAGTAAAGATATAACTAAATTGATATCTTTTCAGTAGAAATAGTAAAAAGCCAAGCTGAGATCATAGTCAGAACTGGACTGTAGAAATGGGACCTAACTCTGGAGTTATTCATTGAGTCTGAGGTCAAGTATGAGACTCAATAGTTCTAATATTTCTGTAGGTGATCCCAATGCAGGTACATGTTAAGAGATCACTGATCTAAGTTTTATTTTCACATATTTACTGAGATCCATTGTTGGATGGTTAAACAGAAGTTTAAAAAAAGATCAGCCATAATTTCAAGCTGCTCAAAAATCTAGGTTTGTGTGGGTGAGAGGGATAAGCAAGTAAACAACTATAGTACAACACAACAAAAATCTCTGATAGGACCGGCCAGTGTGGCTCAGCGGTTGAGCATTGACCTATGAACCAGGAGGTCATGGTCTAATTCCTGGTCAGGGCACATGCCAGGATTGCGAGCTCAGTCTCCAGTGTGGGATGTGCAGGAGGCAGCTAATCAATGATTCTGTCTAATATTGATATTTCTCTCTCCCTCTCCCTTCCTCTCTGAAATCAATAAAAATATATTTTAAAAAATCTCTGATATAGTAAAGGGGGTAATAATTCAAAGAAAGGGTGTAAAAGGATCAGAAAATGCTTTGCAAAGGAGATAATCTTCACTCTGGATTATCTGGGGGGAAAAAGAAGATGAAAAGGTAAGTGGGAGAAAGAAGAATAATGAGGATATTTTCTGTACACAAGGACATATATTTATTCAAAAACAACATCAACTATTTATTGCACATTTGCCATGTGTTAGGTACTGCTATTGTGATGGATAAAAAATATACACAAAAGAATAGTGAGGTGAGAGTATGTAGAAGGAACCGAGAGCAGTCAATTTTGTTTAGATGGGTTATAAAGTAAAAGAGTGACATGATGAGAGAGGTCAAGGACTGTGTTTCTTGAGAAGAAGACTCAGATGGAGATCAGCAAGCAGGTTGCTCATTAGGGATGCCTCCAAGATTAACATGTGTGGATAAAGAGAGAAGGAAAGGAAGACTTGCAGAGACAGAAGTTGAGCTGCAATGCAGTCCTTATGGAGGAGTCAGCCAGCCTCACAGGTGGATTTGGGGTGGCCAGAAACTTAAAAATCATTACGTTTAGGACAGAAAAAAAGGAATCCTTAAAAAATAATGGTAACCAGTTCATTTGTAAGTGGACAAAATGTTGGGCAGGATTCCTATCTGTTGCCATAATGGGAAGATTA
Organism: Vespertilio murinus; assembly: GCA_963924515.1. Taxonomy (NCBI): domain Eukaryota; kingdom Metazoa; phylum Chordata; class Mammalia; order Chiroptera; family Vespertilionidae; genus Vespertilio; species Vespertilio murinus. Next base: position 20,402,383 of record OZ004715.1, on the reverse strand, counting down.
GGATAAGGTTTATAATTATCTCAGATGCTTGTTATTATATGAATATTTGACCATGTCTCTTTAAAAAAAATACATATTTTTATTGATTTCAGAGAGGAAGGGAGAGAGAGATATAGAAACATCAATGATGAGAGAGAATAATTGATTGTTTGCCTCTTGTTTGCTCCACACTGGGGATCAAGCCCACAACACAGGCCTATGCCCGGACCAAGAATCAAACCGTGACCTTCTGGTTCATAGGTCAAAGCTCAACCATTAGCCATACCAGCCAGGCTGATCGTGTCTCTTTAGAAGATTTACCTCTCCTACCCTTAATCCCTTTTAATTAAGAACCCAGGGTCATGCACTGGAAGACATATAGAGCTCCCTCACATTGCTTATGAGCTGAAACAGAGCCACATGGAATCCTCTTACCTGCCTGTCAAAAATAGAGCATTTGTCCTACTGTTGTGAAGTCAGACAAGAGAGCCATTTTGTCTCTATATTAGTAAGTGGCAATGTGATGCTTAGAATTATGTAGAATAATAAGTGGAATCACCCCCATGCGTTTTCTTATTCACAACCAGACTATTGATGTTATCACTGACATTAATAACAATTCTATAGGGTATTGCCTACAGAAAGCAGTTTTAGGTTAATGGGCTCATTATGCCCTTAATATATTTGAAAACCAGGTGGCAAGAAAATTAGCTCCATTTTGTAGAGGGACAAATTGAGGCAAGCGAGGTTGTGTGTGTCACTTGGCCTAATTTCTTCTGGTTGAGGGACAACCCTCTTTTTTCTGGAACTTGCAACTCCTCCTTGCAGTCATAGATGGCATTCATTTGTATGTTTGTGCCGTCATTCTGCACTATTAGTTGTAAATCCTTTGAGAGGAGTGTTGTGCCTCAGGCACCTTTACATTCCTCAATACCTGTCCTGCAGTTCTTGCCCGTCTCCACTGCTCATTTGGCAAGCTGACAGGAAGAAGGAAATGAGTGAATTTTACAAAATACCATTTGAAGTCAGCAGTAGAGAGAGGCATATGCTTGAATCCTGGTGACTTCCTTGTGACTCACAGTATGGTCTATGCACCAGCAGCAATGCGGACACTAGAGCCCACCCAGGACTCATTAAATCGGAATCTTCATTTTTATAAGATTTCCAGGTAATTCTCCTGCACATTAATACTCGAGAAGCATAGCTCTAGACTATATTTCACCTTCAAAATTGCTGGGTGTTTACCATGGATAAATCTCCACCTACTGGCCTTTATTCTCTGTGGCTTTACCTGAATGGGTCAACCATGACGCAAAGGCAATAGACCAGGAGCAGATAAAACAACACCTAAGGAAACTGACATGAACCCAAGTAGTTGTGGAAATCAATACTTCATTAACACAAGACTAATAAAAATAACCCTAACTACAATGCTGAGAGATAACATTGAGAAGCTATATGGCAGGTAGTGTCCTAAGTCTTTTATTATAGTTATCCCATTTATTGTAGGCCCCATACTTTACTAAATGTATTTACATGGATTATATATGTAGATAAAAATATAAATATATTTTTCCTTAATTATCATTTAGTATTAAAGAAGACTTTCTATACAAACACAGCCATATGGGTTAAGTTCTACTGTGATCCACATCTGGTCCCTGGTGTGCCGGGTGCCATGGCTGGAATGTGGAGAGGCCTGGCCTTCGACCCAGGCAGTTTGGCTCCTGAGCCTGCACTCCCCAGCACCATCTGAAATAGATTTAGAATGACCTTGCTCCGTGCATGCATTTTTTTCTCTGTTCCTAACTTCTACAGCAATGAAACCGCTCTGGCCACCGGGTCCTCACCCAGAAGAAGGAAAGGGGAGAACAAGCTGGGACAGGCAATGGGTCCGCTCTCCATGGAGCTTTGACACCAGACCTTTGCTTCCATTTGGGCCCGGAGGTTCAGACTCCAGCACCAACCTCCCACAAGTTGAGCAACATCTTATTTCCTTAAATTTCTATTACTGGCTTAAAAATTCCATTTCGTTGTCCTGCGTTTCTCCCTCCCCCTTGACCCCTCATGCTTATGTATCTATATAAAACTAATAAAAACTTGAGCAGGAAATATAAAAATCACCATGAAACCAAACCAAACCTGCAGCCAGACCTCAGAGGGCCCTGTGCAATCAGAGCTGTGTGAAGCTATTTGCTGGGAGCCGTAAACCTAATAGCTCACTCTGTGCAAGGCACAGCTGCAAGGCTCTGGAGACAGATATGCCCCTTGTTGGAAAACAGAAGGGCTTGTAAAATTATTTTCACAAACATTTTTTTTCCTTTAATACTTTCCCAGCTACCTCGGGCACTCCTTCCCCTCTGCCCTACTTAGCTAAATAACAGGAGTCTGGGAGGAGCAATGGTGAAGGAATAATGAACCCCCCCCCCTCCATTTATTGAATTGATGAATAGCAAATTATTATAATAATACTTTCTATTTGTTTTTTTTTTAATAAATGACTTAAAATATTTTTTTTAAATTAGAGATTTTTATTCTTTTTAATTTAATTCGGTGTGTGTGTATGTGTGTGTGTGTGTGTGTGTGTGTGTGTGTATGTGTTGGGGGTGGGGGGGGACCTTCCTCAGTCTGTGGCCTTAATTTTGCCACAGGAGCCTTCCCTTACCTCCAGGGACATTGCTTCTATCCAGGGCAGTCTTGCTGTTGCTCTGTCCTGTCCCACAAGGCCCTCTCCTCACCGCATGCAGACATGGCTGCATCCCAACTCCTTTTTCTTGCCCCCACTCACAAAAGCTCATTCTTTTTCGAACCTGCATTCCTGCACAACTCCCTATGTTTCTGGATACTGGGATTATCCTTTGGTGTGTGTTCCTAAGCCTCTTGTCCTTGAAAAAGGGATTGGATGCTCATTTCGTTTGGCTTGTTTTTCCACTCCCGTAGGCGCTAAAGCTTTGGAATCAGCCACAGCCAGGTTCAAATCTTGCTTCTGATTACTACATAAATAAAATAGCTTTGGATGAATCGTCCCATCTCTCTCATACTCAGTCTCCTCAATTATAAAATGTATTCAACAGGATGTGCCATTTTAATAAGTCTTTGTCCAAGTTAACTCTCTTAGTCTTCACATAACCCTTTAAGGGACGGTGCAATCAAAATCCTGTTTTATGGATACAGAGAGGAGAGGCCAAAATTGTGCCCAAGGTCAAGGTATAGTAAGTGAGGACCTGGAATTCCCTCATGGGTGTTATGACTCAGGAGATTTTGCTTTTAACTACCCTGTGATGAAATCTTCTAGACTATAGAGTTATTTAAAGAGTAAAGAAATAGCAAATGCTAATTTCCAGCAGGCCAGTACCAGACTCCGAGATAGCGTGCAGTCAATGTTGTTTTTCTTCCATGTATAATTAAGATCTCTAATCATCATTTCTTTCTCTAGATTCATTCCAACAATGAGACTTCCTGCATTTTGTCACCTCTGTAGAAAGCTTAGTTGGTGATTCTGTTAGGTTGTTATCCTGAGTCTATAACCTTCAAAGTTCACCTTAAATACCATATACAAATATGTGGTTTTGCATGCATCTGTGTGAGTCTCCTCTGAGACAAGATTAAAACTTATCACAAGTGTTCTATCTTCAAAAGATGGAGAAGAGACAAGCACGAAAGATGGAGTAGGTGGGAGAGGTAGGTGCTCTCAATCTATGATCAATGTTCATTCTCCTAGTCGCTTTCCCCTCCAGCTCCTGATCCACCCAACCTCCTCATGGACCCAGAGTAAAACAAAGAGGAAGAGGAAGTAAGAAGAAAATAATTAAATTAAAATAATTCAGTCCCTATACCCAAAGGTTGCAACTTTCATCCCCAATCAGGGCACATAGAAAATTAACTAATGACTGCACAAATAAGTGGAACAAGTCAGTCTCTCTCTCTCTCTCTCTCTCTCTCTCTCTCTCTCTCTCTCTCTCTCGTCAATTAAAAAATTTTCCATCTCAGGATGCTCAAGTCCACTAAAAATGTAGCAAGATAGATTTAGGCCTTCAGAATGGTGTTCTACTTTACCGTTAGCAACTGACATCCTATATATATCCAATGGTGGTTCTTAAGAAAGCTGCCCTTATTCTAGCAGCATTGCATCACCTGGGAACTTGTCAGAAATGCAAATTCTTAGGCTCATCTTAGATCTACTGGACCAGAAACTCTTGGGGAGAAGTCTTAAGATTCTGTTTTAACACTCCCTCCAGGTGATTCTGATTTGAACTAAAGTTGGGTCATCATTGGCTTGGTGGCACTGAGAAGATGAGGGTGCAGTTGTTAAATCATACTGGAAGCTGAATGCAGCCCATCACCTATTTTTATAAGTAAAGGCTTACTGGGAAACAGCCACACCCCGTTCATTTACTTATTGCCTTTGACTGCTATTCTGCTATAATGGCAGCCTGGAGTTGTTGCACCAGAGACTGAATGGCCCCCAAGGAAAAAGCTATTTACTGATCTCTAGTCCTTTACAGAAAAAAGTTTTTCTGGCCGCTGAGATAGAGAATTATATAGGCATAGCATTTCTAAATCAACCACATATGTGCTTTGTGATTTTGGAAAATTTCTTTCTGATCTTTAGTTTTTCCTCAAAGTGGAGTAAGAATACTCAAACCACCTTATAAATTGTGATGATTAGTTAATCTATGCAGAGGTGAAAGTAGAATACTTAATAATCATTGAATAAGTGATAATAATAATTGAAACAATACTAGATAAAATGTACTAATTGGTCAGTTTATACTTTAGTCTGAGCAAAAATAGAAAACAATACCTGATTTATCAACTAAATTCATTGGTTTGGTGAAGACCAAAGAAAAAGGTTAGGCCTACAATTCTTCAATAGGAAATAATAGTTTTTAAAGTAATAAAACATGCTTAGGTTTATACTCAATTAAAAAAAGCATTTGTATACTTAGTGTCTTTAGTCTTAAGCATACTCAATTAATAAACATTTATTTCATAATACTTGAGAATTTTACAAGTCATAGTCAATGCTTTTATTTATTTTGAATATAAATATGGAGAAAATATTTTTGTAAAAGAGACCTTAATTCAAGCATAATCTACATTTGATCATTTTTCTTCTCAACTGTGGACATTAGAATTAGAATTTTATGTGAATAATAAAAACAACTGCGATTGCCACTTATACTACAGTGTTCATAGATATATATGTTACAAAATATATTTGCATGAAATACGTATATTTTTGTATTAACTGAAATTTGGGTTAAAACTATATAAAGTTTTAATTTCTTACATTTTTACTTTGAGGTTTACAATAATACTTTATTATTATTTATGACTCTGTGGGTTGGCTTGGCTAAGTTGGGCAATTTTCTACTCTATGTGGTATAGCTGAGGTTACTTACTTGTTTGGCTGCACACAGCTGGAAGCTTTCCTGGGGGCTGGGACTTCCAAGAAAGGCTCTTCTATTCCTGGGGTTCTGTCTACATGGCCTCTCACCAACCATTAGGCTGACTGAGCTTCATTTAGCAAGCCAATGGACTTCTAAGATGGAATATCCCAAGAAGATAAGACTCAACCTGTAAGCATTTCTCAAACCGCTGCTTGCATCAAGGTCCCATTGGCCAAAGCAAGTCACATGTTCAAGCAAATCATCAATGTGTAAGGGACATGGATATACAAGAGCATGAAAACCAGGGGGCTTGCTCGTTGGGAGCCATCAATGCACTACCAATGACTTCTGAATAATGAGAATTTAGTGAATCTGAAAGCCACAATGACTAGACAACTTCCAGTTGTGTGAGTAATGGAGAATGTCTATGCAAGTGGATTTATTTCCACATGTGTTTGGAATCCATTGTAGAAAACACATTTATTTCTGAATATTTGCTTAAGACACTAGGTTTTGCATAACTATAGTACAAAATGAGATCTTCTATTTTTCATTTTCTCATATCCTCTTTTAGGAATTTTGTGCACCAAGTACAGATGTTTTGGATTAGTTTACCACACTACACCAGGCAGCCAGAGTCATATAGCACACAAATTATGCCATATTTTTCTGAGATGAGTCAAAAGACAGGTTCTAGTAATGAGAAATCAAGGTGGCATTTGGCGGGTAATATTGAACGAAATACTTCCCACCCTGGCCACCTGGCAATAAACAGGATTATAACTATAATCAAATGCTACAGTGACAGCCAATATTTAATCCATGGGCAAACCCCTGATTCCTTACCACTTGTGCTGAATATTTTAAGAGCGTTACATTTTTTCTCAAATGATACTAGATTCTATTAGTATTATATGATCATCAAGTTAATAAAAATAATAAAAATGGGAAAATAGATAAGAAGATAGCATCATCTCCTGGAAATGTCCAATTGATTTGAATGTTACATATCATTAAAAAGCCTTCTGGAAATATATTAAAAAATTTTTGCAGAGATTTTATTTGAGGTTCTTGAAGGGATCTGCTCAGATAATATTGAGCAAGAAATGGCCTCCTCTCTCTGGGGAAACCATCCTCTCTAAACAAATTCAAAACTTGGGGAGTGAGCGTGCAGGCCAGCCTGAGCAGCTGAAGAAACGTAGTGGAGAGACTGATGGGTCTCTGGACCATTTTCACTTCTATACAATTTTGACTTAGCATCTATGGAGTATAAGAGTATAAACTAGTCCTTGGAATTTATACTACTACTAGAAGCTCAGTGTATGAATTGGTGCACCGGTGGGGTCCAGCCAGCCTGCCCTATTGGGGACCCATCAGGCCTAGCTGGCGGGGGGGGGGGTGGGGAAAGGGATTGCAAGTGGTTGGCCATCCCATCCCCAATCAGCATGTTGGGGGCCGACTGGGGTTGGGATGGCCGGGGTTGGAGGCCAGATCAGGCTAGTTGGCTGCTGCAGTGCATATCATAGCCACCAGTCGTCCCAGTCTTTCTGGTCATTGTGCCATTCAGGTCACTGGGCTTTTACATATATAGATTTGGTTTACAGATAATTTAACAGCACATGCAGGTGGATATAGAACAAATGATTTATTTTGAAGGATGATGATGATAACATAAGACTGCATTTATAAAGATAGAGAATATATCCTATATAATAAAAGCGTAGTATGCAAATTATAGTATGCAAATTTCCTCCTCAACTGGGAGTTCTTGCAGGAGTTCAACCAGGAAGTGGGGCCAGCCAGCAGCCACTAGTGACCCTACTAGTGCACAAATTTATATTCATGTGATAGACTTAATTTATTCACTCACTCAAGGAGCATTTTTGAGTACCTATAGTATGCCTATCCTGGGCACTTTGAAAAATTTCCCCTTCAGGGAGGGGTTTCTAGAGTAGGGAATAGAAGATTGGGGTGAGTAGAGCAGAAAATATCTGTGAATCCCCTGAATTATTTCTAAAATTTCGGAATCGTTATCTTTTTATTTTCTTTAGTTTTTTGTTAGATTCTCAAAGGAACCCAATGACCCGAAAATCTTAAAGCTAGAAGAGCATTATGGATGGCTGGAGGCATGACTCTATGTCCTAAAGCTCATTTTCTAGTCGAACCCCTTCATTTCTCAAGTGAGCAAATCCCAACCCAGAAGGCTGACATGAGTACTTTGTTTAAAAATCACTCATCTGGCTTCTGATAGAGCTCAGTTTAAATCTCAGTAAGTTTCATTACCTCTTGCATGGTTCCACTTGAAATGATAACTATAGTTCATCCTAAGTGTAGTTTATTCAAATCGATATAAACATCCTCAAACACGGAATGGAAGTGCAGACTCAGCCATGAAGAGGAGTTATCCTACTAGGAAATACACTTTTTCCCTGGTGTTCCCGTTCTCTACCCCATCATTCCCAGGGGGTGGGAAAAAGTACTACTTGCTTGGATAAAGGCCATGGAAATGGCAGGGAGAATGGCTTCAGTAAACTGATGTTCCAGGAAGAACAAGAAATTCTACCCACTGACCTTTATGAAATGGCAGCTGGGAGAAAGAGACGTGCCTTCCTCTTTCTATGTCTTGCTTTTCTGGTGGAGTGTATTGCACTGTGTTTATTAGATAAGGATCCCTAAAATTAGTATACTTAGTGGACACTAGTGGACACTGAGAATGCTACATCAGAGAACTCAGGAGGATTTTGACAGAATCAAGAGACAAGAGATAAGATGCGGATCGAGGAGGGGAGCTGAAGATTGCCTACATTTTCTTGGACCACAAGAGTAAAATAAGACAAGTAAGGGTCTAATCAAATTGAATAGAGAGTACTCTCTGACTGAACTGCCAGGACCCCCTTCTAGCTACATAATTACAGGGCTCCTCTTCGTGTACATGATGTTGTACAGACAAAAAAGCCACACATATGTTAAGCCGTGGTTATGGGTGGAGCTGCATTCTAGCTCTACCACGAGTTATGGTTTGGGGAGGAATTTGAGAGAGCTCTTAGAATTGAAGGTGAAAAGATCTGCTTATCAGTGAAAGGGTTCTCAAGAATTATGTATCTTTTTCACCCACTGCAGACCCAAACATGGTTAGTGTAAGAACTAAGTGGGCATCCATGTGACCTCCCTTCCCTGTCTGGTGATCAGCACAGTACGGGAAGGTAACCCAGATGTGCTACTTCTCCTCACGTGATGGCTCTTTAGACTGGCTTCATTTATTTATGTGGATCATGTGGATTTCTTTTTGTCCTTTGGAGCCATCTACTCGGGAATGCTGTCCCAACACAGCTACTTAATTAACTACAATGCCATAAAGACTTAAACACTTAAGTTTAAGTCTTCTTCAAGACATTAAACTTCCCTAGTCAGAGGTCCAACTCCACCCAGCGTGGATTCTTCTCCAGTCTAGGGGACAGCACGGAGGGAGAGAGGGGTTCAGTTCCAGGTTCTGCATGACTGTGAGACCTCAGCACGTTCAATCATTCCCCCCAGTTTTCTGTTTGTTACCACACAGAAAGACTTTACAAACACACGTTGTTAAGCTCTGAGAGCCTTGGCTACAAAGCCGCTTTACAGGCATAAAATATTAATGCTGTTGGCACTGCCCACTTTTACTTTCAACAACACCAAAACTTTTAGACCTGTTAAACTCAGGAGACTTCTTTTGTGGTAAAAGAAGGTTAAACTGTAACTGTATTCCCTAGACCCTATTGCTCAAGGAAATGTGTCCCAGGAGAATACCTGTAGGACAGTTAATTTGCCCCCGAGGTGGAGCAGTGGCAGAAAAATTGGGGCCAGATTGGTACTTGGGTCTATAATAGGTCATAACATTTGTCTGACAAACTATAACTCCAAGAAGAAAGCTTTGGCTGCCCAATGCTTGGTTACATGCCAACCCCATCCATCTTCTCCAGAGGCAAAGAGCAGTCTTTCTAAAACACAAGTTACCTACCCAAAGGGCCCAGTCTTCTCAGAGTGAAGTTCAAGGTACTCCCTTACTCTAATAAGTTTTTCTTTCCTTCTCTCTCCCTCTGCAGTTTCCCTTTCTCCAGTCATAATTGATATAATCTCTTTCTCTGAAACTTGCTATCTCCCTTTATACCTCATACTTGTCTCTCCAACTAATGATCCTTTACAATAACTCCAGATCTCCTTTTGAAGCTTGTCTTGGCCAGGCTTTTCCCAGAAAGATTTGACCTCTTATCTATGATTTCTCTTTTCCTCTACATGTCATTATTGTGGGTGTCTCTTCGGACCAGTGTTTGAGCTTTCAAGGAATCAGACCTTCTTTGTGGCTTATATCCCCAGCATTTGGCACAGTGCCGAGGACATAGCAAATACTCAGGGAGTAACTGGATGGCTGTTGGTCAGACTTTGGGTAGTACTGCCATTCAGAGTGTGTAAAATTTCTCACTCTTTGGTGGAGTGGGAGAAATGCAGCCAAATCTCTCTTTCTAGGTGAGAAGGCATCAAGAATCTCTTTTATTATGACAACTATACTTTCAGTGTTATTCTTATTCCATAGGGACAATTCCTTTACAGAAAAGAGACTAACAATATCCCCAACCATTGAAAAAGTCTCACCAAGTATTGAGCAATGTCAAAAGAATACTCATTTGCATTGACTCATAGGGTGCCAAGGTCTGGTACTGCAGCGTTTTATATGGAATGGCAACTGAACATAGTGGCTGAGAATGTGGATTGAGTTGAAATCTCAGCTTTGCCGCCTACTAGCTGCGTGACCTTGGGAAAGTTAAATAACCACTTTCTGTTCTAATTTTCCCACACTAAAAAAAAAAAATGAGGGTAATGATTTTTTCCTACCACATATATAACTATTAGACAAGGAATAAATCTGTTAATATTAAAAGCTTAAATAATGCCTGGCGTGATACCCCAGGTAGCAATATAAAGTAATGGCCAAAATCTGAGCTTTTAGGGCAGGTAGATCTGACTTTGAATTTTGTTCACCCATTTACTAGCTGTGAGATCCTGGGCAAGTTGGTCATTATTCCTGAACCTTAGTTCACCTTCTCTGTACGTTGGAGCCAATAATTATACTTCCTTCAACTTCACCCATTAAGTGAGATATCTTCCTGAAAGCATTTATCATATTAGGTGTTCAACAGATGCTGCCTACTGTTGATATTTCACAAGAGCTTTTCAACAAATATTTGGGGCTAACTCTTAATTGGGTTAATAATATGTTTAAACCTCTTTCACCATTAACTCTTTAATTAGTTCCAGTCATGGGGAAAAATTATTTTAGTTTATCTTTTTTCCTTATCCTTCCTGGTATAAATTGAGTTGAAAAAAAGTGTCTTTTGCATCAACAGATTGGCTTTGGATTTAGATTCATGGAATGTGGACTCTTAGAACAGAAAGCTATAATAAATTTTAACTATTTTATTTTAGACTAGTGGTTCTTGATTTAGGATGATTTTGCCCTCTTTCTCTTCCTCGGTAGTGGGGGGGGGTGAGGGGGGACATATGGCAATGTCTGGAGCCTGTCACAATGGGGGGGGGTGTACTATTGTCACCTAGTGGGTAGAGGCTAGGCATACTGTTAAATTTCCTACAGTAGAGTGCAGTGCAGTCCCTGACAACAAAGAATTTTCCATCCCAGAAAGTCAGTAGTGACAAGGTTGAGAAACTCTGTGTTCAGGCTTAAGGAAATTGAAGCCAAGACAGGCTGTAAATGACTTGTCCATGGTTGTGGACTTGGTGACATTATTTCTGGCTCCATAGGATCTACTATGAGAAAACCTAAACTAACCTAGAAGGCAGAAGACAGCCTGGCATTCAATAGACTCCTTTTCAGCATTCCACACCTGTCAAATATGACATGCTTGTACAGGACCCTTATTTCCCCCACACACCAGTTTTCACCCCATTGTCCCCCATCTACCCAAACACACACCTATGCACACAGTTTCCTCACTGGGAAAGTAATGGGAGAGTTTTCTAGTTGAAGTAAAGATGGATTTACCACCCCCTCACCCGACTTGAGCACATCCATTTCAAACCAACCAATTTCATTACCACTGTGAGCCCTGATGAGAAAGAAGCCTGGGTGAAAAGGTAGTTCAGAGACTGTTTTTGTTGTTGCTATAGGACTAATACTGGGTCATGGTTCTCACATATGACATTCAAGGCTTTGTGGTACGTAGGGTCCATGCACAATTGCAGAAGTTCTACAACTAAGAATAAACGAATAAGAATAGAAAGGGTATAATTTGATGCACAAGCCACACAAATTCACAGGAAGTAGGCCTCATCAGTTCTAGTATCTGTGGTTTTCTTGAATTCGCTTTAGATCTTATTCTGGGAAAAGAAAGTTATCAGGTCAATAGTGTTAATGTGCTTTGTTTTGTTTTTGTGTTTTTCTTTTTTCTTTTTTTTGTCCTGCCCTACACCTGCGAAACAAGGAGACAGACGTACTCACAATGGACCAGGAATAAAGCAGAAAAGAAATGTTGAGAAAGAATCCTGATGCCATTCAGGAAGGGAAGGGAAAAGGGCAATGAGGAAGAAGACAGTTTTTCGACACTGAAAGAATGACTGAAAATAGTTTGTTCTCCTCTAGTGTCATTAAAGAAACCACGCAGTGATGTCACTTCTGATCACGCTGAAATTTGAGTTGCTGATCTTGCGATAACCAGCTTCCTTTTTGCGCATTCACACATGTCTGCAGTGGAAAAGACCTTCAGCTTCCCTGTGAGTAGGTGGAACTCGTCAAGAAAAATAACTTCACCACCACAACAACAAATGACGCCTGGAGAGACAAAAACTTCTCTGGGAGAGCAAAAGGGGAAAAAAAAGCGAAGTCTAAGTATTGTTACACATGTGAAAGTAGAGTCATTTATTCAGTAGGAAGTAACTCATTCACACCAGTGTAACTTTGTGGTCCATCAGAAGTACGTAAATACTACCAAGCAGTCCACCACAGATTGTCATCAAAATTTCTTGGGAAATGCCTCATGAAAGAGGCTTGAAGGAATAATATGAGTGTACACCAGTCAAATAATTTCAAAAAGACGTCCAACATTATCTACTGTAATATAAATTTCCTTCCCTTCCCTGAATACCACGTTTTGCCAAATTTAGTCTGAGTTTTAAATCGAGGTCAACCTGAACCTCTTGAACCACACTCCTCTTCACAGGAAGATGTCTTCTGTCTCTAAGAGGAAGACCTTACGTGGACTGAGGAGAACGGTTCCTCTACCCAGAAATGTTTATGGGATACTTGATAAAAGAACTCTATCCCATAAACCTTGATGGGAAACAATTGGTGAAAGCTAGTTCAGGATTTGCAATTCCCAGACTTTGAAAGGTAGCTTAAACAAAGGGGGTAACCCCACCCATCTCATTTGCATGCTTATTTCCCTCTATCACTTCATTGCTGGTGTTGCAAACTCCCTTCATGCATAATTTCGCAAAGTTTATGTAAATGATCCCAGGCTGTTTTCTTTAAGACAAATTAATGCCCGTGATATTTCTCAAGAGGAACCTGACAAATCATTACCAAAAAAAAATAAAAATAAAAATACAGAGTAACTGCAACATACAATGAAGGTTAGGATTTTTTTAAAAATAATAATAAAAGGTAAGAAAACAGATTTCAGTTCTAGGCTTGTATAGGATTATTATAAGCAACAGTGAGAAATAATGATTACAAAAATGAGGAAAAATACATTGACAGTGTCATTTGGAAACAATTGTGTTAAGAGGCTTTTTACATACATTTTACACATTGTGGATATCCAAAATGGGTTTTAGAGGGTATTAAAAGGATTGTTTTTCAAGGTATTAAATGTTCAAAGAGCAAGAATGAAAAATGGGGAGGGTTGGCTGACAGAAGCAGCCCGGGGAAATGATCGGGCTGCACACAGATGGCAGCGGGACTGTGGGACACGTCCTGTCTCTCTGGGCTTTGGAGGAGTTCAAATGCCTTTAACCAATCTGTCATTTTCTCTTACACATATTCAACCTAAAATATACCCCTTGCTTTTTCCTATTTTTGCCTTTCTCTCTCCTCTTAGGGCCTTCTGATACTGGGAGGGAAGCCCCTCTCATTGCTATTGATTTGATTAGCAGCACGGGTGGGCAAGGCAGTTCCTCTTTTCTACACCGAGTGGCCTCTCTCTGCTTCTCCCTCACTCCCACTGCAAGCCAGTTCCCCATCTGACCGCCGATTTTCGTTGATGCAACCACCACTTTCCTAGTCACCCAGAACCGAAACCGCGGCCTTCTCTGACCTCACTGGGATGCTACGTGCCACGTCTAACACGTCACCAGACTCCTTAAATAGACCTGTGCCTTCACCCGATGCTTCTCAGAACTTCACACACACACATATGAATCACCAGGGGATCTTGTTCAAATATAGATTCTAATTGAGTGGGTCTGGGGTGGGATGGGGTGGGACCCGAGATTCTGCATTTCTGACCAGCTCCCAGGTGACGCCCATGCTACTCCTTCACGGGCCATATTGTGCATAGGAGAGCATTCGCCTTTATTCTCAGGCAAGAGAATGGCTTTATGCTAATAAAACTCTCCCTTTTCTGCCCCCATTGATGGAAAAATTCCCAGCCCAGGCAGGACTGAACTGATGACCCAGAGCATATCATGCTTAAGTTATTATTTTTTTAAGGAATAAAACATGAATCATAAAACACGAACTCCAAAGAGCTGGGGAGCAAAGGGACCTTCTCCATCCATAGTGCTGCCATCTCTGACAGCTGTTTTGCACTCCATCCCCTCACATACTATTGGATGCTTGTTTTGTCATAATTGATTCCTTCAATCAGAGTTGTTGAGAGTCCACTGTTGGTGAGACTCTAGAGTACATTCAGGAAATAAAATAATGAAATGGTATGATTTCCCACCATCAGAAGCTTTAGCAGAGGAACACAATGAAGTAGAATATTTCCCTGTGCCCAGACTGTTCTCCTCACTGTTCTCACCTCCTTTTTCCACCTCAGGCCCCTCATTGCCACACCTGCACTTTATACCATAGCAATACTAAACTATATCCTATAGTACTCTAATACAAATCATAATTGGGTTGCACTAGTTAATTATTCAATTTCTATACATTTTCAAAAATTGTGGTGTAGTAATATTTTTTTAAGAAAAGAGATTATAATTTTGAGTCTGGATTGTTTTTGGCTTTACAAGGAATGCAATTTCTTTTTAAAAAATGACTCTATAATATACAAAACCTGAATATCATTCAGAATTAAGTAAGTAAATAGTAACTGCTAATTCTGAATGTAATACAATTGGTAACTGGTTTCCATCCTCATCCCAGTCCCTGTTCTCAAATGGAAAGTCCTGGTTAGTAGGGGAGACTCCAGGGCTGGAGGGAAACAGCATTCACACAGCTCCACCCTGGGAAGTGAGGGGCAGAGTGCCAGTCCCCGGGAGCCCCAATTTGCCCCTGGATGCTGGAGGATGCTGAAATGGATATTTACTGCCCAGAAGATTCTGGAATCCCTGTTGCTCTTCTAGATGTTTCAGGCAGCCCCGGAATCCAGAAACATCCCCCACTGAAACATCATTTACCACTACTTGGTGCTAATTTTAACCAGGACCAGGCCTTTTAGGATCATGCAGCTGAAACCACAGAGTGTACCCAGAATCTGCATATTACCCAACTGGTTTTTTTTAACATCACAATGATACAACATATGCCTCATACACTTAGTGTTTCCTATATTTGATTCCAGGGAGCTTTTTACCTCTACTGATGTCATTTTTCTTTCTACTTTATCAGCCCAGAGCCCACTCATTTTATCTCCTTTTCACCTATTCTATGATCAAGTATTGAGCCACCCAAACAAAAGCAGTTAGATTACTGCTAATTTCTGATCAAGGCACCCAATATCCAGTAGCAATCTGCTAATGCACCTCATTAGCTCATCCTAAATCCTAATAACATATAGAACAGAGTGTATATAATGTATCAGACTTTATCCTAAGTGTTCTACATGAACTTATTTATTTATTTATTCATTCATTTATTTATTTATTTTTAATATTTTATTGATATTTTACAGAGAGGAAGGGAGAGAGATAGAGAGCTAGAAACGTCAATGAGAGAGAAACACTGACCAGCTGCCTCTTGCACACCCCCTACCGGGGATGTGCCCGCAACCAATGTACATGCCCTTGACCAGAATCAAACCTGGGACCTTTCAGTCCGCAGACCGACGCTCTACCACTGAGCCAAACCGGTTTCGGCTATTTATTTATTTATCATAGCAACCTTAGGGGCCCTGCAATACTATTATTCACATATATATATATATATATATATATATATATATATATATATATCCCTAATATGCAAATAGACCAAACGATGGAACAACCAGTCACTATGACATATGCTGACCACCACCAGGCACACACAGAACATGGCGGGCATCAGAAGCAGGTGGCAGAACACGGAACATGACCAGCATTGGCCATGGCAGGATGGTGGAGCAGGTGAGTGGGGGCACCAGACCAAGGTGGGGCACTGGTTGCTGTCATCAGGGTGAGCCTCTGGTGGTTACTGAAAATTATTTGCTCCTACACACTGTGGTCCCACCTGCTGTTTGCACCTGCTGCCAGCGCTGGAGCTGCAGCTCGCATCTGCTGCTGGCACCTGGCATTGGCCCTGATCATTCAGTGCCATCAGTAGGTGTGAGAATTGGCTGCTGGCCCAGATTGCCCCTCGGGGCTTCTCCACATTCTTCTCCTGCTCCTGAGGAGCAATCAGGCCTAGCAGCCACCACTCACATCCACTGACAGCACTTGCCCCTCTCACACCCACTGCTGGTGCTGGCCCCAATCTCTCCTCACCATTAGCCAAAGGAGTGGTGGTAGCGGGAGCTGGGCTGCCAGCAGACAAGGGACCAGGAGCTTCGGTGGTAGAGACCGGGCAGGGTGTGTAGGATGGGCCAAGACCCATCCCTGTGCCCACCACAGCTTCATGGCCCACAGTTCCTTTCAAGGTGCACAGATTTGTGCAATGGGCCCCTAGTCCTATATAATAAAAGACTAATATGCAAATCAACTGAACACCAGAATGACTGGTCGCTATGATGTGCACTTACCACCAGGGGCACACAACACAGGAGCTGCCCCCTGGTAGTCAGTGCACTCCCACAGGGGAGCACTGCTCATAGCTGGCAAGCACAGTGGTGGTGGCAGGAGCCTTTCCCACCTCTGCGGAAGCACTAAGGATGTCCGACTGCCAGCTTAGGGGAGTCTAAGCTGGCAGTCGAACAACATTCCCTAAAGGCTCCTGGACTGCGAGAGGGTGCAGGCTGGGCTGAGGGTCTCTCCCCCCCCCAACTGCGTGAATTTCATGCACTGGGCCTCTAATATTATAAATAAGGAATAAGCAGAAGCTAAGTAGCTTACCCAAGGTCACACAGCACAGTCTAGCTTTGGAGTTCACATTCTGTACTGGCCTGCAATCATAAAGCCTCTCACGTGCCATACAGGGTTGTGTTTAGATGTTATTCTAGAGGCAACAGGGAGCCACTGAAGGATTTTCAGAGAGGAAACGGGCAGACCGAATACCTGCAAAACAGGGAGAGGAGCAGGAAGATGTAAGACAGATACTGGAAATAGAATCAACAGGATTTGTTGATGGATTGAAAATGGCAGGAGGCTGAAACGAGCTCCTTTTTGTTCTTCTGAATAAAAACTTTGCCTCCCTTTCTTCTTAAGTGTCTACCTGCCTCTCCTTCCAGATGCACATTTTACTTTGCTTGCAGAGATGTTTTATGATTCAAAATATACAAGAATTGCCTTTCTAATATTTGCCGTCAACTTTATGTTGTATAAAAGCCTGTCTTCCAATGGATTCATCAATGAATTCTGGAATGGTTGTGTGTTGAAGATTTCGGGCTTTACTCAAAATAAGAGAGGATATTTTAAAGATAAATATGCTAAGAACTGAGGTGTGATAGTCCTCTGCTTTTGGTTGCTAGTCATTCTTTCTCATTTCTTCCTGGATTAAGAGTTCATGTAAACAAAAAAGTCATGTTTCTGAGTCTGAGATCTTATTTCAACAACAATTCTAAACATAGTTAAATGTACCGTATTTGCCGGCGTATAAGAGACTGGGCGTATAAGACGACCCCCTAACATTTCCACTAAAAAATACAGAGTTTGTTATATACTCGCCGTATAAGACTACCCCCCACTTGGAGGCATATTTTTCAGTGCCAAAAAGTCGTCTTATATGCCAGCAAATACGGTAATAATATTAGAAAATCATTTCCACATTGTAAGTTTAGTATTAATTTTCAAATATTAGAATTAGTAGTAAGAATTCATATTGTTAATACCATTAGCTATGTTATTAATCAGCACATTTTTTCTTTTAAAAATATTTTTATTAATTGCAGAGAGGAAGGGAGAGGGGGAGAGAGAGAAACATCAATGATGAGAGAGTATTATCAATCAGCTGCTTCCCACATGTCCCCCACTGGGGACTGAGCCTGAAACCCGGGCGTGTGTCCTGACTTGGAACAGAACAGTGACCTCCTGGTTCACAAGTCGACGCTCAACTACTGAGCAACACCAGGCAGGCTCAGCACATTTTTAAAAAGAGAAAAGATTATAAATAGTTGAGTGAGCAGCTCATAATCATGAAAGAAGTCACTGGCATAAATAGGTTAAAATTGACGAACTGAAGCCTGATTCCTATTCTCTATATATTAAACAATTAATTCTCATAAAAGAACTTTTAATTGTTACCCATATAATGACAACCTCAAACGCATCATTAGTTGTTCCCTATGTTTACACATAGATGTTCACCCAAATGTCAGGGTTTACAGCATTTTCCTTTTAGCTTTAAAAATTCCCATAATCTGTTACTTCATTCATTCATGGAGCAGGTGTTTCTGAAGTCAAGTCTGGGTGCTATTTCGGGCACTGTGCTATGTACTAGAAACAAGAATGAGTAAGGCACCGTCCTGCACACTTAGGAAGCCCAAACCATCAGTGTTTGTTTCACATGACATATTTTTCAGTTCCCATTTCCTCTTATTGCCATCCCATTAAAAGTAGCCCCAAGAGCTTTATGACAACCGGCCCACTTCATTCATTTATTCACTCAGTTACTTATTCAGTAAATACCTGTGGATATTTATTAGGTTCTATGGGGATAAAGTGATGAGTGAGACAAACATAGCCCCTGCCTCACTCATGTACCTTAAGTGTCCTGGCAAAACACACAGATTAAAAAACCACACAAATAAAATAATCACACATTGAGATAAACACTGCATAAGAAACGAATATCCAAGGAATAACAATTGGGGGAAGGATTGATTTTTAGAGAGGATGGTTAGTGAGGGTCCCTTTGGGGAGGTGACTTTTATTCTGAAATCAGAAAGATGAGAAGGACCTACCCATGTGAAGAGTGCAAAAATCATTTCAGTAACATAGCAGAGCCTAAAGACCTCAGAGCAGAAAAGAGACATAATCCGATTTGGTGTTAAGACTCTAATTTGGGCAGCTGCCCTAGAATTGATTGGAGGAGGGAAATCATAAAAACTGGGGGGCTCTTGCATAGTGAGGAGATGGTGGTGATAGTCTAGGCAAGAGGTGGTGGTCAGGGTGGTGGCCGTGGAGAGGGAAGGGAACTGGAGGATGCAAGACAGTTAGTGGAAGTGGAATCGATAGATCTTGTGGATGGACTGAAAATGACAAGAAGAGGAAATTATCAATCTAGAATAATTTCCAAGTTTCTGGCTTGGAAAATTGGATGATCATTGCTGTCATTGATGGAGATGGGGAATTCTGAGTGTTGGGAGGCAGGTTTTGGTGAGAGAAAACAGAAATTGAATACAAAGGAGAAAACATTGTAAAAACATTCTTCACATTCATACTCTAGAAATTTAAGATTTTAGATATAAAATGGGTGGGGCAGGGTCTCAGGAAGTGTATTGTTTTTTAAAATCTCATTCTAAATGCCAGATACTTTAGCAGAGCAACAAAAAAATGTATCTGGTACTCTGGAATCACAGTCTATCTTCATTGGAATGGCATTGATTCCAAATACTCTGATATTTAAATTCCCTCAGTTATAGCCCTGCCAAGGGATAGCACAGCCTCTGTTTGAACAGGCACAGTTAAGGAGGGTGCAAAGTACAATAATGATTGCAGAGAGTACGGGAGAGGGATAGAGAGATAGAAACATCAAGGATGAGAGAGAATCATTGATGGGCTGCCTCCTGCACATATCCCTACCCCCTCTCGGGATGGAACCCACAACCTCGGCAGGAATCAAACTGTGACCTGGTTCATAGGTCCATGCTCAACCACTGAGCCACCTCAATTGGGCGGGGCCAGGAACTCTTGTAAGAAGTTAATGAAAACAAGATCTACTTGTCAAACATTTCTTTTAAAACTCAGAGGGAATCTGTTTCCTATTCTACTCATTTAAAATTTAATCTTTGGGGCTCCCCAAAACATGGTGCCAAGACGAAACCGGTATGGCTCAGTGGATAGAGCGTTGGCCTGTGGACTGAAAGGTCCCGGGTTCGATTCCGGTCAAGGGCATGTACCTTGGTTGCGGGCACATCTCCAGTAGGGGGTGTGCAAGAGGCAGCTGATCAATGATTCTCTCTCATCAATTTTTCTAACTCTCTATCCCTCTCTCTTCCTCTCTGTAAAAAGTCAATAAAATATCTATATATATTTTTTAAATATATGGAAAAACAAACAAACAAAAACATGGTGCCAAGAGGGTACATGAGCAGGGGACTGGCAGGGCTTGGAAGGTGTTTTTGTTCCTAGCCTGGCTCATTCCCCTTCTGATAATTGCAGGGGTTTTTTTCTCATTGGTCAGTGACAAGGTTGGATGAGATGGCTTTTACATTTCTCTCTGACTCTAAATTCCTTTAGTTTCCAAAATCAGTATCTTTGCTTTTAAACAGACAAAGAAATATGTATAAACTATGAGAAAATGAAACTTGGGAAGGAATGAAAAGAATCCAATTTGACATGTCCTCTGTATGAAATTTTATATTGAAGTTTAGAACAATTCATGGAATTCTTAGACTTTTTTAAGAACTGAGTACCATTGTGTGTGTGTGTGTGTGCTACTTCTAACTTTTCCCCCCAAAAAATTCAAGTTAAATATATTGTCTACTGTTATAGAAATATGTGTGCCCTGGCTGGTCTGGCTCAGTGGATAGAACATCGGCCTATGAACTGAGGGGTCCCAGGTTTGATTTCGGTCAAGGGCATGCACCTTGGTTGCGGGCACAACCCTAGTGGGGCGTGTGCAGGAGGCAGCTGACCAATGTTTCTGTCTCATAGATGTTTCTGACTCTGTCTCTCTCTCTTCCTCTCTATAAAACATCAAAAAAATATATTTTTAAAAATATCCCTGTGTTTTTCAGGGATAAAAACCTTCCCGCATTTTAAGAAAAGTTGATTTCTGCAGACAAATATCATTTTTTTATACCTGTTTTGGGAATCATGCCTTAGTTGAGCGCTAGTCCAGGAGAACCACTGATGGAGAAAGGAGAAACTGAAAAGGAGCCAGGACATCACAGGGTGAAGATAAGAGAAACAAATGTTCTCCACTTCCCTGCTCATCAAGAACAAAGAAGACATATGACAAACAATGCCCATAAAGAGGCCCTGGTGTTTGGAAACCTAACATTGGAACCACAGACTAAGAGCATGATTTATGCCACCAATAAGGAATCTGAAAGATGATAGCACTATAGCTCCACAAGGCCCCCCTCTCTCTCCACCCTATTTGCTTGGGGAGAGATGATACATAATGGATCTTCAAACTCAGCTCTCACTGGCCCAGAGCCAGGGTGGAACTGAGCCTGCAGATGGCTCTTTTCATCATGGGTCAATGGAGTGGAACGAACAGAAACACGTTTCCCTTTTTCACTTTACTGCCAGGGCTCTCAAAGCCCAACTCTGATCAGCAAACCATCTCAGGTGCCTGACAGCACTGACACCTTCCGTCCAAACAGTCCTGTTTTTGTGGGCGATTATTTTACAAAGACACTAACTGCCCCTTAACCAGTGGGATGCATTAATGGGTGGTCTCCATTTTGTTTAGAAGAAACGATGAGTGATGTATTTTTTTTTTCTTATGAGTCTGTGAGTTTATGTTCCCACCAATTGCGTGGAAGGTTTCCCCGGAGGTAGTTGTATTTGATCTCATGTTAGTTTATGCAAATTGTGTTCTAGCAATTATTAGAATACAAATGTTCATGAAACATCCTACAAACTATGAAATGCTAGTGCAAACATAAATAAGATCATTTCTAAGAAAACAGAGTTGTATGCTTTAGCTCAATCGTATTCAGTTGCTAAAAATAATGATGTGGAATTAAGCCTGAGAAACTGAGGGGAAATGGGTTATCTAGAAAGATTCCACATTCTTACTGCTTTAAAAATATTTTTTTAAGTTCTTCCTTCATTTTATGGGAGCCAAAACTTGAAATTGCAGATTATGAGTGGTGGATTACAAGTATGGCCAATATCCAAAGAAAACGTTTTTAATCCTATAGCCAAATATTGGTGAATAAGGGTATATTTGTATACTCAAGGTAAAATGGAATGATTAAGGTGTGTATCTTTTATTTGTAATTTTCTTCTTTAACCAATTTTTTTTCAATTAATCAACTATGACATGTGATAAGAAAATCATTTTTTGATTAGGAGGATTATCAATGTGAAATATATAGAAGGAGTAAAATTAATAATAAATGCTTAATGAGTCTAATACAATTATTTCTATTTGGCAAAATTATCCTAGTAATATGGACATATATTCACTTACTGTGGGATTACTTTACAGCAGACTGTCTTGCTAGAGTCAACACAAGGGCATGCAACATTGGAATGATCATTACACAGACTTAGAGCTGCACCCTCAGATGTGCTCAGAGAGTGTTTTCAGCAGGTTGCTATGGCAACAGAATGATCTTGGGCTTTGGCATCAGCCAGATATAGGTATTAGCACCCATCTATGGCCAGTGCAAATCATTCAACTTTTTGGAGCTTTGATATCCTCACCTGTCAAATGGGACTAATAATTCTTTTTTCACAGATCTTTGAACAAGATTAAATGCAATAATTTATGGACAAGTATCTTCCATGGACAGTCATCAGACATTCAATAAAGAGTACTTCTTTTCACCCTGGTTGTGTGGCTCAGTTGGTTGGAGTGTCATCCTGTACATCAAAAGGTTTTGGGTTCGATTCCCAGTCTGGACACATACCCAGACTATGGGTTTAATCCCCTGTTGGGAATGTGCAGGAGGCAACCAGTTTTGCATCCATGTTTCTCTCTCTCTCCCTCTCCCTTCCTCTTTCTTTAAAATCAGTAAAAACCATATCCTCGGGTCAGGATTTAAAAAAAATATTACTCCTTTTTCTGTTTTACCCCCCCAAAATGCATTAGCATTTGGGGTTATTGAATAGATATACAAACAGCCAGGCTCCTCTCTCTCTCTCTTTTGTTTTAACATCAGAGCTTACATTTGTTTATTCTACACACATAAACATTACATTAAAGAAATGCATCAGCTATTGGCTCTTTAGTACATAATAATATTTAAAATTTATAACTCTTCAGAATGACATCAAGATATCTCTTTACAACTGTTGCTTTTGATTCACTTATATAATGTTGCAAAGTCTCCTAGCTCATCAACCAGTTCAGACAAGAAATGGCAAAGGAGTTGAGTTCCTAATCTCTAAGTCTGCATGGATAAATGTGGTAAACTGAGGCACAGGTTCCCTTTCAGGGTTTAAGCTCAGCCTCAGTGCCTGGCAATATTTCAATACCCTGGCCTTTAAATTTTTACAAACACCACACTTATCCATCGCCTTCTAGAAAATGAATTGGGAATGGTTAAGGAGGAGAAACCACCTTGTAAAAAGGCCCAGGGATAGGACTACACGGGCCGCTGTCTGCTGGGCTTTTGTAAATCTAGGCCACTATGCTGCTTCGAGTGGTTGACAAATTCCACTGTTGCTTTCCTTTTTTCCCCCATGAAGTTTAAAATAAACAATTAACCTATTTCTAACACAGTGTTTGGTATTGATTTAATTTAGCATGTGTTATTCATCTGCATGCCTCACAACGGTTGCTTAATTGTCTAAATCTTCCCGTGTAGAGTGCTGTCTATGGAATCTCTTTCCACAGAACACTCTTAGCAGAGTGTGGCTTACTATTTCCATAACATCTGTCTTTTCTACTACAGAGCAGATTAACAATTATGCTTCTTTTAAAGGTGTGCGTGTGTGTGTGTGTGTGTGTGTGTGTGTGTTGTGCTTTTAGGGGAGGTTGGACAAGATATTCACTGCTTGTACAATTCGCTTTCTGGTATCATAGGTCAATCCCATCACTAGGTCAGAGATTTCGCTTATACCCATAATGCAGTTGGCATGGCAGGATGCCCCCCCCTCTTTTTTATTTTTTGCCTTTAGTATGCCACAGAATGCCACATGATTTCCATTACACATGATTGTCTGCAAAAGAGGCAACATATGCAACCCCCCTCCTCCTCCTACAACTCCCCATGTCACACACACACACATACACACACACACACACACACACACACACACACATATGCACACAAAGCTTCTTTCAATTGTGTTAAGCAGTAAAGCAGAAGGATTTTTTAAATTAGTGTTTTGTTTTGGCAATGGTTGCTGATGTGTTCATGTAATACAGTTTTAATCAAATCCCCAAAGCTGAAGGCCTTTCAGCGTATCTTAGGCTGCACTGTGCAGGGCTTATTCCACTTGAAGTGGCCACCAGGGAGGTACAATTAGCTGTTCCCATGGAGAAGTTTGTTATAGTAATAAATAATAAGTAGCATAGGTAGCGATGGAATCAATTAAAGATATTTTTGACCATCTAATGGTTTATGGGAATGCTAAATAATTGACAACAACAAGTTTTTGGCTGTGTTTTCTATCCACATGTCTCCTTGTAACTAAACACTGACCATGTACCTAGGACAGGGTCTGAGGTCACTACGCTTTCTGTCTTAAAGCCACATCATCAAGGGTACTCTACAAAAGACCACTGCAGCCCTTACATAGCCAAGCTGCTTTGGAGAGGGTGAAAACTCTGCTGTAAATATTTGCTGCAGGCAGAAATCTAACATATGAAGCGGGAGAACAAATTGTGTTATCAGTTTCAAAAACAATCTGTTTCGCCATTCATTCATTTATTTTTTTTTAACCCGTGTAAAACAGAACAATAGGAGTTGCCTGGCTGAGAGGGCTTTGTGCTTTATCTGTAGGCTCCAACACCCCTGATGCTAAAATGGAAATTTTGGCAAGTGGGACATTGGTAAAGGGCTCTAAATGCTTTTGGCATCTTGACAGGTAAAATAAATAAATAAATAAAAATGGTCAAGCTACCTTGGTTTGAAATTGGTGTGTGTTTGAAACAAGTTGCTTCATAAATAAAATCTCAGGAGGAAACAGGGTGGATGGGTTTCCTGTGTGTATTCAAGGATGCATTGATATGCCACACATCACCTAAAGCAGGTCACTGATCCATGAGCTTAGCAAGATTTACATGAAAAGACACAATGGTTTCTTCAAAGTTATTGGGTAAGTGACATATGGTCTCAGTGCCAATGTGGGTATCAATGGGGATTCATCACACTAAAATTTGTGCTAAATAAAGCTTGAATTACAATTTTCATCATTTGATTATGAAAAAAGAGTTCTATGTGATGTCCTGTTTTGCAAATGTTACTGTAGATGTAAAAACCCATGCTGTGGATTGGTTATGACATACAGAATGATTTCACTCTTTCCTTAGGATTTCTCTGAAATCAACGTGAGTAATGCATTATATAAGAGAAATACTAACTGCCTCGGTAGGCTTCTGGGATGTGAAAAAAAAATTTTTGTAACTCAAGTGAAATGTGTTTAATATAATAGTGCCTTTTACTTTGGTAAAAACTGGCAAACTACAGACCCTGGGCCAAATCTGGCCCAGTGTTTTTACAAATAAAGATTATGGAAGCATGGTGACAGCCCTTTATTTACCTACTGTCTATGGCTGCTTTCATGGTCTAATAATGACAGGATTGAGTAGTTGCAATGGAGAGTTTGTTGTATGGCTCTTCTCTGCAACGGCTGAAAATGTGTACTGCCTGACTCTTTCCAGAAATGTTCCTGACTCTTATGGCTTCATAATCTGATGATTTATAATTTACCTGCTGTGCTTAGCTTATTCCTTTGAGAAAAAAAGAAATTATTTGTCTCATTCTTCCCATCCTTATTTGTCAGACCTGAAAACTACAATGCAAGAAATCTGAGAATGACCAGATGATCAAAAAGGATAGTACAATGATTCCTAGTTCTTTGTGACCATAGCTATTGATCAGGAGCATCAGTAGTTTATTAAACAGAGTGACATGGCCAACAGAGAGATACGTTGTGTTGTAAGGATCTGGCCAGCTGCCTGAACTTAGCAGCTGGGTCACAGGCGAGTTTATCAGGATGGTGAGGAACTAAGGGGTTAAAAAAAAAAGGTAGACTGGCTTTTAAATTCAGAGGAAGTGAGAAAATATATAAGAACAAAGCGAAGGCTCTAAAGGAATCATTTGGATGTGGGACGAGTGTCTGGGATTCCTTTTCATTAATGATGGCTCCTGGATGGTCTGTGGAGGGTGGAAAAATGTGCATTTTCACAGTAGCTGTAGTCTGTAGAAAAATGGAGCTCGTCCCTTCTTCCTTTGCCACATACCTCATGAGCTGCAGCAGGCTGGTAAAAAATTATAAGAGTATAAGGTGTAGGAAGGTGGTCTTTCTTTGTTCTGAGCCAGGAAATCATGCAACTCCCACCCACATAGTTTTAACACACTGACATTAACAGTGTTTCCTTTGAGTGTCTGGCCCCAGAGTGAAGAAAGGTACACAAGTGTAGAATTGTCTCATTTGACAATTTATACAACTTTTTTCTAGCTAAGTAAAAATTAGTAAATGTGACCTGGGGTTAAGATTCCTCCACTTACAAGAGAAGGATTGTTCTATTGAAACTGTTTTTTGAACGTTACTTGATAAACAGGGAAAAAAAAAGAATCAAGTGAAGAGAAAGGATTGAATGGCTTGATGCTTACTTTCTGCAGATGTAAAAGGGCGAAGGCACCTGATTTCCATGCTCCAGCCATTCAGCATTTCTTATTGTCCTACAAGTTCACCTCTCTTCTCTCTGCCCCAGCATTCTCTCACATTTTGTCCAAAGCAATCTATAGATACAATGCAATCCCTATTAAAATACCAATGGCATACTCCACACAACTAGGACAAATACTCCAAAAACTTTATGTGGAGACATAAAAAACAACAACAAAACACAAACAAAAAACAAGCATAGCTGCAGCACTCTTGAGAAAGAAGAACAAAGTTGGAGGGATCACAATACCGGATAGCAAACTATACTACAAAGCCATTATATCTAAAACAGCCTGGTACTGGCACAAGAACAGGCATATAGACAAATGCATCGGGACAGAGACCCCAGAAATATATCCATACCATTACAGTCAATTAATATTTGACACCGGAGGCAAGAACATACAATGGAGTAAAGATAGTCTCTTCAGCAAAAGGTGATGGGAAAACTGGACAGATACATGCAAAAAGATGAAGCCAGATGGACAATTTACACCATACTCAAGAATGAACTCAAAATGATTAAGACTTAAATGTAAGGCATGAAACCATAAACATTTTAGAAGACAACACAGACAGTAAAATCTCAGACATTTCACATAGCAGAATTTTTGCCTATACATCTCTTAGGGAAAAGGAAACAAAGGAAAAAATAAACAAATGGGACTACAGCAAAATAAAAAAGCTTCTGCCCAGCAAAAGAAACCGCCATCAAAATGAAAAGGGAATCCACTGTATGAGAGAAAATATTTGCCAATGATATATCTGATAAGGGGTTAATATCTAAAATATATAAAGTACTCATACAATTTAACAAAAGGAAGAGAAGCATTCCAATAAAAAAAATGGGCAGAAGATCTGAACAGACATTTCTCTGAAAAGGACATACAAATAGCCAAGAGACATAAAAAAAACAAATTCTCAAAGTCACTAATCATTAGAGAAATGCAAATTAAAATCACAATGAGATATCACCTCACACCTGTCAGAATGGCTATCATTAAAAAGTCAACAAGGAGTGCTGGCAAGGATATGAAATAAAGGGAACACTAGTTCACTGCTGATGGGAATGCAGACTGGTGCAGCACACAATAAGGAGTTCCCTCCTCTTTCTTTAACTTCTATTCTTATTTTCCCTGTTTCTTTTCTACTGGTAAAACTTGAGACCTGTCAAAAGTATCTGTAAACATTTTTACCCCAACTGTGACCCAGAAGTTGTTTACCTTTGGGTTGTTTTCTATTTTTGTTTTTAAAATGTATTTTTATTGATTTCAGAGAGGAAAGGAGAGGGGGAAAGAGATAGAAGCATCAATGACAAGAGAGAATCATGGATCCTCTGCTTCCTGCACATTCTCCACTAGGGATTGAGCCTCCAACCAGGGCATGTGCCTTGACTGGAAATGGAACCATGACCTCCTGGCTTATAGGTTGACACTAGACTACCAAATCACACCGTCTGGGCTACCTTTGTTTTATTTGCTTGAAATAGCAAATCTACTTCTTATTCTACTTCCTAGTCAAGACCATGCGTTTTCAACCATCTAAAATGCCTGCAAACTTGTAATTAGGTTTTGTATAAACATTAAAGGTTTTTATTTTCCTTTTAGAAAAGGCTGCTAAGTGAGATTTGGGTGGGGATTTTTGCACATCCAATCTTTATGTTTTCAAATGACTTATTAAACAGTAATAACCCACATACTTTTTATATAACACAAGTAAGAATGCAGCTCTCCAAAGTCATCATCCCTATCCAGTGTTCTATAAAATTAGTAGAAGATTAGATAAAATTATTAATCAAAATGGAAAAAGTAAAAGAGGTATTAGCTCAAAGTTGTTTTGTCTTGGTTGTTATCCAAAGAACTTAAAGATATGTCTGTCAAGGAACTCTTTTGAGACCTTTCCATGAACCAATATTTAATCTTCAAAATGAAAGCCTGAAGAACAAAGTTGTTGATTATTAAATTAAACTTGAAATTACAATTATCTTTGAATGTGACATTTATTTTTTGTGCTGCCTGATAATTCCTATCTACCATTCTTTGCTAATATAATAAAGGTAAGCATCCTGAAAGATTGAAGCATGGGTTTTTGTCCATCAGGATGCTGGGTTTTTACCTATACGTACATATTCTTCCAGTATCCTTTACATTGTCAGCAAGTTGGTAGAACCTGACTAAGCATCTAATTTTGAACAGTCACTTGATCAACTGAGAGCCCTGTAACTCCTGGTCACTCAGTAGTCTGTTCCCGAGTCCTAGTTCAGACTTCTCCACTACTTACCCTATGCCTGCCTCCTCAGTTTTGACTAATGTGGTTCCTCTTTTACATATGGTCCAGTACTACAAAGAAGAATTGCTCAGATTGTTCTATGTTATGCTTTTTCACATTATGTTTTTTTATTTATTTATTTATTTATTTATTTATTTTTTGCTAAGATCCATTATTTCTTAGTCATTCATTAGAAACATGCTTAGGAATTAGTTCTTTTTATGAAGCCTACCTCAGTGCCTTACTTCAGATGAAGGTAATTACTCCTTCCTCTAAGCTACTTCAGCACCTCACTCATATTTCATGTATTGCATGGATCATACTGTCCAGAAATTATTCATTAAATGTCAGTCTATCCCAAGGGCAAGTGGCATGAACTGCCTTTGTTCCTATCACCTAACTGAGCAGCAGGCATATGTCTCCTTTGTTTGGTCTTCCCACCTCCTGTATGTGCTGAACGGAACTGCCGAATAGATAAAAGCAGAATTATCTGGTTCTTGGGAGATCAGAAACAAAGCATGGACCTTCTAACGTGCCAAGACATTTTAAAATTTCAGAATAGTTTCTCATTAATTAGGTCTATTAGAATTGCTTTTGTTAGCTCCTATAAAGTTGACTGTCAGGCTAATATTATTGAAGGTAGTAATTAGGAGACAGAGTGAAGTTTAATTTTTGAAATGGCTGCATTGTATTTAGATTCATCAATTTTTTGGAGTCAGAGTCCAAATTTACTTATATACAAAAACCTGATATAATCTAGTATCTGCAAAACCAACAAATACACATGAGTCACTTGAATGCAAAATCAACTGTAACTCAAGGAACCAAAAACACTGAGGGGTGAGCTTTGTCAGACTGGACTAACTTGTTCTACCTGTTATGGACAAAGAAAGGACTGATGAGGTCCCAGGGTGCACAGAGTTGTACCTGGGGTTATAAGGAGCATTCTGTGTCTCCCCCTGCTGGCTGGTGAAATAACTAAGTAGAACAACCCCCAGGAGTCTAAATGGTCATGACCTCACAGCTATATATCATCTGGTCAACTGACCCCCGGTAAACTTTCAATAAGGAAGGTTTATCAGGAGTTCACATCAGGATATTTAATCTCATCCCCAGCTTTCTAACTATAGTTAATTAGCACTCTGCATTTCTTAACAATTCTAACTTCACATCCCATTGAAATAAACCATTAAGAAACCCACTTCTTGCATATTTTAATTCCAGGCTATAACTACATTTTGATTAGATTAAAATTGTTTTAAAAAGGTTGTGTTTGAAAATAATCTCAAGTGTTACCACAAGGGATACCATTTCCTCTAGTCTTCCAAAGATTGTTTTAATCCACCAGTAAATTGGGAAATATGAAAAAAGAGAACTAATTTTTATAAACAATAATACTAGGTAAAGTAAATCTACAGAAAATGTAGGGGTAAAAGATTTACTCAAAATAAGTTTGCATTATTCTATTATCTCTTTTTGGTGATTATATATCTGACAGGCTCAAATTTCAAAAGAATTTTTAAAAGGCTTTTTATTGTGAGTATCTGAGTATTCGTGACAAGAGCTGAGAAAAGTCAAGGGTTCATAAAGAAGATATTGTATGATAGATGGTTTACAAACCATAAAACGCTCTTTTTCAATGTTAACAGCTAAAAAACCCAAACCTTGCTTTTATCAGCTAAAAAGCAAAGACAAAAATTGAGGGAAAATGAGAAGCTAAAAAACAAAAATGACTAAATGACTAGACTTTAGACAAGATTAGATATGAGAACCAACAATGAAACTCCAAGAAATCAATGCAACAATGAAAAAAATAAGTAACACCAGAAAAACAGGAGAGAAAGGAAACCTTAGTGAAGAAAATGGTTTTTGAAAAGTAGGAAGGGCACATAGCAATGTACATTGGAAACATCTTTGTAAGTCTGTCTGTGTAGTATGGAACAATATTTGATACTAATGGTAAAAGTGTATTTTGTTTACT
The DNA here is from genome assembly GCA_963924515.1 of Vespertilio murinus. NCBI lineage: Eukaryota > Metazoa > Chordata > Mammalia > Chiroptera > Vespertilionidae > Vespertilio > Vespertilio murinus. Next base: position 20,371,519 of record OZ004715.1, on the reverse strand, counting down.
ATGTTAGGGAACAGTGTTATATCTTTTAAGGAGGGTTTGATTAAAAATAATATTAAAATTTAAATTGTATTTACAAATATTTATTGAGTATTGTGTTGTTCAAGGTATGCCAACTTCTTAAACAAGGATTTACTTATTGCAATGCGAGTCATTCTGGGATCCATGCTCCTTCTACTTTAAGGTGCAACCATCTATAGCACATGGCCTCCAAGTTTGCTAAACAGAAAGAGAGAGGAGCATTGCCCATGAAATATTTTACAGACTAGGCCTGGAGGTGTCTTACAACTCTTCTGCCAACATTCCATTGACCATAAATCAGTCACAGGACTTCAATCTAACTGCCAAGGAGCTCTGGAAAACATCTTCCTACTTTCTGAAGAAAATTATAAGGTGGCTATTCAGCAGTGGATGGTGGGGTGAAGGAACAGAGAAGATTCCTACCATTATGGGAAGGCAATAAATAGTAAATGAGGTAGGTAAGTTAAATGCATGGTATATTAAATGGTGATAAGTGCTAAGTAGAAAACGAAAGCACCCAAGTAAGGAGGGTAGGAAATGTGGCAGAACTCAGTTCTTATTTAAATAGGGTAGTTAGAGAAGGTTTCACTAAGAAGGAGATATTTGAGAAAAGATCTGAAGAAGGTAAGGGAGTTAGTGGATATTTCTAGGGGAGAAAATTTCAGGCAGAATATATTGCATCCCAGAGCCCTGAGGCAGGAATGTGACTGGCATGCTAGAAGAACTTCAAGGAGTCCAATGTGACTGGGGTAAAGTGAGGTGGTGGTGGTGGTGGTGGTGGTGGTGGTGGTGGTGGTGATGGTGGTGGTGGTGGTGGTGGTGGTGGTGGTGGTAAATTAATGGGAGATCAGGACAGTGAGGTATTAGAGACTGCAGACTTTGTATTGCTTTCAGGCAATTGTGAGGACTTTAGCTTTTTCTTTGAGTCAGATTGGAAGCAATTGAGAAAAAGATTGACATGTATAATCTTGCCTTTTAATGGAATCATTCTAGTTGCCTGAATGACAACAGAACAAGGAGGCAGGAGTGGATGCAGGTAGACTCATTCGACCATTGCAATATTCTAAGTAAGATTGGTAGCAGTAAAAGTGATAGAAAGTGATTGAATTACGCACATATTCTGAAGGAAGTCAACAAGATTTTCCAATGGATCAGAGAGGTATGGTGGAGAGGATTCAAGTGTGACTCTAAGATTTGGGGTCTTAGCAAACAGAAGAGTGGAGGAGTCACAGGCAGTCTGACCAGGAGCTAAATTTTTGATACATTAAATTTGATGTGGTTATTAGGTATTCAAGTGGACATCTGGGAAGGTCCTGGAAAGGTCTGGCTGATGATATGAATTTGATAGTTATCAGATCCTATCAGGTGAGATCCCTGAGGCAGAGAAGAGTTCCAAAGGCTGAACTCCAAGGCACTCTAACATTCCAAGGTTGGATAGATTAGCATGATCTACCAAAGGATATAGAGAACGAGTGGTTCAATTCGTGAGGTAGAAGTAAAACCAAGTGAAAGCTAAGGAAATAAAACAATTCAAGAAGAGAGATATCAAATTTAACAAATGTTGCTGATAGATTATTATTTTTTAAAATATATTTTATTGATATTTTACAGAGAGGAAGGGAGAGAGATAGAGAGCTAGAAACGTCGATAAGAGAGAAACATCAACCAGCTGCCTCTTGCACATACCCCACCGGGGATGTGCCCGAAACCAGTGTACATGCCCTTGACCGGAATCAAACCCGGGACCTTTCAGTCCGCAGACTGAGCCAAACTGTTTTCAGTGCTGATAGATTATTGATATTTAAATCAGGGAGGTCATTTATGACCCTGACAAAGTTATGTTTCTATCCAGTGGTGAAAATAAAATCTGGCTAGAGGCATTCAAAGAGAATGTAAAGAGAGGGCATAAGGGTAATGAATGTAGTAGATACTTGTTTTGCTGTAGAAAGAAGAGGAGAAATAAGACATTGGCTGGAGTGGGAAGTAGATTAAGAGATGTTTTTCTTCTTTAGGTATTTATATGCTGATGAGAAAGATTTTGTAGCTAGGCGTTGTTGCTCTAGAGGAGAAGGGAAATTTCTAGAGCAACTTTCTTGAGGAGACAAGAGTGGATCAGATCAAGTGCACAAAGGAAGGGATTAGCCTTCCCTAGCCAAGAGGATGCTCATCAGTAGCAGGGAAGATGGCAGAGTTACATAACCCAGATCAAGGTGTGGGTGGGTGTGGGTGTGAGAACCCATGGAGCATCACATCTGATTGCTTTTATTTCCTCAGTAGAATGAGAGTAAGAACAAAGAAGGAGATGTTAGTTATTTGAGGAGAGGGTGAAAAACACAAGGCAGTCACTAGGAAAGCAGGGGAGTGAATGGACTGAGGAAATCTAGTATGATTGTCCAGCCACATTAAGGGCTCTCTTGTGGAGAGTGAGCAGGAATTTAAAGTGAGGCAAGTCAGCAGTCCTGTGTTTATTTCCAGCTTCATTTAGTTACATGAGTGCAGGTGAGGATAAGAGGAGGTTGGATTTGACTAGAGTTGCATTTTTCAAGTCAGTAGGCAAGAGAGAGGGGAAAAATAGAACACAGGAGATGAGGACTTATGCAAAGAAATGATTTAACTAATTGGCTACAGAATTTTACTTGGATAGTAGTGAAGTGAGGTTATAAAGAGTTAAGAGACAATGTTAAAGGTGGGATCAACAGAGTGTAGATGCCCACGCTGAGTTGGAGTATTAGAGCCGGAAACATTGAGGATGGTGAACAGAGAGGGGTGAATTAAGAAGAGGTTATAAATTTTGATAACTACAAGGCTAGGTCATGTCTGACTAACATGACTAAGAAAGAGGCTGATTGAAGTAGTGTAAGGAAACATTCCAGGGAATGAGAAAAAAGGGTTATGGAATTATCAACTGCATGGATACTGAAATGGCTAAGGATTATGATAGGAGTAGTTTTGCAGTTAATGATACCATGTCAGGCAATAAAATATTTTTTAAAAAATTGGAAGGGGATAACTTGGTAGCCCATAGTTGCTTAGAGAAAGAAGGGATGATCAGCAATATAATGTGATGACAAGGAATTCAGAGCTATGTTTAGAAAATTAAAGAAATCTGCGAGGTTTAGAATTTGGGAATAGGGATCCTAGCCAAAATACAGGGCACTCGGTTAAATTTGAAGCTTAGATAAACAGTGGTTACTTCTTTTTACTTGTACCCACCCCCATCTCACCACCCCTCAAAGTCCAGCCAGGTTGTGGCATGTATCAATCATTCATTGCTTTTTATTACTGACTAGAGGCCCAGTGCAAGAAATTCATGCACAGAGGGGAGGATGTGTGTCCTTCAGCCTGGCCTGCACCCTCTCCAAACTGGGACCCTTCAGGGGATGTCCAACTGCACTTAAATCTGGATGTTAAACCTGCAGTAGGACATCCCTCTCACAATCCAGGACTGCTGACTTCTAACCACCCTCTTGCCTGCCTGCCTGCCTGCCTGCCTGTCTGATTGCCCCTAATTGCCTCTGCCTGCTTGCCTGCCTGATCACCCTTCTAGCTCCCTCTGCCTGCTGGCCTGATCTCCTCCTAACCACTCCCCTATTGGCCTGATCGCCACCTAACTTCCCTCCCCTGCTGGCTTGATTGCCCTTATCTGCTTGCTCCCCAATGCTGGCCTGATCACCCCCTAACTGCTTGCTCCCCTGCCAGTCTGATCTCCCCTAACTGCTTGCTCCCCTGCCAGCCTGATCGCCCCCAACTTCCCTCTTCTGCTGGCCTGATCACCCCCTACCTGCTTACTTCCCTGTGCCGACCTGATCTTGACCCTAACTGCTTGCTCCTTTGCCAGCCTGATTGTCCCTAACTGCTTTGATCCCCTGCCAGTTTGATCGCCCCTAACCACCTTGCCTTTGGCCCCCACCACCATAGCTTTGTCTGGAAGGAAGTCAGAAGTCTGGAAGATGTCCACTCCACCCCGTCTAATTAGCACATTACTCTTTTATTAATATGGATAGCATTCCCTTGTACAGCTATGCCACAGTTTGTCCAACGATTTGCTCACCTAAGGACATTTGAGTTGTGTTTGGACTGAATGTTTATGTTTTCCCAATATCCACACACTGAGGACCTAAAAGATATGATGGTATTTGGTGATAGCATCTTTGACACAGAAGTCATGTAGGTGATTAGCCCGTTAACTAAGATAAGTTGTTTTCAGAATTGCTCTTACTGATAAAGCTGCTATAAACATTTTGTGTATAGGATCACAACTGTCTTCTTAAAGTTAGTTTTCTTCTAAGCTTCAATGAAATCATAGGTTTAGTGTCCTGGTTGTATTTCTTTGCTTGACTCAAACAGATAAATCTGTAATTAATAAAATTGTAAAAAAAAATAATAATAAATAAAGCTCATCCATGGAAACCATATTGAGACACACCCTGCAGAATGAAACACACAACAACAATATGGATAGCTTTTACAAACATAATGCTGAGTGAAGAAAGCCAGTCACAAGAATCTAATTATATTTATATAAAGTACAAACAAGCAAAGTTCACACATGTGGTCAGAAGTCTAGATAGTGATTATATTTGAGGAGAGGTCATCACTGGCTTTGAGCTGGGGCTTTATGCTCTGATAATTGATCTGGTTGATGGTGCAATAATCTGTCAGTGAAAATTCAGAGAGCTGCACATTTGTGAGAGGTGCACTTTTCTGAATGTATAAACATCCCAAGAAAAATACAAGAAATGAACTTTAGCATATGTTTCAAGGGCTTCCCTAATGTGGTCCTTTGATTCATTGCTGGAATCCACAATTCTATTTAAAGTTGCATTCATCAATAACATTTTATTTTCTAATGCTCCCTGAGAGGAAAAGGGAGAGAAGTATTTCAAGCTTGGTGGCTTGAACAAACTCTCACTAATTTACTTATAGTGTAGCATTGATTTCATCTGTAATTCTTTTTTTCCTGTAATCGATCTCACTGTCAAAACCCAACCTGAGAACAATGGAATGGGTAAGCAGAATTTTTATTTATTAAAAGGGCAACATCTCAGAAATGAAATTACAATTTAGTTGGGATAAATTGTTTTATAACTTCATTTTTTTACATTAAAGCTATAATTGAGGGGCATTATATGCTGTTTATCACTGCAATGAAAATGTAGTCAGAATGAACTTCTTGAGGCTGTTAAACTGCCTCTTATTAGCATTGAAACTATACTCACAGCCCATTATCTTGGGCTATATTTTTTGGTATAAGGGAATTGCACTCAAAGTATACTTAATCTGAAAGGAATTGGATTATAATTGGAGTCTTTGTGAAAGGGGAGTTAAAATTATTCGGTACTGTCACAAGGTAGCGACGTACTATTGGCATATTAAGAATGTAGGAGCAGCATTGGAAGGGCACGCTGGTTATCATCATTGATGTCAAACGATGCTCTGTATTTCTCACCTAATCAATCTCTGTAGCAAAAGAGGGGAAAAAAGTATTTCCTGTATAATCGAACAGGCCCATTTTCCCCCCAAAGAAAACTGCAGTTTTCATCACATGCTGTTACCAAAACAGACATATCTCTTGGTTCTTCTTCACAAGGAGAGAGAGAATATAAGAGCTAGACACACAGTAGGTGTTTCATAAATGTCACTGGAATTAAATTATCAGCAGAGTAAAGGAAACAGAATGTTCTCTCCGATAGAGTATTTCAAAGGTAATAAAAATAATGAATAGAGGGTGATTTTTTAAATCATGTTTATATTATGACTACAGGCCCAATACATGAAGCCCGTGCAAGGGGGTTGGCCCTCACAGCCCTGGCTTCATTTGAAGGTCACCCAGAAGGACGTTCGGCTGTCTGTTCTAATTAGCATATTATGCTTTTATTATTATAGATATGCCAGCCTAATTGTTGTCAACCATGCCTATCAAGGTAAAACAAAATACTGTCACATCATCTAGGTCAGAGACTGGCAACATCTTCTGTAAAGGGTTAGATAAAAATATGTTAGCTTTGTAGATCATGCAGTTGTTGCCACAAGTGCCCAACTCTGCCACTACGGTGTGGAAGCGTCCATGGATATAGCTGTATTCAAATAAAACTACATAAAACAGACAGCAGGCTGGATTTGGCCTGTGGGCCCCAGTTGAAGACCCCCCAATATAGATGACTGTCTGGTAACTTTGTGATTGTAAACAGGAAAACAAACACATACACAAAAGACTAATGCCTGTATATGGTCATAAACTGGCTAGTCAGATGCAAAATATGGTTATGTTCTAACGGTATTTATCATGGTAATTGTAAGGTAACATTTCTTTTAATTATAATATACCAAAAACAATTACAGTGTATTGTTTTTTAAAAAACAGTGTATTGGTTTTTAAAAACAGTGTATTGGTTTTTTTTTAAATATATATTTTTATTGAATTTTTACAGGGAGGAAGAGAGAGGGATAGAAAGCTAGAAACATTGATGAGAGAGAAACATTGATCAGCTGCCCTTTGCACACCCCCTACTGGGGATGTGCCCACAACCAAGGTACATGTCCTTGACCGGAATAGAACCTGGGACCTTTCAGTCCGCAGGCCAATGCTCTATCCACTGAGCCAAAGTAGTTTCGACAATTACAGTGTATTGTTATCATTACAAATAGATAGCAATCTAGATTCTTCTCTTTGGAGACATTGAAATAGAAGCATCTCCTACTCTTGCGTGGAAACACAAAAAGCAAGTCAGTATGAATTTTAAACAAAGAACGAATTTAAACGTTAATTTGCAAGCTTGCTCCCTCTCCTTCCTTGAAAATATGCGAACCTCCTATGTGTGTGTGTGTGTGTTTGTGTGTGTACGCGCATGCGCGAGTGCATATTGATTGAAATGCATGGCTGTAGGGGTGAGTGTTCCCCAACTCAATTTGCCTTCCAAAATCTAAATAAGGCAACCTGAGAGTGGATTTAACTTTCTTCTGATTTATGAACAATTTGTTGCATTACTAAAGTAGCTATTACAATAGGATATTGCCTAAGCTTTGAAGCACTGGAGAAATCCAGAGATGATGAGCGGGGACTTCCCCCACCAGGGAAAGACACTAGAGGTCTCTTTGCTAGAATTGTAAGTTTACTCAGAAATAAGCCATTAAGACTTAACTTGTGCCACCAGTTTAAGAATGGCACAAGATACCTTGCAGTCAATTACTTCATTTGTCCAATTGCCAGATTCCTCGTTTGCAGAAGCACGATAGCCCACTCTCCAGGGTTGACATGAGCATTGAATGAGATGAAATACAGAAAAGTGGTTGGTACACTTAACTAAGAACAGTTTTGTCTTTCATGTGTGTTTGCTCAGTTCCTGATGCAGTTATGACCGCTTCTGTTGTTTATGACTAGTACAATATGAATTGCAAGCACTGCTAAACAATCACTGACTTCTTTTCCTACCTTCCCATTTGTATGCCCCTTTGAAATCCGAAAGACTGAAGCCAGAATGCCAAACCTGAATTGAAATATCATAACTTCTTCACATCCTTTAGTGTCACAAGCAATCTAGGGCAGCGGTTGCAGTGAATTTCCTAATACTTTTATTTCCAGTAGTTTTGACATTTAACACCATTAGAATATACAGCAGAATCCAAGTGGAGTTTCTTTGAGGTCAAAATATAAGTGTTTTTTCCCAACTCAGTGTATTGAATAACCTTTAGATGCAACGTTAGCATAGAAAACATTGACATGATGAAAGCATCTCAGTGCTGAGTCCCTAAAAATAAATACAAGAAATTCATATGCTACAAAAGAAAGTTACACATTTAAATAAAAAAAACAGCTTTGAGGCTTACAGATTCATGAGGTCTCACTATTGTCTTTGATCCCATGAATATAATCCATTGGAAGACACTAAATATAGTTGTACTTATTATATCTACATTATTTAGACAAATATATCAATCTACTTTAAGGCCTATTGTTTGAAGAGTTTTATGGTGGCAGTGAAGTTTGTTTATTTCAACAGGGGCTTCATTCACAAGGCCACATGATTTGGATTCAGAATTTTTGGATGTGAGTCCTACACTGATCTTTTTAGGACAATTTGGATGACCTTTTAGGTGACCTTGGTTCTCTTCTTCATATGACTTAAAGGCTGTTTATTAGTAAAATAGGGATAATAAGAACTGTCTTGCAAAGTTGTGAAAATAAGAGATATATAGTGTGTAAGTCACCTAGTGTAGTATTTATGAGGTACCCGATAGACATTTAGTGAATGATAGCTATTATATTCTCTAATACCTCCTAAGGCATTCTTTCCTACTCTTCTAAATCTCTAGCCTGGAACTCCAAGCCATCTAAGTCTGTGAAACTAAATACCAAACTGAAAAGGTGGGGACAGAACCAAATGACTAGCTCAGTCTAATGCAGCTTCTCAAACCCAAGACAGGGCCAAATGTCAGGCTCAGGACCCAAGTAAACAGTGGTATTTTGCCCTCAGCCTTCTTTTTACATTAGCACTACCATTCCCAGGACTTTTTATTGTGACCTCATTTTTCTTTCATTCTCATTCTGGTAGGTTCAACGAGTGCGAACCAGCCAAGTTAATTATTACAACTCTACAAAAACACTACCAAGATTATTCTGCTCTAAGTACTGGTATTTTCCAAGTAAGAAAAACCTATTATTACTAAAGAAGCAGTATTTTGATATTCTAAAATGTTCATATGACTTAAAGGTCAGCCTCAATTATTCCTGCAAGATGGCACCCTGCTTACCTTCTCCCCTTTCTTTCCGCTAGATATGGTGCCAGGCATTCTGGTACCACAGTTGGTGCTCTATCACTTTGTTAAACCGACTATCAGTTTATGGATGTGTTCTTAGGACATGAGGGAAGTTGATATGGTCCTCCAGGCTTCCGTGTTTATTCGATTCAACAAACATTTATTGAATGCCTAATATGTGCCAAACCCGTTGGTAGATGATGGGTAGATGCAACCATAAAGAAGCCAGGCAGGGACTCTGCTGTCCTGGAACTCACTGTGAAGTGGGGTACACATATCAGACAGATTGGAATTACCAACCCAGGGTGGTCTGAGCTCCAGGGGGTAGGCTGCAAGAAGTCAAACAACCCATCTTAGGGTATCAGGAAAACTTCTAGGATAAAGCCTGTGCTATGACCTGGTGCTTAAGAAGGGAGCGTAAGAAACACTCCAGGGAGAAGGAATGATTTAAATAAAATCCTGGAAAGAGCATGACGAGTTCAGAGAACCAAAAGAGTTTTGAATTGTGAAGCAGAGTGTGGCCAGAAAAGAGGCAGGGAAAGTGACCTTGGGAGCCCAGTTACAGAATCCAGTCTCCATGGTAAGAATCCTGGCAGGGATTAAGCATTCATGCAAGCATCTTGGTCACAAGTGTTCTTTAGGAAAAATCATTTTGCCTTTTTGGAAAATGGATTAGAGTTGGACATGCCTGAGAACTGGGAGACTAGTTGGGAGGCCAGGCAATAACATGGGTGAGAGGGAGGGGGGGTGGTCTCAGCTAGGAGGGTGGGGATGTAGAGGCTTGACAAATACGAGACCTTTTCAGAAAGTGGAATTGGCTTAACTTGGTGACTGATTAGAACTGAGGTCTGAAAAAGAAGCAACATTTAGAATGACTCTTGGGTTCAGACTAGGGCAGTGGTCGGCAAACTGTGGCTCACGAGCCATAAGGGGCTTTTTGGCCCCTTGAGTTTGGATCTTCCACAAAATTCCACTGCCTGGGTGAGTCTATTTTGAAGAAGTGGTATTAGAAGAAGTTTAAGTTTTAAAAATGTGGCTACCAAGACATTTCACTCGTTGTACTGTTAATAGTTGGCTCTGTTGACTAATGAGTTTGCCGACCACTGGTGAGCACTGTAATGAGTAATACAGGAGAAGCAAGTTTGGAGGGAAAAGCTGATAAAGTCATCCCTTTATCGTGTCAGTGCTTTATAGACTTTCTGTTACAGAGTCCTTCTGGATTTAATACTCTCTCCTTCTGCTCTTTCCCTCTGTAATAGCAACTACACATGGACAAATGCATTGCCTAACTTCCTCAGAAAACAAAAAATATGAAAAAAGCCACTACAGTGAGTGGCTCCTTCAGCCCCAAAGCTCAGCATTCCCTAGTTATTTAAATTTTCTCTTAGAGACAGACATGAAATAAAAAGAAACAAGTGGATGGCACTTAAAGGTTTAAATGAATTTCGGAAGTAAACAGTAGATTTCATGTGGGTGTTCTAATAGTAGTGCAATAGCGGGGAAAGGGATACGCCAACAGGTCTATGCCAGTCGTTTTCTTAGGCTTTTACACAAATTATCAGCAAACCTAAATAAGGAGCCCGCATAGGAGAAATCGTCTGATGAACCCAAATTATAGGAGAACAACAATGGACTTTTTGAGACCAATTCCTGAGTTAGCCTTGCAAAAAATTAAGCTCCTTTTAGCCCAACATTTTCATTTAGTACCCCCACACTGATCTGCCACCTTTCTATCCTCCTCAGTTTTCTCAGTTCTAAGACAAGGGAAACAGAAGCATCTGGCTACGGCAAATATAGTCAATGGTCTCCAAAGCACAGATTTTGGAAAAGCAAAAAAGAAAACAAATCAAAGGCATGGGACACTAACTCTGGGACAAAGCTACTCACCAGTGATGTTTACTAAGCTCTGGGATTGCTGACAAATATTTACTTTTGTTTATTGCTCTGCTCCGATTGTAATTCTTTCTCTACAGCTTCCTGTTATGCCAGCAGATATACCATAGACTATGAGAGGCGTGGCAAATTAATTATGGCCCCATTTTCAATGAGCCTTGCTGAAACTTCAGGATCCTTCTTAGCTCAGTGTTCCAGGAGGTCACTGGCAATTGGTAGAAATTGGCCATTGCAAGTGAATATGAGTGGTCGGCAGCAATTGCTTAGCTCGCCCTGTATCTATGTCCTTTGCCAAGTAATTTTGCATTTCCTACTACTTTCCCTCCTCCTGAATGTAGGATTGGCCATGTGACTTGCTTTGGCCAAATGTATGTTATTAAACTGATACAAACAGAGGCTTGAAATGTACATTTGCGATTATACTTCTGCTTGATTCTACTGGCCAAAGCAAGACACAAGAGCCAAGTGGGAAGAGACTGGAAAGTTACATGGCAAAGAGTGTGGATATCAGCAAGGATAAAACGTTGAAGTCAGTAATAAAATCTGCCACAAATTTGATCACTACTTTGCTTTGCTGCTAAAAATTAAATAGTAGGCTGAGAGAGTAGAATGGAAAGTGTAAGAAGTATAAATGTTTGGGTGGGGGAAGGTTGGTTTAAATAAAATACTTAGGGAAGGATTCCTAGCAGTGAAATTTGAAAGGTGAGAAGGAACCATACAGGCTAGACTAAGAATGTTTCAGGCCTAAGGGTCTCGACCAGCATTCCCAGAATCCGAGTGTAACCTGCAAAAAGATAGCCTTTTCTCAAGAGCTTAATTTCAATGGATGGCCTTCCACTGGGCTATCTGGCTTGGATTTTTATTCCAGTTAGCCAAGCTGTCCCACATGAGAATTCTCATCGCATGTTATGAGACAGGGAATTCTCATGGCATGTTAAGAGAACTATAGACCACCATAGCTTGTAAACATGATCAACTAGGAATTATATCACAGAATCATTCATTATATTATAAAGATTAATCTTGAGGACACCATAAACAGGTGGATTTGCTAGACTAGTATGTATCATTGCCTGAGTAGCTTGCTTTTAATGTTAAAAATGTTAAGAATCACTGCCCAATGAATTCTGGTAACCACATATAAAGTTAAAGAGCCTTTGAAACAAAAGATGTGCATTCATGAGAATATACAATTCATGTTTTTAAGGTTTACATGTGTTGTTCTTCAAATGTATTTACAAGGGTAGGCAAGTGAAGGTAAGACAGAAAACTATTTTTGTGAATCAAACATTTGAGGCAGCAACCTGGAAAAAAAATAATTAAACTTTCTATTAGGGTTTTTTTTTTTAGATCAATGAGAGCCATCACTTAATCTTGTAATTGGAAAATGAAATGAAAGCAGATTAGTGAAGTTGGGTCCCAGCTTATTCCATTCCATGAATCGTCCAATCAAAGAATCATGGCTGTTCCTAAGCACCGACTGGAACCTGCTCGCTCTCCCTTCTCTTTTAGCAATGTTGGGTTTCGTGTCATAGCAGAAGCAGAAGAGGAAGTACAGAAGGAGACTAAAATTCTCTGATCCTTGCTGGAAGAGTCCCAAATCGTGGGTCAGGGGTTCACTGGAGATTGTGAAACTGTTAGTGGCTCCTGTGTCATGGAAGAGACAGAGGGGAGAGACGGAGAACAAACATTAGGAAAGATGAGGGAGTGGAGGTTGAGCATTCTGCAGTGACTAAGCAAGCAGCTGGTGTGTGGCTGGACAGCTTGAATTCTCTGCGGGTAGATTGGCTATTTGGATGGAAGGGCATGAGTTGCTTGGCTTGGGCTTTCATTGTGAGCAGCAGGTGTTATAATGGGCAGCCTAGATGATTTTTTTTGAGGGGTTGGAGTGGAAACCAGACTTTTGCCATTGCTAGTTTTGTAGCAAAACATTTTTTGCTATTGTTTCTAGTACATCCATTCCGAATCTCATCTGATGGGGTTGGGCAGAATGAAGCCATTTGAACAAAACTGGGCAGAATTGGGGATTTTAGGAGAGTCATGTTTGCATATTTAAATACTTGGATTCTATGTTATCTTGTGGCCATCGGCTTTAAAATGGGCAGTGTTCTTTTTCAAAGAGCTATTATATTAAAATGTCTGTTTGTTTGTTTTTTTCTTTAAGAGAGGGAGAGCCTATGCTTACCTGTGTTATTATTATTACTGACTTTGGCAGCGTTGGAGGTAGAATCCATTGTTATCGTGGAAGAAATTTTAGCTCCTGAGGACAGCTATTACCTCATTATATTTTTTTACCTGTTTCCTTTACAACTCTTCCGGTGACTTATGCACACTGATACTATTTCCAAATTATACCCCCCCAAAAAAAAATTTCAGACAGTTTAAAAGTAAAATGCAAAAACAAGAAATGATAGAAGCATTTCCCCAAAACCCTCCTATCTCCCCGCAGAAGTCCAAATGCCCACACAGTGCGCTCCACTGGAAGACACATTCAGTACTCCAAAGCCCAGCTGGCTTCCTGTGGGATACCTAAGAAGGTTCTCGCACAATTTCACTCTTCTGTAAATGACCATTTTACTGTCCTGACATTTCCTCCCAGAATCAGGTGGGAAGGATTTTCCCTTGTGTGCCTGCTCCTTTTTTTTTTTTTTTTTTTAATAGAATGCCCTTGGAATTGATGATGTAGTTGCCCATCCACAGCCCGAGCCAGGCAAACCAGCAGAGCATTGCTTGAGCACCAGGACGGAATGTCTCACTGGTTGGGTAATGGTGACAATCTGGGAACAGGCAGTGACTTATGTATATCAGCATCTCTGCTGCCCAAACTGATAGCTGGGAAGCGAGCCCCTTGGCCCACAGAGAGGACAGCGTGTTCCCTCTCTAGCTGGCTGCAGGGTGGGAAGCACTGCTAATCTGAGCAACGTGAGCCCGTTAATCTTGGAATTATCTAAGAAAAGGCAATTGCCTGGCACTTCCTCAGCACACAAAGCGGGAGCCGCTATCAGTCCTGCCATCGACAGGGTCTAATGGGAGAGAGGCTTCAGAACAGCTGAATAATGGACACTCAGATATCTGCTGGTCCAGGAGATGCCCACTACCTGAGTTCCAGAGGAAAGTGGAAACGCACAGCAATGCATGGAGGCTGATTTAAAACTCTACACAGTTATACTCTAACTTTGCTTGTTAAAACACATATGCCTTGCCGAAATTGGTTTGGCTCAGTGGATAGAGTGTCAGCCTGCAGACTGAAGGGCCCCAGGTTCGATTCCGATCAAGGGCACGTACCTTAGTTGCGGGCACATCCCTGTTAGGGGTGTGCAGGAGGCGGCTGATCGATATTTCTCTCTTATCGATGTTTCTAGTTCTCTATCCCTCTCCCTTCCTCTCTGTAAAAAAACAACAACAATAAAGTATATTTAAAAAACACACCAAAAAAAAACACATATGCCTGGGTTCTTTAAGAATTCTGAGTTAGTAGCTCAGGAGTGGATCCTCAGCCTTTGAATTCCTGAGGGTCCAATCCAGAACCCCCGGGAGATGCTGGTGTTGCAGGTGCAAGGACCACACATTGAGTTGCACTCTGGGGCTTCTGAATTAGTTGTCAGGAAGTTTCAGCTCCACCTGGAAATAGCCTAGAACCTCTGGAATGTCTGACCACTGGTTTTAAGTTCTGGTTGGCTTCATAAATGGCTGAGTATCAGGTTCAAAGCCAAAGAAATCTGACAAAAACACAGCCATTAGGCACCTGTTATTGAGGTATCATTATTGGAGGTGGAGAACAGAAGAGAGGGAGGGAGGGATGGAGGGATGGATGGATGGAGGGAGGGAGGAAAGGAGGGAGGGAGGGAGGGAGAGAGAGAGAGAGAGAGAGAGAGAGAGAGAGAGAGAGGCAAAACATTTAGCAATAGTTATATTTTACACTCAAATGTAGTTTAAAAGTTCCCCATCTGCTTCGCAGAAGATGATAAGTTAAATAAAAGTGATGAGGGAATTCTACCCAGGCCCCAGAGGGGTTAAGCACAGGCCACTTTGCATTTACATACCTCACAAATGTTGAAGATTTTGAGATGATCCCTTGATTTTGAAAACAGAGGTGTGCTTTGATCCCTGCTGTGACCAGGCTGCTGGAACATTTGACTGACTCAGTAATAATTATCCCCATAGTGTTCTCAGGTGACTATGGTGGGATTGCTGGCTCCACACTCAGACTCCATCTCCCCCAATTAGTTTTACTCTCAATACTACTTACAATGAGTTTTAAAGAAATATCATACTTATAAGCAAAATCAAATGTTAATGACCCATGTTATATAGTAACTGCAATCCAGATAACTACGGAGCCAAGTCAGGTTTCCAAAAGGAAGGAATAAAATTATTAGATAAATAAATGTTTGATTACATTTTCACGCTATGCACACAGAGAAAAAAAGTATCAAACTCTTTTCTCGCTTGAATATGCACCATTCAACACAGTTCTTTGTCTAGCTAAATTGTGAATGTGTGTGTATGTGTTTTCAAATCCCACAACAAATCAAGAGGGGCTTGATTTGATCAAATATTATTGTGCTAGTCAGGATAAAACTGGTAATTTTGCAGTTACAAATGGCTCGGCAAATCACAGCCGCTACACTATACGCCCAATGCTAGTCAGCATGACCCATTAAAGTCACTCAGGGACCGTGTTGATGGACAGTCTATTTTGACGTGTGTGGGCCAGGCTAAAAAGACAGGGAAAGGGCAAGATGCAGAGTCTCATACCAGCAATTACATGATTTTGCCCAAATGTGACATACACCATTTCTCACCACAACCCACAAGCCCCCTGGCTGACCAGGAAGCAGTCATGACCTTGCCAATCTTCAAAGAGAAAACGAAGCACAACTTCCAAGGAGGGGAATTGGATATTAGTAAACAGTAAAAAATTTGACCTCACATACAATCTGGATAATAGTTTGGATACGGAGGAAAAGAAGATATGAGAAAGTTTTTATTGTGTTGTTTTTTAAAAAATATGTTTTTATTTCTTTTAGAGAGAGAGAAAGGGGGAGGGAGAGAGACAGAGAAACATGAATCCTTGCCTTCCACACACACACTCCAACCTGGGATTGAACCTGCAACCCCGGAATGTGCCCCGACCAGAATTGAACCTACGACCTTTCAGAGCATGGGATGATGCTCACTCAGCTAACTGAGCCACGCCGGCCAGGGCAAATTTGGGAATTCTAGAAACTACAAATTTATGTTACTTTTATGGCTAGAATCCAGGCCTGGCCAGAGCCTTCTCTGAGAGAAGCTCGGATCTCTCTCTCTTTTTGGAAAATGGTGTAACGAACAGTTCAATCAATCACTGTAAGATAAATGATCTAGACCACCAGGCCAAACGTCTCGTGCCATTAGTCTATAATATGTGCAGGGAAGTGCACTGTATGAAAATGAGACCATGATTTTACCCTCATATCCACCACTCTGCAACTTCGGACAAATTGCCTCATCACCTCTGTATATGAAGTGATTAGATAAAATAATCACTTAGCTTCTTTCAGTTCCAAGATTCTGTGATTCTATGAATTATAATCTTCATTTGGATTTATATATAATATTGACCAGAATATAATATGATGGGGAAAAAAAGAGATACTGGGAAATATTAATGATAATAGTGCTGGCCTTATAATGGAGCATATATAAGTTATGTAATGAGTTCCCTTTAATATCATGTATATTTCTTTTTAATGCCAGCGTTGAATGATCGCCCCCCAAACCAACTGAAATGGCAAGATTACAGGGAGCAGAGCAACGGTGATTAATTGTGAAGGACAGGGACTCTGGCTTTTCACCTGCCTGGTCTCTGTAGCTTTCAGGGTCCTGACTATCTGGATCGATGTTTTGCTAATTACAAACTGTCTTTGGAAGGCTCCAGCTGCTCTCTGGTGATTCATGTTTTTGCATTGATTTTCACATAAGCTAAGATGCAGTTGCACCATTTAAGCACTTGGAAATTGGTCATCAATGAATTATTTTGGACTTAATAGATTTAATAACACTTGGAGACTCTGTACGTTTTGATTTTTTTGGATGATACTACCTAATAGAGTGGGAGCTGATGCTTGTGTCCTATTTATCTACATTTATTTTTTAAATAAAAAAAAAGACTCCAGTAAGGATAGGCTCTGATTTATGACTGGACCTCTATAGGCAGCCTGAGATGAAATAACGCCTAAAATTAGTTCCGTTGGCCACAGGCTACGTATTCACAGAACGTTTATCATACTTAGACTTGAAGTTGGCCCTGTTAGTGAGGTGATCTTCATCTTAAACCAGGAGTCCTCTGCACTGTGATTGGCCCCGAATCACCAAATTATAAATCACAATAAGTCCTTTTGGTCATAAGTGTTAATCCAAGAAAAATTGCAGTCACTAGGTTGTCTAACAGATAGATACCTGGAGTGAATGATCTAAAGCAATGTTTTATATAATATAATATAATATAATATAATACCCACCACATTCTTAGTCTTACAAATCATCACTAAAGCCTTGCAATGTGCCTAGGCTAAAGTACCCAGATATTCATAAAAGTACTAGGTATTGCTATGAAGATATTTTGTAGATGTGGTTAATAGCTACAATCAGCTGGCTTAAAGTCAAGATTTTCCTCAATAATGTGTTCGAGCCTCATCCACTCAGTAGTAAGGTCTTAAGAGTAAATATAAGGGTTCCTTGATAAAGAAGAAATTCTGCTTAAGACTATAATACCAGTTTCTTCCTCAGAGTCCAACCTGATCTTAGAACTGCATACGCCAATTCTCTAAAATAAATTATCTATCTATCTATCTATCTATCTATCTATCATCAATGGCCTTTGTATCTATGGTGAATCCTGATAACTGATACAGGTCCCTCTCCCATTTGAAATTTCTCACCCATCTTATTTTCTCTTACAGAGAATGTTTTAGAGAAAGAGAGAAAAATAAAACTAATGGGAATAATTTGTAACACTTGTTATTATGAATAATACTGGCTACCAGTGAGTCAGTAATGGTATGGGCCAGACAAGTGATTATCCCCATACTCTAATGCCTACCTCCACTCAACCACCTCTCTGTGGACTGTAGCACATCTAGACCACATCAATTTCAACCAGGTTATGTAATTTTGAAGGGACCCTTGTCAGGATCTCATACCCCAAAACATCCCCAAGTGGGCTGCTTCAGTACCAGAAACTCTACTCATTCCTTTGGACAAAGGGCTTATTATAGATTTATCCTTTGGAAGAAATAAACTGGGAGGGGAGCAACAACAACTCAGCTGCTAGGACACCCAAACTTTGTAAACATTGCCCTGATTGATGGAAAAAAGACAATGACCCCTATTTTTAATAAGGCACAGTCTTGAGAATTATCCCAGGGAACAGACCTGGATGTAGCTCCTCAGTAGGGGGTTTGGAGGTGGGGGTGGCAGGGGGGTGGAACTGGGCACCTGCAGGATGTGGTAGAAAAAAGAGCAAGAAGAAAGGTGGGAGACTGCCAAAGGAAGCGTCAACTCCTTCACACTTGAACTGGTTCCAATCACACCTGCTCCCTTTAGGGGAAGCCTTTCCATTAAACAGTGATTGTGACGACTTGGCAGGCAGACTGAGTTTGGATGCAGGTAGATTATCAAAAGGATTTTTTTCCCTAATAGCTATATCCTCTCCTGCTCTGCAAAAATATTTTCTCTGCTCCTGCCTTCTTTCTCCAGGGTCTCAGAGGAAAGAAAAGGTGATTTATCTTCCACTGTAATGTCAGTTCCTCCAATTGTTCCTTTGACCTCACCATCTTCTGATTTCTCAAGGATTTTTCCCCCCATCTGTCCTTCCTTTCTCTATATATTCCCCCATCTGGGGTCTTCCCTCTCTAGTGTACTTAAGTCTACCCCTGTGTTGACAACAACAATAGCAAAAATGCCCACATCTTCCTGCCTCTTCTCTTAGCTCACCATAAAATATGTTTATATTTTGTTATCATCTCTTCACCGTACTTAACTCAAAGCAGTTGATGTGATTTCTGTACATCTGACTGTATTAGACCTCTTCAAGCATCCTTTAAACTAGTTGTGAAAAACAGTGTCCTTTTTTTTTAGTCCCTATCTTAGTTGACCTCTTCTTAACACTCGCATGTCTGGCCACAGAGCACCTGGCATCTTTTTTCACTTTGGCATTCTTGACACTTACTGATTTTTCATTTCCCACTTTCTCTTCCTATCCTCTAAATGTCCATGTGCTCAAGGTTTATATCTCACTTTTCTGTAAGTGTATTGAGTCAGGCGTTATTCTTTCATTGAGACTTTATTATCTCGAGATAGATGTCTCTGACTCCTGATCTAGAACACGCTCCTCAATTCCACTTCCACAAAAAAAAAATCTCTGGCTGCCTACCAGTCACTTCTACTTTGGAAGTTTATCTATCATTACACACTTAGAGAATCTGCGAACAAAGGGCTTATCCATGTTCACAAATAGCATCATCATTTTTCACCTAGTTATAAGGAATTCAAACATTGGAATCTTCCTAATCCATACCCACAAAATCTCTGAGCCTTCCTTCATAAAGACTTAAAAGAGATTATATCATTTTATTTCCCCACCATCATCATCCCATCTTTAATCTTCGGCAGATCAATCTAGATTATAGTCCTTCTCTCTCTCCCTGATCCATTCGACAAACTGGTGACAAATTATGTAGTAATATCTTTTGGGGGGCAATTATTTTCTCCTCCATAAGAATGGTTAAAGAATTTTCTTCCCCTTATATGCAGGACCTTCTCTTATTCAATCCTAATCTTACTCTCTAAATGTTCATCTCACTCATCTAAGGGAAATAATGAACAACATAAACTGATGAACAAAAACAGACCTGGAGACAGGGAGCATGGATCAGACTGTCAAACCTCAGAGGGAAGGTAGGGGAGGGTGGGGATAAGGGAGAGAGATCAACCAAAGGATTTGTATGCATGCGTATAAGCCTAACCAGTGGTCACTGACAACAGGGGGGTGGGGACATGCGTGTGGAGTGGTTTGAGATGGAAATGGGGGGATGAGGACAAATATGTGATACCTTAATCAATAAAGAATTTAAAAACAAATAGATGTGTTGCTATAAAAAATAAAATAAAACAAACAAATAAATAAATAAATGTTCATGTTCCAGTGACCTGTAATCATTGGGTGATGTATCATTACCTTGCATTCCTGTCTCCAAGCATGGTGTTTTTACTTCTCTGAAACACTTCCTTTCTGTTCCTTTCTCCTACTCATCCTTTGGTCACCACTCCAAATTTTGACATTTGTCTGTTGCAGTTGCCAATGATGTGCCATTTATGTTAGCATCTATCTTGCTGAGCAGGTCTTAAACTCTTACAAAGTCAGGGACTAGTTCTTTGACTTACAAATTCCCAAAACCTAAAAGAGAATTTGGTGCTGTTGATGCTAGGAAGCTTTACTAGCTTTGTTTCTGTGACAGAAAGGAAGCAGCATTTCATAGTGGTTAACAGTGCAGGTGCAAGACTTGAGTTTGTATTTCAACTCTGCTACGCATTAGCTGTGTGACCTTCGTCATGTTATTTCAACTTGCTAAGCCTTATCTGAAAAATGCACATAATAATAGTACCTGTCTCAAATGGTTGTAAGAATGAGAGAGATAATATATGTAAAGTGTTCAGCATACTGCCTGGCACATATTAAGGAGACAATAAATGTTAGCTATTTCATAGTGCGTACTCAATATGTGTATGATGAAGGACTGAATTAGTATTGTATTGCTGAATTAGAAAATTATACACTTTATAATTTTAACATGTTCTTCAAGTCCTATTTCTACATTAGTTTATCAAAACTTGAAAGACTAAAATGAATTAAATGTGTATTGCTGAATTACTTTTTACCAGGCTTGGGCTGGGAAAAGTCAGTGATATTTATTCAGTCGCTGTTGAGTATACAATGCTGTAGGAAGCTTATAGTGCTTTTGGGTATAGATTAGGCTGACTTCCTATTTCAGAAGAAAAGGTACATTAGAAATATTTGAGTCTTGACTCCATTAATAGTTAGTTTGTTGATTCAGGGGAGTTGTTTACCTCTGTGAGTTTTTTAGCTTTTTTGAAATGTAAAAAGAATTCAGTAAAAAATATATTTAAAATATTCAAATATCGTGTTCTGTAAACAAAAATACTATATGATTGATGCCCTTATGTGAATATCTTACCTTTTAAAAGGGCTATAATATAATTTTAATAGGTTTAGAACCATTTTTACTGATTTTATTATTTGAAATATATGCTTTATTCATTTTCTTAAACTTTGAGTCTTTGGTTATTCAGAGCCATTTTTCTGGCTAATGTATTATAAATGTATGGATTACTTACTATGTGCTAGGAACTGTGCTAGGCATACACAAATACATACACAAATAGGGAATATGATGGTGTTTAAAGTATTACTAAGTGCTAAGTGAGCACAGAAAAGGGAGAACTTAAACCAGACACATCCAGGCAATCATTGCATAATCTTACTTAAATATTAAATTCATAATAGTCAAACTCATAGAAACATATTGTAGAATGGTGATTGCCAGAGGCTGCAGGGGGTGGTGGGAAGGCAAAATATGGTAGTTGAAGGGTACAAAGTTCCAATTATGAAGATGAATGAATTCTGAAGATCCGATGTACAGCATAATGATGATAGTTAATACTGTAATATATACTTAAAATTTACTCAGAGGATGGACCTTCCATTTCACTACACATGCACACATACACAATGATAACTATGTAGAGGTGATAAGTTATTTAGCTTGATTATAGTGCATATATGTGCACATATATCAAAATGCCAAGTTGTACCCCTTAATATATATATATATATATATATATATATATATATATATATATATATATGGTATTTCAATAAAATTGTTTTAGAAAATATAGTATAATTAATTCTTCCCTTAAGGGGAAGTAGCAAAACTATGAAGACTTAACATTTTTCTTGGACTTTAGAGATTAAGTAAGACTTTGCCAGATACACACACTTGGGACAGTAATAACAGCATAAACAAAAGCAAGGGGGCTTTAAAGTTCTATGGTATTCACAGTCTTGGATACTCTGCTCTGATTACAACACTGAAGTGTGTATCTGTGTTAGAAGTAGTGGTGTGCTTGGTGACAGCTCATACAAGCTCACTCATGAGAGCCAATTATCCATATCTCTTCCTGTCTTTGCACTCACTGATATCACATTAGTAGCTTGAAATTGGCCGTTGTAGAAGTATTTATATCTGGAAAATTGGCACACACTACAAATCAGAATTTGTTATTGTTATTTTTCTTTAGAGCTTATTGTTAAACATTAATCAGTACAAAACATGTTAGAAGTGGAAATTTTGACAAGGTTAATCTTAAAAGCTAAATAGGTGATTTTGTGAATGGCTTGGTAAGACAAGCTAAGCAAGTTGACTTTCATCCTCACCTAGGGATATATTTTATTTATTTATTTATTTATTTATTTATTTATTTATTTATTTATTTTTGAGAGAGAGAGAGAGAGAGAGAGATCAATTAGTTGCCTCCTGTAGGCACCCACAACCTGGGTATGTGCCCAGATGGGGAATTGAACCCATGACCTTTCTGTGTACAGGGAAATACTCCAAAAAACCGAGCCACATCATCTGGGCAGTGGTTGGCAAACTCCGGCTCCTGAGCCACATGTGGCTTTTTGGCCCCTTGATTTTTTTTTTAGCAAAGGCAAGCTTGTGAGTAGCCTAATTAAGTTAATAACAATGTACCTATCTATATAGTTTAAGTTTAAAAAATTTGGCTCTCAAGAAAAATTTCAATCATTGTACTGTTTATATTTGGCTTTGTTGACTAATGAGTTTGCCTACCACTGATCTGGGGCAAGGAGGTTGAATTTTAAATAAAATTTATTTATGATTTATACTAACACAGAGTCTTTTGTGGGCAAAACCTTTAGAGAAAAATAAAACTCTGCAAAGGGGTAACACAAATATATCTAAGCCGAAATTTGGCTTTGCAGGCAAATGATTAGAAACTATGTGAGTAGCTCAGCATTGGCCATGATCAGGGTATAAGTAAAACATTTAGAAAACACTTGGTTGTCTTATCAGGTGAAATAAATGTTCTTTGCAATTGTTGAGAATTCTAAGAGTCATTTTTACTATGTAAACACTCCTTGGTGTTGCTGGCATTTCCTCTTGACAACATTTCATATTTCAGGAAATAACAGGTAAACATAAAAATTATTTTTAAAAACCTTTTGTCCTTGTTTTTCTTTCAGGAAAATGTGACTGGTGAAGTCTTTAATATGTATTAGGGAAGCATACTAAAGTGTGGAAGTGGCAAATTAGACAACTCCCTTTAAAGAGATGATCAAACCCAGTTCTATGTAGCTTGTTGTTCTAGAAATAAAATAGTCGATGAGAGCAAGCTAATTACTGAACTAATCTTGAATATCATTTAACTATGTTATACAATCTGAAAGGAAGAACGAGAATACAAAGAGATCAAAGTAGGAAGCAGGAAAAAAAAACCTATAGAGAGAAATGGCACAAATTTGTGCATGTCGACACTGATTTTTATTAATAGATAAGAGCTTTTAAAGTGTAATTTTGAGCAAACTCTCTGTTAATAAGGACAAATGCACTTTTTGAATGCTGATCGTATGCCAAGATTTGTTCTACAAGTTTTACATATGTTTTCTTGTTTGATATTTTCAGCAACTCTGTAATTTGGATTATTCTTATTGTTTCTATTTTAGTATGAAAAGGTGTAGACACAACATCAAAAAAAAAGAGTGAGTGGCAGATACAGGATTCAAACTCAAGTGATCTGCCACCCTATAAAATAGTGTTTAACTTCCACCCTATAAAATAGTATTTCTCACAGTGTGAGCCCTAGAACAATAGCAGCAACCCTAACCGGGAACTTATTAGAAATACATATTGTATAACAGAAGGAAATCTGTACAACTCACAAATATGTGGTAATTTAAAAACACACACAGAACAACCAATGAATCAAAGAAGAAACAAAAAGGAATTTTAAAAAGTCTTGAGACAATAAAGAAAACAAAATAACAAAACTTATGGGATGCAGCAAAAGAAGATATAAGAGCTGATTTATAGCAATAAATGCATACATAACGGGAAAAAAAAAGAGTTCAAATAAACAACCTAACATTACATTACACATCAAGGAACCAGTAAGAGAACAGATTAAGCCCAACATTAAGAGAAGGAAGGAAATAGCATTAACAATAATAAAATACTTAGGAATAAATTTAACCAAGAAGTGAAAAGTCTGTACACTGAAAACTATAAGATGTTGCTGAAAGAAATTGAAGAAGACACAAATACATAGAAGAATATTCCATGTTCATGGATTGGAAGAATTAATATTGTTAAAATGTCTGAACAACCCAGAGCCATTTATAGACTCAAAACAAACACTGTGAATATTCTTATGACATTTTTAACAAAAATAGAAAAAAAATCCTGAAATTTATATGAAACCATAAAAGAAAATAATGGCCAAAATAATGCTGAGGAGGAACAGAGCAAGAGGCATTAGAATCCCCAATTTTAAAATACATTACAAAGCTCTAGTAATCAAAACACTATGTATTCGCATAACAGCAGACACATAGGTCAAGGGAATCGAAATAAGAGATCAAAAACAAGCCCATGCATATGCAGTCAAAGGAAATTTGACAAGAAAGACAAAAACATTCAATGGAGAAAGGATAATCTCTTCAATAAATGATGTTAGGAAAAGCGGATCTTATACAAAAGAAAGAAACTGGACCCCTATCTCAAAGTACTCATAGTTATTAACACAAAATGGATTAAAGACAAAGGTAAAACCTGAAACCTGAGACTCTTAGAAGAAAACATAGAGAGGAAAAAAATTCCTTTACTCCTTGAGTTTGGCAAGAATTTTTTTAGATATGACACCAATCACAAAAACAACAAAAATAAACAAGTGAGACTCCCTTAAACTAAAAATCTACTGCACAGCAAGGTAAGTGATCAACAAAAGGAAAAGATACTCTATGAAATGAGAGAAAATATTTGCAGACTACATGTGTGTAAAGGGGTTTATATAAAATACCTAATACAAGGATCTCACACAATTTAATAGCATAAAAACAAATAATCCTCTTTAAACCCGGGCAGAGAACCAGAATAGACATTTATCCAAAGAAGATATTCAAATAGGCACAGATACCTAACTAGGAGCTCAGCATCACTAACGACCAGGAAAATGCAAATCAAAACCGCAATGAGATATCACCTCACACCTGTTAGAATGGCGGTGATAAAAAATAAAAAAAGACTGGAAATAACATGTGCTGACAAGGATGTGGAGAACAGGGAACGTGTGTGTACTGTTGGTAAAAATGTATACTGGTGTAGCCATTATAAATAAGAGTATGGAGATTCTCCAAAAGTTAAAAATAGAAATACCATATGATCCAGAAATTTCACATCTGGATATATTTCAAAGGAAATGAAAGCATTATTTTGAAGATATATCTGCAACCCATGTTCATTGTAGCATTGTCTACAATAGCTAAAACATGGAAGTAATCTAAGCGTCCAATGATGGGTGAATGGAAAACACACACACACACACACACACACACACACACACACACACACACACTCACTCATTATATGCAAATATATAATATGAAATATTACTCGGTCATAAAAAGAAGAAAATCCTGCCATTTGTGACAACCTGGATGAATATTGAGGGTATCATGCTCAGTGAAATAACTTAGACAGGAAAGACAAATACTGTATCATCTCACTTATATGCAAAAATCTAAGAAAAAACAAACAAAAACAAAATAAAACTGAACTCTATAAAAACAGGAAATAGACTGGTGTTTGCTGGAAGTTGGGCATGAGTGGTCCAAGGGTACAAACTTCCAGTTATAAGATGAATAGGTTCTAGGGATGTAACTTATAGCTTGGTGACAATAGTTAACAATACTGTATTGTGTACTTGAGAGTTGCTAAGAGTAAATGTTAAAAATTCTCAACACACACCCAGTTGCAACTATGTGAAATTATACATGTGTTAACTAACCTTACTGTAAGAATCATTTTGCAATAAATACATATATAAACTTATCAATTTATACAACTTAAACATACCCTATGTTATATGTTAATTATAGCTCAGTGATGCTAGGGGGGAGGGGATAAGGAAGAATCAAGCAACAACAACAACAGCAACAACAAAACCAAAACCTCAATTTGAAGCTCATGTCTATTAAACCAAGAAAGAACTGCAGGTTTTTAGGCCCCACCTCAGACCCAGAAAATCTGCAGTGGGACCCATAATCTGGATTTTTTAACCAGACTACCAAATGACTTTGTTTTTCCTGCTAAAATCTGAGAACATCTTCCCTATAATATACAGCCTGTATTTTCTAAAGATAATGTTCTATTGAAACTGGTCTTATATAAACAACATGCGGATGAGTGATCAGAAAATCCTTGTATGTGTTGGAAAAGCAAGAGCTGACACTTTGTTCTACTTTCACTCTGAATGTGCACTTCACATTTCACAGTCAGGGAAAAAATTGCCCCCCTGACACAAACTAGAACTTAATAGGATCACCCTGACTGGAACAGTCAGGTCCCAGGAAGAGTCAAGTCTTTACAA
The DNA here is from genome assembly GCA_963924515.1 of Vespertilio murinus. Lineage (NCBI taxonomy): Eukaryota > Metazoa > Chordata > Mammalia > Chiroptera > Vespertilionidae > Vespertilio > Vespertilio murinus. The sequence goes on along the minus strand of OZ004715.1, from coordinate 20,345,122 downwards.
TTATAGAAGGTAAACAAATCCAAACAGAAAGGGCGGCAGCCATGGAGCTGGAGAGAGCAGGCTAGGGTTTCCCCCTGCAACAGAGGAAGCAAAGCTTCCAAACACCCAGGCCAGCCCAGGCCTCTGCTTAAGGCTACAAAGTTTCAATTATAGAAGGTACATAAGTCCCAATAGAAATGCTGTTAGCCATGGAGCAAGCAGGAGGCTTGGCTCCTCTCTAGGCTACAAAGCTTCAATTGTAGAAGTTAAATAAATTCCAAATACCAGGGCCTCCACTTGGGTCACCAGGGGGCATGGCCAGCCTGCAAACCACCACAGGCTCCTCACCCGGGCCACCTCATGCCCCAAGGGAACCCCCACCCTGATCTGGGACCCCCTTCAGGGCAAACCAGCTGACCCCCTCCTATGCACCAGGCCTCTATCCTATCTAATAAAAGAGCAATATGCAGATTGAGCATCACTCCAACACACAATATGGCTGTCCCCATGTGGTCAAAGATCCTGCCCTTATGTGGACACAAGATGGCCACCACAAGATGGCCAGCAGGAGAGGGCAGTTGGAAGGGACCAGTCTTTCAAGGGAGGGCAGTTGTGAGCAATCAGGAAGGCAGGGGAGGGCAGTTGGGAGGCACCAGGCCTGCAAGGGAGGGCAGTTGGGGGCAATCAAGCCTTCAGGGGAGGGCAGTTAAGGGTGACCAAATTGGCAGAGGAGGGAAGTTGGGGGCACACAGGCTGGCAGGGGAGCAGTTAGACATCAATCAGGCTGGCATGGGAGTGGTTAGGGGATGATCAGGCTGGCAGGCAGAAGCAGTTAGGGGCAATCAGGAAGGCAGGCAGGCAAGCAGTTGGGATCCAGCAGTCCTGCATTGTGATAGAGATATGTCTGACTGCCTGTTTAGGCCTGAGGGATTGGGCCTAAATGGGCAGTTGGACATCCCTTGAGGGGTACCAGATTGAAGAGGGTGCAGGCTGGGCTGAGAGACTCTCTGCCACCACCATCCCCGCCCCGTGCATGAATTTTGTGCACTGGGCCTCTAGTATAGAAAATGCATTAATGAACAAATAAACATCAAGTATTACGCAAAGTGGTGATAAGTACCATGAAGAAAAACAAAGCAGGACCAACAGTGGTGACTGTAGTAAGCTATTCTAGATAGGGTGGTGAGGAAAGGCTTCTCTGAGAAAAATCTCAGAGCTCTTGTCACTTCTTTGCCAAAGGGGTAGGTGGATGTTTTGGATATGCAGCAGTAGTCTAAAGGCCAAGATGAGAGCTTAATGCATGTGCATAGAAATGTCCAGTTGTGTCTTAGTTTGGGTTCACCCAGAAGCTGACTCTGAGACATAGATTTATTCTGAAGGTGACCTCTGGAAAGACCAGTAGCCAAAGCAAGCAACTGAGACAGGAACATGAAGGTACCCAATATATGTGGGTAACAGGAGCCAAATCCCACTGAGGAGCTCTGGGGGCCAGTGCAGAATGTGCACCTCAGTGAGACCCAGGAGTGTACCAGTAAAAGCTTAAAGAGTGGTTCACTTGGAATAAAAATATCACTAATTGTAACATTTGCCCATTTATTTGGTGTAAATACTCCCACCATGGCCTATTTTAAGCTTCCTAGGTGACATCACTAAGTAATGAGTTGGGAAAGATGCACAGTAGCATAGCATCCCATCGGATTTCCACCATCCGGATATAGCAAATATAAATAATCCTAAGAGCACAGATAATAGTCAAATCTAGTAAAATAATTAGGAAGTGATACACTTGAGTATTTATTACCTTGTTTTAATGTAATTTGCTTAATTGAAATATATTTAAACTTTCAGTAATAACTGTTACTGTTTAACCACTGGCTCACAAAATTCCTGAAAATGTACTGTGTGAGCACTTGTAGAGTGGTGTGAGAGTACTTTAGCACATCACTGGGGCATCCCTGCTGAGGGGAGGAACCTGGGGTAGTTTTCATACTGGTTGGTGGCTCTTCCTGAGGGGACTGCTTCTCTCTTTGAGATGGTGCCCATGAGGACAGAACCAGCCCTGGAATCCAGAGGAAGCCCACCATAGGTGGCACTGGTAAGACCCAAGAGTGGCAGAGTACTAATAAAGTCTTCTTCAAGTAGATAAAAGGATCCTGGGTCCCAAAAGGCAGACAGGTGAGCTGTGCTTGGTTAGTAGAATTCTCAAGAGGGTAGGGATCACCTTTAGACTGGATCTTGTTGAATACTGCCTTGTTTTAACTTTGCGGTAAAAGTCTAATACACACAGCAGCTGTGGTGTCTTTGGAGAAATAAAAGAGGAGCAGTAAGACAGGGAGAGACTAGAAGCTGTAGAAATGAGGATCAAGATAATTTATGGGCACTTGGAAGGCATAAACAGCCCAGAAGAAAACACCAGGCCTCTGCACCTCTTCCAAAACACCTCTTCCCCTAAACACCCCAGAGGAAGTTAGTCCTCCAGAGGGTCTGGGTAAGATCTTGCTGATCTGTACATGCAATCAAAGTGGCAAAATCCTGTGCATCACCGACATCTTTAAAAGATGAAGAATTGGTGAGTCATAAGCATATTGAGCAACTGCCTGGGCTGGCTCTTTCACCTTTACTTATTTAAATATTCTAATCATCATCAACATTTTAAATCTGATATGCATATATTCAATACATATTTATTGAGCCCTTCCTAGATACCAGACACTAGCCTGGAAGTGTTTCTACCTCAAAAAAAAGTCAGTATAATTAACTTTATCAATTAAGGATATGGCACATTGTTGCACTTGAATAAAAGAAAGGCCTTCATTGGTTCAAAGCATATTTCTTTCCTATTTGCTTGCCTTTCCCAGGAGATTCAGTATAACTATCCATGCAGAATTAATTGCATGTTTAAAGGTACTAGGGTCTATCCACCAGTCATATAAGAAATGGTTCTATTTAATGCCTGACTCCTCTATCTTCTCAGGAACAAGCTTCTTCTACTTCACATTACAGAGGAAACACAAAGAATCTCAGAGCTGGGTAGAAACTTCAGAAGCCACTGATTCTGTTATCTGCACTTCCTTCACAAGTCAGCTAGGTCTCTGGCTTCTCTTTGTAAGAAAGCTGAAAAATCACCATAGTGAAAAAAGCGTGGGGTTTGAAGATGAAGACCATGGTTAATTCTAGCAAGGCTTCTGCTCAAACATTAAAAAAATAAACAACACATCAAGTAATTATTGATCATTTACTCTCTGGCCCTATTGTAAGAAATGAAGCTATAGTGGTACCCACAATAGAAAAAGTTTCTGGTATCATGGAGCTCAACTTAATTTCTGGTGGGGGAATAAAATAATAATCCTACAATTAATTAGTGAACTGATAAGTAACCAGGATAATTTTAAACAGTCATTATGTTACTGTAGCAGAGATGGTTATCCACTAAACTGTGCCTTTCTTTTGTGATATACTGCACTCGTAGCTGGGAAGAGGCTGGACAGTCCCCGTAGCTAGTTGTGTGGTCATGGGACCCGCTATCCCCCAGTGGAATGTAAGAGAAAACAATGTGTCTCACTTCAAGGCCAAGTCTCTCTTTCTATCTCAGAAGCTGAATAGAAGTTTGGAGAAGGGCAGAGCCACCATATGGAAGCATCCTGGGTCTTTGTGTCATTGCAGATAGAAGACTCACCCTTTTGTCAGGCATACATGCAATATCGTCTTTGAGCCATACTAATGTTGGTGAGTTGGGTGTAACTCTGCTGAAAATATAACAGAATGAACTGTTAGAGAACAGCAGAGGGTTGAGCAGAGGGCAGTCTGGCAGAGTGATAGAGGAAGACCTCTCTGAGATGACATTAGGGATGCTACTGTGTATGCTAAGTTCAGTCATGTTATGACCTGGAGAAGAACATTTCAGACAGTCGGGATAGCAAGTGCAAAGTCCCTGAAGCAGGGAGTGGTTTAACATGCTAGTGGAACATACAGAAGACTCTTGTGACTGGAGCAATATGAGCAGTGGGAAGACCGTTTGAGATGAGGTCTGAGAAGTCAGCAGGGATGAGATAATGATCCACGCCATGATCAGGAATTTGGATTTCATCCCAAAGCCATTGGCGGGTTTTAAGATAGATAGAAACATGGAATACGAATGGTTGTTTTAAAAGGCACACTCACTGCTGTGTGGAGAGTGGAGCAGAACAAACATAAAATTTGCTTCTTATGAGTTAATTTTCTATGTCAACTTGACTGGGCTAAGGGTTGCCCAGATAGCTGGCAAAACATTATCTGGGGTGTATCTGTGAAGATGCATCCTGAAGCGATTAGCATTTGAATCAGAAGACCGAGTAAAGAAAGTCCATCTTCTCTAACCTGGCAGAACAGTGGGGGCTTCATCCAATCTGTTGAGGGCCCAACAGACAAAAATCCAGGAAAAGACCATCTCTTTCTCCTCTTCCCTCCCTCCCCCAAACTGGAATGTCTATCTTCTATCCTTGAACATCAGAGCTCCTGGTTCTTGAGACTTTGCACTGGAATTTACACTAGGCCTTCACTGTTACCCCAACTTAGGCCTCTAGGTCAGTCTGAATTATACCCCAGGGCTACCTGGTTCTCCAGCTTGTAGATGACAGATTGTAGAAATTTATTGACCTTCACAACTGCGTGAACCAATTTATATATATATATATATATATATATATATATATATATATATATTAGATACATATAGGATGGATATATCTATATCTATATCTATATCTATATCTATATCTATATCTATATCTATATCTATATCTATATAATACCTATCTAGCAATCTATATGTATATATATATGTGTGTGTGTGTGTATGTGTGTATGTGTATATGTGTGTGTGTGTGTGTGTGTGTGTATACACACAAATATTAAATGATATTTTAATGAACACACACACATACACTAGAGGCCCGGTGCACTATATATATATCCATATATCCATCCACCCTATTGGGTCTGTTTCTCTGGAGAACTCTGACTAACAACACTTTTAGAATATAGTTCAAATCCTTTATTATGTCTAAGCAAGGTCCTCTGTGATCTTGTTCTGATTCCATCCTCATTGCTCACTATTGTCCTTCAGGCTGCACTAGTCCTAGTCAACTCTTTTCAGTTCTTGCTTTCCTCCTCCTCTGGGACTACAGATACTGAACATTTTGCCTGAAACACCTTTTCCCTGCAGCGCTCCTTCTCTACCTGCTCCTACATGGGCTCTGCTTGCACTCGCCAGGCCCATTTTGAGCTCCATTCATTCTGATTTACTTTTAAATATAAGATTATGCCATTGTCTCCATTATCCCTGGGCCTTTGAATGGGACATTTCACTCCCCCTTGGTCTTACTGACCTCTATTCATTATTCCAGTCTCAGTGTGGCTGGAGCTTCATTTAGAAAGCCTTCCCCTACCTACCAAGTGTGGGCAAGGCACTCTTCTGTTCACAGAAGCCTGCAGACACCTGGTATTTACCTTGTATGATAGTCACTTACCCACGTGGGAATAAGCTCTTTAGATCAAGAGGAATCTTTGTTTCTACCATGTCCATTACCTATTGTACATTCAACAAATAGTTATCAAATGAAACAAAACCAATCCAACACTAAATTTAAAGGACTTTTTCAAGTGTATAGATGAGAGACGAAGCCATGATTCCGAAGCTGGGGAGAAATTCAATTGAAATGGGACAAGGTTGGTGGAAGATCACTGAAAATAGTCTCATATGGTAAGGCACCTCCTCAGTGGTGACTGGTGCAAGAATATTTTGGCATATTTCAAGGTATAGTGTCAAGCTCACCTCTGCCTCACAGAGAGCAAATGGACTGAGACAGCACTTTGTAAACTGGAAAGCATCCCACAAATATTAAATGACATTTTAATAAACTACATAGGTAGTATTTATTGTTATCAACCTCATTATTATTAGCACTTGTGACGGACTCATTTTTTTCCATCCAAAAGATTAAAACATCTTGGGCATTTTCTTAAACGTGCACATGTTCTTGTCTGGAAGAATGCTTGGTGGTAAAGGTCACTGGGAATTTACTGAGGAGCCCAGTGGGACGGAGGCGGCATTTATTTATGTATATTTATGTGCTTATTCACGGATGGCTTTGCTGAGGAAAGCTATTTTGTCAAGTGCCCTAATTAAGAAATAATAATGTAATTGATTTTTTATGGATTATCTTCAATCGAGTCCTTTTACAATGGCAAACTCACATTGACTACTGGGGTAATTGATGGCTTCTCAGCACAGTGCCCTTGGCTGATTGCAGAGCCGCTGATGATGTCTGACAATGATCATGAACAATCTCTTTTCTCACAATGGCGACCCCTAGAAAGGCAGCAAGCTGAAGGGGCAAGGGTACTGTTAACTCACCCAGTAACAAAGGTCAAGTCAGTTTCATTTCTGTAGCATGAGGGGGCTAAACTAAATCAATGGTTTGAAAACTTAAAATAAAAATTCATCCAAACAAAGTTTACATAGCCCCCATGTGGTGTGAGAATGAGGCTGGGAAATGCAGTCGGATTCAGCCTGGGTCTCCTACTACCAGAGAGGACCAGGATGTACAGTTTGAAAGCTGATGGGCTAGATGACCTCCAAGGATGAGTCCAGTTCTAACTTTCCAGGATTCTGTGAAATGACCTGAGTGAGTTGGATAAACCGAAATAACCATTTGTCTCACGTTGGAAGAGATGCATCTCAGAGCATCTGCCTCATGGTCCAATCAGAATATCAAACATGGCTCAGAACACCTATGCGGTGGCCGTGGCTAAAGCTCCGTGAAGTATCTATACCCTGGAGCTTAGTGATTTTGTGGGAGTAGGCTAAAACTGAGATTGTTTTGACGGAGACACTTGGGAAACTCAGGGCATTTGAAATGCTGTCTTAGGAGCCAGGTGAAAAAAATGCCACAAGTGGGGTAGAGAGCCCCTCTCCCCACTATTTTTCGTGGATCGGTAAGCGGGTTCAGTTTCTGCAGCAGAACTGAAGGGTCGTCCGGAGGAGAAAGATCTAGGGAAGGCCACACATGCAGCCACCTGACCCGAAGGCCTCCCTCAGAGGAAAGAAGCCATTGGGGGTGAGGGTGGGGTGCTCAGGTCCAAGCCTTATTTATCTATGTGCACATCTTCGTTCCCATTTTTAGCTAATAAGTTTTAATTGGATAATATCCCTGAATGAGCTTCTAGAACATGTTTCTCATGATAGGTGATCTACAAGTGTCTCTTGAATAAATTAATATTTAAACAGATGAATTTATTTAAGCAGACTAAGGCAATTTAATTGTTTTATGAAATTTTGCAAATAGCTGGTCAAATAAATGTTTTTGGAATTTTTTATTATTTAATCTTGTATCACAAAGCCTGGTACAATGCTTTAGGATAAAATACTTGACTTTTATTTATTTATTTATTTATTTATTTTAGAGAATACCCTGGTGCTAAATCTAGTCGAGCAACATATTATTATATGCTTGGCTAATGGAATATCAACACTGAATTTTTGTTTTTTTATGAGAAAGGCAGTGATTATGTTACTCCCATGGAAAAAAAAATATACCCAACTAAAAAAAATCTAATACAACATAACTTTCTAGATTTTTCTATTAATAGCCCCAGTGAAGTGCCTACCAATGTTTGGAGTTTACCGCAATGCCCAAATCAAAACCCTCAAATGGTGTGACCACAAAGGCTGTGAACTCTCAAGCCAGTGAGCTAATGGACAAGATGCTAAATATCAACTTAGGACCAAGATATATTTTTAATTAGTGTTGGCATTTTGCTCCTGCTTAATCCATTACATAGGAGCCAACCCATGCCTTTTTTTTCCAATTTCTGACTTCATCCATTGCTGGGATCCAGCTTCAGCCAGTAACATTAGGTAGGAGGCCAACCACGAAGGAGGGTGAGTGATTGACCTGGATGACACATCTGAACCACAGACAAAACCAAATGAACCCAAAGCAGCATACAGACAAGGTCTTTAGATAAGCACTGCTAATGTTTTTGCAGAATTTTATGGTTCTTAAGCAAGATGCTATATTGAATTCCGGGTTGGGATAAGATCTTTATTTTCTCTTGTCATTTTCTGATAAAAGTGAGATGAAAAGCATCATTGTGAAAAGGGCCAGGCCTAGGAGACAAAAGAGTTAGGGTCAAATCTTTGCACTGGGTAACAGTAGACGAGGCATTGAATCTTTTGATCCTTATCTAATTTCTAAAATGAAGATAGATATCTTCTCTATTTTTAAAAAATATATTTTTTATTGATTTTCCACAGAGAGGAAGGGAGAAGGATAGAGAGCTAGAAACGTCGATGAGAGAGAAACATTGACCAGCTGCCTCCTGCACACCCCCTACCGGGGATGTGCCCGCAACCAACCAATGTACATGCCCTTGACCGGAATCAAACCTGGGACCCTTCAGTCCGCAGGACAACGCTCTATCCACTGAGCCAAACCGGTTTTGGCCCTTCTCTATTTTTTTCATTTGCATATGGTGAGGGTCAAATGACAAAAAGTACTATATACATCAGACATATTTTTTGGTAAAGGGTGATGACTATTTTTATAATCAACGTCACAATCCCAGCTACCAATGAGGTGTAAATGGCACTATGTCTAATTTTCCATGGTGATTTTCCTTTTGTTCATTCTTCTAAACTTATTTGTTCCTCTCCTGACACTGGTCCCAGTCAGATTTTTTCCCCTGTCAGATGTTTATATCAATTCCCCTATGTACAGACTCTCTCTAGTGTTTGATGAAGCACAGCCAAAAATCAAAACTGTAAATAAGCAGTATTTAGCAAATGCTCTTCAAAAACCCACTTATCCCTTCCTCCCAAAAATCTAAAAAAATCATACCAATCAAATAATGCCATGTAATAGACATTTGCACACCACATTGTCTTATTTCTTACCGGTCTATGAGTCACTTGGTGTCTGAATGTCTAGGCTGAGCTCTACTGGGTGGGTTTAGCTGGGCTTGGTATTTTGCTCTCATCTGATGTTAGACCTGTTCTGCACATATTCAGTCTGTGGCCCTGGCAGAAGGCATAGCAGCTATCCTGCTAAGGTTTTCCCTCCCATTAATATGAAAGAGGTGTATTATGGCAAACACAATGAAACAGGTACTATGGCCTCAAAGGATGTTGGGCAAAATACTTATTGTGCAGCCAATTCTATCCTAGTAATTCTCTCCTCAGATAAAATGTTCATTTTTTTATCACGCATTTCATTATATGTTTTCAGATGAACCTTTCTGTGTGCTCTCAAGGTTACACTGACCACAATCACAACTTGTTCACCTGGTTGAGAACCTCACTGTTAAGACTTTTGTGTGTATGTATGGGTGCAAACAAATGTGCACGGACTCTTTTGAGTGCTTGTTGTGGAAGGTAAATTTTCTTCACATGTTTCATCGTAATGTTCAAAGTCTTGAAAAGTGAAAACATAGAAACAATATTTTAAAACAATTATTAAGACAACATATGGATGCAGGAAATAATAGAAAAATTTTTTCTCTGGGTGTGAGTCAGTGAGTATGTCCTGAGAGTGAAAGTTTCATGAGGGGAGGACTGTGTCTTTCATGAGTCATATCACACTCAGATTTGCAGACCAGGACTAGCTGACTACTCCTACCAGTGTGTTTGTTCTCCTGCTAAGCAGTTTTGGCCATTTCATTAAAGAATGCTTCAGTTGAATTGCATGCTTGATTGATCATTCTGTATTATTAATATGGTAGAAATATGGTTAATTTTCATCACAGAGAAGGAAGTCAAGTTGATTTGTGATAAAATCCAGTTAAAAACTATCTTTTTTCTTTGAAGAACTACTCAAGTTAACATTGCAAATATTTACTAATGAAGAGGACTGTAATTATCACACACACACACACACACACACACGCACGCACGCACGCACACATGCACGCACATACACACACATTATAAAGGTCTACTTTGTAGAAGGGTATCTTGTTTGGGCTTTTTAATATTAATTAAACAGTATATAGATGTTAGATTATTTATATGGACCTTTACCAAAAACTGAAGAAGTTTACTTATAAGATAAAAGTAAGGCTTCTTTGCAAATGCTGTTTAAACATTGCATCTAAATGAATAGGTTTACATTTCTTGGCTTAAGGGGACTAAATTCTTATGTCATGATAATCAATATTTTTTGTGGTAGCATTTCCATTGTTGAACCTACTTTAGGATAGGCATCTAGGCTGCTCAAAATATAATCCCTGGAAGGAGTATGTCCAATGCCAAGCCATTTTTGGTAGAGCACTTCTTGGCAAGTCAATTTATTAAAAATATGTACGGTAGCATTCAAATCATCGTCCCCCCTCTCTCTCTTTCTCCCCGAATACCATATTTGCCGGCGTATAAGACGATTTTTGGCCCTGAAAAATACGTATTTGCCGGCGTATATGACGACTGGGCGTATAAGACAACCCCCTAACATTTCCACTAAAAATACAGAGTTTGTTATATACTCGCCGTATAAGACTACCTCCCACTTGGAGGCATATTTTTCAGGGCCAAAAAATCGTCTTATACGCCGGCAAATACGGTAATTCTTTTTAACTCTTAGTTCTGAAATCTTAAATGGCTTATATACAATCATATTGTTTAAATTAGCTTTAAAAGGTACCTAAGTGCCAAGTCTCTCATTTTCATTTTCCATCTACCTTGTGCCCATCTCCCAATATACCCATGTTTATTAATTTTCTTACAGATATAAAAATGTAATCTCTTATTAAAAGGTTTATTTTGCATCCCATCTCTTTATATTACAAATATGCAAGAGTAGATATATATACTTATCAGTATGCATACACCATACACAAAATCTATGTAAATGGTCTAAGAAAGGTCTGCTTACCTATCTGGATTGTAGCACTATTGCAGGTAGCTTCTCTCTTTCCAGGTAACTTGGGCTTTCTAAGGGTAGTTACACTTTTTTTTACATGGTATCTGGCTTTGTAGCGAATGTGCTAAGAAGTAAAGGTACAATTTCTTGGTGTTCTAAATCCTCATGTCATAGTAATCAAAGGGTCCAACAACCACCAGGGGACCATATTTGAGATTTAATAATTTTTCATGATTGCTTTTCCATTGATGGGTCCATTTTAAGATTACCTTAGGACTAATATCTTAAATCTGAGCCACAAAAGAGTCATTTCTACCAGATTTCACCGGATAAGACAAGGCCCCAAGACACCACTGGTTCAAGGGGAGGGAAATAGGTTCTGTCTTTCTGTTCTTTCAGAGGAATAAGTGGCAACAACTTTGCAGCCCTCTGTAATTCACCACAATATCTGTTTTATTTTATACATGTTTTAAATCCTGTGGACACGAGCCAATCAGAGCTAGAAAGATGGCCGCTAATACACTATGAAAGATTAGTTTTCAGTTCTCAAAAAATAATCAAGTTACTAGGAAATGTTGATGTAAGAAGCAGCACTTTTAGAAATAAAAAATGGGTGTTTTTTTTAAAGATAAACGCTTCAACACCAGCTCATAAGTTGGCTTTAAAGCCCACATTTTTTGTAACACAATGTGTTGTTAATTTAAAAAAACAACCTCACTGAAGTATTTTTAATCACTGGGACATGTCCTGACTGCCAATTTGTGGAAAGGCCAGTTTCTTCACGCATGTTTTGACATATACATTAAACCCTCCCTTACTCTATTCTCCTGATGAATCTAATTCTCATCAAACCTGTGACATAACCTATAACTATCACCAGCTTCTTTGGGGGAGTTTACGATCGCTGTGATATATGCCTTCTGAAATATACGTCCGTGGGCTTATGGTAAAATTAATAAAACCAAAATTAAAACTGACAGCGCTGAAATGATATGCTACCCTTAGCATATGGAATAACTACCGTGAACACTTATGGGGTTTGTTGCAAGATTATAGACAATTACCCAGCGGGGGATAACTTTCTGAACTGTGTTGCTAAATCTCATTTGACAGGTTTTGGATTTGGTATAATTTTCCTATAGCATTTTGGATGAGCAATATGTTAGCTGTGATTCAGCTGACATTTTATGTTGAAGTCCTTTAGTCTTTCCCCTCCAAGTTCTCCCTTTCTTCCCTGTCACATACCCCACTTTCGTTCCTTCCCCCTCTCTCCATACACTCAATCTTATCTAAATATTTTAGCAGTTAGTTCATGGCTAGGGGATTCTTTTTGAAATATGATAATCAAAATCCCTTTTGTCTGGCTGCAAGTCTGAGTGTGCACATCTGCAAATCTGAGGGTACATATCAGAGTTTTAGCTACCTTCTTACCTATCTGTCTATGTATTGATTTATTATGTTTATGTTTTTCTTCCTCATACCCTAATGGTTATAGTGTTGTTACTTCTATGGTGGCAAAAAAATATAAATCGCAAGGATTTAGTTCTGTTTGTTGTGTTCAGTGATTCAGACTTTTATAAAATTTGTGTTGGCCCCATTTCAGAAATGCATATGGACATATACACATACACACACACAAACATACATAGCCTCCCACTACCCTTTCATTGATCTATGTATCTCTTTTTCTTATGAATGAAGGACTGTTAGCCAGATGTTGACTTTTTAAAGAGTAGCACTATACTTTAAAAAAAAAAAAGATTTCTGCAATTTGGAGAAAAAAGAGTTAAGAATTGGTTGCTACAATAGCAAAGAAATACTCATGCATTGTAATTATGCTAAAACTTCAGGATTCCATATACTGGAAACTATGTGCTAGATTAAAATAGAAAATGGGGCCAGAAGGAATTTGAGGTTCTTTTAAATGTATCCCTCCTCCCCTATCCCAGCTTTACCTTGAAAACACAGAAGTTATATAAACATGCTTCCAAGTGAATAAAAAAATGAATTCATATTAACCAATTTAGTCATAAATAGATATGACTCCCTATTTAAATTCAAAGTACTTTCTAAACTTTTTTTCTAAAATTAGGTAGACAGTTGCCTTTGTTGTAGTTTAGATTTGTCTTTAAACAACTCTTTAGTGATTGTTCCTAAATGATTTCTATCCCCGCAGTCGGTACCATTCATTGACGTGAAGTTGTTTTATAAATAATAAGATGCTACACTAGTGCTGTGGACATTCCTGGTTATTGACTCAACATCTAATTCACTTTCCTTTCTTGGCAACGGGGATGCACTGCCCTCTTAAATCTTCATGTCTCAAGCTTTACTCCAGTTGAGAGTGAACTTGGCTTTGAACAATGAATTTTGTAAGCACAGATCCACTGGTTATGACCTGGGAAGATTTCCCTCTTTTTACAGAAGGGATGGTGCCACTTTCCCATCACTTTTCCCTTCGATTGCTGCCTTATGAGGTTGGGATGTAAAATACGTAGCAGCCATATTGTGACCACATGGCAAGTTAACATAGTTAAGCACCCTTGGCCCTCACAATGTATCACTGCTGAACCTATGCTAGAAACTGTCATCTTCCATGATTATTACAAACTAAAAAAAACCCAAAACCCACCACTACCAGCAACATACCTATCCATTTGTTTCAACTACCATGCCAAGATTTTTGTTGCTATGAGCCAATTCTAACTAGTTTAACTGATAAGTAGATATAAAAAATCTATGGATATTAAATTTGTAATTTTGATGTTTTTATTGTTCGGTCTGCATTTTTTTCTGTTTTTTAACCCCCAATTCGAATAGGTCCCAGACTCTGTGCTTTGGTGCCTAGAGATGTTTGCAATATACTACCTGTGTCTTTCCTTAAAAGCTTATTTAGCCAATATGGAGTTTCTAGTTGGAAAGGGGCACCTTCCAGTCTGAAAAATTGCCCTGGTTTGGGGGAATTAGGAGGGGGTCTGTGGGTCTAGTAAACCTTGAGGACTAAGCATTGTGAGATGTGGGTCTGTGGACTATCTGGAGCTTGGGTCTGAGGCCCAGGAATCCCAAACCTCATTAAAGAGTCTGCATTCTAAGAATAGAGTCCAGAAGCAGCAGAGACAGTGGGTCTGTTAAGAAAAACCATCTCAATTGAAGTCTCCATCATCCTCACACCTCGGAGTGAGAATCTCTTGTCTGATCTCTCACTATGCTCACCCATTTTCTTACCACATGTACTCTTCCGATGAGCTGTCTCGGAGAGTGACATCGGTGTTCAATAGGATGGCCATCTGGTGCTCGCCCATGACTAGAGGTGACACAAGAGGTCTCTGCAGGGCTGCTCAGACCAGGCCAATAGTGTGAATACCCATCTCTATGCTCCTGATCTAAGGTAGGAGGCAAATAGTGTGAATACCCATCTCTATGCTCCTGATCTAAGGTAGGAGGATTTGCTGGTGAGACTTGTCATCACCTGGTCAACCAGAGTAGTAGTAGGATACAAGGCTCCTCTACTCTTAGAGCCACAGAATTATTTCAGGATTCTACTGTCCCTTCTTCTCTCTAGAGACAACTCTGAATTGAGGGAGGGTGCATGGGCCAAGACCTCTTGCCAGAAAGAATTGCCTTATTTTGTATTGTGAGTCATAATTCCGATATGAAAAGTACACAAGACATACATATATAGTTCAGTGAATTCTCACAGAGTGAATACCCATGTCCCTCCTTCCCAGTCAGAAAATTTAAAAATTCCCCTTCCCCTAAACCCTCCTTAAGCTCTCTTATAGTAATCACTCCATCATTCTTCCCTGAAGACAATCCTGATTTATCAATTATCCTTTTCCTTTTTAAAATATATTTTATTGATTTTTTTACAGAGAGGAAGGGAATTGGATAGAGAGTTAGAAATATTGATGAGAAAGAAACTCCAACCAGCTGCCTCCTGAAACACCAAGGAGCTGCACACCTCCTACTGAGGATGTGCCCGCAACCAAGGTACATGCCCTTGATTGGAACCGAACCTGGGACCTTTCAGTTCCCAGGCCGATGCTCTACCCACTGAGACAAACTGGTTAGGGCTCAATTATCTTTTTCTTGCTCTTACTTATAGTTTTACTACTTAAGTGTGAATGACTAAACACTAGCTTTGTCTGTCTTTAAATTTTGGGTAAATGGAATTATACAGTATATACTTTTTTTTGCTTGTGGCTTTTTTTTCCCACTCAAAATTACTTTGTGAATTTTATACATATTATTGTGTGTAGCTGCAAATCATTAATTTTCTATTGTTGTATATTCTTCCATTACATAAAAAATACCAAACTTTATTTTGCATTTAATTGTTGAAGGGTATTTGAGTTGTTTTAGGATCTTAGAATCAGAATTCAGATGATTTTAGTAAGAGCATCCAGGCTCCATAGTAATACAGGGGACCCACTTTCCAAACCACTGCCACTCCGACCAACTCCCATTTTAGCTGTTTAATCTGTAGTTGAACCTGTGTCATAGAAAGAGTTCATCAACGTGTCCTTAAGAGAACTTTCCCTTTAGGTCATACTCAGCTGGTTCAGGAGGATGCTTGGTATGAAGTTTCTCCAATGAGTGCCTTCCTGGGAATTTTGAATTGAACAGGAGAATGTATGCTTTGGAGTTGCTAGACTATAGCCTGTAAATCTAGGAGGTAATGGCAACTATGTTTCCCAATTGGACTGGAGAAAAATATTAGAAATCTCTGCAGATAGTTTAGCAAATGGTGCATTCTTTATTAGAATATTTCCTGGTGCATAGCAGGCACTCAATAAATATTTGTCAAATGGAAGAATGAATGAACGACTCTCCACATGAAATATTTTATATCCCAAGATCTAGAACATTAAGCACATGTCCTAAGGATGTCTGTTCTCATTTGAGCCTTGCCATAAATCCCTATCCCTTACAAAAACCAAATGCAACCTTTCAAACATGTGCGGGCTTCTGCATTGGGGGGGATTCAGAACCGAAGGGGTTAACGTGGAGTCGGATGCCTCCACAGGATTTCTGTGAAGCACAAAAAGTACAGTGCCAAGAAAATCCCCCGAAGAGTAAACAAAACTTGGAACTGTTGCAAACAATAAATTGTCAATACCTTATAGAAGCAATGGATAATGAAAACTTATCATGCCTATAGTTAGTATCCTCTTTAAAAGAATTTACAGAGTCTATGAAATTAAATTCTGTGCACAGTTCTCTTAATTTGTCCTTAATTAAACAATACTCCATAAATGGTGCATTCAGTGACCAAATGTTCAGAGACAGCAAAATGGTGGGTCCCAAGCCATTAGGAATGAAATAAAGGCAGTCTCTGGGGAGTCTGCAAGAATCTGGTCTCTCTAAGTGACAACTGATGGTTTAGGAAAGATAATTAACTTTGCAATTACAAACTGCAGCTTTCACCAGTGCTGTTTTCCCCGAGTATCATCTTTAAAATGTTGGATTATTTCCTACGACGTTGAAATAGTTTGCTTGGAAGGGGGACTAACAAACAAATACCCCACCTTAGTCTGCTGAGTTCATCAGGAATTTAAACCTTATTGATTGATTTAATGGGTCTTTTTATTCCTAATGTTAGATCAATATCCGTGTAATGTGCAACCCTGTGCAGATTCTAAACACTAAAATTTCAGCAGTAAGTTTATACAAATGGTAACACAATACTTAGATTTTCACACAAAACCAGAAAAGATGGATTTTTATCAGAAAACAAACACGAAATTACTGTTCAATAAAGAACTAAAACTTTTAAAGAACCCTCATTTCTGTGGTAGAGGTAGTAACGTTATGCCATCCACCCCGCCCCCCTGCTTAAGTGATTCTCTGAAAATCTCATTACTTTATTTATTATGGATTTTTAAATTACCTCAGTACAGGAATAACCCAGTTTTCCTCCTTCAACTCCCCAAGAATTCAGTCTACCTTAAACTCTACCTGGCCAGCTTTTCTAAATGTAAACTGACACTGTACATTAGGCAAATGTTAATGGCAAATAAGAATTGTGTTTTTTTTTCTTCCTATAAGATTTGGCTGCAGAAAGAACAAGTTCATTGTGTTTATGCAGGAAAACATTGTGAACTGTAAAAATGTTCTGAACTAATTTTGCACCCAAAGCATCTAGCTTCTCCTCAATACTATACAACTCATCAGATGGCGGTGTCCTTCTCTAATTTTTGTGGCCTGGCCCTGCCTTGGGGTCTCATGAGATCTCTCAGCTAAGCCTGGCCCACACCATTGTGGGTGGGGAAAAGAGATGAAGGAACACATTCAACTGCTAACCCCTTGCCCCAGACTTCATTCCCTCTTTTTGGACAATTACAAAACTTTCATAACTGGTCACTCTGGTTTATTCGCCCAGCACTCAAGTTTATTATCTGCAATTTCAAGATGAATACATCTATGGCCCTATTCTGATCATACTGTTCACCAAATCGAAATCATGTTATGAATCATGTGCTTTATTTGCTGCACAGCGCTACATTCCTCGCGGTAGGGAATGTATCTGTTCATTCTTGTGCATCCCTGACAACTAACACAGGACCTTGGTGGAGTACTTCTCAACATTTACTCATCTGCTGAAACCGGTTTGGGCTCAGTGGTAGAGCGTCGGTCTGCGGACTGAAGGGTCCCGGGTTTGATTCTGGTCAAGGGCATGTACATTGGTTGCGGGCACACCCCTGGAAGGGGGTGTGCAAGAGGCAGCTGGTCGATGTTTCTAGCTCTCTATCTCTCTCCCTTCCTCTCTGTAAAATATCAATAAAATATATATTAAAAAAAAAAACATTTACTCATCAGATGCTAATTTTGCTGAACATCAATGTGCATTTTGCATGGACAATTTCCACTGGTAAATTTAGGAATCACTCGCCTAACAAAACTTCAATAGGTTTCTTCACTGCAGGACTTGCCTGAGCCTTAAATATGTGAATGTGCTTGTAGTATTCCAAAAGGAAGACACAGGACATGTCAGGTGACCCTAGAGCATCTATAACAGCTGGTGCTAGTGCTCTGTGGAGCGCGCATTTAGTGAAATACAGTTATACAAAACAGAGTTTTAAGTGTTCGGAGATTATTAAAAAGATTTTGTGATGTGATCTCATTTCCCTTCCCATTTTATCCTATTTTTCATCTGTACATTTCCCTTTATTAACTTGATATTCTAGGCAAAAAGACCATTTGTTATTCTAACATAGCCCATGCTTTGCTGACCACCTGTGTTTGTTCCTCTTTTTATCTATTCTCCCATCCAACCTTTTCCAGTTAAAAAATGTACCAATCCTTTAAGACCCCAAGAAATGTCTTCTTACCTAATTTAGCCTCGGTTTATTAAATAAATATGACTTCCCATGTTCTCAAATTCTATAATCCCATTTTTATGGCTTATATCTCTGTCTTTTGAATATTGTGGCTAATGATGATAATTTCTATTACCAGTTTACCAATTGTTAAAATACTACTGTATGTTTAGCTTTCAACATGAGCTAGCCATATTTATAGACATTTTATTAATTTATCTTTTCATTCATTCATTCATTCATTCATTCATTCATGTATCTAACCCCTTCTTTGATCCAGTAATTCATCATATTATTGAGTACCAAAGCATGTTCTGGAGTCAAGCACTGGGACTACAATAGTAAACAAGGTAGAAAAAGCACATTCCTCATAGAGTTCATATCCTATAAAAGAACATGGATCATGAAATGGGATAACGGTGTAGAGAATAACCACTAAGGATGAGATGATTGCATTAAGTTAGAGTGGCCAAGGCATTTTACATATGCTGCCTCATTTAACCCTTTGAATAACACTCTGAACTACTTATTGTTATTACCAGTTTATATATGGGCTAAATGAAGTTAAGTGAAAAAGTTCCATGGGTTGGCCTAAGTCATTTAGATTATAAGTATTAGAACAGAACTTAATGCATATGATTGTACAGGTGTGCACTGAAAAACCCCCAAACAGTAGCAAGCATGTCCTATGCTATGTAAATAATATCTGTATCAGTTGGAATTTGATATAGAAGTAGATATAGAGTGATGTGAAATAACGGTATTAGATTAGAGATCAGGCCTTCCATAACTGTGCGAGCTTACAGTCTATGGAAAGTTGTTGCCTCTGTCTGGTGTAGGATGGAAGTCATTGTGGGTGACTTAGTGCTAAGTAAATATTACATAAAGTTGGGGGGGGGGAGCAAGAACAAACTGACAGTCCAAGGGAAAAATGGATCCCACCAGGACAAACTGGATCACAGAGGAAAAACTGGTCCACATGTCTGTGTCTCACTGCCTTCAACCTCAGGGATGTGGGTGATGCGCCAGAGGAGCTGGTGCCTTTCACCTGTGGCTGTGCTGGTAGATGCACCCGGCCCGGGTCTCAGAGAAGCTGAAGGAGCTTCTGTGGGAACTGGAGGAGTTGCGGCCTGGCTGCTGCCTGTACCTACAAGGTGAGCCATGAGATTGTACCTACCAGGTGAGCCACAGGATCGGTGACAATGTGCACAAGCTACAACAATGCACGCTGTTCTACTGAGAACTTAAGGTGTACTGGTTGCTGATTCCAAACCTTACAAAAATTTCTCTTGTGACCCATCCCAGCTAGAATCAAACAAGGAAAAGAAAGAATTCCATTGTAGTAGCTCCAGCTTAACTAAGATGACACAGTGGCCCTGGGTTGTGCAATGCAAACCTCGCATAGCCATACGTAGCATCCTTTATGGCAGAGATAGGCTTTGATCTAGACTTTGAGACTCCAAAATTTGCATACTTTTTTCAAAATATATGGTTTATTGATTTTTTTAGACAGAGATGAAGGAAGAGAGAGAGAGAAACATCACATGAGAGAGAAACATCACATGAGAGAGAAACATAGATTGGTTGTCTCCTGCATGCACCTGGACCAGGGATCGAATGCAAAACCCTGGCATGTACCCTGACTGAGAATCAAACCGGTGACCTTCCAGTTCATGGCACAGTGCTCAACCAATTGAGCCACACTGGCCAGGGCCAAAAGTTGCAAACTTTTTACTATATATATACCTCCTTCATAGGAGACACAGTATATCTCATATTCCTATAGCTCACAATACATATCACTGAAAGAATAGTTAGTAAATAAATAATTCCCATGGTATTTAGTCATATAGGACTGACCTGAAAAGGACTTTAGAGAAAAAAATTCTTACATATTCTCAATTGACGAGACTGTAGCAAAGCACACAGGCTGGGGGTGAAAAACTGACCAGAGAAAAATAGAATAATCTCTCTATCACCGAAACACTGCTTTTAGGAGAGCGGGGCTAACAGTCCCATTTCTATACAGCGTTTCTGTTCCTGTATTACTAGACCAGTACTAACTGGGAACTTGTTAGAAATAAAAATTATCAGGTTTCACCCCAGATCCACTGAAATTCTGGGGAAAAGGCGTGGCGATCTGTGTTTAAATGAGTCCTCCAGGTGAGTCTGATGCAAGCTCAAGTTTGAGAAGCCCCAATTTGGTAACGCCACATTGCTGGGTCAGTGAATAAAAGCAGAAGCAGGAGTAGGTCTCCTTTGGTGAATCTGCAAGTTTGGTGAGTAAAAGAAATAATACAAGGAAGCAAAAGTGGAAATGGCCGGAAGCAGCCCTAGAGGCAAAAGCATGCAGCTGCAAACAGAAACAGAGTCACCCTAGGCACTGCCCAGGATTTCACTGAAATTCTGTGACAGATCCTTTTCCACTGATGCTCCTGGCAAATGGGTTGCTGATTTCTTATTATTGGGCAAGTTCTGGTTAAAGAGAGGAATTACATCCTGGGTTCCCACCATGTTAATTATGCAATTTGATATAAATGTTCATGAAAATGTTTATGAAATGGTGGCAAAATCACATTGCCCTCTCTAAGCTTACGTGTGGCCGTGTCTCTCAAAGCCAGCCCCTGTAGAACCCCCCATTAAAAAGCCCTAGTGATGACTCGGTTCTGATGAAGGCTAAAGGATTCTCTTGGTTGCCTTATTCATCTACCGGCAGCTAGTTTTTAATCCAGTTCTAATCTCCCTCGCTCCGGGGTCCTGCTCCATTTCCTCTTTGTAGGCACATGCTTATCTCTCCAACTCAATGGGTGACATTATGGTAGGTAACATTTTGAAGTGCTATTCTGTGTGGAGGTTTTTTTCACCCTTTGTTTCCTCCTTGCTCCTCTGCCCCATGATCAAAGCTGAAGACCTAACTCTGTGGCTTTCTGTTCCACTGTGCTAAGACTTTAGGGGATCTTGGCATATATTTTAAAGCCAAAGAGAGAGGACTGAGCTATAAACAAGAAGTCTTTGTAAAAAACAAACAAAAACAAAACCAAGCTCTAACCAGTTTGGCTCAGTGGATAGAATGTTGGCCTGTGGACTCAAGGGTCCCAGGTTCAATTCCAGTCGAGGGCATGCACCTTGGTTGCAGGCACATACCCAGTAGGGGGTGTGCAGGAGGCAACTTATTGATGTTTCTCTCTCATTAAAGTTTCTAACTCTCTATCCCTCTCCCTACATCTCTGTAAAAAATCAATAAAATACATTTTTTTGGGGGGGGGAACTGAAGGGGGGAGAGATTTCACTTTGGTTGAAGGTTGGAGATTCAAAAGAGAAAAGAGAGGAAGACCGAACTAGAACTTCCAAATGGCCTAAGAGTGGAAAAGGACTTCAGGAAAAGACATGGTTTACCAGGAATATGTAGGCCTCTGGGAGCAAAGAAAGCCCCAAAGAGGGATCCCAGATAAGAAATATCCTGCTCCTGTTTACATAAGACATAATATAAATGATCAATTCTGTATGGTTTTTAATATTATTTTGCTCCCCAAAAGGTCCATTTACCATAAAACCAGTGAAACAAGCATTAAGGTCCACCAGTTACATTGACCCCTCTAAGTCCCCATGCCTAACCTTATATTCTTAATCTAAGGTGTTTTATTTTTTTTCCCCTTAAAGAGGGTAATCTAGATGATGTAAACCTTGGACTCACAAAACCTGGATTCACTCTTTATCCCAACCTTTGTTGTTATATCCGCCAACCTCAGACAGTTAATCAGCACAGCTTGATAGCTGTGCACCTTAACTCCAAACATGCTCTCAAATGCACTGTTCTTATAAACAACCACCATTAAACATAAGCTCACAGGAAGATACACCAAACAAAAAGAACAAACAACTTTGAGAGTCCTTGAGCATAGAGTGTGCTAGGCCCTGTGGGATTCCAAAACGAGGACAAGAAGCCTCCTCTAATCTGCACCAAATGGTGATCTTTGTTTTTTTTTATTTATTTATGTATTTAATTTGCACGAGGGTTCCGGTGTCCAGTGAATTACCTCGGGGAGAAAGACCATTTCTACTACTCCTAGTCTCCCACCATTTTTTTCCAGGTTGTGAAACCTCAATTGCTTTGGAGAGAAGAAGGAATAAAATTAAAATGAAACTCATTAGCATATGTAAATGGAAGCATCCTGCCTTACTGTGTGTACTCATTAGGAGCGAGCAGCCACGGACTCCAGAATCTGCCTCATTAATTAGGTGGTAGAATAATCCACCTGCCCGGTACTCCTGAGCGGGATGGGAGGACCCTGGGTGTTGTGACCTGACCTGGTGGTGGCTCTGGGAGCTTTCTGTAGCTGTAATTTATACATCCCCTCTACAACATGGGCCCTACTCCCATCTGTCGTTGAAATAACCATCTTCAGGTGTCAAGTATGTACTTAAATTTAAATCCTATTTTAGAAGGAAAAAAGCAGACATATCTCTGAAAACTCTATGGAATATAAAGCAAGATAGCCAGGGTACCAATGAGATCATCTCAGAGAAAACACTACCACCACCAACAAAAACATTTGTTTTTTTCCTTTGCCCTGGACAGCAACATCCCAGCCATGCTGACTAATAGGAAGTTGTAGACTTCATACAAATCACCTGATATTTTATTTTGCAAACATTGTGCATGGCTTCTACTCAGTGTTTAGATGGACCATTTATTCCCTCATGCTTCTATATGGAGGGGGCTCCACTAATAAATAAATAAATAAATAAATAAATAAATATTAAAAAACAACAACAACACACAACAACAACAAACACTTTAGACTCTTCAGCACTCTCTTACTCCTGCCTATCCCCAGGAAGGAGAACTCATCTGATATGTGAGTTTGGGAGAAGGGATTGGGAGTTCAGTGAGCAGTGCCTTCCTTCTTCCTCTCTTGGAATCTACTTGTCTATAGGAGGAGCCTGCTCTGTGTGCTGTCTACCATGTGGTTAGTATCCCTGGTTCAGAGATAATAGCCCTGATGTTATCCAGTGATACTTATGACTAGATATGTAAGTCTGTTTTGGATTATCCCTAAAAACAGGCTGCCAACAATTCCTCCTCTTCTTGCACTTGCTTGCCCATTCTCTTATCAACAAGTGGAATCTACTGCCTCACCCCCTTAATCCAGGCTGGCCTTTTGATTTATTTATACCAATAGAAGGCAGTGGATGGGATACTTTATGAGTTCTAGTCCTTGAAATGTCTGGCAGCTTTCCTTTGCACCCCTCTTGGAATCTGGCCATGCTAAATGGAAGTCCAGGCTATCCTGCTGGAGAGAGAGGTAGTGAATAGGAAGCATCATGTGAAACAAGAAACAATTTGGAAGAGAACTAAAGTACCACAGCCAACTCCCAGCACCAAAGGCTCCAGATGTGTGAGAGAGCTCTCTGGGACCATTCAGTCCAACCTACCTGCTACCAGCACATGGTCATATCGAGTGGCCCCAAGTGATATTACATGGAGCAGAGGAATTGTCCAGTCAGCCCACAGAATCATCAGAAGTAACAAAACATTGTTTTAACACAACATTGAGGGTTTGTTACACAGCAATAAATAACTCATCTTTTTTAAAAAATAATTTTATATCATTTTAGGGTTGAAGTGTTAGCAAGCCCATTTGGATACACTCTTAAATCGTGTCCTACAAATAGCTTTATCAGTAATTAAGATGATATTCTAATCTTCATCTTTCTACTCTTGGGTCTGCCTATTAATTAAGTCCAAGCTCTGGAGAGGAAGAAAACAGTGCTATGTACTGACAGGCTGATTCCTCAACTGGAAAGTATTTTATTGATCTACCTAAAAACCTATATACCTTCCAAGATAGCTCAAATATTGCCTCCAAAAATTCTTACATGATTCCAATCCCTCTGTATTTTCCCAGGGTAAAGGTTTATCACAACATGTATTTTCACTGTTTTCCATATTAGTCTATCCATGTTGAAATCAGAGGACATGTTTTGTTTGTAACTACATCACCACACTCAGAATGAGGCCCAGCATAATGGTATGTTTAGAAAATGCCTATTGAATATAATCCTTGAGAAACTCTACCTGCTTCATTTCAGTAAATAGTATGAAACTACTTCATTCTCCTAATCTTTTTGGTTGTCTAAGTTTTCCCATCAATGTGTTGGTCTACCATTTGTTGATATGGGAAGAGCACTAGCTTCTGGCCAAGATGGCATTGGATTTTAAACTTAAACTCTGCTGCTTTTTACTTATATGGCTTTGGGCAACCTCTTTACATTTCTGAGCTTTAATATACTCATTGTAAGAAAAAAATGATAATTGTTAGAATTTTGATAATGATTTTTAAAGTTTTATTGATATAATTTACATATCATACAATTCATACATTTAAAGCGTATTCAATGATATATAGCAGAATAATACCATTATCCTCACAGAAATTAGGATGCAATTTATATTGCTCATGTAAAGTGCACACACTTACACACACACACACACATACACACACACACCCTGAATCACTCTATGGTCTAGTCTATACCTGAGATGTCTTTAAAAAAATTAGTACAACATTTAAATACAATTTAAGTCTATTTTTAGGTCTCTTGTAAATGTTGATAGAACATATCATTTGGTATCATCATATTTTTAAGTTTTTAATACCTTGATAGCTTTCTTTCCTGTAAGTTAGGTACTAAGTCTTCTTTTATTCTCTCTAAAAATAATTTTCCTCCCCATCTACCTCACAATACAACCCATTTACACTGGCTTTGTTTATTTCTACTCCTCCCCCATTTGAGTATGTTAATTTCTCTTCTACCACTAACTATGCTTTTACCAATGTTAGTCACTCAGGCCATTGTCAGTGACTTGCTGTTCTCTCACTGAATTATTTTCCTAATTCTATACAATAAAGACACAAGGTCTAAGCTGGCAGGCACTGAATTCTCCTTAATAGTGTGTGTGTGGGGGGGGGAAATTTTTAAAAACTCAGACACTAATTTTTGTTTCCTGTTCACTATAAAAAGATTGCCAATGTTGAAGTCATCTGGTGAAGTTATCCAAATGTCAACCATGGAATGGTGAACTGAAACCCTAACATATAATGTCAAAACAACAACAACAACAACAAATTAATCTTATTTTAATGCTTATTCTCACTTATTTTATTCTCATTCACTTTGAGAAATCTT
Source organism: Vespertilio murinus (assembly GCA_963924515.1). Classification (NCBI taxonomy): domain Eukaryota; kingdom Metazoa; phylum Chordata; class Mammalia; order Chiroptera; family Vespertilionidae; genus Vespertilio; species Vespertilio murinus. The sequence goes on along the minus strand of OZ004715.1, from coordinate 20,319,741 downwards.
AGACATAGTAGCAGACATTTAATAATATCTATCTCATAAAATTAAGTTATATACCTAGCATAAAAACTACTTCTTCAATAGGTTTTCAATTAATGTGGATTATAGTTCTATTCTTCGCCTCCTATTGGGTAATAAAATTTGTACTTACCAAGAATAGGAGAGCACCCACCACTCCTGTAGGCTTCTACTAGTTTCTTTAGATCTTCCTGACATATAAAAATATGCCTAGAATGCTGGCAATGATTTTCTAGGATTTAGCAGTTGAGAAAAGGATCTTCTGAGAGTGTCTTAGGGTTATTCACTAACATATTTACTGTACAGATGTACATTGATATAATTTAAAAAGAAACGCATGCAGTGTTCTACATTTGCATTAATTAACACAACACTGGCAACTGACACTGTGCCTAATTTTTAAAAATATTTTTAACTCACTATTATTTATGTCAACCTCTTGAACATCTAATATGGTAATATTTTCCTTACCAATATAGTTTTTTTCTTCTGCTTTATGAGCCTTCTGTTTTCTCATTGGATGCCTTCTTTTAACTATTTTCTACCTAATAAAGTTTTAAATTAAACATAGAGAAAAATAGATAATAGATAATTAGACAGACAGGCTTGTTTTGAGGTTCTAAAATACTAAGTTATATAAAATGCTAGAGTTTAGAGGTAAGCACCCTTAAGACTGGGGAATTTCTGTATTCGAAATGAATATAGAAAATACCATTCATCTGGAAAGTGAATCTAGATGCCACAGGGCTATGAAAACATTTCACTACCTACTGACATATTATGAACTACTATCACCACTCCTATTACTAACACCACCATCATCACCACCATTGCTACCTCCACCTCCTATCTCCCACCAGGAAATTGTCACTGGGGAAAGAGAACTCAAGGGAAGTCCTCTTGTCAAATGCATAGTCTATATCTACTAGTTTAGCTAAAGTAAATCTGTGGCAATAATTGGGTTAAATTCAATCAGTGGAGGCAATCAACCATATATCCTTTAAATGCATAAAGGATCCTGCTTGACTTTGATAATTGACACATGTCTACTTAAATATAACATGTACCATGAATTTCTCCTTACATTTCAATCTAAAGGACATTTATGTAAAAAAAAAAGTTTGGATTACAATAGTATATTTTACTTAGCAGGGAAGAAAATAAGAACTTGGGACTGGAGACATAAAAGAAGAAAGTGATGTGAAAAACGAAGACTAGGAAAAAAAAGAATTATAAGAACAGATGAAAAATTCACAGATCAAGAGGACCAGGCTGGTATAGGGTATAGAAGAGATATCTGTTCACCTATGTTTATCACAGCATTATTTATAGTAGCTAAGATATGGAAACAACATACTTTGAGGGTTTTCTGCTAAGTGAGATAAGTCAGATATAGAAATACAAATATTGTGTGATATCACTTACCTATGGAATCTAAAAATGCCAAAAAACAGAGAGTAAAACAATGGTTACCAGAGGCTGGGGTGGGGTGGTAGGACTTAGATATTGTTTAAAGGGTATAAACTTGCAACTAGTAGATAAATAAGTTCTGGAGATCTAAAGTGCAGCATAGTGATTATAGTCAACAATACTTAAAAATTTCCAAGTTGCTAAGAGAATAGATCTTATTCTCACTACAAAAAAAGGGGGTGGGGGGAGATGACAATATCGAGGTAGTAACTAATACTATAGTGGTAATCGTATTATAATGTATAAGTGTATCAAATCAACACATTGTACATCTTAAACTTATATTATGGTATATGTCAATCATATCTCAATAATAAAACGTCTCTTACAGAAATAACTAAATTGATCTATCCATTGCATCATAATGAACTTCGATATTTAAACTTTGCTAGTTTTGTCTTCTGTCATTTACATTTATTATTTTACTCTGATGTGTTTGCAAAAGTGCTTCATGTTCAATAAAAATTATAGAAAGCATTCTGAGTGCAGGTTTCTGATAACTTCCAGCTCATACCATTGAGCTGCATAAGAATGAGCAGAACAGAGAAACTGATGACTTCATACAACTGCTCAGAAAAGATCTAGATTAACAAGAATTACATGAACTAAATAAAATAACGAAGAAGAATATAATTTTATGCCTGTTTATTTGAAACATCACTGGTTCTTTAATTTTTATTTTCCAGATATAAGACAACCCTCCCCCCCCCGCCCCAAACTACCTATGACCTACAGCAATTTGGTGAAATATACTCTTGTAAGCAAAAGTAAAACATTTATCTTTTTCTCCCTATGTTATCCTTTCACAATTTGGACACTCTTTGTGAGCATTCTTATTTTTACGGCAATATAGCTACTTATATAAGTTTAATGAGAGTGTCCTTATAACAAGACATACTTGCAAACATTGGTTATGTTACCATAGGACACAGTTGGCAACATTGGTTATGTTATCAAGGCTTGGACTGGAATGTCATTTTTGAGATAGACATACATAGAATCAGATATGGCCAGAAAGCTTTAAGGAACAAAAATTGATTTTATGGCACTAATAAAACCCATTAGACAATCAGGTTGGTACCTTGCTTACTTACAAGGTTCCTAGCAGCCTTACAAGGAAAATCAAAAGTTCATTTCTGACAAGCATAGGAAGCTGAGAATATTTAGAAAAAACTTGATGAGAGGGATTAACCCAAATATAAGTTATTATGGGTGAAATCTGAAAAAATATTTGGCTTGACTTCTTAGCCACTAGATATTGTTAAAGTTTAATCTGGAGATTCCTTATTAAGATCCAGCATTGTAGATTTAAAAGAACCCAGGTGATCTATTGCTATTCTTGCTACATTTATGCAAATAACAAGCCATGTTGATTGAAACTAGATTTCAATCAACATGGCTTGTTATGTTGGTCTTAATTTGTCTATCTTTGGTTCAAGAAAATCAGGGTAATTTTAGAGAAAAAAAAATATATTCCAGTAGAAACCATAATTCACACTCATGGGTATTAGATTGTATTCTATTAACTCCTTTTGAGATTTTTGTTATTTACCTATAAATTGCATTGGACTCTGAATTTTTCTAGGTTCCTCATTTGACAACAAATCTCCAGATTAAAGTTTTCAATTTTCTCACATTCTTTGATTTGAAACAAAGTCCCTGAAACCCCATAAATAAAACTTGATATAAATAATTTCAGAGAAATTACAACAGTTCATGCTTAGACAATCTTCTTCATGCCCACTGTTGTTCAGAAACTTTACCTGAACACCTGATGACGCCATCTGAGACATTTCAGATTGCCAGGATGCTTTGACCCTGACATCCAGAGATCTTCTTGATTGCATGATCCCTAGGCTCAGAGACTAATTGATAGTCTGCTCCAATCATTAACCTTTGTTTTGTTTTTTTTTTCCACAGAAATGCTTTATGAAATAACTGATTTCTTGCACAGTATAGACCTGCCTTTGGGAGCCCACCTACATGACCCATGTAATGAAATGAGACACAACTTTATAACCAAACTTATTCCCAGGACTGGGAGACTGGTTCATTGAGATGGAACAATTTACCAACTTAGCTTCTGGACTGTAAAACCTCTTGGAGAGATTTCAAAAGCCAGGCTACGGGGGAACAGAATTTGTCATCCCAAAATACATGTTTAGCCTAAAGATTATATTGGGATAGTTGTTTTTAAGAATAGAAGCTCTGAAAACCAAGGAAAAGTTACCCTTTTGTAAGAGACATTTACATGTATAAGGAAAATCTCCATTGCAAGGTCTCCCTCACTTTACCAGGAAAAAATCTTATCAATGGGGAAGACCAGACCTTAAATCTGCATATCAACCTTACCCCCTTACCCTTTTTTACTGCGCTTTTCCTGGTAACTTCCTATAACTGACATACCACCTTCAACATATTCTTTTGTCTTTAGCTGAAGATGTTATTTAAGGTAGTGGCATCTGCTATTTCAGAGTTGGGTGTTTTTTTTTCCCAGTTTTTCTGGATCTCTCCCATGTGTACAGAAGGTATAAGTGTTATTAAACTTCAATTTGTTTCTCTCCTGCTAATCAGTCTCATGCCAATTTGATTGTTAGACCAGCCAGAAGAACTTAGAAGGGAAGAAGGACATTTTTTTTCTCCTCAACACACCAAAAACAAGTTGTCGGTAGGGTTGGCTTTTTTGGGGGGGCTGTGAGGGGAAAATATGTTCCAGGCCTCTCACCTGTTCATACGGTATGCTCCTGTACACATCCCTATGTTCAAATTTCCCCTTTTGTGATGGACACCAGTCATATTGGGTTAGGGGCCTATCCTACTGACCTCATCTTAATTAATTATATCTTCAATGAGCCTATTTCCAAAAGAGGTCATATTCTAAGATACTAGGGGTAAGAATGTTGACATGAGGATTTAGGGGGAGCCACAACTCAATCTATAGCAATGTTGGCGAACAAAACTCTGTGATAGTCATTTGTAATGACCACCAGATAATTCTGAAGGGCTCTGTGTGCCTTTAAATTTTATCCTAAAAGCAATGAGAAATCATTTAAAGGTGCTAAAATGAAAAAGAGTAAGACAATTTTCAGTTTGGGTAGATAACACGAGTTGTGTAGCAGTTGCTTCTCTTAACCCATTTAATTCTATTGCAGCCAGGATAACCAGCTCTGCAATTCTCCCAGCTTAACATCTCCAGTGCACACAGCAGTGTTTCCTCACTTCTCTGCCTCACAACTTTTTCTAAAGCCATGGAAAGTATAGCTAGGAAGTGCAAGAGAGTGGAGATACCCTTAAGGCAGTCCTCAAGCTATAGGAGACAGTGGTTGGAAGAGAGACTTCCCAGTTTCTTACCCACTGGAGGAATGATTACGAGGTGCTTATTCTATATGGTTCCTCAGAGGGCCCCCTAGCAGGATTGCATCCTGGTGCCGCTAGTAGTAACCACTCAGTAATACACACACTTGATCGATGTTCCCTTGTTGTCTGACTTGCTCTCCTTGCATCATTATATCTTTCTGGGGTCACCTCCAGAAAAAATACTTGTGCCCAAATTTGTGTCTCAGGCTCTGGTAACTGGTAAATCTGAGTTGATACAAATAGCAAGGTCAAGTATGATGTGTTGTGTGTTAAAGTTTTGTTTTGTGTTGTGTGTGTATGTGTTTTCTAAAGAAGATAACCCATGGCTCTCCTACAAATATACGATAAACACATGTCAACAATTTTACTTAACATATTAATTAATGAGGGAACTAGTAAAATGTTACAACTGGTTCAAAGGAGAATTCCAAGTACTACACAAAAATAGCTCAATCGGGATAACTGACATAAATTTACAGATGCAAAACTGTGTGTGTGTTTTTTTTCTTTTGTTTTGTTCCCTTTTTGTGTTTTTTTTTTTTTTGAGCAAGAAGAAGTCAATTGTTTATTCATCAAGCAGAATAATTTGCATGTGTATGGACCGGATTCATTTGTATTACTATCATTTATCTACAATTAAAGAATTGTAAATAGGTCAAAGACAATAAAAGGCTGAAATAGCCTGGGAGGGTGCTCCTCAGTTGGTTCAAAGTCTTTCACAACTTTTCTTACAGATGGAAGAAGGGAAGACTGGCAGAGAAATCATGGAAGCCAGTTTCACATCCACATGACAAGTAACAAGAATTAGAGTTTAAACTAATAGGGAGAGAGTAAACCAAAGGACCTTTTGGGCGATAGAAAGTGTTTGTCAACAGACTGGGTGTGGGAAATGTGAACTGGAGAATAACTGAAAGATAACCAAGTTAATGAAAGAAAATGGGATGATGCTCGCTCCCACGTATTGAGCTGAATTTAAAAAAATGGGAAATAATGGTAGTAAAAAAACTGTTGAAAACATCGGTGAGGGAGAACAGTAGTTGTCACTAACCAAATTAGGCCTTACCAACATCTTACTGCTTTCATCAAGGTGAAGCAGTTAGGAAGTGGGGGGCAGTGCAGCTGAGTAGGCAACAGCATGGGTGTTGAAGTCAATCAAACACAAGTTGCATCATGACTTACCACTTCCTGGCCCTGTGCTGTTGAGAAGTTGTGTAGCCATTCTGAGATGCAGTAGCATGGTGTTTTTTGTTTTGTTTTTTCCAAAGTTGATGTAAGGATTAACTGAACTATTGTTTGTAAAGATGTTATCTTAGCGCTAAGCAGGTAGCATAGAGCTATCTCTTCACGTATAGTAGCTATTATTATTTATTCAGAATTGGAAGAGTTTTTTGGGCTCCACCTGTAAGCACCAAAGATCTGGAATTATTCTGTTTCAAGGCTAATGCTATTAAGCCTTCTAGGTAGAGTTTCCTATCAATTGGGGACACGGTTATGACTTGCACTTGCCTTTGTCTTTGGAAGTGTTTTACTGTTCATCAGCTAAATGAGGTTTACTCGAAGCTGGCATTTATCTGAAAATAGGGGAGGCACCATCAACCAGTGAATTATTCACTGCTACCAGCTCACAAGGAGAAGCAACTTACATTTTAAAGATTAAATTGAAACTATACTGGCAAGCTGATTTATTCAGTCATTCCGATAATATCTGCCCTCTCCTCGTATATCATGGTGGTTAAAGTTTTATGTTAGAAGAAGATTAGACTTGGTGAGAAGACTGTGAGATATTGTGCAACGGAAGGCTTTCTTGATACCTAGACATGCTTTAGTCAGAAATTAATGCCTTTCCAGCTTAGAATTTCACACTGTCTGTCCTATGTGTTCACAAGAATAACAAAATCTCCCAGGTTATTGCACCTTTGTCTTCTTTTAGGAATTATGAAGTATCATGATTCTTAAAAAGGAGTTCCTGGCATTGGTGGCATGAATGATGATGATAGTGATGGTGAAGGTGATGATGATGATGGTGGTGGTGGTGGTGGTGATGATGGTGATGATGATGATGATGATAATAGTAATGCTGGTAGTGACCATGGTTATGGAATAGGCTTATTATAACTTAAGTTTAAATATATACACTTTGTCTTACTCAGTTCTAGGTGTTATTTCCATTTTTCTCAGGAGATGTGTGCCTAGCCCGTCTAGTATTTAATAAAGACAATCTAACATGGGATGGTAATAAAAACATAAACCTGAGGACAGGGGGGAAAAGTGAAAAAAGTGAAGACAGATTTTTCTTAAGAGTGGAAATTATTAGAGATTGGCATGTCTCAAGACTTTTCATTATTCTGAGTGTGTGAAGGTGAGGGGCATGAGAGTAGATTTTAGGCATGAGAATTCTTATTCTCACCGAAGCATCATATGACCTTAGTATTACTAAGAAACAACAGAGCCCTTGGCTGGACTTAAAGGAGCCAGGACAAGGGGTAGTCATTAACCAGCAATGAGAGAAGGCTTTCCACTGCTTATTGCTAGGATGATAGAACTTTGGATAGAACTTTGTGTGTGTGTTAGAAACTTGAGGTTTGGACTGAGTCAAGTGTCCATTTGATGATGATAAGAGATGTGACTCATTTCAGGGGTTATTTATCTCAGGAAAATAATCACATTCTGACAACAACCTGAAGATAGCTACTACATATAAATATGGGAAACTGGAGAAGGTAAGTGAGCTGTGCAAGTTAGAGAAGCAAAGGAGCTGTGCAACCTTGACTAAAGCATGGTTCAGTTCAACCCCCAAACTTCTCTTTTAAAGACTACAGCAAAGACTTTCACTTCAAAGCTGGCTTTACAAGGTAGACAAACAAGATAGCTGGCACAGCAATGGCGTTCGACAGCTTAGAGAAGATGCCCCTGCAGAAAAGTATTTCCCTCTGAGGTTTAGAATTCTGGGTAATAAAAGCCATTCCCAGAGGAGGTGGGTGTGAAGTACTTTCTTCCATTTAGCTACTTCCAAATGGAGTTGGACACCAGCACAGAGGTGAGGCTATGGAGAGCTGGGGTGGAGTGAGGAATCTGGAGACAAGCAGGGCCATCTCTACATAGGAAATGGAGACTGGGAATTATGACCTACTTCATAGTTTTCAAAACGCTGACTCTGCCCTTTTTTCCTGGTACCTCTGGTGGCCTGACAATCTGCCAAACTAAAGTTTGGAAAAGGTGGTAAAATCTTTGAATATGACAGCTGGAAGGAAACTTAAGATCATCTTGTCCAGTGGTTTGTCAAGTCATTCTGGTTGAGGAAGGTGGTTTTCTTTTTAGCTAACAGATCCTACCTGAAAGCCAGGATCTAGGGAGCAAAAGCATCTACCTTCTTATAACCTCACAGCCAAAGTAAGAGCTAAGTTTTATCCCCCATTTACTGATGGGGAATCTGGAGTTCAGATAAAGTGACCAGCTGAAGATTGCAAAGACGTCAGTGCAGGAGCTAGAATTTAAATGCAATCTGTCTGACCCCCCCCAAAATTGTAATTCTCCCAACTGTATCTCACTTGTATTCTCATGGAGTGTTTCCTTTTACATTCCTGGTTTTCCTTTCCCAAGGTCTACCTGTATAACCAATACCCTATTGCTCCAAAATCACACACACACACACACACACACACACACACACACACACACATTGATCATACAGGTTTATGCTTAAAAAATCACTCAACACAGAGTGAAAAGGTTTCCATTTCCTTAACTGAAATCACTGGACACACCTATCAGAATAGTTGTGGAGTCCCAGCTATCGCTGTGTACTTGGATGGACAGTGCCTCACGTCCTAGTGGGAGGCGAAGGACAAGAGAGAGGTAAAGGGAGGGAAGACACTGCCCTTGAAAACATTACAGTTCTGAGCTTGGAGCATACTCCACAGGGGTGCCAGCAAGATGAGAAACTGACCCTATATGTTCAGTGGGAAAATCAAAAAGTAGGCCAAGTGCACATTAGTTAATATTAAAGTGAGAGTCTCTGGAATTGTTTCTGCAAATCCCTCACTCACTGGTCTAATTAGGGAAAATGGAGGATCCCAATGTATCAGTAATTTCACACCAGTGGAAGCGTCGGAGTTACATAAATGTTTACCTCAATAATCCAGGCACTGGGTTATGCATTCCCCTGAAGAGTTTGTGAAGGAGGAGGGACATGAGCGATTGCCCGGGCTTAGAGATGTTGCTCCCAGAATAAGAAAATAAAAGCTTGCCACTGGTCACTGGCCACGCAGCACAGAATGAAACGGTAGGAATGACTCCCACAAATTCCATTTTCTGGTTGCTGCCAGCACTGCTCCTCTCCCAGTCAGAAGCCCCCTCCCACTGGGCAGGGGCCTGGGTGCAGAGCTCTGCACGTCTCTCGTTTCTGGCAAAGCAGCTCTACGATGGAGGAAATGAATTGTCCCTTCTGTCTCTTTTTCCTCTTGTTTACATTTGTCTTAAAACACCACTGGAAACACGTGCCATGAGTGACTACAGAGAGCAGCATCACTCATCGCCCCAATATATTTTGTCCCCGGCTTTGTGCAATGAGGATGCATGTCTGCATAGCTCTGTGAAGTTTACACAGCTCTTTCATAGCATCAATTAATTACATTTTCATAGGAATACAGACAGGGCTTATTTTTTCTTCTTTTTTTTCTAGAGATATATAAACTAACTCTCAGCCAAGTTCAGCAACTTTTCCAGGCTCACACAGCTCATGGGTTGTGAAACCAGAGCTAGAACCCCAGGTCTCTGACTGAATTCAACTGTATGCCCCTCCTCACTGGGCCGAACCTTCTTTGTCACCAACACATTTTCATCTGTCTTCCTGTTCACTATGTCTCTCCTCAGGAAGACCTATCTACCAGCCAATGATAATGTAGCAGATTTTTTTCCCCTTCAATTCTCACTGAGTGATTTTCCAATAATTCCAAATACTCACCAGTAAAACATTTCTACAAGGTCATTAAGTTCTTCATAAGCATGTGAGAGGGCCCCTTTGCCGGCAGCCAAAAAATGCATTAATATGTTCTTGTGTGAGAAGTAGGTTAAAAATAATATGTGCACCGGAGATAATGGAAACATGTTGACATTATTAAGGTTATAACACATTTGAAGTTACCTTAATTGTGATATTGAGCAAATTAAAGACTATCAAGTACAGTGTCCCTGAACATTCTGGAGCGACATCTTTCCCCATTTGACTAATTGCTGTGACACTTGAGATCTCAGTGTGATGTTTCCCTCCACACAAGTGGAGGCCACCGCACCTCTTCAAATAAACAGGCAGATGTGCTTAAATAATAAATTAATTTATCGGGAGAAGTCAGCGTGGCAGCCTTGATCCTTTGGCTCTGCCACACACATCCCCTGCCAGCTGAACAAAAGGGGGGGTAGTTTCGCAATTTGCTCCAATGAGCATATGGGAAAAGGAGTTTGTGTTACTGCTTTACCCGGAAGTGAGCCCAGGAGAGTGTGATCCCCCACAAACAACTATGATGCAGTGTAAGGGCCGGCAAATGTTTGTGCTCAGATAGTAAATATTTCAGGCTCTGTGGGCTGGATGTTTTCTGTCCCTACTACTCAACTCGGCTGAGGTAGTAAGAAAGCCAAAGAGGATAGGTAAACTAATGGGCATGGCTGTGTTCCAATTAAATTTCATTCTCAAAAAGAGGCAGGTGCTGGGTTTGGCAGATGGGGGCACTGTCTACTGCCTACCCCTGAGCAAGTGGATGAGGGCACTGGCTTGGAGGTCACCAGAGACAGGCTCATCCTGTATTTGAATCAGTCATGCTGTGTGACTTCAGATAATTCATTTGTGGGCCTAAGCCTTTGCCTCCCCAAAAGTCATTTCTTTGACAATCGGAGACTGAACCTTATTCCTGAAGAGCAGTTAGAATCCAGAAGGGGGTCTAAATCAGAGAGGACAAATGTATCCATTGCAGGTCTAGTGTTTGTTTTAGTTCCCCTCCAACAGACCCTGAGATAGGATTTGGGTGCAAATTATTTATTTTGGAGGTGATGCCATGAAGCATGCAAAGTGAGTCAGAAAAGGGGCTATGGTTAATGAAGTGTGTTGTTGAGTGGGTTACCATGGTAGGCAACAGGGACCCAATCCTGCTGGGAACTCTCTGAGAGACTACCTGGAAACACTTCAAAATTGTCTCACTGGGGTGGCAAGGAAGCTGGGTCTTTATACAATAACTCCCACTCCTCATCGGTTGATGGTTATTGGGGAGGGAGTAGCTCTCTGGTACCTCTGGCCTGGTCCACAGATGTGCCAAGTGCACTCCGCTGGGAAGAGAACAGCCTCAGGCACACAGGCACAGGAAGCCATCTGAACTGTCTGAAGGCAACCTCCCAGGCAGGCCGAGGGATTATGGGTAGGGTTTGACAGCATCTGCTACCTACAGCGCCCACACAGGAAATGTGAATGAGTGAAACAGGCCAGCTCAGGAGACAACAGGGAGTAGTGGGGATTGTGCCAAATTGGATGGCACGTGTCCAGTCTAAAGGAATTATTGATTTAGGGTGCACTGGCAGATTGTATTAGTCAGAGTTCTCCAGTAAAACAGACCCATAGACCTAATAGGAGAGAGAGGGAGAGGAAGAATGAGAGAGAGATTATAGGAATTGGCTCATGCAATCTTGGAGATGGAGAAGTCCCACTACTGGCTAGCCTGAGAACCAGGAAAGCTGGTTACATAATTCAGCTCAAGTCTGAAGGTCTGAGAACCACGAGTGCTGGGTCAGGAGAAGATGGATGTCTCCATTCAAGTAATGAGAGCAGGTATTCCACTACTCTGAACTCTGTTCAGATCCTGGAAAGACTGGATAATGCCCACCACATTGGTGAGGGTAGTTTTTACCCCTACTGAGCTACATGCCGATCTCCTCTGGAAAGACCCTCACAGACACACCCAGAAACGTTCACCAGCTATCTGAGCATCCCTTAGCCTCATCACATCGATGTTTCCATTTTTCGATAGCAGTCAGAAATGCATTTTTTAAATGTAAAATGAATCTTATTTTTTAAATCTTAGCAACCAATTCAGTGCTTTAAACCCACAGCCCTTGCTAAAGAAAAAGAAAGTTAGGGTTAGCATACTCTAATGATGATCTGAAAGCAAAGGATCAAACTTCCAAAGGGAATAAACCAATGAATATAGGATTAGCTGTTTCAGAACCACTTGGTTCCTCTGTGCTTTATATACAAACTTTCTGTTTCTTCCTTATTTGAGTGATTGGTCCCAACTCCCATCCATCCACTTACTAAAGCCAGAAGTAAGCTATCTTAAGATGTTTTTTCCTAATCCTTCCTCCCTCCTCCCCTTCTACTGAGTACTTTTTTGGTTTTGTTTTCTGGATGCCCTTGAATTCTTCCCTGTAATTTTCATTCCCAGTGCTTCTGTTGCCTTAATTCAGGAGCTAATCACCTTTTACTTCTATCTTATGGTCTTATCACTTTTCCTGTCGGTATAGGCCAGTGGTCAGAAAACTCATTAGTCAACAGAGCCAAATATCAACAGTACAACAATTGAAATTTCTTTTGAGAGCCAAATTTTTTAAATTTAAACTTCTCCTAATGCCACTTCTTCAAATTAGACTCGTCCAGGTCGTGGTATTTTGTGGAAGAGCCACACTCAAGGGGCCACAGAGCCGCATGTGGCTCTGGAGCTGCAGTTTGCCAACCACTGGTGTAGGTTGTGTGAGCAGATTATCCGGCAGCTGGTAATGTTGTCTTCAACCTGGCTTTTCAAACTGCAGGTAAGCTACTCATTCTGAAACACTGATCTGATCGCATGGCTTCCCAATTTAAAACCCATGGAGGGGAATCTCCATTGTCTATTAGTTAAATATACATTCTTACTTTGGTTTTTATTGTGTATCATCATATTTGGCTCCATTCACTATCCCTCTGCCATTGTGCAGGGCCATCCATACCATACCTGCTGTTCTCCACAATATTGTGCCCACTGGTCTACAATCTCTTACTGGAACCAGGACTTCTTCACCCTCAATCCACCCAACTTTTCATGCACTCACTACCAGTATCACTATTACCCAGTAGCCATGAGATGCCTGAGGTTTTCTTGATACCAGAGAAGAAAAATACCAATCTTTCCCAAAGAACTTGGAGAAATATGATGCCCACTTTCCTCTATAGGTTTAGAGGATAGACTATCTCATGCTACACTCAAAGGAATAAAGTTTTCCTGATGCTTATAAATAGAAGGCACCTTTCCACATGCTACTGTCTCCATGCCCCTCCTAGTCTAGCCCAGTCCCATCACCATGGCAATCTACTTTTCATAATTAACAAGTAAAATGGAGACATCTCTGAATGTTTCTCTTTAGGGATCCCACAAAGTGGTTATTTCTTGAAGCTTAGGAGATCTTTGTGCTTGTGATGTACAACACCTGCCAATTAGCTCTGTAACCGTCCTCAGATACACCCAGGTGCTCAGACATAGAGGCACCAAATGTATCACTTAAATCTATGCATGTCCTCCCCCTGTGTCCGGGATGCACACATCAAGTTAAGAGGAGCATTACAGTACAAATCTGACATAATAAATGTGGACAGAGGGAAAAATCTCCCTTATCTAACTATATTCTACTTATAAATCTACCAAACAAACCAAAGCAAAATGATATGTGGACTATTACCAGTTTTTTAAATACCAACTGTAAGGTTATAATTGTGACCCATTTTAAAGGTCTTAACTAGGGGGACTCAAAAAATTCAGAATGCAATCTAGACAGAAAGCCCTGGCTGGTGTTCTCAGTGGTTTGAGTATCAGCAGGTACACAGAAGGATTGCATGTTTGGTCCCCTACCCTGGTAGCAGAGTGTTCGGGAGGCAACCGATTGATACATCTCTTTCAATTGATGTTTCTTTCTCTGGCTCTCCCTCCCACTCTTTCTAAAAATCAATGGAGAAATATCCTCAGGTGAGGATTAAAATAATAAAAATAAACGGGTAAGGCAGCTTTAGAACCTCTATGAACTTATAAAGAACCACAACATGTATGAGAGATTGTAATGCACCAAACCTGAGAACAAAACAATAAGGTGAAAGCGTGTCAAAGTGGGCCTGCAATTTTTTGCCCCTGAACCTGGGACCAACTGCAAACATAGTTCCATCTGGCTGTCCTTTTCTTTTAAAGAACCATCACCAGGTCATGTGCCCACAATGCCCATTTCCATTGTCCATGTGAATCATTTCCCATACTGGTCTCTGGGGTCATCTCTGGGAAGGCTGCTCTGATGGCTCCAGAGTTTGCTTTTTTCCTTCATGGCTCCTTTTGAGCCTTGCCGAGAACTTTATAATTCTCACCACAGGGCTGTTATGCGTTCATTAATCTCCCTTAGATTTTGAGCCCTTCTGAGGCTTGATATTTTTCTGCCTATGAATTCTCAGTCTCTCAAGTAACTGACCTTCAATAAAAGCCTGTGGGATGAACAAGGAAATAAGTCTGTAGGTGAAAGGCTAAAGGCCCCTCAAGGCTGGATCATCCAGTAGGAAACCAAGCACATGCTTAGGATATCCGCAAAGCAGAGGCCCCCCAAAATTAGAAAAATATTTTTAAAGATTTTATTTTATGATCTTATTAAAAAGTACCAGGGGAGAAATCTCAGTGTTATTGGATTTCTTTACTTTTGTTTACAGTTCAGAGTTGTTTATATATTTTTATATTATTTTGAATTACACAGGGAGGCCTACCATCTTTTAAAAGCTTGGTGTCTTAAAAATATAATTTCATCCATGAGTCCCCTTTTTTCTTTTATCTTTCAACGTTTTACCCATTCACAAGGTATCAAGAACTGCTCTATAACAGGCCTTATGCTAGTGCTAGAAATGTAAAGGGGAAAAAATTGTTCACTACTTTTATTTACCTCTGCTTCAACGTGTACTTCAATCTTGTACAGGTTACATATTCTTACTGTCCAATATTTCTACGAAGCCACTCAAAAACTTTTTCTTCTAGAATACCAATTCTTCAAGATCCTAACGCTACCATTTTGTCTTGTAAGGCATCCAGCTCCTAACTAGGAAGATATTGCAAGCTTGTGAATGTATTTGATGATCACAACTTTTCCCCAAATATAGGAATACGTCTGTCAAAATAAAAGCACTGAAGAACTCAATTTGTCTCTCTGAAATATTTATTGCAACAAACCCAAACTTGTCCAAATTTTTTTTGCTCTTAATTTTGTTCCCCAAGAAACATAACTATTTGTTGTTATTGCTGAAGAGAAAGAATATGATGCAGAGATATCAATGGAAGGGACTTGTTTCCTTAGGTGCCTCAAGCAATGAAAGGGAGATAGGAGATAAGAATCTAAGACCACAATGCTTTTCAGCGTACATGTGAAGAATGCTAACATTTGTCAACTTCAGTTGATTAATGGGCCAACCCCTTTGGGTTGATAAAGGTTCTTAAAAATGTGCAGGTGTTTCTCTATGGGAAATTGTTTTGTTTTGATGAAGAAAAGAGGTAGTTCAGAGAACGTTTTTTTTAATCTCTAACAATGTGCCCAGAGGCACGTGCAAGAAGAAGGTATCCAACTCTATTCATTCTTCACATTAAAGGGACGTTAGAGCATGAAACTAGAGTGTCGGTCATGGTTCCCAATGGGTTGACCAGAGTCTGAAAGCCATATGGATTTTCCAAGCTGCTAGTTCCAATCAGTTCATTTCTAAGTCCTGAAAATCCGGAGCAGAGAGTATGCGTGCCCACGCTACCCAGGATTGGGGGACAATGAGGCCTAAAGCATAGCTCATGCCTTTTTAAACTAAAATCCTATTCCCAACACCAGTTTAATGGAATATGTACACTTGGAGCCACCCAACAGAGCTACCCTCAAACAAATAGTTCTGGGAAATGCACAGATCCCCTTGCCAGTCTATTGTTCAGCTGCTGTCCTCGGGGTTGATTCTCTCTGCCTTTTCCTTGCTGCAGAAAATGGCACCATGCGGTTGCATGAAACACCAGTGAGCTCTGTTCCCACAGCAGCCATCCTATCCCTCTTTGACAAGATATTGTCTTAAAATCACCCCTTAGACACAGGGAGCCCAATACAAACAGACTTAGATCAGATGGGCCTCCCACTTGTCCCCAATAAATTATTTGAAATTAGCAGCACTTCCGCTTGGAGCCAAGCAGCATGGGAATGCTAGAGGGCAAATGCCAGGCTACACAGGAGGAGGTAAAAGCTGCCTCACAGGCAAGGTTGAGGCTCTGCGTTAAGATGCCACTTTTATTATAAGGCAGAGAGAGAGAGAGAGCGCAATCTTTATCCAGAGTCTGTGTGTGTTGGATTGTGGCTTTAAATAAATAATTCCTCTCTCAATGTTTCAGTCTCCCTTATCTAGTTAGAGTTGCAAAGGGGAATATAAAATGGCAGAGTTGTGCCACTGGATTGCCCCAAGGAATGATCTTAATATTTGACTTGCAAACTCTGATTAATACTGCATAGGTAATGCTTTTTATGGAAGGCAGAGATAGTGATCCACATGTTGTTTGGGGAAACTTGAAGCCAACTAACGATACATAAAAGGAGTCTGAAGAGTTCCTCGCTGGCATCAAAGAGTCCCGGTGGATATCTGAAGACTCTGGAATGCTTCCCCGGAGGAAAGGGAGCCAGGAGCGGCAAGGAGAAGAAAATCCTCCCGTCATTTTGGGAGGGTGCTCAGGTGGGAGTATTTCCTCCAACAGAACATGGAGTCTGCTTCACATTTTACTTGCCACCAGTTCTGAAGCTCATTTGCATATAAAGCATCTGGAATAAGCAAAACTAATTTGAATCTTCTTTTTATAAAATGTTAGCTGGATTAAAGGATCAGGTAGCTGGTTCCCTTACAAGATTCACTGGAGGAAAGTCATACAGAGAATGAGATAAAATCATTAGGCCAGTCCCACACTGGCAACTGTTCCTGTGTAAACTCAGTCTCTAAAAAGGGGTATATTGATCTGGCAGCGTCCTTTCTTACCTCCCGGACTGCCAAGCGATCGATAGCACAGAATTCTTCAACTGTAGAAACACCTGTGACCCCCTTATCTTCCACACATTTCTTAGGTCCTCTGATCTTTAGCCTCACCACAGGCCTGGGGGGGGGGGCACCCATAAGGTGTCCCACTTTAAACACCTGGGTAGGTCAATGCTATAGTTTCTACTGGGGACTTATTTTCTGGATCCCCATCGCCGGTCCTGATGGTGAGGACAACATCCAACCAAAAAAAACAATGGCACCATTCATGTACCTAAAGATAAATAATTTTTAAGTTTAAAAATTCGTAGCATACACAGATTCACAGCAGGCAGGAATCCAAAGACCTCCTTCCATCATCTCTAAATCCTTCCATTGCTAGGCAAGGAAACTGAGACCCAAAGAGCCAGAGGGCTCTGGGCAATGCGCCACAGCATCCACCACACTTCTGTTCTTGAGACTTCATGCAGCCTTGTTCAGACCATGCATTTCTTATGCATACTTAATTTTCTTATAGTTTCCAAGTGACTTAATTTTTCTTGGTGTTAAAGGAAATATAAAAAAAGAAAGAAATATATATATTCACACTAACAGTCTTGTCTTACACGTGCAGAGCCCATTACTACTATTGAAAACTACTTATGTCCTGGTATTATAGATATCTTCCAGCATTAAATGTAATTTCCTTCCTGAGCCCATTCTCAGGAGAAAGGACCACTAGTGGTTCAGTGTAAGGAATAAGGAGGTGATCCCCAAACTAACGCTCACCAATACATTTTCATCCAAAGAAGAAGGGACACTCATTCATACCGCCATCATTCGCTTAAAAAATTTTTTAAAGCATAGATTGGTTTATTTTAAGATGATTTAGACATCACTAAATCCTCGCAAGTCATATCATAAAGGTCATTATTCCTATGAATGGATGAAAAGAAAGCAAAACAAGGAGACGAAAAGGTAAAATTTCTTTCTTTTTTTAAATTTCAGCACAAGCTAAAATGGTTGAAAACAAAACTGTCCTGCTTGAAGTCTCATCAATCCTCAACTCCATTTATGACTTCAGTGCATCTTGATATGTCAACCAACATTCATTGAGCACCTAAGCTCTGGCATCTCCTACTATGTGCTTTTGGTTCCCTTTTTTATGAAAGTACTGGGATTTTGAGCACAATTAATTTTAAAATATCTCAAATGCCCTATTAGTAGAAAGATTCCATAGTTGTGAGATTTGATAGGCATGTTTTTAGTGGAAGTAATTGGCAATGTCCAATGCATTCCAAATGAGTGTTACAATGTCATTGCCTCCCCGCCCCCATTTTTTAATTTGGCCAAGCAGCTAATTCCAAGAAATCTTTTTGCAATATTGTTCCAATTTGCCTGGAATTCTCTTATCTCCTGACCTCATCTGCCTTTCTTTAGCTTTTTAAAAACATTGTCTTCTCTATTTATATTCTCTCTACAATGACTCTTAAAGAGTAAAGATAAATTGGAAGAAAAATATACATTTCTCTATCTTTGAAAAATATCTGACTGCATACACATCAAACTGCTTGTGTTTGCTGTCTTTTGATTATAAAACTATGGGACACTTCTATTTTTCTATTTATTGTATGTTAAATATATATATATATATATATATATATATATATATATATATATATACACATACATATATATATATATATATTTTTTTTTTTTTGCTGTATGATTATTGAAGTATTTTAATTGGTTCCACCTGAAATGTGAAGGAAAATTATTGGTTAGATAGGTTTACTTTTGTACTTTGATAGACAAGTGTCAGAGATAAGTGGTGATTGCCTTTCATTATTAAATGAAACACAAAATCATTTTTATCAACTTGCAGTGAGTACTCATAAACATTTCCTGGTCATGTGACTAATCTAATTTTCCTATAGTTTTTTTCTTCATTTGTATAATTCTCTTCTTTGTACTTTCTCTTTCAAATAATAAAAAAAATATTTCAAATGTAGTATGAAAATGACCTTGTGGACATAGATTTTTGTCCTATTTGGCTTTGACATTTTTTTCATAATCCCTGATGAAAGTTTGTATCTTAGAATGTGGTTATCAAAGATTTAAAAGAGAGACAAAAAACGATGCTTAAATGGAAAATATGCTGAGCATTACCTTCCACCTGTCCAAGGACATAGCCTTTCATGCTAATCCTACCTAATAATACCCTACCTAGTAAAAAAGTAATATGCAAATTAATCACCACTCCACTACACCCATGCCTACCAGCCACGCCCAATAGCCAATCAGAGTGAGTATGCAAATTAACCCCAACCAAGATGGTTGCCGCTACAGAGAGCAGGAGGAAGGCTTGGGTTTCCCAGCAATGGAGGAAGCCAAGCTTTCCACACACCCTGGCCAGCCAAGGCCTCCATTCAAGGATACAAAGTTTCAATTATAGAAGGTGAATAAACCCCACAGAGCGAGCAGAAGGTTTGGCTCCACTCCAGGCTACAAAGATTCAATTGTAGAAGATACAATAAATCCCAGATACCAGGGTCTCCACTTGGATCACCCAGGGGCATGGCTGGCCTGCAAACCACCACAGGTTCCTCACCCAGGCCACCCCATGCCCCAAGGGACACCTTTCAGGGCAAACCAGCTGGCCCCCACCCATGCACCAGGCCTCGATACCTATTTAATAAAAGAGTAATATGCAGATGGACCATCACTCCAACACACAAGATCAAGATAGCTGCCCCTATGTGGTCAAAGATCCTGCCCCTATGTGGACACAAGATGGCTACCACAAGATGGCCTGCAAGGGAGGGCAGTTGGGGCAATCAAGCCTGCAGGGGAGAGCAGTTAGCGGTCACCAGGCCAGCAGAGGAGGGAAGTTGAGGGTAAACAGGCTGGCAGGGGAGCAGTTAGACATCAATCAGGCTGGCAGGGCAGTGGTTAGGGGGTGATCAGGCTGGCAGGCAGAAGCAGTTAGCAATCAGGAAGGCAGGCAGGTGAGCAGTTGGGAGCCAGCAGTCCTGGATTGTGTAAGGGATCCCATATTGGAGAGGGTGCGGGCTGGGCTGAGGGACCCTCCTCCCCATGCACGAATTTCATGCACAAGGGCCACTAGTTTATAATATTTGACTTACCACTAACTACCACAAGGTGGCAAAACCTGTGGCCTGAACTATTAAAGTCTCATGACCTTTGCCTATTAATAGGCAAAGGCCTGTATTCTAAAAAAAGATAAAATTTAGTGACCTTTTACTTTAAGACCAATCTTACATTTTTGGATTGTTTCTGCTGAAAAGAAAAACAATAAAAATCTATAATTAAAATTTATCATTCTTAACTAAGCATTACAGCCATGAAAAATAGCTAATTATTCACTGTGAGCAATTTTGTAGAAATCAGATTTGCTGATTAACAAATAAACTTACAAAATATTTCCAAAAGTTTTTCTCATAAACCTGCTAAGAATAATAAAAAACTATTCTTAATAATAAACATTTAATAGTAATTAACATAATAAACATAATAAATAAATAAATAATAATAAAATAATGTTAATAATAAACATAATGAACATTTTTTTCATTATTCTCTTATTCTGAGAAACCCCTCCAGATCTGAGGCCTCTCATATAATACCCTTGAACACATTCTTAAAATCCTTCAGCTTGCATTGGTAGTTATCAAATATATTTAAATATTTGCTAAGAAAATTAAAATATAAAAACTCATATGGCAATTGTCCCCAAACACACAGTTTCCCAAGGAGATTGCGATGATTCTCCTTGGAAAACTATGGAAGATACGTGGAATATAAATAATGGTGCTACATTCTGACAGTGCTTTTTACAAAAATAAGCTGGCCCAAAAACATAAAAATAATTAGTATAAAGTTGAAAGATTTGAGCCAAGTTATCTGCGGGGCTATCTTCTATTGAGTAAAGTTGATGTATGAAATCCACATATGTAAGGAAAGCATTTTATGGAATACTTATTCACCTACAAAATAATCACCTTAGAATATTTTTCAAAATAACTATGCTTTGTTAGTGCATTGAAAATATGATTCAATTTAGTAAAAATATAGTTCAACTTTTTTACAAATATAAATATTACATAAAATTAAATATGCATGATTATTTTAATTTGTATTACCCAAGAGAGCTCAGTTATACTTGTATGCATTATCTTTTACATGAAATTAGAATCTCAAGTCACAGAAAATATCATAATGGAATTTTTAATTGAGATAAGGTTAAATTTATGGTTATATTGAGGATAATTAACATTAATTTTTTTTCAATTACACTTGACATTTAATATTATTTTATGTTAGTTTCAGAAGTATAGCACAGTGGTCAGACACATATGATTTATGAAGTGATCCCTTTGATAAGTCTACTACCCATCTGGCACCATATATAGCTATTACAATATTATTGACTATATTCCCTATGCTGTGCCTTACATCCCTGTGACTATTTTGTGACTACCAATTTGTACTTCATGATCCCCTTACTTTTTTCACACAGTCCCTCACACCCCCTCCCATCTGGCAACCATCAGTTTGTTTTTCTATATCTATGAATGTTTCTGTTTTGTTTGTATTTATTTTGTTCTTTAGATTTCACATATAAGTGAAATCATATGGTATTTGTCTTTCTCTGACTTACGTATTTAACTTAGCATAGTATCTTCTTAAGTCCATCCATATTATCACAAGTGGTTATTCTTTTTTATAGCCATGTAAAAAAAACATATATCACTTTTTATCCACTCATCTATTGATAGGCACTTGGATTGCTTCCATATCTTGGTTATTCTAAAATAGAGGCCCAATGCACAAATTCATGCATAGGTGGGGGCTGGGCAACCCCACCCCTGATTGGGGTGTGGGGCCAATTGGAGGCAGGGCTGGCTGGGGGGAGGGGACATGGGTGGTGGGCCAGCTGGCCCCACCCCCTTGTCAAAGTCCTGGTTGAACTCCCGGTCTAACTCCCCATTGAGGGGACAATTTGCATATTAGCCTTTTAATATATAAGATAGTGCTGCGATGAACATTGGGGTGTGTATATCTTTTCAAAATAGTGTTTTGGATTTCTTCAAATATATTCCAAGAAATGGAATTATTGGGTTTTAAGTAGTTCTATTTTTAAATTTTTTAGGAACTCCCATAGTCTTTTCCATAGTGGTTGCTCTAATTTGCAATCCCACTTACAGTGCACATAGGTTCCCCTTTCTTGCCAACACTTTGTTGACTTAATGATAGCTATTTGTTGATAGCCATTCTTACAGGTGTGAGGTAATGTATCATTGTGATTTTAATTTGCATTTCCCTGATGCTTAGTGATGTTGAGCATCTGTTCATATATCTATTGACTATCTTTATCTCCCTTTTGGAGAAATATCTATACAGGTCCTTTGCCCCTTTTTCTAAAATAAAATTTTTATAGATTTTAGAGAGAGAAGAAAGGAGAGTGAGAGAGTAACATTGCTAGGCTGCCTCCAGTCATACCCTGAAATGGATCCTAGCCCACAACCTGGGCATGTGCCCTAACTGGGAATCACACCGGTGACCTTTTCGTTTTGTGATGCTCAACCAACTGAGCCACACCAGCCAGGGTCCCTGACCATTTTTAATTGGATTGTTTGGGGTTCTTTTTATGTTAAGAGGTATGAGTTGTTTTTTTAATATAAATTTTGGATATTAACTCCTTATCCAATGTATCATTGGCAAAGATCTTTTCCCATTCAGTGCACTGTCTTTTTTTTTTTTTTTGATGGTTTCTTTTGCTGTGCAAAAGCTTTTCAGTTTGATGTAGTCCCATTTATTATTTTTTTCTTTTGTTGCCCTCGCTCAAGGAGATATATCAGAAAAAATATTTCTAAGAGAAAAGTCAGAGAGCTTACTATCTATACTATCTTCTAGGAGTTTTAAGGTTTGGGGTCTAACATTTAAGTTTGATCTATTTGGAGTTTATTATTGCAAATGGTATAGGAATGTGGTCTAGTTTCATTTTTTTGCATGTGCCTGTCCAATTTTCCCAATATCACTTATTGAAAATACTGTCTTGACCCCATTTCATATTCTTTTCTCCTTTGTCATAAGTGACCATAAACATTGGTTTATTTGGGGGATCTCTATTCTGTTTCATTGGCCAATGTGTCTGTTTTTATGACAGTACCATATGTTTTGATGATGATAGCCTTTTAGTGTAGTTTGATATCAGGTACAGTGATAACCTCTAATGTTTTTCTTTGTTCAAGATTACTGTGGCTATTTGAGATCTTGTGTTGATTCAATATAAATTTTAGGGTTATTTGATCTACTACTGTGAAAAATGTCACTGGTATTTTTATAAGGATTGCATTAAATCTATACATTGCTTTGGGTGATAACTGACATTTTCCCCACTTCCAGCCTCATATCGTTCCCTACAGAAGTGGAAAGGACAGCACTCAAGCATTTTTGTCAGAAAGATTAGACACACACAAAAATTGGCAGTAGTTGTCTGCAAGTATCTCCTTGGCCAGCACCATGGCGAGGGGGCACACTAGGAACTGGGGTGGAGCTTAGGAGAGATCTCAGGTAAAGAGACTGCTTGGGCAGTTGTCAATTATGGAAACTTGCCACAGCTTTGTGGTGGATGAAAGAAATCTCCCAAGCATGGTTGCAGAAAACAAATGATTTAGGCCCACAGCCCACACCAGTTAAGAAAGATGAGCAAAGTGAAAGGAGTCCACTAAGGAAAGAGAGGAGTCAGCTCAAGGACACTAGGAAAACAACAGTAACTGGAATCATAGGAACCAACAGAAGTATTTAAAAAAGCACGTGAAATTCTAAAAAACCAAGATTTACAGAAAGATAAGGATGGGAGGATATGTTTTTGTCAGGGTATCCATAAGTGTGCAATGTTTTATCTTCTCTTTTTTTCCTGCCATGGCACACAGCATCCAAATCCCACACCCATGCCCTCAGACACAAGAAAGGTCCTCGCTGAATTTAGCGGCTATTAGCTCTCATTCTCTTCTCCTTCATAATTTCCTCAGGAAACATTAAAAAATATTATAGTCGGCCAAAACCAGTTGGGCTCAGTTGTAGAGCGTCGGTCTGCGGACTGAAGGGTCCCGGGTTCGATTCCGGTCAAGGGCATGTACCTTGGTTGCGGGCACATCCCCGGTGGGAGGTGTGCAAGAGGCAGCTGGTCAATGTTTCTCTCTCATTGACATTTCTAGCTCTCTGTCTCTCTCCCTTCCTCTCTGTAAAACATCAATAAAATATATTTTAAAAAATAGTATAGTCGAATTTTGAGAAGAAAGGGTATTTTTCCAGAATGACTATTCTGTGAGTCCTTCCCCTCTAACCTCCCAGAATGACTACTTCCCTGTGTTTTAAGCAGCAGCCCCCCAGCGGGGCCCGGCCTAGGGCACCAATTCCTCTGCTATGTTCTGTTTCCTTCCTATCTGTCACATTTAGTTCAACAAAAACAACAGCAAAATAAGAAAAAAAAAATTTAAGGAGCGGGGGGTGGGTTGGGGGGGGGAGCTCTTATCTGCACAGTTGTGATGAATAGACTTGATTGGGCTCTCACACAGCAGGCAGGTGATGGCCATTGCCTGTCTATTTCAGGACTAAACTTTAGACTGGCCACAGGTGTTTTTCCTTTTTTGGCTCCGCAGCCCTGCCATCATTAAGT
Organism: Vespertilio murinus; assembly: GCA_963924515.1. Classification (NCBI taxonomy): domain Eukaryota; kingdom Metazoa; phylum Chordata; class Mammalia; order Chiroptera; family Vespertilionidae; genus Vespertilio; species Vespertilio murinus. The sequence continues at coordinate 20,295,199 of OZ004715.1, read as the reverse complement.
TTGCCTGAAGCAGCAGACAGCTTCTGGGAGACCAAGAGATGGGGGGGAGGCAGGGTGCAGAGACAATCCAGCTGACATTTTAAGCAGGAAACGCAACCATCTGAATGTAAAGAAGATAAGCCCTGTCTCTACACAGACGGTTCACTCAGGGGAAATTGAGGTAAAACATTACAGGATGCAGAGAAGGGAAATACTGGAGCATGCGCCTTTGGGACCACCCTTGCTCTCGCCATTTTATTACAAGTGGTCCCTTCTCGTTACCTAAAAATACTGAAAAAGAGGGTAAAACACTGAAAAAGAGGGTAAATTGCCACCTGGAAATTTATAATTTGTTGGAAGTGGTTTCTTCTTTATCAACTTCAGTAAATATTTCCAACATGTACTCCACCTAACAATATAAAACAAGTAATATAAAACAAATGCAAATGTAAGTGAGCATTTTGAGGCTTCTCTTTAGTGTAGGGAGGCACTGTGACTGAATGTAGTCAATATAATGTCTAGGACACTGGACAAGATGTCTTGCCTCCTCTTTCCCACTCTCATCCCCATCCCCAGGAATTTCTCATGTTCCAACTGGTGTTCTGAATCCCTTAACACGAGGCAAATTTGAGTTCAGGCTTGATATATCAGATAATAGGAAAGTGAATACATTATCTTAAATTTATGTTAGGATATAAATGAATGACATTGTAGCCTGAAATCAGGTTGTGATACAGGTCTCTCATTAGAACCAGAAAAGACAAGATGGCATGGTGGAAGTGACAATTGTGAAGACAAGTATCATTAAGAATTTTGTAGGAGTCTGGACTTTTTTAATCTGACGAGTTTGGAAACTGCACCCTTGAGTATGTATAAGTAAATATATGCAAAATGCACATTGAATTTATGCATATGAAGATTTTTAAACCAGAAGAAGAAAAATTATGTAAGATAAAATGAACAACATTGCTTATATAATTCTTAACTATAGCTTAAAAGTACAGATTCATAGACTTTTAAAATATAGGGCCCCTGGTGAAAGTTAATAGTTTTGTTTACTTATATGTTTGTGTTTTTGTGTGTGTGCTTTTTTTTTTCTTTCTTTTTTTCTTTTTCAACAGATCAGGTGGATTCTTCACCAGTTATTAAAAGCTGGTTTCTGGGACACATGGAATCACAATTCTAAAAAAAAAAAAAAAATCTTTTATTTAAGACTAGAGGCCTGGTGCATGAAATTTGTTCACTCAGGTTCCTCATCCAGGCCTGCATCCTCTCACAGCCTGGGATTCCTCGGGGGATATCTGACTGATGGCTTAGAACCACTCCCTTGTGAGGAGTGGGCCTGAGCGGGCAGTCGCTAAGGAGGTAGAAGAGGCTCCCACCACTGCTGCTGCACTCACCAGCCATGAGCTCGGCTCAAGGCTTCTGGCTGAGCAGCACTCCCCCTGTGGGAGGGCACTGACCACCAAGGGGAAGCTCCTGTGTTGAGCATCTTCCCCTTGGTGGTCAGTGCACGTCATAGTGACCCGTCATTTCACTGTTTGGTCGATTTGCATATTAGCCTTTTATTATTTAGGATTACCTTAAAATCTCATGTGAGCTCATTTATTTTGTAACTGAAAGGTGTTTTTAAAAAAATCATAAAACATTATCTATTGTGATATTCCTGTACTTTAGGGAAGAAAATTATGCCTTAAAACATTAAAAAAAAAAAAAAGTACTTTTCAAAGATCAGCCCAGCAAATTATCAGCACTGCCAAAGTTAGAGATGAGTGATTTTTCTTCCAGGTCCCTGTTCTAATCCACAAGATGGTGTCTTTTAGTTATCTCATAAAACTACCCATGTAGCTGCAGAGAAAAGATACGTTTTTCATCAAGTGAGCCAGGGACATTCTGGCATCTAATTTCTACATTACTACCAAGACTTTCTATGCAAGGTCATCCACTTCCACCCCATCTCCAATGTGAATTGAATTCAAATTGCATACTTATTGCTCTTATAGAAGTAGGTATTGTTTACATGACCATGTGTATTTGCATGTGTTGTTTTCTTTATGGAGGGACCTCATTAAGTATAGGATGTTTGGTCTACGCAGTTGTTGCTCAAGGACCTCCACATTTGGCATCTGGGATGGGTTTTTCTCAAGCTGGAATCACTTAAGGATGCTCTAGGGAAACCTGGATGCTGATCGGCTGGAGGAGCTGTGGTGAACAGTATCTGGACTTGCATGTGAATCATTGCTTGGAGGAACTAACGATGATAAACAGTCATTGACTTTGAGTTTCATCCCAGAATATGTGTGCTGGGCTAACGGATAATGGAGAAGGATTAGACAGATCAAGAATGCATTCCAATGGGCACACACACACAGGCTTAGTCTATTAAGAGACAATGTCCTGGTACTTGCAATTTGTCAGTATAATACTTTCAAGGATGGACAAGACAGACATAGTTTTTAGAGTTTTAAATTCCCCTATGTATTTATGAATCATCGAAGTGTACAACCCAGGCCCTTTGGATGGATTAAGAATAAAACTAAAATGAAAGAAATTATAATTATAAATCAGCTGTCATTTTTAACATTGTAATGGGATACAAAAGAAACATCTCTGTTTATAGTTCTCCATTAACAGTTTGCAAAGAGTATAATCTTCCTGATGGCGAGTTCCAATGGCAGTAAGAGAAGGAAGCCTCAAAATTATGGGCAAATCGATCATGTTTATTAAAGAAACCTGGTTGAAACATGCTGCTCAAGAAAGAAAGAACAACTCTAGGACACAGAGTGGGAGTGGTAATGGTTCTACCTGCCCTCAAGGATTTTAGAGTCCATCAGAGAAACTAGTAAACACAAATGTAGATAATAAGAGTATAGAATAAAAATCAGTAAGTTCTATAGAAGAAACTGTGGGAAGAGTTAAAGGAGAAGAGTGGACACAGAAGTGCTACTTGAAGCCATTGGCAATCAGGGAAGGCTTTTCTGTAGAAGTGAGATGAGATTCTTGCTTTAAACCAGGGGTGGGGAACATCTGGGGGATTTTGTCATATAAGGTCTCAGAAATCACTTGTTCTGGCCCTTCCAAGGCATTATGGGTGGTATAATTAAATGTTTGACTGAATATAGCCCACTAATTTTTAAGTTGATAATTTTGTATGGCCCACAAATCTATATATCTAAAAGCCTAAGCAATGGAATGGAATGACCGGTTGACCAGTCACTATGATGCACAATGACCACAAGGGGGCAGATGCTCAACGCAGGAGCTGTCCCCTGGTGGTCAGTGTGCTCCCACAGCCGACCAATCTCCTGTAATCCCTCCTCCCTGGTGGCCAGACCCGATTGGCCCCACTCAGGTCCGGACTGCCAACCTATCATGGTTCCTACCTCAGCTGGACAAACCTCCTGTTGACCCTCCCCTTTGCTGGCTGGCCTGATGGACCCAATTGCTGGCCAAGTCAAGAAATCCCACTCATGCACAAATTCGTGCACCGGGCCTCTAATTATATTATAAAATCTAAATGACCCTTGGCAGAAAAACGATTCCTCACCCCTGCTTTAAACAATAAGTGGGGTTTGAGAATGGATAAATTGGAAAGAAAGGAATTCTAGGTGGAGAAAACCATACATCAAAAGCTTGGAAAGCTGAAGGAAAAAAAGCCAATTTTTAGAAACAGAGAAATACAGTTTGACTGGAATTTTAAATTTCTCTTTCATAAATGAATTTGTTTAGGATGCCTAGCAAAATGTATCTGGTTGCAAGAATATTTTATCTACTTGAAATACAAGATTAACGCTTTGGCCTGGCCAGCATGTCTCAATGGTTAAGCGCCAACCTGTAAACCCAGGATCAAGGTTTGATTCCCGGTTAAGGCATATGCCTGAGTTATGGGCTCAATCCCCATTGTGCAGTGTGCAGGAGGCACATTGATGTTTCTATCTCTCTCTCCCTCTCCCTTCCTCTTTGAAAGAAATAAAAATATTTTTAAAAAAAGATTAATGCTTTGGTAAGAAAAGAGTAAGTGGGGATGGAGAAGACCATACAGAGCAACTGAGTTCATTATGAAAAAAAGGAGAGTCAGCGTTTGCTTGGGTAAAGGTAATGGCTCCTGCATCTCAAAGAAATCCTATTTGGAAGTATGTTTATTGTGTGGAATGCCCCATTGCCTAAAATTTCTGGAATAAAGTTCTTTGGACCTCCGGATTTTATTGCATTTCAGGAAAGACCTGTCTGGCTTTTTGTTGGCTTTCTATGGGGCCATGGATCATTTTCATACTAACTTAGGTTTGTCTTTAAGATTCAGTATCAAAAGCTACCACCTCCATGAAGTTTTCTTTCCTCAACACTTCCCTGAAAGTGTTTATCATATTGCTTATCAGACTCTAATATAATCTTTACTTTTAGCCTGTCTGCCCCACCCCTGCCCCACCCTGGAAGTGGCACTTACTCATCCCCAGTATCTCACAGTAAGTTCTCAAATAACATTGTTGTTTGGCAAAGGGAAAGTGATAAATAAATAAAAAATTAACTAATGATTAAAACAATATATTTTAAAACTGTGTTTTTAATTTTATTATGAGCCACATGTATGCACGGTGGTTCTATTTTCCTTTCTACAAAGACTATTGATTTGACTGGGTAACTCTTCTTAAGGAAACTGATATCTACAGAGTCCTAGCCCTCTGCAACCCACCAAACCCACCTAGCACATTGAGCTTTAGAGTCATTGCTCCGAGTGTATGACCTAGGTCCAGTATTTTACCCAAGCAGGGTCAAACTAAAGTATCTATTTACAAGACTTGGGATTTTTTTGTGTGTGAGAGACAGGGATTAGGCAGGGTGTGGAGATACTATCTAACTGGAACAGTATCTTGACCACAGTTTTAGAATCATTCCAGAGATTATCACAGTCAATGTTGATTTATTCTCTTTCCAGAATTCAATTTCTTGTCCTCACTTTCCTCCCTTTTGAAGGATTTGTGACCACTGTGATTCTTGGTGTCTTCTTGACTCTTCAATAGTGCTGACGATCTGCAATTCCCTCCTCCAGTTTTTGAGTATCAGTTTTTTTTTAATATAGCCTATAAACCACCTCATTAATCAGATAGTGTAAAATCCAATTAGAAACATTAGAATCCAGAAATACAAGTGTTAAGGAATATATTTCTTGATTGACAAGGAAGCCAAATAGACCCATCTATTTAGAATCTTAGCAGCAATTAGCTGCCTTAGTTTCATTTATTGTGACATAAAAAATCTGGTTTATTGAGAACTCTATTGAAGAAGATTTCTATGATATGCACCATGAGAAAATATCTTCAAACTAAAATGATTGTTTTGCTGTAATAAATTGAACCATATGTACACTATGTTATTCAATCTTTTTTCTTCAAGGCATAAATTGATATTAAAGAACATTTAAGTCATAACACATGGTTATCCAGGCATGAACGAGGCAATAACCCATATAAGTTGTCAAGGTGAAGCCAAAGCATTTATTAGAGGTTTGTGTTGTTTTTGAAAAGTGCATGGTTGGATAAACATGGATTAGTGCTATTATGCTGCTACGATGACTCAAGTGTGTTTTTACAGTGTCAGTAATTTTTATGTTTAAAAATCACTGGTGCAGTATATTAGCTATAATTTATGTTTATCATCTTGTGTACTCTAATAGGTTTCAACAAACCATTTAACACTTCAGCTTGTGCATATACATTACTTAATAGGTATTTATCTTAAAAAAAAAGAGATACTTAACGGGACTTTCAAAGCTTGCAACTGCATGCTAAGAGAGAATACTGCAGTGTGTCACATTAACTTTCTTTTCCCTGTTTGCAGTTAACTTTGAACACTCTGACCACTTGCTTCTTTGTTCGGTGCACCTCCGAATGGCACGAGAAAAACATAGTCTGTTAATGTCCTTGCCAGCAGGAAAGACATCAAGTTCTCCCAGCACCCAGTGTCCGTCACACTTGCTAAGAAGGGTGGCTGCACACTATAGCCAACACAGCTGAAAAATGTGACGAAGGTCCAGCGATCAGTCACCACATTGGGGTGCCCTTTCAGAAAGGGCTAGTTTGCTTCTGACAGTAGCTGTGTCTATGCAGCTTTTCAGGTTCACGTGACCTAGACTCTCTCTTTAGAAGAGTCTCGGAGAAAGCCCCAGGGGCTGTACCTATGGAAGGAGGGGCTGGTGGGGAGTCAGTTGGGACTTCCGAGTCACGGGAGGTTTGTTGCAGCAATACAAGAGGAGACTTCATTTATCATGACACTATTGATTCTTCCAAGTAGTGCTATGCTTATTGTTTTTGCTGCAATGATGACCTATTTCTCTTTTGGATATTCTAGTAGATGAATTACCAGTGTTTAGTCTTTTCATAAAGGAGATTGATTCACTTTTAAAATGTACCCAGAGCTGGTGATGCAATAATACAGTTTTAGTCTTTTTTTTTTTTTTAAAGTTAACTACTTTTTGACTTATTGCCAACCACGGCAGAGATGGATTTGGAAGGGAAATACACATGAAACTCTAGTTACCACTTAAATAAATGATTCCATGTTATCCATTTGTGACATGACTGGGTAAAAGTTTGTTTGGAATCCTGAAGTTATGACTATGGTGATCCATTGAGTAATAAATTTTTAGAAAGGGGTTATAAATTCTCTGAAGTCAATCAAGCACATCAATTAGCTGAGTTAGCAAATGGAGACTATATTACTCGCTGGAGACAAATCAACCAAGATGGGCTGTGTATTATTGTAAACTATCTTTTTCCTTGTATAACTAGTAGTGACACTTTGACATTTCATCAGAAAGACCTGTTAAATCTTGATCTTTTCAGTCTTGGCTAACTGGATCCAAACTTGCTTCCTAAATATTTCAAACTTCACTATTTTCACAATAACATCAAAATTATACGCAAAACACTATGGGCAATTTATATAAAAATACACGTGGAGTGAGTTTTCAATGAAGAAAATTAGAGAAGAAAATCTCATTAGCATCTTGAATGAATAGTAACAAAGATCCAGAAGTATCACAAAGAATAATAGTCTAGCCCAAAACTTCTAATGGACTTTCTAGAATTATGTAGAACTTTCTGGAATGATGCATCTTCTTTGCTTTATAACATAGTAGCCACTGGCCACATGTGATGATTGAGCACTTGAAATGCTCAACTTAAAACGCAAGTGGAACTAAACAACTGAATTTTTAATATATTTAATTTTAATTTTAAGGTACATAGCCACACATGGCTAGTGGTTATCATGTTGGACAATGCAGAAAATTTCTTTATGAAAATGCTTGAAGAACTATTTACCTATAGAAGTAATACTGAGTGGAAGGAGCAAAAGTGATTATAGCAGACTGGTGACCTCTTTTAAAGGAATTTAGAACAAATCAAAATACTTGAGAGAGAAGAGTCATATAGGTTTTGAAATTTGAATAGTAAGAGAGTTTATTATAAGTCTAAAGATATCCACACATGGACGTTAAGAGCTGTACAAATGGGTAAATATGGGACTTAATTTTATGAAACATAAAACAGTAAAATATTAAAAACATATTTAGAGAACATAGAGAATATTTAGTAATGAAGTATTTTAAAGTACTTAGGAATCATTATTGATGTTATTATTTACTTTTTCCCCTCAATGAGGCATTTTTATAAGTAAAACATGAATATATGTGTTGTTAAACATTAAAAAAGTGCTGAGATGCTATCAAATGAAATACCTTTATGGATTTAATAGTTCTCATTTCAGTAAATGATAATTCCATTTCCAGACACCCGAGCTTTTCTCCAATTTCTTCCAGTCTGCTCATCTTCAAAATGTAATCAAACACCAACTCCTGTCCTTATGTTACAAATAATTCATGGTGCTTCTCTTCTCTCTATCTCATTGATCATTACCTTTCTCTATGCCCATTCCTGTCCTGACTATTCGATGTACATCCTGGTTATCTTCTGTTTTGAAGTTTCCCCTCCCCTTCTTCTTTCTAGTCAACCCTCCCGTTAAGTACCAAAGTCATGTTTCTCACCTGCCTAAAATTCTTATGAGTGCTATGGGCTGAATGTTTGTGTCTCCCTCCACTTCAAATTCATGTGTTGAAATCCTGACCTCCCATGTGATAGTATTAGGAAGTGGGGCCTTTGGAGGTAATTAGGCCATGAGGTGGATCACTCATAAATGGGATTAGTGCCCTCATAAAGAGAAATGTGTGAGAACTTGCATCACCTCTCTCTGTTCTTTGCCATATGAGGATATGGTAAGAAGACAGCTGTCTTCAAACCAGGAAGAGAGCCCTCACCAGATCTGCTTAGCACCTTGATCTTGAATTTTATAGTAACCAAAACTATGAGAAGTACATGTTGTTTAAATCACACAGTCTATGATCTTCTGTTACAAATGCCTTATTTTAAAAAAGGACTTTTCATCATCTGTTATGGCTTAAGTTTTTTAGTATATCATAAATGCCACTTCTTCATCTCCCTTCCTGTCTTTTAAACCCTGACCCATGACACTGCCTTCCTAATTTATTCTGTTCCAACCCATACTGAGCCATAACATCCCCTTTTCTAATTCTACATCTTTGTACATGTTGAAATTTCTCCCTGTTTTATTTGTCATTCAAGATTGATCTCGAAATCACCTCCTCTGAAAACACTTCTCTACCATATTGCCTCTAAAAAGAATCAGTAATCTCTGTTCTGTTCCTCTTATAGTCATTGTATCAATGAATCCTAATTTTTTATTTGCTTATCTCTTCTAGTAGACTGGGACTTCCAGGGGAAAGAGAAGATTCGTAATTCATCTTCACATCTCCACTGCCCAGCATAGTGACTGATAGGGACTCCATGAATGTCTGATGAATGAATGAATGAATGAATGGTCACTTCTGATAGCTAGTCATGTCTGATATAGACCAATCAGGAGTCTCTATTATGACTTAGATATGTACACCTGGCAGAACAAAGGTAAAATCTTTATAACTTAGATAAATTAAGTAATCTTTATTTAATAAGCTTATATACCATCTCAACTTTTATTTTTAATTAAAAAATTCTTAGCATGTCATACTATTAGAGAAGATTCTCTAAGACCACTAATTAAATAATCTCAAATAGATGAATTAATGAAGAGGCTTGTTAGGTAATTACTATATGTAAATATTACTTTTCAGAATGTTGTGATACTGTTGGTATTTTCAGCATTTAAAAGTATATCATGTCATTTAACTATTTTCCCATTCAAATACTTCTCAACATATTCATGTTTGCACTAAATTTCATGTTTACAATTCCACTTCCTTTTTCTTAAAAGGCATCACCAAAGTTGTATAAGTCTTAGGTCTTAAGAAGGAAGGCCAAGGTGCTGAACTTTTTTATGTGCAAAATATAGAATCAGAATTGACATTCTCTTAAAAAGACTGAAGTTAAAACCTTGATGTAAATTTGGGCAAGTCAATTAACCTCCTTGTAGTTCCATATCCTTGCTACTAAAAGAGTAGAATTAGATTATTCTAAGACTCCTCCAGCTCTACATTTTATGATTCCTTTAAGTCTAACAAAAATTAAAAACCGTATGATTAATTAGTTCATATTCATAGCATGCATTGTGTTCTTTGAGGAGCTCTATGATTGCAAATTAGGAAAATATTCAACCTCCTCCTTCAAATTACCTTATGTGTCATAGAGAAATGGGAAGACAAGCTACATGACTGGTGGCGGGGCATGTTTGTAAATTTAGTTGAAATAATTTAAGTCTGGCTATTGTAACAGGTATTTTAGCAGGGCTTAATAAACAACTTAATTTGCTCATTTGACAACTATAAGAATACAAAAATCAAAAAGCAACAACAAGTAAGACAGAAAAGCAAGCCCAAAACGACCCATCTAGAAAGCCAAATGGAAGGAGGTGAGTATTTATTAAAGGTTCCAATGAATCTAGCCAGGTAAGGAAACATTGTGTAGAAGCAGTTGAAGGAATGAGGTTGGGGTGGGATTAGGGTGAATTTCAGACAGAATCTTCAATGTGAAGTCCTGAACCTGAGAAAGAATGTATAGCACATGAGGATCTAAGAAGAAATATTGCTTCAGAGGTGGTACCTTTAATGGCTACAATTTTCCAGCCAGGATTGAGGATAAGATGATCCGAACTGAGGGAGGATGTGCTCAGTTAGGGTGCTCACTCTCTCTGAGGGAGGACGTCAGCTCACAGACCCAGTAGACTTATGTCTCAGGGAAGGCAAACCTGTTACTATTACTACAAGGCGCTTACCACAATCATAATAAAAAGGGGTCACTTTGGCACGTGGGAACAACATGAATATGGATGACATGAATAAATAATAGACATGAATATAAGGAAATACCAACTTCAGATCACTGGTTTAAAAAGCAAGACATGGTTTCAAACCTGTATGTTTTAGAGGCTTAATGTAATTGGTATTATTATTATTACTATATTAAACTTAAGAAGTTCTCCTTTATTAAAGTCTTCTTAAAATATCTCTTTAGGAATGGACAGTATTTTAAAAATGTGTTTTACTGATGAAAAATGAAAGCACACACAAAAATAGAAAGATCAACACCATGAACCCGAGGTACATATTATCCAGCCTCAACAATTATCAACATCTCACCGTTCTTGTTCAACCTCTCTCCTCACTGTTGAAATTCAAGAGAATGCATTCCTTCAATATTTCTCCAAAAGATAGGAATTTAAATTATTATCACACTGAAAAATATTCAGCAACTCCTTATTTTCGTCTAATACACAGCCTGTGTTACACTTTCTCTGATTACTTAAGAAATGACCTTTTTTTCCAGTTTGCTTGCGCAAATCAGCATCCAAAGGTTAGTACATTTTAAGTCCATTTTAAAGCTCTCCTCAAAAAGTGATTCTGCAACAAAGTTATTTTAAAGAAACAGCAATGCCCTCCATAATAAATGCATAAAATGGGCTGTGCTTAATGATCTTGCTGGTTGCTTTTACTCTGAAGTTTTCCCGAGTTTAAATCCAGACTCTGATAATCACTACTCTGTGATCTTGGGTTCAACCTTTGGCTTAAATTTCTTCAATGTAAAATGGGAATTAAAAAGTATCTCATAGAATCCTACTAAGATTAAATTAAATGAGCTATTATCTGAGCATCTAGCAATAGTGCCTTGTATAAGGCAAGCCTTATGTAAGGGTTTGTTAAGTAAGTAAAAACAAGTAAATAAATTCAGCTTTTACCCATGACATATTAAAATGAACGAATTACCTAAGGATGGTAGGAACGATTCACTTTTAGCCTAGAAATGGTCTACAATGTCTGATTTAAAATTCTGTCTACAAAACATTTTCCACAGAAGCAAGCAGGCCACACATGAACACACACATTTGTGCAATAAATGAAATGGCAGAATCCACAAACTATATACTAGAGAGTTGTGGAGAATACCAAGCTGATTCCCCGGAGGTCTGACTTCCTTGGAGGGTGGTACTAGGAGATCCAGGCAGGAGACTGGAAAATGGGAGGAGTCGGCCGTCTAGGTTTTGTGTACTCTGGATCCTTCCCTGCCAGACCTGGGTCAGCAGTGATGCTTCCTCCACTGAGGATCACCATGCATCTCAGGCAGCCTCTGGAACAGAACCTAGCAACTGCTCCCTGCACTGTGCCCTTCAATTCCGGGGGTGTTCAAGTCTCCCCAAAATTACCATCTAGCCTTAGGTGTTCTCTTTCCCCTGTTGGTTTTCCTTTATGGTCTCTTCCTTAAACTAACCTCCATTATTCATAGGAGCCTGATTGATATAACCTAGTAACGGGTCAGATATGAATTATGACCTCATGATCTAATTGATAATAGCTACAATGAGGGAGACTGTCCTCTATGCTGGGCATCCCAACATGCATTGCATTTTTAACTATAATCCTGGATGGTAAGTAGTATTGCTTTTACAGATGAGTAAACTCAGGCTTAGAGAGATTTCCTGGCCCATGTTGTGAGAAGATCTAGCTTAAGAGTCAGGTCAGCCCAGCCAGGTGGTTAGAGCACAGATTCGAGAATGTGACTGTCTGGGTCTAAATTCTGGCCATGCCACTGTGTGCTCTTGCCCTGGGTACATTTCTATTCACCAATTTCCTCAATTATAAAAGGGATAAAAATAATACCTACTTCAGAAGGTGGTTGTGAGGATACAATGTGTTAATTTATGAGAGAAGCTGACTTATAGGAGATGCCAGTATGTGTTTGGTATTATTATTTATGTGTTTAAAGTCCACTCACTACTTTATAGTTTCTGCTATCAGAGACGGTATACATTTTCTTTAGCATGGAGGATACTTATCCCCATTTTTAAATAACTTGTGTAATGTTCTCTATTGTGTGTAGTGGATAGGCTGTTATTTAAACATGATTACTCTTATGGTTAAAAGCAAAATAGGATACTTGTTATTTTTTTCATTGTCAGAAAGGCAAGCGTCAACAGCATCTTGGGAAAAGTGGTGGAATCTCCCTGTTTGTGTATTGAAGGAATTACAAGAACACAGATAAAATCTTAAAGACCTGGGGCTTATGATTCTTTTCACTTATATGTATAAAAACTCGAGAAATTTGGCTCCAGTCTCATTATTGTTATTCTAATATAAGGGAAAAGGGGATTCTTTTTGGACATTGGAGTGCTTAATATGTAGATAATCTTCTGCCATGGATAACACAGTGAGACTCAGATTCTAACACCCTTTCCTAACATTCCAGAATGAATTTGTGCAAACTTAATGAACACCTATAAACTCTGTATTCTTTAAAGACCCAGGAAGTCACTGAGCTGAAACGCACTTGGGAATGGATGGGTCAAGCAATTCCAAATATGGAGAAGTGTGCCCGATTGTTGCTGCTCTTGGAGAAATATTCTGATCACCATCTTAGCCTTACTTTATCTCTACTGTCCTATCAAAGGACTACTGTGACTATGTAAGAAATCAGTATGTATACACAATCCTAAACTCTGCATTTTTGCCTCTTAATACAAGATATCAAAATTATAACTATCCAAACATTTAGAAACAGTCCTCATAGGTAAAACCATTTTTTGGTATGCATACTCCCGCATTGCTCCTTATGGTGTGCTATGTATGAATTATTAAAGAAAATGTTGCTTATGTTACTATTTTAACTTGGCTTTCTATGTCTTCTAAAATGTAAGTATTTTTTAGCAAATAGATGGCACTTGTAGTAATTATCAATCATATTTGCCTTTACCCCTCATTTACTTATTGACACATTCATTCCGGCACTCATCACTCACCTGACACTCACTCCATGCGCCTGGCGCTTGCCACGCACTGGGAATGTTAAAGCAGATAAGACATGGTAGCTGTCCAAAGATGCTCACAGTTTAGAAGGGGAGACGGGACAAAACCATAAAATTACTAATGACCTAGGGTGCCATGATTGGAATTTCATGGTTGGAACAGGCAGAGCCACAGGTACATACATGTGAAGTTTCCCCTCCTGGAAAATTCAAGGCTATTGAGTGGCTAAGTCATAGAGCGGGCCTCAGGGAGGGAATGCTAAGGGGGCACAGGTTTGGACGGGGCGAATTTGAGGTGCCTGCAAGATATCTAGACGGAAATGCCAGGTATGCTGCTGGAAGTAAGGGTCTGTGGTTCAGGAGAAAACACTAGTGTAGAGATTGGGGAGTCAACAGTATTCCGGCAAGAATTGAAGCTGAGGGTGTGGAGAGCACGCCATAGGCACTCAGAGACAATGGGCTCAACCTTGGGGAAATTCACCCCAGGAGAGGCCAGAGGACAAAAAGAGGTCTACATTGCCTGAAAACCTTTCAAATACTTTATGTAGAGTGAGTGTGAAAGGGCATCATCAACACAAGAAAGCAGGAGAAAGTGCTGTGAACGCGGGGAAGAGAGGAAAACATTGGGTTGACTGTTTCCACTTCGAAAATCAAGAACGCAAACCTAGTATTCACAGCCCAGCCTGTATCCCCACGGAAGCCATGGGCCTAGGACTCAAGAAGTTCTGAGTATGCACATTCTGTTAGAGGCAAGAATAAGAGGTTTTGTGAACTTAAAGATGGGTTTCAGACTTACTGTCCGAGAGTGATTTGTAAATATATAGATTAAGCTTCCCCATAAAGTTAGGTTGGAAACCAAGGATGAAAGTGCTTGCTGAGAATGCTGATGCAAAGCTGTCTTGGAAAGAAGAAGAGTGTTATTTACCTACATAAATATGCCTCCAGGTTTGACTCCTCTTATTATTATAGGCAGTTGGGAAAGAAGGTGTGTAACAGGTAATAAAGTATCTGGAGGACAATACCTTTGATGAGCTGTCTCCTAGTTATCACTCCCTGATCTCATCTCCTGTGGGTCTGTGCGGACAGCCACAGGAACTCCCAGCACACGGGAGTCTGGGCCGGGCTGGGAGCCACAGGAGGAGGTCTGCTATGAGTTTCTAGGCACCTTTCCATGCTGACTTACCATATCTGTGGCCTTGGGAAACTTCTGGAACATCTCTGAGCTTCAATTTTCTCATCTGTAAAAATAAAATAAAAGTCCTTACCTCTTGAAGATTCAATGTGATCATCTGAGCACCCTCAGAATGAGGAATTTGCCTTGTTCTGGACTGGTTCCCAGCTCTTAGAATCATAGGTACTTCATAAACATTTGTTGAATGAATCAGTGAATGTATATACATAAAGTAGGTAAGAGTAAGTGTGTCTAGAAGATATTAAGTGCTTAGTGATTATTTTTAGTATTTTTTTTTCAGAGACAGAGAGAGAGAAGCATAAAATGGTGAGAGAGAATCATTGATCAGCTGTCCTGTACTGAGGATCAGCCTGCAACCCAGGCATGTGCCCTTCACCGGAATCAAACCAGGAACCCTTCAGTCCACAGGCTGACGTTCTATCCAGTAAGCCAAACTGGTAAGTGCAGTGCTTAGTAATTCTTTATTCTTTTCCAGAAATTAGTTTGAGCACTGCCTCTTCCCATGTCCCAAGCTCATTTGAGTATCCTTCCATCTTATCTGTCTTCACACTTTATAGAAGTCTGTAGATTAAGCAAACACTATTGATCAACTTTCTTGGATGTAGAAGACTATGTCTGAAAATGAATAGAGATGAGTGGATGAAATATTGTTACTAACCAGTGTTTCACAGTGTTCAAATGGCTTCCTTTGGCTGTTAATAGGAGTGATGTGGGAATAAAAACATGCCAAATCTGAAAATGTTGGGGACCACTGCCTTAAACAAGTTTCTTTACCCTGGAACTTTCAAAGCCTTTACTCTTTGTATGTACATAACTACATTCTCCAAGAAGGGAACAGAAAACTTGGCTTTCCCAACCGTATTTGACTGGAGGAAGCTTTGGTCATAGACTATCTCATGGACGTTGTATTGGTATACCTCCTTGGGAAATGTGGATGTAATTATTTGCTGGTTAAGCAGGCACGAAGCAAAAAGGATTTATTTTTATAGGACTGTGAAATGCTCTTTTTAGGTCAGGGAAGGCTTATTTAGGAATGAAAAGTGGAGTTCTCTCCACCCATGGCAGTCATCGAGGACATTTCACTTCAATGAAGCACTTAGATGAGTGAAAACAAATGAACATAAAATAAGTATATAATAACACCTTGGGAAAATGAAACGTCTCTCCATTTAACATCTGTCACGTAGATAATCATAGCAACGAGATTGATTGTGGAAGAGGAAACTGGAGGTCGGGAAGGGAAGCAGCTGAGTTTGCTTACGCCACCTGCAAGGGGACTACTTCCTTTGGCAGACTGATATGGCACAAAGGTTTGAAGTTTCATTAAAGAAGCATGGTTGGATGGCGGAACCATGTGTTACACAATGTGGGTATGTATTCAGACACAATACACTGCAATAGACTATCAGCGGGGATAGTGGCAGAATACATGCGTTCTGGGTTGTGGTATGCCTTAAATGACGTCTTTTCACAGGGAACTACATAACATGGTGGCATATCTATAATGATGAAAATGTGATCAGTATATTGATTATAAAATGACAGGCAGATTCCTCTGAATCATGATTTGGTATCAGTAGGAACTTCTTTCACCCTCGTGTCATTTTATGATATTCCCTTGTCTATTATAATTTCAAAGTCCTGCTTACGAAAAATGAGGAAGAATTTGTTAAGTGAACAAAGCCAAATAGCACAACAAATATCCTGAGTTCAATTCATTTTCACTTAAATTCTGTGTGGATGAGTGTCCACACCTGCAGATTACACTCTCTTCTTTTCATGTAAACTTCCTGCTGAAAGCATGTCAGAGTTAACAGCTGGATCAACTTGGGGGTTGTTGTTTTTTTTTTGGAGTTTTTTGTTTTTTAAAAACACACACACAACAATTACTTTTATGTTCTTTTAAATAATTGCTTCATTATATTTTGTACATCTGTGCAGGGTTCTGATGATGACATTGGTAAATTTCCAAATAGCTGTAAAACTGGGGAATACCAGTTAAGCAATAATATAACCGACTTGTGGGTGAGAAAAAGAGGCTTTATACAATAGTGCCCCCCAACACACACACACACACACACACACACACACACACACACACACACACACTCCTTAAACAAAAGAATCGATTCTGCTTTGTGAGGAAATGGCTCTGCCTCAGGGGAAGATATCAGACATTGGATGTTTAAAGACAGGCTGTAGGTAGTTCAGAAGAGACCCACAAAAATGATAAAAAGTTTGGAAAACAGGACCTGAGAGAGAAGGGTAAGAGCATAGGGACATGCATTCTACTCGAAGGAGGCTGAGGGGAAATATAACTGTCTACCTAAAAGCTAAATAAAGTTACAAGCAGAAGAGGTATTCCTTGTTACTAGTAGTAGAACAGGGCATTTAGAAGAAGAAAAAAATCTACACCCATTTTACTTAATATTAGGAATACTTTTTCTAACAAAGAATATCCATCTGATGAGTTGGGTGCCAGAATTAGCAGCTATGGAATCAGAGTGATTTTGTAGCAAATCCTTCAGAATAATGTGAAGCACCATGACATCAGTCTGTGACCTGAAAAATGGGTCGGGACTTAGCTCTTCGGTTATAGATGATCACGTGAATTTTTCATTGCTACAATAGTGTGTGGGGCCAGGAGAGAAATGTGTATCATGACACTCACAGATCCACAAATCATCTCTAAGGATCAAGCATCAAAATTCAAAATAATAATACCTTAAATATTTAAATCACAAATGGCTGGCATTTTCAGCAGAGATGCATAATTAACAAATGCAAGAGTTTTGTATCACTTTGACTTTCATGTGGGAAACCATACTACTCTCAACCTCACACCATGTGGTTCAGGAGGAGTTGATCCTGCATGGGGCCCCAAGCATGGGCATGGGACTTAGGCCTGGCCAATGAGGGCTATTACACTCCTGGTCTCCATGATAGATTCCGAAATGGAATTGAAAGCCAGGCTTTAGTCTTACGTTGGGACTATTGGAAGGGTGACATCCTCTTTGCTTTGATACTGCTCAGTTGATAGAAAGTAAACTGTAGTTGCTGGAGGTCCCATTGCATAGCAAAATTTTCCTTAGGATTAGGGGGGGGGGAAATAAAGCAGACAATGTGAAGAAACAAATGCCACCCTGGAGATAGCCATGCCTGCAGTTGACCATTCCTGGACTTTTATGTGAACCAATAAATTCATTTCAGCTTTTGTTTTTTACAATATTTTTTAAAAGCAATATCTCTGCCCCATAGAAATTACTTTGCAGAGTGGAAAGACTAACAAGCAATACGCATAATTAAACAGTAAATTGTATAGACTGGTAGAAAGGGACAAGGGCAATGAAGAAATGACCAAAGCAGAGCAGGACCAGATATGTATGTGTGGGGGGCAGGGAGAAGCACGATTTGAATAATGGGTGGCCAAACTAGGGCCCTCTGAGATGGTGACATCTGTGTAAAGACTTGAGGATGTGCGGGACATTTGGAAAAAGAACACCAAAGAGAGTATTTCCAAAAGTCTAGACCTTAAGATAGGAGATTATAAAAAGGTCTTTGCAACCAGACCCAAGATGCAAAGCAACAAGAGCATCCGTATCCTACCTTCCTTTCTCAGACAGAAAGATGCTATATTATATTCAATGGTTGTATTTCAGTTGACTTTAGACAGTTACTCATTAATCAGGAGTAAAATTTAATGCTCAAAAGAACTTTCTAGATTTTAAATGCTGAAATTTAGAGCAAACTTTATTAATCTAATCCATGTACATAATTCTTGTACATGGGCACTTATATGTATACATATATATGTGGGCTGGGGGGAACTTTTAAGTTTTCTCAATTTCACTTATGGATAAAGTTTCTAAATATGAACTATTTGCCCTTTTCTTTTGAAGAATAAACCAAATTTAAGTCTGTGTACAATGATTCCACAATCAGAGTTAAGAATATTTTCTAAACAACCACTTAGACAAACTAAACTAAGTAAGAAACAGAAGCAACCCTGGCAAACAATTATTTTCATCTAAGCACTGACAATTATGTAAATGTGTTTGGAACAGCAATGGGCACCTAATTATGACACCTCATTATGCCAATTTATTTATACACCTCCTTGAATAACACTTTATTTATAACTCCCCCACTTATTCAAAGACAAGGTAAAGTAAGCAGACATCATCCTTAGATGATTGCCTCATCTTTGCACTATGAACACAGCCAATCACTATGAACCTGAACTATCTGGGGTATGCCCTCCCACGTGAG
Source organism: Vespertilio murinus (assembly GCA_963924515.1). Lineage (NCBI taxonomy): Eukaryota > Metazoa > Chordata > Mammalia > Chiroptera > Vespertilionidae > Vespertilio > Vespertilio murinus. Next base: position 20,276,457 of record OZ004715.1, on the reverse strand, counting down.
AGCACTGGCTTTTTGCCTGATCACTTTTTCGGGTCAGGAAGTGAGCAGAAGTGACTGTGGCTCAGACTGAAGAACTGATAACATTAGCTGTCCTGGTAAATACTCCTGGCAGAGAGAGCTATCCCATCACATCCTACTTAAGCAAAAAATCAACACTGATAATTCCTTCTAAGTGTGAGCAAATTGCTCTATTCTAAACCCCAAATAGAGTTGAGAATAACTCAAGAAATTAGTGCTATCACCATAGCACAGGGTCATTTTCTGTCATTTAGATTAGTGGTCAGCAAACTCAGTCAACAGAGCGGCAAACCATGGCTCGCAAGCCGCATGTGCTCCCGAACCAGTTTGCCGACCACTGATTTAGATGGTTCCTTTCTTTAGTTTTTTTTATTATTATTTTAGAACCTAATAGAATTTACTGGAATTAAATAGCATTTCTTATTTTTTATATTTTATTGATTTTTTTACAGAGAGTAAGGGAAAGAGATAGAGAGCTAGAAACATTGATGAGAGAGAAACATCAACCAGCTGCCTCCTGCCCACCCCCCATTGGGGATGTGCCCACAACCAAGGTGCATGTCCTTGACTGGAATCAAACCTGGGAACCTTCAGTTCACAGGCTGACGCTCTATCCACTGAGCCAAACTGGTTTCAGCTAAATGGCATTTCTTGACTTTGATAGAGGAAAGTGACATAACCTCTCTCAGATTAGTTCTCTAGGTGGGGAGCCTGGGATGAGGACCATTGGGCTAAAGGATGGATTAAAGGAGTACTCAGATAAGGGGAGTAAAGAAAGCCAGGTGTGGCAGGGAAAGGACCAAGCAAGGAGGTTAACTCATTTGGAGTTAACTCCAACCTGATCAAATGGGGAGTTCTAGAACATGAAATACACTACAGGGATGGGCCCTCCTTGAGGTGGGGGAGCTGGTGTTTGGTATCCCAAGATGACCTAGTCATTCATCAAGGTCTTGGGGTGATGGGAGTGAGGGGTAGGGATTCGTAGCCTCTGGGTCAGGAGGTTCCCATCTAACCCAGAGATACCCCCCTCCAATCCTACACTCACAACAACAGGGAAAGGGGGGCATCAAGAGATCTGGACAAGGTACAAACAGCAACCTCTGCAGCACCACATATAACAGACGGCTGGCACAACACTTGGATTGTCTACAGAGTTTAAAGCTTGCCCCTTATATCGCCAGAATGGTTTTAGTTTGAGAAACGTGAAATTAAGCTTCAAATATATTCTTTCCTTATACTTGAAATGCTAAAATGATGCTGAACTAACCAATGGGCACAGACAACATGGGGGGGTGAGGGCATGAGTGGGGGGAGGGACAAGGGGGTTGTGGGGGAATAAGGAGACATATATAACACCTTAATCAATAAATTAAAAAAAATAAAAAGCAAAATGATGCTGAAAAAGCCTAAAAATATGGGTGATTCTAGGCTTTTGTTTATCTATTTTAAAAAAAGAGAGAGATTAGGAAACACATTATCTCTCAGTTCTAATCCTCTCCAATTCTAAATGACTTTTGAAGGATTTTTCTCTTTTCAAAATGTCGACCTTACCCAACTATTGTAAAATATCTACTTTGTACTTGCATATTGCATAGTTACCAGGAGTAAAGGGATCCACCCCGGTCTGAGGTTGGACTTTGACACTTGTACTAAAAGTGTGTCCGGCAGACAAGCAGCATTCCTCAGGGGCTTGTTAGAAATGTAGCCCCAGTCTACGGCCATGCCACCCTGAACGCGCCCGATCTCATCTATCTCGGAAGCTAAGCAGGGTCGGGCCTGGTTAGTACTTGGATGGGAGAAATGTAGCCCCAACTGAGAACTATTGAATCAAAATATGCCTTTTGAGAAGATCCACGGGATCTTTGTATATTAAAGTTTGAGTAGCACTAAAATACTGGATCTTGATGGAAACAATGGATAAGAAGTTGATGAGCCCTTAAACGTGGGTCCTTTGGCTACAGAGGGACTGGGGAACAGGGACTGGGAATTAAAATTTGAACTTATCATTTTATGGCCTGGGTAAAACAGTGAAGGCTGCTATAGATGGACTTGTCTAAATAGCCCATTTCCATCTTAGTATTCAACTGTGAAAAAGTTTGTGTAAGTTATTAGCCTTTGTAACCTATCCTATGCCTCTTCTGGTTCCTGTTTTGGCAAAACAGCTGAGGTGTCTGAAAGAAACTCTAAAACAAAACTTTAAAAAAAAATTTTTTTTAATGTTTCTACTAAAACAGAAAATTTTACTTCCATGGGTTTCAGAAAGCAGAAAACCCGAACTGAATTTTGACTGCCAAGGAGGAAGGAGTGACTCATTCTCATTTGATAGTTGCCAAGTCATCAATCATTCTAAATTAATTCTCATTCCCTCTGACACTTGAAAAGCACCAAAACACACTTGATAAAATGTCCTAGAGAAAGCCTAGGCTGTAAGAGCCGTTATTTGTACTTGTAAAGGCTAACACCTTGAGAAGTTAATATTCCACACCCATTGATCAAGCTTAGGATTGCCAATCAAGTTGTGATATTTGGCAAGATTCATTGGAACTCCGTAGGCCTGAGGGCATCCATATATTCCATACAATTCTTTTAAAAGTATTATCAACTTTTTAAACGATACAAATATGTGGAAGAGCTATAAATTCTCCTGTTTTAAATATCATGCTGTCCCTTTGGGAGAACCTCATAGGCATAGATAATTACTTCTATATGGGGAATAATGAATCACAGCATTTTTTTGATTCATATCTACACTCTTCTGGCAGATCTCTGGCAAGAATCACATGTAAATAAATGAAATGTTTTCTGAATTTTACTAGTACAGATATACTATACCTTAAACTCAGGAAATATATGTAAGATAGAATATTTTTGTTCCACCCATTGTATTCCACTCAAAAGCATGGTATAGAAAAAAATAGAATGGACCAATCTCCCATCTCACTTGAGAGAGTGTTCAAGAACAAGGTTGTCTACAGCCCACAACAAGATATATTGAGGGTGGGAATGAATTATTAGGATTTTTAGAAATGTCTAAATTCTACATAAGTTTTTAGATAAATCACACAGCAGTCTTATTTTCCAGTGTCATGTAACATATGTTGTTTGTTTAATCAGTAATTAGTTATTGTGCCCCTACTGAATGACTGGCTTTCTGGGGGATCCAAAAAGGAATAATATCTTCAATTTATTCTTAATAATATAAAAGCTTAATATAGGAAGCAAATGCCCAAACCAATATTTGATTTAAAATCAGGCAAGTGTATAGTTAGATAAATGAAGTACAATAGATGTGCAGGGTGGGTTTAGTGTTGTTTGTATGGAAAATTATACAATAAATAAAAATAGTAGAATGAACTCTGCTTTGCCTACTCACAATTGTAAACCTACTTTCGACCCACTCTGTATAAAGGCAGGGTTACTTTCTCTACTAAGTCACAGATGGCTTCCCAAAGAGAATAGTCTTTAAGAATCAGATTTCTCCCTGAGGATAAGGGGAATAAAAGCTTCCTAGACTAAACGCAATACTTGGGTGATAATAACCACAATAAGGGGTAATACTTGTTGTAAATTTGCCAGGTGCCAAAGCCTGTTCAAGGGCTCTACTTTTATTAGTCTATTTTAATCCTCACACCATCTACAGAAAGTATTTAATATTTTAACTACATTTAATACATGAGTAATTTCAGGCTCATAGGGATTGATTTATAAAAAATTACACTCATAGTCCTGGAAATATTTGTGAGTACTGACTGATACCAATCACAACATCACATCAGGCATGCTGGGAGCAACTTCAGTGTGTAGGAAGACAAGCATGGGAACTACAGTGGGCAAGACCAGAGGTATCGTGTCATCATGCTAAGCGACTGGAAGTGTATCCTGTCAGAGATGGGGATGGGGTATCAGAAGAGTTCTGAAGCAGGAGAATGACATATAAACTTAGTTTTTAAGTAAAAAAAGTTAGTGGCCCATGGAGAATAAATTGAGAAAGTGTCAAACTTACTGTATTGTGTCAGGGAATTGCTTATACAGCTAGGTATGAGAAAACAATAAATTTCAGAACTACAGATAATAAAAGAAATTTATTTCTGAGACAGTATGGGTAGGTCTTGAGGATTAATTGACTGGCCGCTCTTTGGTTTACATAAAGGGATTTAAGATGACTTTTACATTTTTAGACTGGGTCTCTCAACGAGGCAGATTTCTAGAGTGGGTAGCTATGTTTCCCCAAATCAGGATACTACAAGAGAGGCCCATTTTAGGGAGACGGGGCTTTTCTGTGCCTTTGGAATTGTAACTGGAATGACTGGGATATCCGGTTGAAGACTTCCAGCAGGCAGTTGGAGTTCAATGGGTTCAATCATTGAGTTAAGAGCATTGTTGCAGGATCTGAATGCTTTGCATACTGCAAATTCTACATAAATTAACAAGTATTCACTGAATGATGTCACCAACAAAAAAGATGTAAGCTCTATGGCTGAAGTAGGTTTTAATCCACATCACCCGAGCTCTTCTTGACATTTCAAGGACAAATTAGTGTTGCCCTCTTTTCTAAACCTGAAATGTTTATTGATGAAGTGGTAAAAATTGCTGCTTTTCTTTTCATCATATTTTAATGTTTTGCAGATTGAGGGCAAGGTAGATGGGAAAAAAATCCACTATCCTTCAGTGGCTGTAAAAGGATATTCAGAAAGATGTAGAAATTAAAGTTACAGTTGATCTAAATTGGAAATAAACCTTTACACTAATGCCTATGTTAGAAAATCTGTTTCATCATCTGTGATTGTTTTGAAGTTTCTCGAGAGCAACCTTTGTTTTATTATAAAAGTCACAGCCATATTCTAGTGCCTCCATTTCTCCCTGAAGCAAGGAGCAGGAAGTGATCATAGACCGATAAATATTTACTTCACAAAAGATCTTGTACAGAAAGATCTCTGTAGATTTTTAAGAGCTTACTGGCTCTTTAAATATCCTAAAGATGGGTCAATCTCATGGTAGAAGCTATTAAGTTTTTAAAAATGCATTTGCTTATACTAAATATAGTTGTAGCTTGAGGCAAGGCTTATTCGTATGATGCTTTTCACTATTGTCAAATATTAATTGAACATCATACAAACACAGAACCAAATAGAAATGAAAACCCACTATCTCGATGCCAGAATCTCTTCTCACTTTGCCATCTCTCTATCTCAGTGCCAGTAAAGCAAATTGCTGGTAGATACAGTCCTCCAAGCAGTGTGGCTTGACTACCAAAACAGTAGTGAGAGTAAGTAAGGCTCAGGAGAAATTCAAAGGATAAAGAGGAGGAGGAAAATGCAGTGGGGGAGAAACTGATTCAATTCAAGGCCTTTTAGAAAACAACAACAAAAAAGAAAATCTTAGGTGAAAGAAAATTTTCCAGTAGGAAGGGATGTCCAAATCCTTAAAATAACACAGAAAAACCTCCATTAAAACAAATGGCATATTATAAAAGATATTTAAGCGATCATGCAACAGACAAAGAGGAGATAACGTGCTTCATTTGGATATTTAAAGAATTACACTCACTGCTGAGATGATGAAAGGAAAAACAATATCCTCTCTTTTAAGGTGAAAAACATTCTTGTAAAGCATGTGCTAACTGGGTTCCACATTGAACATATTTTAGCATTATTGCTTTACACTCATTACTTTTTTTAAAATATATTTTCATTGATTTCAGAGAGGAAGGGAGAGGGAGGGAGAAATAGAAACATCAATGATGACAGAGAGTCATTGATCAGCTGCCTCCTGCATGCCTCTACTGGGGATCAAGACCGCAACCTGGGCATGTGCCCTGACCAGGAATTGAACAGTGATCTGATGGTTCATAGGTGGACACTCAACCCCTGAGCCACACCAGCCACGCCCTACTTGGTTTCTTATCAGCATCTGCATGAAGAGGGCCTGGCTGTTTGGGTTGTTGTCTTAGTAGAAAGAAAGAAAAAATTGAATCAGCCTTTTTGGGTGTCCATCACACCAAAATCACATTTGGGTGTGATGGACACCCAAACTTTCACTTTCTATATGTGTAACCTTGGCTAAATCTCTCTGACACTTTAAGCTTCAAATTCCTCATCAGACAAGTGAAGCAAGCATCACAGACCTCTTAGGAGGCTTCAATGCAAACAGCCTGGAGACAGCACATTTTGTCTCATGGGGTTCAGTTCTGAAAACGTTATCTCAGGAGCCCGCCGCATCCGTGACAACTTCAGAATCTGAGAAGCCGGCTTCAAGAGTTTTCCCAACAAGAAGTGTATGGCAGCCTGGGCTGGGAATACTGTAGGGACGACTGAAGGGGAAGGAAAACATATGGGAGCCTGCTCTTCACTCCTGTTTCCAATAAACTGCGCTGACTGTGCTGAGCCAGACTAGACACTGAATGAACAGAGTTCTTCTTTGGGTCATCCATAACACAGTTTCTCACTCAGAAAGGTAACAAGATAGAGTGTGCATGAGAGAACTTGGAAAGCGATAGCTCTGTTTAAATGCATGACACTGTCATTATTTCTCAAGCCTCTGGAGCAAGGTATGCACACGCCGTGTTACGCTAGCTCTGGGCAGTGTGCGTCCCTTAAATGGAGGTCAAATGCCTGAATCCCTACTTGACTTGAACCACTGAAGCTTCCATTATCCTCTTCATTGATCCGGAGAGGCAAGCACAAATAAAACCCAAATGACTGTCTCCAACAACAAGGAATCTTTAAATGTGCATCATTTGGCAGTGGCATTATCTTTAGACGATTATCCAGTGTATAAATGTTTATTGCCTCCCTTTAAGATGCACAATGTAAGATTAACAGTCATGGTGATTTTTGTATAAATGCAATATTTCTGCTATTGTGTTTGTGGAATTCAGCTAGATAATAATTGATTCTGTGACAGGGATTGGCTAATTTGCCGACAGTATAGTATAAAACACATTTATACAGTCAATTACACCCAAGTGCATGGCCTATTTGCTTTATAATTTCATAAACTTGCCAGCAATTTAAATAAAAAAGTTCCATTAAATTATCATATCGTGTGATGGAATGATATTGCCAAGTATATTAAAGCATGTGTGTTCAGCCAGAATTAATTAAATATTATTACTTTTTTCTTATTAACACATTGAACTCACCCTTCCTACTCTTGAACTTATCCTTCCTACTCTTTTCTCGAAATAGAAGCCTATTAGTGAACAAAGTAAACTTAAGGGCAAAGTTTAAACATTTTCCTGAGGGTGTTTCATTAAGAACCCTGGTTCTTTTGTTTAAACATTTGCTCTTGGTAAATGTACTTGTATTGTGAAAATATTTTATGCTCTTAGATATGAATACTGGAAAAGTTTAAAGAAATACCTTTTCTTGAGTTATTCACATATTCAAAAGGGGGACATTTATGCCTTCAGCTTTGAAGAAGTCATGATATAAACTATTTCAATATTATTTGTTTATAAATCTATTATTATTTGTGATTCCATAAATCTATCTGATCCTGGGAAGGAAAAGATACAGGGCTGGATAGTTCAGGCAATTCAAAGATGAATAAAATATAATACTTTTCAATACAGAAGATACCTGTTTCATATGAAATAAATTAACATGGCCTCCTCGAGGGGCTCATAGTGCAATAAATCCACAGTGAACAATAAGAATTAAACCTTTAATATTAAAGCCCTTGTTTTATTTTATGAAAAGTGAAACATAGAGGTGAATTTCTTCCTGACATATACTAACGATACTAATCAGATGCTCATGGTTAGACACATACTTTGACCTTTATGCTTAGTCTTGTTTTTTGTTCACATAATTTATCATTTGGCAGTGGCAAATATGGTTGCCCCATATTTTGCCCATTTGGAATTACAAGGGTTTGGGATTTTACTTCTAAATAGTCTATGCCATTTCTTTCATTACTAAATAAAAAACAGTTTTTTTCTTTATTCATAAAGCAAAACAGACATAGTAGTCAGAAGCAGACTATGGCCATCGACAAAGGGAGGTAACTTCAAAGCCACAGAATTGGCTGGAGGGTGAGGTTTGACCAATGGACAAGAGCCAGGGCCAGGAATGTTCCAAGAGCCAGGCAGCAGGACCCAGAGCAAGGGTCACCTAGAGTAACGGCTACCTTTCATGCCACCTCTGGCCCTACAGTGAATCTTAGAGCTAAATTCTCCCACGTCTCTGAGTCATTCTCTTCAGCATCTAAGTCTTGGGAGAAAGAGCATCGCTTGTGTGCCTTAAAGCTCCCAGTGAAAAGAACAAAGATCTGGTCTCTTCAACATCCTTGGGGTGGGGCAGGGGGCACTGTCTCAGCCAAGGGCACAGGATAGGGACTTCCCTCAAAAGGAAGAATAAAGTGAAAAGAGAACAGTGAGGGTTTGGATGCTGGAACACAGCACCAACATAAATAAATAACATGAACAGTTCTGTACTACAACTTGATAGTTGTGAAGACTTTAAACAATGAAGAAGCAAATAAAAACTAAAATGCCTTCATAATTGGACTATGGGAGATTGACAGTTTCATAATTTTTAGCTTCCATCTTTCCAGTGTTCTGTATTTACATATATAAATATCATATCATGTATATTATTCTGTAACTGTATTTAAACTTTTACTAATAAATAATAACCTGTTATATATATATATATATATATATATATATATACATATATATATATATATATGACACAGAGAGAGATTTATGCAATCCATCTTTATGACTTCCTAGTAGTCCATTAATTGTATTTTCATAATTTATTTAACCAATTTCTATCAATGGGTATTAAGGCTGTTTTTCATTTCCCCCATTACAAATATTTTTCACATTAGTCTTTGCCTTCTTCTCCAATTATGTCCTTAGGAATAATTCTCACAAGTGGAACTTTTAGGTCAAAGGGGATTCTCATTTGAGAAATACTGCCAACTTGCCCTCCAGAAAGATAGTGACAAGTTACACCCCCACAAACAGTCTGTGAAATATACTCATCAGCATCATCAACTTCATCGTTTTTTCTCTGAATCACCAGAAAGGTGTGAAAAAACCTACACTTAAACGTAAAGATTTATAATTACCAGCACTTACCTTAATAAGACAGTGCTTGGAATTGGGTAAGCATAACTTTAATGCCTCCTCAGACTCAGCAGGAAAAAAAAAACTATTGCAGATATTTAATTATTGTAGTCAAAAGAACCCACCTTGAATAACACTGTCGACAAGAGTCTTTAACAGACTGTATATTTTAACTTGCTTCCTGTGTACTTTGTTAAACACAGTGTTAGTTATTCTCTGTAGGTGACTTTAAATTTATATAATTGTACACATCAAAGCTATGAGTCAGACAGAATTCTGCTTATTTGTGGTGAGATAAGATGGAAAAGGAGACTTTGCCAAGAGAATTCGAGTTCGGACGGTCATCCTTTTCCTTTTACATGGTTACTGAAAATCCACCTAATTTCAGCCATCTCTCAGAAAAATTCTCACATTGATGGAATCCTTGTCCCCTTAAAGTTTTATTGATGCTTATTTTGAAATTTTACAGGATTTCCAAAGCATTCCAGAAAGTAAAAACAAACAAACAAAAAACTCCCTCGACAAGAGGAGACTGTGTTAATGCCAAACCCAAAAAAATGTGAAGATTTTGCTTATTCCAGTGAGTGGTAGTTTTGAATAAAGCAAAATCTATAATCTTAGTAAATATTACATACTATTATTAAGGAAGCAAAAAGGAATTGTGCTGGAGTTAATTAAAGCTTTAAGAAATGCCTGCTTTTATTGGCAAAATTTTTTTTTTATTGCAACAAGAAAACTAAAAATTAAGAGGATGGTTGGCAGCAATATTGATATGCTAATGGATAAACATGCTAATTTAGAAAAAACTAATCAGCAAAGACATTACTAATGGAAATGTACAGGAAAATGGCTAATGCTGTATGCAAACCTGGTATCTACAAAATTAAGCAGAAACCAGTTTTGTTTTCATAATTGTAACTTGAGAGCCGGCTCTTCTCAAACTAAGCTTTGCTACAGGAAGATACTGACAAAGTTGCTGCCTGTTAGGGGGGCATATTCATGTGCACACACATAGATAGACACACATACTCATATAGACATACATATATGTATATACACCTGTGTGTATCCAAGAGGGTACTGAGTCTTCATTCTTCCTCTCACATGGGGTCTAAGTGGCATTCTCTTGATGAGAAAGGCAGGCATTGACTTCTTAGGTAAAACAGGCTCTGAATTCAATGGGCATGAAGAGGTAATGTCATTGACCAAGTTTAATTTAATAAATATGATTCTTATTCTGCAGTTAAACATATATCTTTCCAGCAGTTCCTTTCCTTGTTTTGTCCCCTACACTTAAGATAGGCACTTAAATACCGCATGCCCTAGACTAGTCCTTTACATAAATGAAGTGCTCCAAGAGTAAGACACTAAGGAGTGGCAGGAATTGAGGCAAACCAGAGAACTAAGTTTAGGGGGTGGGAGAGCAGAAAATAACCAGTTTCAATTAAAAAACTGCAGAAGCTACTGGTGTTGCCAGATCTTCTAATTGTATTAGATAAGCTGGAAATACAAACTTGTCAAAGAAATCTACATTATAAAACAATGAATCAGTTGATTCAAGTTTGAAGCCACTCAATTATACATTTTTTCTCCTCCCATTCTCAACCTCTTTGGTAGATAGCTAAAGAGGTGTCATGGCCTCAGGGGAGGATTCCCACCCAAGTGTTCACATTCCCTCCTGGCTGGGATCTGCTGATAAATACAACTGCACCTAATCCTCAGGGAGAGCCAGCCTTCCATATTGTCATCAGAGACTGAGACTGAGAATGCTTACTAGTGTAGTGCCTCCTTCAGAGAGAGCCTCCAAGCACTAAACTCACTGCTTCATTTCTGACTTCTCTTCTACCTTCCTGCCATCCTGTGTGATTGTAACCTAGTTTGGGCTGATGGCAATAACTTATTCTGACTCTCATAAGTCCTTTTGTACCTCTGTTTTGTGTCTGGGTCTTGGAATCTGATGCCTCAGAGGTACAGGCTCTTGATACTCCAAACTGCTGATTTTCTCAAAACTATTACTTGTTTGCCTTAGAATTACAGCATTTTTTCATTAAGCTCATGAGCTTAATATTATCAATTTCTGTTTGTTTGTTTTTTTGTTTTTTTGAGGGGTTTTTTTTGTGGAAGCAACTAGGCCCGAAGACAGTGTGGGTCAATGCTGGGAGTTAAGTTGAGAGAGGATATTGATTGCTATGTGAAATAGTATCCCAATTCATTAACTATCATTATAAAGATTTTATTTTACCTTGCATATCCAAGCATCTTATTGAAAATTGATAATTATGTGTGGATTTAATGAAAGAAGGATAACTTGGTCAAATAAATATATTCTTATAAGCTGAGAACAGAGATGTAAAAAAATAGTAAATGTAAAAAAACACAAAAAAACTTCCTTCTTTGATTTATGCATACGATATTAGGCTTTACTCTATTTCATAATTATACTATCTGCATAAAAGGCCTTCCTTTGGAATTTAGAGTTCCTTGGTAAGATAGCCCATAGCTGTGTCTCCCAATGTGAGGAAAAATATGCTCACTCTGACTACATGGTCAGAGTTACACTTCATTTGTCACTTCCAACTTCAAGCATTAACATCTCTGAGTAAAGAAAGCAATTGTTAACTTTTGCCATTGATTTAAATCAGCCGAAACCACTTTGGCTCAGTGGATAGAGCGTCGGCCTGTGGACGGAAAGGTCCCGGGTTCAACTCCGGTCAAGGGCACGTACCTTGGTTGAGGGCACATCCCCAGTAAGAGGTGTGCAGGAGGCAGCTGATTGATGTTTCTTTCTCATCAATGTTTGTAACTCTCTATCTCTCTTCTTTCCTCTCTGTAAGAAATCGATAAAATATATATATATTTTTTTAAATAAAATGAAGTCAATAAAGGTCTTAAGGCAACAGCCAATAATTGAAAGTATATTAGTTGCTACTTTGGTTGGGTGAAGGGAAATAGTTATTGTTCAGAGCTGTATTTGCTTTCCTTATTGGCAGAATGCTTGCCTGGGATCTTCTCTAACAATTGTAGATAGCTTTGGGGGAGTTTAGAACTAAAACAGGATCCACCACTAAGAAGCTAGAGCCAAAGTAAGTCCTGGAAGTAAGAAGTAGAAAAGAGCCCGGCTGGCGTGGCTCAGTGGTTGAGTATCAACCTATGAACCAGGAGGTCATGGTTTGATTCCCAGTCAGGACACATGCCTGGGTTGTGGCTTGGTCCCCAGTGAGGGGCACGCAGGAGGCAGCCGATCAATGATTCTCTCTCATCATTGGTGTTTCTATCTCTCTCTTCCTCTCCCTTCCTCTCTGAAATCAATAAAGTATATATTTTAAAGTAAAAGAAGTAGAAAAGAGAACATCCAAAAAAACCCACCCGGAGCTCTGTCATTTCATTATGGGAAGCTTGAACCATAACCATAATGAAAACCTTGTATCACAGTATTAGGCTAATGTGAATTTTTAAAGTCACCATTGTTTTTCAGAGGGATCAACAGGTAGAAAAACTCCAAGTGAAGATCTAGTAGCAAACAAATCTAGTCCTGAAACATGCATTTGTCAGTCTGAAAGTTTTTACACCTGAATTTGGCATACTTTGGGACTCTGAGGACAAGGAGGTAGGTAAGACATTTAGTGGCCTTTCAGGACTGTTAGCTCATTGAATCCAGCCCTCCCTGTTTTGGGAAGCTCATGCTGGTATAGAATGCAGCTGTTTACAAAGTGGTCCCAAAGGGATTGTGTACCAGCTGGCTGTTTGCAAATGCAATTTCATGTGTTGAGTTTCCATCTAGTCATCCCCTGCCAGTTTGGTGTTGTGTCGCCTTAGAGACTGTTTTCTCTATATGTTGTCCCCTAGCAGCTGATGTCAACCAGAAATTTCCTTGTCATCACATCATCTGGAGATGAATGAGAGCATTAACAAGCAGTTGGACATAATCTGAGATAGTCTTGCTCATGGAATTTTCCTCTCCAGAATCTTCCTTATGCTGATTATGTTGTATATCATAGCAAAATATACCTCACACTGATTAAAAGACTGGAAGGTTCATGGCTCCAGAGTAGAAAGAGCATCTGGGAATGTTTTCCTCCCCACTCCTTCCTTCTCTCTTTCCCTCTCTCCTCCTCTTTCCTTTTCATTACATCCTGCTCAACCCTCTATTCCATTCCATTCAATTCCATTTCACCCCATTCCATTCCATTCCATTCAATTCCATTCCATTCCATTCCACCCCATTCCATTCCATTCCATTCCATTCCATTCCATTCCATTCCACTCAACTCCACTCCATTCTGTCTTGTTTCATTCCATTCTAATTAACTCTATCTTCTCTCTCTCCCTCTCTCCCTTACTCTCTTCTTCTTTTTCTCTCCCCCCAACCCTTCCCTCCCCTTTGCATTTAACCCTCTCTCCTCTCCCTCTTACACCTGCACACACACACACACACACACACACACACACACACACCTTTTCCTTAGACATCTCAGAGCAAACATGCTGAAAGTGCTTCAGGCTATATCAAAAGTGAATAAATGTTGTCTTGACTGAGAACTTTAACTTTTTCTTTGAAGTTTAATTTAGTTTCTGAATGTTAAAGACGATATATTTGATATCTGTAAATCTGTCTGTACTCGTCTGTGCATGTGAATGTATATACATGAGCAAAATGGAAAAAAAAAAAAGAGGGGAAAAAAACCCTCCAACTTCTGCTTTGACTGCAAGATTAGAGGTTCTAACTTCTTGATTATTCCTTAACAAGAACGTTTTAGAGAAATCAGTATCTTTTGTCCTCATTCCATATAGATTACTGCAGTTTGCAGACAGCCCTTTTTGCATATTATGTAAATAGAAAGTTACATTAACAACACTGTAGGTAATGCAGGAACATTTTTTTTTAATTTCTCTCTCTCTTTTTTTTTTCCTTGTAGAAAGAGCTTCTGATTAAGCGCCGTGAGTGCTGCTCATCTTTATTTCCTTGCTGACTCCCCAAGTGCTGCCTGGGATGCCTGAGACACTTTTTGTGTAACCATCATTGCTGCCATTTGCATTCAGCACCGCCTAGCCTGAAAAAGATGGCAACTTGGCCCAATGGAAGACATAGACTTTTGAATATATCCTGCTCCGGGCTACTTAGGTGAGGGGTAAAGCATGTGGAGAGGGAGGAGTGAGGGAGGGGGAAGTTGGGTTTTCAAAATTACATCTAGTATCTGAAGGTAGCATTCTTTACCAGAGTGTTGGGGATCTGCGAGGTGGTGGGAGGAAGCAGACTTGCAGAGCACTTCAGAGCTGGTTAAATATGCTCTGACTCCAACCGGGAACAGGAGGGAGTGGGAGAGGGAAAGAGCGGCCTTGATGCTCTTCACGGGGTGTGTCAAGTTCTACATACATAAATAGAGTCAGTGCTTTTGTCAAAGCATGCTGTGAATTTTGCAAAATATTAGGATATAGAAATGCTACTTGATAGCCTGACAGACGACAACATTTAGTAGGTGCACAGAGAGATATCTAAAGGTATGTCCAAATTTATCCCCAAGGATAATGCAACAATGATGGCAAAAGGCTTCACTTAGAGAGTGACCTTAATTTTTAATAGAAACAAAACAGTCAGTTTGCAAACTAAATCGGTAACCCTGGCCCCCTGGCTTATCAGAAACTGGAGCAACGTGGTTCTGCCTCAGCATTAGCTTTCTCAAAGTCCTTAACAATCTATGGAAGTGAGTGATTCACCAGCTTTCTCCTAAGGCAGAGGAGAAAGTTGCTCTGTAGAGCCAAGTATGAGCAGTGTCTAGTTATAATTTATCCAGCTACCAAACCTTATATGGTTCTATCCGTTTAGGAGACTGTCTCACCTTAAGAAGCCACTCCAATTTCTCTCCTTGGGCAAATAGAGTTTATAATGTTTCTATACCATCAACGTGGAATGGATTCCTCCATGCTCTCTTTGCAAATGTTTGTTGTGATAGTGCATGGCACAATTTACTTATTATTGTGGCAGAAGTTTAATGTGATTGAAAGCCATCAAAAGGCAAAGCTTCCAAATGTCATACATGACTTGTGTCTGTAATTCCAGAAGATGTGGATGCCTGTTGACTTCCTTTCTCATCCACAATGATTCCCACCCCACCCCCTTCCACTAAGTGGCACTGTGTCGTTTGCATTTTTTTTTCTGATCAGGTCAAGTATCTGAACATTTGGAATGCTGGTATGAAAATCAGTTTAAGTCTTTGCTGCAAATTTCTGCTAAATAGGTTAGATAGGGGTGGGGGAAGCAGCAATTAAATTTATATATATAAAACTCCCATGAAGCTTACTCTTTCTGTATTTAACTCTTTCCCACTTTTTCTTTCCAACTCCATTAGCCTCCAAATAAACACCATATTATATATGTCAAAGGAAGTTTTATTTAGACTTATAGGGGCTGATCTATTCCCATGCTGTTTAAATTAATGTTCAAAAAAGAATTCAAACCACATTCTAACATTTGGACTATGTAAGAAGGAAACAGATTTTTGGGGGAAAGAAAGATGTTGTTTTAGCTAGGCAGAATGGGCGGCAGGAACACAGACACGTGCAGACGGATTTCTAAATGTGTGTATTATCTGGTAAGATCTGGCTGCTCGTGTATCAATTCAGAAAGTGAGTGCATGAGCAGAATTTTTTTTTCCTTCCTTCTTTCTTTTCTTCCTTTTACGTTTCTTTCTTTCTTTCTCTCCTCCTCCACCTCCTTTACTTTTCTAAAAATTTGGGATTTGCTTTTATTTTAGACACTTGCAGCCTAAGGCTTAGAAACACGGATGCTTCACCTAACTGGTTCCTTGCAGACCAAATTAGCTTTTAAAAAGAAGGGTGATTTTGAAAAAAAGAAATGAGAATCTCTTGAAATAGAATGGCCTCGATTTGCATCAGAATAACATTTTGAGAATTGGGTTCTGATAATCCTCTCCAAATACAGCACATCATGAACAGTCAGAATGCTTGGTTATGGTGGTATCTACACAATGATCCCACCTCAAAAATAGTTGGGGGGGGTTGCGGCGAGACACGGTGTTACTGATTATGTGTGTGAGTAGCCATATTTAGATTTCAATGCAATGAATGTTTCCAGTTTCTCAAGCACAGGAAAAAAAACAATAAAACCCAACCTGTCAGATAAAGAAGCATAAATGCAATCTTGGGAAGGGGTTGAGAGGCCAAAATTCTGTGTGTATGTGTAATTGTGTGTGTGTGTGTGTGGATCGAGTTCTGTTGGAAACTAATGAATTACATTTCAATTAGCCAGCTTTTAGCAGCAGTTACTTTCTTGGTGTGTTGGCTTCTATTTGTAGCACGTATGGTAATATATTTTTTCTTATAAGTGAAATGTATGTTTTTAATCAGAAGGAAAAAGAAAAGAAATTAGTGAGCCAGATAAATGTCAAAGTCTAC
Organism: Vespertilio murinus; assembly: GCA_963924515.1. Classification (NCBI taxonomy): domain Eukaryota; kingdom Metazoa; phylum Chordata; class Mammalia; order Chiroptera; family Vespertilionidae; genus Vespertilio; species Vespertilio murinus. The sequence continues at coordinate 20,259,947 of OZ004715.1, read as the reverse complement.
CTTTAAAACATATATATATATATATATATATATATATATATATATATATTCACCTTCTAAAGAATAACACCACTTTCTTTTTCATGTGCAAAATATTATACACTTGCCTTTGAAACCAGCTAACATTCAAGAAGAGAATGAGTTTATAGACTTCCTCAAAGAAGTGGATTACAGAGACCCTGGAGCAGCATTGAAGCCAGTACCACGCCACGAGCTTCTGTTGACAAGGAGGGAGGACTGCCCTGATGTCGTCCCATGAGGACAAAGGCAGGTGAGGTGGTGGAGAGTTGGCATGCATCCATTGGTACACAAGGCCTTTTGGACAGTCCTCAAATAGGCAGTGCTCTATTGGGGATGTTTTCATTTCTTTACAATAGGCTTGTGAAGATTCATAAGCCATTAACGAATCTGAAACAACCTAAGTAGTTTATTCAGTTTTCGTTCAAATGAGTTTTTCCCAAACTTGTTGGTCTTGCATCCCCTTTTGCACATCACATGTATTGTTGTCACAGTGAACTAGCTTAATAGTCAGGATAGGATACTTTAAGCTGCAGTAACAAAAAGCTTCCCAAATATCAATGGTCTACTTCAATATAGGTATATTTTCTGCTTATGTTCCATGTCCAATATGTCCGTAGGGAATAGCTGGAATATTATATAGATAGGAGTCACTGGTGGACCAAACCGGAAAAAAAAAAGAGCTAGCATATAGAGTGGGCCAGTTGCTTTGCTAGAGGGAAAAGATAAAGCTGTATAAAGTCTCATACACACAATGACCATTAAATGCCCTGGATTAGAGGTGACTGAGCATTTCTGACCATAATTAATTGTGGAAAATCAGTCTACCCAAATACAAGGATGCAAGCAATGTATTCCTAGCAAGCATGTGCCCAAAAGGCAAAGATCCTAAAATAATTTGGGAATACATGGATGACTATTAATTTTTATTTTTCAGAATATAGAGTTGCACCTGGGAGAAAGGAGGAGAGACTGCCACAGTATTTTGGAAACACCTCAGTTATGTGAGCAACACCTTTTTTTGCATTGGAACTACATCACAATCGGTAATGTGATTAGGGAACAGATTATGCTAGACAATTTTTTTTCTTATAAGGAACCTGAGACATATGCAATGACCCCTGTGAGCTGATATGGCATTTAAATGGTCTATATAAATCAGAAGAAAACACTGAGATTTGAGAAATGTGAATAGGTTCAAAATCTGAGACAGCTGGACTAGCAAGAATGATCATCACAGTTCAATTGTATTCAGAATTCTACCAGATTCGTCTGGGACTTGTGTGAGTATTGAGGAGATTACACAACAGACATGAAGTGAGAAATAAAGCTCACTAACAAACATGTGAAGGGACAAAGTTTTGGTGAGGTGACAATTTGTTTCATAAATACCTTAGGAGCTTCTGGCCACTGAAAGCAATGAGCACTGAATCATTAAGAAAAACATTCACAGTGCTTTGTGTGAACCCATTGCTTTAGTCAACAAAAGGACAGTTCAGTGTAACGAGGGGGAGGGAAATAAAAATAAATTCTCCCCCTTTTATGTGCTGTTGGACTCCTATTGAGGAAAATAAATTCTGGTTTATTGCTGTCTGCCTGAGAAAGAAGGATGGAGGCACAGAATTATTTTAGAGCTTTGTTTGGTTTGTCAGTGTAGGTGGGGCACCGGGTCGTGGGAGCTGGTATGCCATGACAGCCACTAGCAAAAGCCACAAGCCACGCTGTATTACCTATTCCACGTCCTGCCTCACCTCCATCTCCCCCAGTCCTCGAATCTGCCATAATCAGTCTTGCGAGGCATACATTGCCACAGCCGCACGCCTGAGGCATTATCTCCTATCTGTGGTCTGGTGCGCTGTAATCCCACAGCTAAATGTGGTAACCCAAATTTCAGAGAGCCTCCGTGGCAGGCTTGCTGAGATAACCCATCTCGGTCCGTGCAGTGCCAGGTCGCACGGAGCCTGTAGGCTTGGAGTGCTGTGGATTCTTTGTGTCGATTCATCCCACGCACCCTATAGCTTACCCATCCTTCCAGAGATCACAGGAACCCTAAATAGCAAATATGGCATCCTAACTAGAACACCACCTGTTTTGTGCAAGTATACATGGGTTTCTGCCACCCGGCTGCTTCTCTCTCCCTCTCTCTTTCTCTCTCTCTCTCTCTGAGTTTAGAGTCTGTTTCTGTTGTCTGGATGACCAAATACACAAAGAACTGGTAGATATAGGCTTATTGTACCCAGGCTAACAGTGCCTATGCCACCTGCCACCCACACCACAACAGTGACCTACATATATTTCTCACACACGATGCTTTTAAATATGCTTGCAGGTGCTGAGATCCTAGGCAATAAAGACTGTTGCTTGATAAACCTCTTTGTTCCATGCTTCAGAATTTTTTGTGGTTGTTTGTTGTCAAAAGAGATGTATTCTCTCTCTCTCTCTCTCTCTCTCTCTCTCTCTCTCTCTCTCTCTCTCTCTTTCTCTCTCTGATATGGAATTGCTTAGAAACATGCAGGTTTTGACATATGCTTTTTACCTAAAATGTATCTATTCCTGCTGCTTTATTGGACCCCCTAATTACTTGTAAAAAAAATAATAATAAATTGGGCAGGTGTTCGCTCTTCCAGTTGATTAATTGACAATGATTTTACTACAATTGATGGCAGAAAGCTAGGAAGCTGCCGGTTGGAGTTCAATGAGGAATACACATTTTTCTACTCAGCCATGTGAATCAGCTTGAGAGGAGAATTTACAAAAGGCTCAAATTGCCAGCAACTCTGTTTTTTCACTCCAGACTTGGAGATCTCTTGATTCCTGTTATATAGACGTGAAACTCTGGAGCTGACAAAATGAGTTTAAAAATGTCTTTCCCCCTATATGAAAAAGATCGCCTGGATCGGTCACTATTATGTGCGGAAAGCAGTGCGCCCTGGTAGGAACAGTGAGGTCTGATGCAAAGTTCACTGGGCTTGTTCACTGTGTCAGTGGTGTTCTGCTTCTCAGTTTTGCCAGCAGCAGAAACAGCAGCCTCCAGATTAAGCTGGTCTCTGAGGACTGTGGCTCCCCAAGTATCAGCACTGCAAAGTTGGGGCCATCCTGTTTTAATTTTTTAAAGAGTGTCAAAGAAAACCACACAATGTTTTCAGGCCACTGAGGAAATAGAAATAAAGAAATCTAAATGTCAGAGACAGAAACAAAACCAAGTACCCAAGTACTTTTTTTCCTTTTTGACTAATAGGAAAACTTCTCAGGTCTTATAGGAGTTCTAATGATCTTCAGAAGACATGGACAATTATGATTTTATTAGCTTAATTAAGAAGAGTCCAAAGCATAAAGCATGGTTTCTGATCACCAGGTTTGCAGAAAAGAAGTAGTGTGGCTAATAGAATTTTGCACAAAATAAAAAAGTGCTGCACCATATGACATACGTTAGATTCAAGGTCTGGCTGGAGTTCAGGCCGTATTTTTATGTTGATCCTTAGAACTCATTCATTCCCTCTATTTTTATTTTACAGCTGGGCTGGTAAGCATGAATAATGTAGATACACAAATAGCATAGAAAGTGAGTGTAGCCAGGAGGTAGTAAGAGAGAGAGAGAGAAGAGTCCATATTTCCTGAAAACAACTCCAAATAGAAAAGACATTTTCATGCTTTTTAAAAGACAATAACAAATAAAGAAGACTTACCAATGATGTATATCAATTCTAAGTACTCCTGGAAACATTTTTTTTCCTAAACATAGATGCTAAGAGACCAACTTTCCAGGGAATTACCACAACCATTTTATGGCATTCTTCTTACTGATCAAATTTATAAAAGAAAAATAATGACATTCCTGAGTCATATCACTGAAATCATGAAATTGATGACCTTCTTTTATCTTCCAAAACAAAAAAACAACCCCTCAACATATGATTGAGATTCAGTGTGTTAAAGGAACATTTCAACAAAACTAGCAGGTCATTTAAGAAAGACTGAATATATAAATGAACTCTTAAATGTTCACATAGATCAGTGGTTGGCAAACTCATTAGTCAACAGAGCCAAATATCAACAGTACAACGATTGAAATTTCTTTTGAGAGCCAAATTTTTAAAATTTAAACTTCTTCTAATACCACTTCTTCAAAATAGACTCACCCAGGCTGTGGTATTTGTGGAAGAGCCACACTCAAGGGGCCAAAGAGTTGCATGTGGCTCAAGAGCCGAGGTTTGCCGACCACGGACATAGATGAATCATACTCACTTTGATGAAAACAATAAGGGATAGGTGGGAATTTTTAAATAATGTAAATTTTCAGTGAAGGGCTCTGCTCTCATCCCCACTCTCTGAGACTCCTACCTTTGGCTGTGAAACTTCTGGTTATATTGATATTCTGATTTGCCAATTAGTTAAAGGGTTCAAATCTTCTAATTTGTCCATTCAGAAACACGAGATTGACATCTCTTTGTGGACAGGGTATGGGATTTCTTCTCTTGCTCCTCGAAAAAAAAAATCTCTTCTCACACATTAACCTTACTAAAGATTTGCATGGCCAACTTTTTTTAGCTCTAAAAACTCAGATCAAATGTTATCACTCTAATGAGTTTACACACCACTCTCCCTGCCACTATACAGTTGGAAAATAAATCAGATGTTCCCTGTAAGCCTCAATGAGCCGAGGGTACTAAGCTTCTGTACTTGACTCCAATGATGTGTTTTTAGAATTAAGACTTTTCTAAGAAAATGGTGGCAGCCGTTTAAAAAAAAGAAAGTATGTATTTTATACAGGTGAATTAATCTCACTGCCCCCCAAAAAACTCAGGCAATGACCACTAACACAGCTTCCCCAAAGATGTCCAAATTAAATTCACTTTTCAAAAGGGATGGAGAGAATGGCATTTGAGAACTCTGTGTAGAAAATATAGGCTTCCCTTTCTTAAAATTCTCCATTTCCCAAGTTCTAGCTAAGCACCTTGATTGCTTTATGGATTAAACTGTGTATACTCAGTGCCTGCTCAGGATAGGCTGTGAGTCAGGGAAGACACAAAGCAGACAGGCATATCCCAGCTGTAAAATTGCACATTCTACCATAAGTGAGCCATCCAGACTACCTACTTCATCTCCTTCTACCAAAATATTGCGTTTTCCCTCCCAATAAAGATGTTTTATAATGGCAATGAGGTGCCGTAACTCACGGAGGTTCTGCCGCTTACTTGCTCTCTGTGTCCTGTAACTCCCACTCTATCGTGAGAGCATATGTTGTATCTCTGTCATGAATTACTATTGGGCGATTCCACGTTGGAATTTGCACTTGGAAGGCAGTTTCTCCACCCCCAGTGCAAAGATTCCAGCTCATTCATAAAAGGTCCATATTGTCTATTGGCTTCCGTGTTGTAAAACAATTCCTTAGGTGCTGCTGCATCCAGGAGCTCGGTCTCTTAAATTCTCAATTAGCAAAACCATCCTGAACTTATATAGGTACCTGAGGTGCTGTGCCTCTTCGTTTTGAAATAACCATTTGTGCGCGCTGCATTCTAGGAGACGATTCGCTCCGCAATGAGCGAACTCAATGGCAAAATATTTCAAGTGGCAGTGCTACAAATCTCACTGGCACAAACCAAGGGAGAAGACATCCATTTTTCCCCCCATGCACTGCATCCTACCTTTCTCCCAACTTGTCCATTTAGAGGATGGAGAGTAAAAAGATGCATTTTGTTTTAGCCTTTGTGATTCTGACTTTCATCAAAGGGATTCCAAACTCCTTTCCTACGAGTAGGTTTTCTTTCAAATGAGTGTGTACAGAGCATCTCCTATCAGTGGTATATTGGCACCTGTTCATACTGGCCCAGAAGAGTCGATGGGGCACATCTCTTCTTAATCTGCACATCCAGCAGATGACTCATTATTAACTTGATATTAGCCGGTGTGGGAGCGTTTACACATGGAATCACAAATGCCATTAAGCAGGGCTTTCTTGGGAGAAGATGGGGGTGAGAAACTAAGAAATTACCAGCATATAGCTATCTTCTAACTAGTAAGTAAGGTCTTATACAGATACTGAAGGTATGAGATAGAGTAGTCCTGAAACAAAAGTGGTTAAACTCTAGTTGCGAAAGTTAACACATAAAGCAAGGTTGAAATAGTTCAAACTAGTGGTAGGGAAGATGTTAAGTTGGCAGTATAACTTACTGGGTAAAGGCTTAAGTTTGGTTGGTCTACTTACTAGTTCAATATCCTTCAGCAACTCACTTCTCTGAACTTCAATTTTTGTCCATTGTATAATGGAAATAATAAATGTTAGTTTCCTTGTGCTGTCATTTTTTTAATTAACTGAGATAACGACTGGTGCTTGGCTCATACGAAGGGCGCAATATATTTTAGCCACTATTATTAAACACAGGTAGTTAAATAAAGACCCGTCTCAATTCAGCTGCAGTTACTTGTTTACTTAGTTCCAAACACATGTCTTTTTTTGTTGTCCTAAAATGTCCTAAAATGTCCTAAAATAGCCTTTTCATCTGCTGTTCCCACTTCCTGAAAAATCCCTCCCTTGGACATTTGCCTGGTTGGTGCCTTCTCATTATTCTGGCATCAGCTCAGATGCTAGCTTTTTAAAGAGGACATCCTAGGTGACTCTTCCTTGGCAGACATTTCTATTCGTCTCCCTTTAGTCAAGAGGCTCCAGAATTCCTGTATTGTGTTCTTGTATAATCTTTCATCATAAGAAGTTTCTGCTTTATTTGATGATGTGCTTATTAACTATCTCTCTGACTGAATCTAAGATCCTTGAGATCAGTGACCCTGCTTGCCTTTTCACCACTTAACCCTGAGCCCAGGAATGGTGCTTGGCGTGTGGTAGGTGTGCAATCATCATCAGTAAATGGCGAATAAAAAAAAAGATGGCTTTGGAGCCAAGTTCATTCACTATGTAAGTGGAGCAGATAAATCTACAATCCTATCTTTAGTCCAATTAAGAGTTGTTTCTGATAATAAAACAGAAATATTTATGGATCCACAGGAGGTAAAGAAGTTTATTAATACTCTGGGTAAATAACAGAATGAGCAGTAGAAAATCCATTGACAGATTTAATCAGGAAATTGTGAAAACAACCAGATATAACTGATTTTGCAAGGCATGGAAAGATTGAATTCAGAATAACTTGATTGGATGAATTTGAAAAGATTTTCTTTCCTTACACACAACTAAAGGTTTATTTATATCTGTGATCTTAGCATAATGATTAGAAATAAGAAAGCAGAATTTAGTGTGAATCATTAACCATTCTGATTATCATAATTTTGGATGAGAGGAAAGATATAATGTGGACTACCCTTCTTGCTATGAGTTTCCATAGACTTTTGTACAGGTGTGTGGGTAACACTTTTCTCCCCTCAAAGTTTTTGTTTGAGCTTATAAGGAGGGGGGATAGTGGTTACTGGAAAAGGAAAGAGAAGATAAATCTGTTGGAATAACTACTTTGTAATTTTTGTGGTATCAAGTAATGAATTAAGTATTTCAATGTGAGGATATTTTTTTAAATGAGCATGAGAGATTTGGAGAGCTTTAAAAAATTCATTCCAAAGTGAAGGACTTCAATTAGAAGAGAAAATATTTTCTATAATTTATACCCATACAATAGAATTAGCACAGTGTTATGAAAGAAAAAATAGAATTTTAGCATAGACATCTATTTCTTGCCTTATTGGGGAAAAGACATTTTAAAGTGGAAAGGATAATATAAATGCAAGGTATGTGAAGGTAGAGCTCTTTATCTTGTATCTGGATTAAATGCTCAAAGTCCAATATTTTTCTTTAGTTTTCAGATTAGCTAGGATAAAACAGGGGTAACATACATAATGTTGGGAGGGTTTTCAATTAAATTGTAGCTAGATAGTTAGGTTGAGTATATGAAAGAATTACATACAGTTTCAGGTATCCGTTGCAGGAGATTAAAAGTCTGTTTAGCCCTAGTTGGTTTGGCTCAGTGGATAGAGCATCAGCCTGTGAACTGAAGGGCTCCAGGTTTGATTCTGGCCAAGGACACAGATCCCTAGCAGAGGGTATGCGATCAGTAATTCTCTCTCTCATCATGCTTCTATCTCTCTCTCCCTCTCCCTTCCTCTCTGAAATAAATACAGATATTTTTAAAAGTCAGCTATTTATGCATGTATGTGTGTGTTGTGTGTGTGTGTGTGTGATGATCATATTAATCATATTATCACCATTTTATTCTTTCAACACACACACATACACACACACACAATCATATTACCACAATTTTAGGGCAATTAATCAGATAAGCATATAACTACCTAATTCCCATACAGTCTTTTGGGCAATTTTCATTATCTGAATGTAGGATCTTAAGAAATTAGTTTGAGATTCTTAGAAATATAGAAATCGTGATTTCCTCTGCCAAGAATTCCCCAATTGTGCTTCCATGGTCTAAAATACAAGAAATTCAGTAAAATGACATTGTATATCAAAGGAAACAGGCACCTCATTACTGCACATGTAATCTATTACTTACCATAATATGTGAACACACACTACAGACTAATTCTTATGCTCACACTTGTACGGAGGCTAATTCTCATCATGGTTAATGTATGACACTATGTAGCCAGAGATTGATCTTAAGTTAGAATAGTATGGAGAAAAAGCATTTAGTAACAACATGTGATGTGACAGAAAATTCTAGGTGCCATAAATATTTTATTTCACTTAATCCTAATAATTTATGTATATGATATAAAAATATATAACTTTGTTTTCTTCTTTCTCTTAACCTCTTGTGATAGAACATAAGATGTATTGACCTTATCTCAATAGCCATTGAGTGTTGTTAACATTACATCATTGTGTTTAAGTTATGGGATATCAAGCAGAGGAGGAAACATCATCTGAGGACTCTGCCTCCTCTTCTGAGGAAAGGATTATCATGTTTTCAGGTACACACAGGACACTCACACTGTGGTAGGCAGAAGTAGGACTTTGTTATTGTTTTTATTTAAAGATTAAGTCTGGTTTAAGGGAGATACATATGGGTGAGAAGTTGACAGGGGGAAGACTAGTGATGGTTACTTTTAATGTGTCAACTTGATTGGGCCATGGTGCTCAGAAATGGATCCCTGTAAGGCTTGGCTGCAATCATTGTGTCAGTCTGGACTCTGGTCTCATCTGATATTCATCAGGGAAAGGATCCATTTCCTCATTCCATTGGTTTTAGAAGCACTGGTTTCCTTGCAGGCTGCTAAACTAAAGGAGGCCCAGCTTCCTGCTGGCAGTTGGCCAGAAGTTGCTTTAGTTTCTTGCCCTCCGACCCTTTCCTTAAGGAACCTCACAACATGGCAGCTTGGTCTTTAAAACCAGCAAGAGAAAAGCAAATACTAAATCTTACACATTTTGATCACATACACATAATCATGGATTCCCTGTTACTCTGACCACATTCAATTAGTTAGAAGTATATCCCAGATCCCGTACATACTCACAAGGAGGTAGTTATGCAAGGGGTTTAATACCAGGAGCAGGGGGCTTTGGGAAGGCCACCTTAGATCCTTCCTGCCATAAATATTATTGTGCCGACCTCTGAAATTAGAAAAAAAAAATGGTCTAATAAGTGATTTCTCCTCAGATGGCAAGAATTCTGAGCCTCTAGATGAACAAGGCAAGAATCATCATCCATAATCATAGATATGTTATATGCTTAGTGTGTGTGTGTGTGTGTGTGTGTGTAGCCCGGTGTGCATGAGTGGAGTCCCTTGGCCTGTCTGGTGATCAAGGCCTATGGAGAGACTGGCTGGGGGGAAGGGGCTGCGGGAGGTTGGATGTGGGAATGCCCTGACCACCAGGGGGCAGCTCCTGCATTGAGGATCTGCCCCCTGGTGGTCAGTGTGCCTCATAGTGACTGGTGGACTGGTTGTTCCGATAGTTCAATCATAATGGTTGCTTAGGCATATATATATATATATATATATATATATATATATATATATATATATATTAGAGGTCCGTTGCACAAAGATTCATGCAATAGGCATTTCTTCACCTGACTTCCAGCACCAGTTTTCCTCCAGCACGTGGGACCAAGCCTTTGCTCTGGCTGCCACCTTCCATCTTTGCTCCAGCCAGAGTCTTCACTGACTCCAGCCAGAGTCTGCAGTCTTTGCTTTGCTCCTGCCAGAGCGCAGCTCCTGTAGCTCCCTCCCCCTCATAGCAGGCATTCTGCCCTGCCTGGCCCCTCCACACTTGGAGAGGTTGGGGTGGGGGGGGTAGGGGAGAGTCAGGGCTGCTGCCATATTTGTCTTGCTAATTTGTATATTCCCTCCTGATTGGCTGGTGGGAGTTGCAGAGGTACAGTTAATTTGCAAATTTTTCTTTTTATTAGTATAGATAGATATACTTTATATATAATTACATATCTAATTTTAAAAATACATAGTTATATGCTTATATTTATATATATAAGAGTTAAATATGCTAATCTCAAATACATTACTTCTTTACAGGGTTAAAAGCAAATGTTCTCTCACAGTATAGAGAGATGGACTTGACATAAATTCTAGGCAGCAATAGTGAAAGGAAACAAAAGTTAACTAAGTAGATATTATTTCACATGTTTTTAACAGACTAATAATATCACCAATACTTTTGATCTCATCATAGCCATGAAAGTTTGAAGAAATTAAAAAAAAAACAACTTGTCAATTTAAGTATAATTATTTTGCCACCCAACATTTAAAAATAATTTCATGATTTAGGATCATTTTTATTCTCCATCACCACTGCCCCAAATAGGACCAGCTCTGAAATGAGAGTTTGAAGACTTTTAATTTATAAATTAAGCATCATAATAAGAAATGGCTTTTTGCTTTGTCCTGTTTTTGTTTGTTTGTTTGTTTGTTTGTTTTTTGCAGAAAATGGTCACTTGAACTGTCTCTGAGTCTGGAGGTTGCTGTTAACAATCCTCATTGTATCACTGCTGGGCTAGTTAACATTTATCGTAAATTAGACTCTCAAAACAATGTGAAGAAAAACGTCAGCTTTTTGATGGGATTTGTGATGGACACACATCTGGGCTAATATTGACAATATATCAAGCCTTGAACAACAATGATTTTAGAGATTTTTGAGACAGCCATTTGGGTCATTGGAGCTGATTTCGTCTTTGGAGGTTGCATTCTGAATTAGCGATATCCACCTTTATAGGAACAAGATTGAAGATGAAGGGTATATGGGATTGGGCTAGTAAATAATTCTAAGAGTAGACAGACAAGGAGAAATCTTATCTAAAATGATATGGATACTCTGAAATGAGATAAAGATTAGGTTGTGGAATTTTTGGTGAGAGTGAGAAGGGTTAGGGAGGACAATGAGGAGTCAATATTATGAATACCTAGTTAGCAGTAATACAGTACAGCAAGCATCTTTATGAAGATCCTTTTACATGTGTATGAACTTCCAGGGTGAGAGAAGATGAGCTAAGTAAAAGCCATTCTCCTGTCAGAAGTGTTTTAAGCTGGCCACTTCTCCTTAAAGCCCTGATGTGCCCAGCTATCTAGATTTCATTGCCTTTTAACTTCTAAAATCTCAAGATTATCATAGCTATTTTTATCAGTAAGAAACATTTCTATTCTGAAAGAACCATGTTTTTAGAGAGAAGGGAGAATGTTGAATGTCAGTATTGTTCAAAAACTTCTACAAGGATTTCAGTTTGGAAGAAAGACTAGGGAAATTAAAGTATTAGTCTATTAAAATATTGTTACAGTGGAAATTATTACACAAAATAATTTTCTCTTTTATAAAAAAGTTTATATTCCTGAAGATAATCATTAATCTGAATAAAAATGAACACTTATCAAACTTCAGAATATGCCATTATGTGATATTTCAGATTGCTACATAAACCATGGAGGATAAGACAGTGGAATAAAACTCTAGTTTGGCTACCACTTCTGCATGTTATTCTTCAATTAAAATCACATATACATCGTTAAAAATATATATATTGAAATCGCATGTGCTCCTTGAATGGTTGTGTGTTTTTTTAATTGAAAGTAATTACTGTTCTGGTTCTGGCCAAAATGGAGTAACAGGGGCCCAATTGCCTGCTTACCTTGTGTATTGTCTGAAAAAAATATAATTTAAAGTATTTGGCGGGACTTCAATTTGTTTTCTTACCTACACTTTAGAGAGTATAACAATTTCTTTAAAAATAGATTCCTACCATATACTTCAGCAGTTCTTCTCCTATTTACTTACCCCAAATGAATGAAAGCATATATCCACACAAAGACTAATTATTAATTTAAAAAAAACAACAATGGACTATTGATGCATGTAACAACCCAGATCAATGGTCTGCAAACTCATTAGTTAAGAGCCAAATATCAACAGTACAACGATTGAAATTTCTTTTGAGAGCCAAATTTCTTTCAACTTAAACTTCTTCTTATACCACTTCTTCAAAATAGACTAGCCCAGGCCATAGTATTTTGTGGAAGAGCCACACTCAAGGGGACAAAGAGCCGCATGTGGCTTGTGAGCCCCTGTTTGCCGACCATGAACCTAGATGAATCAATAGCTATGCAGAATAGAAAGAGCCAGAGAACGAAGAGTATGTGCTATATAATGCCACCTATATATAACACTAAAAGTTTAAACTCATCTGTAGGGATAGGAAGTAGATAAGTGGTTGTCTGAAACCAGGGCTGGGAGTGAAGACATTACTGGGGATCATGGCTATGTTCACTATCTTGATTTTGACAATGGTTTCATGGGCTTATAAATACATCAAAGTTACCAAATGATAAACTTTACACACGTGCATTGTACTCTTTGTCAAGTATCCTTTAATAACTCTATTAAATGTATGGTAAGTACTTCTGGTGACTAAAATGTAATCTAAGCCATGGGACAGAGTGCTGTGTTCTTTCCAAATATTCCTGTAACCCCCAAATTATGATACACTGTTTGCAGGAGTGCTCCTCCTTCCCACCCCACCGGAACCCCTCACTGAAATATCGAGTTCCAAAGGGAAAGGATGGCATCAGCAAGGAAGTCTGGCTCACGGCAGACAGAATTCTGACTCTTCATGCCATTTAGCTCTTTCTAAAAATGATGGAAAGTTGCCACCTTAAAAAAATCACTATTTTTATTCTCCACAGGTAAGTATTTTTAAAGGAAATTGTACTATCAATATCTGATTGAGCATATTTCTATTCCCCCTAGATTTAATGTTTTCCATCTGCAATATAAAAGGAAGATAATGCACAATTATGCTCCTAAGATTCGTGCTTTCAATAGTGTTTACGCTTCTCAATACCACGTTTAAAAAGGAAATAGTAGCACTTGAAAAGTTAAGTAAGAAGATGAACAAAATTGAACACAGGGAAAAAAAATAACTGTCTGAAGACGTGCTGAAAATACATTTAAAGACTGTCTGGGACAGCAGCCGATCCAGCGCACTTATCTCTCAAAGAGTTGAGAATCATTCAGGTGTAAATATCGGGCCTGGAGACCCAAATGGGAGAAGGAAGTCCAATAAAAAATTATCAATGGATGAAAAATTGCTTCATCCCAGGAATCAGGCAACTGAGGTCCTAAGTCCTATCTCTCTGACTAGTACCAAGTTGTCACTTCTTTTCACTGTGCACTTTGAATATACACAAATACTGTGCTTAATTAATTTCAAATATTTTTGAAAACTCTATCCCTAAAGGAAAAGTTATTAAATGGAAAAAGGTTTCTTTTAATTTTATTTACATATTTATTTTTTTAATTTATTGGGGAGGCATTGGTTAATAAAGTTAAATAGGTTTCAGGTGTATGATTCTATAATATATCATCTGTACTTTGTATTGTATGCTCACCACCCCAAGTCAAGTCTCCCTCCATCACCATTTATCCCCCCCCACCCGCCTTTATCCTCTTGTACTCTCCTCATCCCCCTTTCTCTCTTATAATCACCATACTGTTGCCTGTTTCTGAGGTGTTTTTTTTTAAATCCCTTTATCTTTTTTATCCAACCCCATACGTCCCTCACCTCTGACAGCTATCAGTCTATTCAGTCTGATTCTATTTTTTTGTTAGATTATTTTGTCCATTTGATTCCACATGTAAGTGAAATCATATGGGACTTGTCTTCTCTGACTGGCTCATTTCACTTAGCGTAATACTATCCAGGTTCAACCACGTTGTCACAAAATGTAAGATTTCCTTCTTTTTTATAGCCAAGTAGTATTCCACTGTGTAAATGTACCCAACTTTTTCATCCACTCATCTACTTTGGGCACTTGGGCTGTTCCCAAATCTTGTAAATAATGCTGCAATGAATATAGGGGCACATAGATTCTTCTGAATTAGTGTCAATGTGAGCGAATCAAAATTATACCTATTTTTTGTCAGATTGGCAAAAATATATTTTTTTTGGTGTGCCACAGAATCTTACTAATTTGTTTATATGTGCCATGGGATGAAAAAGGCTAAAAGTCGCTATCTTACACCAATGGCTCATTCCTTAGTCTAAATATTTTCCACACTTTAGTACATGACTTAAGCAGCCCTCTGACCTAAAGCCCAATGCGTTATGATAAATATTCTATTGAAAGCATCAGCCAATCATCAGCTCCAGGTTTAGTTTAAGTAGTTCTGAAGCTCAGTTTCTTCTCTGTAAAACGAAATGGTTGGAATAGATGATTCCACAAGTCCCCTTCCATTTGAAACTCTATGTACCACATACTGAGTTTCTCTTTACACATTCAGCAATCATCCCACCAGAGTTTCCAAGACTCAGTGTAGGATGGATGTTTCTCTCTTTGATAATAAAAAAAATGATTTGCCATCTAAACAAAAAACTTGTGGCCTTTACAGTCTTGGATTCTTCCCAGGTTCTAAGTCCTGGCCTATAACTATAGAATCTAACAAAAAAAAAAGCGATGCGTTTGGAACAATGTCTTTGTATACCCATAAGCTCAATGTGGAGTCTGACTGTAGTGGCTAGCTAGCATATAGGTTCCTTAACTGGGAGAAAGGTTTTAAATGAGGTCTGGTGGACTAAATATCTTTTGCACCATCACAAAGAGGAAAATAGAGAAATCTCGTAACTGAAGAAAGTGAAATCCACTTTACTTAATGTGGACCTCTGTCTCTGGTGTGTAGGTCCTCTGTGTCCAAAGATAATTAGCACTTCATAATGCTAATTATTATAATTATGTCTGAGAAAAAAATCATTAGGGGGTAAGTCCGTTCACGGATTTTCAATTGCCCCCTCTATCTAAAAATAAGGTCACTTTTCTATGAAATAGCTTTAGGAGCTCAAAGCAGAAAGAGGGTTATGGAAAATTCTGTGTAGGGATAGCCCTGAGTTTTTAATATTCTTTTAATTTTGTGATGTGTCTGGGAACTGAACAAGGGGGGAAATAACAAAGATATTTAGTCTAGGAGATTAGTACTCAAGACCCAGAAGAACAAATGTTTCTGTAAAAGTAATCATTAAATAGTTATTTATTTACTATTCACTGTGTGCCTGGCTCTGTGTAGATATGCTAAACTGTTTCCACATGCTACCTCATTTAATAATCTTTTAGATTTATTGATTTTAGAAAGAAAGGGAAGAAAGAAAGAAAGAAAGAAAGAAAGAAAGAAAGAAAGAAAGAAAGAAAGGAGGGAGGGAGGGAGGGAGGGAGGGAGGGAGGGAGGGAGGGAGGGAGGGAGGGAGGGAGGAAGGGAGAGAAGGAAGGGGGGAGGAGGGAGGGAGGGAGGGAAGGAAACATTAAATTGTTGCCCCAATGACTTATGCATTCATTGAGTGATTCTTATATTTCAAATATATTGTTATTGATTTCAGAAATGAAGGGAGAGGGCAAGAGAGAGAGAAACATCAATGATGAGAGTCATTGATTAACTGCCTCCTATGCACCCACTACTGGAGATGAAGCCCACTACCGAGGCATGTGCCCTGACTGGGACTCTTAACTGGTGAGCTCCTGGTACATGGGTTTACACTCATCATTGAGCCACACTGGGTCGGCCTTAGGTTATTATATGTGTTCTGACTGGAGATTGAACCTGAAACCTTGGCATATTGGGACAATGCTCTAACCAACCAAGCTACCTGACCAGGAATCATTTAATAATTCACCACAATTCTATGAAGCAAATACCAGCACCTCATTTTCATTTTTCATTTTTTTACAGATAAAGAAGAGTTATGCCATTTGCCCAATATCTTATATATAGGAAGTGGAAAGCTCACTTCTGACTCAGGTTTGCTCACTCTAAAGTTCATGCTGTTATGACTTCACTCGCCTGTGTTTATGTGAAAATGCACCATTTATGTTGGGACTATCGAAACACTGAACTCATGTAGGGGAGGATGGAGTGGCTGAGTATGGAAATACATGGAATACAGGTTACTTGAAAGAAGTCCACAGTCAGTTGGTAGGGAATAGAGCCAAGAAGAAAACTGAGAATACTTCCTGAGAGCCTGGGAGTACAGCTGTGGCCCAGAGGGAAGAATTTGGATATGGGGTGAAATAGCCCGCCTATGAGACTTAATCCATGTCTGCCTTTTGGGGCCACCATGAAAGTCCCTTCACTCCGCCATGCCTCAGTTACTAAATCCTAAAATGACAACTCCAATTGCCCTTTTTCTACTAATCCTACTGCTACTATTATCACCACTGTCACCAGGTGCTGGGACCTTGCTAGGAGCCAGGCAAAGTGCTGAACACACCCTATGCATTGTCTTACTAAATACCCGCAAAGGGTTGCCGTTAACCCAGTTTTAAATCTAAGAAAAGTGAGGTTCAAAGAAGCTAAGTAACTTATCTTTGAACACGCTTTATAATATATAAAACACCATACATAGTAGAGATCGCTTTTACTAAAAATACTGTCAGCTGAGGAGGAGGAACTGGCCTTTCATCTTTCTAAGATGAACAGTTATCTTTCTGTTTAATGGTGTTTTTTTTAAATCCCCTTGTGACAAGCTCCAGAGGACAAATAATTTATTTCGTGTGGTGTATGGCTCTCTAAATGATTTAATTGATAGGCGGCCCATTGTCAGTCTGAAGGATATGGAAATAAAACAGACATAAGATGTTCTCTACCAAACTAATTTGTACTTTAAACACATAAATAATATTATTTTAAAAAAGTTAATGTATGTGTGCTTTCTCTTCTGCTACTCTTTGGAGGGGAAAGGAAAAAATAGTGATAATAATTATTATAATAAAATAGAAAGAGCCATCTTTTCAGGGGCCAGAAGGCCAAAAGTATATTCACAATATTACTAAGAAACTATTTGCCTTATCACTGTGCTGACACTTGCATTGGTTGTGCAAAAGCAATGGTGCCATAGCACAAATTAAGGCTGTGAAAACAAGCTGGACTGACAGTAATTGTATTTTTGGCTTGATTCCCTGTCAACTGACCATGCCAATGTTCACTGGCATGGGGGGGTGGGGGGCAGTTTCATTTTAAAAAGTCCTTGGTGAAGTAGTAAAAATATTAATTTCATTAAATCCCAGCCCTGAGTGCAAGCCCTTTTAATACTCTGCGTGATGAAATGGGAAGAACAGTTAAAATACTTTGGTTGTGCCCTGACCAGTGTGGCTCAGTTGGTCTCTTGCTTAATTCCCTGTCACAGCACACGCTTAGGTTGCAGGCTGGATCCCCAGTAGGAGGTATGCAGGAGGCAGCAGATCAATGATCTCTCTCACATTTATGTTTCTCTCACTCCCTCTCCCCTTCTCTCTAAAAATAAATAAAAAAGATAAATTTTAAAATCAATTCTGTTGCATGCTGAAGTATGGGGGTTGTCTCAAGGAAAAGCACTTGTGTGCCTGTTTGAGATGCAAGCTCAGGTGGCCCCTTTTATCCAAGGATGGCCATTTTTACCTGAAAGAATGGTGGACCAACTGCTTAAAGCTAATGTTGTCTTGGCAATAAAGGAAAAAAAGCCAGTGACTTCAAGGAAAAGACTGACAATATTTACAGCCAATAACGAATTAAAGCTTTTAAGACATAGTGCCTTAACAGCTCCCAAGAACTGTTCTAATGAGACCAATAATAAATCAGCAAGTGCGATTTATTTAAATATTAGTATATAATGAAATGTGTCAAAGATTGGGAGATCTGCAGAACTCTGAAAAATAATATTCTCCACCGCATGACCACATGATTTTACATAATCACAAATGAGTAAAAAATCCATTGAAGTGCAAGATAGACCACTGGCTGTTTAACTCAACAGAGTATAAAGCAATAATGTCTCATTTCTATAGTTCAACTAACCTTTAAAAAAAAACTACCATTTGTTGAATTTCAGGTAGCAGCAAAGAAAAAAGTCTACAATGATAACAAAAGGCCAATAAAATACCTTTTTTGTTTTTCAGCTACATTTTGGTGTGTCAGGACTATCTTCATGTATATTTCAAAGGCAGATTGAATGTAAAGCAAATATGAGAATCCAACCGATTTCTCTTTAACCAGATATTAAAGATATATTATAGTTAGGAAAATACAATTATTTTTCATGACACTTTTATTAACATGTAACAAGTATATTTTTATTTTTTTAAATCAATTAATATGTAAACAGTTATAATATCCTCAACTGTAATTTGCTAAATGGTATGTATATATTATGATAGCACTTACATAAATCAAAGCTTTTTAAGAATCTTAATAATTTTTCAGAGATTAAAAGGATCTGAGAACAAACAGCTTGAGAATTGGTGGTATAAGGAAATAAATAATTGTCCAAACATTTGTCCAAACTGCCTTTGGGCGTGCAAATCCATATACAACCTTACTGTGGAGCCATTTAATTGATCAAAACTATTAAAAATGTAGGTAACTTTAACCAACAATTTTCACTTTTAATAGTTTATTCTTTTTAAAAAATGTATTTTATTGATTTTTTACAAAGAGGAAGGGAGAGGGATAGAGAGTTAGAAACATCGATGAGAGAGAAACATCAATCAGCTGCCTCCTGCACACTCCCTACTGGGAATGTGCCCGCAACCAAGGTACATGCCCTTGACCGGAATCAAACCTAGGATCATTTAATCCTCAGGCTGATTCTATCCACTGAGCCAAACTGGTTAGAGATAGTAGTTTATTCTTAACAAAGAATCGTGAATTGGTAAAGACATTAACTTACTAAAATAAATACAAGTACATTATATAAGACCAAAAACACCTGCAAATATCCAGGGTATTGTTTGCATAAATTTTAGTATCCCCTCAGGATGGAATATCATACAATCAGTAAAAAAATATTTTAAGATAACTTATGGCATTGAAATGTTAATAATATATTGAATTTAGAAATGATATAATACAGTAGCTATAAAATAAACTTATTTTGAAAATCTAGATTTAGAGGATTAAAAATGGCAACAGAGTAAGTGGATGCTGCATGGACATGCTCCCAGGAAAACCTAACATGGAAACTTTCCCCTCCTTCATATATTTTCACGTTACATTTTCTAATATATTTGTAAATGTTAGTAATAAATTTTAGGGGGATTATGGATGATGGTTTTTTGTTAGCATTTTTCATCTTTTGTGTTGTCCAAATGTTTTACAGAAAATGCATTATTTTTACCATAAAAAGTTTACAAAAATGTGGTAGATGAATGATGACTTTTGTATTTTTTTTCTTTTTGATCTCTCATTCCTGAGCTTTGAGAGAAGAGAATAGAGAGAATATATGAACCTATGGAGAGAAGAAGAAAAACAGTGCATTACTGGGGCACTGGGTAAATGGTATGAAAAGGCTAGGCTAAGAGAATTGACTTTTATTAATGACATGATGGCTCATTTTATTATTTGCAGGGTTGAAAATGTGAAACTGGAACTTTTTTGTACATCAAAAGTGGTTGAATAGTAGCATTTGTATATTGTTCAAACTAAATAGTTCATCTATACTAATAATAGAGGAATATGCAGATTAGTCAGGATGCCATCACGTAATGGCCAATCGGGATAGGGGTAGGAGCAGGGGCAGGGCCGAGGCAGAGAACTCTTAGTACACCTGCACCGGGGGTCTGCAGGGTGCAGAGAGGAAGGGAGAGGAGATAGGCAGTTAGGGTGATTAGGCCAGCAGCAGAGAGCAGATAGGTAGTTAGGGGATCAGGCTGGCAGGGGAGAGCAGTTAGGCAGTTAAGGGGATCAGGTCAGCAGGGAGGGCAGTTAGGGGCTTCAGGAAGGTGAGCAGATAGGAGCTAGTGGTTCCTAATTGTGAGAGGGATCCTGACTGGAGAGAGTGTAGGCCAGGCTGAGGGACCCTCCCCATTCTGTGCACAAATTTTATGCACTGTGTCTCTAGTTTAATATAATAGATTATTCCCATATGCAGTTGAGGAAATGAAAATCTAAGGTTGAATAACTAGCTTGCAGTAACACAAGCCCATGTTTTTGTAAAACAGATCTTCCTTTCTCCAAAGTTTTCTCTTAGACCAGCTTGAGGGCATGATATTCTGAATAGTCACATGAGATATTTTCAAACCCAGAAGATTACATGCAATTTCATTCTAGAAAATCTTTGTCTGCATATCTAAGATGGTGAAGAACCCCCCAGATAAATAAGGTAATTAAAACTATCTGATGTGCCCCAGGTCAATAATTAGTTTAGCTATTAGTAAAGTTTGTAAACAAAAACATGATATTTAGTTACAATAAATGTATTATAAATTAACACCAGATAAATTTTCAATAATCCATCACTTGGTCTATTCCAAAAATAACTTTGAGACTCTGTTTAGAAGGGGAAAGTAATCTATGGAGTTCACCAGCCACCTGACACCACTCCTTTAAAATAAATAAATAAATAACCTTAAATAAAACAATGTTACATAAAAATGTCAACTGCGTTTTGGGTAATAAAACCAAAACAGGATCCCAGTGAAGGTAAGGATAAAAAAATACCTTAAGAAAAAAATAATTGGAAGGACATACCAAAAGGAAAAATATTGGTCACAAAGTAAACTCAGAATAGAGTCAACCTCTTAAAAAAAATGTGTAAGAGACAAAATTAACAATAGACAAACCCTATTTTAATAGAAGACGTAATTAAAAAAATAAAGTTGAAAATTCTGAAGCACACTCTAAATGTTAAGCCATAAAGGAATAGAGATGACCTAGAGAAGGGAGAAATGTAAAAAAAAAAAAAAAAAAAAAAAACTTGGATGAAGCTGCCCCAAGACCAGCTGGGTGATTATTTTGGATATAACTTACTCTAGGTATGACCAGGAGAAGCAAGAGCTGCAAATAGAATTGAAAGAGGATGATATTAATATTTTACTGGAATGATAAGTTTCAACCTAGGTGAGAAAAAAAAACAAAATATAGGTTTTCCTACCAATGGGTGACCCTTTCTCATTGTTGCAGACCCACAGGAAATGTCCTTCTGTCTTCTCAGCCTTGAGGGCTTCTCTTATTGGACTGGTGGACTTTCCCCGGGACTCCACGGTATTCTGAAGAATAACTTTTTCTTAACTCATTGTACTTTTTAACACTTTAAGTTTTCATCAATAGATCAGCTCTCCCCTGACTTGGTTTGTGCTTCCCATAACACAGTGTTTTTCTAAAGCAAAGCACAATTAACCTCAATATAATAATTTCTGTACACACCCATCTTTTCCCCTAAGCAGTAAGTTCCTTTGGGGCAAAGGCCATATCCAGTTCATTATAGCAAACATTCTAGTTGTTCCCCCATATCTGTTTTCTTCTTTAACTATAATAGAATATTAAGTTTTAGCTAAGCACACAATCACCCAGAATTAAAACTATATTTCTCAGCCAGTCATCGTCGTAGCTAGGAGTAACCACATGATAAAAGTTTCATACAGTGGAATATGAGGGTTAGTTATGCATATATTTTCTGGGCATTTCCTCTCTTTTGCCAATCTATATTTCCACTAAGTATCCTATAAATATGGTGGTGTAGCATAGAATATTAGTAACCACCAACCCTATATGGGGTCCTCTATATTTACCATCCTCTGTTACCAATAAGCTGGGATCATGTGATCATTTCTTACCAGCAGAATGTTATCAAAGCATGCGTTATGTCACTTGCAGAAGGAGCCAATTATCTCCCAACGTGTCTTCTCTATTTCTCTTCCCTTGTCATAGTGACCGGGCAGTCCACTAGTTCCAGATATACAGCAATGAGAAAGACCTCGGAGCCCATATAAGGCAACTCAGATTTGAAGCTTACTTGTCTCTGTGGTACAGCCTGTTGTTTGACTGGAGTAAATAACAAACTACGTTGAGCCATGACGTCAAAGTCAACACCTCAGTGGTAAGAGAGCCACAGTATAGAAGGACTCTGGGTCCTTGACATTGTAGAGATGGCATACCACTTCTAAACAATGTACTTCTGAGCTTTATGTGAGAAGTAAATACCCATTTTGTTTAGTCCACCACTAATTTAGGTCAAGTTTCAGCAGTCTAATCCATTCTAATACCTTTCCATTTCTCATAGTGTCTCTTCTGGTATCTCAGTTATCAGAGATACTGAATTAAACATTTGGTGAATTGACATTGAATAGATGAGATGACAGCATGACAGGGTAAATGGAGTTTAAGCAAGAGCAGATTGCAGGGTAGTCCACTGAAGAGGAAACATTATTTAAAAAGTCTAAAATTCTGGACAAACTTTCCAGGCATTTCCTGACATATCAATTGGGAAATATAGTCCTAAACCAGAAGTGCCATCCTGTCAGCCTACAGATCTAATCACACCTACAGATGGGTTTTGTTTGGCTTGCACTACACTTTTTTTTAAAAAATGTGAATTAGTTGCCAATGTTCATAAATAGAGTTTACATGGAAATCTATATTTCTGGCACCTTTTGAAAAAATATGGCAAATTAGGGCATATATTCTTGTAGGGTAACACACTGGGTAAGACTATTTTAGCAGGGAAAAGCGTAACCAGTTAATAATGACTTTGACAGTGTCTCTCTGACACTGAGGCTATGTGTCTACTGCCATCTAAATCAGAGTACTAGCTTTCTTGCTTTGCAAAAACTTGGCCTGTTTCCAAAGGGAATCTTACGCATAACTGCAATTGAGAGTCTTACCTAAGACATTGAAACACATGCCTTAGACATTTGTTTAACAGGTAAGATCGTAGGGCACAAGGATTGAACAATTAGAGAAAAAAAAGGAAGGGGGAGATAACAACAGAGTAGTACTGCCAAGAGAGATCTCAGACAATAAGTATCGTGAAGGTAAAAGGCATGTATTTGAGCAAGTGTGATGAGAGGACAATGGTCCCAGTAGGCATATGACCATCGTATTCTCTGCCTGTTCTCTTAGCCCCACCAAAAGATGAAGTGGCCCCCAGACCCCAGGTCTAATGTAAGAACCATATGCTATTGTGCTGCTTTGAGCCCTGCTCCTAGATCTTGATAGAATTCTTGACAACTAGAATGGTGATTGGTGCTTCTCCAAAGACTTGAAAGATTGAGAGGAAAATAGATAGTCCATACGTCTCCCCCCATTCATCTTGGTTTCAATAAGAAATGTGATGATGAAAGGTGAAATACAAGCAAAGACAAAATGAGGTTGTAAATCAAACACTTTCTTGCTTTCCTTGCTCAGAAAAGCCTGTTGAGTGCTTAAGAGAGCAACAGAAAGCACAGGATGTGGAAAGGGAGAGAGGGAGGGGACCAGCATTGAGACAAAGGGAAAGTTGTATTGTTGTGTTTCAGCTTAATCTCTTGGTGTTGGTGGGTGTAGAGCCCCAGATGTTAGAGCTAATGCAATATGCATTAGTTCATCACATTGGGAAATCTTTAGTCCCCGCAACAAGGAATTAATAAACCTGGTAATTGTGTCATGTCTGTAATATAGGCTAGGAAAAGAAGTTGTGTAAATCATTTGGTAAACGTGCATGCCCAGATAGCATGTGTTTCTGAGGCCTTCCGTAGGGATTGACCCAAAAGGTTGCCCAAGCATTTCTTCCCTTCCACTGGGCCCTCTTTAGGGGGAGCTGGGTATGAACCAGAATGGTTATTTTTCCAGTGTAGCATTGGCCTTCAATTAATAGCATATAAAACCGATTCTCTATGCTTTATTTCTTAACAAACCCTCCCCAAAACACGAGTTCTCTAAGGTAATCAGAGATAATCACAAGCTTGCCAAAATGTTCTTTTCGATTTTCTAAACATTAAAATCAAATATGGTTCAGTTTAGCTTTTAAGAAGCTCAGCTTTTTAAAAAAATAAAATAAAATGAACAACTAAGCAGTTGTCTACAGCATCAGGACACTAAATATGTATCCAGAATGACATATGCAATATGCTTTGTAAAACATTTCTGAATTTCTCTTCTGATTTTTCTGCAGCATGTTGAAGGATATGAAATTTTAAATTATTGTCACATCATGATCATTGATTTTTTTGTACCTCTTCAGGGTGCTCAATTCCACACAGAAGTATGGATGTGGGAGAAGTAAAAGAAATTTGAGAAGTGAAGGGAATCTGAATAGGAAGTGTCTTGAGGACAGAATCATATTTACCACAATTGCATCAATTTATTTGCTGCTGGAAGATTTCTGTATTATTTAGTATGGTAAGTTGTGTAAGCTTGAGTAAGCCTAAAGACAATAGAAAACTATGCCTCCATATGTACTCAAAGTAATTAGTCTCTTAGAGGCTGAGGACACAACAATTTGAAGGTGCTACATATCACAATCAACACAAACTATTATTGACTGTATCAGCTTGGATGAACCCTTTATCAGGATTGTCTCATGCTAGTCAGAAAACTAACATATTCATATTGCTATATATATACATTCTGTCATCAGTAAGTTTTGGAAGGAAAATCCACCCCCCAGAGTCTTGCTAACATTATCTTGATTTTGCCTCTTTCTAGCTTGTGGATCCAAGAGGGCCAAATATTTTTTTAAAGTATATTTTCATTGATTTTTGGGAGAGAGGAAGGGAGAGGGATAGAGAGATGGAAATATCGATGAGAGAGGCACATCAATTGGCCACTTCCCACACACACCCCATTGGGGATCAAGCCCACGACCTGGGCATGTGCCATGACCAGGAATTGAACCATGGCCTCTTGGTTCATGGGTCCATGCTCAATCACCGAGCCACACCAGCCAAGGAGGATTTTTTTCTTGTATGTCGACCAGGATAGTTTTATTTGTAGCAGCTCTTAGGGCACTGTGCTCCGGCCACTTCCAACTGCAGTGCTGCAATCAGTAGCCATGTCTAACGTAGGTAAAGAAAAGGGAATACTGTGGCACAGTCTCTGAGAGTTTGTCAGCCTGTCCTTCTGAATTCATCACTTTTCACTTTCCAGAGACTCTCCAGTTGACTCTTAGCTCTCTCCTTTGTGAGATTCCTTTTGCTGTGAAATGTTTGTGAATCCACACTTTTCACTCAAGTAATAGGGAGCTTAGAATCTTCTTAGAAAGCCTGACACTTCTCAGTCAGACCCTCAGTACTCTTTCATAACTTCAATACCTTATTCAAACAACAAAGATCAGCTTCTTCAGTCATGTGAAATGTGATAATGTATCTTTACAATTAGTCTAAAAAAATGAATGAAAGAAAGAAATTGTCTAAGGATCTGGAAAATCGTTTTAACTCTGAAGTGTAGACCTGGCTAGAGCTGGAGGAAAATGGCAGAAGAATAGAAAAAGCAAGAAAATAAAAGGGGAGTTGACTGAACTTCACATGTTAAGTGGCAAAGAAGCCAATGAGGAATTTGACTATAAGAGTGAAGACTATATATATATATATATATATATATATATATATATATATATATATAAATTGATGTGCAGTGGCTTGTGTAATTCTGTCTGGGGAAGGAAGAAGTTGAGATGGCTCTACTGTATTCCCTTAAAATGATCATTAGTATAAAAAGAAAAGTTGGAGTTACTGACTTATTAGAGGGTATGAAATGGGACTATGTATAAAGGGAGAGAGAGAGAGAGAGAAAAGAGTGAGAGAGTAAGAAAGAGAGAGAGAAATAGAGAATGCAAGGAAATGGCGTATGCAACTATAGAGGCTGAGAAGTACCACAATCTGCCTGCCAGCTGGAGACCCAGGAAGGATAGTGGTGTCATTCCAGTCTGAGCCTGAAGGCCTGAGGAGCAGGAGAACTGATGATGTAAGTCCCAGTCCAAAGGCAGGGAAAGACCCATATCCCAGTTCAAGCATTCAGGCAGAGAAAGCAAATTCTTTCTCTCTTTGCCTTTGTTCTATCCAGGCCCTCAGTACATTGCATGATGCCACCCACATTGGAGAGGATGTCTTCTTTACTCAGTCTGATTCAAATGCTAATGTCTTCTGCAGACAGACAGACATGCCCAGAAATAATGGACAACCAAACACTGAGCACCTCATAGCCTAGTCAAATTGACATGTAAAACTCACCTTCACACATATTAAAAGAATAAACTGTAGACTGGGGAGGAAAGGCTAGATATGTGAGGTTAAATGGTTTGGATCAACATCCTAGGAAAAAATATCGAACTGTGAAGTTTTAAAACAGGCCTGCACATTGTGCTCAGGGAAATGAGTTAAATAGTATGTGATTCTGCTTATATGAGGTACCTGCAGTAGTCAAGCTCATAAAGGCAGAAAGTAAAATGGTGGTTGCTAGGAGCTGAGGAGAGAAGGAGAAAGGAGAGACACTGTTTATTGGATATAGAGTTTCTGTTTTGCAAGATGAAAAGAGTTCTGGAAATGTAAAGGCGGTGGTGAATGCACAACGATGTGAATGTACTTAACACTACTGGACTGTGTATTTGAAGAAATGGTTAAATGTTAAATTTTATGTTATGTGTATTTTATCATAATATAAAGTTTAAAAAAATTTTAAAGCCTGAAAATTACATGGCATTCCCATAGAAAGAGAGGGTCTAGTTTTTCACTATTTAATAAGGGCTGGTACTAGTCTGAGTGACTTATCTTCAGAGGGCTAGTTCATGAAAAGGGGTACAACATCTCTCTCTCTCTCTCTCTCTCTCTCTCTCTCTCTCTCTCTCTCTCACACACACACACACACACACACACACACACACACACTTTCTCACTTTCTCTCTATCAACATGTACCTTTGGGACCCTGAGCCACAACAGAAAACATTATACTGGAGAGACCATGTCAAAAGAACATATAGAGAAATAAGGTGGACAAACCCCAACTTGACTGAGTCACCAGGCAGCTTCAACCTTCAGACATGAAAATGAAACAAGCCTTCAGTGTCCTGGTCACCACTGTCTTATCCCACTATGTAGAGACTCCAACTGCCTGGCTGAGCTCAGTCAACTCCAGGACCATTAGAAATAATAAAGATAAAACAACATTTTTTTGTTTGTTTTAAGCCACTAAATTGTGGGATGGGTTGTTAATAATAATAAAGAACCTGAATTATCTTTAAATCATCTTTTTTTTTTCCCTTTCTGGGCCTCTTTCTGCTCATCAGCTGTAGAAGGAGGCCATCTCTAAACGTCTTAACAATTCCAAAATGCAGTGAAGAATCTATGGCTGAAGTTGAAGCTGATGCCGCTGGATAATATTTGAGATAATTCTCTGATTAGATCATCCCCATATTGTGCCTCTTTCCCTTCTTCTCTCTCAAAGAACAGACTTGCTGTCTAGCATTGCCTCAGGGGATGAGTGTTGCAGGCCTGGAACCAAACCTAACCCTTTAGAAAAATTACATGCATTTTGAGAAGGTGAAAAGAAAAAAAAGCAAAGTACCATGCAGGAAAAGCAGAGTATCTTGAGAAAAATTTTAGGAACAGGAGAGAGACACCCCTCCCCAACTAGAAAATTCCTCTGGACTAAAGTTGGGGTGGAAAGAAAGAAGGCTCTGAAGGTCATGCAAGCAGAAGGGGCTGTGGGCATCTCCTAGGCAGCAGCCTGAGGAAGGAGTAAGTCTCCAGAGGATAGTGGGATGCCTGGACAGTGGGGTTCTGGGGGGCCTTGAGATAGACACCCATGTCCCAAGCCTGACATGAAGCCCCAGAGAATGATCAAGCAAGAAGGCCCTAAAAGTCAACATAAGTTGATTTATAAAAAAAATAAAGAGATGTGATTTTTCTTGTCTCCCTCTGTGAAGAATGATTCATATACCACCCTGGGAGTTAGATGTGATCAGAGATATTTCAGGAGCTGATGAGTTGAGCTTCCAGGATATGGAGGATTTTTGCTGGTTTGGGAGAGGAGTGAGATTGTTCTTGCCTGAAAGCGAGGGTAATGAAAGTCCGGGAGAAATAGGGAAAGAAAACAGAGTGTGCCTTTGAAGATGGTCTTTTCCAACCATATAGGTTTCTGTAAAGGAAGGGGGAAAAAAGAAAGTGTGAGAGAGACTGATTAATGGAAGTGTGTGAGAAAGACTGATTAATTGGGGGCCATGAAAATACAGCCACACCAGTGCCCACTTCACAAATGGCCACACAGTGTGGAAAACTGAGACCTTTTCCCTCTCATCTGGATAAAACAATTTTGCTGCAAGAAAGAAGTGGGAGGCAACACCGCTGAAGGTTAAGGAGGCACGAGCAGCAGTGACAAGGTGGGGTTCTAGAACTGTGGGCTGCATTAAGACAGAGGAGCAGGGCAGAAAAATCCAAAAAGCACAGCTCACGTGTTCATGTGACATTTTCCTGAGAATCTCCAGAGTCATTTAGATGAGACTTTGAGAGGGTGGAGTTTTTAAGGTCTGCACATTGAGACAAGATACACCAATAATATTATTTATTTGCCATAAAAGTGACACAATATTACTTAGAGAGTGATAAAGTCTGGGAAAATTCAGGTTCCAAAATCAATTTTTTTTTGGAATCTAGAATGAGCATTCTAAAACAATTCTATGATCTAATTGGCAACAACCAAGCTTCTGGTAGACCACTGTGCAAATCTAATTCTATGATTCTTGGTAATTGAGAAATTAAGTTTAGTCAGAAAGCTTCATTTCCCTCTATTTCTTAAACCATGATCTAAATAAACACTGCCTTTGAGAATTAATCTCTTTCCTACATGCACTTGTAGAAGTTGATTTTTTTATTCATAATAGCAATTATCAGAACCCGATTTGGGTTAGTCTTATGTTGGTGGCTGACTCCCCAAGAGACTGTGAACTCCTGAAGAGCAGTGACCTCGCCCTTTTCTTTGTGTGCTTCTCACTATCCTCCTTCGAGTCATCCATTCACTGAAAACATATACAGCATATCTGTTTTGTGCCCAGCACTCTGCTCAATAAATAATTCAGAGAATTGAAAATTAAAAGCTTCTCATTTGTGGTAACAAAACTATTAGGAAAGCTAAGCTATTTCTCCAAAAATAATTTTTAAAGAAAAAGTACAGCCTGGCTCAGTGATTGAGCATCGACCTATGGACCAGGAGGTCACAGTTCAATTCCTGGTCAGGGCACATGCCTACCCAGGTTGCAGGCTCCATCCCCAGTGTGGGGCTTGCAGGAGGCAGCCAATAAGTGATTCTCTCTCATCATTGATGTTTCTCTCTCTCCCTCTCTCTTCCTCTCTGAAATCGATAAAAATATTTCTAAAAAGAGAAAATAAAGCAGTTATAAGAGATCTGCCTAATCACATTTAAATATTATATTTAGGACATTTGCCTCAACGTTTGTTCATAAAGAGAAATGGACCTACAATTTTCAGGTTTTGTGCTAACTGGTATTTATATAAGATTATAATAGATTTACATATTATGCTGAAATCATCGCTTTTTTGTGATCTCAATGTTTATACTGCAGGAATCTGTTCTTTTAAGTTTAGTATAATTCATGGGTAAAATCATTTAGGTCTAACATGGGAAGAGTTTGGAAGTTATCACTGCTGTCCTCACAAAAAACAAACAAACAACAACAACAAAAAAAAACTGACCCAACTGAAAATCAATGACTCTTGGATACAACAGAGAACTGAGGTCACAAGGCAAACCACTGAGATCCCAAACTGGAGAGACAGAAAGATGAATATGGAAAGTATCATAGGTGATTGGGAACAGAACCCACTAGAACTAGGAACTGGTAGGAACATATAAATGGCAACTGACCAATTACTGGAGACTGAGCATGGACTAGCTCAAGAAATATTAAAACACACACACACACACACACACACACACACACACACACACACACACACTGGAGGCCCAGCATTAGGAGACTCCTCACAATTCTGAGGATTTTACCCTCAAGAGCTTCACCAGCTTCTCGCTGTGAAGATCAGAGACAAATCTCCAGGTGCTTCTGGCAAAGGGAGAAGAAAAGGAACCATTATGGAATATCCCCAGGGCATTCTGTTCTCCTTCACAAAGACCTCCCTTCAAGGGAAACCATTTTGCTGGAACCTACCTGTCATCTACCCAGCCTGAGCTCTCAGGCTGCCCTCCACTGCTCCAGCAAACAACCAGGACCAACTATCTCTGTTGACAATCACATCCATGTCCCAGATGACCTCCCCGTTCACCTTCTCCCTTACCTCAGTCCAGAGGGGTTGGAGCCACCAATGGTATGTGCCTTTCAGTAACCTAAGCTACCAAGAAGTTGAACCAAACTCTCTCTGTTGATACAGATAACCTTTAAGGTGTCTTCCCTTCCCCAAAGGGGGAACATTAAACTTTACTGTGCTCTGAAAACATTTCTAAAAAATGAAAAGATGAAGAATATACTATGTTAATATTAATCAAAGAAAACGGAAGTGGCTATATTAATAGCAGATAAAGCAGATTTCAGAAGCAAGGATACTTTTTCAGAGATAGTTATTACATAGTGATAAAAGGATCAATTTTCTAAGAACACGTAATAATCCTTAATGAATATGAGCTGAACAACAACGCCTCAAAATATATGAGGCAAAAACCAATAGACTTGAAGGAGAAATAGACAAATCTACTATTATAGTTGGAGACTTTGATGCTCCTATATTTGTAATCAACAGATCCATCAGGCAAAGGTAAACGCAACTGCCCTTGGCTACTGTCCTATATTTAACTCCCACCAGCACCAATTCCAGAAAGTCCTGTCTTCTATCCTCCTCATCTGCAAAATTTTACTTCACACTACAGCATCAAGAATTATGATGGTTTGAACTATATAAGACCTCACAAATCTATAGGTTTGTAGATATCAATAATCAATGACCAAGAATCTATGTTTGTAGAAATCTGACCAATGACTGAGTTATGTCAATCCCCAAGAAGCCCTGGGCTTGTTCTCAGATGTGCTTTGTGTTCCACTTGAAGCCATTATTTGATTATTTTCACATGTATAAATATTAAACAGTATAAATTATACTGTTCTATGCATCTTTAAATCGAATATCTGATACCAAAACTTTTGATTTAGGGAGGAAACAAATCCCAGGACAGGAGACAAAATGATCTCTGCAATAGCACTGTCTGTTTTCAGCCTATTTTACCTTGAAGATTTTTACATTAACATTACTTTTTAAATTTTTCTTATGCTAAAAAAAAAATGCTCTTGAAAAGTGCACCATCTGTGCTTTGTCTGATTAGCTGGTCCAAATGGAATGGATGTCAAATTCTAAGTCTCTTTTATTTTTATGAAAATAAAAAGAAGCTTCACTTTTAACTCAGCTTTATGACTGAATCAATGAGAAGTCATCTACTGCATAATCTTCCCCCTAGAAAGTGATAAATATTTACAGTATATAATGAGATTTCATGTCAAAAATTGATGGTATTTATTGTGTTTTAATAAAAGCAGATTTGAAAACATTAGTTTTATTAAACAAAAAAAAACAATATTGTTTTAAAAAATGCCATTTTCATATTTGCTTTTCCTGTGGAGACTTATATACAAAGGCAGACTTTTAGCTAACTATATTACTATGGAAATCAGCTCCAACTGAATAGAAATAGTACAAAATAATGAAAACACTAATACATCTTTACACATTGTATTATTCATCTATCAATTACTTTCCCTTTTGTGGGGCTCGCTGTTCCAGGTTTGGCTGTTTAACAGTCGTATT
Source organism: Vespertilio murinus (assembly GCA_963924515.1). Classification (NCBI taxonomy): domain Eukaryota; kingdom Metazoa; phylum Chordata; class Mammalia; order Chiroptera; family Vespertilionidae; genus Vespertilio; species Vespertilio murinus. The sequence goes on along the minus strand of OZ004715.1, from coordinate 20,227,929 downwards.
TTTTCCAATATTTATTCTCAATTGCTTTTCTCAATCTTGATCCTAAGAATTAACTAAAAAAGAATATTTAAAAGGTCATGTTGTCCTTTCTTGTGCAAATCTGGGAGATAATGCTGTTACCAACGCATTTTCTAATTTTTTAAGTAAATGTTAAGGGGAACATTGGGTTCTTTTATGAAAAGATTTTCACAAACAGGTAAAAAAAACACAGATTTTTCTTCACCTGTCTAGGTCCCCTAACTCTTGAGGAACTGGGTTCAAAGGGATCATCTCTCACCTTGGTTAGAGGATCATCTAAAACTCTTGAATTGTAGAAGTTACATCTCTCCCACAGTGAAAAGGCTGCTAATGGTCCCTACAGTCAGTGATGAAAATGTCTGGTCACGAGTGACTCTGCCTCTGAGATTATTACTCAAATGCCTTTAAGCATCTAGTATGAAGTAATAGATGTTTGGTGACTGCCACAAACTGGAAAGTGCAGGCTCACACAGACCCAGGATTCACACTTTGAAACAGCAGTGTGCTGTCCAGAGAAAACACACCTGGGTGTTAAGTTCAGCCAATGGGGCACCAGATTGTCATCCCCAGACCACCCACTATGTCAGAGCTTATGGGGCTGATTCTGCCCTTTCCTGTTTCACACTCATCTATTAGTCTGCTTGTTGCACTTTGAGTTATTTATTTGTGAGAACACTCTCCCCCCAAAGTGTTTTTAGTCATTTGCTCTTTCACTGAGGTTTTGTTTTCCTAAATAGATAAGACATTTTTTTTAATTCATGTTGTTCAAAGTGAAAAGAAATATAAAGCGATATGAAGTACTTTGCTCTCACCTCTCCCTGCCTTTATGTGTCCAGTTCCCGTTTTGATTCCTATACCTTAAAGATAACTTCCATTACTGGTTTTAGTGTTTCGGCCAATCCTACCTAATAAAAGAGTAATATGCAAATTAACTATCACTTTTCTCCACAAGTCATGCCCACAAGCCACACCCACCAACCAATCAGAGCGGGTATGCAAATAAACCCAATCAAGATGGCTACAGCCACAGAGAACAGGAGGGAGGCAGTTCCTCCACAATGGAGGAAGCCAAGCTTTCCTCCTGCCCTTGCTAGCCTAAGCCTCCACTCCAGGCTACAAAGTTTCAATTATAGAAGGTAAACAAATCCAAACAGAAACAGCTGCCACCCCAGGGTGGTTGAGCAGGAGGCTTGGCTCTGCTCCAAGCTACAAAGTTTCAATTGTAGAAAGTAAATATATCCCAGATACCAGGACCTCCACTTGGGTCGCTGGGGGTGTGTGGGCGGCCTGCAAACCACCACAGGCCCCTTGCTCAGGCTGCCCCATGCCCCAAGGGAACCCCCACCCTGATCCGGGACACCCTTCAGGGCAAACCAGCTGGCCTCCATCCATGCACCAGGCCTCTATCCTATCTAATAAAAGAGTAATATGCAGATTGACCATCACTCCAACACACAATATGGCTGCCCCCTTGTGGTCAAAGATCCTGTCCCTATGTGGCCACAATATGGCCAGCAAGGGGGAGGGGCAGTTGGGAGGGACCAGGCCTGCAAGGGAAGGCAGTTGTGGGTGATCAGGACAGCAAGGGAGGGCAGTTGGAAGGGACCAGGCCTGCAGGGGAGGGCAGTTAAGGGGTGACCAGGCTAGCAGAGGAGCAGTTAAGACATCAGGCTGGCAGGGGAGTGATTAGGGGTGATCAGGCTGGTAGGCAGAAGCAGTTAGGGGCAATTAGGAAGTCAGGTGAGTAAGCAGTTGGGAGTCAGTAGTTCTGGATTATGAGAGGGCCCATCCCAGTGGGATTGGGCCTAAACAGGCAGTTGGACATTCTTCAAGGGGTCCTAGATTGGAGAGGGTGCAGGCCGGGCTTAGGGACAACCCACTCCCTGCCCCCATGCATGAATTTTGTGCACCAGGCCTCTAGCTTTATTATAATTGTATGCAAGCAGAAAAAAATATTCACAAGCACATGCACATACAGATACTCTTATACTCCCCATTACAGACAAAATATTATATTATACACATATAATTTAAAGCTATTTTTTTGAAAACTACTTTTTACTTAAACATAAATATCTGTATATAAATATACATACATTTTAGCACATGTATACTCTAGTGACATATGTATATGCATTATGTGTTTCCTTATTCCTTTATAAAGCTGCATTATATTCCTTTTAATATATATATATATTACATATATATTTGAAATATATAATATATATTACATATATTATTAATATAATATATATTCCAAAATGCATATTATAATTTATTTAACTAGTCCAATATTGATTTTCTTAAATATTCTAAGACTTATTCTAAATGAATAAGGTACAGAATTATATTATCAATTAGCTGTACATTATTATTAATGTTATTTCAACATTCTATATACTTTTTTTCATCCACTTGATCTGACATGGGCCAAAAGGGTTTAATCAATGTCTCCCACTAATGTTGTTATGTCTATTTCTGCTTCTATCACTTGTAATTTGTGCTTTATGAATGTTTGATGCACAGATATTCATAACTGGAATATGTCCATTATAAGTAACATACTGCTACACTATTAGGTTATCCTTTTTAATACTATTTGGCTGGAGTCATTATTTTTATTTGTATTTTCTAATCTACCCTTCTTAATTTTTTTTTTAATTTCCACCCTTACTTAAGTACTTTATTTTAGATGAGTCTGTGCCATAGAGCATAGAATTGAGTCATATAAACCATGTTAAAGATTCTCTGCTTTTAAAAGCTAAGTTAAGCCATTTAATAGGTGGGTTATTGATATAAAAATTATGTTCTTTGTTCCATTAAATCTTTTGTATTGAATTTTCTTTGTGGTTTTAAAAATGGCCATTTATTATAAATTTATATTTTTCACTTTTTGTGTGTTGTTTTTCTGCAATCCAAGTAATGTGGACTTTTGTTGTTGTTGTTACCTTTATCATAATAATTTTATATTAGACCCTTAGTAATGTACTTTTAACTACATCTCTAAGTTTCCCATTATGAATGATGTTTAAAAACTAGACCAGTTCCTCTTCCATTTCCCTCCCCCTTCTCTTCTCTCTTACCTGGCTCTCATTGCTATTAGTGTTTACTTTTATTTATTTTTATTTTTTAAATACATTTTTTTATTAATTTCTGAGAGGAACGGAGAGGGAGAGAGAGATAGAAACATCAATGGTGAGAGAGAATCATTGATCAACTGCCTCCTGCATGCCCCCTACTAAGGACCAAGCTAGCAACTTGGGCATGGGCCTTGACTGGGAATCGAACTGTGACCTCCTGGTTCATAGGTCTAAGCTCAAACACTGAACTATCCCGCTGGACAGTGCTTACTTTTAAAAAATTAAATGAGACAATGAGTTTGTTGATTTCTAACTTCCTTTCTTGCCTATTCAATTTTTGTTAGTTATATCATTTCTACATAGTCAAGGCACGTGCATTTACATTTCACTCTAACATCTCAATCCCCATATTCGGTCTGTATCCAGCAAGATGAAACCATCAAATGGCAGTAGAGTGACTGGCCCCTATAATGTGCTGTATCTGTTTTAACTAGCCTGTCCTCAAAGGTCTAATCCACCTTAGGGAATTCCTACTTGCCTCAGGGGGGATCTACCTCAATTATATGGCTCTTATGTTTGTGTCTATCTTCAGAAAGAATGGATGTGGGGATGGGGGTGTTTGTGTAGCTTCTATTCATTTATTTTCAGCAGAGCCAAGGAGAGGAAGGGGGGCCTAGAACTCAGCCTGGGGTTTTCTTCTGATCCTGAGTGAGAGAGCACCCTGGTACCTCCATGGCTCTCTGACTTCCATTGTTGTGGCAGGTCACTGTGGTCATTCCGTTTAACTGGCTGACAGAGCCACCTATTGTCAGAAAACCCTGACCAGAACCATCCAATCAGAAAGCAAAATAGAACCCAGCTCTGCATAACAGGACAGAAGGAGAGCTGCAATTATCTGCATTTTTTCCCTTTAAATAAGGTTTTTTTCCTGAAAGCAGGTGGAAGGATGCACCTTACAGGGCCTCTGTGATTGGCTCCCAGCCAGTCTTATGCATTTTTCACAGCTGGCATCAAGATAAACTAATTTTTTTTCTAAATTGACCCCTATTACTATCACTTTCATAGCTCATAACTAATTGATGGAATACAATTTAATACAATGCAATTAATGTTGCCGCATCCTTCATAGCAAAGCATTAAAAAAAAAAAGTTAAAACCTTAGACTCACCAGCGTGGGTTGAGGATGGAGATAAACAATAGAGAACATAACATAAACCTAAGAGGGGAAAAAAGAGTTCTAAGATACAGAAGACAGATTTCTGCCGCCTATACTGAGAGGGAAAGGTATTTTGAAAAACAAGAGAGACAACAAATGGTCAATAATTGCTTCACCAAGATGCTTCTAAGAATTAAAGAAACCTTCCCAAAAGAGGTGACATATAAGTGGAGCCATGAGGAGGAGTGAGGGAAGGAGGACACCAAACTGGTGAGAAAAGGGGAAACTATTGCGAGCAGAGGAGGATATATGAACAGGAGCAGAGGTCTGTGTAAAAGCAGATGTGGCCCCCACGATCTGACATCTGCCTTCACCTCTGTCAATTCCTACCACCACCTGACTACCTGATGCATTTATCCATGTATTTATTTCTATATCAAGTCAGACTCACATGTTTCTATGTTATGGGATGAATTATAACCCATTCCTAGCATTAATTATATCAATAGTCAAATTGCTGTAGATGTCAGACATCGATAGCCCTTTCAATATATCTTCTGTGTCTTTTAGACATACCTCCAACATTTTTTAAATATTTTCTAAGATTCTTAAACAAAGTTTCTTGAACAAATACTTCTTCAGACCTGTACAATACTTTCTTAGTTTCTTGAACAATACTTTCTCAGTTTCTTTGTACTTTTCCAGCTTTAGATTTGATAATGGTCTTTCCTCCAAAAGGCCCTGGTATTTTTTTTAGTGGCAACTGGTATTTAGGAGCCAATATATGAATACTAGCTGTGCTCATTGCTACCAGTATGTCATTGCTTTCAACCTCTTTCAGTGTTCAGAGCTAGAAAAACACCAACAAAAATACAGACATATTTCTGTATCTACCAATTTATACATTAGAAGCAAGTAATTTATCTGATTATTCCAAGTCCAGTCCAACCTCCTGTGTTTATTCTAGTTGTTCCCTTTCCATATTTGTAACTCCAACAGAGAAAAATCTGGCACCCATTAGCATCTTTGTGCAATCATAGAACGCATAGTTATTTTGAAATTGTCTATACCATTATGAAAATCATTCTTCCTAAGTCGACTGTAATATTTATTTTTAGAGAGCAAAGAGTACAATACAATACATAAATCTGAAGTGTACAATTTCATGAATTTTGATAAATGCCTGTATTTCATGTAGCTTACACTGCTATTAAGATATAAAAGTTTCCATCACTGTAGAAAGTTCTCTCTTGCGTCTTCCTGGGAAATCCTCTGTCCAATAGTTAGTGGTTCCTATTCTGAAAATGCATATATTAAAAATCTATAGAGTGTGCTTTTTTGTAGTATGCCTAGCTTCATTTGCCCGTATATTGTTTGAAAGATTCACCCTTCTTATAGTATAAGTCAACTGTTGTTGTTTTTTTTATTGCTTAATAATGTTCCACTGTATGAAAATTATTTATATATGAATTTAAAAGAAAAAATATATGTTTTTAAGAGATAGCACTGCTGAAACCAGTTTTGCTCAGTGGATAGAGCGTTGGTCTGGGTAGTGAAAGGTCCCAGGTTCGATTCCGGTCAAGGGCATGTACATTGGTTGCAGGCACATCCCTGGTAGGGGGTATGCAGGAGGCAGCTGGTTGAAGTTTTTCTCTCATCGATGTTTTTAGCTCTCTATCCCTCTCCCTTCCTCTCTGTGAAAAAATCAATTAAAAAAAAACTATTTTAAAAAACAGAGAGATAGTACAAATGCGAGGATATTTGACCTCTCAGCATCCTACCTCCCTTCTGCCTTTCTACTTTCATCCTACTTACATAATGCTGTCAATTTTAATTTCCTAAACACTATTCTCATCCTATTACCTCTTATTCATCAAAACTCTTTAATGGCTCCTGATTGTCCATATAATAAAGTCTCAACAATTTTAATCTGTCATTCAAGGTCTCTCTTGATTTCTCCCCAACTTATATTTTGAATCTAAGCTTTTGCAGCTCATTTTCATTCACCTTCGATTTTGTAGAAATGAGTTATGATAAGTCCTTGACCCTGAGACACCACTGACTAAAGAGTCCATCCCTCATTTAATACACATCCCACCCCATAGCCGAACGGATGGTACGTTTCTTTTGAAATTGATTCTATGACAACTCATGGTATTCTAGACATTGTTATTTTTTTTTAATGTAACTGGGAATTAAGGAGAGTTCTCATTGTTTTCCGTATATTTTCTGCTTTCTGTTCCTGTCTAGAACAATTTCCTCTGCTCTACATGATACATACTCAAACCATAACTGTCTAAAAATCTATTCAAATGTCTCTTGTCCTACAGATTCTGAAGAATGTTCCTCTTCATTGAGGTCAGTGTAATTACCCTACATGAACTCTCCTAGAAAAGTATTAAAACCACTCCTAGGCACTTGTCACTTCCTACTCTGGGTTGGCAACACCTTTTCTCTGCTATTAGTCTACAAGTTGAGGGCAATTCAGCATTAATTGAATATTTCGCACTCTCTTTTTGTCATGCCAACTCTAAGTTCTAAGTACAAGGCCTATTGGGTATTGCGCAATATATGTGTGTTAAGCAAACAGCTCAATGAAAAACATACAATTAATAAACCTGGGGTTTCTAGCACTTTCTTTTCATTTTGTCACTAATTAGCCATGTGACCTTAGATAATTTACTTAACCTCGCAGGGCTGAAGCCTCACATAATAGATGCAATAACGGGTGTGTGGATACTCAGTATAAACGATCAGTTCCAGACATTAGCATTGCTTCCTCTTCAGAGAAAGGAGGCAGTTGAACCTGATCTATTTCAAAAAGTCTGTAAGTAGCACTTCCCAATGATATGAATACAAGATGCTGCCTTTTTCTTTAAGTCTGTTGGCTCAAAGCATGAGATGACTAGAAACCCCAGTTATGGAAGCTGCCTCAGAAAGCTGCTCTAGGTAGTTGTGATCACCATTCTAGACAGCTTTGTCCCATGTGGACAGGTCAGATGAGACCAGAGTATTAGGAACCAAGGCTGATCAGGCCTCTCACCTGCGCTCTGACACCAAAGATGAGTTAGGTGTTATTACAGCAATATTAATCACCCAAGAGTTTGGCACAGAACTTTTTAATAAGCTAAAACTTTTATTAATAAAAGTAGATTAAAACATATTAACAGTTCAATATTTTAAAGAATCACCCTTAGGAAATAGGCATATGGTGGTTGGTGTTGGCTGTAATGATACCCCATCATTAATAAGAGAACTACAGAGTCATGAGTCCCTTATCTGTGCATTGTGGCAGATTTTTCCAGGCCAGTTCAATACGGTTCACATCAATTCACTTTAATTCACTTTATATTTGTTTCATCTCAAGGCAGCATTATGATATTATGGAAAGAACATAGTCTTCATTTCCCATCTTTGAATTCATGGACTTCAACATCAACTCCTGTGTGTATGATATTTGGCAACTTACATAATCTCTCAAAATTTTAATTTCCCCATCTGCAAAAAGAGGGTAATAACCCAGCCGGTGTGGCTGAGTGGTTGAACACTGACCCAGGAATCAAGAGATCGCTGGTTTGATTCCCAGTCAGGGCACATGCCCGGGTTGCAGACTCAATCCCCAGTGTGAGGTTACTTTTATAGATTAAGGACTGAGGTTACTTCTGTATCTCAAACTAAATCTATAAAATGAGACTAACACCAATCTTATAGGATCTCTATGAAGTTCAAAGAAGATACTAATATATTTTCAGGTTTCTAAGAGACCTCTGAATATTAATGAATATTTTTATGTGTCCCTAAAAAAAGAAAAGATGGCTGATAATTAAGGCCTGATACCATGCTTTCTTACCACGTAGAATAGTTGTTTTATAATTATTGAAAGAGATCTTTCAGGGTTGGGTTAATAAAATTATCATTTTTCAACTTTGGGTGATATATAAAAGAAATACAAGTGAAATACTGTGGTTTTGTATTCTTGATGAGTTTGACCACTATGAATTAGTTTTTTACTCTGTTTTTCTACCCAGCATCACCGTTGGTTCTATTAAGAGTGTTGTTGAAGATAAAGCTTTTAATAGATGGCTCCACCACTGTCTCCAGGAATTCTTCCAAGTTGCTGACACTCATCGTGAGTCTTCATGCTGACACTTTCTTGATCTTACCAGAAAATGTCAAATGTCAGACAACACAGAGACTTGTATTCCTTACTTAAATGGTCCTTACGTTGAAGACTGTTGGCTAAATACTCAAAGGATTTCACTTGCTCAGTCATTTACCAGGATTAACAACAAAAGTCGTGTGCATATACAAACATTGGCAGCTATGTCATAACTGTTGTTTGGCTGAGAAGGACTGTCAAAATGTTGTTGATTGTAAGATTTTTTTTCTACATTTGTTGTGTGAAAAAAGAACATGTTAGCCGAAACCGGTTTGGCTCAGTGGATAGAGCATCGGCCTGCAGACTGAAAGGCCCCAGGTTCAATTCCAGTCAAGGGCATGTTCCTTGGTTGCAGGCACATCTCCAGTAGGGGGTGTGCAAGAGGCAGCTGACCAATGATTCTCTCTCATCGATGTTCCTAACTCTCTATCCCTCTCCCTTCCTCTCTGTAAAAAAAAATCAATAAAATATATATATTTTAAAAGAATATGTTAAATTTTATCCCACAGAGTCTTTGCAAAGCTCTGAGAAGATAAAGACATATCAAAGTATTTGATAAAGATAAATGAAATAGAGAGGGGGGAAAAACTAGCATTTTTACTCATCCCAGTTTCATTATGAATTACCTGCAAGGCCTTCCTTTAAGACATGAATCTCTTTACCTATGAAATAGGAATAATCTGTGCTGTACTGATTGTATGTGACAATGCATACATGAGTGGTGGTTACCTGTACAATGTCATGCTAATGGAGGGTTGGAAAAATCCACATTGGAGCACAAAAGGAAGCATGGGTTGGGTCTCTTTGGGAAGGGCAGATTGAACTAGTACAGTTCCTCCGAAAAGTAAAACTAAGAAACCCCTAATATTTGTTTTGGCCACAAATATAACCTGTTGGAGGTGAGAGAAGATGGGAAATTTTGATCAGGAAAAAGAGAAAACAGTGTTGAGATCTTAGGCCAAAGTTGGACATTCTGGCTGGATGATAGTCTCAGACCATTTAAGTCAAAGTGGTTCTGTCTAGTGGTTCTGTCTGTCCTGGGCTGCTTGGCCACAGTGAGTCCAGGAAAAGTCATTGTGTGTGGTGCTGGGGTTTGGGGGATCCCACATCTCCATTTAACCTGAATCCAAAAGTCCCTCACTCTGAGAGGAAAACAATGGTGCCTCAGCTTTTTGGTTCTGAATTGTATCAGTTTGAACCCTCTGCCCCTCGACGTATCAAAGACTTAGAGAATGAGGCCAGCGCGCCGGAGAGAAAGCAGTCGGGATGAGGGTCACCCCTCTCCTACCCCAACTTCCACGGTTACAGAGGACCCCACAAGCTGCACCGGGCATTGCATATTTCACTTGCAATGACTGTACAACAGCTGCGTCATCGATGTTGTTGAAGATATGAATATTGCCCAGAGTGTGGCATCAATGTCCGCAGTGAGCTGCAAATGTGAATATTATGGCCCTGCCTGCATAGTAATTGGTATTATTATTGAAATGAACGGGGAAGCCACATATGGGTGAATGGGTGGGGCCGTGAGAGGGTGCAGCATGGGAGAGTAATGAGAGCTCTATTTTTCTCTTATCTGTGCCTGTTCTTTCAAAATCCCCAGCCCTGGAGGCGGAGGAAAGGGATACAGAGTGGGAATGTGGTGGGGGAAAGAGTGAAGCTGCTTACCCTCTATTGTATGGCATGCTTTTCCTCTCGGTTAGTGCCCACTCTTGTTAACTGGAATAAAGCACATCGCACATCCCCTCCCTGAAAGACTATCTGTGAGGAAAGGGTAGAAGGATACACTCAGGTGAAGGAGGTGGGGGGGGTGCAGGGGAGACACAGGGAAGAGAAACACTTCAGGTTAATTGGAGCTGAGAATATAAAATACTCGTCTTAAAGAGCGTGCTTCAGTTACGAGAAGGAAAGTGTCGTCGCGATCATAATGTTTTCTGTGCAGGATTCAACACAGCATGGGTGTTTTAAAACAAGCGGTAATCATTTCTCCTGGAGACATGAGAAGCCGCGGCTCCGGGCTCAGGACAAACGCCGGGGAGACTTTCTCTTCATTTCCCCAGGGAGACACAGCCAGACGCAGGTCAGCGGCTGAGCCCCTGGCACCAAATGGCAGAGTCAGTGACAGGGGGAAGGCTGTAATTCCTTCAACTGCTTCCCGTGTGTAGCAAGAACGCACATGGAATTCTAGGATTCTGAAAAGTAAGGAGGCAAGGCATTTCGGTTTGGGGAATCAAACTGCCTGGCTTCCCACAGGGATTGTGAGGCAAACTGGTCGACTTTGGGATCGGGAGCTAACACAACAGGGTGACAGTGATTTCGTGGGCCCGGCTGGCTCTATTCCTTCATTTAAGGACTAGGACCTTTTGGAGCCTAATGCAAACACAGCCCCAGCCTCCTTACGTAGCTTACTGTCATCCTGCGTGCGTTCAGGTTAGGTCTCTGTGCAAAGATTCATTATTTTTTACTAAATAACTCCTCTCAAATAATAAACAATGCACTCTGTAACACCAAGTTTAAAATTCTTAGACATAAAGGCAGGGAAATTGGTTACAATTGCTCACAGAGTTCTTCAAAATGGCAACACACGAGAAGAAAGAGGGGTGCCTCTCACCCTTTTTTTTTTTTTTCGAAGACCATCTTTGTTTACTTCCTTCCCAAGTATTAAGAGATTGCATGAGCCATTTGCATAGGATAACTAACATATACCACATCATTTGCACGTCTGCAAGTACACGTGAGTAACCGTAATTACACGTGACACCAATTACTCTATTACTTTGTATTAAATTATAATGGAAAATTCCACTAGAGAATTGAAGCCTAATTGCATCTTAATTTGCATAATTTTGCATATTAATTACATCTCAGATGAATAATAAATTTCAGCAGATTTTTAATTTATGCATAGACACAAAAACAAGTGGAGAAATAATTTAGGAGAAAAAAAAATACCAGCAACTATTACTTAGGGCATTCAACTAATTTTGCTTAGTTTAGCAAAACAAAACTTGGTTTGTTTAATATAGCATCTTTAGGCTGATTGCTGTTTATTGCACAATATGTCAGTCTCGAAACATAGGTGCAGACACGGCTTTTCTTAATAATAAAAAAAAAGTGGTCAATTAAAGCATTTTAAATTTGGGACGTTATATTTTGATAAAACTGTCTTGGGGATAACATTGTTTAGTTGGAAGTATCTTTAATTGTGATACATTTTTATTGAGGCTTAATTTCTGCTGCAGTTATTTAAATGCAAAGGATTACAAAAAAAAATAGAATGCAAAACTATCGTGGGGAGGGAGATCACTAACACAGTATGTCAAATGCTTCCTAATTTCAAGTCTAGGAAGTCACCCAAGATTGTTTTGGTAATTTTGCATGAACAATTCAGAGGGAGAGAGTCCATGCACTTTTTGTTTTGCAGAGAATAACAATTTATTGGAATGGCTTTTAGGGACGATTAGTATTTTCTAATTGTTTTCTTTGTTTTTCCTTGCCTGCGTGGTTCACAGTAACAGTTCCTGAGAGCTAGAGACTTCGGTTTGAAATTCAGTCACCTTTGCTTTGCATTTATCAAATACACAAAGCTATTCCTATGAGATAATTCGTGTGTTTTAGTTACGTCGCTGGAGGTGTATTGATAGTCGTAAGAAAACCCCAACGTGGGGGTCCTCAAATGACAGCAGGTAACGGAAAAATCCACTTCGCCCAACTGGCACCTAAACCCAAGCCTATGTCTTTGTACCTGCTGCCACTCTGAGAGGAGGGGGACCCTGAGCTTTGCCTCCACTGAGTCTAATACTGTGATCATTTGCTAAATTATACAAAAGAAGAGGATGACAACGTCCCAATAAATCAGGAAACTGTCAAGATCCATAAGCTCAGCCGTCATCCGGTTCCCTATGAAAGCCCTACTGGCACCCAACGTCCCCCAGTTTGCTTCGCGGCTCTGCTGGGGCAGAAACTGGGCCGGTGCCAGCCGGGTGCCCGGCCGCCTCTCAGAGGCCGTTCTATGTGTCCTGTACCACATTCATCTGGATTTCACAACGGCACCGGTTTCAAGGGCTGTGAGCAAGAATCCTTTACAGACATATGCTCCTCTTCTCCGGTTACCGTCACTGTGATCCTTTGCTATTTAACAGACAGCACTTGGAGCTGAGGGTCTGGATTTGTCTTTGTTTCCACATATTCCAATATATCCTGTGTACATCAAAATAAATAAATAAATAAATAAATAAAAAATAAAAGTTTGCCTGTTTTTAGGCAAACTAGGAGCACTGGGAACATAAAGACCGCCCGTGCTTTCTTTATTACCTGCATTTCTATTAGATACCTGACTCTGGTTTTTAGCTTCTGTGAGTCAGGCTGCAGCCCTAGCAGCACCTTTGATTACGTGAATGCTGAAAAGCTGAAATACTCCAGCTATCAAAAAATAGCACCGTATCAACGATGGCATGTGTCCCTTTACTTTTTTTGTTGTTGTTGTTCAACCCTTTTGACCAGGTTTCTTATGTGAAAGAAATTTGAGCTGGAGGAATTCCTCAGAGGACCCAGTTCTCCCAACATTTAAACAATGGTTCCCCCTTGTGGCAATGCTGGGGTACTGCTAGTTGAGGAACCGGGGAAAGTAGCATTTCTTGCAACATTAAAACGGATTACTACGAATGGTACCGTATTAAGCTGCTTGCAGATTTTATTTGGAGGGCTTCCCGGGTCTCCCGGGCCGTTCTTACCTATTTTTCAATCAGGTACGAGGACTTCTCCTTTGAGACAGAGTGTCCACATGTTAGGACTCTTTTTAAAACGTTAATGAGGGTGTTGGGGAAAATGCCTTTTAGGCTTTCATGGAAGGCTTCAGAGATGGAGGTAGAACTTCACTACTCACAGTATCCTCTCCCGAGGAAACACCACAAGCACAGAATCAAATCTAGACTATTCTTGTTCTTTGGGGCATTTTACCCTCAAACGTTCGTCGGAGAGAGGGGGAAATCTTACACACTTAACCGGTTGCTCAAAGACAGAGTCTTTCCAAGTACCTTTGATATAATGCTCTCAAAGATTTATTTTCAGTAGCATTTCCCCAGGGGCCCCCATCTTACACTCTCCAAATTACTGTGATGGAGAGCATTCTTCTAACACAGCAAACTGTAAACAGCTCGCAAATGCTTTCTTTGGGTGTTAAGCTCTGTGCCTGGATGGCAACGGCCGAGAGATGTCCCCGAAGTAGATTTTTCTTCGGATCATGTTTAATGTGAAAGTAAAGTGGTGTTAGCAACAGAGACAAGGAGCTGCTTTTGCGGTCATTTGACCAGGAGTATCTGGGGGGGATCAAGATGGATGCGATGTCTCTTAGTATACTCCAGCATCCCGGGTAATAAAAATACCTTCTTTCCATTCGACGCCAAGGATCCTTTTTAGAGAATAAAAGCATTTGTATTTGTCAGGCCACTTTCAAGCTGCAGTCCTTCTCATTCACCACAGAGTTTATTTATTTAGAAGTTTAGCGTGGGGACTGAGGTTTGGGGTGGAAATGAACACTTTATGGGTGTCGTGGGGCGGGTGGTGGCAAGAGGGCTATTTGCCAAGAAGCGAGAGAGCGGAGAGATCATATCATCACTGACACCAGGTTACTGGCTCTCCTGTTCCCAATCCCTTCCTCCCTCCCCTACCTCCAGGCACTTCAGGTTTAGTCACCACGTTCCAAGCCTCTTCACTGCACTGCCCAGGAGGCAAGGCCAGGCCCAGGCCAGCCACATCTGCATACTCCACTGACCAGCCTCCGTTTCATGCAGAAGAGCACAGGCAGTTTAACCGTTAACTTGCCACCTGCAGGATGAGTCATCTACGAAGTTCACATTAACAGAGGGAGGTTAGATGTTCAGGAAAGAGGGCCAGCATCAACGTCACATTAGCAGGAATTCCAGAATGGAAAAGAATGACGCTCTTCAAGTAGTGAACTTAAAAAAAAAATTCCTGGTGGTTTTGGGCTACCTTTGCCATGTTCACTGGGGTTGGAAGGTGTCCCTGCCACTTCCCTAGACTTCTCTCCCTGCCTTTTGGTACATGACAGCAATACAAGAGCAAATGGCTGGTGCTAAGCTCCTCCTGCAAATGCACAATTATCGGCATCTTGTAGGTATGTTTTTAATCATCGGCTGGTTTCTATAGGATGTGTGCCCGAGAACTCTTGATCTCTCCCTGTCCTTGCTTGTGCTGTGTCTGTCACTGTCGTTCTCTCGGGTTAGCAGGTGAAAGCCTAATAATTCCTTTGAGGCACATAGAAAAAGGATTTTAGGCATGAGAGGAGGTGGAATTCATCACATACACAGATGCTGGCAATGAGAGCAAGGGCCCAAGAAGATGGAAATTTCCCAAATGTGCCTTCTATGTTCAACCACCGAACCATCATATCACCATATAGTATAGATCTATATACAGACAGATAGATAGATGATAGATATACACACATATACATATATGTTGAGATATTAATATATAGATATAGATATAGATATAGATATAGATATAGATATAGATAGATATATATTGAGATATATATTCCTGGGACCCTATTCTAATTAAGACCACAACCTGGGGTTTAGCTACGGGAGACAATATGTATTTCTTACTACTATAACTTTTGGCTGACCCCTGCAATCTGTTCATCAGATTCTCTTCGATGAACTTGATTCCTGATACCTAGAGCTCAGAGCCTGTGGCTATCATGGGCTTGTGGGTCTTCAGAGTTAGAAAGCCTGGAAATGGTCTGTCTCAGCCTGCCCACTGCATGCATGGAAGAGGAAACTGAGGCTCAGGAGGACAAAACAAACTGCCCTTCTGAACGCCCAGCCGGTGCATATCCACCCCAACTACTCAAGGGACAGAAGGGAAAATCACGTGGCAATTTCCACTTTTTAAAAGAGAATTTTTAGAGGTAATCTAATTATTTTATACTGCATTAAGAAAGAGAGAGGGAAGGAAGAGCAAGCTGCCAAAATCAGCAGGGCGAACTCAATGCCTTTATTCAGCTGGTCAGAGCCTTGGGAGTGAGAGCAGGGGCCCAAGGACAGTCCAGGACCGACCCACTCTTGGCAGAAACCATTTTGAGGGGTGAGAAATCCACCCACTAGCCTTTTTCCCCCCCTCTCATCTTCCAGATAAAAACGAGTGTTTAAAAACTGTGCTAAAATTTTCAAAAACACCTTAAAAAGATTCCATTACTTAAAGTGATTTGGATAATTGTGTTCAATGGTAGCCATTATTTAAAAATATAATTAGTTGCTGAACTCAGAGAAGGAGGGAAATTTCTGCAGGTGTTTCTCATTATTTGCTATGCATACAAACTATCTGCATAAATTACCATTATTATTCCAATGTATACTAAGAGACAATAAAGCATTAGCAAGCGAAGACGAACGCTGTTGACCCACAGACTGTGAGAGAGGCCTGCATCCGCAATAATAGCGCGCTGGCCTGCAGAGCGATCGCTGCACATGTGCGACGCTTTCAGGATTGAAAGAAGCAATTTTTTCACCTGTAACAGCATTACATATGGAATGGAACGCCATCACAGGGATATTGAACATGGAGGAGGGAGCAGGGGGAAACAGCCAGGAAACAACGTGAAGAGGAGCAGTGTCTGCTCTAATTGTTTCCAGAGCTTCACACGGTGGGTATTTTGGGATATGTCTTTGAGTTTAAAGCCCCCACAGAATGCACAGATGGGTGTTTTTTTTTAAATATGTGGAGTCTTTCGAGTCTTTATCTTAGGGTGTTTCTAGAGTTTAATGGCAATTGTCAGCGCTGTCCAACATAACTTCCTGCAATGGTGGAAACTGTCCGCACAGGTCAGCACCACCGGGCACACGTGGCTATTGAGCACTTCAGATGTGGCCAGTGCAACAAAGACACTGATTTTTTAATTGGATTTTAATAGATTTAAATAACCACATGCTGAATTGGACCTCCAAGGACAACTTAATGTCACTGAGTTGTCCCTTGTCAATAAAAATAGTAACTAATACCTCTTTGAGTATTTACCATATACCAGGCACTGGTCTAGCATTATCTCACTTAATTGCCACAACAGATTTATGAGGTTGGTACTTTTATGACAGGGGAGACTGAAGTCTATAAAAATTAACCCACTTATCTTGAAGTCACCAAAGTAGCGTGTGAAGGCGTTGGCATATAATTTAGACAGTCTGACTCCAGATTCCCCCCCCCCCAATGGAACTCTTGTTAAAATGGCATCGAGAAACATGCCATGCCATTGGATTCACTCTAGTTATCCACAACGAGTCAACTTCTATAGGCATATAAGAGGCGATCAGATGATCAATGAATGTTAGAGAAATGTGTGGCATCGGAGGAAAGATGACCCAAAGATCACTCCAGTCTTACTATCGATAAGATAGAATCCCATAGGAGCTGAGTTCCAGTCTATTAGTCAGTGGTTGGAAAACCTAGAACCAAGGCCATTGAGACACAAACACACAAACACACACACACACACACACACACACACACACACACTCAGCATGCCACATAGTAAACATGCATAAAGTGGTGAATTTGCACCCCAGGGTAATCTGATGCAGCAACCAAGAAGGAAGACATGTTGGGGCCTGATGGTTGGCTGGCAAAGAAATTAAAAACACTAACTTGGAAATGAAAGCAAGTTATTGACAGTTTAATGCATAATTCTGCTTTTTATTTATCATCCTTGCTTTGCATGAGTAATGCTCCACAGGTATACCCCAGCCTCCTGTAGTTCAAGAATTCACAAGCCTCCTCACGCTTAAGGCTCATCCAAGAAAGGAATGATGGATGCTAAAAGGGTGGTCAAGGAAATAAGGAAGACAGAAAGTTGGGTCAGCTTATTTATATCTCAAGGTGCAGTGGGTATTAGTAAAAAACCCATGTGGAATCCTGCTGCTGTAGCCTTTGCAGTACTCCTGGAATCCATGTAATCTTTCTGCAAGTTCTACACCTCTACTGACTAGACAAGTAGCGGTATAGAAGCCCTTTGGACTAGAGGGGTCCAGAACATAGAAGAATACTTCCTTTTGTTTCTTAACTGTGTATCAGGCATTGTGCACATCCTGGTGTGGTAAAATTACTTGCACTGAATTTCAGAGAGGTTAAGTAACTTGTCCTGAATCACATGAGTAAAAAGCTAGGATTTCGTTTCTGATCTATTGAGATTTGAGGACTGGCCCTCTTTTTATTACTCAGACTTGCTTCTCACTGCCACACAATTGGGTCTGTGACACGGGCTTTTATTCTGAATTTATTACAGTCTCAGTTTTTAGGTTCGATGCAACCAGTTTCAAAGACACAAACCAACTCATCGGACCTGCATATTGATTGCTGCTTGCTGATTCTGTTCAACTGAACGAGACACCATTCTATCTCTCTACCCCCTGCATTGTGCCATCTCCCACAACTTTCCAGATTGCTCACTTTTCACAGTGATTTTACTGCTCATCTGCCCAAACTTCCTCTGGGGAACAGAGTTAATTACCCCTCCTTTAGCTCCCACAGTCTTTATTCTGTGTTTGCACCTATTCCACAGTATTAAAGTTTTTTTGTTTAGGTGCTCATGCCCTACCCTCTGCTACTCACAGGTGGCCCTTATCCTTGCTGCATCTTCAGTCATGAAGAAAGTGCCTACACACAGTAGGTGCTGAAATGTGTGTTGAATTGACTCAAGCAGCAAATTCACACAAATTCTAGCCAATTACTAATCAAACCAAGATATGCAGCATTTTCACCTTGACAATTATTATTCAGCGAGCTGGCCATAACAGTGACATGTTCATAGTTTTATTTACATATTACTCTTATAACTGTTTGCCTTTGACTCTGCTTCCCCACCAGACTGTGAGCCCCCTTTAAGGGAGGATCTTATTTATATCAGTATAGCACATACATTAAGAGCACAGACTGGAGCCAGACAGCCTAATGGGTCCCAAGTTCCCCCTCCTCCTTACTAGCTTTATGATTGAATTGTACCTGAGTCGTAATTTATAAAGGTGACTGAGCGATGACAGGGAGAGGTTGATGGCACTGAAAAAAAGCAAGAGGTGTGGCACACCACTCGGGGCCCGCAGGAGGAAGTGCCAAGTTCAGGCAGGAGGCAGATGAGTGAGAGGAATGCCTAGATCCGCCTTGAGAAAGGCTGCAAGGCAGGGCTGGATAGAGCTTAGAATTGACTAAGTTGAATGATTTCAGCAGGTTCGGAGCTATCAGGATGGACTCTAGGTGCCTGGTACCTGGCCCTACGATTACTTAGGCAAGGGAAATACTGGCTTGGCGTGTGAGGGGTAGATAAAAGGGGTAGTTGGGAGGAAAGACTTGGGGTTGGTTTGCATTTACAAGTCATGCTCCAGTCTGAGCCCTTTGCCATCTCTGAGAATTGGCTAGCCCTAAGAGAGGCGGACTTTTCCCAGACAGCAAGGGTTTTAAGATGTTAAAACATTATAGAAAATGAAAAACAAACACATGATCAATACAATGACTTCGACACCTTGCTCAACCTCTTTGTCTCGTGTTCCTCACCTGAAAGATGGGGATGATAATTACAGCATCATAGGGCTGCAGTGAGAATTATGTGAATAAATATGTGAATCATACAGAACAGCATGTGACACGGGAAATACGATATAAAAATTAGCAATACTATTTGTCACTATACCACCTCTCACAATGACTCCCACTAAGTAGGAGATACTTGGGAAGAAATGAATGAATGCATGCATGCATGAATGAGTGAAGAAGTTCCCATGATTATGCACCTTAATGTTCAGCAAGCAATATTTTTCAATTCCTTAGAGACGGAAAATGAATCCATGGGTAAAATTGGCACTGGAGTGGAAAGATGAATCAAATCTAGAAAAGGAATAAGATTCCCAGCAAGTAAGTACAGGCTTTGCGGCCGTTTTCCTATAATGCTCCTTTTGGTTCATCTGTCTCTGTCTCAATATTTAAGGCAGGCATTTGTCTTTCAGGTTTCCTTTGGCATCACTGCAGCCATCAAATGAAACATAATTTCCCCCATCCATAACCTGGTGAAGTTTAGTTGGACTCGGTACCACGACTCCCGCTCCCAATTTTAAAAAAAGAAAATTTGCATCTTCAGACATCAGCAGCATGAAACAACCTAGGAAATAAGTGTGCATTAGGACTCTAAATAGACTTTTCCTTTATTATCTGTACACAGCATCTATCTAATGGAAAATGAAACAACAGCATCCATCTCCTTCTACTGCCATTAAAATTCAATGGAACCCAATGAACTCTCCTTGCTACAAACATAGGAGCTAGTACCATGCTCCACTCTTAATGAGCCTGGCATCTCGAGTGCATAAGATGTTTAGAGTAAGCAAACTGGATGACATTTCATCTACCCCCTAAATTTCCCTAAAGTAAAACAGTCCAAAGCCCCATCTGCCATCTCTTAACAATTATGGAAAAAGGTTTCATTTCCATGCATTCAAAGACACTGAGAATAATGTCTTGGTTTCTTAAATCACCATTGTGGCCCAATCAATGCAGATATTTACTGGTATTGATACAAGATGCTTACTTCAGTGAACAATGAGGCTTGAAAATGTCTACCTAATATATGCTTGATGCCCAAAGCTTGGATGAAATAATCCATATTATAAGGTGGATAAGTAACTTCTCCTCTTATGCATTGGAATGGGCTTCGGATGGAGACTTTGGAGGACTAGATTTGCCAACCTCTAGCTATGAGACTGAGTAAATTATTTAAACACTAGAGGCCCGGTACACAAATTCATGCACCAGTGAGGTTCCTTGGCCTGACCTGCAGGATCGAGCCAAAAAACTGGCTCTCTAACATCTGCCAAAGGGTCATGGATTGTGAAAGGGTACAGACCAGGCTAAAGGACCCCACTGGTGCACGAATGGGGCCAGGGAGGGAGGCAGGAGGTTGGCCAGCCAGGGAGGGACCGTGGGAGGACTCTAGGGCATGTCCAGCCTGTCTCACTCAGTCCCGATTGGCCAGACCCCAGCAGCAAGCTAACCTACCGGTTAGAGCACCTGCCCCCTGGTGATCAGTGCATGTCATAGCAACTGGTCAACTGGTCAACTGTCTGCCTCCTGGTGGTCAGTACATGTCATAGCAAGCGGTTGAGTAGCCTTAGCATATCATTAGCATATTACGCTTTCATTGGTTGAATGGAAAACCAGACAACCAGACATTTAGCATATTAGGCTTTTATTATATAAGATTCAGAGTCTTTATTTTCTTATCTGTAAAATGAGAACATTGAACCAGATGTTTGAGATCTAGCATTTCCTTGTTGTTTGATTAGAGGGTTTATACTCAAACTTTATGGCACTAATTCCCTATAGGTCAGTTTAGTAAGTCGGAATATCAACCCATTTCACACAGACTCAATGTGAAGTTAAGCAGACAATATGATAATTTCATAAATATATTATTTATACATTTATCTTTTTAAATTTTTGTAGGCTATTTCCTATAACAAGAGGGCCAATTAAAAAAAATGAGTTGAGTTATAGTTCTTTATATAGCATTCATTTTTTACACACTTGAAGTAGAAAATGTTAGCTACTTAATTAGTCAGTCTCATAATTTAGTTTGTAAACTCAGAGACCATATCTAGGTTTTACATAATATTGATTACATGATCAGGGCTCATTAAAGGATAATAATTTAAAAATCACTTTTAAGTGTTAGCTTTCTCTAGCTAATTTCCTTTCCATATGAATGCTTCATATTTTAATATATCACCCCTTTCTCCCATTTATTTATTTATTATCTTTGCTCTAGAAAACCAGCGAGAATTCATCTAGAATGATGACAAAATTAATGGAAATTTAAATGAAAGTGTAATCTTATTGGCATTTCGTTTTTGATGACATAATAATAGGCTTATATAGCACCTTTCATCTATGGACCTCTAAGCACTTTACAAACATTAGTTAATTCGTACAACAATCCTGTGAGGTTGGCAATTATAATCAGCCCCATTATGTAAATCAGGGAAGTGCAACACTGGGAGGTTAAGTTCCTCTGGCAGAGCCAGCATCAGACCACAAGCTTTCCCACGCTGAGCATCACACACCCAAAAAGACTTGTGGGAAGCCGACCATTTGTACTGGTTGCAACGAAAAGACCTCTTTTTCAAAGTCCCAAAGTGATGTCTGATGTTGTCACTTTCTCAACGTTCCCCAGGGGATGTGCAGGAACCAGAAGGGTAGGGCGAGGCAGAGGGGAACTTGCCGTGAAATGTGAACAGAACTGGTGTTGTCATGAATTTCCCACCATTGAAGGCTCCAGCCAGAAGACTCTGTAAGACTCCATCTCTTGATTAGGAACTCTTAATGGAAATGCATATTATCCCAACTACTAATGTGACTAGCAGAAAATCATAATAGCAGAAAAGTTTTATTTCTTATTGGTTGAAGGGCCTCATAGTGGGTACTTCATATATGTTACCTCATTTAATCCTTCTAATAACCTGAGTGTGCGCTAGCCATTGCTGTGTAACAAAGCACCCTAAAACTCAGTCACTTCAAATAACATTGACCCTCACTCACATAGCTGTGGGTAACCTGGGCGTTGGTTGGTCAAGCCCAGGTTTGCTCCATGAACCTCGCCTCATCATAGACGGTAAGACAATTAAAGCATGTTTTTCTCATGGCAAGCATACTTCCAACTGTTACTGCATCATCTCTACTGATATCCCTTGGCCTATGCAGATTATGTTGTCAAGGTCAACGCCAAAAGGTGAAGTACCCTCTGCCCAGCATGGAGTCAGTCAAGTTGCAAAGCCAAACCCACCTTCAGTGGGGTAGAAGAATATTACGCCCATAAGGTGGTGAAAAAGGTGTAATTTTGAAGAATAATATAACCTATCATTGCAGGTTCTTGTTCTCACTTTGCAGATAAGAAAGTAGGATGCAGGCAGGAAAAGGTTTGGAGTCTGAGTCTGTATTTCTCCCAACCCCTGCTCCCACTGCTATTTCTCTTTGGGCACTGAGCATATTGAAGGCTGCCTTCTCATCCCTCAGATCCTTCACTCAGACTCGACACAGACCCACCTTGTACTCTTCACTGGAGACTGATGATGATTGAAATTACAGGGCCATGGACCTCTCTCCCTTCTGGTTATGGCTTAAGCAAAGGCTAAATAGCCCTTTTTGGTTCTGTGCCTGCTGTTCCTCATGGGACCAAGAAGCACTGAGCCAGCCTCATCTCTTCATCACTAGTGCATTTAAGCCATTAAACCATCCTGCTGCATTTCAAAGAACGATGCAGACAATTCACAGAAAGCACCCTTTAGCTTTTGGATGTATGAATTAATCATTTCAGCTTAACTAGACACAGAGTTCACCTAAGGTCTCTGACCTCCTCAAGATAAATATTAAACGTGTCAGACTCACTCAGTAGAAGCCATGCAAATTACCAACAGTCCCTGGGTCAAGGATCTCAGAAGAGATACGAAGTTCATCTAAATCAGATCATGAGGTCGGGCAAGAATTTTATTACTGGTGCGAATACTGCGCATCGTCCAACACCAGCAGGGGCACCAGGAAGTGCGAGATGGGCTGAATCAACTCCTGTAATTCTGCTGGCTGCTCTATGCTTCAACTCTATTTTCAGGCTGCAAAACCATGAGCATAGGAAGAGAGGAAGATTTGCAACTTCATTAGTGTATGTTTATTGGTTTAAAGGGCACTAATAATCTGTAATATCTGCGGAGCTATGAGGTGGCTGGAAGCTGGGACAGTCCAACGTTTGCTTTGCAAAGTCAGCTTTGCAGAGGGCGAGGATTCCCTGGCAGGACGAGGGGAGCAGCTGCCGCAGGGAAGAGGGAGGCAGAGGTGCGGTGCCCTTGGCCTCCCCTCACCCCACTGGAGCAGCTGCATTTTTATCCGCTTTATCAATTGAAGCCCATTATGATTGCATTTGAATAAAAGCATTCTGCTGCAGAAAACGTGGCTGAAAGGCCATGGGTTTGGATGATGTCTTTCTCCGCTATCGTATCTGTTTTCTATGCCCAACTACAGTGTTTCTCTTGAACGTGGCCTTAACATTTACTTATTAAGTTTTGGCTCTTTGTGTCTCCGCAAAGAATGGCACTATCTTTGACATGCTTTGGCTTCTTTTTTTTTTTTTCCAAAACATGTCCCATTTTATTTTGATGGCTTGAAATCTTTTTCGTGCTCTTCTCCTTCTGTTCAAGCCTCAAAATTGCTATGTTACTCCTAGCCTAGGGACAGGCATGTTAAATGCCATTTCAAACAAACGGTCTAACGGGAGATTAGAGAGGAAAACACTACGATCTCTCAAGTCCAGGAATGGTTGTGTTTCACTTAACTTGTGCAAAGCCTTCTGTGGCTCACGCCCCTAGAGTTTCCTTTGGAAGACTGACCACTAGCTTTCAGGAGAGGGGAGTTTCCTACAGCGCAGGGAAAGGATCAGCACAACCCACAGGGCTTCGTCCAATCACTTCCACTTCCCATCTCTTTTTCCCTAAGTGTCATGTATGGAGAGACCGCAGACACACGCAGGCTATTCCCTGAGAACCAAGTTGCTCTGTGTTCATACGTGCCCACGGGATCTCTCAGTCAGGTACAGCGGCCCTACCTTGAGGAGGATGCAGCTTTCTCTTTTAACACAATATCCCAAGCCGCCCTGTTTCGTACCAAACTGAATACTGCCTCACATGGAACCATTCCCCAGTTCTTGGCTCTTGGAACTGTGCCATTGGTGTAGCAGAGAAGGAAAGAACAGATTTAATCTTTGATGCTAGCCAGGAACTCCTGGTTGTCTTTTGTGGCACCATCCCTAGTGGCAAACCTCTGACCCACTTAGACGGCTGCAGCTGAGGACTTCATGACAATCTCTTTGTTGAGTTTTTTGTACATGATCATTGCATCTGCAATTTTGTTGAAATAGAATTCACAATGCTTCGTGGTCACATCTGAGGGTTGTTATAAGAAGTTGGAATAGTCATTATGATCCTTAAACAGTGGGGCTACATTGGCCCTTATTAAATAAAGCACAGTCACCTTCCACGTGACACAGAGATGAGCCTAGTTGAGGTCCTACTGAGATTTTAAGTTCGTCCCCCAGCACTCAGCATGGACTTACACGCAAATCCTGATTCTGCAAAATGTTAGTTACCCTTCACCTTGCAGTAGGTGCTGTCAGTGCCCATAAGTGCTCCATGCATGGAGGACCAACTGCTAGCCCCTGGAAATCCTTGTCTAAAAGCTCTCCCTAGTGGCCAGATACATGTGCAAATGTATGATAGGCTGAAAGCACAGAGCATGAAAGCCCATTGAGGAACAGCCCAAACCCATGACTGATAGGAGTCCAAGTATAAATATTCCAGGTCCATCGTGTTTAGGTGGGATAACTCTGAGGAATATCATTCTACCTTGGCTTCCAGAGTCCTCCTGTGGAATGAATCTCCAATTGTCCTCAGTTTTCTTCCCTTCCCTGACTCATTTCCCAAATGTCTTACTGGAATCTTCTGGAATTACCTCCCAAATAAACTACTTGCACTCAGATCCTTGTCTCAGGATTTGTTTATGGAGTAATCCAAACTAAAATATCACTTTACACTTTAACTCCATCATTACTAACAGGAGAAAAGTTTTTCATAATAAAATCTTTTTCAGTATGCTCTTTATATATTTTAGGGTATTTATGGTTAGACTCAACCAGCATTTATTACGTGCCTGATTGGCACAAGGTATAGTGTTAATCACGATGAGACAATTTCCATGCACCTCCAGATCTGCTACATTTTCATGTAGAATTCTGCCAGAGCCCTCTTTCCAAAAGGCAAGCCAAAGCTCTCTCCTGTTGAAACCTATCTGCATATTTTACCGGAAATCTTTCTGTCAGTCAATCAAGGTTCCTATCACAGAATATCATAAACTTAATGCCTTATAAAAAAACAACTCAGAGTTGCAGGCTCGGTCCAACGTGCAAGAAGCAGCCAATTAATGATTCCCTCATCATTGATGTTTCTATCTCTGTCTTCCTCTCCCTTCTTCTCTAAAATCAATAAAAATATTTTTTAAAAAACAATTTAAAAAACCCAGAAATTTATTTCTCACAATTCTGGTTGCTGGAAGTCTGAGATCAGGTGCCAGCATGACCAGGTTCTGGAGAAGGCCCTTTTCTGCATGACAGGCAGCTTTTACTTCTATTTTTATCTCCCACGGTGGAGAGAGGAAGAGAGAACTTCTTGTGGTCCATTCCTGAGGGCTCTACCCTCATGACCAAAGCCCTACCTTCTATTTTCACACTGGGGATTAAGATTTCAACATATAAATATGGGTGGGGGGTAGTGCAAATATTTAGTTCATCGTATTTTCCATCCCTGTTATAGTGTTAGAACATCAAGAGCTTGTTGTGTTGTTGCACACAAAAAGATAAGGGGAAAGGACCCATGTGGTCCTTACCTATATTGATGTCTTATCCTAAGTTTATGTTGCGTTGTCTTTTATGCTTTCACTAGAGGCCTGGTGCACGAAATTTCTGCATGGGGGTGGGGGGGTGGGGTTGTCCCTCAGCCGAGCCTGAACATTCTCCAATCTGGGACCACTCAAGGGATGTCCAACTGCCCATTTAGGCCTGATGCCTAAACGGGCAGTCGGACATCCCTCTCACAATCCAGGACTGCTGGCTCCCAACTGCTCCCCTGCCTGCCTTCCTGATTGTCCCTAATAGCTTCTTCCTGCCAGCCTGATCACACCCTACCCACTCCCATGCCAGCTTGATTGATGTCTAACTGCTCCCCTGCCAGCCCGTTTGCCCCCAAACTTCCCTCCAATGCAGGCCTGGTCACCCCTAAATGCCCTCCCCTGCAGGGTTGATTGCCTTCAACTGCCCTCCCTTGCAGGCCTGGTCCCTTCCAACTGCTCTCTCCTGCTGGCTATCTTGTGGTGGCCATCTTGTGTCCACATAGGGGCAGGATCTTTGACCACATGAGGGCAGCCATCTTTTGTGTTGGAGTGATAGTCAATCTGCATATTACTCTTTTATTAGATAGGATAGAGGCCTTGTGGATGGGTAGGGATCAGCTGGTTTGCCCTGAAAGAGTGTCCCGGATCAGGGTGAGGGTTCCCTTGGGGCATGGGGTGGCCTGAGAGAGAGGCCTGTGATGGTTTTCAGGCTGGCCACACACCCCAGCGGCCCAAGTGGAGATGGTATCTGAGATATATTTACTTTCTACAATTGAAACTTTGTAGCCTGGAGTAGAGCCAAGCCTCCTGTTTGCTCTGTGGTGGTAGCCATTTCTGTTTGGATTTGTTTATATTCTATAATTGAAACTTTATAGCCTTGAGTAGAGGCTTAGGCCTGATAGGGCAGGCAAAAAGCTAGGCTTCTTCCATTGCCAGAGAAACCCAAGCCTCCCTCCTCTATGGCCGCAGCCTACTTTGTTGGGGTTAATTTGCTTACTTGCTCTGATTGGCTGGAGGGTGTGGCTTGTGGAGCAGAGTGATGGTTAATTTGCATATTACTCTTTTATTAGGTAATATTTCATCTTTTTTATTTCTAGTTCCTCAGAACACTTGTTATATATACACAAAGAGTGGTATACCAGTGTCCTAGACAATAAGGTGAACAACTAATTTAGGTTTGCTCAGGATTTCTCCAAGTTTTAGCCCAGAAAGTCTATATTCCAGACAAACAAGGAATGTTAGTTACACTGTGTAAAGAATGATGGCAAGAGGGTTGGATCTGTGAGGAAGAGTGGTAATTAGATAGTGAGAGATGATGAAATGGAGCTCCGAGCAGTTTTCCAACCAGAAAGTGATGGATGCTGAGAGAATAAAGGTACTTTCCTGAGTATCCTAAGAGATGCAGGACAGGTCATTAGATGTCCCCAGGGACAGGGAAGACAAAGAGACTATTTGAATGGTAGAGAAAAATATAATTTCACAAGACTGGGGAACAGATACCAGTATTTCCAGTTTTAAACCATTTTTATAATTTTAGTAACTGCTGCTAAGAAACACAGCGCTCCTTGAGCATATGTATCTAGATGTATCTAGAAAAGTCTCCCTGAGGACATGAGTCCACACTCATATTAAATTTGAGATCCAGGCAGATTAATTCTCTAACATCACTGGCATAAAGTAGTGCCTTCTAATGAGTACGATTTATAGTGACTTTTAGTGACTCCAAAAAGGACTTGGAAACCAGTGTTAGAATTATTATAATTCTGATTTTAGCTACTTAGAGCAATTTTTTACAGGCTTTTTCTGTAAAAAAGACAACCACTTTATCCTCAAAATGTGCCAGACTTGAAATCTCTTTGCTTCATTTCTACCCTAAGGATGACATTTTCCCACAAACCAATTCTGCATAATGTACCAATATCATGTAATTAGAGAGTTTATCTTCCCAGATAAAGTCACCCAACACAAAGGAGTGGTGATAACACTGGATCATTTTAGCCATTCCTGTAGAGTGTTGGCATGCATAGTTTTCACTACCGTATTTTTCGGACCATAAGACGCACTTTTTCTTCACCAAATATGCAGTCCCGAGGGACAAGGAAGGTCCCGAGGGACCCGCTGCCGCTCTGCAACTCGGACCATAAGATGCAGGCACTACTTCTATTCGGACCATAAGACACAGGCATTTTTTCTCCCACCATTTGGTGAAGAAAAGGTGCGTCTTATGGTCCGAAAAATACGGTACACAAATATCAAGGTCTCTCCTGAATAAAGCCAGTTTCCAGAATAAATCAGAAAAAAAGTTATCTTTAATCACATCTTTCTTGAAGGCCCACTGAACCCTGCTACCTGGGTAGCTTGTCCATGCAAGAAAAGAAAGTGTGCATCTTTTTCAAAGATAAAGAATGAAACTTTCTTTAGCTTGTCAACAAAGTTCAGTGTTACTGGCATCATATTTCTGCTCATAGGCTGTGATCATGTGCTTGCTCTTTCTGCTTACAAATGATATCATTGCTGCTTAGTGGGCCAAAAGATCACTAATAGAGCTTCTCTACCTAAAGAGGGCACCCACAGGTATTCTTGAAACTCATTTTGAAAACACAGGCTGCAATGAAGTCTCTAGATGCTTGTTCAGTAAAAATCCTCATACGTTCTGAACTGAATAAATCCAACCTAGATGATAAATATTATATTATGCCATATGATTTCACTTATATGTGAAATTTAATGGACAAAATGAACTAACAAACACAATAGAAACAGACTCATAGCATCAAAGGACAGACTGACAGGTGTCAGAGGGGGAAGGGGTTAGGGAGCTGGGTGAAAAAGGTAAAGGGATTAAGCAGAGAGAAAAAGAAAAGCTTATAGACAGACAACAGTATGATGATTACCAGCAGGAAAAGGGAGTGGGGGAAGGTAGGAGAGGGTAAAGGGAGATAAATGGTAACAGAAGGAAACTTGGTTAGGGGTGCAAACATGCTATACAATATACAGATGATGTATTATAGAAGTGTACCCCTAAACCTTGTAATTTGATTAACCAATGTTACTTCAATAAATTCAATTAAGGAGGATAAGGAGGAGGAGGAGGAGGAAGAGGGAAGGGGGAGGGGAGGGAAAGGAAATCTGGTGGTTGCTTAGGAGGTGATGAACAGGAGCCATTTGGCCAAAGTTCTTTGTCATTATTCAATGGCTGCATGGCGTGTGGGTAGATCATCACCTACATACCGTGTTTCCCCGAAAATAAGACCTACTTACAGGTTTCCTTCTGAGTGAAATATAAGGCATCCCCCCGAAAATAAGGCCCCCAGGCTCTGTCTCAGAATGAAAATTAATTTAGCATAAACTGGTCAGTAGGGCTGCCCCAACTGGCGTCTAGCAACCAGTGACTTTACGTGGAGTCCTGACGTCACTGCTGTGTGAATGGAGAGAAATCAGAGTGGAAACTTTGTGAAACCTAAACTGCAAGAAGTTGTGACTTGGGTGAAAAATTCATGGGAGAAAATCACTGACAGTTGCATTGCAAATGCACTGCGAGCAGGCTACCTTGACAAGAAGTACTCATTTAAAGAGAGTGCTATTGCTAAACATGAGAGATTTGGTCCACTGATTCTGAAAGAAATGGAGTCACAAGAAATTCACCAGGAAATTCAGGAATTGGATTGTTATGATGATGTTCCAGAAGATGATGACATGATTGTCATTGAATCAATGTGTAAATTCTTGATACTGTAGGATTCACAGTTTGTCTGGTTTGTGTTGACAACTACTGTACTACTGTACCGTATACAGGTAATAAATTTCCTTTATTTTCATTTAACAATAAATGTGTACCGTATTCTTCATGGAAAAATAAGACATCCCCTGAAAATAAGACCTAGGGCATCTTTGGGAGCAAAAATTAATATAAGATACTGTCTTATTTTCGGAGAAACAGGGTAGTTGTCATATCAGCTAATGTCAATGTGTGTGTGGTGGGAGGGAGGGAGGAGGGACTGCTTTCTGCTTATCAGCTCTCAGTGCTAGAAAATCAAAAAGAGACTGGTTATGGCCAAGAGAAAGAAATCATGGAGCAAACTACGTTGACTTCATTCTGTTTGGATCTTTAAAGGTCAAAAGCATTCTCGATGGTTATACTTGATGCAGCCCAGCCTCCTGAGCTAAGAAAAAAGCCCTGGAATTCAGTTCCAAACATGATCATTATGTGTGAATGATACACCTTCTTATCACCCAAGTCTCAGAAGCTGAGAGGAATGTGAGAAGTCAAGTACAACCCATGGTTTCCCAGAGATTTCTCTTCAGCTAGAAGTCAGTTATTCTCATAACCTGTTTTGTTGTGCTGAGTGGTATTTTACTGTATAAATTGTCTGAGCAGCACACAGTGGATTTCCGCCAGCCTCCAGAGCTGTACGAGAAGAAAATGAATGCTTCTGTATCTCCGTGGCTTATCAGGAAACATGGAAGAATTAATGTATTTATTCTTCCTTCTGAGATTAAATGTAATTGCTTTAAAAAGATAATCATGGTATTGTTTGAATTGTATGCATTTCTTATGAGGCACTAATACACTTTCCTGTAGCCTGACACAGTGTATGGTCTCTTATCCTCATTTCCCTGTGGATAAATACTTTGTTAATTAATAAAGTATTATATGAGCACTTAGTGTCTGCATTTAACAGTGCAAGGATTTCATTCAGATTATGTTAATAGATTGTTCGCATTATTTCTTGCATTAATTACAACTTCTTTCTGTGGTTTCATCATAAGAGCATTGTCTCTGTGAATACAGGGGGCTTTTTGGATTACATTCTTGTTTGACTGCTAAAGTAATGCATATAAAATATTATTATATTAAAAATGACTCGCTAGAACTTTGATCAAAAGAAAGAAACAGACATTCAATTATTTCAAAATCTTAGAGGCGACACAATTTGAGTCCGCCCTAGTTGAATTAAAACCAAGCAATTAGGGAATTTCTCTGGAACCCACAGTATCTTAATAACAGATTCATGAAATGGGTACTCCCCATCATGATACTTTAGGCATAATTATGAGAAAAAAAATAAAAGGTTTCCTCCTAGTAATTGATAAATGTGAGATGCAGAGGAAGCATTTCATTCATACTGGTGGAGTGGGTCTAAATCTTAGGCCACAGGAGTGCAGGAAATTTTACTTTATTCTCCACGAATCAACTTAGTTCTGACTTACCCTGCTGGTCTTTGGGGAAAGTTAATCAGTTATTACATGATATGTCTCTCCCCACTCACCTGAGCCCAGTGCTATACAAAAGTTCTGGAGTCTAAGGTAACTTCTAGAAATGAGGAAGCAGCTAGGTCATCAGTCATCAGTCTATCCTGGTTACCGCTGAGCATCATGGTAGTTCTCAGGGTCCCTTCCTGTCTGACTGTGCTCTGTGCTCAAGCAATGTGGCATATTTCGGAAGGCTGGGAATGACTGTGTCCACTCCAGCGAAGCGCTTCCCCAGCCATACAGTAAAATGCATCCCCTCATTGGTCTATAGAGGGAGTACCCCACAAGAAACAGGACACTGCCACCCTCTGATTCTCTGTCTGAACCTCTTCTTTTTCTTTTCTAGGAAATAGTTCCCTCTTCACACCTCTTGCTCTAAAGGCCCTCGTTGGTCTCAGAAGTCATCTCAGCGTTACCATTTCAGGGAAACTACTTTCAGGGAACTGAAGGTTTCTCCCAGTCTCAGAGACCTATTTGCAAAAGAATCAGTTACGTGCTTAGAATACAAGTGAGATGAATGGACAGGGAAAACATTATTGCCTTGGAACACAAATATATCCTGGAACATTAACTGTTTTCCAAAGAAATGGAATTTTATTTTTAATAAATTAAACTTTATAAAACAGTTTAGTTGTCATTATTTCATGTCAGAAGAGAAATTATTTAGCAAAATTAAATTAACTAGATTGAATTCAAAATGTACAAAGGCCCATATTCGATGTTCTAGGTGACAGTGTGATAAAACATTAGCAGTTGATGTTTTATCTGATTGTATTTGTTTCTAAAAATACTTAGGTTATTTTCTTTTTATTTCTTAAATATCCCTATGAAGCATAACTCTTGAAATTAGGAAGCATATTTTCTTTCCTCCCTTTTTATGCCCACCCACATTGTCATCCTCACTGTTCTAGTTCTGTTCCAAACCCTTGAAGATATATACTGCCACATGTGTCTCTCTCACTCATGACCAGCTCTGATTCTTTGTATCTAGGCTTCTCCCATCTCTAAAGTAGTAGATTAAGCGAATAAAAATATAGAACAGTCAATTAACTTTGAATTTCTGATAAGAATAAAGTATGTCCCATGTAATATTTAGGACATATCTATACTAAAAATGTCTTCTTTTTTTTCTGAATTTCAAAGTTAGCTAAGCATTCTGTCTTTTACTTAGCAACCCTACTCAAATCCCAAGGTGGAGATCTTTCTCCCCCAACTTCTCCCACCTTCTCTCCCAGAAGACTGCTCCATTCAAAAAGCCATGGTCATGCCGAGACCGGTTTGGCTCAGTGGATAGAGCGTCGGCCTGCGGACTGAAGGGTCCCGGATTTGATTCCGGTCAAGGGCATTGGTTGTGGGCACATCCCCAGTAGGGGGTGTGCAGGAGGCAGCTGGTCGATGACTCTCTCTCATCGATGTTTCTGACTCTCTATCCCTCTCTTCCTCTCTGTAAAAAAAAAAATCAATAAAATATATACAAAAAGCCATGGTCACAAATGTGAAAGAATCTTCAAATGAAGCCACTGTTGTTTGAATGCCCCCAAACCTCTAATGAATTTCTCAATCTATGCTCCCAGACCCTGAGTTGTTTGAGAAACAGGACACTGGCCTCACACGTTCAAATCTAACAGCTTCAGGATCCCTCATTTAGGGTAGAAATAAAGATTCAAGATAGAAGTTAATTTTAGGTTGAAAGAGAGTCTGTGCTACATTTAAAAAAAAATCGAACACTTTAGAATAAGCAGGCACTCTGAATTCATGAAATAAACTTGAAAATGATTTTATATTACAGTTGAAATGAAAGAAGGTTTGGGATGTGTGTGTTTTTTTCAATTTGATAATAGATTTAGGAAAGTAGGCTTATTCCTTCAATAGTTCCCTTTAGAGACCATCCATTTGGAATATGAAGACTCTTGTTATGATGAGAGGTGTGGCTGGGGAGGCAAAGGCCATTGAACTTGGCAACTGTGCTTTGTCAAGCATTTAATGTAGTCAAGCAAAGGTAGAGTAGCAAGAATTGTCCCTACAGGAAAACAGATTTAAACTTACAGGCTAAGCTTTACAAAATAAGAGTGCAAGGGCAAGAAAAGTAGGGGCTTTTGATTCCAGGCAAAATAAGAGCTGTATAGGATATGGCCCTTCTGGTTCAGTAAAGTCTCTAAGATGCTTTCAAGTTGAACATGTTTCTGAGCCTTGCAAGGATATTTCATAAATGGTTTTTCTTAAGTTGTTGCTTATTAAATCAAGTTGGAATCTGGCGAAGTAACAGCATGGGCCAGGGGAAAGCCAGTAGATGATGCATTAATGCAGCCTTGAAAATAATTTTCAAGTCTTACTCAGCAACAAAATTTGGTTACACCGTGCTTCATGTGGAATGATATCATTCCACTGTTTTCCTGATCAGCCCATCTTCTGCAATATCCATTTACATAAAGCACTAAGGTTATCAAAAAGGTATTTCTCATTATAATTAATTCTAAGGCATAGGAGAATGCCACCTTCTTTAGCAGACAGAAATGAGATTCAACCATTCAACCACTCTTATACAGAAAAACATACAGAAAAAAGAAATGGCTATCGATTAAGGCAGATCTGTGTTTAAAGCCCGTCTCTGGCACTTACTAGCTTTGTGACTTGGGTAAGTCCATTAACCTCTCTGAGTCTCTTACCTTAATTGTAATATGCAATAATAATGTCTCGCATACATGACAGCTGTAAGAATTAAAAATAATATGTGTAAAGTGCTTCACACATAATAATCCCTACCGTTTAATGAGGTTTATTAAGATACCCCAAGGTTCATAAAAAGGAATTGCTAAGACCTCTTGAGTGACATTTCTCAAAATGTGTTGGGGAAACATTAGTCCTTATTAGTCTTATAAAGGGATTTTACTATCAAGTAAGTGGGGGGGAATGTGTTCTATAGGCACCTATTAGAAATTGTCAAACTCATTCATTTTTTTAAAGACTCTAAGAAACCATGCATTCAAGAAATCTGATTTTTTTGTTTGTTTGTTTGTTTAACACTGAGTTTTCCAAGCTTAAGAATCTAGTAACCTTTCATTTGGCAGTGACAAAAATTTCAGTTTTGGGAAAATCTTGCTTCTTTCATTAAAAAAAAAAAAAGACAGAGAAAGAGAGAGAGAGAGAGAGAGAGAGAGAGAGAGAGAGAGAGAGAGAAAGTAATTAATTGACAATTTATTCAGTGGAGGACATTTCCAGTTGTGTTTATTTCAACATTGCTACCTCTCTTTTTCGCTGATTTTTTTAACATCCAGTTTCAATTCATGAAAAGAAATCTGGAGGAAGTGTCATTTATTAAAAATGTACCAATTCATTTTCTTTCTGAGGGACTTTTCTTGTACAACTATTAAGTTGAAAACTATTAAGGGGCCAATAAAATGCACGGATCCTCTACCTTATGAATAAATCATTCCATTTCCCAGAATCTGTGGATGCAGATCCTGAATTTTCTGCACTGGCACACTTCAAGCCTCTCTCCTCAGCTCATCCTCCATCTGCTTCTGCCCTCACTGCTCTCTCCACCTAGGCCATCACTTCATCCTGATAAAAATATAATACACTCGTCTGTTTGTTTTGTCCTCAAACCTTATCTCTTCCACACCTAGGATCCCCGTTCCCAGGAGCACTTGTCTATAAACAGCATTTCCATAAACAGCTGTACAGAATGTTGATAAAACCAGGCCATTTCCCCACCTGGGTTCTACATTTCCCGCATCTGCTTGATTCTCCTGC
Source organism: Vespertilio murinus (assembly GCA_963924515.1). NCBI lineage: Eukaryota > Metazoa > Chordata > Mammalia > Chiroptera > Vespertilionidae > Vespertilio > Vespertilio murinus. Next base: position 20,193,026 of record OZ004715.1, on the reverse strand, counting down.
CTCTTAGGTTCTCCGGATAGAAATATTCTCACCTGATCTATCCCAATTTCAAAAGTTAGCTCCAGATATTTTTAACAACCCAGAAGCAAGTTGTTGATAACTAGGAAATTATGAGTTGTTGATAATGCACAGATAGGGAATCAGCAGTGATTGATACATGGATGGTAGGGATGACTTGGTGTTCAAGACAATGACATCTACTAGCAGATTAATAAGACTCGTGTACTGTTGGGGGTCTTTGGAAGAAGTAGTCTGTTGGTAATAATCCAGAAGTCGCCAATTTTCTCCCATCGAGCTTTTTTGAGCATTTTCATACCTGGCCATTGTGCAATGAGCCCAGAGATCAACAGCTCCGATCCCACAGGCCTTGTAGAACGTGCCAGTATGAGAGGCAGCCAGAACATCCATCTCGCAATCTCGCTTTCTAGAACACCGAGCCATCAAACAGCCTGCTGGGTTGGCAGGGGCTGCCTTGGTGATGTCCAAGACCAGGGCCATGGTGGGGAGAGGGCTGAGGTGTTTTGGCAGCAGGGATGGAGAATGGTTTCTCAGCACCTGCCCACAGTATGCTTGCTTCCAGGTGCTATGACAAACACCTTGGCTCTTTTATGACTCTCTGAAATTATTCCTCAGCCCTACATAAGACCATAAACAAAGAGAAATGTGGATGAGTTCCCCGAATAGTGAAACGCAAGACCCCTATTAGAGCAGAATGCAATCTACCTACTCATAATCCATCTCTGGTTGTGTGTTTTTTATGTTGTTGACTTCATGCATATAAAAACTCATTGCAATAAAATTTAAGTGGAGGTGTTCCATCAGGTTTCAACTTCCCAGGGCAGGAGGCTTCTGAATAAAAAATCCAATGATAATAGCTAACACACATAGCGTATACTTTTCCAGTACAAGCACTATTATTCTAAATAACTCACGTCTATTGACTATTTTAATCCTCACAACAATCCTCTGAAGTAGATACTGTTATTATTCCCATTTTAGAGATTAGAAATGAAGTTAAAGAACTCAAAATATGGGTATGAAGCACTGTGGTTGATGGTGAGCAGTTACAGAACCAATAGTACTATTGCTATGAGGAGGCCATAGGTATGAAAAAGGGACTTGAGGTTAACAGGAGGAGACCTGTGACATCATGACTATCTGAATGATAATTGGAAGAAAGTCATTGTACTCACATTTGGCCTCAGTTTCCCTATCTGTAACATAAATATAGACTCATCTTTTCCCAGAGTATTTAAAAACCTCATGGAAATTCACAATGACTATTGTGAATGACATGGGAGCTACTATTAATAAGTAACTGAAAGCAATGGAAATGTAACAGGGTCTGAGCCATGATTACACCCAATTCCTTGTGTAGCATTTTGTCTCCTGCAACTAGAATTAGGAAATGACTTGGAGTGCTTTTTCTGGCACCATTCAGAGGACAGAACTCTGAGTATCAAACTCTTAAGGAAAAGAGGCAGTCATATTTCATTCTGAGAGATTTTTCTAGTTTGGTTGAATTATTAGGGTGAGCCAAATAAAATTTCCATATTCAATCACTTTTGACTTAGAAAATGATAATTACATATGATCAATCTAATATAAAGTCCTACTTTATGGAGTTTCTGGGAAAAAGCATGTTTGCTTAGGTTAGGTCTGCAAAAGTAGAGGCTAAAATATCTAGCCAAACCAACTAACTTATACCAAACCTACAGCAACCTTGAATGCATGATGGGGAGGTTGGTTTGCAAACTCTATGCATCCTTTTGTTGAGTCAGTCTATGAGATCACAGGTACAAGAAATCTTGGTGCAACCATGCTTAACCTTTTCAGCAGGATATTGTAAATACAAATCTGTTAGACCTCTTGCAAAATAAGTAAATAACAATAAATCCTCTGCCTGGGATTATTCTTGTTTGTTTTTTGCAAAGACAGTGAGGTAATACAATGGAACTCTGTAATATACTTCTACAACTCCCACCATAATCTGTGATATATCCCTACAAAAACAGATTTGGAGTCATTCCAGTTCATGCTGTCAGTTTGGACTAAGACGAGAAATACAAATGGGCAGACAATTTTTTTTATAATGAAATCTAGATATTTGTTTGGAAGACCCTGAGCAATATCATTTGCTGTCTGATGCTGCAGTGCCATCAGCACAAAGTGGAACAGCTCTGCTCTAAAGTGCCTGGCAAAAAAGGCGCATGTCTCTGCATCTCAGGAGCACAAGCCATAAACATCATGTTACTGTAAATTCCATTTTTATAGCAGAGATTAATAATGCATCAGTGTGCATTGCTTACTGCCATTCCAATGATTTTCCAGAACACTTTTAATTCTAAATTTTAAAAAGACTTATTTATATTTTTTCACATTATGATGTGTGTGCTGTACATGTAGTAAAAGATACAGACACATAAAGAGAAAGTACAAATTATGAATTTTGGAAGAATCATCTTTCTATCCACAGCCATTTTGGGTGCCTCTGGAGAGATCAAACGTGTCACTGCAAATATTCACAAAGTAAGAAAAGAGCAGAAGCATGTTGATGATATCGTTTTCTGGGCATTTCATTATTTACAAGAAGTGAATTGTGCAGGTGAGTGAAAAAGAATGTTTTCTCAACACTCCTCCAAGAAATCCCTTAGAAAATGAAAATTAGTGTGAAGGTTGGCTCTGGATTGATTGACCTGGAAAATGCCATTTATGTGAGGGTGCATGTTCACCTTCAAATATCACACACACACATGCACACACATAATGTGTGCATACATAAGGTGCACAAATACACACCAAAAATATATGCATAGGTAGAAGGTGAAAACTAAGACCATCTTCCTGCAGTCAAGGTATAAGCTCTTAAATTGGAAACTTCATTTTTCAGTCTATGAAGTCATTCAGCCTCGCACTTGGACCACAGGTGGGAAATTATGTTCAGGCCCACCTGTGAGCTCTTTGGCCAACGGTGATTAAATTAGCCAGCTATGCCGTTGGGTAAAAAGTACTTACTGTACCATCACTTGGACTGTTGAATGAGCTCTACAACTTCTGATTGTCTCTCCACTTTTAGCTCCGCCTCTTCTTTATTATGTTATCCTAGATTTTTAATCGATCTTATTTTTAGATGCTAGATACTATCTCTCCCCAACCCACACTATATGCACACAGTGTAGGTGGGCCCTAATTGCACGAGGCCATTAGAATAGTCATGCACCTATCTCTAGGGCCCATTCTTCAGAAATTGATTTTACAAAATAATCTCTGAGGGATGTGCCGACCCTGCTGTGAGATAATTGGAGTTTTGCTTGGGCTCACCTCGTGTGGAAGATGATGGCAAATGGTGACCTAATATTAACTCCTCAATGCCTTCTTCTTTGTTCAGGATGGCAATGTACCCAGCTAAAAATAGCCTATTGCAGCTAAGAGATGACCGTGGGACATAATTCTAGCCAAGAAAAATGGCCAAGATTTCACAATGCAGGTAGTATACCTTCTTGTTTGACCTTCTTTCTTCCTGCAATGGAAGTGAGATGAAGGTATGGCCAATATATTGCAACCAGGAGGTGGCAAGAGGCTTGGATTCACTACCTGTGTACTTTTTTTTTATTTGATCAAAGTAAACCTTATATGCTTAAGTGACTAATAGTCATAATAATAGTCATACTTTCTGTTATTTATAGCTGACCTCTTCCTCAACTGACATTGAGCACTAGTCAGGGTTATCCAGAGTAACAGGAGCAACAAAGGAATTGGCCCACATGATCATTAAAGTAAGAAGTCCCACAATCTGCCATCTGCACCCTGGAGATACAAGAGAGCTGATAATGTAGGCCTAGTCTGAGTCCAAATTCTGGGAACCAGGACAGCCGATGGTGTAAGTCTTCGTCCAAAGGCAGGAGAAGATCAGTGTTCCAGGTCATACACACAGAGAAAGTAAATTCTCCTCCCCTCTGCTTTTTTTGTAATCAGTCCCTCAATAGACTGGATGTTGCCCACCTACAATTGGGAAGGCTATCTGCTTTATTTAGTCTATCAATTCAAATGCTGCTGTTGCCCAGAAACACCCTCATAGACACACCCAGAAATATTTTTCCAAATACTGGGGCACCTTGGGATCCACTTAAGTTGACACATAATTTAATCATCACACATACCTCACATTGCCTATAAGGTATCAGCAATGGAAGTTTTAAAAACTACTACATTTAAACTAGACTTCATGTTATTTAGGGAACTAGAGATCCAATGCACAAAATTAGTGCAAGGGGCTTGACCCTCATAGCCCTAGCTATCTTGGCCCAAGCAGCCTGGATGCCCCATGGCCCTGCCCACTGGTGGCTGCAGAAGGTCATTACACCATCTAGTCTAATTAGCGTATTAGTTCTTTACTATATAGGATATGCTACCCAACAACATCAGAATACACCTTCTTCTTAAGTACACATGAAATAGTCTCCAGGACAGACATATGGTAGGCCATGCCACACCCTCAGTAAATTTTAAAAGATTTAAGTAACATAAAATGTCTTTGTATTCCATGTAGTGAAATTAGAAATTAATAACAAATAAATTTGGGAATTTTGCAAAAATGTAGAAATTAACAAGACACTACTAAATATTCAATGGGTCAAAGAAGAAATCACAAGGTCAAATAGAAAACATATGTAAAACTTTAATCAATAAAGAAATTTTTTAAAAAAATAAAGAAAACACTTCAACTGAATAAAAGGAAGACACAGCACAATTTATGAAATGCAGCTAATGTAGTGCTTATAAGAAAATGAATAGCTATAAACACCTACATTAAAAGAAAAAGGAAAAACACCTCAAGTTAGCAACTTAAATTTCCTCCTCCAGGCACTGGGAAAAGATTAAACTAATTTCACACAAAGCAGAAGAAAAGTGATAATATGCATTTGGGTGGGACTTACATCTGATAATAACAATGAGATACCACTTCCCACCCACTACAATGGCTAAAACAAAAAAAGACAGATAATAACTCACGTTGGTAAGGATGTGGAAAAATCAGAACTCACATGACAATGTCACGGGTGTAAAGCTGCGAAGCCACTTTGGAATAAGTCTGGCAGTACCTGAAATGGTCAAACATAGAATCATCATATAATCTGTCAATCCTCAAGCTACATGTATACCCAAAAGAAATAAAAACATAAAAGTTTCACATAAAAACTTGTACAAACATTTTTATAACAGCCCCATTTACAACAATTCAAAAGGTAGAAACAATTCAAAAGCCCATTATATGATGGATGGATCAAAAAATTGGTATTTCCATACAACAAAATATTATTTGGCAATAAAAGGAAATGAAATGTTGGTACATGCTACAAATGGGTGAATGTTGAAAACTCTATGTGAACTGAAACAAGCCAGTCATAAGGAACAAATTTTGTGTGATTCTATTTATATGAGATTCCAGGAAAGACAAATCTATAGAAACAATGGCTGGAGGGATGGGGTAAGGGAGGATTAGGGATGATAGATGGTACCTATGGGGTAGAGGATTTCTTTTAACTTGATTGTGGTGATAATGCATAATTGCGAGTGTGCTAAAAGTCATTGAATCACACACTAAAATGATTAAATAGTATAGTACAGTACCAATACAACAGTTTAACATTAGAGTAATAGCCAAATGTCAGGGTCTCTTTAAAATGTGAAAAGTAGGAATACATGCAAATACATAAACCATATATTTTCTTTGTCCAATACAGTAGTCACTAGCCACATGGGCCTATCTAAATTTACATTTTCATTAACTAAAATTAAGCATAATTCAAAATTCAGTTTTTTATTTGAAGTTACAATACTTCAAGTCTTCAACATCTACATTGGGCAAGTGGCTCCATGTTAAACAGTGTGTATGTAGTGCATACCATCATCTCAGAAAATTATATTGGACAGCATTGATACCTACAATCTATACATTATAAATTTATTTTCTTTTTTTGTTTTTTCTAAGAAATATTTATTGTTCAGATTATTACAATTGTTCCTCTTTTTACCCCTATAGCTCTCCTCCACTTGGTTCCCACCCCACCCTTTGCCCTTACTCTTCCCCCTCACTGTACTCATCCATAAGGTGTACAATTTTTGTTCAGTCTCTTCTCACACCCCCACACCCAGTTTTCCCCAAGAATTGTCAGTCTACTCCATTTCTCTGCCCCTGATTATAATCACCAGTTTATTCTGTTCATCAGATTTTTTATTCATTTGAGTTTTAGATTCATTTGTTGATAGATATGTATTTGTTGTTCATAATTTTTATCTTTACCTTTTTCCTCTTCTTCCTCTTCTTAAAGAATACCTTTCAGCATTTCATATAATACTGGTTTGGCAGTGATGGACTCCTTTAGCTTTTTCTTATCTGTGAAGCTCTTTCTCTAATCTTCAATTCTGAATGATAGCTTTGATGGGTACAGTAATCTTGGTTGTAGGTTCTTGCTATTCATCACTTTGAATATTTCTTGCCACTCTCATCTGGCCTGCATAGTTTCTTTTGAGAAATCAGCAGACAGCTGTATGGGTGCTCCCTTGTAGGTAACTGTTTTTCTCTTGCTGTTTTTAATATTCTTTCTTTGTCCTTTGCTCTTGGCACTTTAATTATGATGTGTATTGGTGTGATCCTCTTTGGATTCCTTTTGTTTGGAGTTCTCTGTGCTTTCCAGACTTGCAAGTCTATTTCTTTCACCAGATGGGTAAAGTTTTCAGTCATTATTTATTCAAATAGGTTTTCAGTATCTTGTTCTCTCTCTTCTTCTGGCACCCCCATAATTCTGATATTGATACACTTGAAGTTGTCCTAGAGGATCCTTACACTATCTTCATATTTTTGGATTCTTTTTTTTTTCTTTTCTGGTTGGGTGGTTTTTGCTTCTTTGTATTTCAAATCTTTGACTTCATTTTTGCAATCCCCTAGTCTGCTGTTGGATCTCTGTATAATATTTTTTTATTTCAGTCAGTGTATGCTTAATTTCTAGTTGGCCCTTTTTCATATCTTTAGGAGTCTCACTAAATTTATCAGCCTTTTCTAGAAAGTTCTTGAAAAACCTTATAACTGTGGTTTTGAACTCTATATCCAATCATTTGCTTTCCTCCATTTCTTTCATTTGTGACCTGTTTCTTTGTCTCTGCATTTCAGCTGCTCCCCTGAGTTGATAGAGTGGCTTTGTGTGCTAGGTGTCCTAGAGGGCCCAGTGGCTCAGCCTCCCCAGTTACCTGAAGTGGACATTCTTGGTGCAGCCCTTTGTCGGCTGTGTGCACAGTCTTAAGTTGTGTTAAGCCTTGATTGTTGTTGGTTTCACTGGGAGGAATTGACCTCCAGGCCAATTGGCTGTGAGGATCAGCTCTGTCGACATTGGGAGAACTTCTGTGCTGGAGATACCCTAATAAGACAAGACTTGCAAAAGCCTCTGTGCTCAGCTTGGATGGGGTGGAGTTTCAGGGCAGAGCATACAGCCTTGGCTTCCCATCAGCCCTGCCCTAAGAGGCCCCTGGGTCTCATGGTAATCACTGCAAGCACTCCTGAGAGAAAGCTGCCCTCAAGTTTCGCCTGCTACCAGGCAGTCCAGTTTCTCTCCAAATGAGTCTGGGTCCCCAGAGTATCACCAGGAACTGGAGTTCAGAGCATTCAGAAGCTTTTGTCTCCCTCCCAATTGAGAAAGCTAGCCATGTACTCAGTTGCCTGCCCTCTCCCCACATGTGCTCGAGCACCTCAGTACCTCTGACTTCCACAGTTCCTCTGAGTCTCAGTGTGCTTTTCTCTTTCCTGACAGTCCAGTTTCACCTCGAATAAGCCTGGGTCCCCAGAGTCTCACCCCAAACTGGACTTCAGTCAAAAGCTTTTGCCTCCCTCCCGCTTGAGAAAGCCAGCCACATACTCAGTTGCCAGTCCTCTCCAAATTTCTGTACCTCTGAGTTCTGCAGCTCCTCTGAGTCTCAGTATGCTTTTCTCTTTCCTTCTAGTTACAGAATTTCCACTCAGCCAGCCTTCCTGTAGTTCTGGATGATGTCCATTTTGTCTTAAATTGTAGGCTTGAAATTGTTGTGAAAGGCAGCAGTTTAGGTGTTTACCTATGCTGCCATCTTGGTTTTCTCCCATAAATTTATTTTCATATTAATAAATTTATAAGTATAAAATTTTCCTACATAAGAACAATTCCTGACTTTGAGATGTTTGTCCTTTCTGGTTGTTTTTTAAATAATAATAGATGTTATTTTTTTTAATGTTCATACCTTGGGGCAGGAAAGGGTGGTTAATCTATTTTAGTTGCCTGCTCCTGTCTCCAATCTCATTAGGAAGTCCAGAACCCTTGATGAATATTTTCAGCAGCACTTCAGTTTAAAATTTTATATAGAAGAAAAGTGGTTTGTAAGAATGAAGGCAGAGAGAGATGAGAGTCTTGGCATATTAAGATCTTTTCTATTAGAAGGTAACTAATGAGTGTTAATTTAAAAACAAAGGTGGTTTTGACAGTGAAGTGCTAATATTTCAAACTGAGGGGGAAACATGCAGCTGACAGAATCAAAGGCATTCAGGAAGGAGGTTAATTTCAGTTGCTGTGTCACTCAAGAACAAGAAAAAAGTGGTGAAAAGGTATTCTATTGATATATATTGTCTTCTGAGTTTGCTTTTCCATAATCCTGTGTCTGTGTGTGTGTCTTGTGTGTGTGTGATTGTATTTTATGTCACCTTGTAAACACAATATGTCAAGACCATTAAAATTCAACTACAAAGGATCTAAGAAGAGAGTTCTAGTGTTCATGTCTAGCAGCATCTTCTGCTTAGATTTGGAGGACTTAAAATTAACTCAAGCAATATAAAAAAATATGTATCAGACACAATGCAGAGCAGACAATCTCACAAAAGACTTCCTTCATGGCTCATCAGAGTATATTTATTGTCAAAATACTCTCTGCACTAAGTAAAAGTTATCTATTCATATGAACACCTGACTTATAAAATCAATCAGGGCACAATAAGAAAGATGCCTGCTTTTTGCATGCATTCAGTTGTTGCTTCCATTAACTTAAGTTCCTAAAAATATATTTCTTTTTTTTTTCAGTCTGCTCTGCAGAACTCATTAACATCATAATCGCCAGCAATAATTGCTTGAAGTGAGTAAAGAAAATCACGAAAGATGAAGAGTTGAATTACCACTTAATGAAAGAAGAAAAAAAAAGAAGACAATTTAAATCAACAATCTACCATACTGTCACCACTCCCTTCCTTGAGAAAATGTATAGTAATTGTGTTTCTTGGAGCTTGATGTGCTTATAAATGAGGATTCTCAGACAGTGAGTTCTCAAAATGATTCTAAGGGCTTAATTGATGATATGAATCAGATGTACTCAAGAATATTTGCTCAGCAATCCAAATATGCATTTTATAGCAAGTTGCAAGATAATAGTATTTAGAATATTTCAAAATTATCTCTATGGTAATTAGAATCTCTGACCAAAAGAAATGTTTCCTCTTGGTCTTTAAAATGTGTAGAATCTATCAAGGACATGTTTAATGACTTGGGGACTTAATGAGTATCCCCAAACCAGTGCTTCTCAACTAGAGTTGGTTTCAATTCCCAAGAAACATTTGTCAATGTCTAGAGAAATTTGGGTTATGGTAAGTTAGAGAATGATATTTGCATCTAGGACAGCTTCCTACAACAAACAATTATCTGGCCCAAAATATCAATAGCACCATGAAGTGGAGGAATCTTGATTAATATCAACAAAAGGACCTAAAAGCTTCCTATATAGGGTAGCAACTAAAATAGAGATGATGTATCTTAATAACAAATAGAACTCAAAGTAGTATGACCAAAGCTTCAAAAATTAATACAATATCTTACAAAACAATCATTTAACAGTTTAGTGAGCAAGCTGGAGCTAGGAAGATGGGAGAGGGAGGGTAATGACACATTACTCCAGCTGCCCTTCCTGGCCAAACCTTCGGGTCTTGGTGATTTAGGTCTGACGAGTGTCAGATAATCAGCAGGCTCTGATTGTCGTAAAGTATAATTATGATTTATCATCTGTATAGCTATTTCTTGAATCCGTAAACATATGAGTTACTATGAGAAACAGATTAAGTGGGTTGACAAGTTCAGCCAAGTGCACATGTGAGAGGATATTAAGGTGGAATTTTGGCAGGTGCCTTAAAACAGTGGTTCTCAAACATGAACATACATCAGAATCTCCTGAGGGTTTTGCTAATACAGACTTCTGAGATGAACCCCTAGAATCTCTCTGGTCTAGTAGCTCTGGGATGGGCTATGAGAACTGGTGCTTTTTAATGAGTTCCCAAGGAATACTACTGATAATGCTGGTGTGGAGCCACTGCTTGAGAACCAGGGCCCTAACTCAATGCATAGTCATCTTAAAATGATGTGCAAGGCTCCTGTGATGCAAATTTTTTTGAGGAGGTGGCTAAAACTCCTCACAGCAAGGATATAAAGGAGAAGAAGTTTAGAGATGAGTGAATTGGAGGGTTTTGTGTCCTATGAATCCCATCTCCTCGTAGGTGGTAGGTGGTGGCTGGAGAGTGCAGACACCTTCTGTCATCAGTAGAGAAAAACCTTCAATCTGACCACTTAGACATGTTTCTTACAGATTGTAGATATGGAGTGGACTAGTATCTCTCTCTCCCTGAGACATCTAAACAGCCAGAGAGACTGGTTGGCTAGCTGATTTGATGGCGGGACAGATGGGAAGTGGGCACTGTGTTGGAATTAGCCTGTACTGCTAGCGTTTTTCAGGGAGAAATATGGATGTGTCCCCCATCTGTATGGGTTTTGTAAAAGGGACTCTGTGTCGGTCTTCTTAAATTATGTCCACGAGAGCAACCTGCAGGGCAGTAGGTAGAAAGAGCTGGAGGGATTGCTGGATGTAAGGGCTAGGAAGGAATAAGATATCCGCCATGATATAGATACATTTTTCTCCAACAAAGTAATGACAGGTGGAAAACTTATCCCAGAACAAGGGGCATGAATATCTCCAACAATCCAATTGAGTTTACCTTGAAATGCTTGACAAATCTCAAGAGCAATGAAACTGGGTAAACAGGAATCCACCTGTTAGAATGTTCCGCCTCAGTGCATCTTTCTCTCTCCTGCCAACTGTGGATTGGGTCACAAGCAAGGTTTGTGAAAGGATGGAGAATGAATCAAATATGGAAAAGATGCCAACTCCTCTCATTCCTGACTCTAGCCTTTCTGTCTGCAGGAGGCCTGAGCAACAGGAGGAGGGGATAGTTTTAATTACATACAAGGGAGACTTTTAAGCTATTAAACCAAGGGTGTATCTGTGATTGCAATTGACTGTAGAATTGTTAGTTTTACTGGAGAGGGGCCAGAAAGGTCAAGGGCTTGCCTGAGATTTGAAGGATAAGAAGGATTTGCTAACAGTGGAGATTTAAAAGGAGAATTGAAAGCTAAAATTAAAGTTGCTATTTCTTTAGGACCTCTCCACTAACCAGAGGGAACAAAACCATCAGCCAACTTCCTACCTTCCCCTACCACCAGGAGAGGTTATGATTGGTCATAACACAACCCAGGATATCTATTGGATCAGGTCATATATAGTATGGACAAGGTTCCTGTAACAATTGTATGAGCCTAGCTTCCACCATTCATCTTGACCTTCTGACCTCATCCTTAAAAGTTGAGGCCTCAAGGTTTAGCCTCATTCTCCAAGTCATCTTTTATAAGAGAGTTTTCACTATGATATTGAATATTCTCTCAAATATCAGTGAAAGTCTAGTTTGACTTCTAAGTTGCACTACCATTTCTTTTACCCACAATTTCCTTAGGATGTCAAAGGGATGTAGACTGATTAGCAGGCAGGATGCAGACATTTCTAAATTCCTTACTCTCATTCAAGCATATTTTTATTTAATAAAATTAAAATCTCACCCTTAACTCCTAGCAAGGCTTAATATTGGATCCTCTTCCCCCACCTCAGCCCCTTTTGTTAAGTCTCATGTGTTCATGATACTCTAGTGTTAGCCCCACATCACTTGCATTCCAAAATAGGATAGAAAAACAAACCTTATGTCTCCATAAATTATAGTAATTCCTAATGACCCTAATGAATTTGTTTTATTCTAGATTTCTAAGCAAATTTTTCTGTTCATATTCTTTTTCTTCCTGAGTTATTGGTTCAGTCTCCTATCCCAATCAAGCCCTGGTGACTAGTAATGAGTCTCTTCCTGTTAGATTTTAGTACTGACTCTCTTTATTCCTCCTGGACTTTGGTGATTTACCCTGCTACCTCATTTTGAGTCCTATAATTAGGCAGAATTAATTATAAGAGAGCCCCCAAATGTATCTGCCCTGTATTATCCCTTCCCCTTGAGTGTGGGTGGGGCTAGTGAGAGTGATGGATGTCACTCCACAATCAGTTTGCATTATATAGTCATTTGCCACATAATGATTTTTCGGTCAACAACAGACTCCATATATGATAGTGGTTCCATTAAAATTATAATGCAGCTGAAAAATTCCTATGGCCTACTGACTTCATAGCCATGCTAACAGCATAGCTCAATGCATTACTTACCTGGTTGTGGTGATGCTGGTGTAAACAAATCTACTGAGCTGCCAGTCATATAAAAGTATAATACGTGCAAGTACATATGGGACATAACACTTGGTAATGATAATAAATGACTATGTTACCAGTTTACGTGTTTACTACACTATACTTTTTATCATTATTTCAGAGTGTGCTCCTTCTACTTACACAACAGATTTGCTATAAAACAGTGTGTCGTGTTACACAGGCGGCAGCCTCATACATCTCGTGTTTGCTGTTATCTCTCGATTGCACCATTTTCTCTTGTGCTTGATTTAATCTCTGCTTCTTTTGTACAGTAGCCTGCTGTGCAAGCTTGTAGCCTAGGAGCAACAGGCTATATGCCATATAGCTTAGGTGTGCAGTAGGCTACCATATGAGTGCACTCTATGATGCTGTCACAATGATGAAATCGCCTAACAATGCATTTCTCAGAAGGTATCCCTCATCATTTAGTGGCGCATGACTGTATATCAAAAGATCAGGGATTTTGCATTCAAGTCAAAGTCATTGAATTGTGAGAAAAATCAAAGTGAGATTATCCAGGGTGAGCCTGGCCAAATCTACATCCTTTCAAAGAGATTCTAGGAGTAAGCAAAAAGCAGCCGCAGAGATGCTTGCTCCCTGCTGGCTGGCCTTGAAGAAGCAAAGTTCCGTGTTAAAGAGAGGGCCGAGTGGCAGGGAATGTTTCGGGGGGGCCTCTAGGAAATGGGGGCCTCATCCCCTCAAATGCAAGGATCTAATTCTGCCAATAATCACAGGACCTTTGAAAAGGAACCCAAGTTCTCAAAAGGCATGCAGCCCAGTCAGCATCTTTACTACAGCCCTGGCTGGTGTGGCTCCGTTGGTTGGGTGTCATCCTGTGCACCAAAGGATTGCCAGTTCAGTTCCTGGTCAGGGTACATGCCTGGGTTTTGGGCTCAGTCCCTAGGGGGCAGGGGTTGCGGTGGGGGGAGCATGCAGAAAGCAGCTGATCAATGTTTTGCTCTCACATCATTTGTTCTCTTTCTCTTTCCCTCCTCTCATAGGGGGTGGGGGAGAAGCATCAGGAGACCCTGAACAAAGCATCCATTTAAGCTGTGCCTGGACTCCTGACCCAGAAAAACTATGGAATACTGAATGCACGTTGTTTGAAGTTACTAAATCTGTGATATTTTGTCACACAGTAATAAAAATATAGGTTCCAAGGTTATCCTTTCTCCTAGGAGCAAGACTGAAGATTGTAATTCGGAAAATTGCACATGCAATTCCAGGGTCAGCCAGAAATTCTCTTAGCACTCCCTTCCCCTAACAAATACACACAGATGCACTCCTGCATCCCCAAACTGCCAGGATCTCTTCCGCTGTGGGAGGCCAGGATTTAATATTAGGCTCGGGCTCCTCCCCATCCTGCACTGGGCTGATACCTGCCGACCATCTATCTCGACTTTTGCTGAGATGAAACAACATTGTCCTTGGGGGCTCACAGGCTCAGCTGGGGAAGTTGCTTCCATTAATTGCGGTACAAAGAAACCTTTGAATATGATATTGTGAAGTTTGTTTTGAAAATCATTTTTCTTTTGAAAATTACCGTTCATTATGCTTCACAGCCAAATCATTTTTACTTGGGAGCATAAATGCAATTTTCTACCAGCTGAAGGGGCCCTCCACAATGAAGCTGGAGGATCATTTCTTGAGCAAGACTGCCTCTCCTGAAGCTAAGCTTTTCTCGCATATTCTAGTGGGGGAATGGACAAATCATATGTAAGTGGGAAAATAAATCTTTGAAAGCAAGAGAGAACTCCCTTTTGGCTCATTTCTATGACTATCTTTTTCTCATTTTGTTTGTAAAATGGGAAGTGATGTAACTATCTGTATTTTTGATGACTATGTAATTCATCACTTCAAAATCTAAACTTTTCTTTCTGAGCTGTAACACCACATGGCCTCAATAATAAGACAATCAAATCAACTCAATGTGTCTCAAATATGCCATTCTTTGTGGCATTCCTGTTCAAAGTCATTTTTGCTCCTTGACTCCAAAACGTTGCATTGATATATGCAATGTCCTATTTATAGCTGTGAATTGTATTTGCTGGATAGACTGCAATGATTTATATAGTGATTTGTACTATGTGTCCTGAAAGCAACCACACAAAAATAAATTGCATTATAAAAACCACATCTGATGCCTCAATCAAGCCTATTCATTATTATTTTGAAATTTTCACCACCCACAGGTCAGAGCTACTGCTTTGCATTTATCAGTGGTTTTTAATCCTCATGAATTCAAAGTTCCTAAGTTTCTAGTTATTTTCTAGGTGCGACTGAATACTAATACTCACGAAATAACTATTTAGTTTCTGACTATTGCAGTAACACTCTGATTACAAATAAATGAAACAAATTTTTTTATCAGAATCCTTGCCTGGATATACAGGTTGTGGCAAAAGTAGGCAGACAGTTGTATGTACACGAAACAGAGTTTTTTTCTTGTAATATTATTTATTAGTTACTGTATTATTTGAATACAAATGGCTATGTAAACCTATTTTTACCACACCCTGTATAAGCACTGAAGTGGGCAATATTAAGGAAGGTCAGGGTTTTTTTTGTGGATGCAAAAGAAACAGGAATGATTCCTTTCTCTCCTTTGCTTTCTTTTTCTTTTACCAGCACAGGATAAGAAATGAGGGTGTAACTTTGTGCATTTCCATTATGGGGATCACCTGAAGGCTTCGACTATGTATGTATGTGCCCTCATAAGCAAAGAGTAGAAAGTATTCATCTCTGAGTCTTCTGTACCTATATTCAGCAGATGTTAAATAAGTGTTATGTTGAATGACTCATAAGCTGAAAGATACTAAAAGGTAGAACATGACACACACACACAAAAAAAGAAAGAAATGAAGGTACAGTAGTAATTTGCCATGTTTAGTTACTGACAGAAGTACATATGCAAATTAATAAAACCAAAATATATCTTAAAATGCCATGACTTCCTTTTGCATCTCCAATTATTGCCTGGAATAATTCAGAATCTCATTAGGTGTTTTGAGCTGTATTTGAAAAAAAATAATTTTGAAATGACCAATACAGCCAAATTAAAAAAAAAAAACTTACATTATTCTTTCTTTATATCCACTTCCTGAATATGGTCTATTATGATTTTTTTTCTCTACCTTCTTTGGCCATGCCTCGGAGAGTGTGGGTTTCATGAAGGTTAAAATGGTTACTTTCCTATTCACTGTAATATTCCCACAGTTTAGCAGAGTTAGTAGGGTCCTTACAAATATTTGTGGGATACATGAATATCTCTAAGCATTTAGAAATTTGGTTTTCCTTAAAATCAGAAAATGGATTGGATAAATCATGTTCAGATTGAAATTTCCCATCACTCCTTTAGCCAATCACTGTTTAGGAGAATTATTAAACAAATATCTAAATATGTAGGAGGGTGAGGAGACACACACTCAGTAACATCTACAACCCCTGAGAGAGGTAGAAATCAGAATCTACAACATAAAAATTATGTAAAATATTTGGTTTTTGAACAAAAAAATATACAAGGCATGCAAAAAATAAGATCATGTGGCCAAAATAGAGGAAGAAACAATTTCTGCATATGCCTGTCAGCTAGCCATCGGATGTGGGTCAGTTGCCTCAAGAATGGGTATGACCCTGGGCAAAGGACTACCAGGAATAATTTCTGGAGATGGCCAACAGCCGAAAACTGTCAGCTGGCAGTCTCCCAGTCATTGGGAGAAATCACCTTCTCGTTCCTAAAGGGAATCTTGGGCAGATCACCATAATTATCAACTATATGTTGACAGTTAAGCCAGCTTTCAAATGCATACCTTTGTGACTTCAAGCACATGCTTTACCCCTAACATTATGCCTGCTGAATGCACAAGGGATACTATTTACAACTGTTACCAGAGTTTTAGCCTCTCAATGAAGCTTCAAAGTATCTGAAAGAGCAAAACATATGCTCCTAGTTGGTTGCTCAAGTAAACGTTTGGTTTGACTGCAACAATTGTGAAATAGATGTGTGAAGAGGCATGCTATACCCTGACGTCCCCACTCCCTTTCTAGATTTAGTGCAGTAATTTAGAGAACCCCCTCTGGTTTATAGGCATGGGGAAATGTACACCAGGGCTCTGTGTAGGCAGGCAGCCCTGAAGCCTTTCCTGATCTCCGGGAAGTGCTCGGCAGGAATGAGAGTTGGGTCTTCAGTAAACTCCCTCCAGCTCCTGATTCCTATCCTCAAAGAGTAATTCATATTTTTTAAGAGAATACTGGTAGATATGAACTTTTGTTTTTGCCCCAAGAGGTGCCAGATAAGATGGCTTAAAATTCACTGTAGGGAAGCCAGGGTGAATTAAGAGTGATTCTCGAAGGGTTCTCCTAGCCAATAAGGAATGACCCGTAAAAGAAGAGCCAGACATATTCAAAGCATAAAATGGGGTCTGTTTTAGTTTATTTACAAGTAGAGTCTAAAACAGGGGTGGGCAAACTTTTTGACACGAGGGTCACAATGGGTTCTTAAACTGGACCGGAGGGCCAGAACAAAAGCACCCTGACCATGCTGGCACTCTCATCTTGGGCTGCTGGTGAAGGAGCGGAGGGGAGAGCAAGAGAACCCTCAGTTCTTTCTGCTCTGCAGGCCAACAGAACAGCCGAAAGGGCCAGATCCGGCCACGGGCTGTAGTTTGCCCACAGCTGGTCTAAAACAAGAGCTACAGAGTAAGCCTTTTTTTTTTTTTTTTTTTTTTTTAGGGTAGAGGAGGTTATCCCAAGAATCAAGAAAGAAAACTAAGGAGAATAAGAGACAGAAGACCTTTAAAAGGAGAGTCTGTCCTCTGAACTGAGACTCAATCCTACTGGAGACCTTTTGAGAAAGCTTGCCTAACCCACCTCAGAACTGCCCAACAATAATGGATCCCTGAGGCATTATTCTAGAGACAATGTTCCATTGTGCAACCATCTCCCCTGGGGTAATTAAATCTCCCCTACTTCCTTAGCAAGCTCCCCTGGTTTAGAGAAAACATTGAATAAGAACAGTGGCAAATCCAGGTTCACCATGGTCTGCATCCAGGGGAACTGTCCAGCACAGCTGTGCTGAAATCAGACTTGAGCCGAGGGAATACTGTGGAGAGCGCCAAAGGTATCTGCTACAACCAGTGGTTGTCTAATTAGGTATCTATGTGATTGAAATACTAGCTCTCAAAAAAGCAAGAGTAAATAATCAACTGGATTGTCAACTCTGTTCTTAGACATTTCTGCTCTCTGATGCTCAAGGGACCTTCCCCTCTGTGCTCACATCAGAAAATATTTGAGCCAATAAGAATAATTTCTCTAGGGAAATTCCTGCCTTCAACTCTGGCTCAATACTCTCAGAGGCAAGAGTAATTTATCCACACTGGACCTCTCATCTTATCCCCAGTAAATATCAGCTCCTACACCTACTAAAAGAAGAGGATGTGGGGAGATTAGATAAGTAAACAGTATTTACAAACTTGGCTGATTTCTCCAAACTACACATGTTTTAAATGATTGACCAGTACTTACTAAAGAAGCCAGTCACCAATAAAAATGTCATTTGAGTGACCTTTCATTTTGTTGGTTAAAAATCTGCCCTGGGTATTTAGAAGGGCCTCTGAAGTTAGCCTTCTCCGCTAACTTTGTTGCTTTTTTTGGGTTTCTCTATGTCTTACCTTCAAATTCTATGATTTCATTATATATCATGAAATGGGCTTCTGTTTCTTTTCAATCATTCAGACAGTTGATATATGACATTTCACTTCATTTTGATTCACTGAATATAATTCAATAAAGGGTGGAGAGAGAGCTAAACTGCAGATACCTTTTCCTTGCAAAAGTTGGCTTTTCTCCTACTGTTTGGAAAATCCTGATAACATTCATGCTTTCGAATTTCTATCCCCATACCTTTTTTGGCTATTTCACTGCATTGAACCTTCAAATGCAATTTTTAGCCCAGAAAACAAGTCCGCCTTCTCTGGCTGACATCTAGAGAAGAAAAATAAACACAAGGGTAGGTTCCAGGCTTCCTTCCTTATAAACTGTGAAATGCATGATTCTAAAACTGAAAAGCTGGCTATTCAATAAAGAACAGAACACATCATTTTTAAAAATGAGCTAGATTTCTCTGTTTTGTATAACTCTCGCAGCATCCCTAAAATTGCTATTGCTAGTCTAATCTACAGATGAGGAAACTGAGGCCCATTGACATACGGTGACACGCCCACAGTGTACATAGGTAGTAAGTAGGGGAGCCAGAATTCAAACCCAGGCAGCATGGCTTTAAAAATCCATGCTCTTTACCACAATCCTATGCTACCTCTTAGCTAAAGTTCTCTCTTTAAAGTCTTTGGCATGAATTCACTGATACCTTGTCACACAATAAGGAAGTTAAGGACACCAACATTATTCATATAAACTGTTTAAATTTGTTTAAAAATTAGCAGCAAACCAAGAAAACATCTGCTAATTCTAATCTTTATACACATGATTTCTGATCTAATATTAAGATAAGGCTTAGATTTGGTGTAATATAGATCTCATATAAGTATATAGAAGTTAAATATAAGTTATAATTATGTGTGAAATTGTGTGAAAACATTAAAAAAATGGAGTGAAGGCCTGTACTCCATATGAACCCTAGCATGTAAGCTTGAGTGGTGACAGGGCGAGGCACGGACTGCACACAGACTGAAGACCTGGGAGCGCCGCCGGCTGCGAACTACAGATAAGGACAGAAGGTCCACCACACCCTGGAATATGGACAGGCCAGCCCTGAACATAAGGGCTATATAAACTGAGATGCTGAGAGCATCACTTAGGTGACCTCGCTTCCAACTGGATCACGTCTCTTCGTCTGTCTGATCTTCACTTCACGGTCTGTGATGCATCCGTTGCCGAGCCCGGAAGCCACCGAGCAAGGTAATAAATTGTGTCTCACTCCAATCTCGTTTCTATCTCTATTTGTCTCTGTGTGTGGGTCCGACCAAGGAAAACAAGTTGGGGGCTTAGGAGTTTTAGCTTGTAGAACTCAGACTAAGCTAGTTACCTGACTGACCTGCATGTTCCGAGCCTTGGTTGCGTAAAACTGGAACAATTTCATTTTAGCAATTCTGATTTTAGAGCTCAAGATTGTGTCCCTGTATTGTCTTATGGCACTGCAAAGTACCCCAAATGTGAGGGCTGCATTTTGGATATTTTTAGTCATCGTAAAATATGTGTAAGAATAGAGTTCTGTTAGTTAGCTTTGACCTGTTTGCATCTTAAAATCACCAGAAAACCTCCCTAATAAAGCTCATAGTAAGTAGCATATCAACATGCATACATACTGCATTCTAATTTTTCTGGTTTAAGAATGTAATGAAGTCTATAACACACTAGATGGCAGACTTGCCACATGAGCCCCCAATGTAAGATCAGGGTCTGAGACTAGTTCTCATTTCTAAGTAGAATGTTTAAACTGTGAATGCAGAACTAATGATGAGTCTACCTCTCTGGTTTCACAGTTTGAGGTCAAGACCTCTGAAAGAAAGGACTCACATGAAGTTAGAGAATTGTCCCCTGCTCAAGAGTTCAATAAGACTCATCCTAGGGAGACTTCCCCCTATGAGGCTAGAAAGTTCACTCTCTGTTCCTTGCACAGTTGGAATAATTGCAAAAAGCTTCTTTGGGGGCCCATCAAAAACTCAAACAGTTTATTTGTAATTAGATGCCAAAGTACCTGATTTCTTGTAGCTCTTAAATTACATGTTTAACTTATAACCATATATAATGCTAGACATTGGGTATGTGTGTGTGTATATACATGTAATTTTTTACTTAAAACCTCCATTTTTCTAAAACAAAAGAGATTTAAGGTATGAATAAAAAGTTAATAGTCTCAACATCATCTATGGTCCTTTAGAGTCACTTAACATCTATTTTTTTCCTCATCCCAGAAATGCCTCCCCTAATCTATATCCCCATTTAACTCAGTCCAAGGCAAATATTCCATGCAAATCCTCCAATTAGCATAGTCTCCTCTCTACTGGAAGGAAGTTAAAGAGATCAGAAGAGAGATGGGAACTCTATCTTACAGCCTAAAGTGACAGACATATTCCTACCACCTTATGGGAAAACCTAGACCACATTGGCTGGAGATGAAAAGACTGCCTCGGGCATACTAGCCACTAAATAGGCTTGTAGGTTGGCTTTGGAACCAAGCGCCGTCAGTGAGCTTGTGAGATATAGGTTCCTTGAGCAGTGCAAAGTGTTCAAGTGATTGGACTACAACTAGTTCCTAGAATGGAACTTTAAGATATTAATCTCTTTTGCCATGTCTTGGCAGCTCACTTAGTTGGAGCATCGTTTATGCACCAAAAGGTTGCAGGTTCAATTTCCAGTCAGAGCACATACCTAGGCTGCAGGTTCAATCCCTGGTCAGGACACATATGTGAGGTAATCTCGCTATCTCTGTCTTCTTTCGTCTCTCTTTTCCTCCCTCCCTTCCTTTGTCTCTCAAAAAAAAAAATCAGTAAAAACATATCCTTGTGTGAGGATTTAAAAAAAGAGAAAAAAATGTTCATCTCTTTTATTTTGTGGTGACCTCCTACAGTTTTAATCAGCTCTCCCAAGTCAGATGGCTGCTGGGGTTCCCACTTATCTTGTTACAAGCATACATTAACAAAGCAATAATCATGACATGGCCTTCTCAGTAGGATAATAGTTCTTTATGATTATCATCTTGAAGATAAAAACAAAACTCTGCATTTGGGGATGAGAGACACAATCTAGGTGAATGTTTTGTAAATCTATATATCTAAAAGCCTAAACAACTGTCCAACTATTCTCCCATTTGCCTGGTAGTTATGACACACAATGACCACCAGGGGGCAGACACTCTGACCAGTAGAGGAGAGAGCCTAATTCCTCATAGGTTACTGCTGGAGTACTGTCGGCCAGAATCTGCTTCATCCGCACCCTAGACCCAGAGAAGTCCCTCGGCATGGCCTACAGGCATTGGGCCAAAACCAGCTCTCCAACATCCTTCAAGGGGTCCTGTATTGTGAGAGGGAACAGACCAGGCCAAGGGACCCTACTGGTGCACGAATCCATGCACCACACCCCTAGTGTGGAATAAAAACAATTGATCCTAAAAACTCATAATCAAACTCTACTTTAAAGGTATATAACAAATCTATATATAAATACTTCCAACTTATCTAGTTGCCCTTTAAGCAAGTTTATAAATAATTATAGATTTTTAAAAATAATTTTATGGCCGAAACCGGTTTGGCTCAGTGGATAGAGTGTCGGTCTGCGGACTGAAAGGTCCCAGGTTCGATTCCGGTCAAGGGCATATACATTGGTTGCAGGCATATCCTTGATGGGGGGTGTGCAGGAGGCAGCTGGTCGGTGTATCTCTCTCATCGATGTTTCTAGCTCTCTATCCCTCTCCCTTCCTCTCTGTGAAAAATCAATAAAAATATAAAAAAAGAGTTTCTTTTAAAAATAAAAAAATATATATTTTTATGGTCATGTAGGTTGGCCTTTCTTCCTCCCTTTAGCAAAATAAAATGAGTATCTTTGTGTCAGTTACTGTTTAAGGGTCATAGTAAGGATACATTTTCTGTGTTATAACTCTTGACCTGTTCTCTGGTTGATAACTTGAAATCACAGGAAAGCATTATACAGTATGCACAATGAAGTACCATTTAAAGATTTGTAAGGACATTTCCAGCTCTTCTATATGCTTTCATGAGCAGTATAGCATTCAACTCTCAGAATAACTTTTGAGTTGGAACAGATGCAAAGAAGTTGAGGGTATTGTTTAAGAGCATGTGGTGAATTCTAGAGCCTGACCTTGAATTCAGTTCTCTTGCATTGATGTCCAGTGTACTCACTGATTCTAGTCATGAATAAATGTCTGGATACTTGCCTAGTTTTAAAACTAAACCTAACCACTCTCTGAATGCTTAAGCCAGATGACTTGGCAAGTTGTGGTCAATCCTGTTCTGTTGAGGATAGCTGGTTGCCCATAACAGTGAACTCCTCAGTTATGGGTTTGGTTTAGATGAAATCTGCCTAAAATTTGAAGAAGAAGAAAAAAAAAGAATTCACAACCATAATAGGTTTTTGCCTATGTGATTATATATAAAGTAATAAGTAGTACATATAATTATTTACATTTGCTCTTGATTGTATAAAAAAATCATCAGACCAAAAATATTAACTAAATGTGGCCATATTAAGTTCTATCTACTCCCATTTATTTTCCAATTCCTTGAGCCCCCAAACCTGGTTGTAAAATTGATCAAGCAATAGCCAAGGTAAACTCCAGTTCCTTGGGCAGGAAAAGACAGTATTGGGTGTCTCAGCCTGGTTTTGTGAAGGTATTTGGAAGAAAGGCCTACTCTTCAGGATCTAAATCAAAACCACCAATAACCCAACTTAACAAAAATGGATTCCAGGTCTATGGCAATGTTAATACTCTCCAGACCACAATAAGCTTTATAGCTAAAGCAACCCTATAATTAGTAGGAGCCTATTGATGCTGTCCATGCAGGCCAGCATCCACAGGGAACAGAGTGTGGTGAAGACAGATAGAAAGTAGATCTGGGGATGAAGAAGCAAATGGAAGATACCTGCCTTACAGCATCCAAGTTGGTACACACTTGAGATTGAAGATAATCTCAAGTAATAATAATAATATGGGAAACAGGGGTAAGCCAAAATAGTCCTGGGCCTATCAGGATATCTGACTCTCTACCTATCGCCAACTTGGTTTGAGAGTGAGGCAGTAGTTGGAAGCCATGGTCAATATATATCTTCTCTACTGGTTGTCTAGTAAGAGGGGCCACCCGACCAACTTTGATGCATGCCATACTCTTTGCAAAGAAAATAGGGAATAATTTAGTCATTCTCATTATAGACTATTCCTACAGGTTTCTCAGTCTGGGAGACACACTTTCTTGATGATGCCATTTTGAACATATCTTCCACTTAAGCCCATGCCTGTCATGATACATGAGAGAATGTCCCCAGCAAAATGTGTTTAATTATTTCTGTGACCATATTATGCTTGGTAAATATCTACCTATTCAGCAGATATTTACTCAGTTTCTACATTTACAAGGAAGGAAATAAAAATAAATCAATAAGAAAAGAAGGAATTTAAATAATTGAAGAATTTTAAGGGTCATTAAAGTTCAGGTGAGGAGCATCTGTCTTTATATAGGGGTTAAAATTTAGGATTCAGCTAAACCAACTATTAGTTATTATCAGTCCTTCTCAACAGAAAATACATAGCCCACTCACTGTACAACAATTTTAGGCACAAGTTTTTATAAAAAGACTAACTACAAAGCCATCCACAGGGAGTAGGGGAACCACCAAGGAGATGCAGGACCCTGGTGGTCATAGCAGTTGGGACTTGTACATTACCCCATGGCAAGGTTTATTGGGTATGGCCATGTCTAGTGTAACACAGTGAGTGACATTCCAGAGACCAGAATGCCCAAAGAAAATAGAATTCTTACACACAAGTCCCAGAGAGGAAACTGTAGCTGGCCTCACAGGGGCGACAGGAAGTTGGATGAAGCAAGGACTCAACCAGTAGGTGGAGAAGGAGAGGGAAGGAACTGTGGCTCAGAGTCTTTAATGAGGTCCAGAACACAAGTGGGATTCCCTTGCTCACGGGGGATTGGTTAGGTTAAAGGAGCTGGTGGTCCCAGGAGATTATCTGGTAGGAACATGAGGGACTTACTATCAGCTGTCCCATATGTTTGGTGAGCCAGGAAGACAGGTGAAGTCAGAACATGGACCTTATCTAAGCAGAGAGGAGAAATGGGGAGTTTTATTTGGTTTAACTGAGTCAGTTAAACACACAAAATAGATGCTGAGGCAGCAAAAATCATAGAAGAGTAAGACCCCACTCCTACTAGATGCAAGGAATGAGAGAAGAGAGCATTTATTTAGTAAAATATTAACTGGAACCCAGTAGAGAGAGTTGTATGGAGTGGGCCACCTTAGAGCAGCAGTGCCTGCAGTTAAAGACCACAGCCTCGGGCAACTTTGCCAAGAAAAAAGCCAGAGGAGTGATTCCTCTGACCTCTCTGTAACCCGTCCCTCTGAACTCCCTCTGGGGTCCCCGACTGGCTGACATAACTGGACCCCAGAATGAAAAGGAGCCTGTGGATGTCATCCACGCAGGTCAGCACCCACAGGGAATGGAGTGTGGTGGAGACAGGTAGAAAGAAGATCTGGGGATGAAGAAGCAAATGGAAGATACCTGCCCCACCGCATTAACCAGTTGTCGTAGTTACCACTGCTGCATAACACCCCACCCCAATCTCACTTCACTATCAGGACAGCTCAGAGCCCAGAAATACAGACTATTCTTGGAATCCCATGGGAGACAGAGTTGGAAATTCAACCAAGGTCATAAGGCTAGCTACTCCAGGATGTCTGGAATATCAGTTGGGGAGGCTCTGATGAGTGGGCTGGTGTCTGAGCGTTACAGTGACCTGCTCACGTATCCACCTGTGTGGCAGCTGATTTGGGCTGTTGTCTGAGAACTTAGCCAGAATACCTGAACATGTGGCATCGCCATGACCTGGGCTACTGCACAGCACAGTGGCTGATTTCCAAGAGCAGAAGAAACTAGTAAAAGAGAATGAAGTGGAAGCTGTGTGCACATTCCTTAGCCTGAGATTTCACACAACATTACTCATACTACAGTCACAAGTTTGCCCAGATTCAAGGGGAAAAAATAGAAATCCACTTTTTTCCATGAAAATATTTAGATGGGAGAGAATGTGTCATCACTGGAAAATGCAATCTGCCATACCAGGTTGATAGAATTTCCTCTATTATTTTTAATAGCATCATTTATATGCTTTATATGATTTCCAAAGTAAACACTGAATTAATGTACATTTAACATAATTTGATTGATTGTGTTTTTGGACATTACTTATTTGGTTTGTACCCTATACAAATAAGCAATACATTGGCAGAAAGAGCTAAGCCATTTTTTGAAGATAGATGTGATTCCTTATGTTATTTTTATGTTTATAATATTATATAGTTGTTTACTATTAAATGAATTGGTATAATGTATTTATAAATTATGACTCTTCTTTCATAATTTTGATGTATTGAGTAACTCTAGAACAGTGTTACATGACTATTCAGGCATTTAAAATATTAAGTACAGTCAATCAGTTTTATAATGTAGGGATATATATTTGAGACATTTTATGTTACATTGGGTACTTATTTCTAAATGGTTGTAGAAAAGACATAACATTTTCTATTTCTCCATGAAGTCTAGAATGAAATCCATAATGATACAGAGTTAAAATATAATTCAAATATAGGTAATTTGAGTCATAAGCTGGATGTATTCCATGTGTCTCAGAGTGACTCATTACTTGCTCCATGCATAGTTTCATTGTGAAGAAAAAGAATTCTCTCATGGGATTGGATTAAGTACTGGTAAAGTGATGACTCAAAACATCAAAATATGGGCACACTAACACTCTACATTGTTATATTTGACATCAGTGAATGGCATTTCTCTTTGCAGAGGAGAACAGTTCATGTTAAGGGATGAAAGATGAGAAAAGCCTCAAAAAACTTTCGAATAAAGAAATTTAGGGCTGTGGTATAGAATGAAAATAAGCTTGGAAAGCAAGGGACGTAATAAAATTTGATAGACAGTTTGGTTACAAAATCAGAAATATAAATGCTTTCATATATATTTGTTGGAACTCTGTAAACAATTATTAAACGTTACCATAAAATAAAAAAGAATAGACAATCTGGATAGGCTTACATCTATAAAAATAAGTTGAATCAATAATTAATAACCTTCAAAACAGAAAGCACCAGGTCCATATGGGTTCACTGGTGAATTCTACCAGCAGAAAAAAAATACTTTTTAATATATTCTACATGGCCAGCATTATCTTAATACTAAAATTAGATAAAGACATTACAAGAAAACTACAGACCAACCACTATCTATCATGAGCATAGATGCAAAAATCCTCCATAAAGTATTAGTAAGTCAAATACTAAAATGTATAAAAATAAGTATATATTATGACCAAGTGAGGTTTATCTCAGGTAGTAAAGGCTGGCTCAACTAAAATAGATTAATTTAGGCCGAAACCGGTTTGGCTCAGTGGATAGAGCATCGACCTGTGGACTAAAAGGTCCCAGGTTTGATTCTGGTCAAGGGCATGTACCTTGGTTGCGGGCAGGTCCCCAGTTGGGGGTGTGCAAGAGGCAGCTGATCGATGTTTCTCTCTCATCGATGTTTCTAACTCTCTATCCCTCTCTCTTCCTCTCTATGAAAAATCAATAAAATATAAAATAGATTAATTTAATAAAAATAAATTAATGGAATCCATCACATCAACAAACTCAAGAAGAAAAATTGCATGATCAGGTCAATAGATTCAGAAAAGCATTGAACAAAATTCAACACCCACTCATGATTTTTTTTTAAATCAGCAAAATAAAAATAGAGGGAACTCCTTCAACCTGATAAAGAGCATCTACAAAACACAGCTGACATTGAACATTAAGGAAAGGACGTCACCTTTCACTATTCCTTTCCAACATAGTACTGAAATTCCTAACTCATGCAATAATACAGGAAAAGGAATAAAAGGCACACAGATTGGGAAGGAAAAAATAAAACCATCTCTGTTTGCAGATCACTTGATCATCTATGTATACAATTTAAAAGAAAGAACAAAAAATCTCCTAGAATTAACATAAGCAATTATAGCAAGTTGCAGGATACAAGACGAATGCACACAAGTCTGGAATTTGAAGTGAAAAATAATACCATTTACATTAGCATCCTCCCGAGTGAAATACTTAGATATATATCTAATGAAAAGTGTACAATATTTTTCTCTTATTAGGAAAACTGTAAAACTCTGATGAAAGAAATTAAGGAACAATATTTGCACGGTCATATGATGTCCTCCTTTGAACTCAGGAGGGGCAACACATAAAGTGTAGCTTATTATTCGGCATTTGAGATTCAATCTTCCATTGAGGGGGGGAAAATGTGTTTCTGTATGTAGGTGCTACTTTAGTAGAAGAAAGACCTTTGAAAGGAAAAGAACATCACTAACAATTTTTACAAACAGTCTTTTTATGAAATGTATGGGGGGGGAAATGACTGTAGATTCATGGGTTCATTGTCATTTCTGGCTTTGTAAATGTCATTTTAGAGCAAAGGCATCTTATATGCAAATATCATATTTTAAATCCTATATAATAAAAGCCCAGTGACCAAAATGGCAAATGACCAGAGACCAGAATGACTCTGGCCCCTCACCCCTGTTGGCCCTGTGTCCCAGTAGGGACCCCCCCCCACCCTGATTGGGGGTGTGGCCAGCCTGCAAACCACCTGCAGCCCCTGGCCCCAGCCAGCCTGATCCCCCAGCAGGAACTCCCACCCCGATGGGGATGGGCCTGGCCGGCAAACCATCCCTGGCCCCTCACCCAGCTGGCACCACATCCCAGTGGGGACCCTCACCCAGATCTGGGGCCCCCATCAGGGCAGGCCAGCCAGCCAGCCCCCACCTGTGCACCAGGCCTCTATCCTATATAATAAAAGGGTAATATGCAAATTGACCTTAACAATGGAAGGACCAGAACAACCACTCAACCAGTTACTGTGAGGTGCACTGACTACCTCTCGGTCCCTTTAGACTCCGATTGCCTGATGGCAAATGGGGAACCGGGGATGTGTGGCAGGGAACACAGGTGGTGCCATGCCAAGGCCCCTGCCCCACTGGTCACACCACACATAGAGGGCAACCTGCAGAGCAGGCGGGGAGAACAGCCAACTTCTCGGTTCCTCCCCCTGGCCGAAGGCTCTGATCACCCAATGGCGAATGGAGAAATCGGGGTGGATGGTGGCAGGGGGGTGGAGCTAGCTTCAGGCAGCTGGGGAAGATGGCTCTGATTGCAGGCCAGGCAATTTCGTGCGTCGGACCTCTAGTATTTGAATCAAATCCGATGCCATACTTAAGTTACTTCAAAGAAATGTATAAGGACAGACTGCATCACCCATTTGATAGTAAAAAAGAATCCTAATTTGGAATGTGGCTTCGTGAGCCATGCATTGTTCTCTTTTCAACTGGTACATTGAATAGCCTTTATTGTTGCTGGAAAATTGCATCCCTTTTAAATTACTAGAGAATGAGCTTGAGGTTTTTTTCAATCTGGATTCAGGAAGCTGCTAATGCATTCTCTTCAACTCAGATAATATACTTTCCCGGGGCCTAAATGGTCAGGCTCCCCTTTTAACAGCTGCAATTTTATGAAGGTATTTTCCTCAAGCTAACTTTTCTTGACTGTGACTTCACACTCTTAGAGGTAAATCAAGCCATCTCTCATCCTCACCCTCACCCTCCCCCTCCCACAATTAAATGCAATGAGGAGCAATCACCTCTGCTCTCTTCCTCCCAAGTGGCACCTCCATCTGGGAGCATAACTCTAGGATTATTGCCTCCCGACCTGGGCACTGCCCTTATGGGTTGTTCTGACCCATTTAGTTTTAGTCTGCATGGGAAAGGCAACCCCATACTTTAAGAACAGCTTTATTACTATTTTATCTTTATTTTTAACTAGATGCCCATTGCACTAATGCACTGGTGGGGTTCCTTGGCCTGGCCTGTGCCCTCTTGCAATCCAGGACCCCTCAGGAAATGTCAGACTGCCAGTTTCAGCCCGGTCCCTGCAGGCCAGGCTGAGCGACCACAAGGGTGCACAAATCTGTGCATCAGGCCTCTAGTATGCATGGAAGATCTTTGGTTAATCTCTTCCCAACCTTTTCCTTCCTCCTTCCCACTGAGATTCATGGGGCTGTTCCATGTGTCCATGCCTGTGCATTAAGCATCTTCCCCCTGGTGGCCAGTGTGTGTCATAGCTACTGGATGAACCGTCACATAGGCTTTTATATATATAGATTAGAAAAAAAAAAACTCATTTAGCTTTTATAAAACCTCTGATTAGTCCCCTTCTGGTATACTGGTCCTGTGCCAGTGACAATGAGCTTAAACAAAGGATCCATGTCCACATCACACTATACTTTACCAAGTACTCTTACATATCATTTACCAGCCAGGGACACGTTATCTCCATTTATCTTTGCAGCGTGCTAGGGGGAGAGAGGAAGAGGTTATAAGGTCTATCTCAAGGTCACACCGGGAACAAATGGCAGAGTGAGCACAGGAGACTAGGTCCCCACACTCTTCTTTCTGGTTCTGGACTTGAGTATCATTAGAATCACCTGGGATTTGTTAGAACAGATCTCTGAGCTCCAGGACCGGAGTTCCTGAGTCAACAGAGCAAAGTACATTTCAGAGTTTCCTGGGTGATGCTGATGTGTCCCGGACAAGGACCACACATGGACAACCACTGCGCTATAACTTGCCACATTCATGTGTCTATGGTATCTGCATGCTCCTCACTCCAGACCTAGACACAGTCCATAAAATGAAAACAAATATGTCACAAAAAAAGGATATGGGAAGAGAATCAAAATCTTGTTAGGCCTGCTACCTCCCTGGCCCTGACCCCTCACTCCGGAGTCCAGAGTTTACCATCACTACTGTTGCACCACAATGCCCTGAGATTTAAGTGGTCACAGCCAGAGGTCATGGGGAGAGGAGAGTGGATGGGCTTTGTGTTGACAAAATGCATTTCCAGGATAGGATCATTGTGGTCTTTTCTGTCGATTTCATCACATGCTGTTCTCTCAGCGGGCTTTCAGCATCTGGCCTCCACAGGAAACTCCAGATTGATTCTAAGAGTGAGGTAAGTCTTTATTTTTAGAAAATATCCACCATTGCTCAGTGTATTTGGTTTTGCTTCATATTTGAACATAGATTCATTTTTAAAAGGCACGGGGGCCAAAGGAAAAATAAATAGTTGTGTTTTTTTATGGGAAAGTACTGTCTAATTATTAGTCAGAAAAGAAGTTAGCAAGCTACAATTTCAAACATTTTCAAAGCAAAAATACTATAGGTTTAGGAATCACTTGGATTTAAATGCTAAGATAGCTTAATAATAATGAGTTTTTACTATGTGCCAGACACAGTTTTGATATATATCTACATAAACTAATTTCAGTTACATTTTCAGCATTTTTTAAGAAGCAAGTAATATAAATATCTCTATTTTAGAGATGAGGAAACCAAGACAAGAAGAGATTAAGCATCCTCCCTAAGAACATATAGATGGTATAGATCAGTGGCTGGCAAACTCATTAGTCAATAGAGCCAAATATTAACAATATGACAATTGAAATTTCTTTTGAGAGCCAAAATTTTTAAACTTAAACTTCTTCTAATGCCATTTCTTCAAAATAGACTCACCCAGGCTGTGGTATTTTGTGGAAGAGCCACACTCAAGGGGCCCAAGAGCCACATGTGGCTCGGGAGCCGCAGTTTGCCGACCACGGGTATAGATGATTAAAAGGTGGCATTTGAGTGCATTCACGGTCTGGATTCTGTGTTTGGGCTCTGAATCACTATCTCTTCACTGAAAGAAGGACCCAACTTTCTGGCATGAATTCATAGGAAAAGGAGAAATAGGAATAAGGAAACTGTGCCAGGTTTTATGTGATGCCAGGACTGGGCTGGCAAAAGGCAATAACTTTCCATCATGAAGGCATTGTCTTGTGGTTGAGAACCAACATTCTGAGTTCAAGACAGGTAATCTCAAACCTTGGACGACCCTGGATACTCTTTGCTTGTCTAAGTAAACTGCCTTGACAATAACAAATTAGTGAGTAGTAATGGGAAAATAACACCAATGAATAGCATAACTCAGACACAGAGATAATTGAGGAAGCAAGCAGCTCTGTTTTGTCTGATGGGTCTTAGTTTAATATGTCTGTCTGATGTCACTCATGTCTCCTTTGAAAGAAAAAAATAATTAAGATGACTAGTCTTTTGTTACATAATGAGTCCCTTTGTGTCAATAACTAACATCCAGTAGAATGAAATACACCCCCATAGTTTTCTGGCTGATCTATCCAAGTGATTCTCTCCTTCACTTATTTTTATTTTCTTTTTTTTTTTAAATTGTTTAGAAAATTAAAGTTGGGAAAAGGAGAGGAAAGAGCAGAGGCTGCCACTATAGAGTGTTACCATCTCCTCCGTCACATGGTTACTGGGTGGCCACAGCCGGAGACTGAGACCAAGTCACTTTAGCTCAAATCGTGGCCTCTTTGCTGGTCAAACTGTTTCCAAAGCCCCAACTTTCAACGTTTTTAAAGAAGTTTTGGACTTCTTAGTTTAGCCTTGGGAAAACAAACGACTTTAACATACCAACATCAGTTTTACAATACTGGTTATATGTTATCCAGTTTATTTTTATAATAATTCATGAGCTAATCCTGGTGGTTTTTATCATCCTCATTTTTCCAAATGCAGAACCTCACGTCATAGTGAAAAGCTTCTATTTAGTAAGTGACAAAGTTCAGACCGGAACCCCAGCATCCCAACTGTTAAGCACATTTTTACATTATGCTCTGCTTGGGGCTCTTGTCCCTCCCTGGACTCTTGGGCTCCATTACTCCCTACTGAAGACTCTTGCCCCCCTCCCTGAGGGGGGGGGGGGGGCTATTTCCCAATATTCTCCTTGTAGGTTTCCTGATTAACAGCCTTCTGCTTCCAGTAAACCACCTCACCCAGTTTCTAGCTACCACCTACACCTGGCTCCCACCTGCACCTGCTCCCACCAGTTACTCTGGCCGACCTTTACCAGAGACATAAACATCCCACTTCCCTACTCTACCCTGATGATGCCATTTTAGCCTTAGCCCTTCTGCTCGCAGCTGTAACAATAAATTTATAATTCTTTACCTATTTTGGCCTCCTGCATTCCTCCTTCAGCGACCCTAAAACAAGCTATAAAATTTTAGTTCCTTTTATTTTTTACTCGAATGTAATTCTAGAATGCATAAAACATTATACTATTTTCATTGCAATGGAAGATATCCCCACATATATATTTTTTAAAGGAGCAAATAACAATGTGTTTTTCTCCAAGCAAGCTAGGAGCCATATTTGAGGAATGCAACAATACAAATCAAAGTTCTGTTTTGAAATTGGGAGAAAAATATCAATGAAGAATTTTTAAATTATGAAGATCCATTCAAAACTATTTATAAAATAGTTCTCAAATGTTCTGAAATATTAATTTGTTGACAGGGGCTAATTTTCCATTTTAAAAATGAATGTAAAAGGATAGGTTAAAAAAATGAAGAAAACACTTGTAAATGGCCGACGCACTTTATCAAGTGAACAATCTAGGGAAAGCCAAATACAGTGTTTAAAGCATAGATGCAGATACGACTAATTTCTTGAAAAAGATGGAGAAGTGATACCTCTCCAAATATATAATAGTATGAACAAAAATATAAAAAATAAAAACTGAAATACAACAACAGTGGCAAATAAATAACAAAATGTATCAATTACAAAATTTGTAATCTATGAATTAAATGGAAGTTTCTGGTTTGGCTTGGTGTAGCTCCTAAACTTTACATGGCTTCCCACCAATCATGTAGAAAGAATATGAGTGAAATAAATCCCAAGAATTCCTTGTAAGTAACAAAATAAACTGATGAATGAAGTGGATCCAGAGACATGGAAGCATGGAACAGAGTGTGGAATCTCAGAGGGAAGGCGGGGGAGGATGGGTGGGAGGTAATCAACCAAGGACCTGGTATGCATATATGCATGGCCCAAGGACACATACAATGGAATGGTGAGGGTCTGGGGGGGAGAGAGTGGGGGCAGGGGATCATTGGGGTAAAAGGAGACATATGTAATACTGTCAACAATAAATAATTATTTTTTTTAAATCCCAAGAATTCTTTCTACCAATTAGGATAGAAATCAATTCAGTGTATGAGTAAGTGCAGGTTAAGGAAGGGTAATGACAGGTCTCTCAAGTGTATAAGTTCCTGACTTCTGCTATAGAATCTCAGCACAGCCAACAAAAATAGTCAGAAATCACTATATATCACTGATCTCTGTGTTGAATGGAGAAAATGGTCCAAAACCCAACTGTATCTCCCCAAGGAAACAGCACCGCTGTCTGTTCAGAGTGAATCTAAACATAAGATATTTAATGCAATACAAAAGAAAGAGCAATGTTGCCTACTTCCTTGGGAAAATACAAACCACTTAGAGTAAATGAAATAGAATGTCTAAACAAGTATTATCACAGTATTATGAGAAATGTGAGAGGATGTTTGTGGCAAATATCAGAAAGAAAGAAAGAAATAGAAGGAGGGAGGAAGGAAAAGGGAAAAAATAAAAATAAAAAATATATTTTTAAAAAACGGAAGGAAGGAGAAAAGCCTTTGAAAGGCAGATAAAGAATTCAGTCTGGAATCTCAGGAAGTAAATTAAAAGACTGAAAAAATCATTCTTTAAATGCTTTACATTATAGCAGAACTTAAAAAGGAACAAAAATTAGGTAAAACATGCATTTTGGTACTAAAGCATAAACAAATATAAAATTTTAAAGTTATTATCAACCTAAAGACAAATATTAAAACATCATTAGGAAATTAATAAATTAGCAATAGCAAATAGTAATGATAATAATAGTTAACATTTACATAGCAGTGATTCTACCGAGCACTGTTCTAAATAATACACACACACATTATTTGCACACAGGCACACATATGGAACCCTAAAAATGACACCATGTTACACCTAACCTCACGCCGTAAATAAAAATTAATTTGACAGAGTTCAGAGACTTAAATGTGAAAGATAAAGTAACAAAGCTTCTAAAGAAAAACCTACTGAAAAATCTTCACAGCAGAGTAGGCTAAGATTTCTATACCAGAAGCCCTAACCAGAAAGGATTGGTGAAGTAGACTTTATGAAAGTTAAGATTTTCTTGTTACATGTGCCCTTCTGAAAACCTGCAAATTATTTTTTGTTTCTAATTGATTTGCTTTAAATACACTGAAGAAACTTACAGTGTAAATGAACCCTAAGGAAATGACAGCAACAGCAGCTATTCCTTTGTCGTATGAATAAGCCACATTCTATTGTATCTGTTGTGGCAGTTTTTTATTATAATTCTGAACTGAAGATATTTTTCCATTGATTTTTAGAGAGAGTGAGAGAGAGAGGAAAGACAGAAATATCGATGTGAGAGAAACACATTGTTTGGTTGCCTCCGGCACATGCCCTGCCCAGGCCCCGGGCCTAGGTACATGCCCTTGACTGGAATCAACCCTGGGACCCTTCAGTCCGCAGGCCAATGCTGTATCCACTGAGCCAAATAGGCTAGGGTTGTATCTGTTTTCTAATTAAATTTAATAACAATATACAGTGGACATGCTCAGATAATCTTTAAAACAGCACAGAGATATATAAATAGTTACTCTCACCCAATCTCTTTCTTTCACACTTGCATCCCCTTGAGGCAATCTGTGGTTAAGAGCCAGATATTTACCTTTCCCCGTTCTTTTCCAAACTCAAACATACAAGAGTTTATAAATCTACCAGGGATAGGTATTTGTTTTCTGATATTGCATGCACGTCTCCAAACTTTTTTTCCCCTTTGAACAATCCATCACAAATAGCCCTGGAGGTCAGCATATACAGATATAATTCTCTGTTGAGCAAAAGCTTCCATTCTCCAGCTGCTGGGAATTTCTGCTGCTGACAGCTCACACCTGTGCTCCCCCTGGGTGCTACCGGACAACAGAGAACAGCCTCACCCACGGTAATGACCTCTCCTCGGACTGCCCACAGCCCATGACTGACTAACATGGAACACAAAGGCCCAGTCTTCAGTTGCCACGGGGGGGGGGGGGTAACTCTGAAGGGCTGCCTCAGCTCCGGAGGACCCTCACAGAATACGCTGAAGCCTCAGTGGAAAATGATTGTGTTTCTGCGCAGCCTTGTCTTCGCATGCCTCCTAGCTTGAGTATTTCCTGAGATCTCGGAGCAAAAACCTTCTTCAGGCAAATCAATATCTCAGACTCAGTTTCAACCCAAACTAAGACAACTGCCCCTGTGAAGGAGAATGGGGTAGATGATGGGGACAAAGAGAAATAAATACAATGGAGGAGAGACGCTGTGCAGAACAATGAGTTTAGTGCATTAAGAACTTGATTTTCAGAGAGATTTGAAGATGGCAGTATAGGTAAATGCCTGTCCTCGCCGCCTCCCACAACCACATCAAAATGATAAGTAAAATACAGAACCACCATCATCCAGAACCTCTGGGGACTTAATGGAAGTCCTATAAGTAGAGAAGTAAAGAAGAAAGCACACTGAGAGTGTTAGGAGATGCATAGGCGCAGAATGGGCTGGTCCGGCACCCATGTGGGCCGCTTTTCCAATCCGGAGGGAGGTCCTCTCTGCTGAGGCCCCCGGTGGGGAGCCAGGGGTCCCAGCCCCACACCAGACACCTCCCTCCACCTCCAGCCCAGGGCCCCAGAACTGGGAAAAGAAGACCCTATGTTTAATAAGAACTACAGGCTGTAAAAGCTCAGTGACAAAGAAGCTGCTAGGACCCAGCTGTTCCTCTCAAGCCGGCACCACGAACTGAACTTACAAGGTAGCTTAGCCTCCCCAGTCACCTGAGTTGGGAGATCTCTGAGAAGAAGATCCCCCTGAACTTCCCGCTCCCTCTGAACTCCAGCACCAGGGTGAGGATTTGGGGGACACAGACACATACCAGGAGGAACTGGATTGTCTGGCATCGGGGCAGGAACTCGGGGGCAGCTTTCTTCCAGACAAAGGTGCTCGTGGAGATCCTTGCTTGTATGGTGAGACCTCCCAGGAGGTGGCAGGGCTGACCGGCAGCCATTTCTGTTTGCTCTACCCTAACAGTTCCCTAGGACTCACGGCAGCCAATGACAACCCCACCCAAGCTGAGTGCAGCAGCTTTTGTATACGAATTGCCTGTCTAGGCTCAGGCTAAAATCTCAAACAAGCTGCAGCTGGGTCAGGGAGCCTTCCCCCCCACCCCCCTTTATCAATCAAAGGCCAGACACCAGCACCAGCCTGTCTTGCTTTATAGCTGGGCTTCCTCTGGGCTCTTCCAAACTTGATACCAAGAGGAGGAATCTGCAGATCCCTCCTTAGCTCCTGCTGGGTGGCCCCAGGCACTGGCTGACTTTCCACCTCTCTGGAGCCCCAAGAGCCAGTGTACCTACCCCCTGATCAGTGTCAGATCATACCAGAAGATCACAACTCTACACACCCATAAGCGACACACACAAGGGGAAGACTCAGAGCACCAAAGCCCCACCGAAGCAAGTCCTGCTCCATACGGGTGTCTCCTGCACAACAGTTCTCCTACTGTGGTCCCAGCTCATCCTCACAGCCGGTTGGCCTGCCTGAAGGATGATTCCTTCCAGTGACGCCAACAGCAATCAAGTCTCAACTACAACAAGACTGGGCTCACAGCCCACAAAGGGGGTGCACTTACAACTCCCAACTCAGGTGACTGGGGAGGCTGAGCTACTGGGCCCTATAGGACACTTACTACACAAGGGCCCTTTAGGACACTTCCTCTCTATCAATAAAAACATATCCTCGGGTGAGGATTGAAAAAATAAATCTAGTTTGAAATACTAGATATAATAGGTGGATTGCTGTGGACAAGTAGTAAAAAAAAAAAAGGCAATTAAATGATTGTGGATACAATTACAATATAGAATTTGCCTTAAAGGAAACTCTGAAATGAGCATCATACTTAACAGTTAAATGTTAAAAGTATTTATTTTAAAATCAGAGTCAAATAGGACTTAGGACTTCTGATTAGCATTGTACTAGACATTTTAGCCATTTATTAGGAAAATAGAGGAATATAAAAATATATGGCTTCCAAAAGAAGTAAAAAGCTTGCGATTTGCAGATGAGATACTTTCTATATGAAAAACAAACAAATTTATAAATAAATTGTTATAGTTTTAAAAAATTTAGCAACATTGCTGGATTCAAGCTCAATAAAGAAAAGTCAATTACATTGAGAATACTAAGGCAAAGGTAGAAATTTAATAAAAACTAATATAAGAACATAGGGAACCTAGGAATAAATCTAACAAAAGATGTATAAAACTTTCTAGAAAAAAAAAGATAGAATATCTTATTGAAAGACATTAGAGAGATTCTTAATAATGGAGAATTATACCATGTGCACAGATAGGAAGGTACAGTACTGTGAAGATGACCCTTTTTCTCAAATTGATCTAAATTTCAATACGATTCTAATACGATTTCCAATGGTATTTTAATTGACCGTAGCACCCCACTGCCTCTCCACCCACTGCCTTTTAATTCTCTGCCTGGCAAGAATAGGCCCCAAAATCATACCTTTTCACAAAGCCTCCCCCAGACCCACAAACCTCCTCTCAAAGCACAATCAAATTGCGCTGAATTGCTCTGTCCTCTGTGATTTCAGAGCACTTTGGACACCGTACAACTCTCCATTACAGCACATATCACATTTTCTAAAACGACAGCTTTCCACCCACACCTCTTTTCACTTAACTTGTATCAGCTGCAATCCAAAGTGAACGAGAGGAGTCTTTTTTTTTTTTTGCTGATAGTGTTGGCCCAGTAAGTCATGCATGTGAAAGTGAGCCACTGGAGAAAGGCAGCATGAATGACACAGTCCTGAAATTTTTACAGACTTCTCTTCCTCTAGTCTCAAGCCTCCGGAGAAACACAAACCAATAAAGTGGTTATTAAGAACAGAAAGAAGTTGATGAGCTGGAGAAGATTAAAAAGCAGATCAGTGAGCGGTATGAACGCTGAACCACTGCCCTCTTGCTGAGCTTAGACAACTTGGCTGTGTCTTAATTAACAAGTCTTTTGCCGTTGCCGGTTCAGAAGGCTTCAGACAGCAGTGCTTCTCGTAGACTGGGTTGCATAGCTTCACCCTTCCAGGGAACCATGTGGTTATAAGCTTATGAACCAGATATGGGTGTTTGAGATACACTTGCAAGCAGAATCACATGATCTCAGTGGACCGATTCCTCAATTAAAATCAGATAATGGGGGGGACTGCAGATTTCTCTGTTAGCATGCTAAATATAATCAGAATATTACTGCTGTAGCAAATGAAATAATTTAAAAAAGTAAATCCTACGGATGCGAATTCTGGGAGAATCCAGCTCACTTTCCATTCTACCTTTATAAACCATAGCTGGGTATTTGGAACCATATCAGAGAGCTCTGCCAATCAATTAATTCCTGTTTTTGTTTTTGCATGGAGATCAGCTCCATGACATGATTTTCATACACTTGGGCTTTTGTGTGGTGGCCAAGTGGACAGATTTTCCTTGCAGACATTGTTTTTCAAAAATTGAGCAAAATTTTTTTTTCATGGTTCTTCTGGTATTTTCAAGAAATGTTAATGCCTTCTAATCACTGACATCCACTACTTGGAAGTCTATTGATAATAAAAGACAGAAAGAAGTCCTAATTGATAATGACACTAATGGGAAGGAACTATAAGATATTTCTAGAATATGTATTACCATATTTGCCGGCGTATAAGACGACTTTTTGACCCTGAAAAATATGCCTCCAAGTGGGGGGTGGGGGGTAGTCTTATACGGCGAGTAGATAACAAACTCTGTATTTTGAGTGGAAATGTTAGGGGGTCGTCTTATATGCCCAGTCTCTTATACGCTGGCAAATACGGTATTTTTCAGGGCCAAAAAATCGTCTTATACGCCGGCAAATACGGTATCTATCACATAATTTAGTTATGCTATGTTACAGTGCCAAACAATAGAAATAAACACTTCCCATTGCTTTTGTTCATTTTTTCTACATATAATTGTTATTAAGTATTTTGTAAATAGATAACAAAAGAACATTTTCTCATTATGCTGTTTTAAAATTAATAATAAAATTATGCATGTCTATATTAGATAATTAGGAAATAAAAACCTGTAATAAAAAGCCATAGTCACACATAATCCCATTATTAAAGAAAGCCTATTATTAATATTTTTGTGAAGAATTTTCGCATCATTAATCCATGTGTGAGCTTATTTTTTTTTACAATTTTAAATTATAATGCACTATGCTGTTTTTATAGTGCTTTGTTTAGTCAATATGTCTTGAGCATTTATTTATATTTTCCATTTTCAAAATTTTAACAAGTAGCCTTATTTCCATCTCATGTCTTGTAATTTGTTCCATAACATTATTTAAAATGACTTTAAAACTATCCAAAAATGATTTAAAAGCAATCCTATAGAGAAGCTCTAGCCCAGCACTATGCAAGAGAAAATATAAGCCACATATATAACTTTAAAAGTTCTAGTAACCATATTAAGAAAAATCAGAATCTGGCGTTTAACTCACGTACAGCACATCTTACTTCTGATGTGCCATATATCAAGTACCCAATCGCCACCTATGACATTTTTTTACTTGACTACACTAGACATCAAACTAACCAAATAGTCAAACTAGTGCATAAAGATATGTGATTTCTTACACATGGCTCTGTTGAGCAATTCTCTTCTTTTCTCCTGTCATATTTCCCCCAGGGTTCTAAGAGAAGTTTCACATATGTATCCCCTATGATCCGGAGATGACAGCTTCTTAAGGACCCACCCCAGCCCTGGCCAGTGGGCCTGCAAACGGAAGGGTCCTGGCTTCAATTCCAGTCACGGGCATGAGGCATCTAATCCATGTGTCTCTCTCACATGGATGTTTCTCTCTCTGTCTCTCCCTCCATTCCACTCTCTCTAAAAATCAATGGAAAAATATTCTCCGGGTGAGGATTAACAAAACAAAAAACAGATGACCCTCCCCTCTCTGACTCTTTTCCTGATCTTCTGATCCTCACTCCCATCCCCAGTAAGTAGCCTAGGGTTCCAGAACAGTGGTCCTGAACGCCTGCTTCTGCCACTTTGTGCCCTTGTTGTAAAGAAGGTCCTCGGTCTCGGGCCTCATGATTCCTCTGAGGCCCTGCTTCTTGGGGACATTTTCTGGTTATCACATTCATTTGCCCCCTTCCACCCTGGGCAGCTGTGCAGTCTGACCTCTCAGCAAGCAGTCTTCACACTGGGGTCCGCGAATCACCGACTTCCAAGGGGTACATGGGCATGGAGGTATTCTCAGAGAGTCCATTTCTAAATCCTCAGCTTCCACATATAGTCTCATCTAAAATGAACCTGCTTGACACCATTTCACAAGTTCTCCTTTCTCACCTCTCTTTTTACAACAATCCTCAGCACACATCCTACTCATGCCTGGTGTCACTCTGCTGCTGGAAATCCCCAGGTGCATGTGACAAACAATCATTTCTAAACATAGTGCAGGTGCCAAGAAGGGAATACTGAGGTAGCCGACCCTCTTTCAGGCCAGGTGCTTTCTGATTCTCATCTAAGTGGGTTATCAGCTTATGAATTATGAAAAATAATGTTGACATGACAGCAGATCAGTATGTGACTTTTGTTATGCTGCCTGGAACAGCTGACAGAATTGAAGGGCTATTACCAGTAACGAAACTCTTTTCATTTCTATCTATTTTTTTATGCAAACACATTTTCTCAGTACTTACATCGGGAAAAAAAAATTAGAGAAACACTGGTGCTAAACCATGTGTTTAAAAAAAAAAAAGTAAGATTCACCTTGTATACATGAAGAAAATCCCCATCCATCTCCTTAAGAAATTCAATAAAATTTTACTTTTTATGTTTATTATTTATTAATTTATGTTTATTATTTATTTTGTGTAATTTTTAGCTATGTATTAATAATAGCTATAAAATAACTCAATCTGGAGCCTTATTATAATAAGTCAATATTTAAACTTCAATTTATATGCACCATTTTGTTACAGAAAATTTTTATAGAGAATAAATTCTAGCCTTTCATATATAAAAATATATTTTCAAGATAAAATTCTATGAAGAAAGTATAATACAAATATGAATTCAAGGAAATGTGAATTTGATATAAAGAGAGAATATATAAAAATTTCAACTCTTAAAGAAATGTATATATGTTTTAAGAAGAATGGTGATATTATTATTAGACTAGAGGCCCGGTACATGAAATTCATGCACTGAGGGGGCAGTGTATGGGGGAATTGCCCCTCAGCCCAACCTGCTTCCTCTCACAGTCTGGGATCCTTAGGGAGAGGTCTGACTGACATGGAGGCAGAAGAGGTTCCCATCACTATCACTGCACTCACCAGCCATGAGCACAGCTGAATGGCACTCCCCCTGTGGGAGCACACTGACCACCAGGGGATAGCTCCTGCATTGAGCATATGCCCCCTGGTGGTCAATGTGCACTATAATGATCAGTTGTTCCACCATTCAGTTGATTTGCATATTAGCCTTTTATTACATAGGATTTGTTAGATTTAAGAGAGGCATCACATTTTCATTATACTAGAAATTGCTTCCTTTGAACTTAAAGGTATGATAAAATTTATTTAATTAAATAAGTAAAAATGTGCAATATGACACAATTTTTAAAAATTAGATAGTACACAAAAACATTAAAGAACCCCTAAAATTAGCTCAACTCACCTGCAGCTGGTCCTCAGGGAGACCCCATTGCCAAGACCTTTAAACTTTCTGCAACTCAGGGTACAAATGGAATAATGCTATAATATTAATAAGGAATAATGGAGTAATATGATCTATTTTATAATGTTGCAAGGATAAAATCAGATAACTTGCCCACCCAGAATGGGTTAGTGGTTGAGCATTGACCTATGAGCCAGGAAGTCACGGTTCAGTTCCTGGTCAGGGCACATGCCTGTTTTTCGGGCTCGATCACCAGTAGGGGGTGTGCAGGAGGCTGTTAATCAATGATTCTCTCTCATCATTGATGTTTCTATCTCTCTCTCTCTCCTTTCCTCTCTCTGAAATCAATACAAACATATTTTTTAAAATTAGATAACTTAATTAAAAGGCATTTTGTAAACTATAAAATATTGAGATATTTGTTATTAATAATTTTTTAATCTGTGAATTCCTTTACCCAAAAATATTTCTTGAGCATCTACTCTGTAACAGGAATTTTTTTAGATTTTTCATATACAATGATGAAAAAGAGGAGGTCCATGTTTTTGTAAATTTTACATTACAGTAGGACAATACACAACTAAATAAAATCAAGATCACTGTAGGCATAAGTATTAGGAAGGAATACCAGTTATTTCAACTCTCACCGAATTTCCATTTCATAGATTTTGAAAGAAAAGTACAGTGCTTTCATTACACAAAACATATATTTCTCAATGTTCCAGGACAACCAAGGACCTCATAATAGTTTACAGCCACCCCCTCTCACATTGTCCCTTACATGTTCCACTTTGTACTCTGTGTTCCAGCCACTATGACCTCTGTACTGACCCTTGACCAATCCAGATATGCTCTCTCCTTACAGAGTTTGTATGTTTGTTCTGGCTTTGTCCTTTCTCTAAACTTTTCCAATATGCATGTGGATAGTTCCTCCAACCAATCCCTTACATTCTTTTCCTTACATTTAATCTTCTCAATAAAGCCTACACTGACCATCCTAGCTAAAACTATATACTTTCTCCCCTGTCTTCCAACTCCTCATTACCAACCTACTTTGCTCTATTCTTTCCCATTTCCCCCCAATGGGACATCACATTCTAATAAATTATATTATTATTTCTGTATGCACCTTCTAGCACGTAAGCACCACAAAGGCCTCTGCAATTTTGACTCAATAGTACAGTCCAATCACTAACCAACAGTCACATTTCATTGCAGTGCTCTCCCAGAGAGTGCTAATTGTTTTATTATTGCCATCTCATTTAATCCTAATAGCCACCACATTAGATAGATTCCACTGTTGTTTCCATTGCTACATAAAAGGCCACTCCAATACTATGTGAGTTCATGCACAACCATCTGTCACTGTTCGATGGGTCAAGAATTTGGACATGTCTCAGCTAGAAGGTTCTCCAGAAGAAGATTCCACTCAGATATCTGGGACCTCAGTGATCCTCTTTGAGGCCTCTCTGTATCTACATGATTCTTCCTTCATCTAACAGCCTTGACTGTCTCTATAGCATGGCATCTGGCTTTCCTGAGAGGGAGCTAACAGGTTTCTTAAGGTTTATTACTGGAACTGGTACAGACTCATTTCCTCTGAAATCTACTCATTTCCTCTGCAATCCCAGTAAAAGGAGTTCACGAGGCTGGCTTACATTTAAGGGCATGGGAAATTGAATCTGCCCTTTGATGGACGAAGCAGCATGGGCATATGGAGAGAAAAGGAAGTGATGGAAACACTGTCTACTGTCTACTGTCATTTTTCTCCTATTTCAGATGAGGAAATTGGAACTCAGAGAGATTAGGTTGACACATTTATAGATGGCAGAGATGGCGGTCAATCTGAGTTTCACTGATTCCAGAGTCCACATCCTTAAGCACTCTGCTTTCACAGCCTTCGGAAAGTGGCTTCCACTCTGGCTGATTGGAGGTCTGGACCTTCTGAGACACATTCTTAGAAGGCTGGAAAGCAGGCATGCCACTGCGGAGGCAAGCCGTAAGGGTTCCGGGATCCCATCCTTGCTTCAAGCAGAGGAGCTCAACAGCAAATTATTTCACCCTTTGAGCTTTCCACTGAATTTGATTTGAAGAAGGGATTC
Source organism: Vespertilio murinus (assembly GCA_963924515.1). NCBI lineage: Eukaryota > Metazoa > Chordata > Mammalia > Chiroptera > Vespertilionidae > Vespertilio > Vespertilio murinus. The sequence goes on along the minus strand of OZ004715.1, from coordinate 20,148,725 downwards.
CACGGATTTAGAGTGCAACGTATCCAAAACAAGTATCTGAAGCCAAAATGAGTTTATGTTTCTGTGAGTTAAAATCTCTAACATAGTCCAAAACTGTTTGTTCTTATTTTTGTTTGTAAAAATAAATTTTAAAGAAATAACAGTTTACCACTTCACAGGTGTTTCACGCATATGTCAAGGGTGATTTTTATACGAGATGCAAAAATAGTCGGTTTTGTGGGAAGGTTCCTGTTGAGCTCTTTTGAAATGTTAGAGCGCGTGAAATATCTAATTTCAAGCTGATAGAGCAACTTACATTTCTGCTGAGTTCTTCACAGGGATATAATTTGGGGAGCAATTTTCCATACAGTTGATGAACATGTTACTTTGCAATTTTGTGCAAACATGGCACAATATTATTGTAAATTCTAATAGCTGTTTTTGTGGGGGTTTTTTCATAATTCTATATACACTAGCGGGGAAGGAGAGGCCAAATCATGAGCAGTCACCCTCCCATGCTTCCTCTGGAGGAATGCTCTATCTTTTTATTTTATACATTAAATTTCTGTACAAAATTTTATTTGAAGAAAGCCATCTACGGCAAAAAAAAAAAAGAAAAGTAATAATGCAGTTTTAAAACAACTACCTCAATCGATGTTCTCTAATTCATTTTCCAAAATCTGTATCAAATATATTACTGGAGTAGTTAAGGGAGTTGATAATTTTATGAAAGTTTTTGGCAATGGTATATTAATTGGAAATAGACAATATAAGAAAAGGTGAAAAATTTCCCTCCATATGCTACTGAGGAGCTGGTATAAATGTTTTGTTCTGGTATCTTTATTTTTTCAAGATCTCTTGAAGGTAGTTAAGATGCTCACGGTTTCTGTAGAAATATTTTTAACTTTCCAGAAAATTGTTCTAGGTGATAAATGCATAGACTTTCCATTCAATACAACAGGGATGAAAAGAAGAACTGGCGTATTTCTGAGAACTACTAGAGAATAGAAATGGTCTTAACTTTTCAGTAACCACAGCTCAAATTTAATTCAAAATCCATTCCACTTTCTTGATTAGCTTTACTTTGTTTGCATCCAAATCCTACTTTCAATATGTGCTTTTAATGAGCACTCTGTTCTCAGAGCAATTCACTTTGGTTTCTGAAGGAGCAACCTGAGAAGTCAGGATCCCTCTAACTCCCTCTGGATGAGAAAGAGAGCACTGTGGGTACTCATTCCACATGGTGAGGGCTGAAATCTTCGGGTCCTGTCAAGTCACTAGAGGAAATGTTAAGTTGCTCTACATTGGCTTTGACGCTGGCAGTTTGTTGATGCACAGTGGATCTAGAAAACATAGAGCATTTCATAGAACCAAAACAGATCATTTTCCATAGCGCAGGGAGGCTCTCTTCAACTATTAGAACAACAAACACCAAAGTTCTAGCAGAAAGTTCCATTTCAAGACAAATTAGACACAGATCTAACTTCAAGATATACAGTTTAGAAGCTATGTGTGCTCCAGGTTCACAAACTTGAAAATGGGTGCTAAACTAAAAAATGTATGGAACAATGATAAAAGTAACAAAACCAGTTAGCAGGCCATTATAACAATTCAGATTTAAAAATGACAAGGAGATGAACTAAGCTAGTAATAAATAGGATGGAGAGGAAAGGATGGATAGTGTGGTGAAGGTGGGGGGAGAGAGGAGGGAGAAAATTAGGGTCACTAGGGGAAAGGGGGACTTTGGTAATATTTTCAACAATAAAGATAAATTCTAAAAGAGAGATAAGCTTATGTAGGGTGATCAATTATCCTGGCTTGTACAGGACTGAGAAATTTCCCCAAATGGAGGAATTTTAGATTTAAAATTAGATTTAAAATTTAGAATATTCCTCAGCCAACTGCAAACTGCCTAGTTTTCATGAGATTGAAGGGATTTCCAAAATACAGGACTTCTGGTGCTAAAACTGGGACTGTCCTGAGCAAACAAAGATAAATTGGTCATCATACCCAACTTTCCTTCTTTTTCTTATAATGGCCCCGCCTCTTCCTGCCTTGGCATCTCTGTAGAAGCTCTTCCTTCCACTGATGACATTGAAACTATGCCTCTTGAGCACTCAATTGCATCTGGAAAGCTTCAGACAACCCTATTCTAAATGTCACTGGAACATCTTGAGATGAGTCAGAGAGGAAAAAGTATATTATGTGGATGAACACTGATGAGTATTATCACTGACTTCTATAAAAAAAAAAGGCAATGCAAACCAGAAGATGATAGTATGGAATCATTAAAATGCTGGGTGTGTGTGGGGGGGGTTGGTCAACCTAGAATTATTAAGTGAGGTTGTGCACTATTCTTATGCATCTAGTACAGTGGTCGGCAAACTATTGACTAATGAGTTTGCCGACCACGTCATATACTACTCTTTGCCTCTTTGCACACAATATGCCACAATTGCCTAATCCTCACAGCTTCCAACTACATGGTAACATTTAGTCTAGCAGTGGTCAGCAAACTCATTAGTCAACAGAGCAGCAAGCAGCACTTCGAGAGCCGCACGTGGCTCGAGAACCTCAGTTTGCCCACCGCTGATCTAGGCTAGCATACCTTTGAAATGGCAGAGTAATTTTATTTTCCACACCTTTGGAAGCCATAACCACAGATGGCAGAGCACAAGACCACCAGAGCATGAGACTACAGAGCCCCTCGTTGTTATCTTATTACCCAATACCACCCTCTGCACTATAAATGTTAATTATTAATCATCTTGTACCCAACGATGTAAAAGTAGTATGGATTTCTCCATTTTAAAAAATATATATATTTTATTGATTTTTTTACAAAGAGGAAGAGAGAGGGATAGAGAGTCAGAAACATCAATGAGAGAGAAACATCGATCAGCTGCCTCTTGGTGTGCCCGTAACCAAGGTACATGCCCTTGACCGGAATCGAACCTGGGACCTTTCAGTCCTCAGGATGACGCTCTATCCACTGAGCCAAACAGGTTTCAGCTCCATTTTGTTTTTTATCCAGTCCTAAGATTTCCCTGCTTTGCTTTCTCCAGCCTCCTTAATCTACCTACACTGATTTCATGTGATTCTTTTTATGTCTTCTCCTTTAATTCTCATGTATAAAAAAGCTACAGAACTGCCATTCTCTGGAGCATTTTCCCAACCCATTGGAATCTTGCTTCCAGGCATGTCATTAAAAATTTGCCTCAAATAAACTCTTACAAAACTAACCTATAGATTTGAATGTTCTTTCATTGACAATATCTAACATATGATTCCATTTATAAAATGTTCAACATCAAGGCAAAATTAATCTTTGGTTGTGAATCCAAAGATAAAGGTAACCTATATGAAGGAGAATATGGTAGTGACTGAGAGAGGGCATGAGAGGTGCTGATAATTTCTTGATTCATGTGATAATTACCCGTTTGCTCACATTGTGAGAATTCTTTGAGCTATACACTTACGGCTTGTGATCCTGTCTGCATGTATGTCAGAATTCAACAGCATGCATTTATCTACATATATAGAAAGCCAGCTACCTTAACAACCAGAATGACCAGAGACCAGAACACCACGCCCCTAGCCCAGGCTGGCCCTGCACCCCAGGAAGCAGTTAGGGGTGCCCGTAAGTTTGCAGTGGTCTGCAAACTTCTGCTCACCAGCCACATGCAGCTCCGTGGCCCCTTGAGTGTGGCTCTTCCACAAAATACCATGACCTGGGTGAGTCTATTTTGAAGAAGTGGCATTAGAAGAAGTTTAAGTTTAAATAATTTGGCTCTCAAAAGGAATTTCAATCGTTGTACTGTTGATATTTGGTTCTGTTGACTAATGAGTTTGCCAACCACTGCCCTAGGCAATGTGAGTTTGATGGGGCAAGTCGAGGAAATAGAGGGGAAGGTCTTAAGGGTCTGCGGGGTTGGGTGGTCTGCCCAGAGTCGGTTTGGAGTGTGCTGGGGAAGGAAGAGGAAGATCTGGTTGGAAAACAGCTCAGGACAGTACCTTTCTCATTGTGAACCAGGGTGACACCAGCTGTGGACTGACCATTCTGGTCAAAACAACCGTCATGGCGGTTGTTTCATGAGTGTGCTTAGGGCTGACGTGTTCATGGCAGAAACACGTTCTCCAGAAACTCCACTGATTCCAAATAGCAACATCAAAGAACAGAAAAACCCTCTCCAACTAGAGGCCCTGGACATTGAAAAGGGCCTGGAGGAGCCCAAGCCGGTTTGGCTCAGTGGATAGAGCATCGGCCTGCGGACGACTGAAAGGTCCCGGGTTCCATTACGGTCAAGGGCATGTACTTGGTGGCAGGCACATCCCCAGTAAGGGCTGTGCAAGAGGCAGTTGATTGATGATTCTCTCTTATCAATGTTTCTAACTCTCTATCCCCCTCACTTCCTCTCTGTAAAAATCAATAAAATATATTTTAAAAAAGAAAAAAGAAAAGGGACTGGAGGAAAGACCACTTAAGGAGGAGCTAGAAAAACCGGAAGTGTGCGCCCAGAGGATTGTGGGATTGTGGAGGAAGCCCGAAGGCCCTAAGCTAGCACTGAGCCTGTTACTGCGCTTGTACATAGTCAGCCCTGAAGTCTTCAGTCTCGCAGTAATTGTACTTCCAGTAAAGAAATTATTTCTATTGAAGTTTGCTGTTCTCTTTAGAGCGAGGAAGAGCAGAATGAAAGATTTCGTTTGTTACCTTGGTTTGAAGCGGAGGACAAGAGCGACGAGGACGACCAGTTCTACAAGGAGTGCACATGCCCCTCCTGGGAACTGCAGGTGAAGCCACCGCCCCCGAAGCCGCCAGGGAAACCATCACGGCCTTCGAAGAGCAGGGCAGACTCCAGAGAAGACGTGCAGGAGGAGTATCCGGAGCACTGCCCAGGTGAGGGCAACGGAAAGGCGATGCAGAGGCTCCTGCTGAGCTCCGAGCGGCTCACGTCTCGCATCGCGAGATCCAGGGGAGCCGCGTGAAGCTGGGGCAGGACCTGCGGACCCGGGCCTCGGACGCCCGGGAGATCGATAAGGAGATCGATAAGCGCATGAACAGCCTGAAGCCAGACCTCAGGCAGCCGCGCCAGATCCGAGACCGGTGCCTGGTATGGCTCCCCCTGAAAGGCGCCCCGCAGAAGGAAATCAGCGAGCGGCTGGGGATCAAAAAGGAGACTGGAGACCAGTATGCACGGATGGAGGATGAGGATGGCCGCCCCCACCATGAGGAACGGACCTGGTATATGCGGGCAAGATGGGCCGCAGGCAGGCTGAGGAAGGGCGGCCAGCGGGCAGGCACCTTCCTCATGTGTGACAGCAGCCAGCGAGGCTGCTGTGCCTGCTCTGCGGTGGAGGACAGCGACACCCATCACTGTGTCATCCACCTCAGGGCCACTGGCATGGGTTTTGCAGTGCCCTGCAACCTGTTCGGGTCCCCGAAGGAGCTGGTGCTGCATGATCAGCTCACCTCCCTCCTGCAACACAACGATGCACTTACTGTCACACTGGCACATCCCGTGGGAACCCTGGGCCCGGTCCCCCCAAATACCCCCCCCCACACACACACACACACACACACACACAGCCCGCTGACTCACACAGAGCAGGACTCCCTCTGTCTCTCTGTCTGTCTGACTCTCTTTTTGTGACTCTTTCTCTGTCTCAATCTCTCTCTTGCTTTTTCTGAGTTGTTCTCTTCCTGTCACTCTTTCTATCCCCATCTCCCTCCTCTGTCTCTCTTAGTCTCTGTACCTCTAAGTCTCTGTTAGAGCCTATCTCCTTCACCCCATGCCCCTTTCCCCGTGGGCATTGCCCTCCCCTGGCTCTGGCTGCCCCCACCAGTTCCTACAGTTCCCCCGAGCTCCCCCTGCCTGTAGCTGCCATGTTTACAAAGGCCCCTGGCATGCTTAGCCCCAGCCTGGTGCCCTGAGTTTTAAGCCATAGACCTGGGCCACTTCCAAGAACCTCAGCTGTGACATTTGGGGCGGAGCGGTCCCCGCCCCACAGACCCAACTTCCCCTCCAAACCCTGAAGTGAAACCCGCACTGGTTAGCCCCACGTGGAGCTGCTGCCCAGACGCCCTCCTCCCCCCAAAAAGCAAAATGATTAAAAATAACCTCAAGAGCTGAGCCCTGTGGGACCTCAGGCTTACCTGGAGCCGAGGCTGTGCAGGTCCCGCTGGGCCAGCCCAGATGCACGCTGCCCACAGCACCTCCCCTCCATGCAGCTTCAAGGCTTCTCCTGGATCGTGTTGCGTCCTGATTTTGTTTCCTTGACTGTCAACCCAGTTTCTTCTCTTTGGGGACAAGAACCCCCGTTTTCTATGCTGTCGTGGACCCACCTCCTGCCTGCCCAGCTAGGCTGGCAGGTGGGTTTTTGTACGGTACGTTGATACTGATGTGGATATAACACATGGAACTAAAAAATAAAAATGGGGTAGTGATGAATAAGAAACTTTGGAGACAGTGAAGGGCAGTCTGACCAGACTGTTGAGAGCTAAGAATTATTATAGTTTAATTGGGATAGAAATCCTGCTAAGAGCACCTGATGCCTGAACTCTTTTAGGTTGTCCAGTTCAAGCTTTTGGGGACTGCCTAGTAAAACGTTCCTGGTTGGAAAGTGTTTGTATGGAAGCCCATAAGAATTAAGTATTTGCTGTGTTCACCATGCTTAGCTCTCTGTGAGGAATATGGGATAATGTTAAATGCCTCATGTTCTCAAGAAGTTTGACTTTTAAAATAAAGAAGAGCCTAAACCGGTTTGGCTCAGTGGATAGAGCCTCGGCCTGCGGACTGAAAGGACCCAAGTTCGATTCCAGTCAAGGGCATGTATCTTGGTTGTGGGCACATCCCCAGTGGGGTTGTGCAAGAGGCAACTGATCGATGTTTCTAACTATCCCTCTCCCTTCCTCTCTGTAAAAAAATCAATACAATATATTTTAAAAAATAAAATAAAGAAGAAATATAAATATTAAAAATTAAAGGAAGAAGCTTGAGTTTTAGGAGTGATCAGGCAAGCAGGCGAGCAGCTAGGAGCCAGTGGTCCCAGATTGCGGGAGGGATGTCCGACTGCCAGTTTAAACCGGCAACCAGACATCCCTCAAAATGTCCTGGATTGTGAAAGGGTACAGGCCAGGCTGAGAGACACTCCTCTCCCCCCCATTCCCTGTGCATGAATTTCATGCACCAGGCCTCTAGTTTAAAAAAAATAGCAAGGTGAAGCATATTAAGTTCCATACTTCAATGAAATCATTGACCATGAAATCGGCAGCTATTATCACACGGATCTGAATTTCTCCCCGGAAACCAACATTCTGCATTGAGTCAATGACTATGCTGTGGGTTATATTCTCAACTCACATGCTGTGGAGTCTGAAGGGTGAGTCGGTTCAGGTCACATTAGCCTTATGGGAGCTGTGCCCAGGGGGCATCTTCCCTTTGCCCTTTTCTAGTGCTTCCTTCCTGCGGAGAGGTCTCTGGTATTAACACCAAATGAATGGGCTGCTGCAGCATGCACAAAGGAATGAATGTCTTGGGTAATCCCTTTGTGGTGAATCACCTAATTTTTTATTAATTCTTGTCCTTTTTATTTCAAGAGAGGGCAGAACTCACTGCCATACCACTGCTGTATATACTATTTGCTGTTTACTTGTCGATGTGGTTTTTTCTAAAGCATATGATAATTATAACTCCGTTGTTCATTTGTAGGGCATCTTACAAAACATTTTATGTGCTGTATTTTATTTGATCTTCATAAGACACATTTTATGTCATCAGGTTCCTTAGAGGCATTTTCTCAGAAAAGTTAGTTATATTGAATCTAATTGGTAAGTTTCAGTTTTGGTGGCAATGACTCTGAGTATTTATAGTACACTTACGTATTTAAGTGTTCAAACTTAGGACCTGGGTCTTGTGTTTCTAAGACCATTGGTCTTTCCTTATACCACCAAATGTAGTGTGCTTTTTTTTTTCCTTTTGACTCTGAAACGTGTTCAAATTGTTATTAGTATAGTTTTTATGAGAATGTAAACATTATCCATATTAATGTAATCATATGGAAAGAGCCCAGTTGGTAGGTCAGGCTGTGCCTTGGAGTTTTGTGAGATTATTATTCAAAGAAAGCACCCTACAAAAACAAACCAATTTTTGGTTTGTTTAAATTATGTCTCAAGACACAACAAATAAAACTTAATATTTTGTACATGAGCAAAATAACTTTTCAATTTAATTAACTTTTGACTACCTAGTTTATAATATAATTCGTACTTTTTCCCGAATGCTATCCATATGGTTAAATACTGTTGATCTTCTGAATACAAAATATGCTATACACAATTTTAAAAATAAAGTAACCCATTCAAGAGATCTCATTCTTAGGAGAAAGATAGAAAATAAAGATGATTTTAGCTGCTTTCCCCAAAACAACTCCACGTGTATTTAAATAAGCTCTTAACGGCAATGAAAATTGCTAGATGTTCCTGTTTTGTTGCCTTTGGCAGTGAAGAATGAGTAAGCAGACAAAACGCTATCTAGGGAAGTGTTTGTTGAACTTGAACTTAATGTAAAGGTGCTGAGGTGTGGGCTTGTTGTTTGGTAAAAATACTCTTCATTTCCAAAAATCACCTAAGTCCCCACTTCTGTACCATGCTGTACAGAAATAGCGTATGGAGCCGAGGCACCTGCCAGTTATTCAAGTACTGGACTCATGCATTCATTCACTCACTCCTCATTGGGGCAATCACAGTCTCCATGGTGCTTGAGTCAGTTTTGTGAGTAGTTTTTATTTTGAATCATTTTTTCCACTAACCACAGCTATAATACTGATTTTTTAACAACAACAAAAAAAATTTAAAGCCATGGAGGCTTAGCCTCATTCCAATGTATGTTTGCAATGCTTTCTATGCTTTGTTTCTTCAGATCTAACCTCCTAGCCCTATAACAGAGTGTGTCCGTTTCATGAAATTATCAACAAAAAGAAAGAAATGAAAAAAAATTACCATCTAGTGAGAAGCTACTGTTTCACTTTTTTTAAAGTCTGTATTTAATACCTTGAAAGAATCTCAAATATATGTCACCCCAACATTTCTCAAACTTGGATTTGCATAAACTAGGCAGAATTTATTTCCCAATGATCAGCTTTCTCCTACTATATATATATATATAATATATATAACATATTTTTTACCACCTGTAGGATTATATATATATAAAGAATATACAAATTATATTAAGACATTGATAATTTTCTTCTTGGAAAGCAACCTCTTCATAATCTTTGCCTTACAATGTGAAAGTGTTGTTGTTGTTTTGTAAAACAGTAAAACCCACAAGGGAGAAGATTTAAAATTCTGATGATTTCATTATTTCAGGAACTGCATGTTTTCTATTCTTTTCTTTTAATTAAAAATTAAATATTGTACTATTTTAATATTAAAGAGGAATTTTTTTGTGTGTCTCTCAGAAAAAGAGTAGAGTCAGGCAGCATATAGGATTTAAATAATCATGTAATAAAATGATTAATTAATGGCCATGTAAAAGTTACTGAGCTTTTGATTCTTGTTCTTCTTATAACCCACTTGCATAATAGGTTTTATTGAACTTTCCATCTATTTTCTATCACATTACCCATTCAAAATGAAGTTATTTTTTAACATAACCTGAAATTATTATTTCATATATTTCTTCAAATTAAAAATATTCTCAAAGTACAGTACTTTCTCAATTCCTGTGATACCTACTATAGCATATCTGGATTTTCATACTTCCTGAGTCAGAGCCTGCTATGTCCTCTGCCTCTACATACAGTCTCAATAGCTATTTATTATTCTTAATATATGCCCTACATTTTCTAGGTAACAAATATGTATTGTGGTCAATACTAAATGCCAGGGAACCACAAAAATAAGATTGACAAAGTCAAACCTGAACCACAAGTCATGCAATAATTACAGACAGTTTTAACTGACATGCAGGTGTTGTGCAACTCACTAGATATTATTACATTCTCTCCTTCAACTTTACTTTTTTTTTATTTATGCTAACCTCAGGACTGCCTGAATGCATATTCCAGGGAGAAAAGCCTGAAGCAGCAGCCACAACTTTGAAATTAATATATATATATATATATATATATATATATATATATATATATATATCAAATCCCTTTATTAAAAGAAAACAACTAGCAGAACTTGGATATGAAAATTGAGATTCTGGAAGATGTGTCTTATTTACCCCATGTCTTTAGAAATAACTTTACCACGTACCATGCATCATCAGAGGCACACATACTGTAGCTTAGGAAGCTTTACAGGTGATCTACAAAGGCTAAATGGCCATAAATATTTTATCAGAAGAGTTCGAACTCAAAAGATAAAAGGGAAGTTAATTTTCCATGGCCACATCATGCATCAAGCATCAAAAAGTTCACCACCTTGGTAGTTTGAAGCATATGGATCAGGAAAGAGCAGAGATACAAAGAAAAAGTCACAAGGGTCCTCTGGGGAGACTATTTAGATTTAAATGTCCTCTCTTGAGTTGGCTGTTTGACCTTGGAAAAGTCATAGCCTTTCCTAGGTACCACTCTCCCTCTCCAAAGAATAATTGCATGGTCTCTCTGGTCTTCTCTAGCTTTGCCAGCCTGTGATTTAAAAATGTACTAAATTTCTTGTCACTGTACTGCACTCCAATTTGAACTAAGGAACACATAAGAATGGCAATAGTTCCTACGTGCCAACCTCACCACCAGAAATAACTTTAGCAATGTAATTGTAACATACAGTTCGATTGCCTGAAATTTTTAGGCTCCTATAAAAGGAAAAAACTAGCATTATTGAACTACTATAATGTGCCAGTCGTTGTATATTCCACAGTAATTTATATTTAAAAAAATATCACTGTTTAGGGCTTATAATTTCTTATATGAAATTATATAAGAAAAAAAATCACATTTCAAAACTGGGTAGCAGTAAAAAATAATAATAAAAAAAATAAATAAAAATCTTGAGAGTTGAAATGATGGCCAAGATGGGATAGAATGAATATCAGAATTATTTTAGACAAGAGGAATTTTGAGCTGAATCTGTGAGAAGATAATAACTAAGTAATAGAAAGAAGGAAGAGAAAGTAGATCTTGAGTTGGGGAAGGAACAAGAAATGCAATTGAAGTTTCTCTACAGTTCAAGACTTTCGAATGAAGTAGTAGAATAAGAAGATAGCAACATGAAGGCTATAGTTAAGTTATTTAAATCAATGCACATTGTGGTACTATGTGCAGGAGACATACTACATCTTTTTTGAAAACCTACAAAGACCAACAGTTCAGGTTAGAAACTGAACAGTTCATGAAAAATACAGAGCATCTAAACTACAATCCGGGCCCCTAAGAACTCTCTAATCTAAGTAGAAGAACCAAAGCATTCAAACATTGACAGGTAATAAAACTAAATTTTACAGAAGTCAAGATGTTAAAAAAAAAAAAAGACGTCTTGTATTTCATGAAACATTACCAAATAAAGAAATTAGATAGTGCTACTAGAATTCAGAAAAGAAAGAGTTCACGGAGCTAGCACCATGAGATAAAAAAAAGGAATGAACAGTATGATGCCTGACTACCAGCAACTTACAATGTTTAAATATCTACTTCATCAACATTTAGAACTGCTCATCCTCCCTTCCTTCCCCCTTTTCACCATTTATTTCTGTTCTCCATTAGCTGAGTGATGACGGCATTGCCATTTACATCAGCACTGAGCATCTATTCTAATCTTCTGCTAAAACATTGGGTTTAAATACATACAAAGGAGCAGCAGGGGATTTGAAAAAGGCTAACTATATACATATATTTTTTTTCTTGTGTGAAAGTCTAAAAACAGAAACCAGGATAGACTCTAGGAAAGAGAGGAGGTAAAAGTCATTCTTTTCATCTTTAATGTACTAAACCAGTGTTTCCCAAAAGTGTGGTACGCATACCCCCAGGGGTACGGGAAGAGTTTGGTGGGGATATGCACTGCACCGTGCTTAGCTGCGCCTAATTCTATGTTCTCATGAGTCAAGTCAAGACAGTCTTGTGAGGCATGAGATGGTCCGGTGTGCAAATAAATGTTATTTATAATATAACTTTTATTTATATTTTATTATGAATAATTTTATTTTTCGTTTATTATTATTTTGTGTATGTACCAAAAATAAATATATTTTAATTGTTATTAAAATACATCCATTTTATTTTATGAGGGGTACTCAGCGTTATGAAAATTATGCTGAGACCGGTTTGGCTCAGTGGTGGAGCGTCGGTCTGTGGACTGAAGGGTCCCAGGTTCGATTCCGGTCAAGGGCATGTGCATTGGTTGCGGGCACATCCCTGGTGGGGGGTGTGCAGGAGGCGGCTGGTCGATGTTTCTATCTCATCGACATTTCTAGCTCTCTATCTCTCTCCCTTCCTCTCTGTAAAAATATCAATAAAATATATATTTTTTAAAAAAGAAAATTATAGAAGGGGTACACATATGTCAAAAGTTTGGAAAACACTGTATTTAGTAACTAGACTATTATATATAATAGTAACTAGACTATTCTGTGAATTGTCTTCATCTGTATTCAAGCAAAGTTTTCCTCTCAAGTTCTTAGGGACAGCAAGGATTGTAGCTGGGGTTCAATTTTCAAGTGTAACAAGATGGCTCCCAACCTTATTTTGAAATTTTCAACTTGAACATGAATTAAATTATATAAAAGCTGGAAGGATATGTTGGCAATCTGAAACTGCTCTTCTTTCTTTCTCCGTATGAACCCCAGAGATATTAAATGATTTGCACAACAAAGGAAACCATCAACAAAATGTAAAGACAACCCACTGAATAAAAGAACATATTCACAAATGATACATCTGATAAGGGGTTCATATAAAAATTTATAAAGAACTTACACAACTCAACACCAAAAAAAGCAAACAATCCAATTTTCAAAAAAATGGGCAAAGGAATAGACACTGCTCCAAAGAGGATATATACTAGTAGATAGCCAATAGACATATGAAAAGATGCTCAACATCACTAATAATCAGAGAAATGCTAGTATACAACCACAATGAGATATCACCTCACACCTGTCAGAATGGCTATCATCAATAAATCAACAATTAACAAGTGTTGGGGAGGTTGTGGAGAGAAGGAGACCCTCATGCACTATTGGTGGGAATGCAGGTTGGAGTAACCACCATGGAAAGCAGTATTACTTTAAAAAGTTAAAAATGGAATTGCCTTATGACCCACCAGTTCCACTTCTGAGAATATATCAAGAAAGAAAGAAAGAAAGAAAGAAAGAAAGAAAGAAAGAAAGAAAGAAAGAAAGAAAGAAAGAAAGAAAGAAAGAAACCGGTTTGGCTCAGTGGATAGAGCAGACTGAAAGGTCCAGGGTTCGATTCCGGTCAAGGGCATGTACATTGGTTGCAGGCACATCCCCAGTGGGGGGTGTGCAAGAGGCAGCTGGTAGATGATTCTCTCTCATGGATGTTTCTAACTCAGAGGATCTGGCCCGCAGGCCATAGTTTGCCCAGCCCTGTTAAGTCAGTGAAGTAGATAGGGAAAGTATTATCTCTGTTTTACAGGTGAAGAAATGGAAACTTGCAAAAATTAAATGACTCACCCAAGGTCACCTCAAAGTCACAAAGGGCAGAGACAAAACTAGAACAAACACCTCTGAATAGATGCTCTTTTATACCAATCAGCCAATAAATTAAAATAATTTTCTTGAGGAATTAAAGTCTTATTTTCAGAAAATATTAAAGAATATTTTCAGTCCTAGTTGGTTTGACTCAGTGGCTAGAGTGTTGGACTGTGACCTAAAGGGTCCAGCATTTGATTCCAGTCAAGGGCATGCACCTCTACTGCAAGCCCATCTCTGCTCCAGGCCCTGATGGGGAGGCAACCAAGTGATGTGTTTCTCTCACATTGATATTTCTCTGTCTTTCCCTCTCTCTTCTACTCTCTCTGAAAAGCAATGAGAAAATATCCTCAGGTCAGAATTAATTTTTTTAAAAAAAGAATATTTGCAGATCCTATAGTCAAACACATGAACATCAGTGCAGCATCTGTATGTGCCCTGGTGAATTAGAAAATGGATGAGGAAAGGGCCTAAAACCATCAAACACACCTGGGAGTTCCTGAAGCTCTTTTCAATCTCACCTGGGGTGCACATACAGCATGAAGTGTTGGGAAGATGTTGGTTCGAAACCTCGGAGCTTCAGGTGAGATCTCACACTGGCTCCTGTCCTTGGAAGGCAAGGAGAGACCTGAGAAAGGCCTATCACCCCAGATTAGTAAGTGGCCATTTTTAAAACAGGGGGAACTTGCCCTAGCTAGTTTGGCTCAATGGATGGAGCACAGGCCTGCGGACTGAGGAGTCCCAGGTTCTATTCTGGTCAAGAGCTCGATCCCCAGTGGTGGGTGTGCAGGAGGCGGCCCATCAGTGGTTCTCTCTCATCATTGATGTTTCTATTTCTCTCTTCCTCTCTGAAATCAATAAACTTTGAAAACAAGGGGAACTTACAGAAACTTGTCTTGAGGGGTCACATGACGGGTAGATCTCCAAGCTTTCCGTTAGAATCTTACCAGTTTCCATTGTGGGGTTCAGTCCTGTATATCAGCCGGGCCCAGAGAGTCTCAACCACACATTGTTCTCTCCGGGCAGCAGGCAGCGTTCCTGGAAATGGCATCAGCTTGGGAACAGTGGGCAGGGTGTATATTCTATGCCAAGCCCAGGGGGCAGCTCTGGAGTCAACAGGCGGTCATGTCTGCTTGGTGACCTCCCCACAACAGGAGAGAATCAACTTCAAACAGTAACAATTGCCATTAATACCTGGCTTTTGTTCTCGCGAGAGTTTAATTTATATTTCTTTGTTTTACAATGTCCCTATGAAGTGTTATCAACTTGAACCCCAAGTTCTTAAGGAAATACATAGAATAGGTAAAAAGGGATTTTTTTTCAATCATATTTTGGAATACTTTTGTAAGGCAACTTCCTTTGAAACTTGAAACACTAACAAATGGATGTGGAGATTTTTAACCCATGGATTTATGTTTCCTTCCACTGCATCTGGGCTCTGTGCCTGCTTTAGTTCTGGTAGTTTTTTTTTAACCAAGCCTTAAGAAGCTGGTAGCTGCTAATCCCTCTCTCTTGGGGCACTCAGTCTTGAAACCCCACCATGCTGTAAGGAAATCCAGGTGTCTATGGAGAGAGTCACATGAGGATGAAAGGAAGCACCAAGAGCACCATTGAGCCCTGTCCAAATGCAGACCTATGAGAGAGAGAGAGAGAGAGAGAGAGAGAGAGAGAGAGAGAGAGAGAGAGAGAAGCAAAAGAAAATAACTATTGTTTTAAACTAGCGGGTTTTAGGGTTGGTTTGTTATACAGTAAACCAATGAAATTTGCCTAGGTGTTTTGCCCTGTAGCATTCTATAGTAAAATCATAGAGTGTACTTTTAGAGATTTTGTGTCTTTTACCCTGTAGAGTCAAAGAAATGATGTCCTGCTCTGTGAGGATGAATCTCTTCAAAAGGGCCTTGGGTTTACTCTATTGCGTGTTGATCCTGCATTCTCCTGGTGTTGTCTTATTGAGGTCGTAGAGAAAGTTCACATCTCCATAGGACAGAGTAGGTCTCCAGTAAAAGGAGTTGCAGTTCTTTTTGTCAATCTTTGGGGAACATTTCCTTTAAGGAAAAAGAATGTGATTTTTTTGTGACAGATAATTTCCAATTCTCATTGCATCTCATTTTTTTTTTTTTTTTGCTTCTTTGATTTCAAAGTGCCAGAGGACTTAAAATGCTTACTCTAGTATCAGGATCATGTTTTAATTCCCAAGTTTGGCCTCTCCCGTACCACAAACACTTAGGAGGAGCAATGGGTATTGTTTAGTACTCAGAGAGCAATGGTTAATCCTTGGTTAGTACTTAGAGAGGGCCTGGGCCCCAAGGCCACACAGGTGAGGACAGTTTTCATTAAGAAAGACTCCAGGGTGATGAAAACATAACAAAATTGGTGAGATCTAACTCTGACAGACCAACAGGATCCAGTAGACTGTCCAGATTGAACATGAATTTAGGGTCATGTCTCGTCCAGTCCCTGACACACAGTAGGTGCAGGAAAGGAGACTGACTAAGTGAGTGCTAAATGCTGGGGTCCCTTTGCAATAAAATGTAAGCTTTCTTTGGGATTGTCATTCTTAAGCCTCTCTTGCTGCTTGTTTCTTGCAAATGACCACACACACACACACACACACACACACACACACACACACCGCTCTAAAGCGCACATTTGCAAACCCGAACCATTGTTGTCACTTAATATAGTTTATGACGAAATCCAAGTCACCTCAAGGGAGGCATTTCTTTTGGCTTAATTGGCGTTTTCTTGAGCAAATTTCGTAAGAGAGATTCAAAAATAAATGTGCACCTTTGAAAAAGTTCAGCATTTGCAGTTCATTACACGGGGCTGACTAATGGTAGCAGCAGAAGCAACTAGACCATGCTTTTTTATTATTATTATTAATCTCACAGAAATACAATAATCCCAATAACTGGCAGCAGCAGTCTGGATTCTCCGGGCCCGGATGCACCGCCCACACAGAAGCAGGGACTCCCTCCCGGGCCTTTCTCTCAGGCTTCTGCCCTAGAGGGAGCCAGCAGCACCGCCTCGTGGGGGACAGCACCCGCGGGAGCTCAGTTTCCGCACAGCTCAGCGGGCTGGGGAGCTGCGGGGTTCGGGGGAGGACGTGGGGCCGCCGGGGAGAGCCAGTTGCGGAGTTTAGCGGGGCTGGGGGGCCCCGTGCCAAGCGCCGCCGGGCCGACCGAGGAATCCCCGCGGCAGCCGGGCGCGCCCCCGCCCCGCTGGAGGCGCAGGGCGGCCGGATCCGCCAGCATCTCCACACAAAGGGAATCCTCGGCCGCAGGAAGTGCATCACTGGGAAGGGGGGACGGAGGCGGGCCGAGGGGGTGCTTCCCTCCCTCCCTCCTCCCTCCCTCCCTGCGCCCCAGCCCTCCCAGAGCCCTGGGCAGCGGTGACGAAGCCCTCAGGGTTCCCCTTTGCCGCCGGAGCCAGGAGAATTCAAACAAGGAATCCCCCACCCCCCCAAAAAAAAATTAAATTAAATTAAAATAAAAACATAAGTGGGGGGCGGGGGCTCCAGCCTCCAGCCACGCCCGGGCTGCCTCTCTCTCCGGGGCTCACACACCTGTTCGCTTCCCCCTCCTTTCCTTCCGGGGCCCTCGATTGTTTTTCTGCCTCTGAGCTCTCAACTTTCTACCTGCTCTCTCCTCCCTCCCACGGTGGCTGTCCAACCCCGAGCCGGGTTTGGGCTTGGTTTTCCCGGGCGGGACGTCGGTGGAGAGGGAGTCCCCGCGTGGGAGAGGGCAGGGACGGGGCCGGGGACGGGGATGGGGACGGGGCCGGGGAAGGGGACGGACCGCTTTCGCTTTCCCGGACATTGGCCCCGGGGACTCCGCCGGGCTCCCCACCTGCGGGCGCCGGCCCGGGAGGGGCGGGCTGGGCTGGTGAAGTCTGATGCTGTGTTTGTAAGGCAGCCTCGCCGGCTTTTAGTGGCGCCGTCATTTTGCAAATCAATAGAAACAGCAAACTTTTCAAGAAACGTTTTGTTCACCTTTCACCGGAGGGAGGGGAGCCACCCATTGTATGAAAAAGCTTTTATTCTCTCTCTCTCTCTCTCTCTCTCTCTCTCTCTCTCTCTCTCTCTCTCTTTCTTTCTTTTGGTTTAGAATGGCTCGGGGAGACCAATGGCCATTGGGGGCGCGGGGCTGAGACACCCCCTTTTTTGAGTCCCCCCCCTGCTCCCCCCTGCGCTCTGGACCAAAGCCCTGGGCTGTGGGAGAGGCCGCGCCGCTAACCCCGGCCGCCTGGGCGCAGTCTCTGGCTCTGGCAGGTGCGCCCGGAGGGCCCCCTCCCCCTGGGGCGCCGGCCGCCGGGCTGGGCTGGACACCCCTGGGGGTCCTCCCGTCTCAAGTTCAAGGCGGCGGAGGCCCGGCACCTGTCCGGACCTATCTCCTCCCCTCTCTCCAACACCACACCCACGGGGCTCCCTCCGGCCTCCTCCAGAGAGAGGGAGAGGGAGCGAGAGCGAACAAAGGGGTCTTTGTTCACTGGCTCCTGGGGGGGGGGGGTGGTGGGTGGGAGATGCGCTCGCTGGCGTTTCCCGGCGCCCCTTAGAGACGGGGAGGCTCGGCGCCCCCGAGCTGTCCTCCAAGACCCGGTGAGACTCGGGTCAGGGCACGGCGCCCCGGCCGCCCAGGGCTCGGTCCGGGCGGCGGGCGGGGCGGGGGACGAGGCACGCGCCGCGGCGCCGGAGGGGCGGGGAGGTCCGGAGGGGGGGAGGAGCCGGGAGGGGTGGGGAGGCCCGGAGGGGGGGGGGGAGGAGCCGGGAGGGGTGGGGAGGAGGAGTGGGGGGGGCCCCTCGGCGGCTGGCAGAGGTGGAGCGGGCGGGAGAGGAGCCTGCGCGGGGCTGAGCCCGGAGGTGCGGAGCACAGCGGAGCGGGGCGGGCTGGCGGAGCGCTCTCGGGCGGCCGCGGCTGGGACTCGCTTCCTCCCTCCTGTCCGGCCTCCCCCTTCCCTTGGCTCGGGCCCCGCCGCCACCTTCCCACCCTCTCGCTCCCCTTCTCCCTTCTCGGCACTTTCCTCTGGAGCAACCCTCCCGGACAAACTTTGATGGAGAATTTCACACCGCGCTGGAAAAATGCCGGTTATGAAAGGATTGCTGGCGCCCCAGAACACCTTCCTGGACACCATCGCCACCCGTTTTGACGGCACCCGTAAGTCCTGCACTTGGGCGAGTGGCCCGGTATTATTATTATTATTATTTTATATATAATGATGTGTGTGTGTGTGTGTGTGTGTGTGTGTGTGTGGACATTACTTTCGCTCCCACCTTCTTTTTGTGTGCAAACAGCGGAGTGGATTTCCTTCTGTCCCTGCCAAGGTGCGGAGAAATGTTCATTTCCTCCCGTGGTGGCTACTGGTGCGGCCAGTGCACACTTTGGTGTTAGTTGGGCCCCTTGATTCCTTGGGGTTCGAAAGAGCCCGGAGGCTGGTCCCCCGTTCCCTTTGGGGCCTGTCTTCTTGGCACCTCTTTCTGGATTGGCTTTCATTAAGTTTCTGAGGTGGGAGTGGGGATTGTCCACAGGGGTGACCGTGCCACCCTATCCCACATTGTCAAGTCTGGTCCTGGGTTTATAGGGAGAGTTTGGAACGCTCTTGGTCTCTGGGGCTTCCTCCTGGGAGGTCTTTCGGGTGTCATGATTTCCCATGGGAGTTGAAGAAGCGCAGGCTAGACCCAGGTGTAAGCTTTCTGTGGGATCCTAAACATTGTGAGTCTGTCTCAGAATCTTGATTCCTGCTTTACACTCGCAGAGTGTGCCTTTCCATCCTGAAATTATCCTAACCCTCCAGGAGAAATTGCGGGGGAAGGAGGTGCTGGGCATTTGAAAGGCCGGCCTTACCATAAAAGAAAGTTTCCACATTTTTTTAAAGGAGGCTGTTACTGGACATTTAGCTTGTTTACACGACAGTTGTGGGTGTGTGTATGTTGGGATTGTTGTTTTAAAGAGAGAGATCATGCGCTGATGCTTGGGACAAGTGCTGTATTTCAGGACCACGGTCAGGTCCTGATCCCGTCCCAGTCTCTCTCCAGCTCCCTCCTCCAGCCCTTTGGTCCTCCCAGTAAGCTTTCTCCCTGTGATTAAAGTCTGCAGTCACTTCTCCAGCAAATGTTCTCAGTTGGTTTCACTATGAATATCCATTCACACTTTCCTCCCAGCGTATGTTGAGTCTGTGCTATCTCTCTTTTTTTCTTACTATTACACCAGACTCCTAGAAACTCATTTATTTAAAAGGCTTTACTTCGGTGGTTTGGGTATCATTGTGTGTGGTGTTTGTTTTTGTTTTTAAATATGATGCTATGTTTCTTGGAGCTGGTATGGAAACCTCATTTAGTTTTATTTCCACTCCAGTGTTCTAGATACACACTCTAACGATGCTGGGAAGTAACTCCTGGAAAACTTCACATAAGGGAGAGACGAAGCAGTTACTTGATTTTGTTCAATTTTTGTTCTTGACATCCCGCCTACTCATGGTAGTTGGGGTGGGTATTCTTCTGGTGTCATCTTTAGCTGTAGCCACTCTCTCCCTTTTTATATTCTAGATGTGCCAGGCAGCACAAGAAAAGTGCAATGCCATGCTATATCTGTGTTTCTTAAATAATAATATGACATAATTCTGCAATAAAATGTGAAGTCCCTGCTACTGCCATTACCTCCCCCACACAAATGTACCACTGCAGTCCTTATGCATGATTGGGGGGGGGGGATGCTATGTTTATTACCTTAGGAAGTAATCAGCTTTATGTGGATGTTTGGTCTTGACGTTACAAATGTAATCCCCCTACCTCGAAGCCTTCTGACAGTGGTCACCATGCATCTATTGAAAAAAAATGAAGTGATTGGTAAAAAGTACCAATAGTTGCTTATATCATTGTCATTTAAAGTTGTATGGAGCCGAAACCGGTTTGGCTCAGTGGTAGAGGGTCGGTCTGCGGACTGAAAGGTCCCGGGTTCGATTCCGGTCAAGGGCATGTACCTGGGTTGCGGGCACATCCCCGGTAGGGGGTGTGCAAGAGGCAGCTGATTGATGTCTCTCTCTCATCGACGTTTCTAGCTCTCTATCTCTCTCCCTTCTTCTCTGTAAAATATCAATAAAAATATATTTAAAGTTGCATGGAGTGTCTTGTGCAGTGAATCATCCCGGCATAGCCCTGGGAATTTCCTCAGGGTTCTACTTAGACATCAGTTGATAATGAGGGGCTTTGGATCCTCCGTGTGAGGATGCCTCTGTCACTATGATATTTGACAAGCAGAGGGCACTTACAGAGAGATAGGTGTACGAGTGAGTAGGTCTTTTTTCTATCTTAACTACACATTAATGTTAATAAAATAGAAGGTTAGACATTTTAAATCCTTATCTGGGAAGAACATTCACATATATCAGCATTTAGAATAATTATTTTAAAAAATTAAAACTGTTGGAGTGCATGCGCTGTCTGTGATCTGCAGCGTCTGGGGAATTCCTGGAGGGAACCACTTTGGATGATATCAATCTGAAAATCAGTGAAGCACATTTCAAAGTGATGAGTAGCACAAATGTTTTGTTTACAACATTTGCTGGCTATTCCTTGTCCCAACAAACCTCATTCAGTGAAAGGGGATTATTCTTTCACATTTGTTCTTTGTTTGAAGTGCAGGATGACTTGAATAATCTGACACTTAAAAAAAAATACTTGAAGCAAATCTTCATCCCCAACTTTTGCTGTGTCTAGAATCATAAGCATACCATTCCCCGGGATAAATATTCAGTTTATCATGTTATGCTATCTTTTCTGTGTTGACACAACTTCATTTAAGTAAAATTACTATCCTGGAAACTCTTTTCCTATGGTTTTCCTTCTTTCTCTTGATTTTTAAAATAGTGGTCATTTATTTTCTTGTGCAAGATAAAACTGTTAGCAAGTTTTGATGTTGCTAAATTGTTACCCCCTCAAATAAAAACTATCCTAGAGAATAGGCAATGTTATTATACTAACAATGCAATGTGCTTAGTTGCTAAAATTTTTCTGCATTATTTTTTGGGTACATTTTATTGTCATGTTAGTTTCTTATTTTATTTTGGACAATTCTGATAAAAAGCCAGTCAGCAAACAAAAACCCTGAAACCCTGAAAAACCACTTCGCTAACTTAACCATGATATCTGTAGTATTATTGTTAGCCATACACACACACACACACACACACACACACACACACACACACACACACATATATATATATATATATATATATATATATATATATATATATAATGCAAAGTATCCCCTTGGTGGGAGTTCTACCAGGAGACATGAGTCCAGGAGTTTGATTGTTCGCTATGACATGCACTGACCACCAGGGGGCGACACAGAACAAAGGAAGGCCCCAATTGGCGCCGATTGCCAACCAGGCCTAGGGACTCTACCCATGCATGAATTTTGTGCACCAGGCTTCTAGTTATAATAATAAATAATAAGACAAAACAGCATCTAACATTTCCCCCAGGGGAAAAAAATAACAAGTATATGACAAGAAAAGGCTACAATATCATCTTACTAATGTATCAGTTGATGTGTAATCACAGGGCAACATAAAACAAGTTAATATACTTTCTCACCTAGTGACATTTTATTGTTTTACACAATAGGATATATTTTACTTTTAATATTTAAAAAGTGAGCTCTTGGTCAGGATTGTAAGACAATTGTGGACCATTAATTAAAATTGTTTTTCTTATATACTATTAGGAAAACTATTAGAAAATATAAATATTAACTAAAATTGTCTTTCTCATATACTATTAAAAAACTATTAGAAAATGTAAATCTTTGTATATAAAACTACCCTAAAATATATTTACTCTTAAAATATCTTCTCATTTGTGTTTAATTCAAGTGCAAATGAGACTTAGAAAAACTAAGACCTTAGGAATATTGAATATGTCTACCCCATTTTGGGGGAAAAACAACCCCAATTACTTTATTTAACTCATTGCATGTAGCTATATTTCTCATTTGAAATACTCCAAAACACACGCGCACACACACACACACACACACACACAGTCTTAACATTATGACTTGCATATAGTTTACTCCTCCATAGTTCCTTTTAAAAAAACACATTTAATGTACTTAAAAATATGTATTTTCTTAGTAGAATTTTGCTTTAAGTACATGAGTATTAATTTGGAGAAAGGGAACATATAATAAGAGGACACAAGTACATATCTTATAAAATAGTTTTTAGTGCAAATATTTGCCACAGAGTACCATCTGAGAAAAACACATTTTTTGAGAATACAATACTTATTCTCAAAGTAGCCATTCTCAAACATAACGGTACATTAGCCTACATTTTCTAGTCATATCAAAATTTGACCAGACTACTTCCCCTTTGGGGTTAATGAGGCGAGCTTGAAGCTTTAAAGGAAGTCTGGGGCCCAGTGGACTCTATCAAGGAGATTTCCGTCAAAGCATTCAAGAGCTGTGCTTCAGAAACTCATTCATGTTTGCATATATTTTATGTCTCCTGTTATAGGCTGTTCAAACAGTCCAAGAAAATGTGTTCAAATCAAAATACTTCCTTTTCAGAGGCAATTCTCAGTGATTTTTCCACCCTCTTTATACTTTCATCAAGAAACATAGATCTCGCCAAAACCGGTTTGGCTCAGTGGATAGAGCTTCGGCCTGCGGACTGAAGGGTCCCGGGTTCGATTCCCATCAAGGGCATGTACCTTGGTTGCGGGCAAATCCCCAGTGGGGGTGCGCAAGAGGCAGCTGGTCGATGTTTCTAACTCTCTATCTCTCTCCCTTCCTCTCTGTAAAAAGTCAATAAAATATATATTTTTAAAAAGATACATAGATCTCTTAACATTAAGAGATGTTTATGGCTGGGTTTATGGCCTAGAGAAAAGGGTAATGTATCCAGTGTCCTCAGAAGAGGGAAGGACAAGGTGAGACTGTGGAGAGCTGAAGTCTTTGCTTAGCTGTAGTCTGGAAAATATCTTAAATTAAAGGCAGTGAGCCAATAAAAAAAGATGTGCTCCGTTATTAAAGTCTGTGTGTATAAAAGGCTATTAGATGAGAACAGGAAAGTAGATACCTAACACTTCATAGATACCTTTCCACAAATGGAAGATTCTAAAGACTTTTCTTTAATTTTTACCTGGTATTATAGTTTCTTTTATTGCTCTTCTTATGTTGAGGGAGGTAGTTCCCATGTTGGTTTTCTATATCTGTTGAGCAAATGTTCACAAACTTAGTGGCTTCTTAATCTCACATTTTCTCTAGGCCAGACAACCAGGCAAGGATTAGCTAGTTCCCCTGCTCAGGGTCCTCACAAGATGGCAAGCAAGTTGTCAACTCTGACCGCGGTCTCTGCTGAAACTAGAGGCCCTCTTCCAAGCTCATGCGGTTGTTGGCAGAACTTAGTTCCTTGTGATGTTATGATTGAGCTCTCTCTCTCTCTCTCTCTCTCTCTCTCTCTCTCTCTCTCTTTTTTTTTTTTTTTTTTTTTTTTTTTTTTTTTTTTTTTTTTTTACTGCTGGCTGTCAGCCAGGGACTTTTCAGCAACTAGAAACCACCCTCAGGTTCTTGCCACACGGCCTCCTCGAAGGCCCTCTCACAACAGAACAGCTTACGTTTGCCTTCAAGACCAGCACGAGTGCCTTTCTTTTAAGAGCTCACCTGAGAAAGTCAGACCCAGCTAGGATACTCTCTCTCCTGTGATGAAATCAAAGTCAACCAATTATGGATCTTAATTTCCTCTGTAAAATCCCTTCTAAAATCATATGTCCTGTCCACCTGCCGTGGAGAGGGTTTAGACAAGTGAGTATACGGGAGCTGGGAATCCTGGCTGCTGTCTTAGAATTCTGTCCACCACAGTTGCTATTGCACCGCTGTACTGTCATACAAAGTGTAGCATTCTTGCATGTGTTCTTCATGAGGCAGGTTTACTGAGCACACCCTGCAACCCTACGTGCACAACTCTGCTGGGTTTATGGCTGAAATCTTTGTGCATATGAGGTCCAACTCACTGGAGGGTGGGTTTCCCTTCACAATGGGGGATGGATGACATGAGTAAACCTTACCTAGGACACCTAGTTCCGTCGGTTGTGCTGTCAGATTCTTCATTCTCTGGTCTGAGAGTAATGGGGGAGCCGAAACCTGTTTGGCTCAGGGGATAGAGCATCGGCCTGTGGACTGAAAGGTCCCAGGTTCGATTCTGGTCAAGGGCAGGTACCTTGGTTGCAGGCACATCCCCAGTAGGGGGTGTGCAAGAGACAGCTGATCGATGATTCTCTCTCATCGACGTTTCTAACTCTCTATCCCTCTCCCTTCCTCTCTATAAAACAGTCAATAAAATATATTTAAAAAAAGAAAAAAAGAAAGTAACAGGGGGAGACATAGGTATATTCTCAGAACATCACTCCCTGTCTCCTGGCAGGGTGCTCCCTCTTTCCAGATAAGGAAGGTTACACGGGGTCTATTAGCCTATGTATAAGTATCTTAGTCTGCCCCGGATGGGGAACCAGTACAAGAATGTGGGATCTGCAAAGAATGATACCAAGTCAGGTCCATGCACACTAAGGTGACTGAGCTGTTTCCATCTTATTAACTTTATTAACCAGGCCATTTCAGGGCCATCTATGTGGACTGTTTTTGAAACAGTATGTTTCCATCTCTTTCTCATGCTTATAACCATGATTCAGATTTAAGAAACTCCCCACAATGCACCAGTGCCTTGAGGCTGGTTGGCTGTGTTAAACCAAATACATTCATTTTAAAAAATTTAAACTTAGTTCCAGGTTTATTGAAAAACATAAAGGGAGGGAGGAGTCAGTAGAAGAGAAGTGAGGGAATTATTTATTCTCATTCTTGGACCTTTGTAGATGAATTCTTCACCCTGCAAAGGACTTATCACAGGGGCTCTCATAATTTCCCCATAATAAAGTATTTGATTTTGATATACAAGAATTGGATTTATGTGTTTACCAAAATACATTTTTTGATGGGTAAGACTACAAATAATAAGAAGCATTCTATTACACAGTCTCTAAAATATTAAATAATTTTGTTTTGACATCATTATATAGAGCAGTGTTTCCCAAACTTTTGACATATGTGTACCCCTTCTATAATTTTTGTAATGCTGAGTACCCCTCGTCAAAAAAAGGATGTATTTTAATAACAATCAAAATATATTTCTTTTTTCTTTTTTTGGTAAATACACAATAATAAACGAAAAATAAATTATTCATAATAAAATATAAATAAAATTTATATTATAAATAACATTTATTTGCACACCGGACCATCTCACACCTCACAAGACTGTCTTGACTTGACTCATGAAAACGTAGAATTAGGCGCAGCTAAGCATGGTGCAGTGCACATCCCCACCAAACTCCGGTGCAATGTGTACCCCCCACCAAACTCTTTCCGTACCCCTGGGGGTACACGTACCACACTTTGCTACTGATATAGAGGAAAATAGATAGCTAATATGTCCAGAATGGAAGTTACACTCACAATGTTTTCTTCATAGGCTCTGGTGTTTGACATCACCTGTAGACCAAAGGCCATGGCATGAGCCCTCTCCTGGCATGAGAAACATGAAAAGTCCTGAGTTACCAGTTTCTGGGCTATCCTAGACCTCCTGTACTTCTGAGAGGGCACCGTCTTTCTGAAGAAGTCTTTTCTGTATTCATTCAATCAGCCAGTCAATCAATTACTCATTTCTTCAACAATATTTAACACTGGCTATATACAAAGTTATTATGTTAGGCACTTTGGATGAATCGGGCATGTCCTGCTCTCAAAGAGGACAATGAATGTATGCACAAATTGCTATAATGTAGGAGAGAAAGGGATAAGAGCATTCAGGAGCTGTAGGCAAAGGGCTGTGCACATTTGGATTGGGTGGGATAATTTCTGTGATGGAATGGCCTGAGATGGCTTCATGTAATAAGTGACTTCTGGGTGAGAATGATTGGCTCATCTTTCTCCCTCTCTCTTCCTGTCTCTCTCTCTCTCTAAAAATCAATAAAAATATATTTTATATATTTTAATTGATTTTTACAGAGAGGAAGGGAGAGGGATAGAGAGTTAGAAACATCGATCAGCTGCCTCCTGCACACCCCCCACTGGGGATATGCCCACAACCAATGTACATGCCCTTGACCGGAATCGAACCTGGGACCCTTCAGTCTGCAGGCCGACGCTCTATCCACTGAGCCAAACGGCTTTTGGCAATAACAATATTTTTAAAGAGGGTAAGGGCAAAAGCTATATTCTATTTGCCAATGTGTGTAGCACTTCTCACTGAGGCTAAAATGGGAGGGAGGGGGGTCTCCAGAGAGAAAAGCAAGTATCTTTGAGAATGTGCAAGTGGCAAGGTGGAGGAGGCAGGAGGATATAGAAAGTCTATTAGGCCAGACATGGAATGTCTTCAAAGCCAAAGTACTTTGTCATAATAAGCCATTGGAGCTGATAGACCCACATCTTGGCAAGAGAACTGTGGAACCATCCATGCCTGTAAAAATTCTCGACCTTTCCATATTCCACAGGTTGATGCATAATATTGGAGAAATGTCAACCTTGAAACTTAAGATGCTTCTAGCAATGCCTTTACTCTCTTGGAGGGGGGGGTCCCATAGAATGCAGTGGAATGGATGTATTTATTTTCCTGCTTTGCCCAGGAAGTTAACTTTGTCTCAGGAAAGGGAAAGATTGATTTCTGACCACGTAGCTGAGTCCCCTTCTCCACCCCTGGGTTGTACTATAGAATTATGCCTGCGGAGAGGAAAGGGGATTGAGAGTATGCTAGGATTCAGTCCCAGCGAAGTCGATTGGAGAAATGCCAACAGTAAAAGGCACAGAATTGCACCTGCTGCAGAGATAGTGGGGTTCACCTGGCAATGTGTTTTGCTGATATAGTCTGACTTTAGGCTTTTAAATCCACTTTGGTTTAGCAGAGTCTGCAAATAAGAAAGAAGAGGCTTCCACTTTTCCTGTGGCATGTTTAGCAACAGGAGCAATGAAAGAGCTCTTTTAGCAATTTAAACAGCCGGATATATCTCTGGGCTTATAAATTCCCTGGAAGATGTATTTTGCTTTCCTTGATAGCTGTTGATGCAACCATCTATATTCTTTAAGCCCTCCAAAATTCACGTCCCCAGATGAACTGATCATCTCTTCTAGCCTATGAAATCCATCTGTCTTCTCGTGTTTTCTGGCCCCATTACTGGCATCACCACCCACCCATTTCTCCACGCTCAAAAAAGGAGTGGGCCCGGGACTGCCCACATATCTCAGTGGTTATCAAGCCTTTGAGATTCTACTTTAGAAATGCCCTAATTTGGCTCCTCATCTCCCTCTCCCCTGCCTCCGTCTTCCTTTGGATCCGCTGTTCCTTATCTACAGAAATACCACCTCGTTCTCATTAGACTCCTGTGGTCACAGGCCCCGATCCCACTCACTCGAAACCCCCGCAGGCCACATTGTTCCCAGAGTGATTTCTGTTTGAAAAAACAAAAAAAAACAGTATGACTATGTAATCACGTAGCCCTCCCACTTAAAGCTCTCTGCTGGCTCCCTGCAATCTCTTGGAGAATGTCCAAAGTCCTTGGTGTCATCGACTCCGAGATGATTCTGCAAAACCTTTTCTTCAACTGCTGCCTCCTGGACCGCAGACACACTCACCCCCCAAACATCTGCTCAGCCCTGCTTCTGGGCCTCTGCGTGTCACTTGAGCAGCAAGATCCTTTTATTGCCTTCAAACCCCATCCCGAAGGTTACCATCTATGTGAGCTCTTCCTGTGAAGCTCCAGGGAGAGTTAGGTGACTTTTCCTCCAAGCTCCCATGTCACCTTGCCCCTCCCTCTAGTTCAGCTCTTACCTGGGCTCTAATTCCATGCTTTCATGTTTTAACACTCAACTGCCACCCCCTTGAAGCCCCTTCTTCCTTCATTTTGTATCCCCTTAGCTTGGACCTGTGCTTGGGACAAAGTCTTTGTTCCATACATGTTTGAGTGGAAGACTTTAAATTCCTTTAAAGCCAGGGTTGTATATTAATTAGTTGTCTGTATTTCTCTTCAGCGGTAGCTGGTGTTCCTTTTATCCAGTAATGTGCTATTAAATTTAGCTTTGAAATATAATTCTAAGAAGACTGGCTTCTAGCCCTTCATTTTCACATTTTTAAGCACTAATTTCTTTAATAAAAGTTGAATGATAACAGTGACTAGGATTTGGGGCATGCCTATTTATAGGTCCCGGTACCGTGCTGGCGTTTTATGGGTTCCTACCACAGCCCAACCACCCTGTATGGGGGATGGAGCCCCCCTTTTTGTTTCAGAGGACAGAACTCAAGCTCAGAATTTTTCCACATAATTACACTAGCTTACTATAGCCTGTGACTTTTTTACTATCTCACACTGCCTCTAAATGTGGCATTTTTTTTATAGTACATGTAAACAGACTGGGACAATCTGTGGCATCATTTCTAGTTTCTCTCTCTTGCAAAAAGAGATTTCTGCTTCAAAGTTTTCAGTCATTTCAGGTTATAGTGGGGGTTTTTCTGTTGATATATTATGCTTTAAGTACTTGTTATTTATGTATTCTTCAATAGGCATTTCTGACGCATCTGAAACTACCCTATTAAATGCATTCATTGTGCAAAGTAGTTTTACTTGTCAAAGAAAATCTATTGTTCGTTGTGTTTGTTTCTTTGTTGTTGTTGTTGTTTTTAGAAATAAAGATATCCATTTTCTTTGAGATTTTGGAGCTTTAACTTGCTGACTTTAGAATCTCCTTGTGTGTGTTTTTTTTTTTTTAATTTCGAGCTAATCCCTCCTAAGAAGATATTCAAAATCTCACAGCTTTTATATTGACACATTGTGTTTTTTCACTTAATTTAATTAATCTTATTTTTCCATCACCATGTATTCGTCCCTTCAAAGGAAATTCTTCTATTGTAAGTATGCTTTTATTGGAAGAAATGTAGTCTCCATTGGCAGGTGCTGTTGACATCTTTTAACTCTGTTAATCATTTAAATTTTCTCTATAATGAACATATAGGAAGAAATAAGAGTGTCTATTTCTCAAACTCTCAAATCTACTAAAGCTTTTTTTTCTTCATGTTTTCTTTTGTTCTATTACATCCTTTGGGAAGACTTCTTTATTGTACTTGTCAGTCCAACTGAGTTTGTAGTTATTGA
The DNA here is from genome assembly GCA_963924515.1 of Vespertilio murinus. Taxonomy (NCBI): domain Eukaryota; kingdom Metazoa; phylum Chordata; class Mammalia; order Chiroptera; family Vespertilionidae; genus Vespertilio; species Vespertilio murinus. The sequence goes on along the minus strand of OZ004715.1, from coordinate 20,118,887 downwards.
GCTAGAGGGAACTGAGTCCCCACTTAATCTTGTCATGGTTTATTTGATTTTCTAAAAAGAAGGCTGCACATAAGAAGTTTAGATGCTATTGACAAATCAAATTCCTAGTTGGACAAGAAGTAGACTTGTTCTTAAGTGTAGTGTTCTGGCTATCCCTTCAATGGAGAGAATAAGGTGGAAGGTAAAATTGGGCATATTTTTTTCTTTTACCTTAACATCTAAATAAATGTTTCTACTATGATTCCATGAATAATGGAAAATAATTTATTTCACTGGACTGGAACTTTTGTGTTGTAGTATTAATTTGATATACCTTTACTTAGGTAACATCTGAAAATGAACCCACAACTCTCTCTTAACAAATGTGTGGATCCAAGAGTTAGGATGTAGAGGCAATAATTACCAAGAGCTGCTGTCACCCTGTAAGGTGCTCCATATCATATAGTGTATTTTTTTTTGTTTAAACAAACCAAACGTTACAAAATTAAAGATAGTAATAATTATAAATATTTGAATAGCATTTAAGTATATTAATTTTTTATTCCATCACTTGAGTTGCTTTTTAACTAATAGACGAGAAGTCGCTTCCTATTATAGTTTTAATGTACATATGTTGAATATTGCTTAATATACTTAAGATCTATTTGAATTTCTTTTTCTGAGCCTTATTTGTTTATATTCATTGCCCTTTATTAATTGCATTGTTGGCATTTTCTTTTTTATTTACTTTGATGTGTGCTTAAATCTGAAAGATGCCTGGCAATAATACATGCCTTTTTAAAATAATGTTTGAGCCGAGACTGGTTTGGCTCAGTGGATAGAGCGTCGGCCTGTGGACTGAAAGGTCCCAGGTTCGATTCCGGTCAAGGGCATGTACCTTGGTTGCAGGCACATCCTCAGTAGGGAGTGTGCAGGAGGCAGCTGATTGATGATTCTCTCTCATCAATGTTTCTAATGCTCTATCCCTCTCTGTAAAATATCAATTAAAAATATATTAAAAAATAAAATAATGTTTGAGTTTTTTTATTTGATCCATAAATATAAGTATAGCTTTTCAAATTGTATTCTATAGAAGGTAATTTATGTATTATTGTAAACTCAGTAAAATGATCATTAAAAATAAAATTATGTTTTGATGATATGACAAATATAAATTTTGGTAGAATCCAATATCATGGTAAAGAGAATGTTTATTAAAAAACATGTGAAGCAGAAATGTGCTTGGACTTGGTTGTGGTGTACACATAATTCAGTTTTGTGTTAAACATTGTAATGTTTTATCTATCACTATGGAGGCTGTAGTGGTCAAAATGACCAAGTGTTTATATATGAGAAATTAGTTATATTAGTTACACTACATGATATGTGATGTTAGATACAGAAAAATATTTGGCATGACAGTACATGGTTCCTTTTTTTTTACTGCCAGCATCAGAAGATAATATCAAAAGTAAGTTACACACACACACAAAAGTAATTTACTTAAGAAGTCTAAGGAATTGGGGGAAAATTTATCCCATAACTTTAATTATTAATGTAAATATAAAATATTAAAAATAAGTATTTATTCATTTATTTTTTAAAAAAATATATATATATTCCTGTTTGATATATCTTTACCTTTGCTATGCTAGAAACTTGGAAATGGAATTCACTTGGGTCTATATTGGCCTCTGATTGTTCCTAAATATTTTTATTGTCTTCACTTTAGTTGAAAGGAGGCAAAAGGAACCTTGAGGCTCAAAACATTTTGTCCCAAAGCTAATAGCTGAGAAGGCTGAGCTCTTACTCTTATCATATGACTTGAGGCCCAGTGCATGAATTCATGCATGGGTGGGGTCTGGCTGGCCCAGCCCCACTTGGGGCAGATTGGGGCCGGGCCTGTTGGGAGGAGGATATGGTGGGAGGTTGGCCAGCCAGCCCCAACCCCAATTGCGGGCAGAGATGGCTGGGGGGGGGGGCACAGGTCGATTGGGGTAGTGAGAGCTGCAGCCCCACCTGCCCCGCCTCTTATTGGGGTGGGAGGGGGGTGACAGGGGTGGGGCTGGCCCTGGGGAAGGGCTGCAGGGGCTTGGCCTGCCCCCCTGCCCTCAATTGGAGTGGGAGTGACCAATCGTGGGCATGGCCGGCTGGGAGAGAGGGTCTGAGGGAAGTTGGCTGGTCAGCCCCACCACTAGATCGGTGCTTCACTGGCCAAGTGTGCATCATAGCAACCAGTCACTCTGGTCGTTACACTGTTCCGGTTGCTAGCTTTTTATATATAAGGATTGCAAAACTCAAGTTCTTCCTTCAACTTTACTCTAATTTTTTACTTTGAAAGAAGGAAAGCGAAGAGAATTGACATTTAATAAGCTACCATGAACCCAGTACTATGCTTGATATTTTCATCTATATCAGTTTATTTAATCTCTTAATAACAAAAGGCAGATGTTTTTACCCCTACTTTAGGGATGGAGAAATTAATTAAAGCCCAGAAATGTTGAATAAATTGTCAAAAAGTCACACGCTTTATAAATAGTGAAGCTGGAATTTATACACATGGTTTTGGCTTTAGCAGTCTGTGTTTAATAAAAAGACAGAAAAATGGGAGCTAAATTGTAAAGCATTACATTTATATGACCAAGATCTTAATGGTTACGCCTGACTTCCCTTGGAGACCCTTACACATCATTTTCATGCTTTTTAAGAATACATTTTGGGGGGAACTCAATTTAGAAAGCTGCAAAGTGGCAATGTTTTATGAATAGCATGGAGTGGATTATCCAGGAATGTGTCTCCCTTGTTAGAGTAAGTCCCCTAAGCAGTTCTTCCTACTTGAGAACACATGTCCAGTGGTGTTGGAGATCACCTGAGAGCTATACCACAATTCCAGACGTTTGATAAGATTGGAAAAGAGTCAGAGTTATCAATATAACACTCTCACACTAAACTTAAATTTGATTCTTCTGGCCGATCATGGTTGCTTAGGAGTGGCACTGGGATGGAGAAGGGTGGAATTACAAAGGAGCATGAGGAAATTGGGGAGGGGGGTTTCTGGATATGGTCACTGCCTTGATTGTGGTATTGGTGTTTTAGGTGTATGCTAGTATATCTGTTGAATGTATCCAATTGTACAATCTACATATGTGCAGCCTGGCCAGTGTTGCTCAGTGCTTGAGCATCCATCTATGAACCAGGAGGTTATGGTTCATTCCCGGTCAGGGCACATGCCCAGGTTTTGGGCTTGATCCCCAGTAGGGGGTGTGCAGGAGGCAGTTGATCAATGATTATCTGTTATCATTGATGTTTCTATCAATCTCTCTCTCTCTCTCTTCCTCTCTGAAATCAGTAAAAATATATTTTTAAAGTTTTTAAAATATGAATTATATTTTAATAAAGCTGTTAAAATGTGTGTGTGTTTTTCTGGATAATAGGGATAAGGCTAGAGTTATAGCTACAGCAGTAGAGATGACAGGACACTGTATTCAATCTTACCTGTCTCTCAACCCCTTGATAATCAGCCTTTACTGGTCCATGATTAGTTGTACTGATCCAGATTGTTGAGTGGATGAGACCTGAGAAACAAACAAAATTAACAAGGAAAATATTGAAATTAATAATATGAAACTACTATTTAACAGTAAAATCATATGAAAGGTAATGTTGATTTTTTTTCAATAGTACAGGCTTGTTTGCAATATTAGTTATCTGCTGATCATTATAGCTCACATGGTTGTGAGTTGAGTACAACATCACCTGACCCAGATCTGGTGGCTTCCCTGGCTTGTCTGGCATTTTGGTTGGGCTGACTCATGCATATGCAAATTTTATACAGTTTCTGCTCCCCTCTAGGTTTGGCCAGGGAAGTTTAACTGGGGGAATTTCTGCTCCATATGCCTCTTGTCATATGCTGGCCTGAGCGTGATCTCTGGCGATAGCAGAGGTGCAACAAAGCCAGCCCAATAACACAAACAATTCTCAAGCTTTTTCTTGTGTCACGTTTGCTAACATCTCATTGGTTAAACTAAGCGATTGAACAAACAGAGGATGCTCCTCAATGAGTAGGCACAGAAAATTATATGTCACAGGAGAATTGGAGTCAATAACAAAATGTATCCCACTTATTAATATTACCTTTGAAAAGGGGAAACATGTTTCAGAAATTACAAGTTTTTAAAAAGATATTAGCCATGTTTATTTTCTTTGTAAAATAACAATCTCGTATCTTGAAATAGCTTCTTTGTTTCCTCGCGTACTCTTAAAATTTAGAATGAATACTTTAGGAAAGAAAATCGGTGGTGCTACTTGTGAAATCTATAAAACTGTTAGAAAAAGAGCTGTTCTTAATATTTCCATATAATGGGAAATTATACATTTAAAAAAACAACAACATAGGACTCTTTTGGAATTGAATTTCGTTCCGTTATCTTATTGGCATGCTGTCAAACAACGAACACACCAAATGCTTGGGGATAACAACAAGAAAACAAATAGATTTATTTTAAAGTTAAGTCAAAGAAGGTGATGGCAAATAATTTTAAATCTATACTCAACCAAAAAGCAACGGGTATATCTAGAATCCTTACAGAAGGTTTTATAGGTTTAGGCCTTCAGTGGCTTCTGTACCAGAGTCACCAATGTGTGCCATTTGATACCAGAGGACAAGACCACTAACGGTTAGTATACCAGGGTCAAAGCTTTGCTTACTGCAGCTCAGCGTGGGGCTAGAATGTCTGTTGTAAAAGACTTGGAGAGATTACACTGTGCCTCTTCCATTGACTGGATATTGTGATACATTTGTACACTATTTTCTAATTTTCTCTGTTCCAAGTGTCTCTTGTATTTGTTACTCACAACACAATGAGGCAGAAGCTTCATCCCCATTCTACAGATGAGGGAACTGAATATTGACTGGTCTGTAATTACTGAGCAGATGAGTGACACTGACAGAACTGGGTGATCATCCTAATTGTTAGGCCTGTGTTTTTAAATTATATTATATTGCTTCCAGAAAGGGTTGTATGGGGGGAATTAAAAAGATTTGCATAATAGAAACTTCATAAGCATGAAAGCAATGTTGCTTCTGCTAATGTAGATGTATAATAGCTCATTCAAAATGTTTATTTTTGTAAATCCCCAAATCTGGACAATTTTCCGTTATTTCTTCTTCAATAGGGAAGATTGCACATTGATATTCTTTTTTGTCTCAGACCTAGGATGTGATTCTCCTCACTCTCTTGAAATGAGATATTTCTGAATTACTGTTTTGCAGGACTTTTTACAAGTTGTTCATTTATTGAATTAAAAACATTTAAGGCATGAGAAGTGAAAAGTGAATGGTAATTTGCTTATTGCACCAAGATTCTAGAATTTTTCTATTCTTCCTGATTGGAAAGAAATTTTATTCTACTTTTTCCTCATATTTAAAGAGATAATTATAGATTTTCATGTACTCATAAGAAGTAATATAGAAAATTTCCATATACCCTGCATCCATTTTTGCCCATGGTAGCATCTTGATTTATTATAGTATATCATCAGGAAGTTTACTTTGATATAATTCATCTACCTCATTCAGATTTTATCAGTTTAACATGTACTCAACTTATGTTTGTGTGTGTGTTTAGTTGTATGCAATTTTATCACACATTCAAATATGTGGAAAACCACCACAGTCAAGATATAGAACAAGCCTGACCAGTGTGGCTCAGTGGTTGAGCATCAACTTATGAATCAGGAGGTCACAATTCGATTCCAGGTCAGGGCACATGCCCTGGTTGCAGGCTCGATCCTCACAGGGGACTGTGCAGGAAGCAGCCTATCAATGATTCTCTCATCATTGATTTTTCCATCTCTCTTTTCTTCTTCCTTCCTCTTTGAAATCAATAAAAACATATATTTTAAAAAATATATATTTAATTGATTTTTTTTACAGAGAGGTAGAGCATGGGATAGAGTTAGAAATATCAGATGAGAGAGAAACATTGATCAGCTGCTTCCTCCACAACCCCTACTAGGGATGTGCTTTCAACTATTGTACATGCCCTTAACTGGAATCAAGCCTGGACCTTTTAGTCGGCCTGTGGAGATGCTGAATTCTCATCTCTCGAATTAAAAAAACAACACATTAAAATCATGAATTCAAAGGCTTATCTATTAAAGGGATTAATCTGTTTTATTCTTAACTTCCTTTTTTTATTCTTCTTTAACAGTTCCCCCAGCCCTAGCCCCAACACACACATTCACACATCCTATATAATAATCCTATATAATAAAGAGGTAATATGCAAATTGACCATCACTCCAACACACAAGATGGCCACCCCCATGTGGACAAAAGAAGGGCTCCACAAGATGAATGGCAGGGGAGGGCAGTTGTGGGCGATCAGGCCAGCAAGAGTGGGCAGATAGGGGTAATTGAGCCAGCAGGGGAGTAGTTAGGCATCTATCAGGCTGACAGGACAGTGGTTAGGGGTTGATCAGGCTGGCAGGCAGAAGCGGTTAGGGCAATCAGGTAGGCAAGCAGGCGATTGATTGGGAGCCAGCAGTCCTGGATTGTGAGAGGGATGTCTGACTGCCTGTTTATGCCCAACCCCACTGGTATCGGGCGTAAACAAGCAGTTGGAAATCACTTGAGGGGTCCCAGATTGAAGAGGGTGCAGGCTGAGCTGAGGGACATACACCCCCATGCATGAATTATGAATTTTGTGCACTGGGCCTCTAGTATAGCACGCGTGCGCGGGCGCGCACACACACACACACACACACACACACACACACAGCTATTTACAACTTAGTATTACTTCAACTAAATGTTAATTGTCTCCAAAATATAATATAATATCTTGTATAACGTAGTTATGTCTCATGTTAAATGATTTAGAGTTTTTTTCAATGACAGAGAGTTAGACGGGGAAGAGATTTAGGAATGCTGTGAAATGGGTTGTGTTTCCTCCTCCCACAGGCTTAAGTCGTATCCTCAAAGATGGATGTTCAGCCTTCTTTAGCAAGTGTAAGAGTTCCTGTGGCGTATATAAATAAAGATAGTATTTTTAGTCCCATAGTCTCATTCTTGTTCAAATTTCCTTACCTATTTATTTTTATAAGTTATATATATTTTGTGAGCCATATGAATAATTTCTTCTCTGGAACAATTCATCATATACATAAACATAAGTTTTAAGAAAACTTTAATTTTTTAAAAACTTTTTTGAGAAACTTTCTCACTGGCTTGGTGTTTTCTAAGTTAAATTAAGTCCCTTGGAGGATACAGCTCATATATTTTGCTCCTGTTTATCCAATATATCTGCTTATTTCTTTTTTTTCCAGAAACTAAGATTCAGGAGAGATGAATGATTCCTGCTTGCAATATATTTTTGAAGTTGTCATTTATTAAAGGTTGGTGCAAATGGTGGAGCTACATGGCCATACTTCACTTCTTGGGTCTATAAATAAATGAGTCTATCAAGGGTAAGATTCCATGAATGATAGATATGGTCCTCTGATTTACTTAATTCACTCCAATGAGTTGGTGTCTATGCTCGCATTCAGTGTCTGTGACATTTTTTTGAAGTTGAGAAAACATGCTAATTACTTCCATGGCTGAGTCTATCTCATTACCTGGGAATGAGAAATGCCCCATTACCTGGGAGTGAGACATGGCTCTGGGTTGCCTGTATAAAATGAGAAGCTGAGATGAGCTTGAAATCTAGAATAAGAACTGGGCCAGTTTTGCTGTGTTGGGGCTGGTTAGTGACTGAGTTTTCTCTGCTCACTCAGTGGTGAAGGATCTTCATTTTGAATGTATGGGCACTCTGCAGTGTTTGCACTCAAAGTGTGATGATGGGCAAATCACTTCTGAGTGCAGCAGCTCCCTTTCTCAGCCATGTGGGAGGATGGCCTGGGGAAAGCTTTTGATTTTTGTAGGAAGTTGCTGTCTGTTGGTGGGATTTTTATGTAATCTTGCTATTTTTTTTCTGATATTTGTTACTGCACCATAATGGGGATACATACGTTACCTTCCTGGGTTGGACAAGTTATGAAAGAGCAATATTTTGTAAATCATGCTGGCTCTTAGCACCTAGATTATTTTAACAAAAAATGCATTTGGAACTCATTATGGTGTGTTACTTTATTATTTTTATCACGTTATTATTTTTTATGAGTAGACTTGTCTCCCATACAAGAATACATCCTTTCTTAGAGACAGTCTTCTCTTTTTTGTTTTTATGATAATCTCTTTAGTGCCTTGCAAACTGCCCAAAACTTGGTAAACACACCAAAAAAAATTTGCTAAAGGTTTTTAACCTGGTAAGTGTGAAACAAGAATATAGAAAGTGGTTTTCTATTCAACTTCTTCATGTTTTTCAAAATCCCTTGATCACTTAAACTCAGGAATCATTAAACACATCATCATCGTCATTGTCATTGTTATCATTACACCTCCCATTCATTGGCCTCTCTGCTGAGCATGTTTTACACATAAGCTCATTTAGTTCACACAACCTATGTGGTATTTCACACTTCCACTTTACAAATGAAGACACTGAAGTAGGGAGAAGGTAAGCAATTCACCCAGTTGTCACAGCTGAAAAAAGTAGAAGAGTCAAGATTTAAACTTTGGTCTGTCTTATTTCAGGTGTGAGCCACCATGTGGTTGTGATAGAAGGTACCTTTTACTGCATCCCACCCCAAATCTACCTGGTTGCATAAGTTTTTGTTTGTTTGTTTGTTTGTTTCGTAATTCCTTTATTCCATCCTTTGCTATTTACTATTTGCTCCATGGATGTATTGTTATATATTGAAAAGAAAAGAAAGGTTGTCTGGGATTGACTGAAGGAATACGGATAACAGTTACATACTTATATATTATCAAACATAGGAGATTCATTTCCTTGTAGGTGATTCTCAACCTCAACCCTGGCTGTAAAATCAAATTGGCTCATGAGCAGTTAAAAACTGGAGATCACCAGGCTCTGTCCCAGAATTATTGAACCAGAATCTCTTAGGAGGGACCCAGGTATCTGATTAAAATGATAACAAATGCCAATGTGTTTCTTATGTGCAATTGGGATGAACAATCACCGCTTAAATCTGTCAGATGGAGAACTGAAGCTAGTTCCCCTGAACAATGGGCCGCCAGTGGAGTGGTATTGCCCTGAGTGACAGATGCTTGCACAGCTGCCTGGTTTCTCCCAATTCTTTCATTCTATAAATATTTATTGAGTGTCTACTAGGTGCCAGACAATGTGTGAGAGCTTGCACTTCCAAGTGTAGAAAGCAGGAAATAGTTTAACCACCTAACCTGTTTTATTTTTTCTTTTAGTGAAAATTGTGAGATAGATATAGTTTCTACAGCACACTTAGCTTCTCATTTTTTTTTTAGTTCTTAGCTTAAGTTATAAATACTGCATAGAGATAAGGAATTTAAAGAAGAGGGAACAGTGGGTAAAGGCACAAACTATATGTGGATATATATTATGGCAGAAGAACACACCAAGTCATGAATGTAAGCTATTCATAATGTATGATTTATATGAGAAGAAAATGATAGAACGTTTAGACCTATTTCTATATATATAAAAGTATAAGCAACCCTCTGACCAATAGCTATGGTGCACTGACCACCGGGGTGTAGATGCTCAACACAGGAGCTTCTGAGCTGCGGTGACTTGGCAGCTGTGATTCTTGGGTGACACACCTGGAACCAGAGAGGAGGGAGCCTGATTCCGGGGTGCATCACCTGAGAACTGCTCTCTCCCAGTCCGGGATCCCTCGGGGGATGACAGGAAAGCCAGTTTTGGCCCAATCCCCGCAGGCCAGGCCAAGGGACCCCACTGATGCATGAATCCGTGCACCGGAACTCTAGTATTTAAATACATTCACCAAAGACCAAAGAAATTATATCTGTGACTACGATTCTCACTGTATGTCCTATACATTCACATTCACCCTCAACGAAAATAGTTACCTTTGCTTCTGCAGGACTTCTTACATGAACACACATTCTTGGCAACTGCGTTTATAAGATTTGGCATCCAAAAGTTCCCACAGGTGGTCTCATTGATATTTGAACTGTTCTTGTGTCTAGTGTCTATGTATTGTGCTCACATTACTTTTCCCCCTCCCATCACTATAGCTCCAACCACAGTGACTCCTCCTCCTCACCATCCCTGCCCCCATCATCCACTGCACCCCACTCCACATCATCTCACTCTTGTCTTCTGTGGCTAAATTTTTTTTTTAAATAATCCAGACAGGAAAAAAAAATGTTTAGGGGCAGCTACCCCGTGGTAGGTGTTTCCTCCTTACTGTTCTTCAGCTCCTCTCTAGGCTCCACATCTACCTGAAGTGGGTTTCTTCAGTAGGGTTTCGACATCATTATGTCTGACCTTAACTCTAGGCCTTACAAAGAAATTCTATTTTTAAGGATGTGTGTGTGTGAGTGAGGGTGTGTGTGTGTGTGTGTGTGTGTGTGTGTATGTGTGTGTGTGTGTGTGTATGTGTTCCTGCATATTTTAAAATATATTTGAACAGAATAGCTCTCTAAAACAAAATATAGTGGTTTCTTTAAAAATAGTATTTAAGCCGGAACTGGTTTGGCTCAGTGGATAGAGCATCGGTCTGTGGACTGAAGGGTCCCGGGTTCGATTCCGGTCAAGGGCATGTACATTGGTTGCGAACACATCCCCAGTAGGGGCTGTGCAAGAGGCAGCTGGTCGATGTTTCTCTCTCATCGATGTTTCTAACTCTCTATCCCTCTACCTTCCTGTCTGTGAAAAATCAATAAAATATATATATTTTAAAAAAATAAAAAAAATAAAAATAGTATTTAAGATGCCTCCAAAGGACCTATAAACATTTTGGCTTGACAACAAGTAAACAAATATGTGAATTTACCACCATAATCTTTAGAATTAAGTATAACTATTAAGAATTATTTAGAATTAAGAATGAGGATTAAGTTCACACAGTTCTTTTGGAAAGTTCACAAATCTCTGTGTTCTCTTTACCTTTAGGGAAATAGAAAAAATATCTCGGATGAGGTCAAGCAACTATTTAAGAATCTAAAATTTACTTTCAAAGCTCTTACTTGGACCTCCTTCAACTTTTTAAGAAATACTGATTTTTAAGTGTTCTCAATCTTAAGAATTAAATTAAAACTGAATTCTCATGTTTTTGTGAATGCATTTTCCTGTTGTGTCTTATAGTATGTTTATTATTCAATTCACCTAGCATTTATTGCGTGCTTTAGAATGTAATTTGAAAAAATATATTCACCATCTTCCAGAAGGGCATAGAAAAAACATATCAGCATTATCTCTAACAGTAAAATCTGGAAAACTTTACAATGGTGAAATGTATACAATTGGAATTACCTTGATTTTTGTACCAGTCAAAATTTGTACCAGTTTCTTTTAAGACAAAGAATTATTTAAGTCAATTCATAAAGGGTTTCTTTAATTAGTGAAAAGTATTGCAAAGAATAGAAATAAATGTGCCAGTGTATCCCTTTGAATTAGATACTAGTCATTTTATATTTTACTTCATAGAGTACTTGACCAACTATTCATAATATGGTGTGTTCTTTTTTAAACCATGAATCTTATCTCATTATCCTAGATGAAGTTTCATGAATTTTAAAAGACATTATCACACTAGGATAAATACTTTCCGAGTCAAAACTTCTGATAATGGATTAGCTTTGTCTAATTATAGCAATCTAGAAATCTCTGTTCACATTTAGCTGAAAATAAATGTGCTCTCTAAGAAGTGGTTGATTTAAAACTTGTATAATTATAGTTCTGTTATTTTATCAGTCACACTTTTTTCATATTCATCCATAAAATGGCAATGAATTTGTTACACTTTATGTGATTCTAAATAGTAGAAGTGCATTCTATAGTAATATTTTCTACAAACTCCATGAGAAAATAAAGACTAATTCTTACACACTTTCTAGTATATTTCTTCTGGGAATACTATAATATTACCTTTTAATCAGTTCTAAAATAGTCTGTTATCTTGATTTTTTTTTCTGTTACTCACATATTGATCCAGTTAAATCTAAGGACTGACTATAACTTGGCTCTTTTAATTCTCTCTGTGACATTTCAGAGGTGGAAAAAAATCTATGCATTACTTATATTTACACTTGAATTTAAGCACAAGTTCCCATATAATACTCAGACTTCACATTAGACATTTTCTTCCACTAATAAAATTTTAGCAACTGTGTGGAAGTTTTAGGTCAATTTAGCTACATTAGCCTGTTTAGAAATAATATTACCTAAAATGATACAAGTTCAAATTATGATGTACCTTCCTTGAACTTGTTTCCTATTATTAGAATTTTCTCAGAAAATGTGTGCTGCTGAATTTGGTGTGAAATATTTGTTAATCTCTTGTCTGTGAATATTTCACTCTCAAGTAGATTCAGAGGCCTTTTTTGAAAGCCCTGGAAGAAATCTGAAGAATTATCTTGTTTCAGCTTCTTTGAAGGTAAGGAAAACAAGGCTTAGGAAGGCAAGTGGACTTGTCCAGGGACAAACAGCTGGTTAGAACCCATGTTTATCCAATGTCATGCCCATTCTATAGGTGCATAAGTGAAATTGGAAAGAATATTTGACTTTAATACTTTAAACTCTCTTCTCTATGTAGACTTTTGGCCCAGGGGAATTGACCTTTAAGATAACAAACATAGCCAAAACCGGTTTGGCTCAGTGGTAGAGCATCGGTCTGCGGACTGAAAGGTCCCGGGTTCGATTCCGGTCAAGGGCATGTACATTGGTTGCGGGCACATCCCCGGTGGGGGGTGTGCAAGAGGCAGCTGGTCGATGTTTCTCTCTCATCGACGTTTCTAGCTCTCTATCTCTCTCCCTTCCTCTCTGTAAAATATCAATAAAATATATTAAAAAAAAAAAAAAAAGATAACAAACATATTAACAACAGTGACTATAATACTGACATTTTAGTATGTCCTTTGAAATGATCATCTTATAGAATCTTCTTTTTTTGCTTTCTGTAGCAAAAGTGACTTTTAGTGTGCCTCTCCACCCCCCAACTCAAGGCAGGGAGAGAAGAATCACTTTTTTTTATTTTAATCTTGGCAAATTAAAAGGACCTCACTGAATCAATGTTTTGGGATTTGGATTAAGGTTTCGGTATCTAAAACTAATAAAAAATTGCTGTTAAGTTAAATATCTGTCTTCCATATGGTATGAATTTTGTTTTCCTCGTGGATAGTCACATCCTGGTCATAGGATGGTTTTCCTTCCTTTAGCTTATAGAAGCTCATCTAGCAGCCTTCTGGTGTCTTCCTTTGGAGGCAGAAATATGAATTGTAGACAGAACACCATTCTATTCTTGAACCATACCTTCTCTGACCAGTTTAGCACACAAGAATTTCCTTTTCACCAATCAACATAGCACTGCATCCTACATCATTCTGTATTACTTTGTAATATGTTTATCTTGTCACAATGAGACACTATAAGCTCTAAAAAAGCTTATCATGGTAAATTCAGATATCTGTTTACTTGTTGCCAAGTCAGAGCAATGATTCATTCAGTAAATGATTATTGAGCATTTACTGCATATCAGTCACTCTTCTAGGTACTGGAGATATACCTGTGAATATTTCAGAGAAAGCTTCTTCCTTCCTGAAGCTTGTAGTCTGATGGTAAGTATGGGAGGGCATGCCAAACACACAAATAAATTGAGTTTAGAGAGAGATATTTAATATTAAGAAAATATAAGAGAAAGGAAGAAGAAAGTAACTGGGGGAAAAGAGGTCCTTTAAATAGGATGATCACCAAAAGACTCTTTAAAAGTGAATTTTTAAGTTAATGAAAACAATCCAGCATTGGAAATATTGGGGGTGGAGAGGGAACATCCAAAGTAGAAATGTCCAAGTTGTAGATGAGGTGGGACAGGAAGGGGAGTGTGATATGAAACAAGTTCTGAGTAACAAGTAAAGGCCTGATCAAGTAGGGCCAATATAGGCCATAGGGGAAAGGAGTCTGGATTATGTTAAAATTGAAATAGGAAGCTAGGTAAGGTTTTAAGAAATGGGTTAATATTATCACTTTGGCTGAACTGAGAGACATGATTATAGATAGACATGAATGAAAGCCATCTCTTCATGTATTTTTCTCTGTACACATGAATGGAAAGGAATCTACTTGGATCTTTAGATCGTGTGTGTGTGTGTGTGTGTGTGTGTGTGTGTGTGTGTGTGATTGTATTGTGTGTGACATACTGTTGATCCTCTCTATTTTCGGTAGTTATATTCTATAGAGGTGCTATGAATACTGAATTAGCTACATTTGAACCAGTGCTTCTAGGGGAAATACAGGATTATGTTCCAGGAGCCTCTGGTCACAATATTATTTTTTGTTAACTGATCAATACACATTTTTGTTTTACATGTTTTTTTATTTAAAGATACTTTACTTAATATGCATTGTTTATTCGTTAACATTGGACTTTTGACCAACAGCACCATAATTCAACCCTGAATTGAGTTTACATAACACATATTTTCTCCATAAGGCACAACATTCTTGTGCTTAGGAACTCTAGACAGTAAAATCACTAGGCAGCACTACTCTTGAGGACCATTTAGACAGTAAAATCACTGATTGAAAGGACAAAAATGTGAAAAACATGGCATCAAACAGACTTTGCAAAGGACACAAAGTACGAAAGCTGAAACAGGAAGGCAGAGTTGCCTTGTTCAATCTTAGGTTGGGGACACATCAGGTGACTTGTTTTTCAATACTCCATGGGTATCTGTGAATGACTGTTAAAAGCGCCAAAGTATTAATTTAGTGGTTACAAGTAAATTTCAGTGTGTAGTCATATTCACAAATAAGGAATTCACAAATAATGAAAAGTGGCTGTATAAGGATGCATTTATGATATGTTGGTTAGTATAAGATAGAAATTATCTTTTGTTATGTTCTATTATTTCATAATACTTGATGGCTAGCCCAGCCCGATCCATGCTTTCACTTATTGTTAGTTATAGGAAAATATCTCTAAGTGTAACTATTATTCTATTTTATAGACCTATATTAAACTTGAGTATTTAAGTGCATGTATATTTAAACACATGTGTATTATTTATATGTACATAAAGAGACAGAGAGCAAGTGAGAGAACAAGAGTGAAAGAGAGACTCAGAGAAAGAACATGATGCCTTGGAGAAAGTAATTTTTAGAAGTAATCAATTTCCTAATTATTCATGTGTTACTATAGCAGCCTGCTCAGAAATTCTTTGAAGTACATAAAATTGACTTAACCTCCTCTGTTTATAGACAATTGAATTGAAAAGCCTTCATAATTAATATGTTCTTAACATTATTATAGAATGCAGTTAATGGAAAGTCATCCATCTTCTGACATAGTTCATTCAGTTTTTGCCACACTTACATGTTATTATATACAAAAGGTGCTCATTTGCTTTGCTTTTTTCCCTTCTTCTTCTTAATATGAAGGTCAGTGAAACATTTGCTTAGTATATTACCAACTCAATTTTTGTTTATTTATTGAGATTAATTTATGCCTTCTAGTAACACTGAATAGCTCAGAAAAGTAAATACAGTAATTGGGTGGCCTTCCCCAGGAAATTCTGCACTGCATTATTAGTAGGACCTAGAATTGAGGCCCCTTAGAAAGAAAGAAATTCACCAGTTTGCATCATATTTTGTACGTAGAGATTGTTCTCATAGCCATATATTTTGGGGAACAGAAATACTTGGTCATTTTATCTGTTTGGTTCACTTAAAATAATAATTGGGAATAGAGAATAGAAGGCGGGTGCTCTGTCAATTTCCTAATCTTTACCTGGTAGGCTCCAATTGAATGTCTCAAACACCAGTTCAATCACTACTTATGTAAGTCACTATTACATGTTGTTGAAGAGGTGGCTGAAATAGAAGGATTTCTGTCTCAATACACTTACACTACAGATAGGTAAGATTGGCATGACTAGAATACAGAATAGAATGGGAAAGTTATATAAGAACTAGCAACAGGGATTATGACTTGATATATGAGAAGAAGGCTGCCTCTTGAGAATAGAGAAGGGAGCGTTCTGACTGGGACCTATATTCTAAGTAGAATCTGATAGGTAGAGAGGGAGCGTGCAATTTTTCAGCAGATCTTGCTGGAGTGGGGCATTCTTAAAAGCAAACAGCAAGGCAGTAAATTCTAGCAAGGCTGGAATGGTAATTCGGACATATTCATACCCTAGAAGCAGAGTAATATGGCTGGACTTCAATAAATAAACAATGGGGAGGTTTGCAAAATATTACCCCTCCCCCCACAAGTGACTATTTAATAGGCTGGGAAGATGTACTCTTTGTAAAATATTCTCAGAACTTATTTTACATTGTTGCAAGAAATGTAAAACATATTCCACTTAATACTTACACTAATAAGTAATTGCCATATGTAATTTCACAAAGTGATCATCAAAAGGATAGTGGTTAGAAGAAATTGAATAAAATAGAAATTTAATTATTTTAGTTCAATAGAGACATGGCTATAGAACATGATCACATGAAAGATAGGTAATCTGGGGATGGCCACATATTCACAAATATAAACTAATTTAAGGAGTATTAACATCTTTATTAGGTTGTATCTTTTCAATTACCTGGTATAACTTTGTTTTTGAAGTCTATCTTTATAAAAGTCCTTTTCAGTCATACTAAGACTGAGAGAGTTTATTCCCAATAAATATTCATAGAATAGTTTTTTAAAGATAAACTTCCTTAAAAGGAAAAATGAACTTAGAAGAGTTGTCTGTCGGTCTTTTCTTTATTCATTCTCATGTCTACTTCTTGCCATTCTCTTGCTTTGTTCTGTGTTTTATGCAACTCCAGAAGTAATTAGGAGAAATATAGAATAAAATTAAAGAGAGGAAGAAAGGAGGAGGAACAAAGGTAGATCATAAAGAGATGATCACCAACACAAAAATTTTGTTTTTTTAAAGAAATTAATGATATATAAATATATGTCAAATGGATGTAGAAAAAAAAAGAACAAAGACAAAAAGAAATGAATTTGGAATTAAAAAGAATACATAGATATGTTTTAAATATCTGTCATTTCCATGAGCATCTCTAAGCCAATGTAAAGACACATATGAAATAGATGGATATCTATAGAATTATAAATTTCCAAAATTAATAGATTTTTTAAAATGCATCACCACATAGTCAGTAACAAATAGATTGACTCAAATATGTGCATACTCTTCTCTCATTTCCCCCAGCAATAGACATTTTAGAGCACCCATATTTACGGAACACATACTTGCCAATCTGGACAAACTCTTTTAGCA
This sequence comes from Vespertilio murinus, assembly GCA_963924515.1. NCBI lineage: Eukaryota > Metazoa > Chordata > Mammalia > Chiroptera > Vespertilionidae > Vespertilio > Vespertilio murinus. Next base: position 20,101,555 of record OZ004715.1, on the reverse strand, counting down.
AAAAGAGCACTAATAAATGTTTCTTAACTTAGAAATCTTGGCAAAAAGCTGGACAAGGATAAAAATAGAAAGGAAAATTAGGAACTGATTCCTTATGAATATATTGACATATATAAACATATGTGTATATGTGTTTGTATATATGTGTGTATAATAATAAAAGTGTAATATGTTAATTAGACCGTCAGCTATATCACCTTCCGGACATCATTCCAGACGAGGCTGTGGTGGCAGGAGCTGAGGCAGAGGCGGTTAGGGGCGATCAGGTAGGCAGGCAAGCAGTTAGGGGTGATCAGGCAGGCAGAATGGTTAGGGGTGATCAAACAGGCAGGCAGAGGCAGTTAGGGGCGATTACACAGGCAAGCAGAGGCAGTTAGGGGCTATCAGGCAGGCAGGCGAGTAGTTAGGGGCCAGCAGTCCCAGACTGCAAGAGGAATGTCCGACTGTTGGTTTAGGCCTGATTCCTGGGATTGGGCCTAAACCAGCAGTCAGACGTCCCCTGAGGGGTCCCAAATTGCAATAGGGTGCAGGCTTGTCTGAGGCACCCTCTGCCTCCTGTGCACAAATTTTGTGCAGCGGGCCTCTATGTGTGTGTGTGTGTGTGTGTGTGTGTGTGTGTGTGTGTACTACACAATAAATTCAGGGTCTTGTGTGTGACATTTGGGTAGAAAATATAGTTTTGCATCAGAAACAACTGTTACTATAGCATGCTACAGTAATAAAAGAAGACTCCAGACTGTAAAGAATGGCTGCTCCTCCCATCATGAAGTGGAATCTGGTTCTCCACCCTTGAATCTGGACTTGGTCAAGTACAACACTCGCTTTGGCCCATGGGACAGTAGCAAATCTGATGCTAGAAGAGGCTTAAAATGTTTTGATGCATTTGGGACTTCCTCTTTCTTGTGGTTCTGAGTCCCGATATGAGCATGTGAAAAAGTATGGGCTCGCCTCCTGCAGAATGAAAGAACACATGGACAAAGAGGTCACAATAGTCCCAGCTGAGCCCTTGAGGGCCTGCTGAATGTAGCTCTGTGAGTGAGCCTAAAAGAAAGCATCGGAATGGCTCAGCCAATGTGCAGAATCATGAGAAAACAATAAATCATTGTTACTTTAAGGCACCAAGTCTGGGGGTATCTTGTTAGTCAGCAAAAATTAAATTATACATTAAAGCATGATCACATGCAGGAAAAAATTATAGTTGTTAATGCTTCTTTAGGAAGCGCCATAGCAAAATAGCAGAACTTTCTTAATCTGATTAAAGTTATGTGTCTGAAACTTCCAGTTAATGTATTGAGTGGTGAAGGTTTAAAAGCATCCTCTTTAAAATCTGGAGCCAGTCAAGAACCCTACTGTTACCCCTTCTATGTACTATTATGCCAGAAGTTTCAGCCAATGTAATATAATAAAAAGAGAAAAAAGTATACAAATTAGAACCCTCCTAAGTGCAGCTGATAAGACTGTGGAGGAAGCCCTGGAGAATGTAAATACAGTTAGAAAAAAATCCACTGAAGATTATGTTAGAGTAACGAGGTACAGAGACCTGCTCTTCTGGATGGCAAGATTTATTACTTATTAAATTACAGTAAGTAGATAGCAAGTTAATGTGCAGACATAGAAAAATGACTAATGGAACAGAAAAGAACCTGGGAACAGACCTAGATATTTATAAAAACCTAAACGAGGGCAGAGTTGACATTATAAATGAGTTGGGAAAAGGTGAATAATTAAATTCTAAGTGGACTAAAGAATTAGATCAATAAATAAATAACTTTAAAATGAAATATAGAAAGATATCTCTCTGATCATAGGGAGAGAAGCATTTGAAGGTCCACACACACCAAAAAGCACAAACTATAAAAAAGGTCGACAGGTGCAATTAAATTAAACATTTTAAAAATATGATTTAACCACCACAACAGAAACCTCCATAAACGTAGTTAAAATGGAAGCTGCAAAACCAGAAGTGCCACACATATGGCTGGCAAAAAAAATTACATGTAGAATTTGAAAAACCTCCTACTGGTCTTAAAAAGAAAAGGTCAAAGGAAAATCATAGAATAGGAAATGCTTCCATTAATCAGCAGAAGTCAGGAAAAGGGGAAGAGGCTCAGTCTCACTAGTAACCAAGGAAATGCAAATTAAAGCATTGAATGTCTATATAGCACATATACACATATTTTGAAATATGAGCATAATATGTATTAGCAAGAATTTAGAGGAACAGATGTGAAACATGCTTATGTTAGTATGGATTGGAACAGCCACCCTGGCAGAGCAATTTGCCATTATAGTAAACTTGAATATGAGCATATGCTTTGGTAAAGCAATTCTACCTTTAGAAATATGTTCTAGAAAAGAATTCACTACCAGTACAGAAACAGACATATCCAGAACGCTTGTCACATCATTATCTGAAGTAGCTAAATTTACTGTAAATTAAGCACATCTTGGACATAATCATATAATGAAATACTAAACGCCTATGAAAACAAACCATCCATAACATGGACAGATCTCAAGAGCACAATTTTGAGGGGGGAAAAAGCAAGAATGTTGTTTATAGAAAGTTCAGAAATATGTAGAAAATGCTATATGTCATTTATAGACATATCTGTGTAGTAATCCTATATAATAAAAGGGTAATATGCAGATAGAACAGCAGAACAACCAAACAACCAATCAAAGTGTAATATGCTAATGGTATGCTAAGGCTGCTCAACCGCTCACTATGACATGCACTGACCACCAGGGGCAGATGCTCAGATCAGTAGGTTAGCTTGCTGCTGGAGTCTGGCCTATTGGGACTGAGCGAGATAGGCTAGACATGCCCTGGAGCCCTCCTGCCATCCCTCTCTAGCTCAATCGTACTCCGGTGGGGTCCCTCAACCTGGTCTGCACCCTCTCGTAATATGGGATCCCTCAGGGGATGTGGGAAAGCCAGTTTCAGCCTGATTCCACAGGCCACTCCCCTTGGGAGAGCACCAGACTGCAGGGCTCATGGCTGTTAAGCACTTCAGGCCACCCAGAGGGACCCACCTGTGCATGAATTTGTGCACCAGGCCTCTAGTAATATAATAATACTCTACTTCATATACTGAATACAGCTATAGAAGTGATGGGATTTGGATACATAAGCACTTTGACTGCATATGTAATAGTTAATAAAATCTAAAATAGAAATGAAAATTTTATTAGTTAATAAAGTTGAAGAATACAAGTCTTTCTAGATGGTAAAGATATTTCATTTTTTAAAGTAGTGTTAACTCAAATTATGTTGTTGCTGATGCAGGACTTTTCAGAACTTGTATTATGCTAGGAAACACTGAGACTCACTAGGAGGTAAATGTAGTATGCAGTGCTATTCAAACTCATCTGACAAGGGAATGGATTTTGAAGATATATATGGAACACTGACACTGGATTATTGTAGAACAATGCTGCAGAATTGTTTTGTAATGCAAGTCCCTGGGGCCTGAATGAGCATCTGCCTTCTGATTCAAATATTTAACCAAATGGGTAAGGGTTTGTTAATTATGGTTCAGTTTTGAGCAATTTAATCTAAAAGTTATTAAAACTTGTGCCATAAAATAGGCTTGAAGTTTAAATGATTTAAACAGATTGTTTAGTTTTACTAAGGTCTACTTTATACCCTGTGATTTTTTAGTAACTGTACAATTCAGTGATTTTTAGTGAATGTATAGAGGGTTGTGCCACCATCACCACTGTCCAGTTTTTAAAAAATATATATATTTTATTGATATTTTACAGAGAGGAAGGGAGAAAGATAGAGAACCAGAAATGTCAATGAGAGAGAAACATCGACCAGCTGCCGCCTGCACACCTCCCACTGGGGATGTGCCTGCAACCAATGTACATGCCCTTGACCGGAATCGAACCCGGGATCCTTCAGTCCGCAGACCGATGCTCTACCACTGAGCCAAACCAGTTTTTGGCACCACTGTCCAGTTTTATAATATATCCATCATCCACCAAATTCCCACCAGCCTGTAGTCAGTCGCTGTTACCACTCCCAGGAAATATCTGATTTGCTTTCTGTCTCTATAAATTTGCATATTTCATAGAAATGGAACCATAAAAGCATAGTCTTTTGCATCTAGCTTCTTTTGCTTCACATGTTTCCAGGTTCATTCCTTATTGTAGCATGTGTGAGTATTATGTTCCTTTGAAATGTTGAATAGTAGTCCATTGCATGGATATATTGAGTTTGGTTATCCATTCACCAGCTGATGGTCATCTGAATTATTTGTAGTTTTGGGCTATGAGTACTACCACTATGAATATTCATAAATGAACCTTCTGCAGACATGTTTTCATTTCACTCGGGTTTATTCTTTTCTTGTTAAATTTATTGAGATGACATTGGTTAATAGGATCATGTAGGTTTCAGGTGTACATTTCTGTGATGCGGGATTTGTATGTTGTATTGTGTGCCCACACCCAAAGTCAAGTCATCTTCGGTCACTGCATATTTGTCCTCCTTTACCCTTCAAAGCCCCCACCCTCTCCCTCTGGTAACCACCATACTCCTGTCTTTGTCAGTGAGTTTCAATTTTATATCCCTTTTATAACGAGTAAAATTATATGGTTCTTAGGTGGGTTTTTTTTTCTGACTGACTTATTTCGCTGAGCATAATATTCTCAAGGTACAACCATATTGTCTCAAATGGCTGTACTTCATCGTTTCTTATGACTGAGTAGTATTCCATAGCATATATGTACCATATCTTTATCCAATCCTCTATTGAAGGACACTTTAGTTGTCTCCATGTCTTGGCCACTTAAGTAATGCTGCAGTAAACACAAGGATGCATTTTACTCTGAAGATAAATGTTTTGAGGGTTTTTTTTAAAGATATCCAGAAGAAAGATTGTTAGATCATTATGGTAATAATATTCTCAATTTTTTTGAGGAACCTCCATATTTTGTTTTCAATACTGGCTGTACCAATTTACATTCCCACTAGCAGTGAATGAGGGTTCCTTTTTTCTCTACAACCTCTTCAACACTTGTTATTGTAGATATTTTAACAGGTGTGAGATGGTACTCATAGGAGTTTTGATTTTCACTTTCCTAATTGCTAGTGAGGTTGAACATTTTTTCATATATGTGTTGGCTGTTTGTATGTCTTCTTGGGTGAGATATCTGTTCAAGTGCTGTGCCCATTTTTTAATTGGATTGCTTGGTTGGTTTTGAGTTGTGTGAGTTCTTTATATATTTTGGATAAGCAACATGCAAAAGAATGAAACTGGATTCCCCGTGTACAAAGCCTAATTCAAAATGGATCAGAGACCTAAATATAAGATCTGAAACAATAAATTATGTAGAAGAAAACATAGGCACTGAACTTCTGGACCTTGGTCATGCAGAACATTTTATGAATTTGACTCCAAAAGCAAGAGAAATAAAGGTAAAAATAAGTGAATGGGACTATATCAAACTAAAAAGTTTCTCCACAGCAAAAGAAACCGACAACAGATATTTGCAAACAATAGTTCTGATAAGAGGTTAATAGCCAAAATATATAAAGAACTCAATTCAATGCTCAGATAGATTTATTGGGATGGGATTGTTGGGTCATTGAAAGTTTATGTTTGCCTTCTGAAAATACTGCCAAATTATTTCTAGAGTGACTGCACTAATTTACATTTCTACCAATACTATATGAGGGTTCCAATTCCTCCACATCTTTACCAAGACTTGTTATTGTTTTGTTTTTGTTCATTCCTTCCAAATGGGAATGCAATGGATTTCAGTGTGGTTTTAACTTGAATTTTCCCAGTGACTAATAATATTGAATGTCTTTTCATATACTTACTAGCTATTCAAGTCTTTTGCCATATTTTAAATTAGATTATTATTATTATTTATTGACTTATAAGGGTTATAGTCTGGATAAGAGTCCTTTACCAGATACAAGATTTGCTAATATTTAAAGCGGGATTTTATTTCCACCTGCCTCACATTTCTCACATGATCTTGATTTGGGCAGACAGTACTGCTGGGAAGACTATTTAGAAGAAGCTCATTATCACTGTGCCTCATACTTTAGGTAGTTAGCATATTTGTGCTGCTATAATTTATTTTCTCTTTTTCTCTCTAAAGGAGACTTGAATCTTATGAAAAACATTGATTCTAACTTATTAGAACTCATGCATCCTAATGACCAGATGACTTCTGTCAAAGTAATTACCTTATATTTACTCCCTGCATTTATTCCGAAAATATAACCCGGTTCAAAACATTCTTTGAAGTTTTCTCATGATTTGCATTCCTAGCCAGAGTTAAACTCCTGCACACAATGTACATACACACACACACACACACACACACACACACACACACACTCACTCACATTCATTTTCTCTGCTTCAAAATATAAGTTAATATTTGGCTAATTGCAGATGTCATCCCAAACGCCATTTGGCAAGAGTAATATCTCATGGAAAATAGGGACTGGGTGAGAAAATAATAAAAATTATTTTTAAATATGCTTTAAGAAACAACAGTAAGTAAAAATTCTAGAAGTTAAATGCTTGTACAGCAACAAGATTAATCAGCATTAAAACTTGCTGCGGTAGGTAACTCTCCTCCCGAATCACCTTCTCAGATCCTCTAGGAGACATTGCTGTATTGACACAATCCACTGGGGTGCATTATCCCCCAGTTTTATTTTAGGCAGAGTTCTTCTCTTAAGAAAAAGGGCGGGGGGGGGGGGGGGGCGGCGGTTACTGGCTTGAAATGAATGTCCTTTACACTTGAATATGCCTTTTGTTTCATTTTCAAAAGTCTCTCTAAAAGAAAACCTTGTATAAACACCTGGCATTTCACAAATTATTGTGTTGCTTAAGGGCACTTTTCCTGGGCCTTGTCTTTTATTCATATATTGAAAGGGCAGAGCATAAACAGATCACTTTTTTTGTGTGCCCTGCCCTCACGTGATGGAAGAGGTAGGGCAAGGAGAATAATGCATATACTTTGATGTATTCTTTCTGTTCTGTTGAAGGATAAATGTAAAAATTTTAAAAAAGGAAAACTTAACTCCCACATGGATATAAAATAAATATGTGTTAAAGGCTTTATTTAACCTACGGTATTATTTAAAAGAAAGCTATGCAGATGTTATCAAGTTCAAAGGAAAAAATCAATGAATCTCACATGTATATGGAGCAAAGACACGCTGAAATGAATTTTACAAGAGAGGAAATGGGCTTTTTTCCTGGGGGGTGAGAAGGAGTAGGAGACAATGCATGCTATTTCATTGGAGACATCCAATAATCTTTTCTACTTATTCCAAATATCTGCATAGTCATAAGCAGGGCTTGTTGAATGTTTTCTGTAATATGCTAGGTAGCAATTATTTTGGATTTTAGGAGCCTTATGGTGGGAACTCAATTCTGTTATTATAACATGAAGCAGCCATAGACAATATGTGAACAAACATGCATGTTATGTTTGATTAAAACTTTAATTTATGGGCATGAAATTTGAATATTATATTATTTTAAACTATCATGAAATGGATTTTTTTGCTTTTTATTTTTTCTCAATAAAATTGGGATTACAGGCCATATTGGGCTAACCTCTAATCTACAGGGAATAACCTGAAAAATTCACAACTAAAATTAGCACATATTTTTTAAAGCATGGATTAATTATAATCAATTATCCTATATAAAAGTATAAATATGTATGTATTTACCTGTCTATGAATATAAATAAATAATAACAATATAAGAAAAAATAAAACCTTATGCAGAAACAACTGGAAAACCCATTATTAGCCAAATAAAGATTATGATACCTTATTATTGACTCTAACTGTATTACCTCATTTTATCACCCACTTTGCTCGTAAGATTCAGCAACATATTATCAACTCAATATGGCCTTTGAAAATAAAATTCTTTGCCCTGAAGTGATTCTCTTTCAGATGTGCCTTTATCAAATCATATGGAGTTCCAAACGTATTTAAAATATACAGCTTTTAATGCTACATGGGGAGTATCACAAAACTTGGAACCCATTGTTAGCAAGTATTTAAGAAATAAGCTGAACTGTATAAACTAAACTACAGATATGAATATTTTCTTTCTAGTAAAAATATTTTTTTTAATTGAACATGTAAAACAATCAAAACAGTCCCTGAGAATAAACTTTTATCAGCTCTCATATACCCACGGACTGAATAATAGTTCCATAAATCAGGAACAGCTATAAAATTATATATTTTATATATTTACTAGAGGCCCAATGCACAAAATTCATGCAAGAGTAGGCCTTCCTTCCTCTGGCTGCCAGGACCAGCTTCCCTCTGGCACCCGGGACCCAGACTTCTCTAGCAGCCTGGGCTTAGTCTGGAAGACCATCTGGAAGGACTTCCAGTCTAATTACCATATTATGCTTTTATTATAATAGATGATGTTTACATTACCTATTATTGTGTTTATTACTGCTATGGACATACTAGGGGCATCAGTTATATTCTTGGGATCCTTGAGCTCTTAATAGGTTTTTAAATGTGTATTTTTAATTTTTATGAGCGATTCAATAAAGTTATAAGCTTATTGTCTATTATCCGGATTCCCCCTTTATGACCCAGACTGCTATACAACTTTCATTTTTATACATGTGTTTATTTTTAGAGGGCTTTAGCCTATGTTTTAAAGTCTAATGTTTACTATAACATTGGTCCAACTATGAGCTTTGGCTCCTTGTTGCAGGCTATACAAACACTAGGGGATCAGTGCACAAAATTTGTGCACTGGGGGGTGGAGGAGGGTTCCTCAGCCCAACCTGCCCCCTCTTACATACTGGGAGCCCTCAAGGGATGTCCTACTGATGGCTTAGGCCCACTGCCCTAAGCCACAGTCTAGCCTCTCTTTGTGGGAGGCAATCAGGCTGATAGGGGAAGGCACCAGCCCCATCACCCAGCTGCTGCAGCCACTGCCAGTCACCACAGCCACCAAGGTGTTTTCATCAAGACGGAACTCAGCAATCTTTCTGGGAGGGATAAATATTAAATATTTTAGGTTTCATGGGCCATAGGGTCTTCATCATAACTGTGCAGCTCAGCAGTTGTAGCATGAGAGCAGCTATCAACAGTATGTGAATGAATGAGTGTGACTGTGTTCCAATAAAACTTTATTTTCAAAAGAGTGGTGGGTTGAATTTAGCCCAAGGACTTAAGTTTTCTAACTCCTATTCTAGAGCATCTGATGAATTCTCAAAAGTCTAAGAAAAAATCATTCTATAATTATACACTATTTAACAAAATTATACATATAATACATTAGGAACAAGAAATTGAGAAAGCTATTATCTGCTTGACAACCTCATCCTTCTTTTATAGAAGTATAATTTAAAATTAGGTCATTATTAACATTTTTTTAAAATAAAAATTACTAGATTTTTCAGATTTGTTTGTTTTTTAATAAAAAGATCTTACTTGAAGAAAATTTGCCTGGATTCAACAAGTTTTTACACAGAATGTGAGTAATTGCTTCTTTTTACTCAGCTATAACCCCTTTATATATTTGAGTAACTACATAAATTGCTAACCATATTCCTAAGTACTATCTAGGCCTGACCTTTTCATGCTTATCTTGGAAGTGCAGGATTTTTAGACTATCAGCTAAATCAAAGGTGCTTGGATGAAGAAATTTCAATGCTAAAATACAATAGTAGTTCATCCTCTAACAGACCAGAAAGAAAGTTTAAAAGTTCTTAGTTTCCCCAAAATCTGTAAGGTGAATGATTTGCAGAATTGGTCAAAAATAACATTTAAAAAAATATATTCAATGAGCATTCAATTACTAAGTTGATTAATTTTTACAAATGCATTTATAAACATACTTATTTTTTAATTTTGGTGAATTTAACAAATGTTTTCTATATGAATAATTTAGGTAATATAATCTCTTTTAAATTGTTTTTATAGTCATGATTTTGTCTTTTAAAATAGCTTTTTAATTCTCAATTAATATTGATTTAACTTGTTACTTAATTATTTATAAATTTTATAGCAATTCATCCTATAGAACTGCATTAATAGTTTTTAAATATAATTCGCTCTTTTGTCTTCAAAGCAATATTTTAAATAATTACTTGGTTGAAAGGTGATTTTTAAAAAAAGATCAAAATATGATTTAATATTCTTATAGATATATTTAATATTTAGAAATTTATAAATCATATTCAGCAAACAAAGTTTAGAATAAGATCACCATCAAAAATCTGATTTACACTTACCCATAAACATAGCTTTACTTATAAATGTTCAAAAACAAATTCATTGATTTAAAATGTTAACTATTTTATTAGTAGTTATTACAAAATCATGGATGATATGCCATTAAAAAAAAGTTAAACTTACTTAAAGGTTGAAAGAATAAAAATGAAATTGCAAAGAATTTGAAAGAACTAAACAGCCAAAAATAATTCCATCACATATGAAGTAGTCAATTTTTATATTTTAATTGATAAAAATAACAAAATTAAGGCTGATGTATTCATAATAGATTTATAAAAGGAATATATAGTTATTGGTCATAATTTTAAAATTTATTAACACATTCCTCCAAGAGTTTATACATTTGGTAAAAGGTAAAATGTTGGTGATGGTTTAATTAATTGAGTTTGGGCAGAATTGATCTATACCCAGCTGAGATAGCCCTAGTTAAGGGAAAGAAAACAGCTTTGCTTGCCTTCGGTTGAAAACTTAAGCTGGGACACCAGAATCAGTATGTCCGTGAAGTTCTATCTATAGTGAAGTAAAAGTTTTAAAACTGGTGTTCACCGTTGTTTTTCTTGATTCAAGAAACTAGCAAATGCTTTTCTCCATTTTCACCTACAAAAAAAGTTCTAAGAAAATTTTTACTCAGTATCCTCTTTTTTTGTATCAGCAGCTGCTCATGTTTGTAACAAATCTACTTCCCTCTAATTCTCCCAGGAAACCTAAGCCCCTTGTCATTCACTGTCATAGGATAGCCCTTCTCATCAGTGGTTTTCAGGTGCTTTTGTATGTCCTCATCATTCCATTCTCACTTATTTTTTTAAATTTGTCTTTATTGTTGAAAGTATTACCGATATTCCCCCTTTCCCCCCATTGACCCCCCTTCATCCTGCATCTCCTAGAACTTCACCACAATATTGTCTGTGTCCGTGGGCTATGCATTTATGCATATAAGTTCCTCCATTAAATCTCTCCCATTTTAACTTCTTTTAGGTTCCGGTACTGTAATCCAGTTAGAAGCTCCATAATTCCTTTATAACAATTATGATCTCTCTCTCCCTCTCTCTCATCTTCCCCTCATCTTGCCAAGAGCAAAAGTTGAATGGATGCTTCACTATATCTAGTCCCGCTCTTGACTAGACAGGACTATATGTATCCAGTAGATCAAGGATTTTTTTTTTACCCCAAAAATGTTTTTAAAAGAATAAACAACCCAAGTGAAATTAAGTTGACCTTTGATGAGATAAAAGGAATAAGATCTACAAACCTGGCTGCTCTGAAGATTTTTTTTTCTTTCGGGAATAGCTTTGTGGAGGATATAACGTGACTGATTTATTTATAGCCAAAACAAATATTAATTGCATGGGCAAGAAGCCTAATGGCTTTAATGTGGAAGAAAATAGGAGGCTGGTGGGAGTTAGCTAATTTCTTAAAAACAACATGTGGAAATGACAATGTGGCAGTAGTTTGTCTTTCACAATACGTAATGGATGGAACAGCTTAGGACAGAGAACACCCATGGTCAATGGCGTCTTTTAAGCCTCCACCTACATATTCTCCAATTCAAGCCTCATGAAGGTAGGGGTGTCTTTTTCAAGTTTGTATGATAGTTTCCTTCAAATATAGTGTGTGATTTTATTTTGAAGAAAAGAAATATACTATATATATTTTCATTCACATATATAATGCTGTTGATATTTATTAGAAAGTGGTTGCCAATACTTTAATTGTCCTAATTATCATCCATCTGTGACCTAGATTATTTTGAGGAATTGAAGAATTGCCATATCTTAAAACTTTCAAAGAAACTTTTGTCTTCGTAAGAAGAATAGTAATAAACTGTCCATTAGAAAATATTTTCAAATTACAAAATTAATACGCGAGTATGCAATTCAAATAGTATGTACATAGTATGGATAGACTATTATGAAATAGTGACATCCCCCCATAACATGGATAATTTATGTCATGGAAATACCATAGTTGATTCCACAGTATCGCTTCATCATAATATATCCTATAGATCTATCACATTTTGCTTTGTTATTGGCATTCAGGTTGTTTCCATTTTAACTATTTAAAGAAGGCTGTAATAAAAGTAGGTTTATTGAAATTTCCCTTGGGATAGTAAAGTAATTACCTGTTTTCAAGATATTGGCTTTCCTCCATAAATCTGAAATTGTATGCTTTTGTATTTTCAGACTGAATGATAATTGTTTTTTGTTTGGCATTAACAAGTTTTAAAGACAAGAGTTTTGCCTCTGGTTATATTTTTGGAGGAGAAAAGAGACAGGTCATTGACCTTCAAACAGCTTAAGCCTTCCTTGAGTGTCCTAAAAAATGTTTACCTATCTCTCACAGTCTAGTACCTGTGCCCACTGTGGGAGTATCTCGTGTGAGAATGTCTGCTTTGATAGGATATAATCATGTTTGTTTTGTTTTCAAAACAAAAGTAGTCACCAACCTTAAGAGTCAGCTTCTCTCATTGGTACTTTACTGGCTATAACTTTTCTCTTGACTGCCTATGTCCCAATTCTTTATAGAGTGCCTTTACCTTAGGGTTGCTTAAGGTCTTCAGTGGTTGAGATCATCGTAACTCAGTTGGATTTTGACCTCAGTTTATTCCCCTCTGCTTTATATCTTCCGGTAAATTAATTATCTTTCCTATTGACTTTCATTTTTTCATTTGTCCTTTTCGAGGGGATTTGGGGAATGAAGAGATTTGTTCTGTCAGTCTCTTCCATCTTGATTTAAGACCGCATTTCTTTTATTAGTGACATAAAATGTCTCTAGTTAAATAAATGATGGACTCGTTTGGGGAAATTGATTATATTTTTTCCAAATTATTCCTTTTCAGCTTTTAATGGAATTGCTTGGGTTTGTGGTTGAATTTGATCCATTATATTTCTTTTTACTCAGTCTGATTCCAGTAAAAGAGATGGTTACTTATCTTGTTTTCAGTTTGAAATAATTGTAGCAGGTATATTTAGAGATGGTCTTTGAACTTGCTGGACATTTAAGCCAATCAAATATTATTAGAAGCATTATTCTTCAGGATTTCCACAGATTTGTCATCAAAGATTTAACATTTCCACATCCCAATTTAGAAAAACTCTAAACAGAATCTTTCTCATTTTAAAGCATCAGGAGTGAGGGAAAGAATTTACTTTGAAAGGTGAGGCTCATTCCATGCGGGGATTATTTTAATTACCTATTTGACTGAAAGTTTTAGATGCTTTAACTTATGCCATTTTTAAAAATAGTGAAAAGAACATCTTCTAGTTCCAATATTTAATAAATCCTCTCTTTGCAAAACCTGCAATTTAGTGCTCCACACAAAGCATAAGTGTGAGAATTGAATATTAATGCGAGTCAGCAAAATCTCTGCGCAGAGGAAAATAAGAATAACCTTCTGTATCTCCATGGACGCTAATCTCTCCATGCCTTTGAATGATATCATCCTCTCTCTTTCCTCCATATTTTTCTTCATCCTCTTCTTTCACAATTAATTTCACACTTATTCAATGTCTCATAGAACCAGGTACTAGGTTAGCATCAAAGATAACTAAGAAATACGCAAAGTATACAAAGATAAATAAAGAAGCCATAATTTGACCTCATATTTTGACCTTTCTGTAAGTGCGAATTCAAATGATAATGGTAGGAATGGAAATGTTCTGTATAAATATACGTTGCAATAGAAGGTATAGATAAGAACAGAACTTAATTTACATTTTGGGAAGAGATTTTTTTTTTTAGTTTTAAAATTAGGCCTAAAAGCTTTTAAATTGTTGTTTCAGATGCTAAGTATTAAGTTGAAGGTAATTATGCTATTGCAAAAGGAGGAGAGTCAGAGAAAGAGCTGTGTCACTGAGGAAAGTTTGCTTTAACTTCAAAGCTGCAAACACTTGGAGGAGATTATTAAGTATGAGCACTTTTCTCCTGTACTTTTTGTTTGTGTGGAGCAAAGATCAAATAAGACAGTAGGTGTGAGAGTATTCTGTAATTTGTAATGCGCTGTATGAATATAGGGTGTCCCCAAAAATGTATGCACGCACTTTGAATAATTATAAAGGCAGTGTTTATGAAAATACATTTCATTTTCAAAATTGACTATCAGTTGTTAAAATGTGTACATTTTGGGGAACACCCTGGGTAAAGGGGCTATGATTGTGAAGATTCATGGTGTTAAGAGACTACACAGATCTGAGCTTACATGGGGCGCACTGGGACAGGAAAAGACAGTAGACTAAGTTTTAAAAAAAATTCTAACACCCTATCTATAATAATAACAGGGTAATATGACAATTAGACCGAACATCCTTCCAAATGAAGCCGGGGCTGCGAGGGCCGAGGCAGAGGCAGCGCCATGGCAGCCGTGGTGGGGGCTGAGCCCTTTGCACGAATTTAGTGCATCAGGCCTCTAGTATGTTATATTCTGAGATTCCATTTCCAAATACATCTTCTGTCTGCAACCTCTTGTGGTTTTTTAAATTAAGCTAGAAAAATTTCTTTTTTGTGATGCTATTAGTAGTATACATAGGCAAGTTGTGTTTTTATAATGCAGTAGGTTAATGTTTGATATATTTTTGCTCTTATTTTTATTAGCTCATAATAGCAACTTCGACTAGGTCTTTGTGATACTATTTTTATTTTCATCATCTTTATGGTTCCATTTTTACTGATGAGGAAGTAAGGATCAACAGTTAACCAATGCGTGACAGGCTTAACCAAGACCACCTCACTTCTGCTTTCTTTCCTGAGGAAAGAAATGACTATTAAGCACCTATTATAGAGTTAGATAATTTCAAGGTCTGATAGCACAATTTTTTCATACAGCCACCAAATTGGGTCGGGAGACAAATACTATGGGTCAGAAACAATTAGAGAAGATCATAGACAATGTTTGATTTTACGTACAGAAGTGTGTGCTAAGAGCAATTTAGATAATGGAGAAAACGAATGCGGTTGGTTTAGGTCAGGAAATACTTTGTTAACAGGTGGGGGTGTCCAATTATTTTTAAAGGTTAGAAGAAAGGGGGTAGAGGACCATTTCAGGGTAGGTTAAAGACATTATGGGGGGAAAAACAGTCATAGTGAAAGTGACACAAAAGTGATTAATATGACGTGACATGATTTAAGGGGAAATATCAATAGCCACTATAAACAAATGTTTCCCTGGGCTTCACCAGCTATGAACATAGGAAAAGTTAAATCATCTTTTGCCTCACTGAGGCTCCCAGGAGCACGGCCATGCCTATTCCATACTGTCTTCATCTGCCCGTGTACCTTGGCTGGCCTCCTGCAGTTTCAGGACTGCAGTGTGTGTCCAAGCCTCTTGCTGGTGGTGAAACACTTCTTTCCCCCACCTTTTTAGATGGCATCCCAGAGCAGAACTGCTTGGCACTGGCATTTAGGGATTCCCCCTCCTTGATTTCTATAGCCTTCCTCCTCCTCAAGGTACATTCATGCCAACAAAGTAGATGAACCAGAGATGGTTTCACATCCCATCTCTTCCCGGTCCCTAGCACCCAGACAGCCGTAGGCATTTGCTCTTTGGTTTGCTATGGAGCACCTATCACCCCCTTGGTATTTGGGCAGGGTTTACCACTGTGCATCGGATCGGTGTGCTGCAGTGTGCAGGCCTCTTGCTACAAAAGCGAAAGGGGAAGACATACCATTTACCCGATCATTCTGCAGGAGCCAGGGAACAGCCTGTGACCCAAGCTGAGCTATCAGATATGGCAGCCTGAGACCTTGATTCTGGAGGAAGTGACTCAGGAAAGCGGGGTCGGTTAGGAGCCACGTGACTACGGCAAGGCTTAGCATTGATGGCAGTGGCTCTAGCAGGGGTCATATCTTGCAGAAGCACCACAGCCTTTTCATTGCACTTGCCTGCTTCTTAGTCGTCCAACTCAAATCCTCCCTGGGTCGTGTGTGTGTGTGTGTGTGTGTGTGTGTGTGTGTGTGTGTGTGTGCGCTTTGTTTTTTTTTGTTGTTTTTTTTTTAGTTTGCATTGTATTCTTGCCTTCTTGCAGATTCTGTAAGCCTTCTATCTTTCTAATCACATTTATGGGTTTTTTTTTAAGTTAAAATATCTCAAGTTTATTTTCTTGTAAGAAAGTATTCTGACTCAAAACAAAAGACTCCTATGCCAAGTCTGGCTTACTGCTCCATGCTGACTTTTTTCTTGTACTGTTTTCTCCCTAAGAGGTGTGCCGCGTCTGGCTTTTGTTTAGCTCTTATCTTCCTCTGCCACCCCTGAAGTGGCCGGGTATAATCCTCATGAAAGACAGCTCTATGCCTTTTCTGAATCCTCTACTTCACAGATATATTGAGAAAATCATTAGGGGTGAAGAGAGGGGAAAATACCACCTACTTGCATGTGTTGGGAATTTTGAATCTGTGTTCCGGCTCAGTATTAATAATATTCTCACTTAATGTTTACACTGTTTTCATGAAATGAACACTTTTACCAAACAAAAGACTTTGAAGTGGTGAAGAAAAAAACACATGACTGGATGTCTTCATTGGAAAGCTAGGCATTCTTTAGCAATGCTGTCTTCCCAATGATCTGATCATAGGGAGGTCACTGTACAGTTCATTGTGTTTGGACGCTCTACAACTCTGAAAATAGTAGATAACTAATGGCAATGCAAATTGTCCATATCCCTAGATGTACAAATCCGTTTTGTCTGATGAGGTTAAATTGATTTCCTTTCCTCACTATGGAAGAAGCCAGCTTTTAGTTTATTTGTAAGTTCATTTCAGTATTTCTTACCAGAACCAATGTAGACGAGTCTGTAGATTCTCCTCTGAGCTAGTTGTAACATCTGATTGGTTATGTCATTACTTAATAAGTTAAGCATAATCTTTTGACACCTGCACACTGTAAATTTGTATGTAAGATTTTATGTTTTTTTAAAAAGATCTTTAAACAAAGTTTAGAAAATATTACACTTGTAACCTCTAGTGATTTGAACATAGCTAATGAATGATTGACATAAAATGTAAGCCCAGCCCTGGCTGATGTGGCTCACTTGGTGCGTTATCATCCTGTGCACCAAAAGGTTGCTGGTTCCATTCCTAGTCAGGGCACATGCCCTGGTTTCAGGCTCAATCCCTGGGTGGGGGCATGCAGGAAGCAGCCAATCAATGTTTTGCTTTCACATTGATGTTTCTCTCTTGCTCCTTCTCCCTCCCTCTCTCTCTAAAAATCAATTAAAATTTTTAAACACATAAACCCAGATTTTTCAAATTCAATAATATTTTTACAGGAAAGAAGTGGTAAGTAAAATATGGGTCCTATCACTTCTGCCCAAACCTATAAAATCCTGCCATCCATCCAGCACCCTCCCGCCATTTTACTTTACAAACTACTGACAAATTACTATTCTGAAACAATGCTTTATCCAATTCTCTTTGGGTATTTCTCCCAATGAATTCCATGGTCAATTTAAAATATTTTGAACTACTAATTTGTACTTCACTACTACCTGCAGAATTTAATTTTCCCACTCACATCTTGCCCTATATACCCTCCAAAATTATTTCACAAATAATATACCTTATACTTACTTTTTTCTCTCTGATTTTTTGTGTGAGGCCCTTTTCCACTCTGATTTGTAAAATTCAAAAAAACTTGAAAAGTCAATTCTAATCAATTTTCATCTCTCCCATAAAGTTTTCCTCTCACAAAGCCACTGCTTTCTTCTCTAAAGGGATAGCATGTATCTATCCAGTCATTTGGCAGTCAATCTTAAAATTGTTTTGGGACATGTTGGCATTTATGTACTATGTTCCTATAGGCAATATGGTACATAGGTTTTGAAACAGGCTGTCTGGCTGCAAATCTCAGTCCTTCCAATTCCTCCCTCTAGAACTTTGGGAAAATTATATGATTTATTAAAAATATGGTTTCTTTATCTCTGATATGAAGAGAGTTTCTATTTGAATGGATTGTTGTGAGGATTAGATGAGTTAATTATGTCAGGTACTTATAAATATAAGTATACAGCATATATTGTGTAAACTTGACCATTATTGTTGTTGTTTCTATTTTAATCATTCTTGGCTTATTTTTCTAATGGAATTTTAAGTCATGTGTGGAAAGAAGTAATTTTTAATAATTTTTACAGTGTATGTCACAACTTTGATGCTCAATCATTTTGGTAAGGGGAGCTACTGACAGTTTTGAACAGGGTTTTATGTGTCAAAGGC
Source organism: Vespertilio murinus (assembly GCA_963924515.1). Lineage (NCBI taxonomy): Eukaryota > Metazoa > Chordata > Mammalia > Chiroptera > Vespertilionidae > Vespertilio > Vespertilio murinus. Next base: position 20,083,083 of record OZ004715.1, on the reverse strand, counting down.
AGTGTGAAGCACCATTCATCAAGGGGTTCGAAAGGCTGGCTCAAGGACTACTACAGATATTCTAATCATGCAATAATTTTTTATTCTTCTCCAATCAACAAACATTTATTGAGTATCCATCATATGCCAGACATAGAGATAAACCAGGGGGTTTCAGAGAGAACAAGTAAGTAACCATTACAATCTTTAGAGCACTTCACATCCAGTACAGGAAGATGAATAGGTAAGTGAATAGAGGCAACCCTTTGCTGAGCTTTATAATCTCCATATATACCAGTAAAAGCCTCAGCTACTAAACAACTGAACAATCAGTTGACCGGTCGCTATGATGTGCACTGACCACCAGGAGACAGACACTCAATGCACAGGATGGGGCTTCCTCCTGTCTGGATCGGGCCTGCAGGGATTGGGCCGAAACTGGCTATCTGACAATCCCCCTAGGGGACCCGGATTATGTGAGGGTGCAGGCCAGGTTAAGGGACCCCCACTGGTGTAGGAATCCATGACTGGGCCTCTAGTAGAAGTATATGTATGCACAGGAAAGCAGTGGGAAATATAGGCATTGACAGAAATGGTTTCTCTGAAGAGGTGATTCTTAAGCTAACCTTGAACAGTAGGCATTGGGAGATAATGGTACCATGGGATTACTCTAAGCAAGTAGAGTATGTTACTACAGCATGGATGCCATAACCAGGGCATGTACGAGAACTGCAGCAGGATAAGGCTTGGCTATGGCACAAAACAAACCTGGAGAAGTAACGGGGCTCCACCCTGCCATACAAAAGATTTAGACCTTTTCCTATGGCCAACAGAGAAAGTGTGGAGATCTGAATTCCTATAATAAATGATCAATAAGATTTACAGACTATTGTGATCCTAAGGTATGCTTCATTTTAATATTACAGAAATAAGGGGATATTTTTCCTGGGAACAATTAGTGTGAGAGTGACCACCCCCAAACACTGAGAATGTAACTTTCCCAAACAACAATAATAACGAATTCCATCCTCCCTGTTTTCTTAACACAAGAAAATACACTCTATTTGGTTTTTAGGATAGCTCTTAGAATGTAGAATTCCATTAAGTATGCCATGGCTTTTGTGATGAACTAGCTGTCTCGGGGAGAATAGGGATTTGCAGATATGAGATACAGATCAGAAATAAAAATGAGAGATAAAGAGGTAGGAAGAGAGAGGTCCCAATCAAGGCCATTACTTGAAAGAACCACAAAGTTCTTTTGAACCTTGAAAAACCAGAACTTCAAAGCAGTGGCTGCCGGCAGGTGAACAGGTGATGAAGACCGGCTGGCTGACCAACATCTGCCTGTTATCAACTTCATGTTTATGGAAGAAAATTACAAAGCAGGAAATACGCAGTAAGAAGGGATAGCTTGACATTTCGGAAGCTGTTTTGACTCTCCCCTCAAATATTTAACTTCTACTGCACTGCATGTTCTTGCATTCATTGTATCGTGTCATCCTACTAATACACGAAGTCTGATGGTTAACGTCGCTAATCACGTTGGAATAAACCACATTGTGTATAGAACTGAGTTTAATTCTACCCTCTGTTTCTATCTGACAGGGTGCTTTCAGAACAATAAGTTCCACAAACGTCAGAGCACAAACAATCCTTCATTATAGAAGCAATTTACTAATGTTACATAAATCATGATGAGAAACAAAGGCCATCTTAGTCTAAGAGGCAAACTTTTCAATCATCTAACAAAAGAACGCTCCCTCAAATTTATAAATACGTATTCTCAGGTTGTAATATTAAAAATTCTTATAGCTGCTGGATAAAAATTATTATTTAGCTATTTCTTGCAGCAGAAATGTGCTCATCATTAGTTGTTTAAAAACTGTAGGTATCCACTGCTAAGGAGTTTCTAAAATAGATAACTTGATTTACTTTATTATTTTACATATTATTTTATGTAAATATGTAAATACATAATATATACATGAATTGTTCTCAACAACTAAAGTCTCATTAATAGATGCTCTATTCAAATCTGAATTTTATGTCATTAACCCTGTGCCACTCACTTTAATTCAGGGACTTGGTGCCTTGAGTTATCCATATTAATATTATACATTGAGTCATCAGTCCAAGACAGAATAAGTACATTATATTTCAATTGTCTCACAGGAAAACATGAGTTATCTCTTCATTAAGCTCCATTTCCCCCTCCCCCATTATGTATATTTTATCAACAAAGGAAATGACAGTTAATACTTTATATGCTTCACTGATGCAGGGAGGGACAGTACTAGGCTTACAGTTATGAGTTTGAGAAATACAGAGTTTATTCTCATGTTATTATTTATTAATTATTATATTCTTTTTAAATGAACAACTGTAAATCTACTTTTGTCCCACCCTGTATTGCTATCCAGCGAATAACAAGTTGATTGCTTTCACATTTTAGACCCAAACCATTGGATGCTAATTCATATTAATCCTTAAGTTCCTTTTTATTCTAAAAACAATTCTTAAATTATTTTCATTTTTGCACAATAACTCTAAAAATAAAACAAAGTGAGCAGTTAATTCATTAGGTTTTACAGATTCATCACTAGTTTTAAAGATAAAAACTGGCCATATCAACTAACATAGCTCCTGCAACAAGTTAGGGCGTTAGAAGAATTGGGTAAAAAATATCTTTATTGGATTACAGGCAGAAGTGCAAACAGGCCTCATGCAGAGGATGACCATATGTCCTGGTTTGCCTAGACTCCTGGCTTGTGCCTGTTCATTCACTCTGATTTAGCATCTACCCAAATTTTTCAGTTTTTTAAATATATTTTTTATTGATTTCAGAGAAGAAGGGAGAGGGAGAAAGAGAAAGAAACACAATAATGAGAGATAATTATTAATCACTTGCCTCCTGCATGTCCCCTACCTGGGATCGAGCCCACAACCTGGTCATGTGCCCTGACCAGGAATCAAACTGTGACTTCCTAGTTCATAAGTCAGTGCTCAACCATTGAACCACACCAGCGAGGCATAATTTTTCAGTTTTTAAAGACATGTTTTTATTGCTCATTTTTTTATTAAGATGAGGTGGGATGGGTTTGATAGATTTCTGCTTTGTTTGAAGCTTCTGCCATAGTCTGGTCTAGTAGTTTGTGAGACTCACATGCAATGAAGAGATTCCTCACTCTAACTTGTGGTTAAATCTAATAGACAATGATCAGCCTATCTTTCCAATCCCACCCTCTCTAGCTACAACTTCCTGCAAAGACTGCATGCATTGTCCTTGCTGATAAAAACAAAGCTTGCAGAAGTCAGAGAATAGGAACAGCTAACTCCTTCCGTACCAGATGCACAAAGGGGCCAGGATACTGTGCGTGGCGTCAGTAGGACATGTGGGAAATTCTGCTTGTCCTGTGGGAAATGTGTATGAGAAGTAGATAATGAGCAATCCTGATCTGTAGAGAGTAGTCTACAGTGTATTTGTCACTGATTGTATGGAACTATCCTGCATTGATTGGAAACCCTTTCAGCGGGAATAACAGAGAAAAGGGAAATTAATATTTAATGTGTTAGGTAATGAACTTACATTCTTTAAAAGAATTGATGTAACTTGCACAAAAAGTTTGTTCATATTTACCACCCATTACAGGGACCATAGATATGTCAGTAACTAGATGAACACCAGAAGGTGCAAATTCTTAACAAAGCACCAGTGTTCACATCACATTCTGTTTGCATTTTGCTCAAAATTAGTTAGACATTTAGAATTGAAGAAAGGAGCAGCAAAAATATTCATATTTTGAATATACAACAAACTGTAATTATCGCAAATGGTGTCTGCAAACAGAAACATTGAATTGGTCCTTACAAATCAAGAGATTTTAAAAAATTAAATGAGAGCTCAACAAGCACGAATGACACTTTTTAAACTTCACAATTATACTTTTCAATATCTTGAGTTATGGGAATATTTTTATTGGTACTTCTCTCTTTAATGGAATATATTTATATATTTTGAGTACTTAAATTTAGCTAACCATTCAGAGGAATCATAATAGAGATGATCTATTGATGTATTGAATCATATAAACATTTGGCAAATAAATGTATAAATAAAAGTAAGTAGCATATAAGAATATTTATGTATCAATATAAAAATACTAAAATTGAGGTTATACTCCATGAATCATAGTATGCTTTGGCTTACCTGGTTCCTTAGCACTTGTATGGAAGATATTTTTCAGTTAAAATTTTTATGGCCTATAAAAAATGATCAGTTGAAATGTGCACAATTTCCTATGTATTGTCCATCTTTGAGGCAGTTTGCTGATAATTTTTACCAAAAATACTTGTAAAATAATAGGATTCTATTGAAAAATATACATTTTCCAATAATACCAGTGACATATTAATGGAGAGAGATGTAGATATGAACCTGTTTAAAGCATCTATGTGTATATATTCTTTTTCCACTTATGTTGTTTCTAATCTTATTTTTCTGGGTGAATTTTTATAGGGCTTTACAATCCTTTAAAAAAATTTCTCTTTCAGTATATATTTTCTAAAATTGAGGACAGTCTTTGATAAAAGCAGCACAACTATCAAACTCTGGAAGTGAACATTGCTTATGTCCAGATAATTGAATAAGTATTTTAATGTAGTTTACTACCCAAGATATGTGCTAATTTTACTTTTAGAAAGAATTTTATCTGGAAAATAATTATTGAATAGAACTTTTTTTATTGGTTCTTGGGTTTTCAAGAAGCTTGGGTCATGAGACACCATTGAAATGATGTCGTGGTGGTGGTCCATTTTAAATCTAGATCAGGTTTCTCCACCTCAGCACTACTAACATTTGGGTCAGATAATTATTTGCATATGGGGTGGGAGAACACTGTCTTGTGTGTTATAGAATTTTGAGCAGCATCTCTGCCCTATACCCTCTAGATATTAGTAACATCAGGCAATCGTCACAACCAAATATGTCATCAAACATCGCCCATGTCCCCTGAGGAGCGAAATCACCCTCAGCTTTCGATGAATCACCCAGAGGATGAATTTCAGGGAATAAGACAAGTGGTAAAATCAGACAGATAATTTGGAAGACACTGGGATGGAAAACACTGGAATAAAAAGAGAAATGGGGGCGAGTATGGGTTCTGGGAGAAATCATGGGTTTGTGTGTTTTTTTGAAATGGAGATTCAAGGTACCTGGGTTATATTCAAGTAGATGGGTCTGACAGACAGATCAACCTGTAACTTCGTAAAGAAGTTTTCCCTTGAAGGAACGTTTTGAGTGTAGTAAGCTAAAACGAGGATGGACATTACAGAGGAGCACACAAGCGGGCCAACAATACAACCTGGGGACATGAAGAAATAGAGGGGTGGACAGCATGAGAGACAACCAGCTATTAAAGACAAGGAACGGTCCCGGGTAGGAGAAGAGCTAGGAAAGTGTGAGATCACGTCTGACAAAGAAGCCTTTCAAGAAAGAAGCTGTCTTAGGAGCAATGCTACAGAAAAGCACATTCAAGCAATAAATGCAAAATGTTCTTTGGGCATAGCAGTCAGTGTGAAAGGGAAATACAAGACTAAGTGGAGACTGTTTTTCTGCTCCATAAACTTGGTGGCTGACACATAGGGAGTACTAAAAAATGTGAGATGAATGAAAGAATAAATAAGTAAATTGTATTGAATTGTACTGAAAAAGCACCTCTTTTGAGACTAGAGAAGCAGATCTCTGTGCCTATAATAGCCTTTGACTATAATAGTATATCAGATATCATATCTAAGTGTTTTTTGGTAATGCATAATGTCCTGTGATTATGTATGAAGTATTTTGAGACTCTCGGAAATAGGCATTTCAGATATATATTTTTAATACATCCCTTTCTATACCAATATGCACTTATAGACAGTTGAATTATGCCAGTCACAAAATAACTTCACTGTGGAATTGAACTCATTTAATTTATAAATGATCGTTTGTACATCCTAAAATACTCCGTCTGTTTAGAAGGCTGTGAACAGCTGTGTCATGTAGCTAATGGATTTTACCACCAGAGATGTAAGAAGTAGATATAATACTTATCACCAGCATGATGTGTTCTAGATAACAAAAGTAGAGAGAAGGTTTTCTTGCGTGAAACTTTAATGTACTTGGTATGGATTTAAGAATTACTTTTTTTCTACATGTAGCTCATGGTATTCAGTACACGTAATATCAATTTCCAATTAATATTAAGATATTTTTAAAAATAATAAGCTAGTTTCAGCTGAATTTCATTAAACACTAGCATATGTAGCCTTTTTGCTTACTCTACAAGTTGAGAAAGTCAAATATTGAATGCTGTAAAAATTCATTTTCTAAGTTGCAATTGCAGTTGAATGAAATTAGTCATTTACTCTTCTTGTCAATGCTACAGAAAAGAGCTGTGCTAAACTTTGCCAGTTTGAAATTTTTTACATCACAAGGCACTTTTTCTGTGTATTTACTCTCGGAGTACACATTTAATGGTTCAAATGCCATTATTTTTTATTCCCATTGTGCATCTTCAGTATATAATAAGATACTGTGAATAAGAAAATATTTCAAATAATCTCTTCAGAAGTTGTCTGGGTGCCACCAAAGAATAAATTCGCTCTCCTTTTGTAGCTAAATTAATACCTTAACTCTATTTAGACATATGTTTTTAAGGACTTGAATGATTGAAAAGAGTAATGTGTGATTCTCAATCAAACTAGTATGACTTGCATACTTGTCTGTACTGATACACTACTGAATAATGACAAGGCATAAATAATAAGCATAAATTATAATTCTTATTCTCAGGAGCTTGCAAGCCTGTGGGAGAGAAGGAACCATATATCAATCAATAAGAAAACAATTACATGCTGAGCACTTTAGAACTCTGCACATGGGTAGAAGGTATTTAGCATAGAAGACAACCAAGAAGGCCAGATGTGTTCTTCTGTTCTTCATCTATTCTTATGTTGATGTTAAAAATGATCTCAAAGAGAAACTTGTTTCTTCCAATTTCTACTCTAATCTTTTTTATGAGAGGGATATGGGAATGGAAGAATTGAATTTGCCGTTTGGAGGAGCACAGGATTAAAGCAAGGGATCAAGAGACAACAGATCTTGAGCATTTTTTTAAATCTGAAGGGTGTTTTACTGTACTTTCCTTATTGAGGAAAGAGAACCACAGGTCTGCTTTGGGCATAGCTAATTTTACTTAATCCTTTGAGACTCGCAGTAGTAGGGAAGTGGGTCCTTAAAAAAAGAACTTAAAATGTATATATATATATATATATATATATATATATATATATTGCCCGTCACTGAGCTTTTTGGGCAATAACTTTATTTTTTGGTTTTTAAATAATATGCCTTTTAACTTAAAAATATTCATTGTAATTGCTACCACAAGCAAACTTAGAAGTTCATTCACTGATCAAAATAAATCACTAAAATGTGCTTTAGGAGAATAATTTATATTCCTTGAGTACAAATGTCATTGTACTTCCTGAGGCCAAGAAAGTATATTCATCTAGAAAGTAATACTGATAAATTTAAGAAAAGATTGAACCATTTTAAAGTAGAGTAGTCTCTTGCAAGCAGAGCTAACTTAATCTTATGGAGGGTTATTTAACACTGACCCAGCGATTGGCTATTATGTTGGAAAGCATTCAAAACAGTCGTGTGGACTACCTCAAATTATCCAAGAGATTTAAATTCCCTTGCAGGAGTAAGCAAATGATTGTGTCTTCACATCTGCTCTCAGTACAAAGCACAGCTTCGTCTACTGGATTCCAGACCAAAGCAGCTTTGCTTATAGGACGATGTATTATCAATGGTAGCATGAAACCTGAGAAAAAAAATTCTGTCTGTTCACTCTTCGTGAGTTGCCAAGAGGGAAGTCACAGACATGAGCCATGTGCTTGCTAAAAGTCTGGCAGAACCATGCTTGGAAAAATTGCAGGTATCTGATGAGGTATCCGTCATCTGTGTAACATATACTTCTGTTTTCTCAGTATTAAGACAGCCCTGGGCCAAAGTGGAGGAAACGCCTCCGGCTCTGAGCTCCAAGAAATAACTTCTTTGTGGAGGTACCGGATAGGCTGAGGCTAGAGATTTGTCTCAAGAGACCCGCGTTCCCCAGTTCTTCCTTTGCCAAAAGTAACTGGGTGATCCTAAACAATGTACATGCTCTCCTGGTCTTCTCTTCCTTTCTTTGTGCAGTATGGAGTTTGAACAAGGCAATCTCTAAGGTTTCTGCCAGTTTTTTTTTGTTGTTTTTTTTTTGTTTTGTTCTTTAATAAAAGGCCCTTTTAGAATTTCCTATTTATTCCCAAGAAAGCCTTGGACATTCTTTGAGTGAACACACTTACCATCACATTTGAAGATGGGGAGAGAAAGGCAAAGCATGGACAGCAATGTCGGCTCTCAACTGTGATTCCTTTTCTCCTTCTACTGGCTCTCTTTTCCCATTATCTGATTTTCTCTTAAATGACATTGCCCAAATGGGTAAAATGAAATTATGTCTGTTCATACTGAATGCCTGGTAGATGATGATCAATGCCCTGGTTTTTATACGGGGCTTAGTGGAAACCAAGGCAAGGGCCCTACCACCAGGTAGAATAACACCTTTTATTTGACATTCCAGTCTTTTTTGAAGTGTAAGATGTGAGAGAATTCATTTTAATATTTTACCTTCTTTTATAATACTATCTTTTTTCAACAATGCTTTCTTAAAGATCTGAAATCCCACTGTGTTGGGTTCTGACATTGTGAAATGGCTGCTTTAGTGTTTCCACAGATTAAGTTTCATATACTTACCAGGTTTTTTAAAAAAGTAATAAAAAATGAATATTGACCTATGTCCAAATAGGAGTTATTCATATTTCCTAGTGAGTCAAATAAGAGATCAAAATAAAGGACCTTGGCAAGAATATGACAGTAGATTCCTTTGATAGAACTACCTAGACAGAGTCCTGTTACTACTGCCCCCTGGGGACATGGTGAGTTCTGCTAACAGTGCTCATAGGTACCTTTTTCACAGCAATGCAGAGTCAAAATCTCAGGAAAACTTTTCTCTACTACTCAATATTCAAATGTTTATATTTTAATAATGCCTACCTAATGTCACTCTTTCCAGCCCTCATCTAGATGGCCTCAGTTCTCTAATATGGCCATACTACCCAATATTCTCATTGACCACACATTTTAGTCACTTATTCTGCATATATTTGCTACATGCCTACAGTTTTCAAGGTATGCATGAGCACGATAGCTCTGACTTTTGGAGTTATCATCCACAATGACTTAGATTGTGGAAGGGAGTAAAAAAAAAAAAAAAACATATACAATGAGAAAAACAAAAGAGCAAACTGCCAGCGTCACAGTCATGGATCAGATGTCATGAGGAAGGGCTTTGTTTTGTTTGTTTTTTTAAACCAAGTACTTTCTCTTTTTTTAAAATAAATCTTTATTACTCAGATTATTACAATTGTTTCTCCTTTTTCTCCCCCAAAGCTCCCTACCACCTAGTTCCCTTCCCACCCTCGGCCCTTACCCTCTTCCCCCCAATTGTCTTCATCCATAGGTTATACGATTTCAATCCAGTCTCTCACTGCTTCCCCACCCCTTTATCCTCCTGATAATTATCAGTCCACTCCCCTTCTTTGCTCCTGATTCTACTATATTCACTACTTTATTCTGTACTTTCATTTAAAGTCAGGGAGCTTAACACTGAGTGAAACAATCAGGGAAGGCTCCATAGAGGAGCTACTGCTGGAGGGAGCATTGAAAGATATGAAGACTGAGATAAGCAGGGAAGACAGGATGTCGTGAACTAAGGCAATGTTTCTCAAGGGCCACCCGTACCACTGATGTGCATAATATATTAATACAGATATTAACTATTAAATAATATTCAACCACACAGTGAGAAAGTTTTCTCTTTTCACAACCACCCTAAAAGGAAGGAATTGGCCTGAGGTTTAGGAGTGAAGGATCTTATGAACGGGCACATAGCTAATTGGTCATACAAATGAGTTTGGAACCCTGTTTCATTCTAAAACTTCTATTCTTCATCATGCCTGGAAACCCTATTCATCTCCAGGCCCCAACATTAACACTAACCTTTTCTGTCTAAGCCTAACTTTCCAACGATGGCCAATTTCCTTTTTGGCCATTCTGCACTGGCATTATGTGTTTCTGGGTAGTGACTTCCTTTTTCCTTCACTAGAATTGTTTATCTGGCCATCTGATGACTAGGTTGTGAGTACCTAGAGGCCTATTCACATGTCCCAAAGCACCTGCACTGTACTTTTCTCATGGTCAAGGCTCATATTGTTTGAATTGAGCTAAATTATCTCCCTATACAATGGCCTATCACCGAAGTGCAGCTGTACCTCCTCAGAGTGGAAGTCAGAGCAGAAGCTCTGGAGAAGATATCTCATGAACTACCTGGAAAGGCTTTTGCCTTTGTCAAATTCCAAGAATCTAGTTAATTAATTTTGAGCAAATCAGCCATGCTTTGGATCTCTTTTTTTAACTTTGGACTCTTTGTATTCCTGGGTTTTATAATGTCTGGGTTGAGCAGCACAAAAATGGAGACCTGGTAATTATAGACTTCTAGATCCCAGAAGATAATTTTTAAAAATATCTTGCCAAAGAAGGCATATGAACAGCCATGAAAAGATGTTCAACATCACTGGCAATTAGAGAAATGCAAATAAGAACTACAATGAGATACAACTCTACACCTGTTAGAGTGGCCATTATCAACAAGACAAGAAATAACAAGTGTTGGAGAGGTTGTGGAAAAAAAGGTTGCCAGAGGGAAGAGAGTTGGGGGGAAGGCGGTCTTAATATAAGGTGACAGGATAATATTTGACTCTGGGTGGTGGGCACACAGTGCAATATACAGATCTTCCACATCTGAACCCTATATGCTCATGTTGACCAATGTCACCCCAATCAATTGAATAGATATAAAAATATTTTAAATAAATATAAAAAGATTTTAGTAAATATAGCATAACAAAAAAATTAATTTTTATCATCACATTACCCTCCACCCCCCCAAAAAAAGTATCTCTCCCAACTCTTTTATTTTATCAATGAGGAAACTGCAGGGTAAGGAAGTTTCATGAGTTGCTTAAGGCCAATAGGGCAGGCCTCAATGAAAGGTCTCTTGATTTTTGGTAGTAAATTATCTTCCATATTGATGGCTTTGAGCTTGGAGGTCATGTGCTCTCCTTCCCGCCCATTGTAGGAATTCCTGACCACAGTAGCAGTGATGTCAACAGGCGCTGCTTTTGAGCCTGGAACAGGAACTCACTATTTTTTAAACTATCTATTCAATTTTAAATTAAAGAGTGCCTTTTTTTTCTATTGAACTCAATAGAATCTTATATTCATACTTATTGCTCTTAACACTAGAGGCTTCCTGCAGTGATCCTCTTGTCCCAAGGCTTTATCTATATCTATAAATTGAGGGCTTTCAAATTTGTATCTCCATACCAACCTTTTTTTCTGAACTCCAGACTCATAGACTGCCTGCTGGATATCTCTCTTTGAATAGCTAATAAGCCTCTCGGATTATTATTATTATAACTGCAAAAAGTGTTATTGTTTCAATTTGGTCCAACACATGGGAGAGAGGGCTGCATGGTAGTTAAAAGGATATGTAATGGTTTCGGGAAGAAGCTCAGGCAAGAGCCAGATACCAGGGGAATGCAGAGGGACCCCTCAAAGGCCTCTGGGCTCCACAGGCTCCTAGTCGTGCTTGAGGGTGAGCCTTTGGGAGAGATACTCACCCAGCCCAGCCTGGGGGCCGCCAGCCTGCGGAGGTGAGCCAGGTGTGGCCCATCTTCCTGATGAGTTTCACCTGCTCACCCCGGAAGTGGTTCTCCAGGAGGTCACAGAGATGAGGGCCTGTTCAGGCAGAATCCAGGGCTTGCCGCTCCAAAAGGGTCTGGCTCAGGTTCCTCTCCAAGGCCAGAGTGGCTTCCATGGCGTCGTGAGTTTTACCCCCCCAATCCTGGGAGGCTTCAGCGAGTCCTGGAAGCTGGTTTTGCATCAAGGCCCACCCCCTCGAGAGCCACATCGTCAAGGTGGAAATAGAAGCCCAGAGAGAGGTAGGTGTGGGAGGTCCACAAATGCAGGCTGGCCAGGCGGTTGACGGAGGCCTCCACCTCGGTGGAGTAATTCTGATGAATCTGGGAGGTCGTGGTTGTTCGGCAGTAGGAATTAAGTAGGGGGGGAAATGGTGTTGGCTAGTCTCTGAGTTGGTTTTGAAGGAGGTGGCAGGATAAAACACTGGAGAGTGGTGGAAGGCTGGCAAAAGGGGCGTCCCTGAGGCCGTTCCGTCCAAATACTGTTGAAGCAAGAGACAGATCCAGGCCTGCCGAGGGCACTGTCAGGCCTCTCTGATTTAATGCCAGAAAACAAAGTCTTGAGTATACCTTGCCAAAAAGCTCTTTCCTATCCCCCAGTCTTTTTCACCTCATGAAACTTTATTTTTCCAGTTGCTCAGGCCAGACACCTAAATGTGTCTTATTCTTTTCAGTCATTGTACTGTTGTAATTTCAATCATTGTACTGTTGATATTTGGCTCTGTTGATTAATGCGTTTGCCAACCACTGCCCTAACTCCATGTGCCTTCTGTGCTCGGCCTTGAGGATGGTCTGTGACTGGTTCGGAGTGGAGTTTGTGATACTGGCTCAGCAATATCCGAGGCCTGTGCCCACTGTTCCCAGGGGACCATATGCCCCCTCATTGTGTCATGGAGGGTTACATAGCCCCTTGCTGTTACTACCTCTTCTCTCTTACTCCCCTTTCATTGCCCAAGAGTGTAGCCCAGCATCCTGACCCTCCCAGTTCCCTGAGGTGAATCGGCTTGTTTAGCTAAACTGTACTCCTCGCCGAAACCGGTTTGGCTCAGTGGTAGAGGGTCGGTCTGCGGACTGAAGGGTCCCAGGTTCGATTCCGGTCAGGGGCATGTACCTTGGTTGCGGGCACATCCCAGGTATGGGGTGTGCAAGAGGCAGCTAGCTGGTCGATACTTCTCTCTCATTGACGTTTCTAGCTCTCTATCCCTCTCCCTTCCTCTCTGTAAAATATCAATAAAATATATTAAACTGTGCTCCTCCTGTTCAGCCCCATTTATTTGGGCTACACTAGTTCTCCGTGCCCTGGGAATCGTGCACTGGCATTCACTAAGGTTCAGAAACTACGATGACAGCTTGACACTCGCACGCCTGTTAGGTAAATAATAGTTTTTTATTGGGGGCCATCGCAGTGGGTTTATTTATAACTCCTGCCACCACACACTGGCACTTAATGGGGTGGTGGGGACAGACACTCAAAAGGCTGCTTAGGGACCCAGAGGAACCAGGAGGATGGAGACTTGGCAGAGACTGTAGGTGTCAATCTCGAAAGATAATTGGGCCAACACTGAGAGAGAACGGCTTGTTCCAGTCCGTTCCATTTTCAGACGCTCCGACACAGAGGGAAAGATTCAGCAGACAAGTCAACAGGTCTTGGCTGTAATTGTCTCTTCTCCATGTTCCCGACGTGTATTTTGGGTTCTGTGGGTTGTTCTTTGACCACCACATGCAGATCCCTTCGGGGAGTTCTCAGCCTCGTCAGTGCTCCCTGGTTGACTCTGACTCCTATTTTCCCATTTGGTGGTAATTACTTGACAGTTTCACAGCTTCTCCCCCTTGGTCAGGCATGCACACGTGCTGATCAACAAAAAAGCCCTGTGCTCTCATAATGGGGCCCTCCTGTTTTCAGAGAGGCAACCTGATCCACTTCTGAGGTGGTCCCGCTCTCTTCGGCATTGCCACGTTTCCTTTGTGGCTGGCTGAAGTACAGCTGTAGCTAATCCGGCCACAATTTCGGTTGTCCCTCAGTTAAATGAAATTATCAGCCATCCCCGCAGAGTGTCAGCAAACTGCAAATAGAAACGCGCCCTTGGAAGGCAGCCGAATCCAACTGGGAGTTGGGAAATTAATAGAAATTTAGAATAACGGGCAAGCTTGCAATGAACCGTTCACGAGTTCAGAAAGCGAGTTCCTTTGGTAATTTGAATGAGCAGCTCTGCTAATAAAGTTTGGCTGTGTCTCATGAACCTTCTGGATCTACCCGTCACTCACAAACAACTTGAATTATCACTATCCCGTCAAATGTTGCCCTTTCCCTCTGCTTGCTGACTGGCTCTGAAAGCAGATTTCCTCCACAGTAGGCAGGGGATGGAGGGGGAAAAAGAAGAGAAGCTTTTAGCACCAGCTGAGGCAGGCTGGCCTACATCAGCATCAAGGATGAAGCATGTTTATTTCATGAAGGTAACTTTGGATGAGTCTCAAGTGGCACAGCATTCATCTGAAAGGGCAGCTGTTCCCAATCGAATTTCCCCATTATGATCAAGATCTTCCCATAGTTCTTGACCCATCTACTCGGTAGACCCGCAAGTGCCATGATCCCCGCCCCTCTGCCCACAGTGGATTTCACCTGCAGAAAAATGAGCCGGTGTCACTGGCATCTTCAAGCTTTTAACAGTCCTCTCCTTCCCCACACGGGTGAAGCATGTTAGCGTTTGCTCATCACCTTTATTTCCGTGCTCTTAACTTCTCTCTCCCCGGTGGCACAGAAATGTATGTCCCCCGGGGAAACACGAGGCAGTGCCCACTCACAAACACACCAGGAACCCCTTTTGCATTCTCTGCAGTTTCCCCGGCAGTTGGAGTGCTGTTCTCAAGGAAACGGTTATCAACAGGATTGATTTTTCCATTCGGCCCCTGGGATTGCAGCAGCCTGGCCGCCGGCCAGGTGCAGGGTGCTGAGGCCTCCGGGAGGCCGAGGAATAACTCAGGGATCCGAGGGCGGGGCGAGCAGCCAGAAGGCATGGCTTCGATGCCAGTAAAGCAGCTTGGTGAAGAGCTCAAAAGCTAGGTTTTCCACTACGTTGCAGCCGTGTGATGGTACAGAAGACATTTGGCCTCGCGGAGACCATTTCTTCATCTTTACGTGGAGACTGTTGCAAAGTTACTGCGAGGGCTATTTGAGGGATTCGTGTAAAGTCTCAGCATAAACCCTGGTAGAAGGTTAATATGTTTGCTGCGTACAGATATCATCACCATTAATTAAGATTGAGGGGCTATCCTCTGCTTTTCTTCAAAAGTTTCCTTTCTAGTTTAGTTAGCTATGGGGATTAATGAATTTCAACTTACTTTTCTATAATTTCTAAAAGTCAGCTGAAACCGGTTTGGCTCAGTGGTAGAGCATCAGTCTGTGGACTGAAAGGTCATAGGTTCGATTCCTGTCAAGGGCATGTACCTTGGTTGCGGGCACATCCCCGGTAGGGGGTTTGCAAGAGGCAGCTGGTCGATGTTTCTCTCTCATTGACGTTTCTAGCTCTCTATCTCTCTCCTTCCCTCTCTGTAAAAATATCAATAAAATATATATTTTTTAAAAATAAATAAAAGTCAGCTGATTTTAATAAGAAACTAAACTTTTAAAATAGATGGCCAGTTTGTGAGCACATGAGCACACATGTGTAGGTATGAGTAGTTGTAATTAACACACATATTGCTTTCTGGGGGCAAATATTTTAAGAGCTTAAAATTTGTCTTACTATATGAAGTCTTTGATGACATTTAATTTTGTTCATCAAAATTTGTAGGAAAAAATACATGCTTGTTTATCCATGTATTTAACAAATACTTAACATAATTTTTACTGAGTGCTAAGCATGTTCTAGGTCTGTTACAAATATTAACTCAGTTAATCGATATCACAACACTATGAAGTCAGGTCTATTGTTATCCCCATTTTACAGATATGTACAATGAGGCACAAAGAAATGAAGCAAGTTGTTTAAGGTCCTATAGGTAGAAAAATGCCCAGCCAGGATGTTAATCCAGGCAGTCTGGTTTCAGAGTCTGTGCTTGCAGGTGTCAGGCTGGACCAGTGGTCGGCAAACTGAGGCTCGCGAGCCACATGCGGCTCTTTGGCCCCTTGAGTGTGGCTCTTCCACAAAATACCACGTGCAGGCGTGCATGTACAGTGCGATTGGAACTTCATGGCCCATGTGCAGAAGTCAGTTTTCGGTTCTCCAAAGAAATTTCAATCGTTGCACTGTTGATATTTGGCTCTGTTGACTAATGGGTTTGCCGATCACTGGGCTAGGCCAATGGAGCCCGTTTGTATTGTAGGGTCTTTTGAATAACAGGGGTTGGGATTATTTAAATTGTTTTGTCTGGCTGTTGGGATGGGATTTCTGGGTTCATACACAGTCACTTTCTTTAGTCAATGTAAGGCTGCGCATTAACCAGGGATTTCCCCTTTGCATGAGGGAGGCGGCAAGGTGGTGTGAAGGACTCCCTATTAAGAGCCTGTGTCATGTGTGTTAAGAGGCCACTGGAGTTGAATAAATTGGCCTGTGTTCCCCCACCTCAACATCAGAATATAAGCCCAATAAGAGGTTCTCTGTTTTATTCTCTGGTGTATTCCAGACACCTAGAACAACGGAACTTGAAAATAAGGGCAGGTCAAAGATGGGTGTAGCTTTTCTAGTGTTCTTTGTGGGTTTAGTTGTAGAGACGCTTACCTTTCATAGATTGGAGTAAGGCAGGTGGGAGGAGGGCAGAACATGCCTTAGACTGTTTTCTTGAGCACTGTGGCATCACTTTCTCACTGGACCCTCCACCTGGGACTTTTAGCCAAATGTCACATTCAAGACGACTGCAAATCCTAGTGGGGCTTGCCATCCCTCCCTTCTGGGAATTCAGGGCATTTAGCACATACAGAAGGAAGCCACAACCTTCTGATGATACCATTAGAGACCTGATTCGACTTGTTACATTGAGGCTCCTGGAAGAAACTGATAATCAGGTTGAGAACAGAGGCACCACGACCTGCTGTGATTTTCCTCCTAGCATCAGAAAGCAGAAAGCTCCTAAAGTGACCGCAGAGTGCTCTGGGAGACAGTTTTCTGGCTTCAGTAGAGTGGATGAGGTTTAAACGGCCCACAGATGTCACTTCCAATTTCCTTAATAATTATATCAAGGCCTCTCAGGGGCCCCTGGCCAATGTCAGGAGTCGTTCCCAGCAGAGCTAACCAACCCACTGTGCACCTCGTGGTCTTAAAATCCATCATTTTACATCAAAGTTATCTATTTCTTATGATCCTTTGTCCTCATAAATATTGTCTATTTTTAATATATTTTTATTGATTTTTTACAGAGAGGAAGAGAGAGGGCTAGTTAGAAACACTGATGAGAGAGAATCATCGATCAGCTGCCTCTTGCACACCTCCTACTGGGGATGTGCCCTCAACCAAGGTACATGCCCTTGACCAGAATCGAACCTGGGACTCTTCAGTCCACAGGCAGATGCTCTATCCACTGAGCCAAACCGGTTTCGGCAATATTGTCTATTTTTAATAGAAGGTGGAGTTTAATGACAGCAAGCACTGTTGGTTTTCATTCTGGGGTCCGCATGGATGCTGGCACAGGTAAATACTTAGAAATGCTTCTTAAAGCCCACCGGAAGTACAGCCTCAGAGAACATACAGTCTCGTGCAGGTTGCGTTACCACCCAGCCTTCCCTTGGCCATTTTGATTTAGTTTTTTGTGTATGTGTGTGTTTTATTTTTCTAACTCATGAATGGCTTTCAAAAATAAATGCTGTAGCACCATTTTAAGCCATTTCTCCATCAGAAGGAAGATTGGTGGTTTTAGAAAAGCATGAGGCCCAGGAGGTGAACCGTCTCAAGGAGGCATCAGAAACGATGAGACTTCATAGCAGAAGGCCTGGCCACATAGATGCGGGAAACGTGCCATTGATTTTTCCCCCTCCACACTCATTCATGATGACAGCATTATCCACCGACTGACCATAAAACAGCAGGGGTATTGGGAGGTAGGAGCTGATTGAGGCAACACATTTGATCCCTCAATCCACACATAATAAACCCATCTTATTCCTTGTTCAGCCACCTGTCATATGCTTCCTGAACAAGCTCTTGTTTCTCCCCAGTCCTGTGGGTGTTGTCCACATGCACCCGTCCAGAAGAAAATGCTGGGTGTGTGTGACTGCAGATGTAGCTCTTTTGGATGGGGATGGATCCTTTCTGCAGTGAAGTCATGAAGAACTTACGAGGCTCAAGTTTCAGGGCCTGTCACTTGCCTTTGGTAGGAGCCACAGAATGTCCCATTCATTGTTTCTGTTTAAAAATTTGTCAAAGGTAATATATTTTAACCACAATAAGTTTATTGCCCTGGCTTTTTATGTTCAAATCCCCCCCCCCCCTTTTCCCCTGCTGCCATACATTTTCCTTAATTGGGATGCAGGCAATTTAGGACCCAGTTAAAGTGGGAAGTTGAATTGCAAATGTATTTATTTAGCTTAGGTTGAACAGAATGTATTTATGTATTTACTGGATTTGCAGTAATTCCAAGTGCAGGTATTGCTAGCCGTCCGGGGAAAGGAATGAATGACTTGCAGGAATACTCAGACCACCCACTCTCCCACTCCGTGACTCAGCAGGTGGCAGGACTAGGAAGCGCAGGGCCTGAGCCTTGTCTCTGTGATGCCCTGCACCAGAGTTATGTGAGCTGGGGAGGAGAAAGGAGGATGGAAACAGACTAAGCCAACCATCGGTCTGTGGAAAGTATCACAAAGGGTATGTCAGGCAGTCGATAAACAAAGCCATTATGTTACTTTTTCTGGATTTTATGATGTGTTTGTCAGCTTTTTACATTTGTCATTTTGTGATTATTTTCATCCTACATGAATCTTCATTTTTACTTCTACTGTACTTTTCTTACAAATTTCCCCCTATTTAAAAAGAAAACACCAACACTTTAGGATTTCTAAAACCTAGATCTTCTAGCCTCTACCTTATCAGTTCTCTTTCATTTGTAGTATTTTGACAAGCCCTTTGGAGTCTAATGCATAATGTTTCAAATAAAATTAAGTTTAATTTTGTTTCCAGTTAACATGAATAATTTTACTGCCCTCTGCAACTTCTGAAAAATATGTAGATATTAAATAATTCATTCTTATCAAGTCCTTAAGTGTGAAAAAATAACCCTAGCATTCCATTTTTATTGGACAAGTGGAGTCAGGCAATTTGAGTAGGTTTTCCTAACCTCAAAGCTTCAGTGAATTCCCAGGATTCTTATATATCTGCCTTCCAAATGGAGCTGTGTCATCTACATAGAAAAGTACACTTCTTATATTAGAATTTTTTCTAATTATTTACACATACTATGATAGAATTTCTAAATGACACTTTGTTGGATGCCTTTATTCTATATATACAATAAATACTTTGGTTGAAATAAAAATTTTATATAGCCAAAATATCCTTAAATTTTCTGGGAGAAAAGGTGATGGTGGAATGTTTATAATCTTTTCTACTTGAACTAGAATTGACTAATTAGAATAAGTCAAAGCATGTGCATTTGTGTACAGGGGATAATTGTGTTTGGCATTTCCAATCATCCACATAAGTGCAGTAAAGATTTTAGAAAACATCAGTAATGCCTTGTAAGACCGCCTGTGGGTGACAACTAATACCAGCTCACCCTTTGAATAAATTGCACTCTAAGAAAAATAGTGATAGTAAGCTTTGATAAAAGTAAGTGATTCAGAACTTTCCAGCTCAAAGTGTAAGCCAGTTGGAGAGCCTTTGAAACCTTTGAAACTGTTGCTTTGACAACAGATAAATCTGCACCAAGATCACTAGCATCCCATTTGTTCCAGGATACTTTATAGGAGGAAATCCATACAGAAATAAGTCTCCCACAATAGTCCTTTCTAATGAAGAAGGACCTGCATTTCATCTCCCCAGAGATTTCCCAAGGATTGCCATGCAAGTGTTGACCTTGACCAAATTCCTGAACTTCTTCGGGTCTGTGTCCTCATTTTATAAAACAAAGGGTTGGAGCCACATGCCAACTCCACATTCCAGATCTGGTACAAATAGTCTGTGGTCTGTATCTCAATTATTAAATGGGTCAGATCCATAAAGGAGAAGAAAAGTAATTAGAGTAATTAGCAATCACTCTAGGTGTAACAGATGCTATGGGAGATGAAGATACCACTGGAGCCCTTAAAATTCCACTGAGTTATTGCTTGATACACGGACAGGAGTTACTAGAGAGGATAATTCTAGTTTGAGATCAACAATTCGAAGCATAGGGCATTAGAACATTCACTCATTATTCAACAATTCTATCCTAAGATCTCTACTTAAGGTTAAACTTGCATGTGGACAAAATTACCCACCACTGTCTCCAGTGAAGTAAGTTTATTGCAGACTGACAATTATTGCAGTCTGTTAAACAGTCATATTTTTCCCAGCATTAAACAGGGACCTGACTCTGAAGAAATAATCGCCTTATATTTTGGGGCCACATTATGTTTAAACAAACAACAACAACAACAAACTTATATTGCAACGATTCCAATTGAATGCTCAAGTTACTATACTATTTAAATGTTTACTTCTTTTTCCTCTCCTTTTTAATTATTTGCTTATTTACATATTTATACGTGAAGGCTGATCTCATATATTAGGTTTGTATCAGTTAAAGGTGCTTATTTGGACTCTACTGCCTCCAAGTCTCACTGAACATTTAGGACTATGAAATTTCCAACTTTTGGCCTGTCCTACAAGGTCTTTACCATTTACTTGACATTTTCTTTAATTTTGGGGAAAATTTTTAAAAATAATTTCTGCCTTTTTAAAGATTGTACTGCTACTTCATTTTCTAATTTCATCTCAAATTATTTTAATCTTTAATATCTGTTCTGAGATGAAAAGACATACAAAGTCAGGGAGGGAGAGATGTATAGGGAATTATTTGAAATCATATAGGTCACATTTGGTAAAGCGCAGAGAAAATCATAAAGGCAGATTTAGATACATATTTACATGTTTTATTGATTTGTGTGCTTCCCCATAGGAATATGTGTGCATATCTTAAAAGTCAGAGCCAGGTCTTCTGTTAAAGACTAATTGGCATGGGATGGTTATTCACTTAGTGATTTCAAAGTAAAGATTTTTTTTTTACATGGGAAATAGGATAGCCTAATTCAATAGGAGACCAATTTTTCTTGGACACAGAATGAAGGTAAATTCTGACATATTTCCATGGTGAGTACATTACATGTTCCAACTTAGAAAACATTTAACCTTATTCTAGCCATTCGTTATTTGAAGCACTTGACAACATAATTCATTAAAATCTGCTGTGGAGCCTGTGAGCAATTAGTCTGGCTATGTTTATTTTGTTTACCTGAATTATGCTTGCTTTGAAAATTATGAATTCTAGCTAGTCTATTTGCAAAGATTAAAAAAAAACCATAATTAGCTGAAATCTTGTTTCATTCTTCCTCTTTTTCAATGGCATTCATTCCCACAAGGGTGAGAGGAATTGATTTTTGTTAGGGCTCACTTTGTTCTGATTTTTAAACAAAATGTATCATTGATTAGAGTACAACCAGGCTTTTTTTGCTATTTTACCAAAATTAGAGTCACTAGTAATTCTAAGAGATAGACAGGGTGGGGCAAAAGTAGGTTTATAGTTGTGAGTACATGCAGCATAGTGTTTATTCTTATATTATTCTTTATTAATTTTTGTATTACTTTTCATACAAACAATTATAAGCCTATTTTCCCCCACCCTGTATTTTGGGTGATGTGTTGCTAGGTACTATGCTAACAGATGCAACCATATGTAAGGCCCAGCCTCTGACATCAAGGGGGGCTATAGCTTAAAGCGATGGCAGATATACAGATCTCTAAGACAGAGATGGTTTGGGAAAATGATAGAAAAGAGTGAAAGACAGTTCTGCTGATGACGAGGGAAGAAAACCAGAGGTAACTGTGATGGAAGAGCATGAGCAAAAAGATCTGAATAGTACATTGATGTCGTTATAGGAATAGACCAAGATAAAGGGGTAGATAAGGTTGTAGTCAGAATATGGAGAACTGATGCTAACCTGAAGGGTTTGGACTCCATTGTTAGCCCCTGAAATCAAGAGCTTCTATGAAGGAAGATTTGGAGACATAATAGAGGTACAGAATGTTGGAATAAGAATGGCCCATAAATTCTAGTCCATTGTTCTACAGTAAGGAAACTGAGGCACAGAGAGGATAAGTAACTTACCAGAGGTCACATAGAATGTCAGTAGCATAATGGGGCCAAACACCCATCAGCTGAATCTCGGCCTACAAACATTTTCCATCACATCAAGCTAGGCTATTCAAGGTCAAAGTCTTCAGCAGTTGCTGCTCCTTGAATATGTAGTAAATTGGCCTTGTTATTATTGCATTTTAGCATCTATTTTTCTCCTAAGGGCTTCTAAGAATGATAGTTTTCTTCCCGGTTCCTGGATGTGGTGGTATATTCACCATAATAACTTTCCTTTCATAAAGGAAACATAAAACTCGTAATTCTCACAAACTCATTGGCTAACTGCCTGGCTTGTGGCAGGTGCTGTGTTTTATGGATGTGGAGTTGAACAGGCTTTCCCATCTATTCTGGGAGTCCTTTTATTTCTTGTGCTCCCACATTCATAGATGGCTGATTTGAACACTGTCTTTATAATTATTCAAAGTGTGTGTCTATATTTTGGGGACATCCTATATTTATAAAATGTCTGCATGTATTTGGTATATATATATATATATATATATATATATATATATATATATATAATTTGTATGTGTGTGTCTATGTGTGTAAAAGTTTTCATCCTGGGTATTTGAAATACCCAGAAACATTTTTTGCTTCAAAAAAAATTTATAAGAGCATTCTTAGTATTTTCTAGAAAACATAGCCCTCAAACAAAAGTATATGTTATATAAGTCCTTGTCTTGGCAAGGCCTCAGCACCAAGAGACTGAATTGCACTTTGGAGGCATCATGCTTTATTTAGTATTAAGGTTGCTGTTGTTGCATCTCAATCTCTCTGTCTCTGTCTCTCTCTCTGTCTCTCTCTCTGTCTCTCTCTGTCTCACACACACACACACACACACACACACACACACACACACAGAGGAAAATTCACTCTGCAAGAAAGGCAGCTGTCAACTGGCTCATGTTCAGGCTATTTAGGTACCATTCACATGAGACTACTAGGCTGTTGTCCAGATAGCGCTCCTGGAGCTCTGGAGGGCTCTGCGGGATCTGAACTCATCTTAAAGTCTTCCCAAAGTTCTCAGTTATAGGAAGCAATGCTAGCAGACATGAGGTGCCATTCGTGTACACTTCTGGAGGTCCATAATATCATGTCTCTCATCCCTGACATCAAGACTTAGGGTCTGTTTTTGAAGCCGTACTCTTAAGTCCTCACCTGGACTCTCCCCTGGGTTCCTTTTGTCTGAATAGGTCCAGCGACTCCTTCAAACCACTTCCTGGAACTGGTTATTTACATTCAGACATAATAACGGGAAGTACCATTGCTTCCCTCTAAAGCCAACGTCACTCTTTGGGTGCCTGTCTGGTTTTCCCACTAATTTTGAAAACATCTCCCTCCCACTGTGCTATCTTCTTTAGCCTCTCTTGTCCTTGACCCCTCCTTTCACTCATTTCTTCCCAACCCAGGCAAGGTTGCTGTTCTCCATAGTATTAGTAATAGTGGTCTGTGCCCCTAAATGAGCCAGTATTTTGTTTTATTCTGATACCATGGAGAAGTGGGGCAATGGGAAGTAAGACGATAATACATGACACTTTTCTCGTATTGAAAACATCGCTTCTAGAGGTGACTCATTGTCTAGATTGGGAACCAACAGATACATGAGATCTCAAGACTTCACAGCAATCACCATTGGTTATAGTTGAATATAACTACTTATATTCAACTATAACCAATTTTTTGTCAACTGGCTCATGCTCAGGCTATGCAGGCGCCATGCACATGAGACAACACATCACCCAAAATACAGGGTGGGGAAAAATAGACTTACAATTGTTTGTATGAAAAGTAATACAATAATTAATAACTAATATAAGAATATATATCTATATATCTATATACCTATATATCTATATATCTATATATCGATATATGAGAGAGATGCACAAGTTATAGATGGTTCAGAGACATAAGATATATAAACTACCTATCTCTTATGAAGATTAGGAAAAAGAGCTTAGCACAAAACAACAACAATGAAAACTTTAAAATACCCTGTTATGGTAGAGACACAGTGAAACATTCGGTATGGACTGTACTCTCACAGCAATCTTGCAGGCTCTCAGCCTTACACCTCAGTGAGCTGTAACACAGTCCAAAGCTGGTGTCCAGATTTGGGTGCAAACCTATGTGGGTTGAAGGATCTTGTGTTTCCACCTTACATGATGCCTATAAAGACAACAATGCTTAGATGGAAAGGGCGCTGCCATTTGAGGCAGCCCTCATTCATAACGCTGCGTGTTTTCATGTATTCCTTATTCAGATCAAATTACATAAAAATCACATGAGCGAAGTATCGGTTATTGTTCCAACTTGGACCTCTGTGTGCAGAGAGGAGACTAATTTGCTCAGGATGACATAACCACAAAGGGATCGGCCAGAATTTGGGTCCAGACAGCCTGACGCTGCTGCACGCTCTGGAAACGGCTGCCTGCAGGCCCCGTTAGGCCCACCTTCCTGTTTTTGTACAACATGTGCTAGAAACAGCATCTCATGGCAGTACTGGTTTGTGTATTTCCTATGGCTTCTTTCCAGCCATGACAGAGAGAGTTGAGTATCCGTTATGGAGGCTAGAGGGCTGTCAAAGCCTAAAATGCTTTGTCTCTGGCTTTTTTTTTTACAGAAATAATTTGCTGAGCTCTACTCTAAAACCCTACCCATTAGGCAGTCCTTTTCCCACTGTTTTATGCTAGGCTGATGTTCACATTTCTAGTTGGTCTTGCATGATGTGAGAGTTTTAAAAGGAAAATAATCATCTGGGATGATAGTGGCACAGATAGTGGCACAGATGTGAAACTTTAGGAGCAGCTCAATGAAACCGTAAATTTGATTTGGTATTATATTGATGGAAAGCATGAAAATGTTCTACACACACCATTACTAGCCCTGTGACTCATTAGAAAAATCCATCCCAATTGACACATAAAATGAAGGTTTATTCATGTGTTACATTGCCAATATATTTAGCTAATTCCTATTCATTTGTATTCATCAGGTTTTCCTCCCCAAAATAGATAAAAAACAAAAGCAGAACATTAGCTAGAAATTATGAATAAAACCACACACTTAATGGTTTGCCTCTTAAGGCCTACGAAAGAGTTAAGGAATTAACCTAGCAATGAAAAAAAAATGGATAAGCAAGACACCCACTATGTGCCATGTAGTTCATTGGATGTAGCTGATATTACTCCTACACCATTTCATGGCTAAGGGCACCAGGGCTCAGAGGTACAGTAACAGCTGCACATCACGCTGCCAGTGAGTGACAAAGCCAAACTGGAGGTTCCAACTCCAAACTTATTATATTTTTACAAACAAATTCCAAGACAGTTATCATTTCAGCTTGTAAACTAGCGTAGAATTATTCATCCAGGGAGGGGTCCAATTGATCAATGGATTCTCTTTCTAAATATTGCCCATCAGTTGACTCTTACTTCAATTCGTTATTTATTAGTTGCTCAAAGGTAGAAAAGTAGTTGAAGTGGCGATTGAGACATATCACACATGCACACACACACACACACACACACACACACACACACACACAGTTGAAGATGTTGACCAAAAATAAACGTGTTTTAATACTTTGAGAATGTCAATAAATTTTAATTCACAGTTTTTATAGAATTCAGAAATATAACCTTCTTGGTATGTGGGTAAATTTTACTTGTGATGGTGGTTATCTCAATTTTGCAAGTAGCATATAATAAACACAGAAGTTTAATAAAGATTATGCAAGCAGTGGACCATTTCACATTTAGAACAGATAGCACAGATATCAAGCTTGATGATGAGAGAAGGGAGGTCAGCTACCAGGCCAACTTGAAAACATCATGGTTTTAGATAATGGTAACAAAAGGTTACAGCAAATATGTATAACATGTCATTGATTCCATAACATCAAAAAATGTGCCTGCTTTTCCTTTTCAAAATGTTTTAGTCTTAAAATAGGTATCTTTTACAATCAGACGAAACCAACCATCATCTCTGAGTCTTTACATAATGCAAATATGTATTCGCTTGTGCCCAGGAACAAAGAGATAGTTTGTACTTATGCTTAGAAAACCTTGAAACTGGGAAATCAAGGACAATGTGAATATTTATGAGATGAGTATGTACTTGTGTATGTACCTTTTAAAAGGCTGAGTTCCTGGTGGGCATGTAATTTGGCACAACAGTTTTGTTCTTTGAAAAGCAACTTTGCAATTTGTGCCAAGAGTTTTAGAACTGTTCTTACCTTTTGAAACAAAACTTAATTTCTAGGAATTTGCCTTAGGACACATGTGATAATGTCCATCTTTACTGTAGGTAAATAGTGAAACATTTTAAGTAATCTAAGCATACAGGCATAAGAAAAAAAGTTAACAAACTATTCTATGGCCGAAGCATGAACTACTTTGCAATCAGTAGCATGATGCTAAAAATACATATATATTATCATGGGTCCAACTTATATTAATTGAAAATAGATCTAACTTTTTTACAATGTGATTATATCCCAGTACAAAATATGCATATGTACCGATAACTCTGATCAAAATGTGTTGTATTTTCTTTTTTTTAGTTTATACATGTTCCCCAGTAGATGACATAATTTGAGGCCAGTGACTGTCTTACTCAGTGCATTCCTTTTATTATGCATAATGCTTGGTAGACTATGGACAATCTATAGCTTCTTTTGAATGAACAAGAAAGGCAAAAAGAAAGTCTTAATGTAGCAGAATTGTGATTTTGGTACATTTTCCATTTTATTTAGTACTTGATTACACATGTGACCAGAATAAACAATCTTTTTAAGCAATGGTAAATTTATATATCAAAAAAGAAAGATGGCATCTTTTCTCAGGATTGCTGGTAGCTTAGACATCGGTTGTTGAAATGGCTCTTTGTGATGTGGCTCTCAGTTTAAGTAACCCTGTTTTCATGGACTCACCTACAAAAGCAGAACTGTTGCTTGGCTTCCTTTCTACCCCAAGGTATTGTTTTACAGAATGAAAGTATCCAACAATGCAATCCTGCATCATTATTAGTGCTAATTTGGGGAATTGAGCCTTGAGGTAATGAGTGTTTGGGGTCTGATTCTGTGAATGCTCCTCACTTTCAGCTCTCATTTCATCAGAGGACCTCTTCTCTCTTCACCAGCATTCCTTTTCCCCGAGAAACATCTTCTACAGTGGCCTGGCCCGGTAAACACAGCTCAGCCTGAGATAGAAGTCAATACTTCAGATTAATTACGATGAGTTGAGACCTGACACCAAAAGAGAATATGCAACACCTCGCTCAAGTCAGAGGTCACTGTGCTGACCTGTTTTTAAAAATCTTTGAATTACCCATTTGAGATGTTTGTTGCTGTGTCTCAGTTGGAATTCATTTGGAGCAAGAGAATAGTGGAGAGGGATTAGTGCTGCAGAATGTCTTTATCTTTTTTTAAAAAAAAAAGAAAAATAGCCCAAACTGGTTTGGCTCAGTGGCTAGACCGTCGGCCTGTGGACTGAAGGGTCCCGGGTTCGATTCCAGTCAAGGGTATGTACCTTGGTTGCGGGCACATCCCCAGTGGGGGGTATGCAAGAGGCAGCTGATCCATGATTCTCTCTCATTGATGTTTCTAACTCTCTATCCCTCTCTCTTTCTCTCTGTAAAAAATCAATAAAATATATATTTTTTAAAAATAAAATAAAAAAAGAAAAATACATTGTCAAACAGAAGCCTTCTGCATGATAAGCAAACAAAACACACCTTACAGATTTCTAACTTCAGTCAATAGACTGAGAATGTCCTAATGTAACTAGAACACGTCATCTTGGTTTGGTTGCCAAGAAGATAATCTGATTCCTGGTTTGATTTTCCCAACCATATCGTTTACTCAGAATCTGGAGCTGAGAACCCTTCAACAATTTCAGTGGAGGGATGTTTTATGTAGAAAGATTTAATCTATGAGAAAAGCAAGGGACCCATCTAACAGAGGAGAATTGCCATTTGTATAGGTTCCGAAGGCCTAGTTCACCATTCCCATTTCCTCTTATGCTTCAATTCTTCAGACTCCCATAAAATTAGAAATGACCTACAGTAGCCCATAGGGTGCTTTTGTGAAAATTAGAAGTGGCATACTTGTCAGGCAGATCAATTAGTAAAAGAGGCCTCTTCGGGCAGGCTAAGTAACACCCTGAGGTGCAAGGATGGGCATCAGCCCCGGGTGCCCCTGTGGCTGGGGTCCTTTGTGAATCAAAAGCTTAGCTCTGGATGGCAGTGCTGAGTAAAGAGTGAGTCCTCTCCCATCAGGGTAAGAGTTGCAGGAAGTATCTGCAAGTATGGTATGAAAGGAATGCATCCAGATCTGGATTGGCATGGGTCACATGTGTTTCAGTACCCACAGGTCTCGTAAAAATAGTTCTTGACTATTTCAGAGAATAGCTAATGCCAAATCCAGATGTATGAGTAACAAACTATTGTAATGTATTGCCAGTATTTGACCTACAAAACGACAATTTTCTATGGCTTAACCTAAGTCCTTCCCCGATCACCGCTTCTTGGCCCTTTCTTTCATGTTCTGATTTCAAATGCTGTTGTCTGTTTTCCTCACACCTCATAGGTTGATATTCTATCTCCATATGCAAGCCGAGGTGGTATCTTCAAGTTCTGCCATCTCTATACCTGGCCCTGTTAACTCTTGATAATGTTGAAAACAGCTTTGATTTGATGTTGTTACTGTCAGCATACTTGAGTGAGTGCCAATATCAGCATACCATAGCGAACCAAGGATATTTAATAAGTGGAAAGACTGTAGCAAAAGAATCGCCAGCATCATTTGTTAAAAAATACCTGGGAAAAATGATGACTGGATTAATTGTGGGATAAATAGTTTGCAAAATGCATATAGTGATTTTGTAGGTTATAGTTTGTAGGGTGTGGTTTAACTGTTTGTATGGAATAAATTAGTTCTTGCCTCCCAATAAGAAAGGTTATTCATTTTTTTATTAAAAATATAAGAAGGTATTTAAATGAACTTAGGAAAACTTCGACACT
Organism: Vespertilio murinus; assembly: GCA_963924515.1. Lineage (NCBI taxonomy): Eukaryota > Metazoa > Chordata > Mammalia > Chiroptera > Vespertilionidae > Vespertilio > Vespertilio murinus. Next base: position 20,053,857 of record OZ004715.1, on the reverse strand, counting down.
CATGTTTATGTGCTTTACTGCTTGTTTTATAAAAAAAAGAAAGAAAGAAAGAAAGGGAGGGAGAGAGGATTGAAGGAAAAGAAGGCTGGAGTGGGGAGAAAGGGAAGAAGGGAGGAAAGAAAGAAGGAAATTTGTTAAACATCCATCTGTAGAGGCACGAATAAATAATGGTGCTATATGCCTACAGTGGAGTAGTTAGAATGAAACCGTTCAATGTATAGTTATCAATGTGAATAGATCTCAAAAACAAAGAAAGTATGGGAACAGACTTCAGAATAATCCATAAAAATGATTCAATTTTTGTAAAATTTTCAAACACATAAAATGTTTCTATGTGCTGCTTATATATACCAAAATATGATGAAAGTGTAAAAACAAAGGTGAATTGGATGCGTGCTCACTCCAGAATCATGTGTGCTTCTGGGAAGGATGAGAGTGAGGAGCATTGAGAAATGCATGTTGACTACATCTGTGATATTATAAAATTGGAAATTAGAATGTAAATGTTAGTACTCATTAATTATGGATGATAGGTACTGAGGTGTTGGTCACATTACTCTGTAATTTTTATGTTTGGATATTTAATGATAAAAATTACATAACAATGATCATCTATGTAAGTCCATTATAACTAGGAAGGATCAATATTACTAAATAAATGGATTTTTCTTGAAAGTTTAGATGCTATTCATCTTTTTAATGCCCCAGATTATCTCAGGTACTTTGAAATCAGAGTCACAGTAATCTAAGGTCTTGAGTACAAGGTTTGCTAGTTGTAGTGACATGATTTTTTGAACAATTATTTTAGGAAAAATAGCCAAAATTAAAACCAAGAAAACTGACTTTCGGCACAGATATTTATTATGCTTACTTGGGAAATAGACATCATACATTTGTTTGATCAAGTTGTTAGATTCTAATACAGAGCCTTATAAGTAGAGATAACTTTTTCAATTGGTCATTAAATAAATAGTATTTTTATGTATCCAGAAGGGGAACAGGTGGAGGAAGGCAGGGAAAGCTTGGTGGCACACTCTTCTTTGTATATTTATTGTTTAGTATAAATAACTAAAGATTCGTTTAATGGTACATAAGTGGCTTCACAGATTCCCAAACCTCTTCAGATAGACTAAGTAGCACCTTGAGGTGCAAGGATGGTCATCAGCCCCGAGTGCCCCTTTTGGCTGGGATCCTTTACGATTTGCCCTCCCATAGCTCTATAGCACCATAACCTACGTGGAATACTGGGGCTGTAGGGCTTCATAAAAGTTATTCATCTCTCTTTGCCTCATTCAGAAAGTCTTCCTTTGTGTGGGGTTGAGTTGGGAAACTTTTTGATGAACAGCAACAATAACAATAAAGGTTTGTATAGTCATATCTGGATAAATCACATACATTCTGTTCTTACCGTGTCTCCTGTACTCGCTCTCCTCTTCAACTGTTAATATATTTAAGCCCAGTTACTCTAGCTGCGGAGGAAGGTCAATGGGAAACACTGATATGCGCATTGTTTGTGTAGGTTAAAGGTGGGATGAGGGGGCACTGGTTAGAGTCAGGTATGTAAGAGAGACAAAAAAAAATGTTCATTTCTGACTCTTCACTATGAGGCACTCTACTTCATCTCCGACACTAGATATGTAGGGTTTTTTCACACATCAAGCAATTCTGAGACACCAGCTGAGTGTCCTGCAATATAACATTAGATCCCACAGGTTAAGGTCAGTGGAAGAAATGAAGACCTAAGATATATATCTATGGCAAATCACAATATCACAGGTAGAATTAGGTAAAACTATTACACTCTAACCATATTATACACCCATTCCTCAGAATCTAGCAAAGGAAGACATGATATAAATTTGCAATAAGGCAATGCATAAAATTATTCACTTTGTAAATTAAGCAAGGAGCCGTTCAACTGAGGTGGTTCTAACACCTCAGCATCCTATGTAAGCAAACCAAAACCCAAGCCTATAAATGCCTCAAGGTTAAGAAATTGAAACCTGAGGATAACCAGCTACAAACAGCTCAGAAGGCTTTAAGCTATAGCCAATCAAATAAACTCCTATTTTTGCTTTGCCACCTTCTCTATGTCTTTCCCTTCGCTCTTTTTGGTTGGGCCCCTCAGACCAGTTTCAGTTTGGCCCTGCTCAATTGAAATTGATTTTGCTCAAATGAACTTACAATTTTTAATATACTTCAATTTTATCTTTTAACTGCCCAAATTGCTGCCTTAAAATGGCACAGTTTCCATTAGGTGTTCATATAGAACATGACTAAATGGAGCTATCTAAGACAAGACAAAAAAAATAAAGAAATAAATTTTAAATAGAAATTAATCATACCTTTCTGTAATACAATGGGTCTCAATGTTGTATTAAGTGCCATACATATATTTGCTAAAAATATTTTAATCGTTTTAAAAATTAGTTTTAAAATTCAGTTGAATTTCACTTTATTATTCTGCTTTGACTAACTGCAATTTCTTTGGAAGCCACTTTTATCTATATTTCAATATTTTTAGCTGCCTTATAGAATGGTACGAGTTGGTGGGATGTAGATGTATCTTCCATGGTCAAGTTAAAAAATACATGGAAATGAAAAAGTCTAGACTTTGGTTATTTGTTTTGTTTCTAAAATGATCTATAATAATAAAAGCATGATATGCAAATCGACCAAATGGCTGAAGAGCAGAACCACCATCCGGATGACCATGCTATGACACTCACTGGTGCCAGGCCAGTCAAGGCGGGTGCAATGCAATTGGTCGGGGAGCCCCACCATCGCCCCACGATCACCCCATAGAGGGGAGGCCCAGGCCACCGGCCAGCAGGGTGATCAATCAGGGGGCTCTGCAATCACCCCAAAGAGGGAGGCCCAGGCCACTAGCAGGAGGGTGATTGATGGGGAGGGGAGGCTACATGATCACCCCATTGAGGGAGGCCCAGGCCACCCTCTGTGGGATGATCATTGTCGGGGGAAGGGGGGCGGAGGATGGCTCTGCAGAACAAATTCCATGTATCAGGCCTCTAGTTATTTATAAATTACCTGGGAATAGCATTTGATGGGAGGCTACAAGAAGCATCGGCAGATAGTTGTTAACTAATGGAAGAGTCTCCCGATATTAATCAGGCATTGTTCTCAGAACTGCTCATAGACTTTGTGGGAATTAGACAAAGGCCCCCATCTTCCAGTGGATATGGCCCAGTATGAGGGCTGTGGCCTGATGAGTCAGGTACAGACTGGATTTCAGTCCCCACACGGCCCTCAGCTGGGCACACTTGATCGAACATGACCTGCTCAATTGTATGTGCCAACCCTGGGTGTTCTCTTCAAAAGCAATCTGTACTTATTATTAGAACACCCAGGGTTGGCACATACAATTGAGCAGGTCATGTTCGATCAAGTGTGCCCAGCTGAGAGTCATGTGGGGACTGAAATCCAGTCTGTACTAGCTCATCAGGCCACAGCCCTGGTACTGCCATACACTAATAAAAGAGCAATATGCTAATTAGACCGGATAGACCAGACATCTTTCAGACATCATTCTGGACGTCCTTCCTGACAAAGCTGGGGCCGGCCCCCGTGGGAAGCCGCCCATGGTCCTGGGTGCCTACTGGCAGCCAGAGGAGGGAAGCCCAGGTCCCGACTGCTGGAGGAAAGCCAGTGACAACAGCCCGAGTCCCAGGTGCCAGAGGGAAGCCAGTGCCAGCAGCTGGGGGAAGGAACGCCTAATCTTGCATGAATTTTTGTGCACCGGGCCTCTAGTGATAGCTTATAAAACCCTGCCCTTGACTTCAGCACAAGGACCACACCCCTGCGTATTAAAGGGCAACCATAGTAGGCATGCTCACTAGACAGCAGTGCATTCCTTGAGTTCAGTGATTTACATGAATCTGTACAGAAGCAAATACCAGCAAATAATTAGGGTCATATAAATGCAGGTGATGAATTTCCTGTACTTTACTGACTGCGCTTGGAACAAATGCAAATAGCAAGACTGAGAAATCTGTTCCATTAGTGTATCAGCTCTGATAGATCAAAGTGCATGAGCCACTGTGGGACCCAGAACAAGATCAAGGGATAATGTAGATTCAGAGTGTGTGTGTGTGTGTGTGTGTGTGTGTGTGTGTGTGTGTGTGTGTGTTTTCTAGGGACCTTTTGTTCCAAAACAACTTAAATCCAATATCTCTGTTGCTTAGGAATACTGTGATTTTTCCATTTTGAGACTATTGGCCAAGGGGTGAATATATACATATATGTTTATAATAGTTTATCATTTATATTTGTAGATCATATATATGGTGACATATTTGGCAGTTGGATTTGGAGTATTTTATTCCTATACTTAGAATAGGAATACTTAGAAATAAAGGTCTCCCGCATTCAGAGCTTGGTTAGAAGAACCTCTTCAACATATCATGGCAAGATTATTTCTTAGATTACTTTTTAATGGATTTAGAAGTCATCTAGGTCAAATTTCTGCTGTTCTTTGTTGTTCCCTTCCTATTGCATCTGTGCCGGTCATCCGTTTCAGTATGAGTACTCTCGATAACAGGAAGTTCACATATTTGAGGTAGCTTGTGACCTTTTAGGCAACCTACGCTGATATAATTATATTCATGGTGAGGAGAAATCTTTCTCCTTGGAATGCCTCCCGCACGTCTTGCTTCTGCTTCTTGGACAAACCCAGAACGACACAACTCTCTCTTCTATGCTGCAAATATATGAAATGGTATAATGCTCCCATTCATAAAACAAACTGCAAAGAGGGGAGGGGGGAATCAGGAAATAGAGATTATTCCATGTCTTTGTTTTTGCAGATATTTGCACCCTTCTCTGAGAATTTCTTATTTGTATGGAATAATAACACTCTTTTTGTGATTTCATTATCACGTGGTGAGCAAATACATTTTGCTTTCCATTTGCAGGTGCATAGCAATGCCAGAAGAGCTTCACAAGGGCAAAAGAACCAGTAACCTAACCTCCCTGTCTCCAAGATTGTAGACTAACAGAACACAAAGCAGAAAAAAAACAGATTAGGAAGATGCTACTTAGTGTAGCATCTTAGATGTACTTAGTGTTAATATTGAAAGATATGAGATACACGTTGTAGGCTTTTCTCTCAACCTACTTTTGTTGGAAATTATAGAATTTCATTCATGTCTTTAAGGTAATTTGGTATCAATAAATGTCTAGCCATATATGGAAAAAGGTATCTTATAGTTGTTGTCTGTGTTTTTTTATTCTAGAAGATGTATCCAAAATTCTAACTTTAATTTTTCCTAACACCAAAATATTTTAAGGAGCAGACCTAGAAAATTTCCAGAAAACATTTGTAATTCCCAGAATAGAGGAGTAGCAAAGCAATTTCTGGTGTATTGATCACTATATTACCATTCAAATTATGATTATAAAAATAGGAATAAGTGGGGGAGATATTTATGAGATTGTATGTTTCAGTTAGGAATGCTTTCAGCTTCAGGTATAGAAAAACCCAAATATCAGTGGTTTAAACAAATAGGACTTTATTTTTCTCAGTAATCTAAAACTGGATATAAGCCTTTGCTGGCGTTGGCTCTGCTATTTCAAGATGTCCCAAAATATCAGGGCCTTTCCCATTCTTTAAATCTGAATTACCCTGGATCTGAACTCGAAAGGATCCTGGAGATCATATATTCAACTCCCTCACTTTATGCGTAGGGCCAGTAAGGCCCCGAGAGCAGAGGTGACAGGGTACAACCACCCAGCTTGTTACTGAGAGAGCCAGAATCCAAATCTAAGATAACCTGGTAGGTAGACCAGTGTTCATCCAAAGTATAAAATGTCTACTAGCTATGTTGTACTTCACATTTATTTCTCTCATGATTGAGGTGAAACCTAAAATCTTATCATCACCAGAAATGAGTTTTTTCATAAAAAGACAGTCTTCTTTGTTGCAGATTTAGGTGGCTGCCATGGTGGTGTCAAGTCAGCATAACTCAAATGTACCAATACCATTTACTTAAGAAGAAAAGTGTGTGTGTGTGTGTGTGTGTGTGTGTGTGTGTGTGTGAGAGAGAGAGAGAGAGAGAGAGAGAGAGAGAGAGAGAGAGAGATAGTATTTAATTAGAAGAAAATAGGCAACCATCTAACCATATAATGTGCTTGAAGGTGGGATATGCAACAATGGACCATTTCCTTATGGAGTTTATAGTCTAATGTGTGTTTATAGTTTTGTGTAAAGTGGGCTTGGCTGACAAATCATAAATAAACTAGCATGATGAATATCATTAAAAATTATAATACTCACCCAAACTGGTTTCGCTCAGTGGATAGAGCATCAGCCTGGGGACTTGAAGGGTTCCAGGTTCCATTCCGGTCAAGGGCATGTACCTTGATTGCAGACACATTCCCAGTAGGGGGTGTGCAAGAGGCGGCTGATCGATGTTTCTCTCTCATTGATGTTTCTATCTCTCTCCCTTCCTCTCTGTAAAAAAATCAATAAAATATATATTTTTTAAAAATTATAATACTCATTCGTAATGGAAACAAAACAGGCTATAATGACAGAATAGTGGAACGGGGGGTGGGGCCCTCGGGTAACCTATTTACACAAGATGATCAGGGAAGAACTCTTGGAAAAAAGGGACATTTAATCTGAGACCTGAAAGGGGATACACAGGGAGAAGGAACCACATGGGCAATATGTATGAGCTGAGAACATTCTTAAATGCCAGATACTGGGTAAGGAGTGAGTGAAGTCCCAGACAGGGTATTTATTACAGGCCATGGTAGAGGGCATTTGAGTTTTATTCCAGTTGCAATGGAAAGCCTTCAAGGAATTGAAAATAGGAGACTGATAGATATGGTGCAAATACTATTCGAAGTGATGAGAGCGAGTGTTAAATCCACAGGTGGGGGTAGGTTACAGTATTGATATCACAGTATTGATATCACTGATTCATGAAAGAGTGAGGTCTCCATTACTAGGATATTCACACACCCACAAGATAGAGTGTCATAGAGGGGGGTTAAAGGAATATAGGTTGGGCATTAGGCTCTACACTGACCTTTATCATCCTTCCTAAACTTTGAGCTTCCATAGCTTTATGAACTAAGCAAATTATTTGAAGGTCTCTTTAATAATTACAGAAAAACCATAAAATCAAAGGGATTATTACTTAGAATGGAATTCTCCCAAACCTTAGAAATTGGCTATATCAGGGGTGGGCAAACTTTTTGACTCGAGGGCCACAATGGGTTCTTAAACTGGACCGGAGGGCCGGAACAAAAGCATGGATGGAGTGTTTGTGTGAACTAATATAAATTCAAAGTAAACATTTTATAAAAGGGTACAGCCTGCTCTTTTGGCTCCGTGTGGGCTGGATAGAACAGCCAACGGGCCGTATCCAGCCCGTGGGTCGTAGTTTGCCCACGCCTGGGCTATAAACTCATCTACAAAGGAGATAACTGAGCTGACAACTGAGAAGCTGCAACATCCATAAGCACTAGCAGGTTCCGGTGAACGTGTGGACCAGAGCTGCACTTAGGGAAACATTGGACTTAGTAACTGAACCCCTATTCAGATCCTAACTCTCCTCAATCTCTAGCTGCCCTCCAGTGACATCTGGGGTATTGTAGTGCTAAATATATTTCTACTTGCTGTGCAGCGTTGTTAGGTTATTCAACCTTTCTGAGCCATGGTCCCTTCATCCATAATGACACCGTGAGATGTTGTGATGACCGAACACCCCAAATGCAAAATGCTGACCTGAGTTCTGGCTATTGTCTGCTTTATTTCCACCTGTCTAATTTGGCTGCCTCCTTCCTACTCATCTCAGTTTCCTCATGCAGAGTCAGCATTCGCCTGTGTTGGTCTGTTTCTCAATTATTGCTTGTCTTCCTCTTGCCTCTGCTTCTCCCATGTATTCCCAGAGACCTGCCTTTTGCAGCTATCACCTTAATTAAAGTTTTACGCGCTCTCTCTCTCTCTCCATTATTATGAGACAGTGGAATAAAAACAGTAACGGCACAGTCATGGAATATCTATAGCTATCAAATTAGTTTACTCTTGCGTTTCCTGCGACTTAACTTCCAATTATCTCTTGTAAAAGCGCTCATCTTTCCTGTTTAATCTAACATGAATACTGTGAAGCAGGGGAGACGAGACAGTAGACAGATGAGGTTCTGGAAAATGATACCGTATTATGGAAAACATTTGAATTGCATTAGCTTCCGCAGAATATAAACAAAGCTTGAACGGAGAGAGACAGGTCAGTCCATTCTGGGGCACTGGGCACACTGATTTGTATGTTTTCTTAAAAAATTTAGACTTAAAAGGCATCTACTTGTAAAAATAAACATGTAAAATGACTAAAATTTGGCTGAATTAATCACTCCCCCCCCCCAAATTGTTATGTATGTTTAAGGTCAAGAGCCTATTCTAGTCCGTTTGAAATTAAAAGGAAATATTCATTGAATTAAACATAATTGCAAGGAAACTCTAGGTTGTGCTGGAAGAGAACCAGGGGACAAGTTAAATCACATCTTTGGGGAATCTGGGTATTCATGGAGTGTGGCCAGTTTCATCTGCGAGGTTCCATTTAGGGCCAAAGAAAATGCCAAAACAACTATTTTTCAGAACAAAAAATAATGTCATGTGCGCATCCATTGTCTTTTAATAAACGCCTTTGTAAAGTCTCACGAAGGTATAAAACTTAAGCCACTATTATCCAGATATTTGGTAATCTACATTTATTTGAGAGAATGGAGTTGCGCTCAATGAGGGTTGTGCCAGAAAATCCAGGCCCCATGATTGCCAGGCACTGAACCTTTCCTGTCACCTGCCACCTGACTCTCTGTCCACCTTGCCCTTCCTCCAGGCTAGCTGGAGTTGGGATTCTTATATCATCCAAGCCTGTATATTGAAAAGGGGGAAAGCTTGACCTTCCCAGGAAGTTGGAACTACGGTTCATATTGGAATCGGGGGAAGAGGAGTAGCAAGGGACAGGAACTGTAATTGTGAAGATGCAGGAATAATAGATGCACAGAGGCAGAGATATTTACATCAGACCTAGTTCTTTTTTCTAAGCACTATTAGGAACAAGTTAGCCTACCCTCATTACATCAGTGGCTAAAATGCAGCACCCAGGATTAGAATATTGCAAAGTAGCCCCTTAAGGATCCCAAAGACTATTGCATCCAAAACGCTTAATTCAAGTCCGCACAGTAGTTTTCTTTCCTGAGTAGAAGTGCCTCATGGTTTTTTATGTTTGGTGGGTTTTTTTTCTTTTCATTTTCTATTTTGGAGAAAGGTCTTTGTTTAGCATTACTTAGCTCTCTGATTTTGCTTGATCAGTTTTCTAATAGAAAATAACATTTTCTCTTTTGGCTTTTTACCAAGGTCTTTATTAAAAGGAACATGTCAGGGTGAAAACTGCAAATATTAGATGGGCTATTTAGGGAGGTTCTGAATTTTATTTTTCAAAAGTGAATGTGCTAATTATAAGTGATTCCTGTTAAATAATAGATTCAGCTAAAAAAAATAAAAACCAATAACAGACCACATTGTCCTCATTTGGTATCCTTTATAATAAAAGGGTAATATGCAAATTGACCCTAACAGCAGAATGACTTCCAGTCACTATGACGCGCCCTGACCACCATGGGGCAGACACTCAATGCAGAAGCGGCCCCCTGGTGGTCAGTGCACTTCCACAGGGGGAGCTCCACTCAGCCACAAGCCGGGCTGACGGCTGTGAGCATAGTGTTGGTGGCAGGAGCCTCTCCCGTCTCCTCAGCAGCCCTAAGGAAGTCTGGCTGCACCTTAGGCCCACGGGCCTAAGCCATCAGTTAGACATCCCCTGAGGGCTCCTGGGCTGCCAGAGGGATGTCTGACTGCCAACTTAGGCCCAGTTCCCCATAGAGCAGGCCTAAGCTGGCAGGTGGACATCCCCTGAGGGGTCCCGAACTGCAAGAGGGTGCAGGCCGGGATGAGGGACCCCCACCCTCCCGAGTGCACGAATTTTCATGCACCAGGCTTCTAGTGCCTTAATAGAAACTAATAGGTTGCAAGTTTATTTCATTCATTTGCTTAACAAATATTTTTTGAGTACCTACTATGTGCCAGGCCCTGTTCTAGAGATTGTGACTACATTAATGAATAAAACAAGGCAAAGCCCTGTCACTTGACATGTACATCCCAATGGCAGATGATAGGCAACAATAATACTATTTTTTGTAAAGTAAACAAATGATGTGAAAGACCATTTTGTCTAAATGATTAATTCTATAAGATAAGAACCAGGGAAAATTGGGGCATATTTTAATATTATTTCAAATGTGTTCATAGAGAATTAATTATAAATGAAAACCATTTTATTATTACCTTTGAGATTTTCTGAATCTTGTCCACTCATTTTACTTTTGATGAGCACTGTCACCTGCCATAGATAATAGTCATCCTCTATCAAAGTTAAACTTATGTACTGAACTCTAAGGACTATGCATGCAAAAAGAATTAGTACAGCTCAACCAAAAGCTCACGTAGTTTAAAAAGTGGAATTTGCAAAACTTACTGATGATTTTGCTATACTAAATTAAGATAAATTGTGTACTGAATATGCTTACAATTTAATTGTAGTAATTAATTTTTTATTATTAGAAATTTTAAAATTTATCCAGTTGTTTTACTTACTCATGATTGTTATTTGTTTTTTATCATTGTCATTATTTTTATTTTCCCAATGAATGGTTAAATAAACTATAAGAAGATAATTTAGAATAGTTATTAATGCATATGGTACAAAAATTCAAAAGTTAAAAAGGATATATAATGAAAATAACCCCCTTTTACTTTTATTTTATCATCAGCCACCTAGAAGCCCGCCCAAAGTCATTTACTATTACTAGATTCTTGTAGGTCTTTTTAATGATATTCTAAACTTCTCAAACTTTAACATGCATATGAGTATTGTCAAATTGCAGATCTGATTCAGAGGATGTGGGGTGAGGCTTAAGATTTCACATTTCTATTAAGTTCCCAGTTGAGGCTGATATTGCTGGCCCATAACCACACTCCCAGTGGCAAAGTGATGAAGTGATGTTTACATTTGTTTCTGTGTTTATTTATTGGAATGAAGAAAGCGAGATATCCTTATACACATATACAACTTACCACTTTTTACTACGATTTCAGCACCAGAGTTCCAGCGTTGAGCTCTGCTTTGTTACAAATTTTCTTCTGACCTTTGTCTAATGAACAATGAAAGCTAGAAATGTGACCATTTGGAGCATGCCAGTAGGTGATGCTTAAATTCTAAGAACTATGAGAATCTCTCTTTGTACATTTTTTTCCATCTGTGTGTTTTTTTTTTAAATAAGGTTAGAAATTCCTCAAATCCAAGCAACCTCCTTAATGTTGGCAGAGGGCACACTGAGAACTCTAGCTTACAGCCAGTGCCATTAATCTGATAAAGATGCCATCATACTTGGAAATGATACAATTAGGATCCCTGAAGTCAGTACAAAGTGCAAAGATCATTTAAATATTGTAGTCATAGACATATTCTATCTGCCTGGACAAAATAGCCTCAAGAAATGACTATGATCAATCTCGCCCGGGGTACTGACGTTGTCTTTGTTGGACCTATCTGCATAGGAATTCCAAAGCCATGGGGCAACTCACAAAAGAAATGAAAATTCCAGGCTATTATATCCTGCCCTCTGCAAGAAAATTGAGGCCTACAGGACTCAGAATTTGCCCATCTCCTTCAACTGCCAACTTCGTTTCTACGAGTGCTTGCTAACAACACAAGATTTGGTTTTAAAAGACAACCAGTACCAGAGGCGCTTTTCAGAAATAAAGATTTGGACCACTCATGGTCTCAAAACCTGTGTCAGTGGCAGAGAGCCCTGGGAGTGCAGGTTCCTCTTTGATGCCGAGGTGGCGCCTGTCCGTGACTCATTTGGTGTGAATGGCTGCAGAGGTCTGCTCTGCGGAGGAGAGTTCTGAGACTGGGCTTTGAGATGGTTTTGTTTTGAAGAACTTGAGGCTGCAGGGAGAGAGTCACTCAAATCTACCTAGTCCTCCTGAGTATGATTCACAGCCCTAGGTTACAAAGACCTGTAATAAACAGTGCACAGCATCATAGACAAAAAGGGCACAACTTGAAGGTTCAATTGAATTAAAAATCTGTCAGACCCTTTTAAACAAAATAAAAAAAACACACAAATAAACATGAAGATACAACACCACAGCATTCAAAATTCCCATGGGATTTTTAAGTTAAATGTGAGATTTCAAAACAATATAGAGCTTACAGTTATGCCTGTAGGCCCCATGGAAAACACATGTATTGGCTTTGCCCAGTAGAAGGATGTTCCAGGGGGAACATATGTACTGTAATATGCATTAAAAATACGTGAGGAGATAGGAAACAGATATTTCGAACAGCAGCTACATTTCCTTGCTTCCTGCATGCCTCCAGTGGGCAAAATATTTTTGGGACCAAAAAAGATGCTGTCATATTTTTGAAATAATTGACTTTCTGTGGGAAATGCGAAAGTGACATAGAAATTGCTGAGAGACCCAGGCTGGTTCAGGAGCTGTCAACAATGAGCTTTTAATAAATAATCTGCATAGAGAAAAATCTGTGGCGGGGCCCCTTGTAGGCTAGAAGAGATAAAAATATTTCTCTAGCTCTAACCCATTGCTGCTGCAAGTCGAGAACAAGTCACTTCTTTACAGAAAATAAAAAAACAATAATGCATGTTGTGATAAGCAAACTCTGTCACACAGACCTGGTTTCAATTCCAAGCTTCAGACCTTGGGCAGAACACTGAAGTTGTCTGGGTCTCAGTGTTCTCATCTGAAAAGTGGGGGCAAATACAAGGAGGTAAGGGATTAGCAACGGATATTTGCTTCTCCTCTTCTTGCTATTTTTTCCATCTATACCTTTGCATTTCAGACCTTATTCCCTTTGTGGCCTACGAAGTCAACAGTGACCAGGGCAGCTCCATGTGAATGAGGAGATGCTCTATAGGAGGAAGTCAGACCCACTGACCTGGGACTCCACCAACCCCTAGACTGCTTCTGCTAATCTCTGAAAGCTTTCTGCCAAGAAAGCATTGAGAGGAATCAGCTGCCTAAAAATGTAAACACATTCGGATCATGCTGTTTATTGGCCCTTCACAACTGAACATACCTGGAAACAAGTAGAAAAGGGCTGGGTGGCACTCAGATGCGTATCGCATACGCATAACTGATTCCTTAAAAGGTTAAGTGCCCTTAGTGAATGTATGGACAGTGTTACACCCACGATGAGCTCATAATCGTTATGGCGGTGGCTTTGTTTTGCATAATTCTAAAGTAAATGTCATGTTTCTCCTTTGGAGATTCCAAAACTGGTATTCAACAAAGCACGTGTTTGCAAGCAGAGAGCTGGGTAAGAGGACCTCCCCTTTCCCGGGCCGGGGGACTGTTCATGCAGCTACCCAGGCTGTAAAAGGCGCCAGCTAATTTCTCTTTGGAACTGAAATGCGATTACATATCGAGGACAAGTGCTAAATATAAACAGAAACTACCAAATACATGACTTTTTTTAAAGCTTTGTTTCTGCAGCATATTTGCAGGAAAGAATTAACCACCCAAACACACGATAATCCTTCCTTAAAACACGCAGATCAGGCAATTTGGTGAATCCTTTAAAAGCTTTCTTCAGAAGCTTAGTGTACTTTTAAAGGAATGGCCTTTCATTCATAAACGGTTACTAAAATGCTATGGAAATTAATAAAAGAATCAAGTCACTAAATGAAATACCATAGTATATGCTGTAATAAGCAGAAAAAAATATGCAATATATAGCATGAGGATGTGTATGTAAGTGGTAAAAACTATATAAAGGGGGAGGATTATTACAAAAATTCAAGTTATGGGTTCTTCATCAGGGAAGGAGGCTAATACAACTTATATGGTACCACACAGGGGTTTTTGCTGGAGGAATGTTCCATGGATGCTTATTGTTGTTTTTATATACTGTTATAAAATATTTTTTAGATGTTATATTTCCTAATATTTTAAATGATAAAAGCAAAATAATAAATCAGGGTGAAGAGAAAGTACAAATTAAGTCGTTTAAAAACCAATGTAATATAGTTTAAAAAGTAAACCTAGAAAGGTTGAAGTATAAGTAGATGGATGAGAAAAGGTATATCAGATAAATTACTAACCAAAGATAACTATTGTAGCTATTTGAACAATGGGAAAATTGGACTTTAGGACAAAATGTAATGTTGTTTATTCTCTTTGTCTCCAATTCCTCTTTTTCTATTTATCCTCCGAGCCTTCTCCATCCGGGCATCTGCTCCAACCTCCCAGGGACTTTTGATAAATCGTCTCCAAGTATTTTTGTCCTATTATTAGCTAACTATTTCCAAAACCTAAGATCTTGAATCTTTCAACTCTGGTAGGACATAGTATCTATGTATCTTTAATTTGGTAAACATCATATGCTATATTTTAGTGTTATTGATATTCATGAATTTCTTTAATTAAAATATAATGTCCGAGAGCTAGAGGCTATACCTTATTCATTTTTTAACACCTCCTGTCACCTCACCCTAGGACCTGCCGTATGGTGGAACCATGTCACCTGGCACATAGTAGAAAGTCAATAAACATGTCAGCAGTTGACTGAAAAATGGCTTCTGAAAGCGTATAAAAAGCTCTTTTGAGATGTTTGAGTACTTTGCCAGTGCTATGCATTTGCATTTTCTGAGCAATTCCTCAGCCAAAGTTTTAAAATGGAAAGAGCGAGAGTTTGAAAGTGGCTAATCCAAAACTGTGAGTTGGTGAGGCTGAGAGTTAACAGGAGGGCGCCCCCCTCTGGATCTAGTTGGGAACTCCCATATGTTCATGACTGATCTTTAAGAGTGGGGACTGCATGAAAGAAACTTCTTGCCTCTGCACCTGGAACAAAGTCCAACATGTAGTACAAGTCAGTATGTGCTTCTGCAAAGTGTGTGAGAATTAAACATTAGTCTGGGATTATTTAATTTGCTCCGATGGCTTCTAAACAACCTATCATTCCAGGCCTTCCAATGTGGATCTTTAGGTCTGGCTTTTCTCCACAGAGAGAGAGTGATTGGCACTTTAAGGAAGGAGTAGTGGTGGTGGGGGGGTGGGGGTGTGTGTGTGTGTGTGTGTGTGAAAGGTTTAAAAGACCCAGTCCCTCCCATCCCATGTGAGATGCGATGCAAATGTCAAGACCAGAATTTGTACTCTGGGTTTAGGGCAGGGGTGGGCAAACTTTTTGACTCGAGGGCCACAATAGGTTCTTAAACTGGACCGGAGGGCCGGAACAAAAGCATAGATGGAGGGTTTGTGTGAACTAATATAAATTCAAAGTAAACATCATTACATAAAAGGGTACGGCCCGCTCTTTGGGCTCCGCGTGGGCCGGATAGAACAGCCGAGGGGGCCGTAGTTTGCCCTCACCTGGTTTAGGGGCTGACTGGAGCAAAGCTGAACTGAGTGAATTTGATTCAGCCCACTGATGGTAGACTAAAGAAACACATGGCAAATGTTTCAAAGGAGGGCATTGGGGGAAGCCCATGGAATTGATTTTCAGTGCTTGTCCAGCTGGCCATCAAGAAGTAGCTGGAATTCCTCCTTTCCCATGACATACAACATAAGGTGTCTGCTGCAAACCTCTTTTATGGTAAACATACGGGTTTTAAAAAAAAACACACACACAAAAAAAACACAGGCAATACATAAAGCATACGGTTTAAAATTCAAAGGGTACAAGGTAAAAAAAAAAAATAGTGTTCCTACTACCTTTGTCCAAAGTTGCTTTCTCTAGAGACATCTACAATTACTGGTTACTTCACTTAATTTTAGCTACATAAGCATTTCATATTTGGGTACACATATAAAGGCTTATATGTATTTATATATTTTAGACAAATATTGAATCTTGATTTTTTAAATTTATTACCTTAAAAATCTCAGGCTCTGTTATCTGGGATATTGACAGTTTCAACATTTTTGATCATATGAATGAATGAATGAATGAATCATGTGAGTGAATGAATGAATGATTTAATAATGGCCTCTAATTCATTCTGAACTTAAAAGTCACCCAGCATTTTATAAGTGCTTTATCTTTTATTGCATCTCAAATATGCAGCTATTTGACCTATAGAAATCATATGCATCCTTCAACGTTCATCTTGCAAAAAATGGTTCTGCAGGAGGAACCTTCCCTGGATATTGGCTCTCAGTGTCTCTCCAGTTCTCTCTAAGCATTCAGCAATAGTCTGCCACATTTTATTGTCCTCCTATTCTCATTTGTTAGTAGTATGGCCATGACGACGTGAATAATATTCTTAATAATTATTTTTATTGAGTGCTTATATGTATCAGACACTTTGCT
This sequence comes from Vespertilio murinus, assembly GCA_963924515.1. NCBI lineage: Eukaryota > Metazoa > Chordata > Mammalia > Chiroptera > Vespertilionidae > Vespertilio > Vespertilio murinus. The sequence goes on along the minus strand of OZ004715.1, from coordinate 20,037,439 downwards.
AAGCACATCGTATGCATCATCTCCTTAACCTCTAAAACACACCTATATAAAGTTAGTAACATAATATCGCCCTGTAGCCTACCTTCCAATATCACCCTGACTCACCCTTGAGATCATGAGCAGACTGTTTCCTTATGCACCAGTGGTTTCCAGCATCTTGCTGCCCAAGTCATCTCTTCAAAATGTGCTTAGCCCAACATACTGACACCCCAGAAGTGACCCTCAACCAATAAGGTATAGATGTTGATGGATAAATACACCAGCTTTCTCTCCTCTCAGTGAAAAAAATTTAAGTTGCACTCTAAACAGTCACTTCTAGGGTACCTGTGTGAATGAGTCTCTCAGTTGCCCATAATAATAAAACCCTTTTTATCTCTTTATTACCACCCCCCCTTTTTTTTTTCTTCTCAATTTTCTACTTGTTCACTTTCTGGAATCACCTGCCAAATAAATTACTTCTACTCAAATCCTTGTCTCAGAGTCTGCTTCTGGAGAAATTTCATTTAAGGAAGTTGAGGTTTAGAGTAACTTTCAAGTTCATATATACATAAGGTGGCAGATTAGGATATGAGCAAGAAATCCTGTTCAGAAGCACCATACCTTTTTTACTGCAGTGTAGTATTCCATTGTGTAGATGTACCACAGTTTTGTTTTGTTTTTATCCACTCATCTGCTGATAGGCCCTTAGGCCGTTTCCAAATATCAGCTATGGTAAATTGTGCTTCTATGAACATAGGGGTGCATGTATCCTTTTTGATTGGTGTTTCTAGTTTCTTGGGATATACTCCTAGAAGTGGAATCACTGAGTTAGATGGGAGTTCCAGTTTTAGTTTTTTGAGGAAAAAAGGAAGGAATTCTTACCATTTGCAACAGCATGGATGGAACTGGAGAGCATTATGCTAAGCGAAATAAGCCAGTCAGAGAAAGATAAATATCACATGATCTCACTCATTGGTGGAATATAATGAACAACATAAACTGATTAACAAAAACAGCTCCAGAGATAGAGAAGCATCGATCAGACTGTCAAACCTCAGAAGGAAGGTAGGGGAGGGTGGGAATAAGGAGGAGGGATCAACCAAAGGATTTGTATGCGTACATATAAGTGTAACCAATGGTCACAGACACCAGGGGGTGAGGGCATGAGTGGGGGTGGGAGGAAAAGAGGGGATAAGGACACATATGTAATACCTTAATCAATAAAGAAGAAAAAAAGCACCATACCTTCCTGCCAACTAGATACTAAATGCCTCAAAGCAGGCAATGTACTGTGCTCCCCCCCCCCCCCCCCCCAGTATTTCAAAATACAAGCCAACGTCAGAACGTAATACGTACTCTGCCTGTCAATAACGTTCTATGTTTGGAGTCTCTTTTCCACCTCAGCACATCAGGACATGCATTTTAAGCATTGTTAGCTAAACACATGTGCCTATAAGTTATTACTGAAACTGGTTTAAAGAAAAAAAGTATGTGTTTGTTTAGTGCCTGAAGGTCTTCTCATTGTTGTTCTACAGACAGCAACTTCATCCTCGCGAATGCCCAGGTGGCTAAGGGTTTCCCCATAGTCTACTGTTCTGATGGCTTTTGTGAGCTTGCTGGATTTGCCCGAACTGAAGTCATGCAGAAGAGTTGCAGCTGCAAATTCTTATTTGGGGTTGAAACCAATGAGCAACTGATGCTTCAAATAGACAAGTCACTGGAGGAGAAAACGGAATTCAAAGGAGAAATTATGTTCTACAAGAAGAATGGTGAGTTGGCTTTCTTTGGGGTTCGTTGGACAGTGGTGCAAGGTCACCTTCTTTTAGATTCAGTAATTGCTCCATAACTTCCATTAAGGCTTAATGGTATTTCACATAAATACTGTCTGTGGTAGAAGTCCCACAAATGACCTGGACAATAGTCTTGTTTTAGCCATTAGCAGCCCCAAAATTTAGCATGATAATTATAACTTCAGTGTCAATATATGAACTAAATCAATATGTGTCAAAATGAAGTATATGACTATTACATGTCATTCTTAAAAATAGATAGTAGATATAATAGCTGTTAGTATATTAACAGATGATCTTTTATCTAGGGATAGTTTTCCAGGTCTTATGCCTTTATGAACCACAACTCACCCTCAGTCATTAAGGACAGAGACCCAAAGCATTTGGTTGGGAGAAAAGCAAGTGAATTTAAAGAACATCAGGATAAGCATTTTCTCTTTCAGTTCCCCAGCCACCGAGCTTTTCTCACTACTCTCTTCAATTCTGCAGACAAAATAAGAGGCACACATTGTCTCAGGGTGAAAGCAAATTTGCCTGAACTATAAACTGCCAGTGGGAAAATACTAAGCATTTTCTTGAGGCTAAAGTTTTATGATTCTCCTCTAAATGGAAGAGGATCTAGGGATGCGTATGGTATCATCAGTGCTTGAGTCTTAAGTGAGAATAGGTATTATCCTCTGGGCCCTGGTAGTTAGGAGGGAATCCAAAAGGCATTATATTGGGGAAATGCTAAATAAAAATTAGAACAAATCATTGTCTTCCAGCTTTATCTATTTCTTTAATAGGTTTCCTTTAGGCAAACATACACCCCTGAGTTTTAGCTGGCACATGGCTGCCAAGCTAGAGGATTTATTTCTCAGCCTTCTCTGCATTTAGATTTGGCATACGACTAAATTTGGGGCCTATGATATGTGAGAAGGAATGATCTATGCAACTTCTAGGTAAAGCCCATAAATAATGAAATTGTTTGCCCTGTAATTTCTCTGCTCCTTTCTCCTGGTGCTATTGACTGAATTATGTCTTCTCCAAATTAATATATTGCAGCCCTAACCACCTCCCTCCTCAATATGACTGTAAGTGGAGATGGGGCCTTTAAAAAGGTAGTTAAAATTAAGTAAGGTGCCAAAACTGGTTTGGCTCAGTGGATAGAGCGTTGGCCTGCAGACTGAAAGGTCCCGGGTTTGATTCCGGTCAAGGGTATGTACCTTGGTTGTGGGCACATCCCCAGTGGGGAGTGTGCAAGAGGCAGCTGGTCGATGTTTCTCTCTCATCGATGTTTCTAACTCTCTATCCCTCTCAATTCCTCTCTGTGTGAAATTAATAAAATACATTTTTAAAATTAAGTACGGTGATAAGGGAGGGCCTTAATTCCTTATAAGAAAAGGAAGAGATATCAGGGATACCGACACTCAGGTCATATGAAAAGACAGTGAGAAGGCAGCTGTCTTCTCAAACCAAGGAGAGAGGCCTCAGGAGAAACCTATCCTGCTTGCACCTTGATCTCAGAATTCCAGTCTCCAGCACTGTGAAAAAATAAATGTATGTTGTTCAAGCCAGCCAGTCTGTGATACTTGGGCATGGCAGCCCTAGCAATGTATCATTGTTGAGTCAGAATGTTAGGTTGGAAAGATTAAGGTTGGAAAGCCAGCCTCAAGTATTGACAAGGACATTATAGAGAAACACAAAACAACAATATGGAATGAACCTGAGTATTTTTAGAGACACACCTTCTCTACCCCAGACAAAGACAAATCCATTTCTATCTTGTTTGAATCACTATAATTTAGATTTTTTTTTGTTGTTACAACATTCAAATGATACTCTAACTCAGAGTTTCTCAACTTTGGCACTATTGACATGTGGGGCAGGTAGTTCTAAGCTTGGGGAGGCTGCCCTGGGCATGGTAGATGACTAACAGCACCTCTGGCCACTATATTCATTATCACATTCCTTACGAGGATTGATGCATTTGGTAAATGGTAAACTGTTGGTGGTTGTTTAATTAATTGATTTGGGGGAAAATTGGTCAACAGCCAGAAGAAATAGCCTAATTAAGGGAAAGAAAACAGCTTTGCCTTCGATGGAAAACTTCAATTGGGACACCAGAATCAATACCAGTGTTTCTGTGAAGTCCTCTAGTGAAGTACCGTATTTGTCGGCGTATAAGACGACCCTTTGGCCCTGAAAAATATGCCTCCAAGTGGGGCGTAGTCTTATACGGCGAGTATATAACAAACTCTGTATTTTTAGTGGAAATGTTAGGGGGTCGTCTTATATGCCCAGTCGTCTTATACGCTGGCAAATACGTATTTTTTCAGGGCCAAAAAATCGTCTTATACGCCGGCAAATACGGTAAATATTTTTAAATGTGTTTACAGGGGTTTTTGTTGTTGTTTTTTAATTGATTCAAGAAACTAGTAAATGATTAACAGCATACCCAGCTACTATATCTTGCTCTAAATACCCAGTTGGGATCTTGGTCAGGAAGAGAAGCAGGAGCCTACACATGGCAACTCCGTCCCCATTTATAAGCTATCTGACCTTGAAGGACTTTCCTTGAGGTTGGGAGTTTTGGAAACACAGTAATCATGAAGTATTGGAGAGTGCCCTTCGGGAAGGAATGGCATAGCCTATGTCTTTGACACTAGGAACAGAGTTCAGACCGGGATGTTTTTCCCAGAATCAATAGGTGAGGCCTACATAGCGAATATGAGGAAATAAAAGGATTCCAGCTCTATCTAATTATAGTATGATAATTGAAAAGAGGGACTGAGATAAAAGAAAATGGAGGCTGTCATGAGAATGCAGACTGGTAGGAAGTGATAAAGCAGCCCTCTGGTAGAACAAAGGGAAAGGGATGTCCTTTGTCTGACATATCTGCTGGCTGCAGACCTGTACAAGTAACCTTGTATAGGTCACTCCGAATCCAAGCGCGTGTCTTTGTTTTTAAGCCTCCTCAAAATACCCGGACATGGCACTTGAGAGAGGTTCAGGCCAAGAGGAGAATGTAGGTGGGAAGACCAAAGGACAGAGTTCCAGAGGCCACGGAAGTAGACTATATGGAGAGTCAATACCTAAAGAATTTCCTTTGTTTGTAAGATGCCTGCTGCATTGGACCCCTTTGGTTGGAAATCATTAAAGGTACTAAGAAATTAATAGGTTCTTTTTAAAAATTAGGGAATGATTAGGAAGACAAAAGGTTTCACAGGTAAACGTAAGAGGCAAACATTTCTTTGTCTAACATGGAGATAGTAATATTTCACATTGTCATGTTCAGCAACTAACCCTTTTCATGTAGTGCTCTCCCTCTAGAGCAGTAGTTCTCAGCCTTCCTGATGCCACGACCCTTGAATACAGTTCCTCACGTTGTGGTGACCCCCAACCATAAAATTATTTTCGAACCACTGGTTCTCAACTTGTGGGTCATGAACTAGTTGAGAGCCGAAGACCATCGGAAGACACAGATATTTACCTTAAGATTCATGAACAGTAGCAAAATTACAGTTATGAAGTAGCAATGAAAATAATTTTATGGTTGGGTTCACCACAACATGAGGAACTGTATTCAAGGGTGGCGGCATTAGAACCACTGCTGAGATAGTTCAGTGTTTAACAAACATCAGAAGTGAGTACCATTAAGATGCCTTCTCAAAAAGCAGTTCCCTCCACTTCTGTTGGTTTACAGGGCTGTTCTAGTCAAACAAAAATATAGTAACTTTAACTAAAAGTAACCATTTGATTAATTTTATATTTATCTTCTTGTTTGTTGAATATAAGTAATACATATCTTTGTGGGAGGGAACCCACAAAGCATACTTTTCATACTATTCTGCACTGTGTATCCTGTAGGGTTGTAGACACCTTACAGAACAATATATGCAGGAGATTTCTCACTCATTTTTAAAGCTGCATGGTTTTACATCATGTGGATTTATAATGATGGTTGATTCAACCAATCCTCTATTAATGGACATTTGTGTTCCCTTTAGAACGTAGTCTGTTCTCTTTGTTCTTTTTTGTCTCTCTCTGTTTTAAATACCCCTTCTTCCATTTTAAAAGGTTTTGTGTATTTTTCTAAGAATTTTATATTTTACATGAGATGTTTACCCTTATATAATGAAAAGTGCCCCACTTTTTAAAGGTATTGTCATTTTCTACTCTAAGTAATGTTATAATCAGCCAGGAGCCACTCTGCCTTCTTCCCTCTCCCTCAACTAATTTAATGTTCTGCTAGTACCTGCTAGTATCTGTCAGCACTCTTGTTCTGCTTTCCTTATAGTCCCCCTTTGTTCGTCTCTCACTTCTTTCACAGTTATATTTACATTGTCAGAGGAAATAACAATTACATATACTGAATGTATTCCTCCATCACTTAATCATATTGCTACGGTTAAATATGCTTAAAGTTCACCATATATTCCGTCCTAAAGCTTCTCCAATCATTTCTTGGTTTTCTACATCTTGTTCTTGGCAAGAGCTCATGGGAATTTTTTTTCTGAGCTCTCTTACATTAATAACAGTATAAATGTGGCCCTTATACTTGTTGATCAATTTAGCTGAAAATTGATGAATTTAAATAGATGAATTATGTTAGTCCCTTATGTAGTGGCATACAGTATTGTTTTACCTTTCAAAATTAAGTAACTTCATATTTGTCCTGTTAATTAAGTAACTTCATATTTGTCCTGGGTGTTCATTGAATTTATTTTATTTTAATCTAGTATTTTAATCTAGTAGTTTACTACATCTTATCTGTAAGGGGCTGGGTAGTAAATATTACATGTACTGCAGGCCATACAGTCTATGTCACAAGTATTCATTTCTGTTATTGTACTATGAAAGCAACCATAGAAAATATGTAAATGAATCTAATAAAGGGGAATATGCTAATTGACCAACTTACCCTCACAAAGATGGCGTTGCCCACAGCCAATAAGGAGGGGATAAGCTAATTGACTTCCATGCTCTCAAAGAGGATGGTGCCCACAGCCACAAGATGGCAGCAGCCACCCCCTTCAGGCAGCAGACACATAGCATGGCTGGGCTCTGTGCCCCCGCCTCCAGAATCTCCCAATCCCCTCAGACCCCCAGCCTCCCAGGCCGGCCCGAGGCACAGGAAAGCCTGGAATGGCAGCTGCCCAGCCGATGCCCAAGGTGCAGGCAAGCCTTGATGGTGGTTGTCCAGCCACCCAGGGCTGCCCGAGGCTCAAGTAACCAGGGTCAGCCAAGGCTTGCATTGTCAGCAGTGGCAGCAGCAGAGGTGTAATGGGGCATTGCCTTCCCCTGATCGCCAGGTCACCTCCCAGCCCTGAGGGCTCCTGGACTGTGAGAGGGGGCAGGGCTGAGGGACCCCCCCTCCAGTGTGTCAATTTTCATGCACCAGGCTTCTAGTATTCCAATCTTTATGAACAAAAACAGAAGGTAGGCCAGTTTGGTCTACAGACCTTAATTTACTGATACCTAATATAGACTATTTTGGGTTAGATATTTCCCCTGATTCATGGTACGCCCTATAATATTTATGTTTAAGGCCTTTTATTTTGGAAAATTTTTCTTAACTTTAATTATTATCATTGTTCTGTTTTATCCTTTGGTTTTCCTCTTTATGATCACCTATTATATGTACATTGGATCTTCTTTGCCTGTCCTCAATTACCTAAAACTTTCTCATTTTATTTCTTTTTCCAATTTTCACCTTGTGCAATCTGTGTTATTTAATTTTGTAATATCCATTCACACTTTTTATTACTTTTCTTTAAATCTCCAGATTTTTTTATTCTCTATTTAAATTCTCTCTTGTGTTCAGTTAACTCACAGAAGCAGAGAATAGAATGGTGGTTTCCAAAAGCTGAGGGAAAGAGAAAAAGGAGAATTATTGTTCAATTGTATAAAATTGTATTTATGCCAGATGAATACATCGTAGAAATCTGCTGCACAACACAATTATGGTATTGTTCACTACATGCCTTTTTAATGCCCTACTGGGCTTTACATGAAGTAAAACACTGGTTTTTAATTGCCTAGATGTGGAACCTAACACATAGTGTTTTCTGGAAGGCTTTAATATCCTACTGAATTGCCTAGAATAAAACAATAGTGTAGTGAGGGAAGATTGAACTTTTACTTGTTCAGGATTTCACCATTTCAGAACATATTGTTACTGATTCATAGGACTTGTCATGGAGACAGCACATCTGCACAGATTCTGTACTTGGAGCTGTTGTATTCACAGTGACTCTGGATATTGATCCAATAATCCAACTTCCCCATTATAGCTCCTATTATAGTCCACCCTCTCAGAGCATTTTGTGTTGAGATGCATATTACTTAACCAGAAACTACTTCAATTTTATTTTTTGTTATATTATTGTTAATAATATATAGTATTGTGTTTTTGAAAATGTTTGTAAGTAGCCAAGCTTTATTATTATAATTTTTCAGTTCTAAACACAAAAGAGAAAAATACAAGTATTTGTTACAAAAGGTAATCTTGAGTATGTAGGGATGTGAGTTTCTTAACTCATAGACTCATTCCCATGTCACCTCCAAGATTTGTCATTTATTTTTGTGTATCTCCTGAACTGTTGCTTACTTAATGCTTTTCTTTAAGTTGACTCACTTTTAAAAACTCAAATTAGAAACAAAAGAAAATAATCACTACTCTAAATGGACACTCAGGATCACTAGCCTCAAAGAGAAGGTAAGCATAAATAAATATGCAATAAAAACATTGTTGTTTAACTTTTATAAATTAAAAACTAGAAAGTAATTATAAAATCCAAGTAATAATAAATCTGACTATACTGTGCTGAGTAGCACGCGTATTATTTTCTTTTTCCAATAACACCTTAAAGTAAGTATGAATTATCTCACATTTGCAGATGAGGAAACTGTGATGCAGAAAAATGATTTGAACTCAAGTCTATGCATTATGTGATAGACAGTCCTCAGCTTCTCATTGACCCACCAATCTCCCCCTTGTTCATTTCTTTACCCACTAATGCACTTCACATTTCTTTATTTTCCCATTTCTTTATTTAATTTTCTTATGACATAGAAAAATGCCTAGAAAAATCAATGCTGAATCTGTTGGTTTTCTTTCTTTTTAAATGTAGTTAGATTTTCAACTTTCTATAATATATGACAATAAAAACAATTTATAATTTACTGTTTGTTTAGGGAGAATGCCTCCTAAAGATCCTTTGTTTACTCAGCTGCTAGATGTATATTTATATGTGAATCAAAACTGAATTGTTCCATAAATAAACAGTTATGTTGAGAAGTGGGGAGAAGGCTGGAGCCAGAAAGCCAAGGGGGCTTCCTTTGGGCTGGGATGAGTGGAAGAAGAGGAGAGATTGGGAAATATATGGAGATGAGAGAAGGGGAGAGACAGAGAGAGAAATGGGGAGACATCTGCTGGCATCTTACCCATGTCCCTCAAATTGTCCAGCTTATTTGATATGCTAGTTGCATATTTTTGTTTCAATACACATTAAAACAGATATTAAAGTGTAAGATATGTATATACGCTACCTGAAATAATTTCAGCACAACCAGCAATATGCACACCACTAATTGAGCAACACACTGTCTTTATTCAAGTGTACAAATAAACTTTTTGAATTAGGCATATTCATATTCAGTGTTATGAAGTCAGTCAAATGAAAGCTGATTTTTCGTGACCTTCCTTTGTTTTTACATTGAGTTGTTCATGGCAAATAGGTCTGTAAGAAACATTATTTTCCAACTAATACTAAGTTTATATTTAAGATATTCTTGGTGAGTTCTATAACATTCAGTTATTCAATATGACTCTGCAGAAGATTTTCAGAATATCTGATTATGCCCTCTAGGTATTTTAGAACTGGAGCTCAATATAGAAAAAAGACAAAGCCTTAGGGCTATAGAATGTCAACTTATTCTCAAAATTAACATTTAAAAATGTACAGCAAAGTTGCCTCCTTATTTGACTGTGAGGAAATGCCATTGGAGCATTGAATATAGAATGGCTTTATGTAAGATCCAAATTTTGGAGCAATGGATGTTGTGCCCATTCATGCAATAAGTGAACAATAAGAAAATGCCTTTTATTGCAAAGTGTAGTGTCTAAATGGGCGTATTTTGTGGATGTTGGGGTTCACAGCATGGGTATCATTTGTAATCACCTTAGATTTTCACCACATCCAGAGAACAATGAAGCAAGCCAGCCAGGGACCTATTTCAACAAGAGCTAGAGAAACCAAGCTTAGAGTTACAGAAAATAAAAGAAAACTTCTCTGAGGACTCAGTGAGATCCTGGGAGAAAAGAAAGAGAATTCTGAGCAAAGTAAGATTAGTTCCCCAACCAGCCCTCCCAAAGACTCAGGCCAGAGTCCAATAGAAAGACAATACAAAAGCAACTGCAATGGTTTTCATAAAGATCTCCTTGGGCTATTAAGGCAGTCCACGCCACAGTATCATGAGCATTAGCCTTGCCTGGTATGGTCCCTTGGTCAGCATCCAAGTAAGCCTGGAGGACAATGCAGAACTTTTGAGTCCTCCGTTCTTGGGAGCCAGATTACTAGATTGTGGAGACATTCCCTCTAGTTATTAAATATATTTGTGAAGATCCCAATGGAAACTTCGGTTCCTGAAAAGCTAGTGAAGGTGGGATCTTGGAAACCTTTTTCTGTAGAATGGACACACCACTTTCTTACATGCATGTCGAGTGAAGAAAGCACACACAGTTTACTAGTGTTCCACTTATCTATTGCGGTGTGACAACAACCTCAAAACTTAGTGGCTTACAAGAGCAACCATCATATCTGAACAATAGTATGGGTCTTAGCCAAATGATTCTCCTTCCTTAAGGAGCCAGCGGAGGTTGGTGTTAGGTGGATTCAGATAAGAGACACACTGCTTTGGAGGATCTTAGATGGCTTCTCTCACATGTCTGGCATCTTGAATGTCTGAATCCGTTGGGACAGTCGCTCAAATGCCTGCACAAAACTGCTTCAGCATGGAGACCTCCAGGAAGTCTCATCTTCCAGAGGCTACAAGGCCTTTTGTGACTTAGTTTAGAAAGTCACCCGGCATACCTTCATTTGATATTGTGGTTGGAAAAGCCACAAGTCTGCCCAGATTCATGAGCAAGGGGACCTAGACCCCAACTCTTGATAGAATAAGTACCATATTTAACAATCTCCACCTCTAGATTTTCAGGAACACATTGGTTGAGTATGTGTGTCTATAGGTGTAGCAAGATGCAAGAGAACATTTAATTTTGATGCTTGTAAGATAATGTCTGAAAGGCTACCAAATAGGGACCATGCTTCCCACAGCTAAGTATTAGCTAACCCCGGGTCAGATTTTTGTTGCTATTCTCAGTCTGAGGTCTTACTTGAGACTTTGCATGCCCCCAAATAGAAAGCATTTTATGATGCTTTTATGATTTGATGATGATTCCCCATAATATGTCCTTTCAGCCTTGATAGAAGATTAGTATTTTATATTTCCATCCTGTGTCTTTTGCTTTCAGAAGATGAGGCTCAGAAATGCAAATACAATAAACAGCTTCCAAGTGATCATAGTAGGAAGGCAAGGGGCTCTGAGAGAATATGCTCTGAAGAAGGCATGTGAAGCCGAAACCGGTTTGGCTCAGTGGATAGAGCGTCGGCCTGCAGACTGAAAGGTCCCAGGTTCGATTCCGGTCAAGGACATGTACCTTGGTTGCAGGCACATCCCCAGTAGGAGGTGTACAAGAGGCAGCTGATCGATGATTCTCTCTCATTGATGTTTCTAACTCTCTGCCCCTCTCTCTTCCTCTCTGTAAAAAATCAATTAAAAAATATATATTAAAAAAAAGAAGGCATGTGCAGCCTGGGTGAGGAGCCTGCCTTGCAGTTTATCTTATCGCTTGCATGTGTAGTCAAGCTTTGAACTTGTAAACCTAGGCAGCTTTCCTGGTCTACGCCCCATGTATGTGAGCAAGCTGCTCTGACAGAAAGCTTGTTCTTTTTCTGTGCACATGGTTACGGTTGCATTGTTTAATCAGTGAGCTGAAGTTTCACTTCAGTCCACTTATTGAAGTGCTCACCCAGGGCTCTGCAGCCAGAGTGATTGGAACACAGTGAGCCCGATGTATAGAAGAGGCATCCGGGCATTCATTAGGAACTGCTTAGCTTTGCCTGTCCTGTGGAGACTGAGCAGTCACTGCCCCTACCTAGCCAGATGGCTGCATACCTTCACTTCTTCAATGTCAGCCTTCCTGACTTAACACAGACAACTCTATAAAACAGCCACAGCTAGCAATTACTGAGCGTTCACTGCAGGCCAAGCTCTGTGCTCTGCCCTTTGCCTGTGTTGTTACTTCATTTAATCCTCTCATCAATCCTTTGAGGCAGATCCGTTAACCCCCTCATTTCAGAGTTAAAGAAACTGGTTCACAGAGAAGTTAAGTGGAAGGCTGGGATCCAAGTGCTGGCCATCTATTCCTGACCCCTGTCCTCTCAAACACCAAGCCATGCTCATGGGCATGGCCAACCCAAGTTTCCTACTGAGGAAATGTGTGGCTCTGCCTTGCCTGCCCCTTGTCTATGACAGTAGATGGATGGACTTCCCAGGGCTATATGTACCCCTTGGTGAAAACTGGCAAACTAGCAAAGAAAGGACCCATAGAGGCAGTCATTTTTGTGCCTGTGGTTGTTCATTATTCCACCTTTATTAGCCAGAAATGAAATATAACCACAGTGTTTGAGAATCTTTGGAGCTAAACAAGTTCCCTTTGGAATAAGAAGAAGCTTATTATTTGAGATATTCTCTCTCTATGGTGAGAAGAAATGATATTGAATTTGGAGGACCAAGCTCTGGTGAAGGCTGTGCCCAGGCCAGGGACTAGCTCTGAATAGCTGCTATACATCGAGCAATAGTTAGAAAGGCTTGGGGTTCAATCTTAGTTCTCTTTTACTCCCTAAGTGTGTACCCTCATTAAGTGGCTCTGCTTCTCTGAGCCTCAGCTTGATCTTCTCCATAGAAATACCACCTCATAGATGTCTGGTGAAGGACAAATGAGGTACCCATTATACACAGACATTGTCAGGAAAAGCTACATAATTTGCAAGGCCCAAGGCAAAGTGAAAATGCAGAACCCTTTGTTTAAAACACACACACACACACACACACACACACACACACACACACACACACCTAAAAATTTCAAGACAGCAACAGCAGAGTATTAAGCCAAACCCTGGAGCACTTCTGAGTGTGTGCTGTGTGTGACGACACAGGTTGTCTGAGCACCAGCTTGTTCCTGAACATTCTAGCAATTTAATAAATACCCATTCCTTCCCCGACATGTTCCACCAATAAGAAGAACCTGTCTACTCCCATTTCTCAGTGCCAGATCCTCATAATCTCACAGTTAGATGCCCAAATCCAGGGCCTGGTCCTGGGTGACTCTGAGCCCTGGCCTGTGGGCTGGTTGCTAGTTCCCCCTCACCTCACTAGGAAGCCAGGCAGGAAGAGCCTATAAAAGTTTGCTTATACTATCTTCATGAAGAGCCTATAAAAGTACTGTGATGTCTTAACTGAGAGCTCTATGTCTTTGTATAAGAATTACAAGATTAACACACAGAAAAACACCATTCTAGTCATGCTTAGAGTATTCTCTCAACATGAATAATTTATATCATTGACTGGTTGCGATTATATAAAAAATAGAGCTGTACTTTTTTCTCCCCGTTGAGCTTTTACTCCATGACATCCACCAAATTTATACAAGAACAGGTGCCAGAAACTCAGATCCCTAGGGCACCCACCTGAACATGTTTGCTCCGATATAGAAAGCCATTCTTCCTGCCACTGCCCTAGTTTCAGACTCTCATGATTCAAGGTCTGAGTTACAACAATTCCACATACCCAGTCACCCCATTTCCATTTGTGCCCTCATAAATCCCCCCCCCTCCTCACTGTCTCCAAAGCCCCTTCAGGGGTTCCTCATTGTCTTTCAGGATAAATGCAAACTGTTGAGTCTGGCATTTAAAGCCACTCATGAGCCAGTTCATCTATAATATATTTCTTTAAAGTCATACTTTCCCTTTCCACTCTTTTCCCCTCTTCATTCCTCATTCACGCTCTAGCACACCCCATGCTGCAGCCCATTTTATTGTTTTTGTATTTTTACTATTCCATGCTCTAACTTGTCTTGGGCCTTTCTGGTTGATGTTCCCGCCCTGCTAGGTATGGTATGACCCATCTTCCTCCCCCAGTCCTTATTAAGCTAATACAATCATCAAGATTCATTTCAAGCCTATGTCCTCTGTAACCTGTATCGCATGAGGTTTCTATTCTTTGTCATAGATACCATCCTGCAATTAACGGAATGTTCTTGTTCCCCTAAAACTCCCATGTTGAAACCCCAATCCCAGTTTGTGTAGGAGGTGGGGTATTTGGGAGGCAATTAGGTCACGTGGATGGGGCCCTGGTGCATAGGATTAGTGCCTTTAATAAGAAGAGGCCAGGGAGCCAGCTTGCTCTCTTTCCGTGATGTGAGGGTATAATGCGGAATCACCAGTCAACATCTCAGAAGAGGATCCTCACCAGACCAGGCTGGCACCCTGATCTTGGACCTCCATCATTCAGAGCTGTAAGGAATGAATTTCCTGTTGTTTATAATTCCATCAATCTATGGTAGCAATGGAATCACAAATGTCAAGAATTCATTTGTTATTTGTGCACCAATTCAACTGTTCCCGGTTTTGTACCATAAATTTTATCTAGCCCCATAAAATAAAATAAAAAAGTCTAGTGGCACTTTAGGATACATTTTATTTGTTCAAAGCTTAATCTGGCTTCACCCATTATTTCAAATCAGTTAAACCTGAAAAGGAGCGAAAATTAAGTGAGTTATCAACTGTTATTCTAGAAGCCCAAACCAACTAAGACACACTTTCAACCTTCTCTTTATACATGGATCTCTTCCATGAGAATAAGCCTGGTTGAAGGTGAATGTCCAGGTGCCGTATTAATTTAAGTATCTGCAGTGCCTAAAACAAGCCCTTGGTACATAGTACTTGCTGACTGTTGGGATGAGTAAACACGTCCGACTTGCTCTTTCAAATGAAGCTCGGCCTTATTGGAATAGACCTGAGGCTCTGTAGGAGCCAATTTCTATATTCTCCTACAAACTCATTTTGCTTTTTTGTTTCAACTTCACGATTAGCTCTCCTTCTAAGTTTCCCTAGACCTCTGACCCCATTCACTTCATTTCTTTTTGTTTTTAGGCCTTGGTTTAATTATTAGAATTTTTTTTCTTTTCTACTTGGAGAATGTGTTTTAATTTTCTATTTTGCACAGGTAGAGTGGCACTCTGGAGTTTTCTGGTAGCTTAATATATCAACATTTGCTAGCATGGGAAGTTCTCCAGTTTATCCGGAGGTATATTAATTCCAGAATGCAGGATTGGGATCTGGGGGATTTATTCATTGACACCCTTTGCTCTTAGTCCTTTCTGGCACAGCTGCCTCTGGGAGGTTGGGCACAAAGGAGGTAAACAAATAAGGCAGCCAGGACAGGTGGGTGCCTCCCCAGAGCACGCTGGCAAGACTAGGAGAGCAGCTGGAGCGAGAGCACCAGGGAATGCAGACAAAGCCAGACAACTCGGGAATCCTTGTGGTTGGTGTTGGAGACAATGGAACATTCTGAATGCAAGAAAATAAGTTCCGTTGCCCTACCTAGAAGCTCCGGCATGTGATTATCTTTCAAAGCTGATAGAGCTCCTCAAGGAGTAGTCTAATCATTGGCCTTTAACAACTCGGCATGATGCTCAAATTTTCAGATGCATAATTGAGAACAATCATCTTATCATTGAGGGTACTTTTTTTTTATCACCTTCAGTGAAAAAAAGTTAGAAGCTTTGTGTGAGTTCCTTGCTAAATCATTGACTCGTTGTACATTACCTTTGCTAAGTCATTTTTCCCTTCAATATCTAATCCTGCCTATAAGAGGCAGAGATAACATTTTTCTCTTAAAGCTATTAAGAGGATCAGATAAAGAAAGTGATATAAAAACTAGATAAATGTTTGCTGTAATGATTCTGAGTCTAGACTTGTTTCTACCAGGCAAAAAAGCTCCCGCCATTTATGAACTATGTGATTTGGAGCAATATACTTCAACTTCCTGAGCCTCAATTTCCTCATCTGTAAGATGGTCATAATAGTAACAACATCATCTGCATAGGCTTAGAGGAAATGTTGCCTGCTAAGTGCTTTGCATGGCGCCTGGCACATGGGCACTCAAGTAAATGTTAGCTATCATTCTTGCAACCAATAGCAATGTTATTATAAAGTTGAAATTCATCTTAATATGTGATGTTTGGGCCAGGTACTCACTCTGCTTTGAATGTGGGAGAGTGTAAGAGAAAATAAGACATAATCCTTGTTCTCTTGACTTTTATAGTGTACTGAGAAAGATATATCAAATAATCACACGAGCCTGTTAGTAGTTTGCAGGCAAATTAAAGGCTGTTAAGGAGGGGATAAAACAGCTGTGGGCAAACTACAGCCCTCGGGCCGAATCCGGCCTGTTTGGCTATTCTATCCGGCCCACGGAGCCGAAAGAGCGGAGGGTTCTCTTGCTCTCCCCTCCGCTCCTTCACCAGCAGCCCAAGAGGAGAGTGCGAGCATGGTCAGGTTGCTTTTGTTCCAGCCCTCCAGTCCACTATAAGAACCCATTGTGGCCCTCGAGTCAAAAAGTTTGCCCACCCCTGGGATGGATCTCAGGTACAAGGAAGTCTTCATCAAGAAAGTGATGTTTGAGTTAAATCTTGAAGGGCACATAGAAATTGGCTATGGGGATGAAAGAATAAAAGCATTCTAGGCAAAGAAAGCCACATGTGCAAAGGTCCCACGAGAGACTGCCTCATTTGAGAACAGGAGAGAAGGCCAAGTGTCTGGCAGCAAGGTATCATGTGGGAGTGGGAAGGTAGACAGGAGTTAGGTCACGTGGCCTTTATAGACCATGCCCAAGCTATCACCAGATAACTAAAGGCACTCGTTGTTCTAAGCAGGGAAGTCACATGATGAATATTTCATTTTATAAAGGTCACTTTTGCTGGTCGTCTACATAACTGATGCTGGTTACTCAGACAAGTGCTACTCAGAGTGTGATCTAAAGGCCAATAATGTTGGTATCACCTGGAACTTGTAAGAAATGCAAATTAACAGATACCTCAGTGCAGACCTATGAGTCAGATCTGGTGGTGGGGCCTCACAATCCCTGCTTTCACAAGCCTTCAGGGGACTCTGACTTAGGCGATAGTTTGATAATCTCTGGCTTAGTCTAGATAGGACAGTAGTCTGCAAACTGCAGCTCTAGAGCCACATGCGGCTCTTTGGCCTCTTCCACAAAATACCACGTACTCTAATTAAATTAATAACAATGTACCAACCTATATAGTTTAAGTTTAAAAAATTTGGCTCTCAAAAGAAAATTCCAATCATAGTACTGTTGATATTTGGCTCTGTTGACAAGTGAATTTGCCGACTACTGGTCTAGGATGTGGCAAATAAGGACAGCAGAGTGACTGGGTAGAAAACAGATTTCAGAGGATTAGCTACTGGAATGGACAGGATTTAATCTCTTTGGTTTTGGGGGATGAGAAGGAAGAAAGTGTCAAGGATGACTAAAATGTGCATCATCCTTTTTATACTTTGTTGGCTGAATATGTTTTGATATGAGAGGAGAGGGAAGTCTGGGGCATGGGTGTGTGTGTGTGTGTGTGTGTGTGTGTGTGTTTCCCCCAATATTTACTAATCCAAAAGCACTGATGGTAGGATCCAAGATGCATCATTGTTAAAAATTACTTCAAGTGACAAAATATGGTTTGGTACATCTCTACCAATTGGCAAGATAACCAAATTATGAAAGGAGAGCTGATTTCATCTGATTAGAAGAGCTCTTTTTTCTTGAAGCCTTTACTCTCCCAGAATTCCTCAAATTTGAGTCCACTAAATTATCTCTTGAAGCATCATGTTCCGCTAATTTTATTATTGTTGTTAACAGTATTATGGATGTCCCCCATTTTTCACCCTCTTACTTGCTCCTACCCAGCCCCCAGCCCAGCCCAGGCCTTCCCCACACTATTGTCTGTGTCCATGGGTTATGCATATATGCATATATGTTCTTTGGAAACATCATATTTCACTTTTTTAAAAAAAATAAAAAGGCACTCTTTCAGAAATGCTAGAGTAGTCAAATAGCAAGAGAAATCTTAACAATGCTCTAAAGAACAGATACTGTTAGAAGGGAAAACATTAAACTCAGAATGTATTTTAAGGTTTAAAAAAATCCACTTTTGCCTAAGGTTGTTTCATTGTGTATAATATCTGCAGTGATTTAGGAAATCACCTGTTCTGCTCCATGCATAAAAGAGATTGCCAGAGGAGAAGTGTGGAACATATTTTAGCTTCTGGATGCTTTGGCCTGAGGCTTACAGACTTTGACCACGATCTCCATTTCACTCCTCTGGGCTCCTGATTTGCTTGTAGCTTGCTTTTTAATGCAGCTCAGAAAGTTCCTATTCTATGCCATCATCTCCAAAGTAGCTTCTGTTTTGGAATGGGAAGTAAGGTCTTGTCCATGATCCTTTTAGTTAAGCCTATTTTTCTGTTGAAAAATAATTAAGTCCGTTCTTGTGATCAAAAGACAAAAGAAGTGACCACATTTTACTTAAAAAAAAATAGGGTTGTCTGGATAATCTTTTAGAAGGCACACCACTAAGATATTCATAGTTTAGGTTCTACCTAAAGAAAGACTTTTCCTGGGTTCTTGCACCTACAAATAATACTTCTTATCAAATATTGTGGTAGTTCAGAGGCTGGTCAAAACTCCCAAGGGATAAAGTATGAACTCCTAGCCCTAGCCAGTTTGGCTCAGTGGATAGAGCATCCGCCTGCCGAGTGAAAGGTCCCAGGTTTGATTCTGGATGAGGGCGCATGCCTGAGTTGCAGACTCGATCCCCAGTGGAGGGGGGTGCAGGAGGCATTCAATCAATGATTCTCCATCATCATTGATGTTTCTATCTCTCTCTCCCTCTCCGTTCCTCTCTGAAATTAATAAAAATATTTTTTAAAATAATGAACTCCTAATGTACAGTAATCTGTAGGCTTCTACATAAGGATAAAGTATGGACAATGAACCATATATGATTGGATACCTATTTCTGTAAAGGATATATATGTTTTTTTAAAACAGCCATGCTCATTTGTTTATGTATTATCTATTACTATTTTAGCACTATCACATTTAGAATTAAGTTGTTGAGACAGAAACTATATATAATGCAAAGCTAAAAATATTTAGTATCTAGCCCTTTACAGAAACAGTTTGCTGACCTCTGAAGGTTAATAACAAACTAGAGCCCACGTGGTTAGAAGAATTCTGAATTGTCATATTGTAATTACATTCTAGATTCCAAATGTCCTTTTTTTTGTTTTAGATAAAAATGCCTATAATTATATAGAGGCTAGAGAAAAAAATACTATGCATAAGTTTATTTTTCGCTAACCATTAGTCTGCCTTGGGACAGGCTTGTTAGTGCTAATACCTCCGCTGAACACGGTGGGTGCAGCAATGCTTTACCAGGCACCAGGGTTTGTTCTGGAGTTTCTGGTGGGGTATCAGCTCCATTTGAGGGCAGAAGCAGGAAGTTGAGGAAGCATCTATGTGTTTTGTCTCAGATGCCTGCCAAGTTGTGACTCAGGGCAATCTGGCACAGTGCTTCTGAGTCTTCGCTGAGTAGAGTTTGCACAATAGGAGAAATGTTCAGTATGTTTGTTGTCTGCGTGTTCTTGGAAAGTGCTAATGTGACACCTCAAACTGCCTTCTTCTATTTATACCCTGGAGAATTGTCAGGAGCTCCGTAACCATATCTTTTCCATTTTTGTTTCTTTATTTCCAAACTCTCATCTCAAATTTTTTGATCACTCACAGAAAATATTTTCCATCCTTTTTATCATCTTTGCCCAACCTTTTAAACACAAATTCTAATTCTGAACCTAATTGCTTAAAAAGGATTTAATCAATGCTGAATTTGTTACATGTTCTGGCTTATTTAATCAATAATATATACAAACACTATGCTTTTTCCTATAGAGATAACGAACTAGATTAGTCAGTTAGATGGTATTTTCCCTTTGGTAATGTTTTATTTTAATGTTTGAAGAAATGCACTGTTGTTTTAGCACAAACCTCATAAAACTGAAAGTCATAAGACTCGAGATCTAGTTTCAACTCTTCCAACAATGAACACTTTGACCTTGGACAGTTTACTTCACTACTCTGAACTTAGGATTTTCATCTTTACAATAAAGAGTTCCACCTCATAATCGCTAATATCTCTCCTAATTCCAGCAATGTAAGATGACTTTGTGTATTACAACTTAAAAGTAGATTAGATGTTCAAGGGAATGCTAAATAATTCATCATTTTCCAAAGTGATGTTTCCTCAATTAGAAAAAAAAAGCATAAAACATTTCTGTACACAGAAAACAGAGATTCTTATAATAAAAACTCTCCCCATACTATCATCTGGCTTTAACAAATATTAATACTGGGCCATAGTTGTGCCTGATTGCTTTTGATGGTGAAAAAAATCAAACATATAGGCAAAATCCTTACTTTATATAACTAGTCAAAGGGTATGAAATACTTTTCCATATATTGATCTCTTCAAAGCTCTTAACCACAAGAAGTGGCCATATATCCCAGTATGGAGATGTGATGCCGACAGATGTAAAACTTATATCTGAGGATATTCAGCAAGGAAATAAAGAATCCAGGACTCAGCCACATGCAATGTCATCTAAGCCTTATGTTCTTTCCATTACATTTTGACTACCCTTTTCTAAATACTATGTCATTTTGTAATTAAGGCTCTTCATAGTCAACACAAATTGATTCTGGTTATCTTGGGCAAAAATAATAATTTACTGAAAACATGTTGTTACTTATGGAATCAGAGAAAGTAATGAGCAATCAGCTCATGAAAAAGATGATAGGAAGCAGTTTGTTCTGTAAAGTCTAAGTAGTAGGAATAACGGGAAAGATTTTTCTGGCTCTTATTGTTGAATGAATCTGCTTGCTTCATTTTTTTATTTTGGATTCCTCTCTTCAAGATTAAAATGATCAGACCAACAGAATGTACTATTAATTTGGTCCAGGATGGACCATTTGCTCATCCCTCCAGTGAGGACGAGTCAGAGCACCTGGCTTGATAGCTCCATCAAGGCTCCATGCAGAGAAGAGTTTTGGTTCCCAATGGAATATGGCAGCGCAGGGACAAGAAGGAAGAAGGGGCACGATGCTATTCTGTTCAATATAAGAGGTGTCTACTGTACTACTAAGTCAACCAGGAGAATGTGCTTCTTGTATCTCATTACAGGAGAGCAGTTGGCTGACAACCCCAGCTGCTGTGCTCTGAAACACATGACTGTGTTGGCACAGAGGCCAAACTTTCCATGGGCTGCTCCCGGCCAATGACTGAGTGAAGCAGGGAGATGCAGAGATGTTTGATGGCTGGCTTGACTAGATGACTCCCTGAGGGCCTTAGTGAACTTTCCTTAGAACTGCACTGCAGTCTAAGATACCATCATCCAATTTTCCTTCCTTTCTTCTCTCCTTTGTTTGACCTCAGACCTGTGTTATGACCTTCTCATGGTTTGCTTCTAAGAGGACCAGCAATGACACAGAAAGGCACTTGTGTGAATCATTCCTTAAAATGTCAAGCTACATTTCTACACCGCCCTTTTCCTCATTCTATATGCCCTTACCCTGTTCTACATTTTCTTTTTGCTGAAGCATTTAAAACCTTCTAATAATTACACACTTATTTATAACTTTATTGTTTTTCTCTCCAGAGTAGAATACAAGTTCTCTCGGGGCATAGGATGTTGGCTGATGTATGCAAATACTTAAAAAAAGTTTCTGGCCAAAACAGACACTCAGTCAATATTTGTTACATGAATGAACAATTTTATGTTCAATTACTTGCAATGCAATCTCCAAATATTTTCTTTTGGATCCTAAACTATTTCCAGAGTCCCCAAACCCCCTAACCATCATGAGGTCATGTGTGCATTATGTTTACTGGCCCCCCAAAATAATTTCTGTTGCCCTGCAAAAACCATAAATTCCTCCAACAAAATCTTTGTGCAATTATAAACATGTAAGTTGATTCTCAAATTTTCATTTAAACAAGTTCTCTTCCACTGGACAACTACAAGTTTGAAGAAATCTTAAAGTCAAGTATCAAGGGGATAAGTCTCTTGCAGTGGCTTATCCTCAGAAAGAAGTGGCTTGCTAGTAGCAATCACAAAGCCAAGCCTGTTGGATCAGACATTTTTCTGCTAAAAACTGTCTCTCATATCTGGCCTTCTTTCCCCCAGAGGATTATTAAAAGTTAATTGGGACTCAGTTCTCTTGGTTATTTCCAGTCTTAGAAAAAAATGAGTCCAGAGGATGTTGTCATGTGTCCCACCTAAAGCTGGAGATCACCTTTTCTGAAGGTTTCTAGGAAATTGAAAAGCAGGAACATACAGAGATAAGAACTCAAAGGCTTTCTGAATGAGGTCAGAATATGGTGCAGCACAAATCAATAATGGGTCTCAGAGTAAAATAAGTCTGAAACATTACTGGAGGCAAAAATGACAAAACTGAAGCTGTCCTATTTCGGGAACATCACGAGAAGACAGGGTTCTTTGGAAAAACAATAATTCAGGGGTAAAACTGGAAGACAGGAGGAAAAGAGAAAACCAACTATGAGATGGATTGACTCTATAAAAGAATCCATAGTCATGAGTCTCTGTGAGCCGAGCAGGACTATTGAGGGCAAGACATTGTAGGCATCACTCACTCATGTTGTCTCCAGGAATTGGAGCTGACTGAACAGCCAGTAACATACATACCCTTGAGCAACTAGGTAACTGTACTTAGAAACTTCAATCATGAAGCTTGTATAAGTACATTCTCTTTGTCTCGATTGAAAGCAGCATCAATTGTGGATTTTCTGACCTCATTATCTCATTGGATACTCAAGCAAATTAAGAATGAGTGCCATGTGTACCTTAATTAAGGATGTATTCCAATCTGAAACCAAAGCAGTTGAGTCTGATTTCAAATAGAAGTTGTACTCTTATTACAGGGTTGAGAGTAAAATTTGTTGATCAGTTTCACTTTCTTTTCTTTTTTTTTTTATAATGTGACATTTTAAAAAGTATATCATGCATTATCTTCTCTAGCATGGTAAAAATAAAAATTAAATGGAAGTGAAACTCTATTCCTAAAACATTGTTCATAGAATAGGATCATTCTTAAAGTATGTAGCAAAGCAAAATTAGAATATCAAACTAAGGCTTGTGTTAAATTCTGGTCTTTGGCACTTATTAGGTATGATACTCTGAAGACAATACTACCCAATTTTCAGTTTTGTAAAGTATGGTTCAATTTGGTAAAATATTGGCCAGATTGATTAGTGAGAAATTTAGATATAATCTATATAAAGCATGTGGGACAGTGTATAGTACAAAGTCAAAGATTGATAAAGTCCTTGCTATATGTATTATATTGTCAGGACTCTCTTATCTGTATTTCTCATTAGACTATACCCAAAAGTCCTAGCTCCTCCTCAAAACCTATCCCAATTGAATTTGTGCTTAAACCATATTGAAAATCCTTTCAGTTGTAGGTAAGAGTTATCTGTGTTTATCATCAGAAGCAGTTTGGTTGTCTTAACACAAGTAATAGTTCTACTGGTCAATGATTCCGTAAATGATTTGCTGAGCAAGGATGTTGGAACTATTGACTGAGCCCATTTGGGGACATTCTTTAGATCTCAAGTTCTCAAACTTCTCTTCTACATAATTATTAGAGATTTAGGAGATGTGGCTATACATACTCTGAAAAGAAGAAGGAAGTATTTTATTTTAAGGACAAAGGGAATTTGGAGCAAAATGGAAAGAGGAAAAAAAATACTCCAAAGCTTGATACCTTCAAATCAGTTAAGCATCACTTGATCTGATCTTCCCTATTTCCTCCCTTCCTTTCTTTTATATTTCTATCTCTTTTTACAAATATTCTACCTTTTCTTAAATTTTGAAGTAGATCATCTATCAGAACTTAAATCACTGAGAATATGTAAACTGATTGCCCCAGATATTTGACCTCGTCACTCTTACAGCCTAGTCTTGAACTCCTTACGTTCTTACTCTAAATCTTTAGAGTTGCTAGAACTCCACTATGTATTTTCTCATGCTTATTCTAGAAAAAACTGAAAATAAGGAAGGACCCTGAGAAGAAGAAAAAAGTAGAAATGACAATCCACCACCATTAATGTTGTATTTTTTTTGCCAATATTGTCTACACAGAAACAAAGTTAAAATACATTTTTATTAGCTCTTCATTAGTCATTAAACATTGAAATAAAAGGTGTTTGTAGCCACTACTTAGATCAGGGAGGTCTCCAGCTGATTCAGTTCATCTCTCTTCTACCCCACTCCACCCTTCACAGAAGATGCCAGGGACCCACTGCCCCTCACTTTGGTCCACTAGTATCCTCACGTATTTGGAGAAAAGGTGTTTATTCAAGGAATTTTCTACAGGGACTGAGCAAAGATCTTCTAGAACATACACAGCCTGCACTGTAGATGGGTGGTCCTTGAAAGAGGTGTTCTCTGTAGATAAGGTGAAGCCTTTACCTGCTACGACACCAAAGAGTTAGTGCTTTTATCCCTGTACAAACACCAGAAAGAGCTGGTGAGGTTGTATAGGGGCTTGACTGTTCTGGCTACTATAGGAGACTTCTCTTTTTTTATATGACATGTCCTTTAACTTTGCTTCTTTTTTTTTTAATATGACATGTCCTTTAAGTTTGTTCCTCATACTACCCATCCTATCCCTGTTTTGCTTTCTAGTCTCTTGAAAATTTTATATTAATAAATGTTTGGAATGTTACGCTGATGCTTTAAGCAAATAGTGAAAAGTCATCGGGTGTGTTTGAAAGTAGCATGGGAGAAAGACTAGGGACAGGGAGAACACTTGAAGAGTGGGTGAGAGATGATAAAGGCCAGAAAAAGGCACCAGCAAATGGAGTAAAGAAGGGACAACTAAGAGCTCTGCAGTGACTCAGTAGCATTCCCATGATGCTCTACTCTTTCTGCTACAGATACAAGTGTCCCAGCGTTCAGCTACCATTAACAGCGGCCTTGTTCACCTAGCTGTGGTCCTTGTCCACCTAGCTGTGGTCCTTGTCCCAACCCACCCCAATTCACATCCCCGGGACTAATGTTTAAAACCCGTCAAACATGCCCCACATTAATAAGTAAGTATCACTGAGTTGTTGAGAATAAGATTTATCAGATTTCATGTGACGAATACCTGAAAATATTTAGGTCACACTACACTGACGCTGATAACATTTAGGCTATCCCCTTAGAGTTGCATGACCATCATTGTGCTCTTAGGTAGAGAAGGAAGAGGCAGACCCAGGGGAATCGCTGTGAATTATTACAGTCGTGTAAGGTTGAAGGTTTTGTCAGAGAGCCAGGGCAGAGGGCCTGGTGGAGAGAGGTGGGAGAGCAGGGAAGGATAAGTAAACAAGTTGTGTGAAACGCTTTAAACCTGTTTAGAAGCTTTTGGCACTCATCCTCTTTCAGGAGAAGGAAGCAAGTGCCATATGCCTTGCTTTCTAACTTTAAAGGTACCCAAGGCCATATTTGTAAGGCAGTTCATGTGGATAAATGTGAAGGAGCAGTTGAGAGAAGGGAAGAAGGTAGGGAGGAAGAAAATAAGTCTGTATGTCCCATACACTATTTCCCTTAGAACACTTTTTGGGGGGTCATTTATGCAATGGGGAGGTAGACATCAGCCTAGTTTATGCCAAATCATTATAAAACTTGAATTTAGAGGCACCCATATTAACGAAGTTTTCTTGAATTTATACAGTGTCAGAGATCCCATCTCACTGTATCCTAACAGACCGACCTCACAGGGACCTTTCAGCTCTCCCAGAACATGATGTGAAATGACAGGTGTACATCCTGGGTTGGGAGAAAATATTATGATGTTGGCAGCTATTTCCTGGCTTTCATCTCATTTTGTGCTTTTTGCCTCTCTTTAAAATGCATTGGTGCACCTGTGCAAAAGCTCTGTGGAGACAATGATGATGCTTGTTGGAGTGTATAGATAAGATGCCTTTTCAGGAAAATTAATAACCTCTATTTTGATTTGGATGATGCTCTTACAAGGTAATTGACAGCGAGATGCTTTAAAATGTGAACCACAATATCACATTCATACCATTATCCATGTCCCCGCTGTTACTGACTCTCGATTCTGAGTGACAGGTTGGCCCTATTCTTTTTGTTCCTACCATTGCTGCAGAATCTGTGAAGAGGGCTTTCAACTTGAAGTAGTAGCCATAAAAAAATTTTGAAGTAAGACTCCTTCTGGGTTGATGGAGATGGCAGTGTTG
Organism: Vespertilio murinus; assembly: GCA_963924515.1. Taxonomy (NCBI): domain Eukaryota; kingdom Metazoa; phylum Chordata; class Mammalia; order Chiroptera; family Vespertilionidae; genus Vespertilio; species Vespertilio murinus. The sequence continues at coordinate 20,011,165 of OZ004715.1, read as the reverse complement.
TGCCAGAAAATAAGGCTCATGTATGAGGTTTCTTCATTAGTCATAAACAATGGAATACATTTATTGTGTCACATTCTGGGGGGCCCTATATCCACCCTAGACAGGAGGATGTAAGATAGAGGGAACCAGGTTCCAGAGAAGGTAATTGACTTCTGTATGGTGGCCTCATGGCTCGTTAATGTGGGAGCTATGGTTGGATCCCAGGTCTCATGGAGTCTGGTGATGAAGTGTTGAAATGGAGTTGCTGTAACATAGATATTAAGAGAGATGAATGAAAGGAACCCAGAGATGAGTCAGATGAACAGAGAAAATTGTGGCTTTAAAACCTTTAGAAGGATGGGGGGAACAGATATTTCATTCATGCTTTATATAGTAGACACACATCATATACGCATTTATTGCATGTGAATTCAACCACACTTTAAGAAAACTACAACAGCTATAATAAAATAGGGTGTGTATGTGTGTACGTCAGGTGACTCCTAAATACAACCAACTGCTTCATCTGGTGTTCTACTAGAGAAAAAATGATAGATTCCAAGGCAGGTTGGACACATCAGCTGCGTTGGTTAGAACTTGTGAGATCTGATACTGTAAAATATTAAGGCTATTTCTGACTGTTGTTCTGTCTTATACACAAGATCAATGCCCACGTAAGATGGAAATTTACAGTACTGAGGCTTTTTTCTGATCAAAAGAAAAATTTCTGTGAATCAATTAATAGTGTACTTTCTAAGCAAAAACTTTTTCCTAATTTTTCAAATGTTTCTGCCCAGGAATCCTTTTCAACATGAAATCTAGTAGTACAAGTTTTTATATACTTTTAAAATATGTATTTTAAAATACAGGTGTGGGCAAACGTATGTGTACAGCTGTAGGCAAAGCACAGAGTTTATTCTTTGGACTTAATAAAGGTATTGTAATAATCATTACCTGTATGTGTTTTTCCATACAAACAACTATATACCTACTTTGGCCAACCCCTGTATATAAAAACATTTCAAAACATGAGCCTTAGGCTTCAACTTGAGTCTATTAAAGACGTTTCTCATGGTTCTCTTGCTCAAAAAATAGAATTGAACATAATTGCTTTTTTAAAATATGCTCTTGAAATGAAACACAACATAATGTATAATACACAAGCAAAAGTGTAGAATGGATGAGTTTTCAAAAACTGAACACTCCTATGTGAACAACATGAAGACCATTAAAAAACAAAAAGTTGACCAGCATCCCAGAATTCCCTGAGATGTATCCCCTTCGAAACATACTATGCTAATGCTAACCACTCACCTGACTTCTAACACCATCAATTAGTTTTGCCTCTCTTTATATTACTAGTATATGTGAGTGTATTCATATTGCATTCCACTCATTTGTGTCCAGATGCTTTCGTTCAACATTTTCTTCTTGATATTTCTCCATTGTCAGTTTTTACACATTGTCCATTCACATTATTCTGTATAATGTTGTGTTGTGATAATATATCTTAATACTTCCAAAGTGTTCTACAGTATGTACTGATTTTCTACCAGCCAGAAAAATAGGACAGTTTAAGTGACTACACATTTGACCCCAAACTTGGTATTTTCCATCTTTTTTTATTTTAGTGTTTCTGTTGAGCAATCATTGATTTTTTTTTAAAATCGACTAAATAAATCTCTAGCAAACTCATACCAAACATGGTCTTTATTGATGGACCAGTGTGTGATGGGGGAGGGAAGGGGCAATGCTTCATTAAGTAGAATTCTTCACCATCAACACATTCCAAGAAGAAATACAATTTGAATGACATAAGCAGAAATGTCTCAGCACAGACAAGTGCTTTTGTTTAAAATGCGGCCTTATTTTTCAGAGAATGCATTTCATTTAGGAATGAAGAGATATGCATATGGGCTAGACATTTATGGAATCTGAAAACTGACATTTTTAAGATATTGAGGGGGGTGGAATTGTGGGACAAAAGAAAACAGTAAAAACTTTATTAACTGTAGCACTAATTTTTGAGATTTTCGTAGAAAAGCCATACAAAGCAGTGGTTGATCTGAATTTTTATTACTGTTGCAGGGTCTCCATTTTGGTGCCTATTGGATATTGTTCCCATAAAGAATGAGAAAGGAGATGTGGTACTTTTTCTGGCATCCTTCAAAGATATAACAGATACAAAAGTGAAGATTACTCCAGAAGATAAAAAAGAAGGTTTGTACTGTTTTCAGAAAACATTGACAGATGGGGCAACATTTTGAAATTGTTTATTCAAACACTCTGAAAGAAAGTCTCTTTAAATAACAGCAACTTATGAATATTCATAACCTAAATGATCAGTATTTGGTACCTATTCCAAAATCATAGAGACTCATAGCAATTTACATTCTCTTTTTTTGTACTAAAAACTCAATTGACAAGAATCAAAAGTGCATATCCCTACATAAATAGGATGAAGAGAGGAAAATAATTTATCAAAATAAGATTTTTACCAGTTTGTTTTATTAGGGGGAAAATGAATTGATAGTGACAAGTGAAGTTAAAATGATGTAATTAAAAATGCATCTCTCCAATTCACCTACATTGTAGCAGCTCAATACTTAGATGTGCAAATTTCATTTTAGGTACAAAATTAAGAACTCAAATTTAGTGCTTTTTGGAGGGTAGAATGTTGCAAAGAAATGTGTATCTATATTTGGTAGTATATGACCATATAATAATTTGTTTTATTTGGGAACAAGCTTCTCAGTGATCCTTGAAGGATTCTAAGACTTTGTGGCTTACCTTATATTTCCTGTCTATAGTTAACTAGAAGCAAACTGCATTTTATGTCAAAATGAAAAAGAGTAATACTGAAAAAATGCTGCTATTGTTTTGTGTAACCAGGAGTAGAGTGAGATAATTTGGTGGCCAGAGAAAAGCAGTTACCACTGTAGGGCTTTCCGATGTTGTAAGTTATTTGTTAGCAAAAGCAATTTGACCGTTCAAAAGCTGTATCTTGTCAAGAATGGGCTCTTTTACTCCAGCCTTTTTGGAAAATGTGTGGTAGTGTTTTAATATATTTTCTCTCAAAATGACAATACAAATGGAGAACAGTCATGGTTTGCCCCTCCCCCCTTCCTATTATTTGAAATGGTGGCAAATACGCGACTTTTCCCCTGTGTATCTGCATGACTGAACACTGTGGCATGTTTTACAGACTTAAGGGAAGAGCTATCTTACAATTAAAGTCACTTGGAGATAAGAGCAAGTGTAATGGCCATCCAATGAGAGGAAAGTGTGGACCTCCCTATGTGTAGTTTTGTTTTTACTGTTTTCTTTGATATTTGAGAATACCAAAGATCAGTATGTACTGTTTTTATTCACACTTCTGACTCCAAATGTGTGGGGGTTTTCCATGCCCATTCTGCAGCTCCCTGGACACCTACTGAATGTCCTGTAATTTAATTTAGCTCTGACACTAAGTACCCAGCGTTAGTGTCAGATTCTTCAGGTTTAAGGGCTCCTTACCACACTTCAGATGCTAATCACAGTATTGGGTGCCATAAACTTTTGTCCAACTTGACTCAAAGTTGGGGATTCTCACTTGAATAATTTTCTGGAACATATAACAGAACTCAAGGAAACACTTTACTTATATTATTACAAACTAGAGGACTGGTGCATGAAATTCGTGCACTTGGGGGGGGGGGAGGTCCCTCAGCCCAGCCTGCACCCTCTCGCAGTCTAGGAGCCCTAAGGGGCTCCCTGTGGTCCTAAGCCATCAGTTAGACATCCTTAGCATTGCTGCGGAGATGGGAGAAGCTCCTGCCACCAGCTGCTGCACTCACTAACTGTGAGCCCAGCTCAGGCATTCTGGCTGAGCAGTGCTCCCCTGTGGGAGTGCACTGACCAGCAGGGGGAAGTTCCTGCATGGATTGTCTGCCCCCTCGTGGTCAGTGTACATCATAGCGACTGGTCATTCCACCATTTTGTAGACTTGCATATTAGCCTTTTATTATATAGGATAATACAACTCAGGGACAGCCAAATGGAAGAGGTGCATAGGGCAAGATATGGGTCAGAGTGTTGAAGGGTTGCCATGCTCTTTCAGGGTTTGCCAGAACATATTTTTTTCTGTTGCTACCTTATTATAAATATCTCACAAAAGTATGTAGTATTTCTATAGAGGTAAAGCAACTACTGCAAGCCAGCATGATTATGAAATTATCATTAAAAAATAGTGAGGTATATAGTTCTCTTTTCTTACCTACACTTAATAGAGGAAAATATCTAAAAATTCACAAATTGATGGCATGTATAGCAGGAAAGGCAGCCTCATGCGTGATATTTTTAGAACTTTAAGATAGTGTTTGAAAATCATTAAAATGTCACCAAATAACTGGAGCAGCGTTGTATCATAGACCTAGGAAACTCTGAACTGGCTTGACCCAGGATTGCTCCTCATATCAGTGTTATCTCTGAAGTTCAGCTAAGTTGTAAAAATAAGGCTGTGTTAATTAAATCAATTCCCTTCTTTTAAGAGATGTAAGTAGTATACACTTCCATTTTTAAAAATACTTCAAATCATTAATATCTACATTATCGAGTTTTTGTTTGAAATGAGAAAAAAAAACATTTTATAGGAAAGGCTAACAAGGTATGTACTCAGTTTCACATCTCAATTTTCCAGTCTTTTGTCACCGCAGTTCCTTCATCATGTTAATTTCATTTTTTATTTAAGCCATTTCAAGTATAATAATGTGCTATGCTTTTTCCAGACACAGGACCCAGTGCAATTATTTTGTTTATTTCTTGCAGGGTGTCCCAGATTTGGTTTGAAATGAGGGCTGACACTGGGTTATTCATTATGTGGCACCATCATCCGTTATGCCAGAACTGGGGAATTCCAATTCCAATTTCTAAAAAGTGGGCATTTTTCTAGTACATTTGTCTTGACAAGGTAGGGGTTGCTGTAGGAAGCTTTTCATGCTATCATCAGTGGTCATACAAATCAGGATTCAAATGCAATGGGTGTCTATTTTGCAATCTGACTTTTGGCAGGCAGCCGCAGATTACTATTAAGTACACTGACAATAGTTTACTTTTTTTTATTAAATCTGCCCTTTTCTACTACTAAATAGCTCCAGAAGAAATAATAACAGTGTACTAAATAATGATATATGAATTGCATTTACCTGTAAGAACCTGAGCACCGAACATAAGCGTAAACAATCAGGACTTATTTCTCTCATATGTTGAAGAGTCTGGAGCTAAGCAGCCCATGGCTAGAAAAGCAACAGCAATACTTACGGGCACTCAGACTCTTGGCCTTTCTGCTCTGCTGTTCTTAACATGCTACTTGCCATCTTCATCCTTGTCACCTTGTGGTTGGAAGGTGCCTGCTGCACCTTTAGAACTTACTGCTGTTGCATAGACAGGAAGAGTGAAGGACAAAGGGCAAGGGCTCCTCCCTACGAGGCTTTGTCTTTGAATGGAGGAAGGCAATGTCCTTCCTTCTGCATCCCCCTCCTGCCAGCGATTTCCATCAATGTGTCATTGATTTTGACTGTGCCACATGGTCATGGCCATCTCTAGCGGCAATAAAGGCTATGAAATCAAGGGGTTTGGTCTACTTCTTACCCTTAAAGTAGGAATAGCCAAAGAGAAAGGGCTTGCAAGTGAGGTTAGATCAGAGTGACTAGCATTTATTGATTATTTTCTATAAGCCACATGGATAACCCAACGTCCTACAATGTAGAAGAGTGAGACTTATGAGAGTAGGTAGAATGCCCAAAGCCTCAGTGCTATGAAGCGGTAGAGACAGGATTGAAACCCAGGACTGTCTGGTCTAAGAGCTCATATCTTTTCCCCGTGCCAAGGAGCCTCCTATGACAACAAATGAGAGGAAATTGGAAATGAGGTGGAAAGAAGCCTGGGCTTGTCTCAGTTCCTTCCACAAACTCCTACCGATGATTGCTGTTGAAAATGAATACTCCTGCCCCAGTTTGTTTTCCATGCTCATTTCTTATTTAAAGTTCTGAGTATTCAAAGTGGAGTCCAAGAGAGGACCTGGTGTATTGGCGTCACCTGGGAGCTCATTAGAAATGCAGAATCTCAGGCCCTGCTTGAGATCTCTGAACTAGCACCTGCACTTTCACAAGATCCCCAGCTGATTCACAGGCACATCAACGTTTGAGAAGCCTAGTGCACATTCATCCTTTAGAAAGGCCTTCTCTGACCATATGGTCAGAAGTTACACACTTCCCCTTTCTATCACATCTCCTCCTTCATAGCATTTATGGTTATCAGTGACAATCTGTTGCCGAAAGTTTATTTTGAAATTGTTCTCCACTCCATAAAAATGGAAGCTTTATCAGAATATAGGCTTTTCTTGTTTAGGATCACAAATACAACATGTAAAGAGTGTTCCAATAGTAAGAAATAAATAATTTGATTGTTGGATGGATAAATGAATGAATAAATGATGTCCAATTTAGGTAATTTGACTATTTGGAGATGGAACACAGTAACATTCTTGCTTCTTCTTAATTATCAACACTGTGTGTCTTGCCTGATTAATATATTGTTTGGTGGTGTTATGCTTAATTTAAGTGAAAGACAATTTGACATGTATTTACCCAAATCAGTTCCCTCTCAAAATGTGTTGGTACTGAGCAATGTTCCATGCTGTTGGTGCTGAGTAGCCCTTTCACTTCAAGTAGGATCTCTGCTGTTTGTTAATTTTTTGTTCTTGTTGACTCTGGGTTTGCCTTTCAGTTTCTGAGAATCTCAATTTGGTCACATTATTTCAGACAACTGAAGTTGTTTTAAAAAAAAACTATATATTCTCCAAAAGGGTAGGCATTAAGCCACTGATCGGATACTAATTAGGTCTGACATGATTATATGTACTTTGAATATTTTAATTTTCAATGTGGAACATAGTAATAATGTCCCTTTCACTTACTGAAATATCCTGCCTGATTTTTTGTTGTTGTTTGCATAATGAAAGGACACTTGCAAAAATTCTGATAGTATCAGCCTGAAGAAAGAACTATTATAAAAATTGATACTTTTTCGGAGGATATAGGTTTTGGTTTCAAGGCGATCTATACCAACACTTATCAAATCCTATATGATAAAAGGGTAATATCCAAATCGACTGAACCACTGGACAACTGGTCGCTATGATGTGCCCTGACCACCAGGGGGCAGATGCTCAACGCAGTGTCCTCCCAGAGGGGGAATGCTGCTCAGCCAGAAGCCGGGCTCATAGCTCACAACTGACAAATGCAGTGGTGGTGGTGGTGGTGGTGGGAGCCTCTCCGGCCTCTGTGGCAACACTAAGGATGCCCGACTAACCACTTAGGCCTGCTCTCTTTGGGCTCCCAAACTGTGAGAGGGTGCAAGCTGGGCTGAGGGACACCCTTCCCACCCCCGAATGCATGAACCTCATGCATTGGGCCTCTAGTGTGTGATAAAATTTAAAATGAAGAGCTGAGACAGATCCTTAAAGTGATTGAAGAAAATTTAATCACGTCTGTATTTTATTATATTACCTATATTTAAAAGCCCAAAGGTTGTGGGTTTGTTTATCTTTTAACATATTCACCAATATCATTGTCTCCTAGAATCTTCTTAAGGCAAATAGTATAAGCTGGGGATCATAAGGTCAGTTGCCTTTAGAGACTGAGGGGCAATGTGATGAGTGAGATGCAGTGATCTTCCGTGGTGAGGACTTGAGGCCTAATACACATGGACTACTTCACCAAGTCAGTCCATTTTAAAGAAAAGGTTTCAGTATTCTGTAGTCAATCAAAATATATCTATGGACTAAATTTCTTCTATTCATCAGTAGCTTATGATTACTGGACAAAACTTTATTGAAGTAATATTCATCTACTTTTTATTTTAAAAGTTTCTAATTTTATTATTTTGAGAATGGACATATGATTTTAACACTTTTTGGTGAGTTTAACATCTAACAACTTATGTATAATTGAATGACCAGTTACCGTATTTGCCGGCATATAAGACGATCTTTTGGCTCTGAAAAATATGCCTCCAAGTGGGGGGTAGTCTTATACGACGAGTATATAACAAACTCTGTATTTTTAGTGGAAATGTTAGGGGGTCGTCTTATACACCCAGTCGTCTTATACGCCGGCAAATACGTATTTTTCAGGGCCAAAAGATCGTCTTATACACCGGCAAATACGGTACTTAACGCACCAGATAAATGTGTATTCAGACGATGAATAACTTCAGTCTGAGAGTTTTAAAAGCCACATAACTTGACTCCCTGGTTGGAAATACATTCATAGTGAAATTCTCCTTATCCATCAAGAATTCATCTACATGTCGGTATGAGGGAATGTTCTCAGTTTAGGGATTGTCACTGCCATGCTGTTGTCATGAATGATGGTAGCATCACCGGGACAGGCTGGAAACCATGGACAGAAAAGTCTGCACGTGCCTGAGTCTTGGGCTTCAGCATCTTGTAGAGAGGCATGCTTGGGACTGGCAGGAGGACATCATGGTTTTGTGTTTCAGTGAATGGTAGAGGGGTGGTGTTTCCCCTTTTGCTAGAGGCCCGATGCATGAAAATTCATGCAAGACTAGGCCTGCCTTCCTTTCCCCGGCTGCCTGCACTGGCTTCCCTCTGGTACCTGGGTTTCCCTCCTCCAGCTGCTGGCAGGTGCCTGAGACCCTGCCAGGCTTCCCTGGCGCCATGCCTGCAGGTGCCCTGGACCTGGGCTGGCTTCCCTCCGGCCCCGGGCTTTGTGAGGAAGGACGTCTGGAATGACTTCCAGTCTAATTAGCATATTATCCCTTTAATTATAGTTACCATTTTTCCTTTAAGCTCTATTATTATAGATATGGGTTAATGTGGAATGGATTTGCCAGTGTGAGGAAAATAGACTGTTGAGTGCCAAGAGCACAAGTCCCAGTGATTTTGAGAACTGCTCATTACTGAGTGATTTCTTGAGGTAGAATCTACTTCTGTCCAAGATGCTGTGATGATTGCTGGAAGGGTAACAAGGGGGTTAGAATATGACACAAACTTGCTTGATAAAGCAGCAGCAGGGTGGGGGAGGATTGGCTCTGATTTTGAAAGAAGTTCTACTGTGGGTAAGATGCTATCAGAGAGCACCGCGTGCTACAGAAAAAAATTGTAAAAGGAAGAATCCGTTGATGCCACATGCTCCATTGTTGACCATTTTAAGAAATTGGCCACTTGAGCAATCACCACCCTGATCAGTCAGCAGCTGTCAACACCTTTCACTAGCAAGACCCTTCACCAGCAAAAAGGTAAGGGAACACGAAAGGCTCAGATAATGCTTAACATTTTTAGCAGTAAAATATATATTTTTTTAATTTTTAGACATAGTGCTATTGCACACTTAGACTATAGTAACTATAACTTTCATATGCACTGGGAAACTGAAAAATTCAAGTGAATCTCTTTATTACTATATTCACTTTATTTCACTGGTCACTAACTAAAGCTGCAATATCTCCTGTAGGCGCAAAAATTCTAAACAAAAAAAGTATTTATTAATTTAATCCTCTCAACAACCCTGTGGTGTAGGCAATACTATCATCAATGTTTTCAAAAGTTAAGTAACATGCATGCCCAGGGTTACAAAACTAGTAAGTAGCAGTCAGGACTTGAGCTCAAGCCTTGTTTAGCTTCAGTTTGATCTTCTTTGATTCTTTAATCACATTATAAAGGAATATATCCACAATACCAGGTTGTGATGAAAATATAAATTGTGCCAATTTGTATCCATTATAAAAAATGTTACCTGGTCATTGATTTTAAAAATATGGGGGGGGAAACAGGAACATATAGAAAAAAAATGAATGAGGAAATGCAGCATTTCAAGGATCACTTTGGGAAAAAATATCTTTCTCACATCCATTCATCTATTTCCATCCATTCTTTTCCTATGTCAGTTTCAGTTTATTAGGCAATGGGTTTATCCTATAATAAACCTCACTTCTGGGAATTCTTATATAAAACTTTATTTCTTTTTTTGTTGAAATTAAAGACCATTTTATTATGCTTGGATCCTTTAAGAAAGAAGAAAACTAACATTGAATGTCCTGCTGTCGATAAAATACTTTGACCCACCAATTACCCCCATTAACTTTTCTTAGAAAAGGCACTTTAAAAGTTGAAACTGGGTAAGTATTGCTGTACTGTATATGCTTTAGGGACATTAGAAAGCCATCTAGTTTTTCTCTTCTGAATAAACTTTATTGTCTTCTGCTTAGGCTCTCCTTACCCTCAGCCCTTTAATCATAGTTACCATTTTCCTTTAAGCCCTCTTGAAGACCTTCTACTCCTTTGAGTCTAGACTGGCACATGCTAATGCGTATTATATCTCATCACTTCCTGAATATAATGGCAGGATAGCTTTTACATGCCTGCATCTTATGTATTTTAACCCCATCAGGATGGCTGTTAAAAATAATTGTGACACTCATTCAAGTCATAAGCCTATCATGATCCTTGAGATAATAGGTATTATCCATACTTAGTCACTTATATCAATCTTGTCCTTGCAAACCTGTAAGAACTCCTTTCATACGGATAGTTTCCCATCACCTACTCCCTTAAGAATCAAATTTCAAGATATATAATCCCTTTCTTACTCATTCTTCTTTCCTGAATTAATGCAATCAGAAAGTTTTCATGATGAATATTTCTATTTGCTATACAGTATAGCCTGCAAATCAAAATGTCAGAAGTTCTCAATGCAGGGTGAAGTGTACATCAAGACACTGAAAGATTAAATGCATATATTTCTAAAATATCACTAAAACAACAGTAAAGTCCAGCTGATGTGGCCCAGTGGTTGAGGGTCAACCCATGAATCAGGTGGTCACGGTTCCATTCCCACTCAGGGCACATGCCTGAGTTGTGAGTTGCGGGCTCCGTCCCCAGTAGAGAATATGCAGAAGCCAGCCAATTTATGATTCTCTCAACCACTTCTCTCTCCTTGTCCTCCTCTCTCTCCTCCTTCTCCCTCTTTTTCTCCCCCTCCCTTTCCCCTAATCCCTTCCTCTTTGAAATCAATAAAAATATATTTAAAATAAAATAAAAAATCTTAGTGGGAAAAAATTTTTGGAGGTGTTCCATAAAGTCAGAAAGCACAAAGTCATAGGTGTACTGTTCCTTTATTGCATTCACTTGCTCAGAAAGAGTCACCAAACATCTAGGGATACCAATAAAAAAAAGAAAAATTCTTTCCTTTACATAAGCCACTAATGGGGAGTGACACAAATAACTAAAATGCATTATTCGGTATAGTAAAGCGGAGCTGTAGAAAAGGGTTTGAGCAAGTGATGTGATTATTTCTGAGTAGGAATGGAAGAGAGTGGGAGTGAGGAAAGGTTCCTCAAAGGATATAAGAAGGAAAATATTTGGATAGGATGGTATAACATAAACCAAAAATCAGATTCTTATAACAAGCTATTGGGACCACTGAGCATAATAGTTGATACAGACACTATGGAAATCTGACATCAAAGTCACTCTATATAGAGATGGAATATGGTAATTTGCTTTGACATGGTGCTCAGTTTGTTGGTAGGTTAAGTGTCTCCCTTCACCCACTGTTTCTGTGATTTTGGGGGGCCTTTATTGCTTTAAGTAGCTTTCTTGATCTTCTATATTTAAGAACCTCCTGGGAGAATGGGAATTCCATGCCCACAATATGTATAAAATATGTGTAAGACAGGTCTATATCTTTGTTTTCTAGCTCCTCGCACAGTGTTTGCCATATGGTAAGCATGTCTTTTAAAAAACACACATTTTGACCAAAACCGGTTTGGCTCAGTGGATAGAGCATTGGCCTGTGGACTGAAAGGTCCCTGGTTCGATTCTGATCATGTACCTTGGTTTTGGGCACATCCCCAGTATGGGGGGGGATGCAGCGGGTCGATGTTTCTCTCTTATTGATGTTTCTAACTCTCTATCCCTCTCTCTTCCTCTCTGTAAAAATCAATGAAATATATTTTTCAAAAACACATTTTAGAATGCATGGATATATATGAACAATGGATGTATTTATTATCAAAGCATAACAGGATGAGAGAATTTTCGTTGTATTTAATTTTTACCTAAGTAAAATTCCAGTGTTTCTCTACATAAATGACTATTCTAAAACTACTTAATTATATCACTGATTTGTTAGCAGATTTTGACTGCTTGTTCAAGAATAAAGCTTTCTTTAACATAAAGCAACTTACCAGAATAATTACTACCACCTTGGTGCAGATTTCTTACCTTCTAGAAAGTATTGCCAAATCCTATCCACGGATGGATATAAAATATCAATAAAAATAATGCGATTTTCTATTTGTGTTATTTATAGGTTTTCATAACTTAGGAATCATAACAGCATTGCTTTTATGCAGTCTCTAAGGAGAGACTATGAAAAAGGGGTTATCGGGTGTAAGGTAAGAAGCTTTTGAAATGAGAACAATAATCCTTAGATCATCGCATCCATATTGGTAAAATAGACTGCTGTTCTTGAGTTCAAGGGGGTCAGTTGTTAGAATCTGTTTCTTAATAAGAGTAATTTTATGAATATGTCATAAAAACCACATGGGGATGCCTCCATATAAAACTATTTTTAATTAATGGCTTAAATAAAACAGGAAATGTATCACTGTTTTATAGTCAAGGATCCATAATCCCAAACTGTGAAAAATAGACTTTTTAAAATTGCATTTTAGGAGGAACACAGACTTACTCATACCCAGAATTTTTAGAAAAAAATTCTGGCACTTGAGACCTTGTTATAATTTTCCTCTTCACTGCGGTCAAATTGGTTGGTCTACTATGACTTTTGCTCTTTTGCATCATCACACTTGGGCATGGGTTGTTTCCTCTTAGAATGCCATCTCTTCCCCACTCTGCACCACAATTACCCACTTCTCACTGTTAGTGCAGGTCCACAATTTACCCCACCAATGATCTCTTTATAAATGTTCTCTCCTGCCTTTGATGTGTTGTAATCCTTACCATCTTTGCCTCTGTTAGATATGAGAGGCAAATCTATGGCATAGATACATCTACAGCATAAAAAAGAATCTAATTACTTTATCTCTATCCCCTCAACTTTTCTTATTTCTTTTCTCTCTTCAGAACAAAAGGAAACAGGGCTATGTGACTGGTTTGCTATCGAAGATTTCATACTATGAAATAGTATATTATAATTGACTTAGAAATGGGAACCTTGGCAAGTTGTATAAACTTGGGTAGACCTTTACTCTCTCAGGCTTGGCTTAAATTATTTCATACATATTCTGAATTTACTAGATTATGTCTCTTCTCCTTGGCATTGACCTTATTATAAGAATGGAAACTGACTATGACATGTTTTTGCACAATTAGTCACATCACGAAAATCTTCCTGATGTCATCAATAGCTAATCAGAGCTACTCGTCATGTGATATTAGTAAATACTAGAGGCCCAATGCATGAAATTCATGCAAGGGGTTTGGCGCCCACCTCTGTGGCTGCTGTCTCTGCCTCGGTCCACCATGGCTTCATCTGGAGGTCTTCTGGGAGGATGTCCAGAAAGATGTCTGGTCTGATTAGCATATTATATTCTAGATAAAGTCTAGATGGGAAATATATAAATATGGCACTTATGAGTATCAGGATAATCAGAATTATTTCTCCTTAATTTTAATGCAACATTAAAAGTATCTCAGAGAGTTTGCTCCTTCACGGCTTTTATGGGCCATAAATTGAAACTATAGAATAACTGCACAAGTTCCTTTCAGCCCTCCCCACCCCAATGAAAATACACAAGGCCATTGTCTGGAATAATCCTTGTATAATGCCTTGTAGAGTCAAGATGGGACCTCTTTTCTCTTGTTCCGGATGCCTGTGTTTTTTTAATTGGATGAGTTTAGTGTCCAGGTTTTCCTGAAGGTGCTTTTTCTCTAAAACTGCCCTCAGCTACTTGGGCTTCATGAGAACATGCTGGCCTGTGAGCTGTTCTAGAAGTCCAGAAATATAAGTGGGTGCCTTCGATGGAGAATATGTAGGTAGTTAAGGTCTTTTCACTATAGGTCATGCTAAGTGGTGGGTGAATTCTCCTGCCAAGACATGCCATCAGAAAAGGTTTGAGGATTGTTTATAGTTGTCTGAGGACAGCTTTTCTCTAATTCATAATTTTACCCAGGGCAGGTCAGCTTGCTATATTTGTGATTTAACTTACAGGTTCAAGGTCCATCTCTGCCAGGAGCTAGCAGTATGACCTGGGGCCGGGCATTTTGCCTCTCCCAATTGCAACTTCTCCAGCTGCAATATAAAATAATTAGACTAGGTGATTTCTAAGGCTTCTTTTATTGCAAAGATGTTTATTTCCATAGTCATCCTACATGACAAGAAGGTGTATAGTATGCTGGGTCACAATCTAGGTAAAATTGAGAATTGAAGGCCCTATTTTCCAAATCTTCCATCTGAGCTCACCAGAGGAAGAGAATACTCAGTGTATTTGTCACATGCACGATTACCAACCAGAAAGAAAAAAAGTCCTGTTATGGCCTAAGGTTTTGAAATTGAAGTGCACACTCTTTTTTTCTGATGCTGCCACGGATTCAATTGGGAAAACCTAGTAAATACGTTTTCTATGGTTAAGTAAAAAAGAGCTTAGGGAATGTCATGTATAGCATTGTAGATGGTCATGTGAAATTTCCAAAGGTCCGTGGGTAACTTTGGGTCCTATTTGAGGAGGAGAAAGACAAAAGTAGACATTAGTATCCATGCTGAAGTTAGAGAGAATTTGCATTTCAATGCCAGTCCTTAAATGGTCTGATTCTTATAAACCTTACATTTTATGGAGTTTGATGTTACATAATGGTGAAATGAATAGAATTGGGGAGTATTTGAACTTCAAATGTACTTGCTGGTGCACCTTTTTTTTTTTTTATTAACCACCTATATTCAAAAACGTAGGATCAACTATATAAAGTTTAAGTTTTAAAAGTTTTTATAAAGCTGGGTCATTATACTTTCTTCTTTTCTAGCAAGTTAACTCTCAAATAAGAATATATTTGGGAGAATGGTTAGTTCAGATTTTCATTCTAAGTTGCTCTTTCTCATTTGATCTAGAAGGGAGCAGCAGCAAACTTTTTCTGAAAAGATCTGATAATGAATATTTTAGGCTTTGTGGGCCACATAGTCTCTATAAACTTAATTCTTCCTCCATAACAGAAAAGTAGTCATAGCTAATATGTAAACAAATGGATGTAGCCGTGTTCCAATAAAACTTTATTTATAAAAACAGATAGATGACTAGTTGGTGGGCCAAAATTTGCAGATTCCTGAGCTACTTAATTAATTAACAAGTGATCCCATCCTCAACCCATTTCAATTCTAGATGGTTTTATATGGAAAATAATATTATTTATGGTTCTTCTAATTACTAGACATGATTCCCTGGGAAGTCTCATTGACATGGGTCATTATATTTAGTATTCATCATGTGTTAACAAAGAGCTAATCAGGTTGTTATTGTGTTTTGTGTCTTTGGTAGTCCTTTAATTATCAGGTCATATAAAATTTCATAACCTTAAGAAATGTAAGTTATATTAGGACTCAGATCCATGGGACCATGCTTCTAGTCTAGAGGAGAGGGAGGGAAGAAAGGAGTTTCTTTATAGCATGGTCTAGAAGTGCTCATGTTCTAGAATCATAACATACATGGCACAGAATTATGCACTGTTAAAACAGGGGAGTAAGGTGTCAATACCAGAAATAATAAAGAAAATGTTGGCTTAATTTCTGATTTAAGAGATTAAGATAGGGAGAGTCAGATCTATGCAAGGAAGTTCAAGGACATCCTAGAGTCAAATGGGCAGAGTATTAGGAACCCAGCAATCTGCTGGATCATGAGAAATGGAAAGCTTGCACTCTCTGTGATGGTTCTACAGACCTTTGTCAGCTTCTTTCTTATCCAAGACTTTCCTTTAATTAACTGAGGGATTTTTCCCACTCTTGTCTCATAAATCATATAAGCACTTAGGCCAGCCATGGGCAAACTACAGCCCGAGGACCAGAACCGGCCCGTTCGGCTGTTCTATCCGGCCCACGGATCTGAAAGAGCAGAGGGTTCTCTTGCTCTCCCCTCCGCTCCTTCACCAGCAGCCCAAGATGAGAGTGCCAGCATGGTCAGGTTGCTTTTGTTTCGGCCCTCTGGTCCAGTTTAAAAACCCATTGTGGCCCTTGAGTCAAAAAGTTTGCCCACCCCTGACTTTGGCAATTGCTGGCACTTAACAAACTCATGGTTAATTAGAGGCAGAACCATAAAATGTTGATGTACACAGATCATTTGGAAATCTATTTTGGAAAGTAAAAAATCTATATATATGTGTTAATCTATTGGCAGTTTGCCACTATGCTAACCCATCTGGAATGAGTTACTATGCCCCCAAAATAATTTTCTCGTACACTTAAAATATGTCCCCTGACTTACATGAGATGCATTTATAATCTTAATTTAATTAGGAAATCATAGCATCACAGCTAGAGACCCAGGACCTTTTATCTTAGATTTTATTGAAATTATTATAGTCATCAATTGGACTCGAGTGAGATGCTATCATTTTTCAATTAAGAAAAAAATAAGAATATCTTATAGTTTGCCATTATGTACTAGTATATGTGAATTTCTACAAAACAAAATTTCTAAAGTTGTCAGAGTCCCAGATCATTATTTGGTGAGTTGATGAGCATGACTGGAGAAACAAGTTCCAGTTGAGAGTTGACTGTCCCTGAATTAAATACTTAATGTCACCCTGATTATTAATGCCTGACCCAAAGATGTAAAATAAATCATGTATTGATTTTTACAGTCATTTGACTTCCATGTAAGTTTATTTCCTTATTTTGAGAAGAAAAAAAAACTAAAAAAAAAAAAACATTTAGTAGTTCATCTTTTGTATATGATTGGTTGCATCATTTTATGATTGAATTATATGAAAAAGTTAAGAGTTCTTTTAAAATCACCATGTAAGCGGTTTTATCAAACTTGGCATTATTGACATTTTGGGGTCTGATAATTCTTTGTTAGGGAGGGATGTTCTGTGTATTGGAGGATTTTAGCAGCAGCCCTGGTCTCTACCCACTAGATGCCAGAAACACCCACATCCCAGTTTTGAGAACCCAAAATGTTTCTAGACATTGGTGAAATCTCCCCTGGTTGAGTGGCATTGGTATAAAACAGCTGAGCCATTACCCTATAACATATAGCATTAAAAAACAGAAGGGGGATTATATTAATAATGTTTCAGTAGTAGTCGAATTTTGGTGTTGAGGTGAATAAATCTGTGTTATTCGGCATTTGTGAGTGGTATATTATTATGCAAAACTTTTTAAGGAAGCCCATTATTTAGACAAAGAACAGCCTTCCACAAAGGGCTCTCTCTCTCTGTCCCTCCACGCTTACATATATATCGTGTTATCAATAAGAGGATTGTATTAGAAGACTCCGCCCTTCAGTGGGAGATTGTGTGCAGAGTTGCCTTGATGGAGTTATATCTAAGAATAGAAAGTGAGTTGGACTTTATATCAGGATGTCCATGAACTAGCTGGATCACCTTCAAACCTCCCAGCACACCTTTTGTCCGGATAAATCAGACTCCTTACTTTTGCTTAAGGTCAAGAAATCTGAATTATTTATCTTTGTCTCCCCAGCTCAGTGGCTGGCACAAGAGAAATAGTTGCTTTAAAATTGGATGAATAGGTTGAATCCATTTGTTGATCTTGTAGACAAAGAGTTCCCATTATGTTTTCAACATTTGTTCTCCCTTTTTCTCCTTTAACCTTACACTTTCATTCCTGCCTATTTCTTACTGGCCTGAATTCTTCACAGAAATCCTATTCCCTCACTGGCTCAAAGGATGGCCAAGACTTTGACTTCTATAAATCTGAGAAGAACCCAGAACAACAAAAATTACCAGTAAGGAATTTTAATGTAGGACATTTGGAAATACCAGTGAGAAAAATATTGACTCATTTCAGCAACCACCATCAATGTGATAAAATTGTTACTGCTACAATTTATTAAGGCAATCCTTTTTATTTTTTTATTTTTAATTGATTTCTACAATTCCTAGAATTCCTAGAAACTTTTCATCAAGTAATTTTCAATGTACTCTGTAACTCTTAAATATAGACCAGTTCCCTATAGAACTTAATTATTTTTTTAAAATCATTTACCAACACCCTTTTTGAAGTTGGCAGTCCTTAAGAAAAAAGTGCCCATAAATTTTGAGAAAGTAAATGATAAAGCAAAGAGCAAAGGCTTTGGGATTGGGTATTAATTTTCTTGCTGCCTCTTGCATTCTATAAGGATGTATGCAAGTTATATAAAACTATTGAGGTTTATAGTAGTATAATTATCTTTAAATGAGACAATGTCTACAGATGTCATTATGAGAATTAGCGAAAAATAATTAAGATGATAATTTGCATAAAATAGGTGCTTGTAAGTCAGTCGTTAGCACAAAAATGATTATGATTGGTGGTGATTGTGGAGGTGATGGTAGTGGTAGTCATTAGAAATGAACATGTCATCTCTCTGGTAGCTTTCTTACACCCTTTTCTGGGTCAGGCTTAAATAAAATCTTCCCCTCCATCCTATACTATCTATACGTTGGTACTCTGTTGGCTATCAACTAATCCTTGCTAAGCAGCTAAATATCCCTTCCATAGAAGTGTTCTTTAATGTCCAGTATAGGCTCAAGGATCTGAATGAAGGTGGAGACTAAGGTGACACTACCCTTAATTGTTCTGTAATTGTTCTGTCTTTTCCTGATGGTTTGTTTTCTCCACTCCAGGACCCCAAAACCAAGTGTATCAGTTAGCTTTTGCTGCATAACCAATTTTCCCCAAACTTGCAAACAATAGTTTATTATTTCTCATGATTCTTTGAGTAGGCTAGGTGGGTTCTTCTATTCTAAATGGTGTTGACTGGAATCACTCATGTAGCACCATCAGCTTGGAACTCAGCTGGGCTGGAGCATCCTAAAGAACTTCACATATCCAGTGCCTTAACTGGGGAGGATGGCATGACTGGGAGTTGTATAACTTTCTCTCCCTCTCTCTCCATCGTTATTTCTATCTCTCTATCTTTGTCTCCACCTCTACCTCTGCCTCTATAATGTCTATCCCTGGATCTAGCTATCTCTTCCATTATTCACTAGTTGAGCCCTTGTTACTTTTTGCATAGAGGATGGGTCCAAAGGGGGAAAATATGGAATCTGTGTAAGTCCAGAAGTCGCACACTCTTTCCTGACATATTCTTTTAGAAAGCCACGGGGCCAGCCAAGATTCAAGGGGAGAGGAAACAAACTATTGAAGGGAGATTTGTATGAATAAGAAAGTGAAAATTAGTTGGTGGCCACATTTGCAGATAGGCTGCCACTCTGGAAATCATTTCATTCCACTCATGTTTCTTTCTCCTGCATCCCTTTCTATATTTCTCCTGTCAGGATTAGTGAAATCCATGGTTTCCCAGTTTACAAGGGGTGTGTGGTTATCATTATTCTCTTTAGTGCAGTATAATAACTAGAAAGTACACGGGTGTAGAGACAAAGACCTACAAATAGATGCCACGTCTACTAATTCCTGTGCCTGGCACATCAGCTCTTTTACCTCAGGCTTCTCGTCTACCAAGTAGAGTAGATACAACTTACCTGATAGGGTTAATATGAGGATTATGTTACTATAATTTACCCACAGTGATTAATTGATATTTAATAGATACTCAATAAATGCTAATTCCTCTACTTCTTGTTTCTATCTCTTTCTCCCAGTTTTTCTTTTACCTTTTTCTGGAAGAGAAATTAAAACACACACACACACACACACACACACACACACACACACACACACACGACTTCTAAAACACTTCTTACAATAACCAAACACATTTGTCCTAAGCCCTGTAATAGTTTCCAAGATTTAGAGAGCATTTTGATAACTACTCTTCTCTTACACGGATTGCCTTATTCTTTCTGGAATTTGCCATGTAATTTCTACCCTGAAGTCTTGGTTCACCCTCTTGCCTAGTAATCCGTCTTCTTTGCCTGCTCCTAGATCCACGTGAAATCTTTTTTTTTTTAAAGCATCGTTTAATGTTTCTGGTACCGAATATTTATAACTTTGTGTTTTCATTTATATTAGGGCCCTAAGCTCCTTTTCTATCAGTTTTATACCTCAGAGTGATTTTAGGGATCTTTTAAACCTTCCTGCCAACCCCTATCAACTACCCACTCTAAATTTCACACACTTGAACTAGAACTAAACCACTGGCAACTTTTTAGTAACAGCGTGTTGACTTGAATTCTTCCCACAGAACACACAAGAAGCATCACAACCTTGTTTTTAGGGCCACCCATCCATGAAAGGGTCTGGAAATTGCATTGCTCAATGTCTTGTTAAGTCTTGTGGGGAAAATATATATAAATAGAAACTAGTAACAATGATTGGTAATTTTTGAAAGAATAAAATTGAAGTAAACACATTAGCTTGTTTGATTCATGCATTATTTTGTGTAATTTGAATTTCCATTAAAAACTCCTAGTAAGTGACTAAGCATTAAAAACATAATAGTGAATGAGAATCTGTTTTCATCATATTATATACCTGTTATATATGGAATATGCAGGGACTTTATTCTTTTGTATGTGTTTCTGGATAATAATTTTTAAATTTAGGTCCTTGATAAATATTGTCAGGACTATGTCCTAAGAGTAAATAGCTAGGTCATAGTTCTTACCAATCCATTAGCATTTTTTATGACTAAACACAATTTCTTTGGTCTCTCTACCTCTAAAATTCTCCTTCAGTGCATACTTCACTCTAAATCCAAAAGCAAAAGTCATCTTCCCTTTCTAGACTATTCTAATATTTCTCTGAGTTTAAATTAAATTATTTAGCCAAAACCGGTTTGGCTTAGTGGATAGAGCATGGGTCTGCGGACTGAAAGGTCCCAGGTTCGATTCCGGTCAAGGGCATTTACATTGGTTGCAGGCCCATCCCCAGAAGGGGGTGTGCAGGAGGCAGCTGGTTTATGTTTCTCTCTCATCAACGTTTCTAGTTCTCCATCCCTCCCCCTTCCTCTCTGTGGAAAATCAATCAAATATATTTTAAAAATAATAAAATAAAATAAAATTATTTAGCTCAATCCCCAGTAAACTTAACCAAAAGTTTCTCCTAGTCTGTTTGTTACTTAACTGGCAATACTCAACTGAAAGAAATTTAGTTAAAAGCAGAAATGCATGGTCTTATGACAGATTGGAGTGTTATTTCTGATTTGTGTACATGCAACTCTCTGTGAAGTTGTTGGTGCTCATTAAAAGATAATTACCCCAGCGTTGGTCCAGTTATTTGAATTTATCACCAAAAGATACTTTTATGATTTCAAAGAATTCAAAGAATAATTCATCAAAGTATTTTCATTCCTATGATATTTTCTGAAAATGTATTTTCACCAATATTAAGTAGCATAGATTTTAAAAAAGGAAAAAGGAAATGTTTACGCTTCCATTTACCTTTCCTCCTCTGTTAACTGTTTCGTTGATTTTTTTCCTGATTTTAATATCTACATATTTTAATTTTTAAATGTAGGGAGTGGCAATTTCTAAGATTCAAATGGCTAGTGTTTTACTACCTACATAGATTTATAACCACAAACTTTGATATCTTTCAGTATGTATAATTTTTAAAGAGGTTATAATAAAACTCCATGTATCCATTATGTTGCTAAAAATTCATCAACATTTTAAAGTGGATAAATATAAATTTGTTCATATAAATATCAAAGTAAATAATTCTTAAGAGTCATTTTGTAAGTTGATATGTTAAGTTAAACAAAGGAATTTTATTGCTATTAAGCTATTCAAAGTAAGGTAACCTTTAGCTTCACTCCTAGAATTATAATTAATACTTTTATTTTTTAACTTTATTTTTATTTTTGACACTATTACAGATGTCTCCATTCCCTCCCAATTTTGCCCACCTCCTCTCAATCCCTACCTTTGTTCTTCTGGCTATCAATCACCACACTGTTGTCTGTATTAATACTTCTAAATTCCTGAGTTCTTAATATCAGTTTATCTTAATCCCTCACTTTCTTTTTCTACTGTTTTGCTGCTTGAACTTCTCAGACTTGAAAAAAATTAATTGATATTTCTGCTTCTTACTCTTAGGGGAGAGCTACTTGCTCTTGTAATAATCCTATGGCATTATTCTGATTTCTTCCGACTCAGTAAGAGGTCTATTCAAAGGAAATTGAAGGCCTGCTATTAAATTCTAAAATAATTCTTTTTGTCTTTTTAACCAGTCTTGCATAAATGCTCCTCCCAAACTTTGCCTAACCGGTGACTTAAATTCATCACACAAAACAACTGAAATGAATATATAAGAACATTAATAAAGAACAGTATTAAGTAACATTAATACCCATTAGTTACTCACTTGCCTCTATCTCTGTACTAAATTCTGAGTAGCAAGCTTTTTAAGCCATATAATGCTATGTCTTCTAGACAAGAAATTGAGTAAAGCTAAAACATCTGCTGCATTATTCAATACACTTTTCTACTAAATGTACTTTTTTTTCCAGTTGAACAAAGTAGAATACTACTCTCTTATCTTGACTCGAGAATACCATTTTAGTAATATCCATTTTCTTTAAATGACAGTTCTTTCGATGAATTGAATCTCATTTTGAAGCTCATTTTATAAGCTAGATACACAGAAATGGGGCATCTTACCCAAGTGCATTATCTGCTGGATTTTTCCTGTCCCACCCTCACACATTTCCATCCCTCTGACACTTCCCCAAGAATCTGAGAACCCCAATTAAAAGTCATGGTCCCTCGATGACTGAATATTTGATAATATTTAAAAATATGGTTATACATTTTTCGTGATATAGTGGCATATATTGACTCTGCTTTTTAGATCATAGGTCAATGATAGATAGGCAGATAGATAAGTAGGTAAGTAGCTATGCTGCCTCAAATTTTCATCAAAAGAAACTGAAGGGAACTAAACAAGACTCTTCAGCATTCACACTTGTTGAAGCTGGGCAATGGGTCAGAGTTCTACAGAAAAACAGAACTAGTAGGACATACATATAATACTGATATCTATATCTACCTATATAAAATCTTTTCCTGATTTAGATATCCAAGATCAGTACCAACCAGAAATCAAGCTGAACATTTTTTATTTGCTTTTTTTTCTCTATATATGCTACATTCAATAAAATGTTGACTTCATGATGTAAGCAAATAAACTGAAAATAACATCAGAATTGGTATAAAACACAGATGACTATAAAATCAAAACTATGCACAGGATTTTGAGTGTTTTTCTGAAAAATAAACTAAAAAAGATGAGTGATGAAAATAATGATGGTGATGATAATTATCTGACAGGCAAAGCTCATAGCCAAATCCCCAATAATCCATAAATATGCAAATTCTTAGGGCTGTACAAAATATATAATGAGGAAGTATTTTTCTTATTTTGTTCATTTCTTCATTAAAATTATTATGGAAAAGGCTCTTTTAAATACCAGTAGTAACAGTCATTCATCTATATCTTATAAAATGTATAAAGGTGAGATATAAAAATATATGCATTTGCTTTGTAGATGTGTGGTTTGTGTATTTTTATAACAGAATATAACAGTCAAGTATCATATACTAGTACGATCAGTGTGTGTACCAGTTTTATGAAAGACAGATGTAATATGCTTTGAGGAAGCACTACTTTCGCAAATTGGCGCAAACTCTCGGGATGGGCCAGGAAGAACCAGCTCCAGGCTTTCAAACAGCTTCCGTTCTCCAGTGCTGAGAGCCCTTCAGCAGCCTCAGTACGCTGCACTCAACGTCAGTGAAAGCAGGCCACTACCTGGACACAACAGGAAAACTATTTTTTGACACCATTTTAAAATAGTTACAGATTCATAGGCATTTGCAAAGACCTGAGAGGGAGAGAGAGAGGCAGAGAGAGACCCCAGTTGCTCCCAATAGTTACAACTTACATAATTATAGTGTAATATCAAAACTAGGGTATTGCCACTCGTATGTGTGTGTAGTTCTGTGCCATTTTATCACATGGGTACATTTATGTGACCACCACAAGCAACATATACCAGTTAGAACTGTTTTATCACTACAAATGTTTCCCTCTTGCTACCCTTACATAGCCATACTACCCCCTACCCTGACACCATCCCGACAGATAATCTGTCCTTTGTCTCCAACAATTAAAGG
Organism: Vespertilio murinus; assembly: GCA_963924515.1. Taxonomy (NCBI): domain Eukaryota; kingdom Metazoa; phylum Chordata; class Mammalia; order Chiroptera; family Vespertilionidae; genus Vespertilio; species Vespertilio murinus. The sequence continues at coordinate 19,986,876 of OZ004715.1, read as the reverse complement.
ATGTTACATAAATAGAATCGTGTAGCATGTAGCCTTGGGAGATTAGCTTTTTTCACCGACTATAAAATGAAGTCATTGATGTCAAATCAAAACAAAAAGCCTAGAACAAAATCAAAAATCAATTCACCGAATGTTAAATTATTTCTGGAAGTCAGTATTATGAAAGACCTTCATTTTCTACTTTATGCTATTTTATAGTTCTCAATTTTGTAAAATGTACACATATTATTTTTTCATATTCAAATAAATGTACTATATAACTGCAATTGAATATGAAAAATAAACACACTAAAATTTTTCAAGGAAATGCACAAAACTCTTGACATTGAAAATAACCAAGCATTCTATACATTTTAATTTGTTGGTATTTTTAAATTTTTCATAATGGACTTGCATTTTCTTTGGAAAGTTTTGGCCCTTTTGCAAATGACAAAAACTGTGAAGTTTCTAATATCACCCATAAAATATGAGTTTTCCCTTGATTACTGATAAATATCCTTTATTAAAGAAACTCTCCTATTGCTTGCTTATCATGAAGTTTAAAACACACACACACACGGATATTTAATTATATTTTTAAAATCAATACTTAATTGAGATTATATTATGCCTTTGCTTCTTTGTAAATTATATTAAGATTCCCTAAAATTAAGCTATCATAATCCCACTTAGGCATGGTATATTTCCTTTTAATATTCAGTGCAGTCATGTTTGTTTAAGATCTTTGGATCAATATTTAAAGTGGTAAATACAGTTTTATAGTTTTGATATCAGTTTTCCAGACTTGTAGATTGTATTCAGAAATTTTCAGGCTTTTTTGTTCTCTGAAGCTTTAAAGCAATTATTTGTTCCTTTAAGGCTTGATAACATTGACCTTTAAAACCCCCTGAAATAGGCTTTCGTGTGGAGTGATAAGCAGTGTACGATGGACTCTTTCTGACTTTTACCACAGTTATTGGTCTATTCAAGGTTATTCTTTGGAGGCCTATTTTAGTAATTGGTTGTATCTCCCTCAAAGTATTCAGTTAATCTAGAACACTATGCTGATATAATTTTATGCAAAGTAATTAATAATTTTTAAGTTTTTCTAAATTCGTGGTGCTGTTAAATTTTTAAAAAGTGTTTGTGTCATCTCTATTTTTTCTCCCTGAATACAACTGCTGAAAGTTTATTTTATCTTTTTGAGGTTTATTGATCATACCTTTTTAGACTTTGTTTTTTATTTTATTTATTTTACTTCCATTTCTATATCCTTTGATTTTACTCTTAGTTTGATTTCTCGTTATAAAATACGGTATTTATTTTGTGACTTGAAAAGTTCTACGCATTGTACATTTTAAATATATTTTGTGTCATGTGTTGGATATTTATATATGATATCTTTTATGATGCATGCACATTAAGTACTATTCATTTTCCTCTGATCCATCTTTGATCTTATCTATTGGGTTTGGATATCAAATATTTGGTAACATTATTTCTTTTTAAACACAATATTCACTTATTTCCAAAAGTCTATTAACTTTGTTTACTAAGTTCTTTTAAAATGAAATTATATAAAAACTTTGGGGGAAATCCAAATGCTTAGATTTTGAAGTAGAGGGAAGATTTTTTTCACCCCATATGACCTACTTTTTGGAATCTTTTTGAAGTTGTCTTTGCAGAATAAAATCAATTGTTGTGAATATTCCATAAGCATGTGAAACGAATGGATATTCTATGCTGGGCATCACCATAGATATATGCCCATTCATTATTGATAATAAATAGTATTTAAATTTCCTATAATTTTATTTATTGCCACAACAATCTACCAATTTCTAAGACAGGTTAAATTATTTCACTGTGATTTTGGTTTTGTTTTTCAATTTGAATTGGGTTTCTAATGATTTTCTGCTTTCAAAATTATATAATTCAGAGCATAAGAACTCATTTTTTATATGTTATCGTTCTTTAATATGGGTTTTTTAAAAGCCATCTTGAACCAGAAGTCTGGATTAATATTTAAATGGGACACATGTTATATTATGTAAAAGATGTATTATTAAAGTATTTTACAATGTAAAAGAGAGGACATGAGGGGAAGTGGAAAGGAGATGTAACCTAAAATAATAGGAGAGGGAGCATTTTCCAGTGTATATCTCTTTTGAGGCAAGGAGTAAAATGGGAGAAGAAAAGACCACAAAGGAAACAATTCCTGGTTAGGAGATAAGATCCATTTTGACTCAACAGGTAGCACAGATAAGTAAAAGTATCCAATAAGAATGTACTTCTTAGTTGTCTACTACAGTGAGGTGGGAAAAACATGAGCTTTCAAATAAAATCAGTAAAGATTCCAAATCAGCCTTCTCACTTTGAATCTTGGAAATTACACAATTTCTATGACCTTTAGTTTGCTTTTTAATAAATGGAAAAAACTAATGCCTTTCAAAGTGAGAATTAAATGAGAGTGAAGACAAAGTTCCTACGCTAATACCTAGAACAAGTTGAGGGCTAAGGGAATATTGCCAACACATGATGCTTTGTTGAAAAGTCCTAACTCATTGGAGTACAAACATAACATTTAAATTTTTTCTGGAAATTTTCAGGTATTGCTCAATAACTCAAATTGCTTACTTAACAGTCCTGCTTAATAACATACCTAGTACCTCCTCTCCTACATGTTACTCATTTACCTATAATTTTTTTTTACCTGATGGTAATCTCCAAAACGTTGAAATCTTCACCTTCTTCCTGTTAGTTCATTACTGTTTCCTTTTTTCTTTACCTTAGCTTTCACGGTTCATCATTTTAAAGTCTTGTTTGCATATACCCTAAACTCTTACACCTCTGTATTTTTTCTTTATCCATGTAAGTAAAGCTGTAAACGCATAACCCAACTATTTTATCTGACCTGCACACAGGTTGCTAAGGATTGCTCGTATAAAACCTACACTAGGACAGATGGGAACCCCCCCTAAATTTATTATTTGCAGTCTCAAATAGGGCAGTCAAATTCCCCAACAAATCTATCACTTTCGCTCCAGGGCTTGACAGCCCATCTCCTACAACAGATATTTGAAGCATTCCTTGTCTTCAAACCACCAATTCTTAGCATTTGACATTTGACTCCACCTCCAAAGTCAATGAGAAAAAGAGGGAGGGAGGGAGGAAGTGAGGGAAAAAGAAAAGGGGGAGGGGAAAGGAGAATGTGAGGGAGAAAAGGAGGGAGGGGAAGGAAAAGGGGTAGGAAATCCATTAGTCATTCATCTTAATCAATTGATGGTCCACCATCACCACTCCAAAGAGATTAGTCAGGTTCCACTGTTCAGTGGTTCAATACCACTCTTGTATTGTCCTTTGTTTTTGCTGTGAAATACTTTATAATTAAAAAATATAATATATATGTAATATGAAAATATTATTACAAATGCCTATACACCAAAAATCCAGTTTAATGAGTACAATTCTACTAATGCTATTTAGTAACAAACATGGTGGCCCAGCTAGAGACTATGTTTTCCATTCTTTCTGTAGGCGACTGTAGTAATGTGAGTATGCATAATTTTACAGCATATCCATTTCCCTAAATAATATGTTCTTTCGTTTTAGTTCTGCATGTGTGTGAACATTATAAAAATGTTGCCATTTTGTCTGTGTTCTATTTCTTTTGTAATGAATATTATGTTTCTTAGGTATTTCTATGCTAATATTTCATTCATTTTCCATTTATTCCCACGAGTCTAGTTTAATAGAAGTTGTAAATATTATGACTATACCGGCACTTATGCATTTTTATGGAAAATTGGCTAGTTTCTAGTTTCACACATGAATATACATGTATATTTCATATGTGTATGCACTTATATGTTTGTGTAGATGTGCAAATTACAAATATTGCTGTTATAAGTATTTCGTACCTACATATTTTTTTAAATGAGCTGTTCTCTGTTTGTAATTTTTTTAGTTAGGATCCATCAATCCAGGACCTCTTTAATTTCTTTCCTCTGCTTGGGGGATTTTAGATCACTAAGTGGAATGATTTTCAACCCCAATCTTGCATGAGTATGTATATTGTGAAAAAAAGTTTTTAAAGAAACATATTTTTATTCCATTTTAGGCCAAGACCAATACAGGTACTTTGACATTTCCCTTTGAGGGGCTCTTTTTAAGACTACCAAATTGCTGTTGTTGGATTTAGAAAATCTCAGCTATTAATTAGATTTCTGTACTGCGAAAGGAACCGGCTTATTGGCTGTCAGAAAGCTAATCTGGTCCATTTTGTAGTTAGCTTTGCAATTCCTCCTGGCATTGTGATGCTCCCTTGTGCTGCATACGCAGCTGCTGGCCGTTCCCACCGTATGTCTATAGACACTGGCTTAAAAATCTGACTGTTTTCACATTTGCATATATTTAAAGTTACTCCCTGACGGGTTAATAATTACATTTTCAGACACAACTTATAAGAGTTCCTACAAACTAAAAAGTTGAGCGCATGAAGGCATGACCCTACCTCCCAGCAGTACAATGAAATGTGCGTTCTTTGGCCAGGAGTTTCCAAAACACTGCCCCTTTTGATGTTCTGCCTTGTGTTTGCAAATCATCTCTTAGTGATCAAGTCTATAGAATATACCATGTTTTATTTTAAACACTCTTTCCATGTAAATCAAAAGGTGAACAATTAAAAACGGACAACCATGTAGCATCAGATTAGACTTTGTCAGTGAATAAAACATCCTGTTTTCTGTTCGTCAAAAGGGGGAATGGGGAATTATTAAATTCTTTGAAAGACTTCGAGTCCAAGCTCGGATAGGCAGGGACAGTGAAACAAATTAGTCTATATGGCATTCAATATGTGTTGGCTTCACATACTGTTTATACTCCTTACTAGCTTGTGTGATCACATGATATTAAACCTTTCAATTCTCTCATCTGTAAATGGATGACAATATTTATGAGGATTAATTGAAACAATAAATACTGACTATCTAGAATAGGACCTGGCACATCGTAGCCATTGATAATAGTTATAGTCTATCCCCAAGGTAGCAGCTAAACCAAATTATTTTTATGAAGGAGAGGAATCAAAGAGCCTGATAATACTACAGAGATTTAATGATGAAGCTTAAAGAATAGTTTTTAATTTTTCTATTTTGCAGTTACCGCAATAATTTATTTATGATTAATTATATGTTTACTGACTGACCAAACAAAGATTAATGTTTCTTAACGTCATATAATTGATTGATTTTTTTTATATTTGGCAATAACCCTTTGGGAAAAAATAGCAAGGCTCTACCTAATTTTACTGACATGAAGTCCAGTCAAATTAAATATTTAATTGCTGAAAATAAAAGTAGACATAAAGAATGGAAGAATGCATGCATATATTTTGAAAATTTTTTGAGTGGAGACAGTTTTGTTATGCAGGACATGATGTCTTGACACCTCAAATAGATTGATAAATGGGAAAACATAAAATTTTTAAATATTTATACTGCATAAATTGAATCTAAACTCAGGTAACAAAATGGGAACACTGGGCAGCATATATAGTATGACAAGAAAGTGACAATTAGTACACAAAGAGCTCTTACAAATCAATAGAAAAATACCAACTTAACTTCAAAATTGGCAAAAAAAAATATGAACAGACTTCATAAAAATAAATTCAAATGGACAATGAATATTTAAATGAAGGTTCAACCTCATTCATAATTTTGAAAATGCAAGTTCAAACAATATGATGTTCTAAACTATCAAAATGTCAGGCAGCACTCATTTTATATTTCATAATTTTGATGTACGTGTGGTAAAGCAGGCACATCCATTCACTCTGGCTTGGAATGTAAATTGCTAGAATGAAATTTGAAATATGTATATCAAAATTTAAAATGAACATACCCACTCCTAGTCATTTATTTGCTGAATATGCTGACACACCAGTGCAAAGCTCTATGCAAAGTGTTTAAGAACTTTTATTGCAGGATTAGCTAGATAGTTTTTTGGTGTGTTTTTTTTTAATCCTGGATAAATCTAAAAGTGCATGATAAGGAAATAGTAAAATAAGGTAAGTTATATACTTAACATGGTATGTTCTTAGCTATTAAAAAATGTGAGAACTACAAAGTACATTTTGGAATAGTTTATAAGTTATTATAATGCAAAAAAATAATATGTAAGAATTTATTATAAACTTCCATTTATGTAAAAATTAAATGTGGATACAAGATATATATTAGATATTTTTCTGGGGGAGAAAAAAGAAAAACATATTGGGAGTAGAATTTGGAGTATGAGTATGAAATAATAGGAAAAAAAGAGGTGAGAATTTTTTATTTCATATTTTAATAGTTTTCTGAAACTATTTTTTAAAGTTCCTCTATGCTCATGTATTTTCTACTTTTATTTTAAAAACTAATGCAATTATCATGCTAATTAAAATATATAAATTATAAAGGACTAAAATTTTTTTAAATATATATTTTATTGATTTTTTTACAGAGAGGGAGAGGGATAGAGAGTCAGAAACATCGATGAGAGAGAATCAATGACCAGCGGCCTCCTGCACACTCCCTACCAGGGATGTGCCCACAACCAATGTACATGTCCTTGACTGGAATCGAACCCGGGACCCTTCAGTCCACAGGCTCTATCCACAGAGCCAAACCGGTTTTGGCATGAAGGACTAAATTTTTAAATATCAGTAGAAGCCTTGTGCTCTTGAAAGGGAACTGTCTACACTTGACTTTTTTTTAGATGAAATGATGCATTTATTTGGTGCCTAATGAGTTTTATTTTCCCCTAGACAAAGCCAAAGGAAGATCAAGAGCAGGGACCCACTTCGACTCAGCCCGGAGACGGAGTCGAGCGGTCCTTTATCACATCTCCGGGCACCTGCAAAGAAGAGAGAAGAACAAATTGAAAATAAATAATGTAGGTGGATATGTGTGTACACTCCGAGTGCTAGGCTTTTCCCTGGTGGCAATGTTTGATTCCCTAAAGAAAGGCTCCATTTGCTCCTTTATTGGCTTTCCTAGATTTTTTTTTTCCACTTCGGCTTGCGCTTTCCTATAAAGAACAAACTGGAAAAGGTCAGTAGTCATGAGGCATTTCTGTAATAAAAGTGCTTAATCATTTTGTTATCACAGCGGAGAGATTAGAATATTGCGGTCAGTACAATAGGATACTAGGGGCGCTGTGAATGGAGAGACACTGCTATATTTTCTGGACAGGATGATCCAACAAGTCATATTACACATTCCTAGTTATGTTGGTTAACATTTCTCGAATTAAATTTTAGTGGCATCTACTTGGCACTTTATCTAATTTCACGTCCTGATTTTATCCAGGGGGACCATGAAAAAAATCAAAATCATTACTCCTCTTTAAAAAAAATTACATTTTATACAAAGCACGGTTGGAAATTGCACACAGGAGAACACTGAATTTGAAATCGCATGCCATACATTATTCAACTTTGTAAAAAGTTGCACTCTTAGTAATAGTAGAGCTACTTTCTGAAACCTGGTGCTTCTCTGTCAAAAGCCATGACGAATAACTGTGCCTATGAAAGGTAATTCTACAGAGTTTTACATGACACATATCCGCCGGGATTCACAGTTGGTTCTTAGCACTAACAGACCTCACTGGGAAGGCCAGAACTATGTCTGCTTGGTTGTAGATACTCGAGGATAATTTTTCAAACGATGACAATGTCCTTAATTTGCACTGTGAAATCTCTAGAGCACGCACTTTTGGGGGGTGCCTGACTAGGGGTGGCAGATATAAATACTAAAGTTCTAACTGGCCAGTGACATTAGATAAAAGTCACATCAAACAATCAGAACTATTTGGGATCCAGAAGTTCTGGGAGTCAGGGCACAAGAGGATTCTCCGGCTTCTTATTTTGTACGGGGGAGCTCGAGACGACCTCATCTGACAAACAAATGCTCTGATAAAACCGAGTCACTCAAGAGACATACAGAATATCCACTTCTCTGAGTGTGACCAACAAAGAGGGGTGCATTTGCCCAGCTGTGGAGGGAGATCAGACAGCGAAATGATGCAGACCTGGTTCTGCTTCAGTGTGACTCCCTCCGGAAGCCAGAACGAGCTGTTGGGTCCATTTGTGCTCCAGGGCCATCGGCCATGCTGGCGCTGACCTGCCATGCACCACCGTATATTTTTGTTTGTTCATTTGTTGTTTTAAAATATATTTTATTGATTTCTTCACAGAGAGAAAGGGACAAAGAGAGAGAGTTAGAAACATCATTGAGAGAGAAACATCAGTAAGCTGCCTTCTGCACATCTCCTACTGGGGATGTGCCCACAACCAAGGCACATGCCCTTGACTGGAATCGAACCTGGGACCCTTCAGTCCTCAGGCCAGCGTTCTATCCACTGAGCCAAATTGGGTAGGGCAATGCATCCCTGTTGAGAGTCAAACACTGTTTAGCATGTTTTGTCTTGTCTTAAAGATTTTCTGGGAATTTCTGTGCCCCAGTGTCACATGGATTTCCTGAGAGGCTAGGGATAGACTTGAGATAGGGAACCCAACTTGATCTGTGGGTCCTATTCGGGTTCCTATTTACTTCTCCCTCCAGTTACCAAGTCAGCCTTAGTGACGGTAAACAAGAACTAGGGAGAAACAATGGCAACCACATCTGGGTTTGATTCTATTCAAGTCACCCAGCAAAGCACCTAACCAAATATTAGCCCGAGATTCGGCGATGCTGAAAGCTGACACTGTCTTCTAGCCTTTTCCTGAGAATCACTTGAACGTAGCAAGTAGAACTGAGCTTTAAAATGCATTTGCTGAACATGCTGTTTTCCCCTTTAGAGTCAACAAAGTACAGAACACTACTTAAAACACTCATTTAAAAAAAACAACATAATTCCCACCACTTAGCCAATTAGCTAAATTGACATTCATTTAAGAAGTACAGACATCAAGATGGAGCATAAAAATAATACACCGTAATGAAGGACGTCTCATCCACAAGGTGACTTAACAACTCAGGTAACTCTTACATCTGGAGGCAACGTATAGAATCAGGAATGGCCCTGTCCGAAATCTCCTTTCAAGGAGAACAGGGTAAGCTAGCTAAAAGAGTAGGAAGAGAGCAGGAAGAAGAGGGAAAAAGATCTGGCCGGTTTATTAGCTAAACAATCAGTCTTTGGGAAATCTTTGGCTATACACACACACACACACACACACACACACACACACACACACACACACACACACCTTAATATTTGTGTAGCTCTCTTTTCCAAACTCCTTTTACGTACATCGTATTATATTATTCTTACACTAAGCCAGTACCCGAGGGGATGCTGATCAGCGATGTCTGAATGATGGAAAAGAACAGCCTGGAGAGATCTCCAAAGTAGAGCAGCGGACGTGGGGCCCGGCTGTGAATCCTCTGACTCAAAGGCCCTGCGCCTCTGGCCTTCCCCTGCTGCTGCTCTGATGCCATTCTGTGCACGAATAATACATGAGCCAGCCACAGAGCGATCTCATCAGGCCCTTAGCAAGGTTCCATCCCAATCAAGATGTAACACCTTTTAGTCTTACTCTGCCTGAAACATACTTGGCGTTGTTTTTTCTGCTCTCCTTGATTTGTTACTCCACTAAACAGTATCGGGATGATGCAACTGTCTCCAACATGAGCGCCTTGGGAGCTTGAAGGGAGAGTGCTTTAAATGGTCGAGTATTACCAGCAGGGTACTACTGATGGTCATCAGAGGTACCCTCCGCCAGGATTCCTCTGTGTAGTGACTGCGGAAACGTTTTCTTCTCTGTCTGCTCATTGGGAAGTTAGTTTGAAAGAGATACTGGGAAAATAGTTTCAGAAACAGCAAGCATAACTAGACATTAGCCTTAACCACTGTGTTTCAATAATTTATGGGGCACAGGTGAATTAGCTAAAACACCATTGGTCCTAAAGAATAGGCTTCAAAATTAATGAACGGTATTTGAGAATAGTTGGTTGTATTATTCTTTAGGCAAGCTCCATGTTTCAGATTTACAAATAAGATATTTTTCTCCCTGCTTGATAAAAGAATACCTTTCCATTATAAGAAATCTTCTAAAAAGATTTTTGATAAAACTCAACAAATGCAGTGGTAGGAGGAGAGAAGCATCTGTTATTTTCACTCAGGTGATTGTGTCAAGATGTATGCAGGATGTGAGTTTAAATCTAAACTCAATGCTTAAATCTAACCTAAGATGGGTTTAGAGTGTCAGTATCTTTTAAAATTATTTTAACTAACACATTTTAAGTAGCCTATACAAATGAAATCTTGTGACTTGTTTTGTGGATATAACTAATATATTGCTGACCTTTTGCTTCAGCACCACTTGTGATTCATGTAATCAATATAATCCAAAGAAAATACTTTAATTCTCGGCCTTTCCTGACCCTCCTCCCTAGGGTCGGCTTCTCCCACAAACAAGATACATTTTTTATTTCTGTAATACTATCGGAAAGACTTAGTTGGATAGAAATTGAGATAGTCCTTTTATGGTTTACGGTGATGTCTGATTGTAGTAAATGTTTTCAAAAGAATTCCATTAGAAAGCATCGTGTTCTATTGTAAAGTAGGTGCAGTGCTTGTCAACCTTGAGGAGATTAATACCTATGGAGCCTAACTCTCTCCTCTGCACCAACCTAAGCCTTGAGAAGCCCAAGAGTTGTACTTCCTTCTCCTCTTCTCAATTTCATGCCAAAATCTATCTTTGGAATCTGATCCTGGAAAATTAGAGAATGAGATGAAGGAAAGGGGTCAAGTACCAATTATTCTCAATTTTAGACATACATTATTGATTCATTTTGACGTGTATTCTTTAGTGCCAAGGGTGTTTTGGCAGGTGCAGTGGCAGATGGGCATCAAAAAGCAATCTGAAAGTGGTGAAGGCGTTTCTCGCCATGAAACCCTGACAATACGAGCTTCCTCTGTGGGTTAAATAAGAATATTAACAGGAAGTAAAAACATGTTTTAGGGTTGCCTACCAAGAAAAGATGCAAGATAAAGAGTACCTTCATAGTAAGGTAGTAGAAATACTTGACTGCTGATAGTTACCACTAAAAGAGCCGAGTGTTCCGATCATTCTGAACCTTTCTTGAGTTCTCAAGTGTCCCGGGGCTCCTTGAACAAAGCACATTAATTGGTTCTTTCCTCAATGACTGAAATGAGAAAACACATTGTGACCCCGTAAGTAATATACATTCCAGAACTTTTAACTGTTCCATTCATTCAGCTTTGACATTTCAGTTTCTATTACCAGTCCTGTATTTCTCATTAATTGAGGTTAAAGCAGGGTCCATGAGTATCTGGTCATAGGCTTGTCAAACTTCCACACACGCTATTGTTGCACCTCCCTTTGTCTCTTGGCAATGAGGAGAGCTGTTCATCAATCCTGACTGCTTTCAGAGTGAAGAGCTTTTGCAGCTGTAAAAACTCTAGCTATTCTTCCGCATTTAATCAGCTGCACGGTTGAACATTGCCTTTCTCCTCCCATAATTTGAATAGTAACTCTAAAGTGATCATTTCTCCCTTTCCACCTCAACCAGAGCTAGCTAGGATAAAAATGAATCCATATGAATCCATATCAATCAAGGTTATGGAATCTGGGTTCCCAACTTGAAACTTCACCAAAAACAAACAAACAAACAAATAAAAAAATACAATGCAAAAATGCAAGTGGTTAGCAGAACTGGGGTATATTTTGAAAGAAAGGTACACAGCTGTTTAAAATAGAATGTTGATCATATTGTCTATCTAGGAGGGGAAATTGTATCTATGTTATCATTAGAAGAATTTCAGGTCCAATATATTCTTTAGCAAATGACTGTCACCTCAAAATTGTAATTATATGCAATGATCCCATGATAATAGGAATATAAGTGTATTGTTGTGTTTAAAAAATGTTGTAGGATTATATTTACAACTGCGGAAGTTATAGGTGACATTTTAAGTAATGATCTTTTCATTTTTAATGAACAAAATCTGGATTGTTCAGTTAAGTTAACATTCATGACTAAACTCCGCATATTTCTATCACCTATAACAAAGATCTCTGCTCGGTTTTAGTTTATACATCTCTACTTTTTGCATCACCACCTTCTAAAATCCACTTTTCAGATAGACCGACGTTGCATGTATAAACGATCCCCCTCACAGACATGTGTCTAAGGCTGTGTGATCCTGGTTTCTAATGTTGTGTCTCCCTTCTCTCCTTTTTGTCTTTGCCCACAGAATGTTTTTGTAGATAAACCAGCGTTTCCGGAGTATAAAGTTTCCGATGCAAAAAAGTCCAAATTCATACTTTTGCATTTCAGCACTTTTAAAGCCGGCTGGGACTGGCTTATTCTCTTGGCGACGTTTTATGTTGCCGTGACCGTACCTTACAACGTTTGCTTCATTGGCAACGACGACCTGTCCACGACTCGGAGTACGACTGTGAGCGACATTGCAGTGGAGATTCTGTTTATTATAGGTAAGAACCAGCGCCCGCTTTCCTAGGAGATTTGCATAGGGGAAGCGAGCGTGTTCCAGACTTCCCTGACACAAATTTGAACTAAGAACCATTTGCATGGGCATGGCTTGGCCTCTGATGCAAATTTTGGAGATGCACATATTTGAATGTCTGAAAATTACCTCTTCCTTCCAACTTTCTCTCTGTTCCTTTACTGCAAACCAGTATGAACCCATGCTTTGTGTTTTCAACTTTATTTTGTCAAAAATTGGCTTAAAGAAAAAAGACTTAGTGTTTGTACTCACCCATCCATCATGATCTTATTAATTATGTCAGAGGTGGGGTGTGGCAAGAACTCACCAGTGGTGTTCTGATAATGGTCCCGTCCTGGGCATGGTTCTCCATGCCCTTCCATGTTCTCTCGGCACATTGGCAGTGGTCGCAATAAGAGACCTGGTTGCAGAAGCAGAGGATTACATAAGCCTTCCAGTAAATCAGGAGGAGCAGTGAGTCTCTGATTTTAACTAAAAAAGGCCGCCAGGGATGTTTGCTAAGAGTGTTTATCTCTAGAATATTGGGAGTGTCGGGTGAAGCTGCATCTCTCTTCACTCTTATAAGCCTCTTCCTACGTTCTACGTTCTTAAATCTTTGTCTTGTTTAGACCAAAGCCTAGCTCTTGCTTGCTCATTCTTAGGTAAATTCTAGGTCTCTGCTATGGCTTGGACTGACTCCCTTGGAGTTCCCTGAACCTTTGATTCATTTCGATGGAGTTCTTGGCCTTCATTAGCGACCTTATGCCTACTTCTCTACCTCATGATGGTGATGTAGGACAACATCCTTATGGTAACTATGAGAGAATGTTTGGAAATATTTTCAGACAGTTTGTGAACAAAGGGATGAGAAATGGATTTTAAAGTTCAAAGGAAAGGAAATGAGGCAGGTCAAAACCTTATTTCAATATTGGAGGTATTCTCCATGGAGCTGGTAAAGCTTTGGAGAGGGGGTCTTCCAACTGAGTGAGCATGTTTGCTATGGATGAGTTTGTATGGCCTATGTGTGGCTTTGGTGTCACTATTAGCATTGCATCTGCTGGACACGCCCCTCAGAGCTATGTTAGTACCCCTGCCCCCACCCCAGAAACGTTGGCTGTGGTATGTTTAGGCCACTAGATGGCAATGTTGTCTAGTTGGGTAGCTTGGGAAGGCTACAGATCCAAGGAAACTTTTTAACTTAACCTATGCATTATTGGAAAGGTATAGTGGTAAAGAGATATTAAATCACTATTAAATGACAAATAACAATATTCTAACTTGTAAAGGAATTTAAAATGGAAATTGTAATCATATTGGTTGTGTCCATGTACCAATCCATTGTGGTTTTGGACCCTTTTACTTGCTAACTTTTAATGTCTTTTTCCATCCAAGACATATACACTAATGAGCACTCTAAACAGACTCCTCCTAACCTAGTCAAAGTACTCAAGAACTTGAGAGGTCATTTAACATTAATAAGCTTGAGAATATCCTTAACAAATATTTTATATAATAATTATTATTACTATTATATTACCTTACTTATAGGGACAAAGTTTCATCCTGGACTTTTTTCCCCACTATCTCTGGTTCTTAGATATTTGAAATTCCAAGGGCTTAGAAGCCACTTCTGTTACTACATGATCATTGACAGATGATGACATGTTTATACTCAGAATTGACACTTGTGAGAAATTTATTTGGTTTTGGTTGTTTTCCTCTGTTAAAAGCAATAGAGTCTGGCTTGCCCCCCCCCATAGTTGCCTCTAAATCTTCTGTGTTCTTTTTTTATGCAATTTCAACTGTGTTTCAGGGAGCAAGATGTTTCTCTAGGAATACAATACAGTAGTCTCTCCTTATCTACAGTTTCTCTTCCCTCTTCCATGGTTTCAGATATCTGTGGTCAACCACGATCTAAAAATATTAAATGGAAAATTCCAGAAATAAACTATTCATACATTTTAAATTGAGTGCCATTCTGAGTAGCATGATGAAATCTTACACCATCCCTCGCCACTCTGGACGTGAATCATCCCTTTGTCCTTCATATCCAGGGTGTGTACACACCTGCCCATCAGTTACTTAGTAGCCATCTTGGTTGTCAGATGGACTGTTTATAGTGGTATCTCAGGGCTTGTATTCAAATTGGGAGTCACAATAAACTTTATAGCATTATAAATCCTCTGAGAAATCCAGTGGTCAAGAAATATTTTTAACTGTGATTAATACAGTATCTTCTATAGTTACTTTTACCTCAGAACTTGATCCTCCCCAGACCACTTGGTAACACTCTTTTGGGAAAACTGAGTTTAAAACATTCTTCCCTGATAGATTCCCTATAAATAAGGTATCTGAATATAATTATGCTAGTCAAAATATAGATAGGAATCATGATCTTGAATCTCTATTCTCTTCCCCTTAAAATGAAATGTTTATATATTTTTAAAAAAGAATATGGCTTACATTTTTTTTCAGAGAGGAAGAGAGAGGTAGAAACATTAATGATGGGAGAGAATCATTGGGGATCGAGCCCACAACCCAGGCATCTGCCCTTGACTGGAATTGAACCCCAGGACCCTTCAGTCCATAGGTGGGCACACTATCCACTGAGCCTAACTAGCAAGGGCCATCTTAGTTCTTTAGAATCAACAGGACACAAGACTTAGCTTTAAGTTACAAAATAGTTTAAAATTACTTTTAGTTTGAAAACCATCCTACATAACTTAGCTGTTGATTCAGAGCCTTAAAGGAAACATAAAATGAGAAGTGAACTACCAGTGATTTATAGAACCTAATCGTTCTTACTTTACAGGTGGGAAACTGAGCCCTAGCAATATGCCCAAGGTCCCATAGCTAACTGATGGCAGACTCAGGTCTCCTAGCTGTTGGAAAATGTTTCATAAGAGTTTATAATCAATATGATTCCATTTTCTGAAAAACTCCACTCAACTTAATGTCTTTTATTGAAAGCAATGAGGCGGAAAATGAGAGAAAGAGGTGCCAACTTCTTTGTTTCCTCCATGAGTGCAGAAATTAATAGCTTGAATCTCTGAAATCTTGGTACTTAAAACTAGTATACCCATAGGTCCAACAATCACTTCTCCCACTTCCTTGTTAAAAACCCAAAGAACCCAGTTTTGTGCAGGCAGTAGTATGCCCAGACAGACACAGAGAATCAATTATGAGTATTCTAAGCCAGTGGTAATTCCCTTCCCTTTAGCCAATTTCAGGAGTAGGAGTAAAGGTGTGGCCAATTCTGTCCAATAAGATATAAAAAGATCTTCTGAGGGCTTCTTGGAAATAATTTACCCCCTGATCAAAGAGAAGCATGTGAGGGGGGAATATTTGTGTTCCTACTCCTTCTTTTCCCCCTGGGCTTGGATATGATGGGAGAATATGAAGTGTATAACTCCTGCAGCCATCCTTAATCATCAGGAGAGGCATAGGAAAGATGTGGATGGCAGAGCAGAAAGTTGAGATGTTGCACCTCTGGACTCCTAGCCAGATGAGGTAATAATGTTCCCATTATTGGAGCCAGGTAATTAGATATTCTGTTACTGATTATCATTCTGAAAATACCAAAACAAGTATGAAAAATTCTCTAGCATCTTGACCCCTTGCACTGAGTCATTTCAAAAATTCTATGATGTGTCCTTTCAAAGGAACAGAATGCTCTTCTGTCTTGTCATTCCACTCTGCGACAGGCTATCTAGGAAGTGGTCTGTACATTCTTTGTATCTGAGGTTATTACCACCATGGCTTCATAGGCTACACCATAAAACTGTAACTCTGATGGACTTGGTCTCTCTGAGAGCCCCATAGAAAGTAAAGATCAAAGGAAAAGAGATGTGCAATTCTATTTCCTATTTGCTATATTCACCTTCGTCATAAAAGGGCAGTTGAGAGTCATGCGAGATAAAGGGCAATTATACATTGTGTAGACCATCCTGTCTAGGACTGAACATTTAACATCCTTACCCACTACTCACCAGCAATGCTCCCAACTATTATGACAATCCCAAAGGAATTTTTCCCAATCTTATATTTTTAAGATTACACTCTGTTGATCTAGGTCATTCTAGGTCACTGGTTCTCAGTATCATAATAGAAAACATTCCAGAAACATGTGGGTTTGACTTTAATTCATTAATCAGCACTACCATCATTTAGTGTTCCTTTAATGCTTTTAGGTCACAATTTACAAGTGATTTTACCCCAACTAAGGAACAGAATTCTTATAAATGCAGTATTTTTTAAATACATTTTTATTGATTTCAGAGAGGAAGGGAGAGGGAGGGGTAGAAAGAAACATCAATGATGCGAGAGAATCATTGATTGGCTGCCTCCTACACGACCCCTTCGGGGGGGTCAAGACTGCAATCCGGGCATGTGCCCTTGACCAAAATCGAACCTGGGACCCTTCAGTCTGCAGGTGGATGCTCTACCCACTGAGCAAAGCCAGCTAGGGCTAAATGCAGTGTATCATACGAGCCTATGTCTAAATTTTTATCATTTCTGATTACTTTATTCCTTTCTCCTTCTGTCTGCAATACTTTATTAACCAATGCTTTTTATCCATTTATATGTCAACAAATTTTGCTATTTCAGAGTTTATTCTCATTTAATTTTTAATATAACCTTCTGGCATAAACAGGGCACGTATATCTATACATACTTAAGAGGGAAAGGGGAAAAAACAGAAAGCAATTAATTTATCCATGATCTAGCTAACTACTGACCAAGCTAGGACTACAACCCTAAACCTATTTATAAAATGGCCAAAATAGTATCTTGTCAGGATTTAATGAAGTAATTTTATTTAAAAAAAAATAATCTCATTCACTGTTTAATCAGTAATAATGAGTAATGTCAATAATGTTACCAAGCCCATATCTATTTGATTTATTTTAATATCCACTATTTTCAGAAATCAGCCCTCTTCAATACATACTGAAAATCCAACTTGAACATAAGCTCTGAGATACCACAACAGTCCATCTGATAACCAAGAACATTCCAATTCCCTCAGCTCTCAGGAACTGAGACTCTCAGGTCTGCGGACTCATTTACCACTTAAAGGATCTGAGGCTTTTACAGCTACCTCTACAGACTTGCCTCAGCATGCTGTTAGAAAAGCCCAGAGTAGATCTTACATCTACTTTAGTCCTGCATTCTTTATTTGCAGCACTTTGGGATCTGGTGTGCATTAAATGACCCCAAGTAACATTTTAGGCAATTATTGCAGTGTCTTCTCCCATCCAGTTTTCCATCACCTCTTCTAAGAACAAGAAAATAAGCTGATCTGCATTTCAGCTCCTCCCCTTTTTTCTTCCCAGCTCTGATGAGACCTAAAAGGCACAGGCTGGGCTTCCAGGAACAGTCTAGAACAGTGGTTGGCAAATTCATTAGTCGACAGAGCCAAATACCAACAGTACAACGATTGAAATTTCTTTGGAGAGCCAAAGTTTTAAAACTTAAAACTATATAGGTAGGTAAATTGTTATTAACTTAACTAGAAAACTCAGGGGGCCAAAGAGCCACATGTGGCTCATGAGCCGCAGTTTGTTGACCATTGGTCTAGGAAGAAGTCATTACCTAAAGTTTTAATCACCAGCTTCAGAGTAACTGGGACTTGTCTCTAGTCAACAACTTCAATTTCTAATAGTTTTTTTTAAAAAATACATGTTTGTCTTGTAAATCTTTCCCCATATCCCGTATAAATATGCCTTTTCCCACTTAACATAGAACTGAGAAATAATGTTCTTATACTATTCTCTAGTTCAAAAACTCTCCAATAAAAATCCAAGGTTCAAAAGAATTTATTTCATTCTTTCAGCATTCTTTTTTTCTTTTAATATTTTTATTGATTTCAGAGAGAAAGGGAGAGAGATAGAAACTTCAGTGATGAGAGAGACTCATGGATTGGCTGCCTCCTGCATGCCCCCACTGGGGATCAAGCCTGCAACCCAGGCATGTGCCCTAACTGGGAATCGAACCCAGGACCTCTTGGTCCATGGGACGACACTCAATTCACTGAGCCAGTACAGCCGGGCCTTTCAACATTCTTGAGTGCCTTTTTCTGTTAGGGCAAAATATATAAATCTCACTGGGATGTGAAAGAGTAAAGACATTTTATTATACAAGAAAACCTGAACTTATAGTTATTTTGCTGAGATGTGCAAACCAAGACATGCCCTTTCTCCCCTTAGATAAATGACTAAAATTAAAGATAAAAAACTTGGATACTGGAAAGAGAGACTTCTAATAAGAAATAGGGTTGAAATTTCATGATGATGAGGGAATTAAAATAAATTTTACTGCTGCATGGTTTGAGCATTCTAGTATTCCTGGACTACATATTTAGAAGCGTTGATTGGTTGGAATTCATTTATCTATTAGTGTTTGTGTCCTTCCCTCTCTCCTTTCTTTCTCATTCTCACCCATTTTTCCCCCTAACTCTCATCATCACAGTCTCCCTCCTACTCTTTCTCTGCCGTTCAAACATAGGATAGTAATGAAAGTCCACAGGTAACACACCCCATATCTGCACATATGCACTGCCACTAAGAGTAATTCATAGCCATACCTCAAGGTATGACCTTTGTCTCATGTGCCATTTTTCACCCAAGTATGAGAACATTCCCAGTGCCCACACTCCCAGTCAATACTACCGGAGTCTCAAATAAATGGAATATATTGCATTGAGCGTTAACCATTCACTAGAAATGAATCACTGCCCACTTGGCTATTTACCAGCTATTGTCTGCTAAAGTCTATGCCTGAGGACAAGAACAGATAGACAAAAAACAGAAAATCACCCTGCCACTTCAGAGTTCCAGAGAAGTGGCACATACTCGGTGTCTTAAAAGGGAAGAGATTTTGTATGTCAGAGTGCCTTGAGGGGGAAAAACAGTGCATTGTAAAGTAAGGTACTATTTCACTATTTCTATTAAGAGCTCCCATATAAGTTGGCTTAAAAGTACCTACATAAGCCCCTGAGCAAAGACTGGAATTGCATTTATTTTACAAATATACTATCCATTTAATTATTGTTTCTTTAGGCTTTTTAGAATTTCTCCTGGGAAGATGAAATGCTATGATAAATGAGCTATTGAATGGATACCCAGGATATGTGACCATTGTATTTTTCTTAACCATAAGAAACTGCAGAGCAGAGTTTTCATTTCATTTGTTCAAAATTTACAATTAATAGTTTCCTTACAGTAGAATAATCCTAATATATAAAATGCCAGGGGCTGTCATGACCGAAACAACTGGACAGACTACTGAACTGCAGGCTGCATGGGACGACCAGGCCAGCAGGGGGGTTAGTGAAGGACAACCAACAGCAGGCTGCATGGGGCAACCAGGTTGGTGGAAGGGGGAGGGGGAGGGGAAATTGGTGATGACCAGGCCAGCAGGGGAGCAGTTGGGGGTGACCAGGCCAGTGGGGGAAAAAGAGGGTGAGTTGGTGATGACCAGGCCAAAAGGAGGGGACATCGAGGGGCAATCAGATGGGTGAGCCAGTGGTCCTGGATTGTGAGAGAAATGTCCAACTGTCAATTTAGGCCTGATATCTGGGATTGGACCTAAACTGGCAATCAGACATCCTCCGAGTGGGATGAGGAGGACTGCCCCCCCCCACCAGTGCACAAATTTCATGCACCAGGCCTCTAGTGAGTTTATGTTTGATTAGAAAAAGTGCTTTATTGGCCATCATTTCTTATTAGACGAGTACATTTTTAGAAATATTTCCACTATGCTTTGCAATGAACAAAAGCCACTAAATGGCAATGTTCTACCAAACCAACAAATTACATTCTCCAGGCGTTTTCTTTTGATTAGTTTAATTTCTCCTCTGTGGATATACCGTGCTAATTACATAAGGTTTAAAATAGAAACAGTGGAGAGAAACAAATAGCCTTCAGCAACATCCATTCCAACACAACTACTGCCTCCATGTGAAACTTTTCTGGTATTGTTTCCTCTGTTTCTCTTCATGTGGTTGTGATCACAGTCTGTGCAAATGAGGTACCTCTGTGTTTTATACATATTTATAGACATTTAATATTCGCATAATGTCCCTTCATGTAAAGGAGCTTTTCTGTTTAGTTAACCAGCTCTTAGTTGTGACATATTTCAGGTGATACATCTTGCCACTTACATAAAAAAATAATGAGGAATACCTCTATGAAAAATATATTTATTCACTGACAGAGCAAATATATATATTGAATGCCCATTGTTTGCTCTGCACTGTTTTTAGATGTTAGAGATAGAACAATGAAACAAATAGAGACACTTGCCCTCAAAGGTTTTATATCCCAGTAGGAGATAAGCAGGAAACAAAACAAATAAGAAAATAGTGTGTTAGATAGTGATGAGTTGCACGGAGAAGTAAAGCAGAGAAGGGAAAATGATTAGCTGCAATGGTGAACATGACATGTAGATAAAAATGGGGGGGGGGGGGACAAGAGGACAAGCAACTACATGAAGAACATTCTAGAGAAAGGGGACATCAAATGCAAAAGACTCTACTTCGACATTTCGATTAAGGAGTGGAATTACTGGGCCAAAAATATTAAGAGATACAGCTTATAACATTTTCAGAGTGTCATTTTTTTAAATCACATTATCTCTAGAGCATTTATTTGTCAAAGTTCTGGTTGAAAAGCAATTTGTTCCTGCTAATATATATAATTTTTACAGTAATGGCTATTGTGAGAAGTTCTAGGTGCATGTTGCTTTCTGAATTTCTTTAATGCTCCGAAGCATTTCATTTAATGGAACATTTCAGCTAAAATAATGTTATCAATATTGTACTACTGTGATTAACTACTATTTCCCCCCCCCTTAGGAGATTAGATATACATAGAAAATGAGTTGTATTTGCCTGAAAAACACAACAGTTATTTCACAGTGTACCTGAAGTCACTCTGTTTAAATATGAAACATTTGTGAGATGACAAATTTGGTGGAAAATTGTCTTCGCTGCCCTGAGACTTACATATTACTGTAAATAGACTACAGGAAGGAGCACGCACTCATAAAATATGAAACAATAGTGCTTGTTTTGTACAAGACAAGGAAATTAAGAATGGAATACTACTAAATTTAGAAACCCAGAGGAAAATTGAGTTCTTGATTTAGAAACGTATTGCACAGTAATGAAGTGGGGTTTTTTTTTCCATTTTCCTCTTAGCAAACATGAACTCTGCTATGTCATTCTCTCCTCTTCCCACATTTTCAAGTATATTTTCTTGCAGTATATAAAAAATACTGTATTCTTTAAGTTAAAATTGCATTATATATGTGGCTTACATTTCTCAGTTCAGTCCATGCATTTAGCACTTGCCATTGGAATAATCTCCTCCCCCACTACCCCAATCATTTAAAGATAAATAATTTTTAAAACCACACATATTATGAATATATTGAAAGTTTGTTTAATTTAGGTAAAAAAAATATTATGACCACCTGTCCCTAGATGTTATTCATTATGTGTTATTCAATTCATTAAATATTTGTTGAAGGTCAAAATACTGTCACCCAAGTGATTGCACATGGCAATTCTCCACCATGGCAGAGAAGACCCTTTATGATCTGGACTCTATCGTTTTGCTTATCACCACTTGTTTCTCCTTTCTGTGGCTCCAGCCATATGACAGCCCTTGCAGTTCTTCAACTTTATTATTCCCTGCATCCTTTGTATTTCCATATCCACTTTATTTTCTACTCTCAGAAAAGAAAACAAGTAGCAAGATTTCTCGTTACCCAATCACATTTTCCTTATCCTTGTATCATCTTTGACCTCTTCTACAAAGTCTTCCTTCTTAACTCTTCTTACTCCTATCACCATGAGTCTGGGTTAAACTTCCCTTCTCACATGCTTCAACCCTATTTCATAATTGTTTATCTACACACACACACAGACACACACACACACACACGCCTTAAATAAACTATGAGCTCCCAGAGGAAATGGACTAGATAATATATTTTTCTCTAGTTCCTTCAACTAGTATAGTTTCTGACCCATATTAGGCAGGAAATTAATGTTTACCACTACCATAATTCAGATAAACAAAATAAGTTAAGCTCATTGAGTTAAACAACGGTCTTATTTTCAAAGGCAGGCCTGTATGGTTTTACATGTGGTCCCACAGGTGTTAGCTATTCTTTCTTGGTGTACCCAAAGCACTCATCACATAATTTTTTAATTTCCAGTTTTCTACCTAATATCCCCTACTAAACTAATTTCTTTGAATGCAGGAAGAGAGGATCAATCTTTGTACAACGAAAATCCAGCCAATATATATGCATACTAGGTGATCAGTAAGTACTGGTTGAGTAAATAGATGAGAAGTAATCATTTATTAACTCTTATTTTACTTAAATAGAAATTGGAACTTAGAAAAGGTTACAAAAAAAGAAAAACCCTTCCAAAGGACACTGCTACTTGTGGGAGAGCCAAAATTAGAACTCAGTTATATTTTGGCTCATAACATTTTATTATATCACCACATTTAACTGGACTAGCATTATAATTTTAAAGAAAAAAATCCCAAAAAATGTATATGTATTTCAAACTTGCTAATGTTGTGCCCATGATATGATTATTATTACAGTTTCCATGGAAATGAGTAATTCTGGTGATATTCCTCTGGAGATATTCCAAACAGTTTAATTTACATTGGATAATCCAAATAGCATAATAAAAAAGTATAGGAAAACTGAAAATACACTGGAATGAAACAAATGTATAGGTTTCTGAAGAAGAAGCAATTCATCTCTTTGGAAAATCAGTTGTGAACAAAGGGGAGAGATGCCCACAATCAGAGACTCTTCCAAAACATAGGTGTGAAGACCTGGAAAGGTCATTTCATAGGAGCACAGCAATGCTGTGTACATACAAGGCAGTGCGTGAGAATGCAGAACCATAAGAGCAAATGGGAAAAGGTGAGTGGAATGATCCTTGCTGTGCTTGAGTGGATGGTAGAAGTAACAGTCTAGCATGTAAGTTGTATAACTTTGATAAAACAGTAATTGCAAGGAGGTTAATTGCTGTTGCAGGCAACAAAGTTGGGGTTTTTTTGGTTTTTGTTTTGTTTTCCAAAGAATGGAAGCAAGAGATGGTAGTGCAGAGAAGCAAATGAAGATGTGCTGTTTCTGTTGAAACATGTTTCTCCTGCATAGTTCGCTTCCCCATCAGGATCCACCCAGTGGCACATACATACACACACACACACACACACACACACACACGTTCCTGGCAAGGACATTATGTAGACTTGTGCATGTGTGTTGGTGAGATGAGGAGAGCTGATCAATTTTTAGATCATTGGTTTTCTCCTGAGAGGCTTACTAGCCCAAGGATACTTACAGCAATAAAAGGACCTTTTCTTTTTATAGGACATATTTCTGCCAAAGAATTATTCATTCTTTGTTTGAAATCCAAATTTAACTGTCCTGTTTGCTGAAATTGCAAGTATATATTGGGGTGACCTCAATGGATCATATTAATACCTCGGCTTTAGCAACACCAGGAGGTTAAACTCCCAGGAGCTGCCGCAGGAAAGGTTTATATTGAAATGAGACTGACCAATTTTTGTCTAGATATTGGGGGAAAAACCAAATACAAAACTGCAGCTTACGAGTGCTGCCATTCTTAGTAGAGTCTGGAGAACTGGATGCATCACTTACCCATTATGAAAACAGGTCACATTTTGATTTGGACTGTTAAGACCAGCCACCAAAGCACTATTTTATGGGACTAGTAACTGTTAATTGCTCAAGTTAATGAAATGATGAGAGTTGTGGTCTTTGCTTTGAGTACTAGTTAGGTTTGATCAGCTACTGCAACAATAATTCAATGGCTTATGAGACTTAGAAATGTATTTCTCACCTAATGTTCTGGGGAATATATTGAAGGCTGGTAGGGAGAAATAGGAGGAGGAGGTTCTCTTACATAATCACTTAAGGACTGAGACTGACAGTGGCTCTACGAGATTTAATGGGTGGCTCCTAAGGTCACTTTGTTCTTAATTCCAGCCAGCAGAAACAGAACATCAAAGCGCACGGCAAAGCAAATGTGCACAACTTCAGCTAATAGTAATGCAAGATTCTTTTTAAAGATACCCAACAAATTGTTAAGGCTGTGTTACTAGAAGTAAAACCAATTCTAAAAGTATTACTAGAAGTATTATATACCTGCCCGATTGGCAAAGTCTAATAATATCGAGTGTCAATGAGACTGTGGAGGAATAAGAACTGAAAACGCTGCTGGCTGGAGTGTGTATATTTGCTAATGTCTTCCACCCTGGACAGGCTGTGTCTGGGGATTAGCTTTTGTCTTTCCTGGTACAGAGAGGAGGAGGGTGCTTTTGAAAAGTTATGTCCTGCTTTTAAGCAAATGGGGGCAGAGCAGGTAGCTTTTCGGGTTTCTGCTTCTCAATTGCCTTCAGCTCAAGATAATTCTAATGCCAAATTGGCATATTTTGGGATGGCATATACTGCTACCTTTTCCATATCTTCCAAAATGATAGTATTCAACTACATAAGTGTGGTTTTTTTCTTTATTACGCTAGCACTTGAAAGTTCCTTTATTTATTTATCTATTTATTTAGATAGGGAAGCTCACTATGCAAAATGAATAAAAGCTTGGCCTGACAATAGAAAAAGGGAAATGAGAAGGTGAAAGCCCAAAGTCATGAGCCTTGTGGAACTAGAGAAAATCACCAGGACTGGGACAAGGAAACCCTGTCAGCTGGAGACAGTCGTAAGAAATGCAGAGCTTCATCCTGGGGTACTGAGTCAACCTGGTGACTGATCTTGAGTATTTATGGAAAGGGCTTTGGGGTGGGAGAGGACAGTGTATTGTGTGTTGCTGCTCAGGATGAAACTAGAAGCAAGGAAAGAGTGCTACGGAGAGGAAGGCATCTTGAGGACAGGCAGATCAACTTAGTGATGGGCATGTCAAACTAAGGGCTCTCAAAAGGCAGGGAGCTTACCACTGCTGGGGGCATTCAAAGTCTGGTTGGCCACATTCTTATGAAGGATGACATGGATGGAGTGCCTGTATTTGAAGACATTAGGATAGAGGACTTGTAGGTCTCTTCCCTCCTATGTGGGCTAATGGGATGCTGATATTGATGGTCAAATCAAGGTAAGAGTTCACCATGGAACCATTGGCCACACTGGTACAAAACAAGCCAATACTGGCTTCAGCCAGCCCTCAATCCACCTGGTTGCCTTTTTTTGCTTCACCTTTTCTTCTAAATGCAATTGCTCTTGTTCCATTTCTCACTAAGTCTGCTGCTCTTAAATGCTATTTCTCACTGAGTCTGCTGCCATTTCTTTCTTTTTTTAATCTTTCACTTTAAGGCAGTGTTTCCCAAAGTGTGGTATGCGTACCCCCAGGGGTACTTGAAGTTTGGTGGGGGTTCGTGTTGCACCGGAGTTTGGTGGAGATATGCACTGCACCGTGCTTAACTGCTCCTAATTCTACGTTCTCATGAGTCAAGTCAAGACAGTCTTGTGAGGCATGAGATGGTCCGGTGTGAAAATGTTATTTATAATATAAATTTTATTTATATTTTATTATGAATAATTTTATTTTTTGTTTATTATTTTGTGTATGTACCAAAATTAAATAAATAAATATATTTTGCTTGATATTAAAATACATCCTTTTTTTTGATGCGGGGTACTCAGCGTTACGAAAATTATAGAAGGGGTACACATATGTCAAAAGTTTGGGAAACACTGCTTTAAGGTAAACAAAAGGGACAAATGCTGACAAGATAAGCAATGGTTGAGTGGTCTGAAAATCTCATCTACTAATATTGGCAATTGATTAGTCATTCTTAGGATTATTAGTCCCGCAAGCTTCTTCATTAATCAGCTCTCAATTCATTCTTCCCACATCTTTTTGCTTAAATTTGTAGACATCATATAGTGTTAAAAGGAGAACCTTACAAGCCATCTCTAGTACATTAGTCCAGTAGCTGGTTTAGTGAAATATCTCTTCACCCACGCTGTACTACATTGATTAATTTTTAAAGGAATAGCTAAATGAAGATATTAATTATTTGTATGTGGTGCATATGCTCTCATGCACACAATTATATTTTAATTTACTTTTTAACGAGTAAGCCAATATGATTTGAAAATTATTTCCCATCTGGCATGCATGCTAATAAAGAAAAGAAATCTACTCATTTGTGCCATATTGAATTTAACCTTTTTTTTGTACTTCCTAATTACATAGTTCTCAAGGAAATCAAACTATAAAAAATGGGTTTAACCTTTCTGATTTTTAGTCCACAAACATAGCCATTTATTGTGGGAGAGAGAGGAAGCACTGATTTTCAGAGGTCCTTAACAATATGAAAACAGAACATGCATGCATTTGTCTATTATTTGCCTTGAATTTAATTATGTTTTTGTAAAACTGAAATACAAGACAAAATGATTACCCTTCAAAACCATTAAGTGGCACCTGAATCATCATATAATTCAATTCTGCCTCAGTTGGATAGAGTATATTATGATCAATTTTTTGAAACTTCTATAAATCCTATAAAGAATGGGTGATAATATTCTTTCTGATTCAACCTCAGTATATACTTCTGGACAGTTGTGCACAATAAGTGGAATTAATAAAATTACGCATAAAAATTTGGGTATGAGTACACTTTTATGTACTTCTCAACATAAAAGTTGAAAAACACCATACTTAGATTTTCCATATGCCTCAAAATGAAATCTATACTGTTGTCTTTCAGGTAAATTGTGGATTCTCTGCAGGAGGCCACATTCTTGCTGTAACATTTTAATGAGTTCCAGATTTAATTTGCCAAAAATGCAAAATCTCATGGGAAATGAGACAACTATGGGGAGGAACAGATGTCCCAATATTCTTGAGGCTCCACTTTGCCCCCATGATTCTCACAGGAGGGACAACGTATCTGACAGCTCTTTGCTTTCTCATCACAATCATTTTATCCTATGCTCCCTTCTCTCTTAAAGAAGAACTTGTACTAGTCACCTCTGCCCTTCCATTTAAGGGAATATTGACAAACATGGAGTTCTGTTTCTAGACACCACATTCATTTCGGTAGAGAGAAAGCAGAGTGAATTCTCAGTGATCCCTAGACAAAAAGTTTTCTTATTTCCAGAATCAAAAACAGTTCATTTACTCAGATTCAATTCTGTGACTCTGATTTAAATTTAATTTTTTAACCTGTGGGGTACTGATGCTGAACGGGATCTAACAGCTACATTCAGGACTGCATTTTCCTGCACTAACCTATTGTTATTCCCTCTAAAATATGCTTAAGATAATGATAAGAAAATGGGACCGAGTATCTAAAAATGCTCTGTCTCTTTGTTGCTCATGACTTTAAAAATATAAAATCTCCCTCATAATTTAAGACGATTTCATTAAATCTCTTGAGTCATTGGTAAAATGACAGTAATAGTATTATACATGAGAGAGTTGGCATGGGAACCACACTAAGAAATGTGACAAGTTTTATAAATCATAATACACTAGAACTTTCTGTGCTTATCATGTGACATAACTAGTGTTTTTATAAATTATTGTTCAAAAATAATACTAATCATTTGATAACCTATAGTCTTTGCACAACAATAGTACAATAACCCTGAAATGTTAGAATACAATATATATCTAGGTTCCCCCCAAAAAAATATCTAAAGTATTTACATATTTCAAATATATTTATATTCATAGATTTTTAAATAGACTTTAAAAATAGCTTTTATTCTTTTATGATTATCACTATTTGTGTATAAGTCTTTTAATGACTACTTCTGAATCCTAAAATCAGCATATCTTCATTCAACCAATTAACTCAAATGAATAACAAATTATTTTTTTAAGTTTTCTAAACTTTGTAATGACTCATTCAAACGAATACATTTTATCTATTTAGAAGTCTGCACTTCTCTTTTACTTTATAGTAAATCACATGATTAACCCCATAGCTTTATAAATGCTTGCAGCACCCATCAGCCAAAGGGCTGTCCATTCATTCTTCCACTTAGGGAGTGTCTCACATATATTAATGGTGGCAGTGAGTTTTCTGTGAAATGTGTGGTAGGCCTGGCAATAAGTTAATAAACATGCAAGAAATGTACCCCTTCATTTTTATAATGAATTTCTAACCTTCCTTTAGCTTCTGTTTTAGAAACCAAAGTTTGGTAAACAACATTTGGATCGCTCACTCCTAAGATGAAAACCTAAATGCCTAACCTGAGCTTCCTTTTGGAAAACATTAAGCTGAAATATCTGCTTGATTTCTATAGCTGTTGGCCTGGCTTCTTAAATTGCTTTGCTAATGCAGAGTCTAGACAAGGGGTGGGCAAACTACAGCCCGCTCGGCTGTTCTATCCGGCCGCAGAGCCGAAAGAGTGGAGGGTTCTCTTGCTCTCCCCTCTGCTCCTTCACCAGCAGCCCAAGATGAGAGTGCCAGCATGGTCAGGGTGCTTTTGTTCCGGCCCTCCGGTCCAGTTTAAGAACCCATTGTGGCCCTCGAGTCAAAAAGTTTACCCACCCCTGGTCTAGACTCTAGAAAGTTAAAGGGAAAGAAAAAAAATTCATGTGCTACCATAACAACCTCATGGCATTCCATTGTGCCCCTCAGAGTAGCCTTGCTTCACTGATGCTTTGGTACTTGGCCATCATAGCATTTTTACTCTGCAGCGGAAATCATTTTAGGATTATCTTCCAACCTTTGTGAGTAGTTTATCCACTAGCTTCATCCTTTCATATTCTCAATATTAACAATGGAAGAATTTTGATAATTTTAGATTTTGACAAAAAGAAATAATCTTTTAACCATATTATTTTTTGAAGTTAGTACTCACAATAGACTGGAGCGATTTTTGTTCTGTTTTGAGTCACCTGGAACAAGCTTCTAGACCAGTGATGTGATAGGCCTCTCGTAAGGCTCCAATACCCAGAGTGCTGAATTGGAATTTAGGAGGCCTGGGGTTTGAGTCGGGCTCTTTCACCAACTAGCTGAGGGGTTTAATCCTGTACTTTAATCACATCATCTGTGTGACCCTGAGCAAGTCACTTGACTTCTTATGTGCCTCACTTTCCTCATCTGTAAAAGAGTTAATGGAACTGACTACTTCTTAGCATTGCTATAAGGAGTCAATGAGATTTATTATTCTAAAGGGCCTAGAACACTACTGGGTTTGTGCTAAGAACATAAGTGTTATCTATAATATATAACAGTAATCAGTCTTCTCATAATCCCTAGATTATCTCACCTCAAATTCTATAAAAGTCAAGTAACATAATAAATGTGGTATTAGTTTGTTATTGCTGCAGAGCAAATCATCACAAACTTGTCTTAAGACAACACCCAATTATTATCTCATAATTTCTACAGGTCAGAAGTCCAGTTATGGCCTAGCTTAATTCTCTGCCCAGAATTACACGTGGCTGAAATCAAGGTGTCAGCTCAGCTGTTTTCTTTCTGGAACTCGGAATCCTCTTCCAAGCTCATGTGACTGTTGGAAGAGTTCATTTCCTAATGGTTGTAGGACTGCGGCTCCCATTTCTCACTTCATGTCACCTAAGGGCTGTTCTTAGCAACTGGAGAACTGCCTACTGTTCTCTGCCAAGTGGCTGTTTCCACCTAGACCAATATTTCTCAAACTTTTGACATATGTGTACCCCTTCTATAATTTTTGTAACTGTAATTTTCATAAGGTTAAGTACCCCTCATCAAAAAAAGGATGTATTTTAATAACAATCAAAATATATTTATTTTTTTCTTTTTTGGTGCATTCACAAAATAATAATAAATGAAAAATAAAATTACTCATGATAAAATATAAATAAAAATTATATTATAAATAACATTTATTTGGATCAATGAGAAGGATGAAATTGCCTTGACTCATGAGATCGTAGAATTAGGCGCAGCTAAGCACAGTACAGTGCATATCCCCACCAAACTCTTCCCATACCACTGGGGGTATGTGTACCACACTTTGGGAAACACTGACCTAGACAGTTGCCTTCTTCCAGTCATGCAAGAGTATGTCTCACTGGCTTCTAATCCCTTCCTATCAGCTGGGGGGAAATGTCTGCTTATAATGGTACCTGGCCAGCAATGGTAACCTTTAGTCATATACTGCAACATGATCATGGCTGAATATCTCCTCATGCTCACAGGTTTCATCCTCACTCAAGGAAAAAGATAATATGAGGGTGAGGATCCTGGAAGGTCATTGTGGAATTCTGTCTTCCACAAATGTGAATATAAAGTGAAGAGTAAAAATTATATACATAAAGTGTACACTATTGTATGATTTATCCTTATCATCATGCTCATGATATCAACAAGTTTCTAACCTCATATAACACTATTCCGCTTATGTTCAAAGATTTAAATTAGCTTCAATTCATCTAATATGTAACTCAGAACTTAGCATTCGCTTCATAATGTCTGGAATGAATCAAGTGCTCAGAAAATATTACTATTTTTACCCTTCTTAATGCATGTTTGTTAAGTTGTACTGCATCTGCCAAGATTATTTTGGATGTTATCAATCTGAAATATGCTAAGAGGTAACCATTTGTCTAACTTTACTTAATTTTATACTATTTTCTTTCTTCCTCCCTTCCTCCATGCCTGTTTCCTTTTTGTTCTTCCACTGTTCCCTTTTGTCTTTCCTTATTTTCTCTCTCTTCCTTCCTCTTCTGCTCTACCATTTTTTCCCCCAAGCAGATATTATTTTAAATTTCCGAACAACCTATGTCAGCAAGTCTGGCCAAGTTATCTTTGAAGCAAGATCAATTTGCATCCACTATGTCACCACTTGGTTCATCATTGATTTAATCGCTGCTCTGCCTTTTGATCTCCTCTATGCTTTCAACGTCACAGTGGTGAGTAAGGAAAGACCTCCCTTGCACATGAGCCGGAAGGCTGGTTTTACCCCTGGTGTTTGTTTTTCACGGGTTCAGGTTTTAAACATTTGTGGGAACTTGGCAACCAAGGTTTTGTCCTTGTTAATAACGATGCCAAGGTGCCCAATGATATGCAGGTCAGATTTATCAGCAATGCAGAGTCACTACACAAACCCTTTGATAAGGAAGCCATCTAAAACTATAGCATGACTGTGTCTTGCTTGGGCAGATATTTGCCTCTAGAGATTGGTGGAGAGTTTGAAGATTTCTTTTACTTTTATGACCTTTATTCTTACTTCTTGGGTATTTTATTACTCATTGGCAAGACAGACAGAAGACCAATCACGATAAAGAAAAACGCTAAAATTAAAATAAGAAAATTCAACTGCTTTTTTGAAGTCTTTTTTTAAAATGATGCATGAGGCAGCAACCTAAATGACACAATGACTGACTTGAGCTCTCTTTGTTTTAATATAGGGTGTCTCAAAATAATGTGTACACAATTTGGATAGATCTTAATTCCAATGGGTTAAATCTGAAAAGAAACATCAATCGAGCCATCAGCTATTAAGTGTGTATACATTTTGAGGACACCCTGCATTTGTAATGTCTCTTTCTTCATCAAAAGCCTTTATCCTTATGTCTCCTCACAGGGAAAAACATATTTCCTACTTGTAGTAATAGCAATTTTTACTATTTAATGATTGATATCCTTACAAGATTAAGTGCTGTCTAATAAACAGAATTTTGGGGAGGTATAATAGCATTTTTGGATCAGTAATGCAATTTGGTGCTAGCATAAACAATTTTAACTGGAAAAAAATTTATTAACCATTAATTCTGATTAAATATATTTCTGATGCAGTTAGCAACCTCCTGTAGAAATATTTCATATCAAGAATGTAAAAGCAAAGTTTTCAGTATTAAACGAAGTGATCAATATTTCAAATACAATTGGTATCAACTTCAAAATGAAGATTGAACTGTAATCCTTACCATTTAGTACATATTTGTCATTTGTTAATTTCATGTACAATAGTATTTTTTTTCTTTTCTTAAGTTGAGAAGTGAGGGAGTCAACATCTTTAAGTTTATAACTCCACTGAAATAAAGCTCTGGGGGGAATTTAGTGTGTGATATAAATCAAGTGCTACATTGAGTTGTCATCCAGGCTTCTTAAAGTGATTTTTCAAGGTTGAATTTGACTAGATAAGTGTCCTATGATGAAAGTATACCAGGTGTACAGTTAATAATGTGGGGTTTTTTCAATAGGTGGAGTTACACATATGTTGACATATATGCAATTTGATATTTATGCTATTTTGTTGTATTGACAACAAGCTTCAAAAATTCATATGTCAAATTTTCTGAAGGTGTTAACATCATAGATATTTTTATGCTGAAAAATGTCTAATTTTGTGCCCAAAAAAGAGCATTTGTGGGAAGATTTAATTCATTATTTTTAAGAAAAGAGCTGCTAAAAGTTATCATATACTTCGGGAAGCTTATGGTGAACATGCTCCATCTCAAGATACTTGTGAATGCTGGCTTAAACGCTTTAAAAGTGATTATTTCAATGTGAAAGACAAAGAATGTTCAGGTCAATCGAAAAAGTTTGAAGACCAACAATTACAAGCATTATCGGATGAAGATGTGTGTCAAACTCAAAAACAACTTGAGAAAGATTAGCCGTTGCTCACTAAACAATTTCCGATCTTTTACAAGCAATGGGAAAGATTTCAAAGGAAGGAAAATGGGTGCCACATCAACTGAACAAAAGACAAATAGAAAACTGAAAAGTCATCAGTAAAATGTTGCTTTAACGGCTCGAAAGAAAGTCTTTTTTGCATTGAATTGTGACTGGCAATGAAAAGAGAATCCCAAATGCACAAAATCATGGGTTGATCCAAGTCAACCATCAACATCAACTGCAAGGCCAAATCGCATTGGAAAGAAGACAATGTTCTGGGTTTGGTGGGATCAGGAAGGTGTGGTGTGTTATGAGCTTCTAAAACCAAATGAAACTGTTAATACTGATCACTACTGACAACAAATAATCCATTTGAACCACACTTTGATTGTGAAACAACAAGAATGGGCAAGAAGATGAGGCAAAGTAATTTTGCTTCATGATGATACACCATCACACACTTCAAAACCAGTTAAACACGCGTTAAAAGATCTTGCCTGGGAAGTATTAACCCACCCACCTATTCACCAGATCTTGCTCCTTCAGATTACCATTTGTACCGGTCGATGGCACACGTACTTTCTGAGCAGCACTTCAAAACATACGAAGAACAGGAAAATTGGGTCTCTGAAAAGGTTTGCCTCAAAACAAGAAAAGTTCTTATGGGACAGTATCCACAAATTACCTGAAAGATGGGGGAATGTGTAGCTAGCGATGGACATTGCTTTGAATAAAGCTTAATGTGTCTTTCACATTACTTTTGATGTTTCTCTTGAAATTATCATGTTTTCTTTAATTACAAAATCCACATCATCAACTGGTTAACAGCTAATCCAAATTTTTAACTGTTAAGAGCTAATCCACATTAATAATGAATAAAACTAGGCTTTTGCTATACAAAGGAGAATATGATTCACAAAATGCTAATAAAATGTTTCCAAATTCTCCTGAAAGATTGTTAAATAAATGGTGTTTCATAGAGTGTACTCTAGATTAACTTGCTTCTTTGCTACTAAATATTAATAATATTTTTATATTCCATTTCTCTTTGGACACTGGACAAATAAAACGATTTTAAATATATAATATAAAATAGAAATATCTAACATATTTTCATATCAACATCCTTGTTACCTAAAATTAACAGAAATAAAAGATTTATGAAAAAGTTTAAATCTCTTGATGAATTTTAAATATTTGTACACTTTCACTGCACTCCTGTACCCTTCTGTTACTCATTCTGACTTGTTAAATCTGGTATGAATGCTTTAGAAAGAGTGCAAGTTGTAGATTAACATCTGTGTCAGAAAGAAAAAAAGGAATGAATTAAAAAATCTTTCTCTTTTATCAGGGATAATTTTTTGTTGTTGCTTTTCACAAGAGTAAGGATATTATTATTTAACAAATTGGTACATAAATTTAATATTCTCCCAAATAATCAGGTTGAAATATTCTAATTTGAATAAGCTGTTCAACATAATATATTTACTTCCCAGGAAACATAAATATGATCTGCCATTGTTATACTACACAGCCATATTTTAAAAAAATTAAAAAAGGAAGAAACAAAGGTGTTGTCTTCTAGATCTAAAATGTGTCCAGTTAATGTATCTCTATAGATGACACTGAAAAATACAATACAACCATCAAAATATGTTTTAGCTTTGGTTCTGCCTACAATTGCTAATGGCAAATGTTTTATATATAGCTCACACATTTATTTATTAAAACTTACTATATACAAGCCCTATGAAAGGCACTGTGAGAGATAAAGTTATGAATGAGACATAGAAGTATGATAGAGTAAAAAAGGCAAAAGTACACATCCTAGTTTATCACTTATCATATGAATTACTTCCTTGGGAAAGTTATCAAAATAGGTCTAAAATTAGCACAAAAATCCCTTCAGGGTTTTTGAGCAGCCTAAAAAGGCAACATTTCTATAAAATACCTTGTTAGAAAGACCTTGGTGTATGTTAACTAGTCTCTCTCTCTTCTCTCTCTCTCTCTCTCTCTCTCTCTCTCTCTCTCTCTCTCTCTCTTTCTCTCTCTCTCTCTCTCTCCCCCCCTCTCTCCCCCCCCACACACACCCCTTTTCCTCCCTCCTGCCTCCCTCTCTCCTTTCTTTTTCTTTTCCCTAGTTGGTAGCCAGGAGATAGTCATGTCCTCTTGTAGCAGAGGGAGTTGTCATTTGATAGGGGTTTTGATGAATGAATGAGTCTTGCACCTGTCTACAAGTAGCTTATAATTCCCATCAGTGAAAATTTCAGTACGGCATCCCAATAGTAAAAAGAATCCTTTCCTTTTTCAGATTATATATTTTCATTCATATCAAATGTGCTTCTTTTGTCTGCCATTTGTTGGAGCCAAAATCCACATTTATAGCAGAAAGCTGTTCACTCTGAAAGGAATAAGTATAGTTTTTTTTTAAGTGCCAGCAAAATCATTGGGGCTGCCCACCCTGAACACCCAGGCTGGACCATGTTCCTTGTCTCTGTTGTTCTCATGGAAGGACAGTTCCATATTATTCCTCAAACTCCCCGTTTTGATCAGAGAAAACAGGAGATTGCCTGCATCAATATTGTGTTCAAATGGTGTCTTAACCTGCACAGGCTGCTATAACAAAATATTATAAACTGAGTAGCGTAAACAACATAAATTTATTTCTTACAGTTCTGAAGACTAGTAAACCTAAGCTCAAGGTCCCGTCCAATTTGGTTCTGGGTAAGGGCTCTCTTTCTGGCTTATAGACAGCTATCTTCTTGTTGTGCCCTCGTGGTGAAGGAAAGGAAAGAAAAGGAAAAGGAAAAGGGAAAGTGAAAAGAGAGAAGAGGACAAGAGAGGAGAAGAGAGAGAGATAGAACACTCTCTGGTCTCTTCCCATAAGGGCACTAACCCCATCATGAGGACCCTACCCTCATGAACTAATTTAACCCAAATTACCTTCTAAAGGCTCCATCTCCCAATACCATCACATTGAGGGTTATGACTTGAACACAGGGTATTTGGAGGGCACAGTTCTGTGCATAATAGGTGGCTTCCTCCATTAGGGACTTGTGTTCCAGGTTTCATTTTAGTTATAAAAATACTACTCTACTTGTGAGCAGAACTTAGTCAATTTTACAGTTCTAATTATTTTTCAAAATCGTAAATTACCTTTATTACCACTTACTTTACAAGCTTTTACTTCAGTCTATACAAATTATTGTTATGAAAAAAATTCCCTTCCACAGAGGAGGGGATGTGGAATTGATAGAAAATGTATCTAAAGATGTGAGATGTCTAATGTACAATCCTGATAGCATAATGTGGATCAGAATAAATAAAATTATATTCAATCAAAAATAAATCAATCTTAATTGAGGAAGATAAGTATTTACTCAAAGGGGAAAAAATCATCCTTCTTCCTCTTCTCACTTTCTAATACATGTCAAGAGATGATATAGAAATGGTCATACAGATGGAATCATGATTATACTTAATTTCAAGATCTTTCCAGAATGCTTGTGAGTTCAAGAACTTGTCTCAGCGGCATGAGGTGAGCCCCTGAGCCAAGTTGTGTTGCCCTGTCTCCCACCACAGGTTTCTCTTGTGCATCTCCTGAAGACTGTTCGGCTGCTGCGTCTTTTGCGTCTCCTGCAGAAGCTGGACCGTTATTCCCAACATAGCACAATCGTCCTGACCCTGCTCATGTCCATGTTTGCGCTCCTTGCACACTGGATGGCGTGTATCTGGTATGTCATTGGAAAAATGGAGAGGGAAGACAACAGCCTTCTGAAGTGGGAAGTTGGTAAGGGTTTACATTTGTCGCATTTTCCATTTTTAAGTGAAAAGGAAGATAGTCTAGAACGTGGAGGAAGTGAAAGAGGAGTCTATAATACATTTCCTCTATCAATTTGTCACATCTTTTTACAAGTTAATTTCTTTTGAGAAGGTTTTCTAGAACAACTTTTTTTTTTTTCGGAGTTTTGGATTAAGCTTTCAATTGGTTTGGTGATTTAAATGACCAGCAAGTATGTAGAAGTGTTTGGATAAGTTTCGATAAGTAATGTGTGATCTCATCTTGGCATACCCAATGCAGGGCTGGTAACAGAAAGTCACTAGGCAACTGGCCTATGGCCAATCACTACAATATTTTAAATCAGAAGAAAATGATCATTTGAATTTTAGGTGGCAAATTAATAGGAAAAAAATCCTCCCATTTTTTTCCTTTAAGAAATAGAGAAAAAGCTATCATAATGAAAAACTTTCCACATTTAGTATACCTTGAGAATTTGTGATATTTATTCTGGATAAATACAAATATAATTTATAAGGACTGTGTATTTACAAGTATCAGTTGTAAAATTTTGTGTCCCCATCATACATGGGAGTTTAAGGGAAATTTTCCAAGTGTTATATAATTCTGCATAAATGAATTTCAAATGTTGACACATAAACACATTTTTTTTTAAATTTATGTCATCTACAACAATTTTCTAAAATGAAAATTTGTGAAGACTATAACCCTCTATCCTAAAATACCTGCCTTCTCAAAGTCATTTCCTGGTTGTCTGGTTGTTAAGATTAGGGACGTTTATCTGTTTCTGGCTCAGGGAGTGCCAAGTGCTACTGTTCTTAAATGAGTTCAAAGCTGGAGACATATCTCACACAGAAAGCACTAATTTTAGGGTGGCCCAAAAGGTAATGTGAGCATCCAAAAGAAAAGAGGTTCACTTTTGGTGATCAGAGGGAGGAGCTAAGCTTACACATGTATGTAAGTAAGTATGTAGATAGGTAGGTAGGTTTTCATGTTTTAAATGCCTTCCTCGTTTTCCAGTATCATTTATCATTATCCCATTTATTACCACTAATTAAATATGGCATTTTGACCATAATTATTATGCAAACAGATGACTGTTACTAGGTTTCGTTTCTCTTCACTGACAGTCTAATTTTATGCCAGTGTTGCAGAATTTTAATCATTGTGCTGTTTCAATTTTGGTACAGAAAGCAGAGCAGGTCAATCTAGCCATTTATTCGGATCAATATAAGAAAAACTACACCCCTTCTCCAAACCTAAATGGCTTTTTAATTGCAGTTCATTTCAGAAATTAACTTTGGGAAATTAATGCTTTTTGTAACACAAAGATATTTTTATCATCCAAAGTTATAGTAGTTGATCTCCATATTTAAATTTTTAAAAATATAATTAAGATTAATTATATCGTTTTATTCACATGGGTTAGCCATATTTCTTATTAAATTTGTTTCTAAGTACTAGACATTTTTGTGCTTATGGATTTCTATCCATTTTTCATTAACTGTGTTCTAGTTATTGGTATAAGAAAATCTGGTGACTTGAAAATAATATTTTATAGAAATCTCAAATGTGTCTAATAAATTTTAATTAATTTGAGTTTTTAAGAAGATAATC
This sequence comes from Vespertilio murinus, assembly GCA_963924515.1. NCBI lineage: Eukaryota > Metazoa > Chordata > Mammalia > Chiroptera > Vespertilionidae > Vespertilio > Vespertilio murinus. Next base: position 19,948,323 of record OZ004715.1, on the reverse strand, counting down.
ATATAATCTAAAGGACTAATAAATTTATCCCTGACTTATCTAAGTCTATGCTCTTTTTTGGCTACTGGTTTGAGAAAATTATTTTATTCTAACTTCATTAGAAGATTTTACTGAAAATATATTTTATAAATCACTGACATTATTTTTTATTCTTGTTACTCCACAGAGTCAAATCAAACTTTACATCATAGCCCTGAAAAATATTTTTCATAAAAGAACATGGTGTAATAGAGAAATTCTTAGCTAGAAAGTTAGAATCCTTTATTCTAACCACAGTGCTACTACTAATTAACTGTATTACCTAGGAAATTTTACCAAGCTATATCTGTCCCAATTATCTCTTTGAAATGAGATACTTGACTGATTCTTAGTGAGTCTCAATCCTTCTTGAGTCACAGTCCTTTTGGAAAATGAATGGGAGCCGTAGATCTCTCATGACAAATCCATATACCCACATACGAATAGTTTGCATAAACTTATGATTGTGTATTCCATGATGTTCTTTCCTGGACTCCTTGCAAGCAAAACAAAGGAAAGCATCTTAGTGCTAAGATGTCTCTAACATTATTTTCAACTTGGAGAAGATTTAGCTAACAATTCCTTTACTCCGGAAGCATAGGTATGCTGAAGAAATAATATCTGAGTCTGTTGACACGTCTTTCATAATAAGTTAAAACTGGGTCAGAGTTGCCCTAACTCAAAAGCAGAACATGTTTTAATAATATACATCCCATGAAACCCCTTTTGTTTAATCCACTTCATCCTAAAATTCTTAGCCATTGGACGATTTTAGCCACAGCCATTACACTTCTAATGTTATGATGCAAACAAGCTCAATAAATAATTTCACTTCAAATGTAACTTTTAAGAAATGTAATGATTTCTTAAATTGAGAATAAAGCAATACCACTCCTTAAATGGGAGGTAGAAAGTGTGATTAAAATGTTCAGAATTTTATTTCTGATTCAGTTTCTTATTTATATATGAAGAAGGGGAAAACAAAGACTTTTTACTTTATTCTAAGGTATTTCTGAACAGAGCTATTTCTGAAGAGAGTTCTTTTACTCTAAGGTATTTCTGCATAAAAATGCACAGTTGTACTTCCAAAAATATGCAAACTGGGTTTTGAGGCTTCTGGCCTCCATTTTAAAGAGTGAGTAGAGTTGACCTGATATGCCTTTTTAAAAATTACTTTTTAGTTTATATATTTCTTTCCACAAATCTAAACATAAAGCTTTTAATTCCCCAAGCTGATGAGTAAACATCTTAAAGAAATAATAGAAAATAAAATGTGCTTCAGGAAAAATGAACAGAATTCAGAATTTTTAAGTTAGTTACCTTTACCTATTCCCCTCCCTTACTACATTTAAGAATTTACTGGATCCAGATAAAAATGTTTTTAATAACAACCCTTAATGAAGCCTCTTCCATCTACCCAATAACGTTCATATGAAGGGCAGGATAAAGACATAATGTTACATCTTGACCTTCACTGAAAATTAAGGCCAACCATTTATTTATCATTACGAGAAATGAAAGTGCTAAAAGACAGGTACATAGAATTGGATTTTTAAATATAATTAACAGACAACTTGAGTTTTTTTAAGAGAACCACTCTAATGGAAGCCCTTTATCCCATGCTCACACTGTGTCCTTTGATTCAGAGAGATTAGGTATCTGAGAAAATGGAACAATTTTTTTCTCTACTGCATAGACATTGCTTTAAAACAGAATGGTAGTCCCCCCAGGCCCATTAGCTTTTTTATTCCAACCAAGAATATCGGAATCTTTAAACTGTACAAAATTTTCCACCTTGGAGATGAAGGTAGGGAAAGGGGGTATATATGTATAACCCATGGACACAGACAACAGTGCGGTGATGGCCAGAGGGGGCAGGGTCTGACTGGAGACAGGCACGGGGGGGAGGTGGGGGAGGAAAGGGGGTATCAGTAATAGTATCAATAAAAAATAAAGTTATAATAAAAAGACAAAAGGGTAAAATAGCAGTCTTTAAAAATTTTATTGGATTTATTTTAGTTCTGAATATCGTTAAAAATTTTTTTCAAGGTTGTTTAAAAAAATTTTAATGAATAAAATGGTAGAGGAAACTACCAATATTGACTAATAAGTAGAAAACTATAAGTTAAATGGGCTTTTTAAAATGTAAATGACACCATCAAATTGTAGATAAAGTAGCACATATACCTTATAAATCACACCAACTATGAAGCTCAGAGAAAAGGACAGAAAAAGGGTTTGCCAAAAACCACAAATGTAAGAAATAATAGATCATAAAGCATCTTGATTTTAATGACTATTTAATGACATGGGAGAAAGTTCAGGCTATTTTAAGGGAAGATACTGAGGAGGCAGTTTCCATATATTACTTGATTCCTATGTAGGACAAAAGGGAAAATGCACACAGAGAGAGTGGAAATAAATTCAATAAGAAGTGGGATTACTTGCCAAGTTATTTTTTCTTCACATTTTATATCAAAAAAAATATTTAGCTTAACATTTATTAAGCACAAACTGCATGGATGGTGCAACACTTAATATATTTGTATGCTTTATTTCAGCTGATCTTTTTTTAATATTTTTTTATTGATTTCAGAGAGGAAGGGAAAGATAGAAACATGGATTGGCTGCCTCCTGCACTCCAAACACTGAGGATTGAGCCTGAAACCCAGCATGTGCCCTTGACCAGAACTGAACCCAGGACCCTTCAGTGCGAAGGCCAATGTTCTATCCACTGAGCCAACCCAGCTAGGGTTCAACTGATCTTTATTGCAAAATTGAGGCAGATACTTTCAATCCCATTTTACAAAAAAGGGAACTAAGTTTGAAAATTTTATTCCCTGGAAACTTATTTTATAAATTAGTAAATATTTTTAATATATAAAAATGTTTAGAATGAATATAATAGACACCCTCGGGAAATTATACCTTTTTAAACATTTTGCAAATATATTTGCTTAATTTCTATTTTCAAGTCCCACTAAAATATAACTCCCACTTGCACCTTCCTCCTTACTATTCTTAGATACTTTTACTACACAAATGTATTAGTAAAACAACTTGTATTATTGTGTCCCTTTACCTTCCACATAAATCACTACACATGTGAGTAGCAGCAGTAGTAATACTGATAACAGTAGGCATTCACAGGACTTTTTCTTAGTATCAGACCCTGTTCTAGGTACATTTATGAATTAATTCATTTAATTCTGCTCTAACAAAGAGAGAGGACCCAAATAAACAAAATCAGAAATGAAAGAGGTGAAATAACAACAGACTGCCAAAATTCAAAGGATTGTTATAAAATACTATGAACAACTCTATTCCAACAAACTGGACAACCTGGAGGAAATAGACATATTCTTAGAAAAATATAATCTTCCAAAACTCAATCAGGAAGAATCTAAAAATCTCAATAGACCAGTGACTTCGGAAGAAATTGAAACAGTCATCAAAAAGCTTCCAGCAAACAAAAGCCCAGGGCCAAATGGCTTCACAGGAAAGTTTTACCAAACATTCAAGGAAGAACTAAAACCTATCCTCCTCAGACTATTCCAAAAAATTCAAGAAGAAGGAACACTTCCAAACTCCTTCTATGAAGCCAGCATCACCCTAATACCAAAACCAGATAAAGACAACACAATGAAAGAGAACTACAGGCCAATATCCCTCATGAACATAGATGCCAAAATCCTCAACAAAATTCTAGCAAACCGGCTCCAGCAGAACATCAGAAAGATCATACACTGTGACTAAGTAGGATTTATTCCCGGAATGCAAGGATGGTACAATATCCGCAAATCAATAAACGTGATACATCACATAAACAAACTGAAAGTTAAAAATCATATAGTCATATCAATTGATGCAGATAAAGCATTTGATAAAATCCAAAACCCTTTCCTGATAAAAACTCTCAACAAGATGGGAGTACAAGGATCATACCTCAACATAATAAAAGCTATATATGATAAACCCACAGCAAACATCACACTCAATGGGCAAAAACTAAAATTCCCTCTAAGAACAGGAACAAGACAGGGATGCCCACTCTCACCACTCCTGTTTGACATTGTACTGGAAGTACTTGCCATTGCAATTAGACAAGAAGAGGAAATAAAAGGCATCCAAATTGGAAAAGAAAAAGTAAAGTTGTCCCTATTTGCAGATGGCATGATATTGTACATAAAAAAAAGACTCCATCAAAAAACTAATAGACTTAATAAATGAATTTGGCAATGTAGCAGGATACAAAATTAACACCAAGAAATCTATGGCATTTCTATACACCAATAGTGAACTTACAGAAACAGAGACTAAAAAAGCAATCCTATTTACCATCCCACCAAAAAAATTAAGATACTTAGGAATAAATTTAACTAAGGAGGTAAAAGACCTATATGCGTAAAACTACACAACACTGAAAAAAGAGATAGAGGAAGATGTAAACAGATGGAAGAACATATCATGTTCATGGATTGGTAGAATCAAAATCATTAAAATGTCCATACTTCCCAAAGCAATTTATAAGTTCAATGCACTCCCCATTAAAATACCAACGGCATACTTCACAGACCTAGAAAGAACTCTTCAAAAATTAATTTGGAACAATAAAAGATCCCGAATAGCCACAGCAATCCTGAGAAAGAAAAATTAAGTAGGAGGTATCTCAATACCAGATTTCAAGCTGTATTACAAAGCCACTGTTCTCAAAACAACCTGGTACTGGCACAAGAACAGATATATAGATCAGTGGAATAGAATAGACAATCCAGATATCAACCCAAATCACTATGCTCAATTAATATTTGACAAAGGAGGCACGAACATACAATGGACTCGAGACAGTCTCTTCAATAAATGGTGTTGGGAAAATTGGACAGATACATGCAAAAGAATGAAACTAGATCACCAACTTATACCATACACAAAAATAAACTCAAAATGGATATAGGACTTAAACATAAGACAGAAAACCATAAAAATGCTAGAGGCATCCACAAGCAGCAAAATCTCAGAACTTCATTTAATCCCGCTTTAATTCTATGAGCCCAAAACGATTAGCCCAATACTCAGAAAACTGAGGCATATGATTAAATAACTTGTCTTAGATCACACAAATAGTTTATACCATAGCTGGGATTTCTTGCTTTCTTTGTAAGTTTTTACATTCCACAGAATTTTTTTAAAAAAACACTATAATAATGTATGTAAATACTATATATTTATTTTTAACTACTTAATAGAATTCTATTTGACAATAAGCCAGTTTGCTCATTCTTTAGGTTTATTTATCTATTTCCCTACTGAGCTGTTTTGCACAGTTCACTGTTACAATTGATAAGCAATCGGCAATCAAATAAAAGTGTTGTTGTGCACATATGCAAGATTTTCTCTGGATAAGAAGCATAGAAGTACACTTGCTCAAAGCATGTGTGTATCTGCAACTGTAGTAATTAATTTGGCAGTATTATATGCATTTTTGCCCCAGATTTTCACCAGCAATCATTACCGGTGTCTTAAAACTTGTGAAAATTGGGTGTGGGGAGGAGAGTGGAGGGTATGAAATAGTGTCTAATTTTTATTTTCATTTCCACTTTCCTAAGTAAGATAGAATATACTTTCATAGTTTTAGGGGCCACTCTATTAGTTTCCTCTTTGGTAAATTGGACATTTAACTCATTAATTTGCAATTCTCTTTGTTCATAAATAATCTATTGAATGTTGTATATTTTTAAATGTTGAAGTCTTTAAAATTGTTATTTAGATTATATGGGACTTTTAAAGTTAACTCTTCATTACTGATTTCTAATTACATTCTTGATTATCACAGAATTTAGTTTATATAATAATGAATCTTTTGTGCTTATTAAGGCTCGATTTGGAATACATTATCTGTATGTTTGAACAGAATAATTTCTTGCATATTATCTGTAGTTCAAGGTTTTACATACATCCATTAGATTAAACTGCTGAAGTTAATTACACATATTATAGATCTTTATTTACTATTAGAGGCCCGGTGCATGAAAATGCATGCACTGGAGGGGGAGTCCCTCAGCCTGGCCTGCCCCCTCTCACAGTCCAGGAGCCCTCAGGGACTGGAGGCCACCTGGTGATCAGGGGAAGGTGATGCCCCATCACACCTCTGCTGCTGCCACTACCGGCAGCGCTAGCCCTGGTTACCTGAGCCTAGGGCAGCCCTGGGTGGATGGGCAGCTTCCATTCGTGGCTTGCCTGCACCTTAGGCCAGCCTTGTGGGGCTAGGGGGGGGCTGAGGGCACTGTGGGACTTCAGAGGCAGGTGTGGAGCCTTGCCACACCTGCCACTCCAGCAGAGGGGATGGGGCACCGCCATCTTGAGGCTGTGTATGCTGTCATCTTTGAGGGTGGGGCATTCAATTAGCATATTCCCTCCTTACTGGCTTTGGGCACTGCCATCTTTGCTATGACATGAGGGTCAATTAGCATATTCCCTCTTTATTAAATAGGATTTTATATCAAAAATAAATTTTATTCAGTGCTTTTTTAGATTTCTATTCATTTTCCTTAGTGTTTAATTTCCTTTTTATAATTCCAATTCCTTATTTTTTTGTCTATTAGATCAAATTTCTGAATTGAATTTAAATATTTTAAATATACTCATTGTTTTTCCATTTATTAGCATAAGTTCATCATGTACTAATTTTCTGCTCATCTAGCTCTTGCAAAAGATAAACTATTTTCTCATGTATTTTGTAATATTTTTTAAATTTTTGTCATGAACTCCTCTTCAGTGGATCTTTTTTAAAAAATTCTGTGCAGATTGAAGTATGAGAAGAGCCAGAATTTTTTAGTGGTTTTTTTTTCCTGTTGTCAAGTACAGAAGATTTATCCCTTGCCTTAGGATCAAGTTTGGTTCATTTCTTACCTTCAGGGTTCTTGTGCCTCATGAATAGTGTACCTTCAGACACCAATGCATTACAAGGCACAAGTTTGAAATTTAAAAACTCTTAAGAGACTACTTTATTCAAACTTGAATTTCCTTGTCATCTTGTAAGGTTTGGGGCAATTATTTTCTACCCTTCTTCCTGCAGGTACCACACTTTCACTATCCTTATTGTATGCAGGTGTCAATTCCAGTATTTTGAGGATTTAACTGTTCTCTCTTGTGCATACACAGGCAGGAAAACAAGCCCGCGGACATTATCACTCTAATGAGCTGTCCATCCTTGTCTCCCAACCAACAGCACAACAGCACACACCACCATCACCACCATAGTCTAAGCTAACAAACTTGCCACTTCTCAGTTTTACATATTTCCAGGTGTTTATGTCAGAGAAGCTTGCACATTATCTAAGTTCAAAATCTTTCCAGAACCACATTAAAAATTTCTGAAGCCCTCCCCCACCAAAAAAAAAAACATAGCCTAAATTCCAGTGTAATTTTGTTGTATGTTTTGTTTGAAATATAAGAATAATTGTAATTCAACCCATAAAAGGCCAGTTGAATATGACTTAATTACTCGAGACCTTATTTGCACTTGGAATGTCTTTCTGAAGGAAAATCGTGTAGATTTAAGACTTCCAATCTCTAACTCTTCAAACAAAATTGTCCAATTACCAGGAAAATAAATTATGCTGCTGTCTTAAGAAGACATCACTAAATGTGCTTAATATGCAATTATTTCTTCTAGTTACTGTATTAATCATAATAACTCTTTTAAAAGAGGTGACAATTTAATGAACTGCAGATTATTTTCCTAAGAGTTTATAGATATAGAGAAAAATAGAAGAGAAAAAGAACTGTCTTTGAGGTTGTTTCATTTAAACCCTACAAAGTTTCCAATATTTACTATAAAATAAATACTTGTTGAGGCCTTGGAGGACAAGGTTATGAGCAATAGAAAGAAATATAAATTAGAGTCTGCCTTTTAGAAGTGTACTGTGTTGTTAGGTGTGGTTAGAGCATCAGCCTGAGCACCGAAGGATCGCAGGTTCGATTGATGGTCAAAGGAATTGTACCTGGGTTGCAGGTTTGATCTCAACCCTGGTCAGGGCAAATGTGGAAGGCAACCAAGTGTCTCTCTCACATCAATGTTTCTCTCTCTCTCTCTCTCTCTTTCTCTCTGTCTCTCTCTCTCTCTCTCTCTCTCTCTCTCTCTCTCTCTTTCTCTCTGTCTCTCTCTCTCTCTCTCTCTCTCTCTCTCTCTCACACACACACACACACACACACACACACACACACACACACACCAGTGTTTCTCTCTCTCCTTCTCACCCTTCTCTTCCTCCCTCCCTTCCACTCTCTCTAAAAGTCAATGGGAAAAAATATTGTCAGGTGAGGATTAACAACAAAAAAGTCACAAGGTGGGCAAAGAAATTATTTTTTTTAATACTAGAAAATAGAAGTGATTCTAACTGAATCCCTGTGAAGAGAGTATTTGAACTGGGTTTCAAAATGTCAGTACTATTTTGGAAGAAGATTCATCAGAGAGCATTTAGGTGAGGGGTACAGTGTGAACAAATGCATGGAAGTAGAAAATTTCACAATGTACTTGAGGATCTGTGAGTGCATCAGATGCATTTGTTTAGAGTAGAAAATTCTTGAACAGCCAGGGTCACAGACCAAAAAGTCCAAGGGAGAAAGAGGAAAGCATATAGGGTGAAGTGGGGCAGGTATTAGAGTAAAGGTTAGTGAAGTTTTATTCTGAAGGAAGTGGAGAACCCAAGTCTCATCCGCGGGAACCAGCCATGACCTGACTCTTGCACCAACATTTGTAAAGTGTGACATCTGCTTTTTCTAGAGAATTTGGGAATCAGAACTTTTTAGTCAATTGCGCTTTCTTTGGTAAATACTTCTGACATTTAAAGATTGACAAGTAATTCAAAATCTGAAAAGCACAGTGTAAACCAAACAAAATACCTGTTGGCCTAAGCCCACATACATAGGTTGCCTATTTGCCATCCCAGAGACAGAGAGACTAAAGAGAGGGATAAACCCAGAATAATGGGTTGGGAGCCTGGTTAAGATGCGCTGACAGAATCCCTAAGACAACAGAGGCCAGAGAAGGCATGGCCTCTTTCATCTAGAATTTGGGGAATTTCATTACAAACTCAAAGGGGAGAAACACAAAAAATACTTTTCATGATATTTGCCACATGTTTTAGTTACCAGTCAGTGTTTCCCAAAGTGTGGTATGCGTACCCCCAGGGGTACGGGAAGAGTTTGGTGGGGGTACGTGTTGCACCGGAGTTTGGTGGGGATATGCACTGCACCGTGCTTAGCTGCGCCTAATTCTACATTCTCATGAGTCAAGTCAAGACAGTCTTGTGAGGTGTGAGATGGTCTGGGGTGCAAATAAATGTTATTTATAATATAACTTTTATTTATATTTTATTATGAATAATTTTATTTTTTGTTTATTATGTTGTGTATGTACCAAAAAAAGAAAAAATATATTTTGATTGTTATTAAAATACACCCATTATTTTTTGACGAAGGGTACTCAGCATTACGAAAATTATAGAAGGGGTACACATATGTCAAAAGTTTGGGAAACACTGATTACCTCATGAAAAGGAGTACACATGCTATTTGTAGGAAATTGATCTAACACACTATAGACTTGCACTAAAAGTTTTCCTGTTTATTATACTGATTATGTGAATTATAAAGGGATATCAAATTTATAAAGAATGTCCACTAGGATACTTCCCCATTTGAGATTTTTTAAAATATATTTTATTGATTTTTTACAGAGATGAAGGGAGAGGGAGAGAGAGTTAGAAACATAGATGAGAGAGAATCATGGATCAGCTGCCTCTTGCACACCCCCTACTGGGGATGTGCCCGCAACCAAGGTACATGCCCTTGACCGGAATATAACCTGGGACTCTTTAGTCTGCAGGCTGACACTCTATCCACTGAGTCAAACGGGTTTCGGCCCCATTGGAGATTTTTATAAACATAAATGTAACTCAGAGATACATAATAGGAAATACAAGATAATTAAACATTTCATTAAACTAATTAGATATCTGGCCTAAAAGATTTCAAATTTCTTCTCTCCTCTTTTGTCATGTGTGACCATGTGGGTGTTTGCTTTGTATTCGTTATTTCTACAACTAGCCACAAACAGAAGAAATAATTAGGATTGTGTTTCATAGTCTAAGACCCCACGGAGGCTATTGACAAAATCTCTTTGTTGACAAATCTCCTTTATGGGGACAGAAGAGTCGTTTTTATTTTGGTTTTTTTGCCACTGAGACTAGTCAGAAAAGACGAAGACAAAACCTAATTTCATTTCCTCAGAAACTGAGAGCTCATAACTCCATTCCAGATAAAAAATGATTAATGAAGCCCCCCCCCCTTTTCTAAAGTGGATTTGTATCCCAGGATATATGTCCATGCCCCCTGCTCCCTACACCAAAATTAAACAGACTGGCCTTGGATACCAGAAAACTCATCCCATTGAAATATTAAAGACAGAAATAAAAGTTAATGTAGCTTTTGAACTCTATGTCCATTCTCTCTTACAGAGGTATCGGAAATTAACCTTTAGCTTGGCAGCTCCCTGTGAACCCACCGTTGGTCTCACAGGATACGGTATTATATGACAGTTCTAAAGAATGTTGAGTTCTGGGTTCAGTCATCAAAGTCTGCCTCCTCTACTTTGCATCTGTCAGTTTATGTGTATTAATTACCTCTCTAAGGTGCTATCTCCTTGTCTGAAAAAGACAGATAGGATCAGGTATTTCATGGGGTTGTTATGTGAGTTAAATACGAAGGCTCCATACATGTCAACTGTTACTGATGCCACTGCTCCTGTTGTTTTAGCTGTCATTATTGTTGTCATTGGCGTGCAATAGGCTATTAAAGTCTTTTCTACAGCAGCTGATTTTATTGCCAGGAGTCTGTATTTACAGTATTGAAGCCAGTGCCCAAACTGCCTGCAGTCTTGACTGAAAACCTGTTACCGCTGGTCAGGGATTACAGGCTTATTTTTAGCAATCTTTCTAGTATAAATTGGAATTCTGTCAAGGTTGGCTTTTCTGAATGTGACGCACAAAAAGGAGGGCAGTATTTCTAATTTTATCATCTGCCCATAAAATCATGTTTTAGTGCTGGGCTAATTCCAGTCATTTAAAAAAAAAAAAGTACCTGCTTAGGTATACAGATTGCAGAGCTATTCGGTGGCTGAAATGGTCTATTTGGGAATAAGCAGTGACTCTTTCTGACCCACTCAGGAGAAACCTATAAAATGATTTCAAAGGGAGTCGATTAGCATGTGATTTATATTAGAGTATATCATAAGGGAGGGTAATGATTCCTGTCTCCATAACAGTGTTTTATATGTTTCATTTAAAAATGTTTGTTTAGCACTAGCCAGTTTGGCTCAGGGGATAGAGCACCGGCCTGTGGACTGAAGGGTCTCGGGTTCAATTCTTGTCAAGGGCACATGCCCAGTGGGGTGCATACAGGAGGCAGCCAATTAATGAGTTTCATCATTGATGTTTCTGTCTCTCCCTTCCTCTCTGAAATCAATAACAATACATTTTTAAAAATTTGTTCATAACAATGCAAATATATTTTCAAAAATACAAAAAATAATACCATGGTGTAATAGAATTCTGAAGAGTTAGATATTTTTAATGAATAACCAAGCATTATTTTGTTGACAACTCTGATTTTTCTATCAACCACATCCCTGGTGAATGATGTAAGCAAAGCATGTTATAATAGTCATGATTTACAAATGTTATGGCCAGATTGAGTGTGTACGAGAGAGAGAGAGAGAGAGAGAGAGAGAGAGAGAGAGAGAGAGAGAGAAATTCATTGCCACTGTCAAATTTTAGAATTTAGTATTCTTTCAAATTAGTAATCAAACACTTTTTATTCTTTAGAGGGGAAGGATTCCATCTTTGAGTGGACTTATTTTAGTAAAATTTCCTGAGTCAATAATTATATTCAGAAATAGCAATCTATTGAAAATCTTTATTTGACCAAATATTGAATTGGTTTTGGTAAGTAGGTTTTCTGATCCTACCATTTTAACCTAAAGAAATTTCCATTGTATGTGATCTAACTTTTCAAAATTTAGTCCTCCATCATTTTTTGGTCAACAACAAATTTTACTTTATGCAATTTGAGATATTATGATTATTTCTGTGTTGAATTTTTCCCCAATCAATGTTTCCTGTTTTCAGTGTTTCTAAAGAATGTTTATTTTCAGTCAGGTTGTTTTGGGAACTAACCAATTTTAACATGCTCTGTTTTAAACACTGCCAACTGTATTTATCTCATATTTCTACAAATCATGTTTTATTGATTGGACAAAATAATTTAAATATGTGTTTATTTCTTTGAACAAGAAGCCAAGAGTATGAGCTAAAACAAAAGATGGTGCCCAGATTGGGGGAGGGGGTCCAAATGGCATTGCAGTCACAATAGTGAGTCAAAATATCCTCCTTAAAATTTTCAGACACCTCGGTGGAATCACTCAGGAGACATGATTTTGCTAGGAGATAGTGAAACCTTTGAGATATTCAATATATTTCATCCTCTGTCTACATTTATGGATCACTTTATTCTAACAATTAAATTTCCTCACTGACATGTCCATTTTTAGTTATATAAATGATATATGATGAAAATTGTCAACTTATCTTCTAAGTTTGAAAGCTAATTTATCTTTGATATAGTTATTTATGAGAAGTGATAGAGGATTACAGAAAAGGTGAAAAGAAGGCAGCATTTTAAGCAGTAATCACACCCTAGTCACCATGACAGATGTTTTACACGATTATCTTTTTCAATCCTCTCAACAACAAAAGAGGTATTTTTAATTTCACTGCTTAGTCGAAAAAGTTGGGCTAGCTTACCTGAAGTCAAAAGGTTAAGTAGTGATGTGGCTGCAGCTCAAGACATTCTGCAAACCCAAAGCCTGTTTTATGTACATAGCAAGAGCATCTATTCAGAAAGATATGCTTTATCATTTAACAAATACACTGAGTGGCCAGATTATGATGATCTATGAACGCATAATAATATGGCCATTCAGTGTGTGTGTGTGTGTGTGTGTGTGTGTGTGTGTGTGTTTGTGTGTGTGGATTAGAGGCCCGGTACATGAATTCGTGCATGGGTGGGGTCCAGCCAGCCTGGCCAGGGGAAAGGAACATGGGCAGTTGGCTGGCCCACCTGATCAAACTCCTGGTTGAGGGTACAATTTGCATATTAGCCTTTTATTATCATACACTGAGTGGCCAGATTATTATGCGTTCAGAGATCATAATAATCTGGCTAGTCAGTGTAGATATTGAGTGTATGTTCAGTAATTTGGACATTCTCATTGAATAAGGTGCTATACCCTGAGCTAGACTTGGGAATCAAATGTATAAAGAGACCATAATCCCTCCTCTCATGAAGCAGCCAGTCTAATGGGATTACAGGCAAATAATCAAATGAGATTAAAGTGAGAGATAAAGGAGCAGTGGGCTAAGGGATTGATCAATGAAAATGAAAAAATTGAGCACATGCATACTGAAAAGTGCCTGGGGATAAAACGTACTCTCTAAATAAAGGCAGCTGAGAGAATTTTGGAATATCCTGAAAGATCTTTAAAAATATTTATGTGGTGCATCATAATGTTGATGATTTATAATGATTATAAATTATTACTTATGTTAACAATATCTATAAATATTGGGAATGCTGCCATTTTATGAAGGAAGAGAGTAGAAATAGGTCTAAAGGATAGAGAACCAGGAAAGGCAGATTGGGCTCAATATCAGACTTACAGAAAGAGAGCCAGACCCGTGACAACAGATAAATCATGAGTTCCTGGGCCCTCAGTAGTTGGAACTGGGTTCTCCACCAAGACCTGGGTTTATCAGGGCCCAAAGTGATGCTTTTTTTCCTGAGAGGTCCTACCACTGCCGGGGTTTCCATCCATTTCTGTTTCCATCCATTTCTGCCCAAGATGTTGGTGTTCATGGATTTCCCTGTTCCCATTACTGTGTGCTTCTTGACACCTCTGGTTTGCACCCAAAGTTGCTTAGCTTTCTCACTGGTTTGCACCCAAAGCTGCTCAGCTTTCTCACCTACCCAAGCTGCCCCCATGGAATTTGAAACATGTTTTCCAGAAACTGGACTAAAGACCATCTGATAGAAGCCTAAACACATGTTCTTCCCAAATTTTTTAGGGCAAGGCTTAGGCAAATGTGTAAATAAGCTATATACTGAACGTTGATTGCACTGTGAGTTAAACCAGCTTTTGTGTACCTGGGTGGAGACTAAACCATTTTTGCCCTATTTCCACTGGTCCAAATCCATGAAAAGGGCATTATGGTTGCCAAATAATGGATTTATCAGCCAAGAGTTGGTGTCTATAAGTGAAATTAAAAATCAAATGTCAGTTAATGGAATGGTTAAAACATGGTTCAGAGTGCTTTAGTTTGTCAATATTTTTAAGGTCTAAGAAATTACATAGAATGGATTCTTTTTTTAAAATATATTCTATTGATATTTTACAGAGAGGAAGGGAGAGATATAGAGAGCTAGAAACATCAATGAGAGAGAAACATCGACCAGCTGCCTCTTGCACACCCCCTACTGGGGATGTGCCCACAACCAATGTACATGCCCTTGACTGGAATCGAACCCGGGACCTTTCAGTCCGCAGACCGACGCTCTACCACTGAGCCAAACTGGTTTTGGCAAGAGAGAGTGGATTGTTGTAAGAAAAAAAAATGCTATGGAGTCTTTAATTTCTTCACACCATAGGTCTGACCTATATAAAGTCTTCTGCAAAGTCCACAAGAGGGTAACCAAAGAGTTCTGTCCTTGAAAAACGAAGTGTTGGGATGTTTGTGAGAGTTCAGTCTGTGGTTCCAAAAAGCTCTTATATTACCCAACCCTGTGCATGCACAGACCATTAACACATGATTGCAAAGATATTTGGGGGAAATTGATAACTAAAATTTCTATGAGGGAGTGTGGGGTAGTGATGAAGAACATCACAAAAGCTTTCATGCTCAAAATAAAAATAACACCAAGTCTCCAGACAATGTGTCCTAGATGAAGGTGGCTATGAGCAGAAGACAATATGAGAAACTTCCGCTTGCAGGTGGAGGGAAGAGTAATTACAGAGAAAAATCCACTGGGCAGCCATCGCTCTGAAAGAGATCAAGTCACTAAGGAGTGCGCTGACTGACAAGAAGGATGAGGAGGCGGCACAGCATATTAAAAAGTGGAAAGACTTAACTCACACAAACCCAGGTTCAAAAGCTGGTCCTTCTCCTTAACAAATGTCTGCTCTTGGTCCTGTTTTGCTTTAATCTAAACACTAGATTAAATATCAACTAGATTTTAATATCAACCTTTAATATTATAACATTTAGCATTTAGAGTTTTAAGAAATTAAATTATACAACATAGGATTAAATTAAATTATAAAGTATTCAGCACATTGGGAGAATCAATCTATGGTCTCTAACCACAAATGTACAAATAAGAAACTTACAACATACTATCTATATAATAAAAACCTAAGCCACTGTTACAGCAGAATGACCCGTCACTATAATGTGCATTGACCACCAGAGGACAGATGCTCTACGCAGGAGCTTCCCCCTGGTGGTCGGTGCACTCCCACGTGGGGAGCACTGCTCAGCCAGAAGCCAGGCTCACAGCTGACACGTGCAGCTGCCACAGCAGGAGCCTCTCCTGACTCTTTTGCAGCACTACCAAGCAGTGGCAGCAGGGGCAGTGGGCCGGGATAAGCAGGAACAGTGTGGCACCCAGCCCTGATTCAAGCTCCTCCCTGGTCACCTGCCTCTTGGCACACTGCTACATCCCCCAAGGGTTCCTGGTCTGCGAGAAGGCATAGGCTGGGCTGAGGGACCTCGCCTCTTCTCTCCCCTGCCCCCCAGTGCATGAATTTTGTGCACCAGGCCTCTAGTTTTTACCATAATGAGTCAAGTAATGGCAAAGCAAATGGATGACAGAAACTCTTCTGAGCTTATGTCCCATTTCATGTCTTAAATACCTCATATATGGAAAGTGGAATTTGTAAGTATGAATAATATAAGACCCTTTAATTCCAAGAATGATGTGATTGTGTATTACAGAGATATCCCCTTTGTGGTTTTTTTCCCCACTGACCCCTCCATCCTGCACCTGCCCCTCCAAAGCCATCACCACACAATTGTCTGCCCATGGGTTATGCATATATGCATATAAATACTTTGGTTAATCTCTTCCCGCTCACCCCACCTTCTCTGACACTTTTCTCTTGTGCATTCTTCCTGTGTTTCTTGTTTCTCTATTTGTTATCTCTATACTTCTCATTTTTAAAATTTAGGTCTCTCTGGCAAAGCCCATTGCCCTGTGTTTCCTTCAAGTCCAATCACTCAGCCACCCGCTGGCTAAAAACTCATTTTGAATGTTCATGCAAGCTCCCACTACTTATTGTATTTCACACCCCATCAAACCATCAAACAAAGTTAGTTATATGTTTTCAAAAGCATTGCTAGACTTAAGAGTCCCACTCAACTCTTCTAAAGGAAAACAAAAGCTGACACCTCAACGCTGGTGTTTCATGTTGAGACTTGGGCATGTCCTAGACATTTGAAGAAAATGCCTCTACAATAGTATCAATACCAAGTAAATTCCAGAGGACTCTTTAGTAGAGTATTTGACTCCAACACTTCAGCATATTCTGCAGTCTAATTTATCTTAGAGTTACTTTTATAATTGAGAAATTAGGAAATGTAGCTTCTCTAAAATATTTGGAAGAAATGTGATTGGAACTTTAATTTAAGGTTCTGCAACCCAGAGAAACTTGAGATTTCCTTTTGAATGGCTGTCAAAGCCTTGTCCTCACTTAAATGACCTCCAGGCAACAATTAAGGCAGCTGAGAAATGGACTGCAAACCTAGGACCTGTTTACCCATTTTTCTTACCTACGTTGCACCAACTTCCAATCTTTGAAAGAAAAGAGGACAGAAAGGAAATTGGGAGCAGTTGATGAAAATAAACTTTAGCATACCAATAAAGTAATTTGGCTGGAATCAATTATTTTTATCCCATATTATCTTCAAGAATCGGTTTTTTTCTCCTGATGTAGATGTAAGAGATGAGTGTTTGGGATTGGAATTTTCTTACTCAAGGACAAGGTGTCTTTGTAAATGGTACCCTGAGCTCATGCATGAATGCATGCCCCCCACAAGCTCACTATGCCATTAGAGACACCAGAGCACTTGTCCATGAAAAATTGCCCATGTTGAGACACCGATCTGAAAGCACTGTGGATTGTATGAGCATTTTATATAGAAAGGTTAAGTGCAAATAGTTCATAGTTTATGTTCTTTTAACATAACCACAAGCGTAATCTTTGTTAGAATTTTCTCTTTCTTTAGCTAAAATTTTAGAGGCATTTGGAAGTTCCCTCATTGGCTGGAAACAGATGGCCCGTTCTGCCTTTTCTTAGGACCAATCAGAGAATCTACAGTAGCTGCTCAACTATGGTTTTTGGGTTGTTGCACATTTCTCATTCTTTCTTGTGTATCTTTGTTTAGGTTTGTTTGTTGTTGTTTTTGTTGTTGTTTTTTGGTATGTATGATGATGGCCTAATTTGGCAGTTTGCAATAGTGTATAATCTTGCAATTAATCATTGCTTAAGTAAAATGCCATACTTTAGTAATCAATATTCAGGAAGTTTCTATTATATACACTTCAAGTTTAAGTAGACTTTGAAGAACTGGCCAACTCTGAACTAGTTTTCACACAAGTGGCACTTTTTTTTTTCTTGACAGTACTAATAGCACATAACATTTCTTGCTCTGAAAAATTGTTCAGCATTGGAAATAGAGCAGAAGTGATACATGCATCCAAATGTGAAAACCTTCCATCCATATCCCATCAATATTTGCTGATGGGTCATCACTCAGATAATTAAAAACAAATAAAAGATGAATCCACAGAATCATGGATTACTACACAAACATTTTTCCTTAAAAAAGCCAACCACTTGTGAAGAAACATTAGAGAATCTTATTTCATAAAATAAGATCTAAAAAAGAGCTGAAAAATTGCTCAGTCCAATCATGTTTGTCCAAGTCATGCCCAAGTTTGAAAAGGGAAAGACCAAAAAGATTACTTGGTGCATAAAGGATCTACATCTACTTAATGTTAGGACCCCTATTTCCTACTCAAAGTCCAATCTCTACTATTTTATGACTTTCTTTTTTTTTGCTTCAGACTTTTACCTCAAAAGTAGGTTATACCATTTCAGAAATGTAAGATACCTCTTAATTTAAGAGAATCAAAGTGTGAGTTAGCAGGAACTTCAACTAGTGAAGTTTCTGTCTAAATGAGACTTCAGATTTGCTGATGCCTCCTTCTTGTGGAATCAACACATCAATATCAACTACAGCCTTGTGCCCTTCAGCTCTTTTCCTTGATCCTGTAAAATGGGGACAGGGTGGGGGGTTGAGAGTAGGTTTTGGAATCTAAGTCTCTGAATTTCTCTTTAATTCTATTTCTTAAATTATAATATAGTTCAGTTTAGTTTGTAGTAATGTGCCAATGTTTATTTTATAGTTTTGACAGATGTTAAGATATTAACATTAGTGGTAAGTGAGTGAAAGATATATAGGGATTCTCTGTATCTTTGCAATTTTTGCATTAATCTAAAATTAACTCAAAATAAAGTTTATTTAAATAAAAAGCAAAGCGAAATAAAAAAACAAGTGGCAGGCTCTGGGTGAACCTTAAAAAATTGAGATAAGTATACTACTTAAATGCTATAAAGTGTAGATATTTTAAGAGACAATAGAGATGAAATCTCAAGATCTTTAATATTTTGTTCGGAGCTACAACTCTTTTTGAGTAACAGCAACAGTAAACACAATACCTCACAAATGCTTTGGGTCTTCATTGCCACACCATCACGACCCCTGCCACACACACACACACACATAAACACATGCACACAGGCACACACACTCACACTTCTGACACTTATCTTGAAATCTATCAATCACTTCTGCAACTGAATGGTTCGTCCACACTTCTGACCCTTGGTACGAAGGCTGAGGAGACCTAAGAAGTTCTCAAGTTGTGCCCCACCCACAGCAATCATTGTCTCTCATTGCCTGGCCAGCCTTATGATTCACAGGAATCGCAGTGCTTTTCCATGCCTTACCTTAATGAAGTCCAAGAGGATTAAGCAGTTCTTCAGAATTATAGAGAGGAAGAAAATATTAACCATAGTATTTTCTATGCTTTTAGGATTTACATTAGAAACCTCTTAATCATTGTTGAAGTAATATTCACATTCTAAATAATGTTATCTCATATCTACATTGTGGATTATGTTTGGGTAGTTCTTCTGTTTTCTCTCATACAATCTGTGCTTTGGGGACACATTTCCCCAATAAGCAAAAGTGAGCACTGGAAAAGCAAACTTATTTAATAATGGCTTCAACAAGCACAATTAAAATGATAATTTTAAATGATCACCACTTTATAAGCAGTGTAATATAATAGAAAGATCATGAATGTCTAAGTTAGAGAGTTATGGATTTTCCTCTGAGGTCTAATAGCTTCTAAAAGAAGAGAGAAAATTGCTCAACCTCTCTATGGGAGTCCATCAGTTAAAACTAAACAAAACAAAATAAAAAACACTAGAGTTATTGTGAGAGTTGGATGAAAATAATGCTATATGAAACTCTAGCAAAATACCTGGCATTTGGTAAGGTTTGGCTGCTGTTGCAAATGCTGGTACTCCATCATGTCCTTTTAATCAGCATGATTCTCAGCCTTAAGATCTGTGTCTATGCCTGAGGCATTGTTCCACACTGTGGAGGGTTCCTCTGCTAGCAGGAATGGCACTGGTGGGAAATCAATACTTCCTAGGAACAGTAGTCAATCACTGATTCCTCTGTTCCAAAAGGGTGTGTATTCTCTGCTGGTCCCAGACGTTCCCACTGGGATAAAGTTCCAATTCCTCTACTGGGAACTTGACTAAGCATACTTCATTGCCTTGCCTACCATTTCCTATATCCTTGCCCCACTCTCTCCTAAAGATATTTACTTAAATCACTCATACTTAAAACCTTATCTCAGCATCCGCTTCTGGGGAGCCTTAGCTAAGACTGCATCTTTCTTCTCCAAGAATGTATACCATAATAATAAATGGCACCTCGTTGGCAAAGGCATTTAGTTATACCGCAACACCAGTGGCCTGGGGGTCTATTAGCTTAGCATGTGAAGCACTATGATATAGTGGTCAAGCTCTTGGATTCCAACAGCCCACACATCGAGACTAAAATCCTGACACTGTTACTGTGAACAAGGCATTTAATTTCTTGGGGATGATAATTTCTAAATTGTTGTAGTGATTAATCAAATAATGAGTTAAAATATGGATGATAATTGTACCTGTTCCATGGGGTTAGTGCTCATAAATGAGATGGAAGATGTATCATCCTAACAGAGAGCCTGGAACCCGGGAAGAACTCAGTCAAGTGTCATCTGTATGGCAACCTAAAAACAAGAAAACCCTAACATGTGCTCCATTCTTGCTTCTAATTAAACCCTATTACAACTTGGCTCATTCATACCGAATTAAGTAAAACACTATTTTGAATTATAGATGTGATTACGCATGTGCTGATGCTTTCCTTTTTTCTATTCATACAATCACAACTTTATACACACACACACACACACACACACACACACACACACTCACACACACACACACACACACACACACACACACACACACCTGATTTAAGAAGCTTATATTTTACCGGATGGTTTCTCATATTACTGAAGCACCTTGTATGACCAAAGAGATTCCACCATGGGCTTTCCCTAAATAACCTGCTTCTATTTTTTTCATTAAACCTAAAATACCTGTTCGTTTACTGGCTGCTAATACAAACTAAATTTTTTCAGGGACATTTCTGTTGTGTAAAGCAGGTCATGCCTATAGAAACTGCATACACACACACATGCACAGTAAAAGTAAGTATATTATTGTGGGAAGCCTAATGAGTAAAATAAGAGACTTGTTTTAGAGTGAAAGTGGGTAATTTAGCAAAATACTGAGCCCAGGGTAAGTATGCAGTGAATTGAATTATCATGCCAAATTACAGGCTCTCCTGGGCATGGTCATTAAGAGTCATTGCATCTTTGAAATTGATATTTATTTCACAAATCTTCTCTATTTTATTCACTTAATCTATTTTAGTAATGATTGGATTCTTGTATCTTTTTTTTTCAGATGGCAGTGTATTCAGTATATTTAGATTCTACTTTATGTTGTGTGTGCTTTTTCCTTCAAAATGTTCTGTAGGGGAAAAAAATTTTGAGCAGGAGCAGACAGAGGGATGTTCTAGGACATCCCTTCATTTAGAGACAAGTTTCTTCAGCATTAAAAAAAAAAGAGTGACTTCCAAATTGGTTAAATTGCTTCCTTTGTACAGTACAGTGACATGTTGTCTTGTGACAGTGGAACATGTGTTCTCATTTCAGACGAGCTGTTCTGTGAAAAAGTTTTATTTAGCCCACAGGGCCAGGCCCCGGATCTGTGGGCGTTACCTCCTTTCCATGTCACCAGATTTTTTTAGCAGCATTATTGCTCTGCTCCATCAGTTTTTAACACCGTTTAGTAGCAACCATTCTTAAAAAAAAACAAGATGTTTCTACAAATAGAACAGTTAACTAGAAAGAAAAGATATCAACAAAAGTAGTCTGCTGTTTGTCTATGTTTTGCTCCCTGAATCACTTCGAAGACAGTTTCACAGATATGTAAGTGAACAGGGGTGGACTAAGAATATTATCTGTATGTCCTAACACGAACTCTTATCCTATTTTATTAAGGAGATCAAATTACATAAAAACTGATTTGATTCAAAAAAAATTTTAATGGTTACTTTTGTTCCGATGGAGGAGTTTGACCAAATGTGCTGGTGAATAATTTTATTATTTAAGTGAGAAAAGTTTGGGTTCCAGAAGTAAGGACCATTTAATTCAGCTCAACATCAATAGATGGGTCCAGTTGGTAATTCATGGTCTAATTGTATAGCTGACTCAACCGAGAGGAAGCAGTGGCTTTATCATGGGGTTTTGTTCCTCTCTATGCATCAACTAAAACAAAAACTAGGCCATGCAATATTTACTCTCTGGGCAAAATAACATTTTTCAGCTGCTCAGACTTCCCACTCATTAGCAGGAATGACCAATATGGGACAAAGCGACAGCTCCTCTAATCACTTCTTTGTCTAGCAGAAATGTGACACCCTTTGAGAGCTCAACTCAAAAGACACATGAGAAATAGCCAACGCACAGCCATTCGGCACCCCACGGTTGTCCATACTTGACGATGCTTAGGTCAAGTGCATATAAGAGCACTGCTCTGCAGAAATCTCCATCCTGAGTATAATGATATATTCAGATGTCATTAGTGCCTCTTGATGTTACCTGTGTCTCGACTTTCTTCCCACAGTGCATATATACACATCTATATCTCAGTAATGCTTTTAACGCACACCGTTGATTTGCTTTTGTGATCTCTCTTTAATCTTGACAGTTGCCTTTGTTTCTAAATCTTTTTCCATAAAAGATTAAACTAAGTTGTCAAATCACACTTTATCACTTCCTCCATTCCCTCACTTAAAATTCTAGAGCAGAGCTTTCTACTCTGGGTCTTTGGACCAGACATTTATGAAAGAACTGCAGGAGGCCTTGAAGCGCACACAGAATCATGCCTGTGTTCTCACATGTACTTTGTTCTAAGAAAAAGACCAGGTTTTCTTCAGATTCACCAATGGGTGTAAAACTTTCCATATTTTAGGAACTGCTGTCACCTGGATTTTCTCCCTCTCATTTCTATCAGTTAGAAATGCTAACGTGTATCACATGCCACCCCTAGGTTCTACCAAATACATTACATTTAGTCAGCACCTTCTTTTTCCACTACAATTCACTGCTAGTCTCATATTTTCTCTTGCCTTTCTGAAATCGGTGCTTTCTCTGTCCTAATTTCAGTAACAGAAGAAAAGGGGAAGGGGGAGAGATATCATGCACTAAACCTCTGCCAGTAACAGTGGTTTAAATAGTAACTCTGATTGTACAAATGAGAAAAAATGAAACTAAAAGAAGTTAGACAGTCCTACATCCTATAAATGGAACTGCCCAGATGTAAATCTGTGTTTGAATCTAGACTTTATCCTTTCACAAAACATTTACAGGCAACATAAATGGTCACGGGTTACTAATGGCATTATCTTTTATAATGCATAACTGAACATTTTATAATTGTTCTCTATCATCCAAACATATACTCATTATACTTTATGAATAAATCTAGTACAAATTTAAAAATACACGTGTGTTGCTATATTGCATCAATCTTGTTCTATTACTCGCATTATCACAGAGGGCAAGAACCATTTATCCATTCATTAATTCATTCACTTGTTTAAATTACATTTACTAAATTCTACTATAGTCAGGTGCTTTACTGAGTACTGGAATAGTGGTTCTAAATTCTGTCTTCATTTTTTAGTGTATTGGGGAACTTAAAAAAGAAAAGAAAATCTAGGGTAAGCACTGGGAATTTTGATTCAATTAACAGAGGTAGCACTTGAGCAGTGGATTTTTTAAAAGCTGTTCTAGCTGCAGCCAATGCTGAGAATCATTGTTCTAGAGCAGTGGTTTTCGACACGCGATCTCCTAAATCTGAAAAATCAACATCGTGTGGGAAATTCTCAGCCTCCCCATGTACTGGACCAGAAACTCCAGGGATGGGACCTGGCTAGCTGGCTCTGTTCAACAAGCCCATTAGATGTTTATAAGGCAAGATCAAGGCTGAGAAACACTCCTCTGGGGACAAAGGATAAATAGGGCACAGTACTTGCTACTAAGCATTTCTCCTTGGTCTCAAGGAATCCCTAGTGTTTCAAATTTACATTTTAATTACCAGTTCCATAATTTCTACCTTGACTTGATAATGACAACAATTATAACTACTTAATAAGTGTAATGACTTCATCTCTTCTTGAGCAGCCATTAAATGAAGGGTTTATAAGAAAGTAGTGGTCAATGAGTAGCATTCCTTAACAAAAATCTTATGAATCCTGTAGGTTGAAGCTGAATTGTCATAGTGTTTTGTAACACACAGAGAGAGAGAAAAGAAGAGTGAGAGTACTTTAAAATATAAAATCTTAAAAGGCAAAATATTTCTAATAAAGGATTATAAAGTGATCTTTGTGTTGTTTCCATTCTATTATTAGTATAACACTATTTCCCACCTTTATTAATAAAGCTTTTTATAGATTTATGACACTATAATTTGCATGCAATAAACTGCACATATTTAAGTCATTCGATTTGACAAGTTTTGACAATATATCCCAGTTATAGGGAGGGGCACCCAGTACTATTATAGGTGCCTCTTATTTGTGCAGTTTTCCTTCTCTACCCCCAAATAGTAGAATGAAATTGCAGAAATGGTTTCCTTAGGAAGGTAACATGAGCTAAGACTTGCAAAACAACTACATATCAGCCCAATAAATAAACAAACAAACAAACAAACAAACAAATGGAACTATATCAAACTAAAAAGTTTTTTCACGGCAAAGGAAACCATCAACAAAATGAAAAGACAACCCATGGAATGGGAGAACATATTCACCAGTGCTACATCTGATAAGGGGATTAATACCCAAAATTTATAAAGGACTTATACAACTCAACACCAAAAAAGAAAAAAGGAAAAAAAACCCAAACAATCCAATTTAAAAGTGGGCAAAGGTCCTGAACAGAAACTTCTCCAAAAAGAACAGACAGATGGCCAATAGACATATGATGCTCAGTGTCACTAATCATTAGAGAAATGCAAATTAAAAACTACAAGGAGATACCACCTCACACCTGTCAGAATGGCTATCACCAATAAATCAACAAACAATAAATATTGGATAAAAGAGATCCTTTGTGTTGCTGGTGGGAATACCGATGGCCGCAGCCATTGTGAAAGCAGTGTGGAGTTACCTCAAAAATTAAAACTGAGACTGCCTTATGACCCAAATATTTCACTCCTGGGAATACCAGTATATCTGAAGAAGGTCAAACACTGATTTAAAAGAATATATGCACCCTATGTTCGCTGAAGCACTATTTACAACCTCCAAGATGTGGAAATAGACCAAGTGCCCATCAGTAGATGTGTGGATAAAAAAGCTGTGGTACATTTACACAACGAAATGCTGCTTAGCCATGAAAAAGAAAATCTTACCTTTTGCGACAGCATGGATGGACCTGGACATCATTGTGCTAAGTGAAAGAAGCCAGTCAAAGAAAGACAAATATCATAGGATCTCATTTGCATGTGAAATCTAATCAACAAAATAATTTAAATAAAATAGGAACAGAACAGATTGATGGCTGTCAGAGGGGAGGGTGGTTGGAGGGCTGGGTGAAAAAATGGTGAAGGAACTAAGCAAAAATTCATAATATTATATATACATATACATATGAATGACACATAGACAGGGACAAAGGGATGGCCACAGCCAGAGGGAAAGAGGGTTGGGCAGGTGAAAGTGAACAAAGGGGGAATAAGTGGGAATAAAAAGAGACTTGACTTTGGGTGTTGAGCACACAATGCAATATGCAGACAATGTATTATCGAGTTGTACATCTGAAACCTATATGGTTGTATTAACTAGTGTCACACCAATAAATTTAATAAAAATTTTTAAAAAAATTTAAAAACATGTACTTGACCTTCTTGTTTCTTAAAATTCCAATTGAGAAATGAGCTTTACCACTAGTGAAATATACAGCACAGTTACGGAGAGTAGCAACGCTATTTGCAGTCTCCACAGACAGTCTCTTGCATTAAAGTCGCCTGTTTAGCTCTGACCACGGATCCACTCTTGAATGCGTATTGCTCGGCTTTATCACATATAACAATTGCATAAAGCGATGTTTTTGCTGTTATAGCAACGAAACCTAATTCCTTACCTTTAACTTCCTCCTCCTCAGCAAATCTGTGCGTCCCCTAAATGTTCATTATCATTAGACCGTGAGTTAGTACTGAGACTTTACCTTTTGAGTTTCAGTTCTCATTCTTTCTTCTTCTGCAGGTTGGCTCCATGAGCTGGGGAAGAGACTGGAGTCTCCGTACTACAGCAACAACACCTTGGGGGGCCCGTCCATCCGAAGTGCCTATATTGCAGCCCTGTACTTCACGCTCAGCAGCCTCACCAGCGTCGGGTTTGGGAACGTCTCTGCTAACACCGATGCAGAAAAGATCTTCTCCATCTGCACCATGCTGATCGGCGGTAAGGGACACTCTTCTTGTAGGCCAAGAGAAGCAATGAGTGTCCGCCAAACTGTGGCTCTGTCCTAAAACACAAAGAAATATATTGGTTCACATTGGGAGAGCCTAGAAACACTAGTTAAGCTATCAGGGACAAAAATTGTGATGCACGCAGAGATTAGCAATGAAAGTCTGCAATGATGTCAAAGAGTCCCATTTTCTGGGCAGATGAAGAAGAAACCGTGTGCCTGATGGCTGATTTCCAAAGGGCGGGCCCTTTGTTTTCTCTCCATGCTGTTTACCCCAAGTGTTTGTGAACGACCTAAGTTTAAATTACAGGGAACTCCATTTTATAATCCTAAACAGATCTATCTTATCAAATTTTATTGATACTAATAGAGTAAGGATGTTTGATAGATCACTTAACTAAAAATAAAAATATGAAAAACACCAATGCGATAATAATTAGTTAACGTTTATTGTTTTTATGCTCCATTCTCTGTGCTAAATGCTTCCACCACAATACACTAAGTAGTTATTAAGGCAAATCTAAGGGTTGAGCACTATTATTATCCCATTTATGAAATAAATAGTAGGTACAACAGAATGTATTTTCTGTACTCTGCTTTGCATGTTGGGATTGGGCAAACTTCATTCTTCTTTGCCAGCCAATTTTAGTTACTTCTGCCAGTAGGGGGAGCCAGAGGGAGACTGGAAAGCAGGAGGAAGGGAGAAGGGCCCTCCGGATTCTGATGTGTATGATGAACCTGGTGGCGGGCCTCTCAATCAGCAGCGAATGTTTCCAGCCATCCGCCTTTTCAGATACTCCCCCACCCCTGTGTCATTGGGACTTCTCGGAGACCCCTGCATCTGCTGGGAGTGCCCCCACATCCAAAGTCAGAGCCCTGGTTCCTTGCGGCTCCTCGCAGTTCTTCCTCTGGGCTTCTACGTTCCAATCACCCCACTTGTTCCCTTTGTCTACCCAGCTCCAAGGGCAGAAGCCCCTTCCTTCAGTTATAGCCATGTTTCTCCTCCACTCTTTTTGCTCATTCAGCCTTCCAACACCAGGGAAAACAACCTCTCTACGGTAAATTCCCTCGTGTTGAAGTATGCAGTATCATTCTCTTTTCTGAACCTCCTAACTGATATAGGAATGATATTCTTATTATCCACAATTCTTCAGGTGACAGACCCAAAGCTTGGAGAAATAAAGTAACTTTCCCAATGCTTTTCAACCAGTAAGTAACAAAGGCAAGGTGTGTGAACCCAGAAAAATACTTGTCTTTAAATACATAAATGGAAAAAAAACTGAATTATAAGAATGCTATCACAGAGCAGTAGGAGATGTGGATGTCTATCTAGATGAAGCAAGCAATCCTCTTAGACCAGGGCTCTGTTACTATTTATTGTCCCACAGTATTCTCCCCAAAGCCTGTTCATTTATATTCTCTTCCTGGCTTTAATCCCATGTACCACTTAGATTTTCGAACCTTATAATCAATGATGGCTCCTACCAGCTTCCTTACTTTTAAACAGAATGATCCAACTTATGGTGAAATAAAAAATACATAAAGCAGACCCTTCCCTCAAGAATCTTATGATCCAGTTTGGAAGAGAAAAGCTGAAATGTGTAGAAAGAGTTTTGGGGGTGTTTTTTTAAAATATATTTTTATTTATTTAGAGAGGTAAAGAGAGGGAGAAAGAGATAGAAACATCAATGATGAGAATCATTAATTGGCTGCCTCCTACGTGTCCCACACTAGGGATCAAGCCCATAACCCAGGCATGTGCCCTGACTGGGAATTGAACCATGACCTCCTGGTTCATAGGTTGATGCTCAACCACTGAGCCACGCCAACTGGGCTGTGGAAAGAATTTTAAGGATACCAGGCAGTGATTGCTAAGTGCCAAATCACTTAGGAAGTTCAGAAGCAATGAGAAACGAGGGCCACGGGTCGGAAGAATTTCTTGGAAAGGCAGTGCTTGCTGAAGTAGCATTTTGAGACCGCAGTGATTGTAACAGGCTCTTGGCTTATGTGTGGTAGTAATAGCCTGGGGAGCAGAGAACAGGAATTCTCATTTTCTGAAGAGCTACCCTGTGCCAGACCCGCTGGCAGCTGTTTAATACCCAGTATTATGACATACATAATTGCCATTCTTCATGGCCCATCTTTCAGCCTAGCGAAATGACAATCATTTTTCAAATAAACACAGTCTATATTTATTTACTATTTGCCCATGTTTCTTCTACTCCTGGTGGAAATTTTGGGAAATGCTCAACTGCTTAAGGCTTAACCTACTAATTTGACATTCAAAGAGCCTGTTAAATAATTAAAGTTATTCTCTGTTGATCCACCTACTATATTGGGAGTGACTTTGAGTCATAAATTGTTAAGGGACAAAGTATTCCTGCTGTTCACTGAAAACAAGCGCTATGCTGGCCACAAGGCCTAAAGATATGGGGAATAATTGGATAGCCTCACTTAGTCATTTGATAAATGCTTATTGAACAAATTATCTGGGCGCAAAACCACTGCTCACTTTTAAGTGGCAAAACTAATAGTTATAAAATAAAATTTTAAAGGATTATAAAAAATCAAAGTAGGAATAAAGGCTTAAAATGTGCAATACTACCTACATAGGAAACTACAAAACATTAATGAGAATATTTACAAATGGTTTAAAATAATGGAAGGATATGCAATGGTGGTGGTTTTAAGACTCAATATTAAAAAGATACTAGTTGTATGCAATTTTAATCTAAAGATTCACTGCAATCCCAATAAAAATCTTAGGAAATGTGTGTGTGTGTGTGTGTGTGTGTGTGTGTGTGTGTGTGTATGACAAGCTGTTCCTAAAAATCAGTAGTAATGCAGAGCTAAAATTAGTCAATGCAATCATAAAGAACAAACGGAGATCTGTGCCAGAGATATCAAGATCTATTAGAAAGTTACAGTAATAAACAAAGTATGGTGTTGGCTCAGGAATCGACAAATAGGCCAGTGGAATACCAGATAGTGCAGAAACAGGCCCACGCTTTATTTATAGCACAGGAGACACTGCAATGGAAAGGGGAAATGGTGATACTCTCAAGGAATGTTACTGGGTCAAATTTACATGAAACTCTAAAACCTGTACTATAAAATTATGTCCAGATAAGTTTTTATCTAAATGTGAAAGAGAAAACAATAAGGTTTCTTAAATTTAAGAGAATATATGCATTGTGAAAAGGACACAAAAAAGGCCCAAGGTGCCGATAATATCCTGTTTACTCATGAAGGGTAGGTTACTCTATAGGTCTGTTCACTTTGAGAAATCTCAATGAGCTGTACATTTAGAAGTTGCTAAATTTTCTCATGTGCATCTTTGATATTAATTTTACCTTGTAAAATCATGACAGGTGAGCTAATAATATAACTATCAAGTGTGGGATGAGAAGGTACGTAGCAGTGAGCTGAGTTCTCACCTTTCATATCAGGTTGTTGTTTTTTTTTTGTTTTTTTTTTAAATATATTCTATTGATATTTTACAGAGAGGAAGGGAGAGAGACAGAGAGCTAGAAACGTCGATGAGAGAGAAACATTGACCAGCCGCCTCCTGCACACCCCCTATCGGGGATGTGCCCGCAACCAATGTACATGCCCTTGACCGGAATCGAACCTGGGACCCCTCAGTCCGCAGACCGACGCTCCACCACTGAGCCAAACCGGTTTGGCCATATCAGGTTGTTTTTAAATGTTGTCTAAAAATAGTAAGTCAAGCAATAGAAGCAAAGCCATATTGTCTAAATTATTAGTGATAACCATAAGATTAAAATAAATAATTGTAAAACATTGCTTTTGCAAAGTGGGATGAAGGCGAAGGGATGGGCTTGGAGCCAAACCACTCATCATCAATTTTCTAAGCTATTGCTTACAATTATAAAACTTCTTTAAAGAAATTACCAAACTACCAGAAATTCACTTCAGTTTCATAATTATTTATGACACACTTAAATTATGCCAGGTATGGTGCTGGGGAAACAAAGATGACTAACACATGATACTTTCCTTCTAGGTGTTCACAGTTTAGTCATGGAAATAGATGTTTAGGCAAACAATGTTCTTGCTTTTTCTATTTTAATTCTTCCTTTTATAACACACATTTTAAAAGACTGGAAAATACACACACACACACACACACACACACACACACACACACACACAAAACTGCATATAATCCCATGACCAAAAGATAGTCTTTTCAGCCTTTTTATACAAATACTAAGAGGCCCAGTGCACGAAATTCGTGCACTCTGCAGGGAGGGGGCATCCCCCCCTCAGCCTGGACTGCACCCTCTCACAGTCTGGGAGCTCTCAGGGGATGTCTGACTGATGGCTTTAGTCAGACATCCTTAGCACTGCCACGGAGGCAGGAGAGACTCACACCACTGCTGCTGCACTAGCCAGCCATGAGTCTGGCTTCTGGTTGAGTGGTACTCCCCCTGTAGGAGCACACTGACCACCGTAGGACAGCTCCTGCATTGAGCATCTGCCCCCTGGTGGTCAGTGCATGTCATAGTGACCAGTCGTTCTGCTGTTTGGTCGATTTGCATATTAGCCTTTTATTATATAGGATAATGTGTTATTATGGGCAAAATCTCCAATTGAATTTTTTTAAATATATTTTATTGATATTTTACAGAGAGGAAGAGAGATAGAAAGCTAGAAATGTCGATGAGAGAGGAACATCGAAGAGCCACCTCTTGCACACCCCCTACCGGGGATGTGCCCACAACCAATGTACATGCCCTTGACCGGAATTGAACCCAGGACCTTTGAGTCCACAGACCGATGCTCTACCACTGAGCCAAACCGGTTTCGGCTTGAATTTTTTTTAGGCAGTTAAAGGGAGGGGCAGAATTTTCACTTGAGCCTGAAGTTAAAATTGCCCTTAGCTCAAAAACCTGCACATCACTGAGACACATCTTGGTGAGGCTCATTCTGAACCCCCACACTGTTCTATTATGTGTGATAGTATTAGGAACCATCTTATCTCCTTAGTGAAAGGCACATTTTGTTATGTTACAATGACTAACTTTATCTCATGAGTTGTGCTTTGGCTTCAAGCCTGTATCCAGTATTCATGCAGCAATTTCAACTGTTCTGTTCAATATTTACCTGGCATATCTTTTATTTTCTTTTCTTTAAATCTTTCTATATTTTTATGTATTAGATAGGAATAGCCTATGGACACAGACAATAGTCTGGCGAAGGCCTAGAAGGGGCAGGTGCAGGGTGGAGGAGATCAATGTGGGGGAGGGGGGTTTAAAACAAAGGGAATCTGTAATACTTTCAACAATAAAGATACATTTTAAATAAAGGAAAATATCTTAGTTGAAAAGAGTTTTATGTGAAATAATGTAATTTCTCTACACTGTACTTTATATTCTCAACTCCTCTCAAAGAGATATTGATTGACCCTATGTTCAGTGACTGCGAGACTAACTTCTGCCACGCCAACCCAGCACTGACTACTATGGGGGCTGCAATCAGACCCTGCTTTCTCTCCCGGCCTCTGTCTGGGCCTGATCCCAGCCCCCTCAGCAGTCAGTGCTGGATCACCACGGTAACCCTGGGCTGACTGCAGGACTGACTTCCGGTTGGTTGAGCTTCCATTTGTTGTGGATGTGATGGACCCAGGGTTTTTCTTTTTTTATATTAGGATGCCTCTATTTTCTCAGACATTATCTCAATTATGCATGTTTGCCACCAAACAAAATATATGGAGAACATTTTTCCATGCCTTTGAAAGTCCTTTCATTATACTTAGTAATGGTAGCCTAATAGTCATAAAATAAGTTAGTCCCAATCAATGGAACCATCAACTCAACCTCTGGGTTTAGATAAAGCTTCTTAGTGAAGATGACACATCACGGAGGACTTGTCCAGTTGAGATGAGGCATTGTTGCCATGAAAAGAAGTAGAGAAACTCTTAAGTCAAGGCTTTCTTCAAGTCGGCTCATCCTATATATGCTCATCCTGAAATCCTTTTATTGAGCCCATATGGGCTATGGTGTTCACAAACTCAGGTTGTTGTTAATATGTCTTTACATTGCCATTTAAATTCATCATTTAGGAAATTGTTCTCGATCTGTTTTCTCTCCCATCTGCCACCCATAACCCAGAGTACTTGTAGCAAAGAGTGGAAAATTCCAGGGCAATGAGTAGGTGGGAGAGAAAAGGAGGGCAGCTAAGATTACCCAAAGGCTGAACTCTGGTCTCTTTTTATAACAGCAGAAAACAAGTCCCTATGTAGAATCTGAAGACACTGCCAAGTATTTGGCTAAAATAATCAGCAACAAGGGCCATACATAGTTTTCCAACTCCTGAACTATTCTATAGGGTACATATTCAAATGTCTCCAGTTGTTTTAATCATGTCCTTTAGAGCTATCCTCTCACCTCCAATCCAGTCCAGCTTCCTGCACTGCATTGAATTATCATGTATCTTTAATCTAGAAAATCAATTCCTTAGTCCTTTCCTGACTTCCATGACCTGGACACTTTTGAAGATTACAAACTAGTTCTTTTGTAGAAGGTCCTTCAATTTGGGTTTGTCTAATGGTTTCTTGTAAATAAATCCAGGCTATGCATTTCTATCAGGATACCAGAGAATTGATGTTGTGTCCTTTTCAATGAGTAATATGAAGATAATATATTTGTCTGATTGCTGGCGATGTTGACTTAGACCAGGGGTGGGCAAACTTTTTGACTCGAGGGCCACAATGGGTTCTTAAACTGGACCAGAGGACCGGAACAAAAGCAACCTGACCATGCTGGCACTCTCATCTTGGGCTGCTGGTGAAGGAGTGAAAGGGAGAGCAAGAGAACCCTCCGCTCTTTCGGCTCCGTGGGCCAGATAGAACAGCCAAATGGCCGGATCCGGCCCATGGGCCATAGTTTGCCCATGGCTAACTTAGACCATTTGTCTATCTTTCCACTGTACAGTTACTTTTCTCTGCTTCAGTAAAGAATTTGTGAAGAGAGGAAAAACATAAAAAAGAAATCAGCAATGACATTATACCTCAGGAAAACAACATTGCCCCAAATCCAGAGAAGCAGAAAGAAAGAAGGGAGGGGGAAGAAGGGAACAAATGGGGCAAGGGAGAGCAGGTGGGGGAAGGAACAGATGAAGAGAGAGAAGAATCTTCTAGATCCCAATTAATGGGGCTCCTTCAAAGACCTACTATTAAGATGAGATTTTACAAAACGCATTTTGTGTGAAACTCCTACAAAAGGAAAAAAAGAGCCTCCCACAGACTCAGCAGCAGGCCTAGCATCCTACTTAAAGAATCATATGCATCAACTCTGCCAGGAGTAAAAGGAAAATCTTTCCCAAAGATTGACCTGGATAGAGAAGTTAGTTCGAGTCAAACTTTCAGAGCAGATGGAATGATTTGGCCTGACACTTTCACACACTCTTTGCCAATGTGAAAATTATAACCAGTGACAAAGAGGCAATAATAACTTTGGAAAGTGAAAAACTGGGAGAGCTGGGGTTTTCTTTTTCAACTACTTAAATTAGAAGCATTTTTTTCCACGTTGAAATGAGACTTTGAAATTATGGTGACTCAGACGAGTACTTACCAACAACACTTATGAATGCTACAATTAATCCAGTAATTCATTTTATTGATAGTGTACAATTAAGATGCTAAATGATCTGAACATATTACTTCTTTTATTTTAAGTGCTTTACACACATTATAATTAAGCGAAGCAAAGTTAAAATCACACACATAATTAGGGAAAGCAGTGTTGAAATAAATGAAGTAAAATTGTTCTCAGTATTCGGTTTCATCTCCATAAAAGACAATTACATATTTTTACAGATGGCAGGGCTTCCAAACCCTGAGCTCGTAAGTATTAACAGAGCCTGAAATCGGTGTTGGGTTTCTTCGACTTGGAACTGAATCAGTTCTTTTCTTTACTGAGTATTTATCATACATAGGAGTCTCTTCTTCCAGATAAAATATTTAAGCATCAAAACTCTTGTGTTTATAAAGCCATATGGAATAAAACTCTACTTAGGACTCACTAAGAACCATTCCAACAGTAAATGGTTAAGTGATAAAACACTTTTCATGGTACATTTTTTGGCCTGTTGGAAGTGGAAGGTATTCCATTTTTTTGAAAATTTAGAAAGATTATAATAGACTTATTTTTAAGTGTGTTTGTTATTACAATAAAAAACTATTAAACTAACTTTAAGGCTAATTTTATGAAGTATTAAACTTTCATCATCGTTCTTACACTATACATAACCATTAAAATAATACAGATGTGAATCAAGTACAAAATAAAAATAGGTCATAGGCTGAATGGCAGATAACAGATGAAGTGCGGGTCAAAGGGGATTGTTTTTCATATTACTATTTTTTAATACTTTTAGTCTGATCAAGCTGTATGGAATCAAAATGACTGCATCAGGATGCACCTCGTGACCAATATGTTTGTATCAAAAGGCTGTATCGATGTCACCACATAAGCAAACTCTGCTCTAATATAGTATATACAAAAGTAAATATAGACATAAGGGATTAGCTCCTCCTCCTCTCCCATTCTATGTGGCATTTTTCTCTTCAGCCTTGATGCATGCCTTGGTGTTTGGAAATGTGACTGCCATCATTCAGAGGATGTACTCCAGATGGTCTCTCTATCACACTAGAACTAAGGATCTGAAGGACTTCATACGTGTCCATCACCTGCCCCAGCAGCTCAAGCAGAGGATGCTCGAATATTTCCAAACAACCTGGTCAGTCAACAATGGAATAGATTCCAATGAGGTAATGTTCATTTCTCATGTTGGCATTTTCAGGCAGAAGGTAAAGGCAAGGCGCTCGCGTGTAGATCTCAGAAGTGAAAGACACACCTACCAACTTATCTCTTCATTTTTTTAATCCTCTAAAAACCCAATCCATCTTCTTCCATCTGCCTTGGCTTATGTTTCCACGATGCCATTTTAGATTGACCAGTGACTTATATAATTTGCTAGTTTAGTCAATAAGGTGGACATATTTTCATTCTTTTTAACCTGCTTTGAAAGGAACCAATTCTTATGGCAGTTGAATGGTGTAATTTGGAATACAGGGTGGGACAAAAGTAGGTTTGAAGTTGTTTATATAAAAAATAATATGATAATAAATAGTGACATAATAAACTTTGTTTTTTATATAATCCCAACTGTAAACCTATTCCACCCTGTATTAGATTAATTAAATGAATGTTTGCATTTAAAACCAACAAAGTAAAAAAAAAACACACAAAAAAAAACATGCTTTTCAGCAAAGGTGTTAGCTGTGGGCTTCCAGAAATACCCCAGACCACCAATGTATTAAAAAAAAGCTATCATATAAATTAAGCAAACATTCCACCAACTACCCACCACCACCACCACCACACCAGTAATCAACATTTTTCATGTGATTATTTTATTTCCCCTCTTTTCCTATAATCATGGCACCATCTTCCATAACTTCTGCCTGGAGTTGAGTCTTTGTGTGAAGCAGGTCACAATGAGCTATATGATTTCATTCTAGAATTTTTTATTTACTAGTTTATTCTGTTTCTCTAGTCTTCTTATCAGCTTGTTATTCAGCAGCACATAACTGGGGCCACAGTTATTGAAAACTCTCTCCAGGACTATACATATCGATATTTCCTTCTGTTCTTTGGTTGGTCAAACAATGGGAAGAACATCCCTATTGTCCTGCGAGGTAAATAAGTTAGACTGACCCCAACTTGATTTTTCTCTTCCATCTTTTTTGGCAGCTTCTGAAAGACTTTCCAGATGAGCTGCGTTCTGACATCACTATGCACTTGAACAAGGAAATCTTACAGCTGTCCCTTTTTGAGTGTGCCAGCCGGGGCTGCCTCAGGTCTCTGTCTCTACACATTAAAACCTCTTTCTGTGCTCCGGGCGAGTATCTGCTGCGTCAAGGAGATGCTCTGCAGGCCATCTACTTTGTGTGCTCGGGCTCCATGGAAGTTCTCAAAGACAGCATGGTGCTCGCTATTCTCGGTAGGTCCAAGTTGAAAGATCCAAAAATTCTACTCTGGATCATAAGTTAGAGATGAAATGGGGGTAGGGAGGGAGGGATTGCCATAGATTAAGAAAATTGGGGCTGCATAGGTAGACTCGGGATTTTCCTTCATATGGGTTTAAACCACATATTGAGTTTATACTGTGTTAAGTGTTATATCCAACATATTATTTGATTCTTACTAAAAAATCCAGCTCCCATTTACAAATGAATAAATAGTACTTTATTATCAAAGATAGTAAATAGTCCTCCTTACCCAAGGGGATATGTCCCAAGACCCCCAGTGGATGCCTATAGAAATATACATATATTTTTTTTATTCATGTCTTTCCCCACAATTTGATGCCTTTTTCATCTTAACTAAGCATTTATCACACTCTGTGGTCATAACTTTTACAGTTTGAGATGTAACAGCAAAACTAGCACAAATTTCCCTTTCTTCCTTTACGATTCCATGGAAAGAAGATTCCTTCTTACCAAAGAGTTTAGCAACATTAGCATATGATTTTCCCGGCCTTATTGAGTAGAGAACTTCTACTGTTTCGCTTTAAGGCTTGTCTTTGCTGTATCCAAATTGCCAGCATCACTACTGTTGCACATTGGGGTCACTATTAAAACAAGGGTACTTAAACACAAGCACTGGGAAACAGCGACAGTAGATCTAATCATGAAGGCAGCCATAATTTACTAACAGGCAGGGAGCGTATACAGTGTGGATATGCTGGATGAAGGTATAATTGATTCTGATCCTGGGTGGGAGAGAATGAGACTTCATCCTGCTACTCAGACTGGCACACAGTTTAAAGCTTAATATCAGCTTATTTCTGGAGTTTTCCATTTACTTTTTTCAGACCACAGTTGATCGCGTGTAACTGCAACCGCACAAGGCAAAACCTCAAATGAGAGTGCAGGACAGGGATACTGTGATAGGAGAAATAATATAATTCTTTCTGACTCCTGAAGCCAGGTTATTAATCATGATGCATACTGCCCCTTGGTAAAAATGGCTGGTCAGTTTTTAGAGGCCAGTCAAGTATCTTTGTGGAGAAACAATTCAGAGAACATGAACATTAAGTTTTATGTGTGCTAGAAGTAGCGCGAAAGTGGTTACACATTAAGCTCTTCGACCTTAGTTCTCTTTCCCATCTTGCAAGACGGTGGGTGAAAAGAAAACTGAGAAGCCAGATATTAAGGAGAAGAAGCCTGAAGCCAAGAAGGCTGATGCTGGCCACGAGGTGAGGGCGGCTAAGAAGAGGGAGTCCCACTGCTGCCAAAATCCCATCCACGGCAGAGTAATTGGCAGATATCCCCAGTCAGCTGTGTTCCTGAAAGGCCATGTATAAGAGGAAGTATTAGGCAGCTAAATCCAGGACTGAAAAGAAAAAGGAGAAAGTTCTTGCTACGGTCACAAAACTAGTTGGTGGCGACAAGAATGACGGTACCCGAATGGTTCAACTCCGCAAAATGCCTAGATGTTATCCTACTGAAGATGTGCCTCGAAAGCTGTTGAGCCATGGCAAGAAACCCTTCAGTCAGCATGTGAGGAGATTGCGAGCCAGTATCCCTCCTGGGACCATTCTGATCATCCTCACTGGGCACCACAGAGGCAAAAAAGTGGTTTCCTGAAGCAGCTGAGCAGTGGCTTGCTACTTGTGGCTGGAACTCTGTCCCTCAATCGAGTTCCCCTGCATAAAACACACCAGAAAGTAGTCATCACCACCTCCACCAAAATTGTTATCCCTGGTGTGAAAATCCCCAACCATCTCACTGAGGCTTACTTACAAAAAGGAGCTGCGCAAACCCAGACACCAGGAGGATGAGCTTTTCGACACAGTGCAAGAGAAATATGAGATTACAGAACAGAACAAGGTTGACCAGAAAGCTGTGGATTCACAAGTTCCTCCAAAAATCAAAGCTGTTCCTCTGTTTGCTCTCGCCAATGGGCTTTATCCTCACAAACTGGTGTTCTGAATTTCTTATAAGAACCCAATTAAATAACAACAACAAAAAGAATAAGCTCTAATTGGCCAGCCAATATAGTTGAGTGGTTGAGCATCAACTTATGAGCCAAGAAGTCACAATTTGATTCTCAGTCAGGGTACATGCCTGGGTGGTGGGCTCAATCACAAGTAGAGGGCTCGGCCGGTCAATGTTTCTATCTTCCTCTCCCTTCTTCTCTCTATAAAAATATTTTTTAAAAGAATAAGCCTTCATAAAAGTTATTATGCTTGGTTTTTCTACCTCTAATACCTGTTTTTCTCTATAATCATTGTAAACCTGCAGGCTCTGGATTCTAGCCAGTAAGCTTCAAGGCTGATTAGAATTTAGAAGAAAGAAAAAAAAAAACTAATACTTATTCAATCCTTAATGTGAGCTGGGTGTTTTATGTTTATTACCCAATTTATACCTTGCAACCCTCTTAGGTTGGTGTGATTCTCCCCAGTTAGGTGAAGAGATGGAGGGTAGTAAATGGTGAATACCCATGTTTTTCTTACACTTCCTGTTAACTTCAGTTTACCTCTTAGTAGAAGAAAGGTAGGGCTTGCCTTTCGAAGTTCTGGCTCAATTCGTGACTCACCATGTTTTATTCCTTAATACAAAAACATGGAATAGCAACTCAAAGAGTTGATTATCAGCCTGGCCAGTTCATTATCAGCACTAGAGTGAGGCTCAGTATGGGTGTGTTTTACTTAAGAGAAAATTTAACACTTTTCCTGCCCACTTCTCAACTTTGTGAAGTTAAAGGCCATTCTATCATTCTGTGAGTCTAAATAAAAAGTGACAGTTATTTTTAAATTTGCTTCAAACACTTAACTTTAATCATAAAATACTTTTCCCTGTACTTCCTTAGTACCACTAAAACTTTTATAGCCTGCCTGTTGACATAGCCTGCTTTGAAAAGGATCTATATAGGGTGGGACAAAAGTAGGTTTACAGTTGTTCATATGAAAAAGAAAAAAAAAAACACCCTATCTAATAAAAGAGTAATATGCAAATTAACCATACTTGCTATGCCCACAAGTCACACACATTAGCCAATCATGAGCAAGTATGCAAATTAGCCCAACTAAAATGGCTTCAGCCACGGAGAGAGCAGGAGGGAGATTTGGGTTTCCCTGGCAATGGAGGAAGCCAAGCTTTCTGCCTGCCCTTGCCAGCCCAGGCCTCCACTCAATGCTACAAAATTTCAATAATAGAAGATAAATAAATCCCAACAAAAATGTCGGCAGCCACAGAGCTGGAGAGAGCAGGAGGCTTGAGTTGCCCCCGGAGATGGAAGAAGCCAAGCTTTCTGCCTGCCCTGGCAGGCCCAAACCTCCTCTCCAGGCTACAAAGTTTCAATTATAGAAAATAAATGAATCCCAACAAAAATGGCTGCCACCACAGAGCAAGCAGGAGGCGTGGCTCCACTCCAGGCTACAAAATTTCAATTACAGAAAATAAATAAATCCCAGATACCAGGGCCTCCGCTTGGGTCACTGAGGGGTGTGGCCAGCCTGTAAACCACCACATGCTCCTCACCCTGGCCACCCCACACCCCAAGGGAACCCCCATCCTTATCTGGGACACCTTTCAGGGCAAACCAGCTATCCCTCACCTGCACACCAGGCCTCTATCCTATCTTATAAAAGAGTAATATGCAGATTAACCATCTCTCCAACACACAAGATGGCTTCCCCCATGTGGTCAAAGATCCTGCCCCTATGTGAACACAAGATGGCCACCACAAGATGGCCAGCAGGGGAGGGCAGTTGGGAGGGACCAGGCCTGCAGGGGAGGGCAGTTAGGGGTGACCAGGCTGGCAGAGGAGTAGTCAGACATCAATCAGGCTGGTAGGGGATTGGTTAGGGGTGATCAGGCTGGCACGCAGAAGCAGTTAGGGGCAATCAGGAAGGCAATCATGCAAGCAGTTGGGAGCCAGCAGTCCTGGATTGTGAGAGGGATGTCTGACTGCCCGTTTAGGCCCCACCAGGATCGGATAAAAGGACATCCCTCGAGGGGACCCAGATTGGAGAGGATGCAGGCTGGGCTGAGGGATAACCCCTACCCACCCCACCCCTGTGCACAAATTTTGTGCACTGGTCCTCTAGTACAATAAATAACAAGTAATATAAGAATAAACTCTGTTTCACATACTCACAACGTAAATCTACTTTTGCCCCACCCTGTGTTTTTCCAGAACCTATGGTTTGCATGTGAGCAAAAACAATACACCATTTTAAAACATATATGTGGACTAACCATGATTTCAGTGATTTTTTTAAATTTAGTAACTAGCAAAAATTCTAGTAATGGAATATGAATGTATCATCCATAACATTTGGGCACAATAGCACAGATTTGATAGCTTCTATATAATTATCATTATTCATAAGACATAATTTAATTGAATTTTCTTTTTTTTAAAAATCTACTTACAGCTAAAAGACTTCATCCACTGTCTCTTCCTTCCATATTTCTTCCATAAATTGTGTTTTTCATATTTAACATTTTTTTTTTAATATATTTTATTGATATTTTACAGAGAGAGGAAGGGAGAGGGATAGAGAGCTAGAAACATCGATGAGAGAGAAACATCGACCAGCTGCCTCTTGCACACCCCCCACTGGGGATGTGCCCGCAGCCAATGTACATGCCCTTCACTGGAATCAAACCCGGGACCCCTCAGTCCGCAGACGGACGCTCTACCACTGAGCCAAACCGGTTTCAGCCATCATTAACATTTTCACATATTTGCTGCTACCATGTAACTATCAAAAGTGTTTTAAATGCAAATTGCCACATGATCATTCTAAACACTAGTATGTGATATTGGAACTAAATCCAAACAAAGATAATAAGTGATTAATATTCTGTGTGGTTAACATTATTTCACTAGAGGTTCTTTTACTTTACCTATGGGAATATTGTCTTATAGGGCCAATTCAAATCAATACTGACTTTGATAAACTTAGACATAGGACTTCACATTTGATCTGTCAACATTTAATACACATTCACTCTGCCAACAAAAAGAATATATAATGTAGGGAAGAAGTTATCACCAAATAGCTGTCAAGCCATAACTTATTCAAACAACTCACTGTCCAAACAATACACAAAGGCATTTCTTAATCGGAAGCCTGGGAGGCAGCTGACACAAAGGCAGGGATTTTTTTATGGGAATAGAATTTGTTTGCCTTGTACACCTTCATTTCATGTCCCGTTAATTGTGTTTTCCCACCAATTTCTTCATTGCTGTTTAAAAGAAAATAACAAAGCACTGACAAATGTGCTCTTCACAGATGGCATTAGTCTGCCTAATTATAATTAAACATAAGTTACTGCTCTTACCTGGATGATTTGTAAATGCATCTCATCAACTCTTTTTTCCCCAATGAAAGAATAACTAATTAGCAAGCATCAATAATGGAATTCTGAAAAATGTAGCCTGTAATGGACCATTGACGTCTTTCTCTTCTTTTAGAAATAAGGATAGCAAAACCCAGAGTAACTAAGAAACTTAGCTCTGGGTCCTAAATCTAGACAGTAAGCAATCCACAAGACATTAAACTTATTTTGAGGATCATGTTGTTAATTACCTGTGCCTGTGTGCCGGGGCTCAACCTGAGGTCACACGCATGTCAATTTTTTCATAAATATTCATTGAATGAATAAATAAACTGGAATCTTTCTTAGTCTGCCATGTTTGGCAAGATAGTGGTATTGTTTTTAAAACTGGTCATTGTGGCTGAAAGACTCAACCTGTGGTAGCTCAAGGTATGAAAGCATGAGGACCCTAAAGACACTATTGATAACAGTTGCTTAAAAGAACATGTCAGTGCCCGTTGTAGCAAGATAGTGTATCTTGATCAATTTTCCTTATAGATTCAAAACTTAAATTATTGCTGTATTCAAGGCATCCTGGCTGTATTTATATCTGGCATCAGTACCCAATGTTGAGTGTTTAGATTTCTAACAAAATGTGAAAGGAACAAAATGTCCAAGTTTAGCAGTATTGGTGATGGCAATGAATCAAACTGGAATTCTTCAGCACCATGTGGCTGTTCATTCCTTTACTGTCTATAAACAGAGATTCTAGTCTTTTTTCTTTTGCCATGTAGTCTCAACTTCGAGGTTTAAAACTAAGATTCATTTGAAGATAATACTTAAATGTAATTCAATTATTTTAAAATGCTCAACTTTTCACTGCTCTGCATATTTTTTATTATCTTAGGTATTCGTGGTTAATTTTGCATTGCTTCCTTCTATTGTCAGATTCTGTAAAACAGACTTTTGTTTAAGCAAGCCTACTACCTTCCAAGGACATGGCTTCCAGAACTTCTGAACACAATAAAAAATAACAATTTTAAAGCTAAAATATTAATTGAATGGGAGGCAGGTGGGGACGGACAGTTTGGGCTATGACATTCGGAAGGTGTTATTTGCTTGGTGGTTTTGGTTGGTCAGTTGTTGGCTATTGTTTCCATATGAAATGGAGAAGCAAAGTGACCACAAAGAAAGTGAAAGTTAAGTCTAGGCATGATGCTATGTGAGGACAAAGCAAAAATGCAGAAACTCCTAAGTTGCAGCCATGAACTTAATGCCACTATCCTCTGTGAACTTGGTCTTATTAACTCAGCTTTTAACCTAAGTTTGAGAACTGAATGGATTTTATTTCCTATTTCTCATGTGGATGCCGAGTGAATGAATGGCTGGCTATCTAAAAGAAATCTGAAGCGGTGATCAGTTTTTTGTTAGCACTTACAGCCATGCTCACCTTCCTGCTAAATTAAGCTGAGTCGATTCAACCCAAAGATTTTAAAGGTTCAAATAAATTGCTCGGGATACTAGTATCTAATCAACAAACTCAAGGAAGCAACCTAGTTCTGGGCAGGTAAATTATGATAGGCTGGGGTATTTTAGGCAAAATAGCGAAGGTTGGGGGGGGGTTAAGGGGGAGAGAGAGCACAGATAATTTGGGGAAATTGCACTAGATCCTCCCTCTCTGCAGTGGCACAAATGAGGAACTTCTGTTTTTCACGACGAAAATGGAGTGTATACACTGCCACTGGGCATTAGAACTAAGAATTGTGTTTTACATTTCTATGCAGTAAGTTTCGTTGTCTATGATGTCCAATGGTTATCTTGCCTCCTAACTCTGAGAAGCAGGAGGGAGGGCTCCTCCTCCAACATCACGTGTCTGGTAGACACATTTATAGATAAATAGAGTAAACGAAATGTTAGAAAGCTCATGGTAATGCTTATATTATTTTCCAAAGTGCTGGAATCAAGATTACTAATACATCTCTTGGTAGTCTACCTCAGAATCACAGAGACTTTTTATACTCGGGAAAATCTCAGCTATCATTATTTCTTTTGAATGGTTCAAGCAACTGAGACAAAAATGTCAAATGGTTTGTCTAAAGTCACGTACTGAATCCTGTGAGGAGCCTGTCTCATGCCATTTATGACCTACAATTCCTAACTCTTGGTCTACTGGCCTTTAT
Organism: Vespertilio murinus; assembly: GCA_963924515.1. Taxonomy (NCBI): domain Eukaryota; kingdom Metazoa; phylum Chordata; class Mammalia; order Chiroptera; family Vespertilionidae; genus Vespertilio; species Vespertilio murinus. Next base: position 19,904,412 of record OZ004715.1, on the reverse strand, counting down.
CCTCTGCAACAGTAATCCCAACTAGAACCAGTTTTGCCCACCAGGTAACATTAGTCAATGTCTGAAGATATCTTGAATTGTCACCACTGGGGATGGGGAATGTGAGGTGTTGCTAAACATTCTACTATGTGCAGAATACACCCCCGCAACAAAAGACTATCAGACCCCCAAATCCCAACACTGCAGAGATTGGGAAATCCCACACCAGATAAAGGTTCCACTTCTCCTTTTTGTGTAATCTCAGAGAAATGAAGTTACTCGTCTGAAGCTTGTTTTCTTTGAAGTGATATGTCTCTTTTTTTCACTGTTTCAAGGGAAAGGGGATTTAATTGGAGCAAATCTATCCATTAAGGACCAAGTGATCAAGACCAATGCAGATGTGAAGGCTTTAACCTACTGTGATCTCCAGTGTATCATCCTCAAAGGACTCTTCGAAGTGCTAGACCTTTACCCAGAATATGCTCACAAATTCGTGGAAGACATTCAGCATGACCTCACATACAACCTTCGAGAAGGTCATGAGAGTGATGTAAGTCTCACTTCTAATTAATGCTGAGACCTGGTAGCATGGGCACTAGGTCATTTACAACCTTAAAGGCACATGTCAGGATAAAGTCTCTGAATGTATAAGGTATGACTAGTTAGCCACTGGTTGAGCAATTAAATAATGAGCTTCAAGTCCAACCTGGCATTCTAGAAAGCACAATGACTTCTCTTTAACTCAATTTCTTTCTTATTTTCGTGTGCTTGTCACTAGAATCAATTTCAATAATATAGTATTGAACTATAAATGTAGAAATGTGTGATTCCTGAAGTTTCAGATAGTGTATATGGAAATTTTATCTGAAATATATGACTCAGAGTTTGCTGTCTTTGTAATTGTTCAACACTCCACTTGCTAGAAATGGAATTTTGCCTAAAAATTGTTATTTTGTTAACCAATACCAAAAGTCTATCTTAAAATGACTAAATATGCATAAAAGGATTCAAGCCCGAGGTTGTCACACTCAAGACATAATGAACTTCTCCTGGAATTATATATTTGAGGCATGTTTCAGTTGATACAAGCAGTTTTCCTGTCCAAAATGTGTACTATACTACATCCTGGGATTAATCTGATCATTAACGTGACTTGATTAGATACGTATGTGAGAGAGAAAAACGATTTAATAGCAATGATCGTTGAAAGGCAAGCTGGAGCGTGCAGAGCATTCCGTAGCAACAAAGGCCTTGATCTGATGTCTTGAGCTTTGTCCCAGGTATTTGCAACGCTCACTTGCTTTCCTAAAGGCTTAAGAAGCTGTTGTTTTTGACTAACCTCTCTTGTGCAGACATTTTGTTAGTCCTTAGTATCTTCCACTTTGAAAAAGTAGGGAAAGAAACCCTAATTGTGCATTAGTTCATCTGGGTTAAGGATGTCCAGGGATAGTCAACACACTGAAGTTCAAGGCTGCCTGTTTTGAATGTGTGCTTCTCTCCACTGATGATAGCAAACAGCAAAGGAGGCATCGTATTTATTGGGAACCTATTTATGCTAAGCCCTCTGCCTGCCTAGAGCATCTCATTTAGGGCTTAAAATTCCTTTTCCAAGGTAAGAGTCTATCCATTTTTTATGGAACAGAAAACTGCTGCAGAATGGTTGATAACTGGTACGTGATCACAGAAATGTGTAGGTGGCAAAGACAGTGTATTAGCACAGTATCTGTCATTTTAAAATCTGTACACTTTCTACTAGTTATGTTGTCTCTCCTTCTTGAAGATACTTTTCATCTCTTCCCATTCAATAGATCCAATTTTAAAGTTCCAGGTTCCTTTTGTGCTCTCCATGACAGCCTAATGTGAAAACTATTTTTGAAGAGTAGAGGTGAGTGAGGGGATAGAAGCAATCACATGGGGAAGAAGAAATCAGAGAAGAGAGAAATAGCCAGCACTCCTCAGCTTAGACAAATGTGACATTGGATCTCAGCACCTACTTTCTTTTTATTTGATTAGTTTTGAAGGATCCTTACCTCTGATCACATTTTTTTATCCTTTTTTCCTGTTTTCTGAGACATTAAACACAGTGATTTTAAAACGTTAATATCTGAATTGCTTATGGAACTATTTTCATTATTATTTTTCTTGGATTTTGCTGTTGTTTTGTCATTTGATCCATTTTTACTGGCAGATGCCATAACTTTATTTAACTGTATATGTGGCTTATGAAAGAATGGGTACATTGTTTTCTGCCAAATAGGGTAGGTTTTCTTTTGACAGGCAGATAGTGTACCAGCAAATCACTTTCATTCTGCTCATGGTTTCTCTTCTGCTTTGTTAGGCTCTTCAGTCTTGCTCCTATTCCCTGGGTGTAGCCCTCACTCCCAAATCATGGTTTTTGTAGGATATCCGCCAAGAGCCTGGAACCACATGACTGCTGAACTCTCCACTCTGCCTCCCAGTCGCTGTTCCCTTCTCCATTTCTCAGAGCACTGCCCTGTGCACGCTTAACTCAGGAGCTGGCTAATGCCTCATGGACCACATTGATGTAGCTGCCTCCTCTTTGGAATTTTACTCCTCAAATCCCAGATGCTTTGGTATACCTGAACTTCATCCTCTCTCTCCTCTACCACTAAGATTACTCCTTTCTATTCTACTCTGTTCCACTTCACAATGAAATGGTGAATTCCCTTAGATGTGAGCACCATATCTACCTGGGCATTTTTCTGAGGGAATTCACTATTTCAATGCCTGGGTGGATATGGTGCTCATATTAGTGCTTCTCTTTCTCAGGGATCACAGCTCCTCCAGTCTTACCTAGATGCTTAGGATTAAGGTTAGGGTTAGGGTTAGGGTTAAGGTTAAGGTTAAGGTTAAGGTAAGGTAGGGTAGGGTTAGCACTGCTCTCCAGTGCTTTCCAACGGTTATTTTATGTACTTCATCCAGCTTTATAATTATTTTTTCCTGAAGGGCTAGTTCAATGTAAGTTACTTCAATATGGGTGGAACCAAAAGTTTAGCTTCTTTTCAGAGGGCTCCTATGAGCTATATATTTAATGGAACTGAAACTTGTCTTTTTATTGTTTTGCCTTTCCCAATCTTTTATCACTTGAAACTTACATGTACATGGCAGTGTCCCCAAAAGATATAAACACACTTTGAATATTTATAAAATCAGTGTCTATAAACATACAGTTCATTTTCAAAATTTAAAGGAAACTACAGAAATGAATAATTTTTTTGGTCAGTGCCTGTTTTCATACTGATGAACGTTTTGGTCCAGGCACAGCTGATAATGCAAAGCAATGGAATCGCAAACATAAAGAATCATCTCACTGGTTATTTGTGCGCCCTCAATTCATTGACTGCTACCAGTTTTGTACTATAAACTTCATTTTTATTGTATCCCCATAAAAAAAAGTCTAGTGGCACTTTGGGATAAATTTTATTTGTTCAAAGTTTAGTCTGGCTTCACCCATAATTTAGAATCAGTTAAACTTGAAAAGGAGTGGAAATTGAGTTATCAGCGTTAAAGGTGTGTATCCGTTATTCTGGGACACCTTATATATTCAAGATCCTGAGATGCTAATCCTTACTAGGTAAATTTGGACCATCCTTCCCCCATAATCCGTGGGGGGAAGTCTGTGCTCTTCCTAAGCATAACATCACTGTTAGGGGAGGTTATATCCTCTCTCTCTGCAACTCTGACCTGGTGTCAGACCACTGTGGAGCCCAGCTCTACTTCTTAATTGCTATGCACAACCAAACAAACATATCCAGTCACACAGGGTTTGGGTGAGTGGAAGCCTCTGCTGAAGGTTGGTCAATGGATTCTACCCTGTTTTCCCAAAAATAAGACAGTGTCTTATATTAATTTTTGCTCCCAAAGATGCGCTAGGTCTTATTTTCAGGGAATATATTATGTTTCCATGAAGTAAGTCTTATTTCCTGAGGATGTCTTATTTTCGGGGAAACACGGTAGAAGTAAGAACATTTGCATAACAGAAATGCAAATAATAAAATGTATATTTTACATATATATATATATCCCTATTCTTAAAAAGCATGGGGCCACTCTGTCATACTGTTTAGTCTTTTATTATTGTTCTTGCCTATCTCTTCTCCTCTCTTCTATGCACTCCTTCCATCCCCAAATTCTCCATCATTTTTGATACATATTAGCTTAACTATGTCTTTGATTGTTCTGTATGTTTCTTTTTTTATATATATTCAATCAAAATATTTTTTTTCAGAGAGGAAGAGAGAGAGGGATAGAAATTTCAATAATGAGAAAGAATCACTGATCGGCTGCCTCCTGCACACCCCACACTGGGGATTGAGCCCACAATCCCGACATGTGCCCTTGGCCAGGAATCGAACAGTGTCAACTATGAATGTCAACCTATGAATCGAACCTCATTCATAGGTTGACATTAAACCACTGAGCCAGGCCAGGGGGCTCTTTTGGCTTTATAATTTTGCCTTCTAGCTGTCATCTTTTACCTCAAGTAGCGTATAAACTACCAGGTGACATAGAGAATTACCAGAATATTTTGGGTTAAAAGAAGATTGATAGTCTACCCATTTTGAAATAAATATCAAAAAGCAGTTTAAGAAATAGTCAAAACTAAAATATGCGTGAAACAGTGAGATATGACAACTAGAACTGTGATAAATTACGTAACATTCGAATGACAGCTGATCCAATTCTCATAGGAAAAATCATTAAAATGCCTAAAATATTTTCTAAGTTTGTGAAAAGTCCAGCTGACACTGCTTTGACCTCGTGCTAATTATGCATATTGTGCACCCAGTGTATTTTCTATATTTGCCCTGATTTATAGCTCCTGAATGGCCAATAATGACAGAATAATTTTGCATCTCTATGCAATTTATGAGAAATATGCTTCACTGCTTCTCATGGTAAACCCTTTAAAATAATTTTAGCAAAATGTGGATTGTAAAAATTTTGTTTTCCTTAACACAGGAATTTTGAATTTGTGATAAGCAAATAAAATGATTCAAGTGTATGCAAAATATGTGTTGTAAAAATTAATAACACTAATACACTGGTGATCAGATATTGATGTGGCTGCACATAAACATCCTATGTGCTTTGCACATGATAGATGCTGACTTAATGGTGGAGTGGTGTTTGTGGAGCAATGAATGGCGATCATTGTTGGGGGGAAAAAAGATAAGTTTTCCAGTTTTACCTTACTGAGGGTTTTCTCAATGATGAGAGCCATCATATTTTAACTGTGTTGACTTCCTTGTTCTTTTTCCTCAATTCTCCATTACTGTCATATAATCTTATCAGCATAAAAAAAATAAAGTCTCCTTCCTCAGTCTCCCCACCTCTTTAGTATATGGAGGAATATTTCTTCAATTTCCTGAGGGTCAGTGAACTCTAGGTGAAGGTCTTTGAACTCCCATCTCCAAATATAGCACAAGAGGTGAAACTGAAGTTCAGAGAAGGTATGTGAAGAAGAGACAAGGGAGTACCTGAGGACCTTCCACTTACAGCAATTTTTCTTCACTCTTGACATATGTGATGGATGGTACGCAAGTGGTTTATGGTGCCAACCCCATAGCAGCTTAAACCCCAATACTTATCATAATATTCCAATCCCCTCCCATCAACAACATACTCTCTGCATATACCAAGCACCATGCTTAAAGTATAGTTAAAAAAATAACATCCTTCAGTCTTGACCTTCAAGTTAAACAAATGCATGCATAAGCATAATTAATTGCCAAAGCTCTGGAGTGGTCATATGCATTAGTTAAGACATAAATAAATAAGCATAACTGAATGTAAAACTTAAATATAAATGATGCTTGAATAAATAAATGAGTCAACTTGCCCTCACCAGCCCATGAGAATTGTGTGTGGGGGGAGGAACAAGGGGGTAGGTATCATGCATGGTCTCTCTGACCACGACAAGTGAAAAGTGATATAACGGTTCTCTTTGCCTCTATTCTTATTCCCTTGTCACCCACTTTCCTCAAGGCTAAGGACCCCTCTTTCCAAAATCATAAATTGGATCATGTCATTCTGTTACTTAAAATATCCCAATGGATCCCCCATGGATTGTTAAAATCCATACATCTTACCGTAACTTTCAAGATCCTATGCATTTCACCCCTGCCTGCCTTTCAAACTCCTCTGATGCTATCCAATGCCCAGAACCAGACTCCAGAAAATTCACCTGCTTTCCCTTCCTTAAGCATGCCAGGCTCCTATCTGCCCCTCCTGCCTTAGGGCCTTTGAATTGCTATTCTTTCTTCCAGCAATGCTACTCCCCTGTCCTTACCTCTCCCAGGTATCCCCTGCCGCATCACTTTATTTATCTTTCCCATAGCATTTAGCGAAATCTGAAGTTATTTTATATGTGTAGTTTCTTGTTTGTGGTCAGTTCCTCCTACCAGAATGTCTAGTGTATAAAGGCTTTGTCATGCTCCATTTTATACCCTCCTTGCCTAAGTCAACTCCTAGTGCAGAATTAATCTTTAATACATATCTGATGCTTGAATACATAAATGTCAAAAAGTTTACGTGGCCTTGGTACCTATATGAAGTTTTGAGAAAATGAATCAAGTCTCCAGGGCAGCAGCCTAGAATGCCAGTAAATGGAGTCTAAAATGAAAAGCTAAGGGAATTTAGAATTATATTTCTTAGACGTAACAAAGCCAAAGAGTGTCAATAGTAGAATCTGAAAGAACAAATTGAAAAACAGCCATTTTTTTACTTCCCCTAAGTTCAGGACAAGAGGTTTTCAAAAGCCACAGGACAGATTTAAGCTGAAAATAGGGAGAAAGCTTTGCAATATAGATAATGTAATTCTGACTGTTTGACATAGTAGGATGTAATTAGATGGGGGGGGGGGAATCTACTTTCAAACCTATGCTAACACTCATTTTTTGGTAGAAATAGATGGACTATCACAACACTAATAACTCCAGAAAGTAGAGAATCAATACTGTCAGCCATTGAATAGGGTTGAAGGCAAAAAAGCCAGCCTGAGAATCCTGGTAAATTTTTGAAGCAATTCAGAATGAGAACATTAACTGTAGGCAATAGAAATCCAATTCAGAGATTAGAGGCAAAGATTTCTTGTAAGAATTCCAAGTATCTCAGCAACACTTTCTTAGAAATCAAATCACACACACGAAGGGAGAGAGAGAGAACACAAAAAGCATTGAGCACCATGAATGAGCTCACGTTTCATCTCTGGATTCTCCTCTGTGTAACCTTTCGTCCATCAAATAACATGATGTATGCATTGTAAAGAGGTCAGCCACATTTTGGTGACATCAGAGCATTTCAGCTTGTGTTTACAAGTTAACATTGAGCAGTTAGATTCTTAAACTCCTTGTGGGGAGAGGGGAGTTAGCTGAGTTGGGAAAGTCAAAGGATAAAAGGCTACCTGACACCCAATAAACAAGACAAAAAGTCTTTCCCTATTTCCCTGGTTGCTTCCATCCTGCAGGGAACAGATGATCCGCCTGAAATGAGAAGTGTCGGATTTGCATATGCTGATGACTACACACAAATAGACAGGACTCAATTAAATGTCCATGCCTTGAGAATGCAAAACTACCTAGGCTACATCTACCAGGAATCCTCAAACCTGCCCCACTATTACGTGGGGGGAAACCCAGAACCCTCCATTCCACACTGCATTATTTTTTTAAAATATTTATTTTTATTATTTCAGAGAGAAAGAGAGAGGGAGCAATAGAAACATCAGTGAAGAGAGAATAGTATTGATCTGCTGCCTCTCACACGCACACACTGGGGATTGAGCCTGCAACCTGAGCATGTGCCCTGACTGGGAATCAAACCATGACCTCCTGATTCACAGGTCAAAGATCAACCACTGAGCTACCTTGGCCGGGCCACAATGCATTCTTAATGGTTGTTTAAGCCTTAAAAGGGCAGCGCTTGCCCTTAAGTTCTCCTGTGACAGAACTCTGCCCTTTTGACAAAGGCTCTATGAAATGAAGATGATGTCCATGCTGCTGATGAACCAAACTGTATGCTCAGCAATGTATAAACATGAACTTATTTGATTCTCACAACAACTTGGAGATAAGTTGTTAAGTGCATGTACTAGATAAGGCTAGTTAAGGATGTGAGAGGTAAAAAAAAAAAAATTGGTCTGGAGTCCATAAGTAAGAAAGCAAGGAAGGCCATGAAGCGCAATTTCAGTCCCAAACCACCTCACTCTAAAACCCAATTGAAACTTAATGTTTATTCATTAAAACAGAGCTATAAATTAAATTCTTGCTTAGACCCTTAATCTCATGAGCACTGAACAGCAGATACATTATAGGCTAATGGAGCATTCACATACATACAAAAACACACACACACGTTTCCATAGGAAAATAAGCTCCACATGCCAAATATATGTTAAAAAATGGCCACAGAACTTTTTTGATAATTCATCAAGCTGTATTCTTTTGATTTCTGTACTTTATCTCTGTGTATTATACTTTAATGCAAATATTTTTTAATGAATTATAAAAATTCAACTAAGTTATAAGTGGAGAATTCAGTTATCCTATATAATAAAAGGCTAATAGGAAAATCCACTGAACAACGGAACAACAGGTCGCTATTACATACACTGACCACCAGGGGACAGACACTCAACACTGGAGCTGCCCCTGGTGGTCAATGCGCACCAGGCTCATGGCTGGCGAGCACAGTAAGGTTCGCAGGAGCCTCTCCCGCCTTCTAGGCAGCACTAAGGACCCCCCAGGGGGAGTGGGCCTAAGCCAGCAGTGGGACATCCCCTGAGGGGTTCCAGACTGCAAGAGTGTACAAGCCAGGCTGAGGGACCCCCCCCCACCCCATATGTCATGCACTATACCTATACTATACACATAAGTTCTTTGAACACAATAGCTATAGTTTATTCATGTTTGTAATGCTTTTGCTAGTGAACTTGGTGGCAGACAGTATGTGCCTGATGAACCATAATTGGAATTTAATTCATTTACTCATATATATTTTTATAGTCACAGAATAATAGAACTTTACAACTGGAGGGAACCATATGTACCATCCAATAAAACGCAACTTTTCTTTTGATTACAAAGTGTCTTACGGGGAGAAGAAAGAAATTTTATTCAATCACGGAACTAAAAATCCAACCATTGGTTAGTTACATAACTTAAGGGAATTAAATGCCTAGAAGAGGCACCCTATTCCCTGTGCACAGTCAAAACAGACTTTCACTTTTGGGTAACATCTTCCATCAACCACACCAAGCATATGTTTCACATAAGATTCAATCAAAAACATCAACATGTATCTCTCATCGAGCTTTAATTTCTCTTGTCAACTAAATAGTAGCATATCTACTGGCTGTTTATTAAGTATGATTATGAACAAGGCAATTAACTTATATTACCTCATTTAATTTAAATTTTAATTCTTACTTTATCCTGAGGGATTGGATTATGTCTTTTGTTTACAAATGAAAGAACTAGGGTGTACTGAGTGTCTCAGCAGTCCACTGACTTAGATTACAGAATTGGTAAAAGAATCAAACAAAATAAAATTGAGTCAAACTAGCTCTGGCCAGCTGGCTCAGTTAGTTGGAGAATTGTCCTGTACACCAAAAGGTTGTGGGGTTCAATTCCCAGTTAGGACACATATCTAGGTTGCAGGTTCAATCCCCAATTGGGCATATATAGGAGGCATCTCTCATATCTTTCTTTTTCTCTCTCTCTCTCTCTCTCTCTCTCTCTCTCTCTCTCTCTCTCTCTCTCTCTCTCTCTCTCTCTCCTCTCGTTAAAAAAGAAAAACAAGCCTGTCCTCAGATGAGGATGAAAAAAATAAATAAATTGAGTCAAACTCTGGTATTCTGAATCCCAAGCTAGCACATTTGTCCACTAAAGCACTGTGCCACAAATGAGAACATGACTCTCCTAATACAGGTTGTGTTCCTCGGGCATTCGGATTCACAGCAGAAGCTAGCTGAATCCTCAGAATCACACTGACTCTAACCTTATTAACCTTAACACTATTACTTGTCATGTCTCATCAAAAACCCATGGTGCCTCACTCCCATTTCAGGAAAGATATTCCATTAAACAAGACGACAATTCAGACAACACAACTATTGTAGTTTGGCCATTCAAGCTCATCCTCTGCCCAGTATTAGTGTTTTTATTTGCTCATAAATCCATCCTTTTATTAAATAACCCTGTGGTCATGGACTAACTCAGGAAGAATTTCTTCCCCTTCAAGTATGTGCTTTTTAGTCTGCTATACACATCATTGCTCTTTGTCCTTCCCTTGCTCCATGTTTAAGAATAAATTTGTGAGATCTCCACTCCATCATGATTTCAAGTGTACAAAACAGTATTTCTTTCCAGACTCAGTTTCATCCTTGTAAGAAATTGAAGATCTTTCTCACTTATCGAAATAAAAATCTCTTTAGAATATGAATATATAGCATTTGCCAACAAATAAATTCCCAGCACTTCCCGTATGTACACACAACACTCTCATACACAGACATATAGTTATGTAAAGGGGTACAGAATATAAGTGGAAGAATCAATAGTTTTAGAGTTTTGTTCAAAATACTTCATCTGTGAATATGTTTCAGAAAAGCTTAAATATACTTTTTATACTCTGTTATTTTTTTTGTTCAAAAATTTGATTTCCTGGGACTTGGAATATTCCTGAACATTTTACTCAGAAAACATTTCACTGTTTGGGCTCTACCGGTCTGATAATGTTTCTTCACAGGTCATCCTCGGGTGTGTGGGACAGTCCTTCAAGTCAACCCTCTAATCCCCAATACAGACTCAACTGTTACAGTATAGACTCAGTGGGTAGCATGATTAAAAGCTTTTGTAAAGGAGCAAAGTTGGTGAAAAATACATTTAAAAAAATTTAATTACAAAATCCCAGGATAAACATCTTTAATAGGGCTTTTCCTGTGAAATTCCCCAAAAGGGTGTAGACAGCAACGAGGGTGACATATGGCGGCGACAGTCTGCTTACACCGCAAGCACAGACTGTGCTCGGCAGGCAGATCTGGAGGCCTCCACTCTCATCAGATTCGAAGCATCTTTTGGTTCAGCATTTAAACCCCGCGTTCTAGGACACCAAAAGAGCTGCGGCTTTGGCAGGGGGCAATAGCCAGGCAGTCAGAAATCTGAAGCCAAGAAGATGCCCAGTTCAGGGGATAACTGAAGTACTACTACCTCCAAACTGTGAATCGGCAGGCCCGCCCGCGTGCGGTGAGAATGATGACTCTATACGGGTGGAGGGACCCAGGGAGCCGCATCTCCGGCCAGTGAGTTGGGATTTACAGGATTTGGTTTCCGTGTCATTGAGGAAAATGACTGAGGAAGATTCTGAGATGAACATCTGCAAGATGCTAAGCTTTTAGTGATGTGGTAATCCCACTTACATTTTTCTACCCTGAAGATTAAGGTCTTTAAAAACAGAGCATATGGTGACCGATCTGTGTCACTGCCTCGTGCCAGCATTCATAAACAGTCTCAAAAGACTGACGGGCGCTAAGGAAGCATATTTATATTCCAGATCATACAGTTTATATATTTCCTTGAGGCTATTAGTCACCCTTCCATCTTGAAAGTACCAAATGTTAGCATCCAACATGGAAAAACAAAAACGGGGTTCTGCCAAAAAGAGCAATGAATGCTCAGTATCAGACTCAACACACACACACACACACACACACACACACACACACACACACACACACGTTGAGTGGCTTGGAACAAGTTGCTTTCCGTCAATGGGCCTCCAGTTTCCCATCTCTAACCTAGGTGATGGCTAAAGAATTTTATCCGTTGGGTCAGGCAATCCCAAGTCTCAGTGACTTAACACAATAGGTAGAACAAAACTTATGAGTTCTGTCTCATTCATATCACCATGTACAGCTGGTGGACAGATAGGGGTGATTCGGGGAACCAGACTTCCTCTACTTGGTGGCTCCATCATCCTTTAAGCCGAAGATTCCTCTGGAACTCAAATTCCTCCACTAGATCTCCTGAAGATCAAATGGCAATTTATGGTTGGGGGGGAGAGGGGACATGACTTCCTCTGTGGGACTCCACATGCCTTATTTTAGAAGGATATTTGTTACCAAAAAACGTGGTGTGCCTACATAGTTCACTAAGGCCAGATATATTCCTTCAAAGCACCCAACATCACGAGTTTCCTGCAATCCCCAAGGAAACAAACTGATCAAGCAAAGCTCAATCCAGTAAATTGGAAACATGAAGGGCCAGAATTGGTTGTCACAAATACATGTAAAAAGTTATGAAGGCATCATCCTTCTAATGGAGTCACTTATGCATATGTGTGATCTTAGAAATAAATTGGGAAGGAAAGTCTGTACTGCATAGAATCATGTGTATACATTTCATGTATATAGCTAAAAGCAATGTCTTTATATGAATCTATAAATGAGTTAGACGGTGCTATAAATTCAGAATGACCCCCACTCTAAATAGATATGCCTTATTAACCATTTAAAGTTCATGAAGAAAAGTTCCTCAATGGATATCACTGTGATTTTCTTTTTTCTTAAAATATTTTATTGATTTCAGCAAAGAAAGGAGAGGAAGAGAAAGAGATAGAAACATCAATGACAAAAGAGAATCACTGGTTGGCTGCTTCCTGCATGCCCCCCAATGGGGATCGAGCTCACAACTCAGGCCTGTGCCCTAGCTGGGAATCAAACTGTGACCTCCGGGTTCATAGGTCAACACTCAACCACTGAGCCAACCAGATGATCACTGTGATTTTTCCCCAAACTTGGGAACAGCCACTTTGTGACTAGGCTGCCACGTTAAAGCTGTGAAAGCTTAGCCACATGGTGTAATTTCAGGAAAGGGCTCATTGCTTTACCTCTCCCCACAAACCTCTCCCCTAAATTTTTAAAGGATACGGAAAAGTGTATTCTATGATAAAAGCTCCAACTCAAAATAGAAATTTAAGTAAGAAAACAAAGAGAAAATACACACACTGTATAAATAAGTAGAGAATGAGCCATCCCTCAAGATAGATAGATAGATAGATAGATAGATAGATAGAGAGAAGCAGGCTTTAGGTGACAACATTATTAGTAAAGAGACCCAGAGAAGGAAATGAGACATATCAGACATATCTTATTTGTGACAATATCTGTTCTGGGAACTTCTTAGAGCACCACTGAGGCAGTAGATAGGCCAAATCAGACACATTTCTTCCTAAATTTCAATGACTTGTAATCCCATTGTGAATTTTCACAAAGACTTGTTTTTAGTCAATATATAATTAGTCAATAGGATCTTCCTTACAGCGTTCCACAACTCACCTTTTAATACCACAAAGCTAACATAAGAAGTAAGAAGCTTGGTCTCACATCTACTCACTGTGAGACAGTCTTCCTCACCTAGAAATCGTTGAATATTTGGTAAAAGTATGAATATTTGATGAATAAGATTCCTCATGTTAAAGTTTCAAAGGTTTTTCGATTTAAAAAAAAATACATTCATTTTGTGGCGCGGAAGCTGCCTGTGACTCCACTATTGTGGTCCCTTAATTCTGGCCTCTTAATCCTGTGACAGGGTGAGCGTAATGGAAGCTCAGATGGGAGAAGTAGCTCGCTCATTCCATTATGCCGGTTCAAACACTGTCTTTGACATGGAGGGCTGTCCAGCTTTTTTGTTACAGTGCATAATCTACAATGGACTTCCTAGACTGCAAATTAGGCATTTCACATTATCTTTAAAAGTGGCATCAGGAGTTTGTGATGCACAAGCTTCTCACACCAAATTAGGCATCTTTCTTCACCGGCCTGCTTTGGAACCAAAGTGCTCAGCGTGTGTTCTGGAGATCGTATGAAACCAGCTATTGTGTTTCCTTACAATTACAGAGTAGCTGATTCTACAGGCTAACCGGGAGCTATTGTCCCCTCATCAGAAGCAGGTCATTGAGGGGCATGGGATCCCAGCTCGATATAATGAGTTTAAACTGTGCAAATTCTTTTAGCATGATTACCTGCTGACTTCCCAAATCATTGATTTGGTACGTCGCTCCTTAGGCCTGAAATCTATAGGCTGTGTGTCACTGCCAAGAGACTTCTGGTTAGTCTGCTTCACGTGATAGTGTTTTTTTTCTTTCTAAATTGGTATGAACCACATATTAGGAAGTAACTCTCTCTTCCTTCTGTCATCCTGCATTTTTCAAGTGTTAAAGTAGTAAGGGACTCTTTGGAGTTTTCTTTTCATTCCAAAGCCTTGATATTCATGCCTTTGAATTCAGAATAGGAAGTTATAATTGTGCTTGAGTGCATTTGTATATATTGTCAGTGTCTTATTGGCTGTATTCATACCCATGGACAATTTAAAAATGTCTTATTTAAGAGAAATAGATAAAGGAGTTGAGAGAGAAAAGAACAGAATGTCATATGATGACTTTCGACCTACTATTGTACAAAAAAAAAATTGTGTTTCTGTGGCCCTTCTGCTAGTAGAGGAGTTTGAGAAAAACTGGTGTTTCAGAAGTTTATGGCCTCTTTGGTAAAAGTCCTCCATATCTGTTAGTTTCAAGTTGTACAGACCCATTTTTATGAATGTTTAGATATTCATGACCTAGCTAAGAATGCCCTATTCCCCACTAACTTGATTAAAAGAAAAACTTTTCTCTGTAATCAAGATAGCAATAATAACATAATTATCACTTATTAAGATGAATTACCTTCTATGCCTGACACTGGAATTAACAAATGAAATAATGTGGGGACTAGACATTAGCAAAGCTCCGGGCCTACCGGAGAAACCATGAATTCCATGTGCAAGTATCTTTGAGCTCACTTGGACACCGTGAGCAAAGCTCACCCTCCCAAGTTAAAAAAAAAAATTATGGACAAGAAGTTATTGTTGAAATTAAGTGGTGACAGACACGTCCAAGGAATATTGAGGGGATTTGATCCCTTTAGGAATCTTGTGATAGATGAATGTGTGGAGATGGTAGCTGGTGGGCAACAGATCAATATTGGAATGGTGGTAATACGAGGAAATAGTGTCATCCTGTTAGAAGCCTTGGAATGAGTTTAAAGAATGGCTATAGTGCCGAAACCGGTTTGGCTCAGTGAATAGAGCATCTGCCTGCAGACTGAAGGGTCCCAGGTTCGATTCTGGTCAAGGGCATGTACCTTGGTTGCAGGCACATCCCCAGTAGGGGGTTTGCAAGAGGCAGCTGATCAATAATTCTCTCGTCGATGTTTCTTACTCTCTATCCCTCTCTCTTCCTCTCTGTAAAAAAATCAATAAAATATATATATTTTTTAAAAAGAATGGCTGTAGTTACCAGAGAAATCAACTGCTGCTACAAGTCCCCTCTCCACAGCAGTTTACTACAATATAAAAATTGAGTCCTGTCCATTTTCACATTGAACTTTTGTTAAATAAACTTTTGCATTTCTCAAAAAATAATAGTAATAATGTGAGGATATTTTTCACTATAAATTCTATGTGAGAATTCTGGATGGATAATAAACTTGAAGTGATGGGACTCTCTGCCCAGCAGGCTCCAAGTGCCTTCTCTCCCTGGAGAAACCAGAGAGTCCCGGAAGTCATGGCACCACCTAGTGGTTCCCTCTGGCAGAAATGTCCTGCTTTATGGTCAGCTGTAAGCAGGAAGACATGTGTGAACGGAAGGGATGGGAACAGTTTCAATGAGAGAATTGAGAGTCAGGGACCTTTATTACTGATAATAAAATGAAAAAGGATGGGTAATTTTTGAAAAGTCTTACTATGGGTTATTAAATGTATTGCTTTTAAGGTTCTTGAGGGACAAAAAGGTAAATATTTGTAATGCTTCGGATTGCTATATTGCATTACTCTTAATGAGCCACAATGCCAAATGTGGCCAACTGAGTCCCCGAGATTTGTTCAGTTTGCACACGTATGCTCAAGAAAACTCTAGATCCCATCATCATTATTAAGAAGAAGAAAGGAAACTCACAGAATTTTGATTGACGGTAACCGGGACACTGGTTCCAGCTAGTAGAACCGCTAAGGTAGTCAAGTGCCCAGTGTACCTTCCTGTCCTCTCCCTCTCATGCTGCCAACAGGAGGATACCAGGACACACCTGAGGCCGTGGTGACAGGTCCACAAAATAGAAGAAGCTTGTGTCCCTGAATCACTACTTAGAGGAGAATTGCTTGACACACATCAAACTGTCCATGGATGAGAAATAAACTTTGTATTAAGCCAAGGAAATTTAGCACGTTGCGTGTTACCTCGCTATTATCTATCCTATCCTGAATAACAGGCCTCCCAAGTTTACAAGGCTAATAAGTGACAGGAGCAGGAAAATCCCAACCCCTAACTGCTATGCTATACAACCTCCTAAGTGGGCCTCCCCCCTCCCCCAGCACGCAGGCCTTTTATTATAACACACATGGAAGAAGCGTGTTTGTGGCGATTCCTACACTATAGCTCAGTAGCTGATTCTGCAGCTCTAATAGTTAATAAATGTTAAATTCAGGGCTTGAATACTTGACTGGCGCTTTCTACATCAGAGTGACAGTATTTACGTGGGGGAAGAAAATTCTCCTCTAAGTCTTAATAGTTTGTCGTGACCTCAAGGCTCAGTGTGAAGTTGGGCAATGTCCAATTCAGCAGTTTTTTTTCATTGAAGTCTCATTTCGGTTTCTAAGTTATACAACCAACAGAAACTATATTACCCATGTAGGGTTTCTGACCAGCTTCAAAAGTCTCCTCTTTAGCTTAGGTGGTGGTGAACCCTCAGACTTGTTCAGTGGGAAATGAATGTCCCCTATTCAAAGCCTCGCCCTTTCCCAGAGCTTTCTAGTTACTCCTTCCATCTGCCCCTGCCCTTGGTGGTGTTCACTACTTACTGGCACCTTCACGTGAGTCTGCAAGATAAAGAAGTAGATCAGAAACGAAAATGAGACCTATTCATTTTCTACGTGCCTGTATTAGATGCCAATTACGTATGATTTTTTAAAACTATATTTTATTGATTTTTTACAGAAAGGAAGGGAGAGAGATAGAGAGTTAGAAACATCGATGAGAGAGAAACATGGATCAGTTGCCTCTTGCATACCCCCTACTGGGGATGTGCCCGCAACCAAGGTACATGACCTTGACCGGAATCAGAACCTGGGACCTTACAGTCTGCAGGCCGATGCTCTATCCACTGAGCCAAACCAGTTTCGGCAACGTATGATTTTTATAAGAGTGGACATTTTAACTATGTGAGTTATGGGGTTATGTGTGAATATCCTTCATTCTCTTTATCCCAAACAGCCACCAATACTGCTTATGTTGCTGTCCCATGAACAAGATAAAATACATGCTAATCCCCTTTTTCTCAATGAGGACATATATTCCTTCAGTCTGCTTTGTGACTGAATCAATGTGGCATTATTAACAAAGCAGAGGATACCATGAATCAGCCAGAAAGAAGAGCCTTATAATTCCCATCTCATTTCCCAACTGAGCAATCAGCTATAGATCACATGCCTACTTGAGCCCTTTAGTGTCTTATGAGATTCCACCGTTGAGAGGACATTTGCAGACTCACACAGGGGCTATAATTCTGGCCTGTGAGGCAAGCAAAAAATGGAAATAGACTTCCTCCCTTCATGTGGATGGGACTCAAAGTTGGATAAGATTGCCTTCCTAAAAACTTTCAAGAGTCTTATTCTAGTTGCTGGAACAAGAAACTACAATTGATAAACATACTCCACCCAAAGGTTACATCCAGAACTGCCCATTCACCCCCTGCCTGGGGAGAGAATGCCTAGAATTCATCAGATTTCCTGAAAGATTTGGGACTCAGAGAAGGTTTATAGTGGTGGTTGGGTCTGCTTTGTGGCAATCATCAAACCCTGTGCCCGGGTAAAATCCACAGTACATCAAGCATTTAATCTTTCAGCCCAAGTGACATAGCATTAATTGCTGGAGAAGGTACCTGAGAAAACCTACGATTCTGTCTAAGGTTCACTGAGATTCCGGATACATGGCTTCTGGTACAGGTTCTGCCACTAACATGATGCATGAATTAGGCAAGTTACCTCATCTTCCTGGGCTGCAGTTTCCACATCTCTAATTAGGGAGCTGGACTAACTCAGTGGTTATAAATCTGACCTGGAGACCTGGACCCCACCCACCAACAACCGAAAGAGACTTGCTGGAGTTGATGCTCTGGAATCTGATTTTTTTTTTTTTTTTTAGGAACGCGTCTCAAAACATTCTGTTATCTGCCAGGTGTGGAAAGCATTGTAGCAGGCATTCCTTATGGTCACTTCTGGCTTTAAAAATTAAACTCATATTCTCTGCACTTGGCAGACTTTGGATCAGCATGAAGTATTAGTTAACAGAGTGAATATATTATAGCATTATTCTTAAATGCAAATGGTTAATACTATATGTAAGTGAAATAATTTATTTAGAGAACCTATCACAATAGTGTTCACCAAACAATGCATACTTACCTCATATAATTGCACTGAAAATTAATGGACATAATGGCTGGGAAGCATTTGTCAAGGTGTTTATAATAAAAACTTTGTGTGATATGCGCACAGTAACTGTAGCAACAATCATGATTCCCACTCACATCTAACTTCACAATTTAATAAGGTTTGTTACTAAATTATGTATTCAAGGTGAAAAAAAAACAAATAAAACTTAATGAATTGATAGATAATAGGTGACGATGACAGGGACATTGGTTTGATGATTGCCACAAAGCAGACCCAACCACTAAGCATTAGAGAACTTGTTACTCAAAGTGTACCCCATGGGCCAGCAGTGTTAGTCTTGCCTGGGAGCTCATTAGAAATGCAGAGTTCCAGGCCCCATCCTAGACCTCCCCAATCAGAACCTGCACTTTAATGAGAGCCCATGTGATCTGTATTACACAAATAAGTTTTGAGAAGCACTGATACGGGTTGGGGCGGGGGACCAACCTTGGGATTCAACAACATGACAGAACTCATACCAAACAGAACTCAAACCAAGGAGCTGTGAGTCACACCAAATCAGAAGGTGCTAAGGCCGGTGCCTCACACCTCAGGGGGCATCTCTGACCTGCAGCTGTTCAGGGCCCTGAATCCACTAGGATGCTCTTTTCCTCATCTGAGCTGTAACCCAAAGCCTTTTGTGTCTACCACAGTAGCAACAGCACCAGAACTTTGTTTTATTTTCACTTCTTTAATTATTCAGCTATTGTAAATGTCACCATTTGGTGCATTATTATAAACCTTATGTCTATAATATTTCGGATCAATGACTCTTTAGGCACCTAAACAGATATAAAATTGGTTGACTGTTTGTTAACATTCAACATTGATGAAACATACTATATTTTCACAACAATAATGGTTCCAACATTTGTATAAACAGCAACAGATCTATTTCCCTGATTGTCTAGGAAAATCAAAGCAACAGTGAGAGGGTGACAGAAATACCAAATAAGCCTCACTTACTAGGTGGATCATTTTCGACTGCAATCATTTTTGGTTTTCTATGTGAATGAAATTGTTAATTTGTAGTATCTTTAAAATGAAAAAGTCTTTTTGAGCATGAAACGATGAGACCTGAAGCATGTTTTCAGATTATGTCATAATTTCCAGAGCTTTTTTTATACATCATGGATGGTGCATGTTTTTTAATGTGCTCCTCCACAGACAGTATCACATAACTTGATTTTATATGTGTCCTGAGATCCAAGCTTAAGTGACTCTACATTACACATTTGTTTTCACATTTTAGTGTCTTTGAAATCAAGATCTGTCTTACAATTGATGGCATGTCACTGTGATTGGCAGCATTTTTTTTTACCTTTTACCATCAATGTGATCTTTTCCTTTCTTTTATTTTAATAAATTAATTGAGGTAACATTGGTTAATAAGACTATACAGGTTTTGAGTTGTACATTTCTATGCTCCATGACCTTCCATTCCATTGTGTCTGTTTCAATCTCTTTTAATAGTGCTTTGTAGGTTTCAGTATATAGGTCTTTCACATCCTTTTTTAAGTTTATTCCTATATACTTTATACTTTTTGTCACAATTGCAAAAGGAATTTTTTTTCTTTCATTTCTTTTTCTGAAGTCTCATTGTTAGTATATAGGAATGCAGTGAGTTCCATGGGATCTTAAATTCAATTAAATAAGGGATTTGGATCCCCAGTAAACCTAATCCTAGTTTACAGGGAACATCAGAATGAGTAAAACAAATGGGACAGAAAGAATACATGACTCCCACCTGTATTCAAGTAAGAAGGAGAGATGGTGAAACCAAAAGAAATGAGATTGAATACATTTCCATGGGTTTCTGTTTTCACAGAGCCAGAGGAAAAAAGTCATGGAAGATGAAAGAATTTAGCAAAAGGGTAGCAAAGTGGAATAAAGAGAGATGGAAAACAAAGGAGAGTGAATGAAGTATCAAGATGGAAAATGTAGGCAATAAGCCACGAGTCTGATCATTATTCCCTAGGTGCGGTGTTCTATGCCACACATTCCATTTTCTGCTCCCCATCTCTTTTCTCTCTCTCTCTCTCTCTCTCTCTCTCTCTCTCTCTCTCTCTCTCTCTCTCTCTCTTTGTAACACACACTGATCAATAGAGCTCCTTGAGTGTGGATTGGAGGAGGTGTTTTCAGCATCTTTCAAGATGTATTTTCTGTTCTCTGGCCTACACAGGTGGATCGATCAACCCCAGCCCTCTCTGAACCCCCGTCCCTTTCCTCTCCTCCTACATTTCACCCAGTCCCTAAGCCACCTGCTAAGGTTTAAATCAGCAATTTTCACCCAATGTGCCACAACAATTTTTAAAACATGCAATACCTGACTATTTAGTCAGCAGCGCTGACCTCCTTTTCCCTTAGATTGTCCAATTTAAAAAAAGGACAACAGCCAAAAATGATAGCCAATGGTGCGAATGAATAAAAATTATGCCTGTTTTTTGTCAGATCACCAAAAAAATATATTTCTTGGTGTGCTGAAGAATTTTAGTAATTAGTTTATGTGTGCCATTAGATGAAAAATGTTGAAAATCTTGAAGAAGATGCAAGTTGAAATGATTGTTACAACTTCTATTTTGTTTGTTGTTTCAGGTGATATCAAGATTATCAAACAAATCTACAGTCTCCCAGGTATGGCTTTTCTCAAAGAGAAAAATATGTATATAAGATCTGTAGGATTCCCACTAAACCTGTTCCCTAATACACTTCTCAACATGAGATGTGGTGACTGACTTTCTTCAGTTTGCAAATAGAGAAGCACTGAAACTCATCTCTCTGTTTAAGCAGGTTTTTTTAATTATTGTTGAAGAGTAGGTTGTCACCAAAACCTGACAAAAGTAGCAAAGTCCTGAGGTAGCGATCTTAGAGACACTTTCATTGTGTTTGAAATTAGTAGCCAAATGTTTTCTTGTAAACATCCCATTAAAGCACAGTGTGATTACCCATAATGTAAAAATTATGGTTCAGAGATATTTTGGAAATAGTCCCATTTGGTCTCTTAAGACATTCCTAACTTTTAAGAATCCTCTAATTTCAGCAGAGGCCGGTTTGGCTCAGTGGATGGAGCGTTGGCCTGCGGACTGAAGGGTCCCGGGTTCGATTCTGGTCAGGGGCACATACCTTGGTTGCAGGCACGTCCCCAGTGGGGGGGGTGTGCAGGGGGCAGCTGGTCGATGTTTCTCTCTCATCAACGTTTCTAGCTCTCTATTCCTCTCAATTCCTCTCTGTATAAAATCAATTAAATATATTTTTATAAAGAACTCTCTAATTTCAAAGAAAACTTTCCCAAGAAATAGTGATTTGACAGATCTATTATCTAATAGAAACAGACTCATTTATACAAGGAACAAAGTGATGATGGTTAACCGAGGGGAGAGTGAAAAAGGTAGAGACAGAAAGGACACATTGGCAACACAGTCATGGGAATGTAGAGTATAGCATAGGGAATATAGTCAATAATTCTATAATAACTATGCATGGTGCCAGGTGGATTCTGGAAATATTAGGGAGATTGCTTCATAGAATATATGATTGTCTAGCCACTATGTTGTACACCTGAAACTAATGCAAAATCATATTGAATGTAAACTGTAATTGAAAAAAAATGAATAATAATCCTTTGACAACAATCCTATAAACAGCTTCTTTTCTTGTTCTGTCCTCTCTTTGAAACAGAACCCAAATTTCACACATTTGCATACACACACAGACACACAGAGGCACACAAATACATCCCATCACAGAACACATCACATTTTTTTCTTTCTGTTTCATCATCCTCAGTGTATGGCTTCATTCTTTAAGATGTCCTCACTTTCTAAAATGACCACTGGTGAGCCATTCATTTCATCGATATTTTTCAGTCTGGAAAGTAAAGGAATGTGAAAGAGCAGGATAGAAGCTCCCCTCTTTCTAGACACCTTCCTAAAGGTTCCTTTATAACCTGTTCATTTACATGCCATCATCCCAGAACTTAGCCTCATTGCCAAACCAGCAAGGGCAACTGGAAACAGTGATCTTTGGTCAAGGGGAAAATTATGTAAAAAAGGGGTAACCAGTACTCTCTGGAGAACCTGCTCTGATGTAAATACTGTTTCCATTTTCTGTGATTATCATCTTCACAAGGGCAAGCATTTATTACGCATGTATGATGCATATTGCTGTGTTTAACTTCCATTGCCCAATATCTAATTTTTCTCTCACACCATTCCCAATTCATATGCTTTAAACAATTCTGTTACTTGACCAAGGTTATAGGTAATAAGTCACAGGACTTCTGGGGCGGGCATTCAACCACTGGACTTTATTCTGCTTTCCCTTTAGTCAAGATAGGTTCAATGGAATTTAGTCATTTTTGAGTCTGAAATGACTATCCAAGCAAAATGTCATGAGCTGAATCAAAGGTTCCTTTCACTAGGGAGATAAGAACCTTACTGCTGTCATAAGAGCATTTGTCAGCCGAAACCGGTTTGGCTCAATGGATAGAGCGTCGGTCTGAGGACTGAAAGGTCGTAGGTTCGATTCCGGTCAAGGGCATGTACCTAGTGTGCGGTACACACACTAGGGGGTGTGCAGGAGGCAGCTGATCGATGATTCTCTCTCATGGATGTTTCTAACTCTCTATCCCTCTCTCTTCCTCTCTGTAAAAATATCAATAAAATATATTTTTTAAAAGAGCATTTGTCAGGAAAAGATGAAGGGGTGGTCAGAAGAGAAGGAAGAGGTCTGCCCTGACCAGGAATTGAACCTGCAACTTTTGGTATATAGGATAATGCCCCAACCAACAAAGCCACACCAGCCAGGGTCCTATGGTTGAACTTTATGGCAGTGTATGAACAGTTGAATTCAGCTACACAAGGAAAGTGGGAGTTTCTACCAGGTGTACCAGTTAATAATGCGGATTTTTTTCAATAGGATGGAGTTACATATATGTTGATATATATGCGATTTGATATGTATGCTATTTTGTTGTATTGACAGCAAGCTTCCAAACTTCATATATCAAATTTACTGAAGGTGTGACCATCACAGATATTTTTATGCTTAAAAATGTCTAATTTCATGCCCAAAAAAGAGCAGTTTCAGGAAGTATTAATTCATTACTTTATTTGAAGAAAAGTGCTGCTGAAAGTTATCGTATACTTCAGGAAGCTTATTGTGAACATGCTCCATCTCAAGATACTTGTGAATGTCAGTTTAAATGCTTTAAAAGTGATGATTTCCATGTGAAAGACAAGGAACATCCAGGTCAACTAAAAAAGTTTGAAGAGCAACAATTACAAGCATTATTGGATGAAGATGCATATCAAACTCAAAAACAACTTACAGAAAAATTAAACGTTGCTCAGCAAACAGTCTCCGATCATTTACAAGCAATGGGAAAGATTTTAAAGGGAGGAAAATGGGTGCCACGTCAACCTAACAAAAGACAAGTGGAAAACCGAGAAGCCATCAGTAAAATGTTGCTTCAATGGCACAAAAAAAAAGTCTTTTTTGCATCGAGTTGTGACTGGTGATGAAAAGTGGATTTATTCTGAGAATCCCAAATGCACAAAATCATAGGTTGATCAAAGTCAACCATCAACATTGCCTGCAAGGCCAAATCGCTTCAGAAAGACAATGCTCTGCGTTTTGTGGGATCAGGAAGGTGTGGTGTATTATGAGCTTCTAAAACCAGGTGAAACCATTAATACTGATCACTACTGACAACAAATAATCAACTTGAACTACCAGAATGGACTAGAAGATGCAGCAAAGTAATTTTGCCTCATGATGACGGACCATCACACACTTCAAAACTAGTTAAAGACACCTTAAAAGATCTACCTGGGAAATATTAACCCACCCACCATATTCACCAGACCTTGCTCCTTCAGATTACCACTTGTTCTGATCAATGGCACACGCACTTTCTGAGCAGCACTTCAAAACATACAAAGTGGAAAATGGGGTCTCTGAATGGTCTGCCTCAAAACAAGAAAAGTTCAATTGGGACAGTATCTACAAATTACCTGAAAGATGGGGAAAATGTGAAGCTAGCGATAGACATTGCTTTGAATAAGGCACTTTTGATGTTTCTCTTGAAATTATAATGTTTTCTTTTATTACAAAATCCGCATTATTAACCGGTATACATGGTAGGTAGATTCTGAAGAAAGTAACTGGTATTCCTGCAGAGAGACTGCGTATGACTCTGGGTATCCAAAGACCTAATAAATGTGGGTCCTGTCTGCAATGATAGTAGTTGGGAGAATTAACTCTTGATATAAGTGATGTCAGATGCCTTGCTCACAAGAGTCAGTATCTAAGCAACTTTTTCAAGGCATCGAGCCTCTGTGACAAAATGGAAGAATGTAATTTAAACAAACTTGTAGAAGAAAAAACACTATAAGTTATTAGACAATTCTAGTATAGCCACTAGAGCCTCCTTGAAACAAAGGAATAATTAAATTGCCAGTGCAAATGTAAACAGAAGTCCAATTAGAGCATGCACTCATTGTTTTTCACTTCTTTGATAAGTTTGCCCTGTTGTGTCTTTAGCTGGGTGAGCTAGTTTTTCTATTCTACAACACTAGTATACAAATGTTCACCTGCAATTCATGTGGAGCTTTTGTTAAAAGCACAGCATTTTTTTATTGCTGTGAAAAACAAAAACAAACAAACAAACAAACAAATAAAAGCAATACCATGACTATTCCAATAAATAACTTATGGCTTCACCATCTAATTAAAATAACCATACGTAGTTGGAAAGATGAATACCATATCCTCAAGAAATTTTGAGCCACTAAGAAAAATATAGATATAGATACAGATATAGATATACATATAGATACAGATATAGATATAGATATGTAGATATATAGATATATAGATATATAGATATATAGATATATAGATATATAGATATATAGATATATAGATATAGATGAGTAAACTGACCATTTATTTCACTGAGCACTTAAACTGAATGGGCTATTACCTTTAAGGTTCAAATTCATTCTTTTATTATATCTATTGTTATAAGATAGTAAAATCTATATACATCAATAAACCAAATATTTATTAAAATGAAGTCATAATGAGAACTCGTTGAGATTTAAATAGTACTAGTAGGTCTTTTCAGTTTCATTTTTATTGAAAATCATTGATGGGTAGGTATACTACTAGTAAGTGATTATATCTTCAAAAGAAAACAAGGCACAGAAAAATGAATTTAGCTTTTGGAGCAAGGAAGCCATGTCTGGGGCAGAGCTATAAATATTTACAGGTCACTCTGCCCAGGGCTACTAGTTTAGCCTTTGCCCTCCCTACCCTGACCCTCCATCATCACCTCAATTGTCCTTTCCCATTCTCTCCCTTACTTCTTCTCAGCCTGTAAGGTTTAATGACCCCAGTCAAGACTCCAGTGGTCCTAGGATGAGGCTTGGCAAGACTTTCTCCTTCCTTTCCCAAGGCTCTTCAAGGGAGCAGATGGGATGGTTTTCTCCATTTCCTACCAACCGACTCAGACAAAAGGAAAGCAGGGAACAGTGGCTGAGCACACTGCTGATCTTCTTCTATCTATGTGATCCAAATAGGAAAGATTTTACATTCTCAAGGATATTTTAATTTTGCTAGCTGATCTCCACATAAAGTTTCTACTGAAGACCTTATAAATTTAAAATAATACAGCCCAAGAACTTCCAGTAAAATTAAAAACATCTTTATTCTTAAGAGCATGCCATTATATACTATCACAAGTGGCAGGTTGATTAAAACCTAGATGCAAACTCTGGTAAAATACACCTTTCACACAGCTCTCCAACAAGAGAGGTTAAAAGACCAAGAGAAGGGTTGGTGGGCTAATACCAGGAAAGCAGAGAGGTTAGGCTGGGAAAAGTCATAAGAGTAGACCCATTTTTTTTACTAGCACCATTTATCAATGGGGGAACTTTTTTATATATACCGTATTTGCCGGCGTATAAGACGATTTTTTGGCCCTGAAAAATACGTATTTGCCGGCGTATAAGATGACTGGGCGTATAAGACGACCCACTAAAATTTCCACTAAAAATACAGAGTTTGTTATATACTCGCCGTATAAGACTACCCCCCACTTGGAGGCATATTTTTCAGGGCCAAAAAATCATCTTATACGCCGGCAAATACGGTATATTTTATTAATTTTTTTTACAGAGAGGAAGAGAGAGGGATAGAGAGTTAGAAACATCAACAAGAGAGAGTCATCAATCAGCTGCCTCTTGCACACCCCCTAGTAGGGATGTGCCCACAACCAAGGTACATGCCCTTGACTGGAATCGAACTTGGGACCTTTCAGTCCGCAGGCCGACGCTCTATCCACTGAGCCAAACCGGTTTCGACAATGGGGGAACTTTTAACACCTAGGTAACTTATAGCAAAATCTTGAAAGTCTTTTGATGAGAAATAAGTCTCTAAGAGATTGGATTCTGTTCTGACAGAACCCCCCCAATGTAAATGATATACCTCTCAAGAGGTCTTTGCAATTCTTACTAATCTATATCATCCACTGATTTAGTCAGAGCCCAAGGGAAATGGCAGCATCAACAGGAGACTCCCATCCATTGTGGAAGATGAGGAAGACGAGGAGGAGGAAGAAGAGGAGACCGCCTCCCTCTCTCCTATCTACACGAAGGGGCCCTCCTCAACACGGAACAAGAAGGTGGGAAGCAATAAAAGTTATCTAGGTTTAAGCTTGAAGCAGCTGGCCTCTGGAACAGTGCCATTTCACTCACCTATCAGAGTCTCCAGTTCAAATTCCCCAAAAAGCAAACAGGAATCTGACCCGCCTAATCACAGCAAAAGGAAAGAGAAGAACTTGAAATTGCAGCTTTCGACGTTGAATAGTGCTGCACCCCCAGACCTCAGTCCAAGGTAAGAATTCACATCGTCTAATTCTTTCCCAGGTGAAAACGTCTGCCTTTTATCCAGACCAGAACCTGTCTGGTAAATTATTCAGCCTTCTGGGTCTTTCTAAGGCACAAGATCCTAGCCTGGATGTTTCAGCTTTCCTGAGTTTTTTTGTGTAATTTTTGCTCTATGTGGAGGTATGTGCAAATATGAGAAAAAAAATAAGAATTCTGGTAGGTTGTTTTTTTTTTAGAATAGTTTTAATCATATTCTTAAAAGGATTCAATACAATACAATCTGAACTAAAAGTGTGAACCAAATAATTCTAAATTTTCTAGTAGCCAAATTTTTAAAGTAAAAAAAAAAAAACACAAGTGAAATTAACTTTAATAATATATTTTATTTAAATCGATATGCCCCAAATATATGGTCATTTCAAATGTAAGCAAAATAAAAATTACCAATAAAATAATTTACTTTTTTTTTACTAAAATCTTCAAAATTCCGTGTGTATTTTATGCAGACGGCATATCTCAATTTTCACTAGCCACATTTCAGGTGCTCAATACTCTTATAAAGCTAATGGCTGCCATATTGAATAGCACAGCTCTAGAATATCTAGAATTTAGAAATATAACACAGTATTTTTAAGTCTTTTAGAAACTTTGGAACCCATGGATATAAGTTCACAATTAACCAATTTCCTTTATTTTAAATAGGATTGTTGATGGAATTGAAGATGGAAACAGTAGTGAAGAAAGCCAGACTTTTGACTTTGGCTCTGAACGAATCAGACCAGAACCCAGAATTTCTCCTCCTCTTGGAGGTAAAGATATTTAGCCTTCTCTCGAGGGGAAATATTTCTTTTTAACTTCTAAGTTTGGCATTAGAAGTTAAAAATATTTTCCATGTGATAGGACTGACCAATGCCATGGAACAACTTGACTTGAGTCTGTGTTATCTCCAAGTTATTAAGATACCATCTGTAATTGTTCCTCTGTCCAGTTTAGATGTCCTGACATTTACCAGTCAAGGTAACTGGTGTGGTAGGAGACTCAAATTTCTGAGTCTCCTGACACACTATCAGAGGGTGACCATGTTTTCCTATTATAAATGTAGACTAATCCACAAAAACACTACTCAGAGGAAATGCTGTGTTGGTTGTGCACTGTAGGAACGTTGGTTATATTTAACCAATTTATTTGGTGACAGTTTATGTACTTGCATTTTTTTCCAGAAGATAAATAACTTCATAAATATGTAAAAATTTAAGAAATGATGGGAAACTATATGAAATACTAGTGATAGTGAATTAATGTAAGGGGTAGCCCAAACCTAGCTCAGGCTCCTCTCTCTCCCTTTCATTCTTGAGCTCATTGGCCATAAAGATGAATCTAACAACATGAAAGAGGCCAGAAAGGACAAATAGATTATAAAGAAGACACCCCTATAGTTAAGAGAGAATAATAAAGAAGTATTAAATAGGCATGGACTATCTACAACAATTACCAGCAAACCACCAGATGCAAGGCCAGCAATCCCATGCCAACCCTCTCCTCTCCTTCACGCCCAGCTCTGATATCCCCTCCTGCTAATTGGTAAATCCCTCCATGAACAAAGCCAAGCCTAAGAAGGACTTTTGAATGTACAGTGCTGAGGGTATGCCTTTGTTGGTAGAACACCAATATTCCATCTCAATCAACAGTTCTTTTTCCCAACATTCATCATCTTTTAGGGAAATGGGAGGGTCCTTGTAAGACTCACTGATTTGGGAGGGGAAGGGTAATGCAGATGTCAGTCAACAATCCTGATTAATGTATTATTTCGACTTACATGTGCTGATATTACTCTGCTTAGGGCAAGGGGCACAGAAATCATAGTTATAGTCAAATTGGCGCATGTACCATGAAAGCTGGTTGTGGGGCTCATTTGGAAGTTTTCTTTGTGGGCTCACCTGGGTCTGGAGATGCTGCACAGAACCTTACCGTGTCCATCCACCTATTCCCACTACCTTCTTAGCTTCCTCTTCTCCCTCTTCCCAATGTCAATACCTACACTCATTCATTCAACACATTTTCTTGATTCTATCTCCTACATCACTCTCAGTTGTAGGACTTTCTGTCCTTACTGCCTCCACCCTTTTCCTTGCCACATTCATCTCTTGCCTGTATTGCTACCAAACTCTTTTCTCTTATCTCAAACTCTTCTCCGTATAGAGTAAGCATTTTTTAAAATATAAATTGATTCCTATTACTCCCTATTTCCCTTAGTAGGAAATTCAAACCTATTGCATAATTACTTTTCAAATGTCTCTTTTCCCTGCTAGATTCTAAGCTTCATGAAGGTCAATTATATTTTATTTATTCATTGCTATCGTCTCCGAAGGAGGCCTAGCCTGGGGTATATGATCTCTCATCATTCATTCATTTGCATAGCTTTGCAAAACATCTCTGCAAAATGAGTTCTTACTACTCTGCCACTCCTGGTGGTTTTGAATGAAATGTTCTCCCACAAACAAGTTTTCTACCTGTAATCGACCAAAATTAGAATATTAGAATGATCCTATCATAATATACCTATATCCTTTCTACTGCAGCCAGCAATGATTCATCTGTACTTTTGTTCCTGACAGAAATAAATGCATTTGGAAGATTAAGGTAGAGAAAATAGAGATGAGAGAACCAGGAAATTGGAGAAATTATCTTTTAGCACGACATGGGAGGAGACGGAAACCCTGCAGTGGAGATTAGAAATAGAGGTGGGAGGGAAATACTCACATGGGCACAGAAATCAATATTTAGGGGGGGGGGAATAAAGAGGGGAAAAAGAACATCCCTTTTCTATGGCTTGGGCAGTGGCTGTAATATATATTTAGAGAACTGTTAAAGAAGAGAAAATGTGACCTATTGCAACATAGTGGTGATTATATTCAGACAAAAGGGAGAATTGCCATATTCACACTCAGTCACAGTCACCACCCTGATGTGTGCTTGGTTCCAAAGAGTATATCGTGTACCATGCAGAAGAGTACTAGACACTTGCCCAATCCCAGGAAGACAGAAACTACAGTGCACAGACATCAGAAATCTCTAAAGGCAGTAACTCATGCTTCTTTCCCTAATACTATTGTCCCAATTCTCAAATGTGATATTTATTCCTAAAGGACTCATTCTATGTGTGTGTATGTGTATCACTTTTCAGACCCAGAGATTGGAGCTGCTGTTCTCTTCATCAAGGCGGAGGAGACCAAGCAGCAGATAAAGAAACTCAACAGTGAGGTATGGAGCTTTCACTTCTTTTAGTCAGGCTGGAATGGTAAGAGGAGAAACGTTGTAATATTGTCATTACAAGTATGGGCTCTGCTGTCAGACCACCATGAACTCCCACTAAGGCTCATATGAGTTATGTGACCTCTGATAAATCACTTACCACTCTCAAGTTCTGATTCCCCATGAATAGAAGGGGATAATAATTATGTTTACCTGGTAGTGCACTGTGAAATGGAGATGATCTAGGTAAATCATCTGATATATAAAATCCTAATATGCAAGTTGACTGAATGGAGGAACTACCGATCACTATGATGCGACTGACCACCAGGGGGCAGACACTCAATGCAGGAGCTGCCCACAGGCCACAGGCCCCAGGCCAGCCAAGGCAGGTACCAGCGGGGGGCCCTTCTGATCGCCCCATTGGTTATCGTGCAGAGGGAGACAACTAGCGGCGGCGAGGGAAGAGGCCTGTGAGCAGGTGGCACCAGGTGATGCTAGGCCCACCAAGATGGCTGCTAGTGGGGCACCCCCAATCACCCCATTGGTTGCCCCACAGATCCGTCCTGATTGCCAGTCAGGCCTAGGGAACCTACCCATACACAAATTTCATGCACCAGGCCTCTAGTTCAGCATAAAATAAGCACACAATAAGTGACAATTATTATAATTAGCATATTAAATATATTGATATTTGGTTTAATCGGTGCTTTTTCACTTCTTTCATGTACTTCCATTTTTAGTGGGTTAAAGCAAGATCGTTAGTCCCCAGATGAATCAGAAGTAATGAGTCAGAGCAATCAAATGTCCTAAAGCTCTGTTCCTTTCTCTGACACATAATTGCTGTGCTACTCTGAACAATTTACCTCTGTGAATCTTATCGTCTATCCTTGTAAAATAAGGTAACTTTTTTAAACAACCCTATTGAGGTATATTTCACCTAACATAAAATCCGCCCATTTCAAGTGTACAATTCAATGATTTTTGGTATCTTTATTGAGTGGCTCCACCTATACCATAAATTAGTTTTAGAATATTTTTACCTTCTCCACAAGATCTCTCGTACTCATTTATAATTAATCCTGCCCCTACATCCAGCTCCAGAAAACCATTTACCTACTTTCTGGACCTTCTGTATAAATAGAGAAGGTACTTTCTGAATTACTGTCTTAATCTATGCTACCCGCTCCCCAATACAATAAAAATTTGGAAAGGGGGAAAAGACAGATTTTGAGGCAATGATTTGGATGCAAATAATTTATTTGGGATGTGATTCAGGAAGCAAGATGAAGTAGTAGAGAAGGAAGGCAGAAAAGAAATGAAAGCAAAAAAATATACGGGTGTGTTAATGAGATAATTAACTCTGTGGGCAACTGGGGCGCGATCCTGCTGAGAACCACTGAAAGATGGTAGGACAACTCAAAAGTGTACCATCACGAGGCAAGGAAGAGTGGAGCTGAGGGTGCTTCCTGGGGGATTAACTCTCCAGGCCTCATTGCAGAGAACACTGGAAAGACTCCTCCGACAGGAATATGTGGTGACCTTCAGGGTGGACCTGGGGTAAGGACAGGTGGGCAGGCACAGAGAGTATAACAGAATCCTTTTCGGGAACTCAAGTTTTTTATTACATGATGAAATTTTAGCAGAAAATGTAACCAGTTGATGATATTGATGAGATCTGAGAGAAATTAAATTCACATCATTATAATCATTTCCCAATTATCTGTAATAATGGAAGGCCGGGTAGCTTATCATCAAGTTCAAAGGTTTTTCTTAAACCTGTATTTCTTCAGCTTAGTAAGAGTTTGTTTTACTGCCATCTCCCCCTTCTGAACCTGTATTCTCTGTGAGACTGTCACTAACAACAAGTTAGATGACCAAAGGACAGAAACAAACAGGCAAAGAAAAACTAAGTAGTGGGGAGGATGGGGGGGGGGGGTGGGGAGTAAAAAAGAAGAGAAAAAAATCTCTGGCTAAAAACATACCCCCAAAAGAACCCAAAACTAAATAAACTAAACACCCTGTTGGAAAATTGGTCATTAACCTTTATCCAACAATTTCTTTTCAGATATTGTTCTTGACTAAAATCGCCCATTAATACCATTTGAATTCTTTGCCCTCACATTTGAGATCATTTGATGGTTTTAAGAACTGATTGACCCAAATCTTAGCTCAAGTATTGGACTTAGTGTTTATTCTGGAGGGGAGGGAGGGAGAGTTTATATCTTCACTTGTTGGAATGTAGGTAATTTTCCCAATTACAGCTGTAAATGTGCTACATGATTTTCCTTTGATAATGTGAGCCAGTGGTTGGTGTGTTAAAACAGAAAACTACTTGAAAAACAAAGTATTTCCTCAATGTGATTCTGAATTCATGATTGCTTTTCCAATGAGATGGAATAAATCTTTTTTTTATCTTGTCATATATTGAAATAAAAAGAGCAAGATAAAATACCAATGATCCAATTTTCCTTCCCTAGAGAATTAGTTTTTCTTTATAGGAAAATATCTGATTTTATCGTGGCTGAAACTTAAGTTAAAAAAAATCTTATCCTTTGCACATAATTTAATTTATACACAGTCTTGACCCTTTGGGTAGTGCGTTAAAACCCACTAAGACAGGCAGAATGAAAAAACAAATTGCCTTCCCTTTGTAAAATTATTCTCTATGAAAACTTCCTACTTGTCTTTTCTTCCTATCTCTTACAAAGTAATGTTTATATAGCAAGAAAAGTCCAAGCCTAATTTTTCCATTTCAGCTACTGTCTACTGCACACATGTGTGATCATTTAATTGCCCTGTTGTTTATTGTATTCTTTTAGGCGTAAGCAGGAGAAGAAATGATAATAAATGTGGGATGTACCACATGACAATAACTGCAGCCAAAAGGTCAATCCCCAATATCTGTGAGACATGCTGAGCATTGTGTACAGCTGAGGGCATGGCAGAAACCCCACTTTGATATCTGCCAAACAGCTAAGGTGTAACACAATTGTCCACAGACACGTAGATTTCAAAATCGGCTGGTCAAGCACTGAACAAAAATCAGGAAAGAAACACTATCGGTAACAACCTACTTTTCCAGAACAGTTAAGACAGTTTAAAAGATGTAGGGCAGCTGCTAATATTAGAACACTTTTGAAAACATTACCATTATTTTACAGCAGAGGGAAAGAAAAATAGTGCAATTCTTAGAGAACTGTTTAAGAATAACTACAAAACATCACTGTGGGAGCCATGGGCTGTGTAGGTCAAATGCTCCATTTCAGAAAGGGTTTGTAGGGAAGGGTTAGAGTTACTTTCTCACTTGTGAAACCTGGCTGGTCCAGGCAGACACGGTGGCAAAGCCTGCCAAGGGAACCTGCACGCTCTGCTACAGCGGGCACAAGGCATAAAGCACACCAGTAGAGGAAGAGTATAAGCTTTGGGGACAGACAGATACTTAGGTCCCTGTGACTTCAGCAAAGGGTTCACCTTTCCCAACATTCCTCCTCTCTGAAATGGTAATAATAAAATCTGTAGTGGAGGATTGTTATGAGAGCTTAATACCAAATTGAGAAAGTTATTTCAATATTACCCTTTACAACTCCATATATTGGCTCAGTGGATAGAGCATCAGCCTGCGGACTGAAAGGTCCCAGGTTTGATTCCAGTCAAGGCATGTACCTTGGTTGCGGGCACATGCCCAGTAGCGGGTGTGCAAGAGGCAGCTGATCAATGATTCTCTCTTATCGATGTTTCTAACTCTCTATCCCTCTCTCTTCCTCTCTGTAAAAAAAAAATCAATAATATATATATTTTTTAAAAAACTCCATATATTGTAAATTAACTTATTTTTAGCCTGCACTGACTAAATGCATTTTCTTTTCTTTTTTAATCTTTTTATTGATTTCAGAGAGGAATTGAAAGGGAGAGAGAGAAAAAAACATCAACAATGAGAGAGAATCATTGATTGGCTGCCTCCTGCATGCCCTCTACTGGGGACTGAGCTTGCAATGTAGACATGTGCCCTAACTGAGAATTGAGCTGTGGCTTCCTGATTCATAGATTAACAGTCAATTGCTGAGCCACACTGGCCCGGGCTAAATGCATTTTCTTATAGATCGCTTCAATGACAAAACCGTTATTAACATTTTGTTTAGCATTAGCATAGTGTGGAACCATATGGAAAGGACTGGGCACCTTTCAGATGTTATCTAAATCCTTATCTTCCTTTTTTAGTTTATGCTACTCTGAATCACTGCTTGGTTTTTTTCCCCAGTTTATATATCAGGAATTTATTCACTTTCTTACTTCAGGTTCCTTCTTTAAAAAAAAATTATATATATATATAATTGATTTTTTACAGAGATGAAGAGAGAGGGATAGAGAGTTAGAAACATTGATGAGAGAGAATCATTGATCAGCTGCCTCTTGTACACCCCCCACTGGGGATGTGCCCACAACCAAGGTACATGCCCTTGACCGGAATGGAACCTGGGACCTTTCAGTCCACAGGCTGATGTTCTATCCACTGAGCCAACCCAGTTTTGGCTCAGGTTCCCTCTTGATATTCTCACAAAATTCCTGATTTTTGCTTTTACGACTGCTTAAAGTTTACTTCAAGCACAAGGAATTGGCTCCAACAATTATGGAGGCTGAGGATTCGCAAGATCTGCATTTGGCAAGCTGGAAACTCAGGAGGGACAGTGGTGCAGTTCCAGTTCAAATCCCGAAGTCTGAGAACCAGGAGAGCCAGTGGTGAAATTCCAGTCCGAAAATCAGTAGGCTCCAAACCAAAGAACAGCTGGCGCATCAGTCTGAATCAGAAAGCTGAATCAGTCCAGCTTACCAATCAGGCAGGAGGAATTCTGTCAGCCTTTTCGTTCTATTCGGGCCTTCCATTGATTGGATGAGCCCGCCCGCATTACAGAGGGTTACTGATTCAATGTTAACCTCATCCAGAAACAGCCTCACCAGCACACCCAAAATAACGTCCCGTCACCCCATGACCCAGTCAAGTTGACAAACTGGAAAATACAATTAACCATCACATCCATCAAATGCCTTCAGTGTGTCAGTCCAGTGGCTTTCTTTCCAGGTTAACTGGCTGGTTACAATGTTCCAACTGCTTTGGTAGAAATAATCCTTTCCAGACTTGACTTAATTTTTTTAAGAAACACGTTCCTCTATGGCAAAGATGTCATGGTTCTTTTTGTGGGACAAAACAAAACATTTTTTTTTCAAACTCCAGAATTCAGAAGGTTATTTCAGTCTTTACACCTTCGTATATTGAAAAGCTATATGTTTGCATGATGAGAACTAAAATTTGGAAGAGCCCTATTCTATTTTGACACCCGTTACTTTGCTGAAAGTCTCACTAAAAGATCTGAAGCCCTTTGTTTCATATGACACAAGCACATTGTTAACCTAAGAGATATGAAAAATCTATTCTTATCAACTTGGCCTCTGGTGTTTTAAAGGCCAAACTCTTGTTGCTATTGAGACCAATAAAAAAGCATCTGTTTTTCAGAGATGACTGTGCTTGCACTGCACTTTATAATTTGATCATGCCCTTTAAAAATAGCTATGCCACTCATCAATCTTTCTCTGAGGCTTTAAATGATCATTTTATATCATCACTAAGACTACAAGCCGAATTTCAAATTTTATTCTGTGCCATCAACATCTTTTAACTTTTCTCTCCTCATTTTCAACCTCCTCAAAAAAGTCTAGTGAATGTTTATGAAATATTAAAGAATTCAGATAGGCACTGTCATAGGATAAATTATACTGATGTAACAAACTCTGAATCTCATTGCTTAGCATTTATTTCTTGTTCAAGCAAAATGCCTAGCACTGGTCAGCACAAGGGGGCACCACCACCCAAACTGTTGCTGATTGGCTATGCTGGCAATCATTTGGCTCAAAAGATGTACACAGAACCAGAACTAAATTCATGGGTACAATTAATTTCAAGAATCAGGAAATTATAATCTGTGACCCCGGAAGAAATGAAGAACTGGAAATTGGCAAACACTAGTCACAGATACAGCAGCATTCAAAAATTAACAGGGAAACAATCTCTTTTCATTTTGCTCAAAGTTGTATGCCAAAATATCCCCAATTAAATGTATCATACAATATCCAAGCAAACAGATACAGATAATGAAAAGCCTTCTGCTCAAAAACAGAGAGTGAGAATCTGTTGTCACCATTATACTTAAGAAAGTAGTAAATACATTTTATTTTTGTATCACTAGATCAGTTCAATGAAGCCTCCTTGAGTCAACGAAATTAAATAGTTTAGAAATTAAATGACAGGTTTTTCTTTAATTAAGAGTTACTTTACTACTTTTCTAAATAGCTATGAACTACCAGGTCCTATCACTTCACATAAGGAAATCTGCATAAGTGACAGCTAATGGTCAAGTTCATTCCTTGGTTCTCTGATTAGTGTTGTCACTGTACATTCCCTTGACAAAGAGTTCAACTGTAACACACTAATAGAATTGCCAGACCACCTCGAGATCTGAATATACAGTCTCTTTTCTTCCTCATCATGGTCCTACATAGATCTTGACCATCAATTCTCAAGAGCAAAATATAAACAAAGGCTCTATGTTCACTTTTTTTACATAGAAAAACAAAATCAATTTAATTGCCAGAAAACCATTCTGCTTTTTTTCATTTTAATACATTTACATTATTGATGTCAAATGCTGTATTTTGTGGACACGGGTTTCTAAACTGGAATATATCAAACTAATTTGTGATTTGTAGGATGCCTTTTGGTGACTTTCCAGTTCTCAAGCCTCTATGCATAGACAGATTTGTAGCTCTCATGAGGGTTTCACTGATAATAAATAAATAAATAAATAAATAAATAAATAAATAAATAAGAGAAAGAAGAAGGAAAGAAAAGAAAAGAAAAGAGATTTCATTTCATTTCATTTCATTTTCAAAAGAAAAGAAGAAGGAAAAAAATGACTGACCCAATAACCATAAATATCTCTATGCCTATATTATGGTCTTGAAATACAATTTTCCACTAAAATATACCAGAGTTTCTTGGATAAGTGACAGCCACTTATGAGGTCTGAAATACACATAAGGAGTCTGGGGAACACCTTGGTATACCAGATAGCGATAAAGCCATCACACACACTAGGACGATGTCCAAAGAACTTGGGAGCCAACATGGAGAGTCTTCCATTGGCCAAACTTGGGGTGATTTGAGAGTCAGTGAGGATAATAAATACAATGGATTAAAATACATAAACCAGATAACAAATACTCCAAGATGGCAACTGAAGAAGCCCCTGGGTTTCCCTCCTCTGACGGACACACTGAGTGTGCACCTACTATGCACAGAGCAAGTCCCTCTGAAATACAGAAACCAGCCAAGTGATGCCTGCCCATTAGGCAAATGAGAAAATAACCACACGCGAACAGGAAAGGCTGATACAAACTCTTGCCATAAACCCCACCCCTGGCACACTGCCACATAATCAGGAGGGAACCCCAACACCCAGCTTCTCCCTAAGAGTGAAGGAGATGGACCACATATAGAGTGCCCCTGATTTTTAAGGCTCCTGAGGGGTGGGCCCCCACAAAACCTAGCTTTAAAAACCAAAGGGGCTTACAGGTTCACAGGAATATAGCACACAAAAAAATAAGTTGTTTTTAAATGGGTGCGGTTAGCACCCCTGAGGCTGTATACCCAGGCTCAGCACAGAAGGAGCAAGCAAAAATGCCTACCTCCCAGCTTCTTCTTGGTAGGGTTTGATTGCATACTTCCCCACCCGCTGCAAGCTTACGTGTAGGTACTTGCGGAGATCCTACCTTTTTGGACAAAGATGGGTGTTGGCACACCCTCAAATGCTGAGAGCCACCAAAAACAAAGACAGCAGCTTTGACGATCACAAACACCATACATCCTCCAGACTACGTAAGAAAAAAGCAAAACCTCAGAATTAATTCTGTAAAGTTGCAAGATACAAAATCAATATAGAAAATCAGTTGTATTTCTAAACGCTAATGAAAGACAAATTAAGAAAACAATTCCATTTAAAATAGCATCAAAAAGAATAAAATGCTTAGGAATAAATTTAACCAAGGAGACACTGAAACTACACAGAGGAATATTGCTGAAAGAAATTAAAGAAAATCAAAACAGATGGGAAAACTCAACTATAGACTTGTCAAAGGACTGGAAAAAAAGCTGGTTACACTAAACTTGAAACTCTTACTGAAGGGTCAAGTTCAGGAAGACTTAACCAAAGAGACTAGATCCATAAGAATAGGAACTAATCACGTGACCCCATCCAGTGCAGACCGGCAGCACTGGCACCTACTGGGAACTTGTTAGAAATGCAAAATCCCAGGCTCCACCCACAG
Source organism: Vespertilio murinus (assembly GCA_963924515.1). Classification (NCBI taxonomy): domain Eukaryota; kingdom Metazoa; phylum Chordata; class Mammalia; order Chiroptera; family Vespertilionidae; genus Vespertilio; species Vespertilio murinus. The sequence continues at coordinate 19,865,369 of OZ004715.1, read as the reverse complement.
CTACTGAATCTGAATACATACCTGCATCCAGATCCCCAGGTGATCCCTAGGTGCACCAAATCTTTACAAGCACTGCCCTACCCAGTTGGTATTCAAGAGGAGATGACGGACTTTGTTTGGTGCTCACTGATAGCAATAAGGATCCCTTAGCGAGCCAGACAGCAATTTGGATACTAATCAAACTTTATCACAGGAAGCAGGAAAACAGATGAGAAAAGCAATCAAAGAGTTGATAAATAATGGATTACCATAGTACAGCTCAAGTAATAAAGCTGTGTGTCCAAAGGCCTGGGCTTGCAGAAATTCAGTGAAAACCCTGGAGTAATCACTTTCAAGACTCTACTTGGTCATTTTGTATTGGTAATGCCAGACTTGTAATTCTTCTCTTGTTATAATTTAAGAGGCATCCGATGCACCTGCAAAAGTAAAACCCTGGGGTACACTATTCCTGGGTGACCTTAGATAAGCCGCTTCACCTCCCAACAGTCTAGTCTCTCCAGCTGTAGACAAGATTTACAACTTGAGTTAGTAATGGGATTGACATCCCTCATCTGGATAAAATTTATGCAAGCGCCGACTATAATTATTATTTTAGCTGACAGCTAAGAAGACTGTCACTTGTGTTTGAATGCTTTGTGAAGCAAAAGACACAAGGATGAAATTATGCCGATCATCCTTTTTGTTTTGCCTGCTTATGGAGTTTGATTGAACTCGTCTGAATCCTATGATAAATATGCAACATAACAAAGGATTGAATGAAACACCATTTAATTACCTTGTGGAAATGTATATGTGTTCATGGCAGGGGGAGAGAGTTGGTGTAATTAGCACCCCAGAATTTAGGAAAATTGTGTCTAGCAGAAAAATGTGTACATGTTTGGCAAAAACTGAGTGACGGGTCAAGAACTCTTCAAGCTAAGAAGATTATATTAACAGATGCGTTCCCCATCTGCTCGCTGAATGCACAAAAATGGAAATCACATTTTCTCCCCTATCAACACAAGTTCCAGTTACACTCAGAGTTCATGATTCATACCATACCGCTAGGCAAGACTGAGAAGTGTAAAACCTGAATAATGTAATATGAAAGGAAGCTATTTTCTATGCGAAATAAAAGGTACTGTCAAAGACACATTCTGGTCTTCTTTATGAAACTCACACTCTTATTTCCAAAAGGCACAATGTAAACCGAATAGCGAATTGGTGTTCTCGCCTAATGCGCACAATCTCCCTCCTAAAAGCTGACAGTGCAGTGTTACTGGGACAATAGGTCACCAGCACCGCAGATGGATTCTTTACACCGTGTATTAACATGATGTTTTCCAATCTCTCCCTGTTTGAAGTGGTGGGGACTCCCATAAGACACCGAGCTCATGTGAAATTACCTGCTAGAGTGACAGAGACCCTTCCTTCTGTGTCTTGCAGAGCTATTTAGGGGAGACTGGCAAAAGTTAACTTCAAATGAAAATAACAGAAACCCATACTAAGAAATTAACCAAGAAAGTTACTATTCATTAAATCATTCATGTGTCAACAAAGATATATAGATGGCAGGATTTGTGCAGAGCCTTGGGCTGTTTATAAAGAACAATGAAGACCAGTCTTACCTGCCCCCAGCCCAAATCTACATTGGGATTCTAATCAACACCAAACTGCACACTGTTGTATTTTGGCTCACTCGTCCTTTATCTAGAATTCTCAGTTCATCTGACTGCAATTACTCAAAGCTTGGATTGCAAACACAAGATCTTAATCACATTCTTCAAAGGCTCTGGTTATTGCTATTACAATAGGGTGTCCACCCCCCCCCCAAAAAAAATGTATGCAGACATTTTGAATAATTTTAAAGTGTTTATTAATATACATTTCATTTTCAAGATTGAGCTATCAGCTGTTATAAGTGAGTATGCATTTTGGGGGGGGGGGACACCCTGTATTTACTACTTCAAAGATCCATGCAAGGCAATGCTAAAACTCGGCGACTGTTTCTTCTAATATATTTATGTTCAAGTGTTAACAGGGACGGATTTACCTCCCGGTGCTGAGGCTAAAGAGGAGTTGTACAGATAACTGCCTTTGATTTTCTTTGATCTAAATTTTTCCTAGGTTAGCATTCCCTACCAGGACAAAGCTTTCAACTAAGCTTAGCACCTGTGTCACCTTATCAAATTAAGACACCTGGAATTCTGACATAATACCGGCTATATGGGGACTACACTTTACCATGCATTATTTCTTTTTTTAAATATATTTTTAAATTATTTTTTACAGAGAGGAAGAGAGAGGAATAGAGAGTTAGAAACATCAATGAGAGAGAATCATCGATCAGCTGCCTCCTGCACAGCCCCCCACTGGGGATGTACCCGCAACCAAGGTACACGCCCTTGACAGGAATCGAACCTGGGACCTTTCAGTCCACAGGCTGACGCTCTATCCACTGAGACAAACTGGCTTCAGCCATCCATTATATTATTTCATCGTCAACAAAGCCCTTGTGGAAATATGACTCAGAGGAGGGTGAGAAGTAAATCATATCAATGGAGCACATTAAACACAAGAGGAGAAAACCAGACACTCTGGAACCATAGCAACAATGACTATTTCTAAGCCAACGGAAGTTCTGAGGAACCTGCTGGCAGTTTAGTGATTCCCTTCTTAGAGGCAGGGAACGATCGGAGTGTGAGTTATTATGGACAGTTGATAAGTCTGTGGTCACACGGATGCTTCTAGTCACGACAGGAGGCGATGGTCAATAAGAGCAAGTGCACTGCCTGAAAACCTGCTACCCGCCCAACGATTTGTATGGCTAAGTGCATGGTGCTGGGAGAACAGACAAGAATCCTTAGGTACTCCAAAGTGTTGGACAGAAAACTGAACCTCTTGGGAGCACAGATGGTGTTTTCGTCCCTTCTAACAGTTGGGACATTGGAAGGGACAGAGACATCTTGGATGTGAACACTTGGCTATGCAGATAGTGATGGTGAACTGGTTTGGCCAACAGTTCCAGACTGATGGATTCTTATCCACAGAAGAACGAGAAGGTGGAAGAGAGAAAAAAAGGGAAGAGGGAAAAAAACAGATTTTAAAAAATGCAACTTAGTACACAAGTATGAGAACAGTGTGTTATGTTCTGGTTTCTTTATCTATTATCTTTATAAATAATCAGAAGACCTAAATAGCCATTCAGAACAGCAAAGAAGGATATAAAAGGTTTGCCAGATTTGGAACTGGTAAAACAATTCTGACAATTAATTGAATTTGTTGCTTGATACTAAGATTGTAGCCATGAGATAAGTCGATTCATAGGGAAGAAATCCCACGGGAATTTAAACTACCCCTGAAAATCAAGGTTATGCTGGGACAAAGTGTCAAAGCAGCAAGATAAATGATGCCTAGCAGAAGTTTTGGTCAAAGGAGATCTATGTCCACGATTATGAAAGAAACACAATAAAAGGGATTCTTCTTAACAGTGGGAATGCCACCTGCTTTTAAAATCTAGAGGATACTCAAGGATTTGGGTTAGGAAATTTATATTAAAAAAAAACTTAATAGTCGAAATACATACTCTTAATATATTTACTTGGAAGAAAGGGTCAATAACAGATCTCCCAATATAATTTTGTAGTAGTCAGCTTTCCCCTAGGACTGTAGTCGGCAAACTGCAGCTTGCGAGCCACATACGGCTCTTTGGCCCCTTGAGTATGGCTCTTCCACAAAATATCACAGCCTGGGCGAGTCTATTTCGAAGTGGTGTTAGAAGAAGTTTAAAAATTTTGGCTCTCAAAAGAAATTTCAATCGCTGTACTGTTGATATGTGGCTCTGCTGACTAATGAGTTTGCCAACCACTGCCCTAGGATATTTATGATAAAATCATGAGATAAACTAAGAACAAAATCAAAGGCCATGTGAGGACCAGGTATTCAAAGTGGCAAAAACAGCATTAATTTATGCATTTGAGAGTTACTGGGTGCATAACTAGGCATTGCTCAGCATCCAGGAAATCCTGAGACAAGTAACAATTTATCCTCAAAAAACTCATAGCCTCAGTAGGGACACATAGTCCTATAGATGCTCAAACTGCTCTGTATCAATGAGTTGCCAGGAAAAAAGCTCTGCAGAGAAGATGAGGGGTTAAAAGTTTGGAGAGAGAGCCCTAACTGGTTTGGCTCAATGGATAAAGTGTCAGCCTGTGGACTGAAGGGTCCCAAGTTCGTATTCCGGTCAAGGGCACATGCCTGTGTTGCGGGCTTGATCCCCAGCGGGGAACATGCAGGAGGCAACCAATAAATGGTTCTCTATCATTATTGATGTTGCTATCTCTCTTTCCCTCTCCCTTCTTCTCTGAAATCAATAAAGATATATTTTTTAAAAGAAGTTTGGAGAGAAAAAAACCAACAGAAAGGGGCCGAAAGCAATCACCCAGTCAGAGAGAACAGCACATACAAGACCAGAGAGCTGAGACTCCCACTGTAGTCATTCTGATGGGAAAATGTAAGAAATGGGGCCCCTAAAAAATGAGGTGGGGCTTGTGAAGGACCTTATAATATATGCTTAAAAAAATCTACTTTCTAATATGAGTGACAGAAGACATTTATAGATTTAAGGAGCTGTTAAGTGGGAAAACTTTGGGTCATTTGATCTGAACGATGTGTGTGTGTGTGTGTGTGTGTGTGTGTGTGTGTGTGTGTGTGTGTTTAATTATATTTTTACTGGTTTTAGAGAGAAAGGAAGAGGGCAAGAGAGACAGAAACATCAATGATGAGAGAATCATTGATTGGCTGACTCCTGCACACCCCACACTGGGAATTGAGCCCACAACCGGCACAGGCCCTGACCAGGAAACCAACCTTGACTTCCTGGTTCATAGGTCGACATTCAATGACTGAGCTATACCAGCTGGGCTATTTTTGTTTTAATGAACTAACTCCGCAGTACTATGACTTTAAGTTGTATTATGAAGACATTTCTCCTTGAGTGGATGGAGCCTTGTTCACAGAGTAGCCTCAACAACCGTGTATCTTCTGGCTGTGCTGTGGAAAAGCAGTGCGCCTTCCCAGCTCACATACCAAGTAGAGATGCTGCCTTCTTGGTTTTCTATATTTGATTATGACCAAGGTCTTTCCTGTTTCAGAATGAATTTTGTTAGCAAGCCTGGCAGGAAGCAGTAAACAAGAGTACAGTGAAACTTCACAGCAATTTCGGTGGCAGTATGTTGTCACCTTGAGTGTCACTGGAGTCTCCACCTCCAGGAGATGCCATCTCTCTTGTGACAGCTGGCTTTGTCCTGGGAAGGGAGAGAACCCTTAGCTATCAGGGATTCGTTTCCTCATGTAACTTTAATAAGGGCAGGGGTGGGTCCCCAGTGACACGGCAACGGGAATCTTCACTAACATAAATGATCGTTACCCCCTAGAGCTAAAGAAAGCTCCGTTTCCTTGGGTTCTTGGCTTCTTTTAGTTCGAGCTAAAATAGCAATTTTGTTTTCTGAAAATGTTAATGCTCATTTACATTCCGGGAGCCAGTTAAGACTCTGGATTCCCATTCAAAGTTCATGGCCTCAGAGTTGTGGCAAAGGCACAGTAAAAGTTAGATGTCAAGAACATGGCCATGCAAAGGTATGTCAACCATAGGGAAATATCTGGGCATTTTAGATGCTTGAAATATAGTTCAACAAAAATATATCTGGCCCAGTCAGTGTGGCTCAGTGGTTGAGCATCAACCTATGAACCAAGGAATCACCAGTTCAATTCCCAATCAGGGCACATGTCCAGGTTGCAGGGCTTAATCCCCAGAAGGAGATGTGTAGGAGGCAGCTAATACATTATGTTTCTCTCTAATCAATATTTCTCTCTATCCCTTACCCTTCCTCTCTCAAGATCAATAAAAGCATTTTAAAAAAAAAAAAAAAATGTTTGTTAACCTACTGTTTAGTTTAAGATTTTTCTTTATTACAAATCCCTTTTGTTGTTGCATTCATATAATTTGCTGTGAAGAGATTTTACTGTTCAGATGCCTAGGGTTTTTAGAGATGACACTATTTACTTACTTGATGTTGAATTACCATTTCCTGCAGCTTTTACACATGGGGCTACTTTTTGTATCATCTATGCTCTTCACAAATTCTAACCACATTGTCTTTTTCTACCTATAATGTAATATAACAGAAAAAGCACCAAACTTACATGGCTTGGATTGTAAACCAAAGATGGTCACTCAACCAATAAAGGGCCTTAAAAGAATGACATTTAACCTCTGGGGTCTTAGTGTCCCCATCTCACAAGTAGGATAATAATAATGTACCCCTATCTGCTGTTTGTAGATCTGATAGGGAAAATGTGCCTGAAAGTACGTTGTATTATAAATTACTCAAGCATTTATTAAACAACATAATCATTGATGTATCTGAAATGCAAATTGCTCTTCAAAGACTGTGTCTTTATCCAATCTACCTAAAAGGCTGATCAAAAAAAGCATTATTATTGGGGTCTGAGCTTATATAGCCCCAGTGAATGTGGTACAGGAATTAAACTTAGCCCACAGGAAAGGATGGTTATTATGTCCCTTCCAACATCTCATTGAGTGTCAGTCTTTTCCTCTGAAATGTTGATAGAAGAGCCAATCAATCCAGGATAGAACCCAAGGGAGCGACAGTGCTGAGATCCGGACACTGATTTAAGCCTGGTCCATACACTTTGGGATTGAGACTTGGCCAGGTCTGAAACTGACCACCTGCAGTGGACCATTTCAAAACACATAGAATCGTTCTCACACTCACTGTCTCACTTCTTAACTGTGAGGCTCGGAGGTATCTCTTTGTTGCCAGACGTTTTAGATCCGCTGAAAAGCCTGGACAAGTATTCCATTGGGTCCCCTCAAGTTCCCTGCCAGCAGCAAGGCAGAAATAGTTTTGGCCTGGCAATTTCAAGGCAGGTGCTGCCAGTGGGTTGCCTGAACCATGGAAGATCCTCCTTCTGGCCTTGTTTAGATGCCTGCTTCGAGAGGCACTGCCTCCCGATGAGCCTGCCAGGGAGAGTTAGTTTCAGAATTCATTCAGAGGAAGTGGACTAAATTAAGTTACTGCATAAAGTAGGAATGTCTACTTAAAAAGTCTGCCCAAAACAATCTTGGTTTTGGCATCGTTGAAACTGAACTGCTCATTTGGTTTGGTTTGTTTTCCAATGGTATTCATCCAGTGGGTCCAGTTGCTTATATTGGAGTTTTGTGGTTCGTGATAGTAAAATCAACTCAGAGAGAAAATACTTTATAAAAGGGGTTAATGTTAGGAATCTAACCACAGACTAGAAAAAAAATATATATCCATGCCCTGCTTTCTGAAATACAGGTCCTCCACATTGTGGAATATAGACTCTCCAGAACTTAAATCCAGTTCAAACTTCTGGTGGTCTTCATGCTTACAAAAGTCATGTGGTTGTTAGAAAAAATAACAGTGAATTTTTATTATTGCTTTTAAGAGCAAAATGAATAATGAAGACTCTTCAGTGGTTCTTAAGTGTTCAAAAGTCATGTGTCCTTTCAAACTCTTCATAAAAGCTGGAAAAGTGAGTTTAAGCCATGGCCCCTTCGGCTGTTCTATCCGGCCCGCAGAGACGAAAGAACGGAGGGTTCTCTTGCTCTCCCCATCCGCTCCTTCACTAGCAGCCCAAGATGAGAGTGCCAGCATGGTCAGGTTGCTTTTGTTCCGGCCCTCCGGTCCAGTTTAAGAACCCATTCTGGCCCTTGAGTCAAAAAGTTTGCCCAACCCTGGTTTAAGCCCAATACCACACAATTTGGGTTGTAATTTCACGAGGTCCCGGGCTCACGGATGCATCCCAGCACACACAGTGGTTATCTGTACTCACCTACCTTGAAGGTCTTTTTCTCTCTCTCTCATTTTGCAGCTTTCCCTTTTTCCACAGACTCCCTCCCTCGCATGTCTGTCTGGGTTCTTGCTCACCGCCCACATCATCATTGAAGGCAGTTTGTCACTGGATCTATCATGGTCATAGATCTTGACCAGAAAGGACCCAAGGGAGCGCTCACTCACTGTCTGTCTGCTCTGGAAGGTGGTGTGCAGAGTGCTTTACATGCAATGCCCCCTCACTCAACATGGTGTGAGGTGTCTGGGGAAATCTGTGTGAACCTCTGTGCACCCAGTAACTCAGAGAAGGCACCAGACACTATCAGTATCTAAGAGATACAGGTGCAGCTGGTGCGGCTCAGTGGTGGAACGTCAACTCATGAACCAGGAGGTCACAGTTCGATTCCTGGCCAGGGCGCATGCCCAGATTGCAGGCTCAACTCCCAGTTGGGGGCGTGAAAGAGGCAACCAATTGATCATTCTCTCTAATGTGTCTATCTCTCTCCCTGCCTTTCCCTGAAATCAATAAAAGAGTTTTTTTTAATAAGAGATACAGGAGATAATGAGCCCATACTTCAACTGTTTTTTCAAGAACCCCAGAAACACGGATTAAGAATGCCAGACTATGCCAAAACCGGTTTGGCTCAGTGGATAGAGCGTCGGCCTGCGGACTGAAAGGTCCCAGGTTCGATTCTGGTCAAGGGCATGTACATTGGCTGCGGGCACATCCCCAGTAGGGGGTGTGCAAGAGGCAGCTGGTTCATGTTTCTCTCTCATCGATGTTTCTAACTCTCTGTCCCTCTACCTTCCTCTCTGTAAAATATCAATAAAATATATTTAAATAAATAAATAAATAAAAAGAATGCCAGACTATGCGTCTCTAAATTCCCTCAGAATGGGGATGGCTTTAGGTCAAGGCCCCCAGTTTCCCCTTCACCCTTTGGACTTGACCGGCATGGAGGCTGATCTCATGAGAGATCTCCCTTCCCGGCCTCGCTGCTCTGAAATCGCTACCAGGTACTTCTCACTGTTTGCCTTTGCTTTGCTCTATCCAAACAGGTAACAGCACTGGCTCAGGAGGTCTCCCAGTTAGGGAGAGACATGAGGAGTGTGATGCAACTTCTGGAAAACATCCTGCCACCCCGGCAGCCGGCGCGGTTCTGCTCTCTGCACACCACCTCCGTGCATGCCTCCAGGGACGGCTTCCAGAGCAGGATGACCTGGAGCGCACGCCAACCTCGCCTGCACCTGCAGGCAGGCGGAGCTGCCTCCACCCAAGCACAACTTTGTCACGGCAGCCCTGTCCCCTCGGACATCTGGAGTGTGGATCCCTCCTCTGTGGAGACCAGCCCCCAGCGGACTGGAGCTCCAGAGCCCAACCCTGCAGGCAGCGGGCTCGATCCTTCTCCAAACGTTGACTTTTCGCCCGCCCGCTACCCGGTTGTCCAGGAAGGTCAGTTGCAGTTTCTAAGGTGCGTCTCGCCGCCGCCGCCGCAGTCGGATACGACGATGCTGACGCCTCTGCAGTCCATTTCGGCGACTCTCTCGTCCTCTGTCTGCTCCTCCTCCTCCGACACGTCCTTGCACCTGGTTCTCCCAAGCAGGTCAGAGGCGGGCGGCTTCGGCCAGGGAGCCCTGAGCTCCTTCAGCCTGGAAAACCTGCCGGGATCGTGGGGCCGGGAAGGACGGGCCCCCGTCTCTACGGAGCCCCTGGAGAACTTTCCACTGCAAGTGGTCACAAGCACAGCCGGCGCGACAGACCACAAGGCCATCGACGTATGACGCTAGCGCACGGGAGGCAGCTGCCAACTCCAAACCCGCCAGTGCATGGCCGCTTTGGCTGCCTTCGGTGCCTCTGGCAGACGTGAGAGGACCGAGCAAAGAGGGGTGTCCGGCCGCGGAGAGCCGGGACATGGCACAGGCGCCACCATTCCGCAAGCAGCCGCTTTCTAGAGCCTAGACACACAGGAGGATCCCTTTTCCTGCGCAGGTGTTAGCTTACTGGCCTGTTGGACGGGCTTTGGTTTAAAAAAAAAATGCAAAGGCCCTGAGCAGCTAGAAGTCCCAGACAAAGAACGCGTGGACTCGTTTTTTTGTCCCCGGTGACTTTTGTGAAGGGCAGCAAAAGGTTTCTCCCGGGCGTCTGCGTGTCATCCTGGAACAATATCCGCGGCACCGCTGGCCTGCAGCGGCGCGCAGCTCCTGCTGACCTGTTTTCCTTTCTGCGAAGGCCACGGGACAAACATCGCTGCATGTCACCTCCTAGACAATCAGCCCAGTGGAGCTGGTGGCCAGGGGTTAGCTATTGCACGTTCTTTGCCATGTAAATGATGATGTCTTTATTTATCACAAAAAAAAACAGAGAGAGAGAGAGAGAGAGAGAGCCTATTTTTATATCCTTGGTATGAAATATGTATTTAAACTATTTAAAAATATTTATAAAGAAATGAATGTTTTCATTTTGGTAAAAAAAAAAAAAAAAGCTTGCCATCTTAACAAGAAACGCACTACCGCTGTGTATAAGTAGATCAAAAATTATTTATGATTAAGAGGATGTAGTTTCAAAAGGCATTCCCCCCCCACACACACACACACCCTTTTATCTGCATGCAGTTTGCCACAGATGTATCCTCACGCTTCTGGATGATGAGAGAAAAGCAGGGTCAGACCTTCTCCTTAGAGATCTCACTTCCCCAGGCTCACTGATCTGAGATCACCGCCACGCACTTGATGAGATGAGATGGATTCAGGGTCAAGTACACAGGCTCCATCCAGCCCGTGGTAGGGCCTCCGCCTACTCTGCTGACTCGAGGCTGCTCTCGGCGCCAGCATAAGTGCCCCTTCTCTGGGCATCACGCTTGGTGGTGCAGGCACCCAAAAGCAGTCTGCGGGATAGGAAATCACAACTGCATTGAGCCGTCTGGGCCTCAAAATGAGGGAGAAGATCTTGGGTGTCTCCCTGTGCCGTCCCTTCAGGAGAGGTTGCAGGCTGGTGACAATTCCAAAATGGAGCCAAGACTTGTGATTTGTGAGGGAAATGCAAGTTGGCGTAGGATCAGCACTTTAGGGGGGTTTTTTGGTTGTTTTTTTTTAATATTTTATTGATATTTTACAGAGAGGGAGGGAGAGAGACAGAGAGCTAGAAATGTCAATGAGAGAGAAACATCGACCAGCTGCTTCTTGCACACCCCCTACTGGGGATGTACCCGAAACCAATGTACATGCCCTTGACCGGAATGGAACCCGGGACCTTTCAGTCCGCAGACCGACGCTCTACCACTGAGCCAAACCGGTTTCGGCAGCACTTTAGTTTTTTTTAAAGCTCTCAACAATGCTCTACGTGAAGTGGAGCAGGTGTTTTCCTTCTCATTTTATAGAGAGAGAAAGAACGTCCCAGAGATCACACAGCAAGGAGACTGGAGAAGGTCTGGAAGGTATAATGCTCTTCTCGCCCCCCCACCACCACCGCCACTCCCACCCACCTCCCCTACATCTCAACCAGCATGCAAATTCAGATGCTGGCTTGGTAAGGATTTAAAGGCCTTCTTCTAAATTTTATTTTATGTTTAAGAACGTTTAGGACCTAATCATCCCAGACGCTCTTAGAAAACCTATTGAATTCACAAGCTGGAGTCCCCCTGTTCTTATTTCCCGCCACAGGGAGTCAACAATCCGAGAACTGTATCATTAAAAACATCTAAACAAGCAAGACTTCTCATGTGTGAATCTTATAACCTAGAATAGGCTAGAATAACAGAAAGAAGAGAAATCTTTTCTAAGGAAATGCGGAAACAGAACATGTGTATGAGGCAGGTCACCCAAAAAGCAATGCCTTCTCCTCTCCCACTTCCGTATTGAATCTCTCCCTACTTAAGTGAATGGGGAAATGGAGGCACAGGGAACAACAGTCTAATGCAAACTCATTATAGTCAACAGAGCAAACTCATGAGTCAACAGAGCCAAATACCAACAGTACAATGATTGAGATGTCTTTGGAGAGCCACCTTTCTTTAAACTTAAACTTCTTCTAACACCACTTCTTCAAAATAGACTCGCCCAGGCCGTGGTATTTTGTGGAAGAGCCACACTCCAGGGGCCAAAGAGCTGCGTGTGTCTCACAGGCCGCAGTTTAGTGAGACCACGGGTCTAATGTAATCATTCGTATTCCTTATTTTGCTCCCCGACCTATGTCATCATTGGAAGTACCATTCGGAAAGAACTCACTGGTGTTGGACAGTAAAATCGCCTCCTGGAAAACTAGCTCTACAATAGTAATGCTACTAATCATGACTGACATTCTGTTTTTTGAATACAGACAGTGTGCCAAATGCTTAGGAACTAACACACTTCCACATATAATCCTCAAACAGTGCTAAAAGCTACTTGTTGTTATCATCTCTATTTTGTAAATGAATAATTGGGACATGGATTTTTTTTTAACTTGCCCCATCGCATCGTTTTAAGTGATTGACCCCAATACCCGCATGGCTATTCGGGGTACTCCTCCCTCCTCATTCTTGCTGACTTTTGAAATTAATTAATTTCTTCTGCAATCTGCATATAAAAGATTTGCTTTTTTTCTTAAGCAAGCATACAAATGGGGTACATTAGCGCAGCCCTGATGATCTGGGGGAGACCAGTGAGATACCTAGAAACATGCCCACATTTTCCCAGCCAGTCACCTTCGCTGTGTCTATTCCACACAACTGATGCTAGCGGGTGTAAGAACCAGCTCCCTGCCCTGGCTCCATCTGTAACGGGATGAGAATGAGCGAGTTCCTGGGAGAAGGGTTCCCACAGATTTCTTATGGGAGGGCTCCTGCCTCAGCTGAATCAGCCACGCCTCCTCCTCCTCCTCTTCCTCCTTAGTCTTTTCTCTCATCATTATTCTGATAAGCAGGATTCTCCCTTATCAGAGGCAGCTCAGAATGACATGTTTTGGGTTTCTGTTTGTTTTTGCATGTTGTGATATTATTCTAGGAAATGAGAATTTCAAGTTGTTCCAGATGTTTGGTTTTCTAACCAATGTTGCTATGCAAGGCCCTTGTCTTCTGATCAGGGATGCATTTCTGGAGCCCTGTGCTCTCGTTTTCCTCATCTGCCCATGCTCAGCTGACGGAGCCAAGCAGGGCCCATCCCAGAGGGAACAGAAGCACTTAGTGTATTTTTTTTGTCAAGTATATTTTCTTAAAAATAATATTGGGGACTAAAGTCTTCTGTGTAGTTCTAATTAAGAGTACCAGACTAACATTAGATAAGACTTTATTTTAATTCAACATAGGAAGAAGTTTCTGGCAATTAAAGCTTATAAATGAAGCTGATTGCCTTGCGAGTTGGGAAGATCACTAACAAGGTATCCTTCCAGAGATGGATAACTCTTTGAGAGGAATATTGTTTTCCAGAAGGGCTTTGTATCAGGTGTTAGCAGAATACCTGCATCAGAATCACATGGGGTACGTGTTTCAACTATGAGAAATCTGGCAATAACCTAGCCCCCTTGGGTGGGGACTGGGTCTCTCCCATGTACCACATTCCTGGGGTGACTCAGATACACTAACTATTGGGAAATGTTGATCTACAATCTAAGACTAAGTCCTCGCTAATTTATACATAAATGGACTAGCATCTAAATTCTATTAAAGACACCCCTGGGCCTATAATTATATTAGCAGTTAGGCCGGGTTAACCCCTGTATCAGTAGCCTCAAGCTCTAGTTTGAATAGCATATTTCCAGGGCATCATAATGAAGTAGAGATTTCAGGGTCCTGACCTCCATGATGTGAGCTGGGTCCCAAGTGGTTCTGATATGGATGTTACAGGAAACAAACCCCAGAAACACTGTCCTAAGTGGTGTCATCATCCCTTCGATAGTGTAATCATCCCTCAGCTGGTTCTGTGGGAGGTGGGCCCACTAGAATCAAACCAACTCAAACTGACAATTGTGTGCAATTCTACTTCTTTACAGTTCCTAACACACCAATGGGGGTTCTTTTTGTTTGTTTTCATAAAAATTGTCGCTCACTTTCTCCAAGAAACCTTCCAACATTTATTCATTATTTCCACTAACAATGGTCAAGTACCTACTATGTGCCCTCCACTAGTACCTCTTGTTTATTGTCGGTCTCTGTCTTCTTGTTTTATTCAGATTTTCTAGAAGGGAAAAAAAAAAGTGCCTCCTGAAGTCTCATACTCTGACCAGTTCTTCATAGATAGTGAGGAATCCTGTTTGGATGTGAAGCAAGCCAACTATTCAGTTTAAAAATAACAATTGGCCCCCTATTGTCTGTGTTGAAAGCTAGGGCTGGGAGGGGACAATGGGGGGAAAAGGGGACATATGTAACACTTTCAAAAATAAAGATTTTTTTTAAAAAAAGCACAAAGAAAAATGACAATTGCTGTGGAAGGGCCTTGTGTGTACCAGAACCGCTAAGGTCAAGATTATGACATTAATCTTCTCATGATGTAAGTTAGATCATCCTTTTAAGACCTGCCTTTACTACAGAATTCTATGATACTCCAAACACCCTAGGTCACCAGCATCAATGAAGACAGAACCTCAGCACGGGTGCCCCTCAATTAAAGGCTATTCCAAATCGTTGTCCACTGCCTCCTCCTTTCAGGTCACCCAAAGGCAAATACTTCAAATAAACATGATACTGAGAAAGAAGTTTTAGGGGAACGCCTAGGAGTGTTTGTTTCCAACCATTTTTCTTTGCTCCGCGACCCCAGACGAGTTAACACCTCTGAGTCTCAATTTCTTTCTTCATCTAAAAATTGGAGATTGAAAGGTATTTAACTTGCAGAATTTTGTGAAGGTTGACTGAAGTAATTTATGTGAAAGCACACTGCCTGGCATCTAATGAATGCTAAGCAAATGTCACTCATCTCCCCTGACTCTCCCCTCCTAACCGACCTCCCTTCCCAAAGTCCTCCCTCACTCTCCCTTCCCCCTTCTCCTCTCCCCTCCAGCTTTCTCTGTGCCCTTCTATCCCTTCTTCCCCCTCCCCTACCTGTCCCAGGCTAACTTTTGGAAAATGAGTCCCTTTGACACCTTCTCTGCACAGGCCCCAATCTACTTATATACTATGTTCCCAACCACCTATTCGTCACAGTGTTAATAATCAAGTCAACATTAACCTTCAAAAAAAAATCAAAAACCAGTCCTTGAGGAGATGCCATCGTAAAAATGGGCTGTCTCTGCTCCCAGCTATCTTAGCCCAACCCATGTGGCTTCTGATTCATTTTTATCCAAATTTCAGTAATTAAAGTCTTAAACTTTGTATTTATGGAAGGGCCCGGGAAATGTAGTCACTAACATGAATATACTACATAAATATATATATATATATATATATGTGTGTGTGTGTGTGTGTGTGTGTGTGTGTGTAATTTCTCTATGGAAATTTGCTATTACTTCAGAAATGACACACATGGTGCAGGCCACACCCACCACCACAGGCCACGGACCTGAGCTAGTGGGCCAACAGCCTCAGAACTTTTCCTGTGGAGAGTGGCTTGGCCCTCCTGCCCGCAGCTCCTCCGGCTGGAGGCAGCCCTGGAGAACTGCCTGCTGCTTCACAGGAATGCTGGCAGAGCTTCCCCTGAGGATCCCTCCCATCCAGAGAACAGGTCCCACCAGAGGAAGCAGCTGAAATGTCACTCCCTGCAGCGTGTGTCCTCAAAGAATCTGTGTCCTTGGGCTGTGCCATTTACCAGAGCCCCGAGGACAGCCAGGGAGGAGGCAGAGACCAGCACATCGTACCTCTTGTTCCAGGAAATTAAACAAGCTGTCCATTCCAGGAAAAAAAATAAACAGAAACAGCTGGGTGGACAGCACTACGCCTTCTCGGCCGCTTTCCTCCTGGCTGAGGTGTCTCCCCCGCGGAGATGAGGAGCTGGGAAGGGGATGGCATTGAATCCTGGGTCGAAGGCGCTCTTTTGAGGTTTGTGTGGGGGTTGTTGACAGTTGGCTTGATAAAAATACAGCATGCATATGCGATATAATTGAGGACAACAGAGAATAAAACTGGAGGAAGTGAGGCTTAACAGTGCATCTGAGCTTTCTGTTTTTATAAGAACCCAGTACCCTAACTCGAGGGGACCACGCTCAATTAAGCATTTCCTCTGGGATAAAGAGGACCCCATCCGGTTGGCATTCTTGCTTTTAGTAGTAAATTTTATACCATCGCTGAG
This sequence comes from Vespertilio murinus, assembly GCA_963924515.1. Taxonomy (NCBI): domain Eukaryota; kingdom Metazoa; phylum Chordata; class Mammalia; order Chiroptera; family Vespertilionidae; genus Vespertilio; species Vespertilio murinus. The sequence continues at coordinate 19,849,317 of OZ004715.1, read as the reverse complement.
GCTCCTGAGCCCCAGCTGGCAGTTTATTGTTCCCTGCGGGTTATTTGTCCTGAGGAAGAGTTATTTCTGAACTCCGGCATGGGGGTCAGTGTTAACTGCTGCTGAGGAAGAGGCCTGGACTGGGCTGGCTTCTCTGAGTGGCGGCAGCCACTCGGCTAAGCCTCTGAGTGTCGTTCGGGTCCCTTGCCGTGATTGGCAGTGATGTCCAGGAGCCCCCGGGTTGAACGCATGTTTCTGAAAGTTGCCATGGTAACCCACAAAGAGTCATGATTGCTCCTCCTACTCTAATCAGGCAACCCGTAGAGCAAAATCAAATTGTCATCTCTGGCTTCTGGTATCCACGAGATGTGTGAGCCCTAGACCTGAATCACCTAATGTGTCTCTGGTTTAATTCATAGCAAAACCACATGCAGAGAAGAAGGAGACTCTATCCTTGCTTTCTGACTCTTGATTCTCAAAGCGTGGCCCGTGGAACAGCAGCAGCAGCAGCCTCGTGTGGGAGCTTCCTAAAAATGCAAACTCTTGGATTCCCATCCCAGAGCTACGGAATCAGCCTGCACTTAACAAGATCCTCACATGTACACGTTACAGTTTGGTTTTGGTTTATTTGCTTTGTTAATATATTTTTGTTGATTTCAGAGAGGATGGGAGAGGGGTAACGAAATAGAAACATCAATGAAAGAATCATCAAATGGTAAGATATGTACACATATAATACCTTAATAAAAAAAAAGTAAAAGAATCATCCATCAGCTGCTTCCTTCATGCCCCCCTACTGGGGATCAAGCCTGCAACCCAGGCATGTGTCCAAGACCAGAATCAAACTCCAGACCCTTCGATCCACAGGCCAACACTCTATCCACTGAGACAAGCCAGCCAGGTGTTTTGGGGTGTTTTATTTTTTTGTTTTGGGTTGGGGTTTTTTTATGTTTTGTTTTTGTTTGTTTGTTTTTGTTTTTTTAATAAACACTGGTCTTGACTCTGGCCACCCTTGAGAATCATCTTTTAAAAACCAGACTCCTGGCCCTGCCCTGAAAGATTCTGAGTTAGTTCCTCTGAGTGAGACACAAGTATCGTTGATGTTTAAAACTCCCCGGGGACTCTGGCAGGCACCCAGGGTTGGAAAAGCTCTGCAGTTCTGGAGCAGCCATTCTCAAAAGGTGGTTCCCTGACCAGCAGCAGCAGCCTCACCAGAAACTCATCCAAAATGCAAATTCTCAGGCCCGGGCCGAGGCCTACACGTCAGAACCTCTGGGGGTGGCCCCAGTAATCTGTGGTGATACCTAGACCTGATAACATTTGAGACAGCTGCCCTCGTCTGGGCAGCAAAGGAACCAGCATGGGCTGAAGTAGGTCTTCAGGAGAAAGGAGTTTCATATAGTAATATCATTATTATTATTAATTACTATTATTATTAGATGTTCAATAAAATGATTAACATCAACCTTCTTTCACACACACATTACTGCTCAAGGTACATAGCAGAAGCCAACCGAGAGGGCAGCCCAAGGAAACCGAAAGACCCTTTTTTCTGCGGTGTCTCTCCAGCACCCTCTACTGGCAAAGGGGAAATACTTACAAGTTCCAGTCCGGTATCTGCATGGCAAATGAAGCAGGGCAATGAAGGGTGGGTTTCCAAGTGAAAAGGCAATAATCTGACACAAGGTAATACTATTTAAGTAAGATCGCTTACTATATTGAAGTAAATGGAATGTGTCGAAATTACTCCTTAAACTGTAAAGTTCTTGATAGTATTTTAAATGAGTATTTTTATTCAAAGACATCATCAGAATTACTGCTTGTAATAAAAATGTGTTTTTCACTGATGCTACTTATTTTTTTTCTTTTTAAAAAAATCTTTAACATATGGTCTTCTTAACAGAATTTGTGTTATTTGCAAGAATGTTTTGAATTGACTCCTGTATCCAAAGCTATTTTCTTTTGTTGCCTAAAATGCCTTTAATGGGAACCAAGACTTTCTTCTACAACTAACAAGTGCAATAGATACATTTTATTTTTATTATATATATATATATATATATATATATATATATATATATATATATTATTGGTTTTTACAGAGAGGAAGGAAGAGGAATAGAGAGCTAGAAACATCCATGAGAGAGAAACATCGACCAGCTGCCTCCTGCACACCCCCTACCAGGGATGTGCCCACAGCCAAGGTACATGCCCTTGACCGGAATCGAACCTGGGACCCTTCAGTTCCCAGACCGACGCTCTATCCACTGAGCCAAACTGGTTTCGGCAATAGATACATTTTAATCCATGGAAGAGAAGGGCATATCTTTGTTCCTTTTACTGAAAATGTTGGCAGACAGCTGTGAGAGTAAGGAGTACAAGGTGAATAAGCTATCACTGAGTATCTGGATTGCCTCCCCTCAAAGACCCTCAGGAAACCACATCTCCTCTCACCCTGGTTAGTGCAGAGTCAAAGTACAACCCCAAGCACCAAGTTTAAATCCTCTGATACAGCACACTTTTCTCTCTCAGCCTCCTAACTAGTGATCTGTCAATTACAATATCACCTTGAGATGTCTTTATCACACACACACACACACACACACACACATCCAATTAATTAGCCTTTCCACTAAATGAATTAATCTTCTGGCCCATCAATATGCTTCCGGATATTAATTCATTATTTCCTTTCAATTACTGTTAATGTTCTTAAAAATAGAAAAACAATCTGTTTTAGGGTCTGCTGGTAGGTCAGAGCATCCACTTCCTTCTTCCTTTCCCTCCTCCTCCTCCTTCTCTTCCTCCTCCTCCTCCTGCTCCTTCCTCATGAAGTTACAACCACCATTAAAGGGATACATTCCCATTACAGCACAACTCACAGGACAGAAACAAAAAGGCAAGAGATGACCATAGATGCATCAATTCATTTTTTCCTAATCCTACCAGGAAGTTACTATTATCTTTATTTCATAGCTGAGGATAAATGAGTTAAATAATATATCCAAAGCCATACTCCTAGTAAGTGGCTGAACTAGGATTTAAACCTGTCCATATTGGTCCCAGAATCCAATTTTGGGCATGTCTATTTCAGGTTTTAAGGTGTCCCAAGACATCCAGCCTGCATCTGCCTGCCTCCCTCCCTCTCTCTCTCTTTCTCTTTCTCTCTCTCCTCTCTCTCTTTCTCTTTCTCTTTCTCTCTCTCTCTCTCTCTCTCTCTCTCTCTCTCTCTCTCTCTCTCTCTCTCTCTGACAGCCTGTCTCTTTCAGTAGGTTTATTATTTCCTGCACAGCAGTCAAGATGGATCCTGGCACACGTGCTGCTGTGAAAATGTGACTAGAAGGCCTTCCTACCCAGACAAGGATCATTATTTGCATGGAAATTAATAAGAGGCCGGTCATTATAAGGCTTCACACGACACTTTTGGCATTCAAAGCAAACAATTGAAATGACATTTAAATTAGCCACTCTGAAAGACCTACTCCGGTGCTTCCAGATCTCCCATCAGCTGTGCAGCAAAGGTGGGAATTAGGCAGAGTCTAATGTAATGTAATATCTGTATGGCAAGCTGGAACTCAGAGATGGGCAGACCTCCAGGGAGCACATTCCACGCAATCTTCTCAGCCATCCATGTAGCTCTCTCTGAAGAACCCGGTGAGGAGTACCAATTATCCAGCAAACAATTAACCCAAGGACTTCCACAGAATATGGAGGTCAAAGGAAATGGTATCTTTTGTTAGAGCTTAGGATTCCTGAACTCCCCAAGTCAAGAGCTTGGTTACTGCTGGTGGTAAAGAGAACAGAAGTACACAAAGGGTTTTGTTTCTTTCTCCAAACCAAGATGGCAAAGCATTCACATACAAACATGCAAAACAGGCAGACGCCCTTCTCAGCCTCTCATTAACACAGACACCACGTGACTGTTGTCCACTTGAACTATTTTGAGTTAAACGTAAACTCTTTACTACGACCCCCAAATTCTTATCTTTCCTGCTAGAGCCTTTTTTTTTAGAACTAAAACCTTTTTATCTATAAAGCTTTAAAAAAAAATTGCTACATACGCTCTATCTGCCCTTCTTTCTTTCCCCTCTGCACATCCCTTCCCCGATGCCCTCTCTCCCGCCTCCCCTGAACTCATCCCCATTCGGCAAGTTGAAATATCAACACAAGAGAGTTGGCTTAAATGTGAGATAAAATATTTCCATCGCCTGCTCAGAGACCTCTGCCAAATGTCACGGTTATTGACCCACATGGAGGGTAAATATACTTTGAAAACCGTCTGTCAGGGGACCTTCGCTTGGTCCCGCTCAGAAGCAAGCTGTGCAAAAACAGGGCTCTGCCGAAGAACGCGGTGAGAGCAGGCCCACGGGGTGGTGGCTTTTTTATTGCCCTCGCTAATACCAGAGGCGATGATTCACCTGCTGTGATTCATTTATTAAAAAACAAACAAGCTACTGTGTTTCATTTAAAGGGAGGAGATCTGACAGACTAAAGAGGACTTCTGCTTTTTTTCTAAGAAATCAACTCTATTAGTTTGCAGTAATCACGATGGGCCCCTATCTTTGCTATAGTTTGTAGATAGCTAAGTGTGGAAGGAAGGTATAGTTTGTAGATAGCTAAGTGTGGTAGGAAGTGTGTAGAAAGCTAAGTCTGACGTGACTCTCCGTGGTCCCTACTCCTCGTGTTGTTGTTGTGTGACCCCCTCCCCTTGAGTGTGAGCTGGACCGGATGACTTTCTTTTTATAAAGAGAAGACAGCAAAAGTAACCTGATCACTCCCATCATTATTAGGTAACAAAAGAGTGTGACCTCGCTCTTGCTAGCCTTTTGTCTCTCTGGGTTCTTCTTACTATGATGGGGAGTGACAGAAAGTGCCACAAAGCAAGAGACTGAGGACAAGCTTCAGCCAACACCCAGCGAGGACCTGAGCCCCTCAACCCAATAGCCCACAGAGAACCGAATCTTGCCAATTCCTACTAAGTGGGCTTAGAAGTGAATCCTGCCCCAGGGGAGCTCTGAGTTGAACCTTGCAGCCTCTGATCATAACTTGGTTATAGCCTACTACTCAGCAGAGAACTCAGCTAAGCCATGCTCAGAATCTTGACCCACGCTACCAGAGATCACTTGCTATACATCCATTGATAATCAATACAAAAAGAACAGGGCAATAATCTCTTAAAGTGAGCGGAAGCCCTAAAATCCCTCCTCAGTATAAAAGTGGCTACCAAAAAATACAAGACAAAAGACTTCAAATTCTTCAAGGTCATAGGGTTGCTTGGGGAGCATGACATAAGGAAAAAAGAACTTCATTGGTTTTCAAAGCTTTTTCACCCAGAGATGGAAAGTTCTAAAAGCTAAAAATAAAGTCGTCTCCTTTGTACAGGATAGAAAAGCACAGGAGTAGGAAGTGAAAAAAGAAAGGCAAAAGTTGACCCAGAGACACAGAAGCATAGAACTGACTGTTTAATTTCAGAGGGAAAGTGGGGGTGGGTGGGTGGGATGACATCAACCAAAGAACTTGTATGCATATATGCATGGACACAGACAATAGGGTGTTGAAGGCGGGCTGAGGGGGGAGGGAAGGGGGTTGGCGGTAAGGACAGGATATAAGGCGTCAATGGAAGAGAAAAACGGAACATACCGTATTTGCCGGCATATAAGACGATTTTTTGGCCCTGAAAAATATGCCTCCAAGTGGGGGGTAGTCTTATACAGCGAGTATATAACAAACTCTGTATTTTGAGTGGAAATGTTAGGGGGTCGTCTTATATGCTCAGTCTCTTATACACCGGCAAATACGGTATTTTTCAGGGCCAAAAAATCGTCTTATACGCCGGCAAATACGGTATGTAATACTTTCAACAATAAAGATTCAAAACAGAAAAAAATAAAAGCCAGAAGAGAGCATTTATTTTTTTTATCCAAACCATTGGAAATAAGGAAAATAATAATCATTATAATTATCATGTGACTATTTATATCATTATACAATTACCAAGGAATCATAGCATATTTCTCAAAGCCTTGGCTTTAAAAATTAATAGATTGCTGAGAAAGTGGTTTTTATCTCCTACAGTTTAATATGGTGCTATTGAGAGCATAGTAAACTACCTGGTGTTTATATTTAATATAAGTTTCTATCTTTTCCCTATCAGGGGAGATTGAACAAGGACACTGTGGTTTAGAATAACTCAAAAGTTCTCAGCTGCACCTTGGTATGCAGACATAATTAGAGGTGGGAATGAAAATTCCCTGCACTGAGAATTCTGACTTTATTGCTATTAGATCCTCTGCACAGAGGTTGGGCCAGAAGGTCTTGGAACCACATGCTCCACTCCCCCTCCCACCCTGTCCCCATTTCTGCCACTGAGTAGATTTTCCTCCAAGAACAAAACCATAAGATGCAAATGGCACTTGTTGCCATAGCAGCTAAAATGTTCCGTTCTACCTTCTCCCTCTCAAAGAGACCTTAATGCATCCAGTTCTTTTCTTGGGGTTAGAACATTAGTTTAGAAACTAGGCCGGGTTTGGCCTGATATTCTCTCCACCACTGGGATAAAGCATCTGTGGGAATTCAGTGATATTCCAAACATCATCAAGTCATTTGCAGCATGAAAAAGAATCAACCATATGATTGATTGATGGTACCGTATTAACACCATCTGTCCTACGGGCTCTTCTAAGAATCCTATGGCAAGGGAGAACAAGGAAAACTAATTGAGCCTGAACTTTCTGTAGCTTACAGAGTTGGTGACATCTCAAGCTAGATCCCCATGTTTGACTCCCTGCAGTTTAATTTTGCAAGCAATACCCCGTTACGGTTGGGCCTCTCTCTGATTGTCAGATAATTACTTGCTTACACTGCTCCTCGACTCTCACACCCCTTCCAATTTCTTTTGGTTTCGCAGTAGCAATAGCAATACGGTTGGTTTCTTTTGGTCTGCTACGTTAGTTGAAAGGATGAAATCCTAACTGAAAGAGAAGTGAGATTCTTTGAAGTAACTTCTCTCCGTGTTTCTGTAATAGAAACGGAAAAGGCAGGGAATCCTGCAAACACTGTCACCACATTTATGCTAAGTGTGTCCGTGTTTTGTCCTTTTCAAGACATGGCTCTTTTCAAGACGTGGCAAATCAAACAGAAAGATTCTTTGGAAGGAAAACAAGAACAAACAGGCAAGCATAGGTGTACAAAAGACATACACAAATGTTCACCACAGCTTCACTCCTAACAGTTTCAAACTATGCCCAATCCAAATGTCCGTTAACAGGAGATGAACAAAAGGCTACTCAGCAATGAAAAGGGATGACCTCTGATACGTAAAACAAAATAGATGAATCTCAAAAGCATTATGCCGAATGGAAGAAGCATACTGTATGGTTATATTTATATGAAACTCTAGGAAAGACAAATCAAATCTAAAGTGACTGGATGGAAGGAACAGAAGGGACATCTGTGGGATGATAAAAATGTTCTGCATATTGATTGCAGGTGTGGTTATATGAGTAAATAAGTACATAAATTAATGAAAATGCATTAGAACACTTACTATAATTTAAATTTTTATATATATTTATATATTATTCTTCACTTCTACCAAACCCTTGGCAACACAGACACTGACTTTAACTTGACTTTGCTTTCAAATAGAGAAACAGATTCGACATAAAAATCGTTGTTTCCTTGCATTAGGTGCTATATATCAGTAGTAGGTTGGATCATATTCCCACAGATATCAAGTGTTAAACCATGGAAACTGTAAATGGAAAAAGGATATCTGCAGATTTGCTTAAGTTAAGGATCTCGTCCTAGACCAGTGGTCAGCAAACTCATTAGTCAACAGAGCCAAATACCAACAGTGCAATGACTGAAATTTCTTTTGAGAGCCAAATTTTTTAAACTTAAACTTCTTCTAATGCCACTTCTTCAAAATAGACTTGCCCAGGCTATAGTATTTTGTGGAAGAGCCACACTCAAGGGGACAAAGAGCCACATGTGGCTCGCGAGCCGCAGTTTGCTGACCACAGGCCTAGACTATCCAAATAGGATCTGAAATGCTATCACCAGTTTTTATGAGAGAGCGGCAAAGGGAGATTGCCTCTGTGTGAGAAGGCAACATGAAGACAGAAGCAGGTGTTGGAGGAAAGGAGCTCCACACCAAGGAATGCCAGCAGCCACTAGGAGCTGGAAGAGATAAGTGACAGGTTTCCCTTCCCCCTAAGGTCTCCAGAAAGAGTGTGGTGCAGTGATACTGACCCCAGACTTCTGGCTTCCAAAACGGTGAGAGAATAATGTTTTTGTTTGTTTGTTTTAAGCCAGTCCAAGTTTGTGGCAATTGACTACAGCAGACACAGGAAACTAATACAATGGTTTTTATAAAATCCCAAACATTTAGAAGTTTCTAAATGCCATTCAATCAGGGAAACACTGAGTATTATAAACAAGATCTCCAAAAGAACTGAGCTCAAGTCACTTACAGTCAAAGGGAGATGCTGGAATTCAGGGCAGAAAAGATAAGAACTGTAACAGACTTCCTGGATGATGAGAAAACAGAGAAGAGAATAATGATATCTGACCAAAGAACTGGAGAATGCTTTTGCAAAAAGATGCCTTCAAAGTTGGCCTTGAAAATGTGTAAGGCCAGCAAAAGTTGACAGGAAACTTAAATGAAGTTGAGAGTCACTTGTACATGTTCACTCATTATTAAGCTTCTTTGGGACTCTTGATACCATAGACACAGCTAGCTTGCAGTTCACATACTCTATGAAATCTTAGCACCACACTCATTCACTACAGAAAATGTATAATTTAGCATTATAAGAACTCTTACCTCCACTATGGTTCAGTGAAATGCATTATGCCATTCACTGTGTTAACACAGCCCTAGGACCTAGCAGATAATTGGATACTGGGGGGGGGGGGGGGGGGGGGAGATAGTCTCGCCCTGGCTGGTTTGGCCCAGTGGATAAAGCATGGGCCTGCGGACTGATTCTGGCCAAGGGCACATGCCCGGATTGCGTGTTCGATCCCCATAAGGGGACAGGCAGGAGGCGGCCGAACAATGATTCTCTCTCTCCCTCTCCCTTCCTCTCTGAAATCAGTAAAGATATTTTAAAAACAAAAACAAAAACAGTCTTAGTTTCTAGGTTTCTCATCTACCCTGCCCAAAGATTAGCAGTCCCAATTCCACCACCCAGGGACCACACAGAGTCTGAAATTTCAAATGCATCAGAGTGGCTGTGTCTCTGGTGGTTGGAAGTTGTCATTGACATTCTGAGAAGACACCTTATTAGCATTTCCTTTCTTTTCTTTATTCTTTACTTTCAGTATAACTGCCATTGCTCAAAGGAACTAGGAAAAGAAAAAGGATGAGGCTGAAGAATGACAGCATGGCAGCAAAAATGTGAGGCAAGCAATCAGAGCATGACTTTCCATGAAGTCTAAAAGGTTATAATGCAGTCATCTTCCAGAATTATTTTCTGTATGTAACAAATTGACTGCATGTCATTGAATGGAGGTTTCACCTATTTTATATTGTTTTTCTCAAGCTGCTTACATGAATTCATTATTTCGCATCCGTCATATAACTTAGAGAAACTTTCATGTGTCAGCAATAGTACAAGGAATGAAGAAGGGTAAAGATTCAGAGACAAAGGAAAGAAGGAAGAAACAAAACTTAGGGTGCATGGCATTCAGACAGTGCCAGCCAAAACCGAGGAGGGGGTGGGGGTGGCTGGGAGATTCAGCACTGGAACCCAATCTGAGATAAAACTTCATCCTGTGCTTTCAGGGAATCAAAATCCAATCAATGTTATTGAAATGGGTTGAACGCCTCATTTAAACAGGATGGAAGTGACTCATTCGAGTGAGGAAGGTAGAGCAGAGAATGATATGCAGAATCGTGGTGTCCACTGCCTCTCTAGGATGATGTCATGGCTGTGAAATAAAATTTATTCTGATCCTGTTTCTATTGGATTAAGGATCAAGAGTGAGTTCAGAGCTCCCTCTAGCCTGCTGCATTTGTGTGTAACAAGGCCTAGGAGCCATGAAATTTCAATGCTGGCGATGTAACTTTGGATGTGAGTATCAAAGGTTTCTATGGGTCACATTAGTGTTAAATGGATGGCATATCCCTTTGGGTGACAGTGACAAGGCTATAGCGATGAAGGAAGAAGTCCTTCCATACATGTCTTTTAAGGTCTTCTCTCTATATAATGTTTCTGAATCTCAGCATTTTTATCACAGTTCCTATAGAAATACTCAAACCAGAGGTCCACATTAGGACATATTTACCACGTAACCCTAGCAGGAGATCTGTAGTATAACTTCGTATAGATGTAAACTTATTTTTTTATTGATTTTTTTCACAGAGAGGAAGGGAGAGGGACAGAAAGTCAGAAACATCAATGAGAGAGAAACATCAATCAGCTGCCTCCTGCACACCCCCCTCTGGGGATATGCCTGCAACCAAGGTACATGCTCTTGACCGGAATCTAACCTGAGACCCTTCAGTCTGCAGGCCAACACTCTATCGACTGAGCCAAACTAGTTAGGGCTAGATGTAAGCTTTGATGGCTCTCCTTCCATCACAAGCTGAACTTAATTGGTACAATACCCTGCAAATGTACAGAAATGGTTCCAGACTGGGGAACAGTGGCCTTGCAGGATGAGCCCTGCACTAGACTAGTTCTTCTCTACTTTTGTAGATTTGTGTGGATTTTCCTATCTCTTGAGCCATACAACCTACCTGACCACCATTTGCATATGGGTGGTCTCCCTGTATTTGCCATCACAATGCAATAGGCCTATTTCATAGGTGCCAACATGGTGGAAAAGTAGCTACATTCGAAGGGAAAGAAGTTAAAGTTTAGGAAAAGAACCCATAAAGCACTACTTAATTATAAGGGGTAGAGAGGCTACTATTTTTACCTCACCTTTCCACTTTGCTGATTTTTTCAAATTTACTAAATTTAGAAATACTGTCTTATAATGGAAAATGTTGGAGCCATTCATATTATTTAAACAATAAAATAAGTTATTAAGAATTTTTTAAATAGTTCTATCAGATACCTCAAAGCTCATTGTCTTAAACATGCTCAGGAAATATACATACACACATTTTATACACACACACACACACACACACACACACACACCATTCACATGAGAAAGATTGTTCTCTGATTTTGCAAGGTTCTCTAGTTGTCTTTTGAATATCCATTTTCTCTTCTCCCTTACTAACCAAAACTCTGATTTTGGCATGGTGTTGATTATTTCTATTGAAAATCTTGGTTTCCCAGCCATTCTTGCAACTGTGGGTGATCCTGCCACCCAGTTCTGGCCTAATTGGGAATGTGGGCAAGTGTTCCGAGTTATTCTCTCTCCTAATATAGGTGCTGCCACTTCCCCTTTCCTGCTCTGATTTCCTTTTAGGCTAGACATTGGTCGGCAAACTCATTAGTCAACAGAGTCAAAAATCAACAGTACAATGATTGAGATTTGAGAGACAAATGTTTTAAACTTAAACTTCTTCTAACACCACTTCTTCAAAACAGACTCACCCAGGCCATGGTATTTTGTGGAAGAGCCACACTCAAGGGGCCAAAGAGCCCCATATGTGGCTTGTGAGCCGCAGTTTGCCAACCACTGGGCTCAGAGAGGAGATGGACCTGACACTTGAAGGTGGAGAAGCCATTCAGGGACAATGAGAGAGATCCCACACCCTGAAGATGGTAGAGTGGAAAGATGGAAGAAATATGAGTCTCTGGAGGCATCAGAGTCTTGCTGAAGGACTCCTGGACTTTGTGTGAGGGAAAAATCCTTTGTTTGTTTAAGCCATTGATTGGCAGATTTTCTCCTACCTTCATCAGAGTACATATAAATATGAACACCGATTTTATATGTCAGAATTCACATTTAGTGAATAAAAAACTCTTCTTTCCTAACTCTTATTGTAATAAGGTCTTCCCTGGTAATAGGCACTTCTAGATTCACACACTATTCCTCCTAAACTTTACACTTTTTGCATATGCCTCTCATCATGGTAGAAAGCAACAAAAAAAAAAAAGACCATGTCCCAAGCATATTCCAGCTTTGGTGCTGCAACCTAATTAGTCAAACTAAATTACTGGGGGAATAAATATTGTGATAGCTACTGCTGCTCTCCAGCCAATTTGCATATTTATCTAGAATTATTAAAGATGTTATTATCACCCACATACCTGCTGCTGTGTAGGCAGGAAAACAAGCCAAAAGCAAGCGAAGAAGCAACACATAGCAAGGTTTTTAAAAATGGGTATAATTCTTAAGCACAGGATAAAATCAGACCTTCAGATATGAGGGCCAGTATGCCTGGTTACTAATCAGTCTCTAACTACTCTAAATGTCCAAGTCCAGATAAGGAGAAAAATAATCCAGATAATGTCTATGTTTTCTCTTCATTTATGCTTTCTGTAAAATTGGGGAGGGGAGAGAATACTTGAGATGATTATCTCTGTTCCTCTTTTTTTTCCCCAAAGAGGAAAAGAGAGATTGAAACATCAATGAAGAGAGAATCTTTGATCGGCTGCCTCCTGCATGCTCCCTACTGAGGATCAAGCCCACAACCCGGGCATGACTAGAATAAATGGGATTCTTCAGTCCACAGTCCAACACACTATCCACTGAGCCTAATAGGCTAAGGTTGTTCCTCTTTTTTTAGCATAATCAGCTGTGACTTAATTTACATAAACATTTTTTGCCCAAAATATCTTGTAAGTTTCTTTACTCAAAAAGCACACAGATAGCCAGCTGGTGTGGCTCAGTGGTTGAGTACTGACCCATGAACCAAGAGGTTATGGTTCGATTCCTGGTCAGGGCATGTGCCCATGCTACAGGTTCAATCCCTGGTGGGGTGTATGCAGAAGACAGGCAATCAATGATTCTCTCTCATCATTGAGGTATCTCTCTCTCTCTCCCTCTCCCTTCCTCTCTGAAATCAATAAATACATATTGTTTAAAAACGCACACATAAAAAATAGAAGGTAGTGGAGAAGAAACTGTGATATTAAATATAACTTTTGTGATTTGAACACTGAAATTTTATCTTTAGCTCCTCCCACCAACTATCAGATGTACTTCCATACTAGTAAATACAAAAATATGTCCATGTGAGAGGAAGACTCAGACACCAAAGTATTTAGGAAAGAGATTTACTTATTAAAAAGTTGGCAAAAGTCAGACTTCAGAAAAAGATTAGCTTCTCAATAAAAAATACAATATAAATGTAAAGGGGGGAAAACTGAAAATACCAGTGTTACACAGTTGCATTAATCTATTCATAATAAAAAAAACAATATTCTTACATAATTATCATATTCACAAAGGAGAGTAGTATTATCTTTACAAATTAAGTCAAGGTTATAATTACTTTGCTAGGAAGTGAATAACAGGAAATGCTCAACGTTTCATTTATTTTTAAGAACCACAACTAGACAGGGTGACCTTGTTGGTTTATCTCATTCTGGGACATCATGCATTATCTTGATATATAATGGCGGCAGATCAAAGTGTTCATATTGCTTCCACATTGGCCATGATTGGCATAGATAGGATAGCCCTAGACAACAGTGAGGTCATCTAAGTAACTGGAGGATAATGAAAATACCTTGTGTCTGACTCAGAAACCATGTCATTGACAAAATACTTATTACTATTAACATTTCATGGGAGTGTTAAAGGGAAGGCATTTTAATGACCTCAGACACTTCTGTTTTTTCTTAACTTCGAAGAAGACAACATATTCCTGCTGGAAAAAAAATATGGACTCAGAGCTAGTAGACCTGAATCCTGACTCCATAAATTATCAGGACATTGACCCCAATCAAGTCACTGTGCTGTGGATGATATGAAACACAATGACTGCACTTCTTTTGTTAATGGGGGTTTTGTGCAAGAACATGTGGAAAATAATTGTATTAGTCAGGGCCCAATCAGAGAAGCAAAACCCCTGGGAGATACAGACAAAAGATTTATTGTAGGAATCTGACCTTGCATAATCATGAGGCTGCTTAAGCAGTCTATTTAAAGCATTCACTCTGTGTCTGGTTCTAGAAACTGAAGCATATAGGGAGGACAGTCAGAAACGGAAAATAGACCACAGCCAATATCATGCTTAATGGGCAAAAACTAAAAGTGTTTCCCTTAAGATCAGGAATAAGACCTGGATATCTGCTGTCACCACTCTTATTCAGCATAGTACAAGAAGTCCTTTCCATAGCAATCAGAGAAGAAGGAGAAATAAAAGGCATTCAAATTGGAAATAAAGAAGTAAAACTGTCATTATTTGCAGATGAGATGATACTATATATAGGGAACCCTAAAATTTCCTTTAAAAATATATATATATATATATATATATATATATATATATATATATATATTTCAACTGATAAATGAATTCAGTAAACTAGGATACAAAATAAATATCCAGTACTCAGTTGCATTTCTATACACCAATAATGAACTATCAAAAAGGGAAACTAAGAAAACAATCTCATTTATAATTACATCAAGAAAATAAAATGCTTAGAAATAAATTTAACCAAAGATGTAAAAGACTATACTCAAAAAATCATGACACTGAAGAAAGAAACAGAAGAAGATACAAATAAGTGGAAGCACATACCATGTTCATGAACAGAAAGAATTAGCATCATTAAAATGTCCATACTATCCAATGCAATCTACACAATTCCTATTAAGATACCAATGGCATATTTCATAGAACCAGAACAAATATTCCAAAAATTTATATGGAAGCAAAAAGACCCCAAATAGCAACAGCAATCTTGACAAAGAAGAACAAAGCTGGAGGAATCACACTGCCTCATATCAAACTATACTATAAGGCCATAGTAATCAAAACAGTATGATATTGGCATAAAAACAGACATATAGATCAATTAAACCGAATAGAGAGCCCAGAAATAAAGCCATGCTTTTATGGTCAATTAGTATTTTACAAAGGAAGCAAGAACATACAATGGGGTAAAGACAGTCTATTCACTAACTGGTTTGGGGATGTAAAGTATGAGAAGCAATAGAGAATATATATTTAGAACTCCTACAATTCAGCAACAACAACAAAACACAACCTGATTCAACAATGGGAAAGGTCTTGAAGAGACTTTTTTTAAATGTATTTTTATTGATTTCAAAGAAGGAGAGGGAGAGAGAACCACTGGTTGGTTGGTTGTCTCCTGCACAGCCCCTACTGGGGATCAAGCCCGCAGCCTGGGCATGTGCCCCAACTAGGAATCAAACCATGACCTTCTGGTTCATAGGTTGATTGAGCAACAGTGGTCAGGCTATCTATTATAATTTACTGCATTAACAAATTAATAAAAAATACACACTAATCAACTCAATACATACATAAAATGCATTTAATAAAATATAACACAGAATTATTATAACATTTGGCAAATGTTTAAATTAAAACTCTACTTCAAACATCTTACCAAATAAAATTTTAAAACAATTCCCATTAAGCTGGCATTCAAAGGAGGATATGAGCTATCACTGGCACTATTTAACATGGTAGCTGAGTCTCTGCCCAATATGATAGGAAAAATAATAATAAGAATAAAGATAAAGAAGATAGGGTCAGAGGGAGTTGTTGGTCTTTTTTTTTACATTTTTATAATGAAGATGTATTTATATACTTTGCATAATTAATTTCTATAATTATCATTATTTTTTAAATTTAAATAACTCAATTTTTTAAAAAAATATCTATGGGATCAATTTAATGTTCAGTGATCATTTGTTGAACCTTTACTCTATGCCAAGGTGGCAGAAGTATATATTAAAATAAAATAAATGTAATTTTTGTTCTTCATTCTAGGATTGCACCCAAGCCTCAGTGGAAGTTGGTATTATAGAGCAGAAAGCAGAAGTTGATACCATGAAATATTCACTAAAAATTGTACTTTATGATTCCTGTGTTGTGGTGGTAGGTGAGGTGAAAAGTAGAAAGATCATGACTAAGAAATCCTTAAAGTTGCCCTACAGAGAAAGCAGAGCGGTCCATGAACTAAACCCACATCCAGGTTATATTTTGCATTACAAAGATATAAACAAGCAACTGTACAAATACAAGAAGAAAAAGAGATAACATTCAAAACTGATAATATGCATAACCCTTGGATATAAACAATAGGGTGGTGGAAGCCTGGGGCAGGGGCAGGGGCAAGCAAAAAGGGATCATATGTAATACTTTCAACAATAGAAATTTAAAAAAAAAAAAATATATATATATATATATACACACACATATATATATGTATGTATGTATGTGTGTATGTGTGTGTATGTGTGTGTGTGTGTGTGTGTATATATATATATATATATATATATATATATATATATATATATATATATATAAAAGGCCAGAGACCAGAAAGCTGGAACAACCAGAACAACCAGCCACTATGACACCTACTGCAGCCAGCGAACCACTGATCAGAGGGTGAAACCAGTCGGCCAATCTCCTGTGGCCTCTCCCCTTGGACAGCCCCACCCCTGATCAGCCTCTCCCACCCCCACTGAGGGCAGGGCCAACACCTCCCCTCCCTCGCCACAGCCCTTCCCTCTGGCCAACCCCAGCCCTGATTGGCCCCACACCCCAATAGGGGGCGGGGATGGCCAGCCAACCTCCTACAGGCCCTCCCTCCAACTGGCCCACCCTCATGGGCCCCCACCACCCATATCAGCCCGCAGACCCTCCCTTCAGTCAGCTCAGCCCCCATCAGTCCTCCACTCCAATCAGGGGCAGGTCCAGCCAGGAAACCACCTATGGCTCCACCTTTAGCCACTGGCTTCTGATAGCCCCACTCCACCCCATTCAGGGGCTGGTCCAGCCAACCCACCGCCCAGAGCCCCACCCATGGCCAGTCCGGCCCTGATTGGGCCCCAGGCCCCGATCAGGGCAGGCAGGCCAGCCAACCTCCCATTGTCTCCTCCTCCTGACAGACTCAGCCCCTTTCTGCCCCCATTGGGGCCAGGCCAACCAGACCCTACCCATGCATGAATTTGTGCACTGGGCCTCTAGTAAATAAATTTAAAATTATAATAATGAAATAAAAGATACGACATTTATCCAGAAGATGGATAAGATTTCAATTCATGGTTAAGGGGGAGAGAAAAAAGAGTTTCAAAACACACAGTAAACATGGGTCATATTATATCCCTGTTCGTGTTCTCCACACAGGCATTTCCTCAAACAAGATTCAAGTACTGAGTCTCTATTTAGCCTACTTGAGTTCTAATCATGACTGTAATTTAGTGACTTTGTGCTTCTGGGACTTTAATAAACTGCTTCTTTACCTCTAAAGAGGATACAACAATAGTACAAATGCCATAGTGTTCACTGAGAGAATTGAGACAGTATCTGTAAAATGCTTAGAGTAGTACCTTGCATAGAAAGCAAGCACTCATCAGTCAATGCCACCTCATCATTATTAATTTGTAGCTGTACAATAATTGAAAGTTGAGACTTATAACGTATAAGGAAGTCTCAGATGCAGTACTTGACTTAATCCTATATAATAAAACCCTAATATGCTAAGTGTCCGGTCATCCAGTTGGCTGTTCAACCAATCAAAGCATAATATGCTAATGATAGGCTAAGGTAACTCAACCCCTCTCTATGATGTGCACTGACCACCAGAGGGCAGACAGTCAACCCATCAGTCAGTCACTATAACATGCACTGACCATAGGGGACAGATGCTCCAACCGGTAGGTTAGCTTGCTGCTGGGATCTGGATGATCAGGACTGAGCGAGATAGGCTAGACATGCCCTGGAACCATCCTGTTGTCCCTCTTCAGCTGGCCAACCTCCTGCATCTTTCTCCAGCCCCCAAAATGCATCGGTGTGGTCCCTCGGCCTGACCTGCAACCTCTTGCAATCCAGGACCCCTTGGGGGATGTCAAAGAACCAGTTTTGGCCCGATGATGGAATGACCGGTTGCTATGATGTGTAATGACCACCAGGGGGCAGACGCTCGATGCAGGAGCTGTCCCCTGACGGTCAGTGTGCTCCAGTAGTGGGAGCGCCGCTCAGCCAGAAGCCGGGCTCATGGCTGGCAAGTGCAGCAGCAGTGGCAGGAGCTTCTTCCATCTCTACAGCAGTGCTAAGGATGCCCGACTGCTACAGGGCACAGGCAAGGCTGAGGGAACCCCCAACACACAAGTGCATGAATTTCATGCACCAGGCCTCTAGTTAAAAAATAAAAGTGACGGAATGTGAACCATAAGCACACACCTTTACCAAACTTAATTCATTACTATGACTTTTAGGCAGTCATGAACACTAATAATATGTGTGAGTATTCAAACAGTTTCTCAAGAGAAAGACATTACATTTCCTCAATAATTTGTCATTCAATTAAATTTCTAATATGTGAGAAATCATTTCAATTGCCAGAAAAAGCCATTCTGAGCAGCCTCATTTCAAAATCGTTGTCAGTGGTTAAAGACACTGTGGGGCTTGCATTTCACTCTTAACATGTAGATCACTTTGCTCGGAAAAGACATATCTAAAGAAAGCTGCCTGTGAATCTAATTATTTTAAATCAAATAGTATTACCCCCTAGACTTTCATTATCATTTCAGAAACATAAAACCATTTTTATGGCTAATTAATTGACTCTTCTCTACTTAACGATTGAGCCTAAGCAAACATTTATCTGCCTAGAGAAATCTATGTATAAATGGAAATCGGTGTGCATTCATTTTAAATTTGGGTCTTCCTAAATACAGTCATCTCTTAATAATTCAAGGTTCAGTTTTCATCTAATTTTTTTTCCCTCCGTGTAACACACTTATACCCTATTTTTAGGCTTTGTTTTTCCATTTCCAGGTTGGTAATGGCTCGCACAGCAGGGTTCCGATGTAGGGATCATTTCACACCACACGGAAAGCAGCCACCGGAACCACTATTTCACTTCCAAGAGAGGCTGAAGAATTTTCAATTGCACAAGCTGTCCCTTTTCCCAATGGGGATTTAGTCAGGGCAGTGAAGTTCATGGATTTGGAGAAACCTTACTGAAGCTTTAACAGTGATCAAGACCTCAACTGCAGCATCTTCTATTAAGACCAGAAACAAGGTCAAGAAAAGGCTGGATCATGGCAAATAGTCATCTCTAAAAAGGTCTTGATAGAATTGCCATTTTGTAGCGCAGTGCATTCTCTTTTTTAAAAAAATATATATTTTATTGTTTTTTACAGAGAGGAAGGAGAGAGATAGGGAGTTAGAAACACTGATGAGAGTCATCAATCAGCTGCCTTTTCATCACCCCCCACTGGGGATGTGCCCGCAACCAAGGTACATGCCCTTGACTGGAATCGAACCTGGGACCTTTCAGTCCACAGGCTGACGCTCTATCCACTGAGCCAAACCGGTTTTGGCCCCAGTGCATTCTTAACTTCTTTACACTTAGAAGTATTGAGGAAATTCAAAAATGTTTACTTTTGTGGATAAATCTACCAATTTTTGCAGTATTAGAAATTAAAATTAAGCTGAAACCGGTTTGGCTCAGTAGATAGGTCTGTGGACTGGAAGATCCCAGGTTCAATTCCGGTCAAGGGCATGTACATTGGTTGGGAGCACATTCCCAGTAGGGGGCAGGCAGGAGGCAGTTGTTTAATGTTTCTTTCTCATCGATGTTTCTAGCTCTCTGTCCCTCTCCCTTCCTCTCTGTAAAAAATCAATAAAATATTTTTTAAAAGAAATTAAAATTAAGATATATTAGAAATATTTAAATAAATATTTAAAATAAGTTTATTGCATGTTACCATAAACATTTTATGAAAAATAACTGTTTTCCAAAACAAACAAAAAATAGAGAATTATTAATTTATTTTATTATTTTTTATATCTTTTTATTCATTTCAGAGAGGAAGGGAGAGGAAGAGAAAGAGAGAAACATCACTGATGAGAGAGACTCATTGACCTGCTGCCTCCTCCATGCCCCCCACTGGGTATTGAGCCCTCAACTGGGGCATGTGCCCTTGACTGGAATTGAACATGGGACCCTTCATTCCACTGGCCAATGCTCCATCCACGGAGCCAAACTGGCTTAGGGGAGAATATTATTTTACATTTTTGCAAATCCCTTTAATGTGAAGCTCCATAAGAGATAGTTGAAGCTCATATTAGCTTTGGCATTCATTAAAATGCTATTTATTTTTTGGATTAAAGTATAATGTAAAGAGAGGAGTATTATAATAGCCTTTTCAGATATTCATGAATTTTCTTCTTTGATGCTATTGAACTCAACAAGTGGTTGTTTCTTAGAGGTGAGCTGAAATAAGAAATCTTAAATAAGCTCAGTGAAGTGCGCGTATTTTATGACATTAAAATATAGCATTCTTGCATTCTGAATGATTTTTTTTAAACATGAATGATTTTTGTAACCATGAGATGGTCATTTGGAAAATATGGGTTCGCTGAGTTATGCAGATCTTCAAAATGCTCACACATTTATTATACAATATCAAAAAATAATATTTGTTACTATTACCACTGATCTCATCAGAAAAGTCTTTGGGAAAAAGTCAAGACCATGTATCATATGCAAGTTTTCTAAAAGTCTAATTTTCACTGGAAAAGTTGAGTGAAAGCTTACTTTATTTATTTTTGAGAAAATATATGCCCAATACCCAAGTCTAAATAACCGTAATTTATCTGTCAATAGACATTTCGGGTAAAAATGGAACTTCCAAGTGTCATGAAAACAGATTTAAACTCAAAGCACACAAGTGGCTTTATGAATACGTTATGTGACATTCCCATTATACCACTCTGAATATTTAAAAAGTGTACTCTAGGGTGATTTAAGATGATTACCAATTTTACTGCTTCATAAAGGGCATTCTTAAGTAAAATTGACGTTTGTGAGACTGTAGCAGTGAAGAAGGCAATGACTACTAATACAGTTTGGTGGAGCTGCTTTGATTCATACTTAGGCACAAGTAGTTTTACACACCACGGGCACAAGTAGCTTTTGCACCACGGGAACAAATGTCACCACAATGAAGAAAGCAAGTATTATATTATTGTACAAATATTTTTAAAGTATATTTTATTGATTTTTTACAGAGAGGAAGAGAGAAGGATAGAAAGCTAGAAACATCGATGAGGGAGAATCATCAATCAGCTGCCTCTTGCATACCTCCTACTGGGGATGTGCCCGCAACCAAGGTACATACCTTTCTCAACAGAAACTCATCAGGCCAGAAGGGAATGGGATGACATATACAAAGTCATGCAAAGGAAGGGTCTGAATCCAAGAATACTGTACCCAGCAAGGCTATCAATCAAAATCAAAGGTGAAATCAGGAGCTTCACAGACAAAAAAAAAAAAAAGACTAAAGGAATTTATCTCAACCAAACCAGCAATGCAAGAAATGCTAAAGGGTCTACTGTAAAAAATAAAGAAATAGGAAGCGAAGAAGGAACGCAGGGGTACAGAATAAAAATGGCATCAAATAAGTACCTATCAATAATAACTTTAAATGTAAATGGATTAAATGCTCCAATTAATGCTTGGTCACATAGGACTATAATGAGTAATTTTATTAATTTTGCCTGTAGTTAGCAAATGGCCCCTTATTATTACTGGTTGTATTCCTACATAACCAGATTAATGGTACATTCCAGAAAATGGGGATATATTTAATAGTATGTGTTCTCCCACACTCCTCTGATAAAATAGTTTATTCACACATTAACATGGGAGTCAATTTTGCTCTCATTCAGAAAGGCAGAAGCAAAATCTGAGGCGACAGTGGTGGTTCCACCCAGGTGGAATTTCTTTCCCTGTCATTTATCCCAATTTTAAACTCCATTCTCATAAAAGAGTTTATATTGTGAAAGCAATGGAATAAAAAGTTGGGAGCCAGAACAGCTGTAAATAACCATGCACAGTGCTGGCATTTGTGAAAACTCTTTTAAAAAATAAGATTTCTGCCACAGAATTATGAACTTGATCTGAAATCATTCATTTTTGTAATCTCTACTACATTGATCACTCCCTTCAGACTTCTTCTTTTTTCCTGTAGTAAACATTAGGTGATTTATTTTTTAATATGCCATCAGGTTTAAATACAAACTCAGGGAATATAAACGTCCATCAGAAGCCATCCTAGTGAGACTGAGCTGTTTTCATAGTGAATAATGATCCCCCACCAGGTGCAGCATGACAACAGAAACTCAAGGGAAGCATTCAGATTGCCATCGAGATTAAGAAATACTGATCAGCCGAAACCTGTTTGGCTCAGTGGATAGAGCGTCGGCCTGCGGACTGAAAGGTCCCCGGTTCGATTCCGGTCAAGGGCATGTACCTTGGTTGCGGGCACATTCCCAGTGGCACATTCCCAGATCAGCTGAGTGAGGCAGCTGATCGATCTTTCTCTCTCATCGATGTTTCTAACTTTCTATCCCTCTCCCTTCCTCTCTGTAAAAAAATCACTAAAATATATTTTTTAAAAGAAATACTGATCAAAGATTTCATTCAGTGGGTCTTCTTATTCAGACTTGAGATCAATCAGATGCCATATCACTTACTTTTTTTTTTTTACTTAACTTTCTTATAATCGTCATAATTCTAAGTATTATCAAACTGTGTTCTTTTCTTTTAAAAATGTTTTTATTGATTTGAGAGAGAGAGAGGAATGGAGAGGGATAGAGAGTAATATCGAAGAGTGAAACATCATCTATTGGCTGATTCCTGCACACCTCCCTACCGGGAATCCAGCCTGCAGCCCAGGCATGTACTCTGACAGGATATCAAACCAGTGACCCTCAACTACTGAGCCACAGTGGCTGGGCCAAACTAGGTTATTTTCTGCAATGATTATATCTGTAAGTAATACCATAATAGTTTTAGCTATTGGCCACAGACCAAATGTGTCTACAACTGTATGTCAAAAGAAGAATACTGAAGCTTCTTTCTTTAAAATCAGCTGAATGGGAAAGGTGGTCAAGGCAGAAAGAGCAAGAAAGATCATATATATTTAACTTCCCAATCTCCAGTTTTGCTCAATCAAATGTAAGTAAAGGCAGAAGTTTTAATTAGCTAAGGAAAAACAATCCTTTTTGGCTGGTTATAAGGAAGTCAATGAGGCTAACTTGAGGAAAGGGGCTGAAGGAAAACCCTCTTATCAAATTCCATTTTGACCCTGGAACTGGTTCCTTTTGTAATCTATGGGGAATCAAAAGGCCTTCGTGTGCACACCTCCTCCAAACTTTCTTCTGCATTCATCTGCTCTGCTATTCACCTACTTCACTAGCACAAGTGGGCTCTGGAAACTTCTAATTATTGTCGTCATTGTCAGCCGTACCTCTGAGTCCACAAAATATAATTTTGGTGCCAGAATGATAGGTGCTCAATGGAAAATGCAGAAAATCACTTTGAAAAAAAATTCCTGTTTCTGGAACAGCTCAAAGAGAAACTGAGTAAGCCTTTCACCATGTAGCCCAGTTTAGAATAACTTCAAGCAAAGTAGGCTGCCTCAGGCAGGAGGGCAGCTATGGTCTTCAGAGCAGAGCGTCTAAAACAAGACTGAAAGCAAGCAAGGCACCGCCAGTTTCCTGTCTCGTTTACACCTCCTTGGCTCCCATGGCCTTCCCTGCTTGTGTTGGTGTGATGTTAGAGCAGGCCTGGGCAAACTACGGCCTGCGGGCCGGATCCAGCTGTTGGCTGTTCTATCCGGCCCACGGAGCCGAAAGAGCGGAGGGTTCTCTTGCTCTCCCCTCCGCTCCACTCCTTCACCAGCAGCCCAAGATGAGAGTGCCAGCATGGTCAGGTTGCTTTTGTTCCGGCCCTCCGGTCCAGTTTAAGAACCCATTGTGGCCCTCGAGTCAAAAAGTTTGCCCACCCCTGTAGACTCATCTCCCTGAAAGCCGGGCTCCCCACTTCTGATTCAAGAGGAGTGGACTCTACGGGTACTCTGTGGATTCTGTTGGAAGCAGGACATTTCATCTGATGCTGCCAACTTATTTTCTATGATTAAAAAAAAAGAGAGAGAGGAAAGGAAAAAGAAAAATTGAAACAGTGGTGAAGAGAGGATTTAAGAGAAAGGGTAAAGAGGACAGAGATAGAAAGAGGAAGGCAGAAAGAGGGAGAAAGAGTCAGAGGCAAATAGGGACAGAGAGACAAAGACAGACAGGAATTGAGAAGAAGAAAAAAACAGAGCTACAAAGGTAAAGGACATCTGTAGTCAGCAAGAGGGGGGAAAAGAAAGAATATTTCTTCAACAAGAATCTATTGAGGTTTCCGTGTTAGCAGGCATTGAGACTGTACAGATAAGTCAATTAAATAAGGCATTGCAATGAAGAGCAATGATATGCAAAATAGCATGTTCTCTGAGAAGAATATAGCAGGAATACCCAATTATGTAAGTGATCTGGCACCTCTTGGGAAAAACACAGATCTTTTCTTTCACTAAGTGTGTAAGAAAAAATAGTTCAGTCGTTTACAATAATTTACAATTATTTACAATTTAAATAATATTAAACCATTGCTTATAAGCTGGATGTTATCTGATTTACAGCCTTCCTAAATATTCCCCTTTGAGCCCACAACTTAATATAGCTGCTACTAGCCCATACTGGACTATTTAAATGAAATATTTAAAAATTTTAATATTTAAATGAAATATTAAAAAAATATTTCATTTCTTTAAGGCAATTTACTCCCATCTATTGAAAAATTATCATAATGTGTTGGCTTTCTTAGAACAAAACCCTACTATCTGCCAAAAAACTATCTGAATAAATATGTATATCCTTCATGTGTGCAGTGTCCATGATGACTCATGATATATGTGTTCTTACATGGTGCCCAGTCTATACAACTGTACTCAACAGCCCTACCTTGAGTGCTGATATATATACCTCTTTATTAGACCAGGATCTCAAAATTAAAGGAAAAGTTTCTGCTTCATTTTTGTTCAGGGCTTCAAAACTAGGCTGATGTGCACCATAACTATGATTGCTTCTATGTGAAACTTTGAAAAATTAGAACAATTAGGATCAAAGCCCAAATGTCTAGTTTCTCTTGAAAAATGAGCTCTGATAATACTTTGTTTCCTCAGTGCAACAACTAGCTAGGGCAGAGTAACTCTGACCCCATAGCAGAGTCATACCCTCGGAAGAACACCCTTCTCTCATTCTCCACTCCTCCTTACCAATCTCTGGAACGCTAAGGTGCAGGAGTCATTGTCACTCATAATAGTCCTTCCACTGCTGTCCTGTTTGTATTTTGATCTGCTTCTCATATTTATGCGTCCTGCCTGGACCCTGTAGGCAACTGACTTTGAAAACTTTTATCTAAAGCTGTGTGGTCCACACTAGTTACATGTGACTATTTAAATTTAAATAATTTATTTTTCAATATATTTTATTGATTTTTTTACAAAGAGGGAAGGAGAAGGATAACAAGTTAGAAACATCAATGAGAGAGAAATATTGATCTGCTGCCTCCTGCATACCCCCTTATTGGGGATGTGCCTGCAATCAAGGCACATGCCCTTGACCTGGGACCCTTCAGTCTCAGGCCAATGTCCTATCCACTGAGCCAAACTAGTTAGGGAAAAATTTAAATTAATTTAAAGAAAATAAAATTTCAATTTTAATTCCTCAGTTGCATCAGCCACAATTCAGTACTCAATAGTTACCTGTGGGTAGTGGTGACCTTATTGGACCTCACAGAATAAAACATCTCCATCATTGAAGAAAGTACTGTTGGAGCATGCTAATCTGAGAAAAAAAGAACTAAGACCAGCAGTCCCCCGAAGCTGTTGTCCCCCCACAGAACATAAGATTCAGATGATATTAGTAGGTGGTCTAAGGCCATATACCATTGGAAAACACTGTGTATATTAGTGTTTTATGGCTGCTGTCACAACTCACTACAAACTTAGTGGCTTAAAACAACTTTTGTTATTTTATAGTTTGCGTGGCCAGAAGTCCAAAGTGGATGTTTCTGGGTTAAAGTCAAGGTGTCAGTAGGCTGCTTCTTTTGGAGGATCTAAAGAGGAATTATTTTCTGGCCTTTTCCAGCTCTAGAAGCTACCCTTCTATCTTCAAAGCCAGCCATGCCCATTCAAGTCTGTCTCTGATTCTAAAAGTGACTCCTCTGCTTCCCTCTTCCATTTTTAAAGACATTGATATTACAAACTGAAACACTCAATCAAAAGCATTTTTTTTAATGTGAGCTACAATTTTGGAGTTAAAACTATTGGATGATCTCTGTAATATTAAAAGCATAATATGCTAATTAGACTGGAAAGCTAAACAACCTTCTGGATGTTCTTCCGGGTGACCTTTCGGAGGAAGACAGTGCTGCAAGGGCCCAGCCCTTTGCACAAATTTTGTGCATCAGGCCTCTAGTATTAACCTAAGAATAAACTACTTTGGGTGCCTTTGAATATTTCTGACTTTCCAAAGATTTGGGGAGCATGGGATAGTTGGTATCTGAGATATACAAACAAAGGAGAGATGAAAAAATTCTAATTCAGTAGATGTTTTAGATGCTTTTGGTACCAATGCCTAACACATTCACTGGGCCCCAGGTACTGTGTTAGCTAAGAGCTCAAAATGCCCCTTTCTCAAAAAAACTGGCCTTTGTTGATGGGAGCTAATGGCTGAAACATTCACCAACCCCAGATAGCCTATAGTCAATCATTAATTAATATGATGTTACAAAAGACTGGTTCCCTTGTCTCATGAAAGGAAAGCTTTGTGGTGTCACTGGCACTCTAGAAATACCCAACCCACCATCAGGGAATCAGACTAAGATTTTTCCTAAATTAACCTCATCCTTTCTTCTTTGCTGTCCCTGCCTCTCTCCCTCACAGGTTCTCTTAAGAGCATCTCTGCCATAAATCAAGTGCACCTGAATCCTTCCCTCAGTCTCTGCTCTTAAGAAACCCAATCGAAGATATCAGGGAGTAGCAAGACATCATGGAGGAGATAACCTTTCAGCTAAACCTTGTTATGTGCATGGGCATTTAATGTTCAATAGGTGGAAAAAAGATTTTTGCATTTCATGTGGACAGAATATCTTATTGGGTGCCTTCTTGAGGCTAATGTATAAAAGACTTAGAAGGTTGGGAAAAGTCATCATCCTTAGACATCAGAAGGACTTTAAAGGAACCATTAGGAAGCCAGGACAGTAGCCTCATTTAGAGCTAGACTTCAGCCATAACAGCCAGAACCCACTCACAACACTTCAATAATCGACACTAAGTCTTGGAAAATTATATAGATTATGAAATAAACACAGACTCAGTGTGGCTAAATATGTTTTTTGTATGGCACAGAAAGAGACTGCTGGCTCAGATTTCAGTGTAAAACATTCTAACCTGCAGCAAAACCACACTATTCATTACGGGAGCTTAACCAAATGGCGAGTCAAAAAGACAAAGCACAAAATGAAAGTAAAGGAAGAAGGAGAAGAACCTGCCAATGCAACAAGACTTGACAGGTGTTCAAAAATTTAGGTTAATTAATCGACCACCTGGTTGATGAATTAAGACAGTTTCCTTGTTTGGAACTACACAGGCTATCCAATTTGGGGAGGTGAGAGGGGGAGGTCAAGAAGGAGAAACAGGGGAGACATCATTGAAGTTGAGATAAAAAGTAATGAAACACATTAAAAAGAGGGATTGAAGACAGTAATAAATAAACAGGAAGTGCAGCAATTTAGAAAACCATCCCACAACAAAAGAAAATATGGATCTAAGAACTACATGCTATATAAAGCTGGCAAAAATGGCATGACCTTCAAGTCTTTTAAGAGAACTACTCGAAAATGATGATGAAAGCTGGAAGCTAATGGACTAAAGATATATTTACCACCTGCCACACCCTAAGCAAGTACTCAGAGAAACTCTACCTAAAGAAGCTAAAAATATTCACTTCCAAGGAAAGCTTATGACTTTAATAGCTCAAATACCCTGTAATGAGCTTGCTGAAACACCTTGATAATGGGTAGCAGAATACAGGGAGGAGCATTTAGCCCAGGAAACATGGGACACGGGAAATCTGACTTGCTTTGAACATCTTGCACTTCTTTAGTCTCTCTGGCTTAGCAAAATAGAAACAATTCAACCATTTCAGTGTTCCCAAAGGTAAGACAGTGTCAGAGAAAGTGCACCATCTTGAGACTGCGTCTTTGCTTTATTTCCATCACTAATTAGCTTTGGGACCTTGCAAAAATCAGAGCCTTTCTGGACCTCAGTTCTTTTATCTGTCAAATGAAAGGGGCTTCCATGAAAAACACACATGGTGTCAAAACAAGGCAGAGGAAAATCGTGTGGGCAAAAAATGAAAAAGCATCCCAAGTCAAATTTATAAAAAAAAATATTCCTTTATTAACTTTTGCTCGAGAATATGTTTGTATATTTTCAGAAAACAACTCCGAGACCATGTGGATTCTGGCAACAGAGAGGAAGCGACAGGACTACTCCAACCATGAAGACAGAAGAGAAGCAGTCCAGAGATGGAAGACGCTGACGACGCCTTGCCATAATAGCAGTCAGCAGCTGTGTATCACTGCAGGTTGCCCAGGACCAAACCAGAGAGAGTTGGACCTGCATAACCACCATTTGCCCACCATCCAGAACTGAAATATCATTGCTGACATGTACACGTAAAAAACTGTTTGACATTGAAATTGGGTCTCAAAAGAACAGGTGGCCCAGAAAGAAACTCATTACAGACTGACTCAAATGCCTTTCAGCATAATGATCATTGCTTGTCTCATTTTTGATTCTTATAAGTATATTTCCAGTAGGACATGATCTCACTCATCTAGGAGAAATGGTAAACAACATAGACTGATGAACAAGAACAGACCCAGAGATAAGGAGCCATGGGTCAGACTGTTGGACCTCAAAGGGAGGGTGGGAATAAAAAGGAGAGATTAACCAAAGAACTTATGTGCACACATATGAACCTAACCAGTGGTCAAGGACAACAGGAAGGTGAGGGCATGAATAAGGGGGGTGGGGGATTGGAATGGGGGGTTGAGGACAAATATGTGATACCTTAATCAATAAAGAAATTTAAAAAACAAATGAAAGGAGCTGCACAAGAAGTTAAATCCAACTCTAAAACGCTATTCTTCTATTATGAAGCCTGCAGCAATCATTCTTAGACACTATAACAGCTGTGGGCAAACTACGGCCCGCGGGCCAAATCGGGCCCATTCGGCTGTTCTATCCAGCCCGCGGAGCCAAAAGAGCAGAGGGTTCTCTTGCTCTCCCCTCCGCTCCTTCACCAGCAGCCCAAGATGAGAGTGCCAAGCATGGTCAGGTTGCTTTTGTTCTGGCCCTCCGGTCCAGTTTAAGAACCCATTGTGGCCCTTGAGTCAAAAAGTTTGCCCACCCCTGCACTATAATGACAAAGTAGGATGGTTCAGTGTATATCTCATAGCACTCCGCTCTAATGATGGCTGTGTCAACTGGCTTGACTTGAAAGTATTTCATAGAAACATGGTTTCTATTACTACTAAGAATTACTTATTTCCTTCTGGATCTGACTTGGCACTAGTCCTCCTAATGTGGGATCATTAGATTTTTTTTATTTTTTGCAAGTAATTATTTAACCTCTAAGATTATGTAATCTAGTGGAAAGAATATGGCATTATGGGAAAGAGGTCATGAAATCTAATTCCTGCCATATTGTTATTGTATTTCATGGACATTGGGAAAGTCATTTAACTCTAAATAAAAAGCAACCACAATTGATTTGTCTTTATAATAGTATCAGGGTCAAATGACATGTAAGACAATAAAGAGTGCTGTACGTTGGTAAACCTAAATCTCAGGTCACAGTTTGCCAACATATAATTCTATTTCTGTGGCTGAATTTAATTTCTATTCTGAGCTCCCGTTCTTCTAGATGTGGAAAATTAACTGAGTTGATTCAGATCCTTTCCCCCTTCTGCTGCATTTGTGCCTGTAGTCCTAGAAGAGCTACATAGAGCCAAGGCATTGGAGTGGTCTTCATTTGTCTCTTGTCCCTACTGATATCAGTCATGACTGACACCCACCAACCCCAACTAGTCTCTGGTGGTCAGTCCCTTCAGATCACTGCTGCATTCTCCCCTTAACTGCAAAACTGCTCCAGGAGTGGCAATACTTGCAAAGGAGAAAGAAAACAAAAGTAGCCAGAGAGGTAAAAGAACTAACATCAAGATCAGTGATAGGTCCTGGCCAAGTAGCTCAGTTGATTAGAGCATCATCCTGATATGCCAAGGTTGAGGGTTTGATTCCCTAGTTAGGGCACGTACAAGAATCAATGAATGAATACATCAATAAGTGGAACAAGTCAATGTTTCTTTCTCTCCCTTCCTCTCTTTCTCTCTATAGTCAAATTTTTTAAAAGATTAGTTGTAGCCGAAACCGGTTTGGCTCAGTGGATAGAGCGTCGGCCTGCAGACTGAAAGGTCCCCGGTTCGATTCCGGTCAAGGGCATGTACCTTGGTTGCAGGAACATCCCCAGTAGGGGGTGTGCAAGAGCAGCTGATCAATGATTCTCTCTCATCGATGTTTCTGGCTCTCTGTCCCTCTCCCTTCCTCTCTGTAAAAATCAATAAAATATTTTTTTTTTTAAAGATTGGTTGTAGCAGCTAAGGGAGAAGAAAATGCCAAAAACAATGGTGGCCTGAGGCATTAAGTAACTCAAAGAAGTCTATGAGTAAAGAAAGACCAACATGGAGCTACAGATAACTTTTCCAAGAACAATTTCTTTTAATTGGTAGATATACCACTCTAATTGCAGAGGTAGAGAAGAAATCCACTGACACATGGCAATTTAAAAAAAAATTTTTTTCTTAAAAAATATGATTGCAATTATCTTTACTTTGAGAAGGGGTGAGAGTCATACTCAAAGTTTTAACTTATAATGCCAACAATTTGAGTAAATGAAAGAAGATACTGGTCAGAGAGACCTGACCACAAGAATAATTCAAATCCAGTATTATCAAATTTTGTGGACTGAAACTTGATATTCCTAAGTTATTTCTAACTCTTCATTTGTTTCTTCATTGCTTTCCTCTGTATACATCACCCATCATCCTCTCCTGACGCATGTACACAGGATATAGATACTAATATCACTTTAACTAGTGGCCAGATGCACAAAACTCGTGCACATTAAAAGGGAATTAATTAGAAGAAATATTTTAATATTGCTCTTTGCCCTTTCTCTATAGTAAAAGTGTCAGAGATGAAAGAAAATTAGTAAAATGTATATAAAATCTCCCTCCTGTCAGAGTCTGGGGCGCACCATGGGACCTAGAGTCAAGTCCCTGCTCACCACCCACAGGCACTTCGAAAACACAGGAGACCCAGACCAGGCTGGCCCCAACCCCATCAAGCCCTTCCGGGTGGACAATGTAATGGACAAATTAGCATATTACCTCTTTATATGTATAGATGTATATACTTGGGAATCAATAAATGCAGAAGCTATCAAAATGCTAAAAAAAAAATCTTAAACTCCTTCATTTAGAGTTAACAACAACAAAAAGAAAATTTAAAAATTAAGATCATTGGCCGAAACTGGTTTGGCTCAATGGATAGAGCGTCGGCCTGTGGACTCAAGGGTTCCAGGTTCGATTCCGGTCAAGGGCATGTACATTGGTTGCAGGCACATCCCCGGTGGGGGGTGTGCAGGAGGCAGCTGGTCGATGTATCTCTCTCATTGATGTTTCTAGCTCTCTATCTCTCTCCCTTCCTCTCTGTGGAAAATCAATAAAATATATTTTTTTAAAAAATTAAGATCATTGAACCAATCAAAGAGTTCATTTTAGGCACCCAAACTA
Source organism: Vespertilio murinus (assembly GCA_963924515.1). NCBI lineage: Eukaryota > Metazoa > Chordata > Mammalia > Chiroptera > Vespertilionidae > Vespertilio > Vespertilio murinus. Next base: position 19,817,458 of record OZ004715.1, on the reverse strand, counting down.
GCTATCAGATTAGGCATGACTAGAATTAAGGAAAAGGTATGCCAAACACCTGTTCAAAATTTTCAGCAGCTGCTCCCCAAGGCCCTACCAACTTCAGGATGACAGAGTCACATTTATAGAAACACAGCACTTCCCTAATTCTTCCCTCACCTATCATGAAATGTCTTCCAGATCCCCTCACACCCTCTCCCCCAAGCATTCCCGCATGTCCCCTGGAGATGTCCCGCTGCTATTGCAGAGCAAGGCCTCTCAGCCACCACTTCCTCCTCCTCTGCTCTGGCCTCAGCTCTGGCTCCGTGTGGCCATCTCGGCAAGCCCCCAACCTCTGTGAAGCCTGGTGTGTGCAATTTCACCGACGCTGCCTCTGATGGCATCTTTTATCAATGTCGTCCGACGTCATGCTGTGCTCGTGTTGTGCTTTGCTGAAGCTGCCAAGTCTCCAATATGGCTGGCTCCCTCCCCTGCTGATCGCTCAGTGCCCTCAACCGAGCAGTGGCTTTCTACGTTCTCTGCTGCCGTGCACAAAACAGCCAGCCTCGCCTTTGCTACTTCCCACTGAGCAAGGATACCTGTTAGCAGTTCAGAATGCCACAACGTGCACAAGACAAATAAGAAATGAAGTACGGATTTATTTACTTGGGAATCTCAAAAATGCTGGGCCTTTGGATAAGCGTGTTGGAGAGCGTAGTTAGGAGGCCAAAGATGAGGAGTTGAGAATGGGAGATAGCAGGTGTACCTCCCATTCTCAACCTACATCTTTTTTTTTTAATTTAAATTTTTTTTATTGATTATGGTATCACATAATTGTCCTTATCCCCCTATTCCCATTCCAAACCCCCCACACACACACACATGCCCCCACCCCACCCCCGCTGTCCATGGCCACCGGCCAGGCCCATGTGCATGCACACAAGTCCTCTGGTTGATCTCTTTCCCCCACCCCCACCCTCCCCCACCCTCTCTCTGAGGCTCGAGAGTCTGATCGCTGCTTCTCTTTCTCTGGGTCTGTTTTTGTTCACCAGTCCATGCTGTTCATTATTTCCTCTAGATGTGTGAGGTCATGTGATCCAAGAAGTACCCTTGTAAGAACCTAAACTGCGACAAGTCTTAATGGTTATGCTGAGAGGCAAATGAGTCAGTCTGTAGTGAGTTCCTTTCTGGGCCAAGAGTTCTTCTGAGTCCCAATTTCAATGTCAAATAGTTCCTTATGTGTACATGTCAGCCAGGATATTTCAGATCTGGTTGGTGGACAAATGGTGGTAATGCAGGTCTGACCGTCTCTGGTTTGGTCCTGGGCATCCTTCAACCTACATCTTAAGAGCCTGTAAGCTCAGGCATGCATGGAGAGACACAGCGGGGGCTGCAAACCTGACTCACATAAACAGTTCCCCCTTATCCACCCACTTACACAGAGAGAAGAGAGAGCTTGGAGAATGATGAAGGAAAGCCATTCATGATCATGACCGCTGTATGGAAGCCTTGCCCCAAAGATGTAATAAGAAATAAACTAAGAAAGCTTATATGGATAACACATCAAAACCATCATTCTAGGTAAACTGACCTGTCCATTTCCCTCCCACCTAGCATTCCTCCAGCCCGGAGGCTCTTCACTTTGCATGGGCTGAGACAAACCTTCTTGTATGTTTCCATGAGAAGCAAGAGGCTGCCTCAAAAACCAAGATTGTGGCCTCGCTGTGCACCACCAGATATCCTTAATGCCATGCGCATCCTTTCCATGGCTTGCTCACTGAAACCATAGTAAAGCAAAGCAATCCTAACTTGGGACTAATTAAAGAAATCATCCCTGCTAATCTTAAATCTAGACCTACCTTTGGTGCCTGGTCTAGCTCACATGACCTTCTTCAGATTATGGGCGGTAGGCATGGAGACAGAAACTCCAGGAAGCAGCAGAATGGAGAAGGTATGTCACATGTAGACCCCTGCTCACTAGTAAATACATCCCAGTGAGAAGAGTTCTACTCATTAAGATTAGCTCCTCCACCTTCCTTAGCAAGAGTAAGAGAAACCAGAAGCGTTTGCACTCCCTAAGGGGCCATAAGGAACAAAAGCCATTCAACCCACAAGCCCTTATGTACTACACGGAGGAAAGAGCACAAATGTTTCTCCCTAAAGATGTGAGGAGAGTGAATTCACAAGACCCTGAATTTTGGAAAAACTTAAAATATCAGTTTTGTTGGAAGCCCCCTTACTCAAGCTAATCCAAGCAGGCTATAACTGAGAGTGACCTGAAACACGGCGTTTGAAATCCTTTTCCCTGACAATGCTTGGGGGTTGTTATGGCACCAATATACACCCAGTGTCTTTTTAGGAAGAGTCTTTCCCAAGAGGTCTCCTATCATTCATACAAACAGGTTTCTGGTAGCCCACCCCTCCAGCTTCTAGACAGGCCTCATTACACCTTCCTCTAAGCCAGTGGTTTGCGGCTCTATCGACTAATGAGTTTGCCGACCACTGCCTTAGGGAAAAAGACGTTAAAAAAAACAAAACACTTCAATAATGTACTAATGTCTTTAACCTGAAGTCAAAACTTCTGAGTAAGGGTAATGCCTTACACAGTGGTTGGCAAACTCATTAGTCAACAGATCTGCAAACCATGGCTTGCAAACTGCAAGTGGCTCTCGAGCCGCAGTTTGCCGACCACTGCTCTAAGGTAAGCACAAAGTTTACTCTGTTGCAAAATCAAGATTCATTACAAACTAATTACTACTGACCTTCGTAGTCACCTATATTTACCTTTTTGACCAGCTTACTACACGATCTACATTGTCCTGGGCATATATGTATGACCTATATATCTGCCAAAAAAAGATGTCTGCCGTAAAACAACCAAAGTTCTAGGGCCAAAAACGTCATGAAACTATAAACCTGCAGAGTATATGCAATCCCTTGTCCTCTGTCACTAGGAAATTAACTCTGGCTACTTTCAGAGGTCACATAACTGTCAGCTAGAGAAATGCCTTTTGAAGACCTACACCTAAGTCTATCTGAACTGCTCCCTTAAAATTTTAGTTGTTTCACTTTTTATGATGAATTAGTAAAACTTAGTGAACACTTGGCTGTATTGCCTTTAGACTGAAATATTTGCAATTGCCTTCAACATGTCTGTAGTTATTGTACTTTTATATTTCTAAGATTACAAGGTCTTAATTGTACTTCCTAAAGTAAGATCAAAAACAGCAATCATTTTCATTAGGATTCTTTGCAAAGGAGTAAAAATATCCTAGAATTAAAGACATTTACCTGACTAGCTCAAGATGAAGTAGATATACTTTTGAAATACAGTGGGAATCAAACTAAAGAAACATGTAGAGGAAACCAACCCTTGCAAAGAAATACTACCATTGGTTTAAATAGAAATTGAGACTAATTACATAAAATGATCTTGGGTCAGATGGTCTTAGGGTAAATTGCATCATTAACCCCAATTCTTCATACCCACATCCCTATATCTAGCCCTTTTACTATTTGACTTTGCAGTTCACAGGGATGCTGAAGTGGGGGAAAGACATTACTTGCTTTGGCCAATAGAAAAATAGAATGCAAATAATATTGTGCTAGTTCCAGCTGAGGCCTTAGAAGGTCTTGAGTTTATGGGGTTTTTTTTTTTTTTCATTATTTTGTTTCTGTCATCTCTATGAGAAGTTCCTGCCTGGGCTTGCCTACTAGTCCCAAGCAAGGAAAAATACCATGTGGAACAAGTCACTCAGCCCAGCTGCTCTGATCAGATAGTCAGCCTGTATCAACTGTCCTCTTCATCCAATCCACAGACGCTAAGTGAGTCTAGCCAAGATCAATGAAGCTGGCCAGCCAACCCCAATCTAGATCAGCTGACCCACAGATTCATGAAAAAAATAATAATAATGTTTATTGCCCTAGCTGGTTTGGCTCAGTGGATAGAGTGTTGGCCTGCAGACTGAAGGGTCCCAGTTTCTATTCCAGTCAAAGGCACATGCCCAGGTTGCAGGCAGCAGATCAATGATACTTGCTCCTCATTGATGTTTCTATCTCTTGCTTCCTCTCCTTCCCTCTCTGAAATCAATAAAAATAGAGTTTAAAAAATAATAATGCTTCTTGTTAGAGGCCATTGAGATTTTGTGCTTATTATTTAACAACGGTTAACCAATATCATCTAATAAAATTGTAAACTTCAAAAATATTCCACTTAGAAATATGTTCCTTTTAAAAAGCTAAATTCTAACTCCTCTGGAAGTTGATAAATAGAAAAAAACATTGGACTTTCAAACCAAGGCACGATGGAGTGATTAGATGCATTTTTTACTATATAATTTAAAGGCAGGTGAGACGTGAGGACGCACACATAAAAAATTTGTGTAAGTGATTAGACACAGATGAGACATAAATAGAAATCTAGATATGACAATCCATTGATTATATGTGGGAACAATTACCCCCCCCCCCCACAACAAAATTGACAGGTTTGTGACATACCAATAGCCTGGTCCTATAGTACAGATTTTCAAAGGAAGACTGCTGTAGGCTAAATCCAGAAGGGCATAATAAATGCCAGAAGTTCATCAGAAAGCTGATGGGCCTTTTCAGCAGGGCTGAAGATCTGCATTTTATTGCCTGCTGCCATGCAGCTGAGGTCAGTGAAAGGTTATCTTCCCCTGCCCAAACTGGTGGGCGGAGTTTAACACATGACCAGTGTAAAGTTCTCCCCCCCTCCCAAACTGGTGGGTGGAGCTAACACATGACTGGCACTTGCCACAGAGACATCTCCAAGACATTGAACCACCAATCAGCATGGGCCAAAGTGCCCTTGGGGCCCATCCCTTCCTGTTCCACCCTGGGCCCAACCCCCTCCCTTTCTGTCCTTTAAGAGGGACCCCAGGCAAGGCACGTGCTGTTTGCTGTTGACTGTGGCTGTGGCTGCTGCTGCATCAGCCCCGTGATGGGTCTCGACCATTACCGGGGAATAAACTTTACTTTAAAATTCCCCATTGTTCTGTTTCCTGTTTCCTTTCAAACCTAACAGTCAGCCGAAACCGGTTTGGCTCAGTGGTAGAGCGTCGGACTGCGGACTGAAAGGTCCCGGGTTCGATTCCGGTCAAGGGCATGTACATTGGTTGCGGGCGCATCCCCGGTAGGAGGTGTGCAAGAGGCGGCTGGTCGATGTTGCTCTCTCATCGACGTTTCTAGCTCTCTGTCTCTCTCCCTTCCTCTCTGTAAAATATCAATAAAATATATTTAAAAAAAAAAAAAAAACCTAACAGTCAGTTCCTCCAACCTGATAATCCTTTAGGATCTACCAAACCTTAACTTTGATATGTATATCTGCTTTGCTAAAGGGGAAAATGTGTGCAGAAAAAGCTCCGGGTCCGGACATTCAGAGAGCCCACTTCACTAGAAAGTGGAGCCTCCCCCAGCTCCCCCATGCCTCCCACACTTATATTTCATGTCTAGTCTCTTTATTCAATTTACGTGCAGCCCTTCTCCAGATTCCTGAACCCTTCAGCTGCAGAAAGACCCCAGGAGAAGATTGTTTACCTCACCAACATTCCACAGCATTCCATCTCTACATTATATAATTCGAGTGAATGTTCTAAAGGACATAGATATAGTGATAGGAACTGGACAGCTACTTTTAGCAATTTATATAAGTACCACCTTAATGCATGTGATCACTATTTTAAAAAAGATTTAATAAGAGAAAAAGAAGTCAATATCTGTATTCCACTTTTTCCTAACTATTTCTATAAACCTGTCATTAGCATTAATCAGTAAGAACTTCCTAGGTTAGTAAAATCTCTTGAAAGGGCAGAGCTTCATTAACGCTAATTTCTCTCTTCTCGTGTTCTTATCCAAATTGAAATGGCATCAGTCCACAGGTCTCATGCTAACAAATGATGTAAATGTGTTGATTTAAGTTAAATCAAATTATTAGACCTTCATTTATCAACAAGGTGACTTCAATTAATTACTGAGTGTCAAAAACTATTGAAAAGATGTTATTTCCTTGCTTTGTTTTAAATTATTGTAGATTCAGTGCTGTGTAATATATATATATATATATATATATATATATATATATATATATATATATATATATTATTTTTTACTGAGAGGAGGAGAGGGATAGAGAATTAGAAACATCAATGAGAGAAAAACATCCATCAGCTGCCTCCTGCATGCTCCCTACTGGGAATGTGCCCACAACCAAGGTACACCCCCTTGACCAGAATCAAACCTGGAATCCTTCAGGTTTGATTCTATCCACTGAGCCAAACCGGTGAGGGCTGTGTAGCTTACTAAGAAATTAAATATTTATCAATATAAAATACATTTAGAAGAAAAGATGAGAAAACTATTTTTGCATGCCAAGTAGCTGAAAATTTTATATTAAATTCATTAAAAGTAATCTGAAACATTCTAAACTCTGCATAATGTGACCATTCACTGAATCCTGTTTAAGAGTTGGAATTATATATTGTTGCCTCATTCATTAGACATGATAGGAAGGTATATGTAAAATTTAGTATAAACGAACCTTCAAAAAACCTCTTTGCCCTTAAAAATATGTCTTCGAATCATTCATTCAAAAGTTCTTATTGAGCACTGTATTAGCTCAGGCATCTCAGCAGGAAACAGACAGCATACTCAAATTAGGATGGCCCAGCCGCAGTGGCTGTGGTTGAGCGTCAATCTGTGAACCAGGAGATCACAGTTTAATTCCCAGTGAGAGCACATGCCCAGTCTGCAGACTTGATACCCAGTGGGAGGTGTGCAGGAGGCAGCAAATCTGTGATTCTCTCTCATCATGGATGTTTCTAGCTCTGTCTCCTTCTCCCTTCCTCTTCAATAAGAAAAATATACTTTTTAAAAAATTAGAATGTTTTCAGTAGGGACTCATTACAAAAATGTAGGCAGGCTGAAGGGAAGCCACAAAGAGTGGGACAGTAACACTGGACTCAAAGCAACGGATCTGCAGGTTTCCGAAATCCGCAGGTACAAAGGGATTAGGTACAGTTACCAGACGTCAAAAGAAGAGCCCAGTGACAGAGATCTACACGAAGAGCAGCAATGACTTTAGAGAACGCTGGGGGTGGGAGGCAGCGATGAAAATTCTCTTCCTCCCTCCCACTGGCGGTGGTGAACAAAAGGGACAAAAATTGCCGCCATCATGAATGTGACATTCTAGTCTAGTGAAGCAAACTCAGTGCTATGGAGAAAAATAAAACTAGGCAGAGTCGCAGAGACAGCTAGTAGCAGAGGGAGGGATTCAATTTAAGTGGATGGTCAAGGAAGACCAGGTGGAAACAAAGGCAGGAAGGGGTTGCAGGGGTTCCGCATGCAGGTATTTAGGGAAGAACATGCCAGGCAGAGAAGACAGCACAAAGGGGGAGGCGGGGTGCTTGGCCTGTGTGAGGAGGGGTGGCCAGAAGGCCAGTGTGAAAAGAACAGAATGAAGCGAGGGGGAAAGGAACTGCAGAAAAGTGAAAGTGTAAAGGGGAGCCCTAGCTGGTTTGGCTCAGTGGATAGAGCACCAGCCTGCGGACTGAAAGGTCCCAGGTTCAATTCCAGTCAAGGGCACATGCCCAGGCTGCAGGCTTGACTCCCAGTGGTGGGCGTGCAAGAGGCAGTGGATCAGTGATTCTCTCATCATTGATGGTTCTATCTCTCCCCACTCTCTCTTCCTCTCTGAAATCAATAAAAATATATCTTATAAAAATAAATAAAAAGCTCATATATTACAATATGTTAATAAGAACTTGCAGTGTCTCTTCAGTCTCTTTTCATCTCTTTTTCACTTTCTCACTCACCCTTCAGTTTATTTATTATAGAAACCAGACTGCTCATCTTGTAGGGTTCCTCCCTATCTGCATCTTACTGGTCACCACCTCGTGTTGTCTTCTGCAATTTATGTTAATTTCTATATTTCCTATAGATCTAGAGGCCTTGCCAGATTCAGGCTTGATTGGGGAAAGGGAGTTCTCTTTTTTTAATATTCAAGGAAAAATATTTGGGCTTCATATACCATATACCAGAGAATCATTTTTGCTTATTCTTTATTATTTATTTATTATCTAAAGTTTTACATATGTCTCCTTTTTACCCAATTGATGCTCTCCCTCCCACCCCAGCCATTCCCACCACGGGCAAGCCCAACCATCCCAGTGTCAGTGTCCATTGGATATGTTAATATATTTTGCTTATTTTTAATGTCTGCCCCACCTACCTATTTTCCAAGAAACTGTGGAAAGGACAGACAAACCCTGACTGGCACAACCTTACCTATTGCTACTTGGAAAGACTGACCACCTGTCCTAAACTCTGGGTCATCTCTCTTTTTTAATATATTTTATTGATTTTTTACAGAGAGGAAGGGAGAGAGGGATAGAGAGCAAGAAACATCGATGAGAGAGAAACATCAACCAGCTGCCTCCTGCACACCCCCCACTGGGGATGTGCCCTCAACCAAGGTACATGCTCTTGACTGGAATCAAACCTGGGACCTTTCAATCCACAGGCCGACGCTCTATCCACTGAGGCAAACCAGTTTCGGCTCTGAGCCATCTCCAACTTCAGTTTAACAGCTGGACGCATTTATGCCAATCTGAAAATCTCAAAAGTCTTAGCATGGAAACTGGATCTCCATTACAGACACCCTCTTCCCGCTGCGTATTTTGTTCTACCAAAGGTCTTCAGTATAGAGCCTCTTAATCTTAAAGTTTAGAGAAGTTTTAGAGAAGTTCTCATAAAAGGACTGGTCTCGGCCTTGAAACTGGCTCCTAAGAGGCTCCATGAGCCTAACACTGTGACCTCTTCCAGCCTTTAATCTATTACACAGGGGAAACACCAACCTTATAATAGCACATATAAGAGGAAACATTACATCCTTCTCAAAACAGAGAAAATTTTCTAGTAAATTATTTGATGTCTCCATCTATATAGTTAAATAGTGGGTAACTCTATTTGATAAGCCCTGCCTCCCACATACAGGAGGTAATATAAGTATAATCTTATAGGAACACAAAATTTCATGGAAGAAGTCACCGTAAGTCTAGAAAATGTCTCACTAGGGTTACAGGAGATAATCCTTAAAGGAACACTGTGAGTTAGCCTCATCACTCTCATCCTACAGGTGAGAGAACTAAGGCTCAGTAAGTGGCCATGGGTCATAAAAATCTCTTTCCGTTACAAGGTATGGTATTTAATCAATATTCAAGTTAGCAGCGTCATGCTATGGCATCAAAAAAAAACCCTAGTTCTAAAATCTGAATAGGTCTGGCAGAAACCGGTTTGGCTCAGTGGATAGAGCATCGGCCTGAGGACTGGAAGGTCCCAGGTTCAATTCTGGTCAAGGGCATGTACCTTGGTTGTGGGCACATCTCCAGTGGGGAGTGTGCAGAAGGCAGCTGATCAGTGTTTCTCTCTCATCGATGTTTCTAACTCTCTATCCCTCTCTCTTCCTCTCTGTAAAAAATAAATAAAATATACATTTTTTTAAAAATCTGCATACGTCTGGTAATAGGCAATATTCAGTTTAAAACTGGTATAGCATCCTTTTAGAAGGAAAGAAAAAGAGAAAAAGGAAAATTCTGCATCCTTCTCTACCCCAGAGATTTGCATCCTTGGGCCTAATCTTCTGTTACTGATGGAGATGCAAAGTGCTGGTGTGAGGTAAATGTATTGGGGATTTTTTGGATCCCGAACCATAAACTTGTTCCTTGCTAAGATATTTATCTACCCTGCAAATGGACAAGAACTCTAGGTTCTTGAGGTCACCTGGCCTCTAAATATCTGCTTCTGGTGCAGGTAAAATTTCAGTTTATGAATAATTTCTGCATGATCACCATAATGTTACCTTCCTCTAACAATGTAGTGAGCCAAACTTGAAACTTGGTCTCCTCTGTTAATTTCTATAAAGGCAAACTCCTCACAAAAAGCATTTGTGCGCAGAGCTGACTTTATTGAAGGTTTGGGGCGGGAGGGGAAAAGGAGACATTTAACCATCACACTAATGCCCCACATAAATGTTGAAACTGATTAGGAGACAAATCTTTCTAAAGTTCTTTTGCTGCCGAGACCGGTTTGGCTCAGTGGATAGAGCGTCAACCTTCGGACTGAAAGGTCCTGGGTTTGATTCTGGTCAAAGGCATGTACCTTGGTTGCAGGCACATCCCCAGTGGGGAGTATGCAAGAGGCAGCTGATTGATGATTCTCTCTCCTCGATGTTTCTAACTCTCTATCCCTCTCTCTTCCTCTCTATAAAAATCAATAATATACATTTTTAAAAATAAAAAATAAAGTTCTTTTGCTGACTCTGACACAATATATTGTTCACCATCTACAGTCTAACATAGACTGTCACCATTTTCTTACTACTTCTCTTCTAGTTCTTTCCCTACTTACTCCCTCTTGAAAAGTCCCTAAAATTTAACAATTTTTTCACTATGTTTTAGTGTATTCAGTCCTCTCTGCCATTATTTCTAAAATTTGTGCCAACCCTACCTTATGTTGAGTCCCAAACTGATTATGTGTTAAACACAGCAAATGGCCTACCTGTTCTCATGACAACACAGAAGACCAGCAGAAACCTGGTAAGGTTTCCTTTACCAGGATTTTCTCTCCTAAAAAAATATCAAATTTTAAACGGTGACTTCACCTTGTTGCACAATATATAAGAAAGTCACTGGAAAGTGAACCAAATCAAATAAAACCAGGTACAGAGTACACTGTAATGAAGAAATGGTTCTTCAAAGGTTAGAATGGTAACCACAGAGAATATTCAATGGTCTCCTTCTCTGAGACTGCCATGAAGAAATTTTTATGCCCTTCCCCAATCTGACCCGCCATTTGAGATGTGGGCGTTTTATTGGTCTTCAATACAGAAATATGCTTTCAAGTTCTACTTATACCAGCACAGCGACCTATGACCCTGAACAAGCAACAGCTTAGAATCTTATGTAAAAGTAGAAATTAGTTTCAGCTATGTTACTGGGCTGGTCTGGGGATGATTCATGTTGTGTTATTTTTTACCAGATTATTTGCATGGACAGAGTTCCTATTTCTCTGACCTACATTAGCCAACCAGACCGGCTACTTCTCTTTGTTAATCTTCGTTTCCTATATATGCAAATATCTTCAGTCAAGGTTGACAGCCTAGGGCGGGTCATTCCATTTTAGTAAGATGACATCACATATTTTTAAAGGGATTGACTGGGCTACAATCCAAGGTTATTATTTCACTCTCCATGGTCTATATATTATTCCCCTACTTCTAAGTCATTGGAGAAGCACCTCACTGTTAGGACTCCCCTTACCTCTCACACAGTAAAAGAAATAGGTTCAAAGAAAGACATGTCAGCTTGCCTATTATACCACCATCCACTTCCTCTCCAAGGTGGAAATTCGCCTACACTTGTCTTGAAAAAAAAAACTGAAAAGCAGCCTAAGAATAGTCTTCCCCCCAGTATCAGAAAGTCCCTGAGTAATCCCAAGGTGTACATCATAAAGACCTCTAGACGCTGGTCTCCCGAGGTTAAAAATACAGTTTTAAGAAGTAGAGATAAAGGAACTAAGCTAAGGTTTTTTCATTCTCCTAACTTTGCTCAAGATATTTCAAAATGGCAAAACTTTTAATGAGCACTGTAGAGGTAGGAACAGATTGACCAATGTACATTTCTGGGCGCTTTCTATATGCCAGTTCTTGTAGTAGGTGAGCAAGATTAAGTTAGGCCACGGTCAGAGCTCAAGAAATTTGCATCCAGGGTAGGAGACAGAAGAAATAAACCAACAAGTATGATAGAAGATGAAAAGCACTTTTGAAAAGCAAGAATTGTGACTACGCCTTCTGCTCATCCTAACCCCTTGGGAGGGGCTCGACTGTCCTCAGGAGCAGCAGGGTATAAAAATACAATCAAGGCGGTGGTCTCCGTTCTTTTCCTGTCCTTGGGCTTTCTCTGATCTAGCCTAACACAGGCCCTGTAAATGCTCACAATGCTTCTCCCCTCGACTGGGGATGTAGCTACAGCACAGGTCCACGGCTTTGGCTGAACATTGGTATCGCCCAGGGAGCTTTGAAAACTCTCAAAGCCCAGTTCCAAATAAAATCAGAATTTCTGGAAGTGGAACCCCGCAGTAGCTATTTTAAAAATCTCCAGGTGACTCCAAGGTGCAACCACAACTGAAAAACTCCTGAGCTTGTACATCACTCTCATCCAAGTTTTCTAACAGAAGTTCTTCATCTTTGGTATATACATAGGCATCATCTAGAGACGTGTTAGTCCCAAAAACCACATGCCTCGTCCCAACTCCTGATTCAGTAGGAGTGGGAAGGATCCCCACTGTGTGTTGGGTTTTTTTAAATTCACCAAAGCAAGCATGTCAAACTCACAGCCCGCGGGCTGCATACCTCATTTATTTGGCCCGTGTCAGCCTTTGAGTTTGACATGTTTGCACCAGAGGATTCTACTAGATGCCAACATTTGAGAACCACGTGTTTGGAAGGAAAAGTGAGTTTTGACCAATACTCAAGGTCACCTAAAGGCAATGGGTAGAGATGAGAAAATAACTCTATCTTTTATCCTGAGCCATGATACTGTCACTGCCAAGGGGAGTCTATGCAGGAATGAAGAGCAAAGATACCAATGATTAAAAACACCTTTTCATTCAGAGAAATGACATGCTTACCTCTCTGGACATGTGGCTTGTCTCCTGGGAAACACACCAAGAGATGGAGCCATCTATTGGGCTTCGTATATAAGCCTAAGAGTTGATCATCCGCTTGACTTATCTACTTCTGCTCCTGGGCAGCAGTAACAATGATCCCAAGTCCTTCAATGAGGCTTCCAGGCTGTCTTATTCCCTCTGAGGCTATATTACAAATCGCCTGCTCCTGCATTACTGACTGTGACTATTGTTCCTTCCTTAATTAATTCCCTTGAGAAAAAGGATCTTTCCAATCAAACAAATCTGGAATGCTCTGCAGAGGTAAGCAGATTAAAGAGAAGAAAAATAGGGTCAGCCAATTATTTGTTAAGATAGTGGGAAGCAGGGACTGTCATGTACCTCTTTTTTTAAAAAAAAAGAACACAAATCAAGGACGCCAACAAAAAAACAAAAATCCTAAAAGTCATCTGCATTGTCTTCTCCGCATGCAAAAGATGTTTACAATTTTTTTTCCAAAAACTTTGAAGACAGAATCAATGAGCTTCATTGCAGCACAGACAAGAGTTTTTTAGATTGTCAAAAAAAAGAGTCAGCATTCATTAGTATTAAATTGAGCATTTTCTCTTATCAAAGTCAGTATGCATTCTCTTGTCATTATAATACCGCACTTATTATCTTGTCTACTTCACTGTTATTGATAAATGGAAGTGCATGCAGAGCTAAAAAATAGGTTTTTTAAATAAATCGATTCTCAATTTATCAAGAGAAAATGAGTTGAGGTGTGTTGCACTGCTCTTGTTATTATTTATAATAATAATTAATAAAATTTACCTTTTATAGCTATTTATTCAGTACCTCTAATCAAGCTGCTTTTTGAGTTCTTAGATAGTCTTATGCTCAGAGGTTTTAGCCTGTCCCATATTGGAACACTAATGATTCTGTGATGCCTGTTACTTGCAGACATTGTCTCAGAAGAAGGCGCTGTGACTTGCTGACGGCTCTCACAAGCACTTAAAGTCTACTTCACATCACTTCTATTCCGAAGGCCAGTAATTCACACTTCCACCATACATACAGTGCAGTGTTCGGCAGAATGCTTAGTAGTCCTCAGTGTGCTCAGAACATGACATGCGGGTACTTCTGTACTGTGTCAACTTAGTGACGCTCAAATAATGCTTCCCAGAATTCTGTCTCTGAATGACTCTAGATTAGCATTGGCCACAAAAGAAATCCGCACAAAGGTCTGGTAGAAATGAAGCAGGAGTCGTTGCACTCTGAAGGTCAGTGTAGGACAGCGGCGCAGTGGCAGCTCACACACATTGTCATTGACCTCTGACCCACCAAGTTGGTCCCCGGAAGGCACCCAGATCTACACACAGCTCCGCCAGCTCCCAGGAGCGCTTCTCCTTCAGCTTCTACAGGTCTGGGCCAAATGCATGTGCAACTCCGTAGCGAAGGGCACCAGGTTTTTCTGCAGGTCACCCTCGTTGTCAAGTCTGGAGGTGGTGAGAACAGGCCTGGGGTCTATCTAATTCATCTTCATAGCTTCTCATTTGTCCTTATTGTCTTCCTTCCTGTGCATCTGGCTGAACTACAGACTTCCAACCAAATACCAGGTGCAGAGACAACAGCCTGCGCAGCCTGTCCCACCAGCTCTCACAATTATGGAAGTTCTAACCCAGTAATACATCTCTCATTCTATGTCAAAACATGACTGATACACGGTAGTTTTGTGACAAGGCGTTAAAATTACACTACAGAATCCATTGTAACTAAGTGTACCAAAGATCAACCTTCAGAGAATAAATGAGATGTCTGACACACAGGACAGATGACAACAAAAGTGATTATGTCATTCCTCCACTTATAATCCTTTATAGCTCTCCCATTGCCCTCAAGATAAACCCTCAACTTGTTTATATAGCACACAAGGACTTTCATGGTCACAAACTTCACTACCCTTGAATTCCTTCAATTTCTCAATTCTTTCTCTTCTTCTCTCTTTATCTACACTTCCCTCTCCCTTCCCCTCCTCCCAGCTCTCTCCCTGTACTCTCCTGCTTCCTCCTTCTCAATCTTCTCATAAGCTCTTCCATCTATAGCATCCTGCTCTCCCCCCCCCCCACACACACACACACTCACATACCCCTCTTTCATTTTACTAATCTCAGCTTATACCTCACTTCTTTTAGGAGATCTAGCCTGGCTCCAAAAATTTTGTTTGGAAGTAGTTTCCTACACATTCCTTCTTTTCTCACCTCCTGGCTTTTCACTCTCTCCCCTTGCCGCCACCTCTCATTTGTCCCCCTAACTCCCAGTGATCTCTCAAAGCTTAGATGCTACTGCTTCCTAAAACTTTCCCTAAACCACATTAAGTTTCCTTCCCATGAGCACTTACTCGTAGCATAGTCTTTACCACACAATATTGACATTGGATCTTTATTTGGCTGTTGTCCCCTAGTAGACCATGAACTCTCGGGCTGCCCTTTATGGTAGATGCTGTGATGTGCTGCCCACATCTCCCTTCAAGAATAAGACTTGCCGAAACCGGTTTGGCTCAGTGGATAGAGCGTCAGCTTTCGGACTGAAAGGTCTCAGGTTCAATTCCAGTCAAGGGCATGTAACTTGGTTGCGAGCACATCCCCAGTGGGGGGTATGCAGGAGGCAGTTGGTCGATGTTTCTCTCTCATTGATGTTTCTAGCTCTCTATCCCTCTCCCTTCCTGTCTGTAAAAAAATCAATAAAATATATTTTTTAAAGAATGAAAGACTTGCCAAAACCAGTTTGGCTCAGAAGTTAGAGCATCAGCCTGCGGACTGAAGGGTCCCGGGTTCAATTCCGGTCAAGGGCATGTACCTTGGTTGCGGGCACATCCCCAGTAGGGGGTGTGCAACAGGCAGCTGATCGATGATTCTCTCTCATCGATGTTTCTAGCTCTCTATCCCTCTCTCTTCCTCTCTATAAAAAATCAATAAAATATATATTTTTAAAAGAATAAAAGACTTAGTACTACAGTTTCTGGAGAGCTGCTGGCAGAGTACTCTGCCATCCGCTACTTTAAAGCTAAAAACTGAAGAGAGCTATCTTGCCCAAAGTTGCACCCCCTTCCAAGGGTGACCAACATCGATGCAGATGGACAAAGGCTCTGCCTTCTTGCCCCAGTGGAGGGCAGCTCTGTAGGGTCCTTCTTCGGCACTCTCCCCAGGGTAGGCCAGGCCTCTATTAAGACTACCTCACAGGTCAACCTCTCCGTCTACCCAATCCAGTTTTTTCCTCCCCTTCCACAGGTATTTCTTCTAAGAACCCTCCCAAATATACCTCCTGCATTCTGATATCTGTCTCAGAGTCTGCATGCCAGGGTACCCAATCTGCAGCACCCTGTCGCCACCACCCTTAGCACAGGGCCTACAAGGGGGCACTGTTCAGCGAACATTGGTTGATTAAATATAAGACACAGATGGTGAAAAAGAGGAATAGAAAATGGAGGAACCACCATTCAGTTTTCTGAACTACTTTATGTGATCTCCGAAAGTCTGAAAACTTGTAATTCCAGAGTTACACAGACCATTTACCCACTATAAACCTTCTGGATGTTGCTATATCCCCATCTGGTAGATCCTATGGGGTGAGTTAGTTATATAAGGGACACAGCCTGGTTGAAGAAACCAAATTCTGACCTGGTGTCTTGTGTCTCTAAGGAATGACTGGAAAATTAACCAAAAATTCTATAAAAATTTATTCTTAAATGGCAACTGGTGAACACATTCTAGGAATAAAGATGTTGGTGAAGGAAGAACCAAAAAGTATTTTTTTATGGCCAGGAAGCAATAAGAAACTCTAGCTGTCTGGAATTCCCAGTAGAAAGTGATGGAGGATGAGGTGGGGGCATAGGCAGGACTGAGTTATAGATGGAGAAGTTATTTTTTTAATTAGCATTAAAATATCTTAAACATTCCTTTGAGTCCATAATGACATTTACTTACAAATCACATTAGTTACCTTTTAATTTTGATTCCATTTTCCCAAGACTAATTTTCCATTAAAATCATTAAATTCGTGTTTCCTATATCACTTCCTCTAAATCTAATCTGCTCCCAAAGATTGAATTATCACATTAGGCTAAGATACTCTTACTTAATTGTCATGTAATGAAAGAAATTATGTCTATTAATAAACAAAAGATATGGAGTATGATAGATGGGTGAAGGCAAAGTTCTTTTGTGATCCAAGAAATCAAAATCAAAATGAATTAGTCTGATTTCAAATATTATTTCTGTTGGAAGCAAATGTTTGAAAAATAATTCTACATCCTTCTAAAACTGTAATGTACAGAGGCTTACATTAAAAATTTCCAGCATCTTGTCCATGTGATTGGATCCAATAAGATAACGGGCATTCATTTGATCTCCACCATAGCAGTAACTACAGTCTAACATTATTTTGTGCTTTGGTTGTTTATATATCAACTAGAGGCCCGGTGCACAAAATCATGCACTCGGGAGCGAGGGTCCCCTCAGCTCAGCCTGCACCCTCTCAGCGTCCAGGAGCCCTTGGGGGATGTCCCACTGACAGGAGGGTACCGGGCCTAAGCTGGCAACCAGACATCCTTAGCTCTGCTGCAGAGGCAGGAGAGGCTCCCGCCACCACCTCTGCACTCACCAGCCATGAGCCCGGTTTCTGGCTGAGCAGCACTCCCCCTTGTGGGAACACACTGACCTCCAGGGGTAGCTCCTGCATTGAGCATCTGCCCCCTGGTGGTCAGTGCACTTCATAGAGACCAGTCATTCTGCCATTCGATTTGTATGTTAGCCTTTTATTATATAGGATCTAGCTCCCTACCTGCATAGAATATTAACTCTAAGAAGGCAGAAATGAAGTTTGTTGTTGTTGTTTTCCCATTTTATTTGTATCACCTACTACAGCACCTTTCTCACAACTAATAATAATTACATAATTGGAGGCTAAAAATAATGACTGATGAATAATTGTGAAGAAAAAGTCCTTTGGAGGACTCAATGACTGAGCATCGGCTCATGAACCAGGTCATGGCTTGATTCCAGTTAGGGCACATACCCAGATTTTGGTCTCCAGTAGGGGGCGTGCAGGAGACCGTCGATAGATGTTTCTATCTCTTTATCCCTCTCCCTTCCTCTCTCTAACATAAGTAAAAATATTTTTTTAAAAAAATTATATATCTTAGGAATCATTTGCTGTTTACATGAAAATTAAATGAAATAATGTATATTGATTCTGACTATACACACTCAACATACACAGCCAAGGTTCCAGCCAACAGCCAGCACCAACATCCAGACATGTGAGTGAAGAAGCCATCTATAGAAATGGATTCTCTCAGCTCTCAAAATGCCATCTTGAGTTTTCCCAGCGGGAGGCCCAGACATCCCAAAGCAACCTATCCCTACTATGCCCTTACTGAATTGCCAACCCAAAGAATTTGGGAGCATAATAAAGTGGTTACTACATTCCAAACCACTTTATTTGCCATGGTTCACTACCCAGCAATAATAAGTGAAACGGGTATAACCAAATATTTCTGTGAGCTCCACTAATTGGGGTGTAGAGCCTTATTTCTAAATCCCACTGGCAAAGTGAATCATGTCATAGCAAGACTATGGAGAATGCTAGTATCAAAATCCCAGCCTACTTACTAGTCAAGGTTCAGAGGACTCATTTGTTCTCAGATTGATGCATAATTCAGAATCAGGGCTTCCCACTGGGGTTAGGTCTTCTTTGAGGGTCTATATGTTTCTAATCAAGGTCACAACACCTTTCCGTCTACTTTGAAATACAAGATCAAGGGAACCCACAGAAAGGCAGCCATGCCCACTGCGTCTCTGAAGAACTGACCCGAACTTCGGACCGGGTCTGCTTGTACTTGAGCTTTATTTTGTGTTTTCGGAAAACATGCTTTTCTCAGCTGCTTTTGTAAATGTTTTTAACCAGGACAACTTGAAAAAGAAATGCACATGGGGCGGATGGGGAGAGGTTGTTGAAAACACCCGTTGTGCTGAATAATTAATTGCTCCCCAAAATACAATTTAGCTGATAGGAGCTGAACTGAACTCAAACCCTCTACAGTCTTCCATGGTCTCATGTTGACTGCTCCTGTTTGGCCCCAAACACAGCCTTTCTCCAACTCTCTTCTCTGACTACAACAGGGAGAAAAGCATCCACAAGTCTCCCCATCCCATTTTCCTCTGTCAAACCAGACCACCACCCTAGGAAATTCAGAAGATTTCCTTCAGGGTGTTTTTCTTACTTCCAACATGAGTCAGTCACTCAACTATCAAAGCCCAGATCCTCATAAAAATAAAAAAAGGATTGTGCGCTGAGAAAGACATTATTTGATTGTAAAAATCTGAAGTTTGCTGAGAGGAGCATGGAAGGGAGCCAAATGCATCCTTTGAGGGCAAATGTCTTTTTCATCATTTCCTGAAATTGCTTGTTTTTTCACTGTGGAAGGAAGATGCAAGTGGTTCAGCTTTGCAGTTGGAGGGACTTTCCCCTGGAGGCAGAACTTTCTAGCTGTCAGAATCCCAGGATAGCAGCACTAATCAAAAGACCTCTCCTGGGGCACTCCCGTGCCAGGTAAGACACCAGTGCCCGGTGCAGCCTGCTAACGACCACATCTGCCTCCTTCCGGAATAAAAGGCCATCCTGGATTTCCCAGGGGTCTGCTTACTTCTGAAAATCAAACCGGGGTCACTTCTTTTCATGAGAATGTTCCAGCAGCTTATAGCTTTGCTTCCGATGGCTTTCCATCTCTAGGATGGATATTCTCAGGTGAGATAATTAGGACAGAAGGAACCATCGCCCTGGGAAACGCAGACCCTAGAAAGATGGTTCCATGGGACAGCTAGTCTCTGGCGATCTCTGACCCTGTTTGCACACATGACTCCTAAAGTCTTATACCACCGTCAGGGAGTCTGTGCTGGATTTTCTAGGGCTCTGACCAATTGTTTCACCGCAGACCTCTTCATCCCTCAAGGATCCTGGAACCACCAAGTAAAAAAATCTGCTTATTATTGTGGAGAGAAGGATGAGATGCTGAGAGCTTTCATAATCAGCAACATGGCTCATCAAATTATTGCACTTTCCTCTCAATTTGCATATTAGGCTTTTATACAGAGAGATGGCATATGCCCAAAAGATTTGGGAATGACCAACCATGACTTTTTTTTATTATTATTTCACATTTAGGAGCACTAAGGTGTAAATATTTACTGTTAATCAGCACCATGGCTCATCAAATTATTGCACTTTCCTCTCAATTTCTGAATTTGTACAAAATGAAGATAATATGTATTTCACACTGTTGTGAAAATCAAATAAAACCATTATCTCTTATTTTAAATGTATTGAGCACTTACTATGTGTCAGCCATTGAGGAAATAACAAATAATGAATGTTGCCTTATACAAGATCCCACATTCCAGAAGGCACATATAAAATTCTATAAGGCACATACAAAGCTTAATTCTGTAGTATGCTTTGAAAAATAATAATAATAATGTCTAGAATTTTAGAGGGCACTGAGGGGCTATAAAGACGAAGTCATAACTCTTATCTTTATGGAGGTTGTAATTTAGTTTAAAATATAGGGATAACACAAAAATAAATTAAGAATACTGACTACAGCCCTGACCAGTTTGGCTCAGTGGATAGAGCGTTGGCCTATGGACTGAAGGGCCCCAGGTTCAATTCTGGTCAAGGGCACATGCCCCTGTTGTGGGCTCAGTCCCAATAGGGGGTGTGCAGGAGGCTGCCAGTCAATGATTCTCTCTCATCATTGATGTTTCTATCTCCTTCTCCCTTCCTCTCTGAAATCAATAAAACTATTTTTTTATTTTTTAAATAAATCTTTATTGTTCATATTATAACAAATATTCCTCATTTTTCCCCTCCATTGCTCCCCTCCACCAGGTTCCCACCCCACCCTCTGCTCTTTCCCCACCCCCCATTGTCCTCTTCCATAGGTACACAGTTTATGTTCAGTAAAAAAATATTTTTAAATAGAATACTGACTACATATTATGTTCTAAAACTCTACAAATGCTGTCCAATAAATACAAAAACTAGAAAATGCAGTGTGGTGTCACCTTCCATT
Source organism: Vespertilio murinus (assembly GCA_963924515.1). Taxonomy (NCBI): domain Eukaryota; kingdom Metazoa; phylum Chordata; class Mammalia; order Chiroptera; family Vespertilionidae; genus Vespertilio; species Vespertilio murinus. Next base: position 19,796,676 of record OZ004715.1, on the reverse strand, counting down.
ACATTATGATGAGGTATGCTTCATTAAGACTGGTAGGTTTTGCAGAGGCTGTAATAAGAGAAGTTGATATTCCTGGAAAGAAAACAACTTAAGCAAAGTGATGACGAGAGCAGTGTTGTTGATTGAACTTCCTGCCAAGGTGCAAATATTTTATATCTGTGCTATCCAATGCCCCTGACCACATGTGACTATGATACATCTGACCAGTACTGATACATGAGGCCACTGTGACTGAGGAACTGGATTTTTAGATGTATTTAATGTTAACCAATTTAAATAGCTGCTTGTATTATACTAGAGGCCTAGTGCATAAAATGTGTGCACGGGTAGGGTCACTAGGCCTGACCGGTGATCGGGGCCAACTGGGGCCTTCCGGCTGCTGGCCAGGGCCTCCCTTCCCTGGGGCCTTCCTTCATTCCTCGCTGAACCCTGGTGGTCAATGCTCATCATAGCGAGTGATCAAACTCCTGGTCGAATTCCTGAGGGGACAATTTGCATAGTGGACTTTTATATAGAGAGATAGCATATGCCCAAAAGACTTGGGAAAGACCAATCATGACCTTTTTTTATTACTTTTAGTGATGTCACCCAGCCTCAGCTGACATATTAAGATTGATTGCCACTACTTCACCCTACTGTCCACTCCAAAGTATAAAACAGAATGTCTGCCCTGGCTAGTGTGGCTCAGCTGGTTGAGCATCATCCCATGCAGAAAAGGTCACAGGTTCAATTCCTGGTCAGGACACATACCCAGGTTGCAGGTTCAATCACTGGTCAAGATGTTTGCAGGAGGCAACTGATTGATGTATCTCAATGTTTCTCTCTCTCTCTCTCTCTCTCTCTCTCTCTCTCTCACTCCCTCCCTCCCTCCCTTCCTCTCTCTCTAAAGTCAATAAGAACATGCTAAAAAGAAAGAAAGAAAAAAAAAGACTGTCAATACAGAGTATGTCCCTACAACATAATCCCAGGTCAACTTCACGAGCTGCCAAAGTTTTATTCTATTTGCACATCTGCACTTGTGTTTATCTGAGCCAATGGATTCTCCCTTCAAAGGATTGTTGTCTCCTGTAAAATACAGAGAATAATTTTTTTAATCCTGCAATTAAGAAAATGGCAGAGTGGCATGTACCAGAAAACTTTTTGTATGTATCAGTTTCCTTGTTTACAGGTGATAGAGAAAGGAGATGGGGCAAAAACGCTTGAAGCACAACTGGCTGGAACTAGAGACGAAACAAAAGATTTAAAGCTCAGAGTAATATTTAGACCACTAGCAACACAGAGTGGGAAAATGAGGCGATTATCATGGTGGTCAAGACACAATGAAACCTTTCACCTGGAAGCAGCCAGATAATTCCAAATGAGAGGATTTATTTATTTGTTTGTTTGTTTGTTTATTTACTTTTGGATGGTGGTTTTCTGATGGGCTGAGCTGATAACTGCCGGGGTCTTATTTTCTCAATGTACCCTTGGGCCCAGCTACAGATAAGACAAGTGCAGAAGGGACAAACCAAGTAGGAGCTGGAGTCTGTCTGCCTGTGATGGATAGGATGGAACCCACCTCCCCTTGAGGAACTAAATCAAGGCCTAACAGGAAAGCCAGAAAGGAGCTGAGTACGCATGAATCCAGAAGCCCTGAGGAATACAAGATGAGATAACTATTTGGTTGATGCTTCACATGCAGCTGTCAGCACAGGGCATACGAAGGCAGGGGCTGGGAGGTGGGACAATGTAATTCCAGGAGTGAGAACGGCAGCTCCGAACCACATGACTGCTTATGCTTATGTGAGTGGGTGCTTGCAGGCTGTTCTGTCACGACATGTTCTACTTCTTTCACAGGAGGCCTACGAGGAAGTCTCGTTAGAGTAAGGAAAACATGCAAATGGATGCCCTGATGCAGGGAAATATCCCCAAAATCGTTAGACTAGCTGGTGAGGGGAGAGAAATAAGCCAAAGAAAAAGAAACAAACTTCAGAATCAGTTTGGATGCATTGACTTGGATTCTGAACGCCTCTCTGCCCAGACCGCTCCAATCCAGAAAATCGGAGTAAGTGCTCTCGTGTGTTATACGAGGGACAGCCCTCGAGTGATGAATTAGCCTCGGCGCGGGACAGGCAGCTGAGAGACGGGCTTTGTCCTGCAGCAAGTTAAAAGGCTGATCTCGTAGAACAAGGCTCTCTAAGTGCACATTAGCCACAAAAGGAGCCCCCTTGCTGTTCAGCACATTGTGCCAGCCCAGTCGTTTCCAGAAATAGACGTCTCAATCTCCTTTATATTTTCCAGAGCCAAACCTGAACTTTCAAGGGGCTCGACTCTGCTTTTATTTTTTTTATTTTTTTACTCTTCTTTTCATAGATGATTGAATTTCCTGGTGTTGCTTTCAGATCAGATGTTATTTTGGGCACAGCTCAAAGAAAAGCCATCCGAATACACTGAGACGCAGTGGGTGGCAGGAAAGTTCAGCTACGTTCCTGATTAAGCAAAGAGACACATCAGGGGGTGCAGGAGGTGGGAGGGGGGTGGGGGGGAAGAGAGAAGCACTAAAGGCTCCAAGGTCATTGAAAAGTACAAGTATTTGACTGCATAGGATGACACTGGCTGAGGCTCAAAGTCTACTAGGTTTTAAGAGGGATCTGCAGTTTTCAGAATACCAGAGCTATATTGTTCACACTTACTAGCGTGACAACGTATTTAATCATATCATCTTAAAATGTAAAATTTTAACAATAAAGACTGTACGAAGTTGCAGTGGGAAAATATCAGTTGACACAATAAAAGAACTGTTGTGGTTAAAATCTGAGTTAACGTCTCCCAATAATATGGTAGCTCTCTAGTCCTGGTCCAGAATCTTCCTTCAATACCTCCTCTTCCTGACCACCACCTGCCGGGATGTAGTGGCTGAGCCTGAGACCCTGAGCAAAAATCATTTGCCTAATTGTCTCATTTCATTTTCATAATCACACTGTGAGGGGAAATCGGGGCTCAGGCAGATAAGTAACTCGCCCAAGAATAAACAGATCATAATTGGATCTGATTACAAAATTGACACTCAAAAGCTTTCTGTTTAACCACAAGGAGAGAAGAGACTTTATTTCAAATTCAATTTTTGCAAATTTTGACGTAATGGCCTGAGGAGGAAAGTGCTGGCGCTTTCAGTGACTTACCCACTAGAACATACCCAAGTCATTATTTTTTTCTCCTTATTGGTCCCAAGGTGTATTGGGGAAACAATATAATTTTAATTCACTTCTCGGGGACTAAATAACAGAACATATTGGCATCTTAAACCCAATAAAATAGGATTAAAAACATTTTTTTGGTCCTGCTTTCCTTCTTTGGAAGTCTTATTCCTCAGTAACCACCCGGGACAGCACCCACACACGCTTCAGCATCAGTTCTCAGTTGGGCTCCTCCCCTCCAAGCTCCCAAGTTGAATCTTAGGCAAAGAAAATGTGTTCGTGCTTGGGGAAAAAACAACAGCAACAAGAGGGGGAAACCAGCCGAAACTGGTTTGGCTCAGTGGATAGAGCGTTGGCTTGCAGGCTGAGGGGTTCCAGGTTCGATTCCGGTCAAGGGCATGTACGCTGGTTGTGGGCACGTCCCCAGTGGGGGGTGTGCAGGAGGCAGCTGATCGATGTTTCTCTCTCATCGATGTTTCTAACTCTATCCCTCTCTCTTCCTCTGTATAAAAAATCAATAAAATATATTTTTTTTAAATCTAAGGTCTCCATGAAGATGTTTTAAAGCAAATGAGAAAGTACATAAGTCTAAAATATGTGTTGCCATGCCCTGTCTTAGGTTCTAGAAAATCTGGTAGAGATAAGAAACTTAAGGCCCACTCTTCTCTTTGACATTTCCTGGTAGCAGGGGGGCTGGACTCCAGATTAAAGAAGACAATTCTCTTGTTCTAAGCCATCCTTAAAAAGATGAAATAAGACATCAAATGCTATTACACAAAATGGAGAGAACTTTTGGGATGATCTTTATCATTTTCCCTGATCTCTATTTTTAAGTGGTTGCCTTACTTACATTTCTAAAGGTTATCTTTTTCATAAAGGAAAGTTAAAGTTTTTGTGTAAAAAAATAAAAGAAGTCTGATATGCTCCTATAATTTCAGAGATAGCTGGGAAAGAAATTTTTAAGGCTTTGTTGGGTCTATATAGTTTTCAGGTTCCTTTGCCTTTAGAAATTCATAGCTCGAGCATTAATAGAATGTCATAGAAATCCCCCTGGAGTGGAGGACATTCTCTCTGGATCCCAAACCCCAGCAAGTCCAGGAGAAACCAAGATGGTGGCATAGGTAAACGCCTAACTGCAGCCTCACACAACAATTTCAAAAAATACAACTAAAATATAAATTGGGCATTATCCAGAACAACAGGAAAGTTGACTGACTGGAAATTCTACAACTAGAAGGAAAGAGAAAACCAAACCCCAGCAAGTCCATGCAGCAGTGAGATGACCTTGGACAGACCATTTCACTTCTCCAGTTCTCAATTCGCTTATTAGAAAAAGGAAAGGGTACACAGGATACACTCTAAAGACCTCTTACAGTCCTAATTGTGCTCAGAATCCAGCGCAATGTGCCATATTGAAACTGTAATGAATGCTGCTGCTGGAGGTAATTAGGTGTCTTGTGATTGCAAGATGGTAAATGGATGCCTGTTTCTCTCAAAGGACATTATTCCCCCATCTGCCAATTCCCTTGAGCCAAGATAATAATCATTAGTCCTTTCCTGAATTTGTTCTTGTCTCTTTTATTGCACATATCGTTTGAAAATGATGTACACTCCCCTATCCCTTGCTGATAACAAAGCACACATTCTCCTCTGTCCTCTCACCATGTCTACAGTCAAATGGTCATCACCCTTAACCCGCTGGAAAACATTGCAAGAACCTTAAAAAAAAAACAACCTCAAAAACAGAGTGGTTATGTGGAGTGTCATAAATGCCGGGATAGCAAATGCCTGGGGAAGGTCATTTCTACATGGGCTGGCCAAAGAAGGCCTCTTTGAGGAAGAGAGGTTTGAGCTGAGATGTGTTAGATTAAAAAAATAAATAAAATAAAATAAAAACAGGCATAAGAAAAACAAGGAAACAGCTACCCAAAAGGAAGGAACAGTGTATACAAAGATCCTGAGGTGGGAAAGAGATCGCCACATTCCAGGAACTCAGAGAAGGCCTGTGTCGTCAGCTGGAGAGAAAAGTACAGGAAATGAACTTGGAGAGTCAGAAAGGCCTGTTCATACAGTGCATAACAGGTTATGCTAAGGTATACTGCTAAGTGCGACAGCAGCCACTGCACAGAGGTGTGACATTCTCTGATCTAAGACTTTGAAAGAAAAGTACTCTAGCTGCTGTATGGGAAATCGATGTTGGGAGTGTGGGGCAGCAGAAACAAAAGTGGGAAGAACACCCTGGCTGCTTTGGCCCAGTGGATAGAGCATCGGCCTGAGGACTGAAACATCCCAGGTTCAATTCTGGGTAAGGGCACATAACTCGGTTGCAGGTTCCCTGCCCCAGAGCCACGTGCAGGAGGCAACCAGTCCATGTGTCTCTCTCACATGGATGTTTCTGTTTCTTTCTCCCTCTCCCTCTCCCTCTCCCTCTCCCTCTCCCTCTCCCTCTCTCACTGCCCCCGCCCCTTCCACACTCTCTAAAAACCAATGGAAAAATACTCTCAGTAGAGGATTTAATAATAATGAAAAAAGAAAAAAAATAGATTTTTTTTTAAAGTGGGAAGAGTTCTGCCATAGTTCAGGGAAGAGTTGCCTGGGCTATGGTGTTGGCACTAGAGATGGGAAAAGTGGATGATGTATTGATATATACTGTGATGTATCTTGAGTTATATTTGAGAAGTAGAAACAACAGAACTTATTCATGGATGTGATGGGAGGGGGAATGGCTGAGAGAAATGATGTCTCAAGTTCTGGTTCAAGTGACAAAAGATGGAGAAATGTAATGAGAAAGGAAATACCAGGAAAAAATGCTTATTTATTGTATTTTACTCTTTCCATTAGAATATAAGCACCATGGAGGCAGGGATTTTTGTCTGTTTCTTGCACTGTAATTTTTTTATTTATTATTTTTTAAATATATATATATGTTTATTGATATTTTAGGGAGAGGAAGGGAAAGAGATAGAGAGCTAGAAACGTCGATGAGAGAGAAACATTGACCAGCTGCCTCTTGCACACCCCCTACTAGGGATGTGCCTACAACCAAGGTACATGCCCTTAACCGGAATCGAACCCGGGACCTTTCAGTCTGCAGACCGACGCTCTACCACTGATCCAAACTGGTTTCGGCTGCACTGTAATTTTTATTGTATCTAGGATGGTGCATGATATATGGTAGGTACTCAGTAAATACTGAATGAATAAATGTATTAAAATATGAAAGAGAATAATGGAATATTCCTATCAATGATGGTTGTCTTTAGGTGTGGGTTTATGGGGGAGAGGGGGTTAACTTGTAAATGTATGCCTTCTTGTATAATAAATATGCATTACTTTTATAATGAGACACATTCTATATATAGACATATATGAAAAGACTGTATGGAAATATACCAAAAAGTGGCTTTCTTTAAATGATAGACTTTTTAGTATTTTTTAAATGTCTAGGTTTTACACATAAAAGAGAATAAAAGGGGGAGGAAATATATTTCATTTATGGTGGTTTGAATCAGAATATAGAGAACAAGAAAAGAATAAACAATCCCCTGAATACTTATACATCAAAAAAATAGAAAATTAGACAGAAAAGGACTTAATGTATATTTTGTCTATTAAAGATAATGTGAGCATTTACATTGAACAGGCTTAAGTAACTTAGATAGAAGGGAAAACATAAGATATTAGATTTCTTTGGAATTCAAAATTTTGTGCTTTATTCTTACTTGGACACCTAAAGCCTTTGAACCACCAAATGTCTTTAAAAGGTTTGAAATAAGTCCTTGAAAATTCAAGTTTGGATCCCAAATGTCCTACCTAGCAAATGGTGATCAAAAAGAATTCCCCTGACACACACAAAACCAAACAGGAAACTATAGGAGAAGGAGTGCCACAACTTGAAGCAAGAAACCTTTTAATCAAGCCATCAAGATGTCTAATAAATAGTGCTTCTGGTTAAAATTTCATGAAGAATGTAGTTTTCTATTAGAATCATTTCGAATCTGATGAATTTAGCTGTGTGTTTTGCATATCAATTTAGGTTAAAGAAATAATGTTTGGACGTTGGTTGTGGCCAATAATTTGGCAGTTGTTCTAACAAGTGAATTCTCTGCAAAGTGGGGAAACTTTAAACTCTTTCAGTTAGGTGTATTTCTAACCGCCTCAAGATCTCATAGGTATACCAGAAATATTTTTGTTCATTTTGCTAAGAAAAACTTTAGGAGGCAAATAAAAGCTACCTTTTATATGCTTTATAAAACAAGACTCATGTCCTGTGGGTACTGGGATATAGTTTGGTAGGGATGGATAGTCAAAAAAGAGAATTTTGCCCTAACTGGTTTGGCTCAGTGGATAGAGTGTTGGCCTGTGGACTGAAAAATCCCAGGTTCAATTCTGGCCAAGGGCATATGCCAGGGTTTCAGGCTCGATCTCCAGTGGGGGAATGTGGAGGAGGCAGCCAAGCAATGATTCTCTCTTATCATTGATGTTTCTATCTCTCTCTCTCCCTCTCCCTTCCTCTCTGAAATCAATAAAGAAGTGTGTGTGTGTGTGTGTGTGTGTGTGTGTGTGTGTGTGTGTTTTAAAAAAAAAAAGAAAAGAAAAGAAAAGAAAGAGGATTTTATTTTCAGATAACCAGTGAGGACTTACAACATGAACTTTTTTCTTTTTTATTTATTTATTTAATATTTTTATTGATTTCAGAGAAGGAAGAGAAAGGGAGGGAGAGGGAAGGAGAGAAAAAGAGAGAGAGAGAGAGACATGATGACAATCACTGACTGGAACTGGAACAGAAAACTTTCCCAGAAAAGGGGCCATGAAGCAGAGAAAACATTGTGCCTAATATATTTTTAATGAATTATGAAAGACTTCTCTATATTAAGATCACAAAGTAGAGAAAAAAGAATTCAGGGTAAAGAGGACAAGGAGAGGGAATACGAGCTAGCCCATGAAGAAGAAGAATTAAGATTCTGAAGAGAAACCAACAAGTAGTTATCAGTGACTAACACAGTCAGTGAATGAATGACCCTTGGTGTCTGCCTGATGCACAACCTTTGGCTTCGTTGTTATCTGCACACATGTCCCCTGTATTTTTTTTCCCCTTGAGGTGTATTTCCTTCAAGCAGCCCTCATAAAAGAGTTGGTGTCTCAGACAGTTAAGGAAATGAATTACTTATACCAAACCAGCATTTGTTGTTTGTGTTTTTTAAGTTTTGAATTCTAGACCTAGATGTTTGCCAATTTTGGTCTCCGAGTTCAAGCTCATGCATGCCCTTCCGAAATGAACAGCTGTTGACTATTTGCACTTGACACTTTGTCTTATGAATCCTATTTTGATTTACTCTTTTCATCATTTGTTCATCTTGGTTGTCATAAAGAGTTATAAATGATCTCTATTTTCTCTAGATACCTTTTCTTCTTCTGTTTTTCAAATTTTCAACCATTTTTATATTTCTTTAGATGCTTGAATTTGATTATGTAATTAAGTTCCAGAAACAAAATTTAAGAAAACTAATGCTCAGCCCAGCCGACATGCTCAGTGGTTGGGTGTCAACCTATGAACCAGGAGGCCACAGTCCAGTTCCCAGTCAGGGCACATGTCCAGGTTGCGGGTTCAATCCCCAATGTGGGGCATGCAGCAGGTAGCCAATCAATGATTCTCTCTCGTCACGATGTTTCTCTCTCTCCCACTCTCTTCTTCTCTAAAATCAATTTTAAAGAATACATATTTTTTTAAAAACTAATGCTCAGAAAAAATTACATTTAATAATTATTTCATATGTGGTATTTTAATTTTAGAATTGCTGACACATGTTCTATGTTATTTATTGTAGAATTAGGGAGGTTAATCCAAACTATTCTAAACTCTTTCCTGTCATACAACACTATTGGAAATGTTCTAATAATTTTTTTAGAAATTAAAGGATAGCCCCGCTGGCATAGCTCAGTTGTTGAGCATCGATCTATGAACCAGGAGGTCATGGTTCCATTCCAGTTGGGGCACGTGCCCAGGTTGCGGGCTTGGTTCCTAATGTGGGGCGTGCAGGAGGCAGCCAATCAGTGATTCTCTCTCATCATTGATGTTTCTATCTTTCCTTCTCCTTTCCTCTCTGAAATGAATAAAAATATATTTTTAAAAAATTAAAGTATCTTTGACATACAATATTATATCATTTGTAAATTATGTTTGCTATAACAGGTTGGTTTTAAGCATCAACTTTGTGATAAATCATTGATTTTATTTAATAAATTTGAGTGAGTTCAACTATTTAAAGACCTCTCCAATAATTTATGTTAACACTGTATACAGCTAGTTGTTTCTTTAATGTTCCCTTTCCTTCCATGAGTTTCATAAGAGCAATGGCTATGACTTCATTATTATGTCCTCAAAATGCACAGCCCTATGTCTGGCACATGAAGATGCTTATTTAAATATTTGCTGACTCACCAGAAATAAGTTCATAGACTTAAGATGTGTCTCCCAAGAGTTAATCTACTTAATTTTTTAAAATATATTTTATTGATTTTTCACAGAGAGGAATAGAAAGCTAGAAACATCGATGAGAGAGAAACATCAACCAGCTGCCTCCTGCACACTCCCTATCAGGGATGTGCCTGCAGCCAAGGTACATACATGCCCTCGACCGGAATCAAACCCGGGACCCTTGAGTCCACAGACCAACGCTCTATCCACTGAGCCACTTAATTTTTAATGGCCCCCAAACTTTTCAACTTTCAAAAGAGCTTTCATTCTTCCAAGTCCACATCAATCCAATATTTTGAGAGGCTTATTCCATCATATTGCAATTAATAATTTATCTCATTTTTAAATAAAGGTCTATAAATCCCAATCAGTACTTCCAATTGACTTCAGATAACCAATGTTCTCTCACTAAATGCTACAATGCTACCCAAAATTAAGGAGCCATTATGTTATAATAAGCCTCGATTGCTTAATCACCAAAGAATTTCCTTTAGACTCTTTGAAACATTGCAAATACTTCAGGATTGCCCAGCAAACTCCTTTTCTCGGCTCAATCTTAATTAATTAATCCTTATGCTTACATGTCTGCTACAATCTTTAAGATTACTGTCAATTCTATTTGTATGAAAAAAATTATCTCCATGTTTTACAAAAGACAATGAGATAATTTCTACACTGACTTCTTTCTCACCTCTTTTTTGGTAGTGATAATGCTACCAAAAGACAAAAGAAATATTACTTAGTACCATGGTCCTAGTTATAAGGAGAAGGTTACTGTTTTTAAGATTATGGCCTTTCCCAGTGTGAAAACGATTCCATAATTTCAATTTCTTATGAAACATAACTGTGTTATGTACCTACTAACACCGAATGATATTTTTCCTTGTGACATATTTGGAAGAAGGACTCCAGGGGATTCAACTTTTCATAAATCTGAATTCTTCTCAGCCTGGATGTTAGTTTATTCACAGACTGATCAAGTAAATTGTTTTTCCTAAGAAACCAGCTTGAAAGATAGACAGGGGAAAAAATAAAGCTCTTTCTCTGCTTGAAAGAAAAAAACACTGCTTAAAAATGTAAGTGTTAAGGCTTCTATTTACCAAGATGGTTCTACACTTGAATAGGCAAGAGTCATTTATTCCTGATGCTTTCTGTATTGTGTCTGACATGTAAGAAGAGCTTACTTGTTAAGTCGTAATGTCTTCTTTCCACAGATTCTTCTCTTCCATCTTTTGTGTGCTTCCTGGAGCCCCCCCCCCCCATCATCATAGCTTCAACTTACTATTCTGTGAGAACTGATTTCTCACCCAGAATTCCAGAAGTGATAGGAGTTTTCCCAGACTGACAGTATAGTGAGTACCTAACTCTTAAAGTAATCACATGAGCACTAACTCTGATGTAGGTTTTTCCTTTTAAGTGTCAATGAATTTTGTGTGATATTCAGTTGAGTTTGATTATACTTTAGGCTATAATCTTTTAGAAAACTATGGGGATATTGGTGCAATAAATATACTTTATATCTCTGACATTCTTTTTACTGCTCAAACAGTAATGCAGGATCCAGCAGTATGAACATCACCTAAGAACTTGTTAGAAATGCAGAATTTCAGACCCCATTCCAGTCCTATTGAATCAGCAGCTGCATTTCAACAAGATTCCAAGTGATTCCTGTTCACATTCAATTTTGAGAAGCATTGTTTTAACTGACATAATCCATCAGTGCCAACACTCAGAGCCATTTAATAAATCTGCCAACAACCACCAGCAGCAACCTTTTATACAAACATGTGTCCTGTTAGTAAATAATTATGCCCATCCTGAAAACCTCATTTTTGCATACTGATCTATAATATTTATAATAAACTTATCCTTGAGTGGAGAGAATTCATATTGTCAAGTACCTCAGAAATTGATTTTTATAAGCAAATGTTTCTAAGAATACTAATTTCTCTGGAGTTCATTTTTCTTATCAGCAAAAATGGGGATGGAAATAGATAATCTAATGGATTATTGGGGGATTAAGTGAGATCATATAAATGACAAAATCAGCATCTCAAGGCTTCTCATTTCTTAATAGATTGGTCACTTTCTCTGCCACTGAAGATGACTCTGTATGCAGCCAGGAAAGATGGCGGCAGATTCACAACTCCAGCTGTTCACAGTTATTGATACACTCAGCCAAAAACTATTAAACATGACACTGATTAGTCTTAAATTAAAGGCTGAATGAGTATGCTCAAATTCTGGATCACATTCCTAACCACAAAGTGAGACTAGGGAGCGGGTAGAAGAATGGAGTCCTACAATCCAAATTATGATGGAAAGATGGGATGGGGTTGCCTTGCAGAAGAATAACCAAGTAACATGCACCTAGCCACTTTCAAGATTCATTGCATTTGATTGGTGTACGATGAAAGGGAGAAAGATGAATTCAGAAGCACGACAGAGTAAGGCAGATGAAGAGATGGGGGATGCATTAGTCACAAGGATCAGAAGATGCAACGGTGCCTGGAATAAAATCGGCATTAAAAGAAGAGATGTCATTGAGTGGCCGAGGTTGACGGAGCAATGAGAGGTTTCTAAGCAGTTAGGAGAGTGCTGCATTAGTCCATGTGAGAGAACATCAAAGCTCTGTTGATAGCAGTGAAAATGAAGAGCTTCCAGCAATCTTATAGAGAGAAATTTATAGGAATTGTTAAATGACTATGTAGAATAGAGATGGTGTGTGGGAGAAAGAAGAATCAAGGGTAGCTCCTACATATATATGTATGGCAGATATTCCCTGATAAATATATGGAGAAAAAGAGGTTGAGTGGGATGAAAAATCAAGAGTTCAAAACTCGCCCGGCTAGCGTGGCTTAGTGGTTGAGTGTCAACAATTCCCAGTCAGGGTATATGCAGTGTGGGGCATGCAGGAGGCAGTTGATCAATGATTCTCTCTCATCATTGATGTTTCTACCTCTCTCTCCCTCTCCCTTCTTCTCTGAAATTAATAAAAATATTTTAAAGGAGTTCAGGACTTGTTATATTTGAGATACAAGTGAATCATCCAAGTGGAAATGCCAAGCACCAAGTTGACTTTGGGTTCAAGAATTGGACAGAAGACATAGAGCTGGGGATCATCAGCATATAGATGATATTTTGAGCCATGTGAATAGATGAAATACCTCAGTACAATGTAGGAGGAAAAAAGAAGGAAAGTATTACATGCCAACCTAAGGAAAGACACCAATGGCTGACATTAATGTTAATGGTTTCAGATAATGTAAATCTGTATGTTTTTAGTCTCCTAGGTGATTCTGGTCATGAACTAAGCTGGAAACCACAGTTCTATAGCATCTTTTCTAATAAATGCTCTGGCAAAGGCACTTATCCTATGCTTCAAATAATCCCAAGAAGGCGAGGCGAAGGAATATGCTTCTCAAAATACTCAGTGAAAATAATCAGTGGGAGCGAATTCATGAAAAAAAAATTCAGTAAGACAATAGAGAGACACAATAATAGGAGGGAAATATGGTATGTACCATATCTAGGCTTCTTAAAGAAGGAACGATGACTAAGTGGATAAACAGCAACATCCTGAAAATTATGGTTTCTTATAACAGTCATTTGAGACCAGATCATTAAACACTCTTAAGAAGTATTTTTTTCCCCAGAAGCTTGTAGCAAACTTCTAAGATCCTATTAGTGTCAGAAGGAGTCACTGCGGGGCAGAGGGAAGCTCTAAAATGGAATAGTAATGATAGTAAACAAGCATAACTATCTATCTATATATATAAAAGCCTAAGCGACCGTTTAGACCAGTGGACCAGTTACTCTGACAACATACTAACCACCAGGGGGCAGATGCTCAATGCAGGAGCTTCCCCCTGGTGGTCAGTGCGCTCCCACAGCCAACCTTCCACAGTCCCTCCCCTCAGCTGGCCAGCCCTGATCAGCCAGATCACCGTCCAGGCAGAGGGACCCCACCAGTGCACAAATTCATGCACCAGACCTCTAGCTACTTATAATTGTGTGCCTCTCAAGAGTTCTTTTTTTCCTTCAAGTTCTAGAGGTCTGGCTCATTCTGAGGTAGAGAAATTGTAAATACTAGAGAAGTAAGACAGCTTTAAAGGTTATATGTCAGAGGCGGGGGGGGGGCACATAGACATAAATTTTCATAGCTACATGAAAGGACACTAAAAAGCACAGTGAATGTCAACTTAAGAAATAGGTGCTTAAAGTCAGAATGAGTATAAATTTATTTAAATGTCAAATTTCTGGGCAATAGCTGTAACTTCTCATGGATAATAAAGTACCATAAAAAGTCGTTTCATTCCAAATAATCTGCTCAAGTTAACGAATATTCATAGAAAAATTTGTCAGCCAGAAAGCAAATAAGAACATCCGGATAGTATATCAGTTCCACAGGCAGCACAGTTCTAGTTAACCAAATGAGGAGGCAACTCCAGTCACAGATTTCGGGTCTCTCTGTGTCCTCTCCCTTGATAATCTCATCCCACACAGCACTTGTGTTGACATAGATGACTTCCACATTCAGACTCCTTTCCCAATCTCTAATTTCACATGTTCAGTGACTTGCTGGGTATTTTTACCTCAACAATCTCAAACTCGCTCTGTTCAAAATTGATTGCATCCTCTTCCTTTGAAAACCTGCACCTCCTCCTGGGGTACCTTTTTTTCTGTTTGTGTCACCACATTCTTCTTGTCACTTTAAAACTGTAAATCTCAGATCCATCTTTGTCTCCTCTTCTTTGCCTCTAGCAAATGATGTCAATCTGAATATTTTTAGTTTCTCAGTTGCCAAGCCTACACTTACTTCTGCAGAGTCTGATGCTTTTCCCTTCTTCCCAATTCTCTCTGCTACTTCCACATCAAGTTCTTGTTATGTTTTGCCAAGACTACTGTTGCTAGCCCTGATCAGGTAGCTGAGTTGGATGGTGTCTCATCCATATACCAAAAGATGGTGGGTTAATTCCCTGTCAGGGTACACACCTAAGTTGCTAGTTCGATCCCCAGTCAGGGCACATACAAGAAACAACAGGCTGATGTTTCTTTCTCTCTCTCTCTCTCTCTCTCTCTCTCTCTCTCTCTCTCTCTCTCTCTCTCTCTCTCTAAATAGTAAAAACCTATTTTTTAAAAATAAAGCCCTGGCCAGTTTGGCTCAGTGTAGAGCATCGGCTTGCAGATCAAAAGGTCCTAGGTTTGATTCTGCTCAAGGACATGTACATTGGTTGCAGGCTCCTCCCCAGCCCAGGTCCCTAGTCTGGGCTCGTGCAGGAGGCAACCAATTGATGTTATTTCTCTCACATGGATGTTTCTCTCTGTCTTTTCCTCTCTCTTCCACTCTCACAAAAAATCAATGGAAAAATATCCTCAGGTGAGGATTAACAACAATAACAACAAAAATTAATAATAATAAAGTAAAAATAAAACCATGGCCAGGAGAACAAAGAGCAGCTTTCAGAAGAGTTTGATAAATAGCCTCTAATTCACTCTCAATCAGGATTCCAGCCAGATTTCTGACACCGCTATAGATTTTCATAATTCCAGCTACTCACGAGGCCATCTTTCCATGTAACAATAGATCACTGACATACCATCCTAACTGAAGTTCTTGAGTGTGATGTTTTGATTAAAAACTAAATTGCTAAGCATTGTACAGTACAAATCAGGCTGCTATAATTATGGGTTTATGTACCGAAAGCATCTGAAAGAGCAGCCTCTGATCTCTTCTTTCACTGATACAGGCAAAAGGATTCAAGTTGAAAGACCATCCGGAGATCTGATGTCTGAAAGAATGCTTGGATCAAGTGCATCGTGAAGAGACTATGATGCACCTGAGATCCAGTGTGAGAGTATTGGAAAGCAAAGTCATTAGTACCGAGAGAAGGCTCTTAGCCTCAGCTAAATCTCTAGAGAACTACTGTTCTCCCACAGTAATGAAGTGGAAAAAATTGCATTACCACAATTCCTTTTTCAAGGATAATACTGGCTTTGTTTGGAAACAACGCCTCGACAAGCCTGCCTAGGGAAGACAATGAGGCCTGCACGGAAACGGAGTGTAGGTGGCCATGACCTGGAGAGAACTCTTGGTCATTCCAGACGGGGGGTGGACAGGGGAACAAAGAAGAAAGGGCTATGGCAAACAAAGTGGTGTATGTACAGTATATATTATGTGATCCCTTATGTACCTTCCCAAAAAAAAAAACTCAGGAAAGGTCTTGAAATATATATATAAAGATTTGATCAGAATGCTTTTTCCCCTCAGTGGGCAAAAGAATGGGCCTATGCCTACAGTGTATTCTGGAACAATCTAAAAACAGCCCACATTTGGGGGGGGGGCGCCAATGATAAGCTATGTACACATATAATACCTTAATAAATGTTTTAAAAATGAAAAATAAATAAAATAAAAACAGCCCACATGAGCAAACAGCCCACTTGAGCAAAGGTGTAGAGAGAAACTCGAGTCCCAGAGTCAGCAAATAGTTTCCGTAAAAAGTCATACAATGAAATACCTTAGGCCTGATGGTCCAAACAGTCCCAACTATTCAACTCTGCCATGACAGCATAAAAGCAACTATGGACAATGTTAAAAACTGTTCCAATAAAATTCAACTTATAGTCACTGAAAGTGAAATTCCACTTAGTTTTACATGTGTCAAAATAGTTTCCTCTTAATTTTTTGGTCAACTGTTTAAAAATGTAAAAGCCATTCTAAATATGTGGGCCATATAGAAATGTACAAGTTGTCCCCCGAGCTGTAGTTTGCCCTGCGCTGGCCCGGGCTATCCTATATGATAAAAGCCTGATATACAAATCAACTGAACAGTGGAACGACTATTAGACCAACCAGTTGCTATGATATGCACTGACCACCAGGGGGCAGATTCTCAATGCAGGAGCTGCCTGCAGGCCCCAAGCCAGCCAAGGCGAATGCCAGCAGAGGCCCCACAATCACTGCCTGTCACCTCACAGAGAGAGGCAACCAGTGGCATGGGGTGGGGCCAGTGAGCAGGTGGTGCCAGGCCAAGGTGGATACCAATAGGGGGTCCCTGATCACCTTACCAGATGCTCCACAGAGGGAGGTGACCAGCGGCAGCAGCAGAGGGTGGGGCGGGGCTGGCAAGCAGGCAACGTCAGGTGCCAGCAGGCCTCCCACCCCGATCACCCTGCCTGTCACCCCACAGATTAACCCTAATTTCCAGCCAGACTTAGGGACCTTCCCGTGCACAAATTTCATGCACCATGCCTCTAGTAAGGTATAAGAAGGCAATTAAATTATAGGAAGACTGTCAGACCAGCCCAGAGTGGAAATCATGCTAGTCTCTAAAGGTAGAGTTGTACCTGATGCCATGCAAGTAACTTCTGGCAAAGCTCCCGGTAGCTCTGTTATGCAGACATAATGAACTCTACGTAGCTTCTTAGTTACCTTAGTTGACCCTCCCTGCTGGTCTCCCCGCTCCTCTTTCTACCCAGTCCAGATGTGTAGGACACTCTTGTGTACTGTTTAAGCAAAAGCAGTGGGAGACTTTTTCAGGAATAGGTGGGACACGGAGAAAAGTTTCACGGGGAATAGAATGAATCATGCAATCGGGTAACACAAGCTTAGTTTTGAGTAACTCGGGATGCAGTTAAATCTCAGGCATAGTCTTTCAAAGACTTGAACTGATTATATAATTGAACTAGCATCTCGAAACCCTGAAGATGAAGGCCCTTCTTTCTCCGATTCCTCTGAGCCACACGTTTTCCTCTCCATGAGGAGGTAAGTGGAGAATCAAGCAGTTGATGCTTCCATGGGGTTTACAGGTGATGGTGTGAAAGTTTCTAAGGTAGGGAGAGAAACCCCAGGTGTTCCTGAGTCACCCTGAAGAAAAGTATTCAAAAACTGGAAGGTACATGTTAGAAAAAGGGGCAGATAGAGAGAGAAAACTAGGGGAATGTGGATAGACAGATGAGTACAAGAAAAGAAATAAAGATTACAGAGTTGACTATTTCTCTAGTTTTTTTTTTCTTTCCCTTGGCCTTTAGAAAGTCAATTGTATTTCTAATGTGAAATCGCCTTATTTTTTGCATATATTCTATTGATTTTTTTTACAGAGATGAAGAGAGAGGGATAGAGAGTTAGAAACATCGATGAGAGAGAATCATCGATCAGCTGCCTCTTGCACAACCCCTATTCGGGATGTGCCTGCAACCAAGGTACGTGCCCTTGACCGGAATCGAACCTGGGACCTTTCAGTCCGCAGGCCGACGCTCTATCCACTGAGCCAAACCGGTTTCGGGCCTTAAGTTTTAAAAATTTGTGATGCTTGCAAATTATTGCTGTTAAATTTATTAGGCATCCCTGGAACTCAAAGCCTTTCAAAAAATATGTGAAGCACATTATCTAAATGTAACTATATATGTACAAACACATCCAAAAGATCAAACACCTTTATACCTTTCCTTACACCAGTCACAGTCAAGGACTTAAATTGCTGAGGGATATTCCTCTCTGTCTCTGAAAGCCAAAAGACAAATGCACTCCCCTCCCTCCAGAAACATTAAGAGCACTGGCTCCCTTCCATTCTGGTCCTTTGAGCAATCCCTTGATCTAGCCTCATGGTATTCTTCAGTTTTTATTTAAGTTTTAACGTCTTACAAATCATTCGGACCCAGCTGGTGTGACTCAATGGTTAAGCACCAACCTATGAGCCAGGAGGTCACGGTTCAATTCCCAGTCAGGGTACATGCCTGGGTTTCGGGCTCAATCCCCAGTAGGGGGCATGCAGGAGGCAGCGGACCAAAGATTCTCTCCCATCACTGATGTTTGTATCTCTCTCTCCCTTCCTCATCGAAATCAATAAAAATATATTTTAAAAAACAAACAAACAGGACTGAGCACTCCACAAGACAATAGTTATATATATATATATATATATATATATATATATATATATATAATATATATATATATATATAATATATATATATATATATATATTATATATATATATATATATTTTAGAGGCTTGATGCACAAAATTCATACAAGAGTAGGCCTTCTTTTCCCCAGCTGCTGGCATCAGCTTCCCTCCACCCCCAGCTTCGTCCTGAAGGACATCCAGAATGATGTCCAGTCTGATTAGCATATTAACCTTTTATTATTATATATATTATAGACAAATGGATAGATAGATTTTACTAAAAAGTTGTGAAGAGAGAAAGAAGAGAGATTTATATTGTTTACATACTTCCATAATACTCAGATTCAAAAACATAGACTAAAATAATCTTTAAATTCTTCCCAGCTAACACAAACCTAAAAATGCCACATAAAATAACATATTTGGTTTGGATTTGTGTGTGTGTGTTTAAGTTCACAGGAAATAAAGGGAAATTACCAAGTACTAAAAAGAAAAAAGTAGCTACATGTTCGAATAAGGGCCTGTACTGATATTGGATTTCCCTGAAGGATAAGTGTGAATCTAAAAAATTAGGAGCATAGGTTTGTTTTGTTTTTTTATCAATTTATGGATTAACAATTTTACATATGATAAAATATACTTATTTTGCATGTGCCATTCGATGAGTTTTGACAAATTAGATACATATACAACACCTGCACCTAGTAACGACTTAATGTATTAACATACTTTTCCCCTGCCCACAGGAGCACCAGTTCTTGAAGCTAGAAATGTATACTAGATTTATTAATCAATTTTCCCGCTTTCACTGATCTCTAGATAACCTGTCACATATTTCAATTTTCGGCCTATAACTTCTAGTGGATAATATGTCCTGATAGTTTATTACCATCTATAAGGAATAGTATTTCTACATATAATCACACATCGTTTAGCAATGGGGACACATGCCAAGAGTTGTGTCTTTAGGTGATTTTACCACTTACACAAACCTACACGCTGGAGTCTACTACGCACACAGACTGTAAGGCAGGCAACTGTAATACAATGGTATTTGTATATCTAAACATATCTATAGAAAAGGTACGGTAAAAATACAGTATAAAAGATAGTGTTATGCACGCGCGCGCACGTAGATGTTGGGGAGCAGAAGGGCTGTGGATGGAGGTACCCTCGGGGGAAGAATAGACCTCAGGGAGAGAAAGGGAAGGAGAAACGGGGAGAAAGGGGGGGCAGAGATCAAAAGAAACCAGAGAGATAAAACTTGACAAAGAGACATAATAAAAGGGAGTGGGGGGCTAGTAAAAAACAAACAAACAAAAAAAAAACAGAGCCAAAGAGAAACAGAAGGTAGGGAAGCGAGTTTGTGCACGCGTTTGTGTGCGTGCTTGTGCACACCTGCGCAAGGGCGGGTGTGGGCGGGCTCCCGGGTCCCCCTCTTGCCCATTCCTCCTCCCTCGCTCCCGCTCCGGGCCCCTGCACCTGCGGGCTGGCGCTAAAATAGCGGGAAAACAGCTGAGCCTCCTTGTCTGTTGCAAACCACACAGAGTTAGCCGTCAATTCAACATCTCGGCGAGGTCCAGCCTGTTCTTTCCACGTGGCAAGCAAACTTTTCGCTTATCATCCATCATGATCTTATGAAACTGAAGTCACGCATCACTTAACCACGGGAATCCTTGCTGAGACATGTGTCGCTAGGTGACCTCACCATTGTGCGAACGTCACAGAGGGCACCGACGCAAACCTCGGTCACAAACCCAGGGACACACCGGGGCCGCGCGGTGCAGCCGTCGCTCCCGGGTTACATACAACCCTGCACACAGGGTTGCAAATACTGTGGGCAGGTGCAACGCAAGGGTAAGTGTTTCTGTGCCTAAACATATCTCAACACAGCAAAGGTAGCGTAAAAAATACAGTAAAACGTTGAAAATGCACGCCTGGATAAGGCACTTACCGTGAAATGGAGCTTACAGGGCTGGACGCTGCTCTGGGTGAGTCCATGAGTGAGGGCGAGTGGACGCGAAGGCCTAAGTAGGGGCATCGCCTCACCGTAAAGCATTGCGTGGGGACTTTACGACAGATTATAGCCCGTGACGTCACTGGGCAATAGGAACGTTTCGGCGCCGTTACCATCTGTGGAACCCCTGCGGGGTCGTTGACTGGAACATCTTTATGTGGCACGGGATGTACTCGGGGTCAGCTTGTCCTGACCCTCCGCCAGGACTATATTTGAGATGGACTCGCTAGCTCTTGCCACTCCCTCAGATCTCTCAAAGCCACACAGGCCTCAGCATCACAGGTCTGATTTTTTTTTTTTTTTTAATCAACCACATTTTAGTGATTCTGTATGCAGTGGGAATTTTTTTGGCACTGCTGATTCATTCCTGTTCCAGAGGTGCAAGAACAATTGTCTCTGTATCAGCTTCTGATTACATGAATGCCCCCCTGCTCTCATTCCCAATTATTTTCTCCTAGAGTTAACACACCTGGTAATGCGGAGATTGAAAGGGGGGGATCTAGCCCGGCAGGTGTGGCTCAGTGGTTGAGTGTTAACCCAGGAGGTCTCGGGTTAGGTCAGGCACATGCCCAATTGAGGGCTCTATCCCCAGTGTGGGGCGTGCAGGAGGCAGCCAATCAATGATTCTCTCTCATCATTGATGTTTCTGTGCCTCTCTCTCGTCTCTGAAATCAATAATTTTTTATTTTTTATTTTTTTAAGAGAGGAGATCTAGAGAGAGAAACAGTTGAGGAGTAGGGCAAGGAGACTGGGAGTGTTTTCTGGTGGATTTGATTAATTCCCTTATAAGTTGGTCTGGGTTTTTGTTTTTGTTTTTTCCAAACCCTTACACAGATGATAAATTTGCTGTGAGATACACCATCACCAGCAAGCATGCAGGGTAATAAAAGGCAGAAAATACTGCCCTGTAGTTATTCTGAACTCTGATTTTCTCTTGTGGGTGTTCTGACTTGTTTTATGATGTCTTTTACTTATGGCATATTTTAAAATATTTCATATAAATGGACTCTGCAGAGTTCTCATTGAAGGTACCAGCTACTGCTCTGTGCTTGTCCCCATCCAGCAGCTCCTATGATCTGGGTGACTTAGTTTGCCTGGGATACTCCTGACTTACGCTTCTTATCCAATGTAAGTATAATCGTGCCTCCTTACACACTAAATATGCCCTGGTTTAGACAATAAACTACCTGGTCATTCTCCTTATGAGCATGCAGTTATACCTCTTCCAGATCAAATGTGGAAGGAGATATCGTGTTTATTTTGATTAAGATAGTCACTGGGTTAGACACTGTGTATTCATTTACATTTCAGCACAATATTAGGAGGTAGGTAATGCTTATTATTAACTTTGAAATGAGAAAAATGTTCGCAGAGTATGAAGTGGCCACAAGACCATAGAGCTGATGAATGGCTAGATCAGCGGTCGGCAAACTCATTAGTCAACAGAGCCAAATATCAACAGTACAATGATTGAAATTTCTTTTGAGACCCAAATTTTTTAAACTTAAACTTCTTCTAACGCCATATCTTCAAAACAGACTCGCCCAGGCCATGGTATTTTGTGGAAGAGCCACATTCAAGGGGCCAAAGAGCAGTATGTGGCTCGAGAGTTGCAGTTTACCGACCACGGAGGTAGGTAACAAAGCCATTGCTCTTCCTCCTGTACCAACATTCACCTCTGTGAGTTGTTGAAAGTCTGTCACTGCTCTCTACCCAAAAGCAAAGGCACCGGGCATTCATTGGAATGCAAATTTGGGCGCAATCTGTGGGAGATTATCTGCAAAGATGACCAATGCAATTTCCGAGGTCCCGTGCCAAACGGCCTGCCCAGCAGTGGAGTTTAATGCCCCTCCCTTAAATCTGGGCGGTCCTGTGACTGGCTGTTACTAACACAGTATAGAAAAGTGAGCCCAGGTCAGTTCCAGGACCAGACCTTAAGGAGCCTGGCAGCTTCTCTTTTGCTTTCCTGCTACTCGGAGTCACCAGGTAAAGAACTTGAAGCTCTCCTGAGGGAAAACAAGACCACGTGAAAACAAAAGCCAGGTGGGGGTGATTGCAAGCAATCCTGCTGACAGGCAGCACCACGGCTCCCAACACGTGAGAGCGGCCATCTTGGCCTCCCTGGCTCTCCCAGGTGAAGGTAACTGCAATGGAAAGCTCAGCCAACAGGTGGAGCAGGTAAGCCATTTCTGCTGAGTCCTAGACTCTAGGTCAGGCGTGGGCAAACTACGGCCTGCAGGCCGGATCTGCCCATTCGGCTGTTCTATCCGGCCTGCGCGGAGCCGAAAGAGCAGGCTATACCCTTTTATGTAATGATGTTTACTTTGAATTTATATTAGTTCACACAAACACTCCATCCATGCTTTTGTTCCGGCCCTCCGGTCCAGATTAAGAACCCATTGTGGCCCTCGAGTCAAAAAGTTTGCCCACCCCTGGTCTAGGTCCTAGAGGGATTTCCTGACCCACAGAATTGTAAGCAATAAATGGGCATCGTTTTAAGGCACTGAGTTCCAGAAAGGTTTGTGATGCAACAATAAATAACTGATAAACCATATATTTCCCCACCTGGTTCACTCACCTCGTTGTCTGTATTACTCAGCTATCCTTCAGATCTCCCCTCTCTGATGTCCCAGGAGGAAAGATTGCCTGAAGCCAAAATGGTCCAGCAGGCCCGTCTCCTCTGCCCGCTGACATTTTCCAAGCCAAACTTGTCTGACTCAGCTTTGCTTGGCCTCAGATAAAATTCTAGAATGTTCTCCATTTGTGCTTTTTTTTTGTCACACCTCTGCCTTGTAATTCTGAGGCCACTATCATATCCAGTTTGGATCTTCCTTCAGAAACCCTGAGGTTACAATATGCTTATGGCTATTTCTGAGCATAAGAGTAATCTGTAAACGTGTTTCTATGTATCTGTATTCAAGTACTTGTTTTCATTTATATTCCCTAGGTCTCAACAGAGTCAAAATGACATCTAGTTCTATCTGTGGTTGTATCATACCACATACATAGATGTCTAATCTCCTGCCGAAACTGGTTTGGTTCAGTGGTAGAGCGTCTGTCTGCGGACTGAAAGGTCCCGGGTTTGATTCCGGTCAAGAGCATGTACATTGGTTGCGGGCACATCCCCAGTAGGGGGTGTGCAGGAGGCAGCTGGTCAATGTTTCTCTCTCATTGACGTTTCTAGCTCTCTCTCTCCCTTCCTCTCTGTAAAATATCAATAAAATATATTTAATCTCTTTATGCAACTTTCCCAGTGCCAGCTAATAATGTGCCAATTTCTGACAAGAAGTTCCTTTTTTAATTTTCTATTAAAAAAAGATTCTTTAATCCAGTTTGATTCATTTAGTAATCACAATATGAATAGGCTACATTGGCCTGAAGAGCCTATTCAGGGTTTTCAAGAGATCCAAACTGTTTCCAATGGCAACCAGAGAATCAGCTTGACATCTCAGATGGTAAGAACCTTAGAGCCCCATCCATATGATGAGCCCAGCAGAGGATGGGGAGGCTTATGACATTTTAATCATTGATAATTTGGGCTGTGCTGATGAGAAGATTTTTTAATACAAGGGATTTGGAGAGGATGCCAAGGAGAGTTGCCAAGGTAATTAAAACAGCCTTGTAAATTGGCTTGAAGAACACACCAGGCCGTCAGAATCACCATCAGCCTATCTGACCCCCCGCCTCTGGCCAGCCCCACCTGCTCATCAGATGTTCTCAGCCGTAATTGAAATTGACAGCACAGTGAGGACAAATATGCGCCCCATCTCGTGCAGCACATACTACTTCCTAAACCCCTAAAGAATGTGACACCAAGGAAGCAGGTAAGATCATTTGTACCCTGCCGACTTCCTAAAAGTGTTTGAGGTGCCTCACATTAAAAATGCAGTGAGAATAATGCACAAAAATTAACACAATAGCCGAGCTTAGTCACTTAAAAGTGCAAAGGGGAGGAGGTGAAGGACTAGAAATTAAACCCCCAAAAATGCTAACTGGGGAAACCTAGGCTATCTGGATAGAAATTTGGCTTTGGGTATCCAGCATTGGGGAGAGGTGGGAAAAAAGAGAAGGGGAAAAAAAGCATACTCAGTGAGCTGTAGTGAGGAGATGGGAGGAAAAGAAGGCGGAGGCAGAATACCGACCTATCCTGGGTTCCAGTCTCCATAAAGTGCACCGATCCTGAGGAAATTAAGTCACCTGAGCCACAATATGTGTGTGTGTGTGTGTGTGTGTGTGTGTGTGTGTGTGTCTCCACCAGTTATCTACAGCTTGAAGTAGAAAGACCCTTCAGAGAACCCAATACGAGGTCCAAATTCAAAGCCCCCAAGTCTCCCACAGATATCTGACCTGTGTCAAGTTTTCAATATCCCAGCAAATGAGGAAGAATGGTCTTAAAGAGTTTCCTAAATATTTTTCCAGTTCATGCCACTTTGAGCTACTTTATGCAGTTCTGTGGTTAGAATTGTCATTTCAAGTGCAAGAGCATAGTTCAAAGGCACAAGGTGTCACAGTTTTCCGAACAGTGCCTGCCATGTCCTCAGGTGCTCAAACATGAGGACATGAACTGAGCAGATCAAGAGGTGAAAGCAGAAGGGAGCTGTGGGGAAATCAAAACCCATACTGGGGCCGTGATGTCCATGTTTTTGGTACTTGAAGCCTTTCTATTTTCTGCAGATTTGAACTTCCCAGAGCTCCCCTTCTCAAACCTGAGTCCTTTGGAAGCAGAGTCCTCTCCTCTGTCAAACACCACACTTTGCACATTCTTCCAAAAAGGAAAGGAAGAGCCCAGTTCTTTCTCTCAGCTTCCCCATTCCATTATCAAACGAAGTGTATTCATATATTTTACAGACTCCTTCAGATACCATATAATAAGGCAATGCCTGTGGGTATAAAGTCATTTTAATACATTAACACATTTTCTCAAGGTTAACATTTGACTAAAATTTTTAATTTCCCGAAACATGGACTGGAAAGGATGAAGTTAGGTAATGCTAAGAAGGATTTATTCGCTGGCTTTTGCCTCTTGAGATCAAGATGACCACTATTTTATGTCAAATAAAGGAAAGTAAATAGATTTCTTAAGACAGAGTGGGTGACTCAGACATCATCTAGGATAATAACAATTACTTGTTTAGGACTTACTACATAAGGTATATACTTTTTAATGAATGAGGAAATCTTAGCTTGCAATAGTTAATGTTTGCTCCCAAAGTCATAAATCTACGAAGTGATGGATGTAAAATTTAAACCCAGGTAGTCAGATGCTGCCAATGAAGAAACAGACTTCTAAGCAGAAAATAATGACTGGTTTCTTGCTGAAATGAAAATACATTTCCCTTAAACCTTGAAATAATTCATCTGTCCATAAATACAAGTGATTGTGATATATCTTGGGAGGATATAGCCTTGAAACTAGCTCCTAGCTCCCCTTATAGGCTAGAAAATTGTCTGTTGTGCAAGCTCTTACACAACACTCGCTTAAGCAGTAAGCCCTGAGGACAATGAGGTTCTGGTCCACCTCAAATAATCTTAGGAACAAAGCCTCAGGTCTGTTGACCAAACACACCCTGGAGCTATACCTCTTGAAATTTTATCTGATCTATTAGGTGATGGTTCATATAAGTGCTGACTGGCACTTGCAGAGGTGACCACAAGATCCTATAACTATGCACCACTAGCCATCTCTATTAATTATGAAATAAAGACATACAAAGAGTTAACGTACAGCCCTGATCGGTTTGGATCAGTGGATAGAGCATTGGCTTGCAGACTGAAGGATCCTGTGTTCTATTCCGGTCAAGGGCATATGCCGGAGTTGCAGGCCGGATCCCTAGTAGGAGGCATGCAGGAGGCAGCTAATTGATGATTCTCATCATTGATGTCTCTATCTCTCTCTCCTTCTCCCTTCGTCTCTGAAATCAATAAAAATATATATTTTTTTAAAAAGAGTTAATATACAAACGAAACTCTCAAACTCATGTTAGTCATTAACTTCATCCTTGTTTACTAAAATTCCTAAATTATAAAGTATATTACTTTTGGTTTCCCCTGTCTTTCTCTCCACCACGCTGGAGAGATACAAGCAAATAGTGACAACAACACTTCCGGTTTCTCTCCAACATGTAGGGAGCTTGGAAGTGAAGCCACCCATCTTTACAACACGAAAAAGCTGAGCAATCTGAAAAGCAGCAGAGAACTGTGGTCGCAGGGAAAACTGCCACTCCAAAATCTGGAGAGGCAGGCAAAGCTAGAAAGTCACAGACAAAATCTGCTTCCCTGGAGCAGAAGCTGCTGGCACTATAAACTGGTAGAAACACCTAGCTATGTATATATATAAAAAGCTATGTGACTGGCCGTACATATATCTGACAGTATAACTGGTACATATGACACACACTGGCAATTTAAAAATAACATGTGCATTACATATAAAGTTCTCACTGGAGCCGATCATACGTCTGTTTTAATTTTATAATATATATATACTATTTTCACATGTAATTTTTTGCATTAACATAATTACCGAAGGAATCTTCCTTCTAATTAATTTCCTTTTAATGTGCACAAACCCATGCACCAGGCCACTAGTATTCACATAAATCTTCACAAAAGCCCATTTACTTCATTTCCTCTCTTATGCAGCACAACATGATTAGCTTTCAGCAAAAACTTGCAGTGCATGCCAAGGTAAGGGAAAACACACTCCAAAAGCACAAAGGGAGCATTAGAACCAGATTCAGATATGGCACAGCTGTTGGAAAACCAGGCAGGTAATTTAAAATATCTATTATTGATATGTTAGAGACACTAAAGGGAAAAGTAGACAACATGCAAGAACAGGTAATATATACAGAGAGATGAAAACAACAGCAACTAATAATCAAAAAGGAATGAGATCCAAAGCACCGTAACAGAGATAAGGCCCGCCTTTGATGGGCTCATCAATAGATTTGACAAGGCAGAGGGGGGGAAATCAGTGCGCTTCAAGGTAGGCCAACAGAAACTTCCCAAACTAAAATGAAAAGAAAAACACCCAAGAGCTGAGGGGCAGTTTCCACCTCAAAAAACCAAACATACACTTAGCTGGCATTTCTCAGAGGTTGAGCATCGACCTATGAACCAGGAGATCACCGTTCTTTCCTGGTCAGGGCACATTTCTCAGGTTGCTGGCTCAATCCCCAGTGTGGGTCGTTTAGGAGGCAGCTGATCAATGATTTTCTCTCATCATTGATGTTTCTATCTCTCCCTCCCTTCCTCTCTGAAATCAATTTAAAAAAAACTAAACAGCCAAACATGCATAATTATATAATTTGAGTCCCAGGAAGAAAAGGGAAGGAAGGAGGGAGAAAAAGAAGGGAGAAAGGAAGGGAAGACATCAATATAAACTCATGTTTTGTTTAATGCAGATAGAGATGCTTACATATAGAAATAATTATACATATGTGTAGATACATATAAATATATTAATACACATATTTGCTTGATCCATCAGCTGAGAGGGCAGAGAAGCAAAGACACTCCATTAGCAACTATCACACTACCCACTGTGCTATACATCTAAAACTAATATTGAACATCATCCAGGACCGGTCTGGCTCAGTGGATAGAGCGTCGGCCTGGGGACTGAAAGGTCCCAGGTTCGATTCCGGTCGGGGGACATGTACCTTGGTTGCAGGCACATCCCCAGTAGGGGGTGTGCAAGAGGCAGCTGATCGATGATTCTCTCTCATCGATGTTTCTAACTCTCTATTTCTCTCTTCCTGTGAAAAATCAATAGAAATATATATTTTTAAAAAATATTGAACATAAATTGTAATTAAAAAATAAAATATAATCAACAAATCTCAATTGATGGACATTCTACCAAAGACTTGACTAGCATTTCTCAGAACTGTCAAAATTATGAGAGGTGAGTAATGTCTGAGAAGCCAAGAATAGCCTAAGGAAACATGACAATTAAATGTAATGTGATATCTTGGATAAGATCCTGGGACAGAAAAAGGCTATTAGGTTAAAATTAAGGAAATTCTGTCAGCAGCTGTGCGTTACTGCAGGTTGCCCAGGACCAAACCAGAGAGGGTCGGACCTGCCTTACCATCATTTGTCCACCATCCAGAACTGAAATATCATTGCTGACATGTACACATAAGGAACTGTTTGACATTGAAATTGGATTTCAAAGGAATTGTTGGCCCAGAAAGAAACTCACTACATACTGATTCATTTGCCTTTAAGCATGACCATTATTGCTTGTCTCGTTTTCGGTTCCTTTAAGTGTATTTCTAATAGGGCATGATGCCACTCTTCTAGGGGAAATGATGAACAACATAGACTGATGAACAAGAACAGACCCAGAGACAAGGAGGCATGGATCAGACTGTCAGACCTCAGAGTGAGTGTAGGGGAGGGTGGGGATAGAAGGGAGAGATCAACCAAAGGACTTGTGCGCATACATATGAGCCTAACCAGTGGTCAAGGACAACAGGAGGGTGGGGGCATACATGGGGAGGGGTGTGGGATGGGATGGGAGGGGATGAGGACAAATATGTGATACCTTAATCAATAAAGAAAACTTTTAAAATAACAAATAAAATTAAATAAAACTAAGGAAATTCTAATAAAGTGTGGACTTCAGTTCATAATAGTGTATGTGTATTGGTTCATAAATTGTAACCAATGCACCTTAGTAATGTAAGAATGTAATAATAGAGGAAACAGGGTGTGTGGGGATTATACTAAAACAGTTCTAAAAAGTTAACTTTTAAAAATAAAGTGAACGTTACCAAAAGAGAACATGTGCAGTGAGCATGAATACAAATAGTAGAAGTCCTATAGGGCCCTAGCTGGTTTGGCTCAGTGGATAGAGTGCGGGCCTGCGAAATAAAGGGTCAAGGGCACATGGCCCAGTTGTTGGCTCGATCCTCAAGCCAATCAATGATTCAATGATTCTCTTTCATCATTGACGTTTCTATCTTCCTCCCCTCCTTTCCTCTCTGAAATCAATAAAGATTTATTAAAAGAAAAAAAAGGAGAATTAGAGTTGGTCTTCAACATCAACTTAAAAAAAATTTTTTTAAGTCCTATAGGCACCAGGAGGATGGAGATCTGCAGAAAGTATAGTTGCAGAATTGTCAGAAACCTTAAAACGTTGTCACTCCAAGTGTGAACCACAATCAGCATCATCCCCTTGAAGCTTTAAAAATGCAGAATCCCAGGCCCCACCCTGACCTGCTGAATATGAATCTGCATTTTAATAAGAGGTACTGGTGCTTGCTATGCACATTAAAATTGAAAAGGCTTAAAGGCTATCAAATATAAATTGCTTAGTCATTCTATCTCCCCAAAGCACCCCACAGCAGAATTCTTCAGCCTATAAATCTCAAGAATTCAACTTTTCTAATTGATATACTTACTATCAAAGTTGATGGACTTACCAAGGATTTTAATCGTGAAAATATTTCTAACAGGACAAATACATTCTTAGTTTTTAATCTAAATTCTGTGCTAGTTAACCACCCCCCTGAAAGGTTCGAGAGTTGGGATGAGGAGTGCCTTTTTATTTTTTTAAATATAGTTTAATTGATTTCAGAGACGAAAGGAGAGGGAGAGAGATAGAAACATCAATGATGAGAGACAATCATTGATTTGAGCCCGCAACCTAGGCATGTGTCCTGACCGGGAATCAAACTATGACCTCGGTGTTCACAAGTCAATGCTCAACCATGCCAGCCGGGTTGAAAAAAAAGATCCGTGTATCAGTTCAAGGTACTGATATGAGTTCACTGCAACAGAGAGAGAAAAAGGCTCTTCCTCTGCCCAGGTAAATGGTGTGTTCACCTCTATCTACAGAGGAAAATCAGGCAGAGTAATTACAGGTGGAATAAGGACTATAAGCTCCAGATTCCTCTCAGGAAACATTTCTGAGTCTAAATGCACTTTTTAATTAGCTCTTCCAATAGCATCATGCTAATTGGCTAATTTGGAATTGATATGAGACCCCATGTGCTTTAAAGAAAATCTGTTTGTTGATACATTTATTTGCACCTGAGACTGTCTTATTGCTGGCAGGACAGATATTATTATTAAAACAGAATCACCTGCTTGTTTTAACCAGATTTTTTTTTTTTTTAATGAACGCACATGAATCGGATTATCCCTAGGGTTTCAGGAGGAAGTATTAACATTTTGAGTGATGAAAAATTGCCGCTTGGTTGGGAAATAAATGAGCTTTAAATAGGTCCCATTATTTTTTTACAGGGTTATTATTATAAATGTTTCATAACAGGAGAAATGCCCTTCATGTCTATCCTCATTGTTGGCTTATAATTGGGGTGTTAACCTCTAACTAGCTTCGCTCTTCACACCAAGCCTCGGCGAGTTTTCCTAAGTGATTTTTACATAAAATATAATTACCTTTTATTGGACTACAAATTTCTAACAAGTTTCTCGATTTGTTAGCTGTGTCTGAAGAAAACGTATTACGTGTATTAGCTTGGGTTAGGAAATAGTGGCTTTTTAGAGTTTTTATGTGATTAATACATATTTCACTATTAACAAGACTGTCCTGAACACTAAAGAAATATGACTTAGGTGAGAGCACGGTGACGTATTTGGATACTTATTCATAGCTCACATTTGCTTTTCTTGTCCCATGGAGATGATACTTTGTAATCCAAGCAAAACTCCCCTCTAGGTTACTATTCAAAGTGTCCCTGTCCAGCCTAATTAGTGCCACTAGGTAATAAAAGAAATACTGCCCGGATCACCCTGGATTTCAGAAAGTGCCGTGATCAATTGTCCCCTTCCTCCAATTTAACTGGAGCAGGCTGCAGCTGTTCTGCATTGTGGGCTAAGCCTCATTGCTAGGTTTGGAAATGCTAGGGCGCCCCCTACCGTTGAAAATTAGGAGGCACTTCTCTTGGCTGTTCCATTCAGAAGACAGGATTCTTCCCCAAAGGTCACTTACTTAGCCAAAGTTCAGGTGAGAAGTGGTTAGTCACAAGGATGGATGAATGGATGGATGGATGTGTTTGCTATAAAGGACATTAGTGTGGTAGAAGATTATTGGAGAAATTTGAAAAGATGTCTGTAGATTAGATAATAATGCCTTCGCAATAGCAATTTTCTGATTTTGAAAACTGCACTATGGTTGGTAACAGAATATCCTTGTTTACAGGAAATACACAGCAGTGTTTACAAGCAAAGTGTGCATGTGTGGATTGGTGGGTAGGTGGGCGGGTAGACGGGTGGATGAATGGATGGACGGATGGCTCAGTGGATGAGCTTCAGCCTGTAAACTGAAGAGTCCTGAGTTAGATTCTGGTCAGGGACACATGCCTGGCTTGTGGGCAAGATCCCCAGTAGGAGGCATACAGGAGGCAGCCAATCAATGATTCTCTTCATTATTGATGTTTCGCTCTCTCTCTCCCTTCCTCTTCTCTGAAATTAATAAAACGTTTTTAAAAAAATTTTTTTAAAAGACACCTAAAGAGAAGATTAACAAAATGTGGAAGCAACATTTTGTGAACCTGACATCACACACCAGAGTTTGAATTTCAGACAACCAACTAAAAAAGAATGAACTTCTTAAGCATATTAAACATTACACACTTCTAATATCATTCTGAAGTACACCTTTGGTGACTTTGCAAGCTCTTGCTCGTCAAGTTCGTTGGTGCTTTATAAAAACAATAAATTTTTAAATCCAAAATCTAATTTATTAGCAATGCATACAGGCATATGAGTCCTAACATAGTGATTACTGAATTATCACATAGCGGAGGACTGAGAAGGTGGGGCAGTTCTGTACCGTGCTGCCTTCCACTGGTTAAGACCTCCAAGAGAAAAGGCCTACCAAGGTGAGGATGCCCCTACTGTCACCTGTAGAGGGGCAGCACTGAGCTGGCCAATATTTGTGGTGGTGCTGCTTGTCCTGGCTCAGGGGTAGCGTTCCACTAAGTCTGAAAGACTAAGACATCGTGGGGACTTTCCGTCACCGCCCGCGGCCTGCTCTGCCAGGCCTTCGAGCACGCTGTGCTGGCGCTGCGCCTTCCATCGGCAGACCCGGAGAATCCTCTCTCCGCTGCCACATGGCCAGGCCAAAGCATCAGACACTACCACCATGCGGATTTTAAAACTACAGGGGAAATTGAGCCACAGGAGCTACCATCGCTGCCACACCCACCGCCGCCCCCAAGAATGGGAATCCACCGAAATCAGAGCTCACTACGCACCGGGCTCATAGAGAGTGTGGCTTCAGAAATTAGCCTCTGCATCCACAGCAGCTCCACATCCGCAACAAAGAGGACACCATTGAGGGCGGACTCTCCCCATGCAGCCATCACAGCCCGCCCACAATCTTCCCAGCACACCCACCATGCTGGGAGGGAGATGGAGCGCGCTGGTGAGGAAATGGCACAGTGCCTTCCATTACCCACCCAGGCGAGCCCACCCTCCGATGCCACGTGGCCAAGCCTAAGCTCTCACCACCACCGCCATGTGAACTTTAAAACTACAGTGGTAATTGAACCACAGGAGCGACCGTCAATATTGCACCTGGCACCGCCACCCACCACTGCCGCTGAGAATAAAGGAAATCCACCAAGAACAGAGCTCACCACGCCTTGGGCTCAGGGGGTGGGCGACCTCAGAACTTAGCCTCCATGTCTGCAGCTGCTCCGCTCCCACACCGAACGAGACACCTTTGAAGGTGGTCCCCCCGCCTGCAACCATCTCAGCCCAACTGCAGCTGTGCCAACCTTCCCGCCATGCTAGCAAGGAGCTAGCGCAGCACCTCCAATATGCGACCCCAACACCCTAGAGGGGCCGGGTGCCCCGGGTGAGCCGAGTGTCCCAGGGGTCCGAGTGCCCCGGGTGAGCCGAGTGTCCCATGGGGCCGAGTGCCCCGGGTGAGCCGAGTGTCCCATGGGGCCGAGTAACCCGGGTGAGCCGAGTGTCCCAGGGGTCCGAGTGCCCCGGGTGAGCCAAGTGTCCCAGGGGGCCATGTGCCCCGGGTGAACCGTACCCCCCAAAGGGGAAGGGGATCCCGGGTGAGCCGTGTGTCACAGGGGGCCGAGTGCCCCGGGTGAGCCGAGTGTCCCAGGGGGCCGAGTGCCCCGGGTGAGCCGTGTGTCCCAGGGGGCCGAGTGCCCCGGGTGAGCCGAGTGTCCCAGGGGGCCGAGTGCCCCGGGTGAGCCGAGAGTCCCAGGGGGCCGAGTGCCCCGGGTGAGCCGAGTGTCCCATGGGGCCGAGTGCCCCGGGTGAGCCGAGTGTCCCAGGTGGCCGAGTGCCCCGGGTGAGCCGAGTGTCCCAGGGGGCCGAGTGCCCCGGGTGAGCCGAGTGTCCCAGGGGGCCGAGTGCCCCGGGTGAACCGTACCCCCCAAAGGGGAAGGGGATTCCGGGTGAGCCGAGTGTCCCAGGGGGCCGAGTGCCCCTGGTGAGCCGAGTGTCCCAGGGGGCCGAGTGCCCCGGGTGAGCCGAGTGTCCCAGGGGGCCGAGTGCCCCGGGTGAGCCGAGTGTCCCAGGGGGCCGAGTGCCCTGGGTGAGCCGAGTGTCCCAGGGGGCCGAGTGCCCCGGGTGAGCCGAGTGTCCCAGGGGTCCGAGTGCCCCGGGTGAACCGTACCCCCCAAAGGGGAAGGGGATCCCGGGTGAGCCGTGTGTCCCAGGGGGCCGAGTGCCCCGGGTGAGCCGAGTGTCCCAGGGGGCCGAGTGCCCCGGGTGAGCCGAGTGTCCCAGGGGTCCGAGTGCCCCGGGTGAGCCGAGTGTCCCAGGGGGCCGAGTGCCCCGGGTGAGCCGAGTGTCCCAGGGGGCCGAGTGCCCCGGGTGAGCCGAGTGTCCCAGGGGGCCGAGTGCCCCGGGTGAGCCGAGTGTCCCAGGGGGCCGAGTGCCCCGGGTGAGCCGAGTGTCCCAGGGGGCCGAGTGCCCCGGGTGAGCCGAGTATCCCAGGGGGCCATGTGCCCCGGGTGAACCGTACCCCCCAAAGGGGAAGGGGATCCCGGGTGAGCCGTGTGTCCCAGGGGGCCGAGTGCCCCAGGTGAGCCGAGTGTCCCAGGGGGCCGAGTGCCCCGGGTGAGCCAAGTGTCCCAGGGGGCCGAGTGCCCCGGGTGAGCCGAGTGTCCCAGGGGGCCGAGTGCCCCGGGTGAGCCGAGTGTCCCAGGGGGCCGAGTGCCCCGGGTGAGCCGAGTGTCCCAGGGGGCCGAGTGCCCCGGGTGAGCCGAGTGTCCCACGGGGCCGAGTGCCCCGGGTGAGCCGAGTGTCCCAGGGTGCAGTGTGCCCCGGGCGAGCCGTGTGTACCAGGGGAAGCAGTGGGACCCAGGGGAAGGGGCGGTGAAAACCAGAGGAGGAGTGGACTCTATTCATATGGTCCTGAGATAGTCACCATAAAACAAGCAGACTGCCAAATGACAGCGGGGAGGGGAAGGAGACCTGGGGGGAGATACGAGAAAAACCGAGGGACTGGTATGCATGAACATAAGTACAACCAATGAACACAGAACTCTGGGGAGGGAGGGCATAAATGGGAGGTGGGGGGGGGGGGGCAATGGTAAACTATGTACACAGAAAATACCTTAATAAAGTAAAATTAAAAAAAAATGAATTATCACATAATAGCTAAAACCAGAACATATTGAACATTTCAGGTGAACATAGACTTAACAATTCCTTTATTTAAATAAATGAACTCCCAAAATATCACATGGTTGTTTTA
This sequence comes from Vespertilio murinus, assembly GCA_963924515.1. Lineage (NCBI taxonomy): Eukaryota > Metazoa > Chordata > Mammalia > Chiroptera > Vespertilionidae > Vespertilio > Vespertilio murinus. Next base: position 19,761,386 of record OZ004715.1, on the reverse strand, counting down.
CACTTAGCCCGTTCTGCATGTAGTAGCTCATCTAGAACATTTCTAATGGTCTCCATGCTGACTTCTCCTCCGTGATGTTTTTTTGATGCAAGATTCCATACATTTTCAAATTCTTCATCAGAAAGCTTGACACCAATATTAAATAATATCTCTGCAATCTAGAAGAAAACATTACAAGTCAAGATTTATATAAATTTGTATTTTTGTAATATGTTTGTAACCTATAAGACTATGAATATAGCCAAAACCAGTTTGGCTCAGTGGATGGAGCACTGGCCTGCAAACTGAGGGGTCCTGGGTTCGATTCCGGTCAGGGGCACGTGCCTGGGTTGCAGGCACATCCCCAGTGGGAGGTGTGCAGAAGGAAGCTGATCGATGTTTCTCTCTCGTTGATGTTTCTGACACTCTCTCTCCCTTCCTCTATGTGAGAAATCAATAAAAAATATTTTTTTTAAAAAAACACATTTTAAAAAAACTATGAATATTTATCCAAAACAAAGGTATGTGGAGAGACAGGGGGCAATTTGTGTGTGTGTGTGTGTGTGTGAGAGAGAGAGAGAGAGAGAGAGAGAGAGAGAGAGAGTGTATGTGTGTCTAAGCAACCGAACAGCCGCTCAACCAGTCGCTATGATGCACACTGACCACCAGGGGGCAGACACTCAATGCAGGAGCCGCCCCCTGGTGGTCAGTGCACTCCCACATCAGGAGCACCGCTCAGCTGACCAATGGGCGCCAGACGCTGGGCTCAGAGCTGATGAGCACGGCTGCGGCAGCATGAGCCTCTCCGGCCTCCGTGGCAGCACTACCAAGCAGGGGCAGCAGGGACCGGGATGAGGGGTCCTGGATTGCAAGAGGGCGCAGGCCATGCACCGGGCCTCTAGTTACACATAATAAGCACCCTTTGCCTATTAATCGTCTCTCTGAAGTCGTAATTAATAAAGGGAGGCGAAAAATATGCTGTTCATGTCCCAGAGAAAGTATGAGAAAGGAAAGATAAGAACTGGCAGTGAAAAGAAATGTTAGAATGAGGAGAGGGAATAAAAGACCTGAGGGAGGGGGAAAACATTTACTCTAAAACATACGGGGGGGGGGGGGGGGGGCGCGGTTGGGAGGCGAAATGAAAGAAAGGTTAAACAGGGAATAGGAAACCCAAAGAAACAGAATAGCTGCAGAATGCACCAATTAAACAGAATCTGGACAAGAATTAAAAGATCCCCTGGAAATGATATGCCCTGGTGGGAAATTAACAGTATAATCCAATGCACTTGGAACTCAGAAGCCCCGGCTGCTCCTGCTGTATCGCCCATCCAGGATGGAGCCTGGTGAGTTCTGATGACTAATGTTCAAGGTCAGGCTGTATACAGTCCGATATTAAGTAGCTGTTGTTAAAATACACATTCCTATGGTTGGTGTGTTTATGTAAGGTTGGCATTTCTTTCCACCCTTTTGAAATCGCATGCTGTACCTCTTTTTTGGATCTGGCTTGGAAGAAGTCTTTCTCTAACAGTCCTTTCTGGCTATAGATGGAAGGATAGAGCAATGAATAGGCATTGCCCTCGTCACCGTAATTCTTCTTATCATCGATGCGGCGGATTCGGGGGGCAGGGATATCAGACCGAATAGTTGGAACACCGTAGATGGGGTAACCTAGGACATCGGTGAGGGAAGAAAACACACATTTTGCAATGGCGCTGCGTAATACACTAGCCACCAAGTCACGTGTGGCTATTTTGAGCCCTTGAAATGTGGCAGGAGTTAAAATACACACTGAATATAAAAAGATCTTGTACCGCCGAGGCCGGTTTGGCTCAGCGGTAGAGCATCGGCCTGCGGACTGAAGGGCCCCGGGTTCGATTCCAGTCAAGGGCATGTACCTTGGTTGTGGGCACATCCCCGGTAGGGGGTGTGCAAGAGGCAGCTGGTCGATGTTTCTCTCACATCGACGTTTCTAGCTCTATATCTCTCTCCCTTCCTCTCTGTAAAAATATTAATAAAATATTTTTTTAAAAGAAAATAGATCTTGTACCAAAAATATGAGATATTTAACCACTTTATATTGATTACTTGTTGATATGATAATATTTTAGAAATATTATATACAACATATATATATATATACTATTAAAATTAATGTTACTTGTTTCCTTTTTCTTAATGTGGCAAACTAAAAATTTATAAGTACATACGACTCCAGTTATATTTCTATTGGACAGCACTATTCTGAAGAGTAGCAAGACCTCTCATTATACCAGAATGTATAGCAAGTCTATAAAATCCAGTTACAAAAAAAAAAATGTCTAACTTTAATCATGTCCTTAGTACCAAGAAGAGACCTTGATTAACATAACTTAGTCTTTCTAAATAGCCAATATACATCATGCACTACCAGTACATGGAGATATAGGGTGTTTTGTGAGTTAAAACTGTATCTTCCTCAGATTTGTATGTTAAAGTTCTAGCCCTCAGCACTTAGAATGTGGCCTTACTTGGAAATAGGATCATTGCAGATATAATTAAGTTAAGATGAGATTGTACTGGAGTGGGCTCCTAATCTAGTATGACTGGAGTCCTTAGAGAAAAGGGGACATTTGGCAACTCGCACAGGAGAATGCCATGTGAATGAAGGTGGATGGCCGAGATCAGGGTGATGCAGCAGAAACCAAGTAGTGCCAGAGATTGCCAACAAGCCCCCCAAAGTGGGGTGTGAGATGGTAAAGTTACGTTGTTTAAGCCACCCAGTCAGCGGTACTTGTCATGGAAGGACTAGCAAACTTACAGATGGAAAATGAAGATAGCGAGAAACCTTTTGTAAGAGCTCTTCAACTATCTGAAGGCGAACCTGTGTGTCGCTTCAGAGTCACGTGGCTTACAAAATCTCCTAAAGCTCAGTGACATCTGATTACTACACTGTATTACCATTCTGGGTTCTGATCGGTGAGGGTTTCCATTTCATTGATATCGGGAGAATCCTTTTACTTGGATCGCCACTAAGAATAGTTCAGCCTAAACTTACCAAGATGCCTCGGCTGCTTGGATATCGAATGAAACAAAGAGATCCTAGGCTTTGAGAAATGTACAGCCTGGGGGTGATGCCAGGGCAGATGAAGAACACATCGCTTCCATGTTTGCCGCTCATTTCATAACTCAGCCAACAACACTTTGACATACTCACAAATGGAAGGGACAGCTCCGACGACCGAGTTGATAGCGGAAGAAGTGGTCTTATAGTGGCTGGAGACTTTATCGTTTGGCCTCAGAAGTGTCCGGAGCGTCTTTTCTGAGTTGTCGTTTAAGACAATGTCTTCAGGCTTTATCAGGAGGGTCAGTTCTGTTTCTCCAGAAATCTCCTCAGCAGGGTTTGCACAATCTGGTTTTCCAGCTATGCGCAGAGAGAGAAAGTGGGGGAGGGGGTAAATGTACAGGAAGAAGTTACTACTTGGTTCTCACAACTCCACAACAAAATCATTCTTTCCCAGTGAGTTTCTTCCTGCTGGTGGAAAACTGAGACTGGGCTGGTGTGAACCCTCCACAGCTACCAGCACCTCACTGGGGAAGAGCAAGCTCAGGCCAATGGCATGTCCCAGGAAACTGAGGCCTGGTCTAATGTTTCTTTTCACTATCCTGCTCCCTTGACTCTAGAATAAAGCTCTTACATATGAATGAATAAAATAAAATAAAAAGATAGAACCTATTCTTTTTCTTTCCTCTCCTTAAAAATGAGAGATCACTTTCATATTGAACTTGAACTACAGAATTACTACAGATGTTCCTAGCAAAACACACATTTAGAGTTGTAAATTCCACACATGCCCGATCACGGGAGGGAAGCTTGTGTACTGAAACATTTGGAGAAATGATGCGAACTCAATGTCAGAGTTCAGAAGCTGATTACTAGTATAGAAATAACTCTCTTCAAATCTGTGTATAAAAGTAAAACCCTGAGGCAGAGCTGAAGTTATAAGATTCTGACCTGTTTTTGCAGATTTGCTTTGCTGAGTCAATTATGAAACTTAGGAGTACATTCCGGACATTCTTTCCAACGGAGCCGGTAACTGACAGCTAGCACTAGAGGGCGCTGTGGCCTTTCACTCTCTACAAGAATGCCTAGTTCTGAAACAGCTCAAGCCAGGTTGGCAAAGGCAAATGGTGTCCCAGTATGAGAGCGGGGGCGGGAACAGTGGCAAACCAGAAAAGACACGTCTCTGTAAAGTCTGCACCCCCCATTTAAGCACCCACCAGTTGTTGCCATGAAAGCATGCAGGCCCACTGCAGACCCTCTAAATCCCTCCCCACCCCCAACTCCTCCCCAAACACACACAAAAAGAGCAGAAATTATCTCCCAACTGTGAAAACCTATTCCTCAGAAAAGTGTTTGAAAGCCACTATCTTAAAGCACCTACCCCATCACCACCACCTTTCCTGCAGAAGGCAGCAGTAGGAGAGATTTGATATAAGACGATTTCTGAGCCCTTTCTGACCCATTGGGCGCTACCTTAAAAGATAAAAATCTCAAGAATTCCATCAAAAATGGCTGACAAAGTCAGGTCCCACATCCTGATATGAAAGACTGTCTGGTTTGAAAATAGGCTTCTGCTTCCCCCCAACCCATGAGTTGTGTGCCAAGAAGAAAAACAACGCCCCAGGCTTCTGAGAGCTTCATGAGGTAGGGAAGATGCGCCTGCTTCCCGAGTGGGCAGACTAGAAAGGCCATCCCAGGAACTGGTAAGGGCTCATGTTGGCAGCACAGCCCAAACTTTGGTTTTGGCCTTGCAGAAAGGCATGACCAAGGGATAAAAACAAAAGCAGTAGGCCAAAGGTGGTTTTGCTCAGTGGTTAGAGTGTTGGCTCTTGGACTGAAGGGCCGCGGGTTCGATTTTGTCAAGGGCATGTACCTGGGTTGCAGGCTCTCTTCCTGGCCCAGGTCATGGTGCATTCCGGGGGGCAACCATTCTATGTGTATCTCTTTCTCTCTCTGTCTCTCCTCCTCTCTCCCTCCCTTCCACTCTCTAAAAATTAATGCAAAAATATCCTCAGGTGAGGGCTAAGAAAAAAGTAGAAGCAGAAGTATCTTTATTTTTTAGAAGAGAGAAAATAAAAATGTGAACAACCTTTTAAAATAGTTATCTCTCTAATAATCAAGATTTGAAAATTAAAGCAAATGATGCATCAGTATATACCAACTAAATTACAAGAATGTTTGAAATAACACTCAGTGGTAACACAATTGGAGTAAAATTGTCTCACAGCGTTGGCTGGTAAAGTTGCAAATTGGTAAAATCATTTAGAAAAGCGAAACGAAAATATGTAAAGAGAGTTACTTCTGGGGTAATAATAGCATTCATAAGAAATGAGATATAATTAGAAACAGAAAGCTTTTTGAGAGATAATAATCATTATAGTCTTACCCATATTACTTTAAAACTGTCTGGAAACAACCAAAATTTCAAAGAGTAAGGAAATGGTTTAGTAATTCATAATACAACAGCATGAAGAAACTGCTTACAGAAACCATAAAAGTATCTCTCTATTCCACAGTAATTTGAAAGTTAAAATTTTAAAAATAATAAAATAAAAATGCTACATTCGCTGTGATTTTAGCTATACTTAAATATATGCATACACACATACAAATATGTAAACATATTTATCTATATATATAAGTAGTGATGCAGGTATATAATATATGTAAGCATGAAAATATTTGCATAAAAGTGAAGATTATGGTTTTACTTTTTGTTGTCATTGTTTACAAAAACCAAAAGGTTAAATTTTCTTTTGTCAAATTCTACTTTACTATTCATTTTCCCTGGGGGAGGAGAACTAATCCTATATAATAAAAGCCTAATATACAAATTGACCCCTCAACAGGGAGTTCAACCAGGGGGCGGGGCCAGCCAGCCAACCATGGAAAGGGAGGCCCCAGCTGGTAGCTGGCAGCCACTAGGGACCCTACCTGTACACAAATTTTGTGCACTGGGCCTCTCTAGTTACTCTATAAAAATGATTTTTGAACAGCTTTCTGAGAAACTGCATATCACATTTTGGGCTTCTGAATAAATTCTTTTTTGCTTTTAATTTTTTTTCTCTGAAATGAGTAATAAAATTCAAAAGATACAAAAACATAAGATTAAAAGCTGAGTCTCACTGCTACCCTATCCCTCAGCTACCCAGTTCCCCCTCCCAGGAAATAGCAAATGTTATCAAATTCTTTCCTACCCTTCTATAGATATCTATGCAGACACAAGCAAATAAATGTGTGCATATGTGCATATTTTCAAATACATAATATTAAAGTTGAGATGAGCTCCTAGAGAAATAAAAACATAAAAGTCCATGTAAGAGTTTGGCAAACCTTCAAAACTTACCTCTAATGACCACCCTCTCTTCATACTCTTTCAGAGGCATTTTATCTTTCCAGGTAAGAAAATTTGCAAATTCCAGGAAGTTAATCAGCCCATCATTATCCACGTCGCAGTAGGCAAAGAGCTGGTCCAGGAGCTTCTCGTCTAAGTGCAAATTGGTTTGTTCACAAACTTCCAGAAGTTCTTCTTTATCTATCACCCCATCTCTCTTCTGTTAGACACGAGGCGAAGAAAAGCTAAAGTGAGTGTTGTCTTCAAGAGTAGGGAAGGCAACACCTATCGTTTCGTTTAAGAAAAAAAGAAAGAATTCTACCACATCAATTCAATGAATGCGCCGTATTTGTCACCTAAGAGGAGTCAAATATTAAACAAGACTGGTCTTCCTGGTGTCGACCTGCTATGTGCGCAGTAATGTCAACCCTGGTCGGAGCAAGGTGTGGCTCAGAATCTTTGTTAATTCTATTTAATAGCTTTTTCATTTAAAGCATGCTGTTTACACTGAGCAGATGTGACCATGACTCATGCCTGACTCTCCATCTGAACCATGCGGTGTACTTTTGACAGCTCTCTACAAGGTTCTCGCTTTCAAAGTGTTGTGGTGTCCCAGCTGGGCAGTGAGTGATCCTCCGCTTCACGGCCTGGTCATGAGAAAGAAGTGGGGAAGCAGCTGCCATCCAAGCACAGGGAAGTGGATTCTAAGACAGCTAGTTGCCTGCTTGTTGTGAACACTCCTATGGGCAAGAGGGTGCCTGTTGCCAGTTTGGTGGGGAGCCCTCATTGGGACAGTTAGCACTACCATTCCCCCTGGCCTGGTGGGAGGGGAAGTCTGCACCCCCTTTCAGAGAAGAGTTTAATACAGGAGGACCTACACTGAGTGTGATGCCCTGGGCAGATTCACTCGGGAGGTGAGGGGGCAGAGCCCATAATGCTCACTTATTATTTTTTAAAACTGTAACACATACACACATATATATACACACACACATACACACACACATACACACACACATACACACATACACACACACACACACACACACACACACACACACAGATTTCTCTGAGACAGACAAGGGAAATCAAAACTGACTCATTTGCCGAAACCGGTTTGGCTCAGCGGTAGAGCGTCGGTCTGCGGACTAAAGGTCCCGGGTTCGATTCCGGTCAAGGGCATGTACATTGGTCGCGGGCACATCCCTGGTAGGGGGTGTGCAAGAGGCAGCTGGTCGATGTTTCTCTCTCATCGACATTTCCAGCTCTCTATCTCTCTCCCTTCCTCTCTGTAAAATGTCAATAAAATATATTTTTTTTTAAAAACTGACTCATTGACTAATATTCGGCCCTTATGCCCAGGATTGGATTTACAATGATGAAGCTGATCCCTGGAGACCAAGACACTGACCCTATAGTTCTAGATAAATTCCTGTCTTCAGATCCATGGGCCTGGAAAATGTCCCTAACCCTTATGTTGAAACAGAAGGAGAATTTAAAACATACCATCTTTTTTTTAATGTGTCTGTTTCTGTTAAAAGATATTATCTTGACAAGGGAGCTACAAATGCCCTAGATTAAAGTAGACTCCTCTGGTATGAACTCCTCTGCTACAAGCCCAAGTCAACCAAAAAAAAGCAAACCCCACAGCCCCACAGGCTGAAAAGCAACGTTGGGCTGTGGCTGTTGAATCAAGAGGATCTTCAAAACGGAACTAGATGGTGTCAATAACGACAACCTGGCTGCCCAGTATAGGGCTTTGTGTGGACTGAAAACACTGGGGTTTTTTGTGGGGTTTTTTTCCATTTGTGGGCCTGACAACATTGGTGGTGTGTTTCTTTGAGCTGCCTGCCACCACCACACCACTCAAAACTGCAAGTATATGCTTCTTACTCACTGATGCAGAGACGCTCTCTCTTCCCTCTACGCCCTTCATCTCTCACTCCCTGGACCCCAACACCTCAACAGTTCTAAGAAGCTGACTAGATGTAAGGCTAAGGTCTCCCTCTCCCCAAGGGGGATCAAAGGCCACATGCAGCTGCCCAAGTATGTTGTGGAACGTCAAGGGGGCAGAGACTCCAACTTTTGTGGTTTCTTTGAAGACAGGTGCCAAAGTCACCATCCTACTCAAGTCTGTCGGGGAGGAGCAATCTGGACGCAGCTAGAGGGCCTGGGCAGGGTTTGCTTGATGTGGGGAGGGAAAGCTAGCAATATAGTATTTCTGTGACTTCCGCTGCTACATGTGTAAGTGATATTGACACTTGACGTGCCTGTACTGGGAATGTTCTGAAGACCCAGCGACACTTATGATCAAGGAGAGCCACACACAGAGAACTGCTAGTATCTCTGAGGCCCCACAACCCGAATGTCCCCTTTGAGCTACAAGTCTCCATGACTAATGAGTTTATCACTTAGAGCCTCTGGAAAAAAGAGAGGCAACCTCCACTTGAAGGCGCCCCTTGAGATTTAAGACTCGATGCCCCCCCAACGAGGCAGACAGCGTTTGAAAAAGCAGCTATTAGCCAGTTCCTGAGCTCTTGTTGAAACTAAACACTTGACCCACGGAGGCCTTGTTAACTTTCCAGACCGATAAGCATTTTTGAAGTGAGCCAACTGGGACTCGATGATTAACAAGATAGAAAGGACTTAACAAGCCCCATTTGTGAAATAGTAATGGTATATTCAAGAAGGCAGCCGGCCTGCCCCCAGTTACATCTCAGTTTTGCATGGAAAGGGCAGCAATCCTTAGGGGGGAAACTTGATGCATCTCTGCTACCTGAATAGGACTGGCCCAATAGGACCATTCAGTTCATAGAGGCTCCCCATGGGCCTGGGCCTCATTCACTAACCTGACAGCCATGGTCTTCCCTGGGCTGCTGTGGCTTTGAGCCTCCATGAGAGCTCCGAAGGACCAAACATAGACATGGTCACTCTACTCCGTGAACAGAAATCAAGGCCATTCTTATGGCTCTAGCCCAGGGTTGGGCAAACTTTTTGACTTCAGGCCCACAATGGGTTCTTAAACTGGACTGGAGGGCCGGAACAAAAGCAACCTAACCATGCTGGCACTCTCATCTTGGGCTGCTGGTGAAGGAGCAGAGGGGAGACCAAGAGAACCCTCCGCTCTTTCAGCTCCGCGGGCCGGATAGAACAGCCGAACGGGCCGGATCTGGCCCGCGGGCCATAGTTTGCCCACGGCTGCTCTGGCCAATACTCCCCTTGACAAAGCGGCTATAGTTTTACTGACCCTTGGGTTGTTGCCAATGGCCTGCCTGCTTGGTTTGCCATTTGGAAAGCTACAAAATGGAAGATCAGACTCTTCTTTGTGAGTCTGGAAACTATGGAAACAGATCATGGCTGCTGAATGAGCCCTCTGGGCAATTCATATAGATGACCATGATAAGGTGCCTTCTCTAATGAGAATAACTGGAATCAAGCTTCTGACCGAGCCTGACCCATTCAGACTGCTGCCATGGCTGCCCGGATCTATCGTTGGGCCAGACATGGCAGCACACCCACCACCACAGACAAGGCACAAAGTGAAGCACTCTGTGCTTCCGATGCAAAGGCCACCACCCTGTGCCAAACTGTGACTCCTGCCACAAGCTGACCCACTCGTCTCATGAGGCGAGGGAGACACATTGCACACAAGACATTGCTCCATGCTCCTGGCAGGCTTTGTCCCCTCTCAGAGCTCTGAACGGTGCCTCACCACTGTTGACACCTTTTCAAGTTATGAAACAGCTATGCCAGTCTAATCAACCAGCTCCAGTGGCAACAGAATGGCCCGTGAAATTTATCTGAGTCATGTGTTTTGCTGTCAGACTATTTTCAGTCTGACAGCGCTGTACCTTATATACAGCCCAAAAGCTATTCAACAATGAGCTGTTCGGCAAGGTATTCGATGAACCATTCCTGCTCTCAACCATCCACAGCCATCTGAGCTTGAGAATAGCCTCAAAAATGGACTACCTTCCTTATCAGCTCCTGCTCATAAATCTTACAGTAGAGCAGTTTTGTCTCTGAATGCAGCTGCCCCCAAAAAGGAATCCACCCCATCTCAGCTGCTTCCTGGATAATATTTAGAATAAAAGGAGCGAGAATTATATAGGCCTAATTTTTGCAAGTGTGGGACTCTGTTGTGACCATTCTTGGACATGATGCATTTTCCACCCTCTAGACTTAAAGTTTCCTAAATGGAAAGTGGGAGAGGCAATTAATCAATTTGTCACTCTCACATAGATGTTTCTCTCTATCTCTTCTCCTCCTACTCTCTTTAAAAACAATTTTTTCCCCAATGGAAAAATGTCCTTGGTAAGGATTAACAGAAAACAGCAACACTATAATAAATAAATAAATAAATAAATAAATAAATAAATAAATAACATTAAATGATAGAAAATTCAAATAATCAAAAATTATCCTACAACTATAGTAGGAAGACCCACATCTTATTACTCTCAGAAAGAAAGAAAAACTCCTCAAGGACACTGAGCACTATATTGCACATATTAAAAATTTACTATTTAAAAGGTGTATCAGCATTAAATAATTCTCAGTAATTTCCTCTCTGTTTAATTTAATTGTATCATAAGGAGTATGCCTGGTGGTTCACTAAGATAATCAACAGCTATTAAGATGATCGTCTTGCCTATAATTACATTTAAAATGAAGTTTTTAAAAGCAGAGCACTAGTATTGAGTAGGTTTTCTTATTCATATCACTGCTATATAAATTTCCCCGGATACCATCTTTATAAAATAACTTGGGTTTGAGTTAAGCTTAAAATGTATTTATTTTAGCTTACATATTTTAATTCTAAAAAATGGTTTTTAAATTACCTGTAAATAGCAATTGGTTTCTATTGAAAAACCAGAGAAACCTCTGAATACTTATATTTTCTTTTAACACAACTATGTGAGAAGTGTAATTGAGGACTGATTGGTGTATGTCCCTACATAATTATTAGTACACACCTAAAATGAGACTATTAACCCACTTTTTATGCATTAGGACAACACAGGTATACAGGCCCTAATCTAAAAACAAATAAAATGAATGGACTTAAAATTAATTAGCCTATGAGTGATCAAGGTTCTTTTAAGGTAAAAAATTATAAAGTGTAACTTTTTCAAAACAATACTCAACAAAGGAAGAGAAATAGGAATATTTTTCCTTTTGAAATAAACTAAAATTATTCTGTTCTTTCTTTCTTCTCATATCAAGATGATACATCACATCATCACATATTTATTTATAAACTTTTACTTGTTTATATTAGAATCATTCTAAAACGGTTGTTAGACTGCCTAGAAAAATAAATACAATTAATAAAAATAAGTACCAAATAAAAACAGAACCAAAATAAAAGTGAGGAAATCAGGGCAAAGAGAATATAAGGATGGGAAAAATTAAGATGAAATCTGAATAAAAAGAGCATACAACATGTATGCTATAAGATCATATTCACAAACTAGGTGAGTTTCACTGAATTGGCTCTGAGCTTCCTGGTGGCCTAGTCAAAAAGATCTGGACAATTAGTGCAAAATTCATGTTATTTATAAGGTAAAAACAAACCAAATGCTTAAGTGAAGCACAGTTATTACCTGTGAAAAGACAGGGTTTCCTTATACAAAGAATACACTTGACAAAAATAAATAGTCCTGTGTACATAAAAACAAAAATGTGCCATGGTTTCACAAGCAGTTTATATAACAGTGTTCCTCAGTATAACCTAAAGGCAAGCAGCTTGGTAAGGCAATCCTCTGATGACCTTTATAAGGGGGTCAGGCAACTCCACAGCTCTCGTTTGATCTACCTTATCAAAGGATAAAATTTAGAGTAACTTGAAAACTGAATGATCTTGCCTTCTCAAAACCGAAACCACACCCTGCTCCCCAAGGGAGAGACATAGACCAAGACTGACAGTACTGTGTGTAAATAACCAGATTTATATGTAGATTGTCTCTACCTCGGGCGTCTTCCCCAGGGATCCATGGTGCTTCCCTCCCGCTGCTCCCAGCACACTCTAGTTAAATGATCTACATCGGTGGCTCTCAAACTTGAATGTGCGTCAGAATCACTGGAAGGGCTTGTTAAAGCACAGTTGCCATGCCCCACCCCTGCGTCCCTAACTCAGTAGGTCGGGATGGGTGTTGCAGTGTACATTTTAAACACATTTCTAAGTGATAGTGATGGTGGTAAAGAACCACACGTTGACGACCACTGCTAAGGTCAGAAAGTTTTTTTCTGTCAACGACCAAAAAGGATATCTTGTAGGTCTTGCATGCCATGCAGTCTCTGATGCACTGCTGTGCATTTACGCTACAACAGCAGCCACAGACAATACTCAAAACACACGGACTATTTAGTAAGACTATTTACTAAAACAGGAGGTGGCAGGGGCCATGTGCCCGGGGTGAGCCGTGTCCCTCAAAGGGGCCGTGTGCCCCGGGAGAGCCGTGTGCCCCGGGGAAGCAGTGGGACCCGGGGGGAGGGGTGGTGTGAACCAGAGGAGGAGTGGACTCTATTCATGTGGTCCTGAGATAGTCACCATAAAACAAGCAGATTGTCAAATGACAGCGGGGAGGGGAAGGAGACCTGTGGGGAGATAAGAGAACAACTGAAGGACTGGTATGAATGAATATAAGTACAACCAACGAACACTGAACTCTGGAGAGGGAGGGCATGAATGGGAGAGGGGGGTTCCCAATGGTAAGCTATGTATACATATAATACCTTAATTTTTAAAAAAAAGTTAATGAAAAAAAAAACAAAAAACAGGAGGTGGACTGGATTTGACCCACAGGCCATAGCTCACTGGCCCCTGGTCTGCACCCATCTGCGGGGGTCTGGAAGCCCACACACAGACCAAAAGGCTCTGCTCTCCCACTGGCCTTGTCATAGTGCCTGAAGGCTGCCACCAAACTGTCAAACTTTTCGCAGTTGAAGTTCTTCAGGCGATGGCGGACTGCTGCAACCATGGCTCGCTCCCTATCCTTGCCTCGGAGGTAATCACTCGGGAGTCTATTATAGATGAGATCGTCGGAGCCTAGCGGAGAGGAGGGAAAAGTCTTTTATCCGAATATAAAGTGTGTCACTAGTGTTCTCATGCGAAAGAGAGTGATCAATAAACAACTTTTATGAATGAAAAATCTACCTAACGCCAGTGCTGTGATCCATCCAGCAGGATAAAATCGTGTGTATAAAAAAGTACATGAATGGACAAATGGACAAACACTAATATTTCTGTCTTATGTGACTCCTCTGTTCAATGAAAAATAATCTGAAGAAATAAATTTTGTGGGGGGGCATCATTAGGCCTGCTCAGCTGTCAGGCCATTTCCTTTGACCCTGGAGGCCTCACGGCCTCTTAGCAGATATGCGGCTGCAATGCTGAGGACTGGAAAGCTGGGGCTGATGTCCTGTGGGGGCCACTCTCTATGCCTCAGAGATGGCTGAACCTCTGGGAGCCCCTATAAAGACTGATCTCAAGCCTGGCCTGTGTGGCTCAGTGGTTGAGCATCAACCCATGAACTGGGAGGTCACAGTTCAATTGCCAGTCAGGGCGCATGCCCAGTGTTTGGGCTCGATCCCCAGTAGGGGGCGTGCAGGAGGCAGCCGATTGAAATTCTCTCGTCACTGATGTTTCTATTTCTCTCCCTCTCTCTTCCTCTCTCTGAAATCAATAAAATATTTTGGCTTCATTAACTACGCTGCCTGGCCCATGACCCCTTCACTTATTTGGAAGCAATGACCTTTCCAGTCCACTTGCCATTGCTTTCATTTACCTTTCAAGATTTAAAGGAACTTCTCTGAATTAATGATGCTCCAAAACACTGTGCTCCACAAGCTCACATAAAAATAAATATTTATTTTGTCAGTGAGTGGACTTTAACTGAATCACCTTCAGTAGTTGTTCTTAAACTTCAGTGTGTATAAGAGCCTACTGAGCCAGACTATCTGGGCATGGATCCCAGGAACCTGCATTTTTAATAAAGTCCCTGAGTGGTTACTACAGGCTATAGTTTGAAAAGCACTGATGTACAACCCAATCCTGATAAGCTTTAACACAGAATTCCCTTTGGATTTCTGCTGGTTAGATTGCTTAGAGCCCTGGCCAGTGTGGCTCAGCTGTTTGAGCATCATTTCATGCATCAAAAATTTGCCAGTTGGATTCCCAGTCAGGGCACATGCCCGGGTTACGGGCTCGATCCCTGCTAGGAAGCATGCAGGAAGCAGCTGATTGATGTGTCTCTTGCTCTCACGTCAATTTTTCTCTCTCTCCCTCTCCCTTTGTCTCTCTTCAAAAAAAATTAATTAATTTTTTTTTCTTTTTTTTAGCCTAACCTGTTTGTCTCAGTGGATAGAATTGGCCTGAGCAATCAATGGTCCCAGGTTTGATTCCGGTCAAGGGCATTTATCTTGGTTGCAGGCACATCCCCAGTAGGGTGTGTGCAGGAGGCAGCTGATCGATGTTTCTCTCTCATTGATGTTTCTAACTAGCTCTCTCCCTTCCTCTCTGTAAAAAATCAATAGCCGAAACTGGTTTGGCTCAGTGGATAGAGCGTCAGTCTGTGGACTGAAAGGTCCCAGGTTCAATTCCAGTCAATGGCATGTACATTGGTTGCAGGCACATCCTTGGTAGTGGGTGTGCAGGAGGCAGCTGGTTGATAGTTCTCTCTCATCAATGTTTCTACCTCTCTATCTCTCTCCCATCCTCTCTGTGAAAAATCAATAAAATATATTTTTTAAATCAATAAAATATATATATTTTAAAAATATTTTTATTGATTTTTCACAGAGAGGAAGGGAGAGAGATAGAGAGCTAGAAACATTGATGAGAGAGAACCATCGACCAGCTGCCTCCTGCACACTCCCCACCGGGAATGTGCCCGCAACCAATGTACATGCCCTTGACCGGAATCGAACCTAGGACCCCTCAGTCGGCAGGCAGATGCTCTATCCACTGAGCCAAACCGGTTTTGGCTAAAATATATTTTTTTTAAAAAAAAATTAACTTTGCTTAGAAATAAAGAAAAATCCCTGCTAAGTTTCTGTAACCACTTTTAAAAATTGATTAAATGATTGGTAGGAAGAGAGCAGCTCTTAATTATGTGGTTGTAGAGTACAGTGCTTTCTCAAACTAGAGGGTAAGTACAATTCATCTGGAAATACTGTTAACATTGACTTTCTGACTTGGCAGGTCTGGGTGGAGCCTGAGATTTTGCATTTCTAAGAAGCTTGCAGAGGACAACACTGCCTGCCTGCAGACCACATTTTGAGTAGCCAGGGCCGAGTACAATATCTGATTCATTAAAAGGCTGCCCCACTCCACTTTGGTCTATTTAATGCAGACAGCATTTATTTTCTAAATAAAACTGTGAGCCCTAACTGACTGAAGAAATTCATTGCAAAGGCTTTAATGTGTGCCTGTGAAACAAAACTTTTTTTCTTTCTTGTCTTACAAACTTTTCTTATTAATATTCATATGATATTTTAAGCCTCTAAAATTAGAAGGTTTGAGAGGGGCTGGTGAACGTAACTGCATAACGTTGTGTGTGTGTGTGTGTGTGTGTGTGTGTGTGTGTGTGTGTGTGTGTGGTTGCGGGGTGGGGGGTGGGGGAGTGTTGTTTGTTTTGCAAGGAGAAAGTCTGTGTATTTACCATAGACGTCAGGACGGAGACAAGCTCCAAATGTGTGGTCCGGATGAACATTCATTGTTTCTGCAATGCTAGCCAAGAAAACAAATCCTTTAGTTAAAATACCCACCACATGGCATCCCTGGAATTTAAAATATGTTTGCCATATGTTTTTAATAGCCCATATTTTCTCCTATAACCAAACTATGACGCTATCGAACAGAAGGTCTCCAGAGATGGGGAAGAGAGAGGAAAATGTAACGCAGTCAGTTAGAATGAAATAAAGCTTTACACAAAGTTCCCCCCCTCCCTCTTCTCCAAATGCCTCTCCATCCCAGAGACCTCGGCACTTTTCCTACAGCTACGGACCCTGAGGAAGCTGACAGATAAACACACAAGGATGGCTTTCTTATTTAATAGATAGAAACAGATCACAAGCCAACCTTTACCACAAGAGTACTTTTAAAATTCAACCTACAGGCACTCTCGATTCAAAGTTAATCATTGACTTACGGATCTAAGGTTTTCCCAAGTTGATGTTGAAACTTTTCTTTGAAATCATCAGTTCTCTTGGATACAATCTTCGCTCCTTTTTTCCTACAATATTAGAAAATTGTCAGTTATCTCCACCACCTAAAGTATTTTTGGCTGCCAAATATACATATGATGAGAAAAATCACAGTATACTTCAGCTCATCAGGAAAATAAATTCAGTTTCAAAATACATTATATACTAAAAAAGAGAGCTCTATGCTCATTCTTCTATCATTCTGCTAGTGGCCCAGTGCATGAATTCATGCACATTGAAAGGAATTAATTAGAAGAAATACTTTAATATTACTATTTGCCCTTTTTCTATAATAGAAGTGTCAACCAAATTCATGATCAACAATGACAGATTGAAACACACACATTTGAAGCTTTATATGTATCATATATGCATGAGTCAATTTAGCCTTTTATAGATATAGAATAAACTTGCTTAATTAGACCTGGTTTTTTGATGTAGCTAAACTTTTTCCAGCCCAGGGAAGCACCCCAACTTCTCTTTCAGGTAATTGTCAGAAACACAGCAGTAAATA
Source organism: Vespertilio murinus (assembly GCA_963924515.1). NCBI lineage: Eukaryota > Metazoa > Chordata > Mammalia > Chiroptera > Vespertilionidae > Vespertilio > Vespertilio murinus. The sequence continues at coordinate 19,744,310 of OZ004715.1, read as the reverse complement.
TCAACACGAAGCAGAATATTATTGTCGATCACGCAGGGAGAACAAAGGATAAAATATTTAACTGCAGCAGTGTTTGACTATATTCTGTGAAGTGAGAAAATCTGAAGTCATTTCCAAGGCCCACCATTTCTTACTTCTTTTCAGTCTGGTCAAGTTTCTAAACTTTCTAAATCTCTGTTTTCTGGCTAATAAAAAGAAAACAGGATTCTACTCAGTCTCCCATCTACCTACTCTAGGACTTCTGTGAGGATCAAATGAAATGAAGCACTGGAAAATTATTCACAGACATTTGGTTAAAGTGTTAAATGTTTCCACCTTGGCTGAAGAAACTACAAGGAGGCTAGTCACTAGGGAGAGGAAGGGGAGCATTGCTATGTGACGTCATTACCCGGACAGTCAGACACCTAGCATATCAGCCTTTTATATAGAGAGATTATAAAGGTAAATTAATAATACAATATGAAATTTTAATGAAAGAATAAGAAGGTCAACTTCAATTTGTTTTCAATAAACAAAACCAAGGTGTAATGTTATTATTATAAATCTAACTTTTAAAATTGCTAAAAGAAAATTAAGCATTAAATAAGCAAATAATATAAAGATAACTCACATCTAGTAAGCAAATATATAAATTATAATATTGTACAGTAATGAAAAATCCTACCTAATAAAAGAGTAATATGCAAATTAACCATCACTCTGCTACAACTCGACAACCACGCCCACCAGCCACACCAACCAGCCAATCAGAGCAAGTATGCAAATTAACCCCAACCAAGATGGCTAGAGCCACAGAGAGCAGGAGGGAGGCTTGGGTTTCCTAAGCAATGAGAAAGCCAAGCTTTCTGCCTTGCCGGCCTAGACCTCCACAAGGCTACAAAGTTTCAATTATAGAAGGTAAACAAATCCAAACAGACATGGCTGTCGGCCACAGAGTGACAGGAGGCTTGGCTCCACTCCAGGCTACAAAGTTTCAATTGTAGAAGGTAAATAAATTCCAGACACCAGGGCCTCCACTTGGGTTGTCAGGGGGTGTGGCTGACCTGCAAACTACCACAGGCCCCTCGCCCAGGCCACCCCCACACTCCAAGGGAACCCCCACCCTGATCTGGGACACCCTTCAGGGCAAACCAGCTGGCCCCCACCCGTGCACAAGGCCTCTCTCCTATCTAATAAAAGAGTAATATGCAGAATGACCATCACTCCAACACACAATAGCTTCCCCAATGTAGTCAAAGATGGATGCCCCCATGTGGACACAAGATGGCCAGCAGAGGAGGGAAGTTGGGAGGCACCAGGCCTGCAAGGGAGGGCAGTTGGAGGCAATCAACCCAGCAAGGGAGGGCAGTTAGGGGTGGCCAGACTGGCAGAGGAGGGAAGTTGTGGGCAAACAGGCTGGCAGGGGAGCAGTTAGACATCAATCAGGCTGACATGGGAGTGTTAGGGGGTGATCAGGCTAGCAGGCAAAAGCGATGAGGGGCAATCAGGAAGGCAGGCAGGCGAGCAGTTGGGAGCCAGCAGTCCTGGATTGTCAGAGGGATCCCAGACTGGAGAGGGTGCAGGCTGGACTGAGGGACACCCCCCCACCCCCACCCCATGCATGAACATTGTGCACTGGGCCTCTAGGGTAAAATAATAAACAACAAAGTACCATTTTTAACATAGTGAGACAGGGAGACTGAGGAAGAAAATCTTCAACATTGGCAAAAAAGAATGGCAAAACACTTGCAGATTGCTAGTGCAACCTGCTATAATCCTTTTGGAAATAATTTGGTAATATAATTCAAAAAGCATAAAAATGTTCATTCCCTTTTTTATCTACCTCTAGGAACCAATCATAATAAGATAATCCACATAACAAAAATGTAGAGAAGTTATATTTATAAAAATGTTTGTAGCCTCGTTGACTATAATGCAAAAAAGAATATAAATATTCAATCATCAAGGGTGATTATATTTGTGTCATATTAACAACAATATTGCATGCAATTTAAATGTTGGTTATTAAAAATACACAGCAATATAAAACTATTTGATGTTAATGAAAACGAATAAAGAATGAGGTTGCAATCTGATGAAATCTATGAAAAAATCTATACAGGAAGCCACACTAGAAAAAAATACATTAAAAATAATAATGGTTGAATTAAAGTGACAAAAATATGGGTGATTTTATTTTGCCAATTTTTTGTAATATAATGTTGTTACTTCATTGTGATTAAATGAATAATATTTTTTGAGAACTGTAAAATTATAACACTACTATTCAATAACATAAGAATTAATAAATTCTCTATTGTTTTGCTCAAGACTGAAAACAATGAATATAAAATTCTTATATTTCATTTTCTTTTAAAACCATTTCCTGTGCTATAGAAATATCAAGCTGAATAAATTTCTGGAGAAGAGTGACACTCTGTGGAGAAACAAAAAATTAAATACAAAGTAATTCAATTCTTATTTCTTCATTTACTTTCCATTAGTTCAAAGAGAAGGGAAAAACAATATGGGTGACAGTGAGAATAAATCAATGGCCGTTTAAAGGCCATAATTTAAAATAAGTAAAGCTGAGACAACAAGATGGCGGCAGAGGTAAACGCCTAACTGCAGCCGCACTCAACAATTTCAAAAAATACAACTAAAATATAGAGTGGACACTATCCAGAACTACAGGAAAGTTGACTGACTGGGAATTCTACAACTAGAAGGAAAGAGAAAACCAGAAGGAAAACCAGAGGAGCTGTAAAAGCCTAAGGTACGGAGGCGCGGTGCGCGCGGGGAGAGGACAGAGCCGGAGAGGAGGGGCGGCAGAGTGCCTGGCTGGCGTTCATCCAGCGGGAAGGAGATAAAAGCTCCGGACTGTGCTGAACCCCAACTCCGACTGCACTGAACCCCAGTTCTGGGCGAGACCCCGGGGGTCCCAGGCTCATACAGAGGGAAACTGGGCTGTAAGGCGGAAGCTCAGCGGAGCAGCGGCGAAAGGCAGAGCCCCGGAGTCGCGCACATTGTGCGCAGAGGAGGGACTGTTCGCTGAGCTGCTGAATTGCCCCAGCGGGAAGGTCTCAAAAGCTCAGGACTGTGCTGAGCACCAGTTCTGACTGCACTGAACCCCAGTCCTGGGCAAAACCCTCGGACTCCAGCCTCATACAGAGGGAATCTGGGCTGTAAGACAGAAGCTCAGGGGAACAGCGAAAAGCAGAGCCCCTGAGTCGCGCACATTGCGCGCACAGAGGACAGACTGTTGTTTGGGCCTAGAGATCACCCTAGCAGGAAGGAGACATAAGCTCCGGACTGCTCTTAACCCCACTTCCAACTGCTCTGAACCCCAGTTGTGGGCTTGTTGGGGGAGAGACTACACTGTCTGGTAGCGGGCGAAACTCTAGAGTGCCTTTCTCTCAGAGGTGCTTGCAGCGAGTACCAAAGGACACTGAGGTACACTGAGACTCAGGAACCTCCGAGGGCGGGGCTAACCGGAAGCCAAGGCTGTAGGCTCCACCCTGAAACTCTGCCCCATCCAAGCTGAACTCAGAGAGGCTTTTGCAGGTTTCCAAGTCTAGTGGAATAAGGTTGTCTCCTGGCATAGACACAGCTGATCCTCCCAACCTACCAACTCAGGGAAGCAGCGAAAATGCCGAAACGAGGAAACAGATCACAAACGAAAGAAATGGAGGACAAAAAGCGACTGGATATAGAGTTCAAAGCCACACTTATAAGGTTGTTCAACAATCTCTTAGAAAAGGCCGATAAAATAAATGAGACCTATGAGGATATGATAAGGGATCAACAAGAAATAATGAAGGGTCAACTAGAAATAAAGAATACAATCTCTGAAATAAATAATATTATACAGAGTCCTAAAAACAGATTGGAAGATTGCAAGAATCAAGTCCAAGATTTGGAAGACAAAGAGCCAGAGGACACTCCTCCACAGAAGCAAGAAGACAAGAGAATCCAGAAAGTTGAAGATAATGTAAGAAACCTTTGGGACAACTTCAAGCGAACCAACATCAGAATTATGGGCATCCCAGAAGATGACAGAGAGCAAGATACCGAAAACATATTGAAAGAAATAGTGACAGAAAACTTCCCCCACCTGGTGAAAGAAATAGACTTACATGTCCAGGGAGCACACAGAACCCCAAACAAAAGGAATCCAAAAAGAACCACACCAAGACACATCATAATTAAAATTCCAAGAGCTAAAGACAAAGAGAGAATATTAAAAGCAGCAAGACAAAAGCAGGTAGTTACCTATAAAGGGGCACCTATACGACTGTCAGCTGATTTCTCAACAGAAACCATGCAGGCCAGACGGGAATGGCAAGAAATATTCAAGGTGATGAATAACAAGAACCTACAGCCAAAAATACTCTACCCAGCAAAGCTATCACTCAGAATCGAAGGCCAGATAAAGAGCTTCACAAATAAATTTAAGCTAAAGGAATTCATCACTGCCAAGCCAGAATTATATGAATTGCTAAAAGGGGTTCTTTAGGAAGAGGAAGAAAATAAAGATAAAAATTATGAACAAACACGTAACTATCAACAAGTGAGTCTAAAAACCAAGGGAAGTAAAAATCATGATGAACAATATTAACTGGTGAATATAATAGAATCAGAGGTATGGAAGGGGAGTGGACTGATGATTCTTGGGGAAATGGGGAGTGGAGCGGGGCGGGAAGAGACTGAACATAAACTGCACCTATGGATGAGGACAATGGGGGATGGAGAAAGGGCAGAGAATTGAATGGAAACTTGGTGTAGGGGAGCAATGGGGGGGGGGGGAATGAGGAACATTTGTAATAATATGAACAATAAAGATTTATTTAAAAAAAAAAAATAAGTAAAGCTGACAATCTAAAAACCAGCTCCAAAACACATAATTAGGAACATGGAAGAATGATAAGGGTTAGTATATAAATCACAGTCTACTCTCTCCAGTCTAATAGTGCCTGGATTATATTTCTGGGAGATTCAGAAAGTATCTGTGAGAAGTCATTTATGTCAGAGTTAGTGGCCCAGTGCACAAAATTCATTCACAGGGAGGGGTGTCCCTCAGCCCAGCCTGCACCTTTTCCAATAGGGCCTAAACCAGCAGTCAGACATCCCTCTTGCAATCCGGAACCACAGACTATTAACCACTAACTTGCCTGCCTGCCTGATAGCCCCTAACCATTCTGCCTGCCAAGCTGATCAACCCCAACTGCCCCCCCCTCCCGGCCTGATCACCTTTAACTCTCTGCCCCCACCAGCCTGCTCGCCCTCAATTGCCCCCCCACCAGCCTACTTGCCCCCAACTGCCCCCCTGCTAGCCTTCTTGCCCCCAACTGATCCCCCTTCCAGCCTGCTCACCCCCAATTGCCCACCCTTGCCGACCTCCTCATCCCCAACTGCCACCCCTCGACAGCCAGTTCACCCCTAACTGCACCCCATGCTGGCCTGCTCACCCCCACCTGCCCCCCCTACCAGCCTGCTCCCAACTGCTATTCCCTGCCAGCCTGATCATCCCTAACAGCCTCTGCCTAGGCCCCACCACCATGGCTCTGTCCAGAAGGATGTCCAAAAGATCTCCTGGTCTAATTAGCATATTACCCTTTCATTAGTATAAATATTAATAATTGCAACATTATTAAACAACCTCACAGCATTCACTGATCAACTCATGATCAACTCATTTACTTTGCATGCCAGTAAAATTTTTTCACACACACACTTATTATTTGAAGATTCTGATTCTTCAAACCAAAAGTCAAACAGAATACAGATAGAGGTAGTTTTACAGAGGAAATATATCCCTTAAAAGTTAAGAGTAAACCAAATTTATGTTAAAAATAGTACATACAAGCCAAGCCGGCATGGCTCAGTGGTTGAACACTGACCTATGAACCAGGAGGTCATGGTTCAATGCCTGGGCTATGGGTTCAGTTCCCCAGTATGCAGAAGGCAGCTAATCAAAGATTCTCATCGCTGATGTTTCTCTCTCTCTCTCCCTCTCCCTTACTCTCTGAAATCAATAAAAATATTGTTTTTAAAAAATAGTACATATAAAATTCAGATGCCTTAAAATATAAACATGCTTAATTCCAAGTTTATTCTAGAAATCACACTGAAAAGTAGTAAGTTCTTTTTAAAAATCCAACAAACTGAAGGAGTAAACGCCCTATTATTTTAGCAACTATTTCCAATTAAGTTTCAAAATACAAAAATTATTATCAAATAAAACATTGTTCTATAAACAATGTTTCCTCTTGGATAGAGACAAGTTGGAGACAAATGTACCCTGTTTATTGCCTGCTTTTATAAATTCGGTTTTTCTGTACTGAGATTATAATCAACATATAACATTGCCCTAGGTCCATGGTTGACAAACTGTGGCCCTAGAGCCACATGCAGCTCTTTGGCCTCTTGAGTGTGACTCTTCCACAAAATACCACAGCCTGGGCAAGTCTATTTTGAAGAAGTGGCGTTAGAAGAAGTTTACGTTTAAAAAATTTGGCTCTCAGAAGAAATTTCAGTCATTGTACTGTTGATATTGGGCTCTGTTGACTAATGAGTTTGCGACCACTGCCCTAGATGTGTGTGTGTGTGTGTGTGTGTGTGTGTGTGTGTGTGTGTGTGTGTGTTAATATATTTTTATTGATTTCAAAGAGTACGGAAGAGGGAGAGAGAAACATCAATGATGAGAGAGATCATTGAACGGCTGCCTCATGCTCACTCCCTACTGGTGACCAAACCTGAAACCTGGGCATGTGCCCTGACCAGGAATCTAACCATGACCTCCTGATTCTTAGGTCAATATTCAACCACCGAGCCACACCATTTGGGCCCAAATAACTATTAAACCTAGATGAATCATAAAGAACTGGTCAATTATATGTGACATGGTTATCTTTGTAGAGATTTGAAAACCCATTATCTAGTCCTAGCTAGTTTGGCTCAATGGATAGTGTGTAGAATGAATGATGCCAAATTCTATTCCAGTCAAGGGCACATGCCCGGGTTGAGGGCTTGATCCCCAGTAGGGGGCATGCAGGAGGCAGCCAATCAATGTTCTCTCTCATCATTGATATTTCTTTCTCTCTCCCTCTCCCTTCCTCTCTGAAATAAATAAAAATACATTAAAAACAAAAAACAACCCATTATCTTTAAGAAATATCAATAGGGTTAACCCCATAGATCAAAAACATTCATACATGGCTTTATATTTGCTTGCAAAATCACCAAGTAATTTTAGAGTGATATATACTTACACACACACACACACACACACACACACACACACACACACACACAAATTATCATGATTATTTATGGGGGAATTGGTCAGTTTGGAAGATACACCACTACAACTTTTCTATTAATTTTATGTCTGAAACATATAATTGTATTACCTCTTCAAAAAATAAATCAACCCTAGTTCAGTTGATTAGAGAATTGTCCTGATCAACAAGGTTTTGGGTTCTATACCCAGTCAAGGCACATGAAAGAAGCAAACAATGAATGCATAAATAAGTGGAATAACAAATCTCTCTCTCTCTCTCTCTCTCTCTCTCTCTCTCTCTCTCTCTTTCTCTTTCTCTCTCTCCCTCTTTCAGTCCATAGGTCATATATCTAACACTTGTCCCAGGATACAATATAATTAAACTTACTTTTGTGATTCATGGAGCCAATATAAACTTTTTGCAATGGTTCGTCCATCATTAAAATGTGGTGTTGAGGCCCCAAACAGGTCAAACCTATGGAAAGTTGAGTTATACTTTCGGTTCTTTGCTTCTCCTGTGAAAAGAAAGGGGAGACTTCTGACTTCTGCAATAGAAATAACCTTATCTGGAAGAGCACATTATGTTCTCATTGACATTGAAAATGAGAGTGGAACAAAGAATGAAACTGTAACAGTGCAGAGATCTGCACATATTTGGCAACAGATGACAGAAGCATTCTCCCATGTGAAGTTGGAGACTGGTGGGACAAGAGTTCCTTGTGTTAATATTTGGAAAGTATGTAGGGAAATGATGAAAAATTCAGACCCAGTTAACATTACAGAAATCCTGAAGATCGGGGAGGTTGGGAGATGCTTTGGGGTCCCAGGAGTCCTTATCACCATGCTAAGATCAGAGAGGTTAGTGTTCTGTACTTGCTTTCACTGAGATTTAGTGACATAATCAGAACACTGAAACCCTCACAGTTCACTAAAATCATTTATCTCATATTAGAAACATTCAAAGGGTGATTGAGAGCTGAGAACACAACAGGGAGGTCTTTATATTTAAGATCTATACTGTGGTTTTTTTCTTTTCAAGTCAAAAATGTCGAATTAGTTTCTATTTCTAGATTAGAAAGTAAGACTGAAACTAGAGATCAGCTCAAAGGTTAAGATAAAATGGAGAGAAGATATTCAGACTCACTAGTAACCCAAATAAAGGAAAACAATCATGTAAAATTATAATTGGTCTCTTAGTTAAGTAATAATAAAGAAGATTGGCCCTAGCCAGTTTGGGTCAGTGGATTGAGCGTTGGCCTGGTTTGATTCCAGCCAAGAATATGTACCTTGGTTACAGGCTCCTTCCCAGCCCAGGCCCTGGTCCGGGGGTCCTGCAGGAGGCAACCAATCAATGTGTTTCTCTCGCATCAATATTTCTCCCTGTTTTCCCCTCTCTCTTCCACTCTCACTAAAAATCAATGGAAAAAATATTCTTGGGTCAGTATTTTTTTTAAAAAAAAAAAAAAAAGAAGATTGGCAAACTCACCATATGGAAAGATGTGGGGAAGTGAAAATTCTAATATTCTGTGGGTGTGAGGGCAAATTGGGGAAGCTATTCAGACGATCAGTTAGGCTCTAAGAGTGAAAATTTCAGATGCTCTGAAATATAGGAATGTATATTGTGAGGAACTAGATCACAGCCACAAAGATATATAAACAATATTTTTAATATTGAAAAATGTAATATTGAGATGCACATGAAAAGATAACCAAGATATTTTATACAAGGGGGAGAAAGCAAATAGGAAAAAACATATAGAGAGAGCGAAACACACACATATACTCATATATGAATGAGCATCATCTGTGCAAGATTGGGAGATTTTCATTGTGAGTTATAAAAGAAATATCTATTACTTATCTATTACTTTAGTAATGATTTAAATTAAGTGTACTGAAAAGAGGTTTAGATGTGTACCTACTGAATAGTGTCCTTGGCATATTAAGGTTTTAAAAAAGTGTTTGATGTATACAGTAGGTTCCCCAAAAGCATTGAGGATAAGAACACATTTAACTAAAGATAGCTCAATGAATAGTGAATTAGAAAGATGTTTACTATAAAACTGTAATCATCTCTGGTGAATGGGATCTCAAGGTTACATTTATTTTTTTCATCGTTTTTTTAATACTTAAATTATACACAAGGTTACGTATTTTTTATAATAAAAATGCAAATAATTTCATCATGAAAAAAAATAAGGGCAATATTTAAGAGATTGGATTTCATGACTTTTCAAGAGGCCAATGAAACATCTGTAAAAATAAGCAGTTGAAGTTAAGTTCTTCAAAATATATATTTTTTTCATCTACACTCATTTATCTCCAATTGCTAAATGCATCTAAGCTATCTCATTGTAGGCTGTCGGTATACATTCATTCATACGGTTTTTTTAAAAAAACAACTAAAAGGCATTGGATTAGATTGTGTGAGAGATACTAAACTTTTCACAAAAAGTAAATAAAATATTTTCACAAGAAAGGAAGGGAGGGACAGAGGAAAAAAGGAAGAGAGGACTAGAGGGAGGAAAAGAAGAAAGGGAGGGAGAGAGAGAGTCAGAAAGTAGAGGGGGAAGAGATAGAGAAGTCAAGGTTGTGAGAAGGAACATGGTGACCAAGCGGGTGGCAGTCTGAATGGCAAGGCAGAGACAAATCTCAAGCCTGGGATCCTATGAGAGAGTGTAGGTTACCAGCAGATGTTGGTCATGAAAGAAGAGAATGGCAGATTCCAGACAGTGGAACAATGAGCATAGGATACAAGCCCCAGCTGTGATGAAAGTTTAGAAGGAAGAGCATAGACAGGGGGTAAGATGGTGGAGGAGAAAAAGTAAAGAAATGAAGGAGAAGCAAAGGAGAGGGGTGCCTTGAGCTGCAATCAAGGGAGAGTCTTGCTTCTAGCTAATGGAAGTTGAGTTCATGAATCATTCACAATTCAGCAGCTTTCACAGGACATAAATCAGAGTCTAATTCCCCACCCTCTATCATAGCAAGATTCTACTTAACACCAACACATTAACAATTAATTTCTGTTTTATAGCACTATAAGCATCTAATGCCTTTCAGCTGTGCTGTAGAATAATTCTAGTAATATGTTACTATTAATCAGTACCTACTGAGCTTTTACCATATTCCAGGCACTATGCTAAGCCTTTTGCAAGCACTCACTTAATCCTCACAATATTATTATCCCCATTTAAGAGACTAGATGTTAATAGGACAATTAAAATAACCAAGGTCTAAAAGAAAAGCAATAATTTGAACTGGATATATCTGATTCAGAAGTTGTTCACTTAACCATTACCCAATCAATATTCCTCATATAAAGCTAAGCACTTAAAATAATCCTGACATTTGCCAAAACCGGTTTGGCTCAGTGGTAGAGCGTCGGTCTGCAGACTGAAAGGTCCCAGGTTCGATTCCAGTCAAGGGGATATACATTGGTTGTGGGCACATTCCCAGTAGGGGGTGTGCACGAGGCAGCTGGTGGATGTTTCTCTCTCATGGACATTTCTAGCTCTCTATCTCTCTCCCTTCCTCTCTGTAAAATATCAATAAAATATAAAATAATAATAATAATAATCCTGACATTTAAAAAAGAACAGTATTTTAAAGCCTAAAACCATTAAAACAAAATAACACTATCTAACATTTAATCTCTCTTACCTGTCTTTTCATTTCAATGACATGTACATTTCTACACTTTATATACAAACTGTATAAGGGCATGTGGTCCCAGCTTTGGGGGTTGATGACCTTATTTTTTTAAATGTTATTATTTATTGATCACCCATGATATGCCAGGCACTTGACTTTATGCATATTGTCTCCTTTATTACTCTTCACAAACCTGAAAGTCCCATATTGGCAGGCCTATTTTATCCTGGAGGACACTTACCCACAAAATAATCATTGTGAGAAACAACATATAGGTCATGCCCTTCATCTCCTTCTTTAAATACCTCATGATAGGGTTTCGGTGGATTCACCACATCCCGAGCAGATAAACCTGAAGAAAGAATTAATCACATCAGTTTTAAGGTATTTTAAAAATCTATTTATAGCCCTAGTTGGTTTGGCTCAGTGGATAGAGTGTCAGCCTGGGGACTGAAGGGTCCCGGGTTTGATTCTTGTCACATGCTCAGGGTGCGGGATGCAAGAGGCAGCCAATCAATGATTCTCTCCCATCATTGATGTTTTTATCTCTCTCTCTTCCCTCTTCCTTCCTCTCTGAAATCAATAAAAATATATAATTTTTAAGTATCTATTTATATTTAAATTAAGTAGAACAAATGGCAAAGGTAAGCTGAATGCATAAGCCATATGGCCACCCTAGAAGAACACAAAGACAATATAAATGAAGATTTATCAAGATAGATGGGACAGTGTCCCAGGGGGCCGTGTGCCCCGGATGAGCCGTGTGTCCCAGGGGAAGCAGTGGGACCCACGGGGTGGGGCGGTGTGAACCAGAGGAGGAGCGGACTCTATTCATGTGGTTGGTCCTGAGATAGTCACCATAAAACAAGCAGACTGCCAAATGAGGAGCAGATTCTATTCATGTGGTCCTGAGATAGTCACCATAAAACAAGCAGATTGCCAAATGACAGCGGGGAGGGGAAGGAGACCTGGGGGGAGATAAGAGAACAACCGAAGGACTGGTATGCATGAATATAAGTACAACCAACGAACGCAGAACTCTGGGGAGGGAGGGCATGAATGGGAGGTGGGGGGTGGGGGGCAAATGGTAAGCTATGTACACATATAATACCTTAATAAAAAAATTTAAAAAAGATAGATGGGACATCGTCTAGATGTTACTGTTTTAGGAGCCCTCATTTGACCTGGCTGACTCCCTAGAAGTCGGAAGAATATCAAAACTCTATACCAGTCAACCATTTAGGTTGTTCTGAGCCATATTCCAAGCCCAGTTAAATTCCCAATTCTGAGATTCTCCAGACAATTTTGATTTTAGTTTGCTCCCGACTTCTCATGATGATCTAAGTATAAATTTGAATCACAAATCTGTTTCAAAAACCCTGATGCCCTGTGGGGAAGCCTTGGTGCAAATTTTGGCAGCTGTGGACTGGAACATACACCCAGAGTTTTGTTTAGATCTGAATATCCATCTTCAAAGTAGCCAAGGGAGCCAGGGAGATCACTGGAATCAGAAAGAAATTATTCTTTCTACTGATTCCAAATCTAGAGCTTTAGCTTGTTTGTTTAGTATCTGTTTTCTCAGGAGTGGTGGCCCACAAGAGTGAATCATTTTGTTTTCATTACTTTACATAATGATTTTAAAATATAATTCCACTTACAATTTTACTCTCTCAACATAACAACATAGACTACTACTAATAATATATGCTAATATATTGTAATAAGTAGAGGCCCGGTGCACAAAATTCTTGCACTGGAGGAGCTCCCTCAGCCCAGCCTGTGCCTTCTGGCTAAGCGGTGCTCCCCCTGTGAGAGCGCACTGACCATCAGAGGACAGCTCCTGTGTTGAGCATCTGCCCCCTGATAGTCAGTGTGTGTCATAGTGAATGGTCATTCCGCCAGTCATTCCACTGTTTCGCTGAATATAATTATAATAAATACATTAACTAAATATATAACCATTGATATATTAACAAACAATTAATATATAATTAATGTTATATTATAATAATTATAAAATATAAATCTATTTATAATTTCACTCTTTCCTTTTAACCTAACAACATGTTTTCTTTCTTTTGGACTTTCTGCTAGAACTGAGGTCTGTAAAAAAACAGTTAAGAATACCGGCCCTACCGTGTGCCCCGGGTGAGCTGGGTGCCCCAGGACCTTGTGTCCAGGGAGAGCCGTGTGCCTGGGGGGAGACATGTGCCCCCAGAGAGCCATGTGCCCCAGGGAAGCAGTGGGACCCAGGGGGAGAGGCGGTGTGAACCAGAGGAGGAGCAGATTCTATTCTTGTGGTCCTGAGATAGTCACCATAAAACAAGCAGACTGCCAAATGAGGAGCGGATTCTATTCATGTGGTTCTGAGATAGTCACCATAAAACAAGAAGATTGTCAAATGACAGCGGGGAGGGGAAGGAGACCTGGGGGGAGATAAGAGAACAACCTAAGGACTGGTATGCATGCATATAAGTACAACCAACGAACACAGAACTCTGGGGAGGGAGGGCATGTATGGGAGGTGGGGTGGGGGGCAATGGTAAGCTATGTACACATATAATACCTTAATAAATTAAATTAATTAATTAATCAATTAATTAAAAATAAAAAGAATACCGGCCCTAGCCAGGTTTGGCTCAGTGTATACAGCATCAGCCTGTGGACTAAAGGGTCTGGGGTTCGATTCTGATCAAGGGCTTGATTGCAGGCTCCTCCCCAGCCAGGGCCTGGGTCAGGGTGCATGCAGGAGGCAACCAACAGATGTGCTTCTTTTTGTAAAATGTATTTCATTTATTTTCCACAGAGAGGAAGGGAGAGGGAGAGAGAGTTAGAAACATCGATGAGAGAGAAACATCAATCAGCTGCCTCTACTGGGGATGTGCCCACAACCAAAGTACATGCCCTTGACTGAAATTGAACCCGGGACCCTTGAGTCCGCAGGCCGACGCTCTGTCCACTGAGACAAACCAGTTAGGGCTAGATGTGCTTCTTTCACATTGATGTTTCTCTCTGTCTTTCTCTCTCTCTTCCACTCTCCCTAAAAATTAATGGGAAAATATCCTCGGGTGAGGATTAATAACAACAACAAAAAGAGGTGGTCATACTCAAAATAATACTGTAAAGCAGTACTTCTTTCTACTAGATGAACCACTACACTTATTAACACAAATATACACATTTTGAAACATGGCATATTTAAGTGAGGTACACCTAGACAGTACTTTCCTTATTAAATGAGCTAGTCCTAGACAGCATTTATTATATCTTTACTGTGATGTGATGCCTACATAAATAAAAATTTTAATTCTATTTAAAAAGTATATATTTCATCAGTACTAAAATACATTTTCCGTATTTCAAATTTTAACTTAAGATCTGATACAATAAAATACAACTGAATATTTTGCATTCCAAGGGAGTGGCATAATTTATATCCAGTGTGGATGTTCCTATGTTAGGGAAAGTAATCTGATGGACTTTTTGGTGGGGAAAAAAAAAGTCCTGGAGCAGAGCCTTAATGGGTGCAGAAAGACAAAGAGAATTGAATTTCTCTGCAGGACCAAGATGGAATTTGAGGTCTCCTGTAAAGACTCGAAAGAGGGTAGGAACTTGAAAAAGATAGTAGGAATGGGGCCGAGTGCCCCGGGTGAGCCGAGTGTCCCAAGGTGCAGTGTGCCCCGGGCGAGCCGTGTGTCCCAGGGGAAGCAGTGGGACCCAGGGGAAGGGGCGGTGAAAACCAGAGGAGCAGCGGACTCTATTCATATGGTCCTGAGATAGTCACCATAAAACAAGCAGACTGCCAAATGAGGAGCGGATTCTACTCATGGGGTCCTGAGATGGTCACCATAAAACAAGCAGATTGTCAAATGACAGCGGGGAGGGGAAGGAGACCTGGGGGGAGATAGGAGAACAACCGAGGGACTGGTATGCATGAACATAAGTTCAACCAACGAACACAGAACTCTGGGGAGGGAGGGCATAAATGGGAGGGGGGGGCAATGGTAAGCTATGTACACAGATAATACCTTAATAAAATAAAATTTAAAAATAAATAAATAAAATAAAATAAAAATGTCAAGAAAAAAAAAAGAAAAAGATAGTAGGAGATAAATGTGAGAAACAGTAAAGAAAGGCGCCTGAAAGCTGGGGCTTCAGAAGAAATTATGGCTTCAATCAATTCAATTATACATCGTTGTTTGTTGAACGATGTGCTCCACTCCCTCTCAAAATGAGAAGACAAGTCTGTTCTATACACTGCCTATGTTTGTTAGTAGGTGGTAGACTCTGGGGATCTGCATGTGCAGAAGGAGGTGTCAGCGTTAACCAAACTTATTTGCTGCTTGACCTACTTTATGGAAGAGTTTCATAAAGAGTTGAGACGTATGAGCACATCAGGGGACTTAGCGAAGAAAAAGAAAAAAAAAAACAGCCACAAATGGACGTACAGGGAGAAGGGATTGCAGCCTACACTGTCGGCCCCAATGCCAACTTTCCTGTCTTTTTTTTTTTATTTATTTACGATTATTTATTGGCTGCTTCTTGTATGTGCCCTGATGGGATGGAACCTACAACCTTGGTCCTTAGCATATGGGGATGACACTCTAACCAACTGAGATACCCAGCCAGGACTCTTTCCTGTCTTTCCATCATCTCTACTATGCTCACCAAATCTCCACTTCAAAACCTGAACTTTTGCCGAAACCAGTTTGACTCAGTGGATAGAGAGTTGGCCTGCGGACTGAGGGGTCCCGGGTTCGATTCCAGTCAAGGGCATGTACCTTGGTTGCAGGCACATCCCCAGTAGGGGGCGTGCAAGAGGCAGCTGATCAATGACTCGATGTTTCTAACTCTATCTCTCTCCCTTCCTCTCTATAAAAAAATCAATAAAATATATATATTTTTAAAACCCTGAACTTTTACTCCCTGGCACACATAAACTCTAAGGTTTCTGGAACTAAGAGTAGCTTTGTTGCTATGATCCCATCTCTCCTTCTTCAGTCATCATTGGCACCACCACCAGCAAACAATGTGTAACAATAGGATATTTAATCCAATTCCCTAAGAATTATGTTGCCGCCCCTCCCATCCCTTATTTTATTTACTACCTCTGATGACTGTTGCTCCAAATGTCGTATTGAGTACATCCAGGCCTTTAGGTAATCCTGGTGATTGGTCATAAGATTTTCCTAATGGTCTTCGTTGATTACTAACATATATTGATTCCTTTTTATCTTTCATTTTCTGTTGGAATGTTGTAATAGGCTGTGGGTTTATCAGTGTGCCTGCCTATAGAAATCAGACAAAGCACAGATGTAAGAACAAAAGAAGCAAAAATCTAAAAGCCGGCACTCTAAATCAATAGCTAGAGAAAGGAAATAGGGTTGTAGAAGAATAATTCCTCATCACTACTTTGCTCACTTTCGAAAGGAACTGTAAGAGAACTGTATGAAGCTTACACATGCCTACCCATGAACTTTCAAAGAGTTAAAAGGTTTCAGTGGGGTTAAAAGACTTATGAGAGGAGCTCCCAGGTTACTTGACTCCAATATTCCAGGAAAAAAAAATGGAAATGCCAAACAAAAAGAAGAACATGAATTCAACAAATGCTTTCTCCTGCATCTAGATGGTCCATTCTATGAATGGACATCTCCGGTCAAATATCTAAGCACTCTGTAGTACCTCTAGGCAATTACCACCCAGCCTTGGCTGTTCCCTACAAAGCCTCACAGCATTTCTCATTACTGTCAGAATATGGAGTGCAACTTGGCTTTTAATAGGTGAGGAGAGAATATCAAGTTTGTAACTTTAACCATTAAATTTTCCACATTCTTTTGGCTGATACTTCTTGCATTTCCCCCTCCCCAAAAAAACTTTAGAGAAAGTTCATTTAGAAAGTCACAGAGGTCGCCAGGACCGGTTTGGCTCAGTGGATAGAGCATCGGCCTGCAGACTGAAAGGTCCCGGGTTCGATTCCGGTCAAGGGCATGTACCTTGTTTGCGGGCACATCCGGTGTGCAAGAGGCAGCTGATCAATGATTCTCTCTCATCGATGTTTCTAACTTTCTATCCCTCTCTCTTCCTCTCTGTGAAAAATCAATAAAATATATTAAAAAAAAAAAAAAAAGAAAGTCACAGAGGTAGAAGTGAGCCATAGAAGAAATGGGCTCAGAGAATAAGAGGCAAGAAAGGGCCCTTGGAGCTTAGGAGAGAGAAATTAAAGGTGATGCACCTGGGAGGGGGAAGAAGAAGGTAAGGGGAAAGACAGGAGAGTTGCCAGATTTTTTTTTTCTCAGTGCTCAAGATGTAGGGTGGAAAGGAGAGTGGAAATGATGATTTCATTAATACCTCATTTGTGAATTTTCATCTTGGTAAGTCAGTAGTAATATACAGGGGGGAAAAAGAAAAAGAAGTTACCGGTTGTGAAAGTTTAGATGTTATTCCATGTGTCAAATACTGTGCAATTTGAGGGTCATTTGCTCTGCCATAAAATACTCTTTGGGCTCCAGGAGGTGGATATCTGAAGTTGTAAAATTTTTTTGCCTCAGGTGGAGTAATTGGCTACAAATAGTGAGACAAGAAAATAAAATTGTCAAGTACAGTTGTTAAAATATTAGGACTAATCTATATCAGAGATTTTTCAACCAGTGTGCTACAGGTACTTTTGAAACATGCAATACCTGACTATTTAGTCAGGGACACCGACCTCTTTTCCCTTAGATTGTCAAATAAAAAATGACAACAGCCAACACAATAGCCATCTGGTACGGCTGAACCAAACTTAGACCTATTATTTTTTGTCAGGTCGGCAAAAAATATATGTTTTGTGTGCCACAGAATTTTAGTTATTAGTTTATGTGTGCCATTGTTATTGGACCCAGAAAAGCTGCTATCGGACAGCCCCCTGAGTCCGAGGAAGTCAGCTGTCCCCTCCTCAGTTTTTATCAATTTTGTAGGAAAGATTTCAAATGAGTGACAGTAGAGAGTGGTATTTTATATTGAATGTATTAAGGGAGCAAAGCAAGCAAATTTATTAAGCAAGCAAGGCAAGCAAATTTATTTAAAATGTACTTGGCATAAACCACAAGTGAGCGCCCAGCTAATATGAGTGCCCTGCTTGGTGGAGGTTTAGGGTTTTATACTTCTTGGTCTACAGGTTTCAAGGTTCCACCGCCAGATATCATGGGCATAGACTAGATTACTTTGTCATGGCTTTCCCAGAATTTATGAGGACATCTTGTAATTTTATGTTGGAAAATCCCAAGACTGCTGACTTCCTTGCTCAGTGAGTGAGATAAAATTACCCCTTTTCCCCTTCTCCCTTACCCCCTCCTGCCTTAGCAGTTCCAAGGTGATGTAAGCTATGTATTCTCTTATTAGGGAGGAGAGGTATTAATCATTTGCTCTCAAGTGTCCTTGGTTGGGGAAGATAAAGTCTTGTTGCAAGCTGCCCCTGCAAACCGCCCAAACTGTTTTTGCCTTCTTTAATTTTCTTGTCTCAGTTTCTCTATTTCCACTTGTCCTGGCTTACTGACCTGTCTCACCATGATATGAAAAGAAGGAGGTTGAAAATTGCTGATCTATACCAACCAATGAACCCTTACATTGCATGCATATAGTAAGCACATGGGGACCTACAGCTCCAAATAATAAAATTTCCTGAGATTTGGTTTTTTTTTTATGGAAATAAACAATTTTAAAAGTTACATTTAAAGAACTCAGGAAGTATCCAGGTTAGAAAGCATACCATAAATATTTCCTTTTGAAATAAATGGAATCCCCTCTGTAGCTTTTTATAAAGCTGGAAATCATAGAACTAGAATTTTCACTTCCTTGGATAAAATCTATGGAAGCCCTCAAAATACAATAAAGAATCCAAATCTAGCCAAAACCGGTTTGGCTCAGTGGATAGAGTGTAGGCCTGTGGACTGAAAGGTCCCAGGTTCGATTCTGGTCAAGGGCATGTACCTTGGTTGCAGGCACATCCCCAGTAGGGGGTGTGCAAGAGGCAGCTGATTGATGATTCTCTCTCATCAATGTTTCTAACTCTCTATCCCTCTCCCTCTCTATAAAAAAATCAATAAAATATATTAAAATAAATAAATAAATAAAAATAAAGAACCCAAATCTAAATCCAATACATTAAGTTTAAACAACCCGCACAAGGAATGTTGACAGTTGTCTATCTTCTAATGTTCACATTCAAGATAAAAATATAAACACAAATGCATATTGAAAATGCTCACCCTTGGAAGTTTTTCAGTCAAGCAGGTAGCAACTCTGTATCCAACCGGAATAACTTTCCCTGCCTAAGAACAACAACAACAAGAAAAGCCTCATAGTTAATCACTGCTGGGGGGAAATGGAGGGTGAGGGGTAGGAAAGGTAAGAAGGGCTTGGGGGTAAAATTCTGAAGAATGAAATTTATTTCAAAATTACTTATGCTTCTAATGCTACAAAAGTTACTATAAGCTACTTAACACAATTGAGGGGAAAAGTAAGAACAAATTGCAAATCTAAAGCAATCTTAATATATAATACAAACATTAAATTCTAAGTATGTATGGTGATAGCATTGTAATCCATATGAGCTCTGTGAAAAGCTAAGGGAATCAACTTTCAGAAATAATCTTGTCAGAGTTCACATCAGTACAATGCGAACATGGCTATATTCAAGCTAAACTCAAGATAAAATGTGAGGTAATTCCAAGCATATGGGTGTGTTTGTGTGGGGGTGTATTTCCACCAACACCCTAACTTTTGGTATATATAACACCCATGGGCCCAGCCCCTTCAGTGAATGTCCCTGGTTCACTGGATTCAAATTTGGATTTTATCTTTCTTTGCCCAAGGCAAAGATTATAACTATTCATTCCCAGAAATGCAAAGCTTATCTATTTCCCTTTTATCATTTCAAGGCAGCTGACGGTTATGTCTTCAGTATCATCTGGGTGCTATTTAGGTCTGGTGCAGAGGTCTTGCCCGGGGAATTTTTCCTTTGCCTTTCTTCAGAGTTAGATTGCCCATCCTCCCACCTACCCCTCCTTTTGGGTTTACTCCCTCATTTCCTGGAAGAAAATTCTTTACTCATTATAAGGCATAAAAAGCCAATTACAATTCCTTACATCCTTGAAAATGTCTTTATTCTACTCTTACATTGGTTAATAGTATGACTTGGTATAGAATACAAGGTACCAAATACGAAATTTTCTTTCTGAATTTTGAAGGCATTATGCCAAGGTCCCTTAAGAGATGGTCTTGCCTGTCTGGTGTGGTTCAGTTGGTTAAGCATTGTTCTATGCACCCGTTCAATTCCAGGTCAGGGCATATGCCCAGGCTACAGGCTCAATCCCCAGTAGGGGGTGTTCAGGAGCAGCCAATCAATGTTTCTCTCTTATCAACGTTTCTTTTTCTTTTTTAAATATATTTTATTGATATTTTACAGAGAGGAAAGGAGAGAGATAGAGAGCTAGAAACGTCAATCAGAGAGAAACATCGACCAGCTGCCTCTTGCACACCCCCTACCGGGGATGTGCCTGCAACCAATGTACATGCCCTTGACCGGAATCGAATCCGGGACCTTTCAGTCCGCAGGCCGATGCTCTACCACTGAGCCAAACCGGTTTCGGCTCTTATCAATGTTTCTATCTTTCTCTCCCTCTCCCTTCCTCTCCCTGAAATCAATAAAAATGTATTTCAAAAAATAACATTAAATAAAAGATGGTCTTGCTGTTGAGAAATCGGATGCGGTCCTGTGTTTTGTTCCATGGTATGTGGCTTCTTTTCTCCCCTACAGAAGTATTTAGAATATATTGGCAGATACCTGAACCCAAGCAGGATGGCTTCCAAGTCTACTCTGTAGCAGGATACTCTATGCCTCTGTATGCACTGCCTACTGGTGAGGGGACTGGCTTTACTCCTGGCTGCTGGCCCTCCTGAGGCCTTTGGGAGAGGAAGCTAGGAGATAGCAATACAAGAACACTTTGCTTTTAATGCCCCATTTTCAGTCTAGAGCTGCCCCCCTGTATTATCTTGGGCTTGGTGTCATTGAGGCCAATAACCACTCTGGGAAAATAAATCCACCGTTTTGGAGGAAGGGAGTGGAAGCCGGTGCAGAGAGGTAGGGAGTTGAAGGAGCATAGGATGGAAAGGAGAACTGGAAACCGAACTACACTGAATATGAACTTTCAATCCTTTGATTTTCAGATCCAAGCTTTACTATACCTTCTCCCAAAGGCTGAGCTTCTCAGAGATTGTTCCAGGCAAACTGGACCATTTCTGGTGGAAATTACCACCTGATTCCCCTCACACTTCATTGTTTTCCTGCTCTGCGAAATCAGTTGCCATATCTCCATCTTCCTATTTTCTAACATTTATTGAAATTTCTTAACTGTTGTCTCCTCTTCTGTTTTCTTTTTTCTTGTGGCTTGTTTATCTTTATTTATGTTTTAAAATATATTTGTATTGATTTCACAGAGGAAGAGGGAGAAGGAGAGATAGAAGCATCAATGATAAGAGAAAATCATTGATCAGCTGCCTCCTGCACACTTCCCCATTGGGGATTGAACCTGCATCCCAGGAATCAAACCAGGACCTCCTGGTTGATGCTCAACCACTGAGTCACTGGCCGGACTGGTTTATTATCTTTAAAAAAAATAATAAACCTCAGAAATCAGGAAATTCTGTAATGACCCATTCAAATATCACCAGTTATCCCAATACTGCCCTTCATAAAAAAATTTCTCTCTGGCTCTCAAAGATGTTTCAAGTTCTTATCACACAGCTCGGGCCCTAGTCAGCCATAGCTCCAGAGAGTCCTGATTCTTTTTATGGACAAAAGGAAGGGGCCACATGCTAATCTGACAAGCTCAGGGAAGGCCTGTATGGTGGTCTTGCAAACTCAAAGACCTAAAGTAATCACCAAGGATGGTCTGAAATTAAACTTAAACTAAAAGTAGTTATGGCCTAAACCGGTTTGGCTCAGTGGTAGAGCCTCGGTCTGCGGACTGAATGGTCCCGGGTTCGATTCCGGCCAAGGACATGTACATTGGTTGCGGGCACATCCCCGGTGGGGGGTGTGCAAGAGGCAGCTGGTCGATGTTTCTCTCTCATCGACGTTTCTGGCTCTCTATCTCTCTCTCTTCCTCTCTATAAAATATCAATAAAATATATTTTAAAATAATAATAATAAAATAAAAGTAGTTATGGTGGGTAGTCACCTCCTAGGCCTGTATCTTCCCTGACAAGGTCAAATAGCATATCACCTAAATGTCAGGGTAACTTCCCTTTTTACCGGACCCCTCAGGGCATAACCAAATGCCCTGGGTGCCAGGACAGATACCAGAAATTTCTTCATTGTTATTGCTATCATGTTAATTGTTGACTGTTAACTATTCTGTGCCAACCTAAGTAAAAGTATGTGTCTATCATTTTACTCTTTATCCAATCCCAAAGGTTTCTCTCACCCACTCTCAACCCCCCATCCCCCCATTTGCTTTCCCCTGCCTCTCTGGCAGGAGTACATCAATGGACTTCATGTAACCCACCTATGTCTCCTCCTTGATTGCAATGTATAAAAATAGATGAAAAACCGCCCTTCTCTGGAGCATTATCCCAATCTGCAGAGATTCAGCTTCCCAGCAATTGTTGATAGTTTGGCTCAAATAAACTCACAAAAGTTCTTTACAGACTTGAATGTTTTTACCTTAACACTTTCAATAGAACGATATTTAGAAATCAAGATCTGTGATTTAGTGTGCTCATTATTACTAGATAAACATTGTTTTAGGTCCTCTGAGAAGATAGAATTAGGATATATATATATATATATATATATATATATATATATATATATATATTGAATGCAGGTTCAATCCCCAATGGGGAAGTGTATACACACACACACACACACACACACACACACACACACACATATTGAATGCAGGTTCAATCCCCAATGGGGAAGTATATATATATATATATATATATATATATATGCACACACACACACACATATATATACAGACCCCCACACACTAGCATCTGTATCAATTCTACATTGTTTAGTTAAATGTGTGTAAATACCTAGATATGGATTTTGACACGGACACACAGAAAGACATACAGAGACATAGGTATAAGGTATAGATATTGCATCACTTTCCAGCAATACCTCCAATTACTACCCAATACAGAATTATTTCTATCCTCATATTTGTAGGTTTTTTTTCCTCTTTGAGTGAGAAATCTGGCTCCTATTGTTCTCAATATATTTACTTATCTGTTCAGGCTTCTCTATATGTAACCAAATTCCCACTGCACTGACCAACTCCTTGCTCAGCCACTTCCTTGCTCATTTCCTAACCATAGCAGTGTCATCTCATGTGACCACCTCCTCACCATTCCCCAATATTACAGCTTTCAGTGACCTATTTTAATTCTTACACAGTTGGTTTTCAAGATTTAAGTCAACTTAGGAAGGTTAATAAAAACCAGTCTTGGTTGCTGAAGAGCCAACAACCCATAATCATGTCACCTTCTACTCTCTAAACTCAATGTGGTTTAATATTATGGTTCCCTCTTCTCACTGGGCATTGGCCAAGATCACTGTGTTTTGCCCATAGATATTCCTAATTCTGAATATCTCAGAAAAAGATGAGATAGTATCAATTTCTTTCTGCCCAGAAGGCCCTGAACCCATTATGCAACCACCCACTTCTCAGAATGCTGTAGAGATTGGATCTTTGCAAATTCATACAAAATAAGAATTTTCAGTACCAGGGCTTAAATAACTAGCAAGTTCTCACAAGATTTACTGGGTGACTCATTTGCTTCTACCCATTTCTCAAATATCTATATCCTTAGTACAGAACAGGAAAGAAAAGTAAGGCATTTATTTTGCATGACTTTTACCATATTATAAAATCATTTGTCTATTGGTCTTGAGTCTCTAAACTATAAGTTCCTTGAAAGCAGACACCTTATCATTTTTCAGTTCTGTAGCCACAGTGCCTAACATACTGTGTCTCTATTGTAGGCACTAAAATTGGTTAGCCTTTCTTTAAATCTTTCCTTCCTTCTTCCTTTATTACAATCAAGTAGGGCTGAGGCCAGAAATATGAAGATTGTTTGCTGTTAGAAAATGAACCATTTCAATCTGGAAAGATGTGTATTTCAACCAATGGGAAACATTTTCATAGCTCAAGGTCTATTTCTGATTTTTAAACATTCTTAGCAAACTGAGAGTAGATATAGGTGTCCTT
Organism: Vespertilio murinus; assembly: GCA_963924515.1. Classification (NCBI taxonomy): domain Eukaryota; kingdom Metazoa; phylum Chordata; class Mammalia; order Chiroptera; family Vespertilionidae; genus Vespertilio; species Vespertilio murinus. The sequence continues at coordinate 19,720,136 of OZ004715.1, read as the reverse complement.
AACTTGACACATCAAAATTTCCAGCAAAAATAATATTCCATAGTGAAGCATTAGGATTATTCCCATTAAAGTCAAGAAAAAATACCTTATGCAATGATATAGATTACAGTGTTTCCCAAACTTCTCTCATGATGAGAATCACCTGGTGGAGTTGTTAAAATACAGATTCCTGAATCCCAACTAAGAAGTGCTAAACTAGAATTTTTGGGGACATATAGGTAAAATTGTATACTTACTTAACTAGCTTAGAGCATTAATTAAGTATCTAATTGTAAGCTTAGTGCACTAATTAAGTATACAACTAGAATTTTTGGGGACATATAGGTAAAATTGTATACTTACTTAACTAGCTTAGAGCATTAATTAAGTATCTAATTGTAAGCTTAGTGCACTAGTTAAGTATACAATTTTACCTATATGTTCCCCAAAATTCTAGTTTAGCACTTCTTAGTTGGGATTCAGGAATCTGTATTTTAACAACTCCACCAGGTGATTCTTATCATGAGAGAAGTTTGGGAAACACTGATATAGAAAATAGAAATGAGAGGCATAAACACTAAAGAAAGAAAGATAAAAGCATCAATATAATTGTTTACCTAAAAAATCCAAAAGAAGGTGCTGGCTGGATAGCTCAATTGGTTTGAGTATCGTACTGCTATGCCAAGGTTTTGGGTTCAAACCCCAGCCAGGGCACATATAAGAATCAATCAATGAATGCATAAATAAGGGGAACAACATCTCTCTCTTCTCTCTCTCTCTCTCTCTCTCTCTCTCTCTCTCTCTCTCTTAAAGAAAAAATGAAAAGCAACACAAGCTATTGATCAAAAAAAGGGGGTTCCATGTAAATGGAAAAAGAAACATGAATATTAGAATACAAAATGGCCTTAACTGGTTTGGCTCAGTGGATATGCCGACCTGAGGACTCAAGGGTCCCAGATTCCATTCTGGCCAAGGGCACATGCCCAGGTGGGTTACAGGTTCAATCCCCAGTGTGGGGCGTGCAGGAGGCAGTCGACCAATGATTCTCATCATTGATGTTTCTGTCTCTGTGTCTCCCTCTCCCTTCCTCTCTGAAATCAGTTAAAATATATATATATTTTTTAAAAAGAATACAACATGTATCTCAGTGAGAGGATTGAGAAATGCAGACTAAAGCATGAAATAAAGGCCACAGGAGAAAAACAACAAATCAAGAGGAACCACTGGTGTGCACCGAAAACAAATCTAGAAGAGAAGGCAGAGAAGCAGAGGAGAAGTAACAGCTGGAAAGAGTCCAATGGGACAAGGAATATCAGAATCCCAATGACATACTGGCAGTTTTAACTCCACAAACCCAAACGAGTATCGTCCGTTTATCACCTCGATAAGGATATGGCCATACATAGTTCCCATGGAAAATACTAGGAAGAAAGGAAGGAAGGAAGGAAGGAAGGAAGGAAGGAAGGAAGGAAGGAAGGAAGGAAGGAAGGGAAAAAGACTTACACTTGGATAACAAGGCATTCGATCAAAATATTTTCCAGCGTAGATGGTTCTGATGCGATCTGGAGGTTCCACTCCAGGTTCAAAGTTGCCCGCCTCCGTCTCCTCTTCGGGATGCTGGGCAAACCGGCACTCGGAAGGGTCCATGACCATGCCCATCAGGGGCTCTGTGCTCCCCATTGCACCCGGCTCCCCTGGCTGGGGCAGCCCACTGTCCGCCTCCACGGGACACGTCATCTCCGCGCTGGGCCTCCCCACCGCACAGGTGGACTCTGGTCCCAGCTCCTGGCCAGGCGCCACCCCCAAAGCCCGCTGCTCGTCCACCGAGGCCCCAAACCCTTCGGGGGCGCCGGCCACGGGGCCTCTCTTGCTCCCCGGAGCCTGTGGACTCGCACACACCATCCCCAAGGGATCCCGTGTTCTGCTTCCACCACCCTTGGCCAGAAGACACTCGTTTTCCGGCAGCCTACCCAGGGATGGTCTTGTTTCCTGCGAGGCTGAGACCCCGGTGACTCCTAAATTGCTCCTCTCCATGGGGGTCCTCGAAAGAGCCTGCCTTTTTAATCTAAACTCAAGCCCCTCGTTCGACGGGGATTTTGGTTCTGGGAATGCCGTCCTCTCCACATAGTTATCAGTAACCCCGGGGCTCTCCCTCCACGGGGCATCTGCTTCTCCTACTCCTCCTCCGGGCCCCCGCTCGGCGGGAGGTACGGTCCCCTCGGGCACCCACCTCTCTCCCAAGTCATCCTCGCGTTTGCGGGTGAACCCGACTCCCAGGCACGGGGGAGGCGTCGGCACCCCCGGGCCTCCAACAACACTCGGCTCGAAGGGGTAACCTCTACCTGTCTCCATGGGAGTTCCCAACCTCGTCGGGGGCTCTGACCCCTCGGGGGACCCCCCTCTCACGGAAGAGCACATCCTCACTCCCCACCGCTCTCTGCCTCCCGCTCGCCACCTGCGGAGTTCGCAGTGGGGAAAGGGAGCTCAAGTTCTGTTTGCCCCGTTGCCTGGGAAACCGGGGTGTGGCTAGGCAGGCAATTCTTTTCCCAGCTCCATCCCCTTCCGTTGGCCCATCTCTCTCCTCCTTACTTATTCTCTTGTTCTCTCCCTTCCCTGCCCCGCTTCTTTACTGGATTTAGATGGCAAGGAAACTTAAAAGAATGTGCTCTCAGACACTAGGGCAAATGCTCACAAACTTCTCCCTTCCGGATGGGACCAGCCCTGGGCTTCCTCTGGCCACTGGCCTATTCATTTTCCCGGTGACCAGGGAATAAATAACATTCTTTCTGTTGGTGATCGCTAATGTTAGGTGCTACCTTATGAAAGTGCATGCACACTGCCTTTAGTGCTTTTAGCACTAAAGAACCACTTCATCATTAAATTACTACATTGAAGTTACATTTGACAGCTGTGGTGTAGAAATTACTTAAAGTATTTGAGGACACCAACACTTTATTTTTTTATTTTATTTTTTAAAATATATTTATTGATTTTTTAATTTTTTTTTTACAGAGAGGAAGAGAGAGTTAGAAACATCGATGAGAAAGAAACATCGACCAGCTGCCTCCTGCACACCTCCTACTGGGGATGTGCCTGCAGCCAAGGTACATGCCCTTGACCGGAATCAAACCTGGGACCCATCAGTCCGCAGACCTACACCCTATCCACTGAGCCAAACCGGTTTCGGCGGACACTAACACTTTAGTAACTAGGCTTTGAATAATATTTAAAGTAAGTATATTATGAAAGTTTAAGTAACTATATTGAAGTTTGAGATGTGTTACGCAAGAATGCGTATTGATTTTTAATGTGATTATTGGTGTTTTAAAAATACGGTGGCAAACTCAAACTTTGTCTTTGAGTTTGGGATTTTCTTTAAATTGGGTTTACACTCTGTCAGGTTTTTGGGGGGTTTTTGTGTGTGGTTTTGTTTGTTTGTTTGTTTGTTTGTTTTTTACTGTGACTGGCTGAAGAGTCAAGAATAGATTGCAAAGGCAAGAGTGTACATTAATTCCAGTTTATATAAATGCTATATCATAGCTGAGGTGTTGGGATTAGGACATGTTTTGGGGATTAAAGAATGTTCGGTGATAGAAAGGACAATAGCTCCTGGGAGGAAGAAGGAAGACCTGAAGATGACCCTGCCCTTCCACGTCTGGTGGCTGGGAGGCTGTCAACACCAGTCACCACGCGGAAGCAGGTCTGTGAAGACATGGGTTTGATTTCGGACATACTGTTGACATGCCAAAATTGATGCGACATATCCTATTTCCCAATTCTTCCTAGGATTGTCCATGACTAACATACTATATTAGCACAACCCCTTGGGGATAAAGTGCCACAGATACCATTTACCTGTGACACATTACATTCTTCTAGTTAGTAATTGGGGAGTGAACTAAGACTGGCTGTTCAAGGATTCAACTCATCTTCATTGCATAATGTTGACTGAGCTCCCACACGATATCTTATCCCAAGTACACATCCTAGACGATCAATACTGATGCCCTCACGGCAGAGCTATAAATGGCACACAGCAAACTGGAAAGCAGCCATTATCCTGAGTGAAAAATCAATTTAACAGTCTACCAAATTACAAAACAAAAATGTGTTTGTTTTACTTCAAATGCCTGGCCGGATACTGCTTACTGTGTGAGATTTACCGAGAGCAGCCTACCTTATGCAGGTCTAGAGTGGAGGGTAATGAATGTTTTGGGTTGTCTTTCTCTGGGATTTGTGCTTAAGAAATCCGGTTACGGGGCTGGCTTGCATGTTAGAATATAATGTCATCACCAACCCCCTGTCGATTTTGGACAAGTTACACAATCTCTGTGCCTCAAATTCTTTCCCTCTAAAACAGGTATGCCTCATTCATTCATTCATTCATTCCACAACTAAGACTGCAAAAGACTGGGGACTGCCAGGCCCTGTGCTAGCCGGACATTGGAGAGGACCACTTCAGGTAACTTCCATGAAACATTTAGTACAACAACCCATGAAGAGAAACTCTGAAAAAAAAAAAAACTAGCTATAATTTTAGATGTTGCCCCGCGCTCCATAAAAATAGCAAACTCACAAGTAAAGCAAGTGATTATTTTATGCTCTTCCCCCACCCTCACCCTCTTAAAGACAACTTTGGAGCCCAGCTGGTGTGGCTCAGTGGTTGAGCATCAAATCTAGGAACCAAGAGGTCAGGGGTTTGATTCCCCATCAGGGCACATGCCCAGGTTGCAGGCCCGATCCCCAGTAAGGGGCGTGCAGCAGGCAGCAGATCAATGACTCATCGTTGATGTTCCTCTCTAAAATCAATATTTAAAAATAAAAAAAAAAGACAACTTTGGGGTTAGGGAAGGTCTTAGCCTCCTTCCTTAAGAGAAAAATACCACGGACTGCCTTCACCGACCAACCCGTCCCCAGGGATATAATGGGGGGGGGGGGTCTCTCTCCTGTTAGACAAGATCCACAATCGGGGCGCCAGGGTTGGGGTGCAGCGGGGTAGGGAGGGACTTCGCCGCCCCACGTGGCCTGAGAGCAACACACACACACAAGTTCCCTCGGCGTCTCCCCCGAAAGCTGGGCGGGCCCGGAACGGCCCCCGCCCCCGGGCCGCGGAGAGCCGGAGACCGCCGCCCCGATAACAATGGCGCCAGGGAGGGCGGGGCCCGCGCCCGCGGGGAGGGCGGCGCTGGAGCGGCCGGGACCACGTGACGCGCCCGCCCGGAGGGTTGGGAGCGGAGCCGGGAGGGCGGCTTACGGCGCGGCGCGTCGGGCTGGCGGCGACAGGAAGTGACGTAGGGGCGTGGCCCGCGACGTGCGGCGACGTGGCGGCGAGGCCGGCGCCGGGCGGCGGAAGTGGCTGCTTCCGCGCCGGGGCCGGAGTGTTTGTGTTTTGGTTCGCGGAGGAGAGCCCGCGGCCGGCCGGAGAGGAGGAGGAGGAGGCGGAGGAAGGGGGAGGAGAAGGAAGGATTCGTGGGAACTCGTGCGCCCGCGGCGGCGGCGGCGGCGGCGGCGGCGGAGGAGGAGGAGGAGAAAGGAAAGAGGAAGGCGGAGCGGAGAGAGGCGGAGACCGAGGCCGACGGAGGCGGCACCGCGGCGCCAGCCCCGCACCGTCCAGTCTGAGGGGAGCGGCGCGAGGAGGAGGAGGAGGAGGAGGAGGAGGAGACGCCTCGCCGCCGGAGCCACAGCCTGGGGGGACCTGCCGCCGGGAGCTCCCGCCCCGCCGCCCTGCGAGCTGCGGTCTAAGGTAAACCGGCGGCCGTCCTCCCTCCTTTCCCCGGGCCGGCCGGGCCCCCGGGCTAGCTGCTGCCCCCGGTTCGCCAGGGGCTCCTGCCGGCGCCGGGCCCCGGCCCCTCCCACCCCGCGCGCGCCGGCGCCCGGGACCCGACGGAGAGCTGTGGAACTCGGGGTCCCGTCCCGCCGGGCCCGGGGGCTCGCCCTTCCCGCGAAGCCCTGGAGGACCGGGACCTGCGGTCCGGCGGAGGGAGCGACGGGTGTCACCCTCTTCCCTTCCCAAGATGGCGCCGCGAAGGCGTCCGGAGGCCGCGGCGCCGGCGGCCCCAGGCCCCGGCCCTCTCGGGGGGAGACGGGGGAGAGGCCCGGGGAGGCGGCCCGGAGGCCGGGCGGGCCCCGCCGGGGCCGGCGAGCCGGAGTTCGGGGCCGGTTTGGGTAGGTGTTTCTGTCTCTGGGAGGAACCGGGGTCTCCGGCCGGTGTGAATGGGGGGAGCCCCGCCTACCTCCGGCCTCCCAAGCCGGGCCTGGGAGGGAGGGGGTGGCTCCTGGTGGAGAGATAGGCTTGTCTGGAGATCCTTGTCTTATCGGAGGAAGGAGGAAGGCGGCGAACCCAGTCTTTTGGGGAGCTCCGGACCACCAGGCCGCTGGACGGGCTCCGGGGCCGGGACTGCCCTTCTGGAGGCTAGCTGCACCTCCTCTCTCCCCCCACCCCGCCCCCCTATAGACTGGGACTTTTTAAGGCCTTCACGTTTTTTTTTGCTTCTTGTCTTGTTTAATGCAGGCAGAGTGTTGAATCAGTTGCCTCTCACTTCAGGTATAGGGAGAAGAAGAAAAGAAAAAAACACCTGTACACCTCTGTGATAATTCAGGACAGAAACTTTATTTTTATTTATTTATTTATTTTATTAAATATATTTTATTGATATTTTACGGAGAGGGAGGGAGAGAGAGAGAGCTAGAAACGTCGATGAGAGAGAAACATCGATCAGTTGCCTCCTGCACACCCCGCACCGGGGATGTGCCCGCAACCAAGGTACATGCCCTTGGCCGGAATCGAACCCGGGACCTCTCAGTCCGCAGGCCGACCTACCGACGCTCTACCACTGAGCCAAACCGGCTTCGGCCAGAAACTTTATTTTTAATGTAAACTAGAGGCAATAATATGAGCTCCTAGAATTGCTTTAAGCAAAAAGTCATGGACTAATGCTTGGCACGATATAAGGCCCAGCAGATGACAGCTGCTGCTGTTAATGCAATTCTGGTTCTAGAAAACCAGTTTAAACACTTTTCAAAGGATTAAAATGCGTTTTATGCAAAATCTTTGTTTTGCAAAACAAGTTTCAGTAGCGAATGCCAATAAGTGCACGTAGTTTTTCACAATGTTGAGGTGACTGTACATAATTAGATTTAGTTATGTCCTGTTTGAAAGCCTATACGGCGAATCATGATCCAGTAGAAGGCAAAGCTAAATTATAATTCATTTATAATGGGAATCTGATGTATTTTTTTTCCTGAAATTTAGTTAAGTACCACGCAAATTCAGAGCATATTTTCATTGAGTAGTTTAATTTGCTGTTTTGTAAGGTCATTAGATAATTGGAAAATATTGCCATTGCTATTGTGTATAACATCTGAAAGTATATATATACATATTTTAAACATATTTTATTGATATTTTATAGAGAGGAAGGGAGAGATATAGAGAGCTAGAAACATCGATGAGAGAGAAACATCGACCAGCTGCCTCTTGCACACCCCCCACCGGGGATGTGCTGGCAACCAATGTGCATGCCCTTGACCGGAATCGAACCCGGGACCTTTCAGTCCGCAGGCCGATGCTCTACCACTGAGCCAAACTGGTTTCCACCTGAAAGTATATTGATGCATTTTCAGTCTACATGGCATTCTATTGATATTTGTTCATTATCTCATCAAAGAGTTTCTACCAGTTTTCAATTTTATGTGCCCCACTGTATTGGAGATTATTTTTCATTTAATTCTCCCAGCAGCTATGTAAATTAGGTATTCTGGAAATAGCGAATTGGAAATGAAAGAACTTGCTTTGGCAAAAATTGGTATGGCCAGCCAAATTAGATTCCCAGATCTGGTATGTGTTTACGGGGTGGAGGAGGGGGTGTTTTGGAGCATTTTTGGGGGGGGGGGGGAAGATTTTTAAAAATATATATTTTATTGATTTTTTACAGAGAGGAAGGAAGAGGGACAGAGAGTTAGAAACATCGGTGAGAGAGAATCATCGACCAGCTGCCTCTTGCACATCCCCACTGGGAATGTGCCCGAAACCAAGGCACGTGCCCTTGAGGGGAATCGAACCTGGGACCCTCCAGTCCGCAGGCTGACGCTCTATCCACTGAGCCAAACTGGTTTCGGCTGGAAGAATTTTTAAATACACAGATGTAGGGAGAATAGTATAATGAGAACCCACCACCTAGTTTAAGTTCTCTTTTGTATGGCCAGTCTACATCTCCATTATTTGGAAGCAGTTAGACCTATTTCATCTGTAAATACATGTTACCCGGAAAGGACTCTTCCAAGCTACTGTTTAGATAGGCAGAGGTGACTTTATTGTTTTGAATATAAGGTCTCTTGCATGAGTTTATTAATGAGTTCATTGTCAAGAGACATTCTTATGTAAACTCATTTTATGGGGAGGGCAAATTTCTTATGAGGTACCTAAGTGAAATATAACAGTGATCATTTGCCCTAGCTGGTTTGGCTCAATGGATAGAGCATCAGCCTGCAGACTGAAGGGTCCCACGTTCAATTCTGGTCCAAGTCATTTGCCCAGGTTGCTGGCTTGATCCCCAGTAGGAGGAATGCAGGAGGCAGCCAATCAATGCTTCTCATCATTGATGTTTCTATCTCTGACTTCCTCTCCCTCTCCAAAATCAATACAAATATATTTAAAAAATTATTCTAGGGAGAGAATCGTCATATTTAATATTGTAAGCACATGGTCAGGTTTTGATTACAGATAAGAAATTGAAATTTTGGGATTGACTTGTTAGTAAATTGGAAAAGCATTCTTTAATGTTTGCTAAACCCTTTAAGATAGAAAATTAGCATTACTAGTTAATAGAAGACAGGAGTTGCCATTCAGGCTAGTTTTTTCTAAATGTATTAAATAGAAAATAACATGATATTTAATTGTTGGCCCCGATATTACAGAAAGAGTAAATAACACATTAATAAGCTCACCACATAGGAAACCACTGTTAGCGCTTCAATGTATGTGTACTTTAGCACATGAGGAAACCATTTTAAATCTTTCAGATGTTAGACATAAAAACCTGGGAGCCAAAAATCTTTTTTGTCCATGGGATTAACAAGTACAAATTGGCAGTCACAAAATAGTCATGGGGATGTAGAGTAGAGCATAGTGAATATAGTCAATCCTATATAATAAAAGGGTAATATGCAAATTGAATGAACGGTGAAAAGACTGGGGCCAGAGGCTCAACAATGCAGGAGCTGCCTCCTGCTGGTCAGCGCACTCCCACAGGGGAGCACCGCTCATCCAGAGCCCTGCTCAGGGCTGGTGAGCGCAGCAGTGGAAGTGGGAGTCTCTCCTGTCTCTGTGGCCGTGCTAAGGATGTCCGACTGACTGCACTGGGCCTCTAGTCTAAGCACCCAGTCAGTAGGTATGACACACACTGACCACCGAAGAAAGAACAGACACGCTCAATCACAGGAGCTGCTGTGACTTGGCAGTGGTGCCTCAAGAGTGATGAGCCTGGAACCAGAGAAGAAGGAACCCAATTTCCGGTGGGTCACCTGAGAACCACCCTCGCAGTCCAGGACCCCTCAGGGGATGTAGGAGAGCCTGTTTCAGCCTGATTCCTGCAGGCCAGGCCAAGGTACCCCACTGTTGGTGGGACCCCGCTCACTCTACAGATGACCTTCAAGTCACTGCTGATGACCTTCAAGCTGCGGTGCCCAGGGCGTGTCAGGCCCATCTCACCTCACTGGCCACATTATAATTAATTTTCTTTCAATGTGCACCAGGGCACTAGTATTGTAATACTGTAGGGTGCTAGGTGGGTACCAGACTTAATGAGAGATGACTTCTTAAGTTGTATAAATGTCTAATTACTGTGCAGCATACCTGGAACTAATATTGAATGTGAATTATAGTTAAAAATTAAAATTTTCACCAGCCAGGTGTTCCACTTATTTATGCATTCATTGGTTGATTCCTGTGCGTACCCTGACTGGGGATTGAACCCAGTGGTCAGCAAACTCAGTCAACAGAGCCAAATATCAACAGTACAACGATTTCTTTTGAGAGCCAAATTTTTTAAACTTAAACTATATAGGTAGGTGCATTGTTATTAACTTAATTAGGGTACTCCTAAGCTGGCCTTTGCTAAAAACTCCAGGGGCCAAAGAGCCACATGTGGCTCACGAGTCACAGTTTGCCTATCACTCTTCTAACCAATTGAGCAACCAGGTCAGGGTTCCTCATTTTTAAGGGTTATAATACTCTAATTTTATTTTTAAAGCTCTTGAGATTTAGTTGCATGATTATAGGCTCAAATCTTAATGCCTTTATGTTATTTCATTACAAATGATTTAAATTCAGTGGCATTCAATGTCTCCAGTAGAGGTTGTAATTTTTTAAAATATATTTTATTGATTTCCAGAGAGGAAGGGAGAGGGAGAGAAACATCAATGGTGACAGAAAATCATTGATTGGCTGCCTCCTGCACACCCCCTACTGGGGATCCAGCCCACAACCAGGGCATGTGCCCTTGACTGGAATCAAACCCGTGATCCTTCAGTTCGGGGTGATGCTCTCCACTAAGCCAGTGTTTCCCAAAGTGTGGTACGCGTATCCCCAGGGGTACAAGTTGCACCGGAGTTTGGTGGGGATATGCACTGCACCATGATTAGCTGCGCCTAATTCTACGTTCTCATGAGTCAAGTCAAGACAGTCTTGTGAGGCTTGAGATGGTCTGGTGTACAAATAAATGTTATTTATAATAGAACTTTTATTTATATTTTATTATGAATAAGTTTATTTTTCATTTATTATTATTTTGTGTATGTACCATAAAAAGAAAAAATAAATATATTTTGATTGTTATTAAAACACATCCTTTTTTTTTTTTTTTTTTGACAAGGGGTACTCAGCGTTACGAAAATTGTAGAAGGGGTACACATATGTCAAAAGTTTGGGAAACACTGCACTAAGCCAAACCAGCTAAGGCAAAGATATAACTGTTATACAATAACATGTTATAGGCAAAATTTGCTAAAGTGATTAATATTATGTTTTGTTTTATTGTTTTGTATATTTAACTCATTTGTTTCTTTATAGGTTTCTTTGCCTCCAGAAAGAAAAAATTGACACCTTGCATCCTGGAAGTTCATTTAAGAGACTGAAATTAGGGACTTCTTTCAAATTTGGTTATGGCTAATCGAGGAGCAACAAGACCCAACGGGCCAAATACTGGAAATAAAATATGCCAGTTCAAACTAGTACTTCTGGGCGAGTCTGCTGTTGGCAAATCAAGCCTAGTGCTTCGTTTTGTGAAAGGCCAATTTCATGAGTTTCAAGAGAGTACCATCGGGGGTAAGATGTTCTTTTTTCCCTTCATTTAATTGACTCACGTTAGCAAAATGATTTTGCAATTTCAGTTGTGTGATGATGGATTTCTAAATAGATAACATAGTGAAGAAAAGAGCTGTTCAGTATACCTCAAGCTGTAAAATTTACCTTGATTCTTGTTAAGATAATTTTACATTTTGAGTTTTCTGGTTATCCTTAAGATGGTTGTATGGAAACTAAATTACAGATGTCAACAAAAGTAGAATGAATGTTCCAAGAGTAGAATTAACAAGATTTTATCTGGTACCTATTTCTTGATAATTATAAGCTTCTTCAGATTAATAGAGAAGTGTGCTGAATTATATTGGCTTTAGAATGGTAAAAGAATCTTAAACTTCTAAATCTAAATATTTGTAAATTACACTAATTTGTAAAAAATAATTAGATTTTATTAAACTTGTCCAAGAATGCTCCTAGGGTGACAGAAGAGAAAAAGTGAGTTATTAATGGAGAGGGACATGAAGAGGGGGAAGAAGTAGAAAAGGCACTTGGTAGGACCAAGATGAGAGGAAGGTAATGTGTAGGATGAAGAGGAGACAACTAACAGTTCAGTTTTGTGGTTAGAAGAAAGAATATTAAATAATTTAATTTTATCAAAGAAATCTTAACTATATAGTGGGGGCGCAGAACAGCTTTTTGGGGATCTTAACTTGATCTGTCAAAGGAAGTTTTGGATTAGATAATGTCAGAGGAACTACAACAGCTTTAAGACTCACAATATTTTGCAAGGCTAAGTGACCAGCCAGTAGGTATGACACACAATATTTTAAAAAGGTATGCAATTAAACAGTACTATATTTTTCAAGTACATATGAGTTTATTTTAACCTTATACATTTAAAAACCCAAAGTTTTGAAATACATAAGGCATATACTCGCTGTCATGCCTTACGTATTAGATTCCGTCTTTCAAGAAGCATTATTTTATACTATGCATTTAGTGTGTATTCTCGAGTAAGTACGCTTAATATTATTCATAGTCTCAGACCCTTCCAGTAAGATAAATTCTAGAATTCTGCTACCTCTTGGATTTTTCCCTACATACAGAAACACACTACATAAGTGGTATTCCCACTTCAAAAGACTCAGCAGTATAATAGTATTTGTCAACCTCTTACATTTATATATCACATTGTGTTATGTTGTTTTAGTGTTTTGTGTTTTTGTAATGGATGAGCATCAGAAATGTAGTACAGCCCTGACTAGAGTGGCTCACTTGGGTGGGCGTCTTTCTGTGCACCAAAAAGGTTGCCAATTCACTTCCCGAAGTCAGGGCTCATGCCCGGATCCCCAGTGGAGCACACACAAGAGGTACTCATTCACATCGATGTTTCTTTCTCTCACCTTCTCCCGTACTCTCTAAAAACACCAGTAAAAACCTCTTTTAAAAAAAGAAAAATGTAGTCCATCTCGTGGAACTTTTACTTTGAATCAAAAAATGCCGTCATTTTTAGAAAATTTAATGAGCAATATATTATTGCTCTCTCCCTCTCCCTTCCTCTCTGAAATGAATAATTTTTTTTTAAAGAAAGTAAGTGGGGACTTTGTATCCACCTGGTTTGATCTTAAATTCTAGCTCTAGTACATACCAGCGATCTTAGGCAAGTCATACCCAGCTTTATTTTTCCCTATATGAAATGAAAATAGTAGTGCTTAACTTGAAAGACCTTTCTGCAAGGCTTAACAAAAGTATATGTGTATGTGTATGTAAATAGAGATATATATAGATATAGATATAGATATATAGATATACACACACACACATATGTATGTATGTATGTATGTATATGTACACACACACACACACACTAGAGGCTTGTTGCACGATATTCATGCAAGAATAGGCCCTTGGCTTCACTCCCAGCTGCCTGTGAGCCAGCAAGTCTCCGTTCCCCACCCCAGCTGCCCGGGAGCCAGCATGTCCCTGCTCCTGGGCCGCCCAGAGCCAGCAAATCCCACTTCTGTCTGAAGCATCACTCCAGTAGCTCCCTCCGCTGCCCCCCTTCCCCTCAGAGCAGGCTTCACACTGCTCCAGCCTACGTATGCAAACTAACCTCCATCTTGTTGGATTAATTCGCATACTCACTGATTGGCTCTGGGCATAGCGAAGGTAAGGTCAATTAGCATTTTTCTCTTTTATTAGTGTAGATATATTTGTTGGCACAATGCCTATGAACAGTGTAAAATGCTTATTAAATGTTAGCTATTACCACTGCCATCGCATAACTTTTTGCTGAGTCCTTTTTTGATAAATCCTCACAGAATAATATGTCCACTGATTTTAGAGAAAGGGAGTGTGTGTGTGTGTGTGTGTGTGTGTGTGTGTGTGTGTGAGAGAGAGAGAGAGAGAGAGAGAGAGAGAGAGAAAGGGAGGGAGAGAAACATTGATATGAAACAAAATCGATTGGCTACCTTTATGTCCCTGACCCAGGGATCTAACCCACAACCTAGGTATGTGCCCTGACCGGAAATCGAACCTGCAACCTTTTGGTATGTGAGACTACACTCCAGCCAACTGAGCCACGCCAGCCAGGCCCTTGCTGAGTCATTTTCATCACTAACGATATTTCGTTATATTATCATGACATGCCATTATTTTGGAATTATGACTCTTCTACTTGGTACATAGCATTTGATAATGCTTAAGAATTTTATGCTCACATTTTCTTTTCTTAGAATGTAAAGCTTCTCATTAAAAATTACAGTAACAAATAAGATTTAAAAAACTAGAAGCAATTATGTCCTTAAGTTGAGTTTTTCTAATAATGACGTTTTTGCAGATTCATTTAAGTATATAACATGAGAATTTACAACTAAGTATGGAAAAATCTTAATTTTCTCTCCCTTAATAAGACTTTATAAAAGTGGTTAGTCATGTATGTTACATTAAATGTATGCCACCCACATCAACTAAGTTATCTGTGGAAGTTTTCTCAGAGGGAGAAATTATATTTAAATAGAAAACTACATGTATGCAGATATTAAAGTTGCTTCCTAAACTGAGAAATAAAGCCAGCCAGAAAATTTAAATCTGAAAAACTCATGTTTATCCTGAAGTAGTAAACTTCCTACAGTTGCCATTCAGAAAGACTTGTTTGTATAATTGTAATCTGACATTTATTTATTTGCTTTTATCTTTTTGCATCTGTACATTACTTGCAATTACAAGTGTCCTTTGAGAAAGGACACAAGATCTAGAGACAGAGTACTAGTATATGGTTTTTGGTTGGTGAAAAAAATGGTTTTTAAAGTATTCATTATTCTTTCTGATACAGCAAGAGTTAGAATTTGTGTAATTTAATCTTTGGCTTCCTGTGAGAAAATATTATCTTTATGCATAATACTAGAGGCCCCGTGAATGAATTCGTGCACGAGTTGGGTCCACCATCCTGCCCTGATGGGGGCTGATCGGGGCAGGGCTGGCGGGGAGGGGGGGTTGGGGCCCTGTTGGGCCATTTGGCCTCCACAGTGTGCACCATAACAATCGGTCCTTCTGGTCACTTGGCTTTTATAGATAAACAGATTATTTCCTTTTAGAAAGTACTTATTCAGTATTTGAGATAGATTGTATTACTCAAAATGTCATAAAGATTTGTACTCCTTCTGACCTAAAGTTATCTTTTGATAACATTAACATCAATTATTCTCCAGTATTATAGACTAAAATGTTATTATATGTGGCTGCTTAAACATTGCTATGATTTAAGAGACACATTGTCTTAAATTTTTTGTTTGCTCTTTTAGTATACAGAAAGAGTGGTTCTTATCCTGGCACCCTTTTATCAACACTTTTATAAGCCCTGCATACACATTTTTAAACTGAGCAGATTGAGCTAATAAGAATTATTCTAGAGCCAATTTGTAAAATGTGTACTCTCGTCCATATTATACAATAACTTTCTTTTAAAGTGTGTACTCTCCACCACATTCAACAATACAATCAATACAAGTTAACCTTTTTTTTCTCTTAAAAATTATTTCACATATTGGGATCATAAACAGTTTTTTGGGGTTTTTTTTGTTTTTACTGTGTCTCACTTAATTCATTGATGCCCTCTGGTGGTGCTGAAGTGTTTAAAGCTGTTTGGTAAAATGATGCTGCCACAATTCTACCTATGGTAAACTACCTCTATTTTTATGTTGTTCAATGAACTTTTTTGATTCACTAATTTGCCGTTTTCTCCTATGTACTGGGGGTTGAGTGGGCTTAGTAGGTGGTTTTCTGATCTCTCATGGGTTGTAAACAGTCTGGGGCTAAAATCACGTCAACATATCTGGCAGCTAATATGCTGGCAGTTTAGTGGGACCTCAGCTGGAGCTGACAACCAGAACACTTACCGGTGGTCTCACCCACCTGGCTTGGGTTTCCTCACAGTGTGATGGCTGAGTTCAAGAATGAGTGTCCCAAAAGTACCAGGTAAAAGCTGGATAGCCTTTTGTGGCCTACCCCCAAAAGTCACGTAGATAGTATCAAGCATGTTCTAGTCACAAGCTTCAACAGATTCAAGAGAGGAGTTTTCAGTGTTGTATTATGAGAAGAGTGTGGGAAATCTTACTGCAACCATGTTGGAACATACAGTCTGCCAAGTTTCCATGTCATTTTATGAAAAGCATCCTCATTTTCTTTGGCTGTGACAGTATTCAATTGTATGGATATACTTAATCAGTTCTCTCATTTTGGATTTGTACATTGTTTTATATTTTTGGCTCTTGTCAGTGCTGCAGTGAATAACTTAATTCATACTCATTTCTCACATATTACAAATATTTCTGTAGTATAAACTTCTAGAAGTTGACTTCTCTGACAGATTATATACATTGGTAACTCTGATAAAAATTTACACTTTTTATTTTTTAACCATACCCTTATTGTTGGGCAGTTAATGTTTATATTTTTTGTTTGCTCTTTTAGGTAATCATGTAATAGTGGATATATTCGCAGAATTCCCCCTCCCCCCTCTGGACTTATTTCTGTAAGATCTATTTCTAGATTTGGTCACTGAACCAGAAATAATTTTATTTAAATATTGTAGGATCAAAAGGATTTCAGTCTTTTCATCTCTTTTTTTCTCCAGTACAGGTACTCTTACTTTTGGGGGGCATTGCTTGGCATAGATAATTTTGTTCTGGGACTACAGTTTCCTTAACTGTTATTACTCTAGGATTAGAGTCTTCCCCTGTCTCTTCCCCCTTCTTTAACTTGCTCCTTTTCATTCTTCGGTTGTAAAATTTTCAGATACATATTAGAACTTTTAAGCTCACTTCGTGGCTGGATGTATTGCTAAACATAAGAGTAGCTTTCAAGGACGGTAATGTTTTAAAAGCCTGGGAGATGCCCTTGAGGTCTGGAAAGCATGAAGTGCTAGGTTCTTAAACCAGAAAGAAAAAGGGTTTCACCAAAGAGAAGGGAGAAAGAAGTTACTTTTGCAAAATAGCCTGGGCACTATCCTTGCACATTATCTTTGATTTTCTATAGTTTGAAAATGATAGGCTTAAGTGTAGATATTTTAGCATTTAACTTCCTTGCTGTTCTATGAGTTTCCTGGATCTATATAGCTTTTCCTTGGATATTCTGTTCTGGGTTTTTTTGTTGTACTTGTTTTCTGTCTTTGTGCTCTTTATTTTCAGGTTTAGAGGTTTCTATTAATATGTCCTCAAGGCATAAGATTTTTTCTTTAGCTATGTCCAGTCTTCTTCAAATAAGCCCACCAAAGACATTTATTTTATCTCTGGTATTTCTTTTGGTTCTTTCTTAGGAATTCTATCTCTCCACCGACATTGCCCATCTATTCTGATATGCTGTCTTTTTTTTTTTTTTTAAGAAGTCTGTGCTTTTGTTTATTTTTTAATCCTCACCCAAGAATATTTTTCGATTGATTTATTAGAAGGAAAGAAAAATATCAGTGTGAGAGAAACACGCCTGTTGGTTGGCTCCTGCTTGCGCCCTGACCAGGGCTCAGGTTGGGGAGGATCCTGCAATCGAAGGTACAAGCCCTTGACCAGCATTAAACCCTGGACCCTTCAGTCCACAGGCCGACACAATCCACTGAGCCAAACCAGCTAGGCTAGGGCCATACTATCTCTAGCTCTTAGAGCTGTTATTACATTGACCCTACTTGTTTTAAATTCCCATCTGATCATTGCAACACCTGCTATGCTAGGTCTGGTTCTGAAGCTTACTGTCTTTTCAAATCTTTTTTTTTTTTTTTTTGCCTTGTAACTTTTCTTGCTAGCTGCATATAATATAATGGGTAGAAACAACTGCTGTAAATACGTCTTTAGTTTGGGGGGCGGGGTGGAATACTCTGTGGTCCTGTTATTACCGTATTTGCCGGCGTATAAGACGACTTTTTGGCCCTGAAAAATATGCCTCCAAGTGGGGGGTAGTCTTATACGGCGAGTATATAACAAACTCTGTATTTTGAGTGGAAATGTTAGGGGGTCGTCTTATACGCCCAGTCGTCTTATACGCCGGCAAATGTGGTATTTTCAGGGCCAAAAAATCGTCTTATACGCCGGCAAATACAGTAAGTCTGTCTTGTATTGAGCCTATGTGTCAGGACAGTGAACTTCAGTTTGTCAGGTGTTGTCCTCCTCCCCCCCCCCCCCCCCCCCCCTAGATGTGACAGGATGGCTGAAGTGATCTGGAGTTAGATTTTTCCTTTCTCCCACCTGGGAGGCTAGAGCTGGCTGGAGTTGGGTATTACTTTCCCGGGGTCTTTTAGACATTGATAACATTCCCCAAGATTACACTTAGATTAACCTGTTGCTCTGGGGGCAGGCCTTATAAGAACAGAGCATCTGGCTAATTTCAAAATGGGTCCTTTTCCCTCACCCTGCCAGGAGTACAAGAGGATTTTTCCCTGATATTTTCTGTGAGAACCTGGTCAAGTTCCTATAGGTAAAATTAAAAAATGTGCGGTGACCCCTGTTAAAACTGGGTTTCTCTGGAGTTTTTAATTCTGATTTGTTTATATCTTAACTCCAGCAATTTGTCAATTACAGTTCATGTTTTCTTACCTGAGCACTGGTTTCCTTAGGTTTCTGTTAGGTATGATTTTCTATATCTGCCTGTCTCTCTCTGGTTTTGAGGGTAGCAGATTGCCTTGTGACCTCACTTAGCTTACAAATCTAAGAAGAGTTATTTGTCAGTTTGTTGTGCTTTTCAGGGCAAAGTGGTGACTTCCAAGGTCCTTACACCTGGAACTAGAAACCAGTCATGTTTTCCTTGCATATTATAGAAATTTAATATTATTCAAGCTTCTTAATACAGTGTTTTTTGTCTGTAGATAAAATGTCTTTCATAGACATAATTGGTAAAGCTAAATTAATTTTTCCTCTCGATATTTGGAGGGAGCTGATACTAGTTAATAACTTGTAAATAACCTCTCCCCTTTCTCCCATGTCTTAGCCTTTTCTCTTTGTAATGTGTACCTTCATTCTGCTTCCCTCTTCTGTATTTGTTACATCCTTGTTAGATAAATCCAGTCAGGTGAGTAAAGACTTAAGGATTATGCCTTTGGTGAGGTAAACATAGCCTCTTAGCCTTGAAGGTTCAAATACTGGTATTATCAGTTCATTCTAGGCTTGGGGCACTAACTTAATACTAACCAAATGCAAACTCCTAAGACTCATTTTGTTTTCCATTTGATGTTGAGGGTATGTTTATTAAAGCTCGGGACACTGCAACAAGGAAGGGCTTAGGAGAGAAGAAGCAACAAGAGAGAGCTGAGGCAGGGTTGCTTTGGCTCACTGAGAAGTTAGAGAAAAGGGGGCCTTGGAAACCGGTTTAGGGGTTAGCCTGGGATCAGTTGCTGCTGCTGCCTTTTGCTCCCCTGGTTGCAAGTCTGTGGAGCCCCTTAGAATTTAGGAGATGGGCCTGGGAAGGAAAAAGAGGAGGTGGGAGGGTGAGGCATGGGTGTGCTACTGGGAGAGGGAGTGCACCCTAAGACTAATTTTAAAACAATGCATCTTAATATACTATCAGAAATACTGTCGTGCCAGTGTTCAGCTGGTGTCATGTAAATAAGTTATGTCCTAATAAGTGAATTCCCTTAGAAGAGTTGGTGTCCTTTTAGAATAAAGGTCAAGCTTTGATAGTATTCAATCAATCTCTATCTCTCTCTCTCTCTCTCTCTCTCTCTCTCTCTCTCTCTCAATCTCAATCTCAATCTCTCTCTCGGCTGGGTTTCTCAGTTTCTTGGAAGTGTTGTCCAGTACACCAGAAGGGTGTGGGTTCCATTTCTAGTCAGGGCACATCCCTAGGTTGTGGCTTGGATCCCTGGTCAGACACATAATGGTAGGCAACCCAATTTTTCTCTCACATCTGATATTTCCATTTCTTTCTTTTTTTTAAAGTACATGAATTAGTTTTAACAATGTTGGAAAAATGATTCTTAATCTTCACCTGATTTTGCTTGACTTAATGCAGACTCTTTCCTATGTATGTAATAGTTCCTAATATTGCAGTTTATTTGGCAACAATTACCTTTAGATGTTGCTGAATGATGCATAATATAAAATTTACATTTTTAATCACTTTTAAGCTTACAGTTCTATGGTATTACATACATTCACGTTTGCAACCATCACTACTGTCCATCTTCAGAACTTTTTCATCTTCCCCAACTGAAACTGTACCCAAACAATAACTCCCCATTTTTTTTCCCTGTCCCTGTCTGTGGCAAATACCATACTATTTTTGTCCATGAATTTAGCTCTAGGAGTCTGATGTGAAAGAAACTATACAGTATTTGTCCTTCTGTGGCTGGCTTTTTTCACTTAGCATGTCATCAGAGTTCATCCATATTGTAATATGTCAGAATTTCCTACCTCTTTAAAGCAGAATAATATGTTATTGTATGTATATACTATATTTGGCTTATCCATTCATCCTTTATTGGACTATTGTGTTTCTTCTACCTTTGCCTATTGTGAATGATGCTGCTATGAACATTGATATACAATATCTGTTCAAGTTCCTGTTTTCACATCTTTTTGGTATATACCCAGCAATAGGATTGTTGGGTCTTATGTTTAATATTTTTTTTTAAGAATCTATACCACTTTTCATTTGTTAAATGCACCATTTAACATTCCTATCATAAATGCACTAGGGTTTAATTGCTTCATATCCTTGCCAGTTCTTGTTTTCTGTTGTTGATAATAATTGTCCTGATGGGTGTGAAGTGGCAATGATTGTCATGTTCCTAGTGATTAGTGTTATTGTGCATCTTTCCATATGCTTCTTTGGCCATTTGTATTTCTACTTTAGAGAAATGTCTACGAAGTGCTTTGCCCATTTTTTAATTTTGTTTGGGTTTTTGGGGTTGCTGAGTTGGAGGAGTTGTTTTTATCAGTACCTTATGAGATGATCGTTGATTTTTTTATTACTTTTTATCGATTTTTAAAATATAAATATATTGATTGATTTTAGAGAAGGGAGAAGAAGAAAGAGACAGAGACATCAATGATGAGAGAGAAGCATTGATTGGCTACCTCCTGCACACCCCACACTAGGGATCAAACCGTGACTTAATCCCTGAGCCATGCCGGCGAGGCAAGAGGATCATTGAATTTTAAGAATAAATCCTACATGATAGATGTTTATAGATGTTTATAACCATCGCATAAGATGGGTTTACTTTTGGTGATACTGCCATCTTTTTATATATTACATATGTAAATTATATATATTACATATATAAAAAGTCATTGCCAGACGTTTGCAATATTTTCTGTTTGGATTTAGTCCCATGTGTATGTTTTCTGTCTGCCCTAATCTATTTGTATCCCCTTCTTTTCCTCACATTAATTCAATGTAACTCTTCCCTGAAAATGTGGTTGTCATTGCTACCATAATCTATTGAGTACTTCCCCCATATATACTAGGTGTATCAGTTAATGTGGATTTTGTAATTAAAGAAAACCCGATAATTTTTTTAAATATATATTTTATTGATATTTTACAGAGAGGAAGGGAGAGAGATAGAGAGCTAGAAACGTTGATGAGAGAGAAACATCGACCAGCTGCCTCTTGCACACCCCCTACCGGGGATGTGCCCGCAACCAAGGTACATGCCCTTGACCGGAATCGAACCCGGGACCTTTCAGTCCGCAGACCGACGCTCTACCACTGAGCCAAACCGGTTGCGGCAGAAAACACGATAATTTCAAGAGAAGCATCAAAAGTGCTTTATTCAAAGTAATATCCATTGCTAGCTACACATTTACTCCATCTTTCAGGTAATTTGTGAATACCGTCCCAATAGAACTTTTCTTGTTTTGAGGCAAACCATTCAGAGACCCAATTTTCCACTTTGTGTGTTTTGAAGTGCTGCTCAGAAAGTGCGTGTGCCATCGGTCGGAACAAGTGGTAATCTGAAGGAGCAAGGTCTGGTGAATACAGCGGGTAGGTTAATACTTCCCAGGCAAGATTTTTTTTTAACATTTTTAACTGGTTTTGAAGTATGTTGTGTGATGGTGTATCATCATGAAGCAAAATTACTTTGCCGTGTCTTCTGGCACTTTCTGATCATTTCATGATCAAAGCATTGTTCAAATTGATTATTTTGTTGTAGATAGTGATCAGTATGATCAGTTTCACCTGATTTTAGGAACTCATAATACACCACACCTTCCTGATTCCACCAAACGCTGAACATTGTCTTTCAAAGCGATTTGGCCTTGCAGTCAATATTGATGGTTAACCTGGATCAACCCATGATTTTGTGCATTTGGGACTCAGAATAAATTCACTTTTCATCACCAGTCACAATTTGATGCAAAAAGGACTTACTTTCTTGCCCTTGAAGCAACATTTTACTGATGACTTTTCGGTTTTCCATTTGTCTTTTGTTCAGTTGATGTGGCACCCATTTTCCTTCCTTTAAAATCTTCCCCATTGCTTGTAAATGATCAGAAATTGTTTCCTGAGCAACATTTAATCTTTCTGCAAGTTGTTTTTGAGTTTGACATGCATCTTTAAAGTTATGCTTGTAATTCTTGATCTTCAAACTATTTCCATTGACCTGGATGTTTTTTGTCTTTCACATCGAAACCATCATTTTTAAAGCATTTAAACCAGTGTTCACAAGTATCTTGAGATGGAGCATGTTCGCCATAAGCTTCCTGAAGTATTCAGCAGCTCTTTTTTGCACAAAACTTGACATTTTAAAAAATATATTTTTTCTATTGATTTTTTTTTTTTTTTTTTACAGAGAGGAAGAGAGAGAGATAGAGAGCTAGAAACGTCGTTGAAAGAGAAACATCGCCCAGCTGCCTCTTGCACACCCCCTACCAGGGATGTGCCCGCAACCAGTGTACATGCCCTTGACTGGAATCCAACCCGGGACCTTTCAGTCCGCAGACTGACGCTCTACCGCTGAGCCAAACCGGTTTCGGCAAAATTTGACATTTTTAATTCTAAAAATATCTGTGATGGTAACACCTTCTGAAAAATTGACATATGAGGTTTTGAAGCTTGTCAATATAACAAAATAGCATACACATCAAATTGCATATTCATCAACATATGTAACTCCATCTATTGAAAAAAATCCACACATAGAATTATAAAGGGCAATAAAAGTGGCCTTAGTTTTTATTTTTCCTGTTGTCAGCTAGACCATTCATCTATTTTCTGTGTGCAAATTTTTTAATATGTGTGTTTATTGATTTCAGAAAGGGAGGGAGAGATAGAAACATTAATGATGAGAGAGAATTACTGATCTGCTGCCTCCTGCATGGTCCTAACTGGGGACTGTGCCCACAACGCAAACATGTGCCCTGACTGGGAATGGAATCATGATCTCCTGGTTAATAGGTCCATTTCAACTACTGAGCCATGCCAGCCAGAGCCTCTGTGTTTTATCATCTGAAGTGAGTGCTCACCTGTATTAGAAAATTCATTACATTAAATTACTATTGTTGATACTTTTTTCCCCAGCAAACCAACTTCTAACTTTACTGATAACTTTAATATCTGATTCTTTTTATTATCCTATTTTTAAATTTCTATTGTGGTTTTTTGTTATTGTTTGTTTGTTTGTTTGTTTGTTTGTTTTTAGATGAGGGGGAGAGAGAGAAAGAAACATTAATTGGCTGCCTCCTGCAGTGCAGGGCAGCATGTGCCCTGACCAGGAATCGAACCAGCAACTTTTGTTGCACAGAACAAATATCCCACCCACCTGAGCCACACCAGCCAGAGTGGTACCTGGTTCTTGATACTGCTCAGTCAATTCCTGCTATTTTTCTTAATCGGATATTCATCGTGAAGTTTGATCCAGATCCATTGAACTCTTACTGAATTATTTGGGTCTCAAAACCTTTGCTTTCTCTACACATCATAAGCTTTTGATCTTCTGAGATCCTTCCCCTGTGCACAACAAAGCCCTTCCCTTCTGTATAGCAATTTATATTTTTAATTTTTATCTTTATTTTTTTTAAAATATATTTTTATTGATATTTTACAGAGAGGAAGGGAGAGAGCTAGAGAGCTAGAAACGTCAATGAGAGAGAAACATCGACCAGCTGCCTCTTGCACACCCCCTACTGGGGATGTGCCCGCAACCAACGTACATGCCCTTGACCGGAATCGAACCTGGGACCTTTCAGTCTGCAGACCGACGCTCTATCCACTGAGCCAAACCGGTTTCGGCGATTTTTAATTTTTATCTTTATAGGTTCTCAAATCCACCACTTCTGATAGCTTTGCATAGGGAGAACATTCAGTCATGATTCCACTATGGTGATACTGCTATTATTTTAGTTTTTTCCTCTTTGCTTTTCTATTAGATGAAATTCGTGCACGTTAAAAGGGAATTAATTAGAGGAAATATTTTAATATTGCTATTTGCCCTTTCTCTATAATAGAAGTGTCAGAGATTAAAGAAAATTAGTGAAATGTATATGAAAATAATATATAGATTTATTAATAAATAACAATAACAACGTCAGGTGCCCAGCTGGCGCCGGGTGGGGAACTCAGCCTCACGTCCCCTGGCCTCTCTGTCCCCTGGCCTCTCTGCACACACAGCCACCTGCTGATCGGTTGTTACTGCGTGAGGGCTTCACGACCATTTGTTTATTAGCTCTTTAATATATAGGATACCTTATCCTTACTAGAAAGTTACATGTTTTACTTTATGGCAATTAAATTGGTCACTTAATAACCATATTTTTATGTAATTGCTACTTAATACTTGCCAAGCTGTTGGTGTCTTTTCACTTACACATTTAGGTAGTTTACAACTTTTTTAACATAAAGCTTTGTCCTACCTACTCTCCTGCCCCTGCCCACTATATCATATTTTGGAAATTCCGTGATATACCGGTAGTAGTAGGTTAACAAGTACCAGCGTTTTCATGGCTTTGCCTGGTTTACAAAATATATATATTTCCAAAGCATTTATACAGCATCACTAGCAAGTGGGCGTTTTTGCCACCCCTAACCCACTCCCACCTACCCACCCCCCCTTTTAAGTTAGGAGATAAATTTACTATTTTTGCTGTAAAGATGATTTTGATACTGACTTTTTTCTACGTAACTTTTGTAAAACATTTTTTACACATTTGTCCTTGATGTTTTTGTAATTTTTTGTAAGATTTATGAGATTCCCTCATATTAAAAATTAATCTGTTAACATAGTAGAATATTTCTTAAAGATATGATGATACATAATTTTGCAAGCCTAGTCTCAAAATTTTATGTAATTAAACTTGACAGTTATAGGCTTTTGTTTTGCTTTTGTCAGTTCTAATAAATTTAGTCTGTCAAATTTGATAATTAGTTAAGGGTTGGGGTGGTATTGGTTCCTCAGTCTGTTCTGTTTAATTCATGTAGAATCATTTTAATTTAAACTTTATTTCTGAGTTGTTGGCCATAGGGTATGCTATTGATTTGGGTAGTCTTTCCCCTGCCTACTGTTTTGCAGTGTCTACTCCTTGCGTACTATTTATTAAGGTCTTAGATGATAGGCCTTTGGTATTTGCAGATTATTCTCAGCTGACCCAAAGGTCTGTGATTCCGTAATTTGTAGTTTTGCTGGGACTGAGCTGTGGCTTGCTGCCTGGCTTGCAAATAGGAACTGATGATGTAGTTCAAAAAGGGAGCCTCTTAGACAGGCCAGCATCCACATTTCAATGCAGCTTTGTTTTTCTCTACTTGTCGTCGCGTACACAGTAACTCTCGAAGTGATAAAAGCTGTTTCTTTGTGAAATGTGGGCCCGAAAAGAAAACCAACTGCTAGTGCTGGTGATGGAAGTGAAGAGAAAATGAAGAGGTCTAAGAAAGTGATGGTTCTTAGCCAGAAAATAGACGTTTTGGATATATTAAACTGGTTTTGCAGATTCAGGTAAGTTTGTGGTTAATGTTGCTACAGTATTGATGTAGTTATATTTTGAGTGCCAGATTTTATTTTTATAATTTTGTAATCGACTAGTAATATATTTTTATAAGCACTAAGATTTGAAGATGTCAGCTATACTTTACTGAATTTTATGGGGAAGTTAAATGCTGTAGTTAGTAGTATTTGAAAACTTAAGAACTGTAGGAAATCATTCATGATGGTCTTGAAATATGTAATGTTTATAATAATACTGAGTTATCCTATTCCCATGTTTGTTCTTGTGGCACTACAACACTTTTATTATTTTAATGTGTTTTAGATGTATCCTAAAACTCATTCCCTTGGCCTCTAATATTGACTTTTTTCTCCTCTACCAAAATTATGCTTTCATCATACCATGAGCAACAGTATGGTATTATCAAGTTAAAAAGATTTTGATGATATTTTGCTTGAGATTGTTAGTTATAGAGTAACATGAATAGAGGCTTTTTGGAATGCCTATTTTCTCATTTGGGAACTGTCTACTTAAATGTTATCTAAAGTAACCCAAAAATAATTCCACATAACTTACATGAACTACTTTTAGCAAACATTTTGAACATTTGTATGAATTGGGATTTATATTAGATGTTGGATGTCGAGAAGAATAAGAGTAATTTCTCAAGGAACTTACAGTCTAGGGAGGAAAAAAGATAATCTTTTTAAACAGATTATAAAAAAGTGTAAAATTGTTAATGCACAGCGAAGTCTGGGAGTACAGAAGTAGAAGCTACGTGATGGTGTGGGATGAAGAATGGTTTCCAAGAGGAATCTAGGGAATTGCTTGTTCTTGTTCTTTGTTAATATGATTGGGATCCATTCTTCTTTCAGCATAATACTGAAAGGCTGGCTATTGGCACTGCATGGTAAGGTTTGTTCTAGTCAATTTAAAGGACTCGTTATTATCCGCTTTACATTAGCTGATACCTTTGGATTTTCATGGCAATCCTGTCTATTCTGAGTAATTGTCTCTTCTAATAATTTATTATTTTTATGTGGATATCCCAGATGATAATTGTGATGGTAGACTTCTTCCTTGTTTGGTGTCTAGATTTAGAGGGACTGCTTACGAGCTTTGCTGATTTCAGACTTAAGGATGGAGTGGACACTTAATTTTAAGGGAAAAAACCCTATATGTATATTAGGGATGCATGTTGACTCTAATTTCCTGTTTAATGTTTTTAAATAAAACAACAGTTTTTCTTTTGTAGCCTGTTGTAATAGCTTTGTATTCCTGAAAGAACTTTATTTGGACACGGGGTGTGTGTGTGTGTGTGTGTGTGTGTGTGTGTGTGTGTGTTTTAATGTATTTGTTGGCATTTCTTTGCTTGTATTTTGTTTTTGTACATGCGTTAATAAAAAAAAGATTGGTAGCCTTTTATGATATATTTAAAGGGTTTGAGAATCAGATTATATTTGCTTTAAGGCAACTTTAACTAAAAGTTATTTTGTAAGTGAATGTTTTTATTGTCAATGTACTTTGTGGTCATAAAAGAGAAAACAAAGTCTGAATTACAAATTATAACACAGTTTTTCTTCAAGTTTCATCAAACTTTACTTGAGAAAAGGCTTATATTTTGTGATTCATTCCTTTGTTTTCCCCTTTTATTGAAAAAGGGATACTGTTAGAGGCTAAATTTTAAGTGCTTAAAAATATTTCTTGAGCCGAAACCGGGTTGGTTCAATGGATAGAGTGTCCGTCTGCAGACTGAAAGGTCCCGGATTCGATTCCGGTCAAGGGCATGTACCTTGGTTGCAGGCACATCCCCAGTAGGGGGTGTGCAAGAGGCATCTGATTGGTGATTCTCTCTCATCGATGTTTCTAACTCACTATCCCTCTCTCTTCCTCTCTGTAAAAATCAATTTTAAAAATATTTTTAAAAAATAAAATAAAATGTTTTCAGGTATTTTCTGTATTATGGAAATTTTAAGGGAGAAAATGATTAACTTACTGCAGACATTTTCTTCTTTCAGCTGCTTTTCTAACCCAAACTGTGTGTCTTGATGACACAACAGTAAAGTTTGAAATATGGGATACAGCTGGTCAAGAGCGATACCATAGCCTAGCACCAATGTACTACAGAGGAGCACAAGCAGCCATAGTTGTGTATGATATCACAAACGAGGTAAGTAGAAATGCATAATTTAATGGAACTAGTTTGAATGTCCATTTCTGATATTCAGAATTTTTATTAGAGAAAAGATCTTTTAAAAATCCTTTTTTAAGTAGCTAAGCATGGCATTTCTGCCTAAAGCTTTTGAATTAGAAAAGTTGATTTAAAAAAAAAAAAAAAAGATGAAAGTACCGTATTTGCCGGCATATAAGACGATTTTTTGGCCCTGAAAAATATGCCTCTAAGTGGGGGGGTAGTCTTATACGGTGAGTATATAACAAACTCTGTATTTTGAGTGGAAATGTTAGGGGGTCGTCTTATACGCCCAGTCTCTTATACGCCGGCAAATACGGTATCTTAAATAATTCAAGTGGCCTAAGAATTTCTTTCCCAGTGTCACTTTGAACAGTCTTTAAAGCTTTGTCTCACGAAGACTCTCCCTAGCTATTTTTTGATCCTGTGCCTGAAAGTAGCTGGTGTTTTGTTTGTTTGTTTGTTTCCCCAGGAGTCCTTTGCTAGAGCCAAAAATTGGGTTAAAGAACTGCAGAGGCAAGCCAGTCCTAACATTGTAATAGCTTTATCAGGAAACAAGGCTGACCTTGCAAATAAAAGAGCTGTTGATTTCCAGGTATGTTGCATTTAACTTATATATGAAGACATATTTTTTGTAAATTATTCTTCTATATCCATACTTGAATTATAGTTATAATTTTAAGCTATGCAAATAATAGCAAGTAAAATTTATTAAACACTGTGATATACTATACGTAATACAATGTTTCTCACGATAAACCAGAATTTTTTAATGTCTTTACATAATTGTAATATATATAGATACAGATTTTGTTGACCTAAACAATTACTTTGTAATTGTTTGTAAATAGTGCAGAAATAAGTAAAAGCTGATTGCATCCTACCCCTCCAAACCTTTTCCTATCTATTTAATAACTAGTGGCTTGGTGCACAAAATTCATCCATGGGAGTGGAGGGAGGGTGTCCCTCAGCCCGGCCTGTACCCTCTCCAATTTGAGATCTCTCTCACAATCCAGGACTGCTGGCTCCTAACCACTCACCTGGCCTGCCGGCCTGTCCGCCCCCAACTGTGCCCTCTGCTGGCCTGCTCGCCCCATACTGGGTTTGCGTGCGCTCCCCCCCCCCCCCCCCCGCTGTCCTGATCACCCCAAACTGACCTCCACTGATGGCCTGCTTGACCCCACCTGGCTCCCCTGCTGGTCTGCTCACCCCTAACTTTCCCCCTTCTCCCACCGGCCTGATCACCCACCACTGCCCTCCCCTCTTGGCCTCTGACCACCTTTACCTTGGCCCCGCCATCATGGCTTTGTCCAGAAGAATGTCTGGAAGGTCTCCCACTCTAATTAGCATATTATCCTTTTATTAGTATAGATAGAGGCCTGGTTGGGGGGGGGGTCGCGCGGGCGGCGCTGGTTTGCCCTGAAGGGTGTCCCGGATCAGGGTGGAAGTTCCCTTGGGGCGTAGGGCAGCCTGGGTGAGGGGTTGGTGGCTGCTTGCAGGGTGGCCATACACCTCAGCTGGGACTCTTACTTAATGGTGGTATGGCCAGCCTGAGTGAGGGGCTGAGGGCCGTTTGCAGGCTGGCCAAGCCCCCGAGTGCAGACCCTCACCCCATGGGGAGTATGGCCAGTCCTTGTAAAGGGCTGAGGGCCCTTTTCAGGCTCGCCACATCCCTTGGTGACCAAGGCTCCCAGCCACTCCTTGAGTGGAGGCCAGGGTGGGTGGGAAGCTTGACTTTCTCCATTGCCAGGGGCAATCCAAGCCTCCTGCTTGCTCCAGCTCCATGGCTTCTGCCATCTTTGTTAATTTGCATACTCACACCTGATTGGCTGGTGGGCATAGCCGAGGAATGGTCAATTTGCATGTTTCTCTTTTAGTAGTATAGAAATATATATCAACACACATATATATACCCACACACTTGTGGTACACATAATCTACACTCGTGTGGTGGTTCTTACTGGGGCCTTAAAAAAAAAAAGGCTAAAAAAATCCAGTTTGTTTGTTATCAAATACAGCTATTTAGGAATGGTCCCTGCTGTAAAATAAAGTATAATCTTTTAAAATAAAGCCAATGTCTTAGAGTAGATATTTTAAAACTTCTGTTCCCTTGTTTATCACCTTCTCTACCAGAGAAGTTTGATTGTGGTCATTAATGTACATTATCAGTGAAGGGAATTTGTATTTTTCTGTGATAGCTAGATGTGGAGAAAGGGAAGTAATGGTTCTTACATCAGTAGGTGTGAAGCTGAGCATACAGAGTTCATTTGGTTCTGGTGACAACCATGTCAGGTATGGTATCATCTATTATTCTAAGAGTTGCCTCCCCAGGATAGAGTGGTAGATGGAGCATGTAAATCATAGTCAAAAGTGATTCTATCACATTAAGTTCAAAGGAACCTTATTTTTTTCTTTGTCAAATGAGAAAGATAATTGGTTGCTCTTCACAACAGCTGTGAGGATCAAAGGCAATAATACATGTAAACTGTAAAGCATGACAAAAATGTAGAATAGTAACAGTTTTCAAAGGAATGGTTCATAATATATTCTAATTTAAAATGTTGCTCACAGAACTCATTTAGAAGTAAATATCAAAGTGCCATTTAGTGGTTGAAGGCAGTATTATACATTTGGTTTCCCTTTGACTTTATTGCAAATAATGAGCATAAGTAAAATTTGCCATTGAGGAGACTCTTTCCTCCTCCCCACATGAGAGTCTACTTGTTCTTCAATAAATGTACACCTTTGCTATTAAAAAATATTTTTGCCATTGAGATCAAAGAAAATTTTATATTTAGAATAGGATAAAATTTTCCCTCTCTGGAAAGTAGATTTAGAGGACTTTTTTTTTTTATTATTGATTTTCTACAGAGAGGAAGGGAGAGGGATAGAGAGCTAGAAACATCGATGAGAGAGAAACATCCATCAGCTGCCTCCTGCACACCCCCTACTGGGGATATGCCTGCAACCAAGGTACATGCCCCTGACCGGAATCGAACCTGGGACCTTTCAGTCCGCAGGCTGACGCTCTATCCACTGAGCTAAACCGGTTTCGGATAGAGGACTTTTTATTTATTTATTATCACATGAGGACACACACATTGATTTTAGAGAGTGGGGGGAAGAGGGGAGAGAAACATCTATGTGAGAGAGAAACATCAATCAGTTGCCTTCCTGTAGATGCACCAACAAGGATCAAACTTGAAGCTTATGTATGTTCCTTGACTGGAAGCCTTTCAGTGTTTCCAACTGAGCCCCACTGCTCAGGACTGAAAAGCAGATTTAATGTGAAACCACATTAATCAGGCTGGGATAGTGCAAGTTAAGGCAAAAAGAAAATTATACAATGCCCTTATCTTTGTTTTACTTTTACCTGGTAATTATTGGTTGTAGGTAATTAAGTTGGAGTAGTAATAAAGAAGCCTCTTATTTGTGTTCTATAAACAGGAAGCACAGTCCTATGCAGATGACAACAGTTTATTATTCATGGAGACATCAGCTAAAACATCAATGAATGTGAATGAAATATTCATGGCAATCGGTAAGATTAACTTTCTTTCAACCTACAAATATAGGCAAAACAAATTATACTGGAATGTTTTTAGTTTGACTTATTTATTTTTTATTTTAAAAATATTATATGAGAGTGTAACATCTGTCAGCTGCTTCCTGCATGCTCCCTGCCAGAGATCAAGTCTGCAAGCTGGGCATGTGCCCTGGCCAGGAATCAAACTGGCACCCTTTTTTGGTACACAGGATGATCAATGCCCAACTAAATGAGCCAGGGCTAGTTTGACTCTTCTCTTTTTAAAAATTCTTTGACTTCTTTTTTCTTTCTCTTTTTTAAAAAATTCTATAATTATTTTAGATCCTTATGACCAAACACAAACATTCCTTACTCTGTCAGAAATATTGTTAAATTTGAGAGGTCGTTACCTATCAGGTTGTAATACTTAAAGCATAGTTTCTTCTGAAACTATGGAAACCTGAACTTTAAAGTGATAGATTTTCTAAAGATTTCACTGAGGATAAAGTATGTGTTTTTCTATTAGTTTATACTTTTTATATAAAAGGTAATAAACTTAGAGCCAAATTTTTTAATGCAAATATTGTAATAAAGTGTCAAAGCGTGAGGCACAGAGAGAAGAGGAAAAACAAAGCACCATTTATGCTTTACGTGACCTCAATGCAGCACTCTTACCTTTCCTTTAAGGTACTTTTAATTGATTATGATTGCTAGTCCACTGTTGTTGGAGTAATGAAGTTGGAATAGTAATAAGGAAGTTTCTTTCTGTCTATAACAAAAATAAAAGTATTTTTGTTGACTCTGACCTTCCATTAGTTTTAAGGTGCAGATTCTATGGGAAGGGTCTATTTAGGTGGCTCTCACAATTTTTTGCCTTCACTATATTCACGTGCCAACACTCTTCTTGTCCCATAACATCTTTCATTAAGTAGCAGTGATCATTAACTAGGTGTTTGCATTCCTATCCCCAAATAAGAAATATTTTATATTGAAGTCATACAAATTAACCATTTGGGAGCTTTGAAAAAACTCGAAAAGTTGCAAGTACTGTCATAACTGGAACTAAGTGAAAGAGTTTAATGGTGGCTCGTTTAGGGAAAAACTGCTGTGTAAAATGTTTTCAAGAAACTCAGGCTCATTTTTATTAAGGAAATGCTGGCGTAGTTGTGAAGGATTGTGTGGCAATATGTTATTTTTATAAATGGGAATGATGACACCTTGAATCACATCTCAAAAGTTAAAAGGAAACAAAATAATAGGTCCTCAAATCAGACTGAATTTTTAAAGCTTTCTGATGGTATTAAGACTACCAGAGGAGCTTAATTTAATTTTTATTTTTTATTTAGAAGTACTAGTAAGGTCATTTTTCCAGTCAGAAAGCAGCCTACATACTAGGATTTTTAATGACTGCTGAAATTAGAATGCTTTATTTGAAAGAAATGGAAAGGCCATTTCTTTTACCGGAATATAACTTAAATCACACAGTATATTCATAGTTTTACTTAGATGACTTCTCAAAGTACCCTTATGTCATGGAAGAGTTTTAAATAAATCTATCATCTACTTTTAATTTTATAAGGTCTTGAGTGGCTTCTGGTTCATTTTCATTAACTTGATCTAGGGTTTTTCTTTTCTCACAATCCTAATCAATTTAGAGACAGATTGGGTTAGCTGGTTGGCCATATATAAAACAGGTAGTACCAGTTTCACTTTGGTGACATTCAATAAGATATAAGACGTTGACACCTTCTTTTGAAATTTCCAAAAATTGTTTTGGTTTATCATCACAGTAAAAATTAACCATTCTGTTTATTTCCTTCAGCCTCCTGATTTCACTCATGTCTAATTACAGGAAGCCCTTGAGGAAGTATGCTAAAGAGTGAAATGGTCACTCTGTCAGAAACCTAACTTGACATTAATTATAATAAAGTTTATAATGGTACCCTATTCTCTGTCCTATGGAGCTTTGTGAATACAGCTGACTGGAAATTTATCATTTTATCATTTACCCTCCCATCCATAGCGCAGTTCCTAGAGAAGTGCGCTAAGGTGATGGCTTTCCTTCCAAATCCTTGATGCTCCTGGCTTTCAGATCAATTGCCCAGCCCAGCATCTAGAATTCTAAAGATTTATTAATGCTGATGTGGAATATTACACCAAATAAAGGATAGAAGATCCAAGACACAATTAGGCGTTCAGATTTTGAAGTACAGCATGTTTAACTTTTGTGCAAACTTAGCCAAAACTAAGATTAAGTTAGAGTCTTACCATAGTAGTCCATCCCCAAGGTTGGTAGAGACCAGTGTGTCTAGCTACCCTTACAATCTGTACTCTGAGACATGTTTATTATTTAATGAATCCACATCAAGGATCTTCAGAATGTAAGTGACTGATGTCTAATCAGTAGGAGCAGTGCTACAGAGAACAGCATTGTATCGAGTTTATCAGAGCTAAAGCCATAACTACTGCTTCAGGGTCTTTGTTCAAGTGAGGCAAGCCATGCTCATCTGTCTGAAAACTGGGAAATGGTTTTTGAGAGAGCCACGCATGCATTAAGTAGAGTTACTCATGAATCAGATTAGTATTCTTACTCAGTTATAAGAGAGAGAAATTGTAGATATTTGAAGGGTAAAATCTGTGTAAGCTAGGAAGAAAATAGGAGATGTGATCTGTTATAATTGGGTAATAATTAGATTGCACAGCAGATGACAAGTTCTGCTGGGGTGATGGCAATGGTATTTGTTTATATCCCAACTTGTTCCAAAATGTGCTTGTGGCATTCCAGGGAACATTGATAGAAGCTGAGCTTTATAAACATTACAGATTTGTGCACTTGGGGTAACCTAATTAGAAAGGAAGATTATCAATAAGCAGGTGAACATGTTCTAGTATGAATATTCTAATTGTGTTTATTTTAACACTTTATTTCTCAGCTAAAAAGTTGCCAAAGAATGAACCACAGAATCCAGGAGCAAATTCTGCCAGGGGAAGAGGAGTAGACCTTACTGAACCCACACAACCAACCAGGAGCCAGTGTTGTAGTAACTAAACCTCCAGTTTGTACTAGCTGGAATAGTCTTCTGCTTCCTAAATGTAATAACCGTGGAATTGGAGCATTTAACCAGCTCAGTATGACTTCCAAAAAGAAGAGACTTATGATAGAGTCAAGTTTCTAATACAGAATTATTTTAAGTGTTTTGAACTTAATTTTTAATGACATGCATGTGACCCTCTGACTAATGTTTCAGCAGTAGAAGGGGGAAATGAGAGCTGTGTATTCTTGTTTCCTTGGAAGGTTAGGGGGGATCATTTCTCATCACCAGGGATATAGGCAAATGACTATCTGAACCCACAGTGAACCAGCCAGTTCTAAGAAAGAGATTTCGAACTTAATTTGAGCCTTTCAGAAACACTTTTTTTTTTTTAGAAGAAGGTTCTAAAGATATTTATGCTTAGCTATAGTATTTAGGAAACCAGTAATTTCTCTTAGTATCCATATTTAAAGTGTACATTCCACATTTAAACAAATTAGCCACACGAAAACAGTCCCACATATTGGGGGGTAGGGGGTGAGAGGAATGAACATTAGTGGCATCGAAATTGCAGGCAGTCCTCTTATTTTTTAAAATGGGGTAAAAAAAAAAAAAGTAACCCCATCTTGTTTTAGGAATATGAAAACTGATAAAAGGCATTGTAATGAGTAGTGTTCCCTCCAAAGGTGAGCTCTTCAACAAAATTGAAACAAACCAAGTGTCTGATTTCTGTTTAATCACTGCAGGCCATTTTTATCAGTTTTGTTTAGGGGCTTGCAGGGGGGCTTTTGTTCCCTTTGGTCATAATATAGTTAATGCACTAACAATTATGTACATTCAAACTTGATTATTTTAAATTCGATCTTCAGCTGTACTGTAAATAGGGTACTGCATTGTGGTCTCCATGTGTTCATTACTTTTCTGTAATATTTAAGAGTTGCTTAAAAGTATACAAAATGTACAGTTACTAAAACAGCTAATTTTTCCTTCTTGCCTCCTTCCAAAGGAAGGGGCTTCAGAACCATAATAAACAATGTTACCAGTAATTTGTAGCGTGAGTATTGCGATATGTTAGTAATAATCTTGCAACCTTATTTTCCAAAGTTTGTTTATTTTGATCAATTCAGTATATTGCACTAATTGTTTTAGGTATTTTCATTATATGAAATCTACCATGTGTCAGAGATGATTTAATCTATTTAAGTGTTGAACTGCTAGCAGAACTTGTACATTTACAGTAATTCAGAATTAGTAAGGAAACAGTTCACCAGTGTTTAGTTTTATATTGAGGTGCTCAGGTTGGAATAAAGTGGTATAAAAAGCAAGTAACTGGTTTTTTTCTCTTTTTTCCCCCCCACTGGAGCAGTGAACATATATAAATAGTATTATGTAACTCAAAAATCTGCATTTATATTTTCTTTACTACATTCTTAAAAATTATTTGTGTGGTATTGATGTATTATCCCAATATCTGGTTCATTGAAGAGTTGTCTTTATATTTTTGTATTCTGGATAATCAGAACTTTATCTTTCATTTCAGAAACTGATATTCACTTCCATTGAGAAGTATTACCATAACTGTAATGTTGTCTCTGGAGCCAGCCACTAACGCAGCACTTACAAGTCCATGGCTGATATACTCAGCTGCAGCTTCATAGAAATGCTTGGGGTATTTTTTTTTCTTTTCCCTTAAATTTCTTGGCACATCATCTACTTGGGTTGGCCTGTCAGTTACTTTCTCACTGCTAGTATCAAAATCAGGCATTTGTGGTAGAACTGTTTGTGTATTTTTTGGATCATTCGTGAAACTCTTAGAAGTTTTTATACCAGACAATTTTTCTTTTAAATTTGTACTTGGCTCCCCTTCTTCAGATTCACGCTTAAGCACTGTGTAGGTTTTACTTTCTTGTTCAGTAACCTTGGTTTCATAGCCTGGGAAAAACCTAGGCTCTCTAGATGATGCTCTTTTTATTATGTTAAAATAGTGTATTTCTTTATACATTTGAAACATTGTTATTGCCAATGCAGTGACTTCCTTTTTATCCAGAACTTGCCAGAGTCCATTAGTAGCTAAGATAAGGAATTGACATAAGTCATCTATAGGGACAGACATAGTGTGAGGTACTGGAATGATGAACTTTCTCAGTTTGGGGTTTCCATGAAATCCAAGTCCTCTTGTGGTTTTTATTTGCCCTTCTAGGAGACCATGGGGTTCATTTGAACTAATTCTTGCTCCATTCTCAACTACTCTTCTTTTTTCCTTTTTGTTTCTCACGGTGTGTTCTTTGGTTAGGCAAAAGCCTTTTCCATTTCTGCATAAGACTGCTTGTACATTACCTAAAAGATGATTAGAAAAAGTTGATCCTAGAGATTTAATAACCAATTGTATCAGAGTATGCTGTTAACCTTAGTAATTATGTGTTTCAATGCATAGACAAAGTAAGCCATCTTAAAGTATTTTAAAATGTGTAATATGGATGATTTATAGTCAGTAAAACTGAGAGGCCAGTTTATTCCTAGTTTTAAAGCAATTTAGTGTTTAAAATACTGATTTAGTATTTAAAAAACTAAAATTACAGACTCTGAAAAATCAAATGTTTTATGAAACCACTTCCAAATGTTACATACTTTGTAGAGCCAAAAGTTGAGCTTTTTTATAACCAATATATATTCCATAGAGCAGACATTTTAAAATGTTTAAATAAATCCCTTTCATTTAAACACAAAATATTTGATTTTTTTTAAGTGAAATTTGATGATTTTGTAACTGGTAATGTTAAAAAACTAAAATACAGGAAGGTGGTATGGGTGATGAAAAAAAATTAGAATATGACTGTTCATGCCAGTCTTGTTAAGTTCCTGATGTGTGTGGCTTAAAATAAATTAAGTCACAGCCTTGTGAAGAAAAAAAGGAATATGTGTTATTAATGCATTAGATGGATAATAGCCAAAATGAAATTAAACCCTTTGATTGTAAACTGAAATCCTAAAAGTTGATTAAAGTTTGTTCATCGTTCAGATGAACCTGTTATGTATGCATCATTGAAATCTTAAAATAAACAGTGCTCTAAACAGATTGAGGGGCGCTTGTATTACCAATACTCTTTGATTTATTAAAAAATTAGGAAAATGAGATTTTTCCCAAGTTCTTAGGGACATAACTGTATATTCAAGCACAGACAATTTTTCTTTATAGAATTCATACAAGTATTTAAATTATTCCGATAAGGAGATTAATGAAGTTTTGAGAATGAAAATTCCTGGAACAATGAAAATTTACAATAGAATATTCTGGTTTCATACATGATGCTGAAATCAGAATTTTTCTGCAAGGTTCAAGTGTAATTCCACTTAAAAAAAAAATCTCATCTGAGGATATGTTTTTAACTAATTTTAGAGGAAAGAAGAGAGAGAAACTGATTGGTTGCCTCCGGTACACACCCTGACCAGGGATCGAACCTGCATCCTGGGTATGTGCCCTGACTGGGAATCAAACCTGTGACCTTTTGGTGTATGGGACAGCTCTTCAACCAGCCGAGCCACACTGGCCAGGAAATCCCGATTTTTTTAAATTTTTTTTTTTAAGTAAATTTAAGTTTCAAGAGGCTGAGGTCCACAATCTAGAATGATTGAATAGAGAGTATAAATTAGTGAAAAATTAGTATCTGGCATAGACTAAGCTTATTGGCTCATTTACATAATGGGAATTGTTAAAATACCTTGAGTTAATGGGACCCAAAGATGAAGATATATGTGGAAGATGTTTTAGAAATCTGAGAACTCTATAAATGATAATATTATGACCTTATATTTTTGTAGTAGCATTTATTAATATTTTAAATTGGCATGTCTTTGCTGCTGATTATTCTACTTAGATGTGCGGGGTTAATCATTTTATTTTCTAGACCTTAGGTAGCATATGCTGTCAGCTGCAAATGGGTGGTTAAAAGCAGTTGACTGTTAAAGCTGAAAGGATGATGAACAAAAAGCCCCAAGGAAGATGGGAAATGAGGAAGATTTTAAAATAGCACTATATGTCCATGTATCTGCAAAACTGAAGGAAGAGAGAAGCCAGTATAAAAGGGGGGACAGAGTGGCTTTCAAGAAAAAGCCCTGTAACATTGTTTGGAGGATATGAGAATTAGCAGTGAATATAATGAAGACTTCCACAAAAAATTTTTAGTGAATCTGATTATAGATAAGAATTCAAATTCTTAGGCGTAAAGATAATTTTTTAGTAGCTGGAGAGATCGTGCCATTCAGAAAGTATTATCAGAACAAAAATGGGACAGCATTACTGGGAGAGCATCATGTTGAGGGGGATTAATCATCCAGGGATTAAGAAGAACTGTTTTGAGATGTTACTTAAGCCTTTTTAAGATACCTTGTATAGTCAGGCAAAGTATTACATACATAGAGACCTGTGATGTAACTGCCTCCTGCAATTGCTGGGTTATCTTCAACTTGTGAAAAAGGAAAAGTATTTTTTGTAATTATTATCTGTGTACATATCTTACCATTGCCCCCCTCCCCTCCCATACACGCCCTCCCTCCCCAGAGTTTTGTGTCCATTGGTTGTACTTATATGCATGCATACCAGTCCTTGGGTTGAAAAGTATTTCTTTAAACTTCAGAGTGGCCTTGGAATTCCAAAAGGAATTCTAGATCTGAGTGGTCAAGATCAAGATTTTTTTCAGATGAAGCCAGCAAGGCCACTATTGAAGATAACAGGGAAGTTTTAAGAAAGAACTGGAGAAAAGAGGAAGAAAAATGATGCAGGGGTAGGAAAAGGAAACATACCTAGGAGACCTGAATGCCCCGGGTTAAAAAGATGGCTTGTTTAGAAGGAACAGCATGGGGGAGTAGAAAGACTTGGGAGCTTGACATACTAAAACTTGAGTCCCACTTGGGGTGACCTTCATTAAGTCACTATTTTTATTTACCTAACAGTTTTCCACCTGCAGTGTTTTTTGTCAGTGCTATTGTGAGGATTCAAAAGGTGTGTATGTATATATCCCCTCTCATACACACACCCCCAGGGAGGGAATGAGAAGGAGAAACATCAATGATGAAAAAGAATCATCGATTGGCTGCCTCCTGCACACCCCCTACTGGGGAAGGAACCTGCAACCAGGCATGTGCCCTTGGCGGGAATCAAACCTGGGACCCTTCAGTCCACAGGCTGACCCTCTATCCACTTAAGCCAAACCAGCTAGGTTAAGAAGGTAATTTTATTTTTTATTTTTTTAAAAATATATTTTATTGATATTCCACAGAGAGGAAGAGAGAGAGAGAGCTAGAAACATCGATAAGAGAGAAACATCGACCAGCTGCCTCTTGCACACCTCCTACCGGGGATGTGCCCACAACAAAGGTACATGCCCTTGACCGGAATCGAGCCCGGGACCTTTCAGTCCGCAGGCCGACGCTCTACCACTGAGCCAAACCGGTTTCGGCAAGAAGGTACTTTTAGTAAGTACACACTTGATAAAGGTTTTCTTTGTATTCCGTGAAGAGGAAAGCAGACAAAGAGCCTTTCCAAAAAAGATTGAGATGAAGCTACCTATCAGAACCATTTATTAAAAAATTGCAAGAAAATCTCATGAAATAGAATTACAGGCTTAAGGGAATAGGGAGCAGTAACGGGAAATGAAGAGATGGTTATTGGGGAAAGAAAAAGCAATTGGAAAGTAGAATAAGCTAAGGAAATTGAAACACACGTAAAGTTTACCTAAAATGGAAGCACAACATGTAAATGCTGTT
Organism: Vespertilio murinus; assembly: GCA_963924515.1. Taxonomy (NCBI): domain Eukaryota; kingdom Metazoa; phylum Chordata; class Mammalia; order Chiroptera; family Vespertilionidae; genus Vespertilio; species Vespertilio murinus. The sequence continues at coordinate 19,679,944 of OZ004715.1, read as the reverse complement.
AGGGAAACAACCTATGTCTAGTTTTTCTTAATTTTGGCCAAAGAGGTTGAATTTATATGCCTAGACATCATTTATATATATGATGTGGAGCTACTTTTCACTGAGTATTCGAAGATCCCTTGCTTCATTATGTAAAATGCATGTGTGTGAAACTCATGTTCACCATTGTACAGCTGGAGCCAGCCAATATTTTACATATCAGTCAACTGTCCATCAAATATTCAATGTGTTCTCAGAATCAGGTTTGTATATATGTGATGACCACCAAGTTGGTTTTAAATCCAAAGAACAGTATCCTTATAAGAGACCAGGATATTAAAAAGCCACGAGAAGATGGAAGCAAAGATTGGAGTTTTGCAGCCACGGACCAATCGGTGCCTGTAGCCACTAGAAGCTGAGCGGGGCATGCGTTTTCCCTTAGAGGCTTCAGAGGAAGTGTGGCCTGGCCAACGCCGCCTTCATTTCAGGTTTCTGTGAGAGAGTGGATTTTTGATGGATAGGAAACTAGAAGACCTAGTTTTTTATTTTCTGCAAGCAAATAAGCAGAAAAAACTACCCACAACAAAATGGGAAAAAAGTCAAAAGCTAACAACTGACACAGATGTTGGGATTAGTAGGCAAGAACATTAAAGGTTATAACTGCATACCATATGTGTAAAAAGTTAAGTACAGACATGGAAGATAATTTTTAAAATGCAAACTCGTAAAGATGAAAAACAAAATGTTAGTCCTGACCAGTGTGGCTCAGTTGGAGTGTCATCCTGTACCCTGAAAGGTGGCAGGTTCAATTCCTAGTCAGGGCACATACCCAAATTGTGGGTTCAGTCTCCAGTTTGAGAGAGGCAGCTAGTTGATGTTTCTCTCATTGATGTTTATCTTCCTCTTTAAAATCAATAAAAACATATTGGGTGAAGATTAAATTAAAATACAATGTTAAAAATGAAAAATACATGCTAGTCAGCTTTGGCCCGAGGACCAAGGGGTCCTGGGTTCGATTCTGCCCAAGGGCACATACCTCGGTTGCAGGCTCCTGGGCCAGGCCCTGGTCGGAGTGTATGCAGGAGGCAACCAAGGGCACACACATGCTGGGGTTGCAGGCTTGATTCCCCAGTGTGGGGGTGTGCGGAGGGCAGCTGCTCAATGATTCTCATCATAGATGTTTCTATCCCTTTCCCTCTGAAATCAATAAAAATATATATTCTTCAGTAATACAATGGATGTGATTAATGACAAATGTTACAGAAGGAAAAATGGTGATTTTTAAAGACTAATAAAAAAAAAGTGTAAAGAGCATTATGGAGGTTTTGGGTAACTCCAATTGGCCTAACGTACATAATTGAAATTCCTTAAGAATAGAAAGCTGAAAAGTTGAGGTAACATCACAATTTTGCTTACAACCAATCATTAAGCCTTTAAACCATAAGGCACGGAAGGGAAGGACATATTAGAGAGGAATGGTGATAACAGAAGATTTCTCATTATAAACTGCAAGCCATAAAGAGCCAGTGATTTCACTCTTGGGAATATATCCAAAGAAACCTGAAACCGGAGAACGAAGATAGTGGCATAGGTAAACACACCTAATCTGCCGTGCACAACAATTCAAATACACAACTATAAAATAAAACGTTTATCACCCTAAACCCAAGGGAAATCTGGCCGAAAGGAAGCCCTACAACTAGACTGAAAGAGAAAGGAGAATTCAGGACACAAGCGCTGAAAAACGGGTAGGAGGACGTGGAAGCAATACAGGCTGGCAGGGGATCCCGGCTGGCGGAGGGCGCTGCTTTCTTCAACCTGAAGAGAGACAAGCTCCCGATCTCTCTGAAGTCCAGTTTCTGGGGAGAGGCTAAACTGTCTGCCATCGGGTCAGAAAGTGAGGGTGGCTGGCTTGCAGACCTTCGCACAAGAATATTTGCTGTGCTGTGGTGCGAGACGTAGGGAGACTCGGGGACCCGGATTGGAGAGGTGGCTGACGGACAGCCATCGCTTTTGGCCACGCCCCAGCCTAGTGACACCCTAAAACTCTGCCCCTCATAACACATCCAAGGTCCAAGCAGCAGCTTTTGCATACAAATGGCCCTCAGTTGCAGTTTAACCTAGCAAAGGAGGAGAGGACTGTGGTTCATGCTGTAGCTCCTGCAGGGTGCAGTAGCTGAGCCACGCCCATGCTCAGTTTTAACCCCTCACACCCATGAGTGACACATTCAGGAGGCGGCCTCAGTGAGCACCACAGCACCACAGCCCCACTGAAACAAAGCGTGTCTCCAGCGCAGCAGTTCTTCCTTTATAGACACAGCAGGTCCTCACAGACAATTGGCCCGGAGTCAATTTCTCCCAGTGTACCAACAGCAATCAAGGCTTAATTACACCAAGACTTTGCACTCAGCCCACAAAGGGATATAGCAAAAGAGACCACCTCGGGTGATTGGGAAAGCTGAGCTACTGACCCCTATAGGTCACCAAGGACACAAAGCCACTCCATCAACACAGGGAGGCAGGCAAAATGAGGAGACAGAAGCATGTCACGAATGGGAGAGATTGAGGAAAATAAACTACTAGACGACACAGAGTTCAGAATCATTGTTTCTGCCTCTCTCCTTTCCTCTCTGAAATCAATAAAAATAAAAAAATTTAAAGTTTTTCAAGCAGAAACAATCTATAAAAAGGAATAAAGAGCATCAGGAATGATAACTACAGGGTGTCCCCAAAAAATGTTTATACACTTTAACAGCTGATTCTATTACATTTTGAAAATGAAATGTATTTTAATAAACACTATATAATTATTCAAAGTGTGTATATATTCTTGGGGACACCTACTATATCTATTTGTCTTACTGAAATCTATTTTTTAAATAATTGAATGCTTGCCCTAACCAGTTTGGCTCAGAGGATAGAGTGCCGGCCTGTCGACTGATAGGTCCCAGGTTCAATTCCGATCCAGGGCATGTACCTTGGTTGTGGGCACATCCCCAGTGGGAGGTGTGCAAGAGGCAGCCAATCGATGTTTCTCTCTCATCGATGTTTCTAACTATCCCTCTCTCAGTGGTAGAGCGTCGGTCTGTGGACTGAAAGGTCCCGGCTTCGATTCCGGGTCAAAGGCATGTGCATTGGTTGCGGGCACATCCCCGGTAGGGGGTGTGCAGGAGGCAGCTGGTCGATGTTTCTCATTGACGTTTCTAGCTCTCTATCTTTCTCCCTTCCTCTCTGTAAAATATCAATAAAATATACACACACAAAAAAAAAGATTCAGTCCCCTACCTATACAGTGTTTTTCACAGGTACAAATCAGTTACTTAATGGTTTCATCACTGCCCTCACATTTCATTATAAAGTGAGGTATTTTTATTTTTTTAATTCCAGAGTTGTGATGACACTGGTATTTTATAAATTTCAAACATGAAAAATGAACTCCCTTGCTACAATGATAGATCTTATTTTATAAAATAAAAAAATATGTTCTTAATAAATGTATGTGAACATTTATTTTTTTTTTATAGCCCATTTAAATTATCTTCTGTAGCCCTACCCGGCTTGGCTCAGTGAATAAGAGTGTCAGCCTGCAGCCTGAAGGGTCCTGGGTTCAATTCTGGCCAAGGGCACATGCCTGGGTTGTGGGCTTGATCCCCAGCGGGGGGTGTGCAGGAGGTGATTCTCTCTCATTATTGATGTTTCTCTCTTCCTCTCTGAAATCAATAAAGAAATATTTTTTAAATTATCTTCTGTAGTGTATGTAAGTCATGACCTCCCTTTCACGACTTGAATGTTTTTCCTATATTTTTGTTTCTGTTAAAAATGAAGGATGCCTAAAAAAAAACAAAAAAAACAGTGTAACACGATTATATATAAGCTTTAAAATTAGCCATTGTACTAACAATAGTCAAAGTGTTTTCCACTCTTCTGAAAAAGAAGTGTGAGAGATGTTTTTTTTTTTTGTTTTGTTTCGCTCAGGTCTTAACAAATGTAATGTATTTGCTTTGCCTTTATTAACTGCTGTATTGCTGTCCACTTAGAAAGTTTAATGTTTTGGTGACATTATTTCATATAGGTGCCTCCTTGGAAAAGAGTTTACAATTGCATGGCCAGCATGGCTCGGTGGTTGAGCATTGACCTATAAACCAGAAGGTCATGATTCGATTCCCAGTTAAGGCACATGCCCAGGTTGCAGGCTTGATCCCCCAATGTGAGGCATGAAGGAGGCAGCCAATCAATGATTCCCTCTCATCACTGATATGTCTATCTCTCCCTTCCTCTGTGAAATCAATAAACATATATTTAAAAAAATGAAAAGAGTTACAATGATTCATGTGCCTGTGATCGGCATTTAAGCTGGTTATTGGTCATTGCTTAAGTTGGTCAATGCAATATTTGGCATTAATAAGTCACTAAATAAATTCTGGAAGCATAGGAGGTCTTGCTGCCAGGAATTTTTTTTTTTTTTAATTTTTTGTTAAGGTATAGCGTGGCACTCCAGTGTACCTACCAGCGTGTGCAATATGTAGCTCTCCAGAAATTACTTGCGCCACCCTCTGGGAAGGGAATCTCTCTGACTGATCATCATCGTCAGGTTTTCTCTGATCCTGGGCCTGGGAACTCGAGAGTTTGCCTTCCAGCAAACACACAAGTGCAGAACAGCCACTCCATTGAACCCTGGATGTTTCTTCCCTGCCAAGACGTAAAATCCTATCCATTCTCCAAAAGGCTTTGGCAAAGGCTTTGTGTATGTTCTCATGCTTACACGGTGGTTCTTGGGTTTCTTTGTTTAGGGAGAAGAGGTCTTCTAGAGCGATGTACTCTTGCCTAAACACTGTCTGGAAAGAAGTGATTAATTTTTGCTCTTTAAGGGCCATTTGGTAGGAAGGATCAAATCTGGAAAGCTGATGGAGAAGTAAAACTGGGAGTTCCTTGGATGTGAAGTCCGCTGCTGTTGGACCATGATGCCCATCAAACAAACCAAAGAAACACACATCCAGTTTTCGGCCAAAATTATTCGTTACGGTGAATCTATCGTTCATGTGCACTTTCCACGAAGAATTCTGGTCACTGCAAACAGCTGCTCCTTTAATTAATAGATGGCAGATATTTTGGGAATAGATAGTACTGTTGTGAATGCTGTCCATGATGTTATAGTATGCTGGCATTTGTTTCTTCCAAAGTATTTCTAAAGCATTGTTCATGCTCTCTACGCCTTTTTCAGTATATGCAGAACATGACAGTAGTCTAGTAATGGTAAACTTTCTCTTATTAGCAACCGCTGTGCGTGTTGGTTTAGTTCCACTCTTCCGTTCAAGACCCAGCGTGGCCAGAGCGACATGTTGCTTTTTGTGGAGGAAAAATTCGGGTAGGTTAATTTCCCTCTTGCACATGGAGCAGGGGACTGTGATGATTTGATCCCGGAGCTGCTGCGCTTGCTGGGTTTCATCAGCACTTGATAGTCTTCCCTCCCTCCTTCCAAGATGCCTTGTTCTCCAAAAAGTTAGGAAGTCCTCGTCAAAATAAAATTTTTTCAGATTCCATTTCCTCGCTTTCCAAATAAGTCTGCAAGCAGGAGGAAAGGTATTTATGTGCCAGGAATGATGCAGACCCTTATCTTTGCAATTTACTTTGGTTTCTCGTTATTTTATCTAAACCTAGAATTGATTAGTGCATCTTTTTGTGATTTCAAAAAACAAACAAACAAAAAAAAAACACCACATGGGAAATACTGAATAAATTGGTGATTGACCTGTGTGTGTGACTGAATAAAATTAGGTAAAATCTCCACAATGTCAGCTTGACATCTAAGAACAAATACTCGGAGAAATCAGCACAATCAGTGAATCCCGGGCATTTGGAGGTACAGGCTTAAGACCTAGGAATTTGATTTCAGAATATGAGCAGAAGCCGAGGTCGGTTTGGCTCAGTGGTAGAGCGTCGGTCTGTGGACTGAAAGGTCCCAGGTTCGATTCCGGCCAAGGGCATGTACATTGGTTGCGGGCGCATCCCCAGTGGGGGGTGTGCAAGAGGCAGCTGGTCGATGTTTCTCTCTCATCGACATTTCTGGTTCTCTATCTCCCCTCCTCTCTGTAAAATATCAATAAAATATATTTTTTAAAAAAAGAATATGAGCAGAATTACTTTTGTACTCTATTCTGTCTTGCTTAAAACACTTCTGTCCTAATTAAAGGGTTTGCACGAAAATGAATGGGAGATGCCAAAACCAGACTGATAGTTAAGAACAGAATTTTTTAGGGCCAATAGGAAAGAGGCATGGGCTGAGGAAAGGAAAGAAAGGTGTGGAGCTGGATGATGAATTTCTGGAGAGCTGACACCCTCCTAGCAGAAGCATCTAAAACGGTATTCAGCACCTGGGGACATTTCTGTCCATTTTATGCACAATTCCTAGGGCATGGAATCTTTACAAGGACCTATAGAAATGTTAGAGACCTGAAAAAAAAATGCTTTGGTTATAAAATATTTTTTAAAATCTGAAACATCCAAGATGGTAGCTTTAAAAGCTTATGAAACGTGGGACTTTGAAAATTAGAGAACTTCAACTCAATTCATACATAAATTATATTTGATATGAGTACATTTAATGTATTAGACATGATAAAGGGGAGGGCCTACAAAAATGATGCCTGGAGCCCATAGGAACTTGAAGCATCCGGGGCATCATAATAGGTATTTAAGAATGGTGATGGTTGAGATAAGAAATGAGCCCATTTAGCCCTGGCTGGTGTGGCTTAGTTGGTTGAGCATCCTTCCATGCAGTGAAAGGTCGCTTGGTTTGATTCCCAGTCAGAGCACATGTCTGGATTGCAGGTTCAATTCCCAGTGGGAAACATGTAGGAGGTAGCCAATCCATGTCTCTCACATTGATATATCTTTTTTTTTTTTAATTTATTTTATTTATATTTTACAGAGAGGAAGGGAGAGAGATAGAGAGCCAGAAACATCGACGAGAGAGAAACATCGACCAGCTGCCTCCTGCACACCCCCTACCGGGGATGTGCCCGCAACCAATGTACATGCCCTTGACCGGAATCGAACCCGGGACCTTTCAGTCCGCAGGCCGACGCTCTACCACTGAGCCACACCGGTTTCGGCCACATTGATATATCTATCTATATATATATATATATATATATATATATATATATATATATATTCAATAAAAATGTATTTGAAAAAATTTGCTAAGAAAAGAAATGAGCTCTTTTAATAATAATGACAAAATAATTTTTATATAATAATAAAAGTGCCCTAGCCAATTTGGCTAAGTGCATAGACCATTGGCCTGCAGATTGAAGGGTCCTGGGTTCAATTCCAGTCGAGGGCACTTGCCCAGGTTGTGGGCTCAATCCCCAGTAAGGGGTGTGCAGGAGGCAGTTGATCACTGATTCTCTCTCATCATTGATGTTTCTTTCCTTCTCCTTTCCTCTCTAAAATCAATAGAAATATATTTTAAAATGTTAATAAAAGCAATGCATAATCACTTTTTAAAAATATATATTTTATTGATTTTTTTTTTACAAAGAGGAATAGAAAAGGATAGAGAGTTAGAAACATTGATGAGAGAGAAACATCAATCAACTGCCTCCTGCACACTCCCTACTGGGTATGTGCCCATAACCAAGGCGCATGCCCTTGACTGGAATCAAACCTGGGACCCTTCAGTCTGTAGGCCGACACTTTATCCAATGAGCCAAACTGGTTAGGGCCATAATCATTAAAGTCAATGCAGAATGATACAAAGTAGAAATATCAGCATATTAGTGAGCCTCCCTGGCTCTGTCTAATCACCAAAAATGTTTTACGGAAAAATGTGAAATGACATAAAAATTGAGAGAAGAGCCCTAGCTGGTTTGGCTCAGGGGATAGAGCGCTGACCTGTGGACTGAGGCAGGTCCTGGGTTCAATTCTGGGTTCAAGGGCACATGCCCAGGTTGCTGGTTATTTTCCCCAGTGTGGGGAGTGAAGGAAGCAGCTGATCAATGATTCTCTCTCATCATTGATGTTTCTGTCTCTCTCTCCCTCTCTTTTCCTTTCTGAAATAAAAAAAAAAAAATTGAGAGAAGAATAAAATGAGCTCCCACATACCACCAGTTTTAACCATTACCAATGTTTTTTCACTTATTTTATTTGTGTCCTCCTCCACTTTATTTTACCCCCAAGTTATATCACTCATGCATACTTCAATCTCATCAACAAATTTCATCAGCATCCATCCACTTCTTCAGTCGCTACCAGCTTCTGTGCATGGTGCAGAAGATGCACAGACAGGTAAGGCTTGTGTCCTGTCTTTGAAGCTACAGGGGAAGGATTTGAAGCGCTGTCCAGATGATCAGATAAAGGATTAAACAGGTCCGGTGGAGCTTAGGACTATCCCACAACAGTGCCTACCAGCGGCCTAACCCTTGATCTAGCTAGGAAAGGAATTATGACACGTGAGAAGCTGACCTAGGAAAACGCACTATTGAGAGAAATCAGGAAGATGTCCAAAATAAATCCCAGGGAAATACCAGGTAGTAGCAGCAGGAGGAAGAAGACTTAGCAAAGGAAATGAAATGGAAAGGTAAATAGAGAAGCAGGGGAAGAGAATGGAGGCTGGCAAGCTTTTAAGCTCTTCGGACCAAAATGTATATTCAACATTTTAATTGCAATTATTTGGTGGTATGCTGGTAAGTGACACCATTTTTTTTTTTTCTCTGAGCCTTGATGAACTGCTGGAGTAATAGATAAGGCATCCTAATTTTATTTTTTAAAGATATTCCTATTGATTTCAGAGAGGAAGGAAGAGGGAGAGAGAGAGAGAGAAACGTGAACGACGAGAGAGAATCCTTGATTGACTGCTCCCGGCATGCCTCCACTAAGGATTGAACCTGCAACCCGGGCATGTGCCCTGACCAGGAATTGAACCGTGACCACCTGGTTCATAAGTTGGCACTCAACCACTGAGCCACATGCCAGCCAGGCCCTAATATTAGGTTTTTCTTTCCTCACCTCAATCTTTTATAGCAGAACTTTATTTTTCAGTATATAAAGGACATCCATCATACAGTTCTCTCTCTCACGGGGAGTCATTCTTAGAATATAACGTGTCATTTGTATGTTCATTCATTCATTCAACAATGACTTGAGCGTCTGCAATACTCCAGATACTGTTTTCTTTCCTGAGGGTACAGCAGTGAGCAAAACAGGCATGGACTGAGAAGATGCTCATAATTCTGATAGGAGAGACAGAAAATAAATAAAGGGCACATGAAAACATCTATCAGACAGAGGTAAGTACTGTTATGAAAGATATAGGTTCGGAGTACAGAGAGAAATGGAAGCCCTGGTTTGCATAAGGTAAACAAAGGAAGATATCCCTCTTCCATGTGCACACCTAACAGGAAATCTAGGTGTATTTGATTCCTAAGAGAGGGGAGGTAAAAGAATATTGGAAATACACTTGATCATAGATTACATTTGTCATTCAGTGAAAATGAAGAAAGTTTACCTGAAAGGGCCCGTTTTAACTTCCTTCGACATTGTTAACCTTTCTGGGGGCTGTCTTGGTCACCTTCCCTAGCTTCTATTCCCTCCAACGTGGGTGGAGACGCAATGGTAATGATGCAGAGGTAGGTGGTGGCAGTGGTGTGGGTCTACTGCATTGATGGGTGGAATGTTTGCTACATCGCCTGGAACTTCAGTCAGAGCTCACTTTATGAGTTAAGCAGTTGGGTCACAAACTGTATTAACAGACTATTCTTCAAAATTGCTGCAAGAAGGATTAATTCATTAAACATCCGGTCTGTGCCTGCTTAATGGGAGAAAAACAAAATAAGCAGAGTGACTCTCAAAGTAAATTTTTGTGTGGCTGTTGGTTTGTTTTATTTGCCTTCTACGTTGTGGTACTTTCAAAATAGTGATTCCAGGAGTCTCCTCCTCTTCCTCTCATCCTCCTCCTCGTCCCCCGTCCTCTTCTTTTTCTCCTGCACGCCTCCCACTGGGGATCTAGCCTGCCACCCAGGCATGTGCCCTGACCAGGAATTGAGCTGTGACCTCCTGGTTTATAGGTCGATGCTCAACCACTGAGCCATGCTGGCCTGACAAGGCTCTTCTTAATAAACAAATTGCCTTCCCACTGATATATCATCTCTCAGGCTGGCTCAGGCCATCTCTCCCACCTTCCCTGTAAGACTGACCAATTCATCTTGCTGTTCTAAGTCCCTGCCTGAAAGTTATAGACTTTCTTTTTTTTTTAGACTTTTTGTTTCTTGACTTTTTGTTTCTGCCATCACTCCTGGCCAATATCTTTAGTCTGTGGGTTCTTAATCTGGATCTGCCTTCCACTCTCTCACCCCAGATTATATTAGATTAGAACTGGAGTCCTAAATCAACTTGCTTACACATTGAAGACATTTAGACAAGCTCAAGTGCTTACTGGACATCTCCATAGCGGTGTATCACAATTCACTTCGAAGTCAACATGTCCAAAATGGAATTCACTCCCGTTCCTCCAGAATTCCCCACCACCACCACTATTAGCTTGGGCAGGCTGGAAACCAAATTTCCCAGAAACCCTTCCCTATGTGTGGTTCAGGGTAGAGTTGGCCAAGAAATGAATGTGGGAGCACTACCGAACGCCATCATGATTCAATGTGATGACCCACAACAGATGCAGAGGTGCCTCGTGGGTCCCGGCTTGTTCTTGCTCCCTCCACTCTGCATTCGGCTCTTCCTCCAGACTGCAGGTCCTGCACACTAACAGCGGCCCCAGATCCATCAGCAGAGGCCTGCCTTGGGACCCACGAAGGCAAATACTTCCTTTAGACTTCTCCATCAGCCTCCCGTTGGTGGTCCCACATCCTTGGATGTGGTGTGGACATCCTTGGCTTCTCAGACTGGCTGGTTGGGGACGTCGCTGGTCCTCCAGCTCCTCTCCCCAGACGTCCAATTGCCCCGCTCCTCCTACAAACGATCTAAGGTCTATTGCAATGTTGAACTCTCTATTTCGTAATTCCTAAGATCCAGCTCTCCTAATTGAACGCCAACTGAAACAGGTGCCCCCATTCCCACCACCCTGTCCTCTCTTTCATATGGTAATCATAAGGCCCCGCCAGGTCTCTCTCTTCAATGTCCCTCTTATCACCCACTTGTCTCCTTCCCCAGTACCATCACTGTCTCTCGGTACCAAACTTCTTTGCCTGACTTACTGCCCTAGCCTCCTAGCTACTCTACCCGCTCCTAGTCTGCTCGCCTCTCAATGCATTCATCCTTCTTGGAGCAGCCCACGTGATGATGCAACTGCCCAAGGCTTCTTACTGGCTCGCCCTTGTTCTTGAGATAAACTCCCTCTGCATCTGGCAGATCTCTGCCTCCTCGGCTTCTGCTCGTCATCGTCCCCTCACCCCATGCCAATATTGTGTAGAGACATCACACAAATCTTCACTCCAGTTTGGTAGGAAATGCTTTTCATCCAAATGTCTTGGTATTCCATTGCTTTTTAATTCCCACCACGGACGCATGCACTGAATATTCATATATCCCGCAGCTGCATCACCCTCATGCCACCGTGGGTGTGGGAAGGAGTGAGGAGGCCCTTTCTTCAAGCAAGTACTGAGTCTCCTGTGTGCCCCAGCTCCCTGGGTGGGGCATCTCGCAGGGGGGCTGGGTGCTCATATCTCACCTCTACACACAGCCCTCAGGCTTCGTGGCGATTAGGGTGGTAGGAAAACCCGCACCCAGAAGTTCACTGGTGACTTAATGTCAATTTATTTCCAGAGAAAAATAGAGAAGACACATTCCATATGAAACGCTTCCCAAGGGAGGCAGGTGGGCATATCCCTACCTGGGTTCTTAGTAACCTGTTGCCTTCCAAGGTGTATTTATTATCATCAGCTAATTTTGATTATTTTATGAATGGAATACTTTATGGATGTTATTTTTATTGACTTAAAACACATTGCCCTTTCATTTATATAACAGAGGCCGAGTGCACAAAATTCTGCACTTGGGGGGCGGGACGGGGGTGAGTTTGGGGGGGGGAGCCTGAGCCCGGCCTTTGTCTTTTTGCAGTCAGGGAGCCCTCAGGGGGTGTCTGGCAGTCGGATGTCCTTAGCACTGCTGTGGAGGCAGGGGAGGCTCCCGCCACCACTGCTGTGTGAGCCCTGCTTCTGGCTGAGCGGTGCTCCCCCTGTGGGAGCACACTGACCACCAGGGGGGAACTCCTGCGTTGAGCGGGATGGAGCCAAAACCAGCTCTCCAACATCCCCCAAGGACTCCTGAATTTTGAGAGGGCACAGGCCAGGCTGAGAAACCCCACTGCTGCACAATGAGTGCCAGGACGAGGGAGGTTGGGCCGGCTGGGGAGGGAACACAGGAAGGCTCCAGGGAGTTTCTGGCCCAACTCAGTCCCAATTGGCCCAACCTCAGCAGCAAGCCAACCTACAGGTTGGAGCGTCTGCCCCTTGGTGGTCAGTGCACATCATAGCCCGCGGTTGAGCGGCTTTAGCATATCATTAGCATATTACTCTTTGATTGGTCCAAAGGCTGACCAGATGACCGGACACTTAGCATATTAGGCGTTTATTATATAGGATTTGATACCCAGTTAATGCATTCTCTTTTTGTAATAATTAAACAATAAAGCCGAAACCGGTTTGGCTCAGTGGATAGAGCGTCGGCCTGCGGACTCAAAGGTCCCAGGTTCAATTCTGGTCAAGGGCATGTACCTGGGTTTCGGGCACATCCCCAGTAGGGGGTGTGCAAGAGGCAGCTGATCTATGATTCTCTCTCATCGATGTTTTTAACTCTCTATTCCTCTCCCTTTCTCTCTGTAAGAAAATCAATAAAATATATTTAAAAATAAATAAATAAAATAAAAATAAACAATAAAGAAGTATGTAGAGGAAAAGCAGAGGCCTCCCTTTCCTCAATGTAACCACTGCCAAAAATCGGGTGTCTATTGTTTGAGACTGGTTTCTATTTTCATGAAAACATAGACATGGTCTGTTTTCAGATTTAGGTTTAATTTGATGCAGTCAGTTGCACAAATTCTAAATGTACAGCATGATGAAGTTTTATATAAGAATACACATGTCACCGAAGCCCGTTTGGCTCAATGGATAGAGCGTCAGTCTGTGGACTGAAAGGTCCCAGGTTCGATTATAGTCAAGGGCATGTACCTGGGTTTCGGGCACATCCCCAGTAGGGGGTGTGCAAGAGGCAGCTGATTGATGATTCTCATCGATGTTTCTAACTCTCTATCCCTCTCTCTTCCTCTCTGTAAAAAATTAATAAAATATATTTCTTTTAAAAAATACACACATAGCCCTGGTTGTATGGCTCAGTTGGTTGGGCGGCATCCTGTGCATCAAAAGGCCATTGGTTTGACTCCCAGTCAGGGCACATGCCCAAGTTGCCGGTTTGGTCCCTGGCAGAGTTGGGGTGTGTATTGGAGGAAACCAATCGATGTTTGTTTGTTTTTTCTCTCTTTCCCCCCATACTCTTTCTATTTAAAAATTAATAAAGTCAAAACCGGTGTGGCTCAGTGGATAGAGCGTCAGCCTGTGGACTGAAAGGTCCCAGGTTTGATTCCGGTCAATGGCATGTACCTTGGTTGTGAGCACATCCCTGGTGGGGGGTGTGCAGGAGGCGGCTGATCAATGTTTCTGACTCTCTATGTCTCTCCCTTCATCTCTGTAAAAAAAAAATCAATAAAACATATTTTAAAAAAATAAAAATTTATATACTAAAAAATAAAGAATACATCTGTATATTCCATCACTACATCTTGTGTTTTGTATTTTTTAAATTAACTTGGCAACATAATCATACCATTCTGTAAATGTTATCTGAGACTGGTATGGGAGGGGATTTTTTAGGTTAGTACATATCAAGCCGTCCTATTCTTTTTTAACTCCTGTATTATATTCCTTAGTAAATGTAAAGATGCAATGTGGATTATTTTAGCCACTTACACATGACGATGGAAATTACTTTTATTATAATAACATTACAATGAGCATGAACTCATGCGTACAGACCCCTTTGTACATGGGCTGGTAAAGTCTGCATCCAAATGGAGGAAGCAAGGGCTTAGGGGCCGTCAGGCCGGACTACAATCCGAGCTTGCTGCTGACTTGCTGCTGCTTTTAGATTATGTAGCCCAGTTTGGGCCACAGTTTTGTCAGCTGTGAAATACAGATAACAACAGTAACTCTGTTGAATTGTGTGAAATGAGAAACACATGAGCACAGTGCACATGACAGATGCTCAGTAAGTAACTGTTGTCATCATTAATATTAACCTGTTCATATTTCATATCCCCAGGTTTAATAATCATCTTTTCAGACATATTTCCATTAAATCCTCTTCCCCTGGTCTGCTTTCCTCTAGGTACACCTGAAACTAATACAATATTGTCAACTGTAATTGAAAAAAATGTTTTAATTTAAAAAAGATGTGACAATATAAACATTAAAAAAAGCAAATCTGAATTGGCTACATACAATATTGGATGAATCCAGCTCCATGACACTCTGGACAAAGCAAAACCATGGAAATAATAAAAGGACCAGTGGTTGCTAGGAGTTGGGGGCAGAAAGGAATGAATGGCTGGACTACAAGTGATTTTTAGAGCGGTAACACTATTCTAACATCTGTAGGAGGTTGTAATGGTGGATCATGTTTTTATACATCCATTGGAACCCATAGAATATACATCACAAAGAAGGAACTTTATGAGTTTAGGTTATCATGTATCAATACTGGCTCATCAATTATGACAAATGTACCGCTAATGCCGGATATTAATAATATGAATGGGAGTGAGGGGCCATGTGGGAAATTTGCACTCTTTGTTCCATTTTTCTATAGTCCAAAAACTGCTCAGGAATTAGTTTGTTAATAAATAAATCTATGCATGTGTAAGTTGAAATAGTCCAAGAACATCGCTTTCTGAAAGTGTATTCAAACATTTTATTTTCCATATTCATGTCTAAAGCAGACAAACAGTTAAGGTTGTGGGAAGTTAGAAGATTGACTATTTTGGAAAAGCTGATTAATGCAAGAGAAGAATTCCTTAATGTAAGATGGCGGTATCAATTATTCTTTTTTTAAAAAAATATTTATTATTTATTTATTTATTTATTTTTGAGAGAGAGAAACATTAATTTGTTGTTCCATTTATTGATGCATTCATTAGTTGATTCTTGGATCAACTAATGTGTATGTGCCCTGACTGGGAATCTAACCCAAAACCTTGGCATATCCGGATCCCCTCTAACCAACTGAGCTACCAGCCAGAGCATTTTTTTATGCCGAGCATCTATAGGAGTAGGCACTAGACCTAAAAACCAATGGCAGGTCTCTACCCTTGAGAAGCTCAGTGTCACAGGAAAGATAGACACACGTATACATTCCTGGACAAAGCCAACATCATTGCTCACCATGCAGTGACTATTTCTAGGCAATCCACCCACACTGTCTCACGTCCATACAGCCCTGCAAACAGACCCTGTTTACCCATTTTACTGAATGACCTTGCCTGGAGCAAGCTGCAGAGTTGGGTGGGAATCAAGCTCCAGAGTGTTGACCAGCGAAATGGGTGACTTTTCTATTAGGCCAGGGACAGAAGTAAACTCAATTCATGTTGGAAGGATAGGACAGTGAGTGATTCATTTGGATTAAGCAAGTCAGATTCTTAAAAAAAAAAAAAAAAAAAAAAAAAAAAAAGAAGAAGAAGAAGAAGAAGAAGAAGAAGAAGAAAAATATATATATAATTGATTTTTTTTACAGAGAGGAAGACAGAGGGATAGAGAATTAGAAATATCGATGAGAGACAAACATTGACCAGCTGCCTTCTGCACACCCCCTACTGGGGATGTGCCCGCAATCAAGGGAACATGCCCTTGACCGGAATCGAACCCGGGACCTTTCAGTCCACAACCCGCTGCTCTATCCACTGAGCCAAACCGGTTTCGGCAACAAGTCAGATTCTTATCACTTGAAACTTTTGAAGTTCAAGTGCATTCATCAGTCTTTTTTTTTTCTCATTCCACTCTTCTTTTCTTGCCCTTTCCCCAGGGGAACAGTTTCCTTTAGCTTGTCCTTCTCCCAAAGGAAGGTCAATCGACCTCGGGTGGCTCTGCGAAGAGGCGGCCAGACAAGTGTGTACTGGAAGTCAGCCTCGGCAGGAGGCGGCCCCGGTTCGGCTGAGCCCTGCCTGGGAACCTCACGTTTACTGGATGTTTCATAACTGTGATCATAAAAGCGAAGGCAGCAGGCCGCAGCCCCGTGGCAGGGAGTTATATTTAGTAGCCCTTCAGGAGCGGTCGCGGGATGTCACAGAGGCTCTGGTACAGGCTGTTACTGTTTGAGGGCTCCTGGGCCTGCGGCAGGGAAAATGGAGTGGGTGGTTTGCTGACAGTTTTTATAAATACCCCAGTATTTACTTAATGGCAGAAACGCACAGAGAGAACACACAGAGCATCGGAGGAAAGAGCGCAGCTTAGCCCCATTCATCCTCTGGGCCCGGGCCCAAGCCCCGCTAGCCTGTCCAGCTGCAGCCTGTGCTGGGGAAGTCACCTGCCTGCCTGCCTGCCTGCCTGCCGGAGGAGGAGGAGGAGGAAGGAAGGAAGGAACAAGCAACAATGAAGCCCTTATTAAAAGCCAACAGGTTTTTGTTGTTGTTTTGTTTTGGTTTGGTTTTCACATTTATTTTCTAGCCATGCCACTCGTCTGCTTCAAACCTTCTAGTAGCTCAGGTCTGTTTTTAGGATAAAAGTAAAAATAACCCTGATAGGGCCCCGCCCGTGTGGCTCTGTGGTTGAGCACCGGCCTAGGAGCTAGGAGGTCGCAGTTCGATTCTGGTCAGGGCACATGCCCGGGTTGTGCGCTCGATCCCCATAGGGGGCATCCAAGAGGCAGCCCATCAATGAGTCTCTGTCATCACTGATGTTTCTTCTTTCTTTTTTTTAATAATATATTTTATTGATATTTTACAGAGAGGAAGGGAGAGAGATAGAGAGCTAGAAACGTCCATGAGAGAGAAACATCGACCAGCTGCCTCTTGCACACCCCCTACTGGGGAAGTGCCCGCAACCACAGTACATGCCCTTGACTGGAATCGAACCCGGGACCTTTCAGTCCACAGACCGACGCTCTACCACTGAGCCAAACCGGTTTCGGCATCACTGATGTTTCTATCTCTCTCTCCCTCTCCCTTCTTCTCCGGAATCAATAAAATATATTCTTTAAAAAAAATTTTTTTTTAAACCCTGACAGGAAAAGACAAGGTCTGCCACTTCAGTCTCCTCTCTCCCCACTTTCCCCTTCTTTAAAGCTCCTGAATCATGCCCACACGTTGCCCACCCAGGCCTGTACCTGTGATTCTGTGATTCCCTCCACCCCAGATGCTTTCCCCTTCACCGTCACTCATCCTAACTCTTCATTTCTCAGCCCAAACAGCTCCTTCACAAGCTGAACTTGAGCATCCTCAGAAAGGTCCTTCCCGAGGCCCCCAACGGCGCCTCCATCATTGTCAGACACCTTCCCAACTCCACATGCGTCGCATTCATTCCAGTTTCTAATCATGCACTTGAGCGGTTATTTAAGTCATGTCTCTCCAGTTCTTTTTTGCTTGCCGTTTTTACCCCAGCGCCCGTGTCGATATTCCTGCCCTGCAGGAAGAGCTCTATAAACATTTATTAAATAGATAAGTGAACAGGTGAAACAAGTATGTGAGCACTTACGTCATTTTTAATAAAGGGATTAAGGAAGACCCAGGTTCTTTTCCCTCTTCCTCCGTCGTTAGCTGTGCTTTACTGGGAACGTACGTGCCCCAGAGGCTGGCCAATGGCAGGGCTAAGAGGAGAGGAAATCAGGAACTCTTAGGTTCCACTGGGGATTTGGCCACCAAGCAGTCTTGCCCTCCACAGCTGTGCTGTCCAAGATGGTGACCCCGAGCCCCATGTGCATTTAAATGTACAATAGTGGCAGGTGGCCCAGGACCAAACCAGAGAGGGTCGGGCCTGCATTGCCACCATCTGCCCATTATCCAGATATCATTGCTGACATGTGCACATAAGGAACTATTGGACATTGCAACTGGGTCTCAAAACGGTTGGACACTGAAATTGGGACTCAGATGGTTTTTCGTTATTATGTGTTTATTTCTAGTATGGAGTTGCAAGGTTTTTCAAAGAAAAGAAATGGGAGAAAATAGTTATAGAGATAAAGAACCATTGAACAGACTGTCAAACTATAGCGGGAAGGCAAGGGAGGTTGGGGAGAGGGGGTGTAAGAGATCAACCTAAGGCCGAAACCTGTTTGGCTCAGTGGTAGAGCGTCAGTCTGAGGACTGAAGGGTCCCAGGTTCGATTCCGGCCAAGAGCATGTACCTTGGTTGCGGGAACATCCCCCCCCCCCCCGGGGGGGGTGTGTGTGTAGGAGGCAGCTGGTCGATGTTTCTCTCTCATCGATGTTTCTGACTCTATCCCTCTGTCCTTCCTCTCTGTAAAAAAATCAATAAAATGTATTTTTTAAAAAAGAGAGAGATCAACCGAAGGACTTGTATGCACGCATATAAACATAACCAATGGATGCAAGATGGGGAGGTGGCAGATGAAGGCATATTCGTAGGGGAAGCTGGGATGAGGCCAAGCGGGAGGGGAAAGGAGACATATGTACTACTTGTAATGCTTCAAACAATAAAAAGTAAAACAAATGTAAAATAGTTAAAATTAAATACGTTCACCCATCTCCACTGGCCACATTTCACATGCTCAGCGGCCACACGTGGTCAGTGGCTTCCGTATCGGACTGTGCCAATTTAGAACATTCCAATTATCACAGAAAGTTTTGTGGAATAGTGCTGCTCTAGAATAAAAAATGTCTCCCGCACAGAACCCGGGGTTTCTCAACAGGGTGGAAGGAGAAAGCCCACTCTCCCTTCTGCTTGCACAGCAGGAGGTGGGGAGGGACCCCGCACCCATTATGGTTACCATCTGTGTTACCCGCAATGCTGCGACTAAAGGTTCCTCACCTGCCAGTGGGACTCCTGGGTGCTTCTTATTGGGGTCCTTACGAAGAGTCAGTCAGTTACAACACGCGGGCAGGCCCTCGGTCAGCTCTCTGAAAACAGCAGTCACCCTCTGCAACAGCTGGGGAAGTCCTTAAGCGCAGAAAAGACTCTGGTGCAAGTTGCTTCTCTGAGCCTCAAGGTCCTGATTGTCAAAATGGGAATAACAGCTATGACTAGGAAGGAAGAGAGAGACTAGTTTGCCAGAAGGGCTTAGCCCAGTGCCTGAAAACTGTCGTTGAGTGCTCTAAACAAATTTGAATTTCTCATGAGTCACCTCCGAGCCTGGATTCCAGCTGTTAAAACATCCCAGGTACGCACCTGAAGATGTGCGGCCAGTAGTGCTTTTTTTTTTATTAACTTATTTTTTACTTTATTGATTTTTTTACAGAGAGGAAGGGAGAAGGATAGAGAGCTAGAAACATCGATGGGAGAGAAACATCGATCAGCTGCCTCTTGCACACCCTCTACCGGGGATGTGCCCGCAACCAAGGTGCATGCCCTTGACCGGAATCGAACCCGGGACCTTTCAGTCCGCAGACCGATGCTCTATCCCCTGAGTCAAACCGGTTTCCGCACACACTCACGTTTCTGAGATGCCCATGGCTTCTCCCTAGGCCACGAAAGGCCGAGCACAGGCTAGGTGTCAGAGTTCTACTCAGAAGTAGTGGTCATCTTAAACTATCGAACTTGCATCTAATTTTTCAACGTTGACTCAGATTCCTCTCATGTCCCCTGTCAGTTCCGCTGGCTCTGTTTTCTCCCAAACGCTACACTTTTTCCCATTAGGCAACCAAATGTCAAACAGGATATGTATGTTTGTATTTGGAGGGTG
The DNA here is from genome assembly GCA_963924515.1 of Vespertilio murinus. Classification (NCBI taxonomy): domain Eukaryota; kingdom Metazoa; phylum Chordata; class Mammalia; order Chiroptera; family Vespertilionidae; genus Vespertilio; species Vespertilio murinus. Next base: position 19,660,055 of record OZ004715.1, on the reverse strand, counting down.
GACAGTGGGAAACAAGGGAGGAAAATGATGTTTAATGTCATGTCAACATGAAAGTAAGATAGGGGAAGTGGGGGCGGCAAAAACCACTTGTGAGACATTTTTTTTTTCTTATGGACTTGCTTTTTTCTTATGATCTTCCTTTTATTTTATATTTAATTTTTAAATATATATTTGTTTATATCAGAAAGGGAGGGAGAGGGAACGAGGGATAGAAACATCAATGATAAGAGAGAATCATTGATTGGATGCCTCCTGTATGCCCCCCATCTGGGGATTGAGCCTGCAACTGGATTTGAACTCGGGACCCTTCAGTCCACAGGCTGATGCTCTATCCACTAAGCCAAACTAGCCAGGGCTAATTTTTAATTCAAAGTAATCCATAGACAGAGTCAAAATGTAATTGTTTTTAAAGTACAAATATTTACTTTTTTAAAAATATATTTTTATTGATATTTTACAGAGAGGAAGGGAGAGAGATAGAGAGATAGAAACATCAATGAGAGAGAAACATCGACCAGCTGCCTCCTGCACACCCCCCACCGGGGATGTGCCCACAACCAATGTACATGCCCTTGACCGGAATCGAACCCAGGACCCTTCAGTCCGCAGACTGACGCTCTACCACTGAGCCAAAAATGGTTTCGGCCAAATATTTACTTTTTAAAACATAAATATTTTTATTGATTTTAGAGAGAGGAAGAAAGAGAGAGAGAGAAAGATTGAAACATTGATGAGAGAGAAACATTGATCTGATGTCTCCAGCCTACCCCCTACTGGGGATTGAGTTGTAATCTGCGCATGTGCCCCCAAGAATCGAACTGTGACCTCCTGGTTCATAGGTCGATGCTCAACCACTAAACCACAACAACTGGGCTGAGGTGCAGACATTTTGAAGTGTAAATTCATTTAAAAAAAAAAAATGTGAGTCCTAACCAGTTTGGCTCAGTGGCTAGCTAGAGTGTCAGCCTGTGGGACTCAAGAGTCCTGGGTTCGATTCCGGTTAAGGGCTATGCCGGGGTTTAAGACAAATCAAAACTAAAAGGCAAAGTGAAGTTACAGTTCATCACTATCAAATGTTTAAAGATATTCAGATAAGCTGAATATTTTACCATTTAAAAAAATTCAGTGTTTTAAAACTGTTCACAGGCCTTGTATGCATGCATATAAGCCCAACCGATGAACACAGACCACAGGGAGGGTGAGAGCATAGGGGAAGGGAGGATTGAGAAGACAAGGACACATATGTAATACCTTAATCAGTAGAGAAATGTAAAAGAAAGAACTGTTCACAATTTTTGCATTCCATGTGCTTCTATTTGCTAATGGAAAAAAAAATCGATGTCACACTTCCCATAGGTAATGTTTAGATCAATATACATGTCAACTTAGGGGTAGACTAAACGGTGTGATATTACAAAGCGCTCCTCAGACACTGTGCAGCGCTGGTGACTACTGTGCTGCTCTGTGAGGATCCTCAGAAGCAGGCCCTGGCACACAAAGAGGAGGAGAGGAAATGTCTGCCGGGCACTCTGGGAGACAATGCGTTGTTGTGCAAGAATCTTCTGCATTCATGCTTAAGGAGAAGGACTTGACAAGTTAATTAATTTGTCTTTTCTCTTTACCTAAGCATTCCTGCCACTCAAATCCTCTCTCACATGCAAAACCCAGTATTCTGAGGGAGGCCGGCACTTTCTGGCTGAGGAACCGGGACAAGCTATGCGGGGGAAGTGTGTCTCCCCAGGGCCTGGTCCTGTGAGCTAGGAGGGGGGGTGAACGTCTAGGTTTTCAGGGTTGCCTGTCTGGCGCTCACAGCAAGTGACAAGTGACAGAGTTGCCCCTCCTCCCACCTCCATTTGCCTTTGAGTGTTTTTGACGTGTGTAACTCTCTCAGCTAAGGTCGCAGAGGAGGGCCCCTCTCCCCCGAGGCTAAGGGGGAAGCTGCTTTCAACGCTAATTAAAGAGCATGCACTCTTTAATGGGGTACAAGACTATTCTTAAAAAGGCGCTACATACAGTGAACTTCCGGGAAAGATGGAGCTTATGAGGTCAATGCTATAAAAGCACTCCTGCTTGGAACATTTAACACTGATCGTTTAAAAATGAAATGAGAGAGAGACAGAGAGAGACAGAGAGAGAGAGAGAGAGAGAGAGAGAGAGAGAGAGAGAGAGAGCAGATTTGAATAAGATGGTGACCGCTACCTCACACTATGCCAGAGCAATTGACTGGGATGCAACAGAGGCCTAATTATGAAAGATACGAACAGTGAAACTCAAAGAACACAGAGGAGAGGAGTTTTTAGAGGGGACACAAAAGCACTACACATCGTAGACGTTATGGGGGACGCATCAGACCCATAAAAGTAAGAGCTTCTCAGAGTAAGCTCAAAATGGATAACAGACTGACATGTAAAGCATGAAACCATAAAAATCTCAGAGGAGAACATAGGCAGTAAAATCTTGGACATCTCGTGGGGGTGGGATGAGGGCATGCGGCAGGGGGTAGGGGAGGCTTGGAGGAAGGTCAATGGAGGGGAACAAAAGGAGATAAATGTACTACTATATGTAATACTTTAAAGAGTAAAAAAATATATATATTAGACATCTCACGGAGCAGAATTTTCCCCCTAGGGCAAAGTTAACAAAGAAAGTAAACAAATGGGACTACATCAAAAGTAAAAGCTCCTGCACAACGAAAGAAACCAGCATCAAAATAGAAAGGGAGCCCACTGTATGGGAGAACATATTTGCTAAGGCTACATTAAATTAAGGGGGTTAATATACAAATACATAAAAGTACTCATACAACTCAGCAAAAGGAAGACAAACAATCCAATTTAAAAATGGGCAGAAGGCGTAAATAGAAATTTCTCCAAAAAGACATACACATGGCCGAGCCATATGAAAAAAATGCTCAAAGTCACTAATCATCAGAAAAGTGTAAATTAAAACCACAGTGAGATATCACCTCACACTTTTCCATCGAAGAGTGGCTACCATAAAAAAAAAAAAAAATCTACCAACAGCAAGTGCTGGTGAGGATGTGGAGAAAAGGGAACCCTCGTGCGCTGCTGGTGGGAATGCAGACTGGTGTAGCCACTGTGGAGAACAGTATGGAGTTTCCTCAAAAAACTAAAAATGGAACTTCCATTTGACCCAGCGATCCGACTTCTGGGAATATATCATAAAAAACAAAAAACGAAAAATGAAAACACCAATCAACCCCTATGCTTATAGGAGCACTAATAGCTAAGATTTGGAAACAGCCTAAGGGCCCATCAGTAGATGAACGGATAAATAAAAAAAGCTGTGGTACACTGTAGAATACTATGCAGCTATAAAAAGGAGGGATCTCTTACCTTTGGGGACAGCATGGATGGACCTGGAAAATATTATGGTAAGTGAATACGCCAAACGGAGAAAGACAAAGAGATCTCACTTATTTGTGGCATCTAATGAACAAAATGAATTGGCACAAAATACCATTTTAATGTAAAAGTTGTCATTCTTCCCATAGACTTTCAAAATATATTAAACTCATCCTAAATAGACATAACACACTTGTTGCAAATGTTTCACCTCCCATAGATTTCAGACCTTCCCTACTTGGAGGACTGAATAAGCGGTGCTTTAGACCTTCTCTGAAAGGACTACCCAAGCGTATCTTCAGCCAGAAAAGAAGCAGACCTAGATTGAAGGAGTTTAGCGCAGGAAACCATGAACATGGGAGTTGTTAAAACATGTTGGCATAAACATGTTCAATGTGTTAATTATCTATTGCAGCAATGTTCAACCTTTTTCAACTCGTGGCATACATAAACTAATTACTGGAAAAATATTTTTTGCCAATCTGACAAAAACAAAGTGTAATTTGATTCATTCACACCAGATGGCTATTGTGTTTGCTCTTGTCATTTTTTTCTTTTTTTTTCTTTTTTAATTTATAATTAAAGGAAAAGAAGTCAGTGTCCCTGACTAAGTAAGTAGTCAGATATTGCATGTTTTCAAAATTCTTGTGGTACACCTTTGAAAATTGCGACCCTACTGCATGTTATGGACTAAACTGTGCCCTCCCTCCCCACCAAAAAAATCCATATATTGAAGTACTAGCCCCTCAGGGTGGGATTATACTCGGAGATGGGGACTCAAAGACCCTACCTAAGGTTAAATTTGGTCATTAAGGAGGGCCTTAATCCAATATGACTGGTGTCCTTATAAGAAGAGGAGATTAGGCCCTAGGAGGTCTGGCTCAGTGGAGACAGAGCCTCGGCCTGTGAACTGAAGGGTCCCAGATTCGACTCTGGCCTAGGGCACGTGCCCGGGCTCCATCCCAAGTAGGGGGCATGCAGGAGGCAGATTATCTCTCATCACTGATGTTTCTCTCCTTCTCCCTTCCTCTCTGAAATCAATAAAAAAATGTATTTTTTTAAAAAAAAGAAGAAGAAGAAGAAGAAGAGATTAGGACACAGATACACACAGAGGGAGGACTAAGGCCCTAAGGGCCTAACCGATCTGGCTCAGGGGGTCGAGCGTTGGCCCACAAACTGAAAGGTCCCGGATTCAGTTCTGGTCAAAGGCATGGACCTTGGGGTTGTGAGCTCAATCCCCAGTGGGGAAGGGGGGAGGGCATGCAGGGAGCAGCTGATTGGTGCTTCTCTCTTATCAATGTTTCTATGCCTCTCCCTTCCTCTGTAAAAAAAAAAAAAACACCACAAAAACAAAAACAAAAAACCCACACACAATAAAAATAAATAAATAAATAAATAAATACAGACAGACAGACAGACAGACACTGGTGAAAAATGGCCATGTGAAAGCCAAGGAGAGAAGCCTCAGAAGAAACCAACCCTGCCAGCACCTTGGTCTTGGGCTTCTAACCTTCAGGACTATGAGGAAATAAATTTCTGCTGTGTAAACCATCAAGTTTTTGGTACTTTGTTGTGGCAGTCCTAGCAAATGAATATATTGCAGTAAAATAAGAATTTGGTTTGTGTTATAAAAACAATATAGCTCAGAATAACAATAGCAAGAAAGATGGGAGTGCTTGGTGGGTGGTTCTAATGTGCTAATATCCTGCTTGGTTTCGCACTGTGTGAGAGGAAGAAGTGTTCCTTCCCAGAACTAGACCGATTGCCTTTACAGCTGTCAGCCTCGGTACTACCGGACGGAGGGGCTGTGGGAGAGCCAGGGCTGAGGGGAGTCGCTGCAGCAGAGACTGTAACCCTCAAAGCTTAATCTGCAATTCGGCTCTTTACAGTAAACGTTCACCCAGCCCTTCTCGGCAGGGCTTATTTTGTAAATGTGAAAAAACAGAAGCAAGAAGGAGATACAGAGAGATATGAAGGAGGATTTTTCAAACTAATTATATGTGCACCTCGTAAATGAAAACACTCAGAAAATCTAGCCCTGGCTGGTGTGGCTCAGTTGGCTGGGAGTCATCCCCTGCAACACAAGGGTTATCGGTTTGATTCCCGGTCAAGGCCCATGCCTGAGTTCTGGGCTTGATCCCTGGTGGTGGTGGTGGTGTGTGTGTGTGCAGGAGGTAACTCATAGATGTTCCGCTCTCACATTGATGTTTTTCTTCCTCTCCTCTTCTCTCTCTCTCTCTCTCTCTCTCTCTCTCTCTCTCTCTCTCTCTCTCAAAAATAAAAAAAGTTTTAAAAAATAAAATATAGCCCTAGCTGGTTTGACTCAGTGGATAAAGCATCAGCCTGTGGACTGAAGGGTTCCAGGTTCGATTCTGGCCAAGGGCACATGCTCAGTTTGCAGGCTCAATCCCCAGTATGGGGCGTGCAGGGGGGCAGCCAATCAATGATTCTCTCTCATTATTATTATTTTTTAATTCTTTTTAAAATTTTTATTTTTTTCTATTAAGGTATTATATATGTGCATATCTTACCATTGCCCCCCTCTCTCTCGTTATTGATGCTCCTATCTCTCTCTCCTTCTCCCTTCTTCCCTATAATTAATAATTTAAAAAAACATTAAAATGAAAAAAATCTTAAAGAAGAAAATCAAGTTAGTGGGTGTACATATATTTTTCTGTATTTTTATAGGCGTTTGAAATATTTTATAACAGTATACACATTTTAGTGCTTTGGGAAAATACGCACAGATAACATGTTTGTGTTTTGTGAGGATATCACCTTGTCAGAGTGCAGTTACTGTACCTACCATGCTACTTGCCATTTTTCTCCTTTGGTTTCTGATGCATAGTGGTTGCTGGTATATATAGCTCCTATTTCATCAGCTGAAATACACTACTCTGAGGTTTGATTTTAGACCTGGAGAGTCTGCTGCAGTGTATTCCGCATTCCAAGGCGTAAGATAGAGGAACGGGGGAAGTTGGTTTGGCCTCCTAAGGGAACCCGAAACTTGAAAACCTGTCCTGATAAACATCATTTTCTTATTTCATAAAATTATGTGTATGAACATTTTCACAAGTTAGGGAATTAGAATCCCTCCTTACTTTTTTTCCCCTTTCTTTTCTTAAAGCAATTATCTGGCACTCACAAGAATAAAATTCATGATATTCATATTGTTAGGGAAAATCTAGGTCATACCTAAGTTTGGTTCTTCGGAAATTTGAGTTTCTTATGTAATTTCCAAGCAGCTCGAGGAGACAGTCACATACTGCTTGAGGAAAGCTGTCAGCCAGTTAGCCTGAGTTCAGAAGAAAGGAGACCTCATTTTTTTTTCCCAACGTAGTTTGCACCTGCATTATAGACGCCAGGTAGGTTGGTAAAACAAGCACACGTGTTAGTATTTAAAACAGAAAACAATGGGGGGCGGGCCCTTTTTACAAGAGTAATGGTCAACCAAACACATATAGCTCTGTCTACATTAAACATGGACCATTGTTATTGAGAACAGCTAGAATGGAATAAAATAGCACGACAGCTATTTGGGGCCAGCGATTCTGTTTGGAGGAGCGTTTCTGGCTACAGAGCAAACGCAGGAAAGAGCTTCTGGTTTGACCCGAGTAGACCACACACTGGAGAAGAGGTTCCAGAGGAGGGGGGGGGGGGGACGCTTGCCAATCAGGCAGTGGAGTTGAAATCATGTTTTAATGCTATAAGAAGCCACTGGAAGGTTTCAAACAGGGAATGACAGGGTAAGGTGAGATGTGATGGCCATGGAGACAGGTATGAACAGATCGGAAACAGTTTCCAGAAGAACTGGGAATATACAAAAGTGAGAAAAATAAGTTTTACTCTTAAAGGTCTAGGTTTACTACCTTTAAGAGTTTGCTGTGTCTTTCTGAATCTTTCTCTTGCATTTTGTTGTTGTTGTTGTTGTTAATCCTCACCTGAGGATATTTTTCCATTGATTTTTAAAGAGAGTAGGAGGGAGGGAGAGAGACAGAAAGATCTGTATGAAAGAGACACATCAATTGGTTGCCTCACACGTGCCCCAACCAGGGCTGGGGACTGAGCCTGCAACTGAGGTAGGTGCCCTTGACTGGAATCGAACCTGTGACCCTTCAGTCAGTGGGCCTGCTAGAGTTGCTTTTGCATTTTTATATGCATTTGCTGAACCTATACAGAATTGTGCTTATATGCCGGTGTGAATTTATTTATTTTTAAAAAAATATATTTTATTGATATTTTTACAGAGAGGAAGGGAGAGAGATAGAGAGCTAGAAACGTCGATGAGAGAGAAACATGGACCAGCTGCCTTCTGCACACCCCCCACTGGGAATGTGCCCGCAACCAATGTACATGCTCTTGACTGGAATCAAGCCCGGGACCTTTCAGTCCGCAGACCGACGCTCTACCACTGAGCCAAAGTGGTTTCGGCTGAATTTATTTATTTTTTTTAAACAAATTGTATTCTACCGCACCAGAGTCCATTTGAAAGTATTTCTTAGAGATCTATCTACGCTGTTTCATTTGTACAAAGGTCATTCTTTGTAACAGCCTCCTAACAGTATTAACATGCCAGAAGTAACTTCCGGTGGTCACCCTGCCCCTTTCAATTCCTCAACGCCCTTTGTTTTCCAATCGTGGCTTCCTTAACTCAGGAGGGAAGTTGTAAGGTCTTTGTCAACGAAAGCATTGCCTTTTATTTACTTCCTGAAGGGCCTCTGCACACAGGATCTAAAGGCTCACAGCAACAGCGTGCTGAGACAGCCTCCCCAGTCCTCTGCCCCGGACATGGCCCAGCCTGGTGCTTCTAAGGCACTTGGAACGGCCTGGAAATCCTCGGCCTCCAGCCTGAGGCAGTGAGCGTGCCATCCGGGTGCTCTGAGCAGGGCTCTAATGAGAAATAATGGTCAGTTGATGTCACAAGCAATTCATCATTCAGACAGTGATGGTTTTCAGGTTGGATTCACATGAGGTTGGTTTTTTTTCTTCTTTTTTATTCTGCTTCAAAACATCCTGGAAATAGCCCGAATCCCGCACTTGGGGAGTGGCTTGGAAGGGGGAGTTCGTTGAGGAGCACCGGAGACTTGGTTGGAAGGTCGCAAGGAGGACCTTCTGGTAAAAGGGGGTGTGCGGAAGGCCACCTGCCCCGTGGGCTGGAATTCTGACTTAGGGGAGGCTCCGGGGAGTGAGTGTGGAAGGGGGCGCCCCTGGTTATGCCTAGGCCTTTCCAAACAAGTGTGTGTGCGGCAGACCCCAGTGTGTTTACGGGAATCCTTATGCTTTCTCCCGGAGGCTCTGACTAGAGGACAATGTAAACACGTGACCTCCCAAGACTACTCACCCTGCGGATTGTATCGAAAGCTAAACATGCCAATAAAGGCCTAAGGAGGCAGGCCATAGAGCAGGAGTGGGCAAACTTTTGGACTCGAGGGCCACCATGGGTTCTTACACTGGACCGGAGGGCCAGAACAAAAGCAACCTGACCATGCTGGCACTCTCCTCTTGGGCTGCTGGTGAAGGAGCGGAGGGGAGAGCAAGAGAACCCTCCGCTCCTTCGGCTCCGTGGGCCGGAGAGAACAGCCGAACGGGCCGGATCCGGCCAGCGGCTGCCATAGGGGCTGCTCTGGCCACTAAAGCCCCCTTGTCCTCTCTTGCTCGGTCGAACTGTGTCTGAGTAATCCGTTCACCTGTCATTCAGGAACTGCTGGTCAGCCCCGGCAGGAGTTGACAGGTCGAGTTAACATTACATCTGGGACTCCCTCCTCCCCAACATTTTATAATGGAAACATTGGAAGACCAGCACAGTTCTATGTTCACCCTTAACATTTTACTCTCCTTTTTTTCTTTCTTTCTTTCTTTCTTTCTTTCTTTCTTTCTTTCTTTCTTTCTTTCTTTTTCTTTCTTTTTAAGGAGTGAAATATTTTTTTAATATATTTTACAAAGAGGAAGGGAGAGAGATAGAGAGCTAGAAACGTTGATGAGAGAGAAACATCGACCAGCTGCCTCTTGCACACCCCCCCACCGGGGATGTGCCCACAACCAATGTACATGCCCTTGACCGGAATCGAACCTGGGACCCCTCAGTCTGCAGGCCGATGCTCCAGCCACTGAGCCAAACCGGTTACGGCAATCCATCTTATTTTTTGATGCTCCACAAAGCACACTGCAGATATCAGGGCACTGCACCTACACTTTCCGCATGCGCACCATTAACTGGAGTTTAATATATTTTTAAAAAATTGTATATTTATTGATTTCAGAGAGGAAGAGAGAGGGAGGGAGCGACAGAAACATCAATGAGAGAGAATCATTGATTGCCTGCCTCCTGCATGCCCCCTACTTGGGGATCAAGCCTGCAACCTGGACATGTGCCTTTGACCAGAACCAAACCTGGGATCCTCCAGTCCGCAGGCCGACGCTCTACTGACTGAGCAAAACAGGCTGGGACGGGAGTTTAATATCTTGATTTAAAAAAAATATATATATTTAAGGGAAATTAATATTCCATGAAATGCACAAACCTCAGGCGGACTAGTCCATCCGTTTGATAAATGCCCACATGTAAAACCCCAACCCCCATCAATACCTGCTAACATCATGGTGTTAGACTTTGGTCGAGGGGTCACAGCCTTTAAAACTCCCCTCCTGGGGACCTAGAGAGTATCACGCTGAGTGAAAGAAGCCAGTCAGAGAAAGGCAAGTATCACAGGATCGCACTCACATGTGGCATCCAAGTAACAAGATAAATGGAGTGGATCTAGAGACAGAGTGTGGAGTCTCAGAGGGAAGGCAGGGTGAAAGGGAAGTGTGCGGAAGGCCACGGCCCTGTTTGCTGGAATTCTGACTTAGGGGAGGCGCAGGGGAGGGTTGAAGGCGGAAGCGATCCACCAAAGACCTTGCATGCATATATGCATAACCCAAGGACACAGACAATAGGGTGCGGAGGGCCTAGGATGGAGGAGGTGGGAGGGCCCTCGGGGTGGGGGTGTGGGGGTGGGTAATGGGGGTCAATGGGTGGGGGGGGGAAGGGGCCATATGTAATACGTTCAACAATAAAGAATTATAAATAAAAAAAAGTAAAAAAAAAAAAAAAGACTCTCCTCCTGCTTTGGAGAGAATGGCGAAAAAATGTGCCAAACAGCAGAGCGGGAAGAGAGGAACAATGGTGACTCAGAGCACATCACGCTGAGAAAGCAGGCACCCAGAGAACTGTCCTGGAGATGAAAGCCTGACATTTCAGGCCTTCAGGCTGGACTCCGGTGGGGGCAGGACGTTTCTCTTGGCCGCCCCAACCCCACTGTTCAGAGCCAGACACTTCGAAAACTTTTCCACTGTTCCACCTCGATCACTCCGCATTAAAAAGCGAAAAAAGAACACGGAATCGGAAAAAAAAAAAAAGGATTAGAGACAATTAATTGGACAAAACGGGACGGGAAGAGGCACGCCTCCAGGGAAGAGTGCGTTCCTTAGGGCGACGCTGCCCAGCGTTGGGTGAGAGCTTTATGGCATGTGAGGAATTTTATAATCATCACATTATGACCCGTGTTACATAAAAATTACGACATGTTGCAAAAGCAGGGCACTCGGGGAGGGTCCGGAGGACCGGCCCGGGCTTTTAAAAAACGGCGTTCGAGAGAGACTGACCCAGGGGGCACAGCTTCCAAATGAAAAAAAAACTGAAATGTTCCTCCCACTTGACTCAACACCACGGTTGTCATCAACAAGGACAACAGTTTGTTTTTTTTTTAACAGTTTCAAAGAGAGTTGAAAACGCTGAGTTGAAGGTTTTGTTGTTTTGTTTGTAAGTTTGAGGCCAAAAATCAACACTCATCTTTTGGGATGCTTACTGTTTGTTTGTTTTGTTTTGTTTTTCTTGTTTAATATCCTGCTGGCGGTATCAGTTTTGAAAACGGCGACAATATAGAAAACAGAACAGCAGGTTTATAAATCGCAGAGATGCGCCCCAGGAACCGAACAAACCCTCTGTCTCCAAACTCTCCCCGCCGCGCACAGCAGATTGCATGTTGACAGCCATTCTTTGGAAACACCCAGCGCTTTCCAGCAAAAATCGCCTCAAACGCGAAGTCTTTTTTTCCCTCCCCTGACCGACCGGATCCAGCAATTATCACAGAAAGAAAGCGTGCCTCATTAGATTAAAAAAAAAAAAAAAAAAGAAGTGGGGCAGGAAAGTATTTAAAAAGGAGAAACGCAAAAACAGGACGCCTTTATTTTGGGTGAATTAGCAACAAAGAGAAGGATTAGCGCGGACGACGGGTACTTTTCAAAAAAAAAAAAAAATTCTTTTTTTTTTTTTTTTCCTTTCCCTCTGGCTCCCGCTAGGGTGGAGGAAGTTCTCGGGTCGGAGAGGGTGGAACAAAGTGGAGGAACAAATGACTGGGAGTTCCCCCCTCCCTCCCTCCCCGCCTCCCGCCGCTACCCTCCCCACCCCACCCCCCTCCACCCCCCACCCCGGCTCGGGACGGCGGGGGTCGGCCACGGGGGGCCGGAGCCAGAGGCGGGCAGCAGGTGCCTGGGCTCCAGCCCCCGGTCCCCCTCCACCCCACCCCTCCACCCCACCCGGGCTAGGCCGGCCTCGCCCCCTGGCGGGGGAGCGCTAGGTGCAGAGGTGCGGGGGGCGGGGGGTGCGAGGCCGAGGGGGTGCTCCCGGGCCCGGCATCCCCGAGGGGTCCGCCGAGGCGCGCGCACGCACCCCCTCCCCCCCTGGTCCCGAGAACCCCCGGGCCATCCATGCCCGCGGCCCGGGCGCCCCGCGGCGGCGGCGCGGGGAGCAGGGCGCGGGGAGCAGGGCGCGGGGAGGGCGTGTGCAGCGGCGGCGGCCGCGGAGCCGCTAGTCCCCTCCCTCCGGGGGGAGCAGCTGCCGCCGCCGCCGCCGCCGCCGCCACCAGCGCGGGCCGCCGCGGCCGGAGCGAGCGAGCGGGGCGAGCGGCGCGCGCGGGCGGGCGGGCGGCGGGCGGCGGGGGCGGGGAGGGGGGTGGGCGCAGGGCGGGAGGGCGCGGGGGGAGGGTCCCGCTCTCCCCGAGCCCCGAGCCCGAGAGGGAGACCCTGGCGGCGGCAGTGGCACAGGCGGCACCGGCGGCACAGGCGGCGGCGCCTGACGCTCGGCACCTCCTCCGGCGGCGGCGCGGCGGCGGGGCGGCATGTCCGAGGCTGGCGGGGCCGGGCCGGGCGGCGGCGGCGGCGGAGGGGGCGCCGGCGGGGCGGGCGGCGGGGCCGGGGCCGGGCTCGGGGCGCCGCCCCCGCAGCCCCCCGCGCCGCCGCCGTTGCCGCCGCAGGGCTCCCCGGGCGCCGCCGCCGCCTCCTCCGCCTCGGCCGCCGCCGCTGCCGGGGGCTCGGGCGCCTGCGGGCCGGCGACGGCGGTGGCGGCGGCGGGCACGGCCGAGGGACCCGGCGGCGGCGGCTCGGCCCGAATCGCCCTGAAGAAGGCGCAGCTGCGCTCCGCCCCGCGGGCCAAGAAACTGGAGAAACTCGGCGTGTACTCCGCCTGCAAGGTACGCGCCCGCCGCTCCCCGATCCCCGCTGGTCCGAGGGGCTCGGGCCCGGCCCGGGGACCCCCGCCCCCTCCTCCCTCCTCCCTCCCTCCCTCCTCCTCCCCCTCCCGGCCCCGCGCCCCGCCCCGCCGCCCGCCCGGGGCCGCTGCACCGCGGAAGTGCCTTGTCCTCCGCGCCCTGCGAGCTCCTCCTCGGACGCGGGTGCAGCCGAGTTGCAAGAAGAGGCGCGGGGGGTGGTGGAGGGTGGAGGTGGGTGGAGGAGGTCAGGGGGGGTCCCCAAGACCGAGAGCCTTTCCATTCCTTCCCCCGGGGAGCAGCAGCCTCTGTGCCCTCGCCCCGGGGCTGCCCTGGGGCTTTGTGGCTCTGTAGGAGCTCGCCGGGGGCGCCGGAGAGTGGATCGGGGCTCCCTGGGTGGCGAGCGCTCCAGGGCCCAGGGGACAGCTTTGGGGAATGGGGGGGGGCATCTGAGCGCCCCTTCTTCGTTCGTGCTCTCCCCGTGTCCCATGGGGGGAGGGAGGGAGGGTGGCACAGGATCCCGGGCTCCTGCGCTTTGGGGAGGGAGATAGGAGGGGCGGGACGCGCCCAGGGGGCGGGTGGGGAGAGCCCGAGGCGGGGTGCGGGGCCCGGGGCGCTCGCCGCGGTGTTGTTGTTAGTTGTTTAGTTAAAACGCCGCCCCGGCTGCTCGCGGCGTAAACACGATCGGCCCGGTGACTGCCCGTCCGAGGGCGCACGTTCCTTCCCACGCCCTCCCCCCGGCGCCCCGGCTCCCCCGGCTTCCCCCGGCGCCCCGGTCCGGAGTGGGCGCCCTCCCCCGGCGGGAGGCGGCGGCCGTCCGCGGCTTTGTTGTGACAGGGTGACAGCTGAGGGGGGCGGGGCCGGGCCGGGCGGGAGGGACTCGCTCCCTCCGCGCCTCCCCCGGCCCCGCCCGCCCGCTGCACACGCTGCGCACGGGGTCAGGTCCCCTGTTCCCAGGTCCCAGCTTCCAGCTTCCCAGGGCCGCCAGTCTGGATTTGGGTGTGAAGATAGTTAACCCTGCCAGGACCTCTCTCCCCCGGGCCCTCCGTGTTCAGTATGTGACAGGAGCTCTGAACCAGGGCGGAATGTCTGTCCACCTGTTCCCCCCACACCTTACACAGTCTCAGGTGTATGCCCATCACACTCTCAGGTGTATGCCCACCACACTCTCAGGTGTATGCCCATCACACTCTCAGGTGTATGCCCATCACACTCTCAGGTGTATGCCCATCACACTCTCAGGTGTATGCCCATCACACTCTCAGGTGTATGCCCACCACACTCTCAGGTGTATGCCCACCACACTCTCAGGTGTATGCCCACCACACTCTCAGGTGTATGCCCATCACACTCTCAGGTGTATGCCGACCACACTCTCAGGTGTATGCCCATCACACTCTCAGGTGTATGCCCATCACACTCTCAGGTGTATGCCGACCACACTCTCAGGTGTATGCCCATCACACTCTCAGGTGTATGCCGACCACACTCTCAGGTGTATGCCCATCACACTCTCAGGTGTATGCCCATCACACTCTCAGGTGTATGCCCATCACACTGTCAGGTGTATGCCGACCACACTCTCAGGTGTATGCCGACCACACTCTCAGGTGTATGCCGACCACACTCTCAGGTGTATGCCCATCACACTCTCAGGTGTATGCTGACCACACTGTCAGGTGTATGCCCATCACACTGCAGGTGTATGCCGACCACACTCTCAGGTGTATGCCCATCACACTCTCAGGTGTATGCCCATCACACTCTCAGGTGTATGCCGACCACACTCTCAGGTGTATGCCCATCACACTCTCAGGTGTATGCCGACCACACTCTCAGGTGTATGCCCATCACACTCTCAGGTGTATGCCCATCACACTCTCAGGTGTATGCCCATCACACTCTCAGGTGTATGCCGACCACACTCTCAGGTGTATGCCGACCACACTCTCAGGTGTATGCCCATCACACTCTCAGGTGTATGCTGACCACACTGTCAGGTGTATGCCCATCACACTGCAGGTGTATGCCGACCACACTCTCAGGTGTATGCCCATCACACTCTCAGGTGTATGCCCATCACACTCTCAGGTGTATGCCCATCACACTCTCAGGTGTATGCCCATCACACTCTCAGGTGTATGCCCATCACACTCTCAGGTGTATGCCGACCTCACTCTCAGGTGTATGCCGACCAAACTCTCAGGTGTATGCCCATCACACTCTCAGGTGTATGCCTATCACACTCTCAGGTGTATGCCCATCACACTCTCAGGTGTATGCCCATCACACTCTCAGGTGTATGCCGACCACACTCTCAGGTGTATGCCGACCACACTCTCAGGTGTATGCCCATCACACTCTCAGGTGTATGCCCATCACAGTCAGGTGTATGCCCATCACACTCTCAGGTGTATGCAGACCGCTTACTGTGGGCCCTGCGCCGGGCCCATAAGTATCTGTTGAATGAATGTAGTAAGCCCAGCGCTTCTCAAACGTTCCTGTGCCTAGGGGTCACCTGGGACCTGGTTAGAAGGTTGATTCTGAATCAGTAGGTCTGGCCCTAACCGGTTTGGCTCAGTGGATAGAGCCTCGGCCTGCGGACTCAAGGGTCCCAGGTTCGATTCCGGTCAAGGGCATGTACCTTGGCTGCGGCCACATCCCCAGTAGGAGGTGTGCAGGAGACAGCTGATCAGTGTTTCTCTCTCATCGATGTTTCTCTCTCTCTCTCTCTGTAAAAAAAAATCAATAAACTATATTAAAAGATAAATCAATAGGTCTGGGGGGTTGGGGAAGGAGCGCCCAGAGATTTCTGACCAACTCTTGGGTGCTGTGATGCTAGTTCGTTGACCACACTCCAGGAAGGAAGTAAGACCCTGGTTCAGGCCTGGGTAATGTATTAGTCATCCTTTTTTGAGTTCATCCAGGGCAACTGAAACTGTGAAACAATAATGCCTCGTGGTCAGCATTTCTGAAGAAGGAAGGGGGAAAATATATATATATATATATATATATATATATATATATATATATAGTGTGGGGGGGTGTGCTTCTAAGAAAGGTGAAGGGCCAGGAGTTGGTTATGAAGGGCATTAGTCTCACCAAGAGCAAGGCCAAGAACAAGGCCAGTGGCTTGGGCTTGCTGTGGGCTCACGTAGGAACTTGGTCAGCTCCTTGTTTCTGTCCCGGCTTTTTACTGGGTTCCCGTCACGAGCACCTTCTCTCCCTGCGGCCTGCTATTGCCTTGGTAATTGAAGACTTCCCTGGCGATTTGGTGCTGTCTGAAGCTACGCAAGAGCATATGTGCCCTTCGGAGTCCAAGAGTGCGGTGTAGCACCTTTTCTAAGATTTGTGATTTGAGTGTTCCATGTTCATGTTCACAAGCGCATTTATAGGAAGGGAAAAGCCTCTCTTTCTGCTCCCGGGAGGTCAGAAAGCGCCCGTGTGTGTGTGTGTGTGTGTGTGTGTGTGTGTGTGTGTTTTCTCATTCATTCAGTAAACATGGACAGGGGTCTCACATGGGTGGCTGGCATTGTGGCTGTGATACCCAGATTCTGCCCTTCTGTGCATGTGCCCTTCTGTGCGTGTGCCCACGTGTGCGTGTGTCGGGGGCCTGGGGACGTGGGCAGGGAACTACTCACAGTGTCATCACAAAACGAAGCTGCTTTTCTGAAGGTGGTGTTGGGGGACAGAGCGGGCCGTGGAGGAGCTGGAGCAGGTAGAACGGCTTCCTGGAGGAAGTGTCGGCGGGGTGGCAGGGTGACGCGATGATCTTCTCGCAGTGGAGAAACTGAAAGCAGTTGTCGCTTGGAACGGTGCCTGCAGGAGCCGTGCTCCATTGCCTGGGGCCTCCGGGTTGCAGGGTGTGAGTGTGTGAGTGTGTGTGTGTGTGTGTGTGTGTGGCCGAGAGGGCACAGGGGAATCCAGGAATCTTCACACCTCCGGAGTGGCATTATCTCCGGTTTGCTTTTGTTTATTAATTACTTTAAACTGCTCAACTGGGTGTGAGAGGGCGCAGAGAGAGCCGAATCCGCGGCTCTTTCTCAGCCTGTCTCCGCGTTTCCTAGGAAGCCCCAAAGGACAGATTTTGCCCTACCGTTCGGCACTGATTAGCCCCCCTTGGAAGGTCAGAGAGGGCACGGAGGTTAGTTAGGGAGTGCGGAGGCACCTGGAAAGAGATGAGGTGCTTGACTGAGGGCTACTGAAAGAGAAACAGGTCCCCGGCCTCATAAAAGACCTGGCCTTTAAACTCCGCAAGTGAAACAGAAAAAGATGTGAGCTGGTTCACGGCCAGGGCGGGGAGCCACACCCCGGGGAGGGGGGGGGGAGGGAGGGGGGAGAAAAAGAAACTTGTTTTTCAGGATCCAGGGCAGAGTATTTTGAACTGTCTTCTGGCCAAGGCTGCCTCAGAGCCACTGGGCTGGCCTGTGACGCAGCCAGAGGGATCATTAATAATGCAGACCTGCCCCTTTAACTTCTCTTCATTGGAGTCCACCGGGCCCTGCAGGGCCTGGCCGTTGCTGTCTCTGGCCCCTTCTTGGGGTCACTGGAGCACGGTCCCCTTCTTAGGGTCATTCGAGCACGGTCCCCTTCTTAGGGTCACTGGAGCTGGGTCCCCTTCTTGCTCAGGGCCTTTGCACGTACTGTTCGCCGGGGCCGAAGGTCCTTCCACATTTCTTAAATGAACTCCCAACTTTTCTGGCAGATCTCAGATTCTTTGCATTTCCTTTGTCTCCTTGTCCAGCCTTCTCCTTATATACTTTCTGAGCCCTTCTGTACCTGCTTTTCCTTCCTGGTACTTTTGTCATGATTTTTAACAGGATTACATTACTTGATAAGTTTGAATAGATTTTAAGTGAAGTCCTTATTGACGGAATGAATGAACTGGTGAAGGAAAAACTGGAGAAATGATTAACGGTTAGGGTAGCGGTAGTGAAAGTTTAGCCTGACTGCTTTTTGACAATGGGGGAGAGGGACTCTCTCACGCAGGGCAGTTCTAGGAGGCTCACAGGTGTCCATGGGGCGGGGTGTAGGGGGTTATAAAAGAAACCCTACGTGAAGGTGCGGGCCCCAATACAAAGCTCCTTGAATTAAAGTGCAGTTTATTGACTGATTCTTCATGAAATAGGCCATTGGTGCTTGAGGAGAAGCAGTAGGGCAGGGGTGGGCAAACTTTTTGACTCGAGGGCCACAATGGGTTCTTAAACTGGACCGGAGGGCCGGAACAAAAGCACCCTGACCATGCTGGCACTCTCATCTTGGGCTGCTGGTGAAGGAGCGGAGGGGAGAGCAAGAGAGCCCTCTGCTCTTTTGGCCCCGCAGGCCGGATAGAACAGGCTGGATCTGGCCCGCGGACCGTAGTTTGCCCACCCCTGCAGTAGGTGTAGTGGCTGGACTACACAGAGTTCAAAGTAATTGGAGTTCCCATTTCAGGCTATCCGGCTGTGTGACCTCTGTCAGGACCTCACCTCAGCCTCCATTTCTTTGTCCGAAAAATAAGAGTAATAATGCCCCCTCATGGCTCAACAGTGAGGATTTAACATGGGCCAACAGTGGTCGGCAAACTCTTTAGTCAACAGAGCCAAATGTCAACAGTACAACGATTGAAATTTCTTTTGAGAGCCACATTTTTTAAACTTTAACTTCTTCTAACGCCACTTCTTCAAAATAGACTCACCCAGGCCATGGTGTTATGTGGAAGAGCCACACTCAAGGGGCCAAAGAGCCGCATGTGGCTCACGAGCCGTAGTTTGCCGACCACGGGGTAGGAGGCACCCGGCCATCAGGGTGTCTGGCCCATGGTACGCCCTCAAAGCTCGGAGTAGGGGACAGGAGGCCATTTTCAACTCGGAAGTCAACAAAAATTTCAACTCTGCCACTTGTGTGATCTTGGGCACAGCTCGCTCAGTTTTTCTCTGAGCCTTGAATAGCTCATCTTATAAAATGGGAACCTCTCTCTTGAAGTGAAAAGAGAGGAGCTTCCCCACGTTCCTGGGACCCGAAGTTGCTGGGTGAATGGTGGCTCCATGGAATCGTCTGGTGCTGTGCCCATTGTCCCGGAACCAGTGGCCACACAGCCTTTATGGAAAACCTAGTGACTTCGTCCCTTGGCTGAGTGCCACACCCAGAGG
The DNA here is from genome assembly GCA_963924515.1 of Vespertilio murinus. Lineage (NCBI taxonomy): Eukaryota > Metazoa > Chordata > Mammalia > Chiroptera > Vespertilionidae > Vespertilio > Vespertilio murinus. The sequence continues at coordinate 19,641,035 of OZ004715.1, read as the reverse complement.
GTCACACGGGCAGCCGGGCTGTACAGTCAGCCTTAATTTAAAGAATAATGTCGTATAGCCTGGATAGAACACCGACTGCGTAATTTGCAGAATGGGGCAGCGGTGCCATGAGGAGAGAAGTGTCCTATGTTGTCCTGGGGTGCGTGATGGGCACCTGAGCAGCCTTGTAGCTGGGCGCGGGGGGGGGGGGGGAACCCCAGCACTTGGCATTTATTTGCCAGCCTCTCCTTCAGAGAGCAGACTTCTTTTTTCAGCTTGTCAACATCTAGAGCAGTGACTCTCCCCCCGGGAGCTGTTCTGTCTCCCCTCCCTCCGCCAGGGATATTGGGAGACCTTTTTGGCCATTGTAACTGGGGGCAGGGGCGTGCTTCTGTCAACTAGTGACTCTGAATTTCCCATGATGCACTGGGCAGCCCTCCACACAAAGAGTTGTCTGGCCCCAGATGACGGACAGCAGCCCCGGAGTGGAGAGAGCTGCTCTAGAGCAGTGTTTCCCAAACTTTTTTTAAAAAAATATATATTTTATTGATATTTTACAGAGAGGAAGGGAGAGGGATGGAGAGTTAGAAACGTTGATGAGAGAGAAACATCGACCAGCTGCCTCCTGCACACCCCCTATCGGGGATGTGCCCGCAACCAATGTACATGCCCTTGACCGGAATCGAACCTGGGACCTTCCAGTCCGCAGACCGACGCTCTACCACTGAGCCAAACTGGTTTCGGCTGTTTCCCAAGCTTTTGACATACCTGTACCCCTTCTATAATTTTCGTTACGCTGAGTGCCCCTCGTCAGAAAAAAAAGGATGTATTTTAATAACAATCAAAATATATTTATTTTTATTATTTTTTTGGTACATACACAAAATAATAATTAAACGAAAACTAAAACTATTCATAATACAATATAAATGAAAGTTATATTATAAATAACATTTATTTGGATCAATGAGAAGGATGAAATTGACTTGACTCAGGAGAACGTAGAATCAGGCGCAGCTAAGCACGGCACAGTGCACATCCCCACCAAACTCCGGTGCAACTCGTACCCCCACCAAACTCTTCCCGTACCCCTGGGGGTATGCGTACCACACTTTGGGAAACACTGCGTTAGAGAAACGCTGTGTTGTCCCCTGGTACCATACACTCATTGGCAGCTCAGGAAAATCAATGCTTCTAATGCTCACTTGAATCACACTCCCAATCTTTAACCCCTCGCTTTGTGAAGCATGGGCGTACTTCTCAACAGCTTTATTGCCGTGTATGTCCCCGGCCATACAGCTCACGCCCCCGAGTGTGCCGCCAGTTGCTTCTGAGTAAATGCATGCAGTTGTGCATCCTTCACTGCTGTCCAGTAGTAGTAACTCTCCCATCTCCTGTCCTGGGTTTGTTTGTTTTTAAAGGAGATAGTTGATATCCATTGATTGTGGGTTTGCAAATACAAACAATTAAAAATACCTCTTTGGCCCTTGCTGGTCCAGCTCAGTGGATGGACTGAAGGGTCCCGGGTTCAATTCTGATCAAGGGCATATGTCCCAGGTGTGGGGGGTTGCAGGAGGCAGCCGATCCATGATCCTCTCTTATTGTTGATGTTTCTCTCTCCCTCTCTCTCCCTTCCTCTCTGAACTCAATAAAAATATATTAAAAAAATCCCCACCTCTTTGGATCAAAGAACTTGTATGCATATATTCATAACCCGTGGGCACGGACAACAGGGGGGTGGAGGCCTGGGGCCGGCAGCGGAGGGCGGGCTAAACGAGGTCAATGGAGCCGAAACCGGTTTGGCTCAGTGGATAGAGTGTCAGCCTGCGGACTGAAAGGTCCCGGGTTCGATTCCGGTCAGGGGCATGTACATTGGTTGTGGGCACATCCCCGGTGTGGGGTGTGCAAGAGGCAGCTGGTCGACGTTGCTAGCTCTCTATCTCTCTCCCTTCCTCTCTGTAAAATATCAGTAAAATATATTTTTAAAAAAAGAGGTCAATGGAGGGAAGAGGGGGGTAGTAACACTTCCAACGGTGAAGAAGACTTCATAAAACTTACGTAAGTAACTCTCTGGAGATTCTTTAGATAAGAAGGATTGCTATGGCAGAGCACAAACCATGGAGGGGGTAAAGAAAATGTGTGTGTGTTTTTTTTTTAAGTCAGTCTTCGGCCACACGGAGTCGGCGGGCGGCGCACCGTTGTTCACGTGCGGCGCCTTCTCTCAGAGGCGCCCGCGGAGCCAGCGCGCAGAGGAGAGATGTTTCCTTTGGCAGGCACGGCCCACAAAGCCGGGGAGAGAGAGGACCACATTCAGTTCTGTTTGCTCATAAACGTCCGGGGACGATGGAAATCCAGGCCTGCAAAGCCTTCAGATGGCAATTTGCAGTTTTTATGTGACCGGGAGAGTGGTTTATAGGGCCAAGCAGCCCCAAGTCTGCGGAGGACTGTTCTGTTTTAGGGAGCACATGCTCCCAGATAGCATTTCGTGTTGCAGCACTGGTGGTTTTTTTGTGTGGTGTTGTTCGTTTCTTGTTATTTTTTATTTTTATTATTATTATTTTTTAGCTACTGAGAAACCTAGTTACCTGTCTGCCAGGGCACGGTTTCCTTCTGTGTCAGTCAGGGAGATCCACAGCCTTAGACCCATCCTAGGGAGTCTTACTTATTTATTTGTTTATTTTATTTTTTTACAGAGAGGAGAGAGGGACAGAGAGTCAGAAACATCGATGAGAGAGAATCATCGATCAGCTGCCTCCTGCACACCCCCTACTGGGGATGTGCCCGCAACCAATATACATGCCCTTGACCGCAATCGAACCCGGGTCCTTTCAGTCCGCAGGCCGACACTCTATCCACCGAGCCCAACCGGTTTCAGCCCACTGGAGTCTTGGGGGTAAAATGTAGTTCCATGGGAGGTACCCTGAAACAACCAGAACATCTGCTTCTCAGATGAAGGCTCTGGGTCCTCGGTGCAGTGCCAGCGAAGCCCGCGTTCCAAACGCTTCCGACTTAGCTCGCTTGTCTCTGAGTGCGAGGAAGGGTGCTATTTAGGAACAGTTGTCTGTGGTCTCTTCCTCTTTTATTTATTTTTTAAAATATATTTTATTGATATTTTACAGAGAGGAAGGGAGAGGGATAGAGAGCTAGAAACGTCGATGAGAGAGAATCATCGACCAGCTGCCTCTTGCACACCCCCCCACCGGGGATGTGCCCGTAACCAAGGTACATGCCCTTGACCGGAATCGAACCCAGGACCCTTGAGTCCGCAGGCTGGCGCTCTACCACTGAGCCAAATCGGTTTCGGCTTATTTCAGTTTTAAAAACCTTTTTTCCGTGGTCTCAGCTGTTTTCGCTTTGCCAAAGCGCAGGCCTCATGCCACTTGATTCTCCTCCCTGGGATTAGGAGGTAAGGAAGGTCATCTCACCAGCAGGGAACGGAGACCGAGGGAGGCTCAGCAACTTTCCCAGGCTGGCCCATGGGGCAGGGGGTGGTGGTGGTCTCTGTCCAGCGCACCGTTCTGCACTCTCTTCCCACACTTCCTCCTGGGGTCTGGATCAAAGAACTTGTGTGCTCGTATGCCCAACCCACGGCGGGGCTGCCGTCCCTGTGAACGGCTCACAGGGGGGATTTCACGTGTTTCCCGCGTCCTCCCGGCCCTCGCTCGATGTTTACTGCCCCCCTATTGAGAGGGACGTTCAAAGGCTCTTCTGGTCCGTGGAAGCCATAAAGCAAAACAAGCCTCTTTATGGGGGCCCAGGGTGGATGGACAGACTCACGGCCTTGATTGCTTTAAGGCTGGCCGTGGAGAAGGGCTCCCGTAGAATTTCCTGCAGGAAGGGAGGAAGGAAGGAAGGAAGGAAGATGAAAGAGATTCCCCACGCAGGTCAGTGGGAGAAGGTGCCAGAAATGCCGGAGAGGTGAGGAAGCGCCAGTCAGGGTGTTTTTGAAGTCCCCAGACAACTCTTCAGAGGACGGCGCCTTTTCACTTCTCACCTGACTGCCACGCAGTGCAGAGCTGGAATGGCGGGCACCGCACGTGGCCTGGCGAGCTTCCACATGCGCGGGCACCCGCGCCACTGCCCCCGGGAAGAGGCTACGGAGCGCGCCTGGCACCTCAGAGGGTTTCCTTGGTGTCCTCTCCGCATCCCTGGGAACCCCCACTCTGATGTCATCACCAGGGAGGGAGTAGTCTTGCCTTAAACGCCCTGTATGTGGCATGGATTCTTTTGTATTGTTATGCCTTAGTACCTGAACCCCAAAGACCATCAGGGAGCGGCATCCGATGCAATTGCAGTAAACCTGTATTTATTTCGGACTAGTCTGAGCTCGGTCCCACTTATGCTGGCAACAGCGAGGTGGGAGAGAGAAAGAAAGTAACATCTCCATAGGTTTTATGGGGGGGGGATATGAACCCTGATTGGTTGGGTTAGGGCTAGGGTTGGAGTCTACTAAGTAATAAGTGTATGAGATATACTTATTACTTAGTAGAATCATAGGGACCATCCACCTATCAGTGTTTCCATAGTCGATGGACTTAACAAGGTGAATTTTCATCTTTTTTTTTTTTTAACTTTTGTGTGCGTGTACACAGGGGCATGATACCTATGGCCATTCACTTGCTCATGTGGCATTTATCCCCACGGGCTGCTTCCGAGGGTTTCTGCTCAGGGAGCCCCTGTCCAAGCCCCTTTTGACAGCTCATCCCCTGGTGATAATCGAAGTGGAATTGAATCCTGTGGAACACTGAATTGTGTTCATCTCTGGCGTGTCATTGTGCATGTTGGTACCCCCTGTGCCACACACTCTTCTTCTCCCGGTGTTCGCGTGGCTTGTTGTCAAATTTCAGTCTGTTCTCAAGGGCCAGTGTCTCAGAAGCCTTCCTGACTAGCCCACTCCCTGCCCTGGATCTAAAATAGCATCTCATCTCTATGATCTTACTACCGTGTTTCCCCAAAAATAAGACCCACTTACAGGTTTCCTTCTGAGTGAAATATAAGGCATCCCCCCTCCCCCGAAAATAAGGCCCCCAGGATTCAGTTTGTCTGGTTTGTGTTGACAACTACCATACTACCGTACCGATACAGGCAATAGATTTCCTTTATTTTCATTTAACAATAAATGTGTACCATATTCTTCTTCATGAAAAAATATGACATCCCCTGAAAATAAGAACTAGCGCATCTTTGGGAGCAAAAATTAATACAAGACACTGTCTTACTTTTGGGGAAACAGGGTATGTTTTGTTTTCCTCTACGGTGCTTATCAATTCTTATAAATCACACGTGTACATTATTTTCCCATTTTAGTATATGTGCTGCTAAAGCAAGCACTCACATGTACATTTTAAATCACTCCTTGTCTGTTTCTCTTATGGCAATAGAAGCTCCACGAGACAGGGACTTCGGTTCATTCCATATCCCAGGCCCCTGGATAGAGCCTTCTCCATAGTAGGTGCTCGATACTGATTTGTTCAATGAATGTGTCGTTTCACACTCACAGTGAATTTCATATTCACCCATGAGGTTGGAGGGAGGAAAATCTTGTCTTTTTTAAAAAATATATATTTTATTTATTTATTTATTTTTTTACAGATAGGAAGGGAGAGGGATAGAGAGCTAGAAACATCGATGAGCGATAAATATGCATCAGCTGCCTCCTGCACACCTCCTACTGGGGATGTGCCCGCAACCAAGGTACATGCCCTTGACCGGAATCAAACCTGGGATCTTTCAGTCCCCAGGCTGACGCTCTATCCACTCAGCCGAACCGGTTAGGGCATGGAAAATCTTGTCTTAAAGAGGATTTTCAGAGAGGTTGAGTAACTTGCTCAAGGCCATGTGGTCAGAGGCAGGGTAGCACTGAGTAGCCGAGTGGGGTTCCCGTGAACCCCTGTGGACGGATGGCCGGCAGTGCCGGTCTGATGGTGTGGACGTCTGCTGTAAGATGGAACACGGAGGCGTCACACCCACTCTGTTCCTCCGAATCCTTCTCCTGAAAAATGAGGCGACCTTCTCTGACCCACCGCTTCCTTTTCCTCAAACGAGAAATCCTCACAAGGAGGTCATGAGGATTGGGAGGCCAGCCAGTTAACACCTGCGAGGTTAAGACGTATGCCATGTTCTAAAAGTCCACATTGTGGTAGTGAACTAGAAAAAAAAATATCAGTTGCCCACAAAGCCGTGTTTTCTCACTGCGTTTCTTGTTGCTTTTGCTTCCCGCTTTCACGAAAGGCTTGCACAGGCTTTCTTTAATAACTGGTTCTCCCGTCTGCATATAGAGGCCCAGACACCCGGCTTACTATTTTGTCAAGCAGGAGACGAATGCGTTTACTTTGGGGGAAAAAGGGTGTGGATAATGTCTCTAATGACCGACCTGGAATAATTCAGCACCTTAGGAGGAAGCTTTGAGCAATCCCTTAAGGGACCTCAGGGGAGGACGTGAGGATGCTGCCACTAATCCCGCACCATCCTCAGCCGTCCCCATGCATGTGCACCGCGTGCTCAGCCTTCTGCGAGGAGGCTTCCACAGCGTAGGCATGCATGCAGGGCATTCCAGAAGCACAGCGAGGAGTCCCGAGTAATGTCGCCGCGCCCGGCGGTGGCAGCTCTCATTTGCATCGGCCCTAACGAGCTGGTGTTGAAACGCGGTGGCCGGGTGCCAAGGAAGCCAAGGTCAGCGCACTTTGAAATAGCAGAGTGAGTCATGTAACCCAGGATTTGCACATGCCCACGGGGCTCCCTGACTCACCCACGCCTCCAAGGGCTCACGTTCGCGAGCGGTGGCTAGGAGCCCGTGCCCAGCTCTGGCCCGGGTGTGTGGTGGGTGACAAAAGGAAGGGAAGCCGAAACCGGTTTGGCTCAGTGGTAGAGCGTCGGTCTGCGGACTGAAAGGTCCCGGGTTCGATTCCGGTCGGGGGCGTGTACCTTGGTTGCGGGCACATCCCTGGTGCAGGGTGTGCAAGAGGCAGCTGGTCGATGTTTCTCTCTCATTGACGTTTCTGCCTCTCTGTCTCTCTCCCTTCCTCTCTGTAAAATGTCAATAAAATATATTTTTTTTAAAAAAAAGGAAGGGAAAGTCACTAGGAGGCCCCCCCCACTCCCACCCCCCATCTTGCTGGGGAGACAGACACAGAAGGAAAGACAAATAGGCAAAAGGGAAGTAAGACCTCAGAGGTGCGGGCCTGCAGGACAGATGGCCCGGGTGTGAATCCTGGGGTGGTGAGGCCCCCCCACAGGGGGAGATGGCGTACCCTTTGCCAGCCTCAGATTTCAGAGCCGTACCGTGGAGATTGTGACAGTTGTCAACTTTTCCCCATTCACGCCGCAGACTGTGATGCAATGTGTCAGGCGGCGGCTGGCTTGGATGTGGGGGAGACGGTGACAGATGGGTCCTCGTCGCGCTTGCAGAGCTTGCTTTCTGGGAGCAGCAGCAGACAGTAAATAAGAAAATAGCGGAGAGCGGCAGGTGCCACCCACGGGACGGAAACAGGAGTAAAGGAGAGGGTCTGGGGTGTGCCCGCAGGTGAGAGCCAGAGGCCCCTGTGCGGAGGTGGGGGGGGGGCAGGGCCGGGGCCGGGATGAGGCTCGCGGCGAGGGTGCCCGGTGGGGAGGGCAAAGACTCAGGGCCAGAAAGGGCTTGGCATGTTCAGAAGCTGCCATTGTGGCTAGGTGGGCCGGGGAGGGGCTGGGAGGGCACGTGTAGGAGGAGAATGGGCAGGGGCCAGGGGGGCCAGGCGGCCAAAGTGTAACTTTCACACCCGCCGTGAAGTAAGCTGATCTTGACTTCTGACCCATTCTGACACACGCATAGCAAGACAAAAAAATAAATATATTTTCCTTGCCCTAGGCCAGTGGTCGGCAAAGGGCGGCTCGAGAGCCACATGCGGCTCTTTGGCCCCTTGAGTGTGGCTCTTCCACAGAATACCACGTGCGGGGCGCGCCCGTACGGGGCGATTGAAACTTGGTGGCTCGTGCGCAGAAGTAGGTTTTCAGCTCTCCAAAGAAATGTCCATCGTTGTGCTGTTGATTGATATTTGGGTTCTGCTGCCTAATGAGTTTGCCGACCACTGCCCCAGACAGTTCCTTCCTGCTCCTTGCCATTCAAATCCCTCTCTCCCAGAGGCAACCGCTGAGCTAATTTGTGCCGGCCTGCGTTAGTTCTGGTATTCTATCATTTCATATAGACGATATCACATGGTACATTATTGTCATTTTTAAAAATATTTGTTTTTTGGAGGATTTATTTCATGACTATTATTATTTTTTAATATTTTATTGATATTTTACAGAGAGGAAGGGAGAGGGATAGAGAGCTAGAAATGTCGACGAGAGAGAAGCATCGACCAGCTGCCTCCTGCACACCCCCCACCGGGGATGTGCCCACAACCAAGGTACATGCCCTTGACCGGAATCGAACCCGGGACCTTTTAGTCCGCAGACTGATGCTCTACCACTGGGCAACACTGGCTTTGGCACATGGTACATTATTTTCTTCTTCACTCAGCATAGTGCTTTTGAGATTCACCCATGCTGTGGCATGTACTTAATTTTTAGAAATTTTTTTTGTTGCTGAGGAGCATTTCAGTTAGTTTATCCACTCACCTGTTAGGGACATCTGGGCTGTTGCCAGTGGATTCAGATCAAATCTGCATTTTTAAGGCATCCCCGTGGGCTGCTTTGGGGGGAATAAAGCATGCACGAGAAAGAGCAGAGGCAGGGCCAGTTGGCGTGACTGCAGCCCGGGTACACGTGGATGGCGGGGCCGGGGTGGGGGTGGCAGGCGTGGAGGGGTGAGAAGCACGCAGTTTGGAGCTCTCGTTGTAAGTGTAGTGGCAACGGGATTCGATTTGCCTTTAGAGGGTGATGTGTGAATACAAGACAGGCATGAACTGATGCCTAGGCTGCTGGCCTGAGCAACAGAAAGAGGATGGTTGTTCCTTTTACCAAGATGAGCAAGACCGTGGGGGTCAAGAGTTCTATCTGGGATGTGCTAACTGAGGTAGGTCTCTTAGTCGTCCACTGTTGTTTGGACGATAAAATGCGATTATTTAGTAGTTTGGTCCAGTATATAGAACAGGGGTGGGCAAACTACAGCCCGTGGGCCGGATCCGGCCCGTTCGGCTGTTCTATCCGGCCCGCGGAGCCGAAAGAGCGGAGGGTTCTCTTGCTCTCCCCTCCGCTCCTTCACCAGCAGCCCAAGAGGAGAGTGCCAGCATGGTCAGGTTGCTTTTGTTCCGGCCCTCCGGTCCAGTGTAAGAACCCATTGTGGCCCTCGAGTCAAAGAGTTTGCCCACCCCTGCAGCTAGAACATTCTAAATGTTCAAGACATGGTGGTAGCTATTACTAGAGTTAAAAGCAGTGCTTAAAAAAAAAAAAAGCAGTGCCAAATCATAATTATTGAGCTTACAAAAGAGACTAGCCAAGTTAAAGGAAATTGGGGGGAAAAAATGAGCAACTAGGAATAGTGAGAAATAGGATCCACTCGGTAAGGAAGAAACAAGTCAGTTGATGGAAGGTTTTGAATCTCAGGTAGAAAACTCGGAGCCGAATCCCCTTGAGAATAACGTGCTGTTGCCCTTTAAGAAGGAGGAGACGCGGGATATTTAGAGTGCCACAACGTGCTGTTGCCCTTTAAGAAGGAGGAGACGCGGGATATTTAGAGTGCCACCGAGGAGTTCTAGGTTTTGGCTCCCCGCTCCTTTGCCAGCTGGGTGAACTCAGGCAAGCCACACCCCTTCCCCGGGCGTTGGATTACTTGTCCTATGGGCTTGCGGGGAGGAGAAAAGAAGACGATGCAGGCTAAAATTTCCTTGGAAAATATTAAACAGAAATGCGCAATAGTCTTAAATGTCCTCCCTCCTCCCCCCTCAGCTGAGTGATGTGCTAGACAGCGGGCACCAGGAGGAGGGCTGGGCATGGCAATGCATGGCAAGTGGGGAGGAAGCTGTGCCTTCCAAGGGGCTGTTAGGCCTGACCTGGGTCCCTGTGAGAGTGGAGAAGGCATGTATATATCTGGGGGACACTCTGGAAGAAGAGTCAGGATGAGGGTCCCGAATGCAGGTGGAGGAGCCTCAGGAGCTGAGAGAACAGGGATGCCGATGAAGAGAGCAAGGTGGTTGCGGAGGAGGCGTTGGAGTTGAGGGCAAGCCTCAGTGTAAAGTGTGCTGGGCAGATGTGCCGGAGGCAGGCAGGCAGTGGGGGATGTGGACGTACGGGAGGTTCTGCTTTTCAGGTTGGACTGGTTACGTGCGGTTGCGAGTCAGCAGCCCAGATAAACGGCTGACACCAGGAGGTGGTGAGCTGCCCATTGGAAGCGGCCTGCGTGGTGTTTATCTTGCTCATCCAGGGTGACGTGGTGCCAGGACGACAGGCTGAGGAGGGAAGAATCCTGCGGGTCAGCCGGTTTGTTGTCTGGGCCGCTCATTGTCAGCCAGATAGTTTGACACATCTCTCCAGTGTGTCAGACTGGGCTGACTGCTCTGGCAAGTTCACCGATAACGTCTTGAGATTAGGTGTGTGTGTGTGTTTAAGGAGATTCCAGGGCCCTGGCTGGTTTGGCTCAGTGGATAGAGCGTAGGCCCGTGGACTCAAGGGCCCCAGGTTCGATTCCAGTCGAGGGCGTGTACCTTGGTTGAGGGCACTTCTTCAGTGCGGTGTGTACAGGAGGCAGCTGATGGATGTTTCTCTCTCATCTATGTTTCTAACTCTCTATCCTCCTCCCTTTCTCTCTGTAAAAAATCAATGAAACATATTAAAAAGAGAGAGAGATTCCAGGAATTCTTTTTTTTATTATTGTTGATAATTCTCACCCAAGGACATTTTCCCCATTGACCTTTAGAGAGAGTGGAAGGAAGGGAGGGAGAAAGAGAGAAACTTGATGTGAGAGACACATCGATCGATTCCACTCATGCCCCAACCAGGGCTGGGGATTGAACTTGCAACCCAGATACATGCCCTTGACTGGGAATCGAACTCGCAATCCTTAGGTGCGAGGACCAATGCTCTAACCAGTGAGACACCCTGCCAGGGCCCAGGCATTTATCTTGGATTTAGTGTTCCGGGTCACTGGTGTCTTGGCCCTGCTGTCACTCAGGACCTCCTCAGACCCGCTCAGGGGTGGTGCATGTTTGGGTTTGATCCTAGAGAGGTGACTCAGATATAATGAAGGGCCTGCCCCCCCTAGGACATGGAGTAGCACTGGAGTCATTCTAGCACCTTCTGAGATAATGCCTGAGGGTCCCAGGTCATTGACTTGGTCTGCCCTGATTATCCTATGTAATAAAAGGCTAATATACAATTCGACAGAACGGTGGAACGACCGGTTGCTATGGTGCTCACTAACCACCAGGGGGCAGATGCTCAACACAGAAGCAGCCCCCTGGTGGTCCGTGCACTCCCACAGCTTAGCGCACTCCCACAGTTAGAAAAGGGTAATCTTTTCTTCCCTTGGAGTCTGTTTTCACTTTCACGCATTCCCACCACTCAGCTGGAAGCTGGGCTCCTGGCTGGCGAGTGCAGCGGTGGCGGTGGGAGCGTCTCCTGTCGCCACTGCAGCGCTAAGGATGTCCAACTCTGGCAAGGCCTGCTCCCCTGAGGGCTCCCAGACTATATGAGGGTAAGGGCCAGGCTGAGGGATTCCCTCCCCCCCCCCAGTGCACAAATTTTGTGCACTGGGCCTCTAGTTTAGCATAAAGAGCTCCTTATTCACCTCCAGCCCAAGCAGTAGGACTTTGTCCAGGCAGGGCTGTCCCCATGGTGTTCTTTTTTCTTTTCTTTTTTTAAAAAAATATATATATTTTATTGATATTTTACAGAGAGGAAAGGAGAAGGACAGAGAGTTAGAAACATTGATGAGAGAGAATCATCATCAATCAGCTGCCTCTTGCACGCCTCCTACTGAGGATGTGCCCGCAAACCAGGTACATGCCCTTGACTGGAATCGAACCTGGGACCTTTCAGTCCGCAGACTGACGCTCTACCACTGAGCCAAACCGGTTTCGGCTGTTCTGTTGCTTTGATGTTGGACTAACCTTAGCATGGGAGAGCTCTCAAATGGGGCGTTTCACCGAGTTTGTTCAATTATTTTTTGTTTCTTGTGGCTTTCCAGACCCCAATGGCGCTCGTCATTAAGGTGTTGAGAGATAAGTCTGCTACCGAGTTAGAAAAGGGTGATCTTTTCTCCCCTTGGGGTCCGTTTTCACTTTCCATACCAGGCATATCTGCTCTCCTCTCCGGAGGTCAGACCTCCTCCCCCACTGCCACTTCCTTCTTTTCACCTGTGCCCAAAGTCCCGGATTTCTTTCTTTCTTTTTCTTTTTCTTTTATTAAGGTATTATATGTGTACATATCTTACCATTGCCCCCACCCCCCACCCCACTCCCATGCATGCCAGTCCCTGGATTTCTAAAGTCCCCGTTTCAAATCATGGTTTGACGGTGTCTGCTGGCCCTCCATGTGCACCCGGGTGACCGGGAGGGTCGTCACCCGGTGGAGACAGAGATGGGGGTGATGCCCTGGAAAGGATGTGACTTCGCCCCTTCAGTGGAAGGGTGTGGAAGGGTGATGAGGGGAGAGGGGAGCGGTAGTGATACTCCCGTCCTCCAGACCGGTTCCTTCCCCTTCACACCTCGGCTCCTCACAGCGCTTCCTCCTGTGGGGCCGCCTTAGAAATGCAGAACCTCAGGCCCCACCCCGAACCGAACCTGCGGAACCCGCGCCTGCATTTCCACAAGATTTCCCAGGGCATTTCCGGAGCGGGTTCGGGTTCCAGCCGCAGGGTGGCACATCACAGGGGCCTTGCTCCCACGGCTCCCAAAGCGGTTCACTTGCAAAGAGAACATTTATCGCCATCACAGCCGCACAGGACAGGCTGCGGGTGGTGGTGTGCCTTTGACATAGGATTCAAAGGTTTCTATCTGAGTCATGGATGCACTCCACTAAGGGGAAAATGCAGGCAGCTCCCTCACGGCGGTAGGGAACGAAAATGTAAACCCTCTTTCCCCCAATCCTCCCCATCCCAGTCTCACTCCTCACCCCCTCTTAGTCGTTTCCAGAAATTACTAGTCTCCCCCCCTCACCCTGAGCTGTAGCTTGTAAGCAATTCAAGGAGGGGAGCTGAATTCACTGTGACTCACGGTGACCCACGTTGGATTTCAACTGAGCGCGAGGGAATTTGCGGACGTGTCAGGAAGGTGGGCATCAGCAAGCCAAAGGTGTGGGGGGAGGGAGCCTCAAAGGAACACCGGCCACACGGCCTTATTCTTAGCAAGTTTGAGTTGTTTCAGACTCGCCGCTAACTGTAAACACGGGGCCACCTACTTTATGACTCGCTTATTTCTCTTCTTTGCTATTTCTCCATGGCCCAGGCAAATTTTGACAGCGGAGGTATGGCCACCTAAACGCTGGAACTTTATATATATATATGTGTATGTATATTTTAAATATATTTTATTGATTTTTTTTTTTACAGAGAGGAAGGGAGAGGGATAGAGAGCCAGAAACATCGGTGAGAGAGAAACACTGATCAGCTGCCTCCTGCACACCTCCCCCACTGGGAATGTGCCTGCCACCTTCCTCACACAAATGCCCGAGCACATTTCTCATTGGAGGTGCTTCCTACATGTTGAACTCCCAGTGCTGCATAAATTTCCCTTCGGTGTTTTCTTCCTGTGGAACGACATCCCTGTCACCGACGTAAGCATTCCAGTAAATAATGACTTCCCCGTGTGTTAAGCAGGGCAGAGTCTTACTAGACAGCGTGGCTGTCTTTCTTTTTGTTCTGGATGTTACCCAGATAGCTTCACACCCATCTTACTCATTCACACCGAGGGAACTGGGGGCGGCGCCCTGCTCCCCTGTCTGTCACCTGAGTCACGATCACTGATCACTCGTTTATCCAGTGTAGCTGCCTCCTCACACCATCCGTCCTGGCTTCCGCCTCCTGTGACAAAGCCTGCTGGCGTTCTCGTGACCCCTAACCCTGGGTCCCGTGATGGCACAGACATTATAATCCTAGCCCCACCGAAAGCAGAAAGCAGTGCGCTGGTCTTTTCTTGGGGGGCTCTGCCTGTCTGCAGGGACTTGCCCGGGGGTAGTAGGTAAAGTCGCCTGGGCAGCCTTCCCCGCCTTGAGCCCGGGTTGCCAGCTGCCGCAGCGATTGGCTTGGCAGCACCCTCCCTAACAGGCCGACCTGCAGCTGGGACTTTGTGAAAGCGGCCATTCCCCGCGGGGGCTCCTTGGGATGGAGGCTGTCCTGCCTCATTCAGCAGAGACCCGGGAAAGGTGTTTCGAGGGGGAGGGGAGACCTCTTATCTCAAAGAACAGTGGCTGGGCCCGAACACATGGCCGGGAGATAGGGAGGCCGAGGGCATGGCGGCAGCCGTTTGGAACATCTGGCGGGACATGCTTCGCTGGCCATTCAAGGATCATGTTTGAAAGCTTTCTAAGAGGACCAAGTGCGTCCTCTTTAGTGAATGGGGCAATACGTCCCACATGCACTGAGAATGCTATGCGCTTGAGTTTCAAAGCGTTGCACGACACATGTACACTTGTAGGAAGTGCTTTCCATAGCCGACCCCAGAACACTCCAAAACAAGTGGGCCAGGGACTTGCAGCTCTCTCGACGCGGAATGTCTTGAACCACTTAGAACCACTTAGGAGCTGTCGGGACTGTTTTGCATCTAAGTTCGCTGGGGTCTGTGGTGAAGACTTGGGTTAGTGGATTCCTTTTAAACTCTAGTAGAGTGGTGTCCAATAGGAATATATATATATAATACAAGCCACATGTAGCTTAACGTTGTCACGTCGCCAGATACATTCGTTTTCCGGGGCCACCATGACAGATGGTCACAAGCAGGGCGGATGGAGCAACAGAAAGTCCCTTATCTCACAGGTTGGGAGGCCAGCGGGCTGAGGTGCAGGTGTCAGCGGGGCCCGCTGCCCCTGAGGGCTCTGGGGAGAATCCTTCCCTGCGTTATCGTAGTACCTGGTGGCTCCAGGACACGGTCATCTCAAGAACCCTAAGTAGCCCTCGTCAGTTTGGCTCAGCGGACAGAGCGCTGGTCTGCAGACCGAAGGGTCCCGGGTTTGATTCTGGTCAAGGGCACATGTCCAGGTTGTGACTCGACCCCCGGTAGGGGGCGTGCAGGAGGCAGCCGATCAATGATTCTCTCATCATTGATGTTTCCATCTCTCTCTCTCCTTTTCCCTTCCTCTCTGAAATCAATAAAAATATATTTAAAAAAGAACCCTACATAATCATATCTGTTTCCAAATCAGGTCTCATCCTAAGGTTCCAGATGGACATGAACTTTGGGGGACACTGTTGAACCCACTACACATTAAAAAAAAATGAGGAAAACCAGCAGTTAAATTTAATTAATGTCATCTTCTATTTAACCCAATACCAAAATAGCATTATAACATGTAATGGCTGTAAAATAATTTTTAATGAGATATTTTAGCATTTTTTTTTGGTGGTGGGAGTACTAACTCTTTGAAATCCAGTATTTTACACTTACAAGCGCAGTTGACCTTGGGCCTACCACCTTTCAAAGCTTTGGTATCCACGGGTGGCTGGCTGCCATGTGTTGGCCTGGCTGGAGCGCTGTGTGTCTGACTAGCTTCTGTACTCCTCAGTATTGGTCCTGCATTTGCCCCCTCCCTCTTTCCCTCCCTCTCTCCCTTCATCCCCCTCTTTGTTTTTAGGGGGATTTTCTATTCATTTGGAAAAAAGTCTCCATCGTTCTGAACAAAAGAAATAAGAATCTACTCCGTAAAAGCTACTGGGGGTCCCAAGACTCAGTGGAGGAAGCAAAGTGAGCCAGCTCTGAAAGAAAGGATTCAGTTACATTTTTAAGCCCAAGTGTTTATCGTTGGCAGAATTCATCAAACACATCAATATGTGTGGTTGATGTTTGGGATGTAGCATTTTTATGTCGAGCGGGGGAGATGCAAGGCTTTATTATGACAAGTCTCCCTGCCAGGAGATTCGGGACCCCCCCATTTATCTGCCCCCACGAAGGCCGCCATTGTTCTCTGCCAAGTTAAGACAAGAAACGGCATACATTTCTTTTGGGGGGCTGATTGCTGTGAGCCTGTTGCAATAATGAAATTAAAATTTATACATCTTTAAAAAAAAAATCTGTGTTGTCTCTCCAAGAATTGCAAGCTTGTTATTTTTTTGGCTCGGATCTCAGTGAGAGAATAGAGGCTTTATAAGCAACTCCAGAGGGAGAAATGTTTTTGGATCCTTGAATTCTTAAATGTGGTTTGTGATAAGGATGTGGTTTCTACCATCCCTCGCACCAACTGATTTATGCTGAGCTGTTACTGTCATCGGAATTTTTTTTCTTCAGGTGAATCGATGTTAAAAATTAGCAAGCAGCTTGTGGATATGAATATCATAGAGAAGAATACATAGTGCAATGTGAATGTCCCTTCCCCTACCCCACTCTTGCCCCCCACATAAGTATGTATCTATCTAGTTCCTCTGTATACTCACATACATATATATTTAAATTGTTTACTCGTGTATTTTTAAAAAATATATTTTTATTTCAGAGAGGAAGGGAGAAGGAGAGAGAAACATCAATGATGAGAGAGAATCATTGATAGGCTGCCTCCTGCATGCCCCCTACTGGGGATCCAGGCCAGAGCCCTGCAATGTTCCCTTGGCTGGAATCGAACCCAGGATCTTTCAGTCTGCAGACCAATACTCTAGCCACTGAACCATACCAGCTAGGGCAACTCATGTGTTTTTAAAAAGCATAATTACTTTATGCTATGTATTGTTCTATAGCTTGCTTTTTTTTTTTGCCATTCACAAGGACTTATGACATTTTCCATGTCAGTACAAATAGCCTTATTCTCCATAAATGTGGCATAATAGTCTGTGGTACCAATCTATGTAATTTTTTTTAAAGAGTATATTTTTGTTGATTTCAGAGAGGAAGGGACAGGGAGAGGGAGAGAGAGAGATAGAAACATCAGTGATGAGAGAGAATCCCAGGTCAGCTGCCTCCTACATGCCCCCTACTCGGGATTGAGCCTGCCTATAACCTGGGCATGTGCCCTGACCTGAAATTGAACCATGGCCGACCGCTTGGTTCATAGGTCGAAGCTCAACCACTGAGCCACACTAGCTGGGCTAGGTTGAATTTTTAAGATAAGTATCACAAATTAAAAAAGGGAAGGGCAATTTTATTTATAATATATTTGTTTAAAGCGACAATGTAGGAATTTTAAACTACATAATGTTCTGCCCTCTTCACAAAAATCCTAGGAAATGCTAACACAAAGGCATTTTGTGTTAACACAAAATGTTAACCTCCCCTCCCCCCCTCCGCCTTTCCCCTCGGTCACGCTGCTGCTGGTGAGCCTCCCTGGTCTCCCGTCTCCTGACGCAGCACGCACAGTAGTTCCCGGGCTTAGCCTGCTGTTCTCCACACTCAGAGGCTATTACAGGTTTTTTTCCCTTTGAGGTTTGACCTGCTGCACTTAATGGATTTGTTGGGACTGTGTGGCCATCATTTCTCTCTCTAACCAAAGGCCTCTTGGGAAAGCGCACTCAGCTCAAACCAGCCGCTCAGAAGCGCGGGAGGCTTTGGGGGGCCCTTGAAGTCGTCATTCCGCTCTTACGAATGGTCCACAGCGGGGCTGCCCCCCTCCTTTCTGCAGACACTGCGGGGCAGCTCTCTCGGGTGTCAGTTCTCACCGGAGTCTTCCTCAAGAACACGGCCTCTGAGACCCCCCCAATCTCAGGAGTGGTGGGGGGGCTCCTTGCAGAGAATCTCAACAGCCATGGGGGGAGCAGCCAGGTCCTGGCCACACACAAAAGGGGGTGACTTGCGCATCCCAGGTTGTGCTGCTGTGGCTGCTGATGAGGGTCCTCCTTTCGGTCCTGCCTCCCCCTGCTCCCGGGGACGAGCTGCGAAAAGCAATCCGCGTAGGCTGGCTGGATCCCCAGGGCCCACTGGGAAGGGTTTTCCCTCTTCCTCCTTGACCCTTCTTGCCTCGCCAATTATTTATTCTTTTTTACGCTTCACACACCTGCCCACGCCAGGAACTGTCCGTTATGGGACAACTTTCGCGGTATGAGGTCAAGGCAGCGGCCGATCTGTAATTTTCTACAAGTCAGACCTCTGCTAACGTCAGCGGTCTGGATCGAGGCAGGGGGTGAGGGGGGGAACCGATGCAGAGAGAGAAGAAAAAACCTCTGAGGGTATGATGATCTAGCACGAAGCCCAAGCACAGGAATCTATGCGATTTGTTTTACGGGCCAGCGCTGTCCAGTGGAAGTAGAATGTGAACCATATGAGTCGTTTTCAATGTTCCGGTGGCCACATTAAAAAAAGCAAAAACAAGCGGGTCAAATGAAATTTTAATATCGTTGCGGAACGCCATGTATCTAAAATACACCAATGTTTCCACATACAGTTAATGTGAAGATTATTAATGAGGTATCTTATTTCATTTGTGCACCGGTCTCCCGAGTCTGGTATGCATTTTACGCCCACAGTACAGTTCAATGTGGGCCAGCCCCACTTCAAGTACTCAATAGCCATATGTGGGGCTAGTTCAGGGGTGGGCAAGCTTTTTGATTCGAGGGCCACAATGGGTTCTTAAACTGGACCGGAGGGCCGGAACAAAAGCAACCTGACCATGCTGGCACTCTCCTCTTGGGCTGCTGGTGAAGGAGCGGAGGGGAGAGCAAGAGAACCCTCTGCTCTTTCGGCTCCGCGGGCCGGACAGAACAGCCGAACGGGCCGGATCTGGCCCACAGGCCTTAGTTTGCCCACGGCTGGGCTAGTGGCTACCATCTTGGACAGTGTGCATAGAAGGCTCTCACCCAGAATGAATCAGCACATGTTACATGTTATTCTAACATTTCCTGGTTTCCCAACCACAGCAAAATTGAAGTAGTAAGTAAATGGGAGAGCCGTGATGCGTAGAATTATAAATGGCTGGAATCATTCAATGCAAGAACAGTGGTGATGCATAGAATTATAAATGGCTGGAATCATTCAAAGCAAGCATGCTAGCCTGTCCGTCCTTATGACCCCGGAAGTACTCAATTGTGGCAGCTTGGTGGAGTAATTGAAAATAATGGCTGTCTTCCCGTGCTTCATAACCCAAGTCGCCACATAAAGGCTAAATCCCATTCACTGTTCTCTAAGAAGGCAGGGAAGGGTGAAGGCGTTTGTGGAAAAGGTGAAGGACTGTTTCCACCGGGTGTTGCTAAAATAAGAGTGTTCTGAACCGGAGACCTGGAAAACAGACACAGGTAGAGACCCCAGACCACATAAAGTGGCCCCCTCCATTTCTAAAGCGAGGCGCCCACAAAGGACTTGGAAGAGCCTGCCAGTGTGGCTTCAGCTGGGGGTGCCCCTCTTCCTGCCCCCAGGATTGCTAATTTCATTTCTACAGGGTTCCCTGTGGTCCATGGGTCAGACCTGCAGCTGGAGCCGTGGAGCCAGCAAGGCTCACCCACGGCCCGGGCCCCTGCTGTGTCCAGGGACCTCAGGAGTCTGGCTAGTCGCTTCCGGAAGCATTTTGGATGGATGCCCTTGGAACGGGCCACTCCATGGGCATTTGCTTGGGGCCTTGGTACCAACGTGTCCGGGTTTGCTGTCTGAGCTGCGGAACTCAGATTCCAGCCAGCAACAACCCACAAGATGACAGCAAAACCCAACATGCTTGAATCGGACACCCTCCTTGTGTTTTCTCTCTGTTTGCTGCTTTGTGCATGTTTAGAACATGGTAAAGTCGGGAGTGGAGAGGGTAGGTGTCACAGAGCCAGCGTGTATCGTTCTCGAGGGGAAACATTCCGTGTGTTCCTGCCTGTCGCCTAACATGGTCTCTCTCTCTTACTCTCTTCTCAGGCCGAGGAGTCCTGTAAATGCAATGGCTGGAAAAACCCCAACCCTTCCCCCACTCCCCCCCGAGCCGACCTGCAGCAGATGATTGTCAGCCTCACAGAGTCCTGCCGGAGCTGTAGCCATGCCCTAGGTGAGTTCCTCAAGCTTCCAGGAAACTCGACCCATGTCACCGTGGCCGGGAAGTCCTAACTTGCATGAGTTCCGTGGGTTAGCCAAGCCTGCTCTGTAGGAGGCAACGACAGAGGAGCCTCTTGAGTCCCATGAACTCGCTGGGGAGGGAGGGCTTCCCGTGAGAGACAAGCCCTGCCCTGTTTGCCTGCCTCTTCCCACCCCCCAAGAGCTGCCCCGGGCTTGGGGAATGTCGCCTGATGAGATGCACGATGGGAGGCCGAGACAGGGTGGTGTGTGAGGCCTCCTGATTTCATTCCGATGGGGACCTGAGAGTCTTTGACCCCTTAGGTTGAAACCTTAACCAACTGGTTGGTTGTCTTCTGATTGTTATTTTTCTGATTCCCTGAATTTTCTGGAAAGGCTCCACTTTATCTCCATATTCTGTAGTTTCCTGCATCTGGTAGCTCTTTCTTCACGGGACTCGTGTTCTGTAAATGTTTACCCGCGTTTTCCCTTCCAACTCTGTCTGTCCCTGCGAGATAATCATTGTCACCGTGGCAAGAGAGACTCTGCCAGGGTTACTCAACCGGACTGTGCTAATATGTTCTGGTTCTGTAAATAGTTTTAAGATAAATATATTTTTTAAAAAAAGTGTATTCTGTTTGAGTAGGACAAAGTTAATGGATAGTTTTCCCTATTAGATATTAAAATTCCGGTTCATAAAGGATCTTGGAACATTATGCTTGTGTTTTTGCCTTCTGTCGTCCAGTGCCCCAAAGAATGTCTTTATGTCCAGTTTACTGTCCACTATTGCAAGGACACACTGGGCAGAGTGTTCTCACTGAAGGGGCATTTTCTGCCTGACCGTTTATAAGCAGGTGGCTTCTCTATGACAGCATCTTTCTCACAAGCTTCCAGCTGGTATCAAATGGTTCAGCATCGGCCCTCAAGGTCAGCGTGGTCTGAGGTTTTATTTTGTGCTCAGCTGGAGAGCATCTCTGTACTCACAGAGCAAAGCGGTAGATAGCTCGATCTTCCCAGGAAGTTACTGTACTGGAGAAATCTGAAAAAGGAAGCTGCGAAGGTGGATCTCACAAAAGAAGCGAACACCCAAATAATTACATCATGGTGTTAATTGGTGTCTAGCATAATGCAAGTTCTGATTTTATAATGCAAAGGGAAGATTTCAGAAGTTACAGAGACAGCTTTGCTTATCACTAAGTTTTTTTTCACAATTGATCCCTGAGTGAGTGCTCTTTAGACTTGCCTCAGAAAATATGATGCAACTAGTGGCCTGGTGCATGAAATTTGTGCACGTTAAAAGGGAATTAATTAGAGGAAATAATTTTAATGTTGCTGTTTGCCCTTTCTCTATAATAGAAATGTCAGAGATCAAAGAAAATTAGTAAAATGTATATAAAAATCTCCCTCCTGTCAGAGTCTGGGGCATGCTGTGGGACCTAGAGTCAAGTCCCTGCCCACCACCCGCAGGCACTTCGAAAACACAGACCCGGCTGGCCCTCCCCTCACTGGGTGAGACCCAGACCCAGCCGGCCCCACCCCCAGTAAGCCTCCCCGGCAGGGGGTGCAGTCCCCTGGCCCAGCACCGAGTGGGGAACACATTCTTGGGTCCCCTATCAAGCCCAGCTGGGCAGGGGGCGAGGCCGAAGGGGCGGGGGGCGTGGCCTGAGGTCCCCTGTCAAGCCCTGGTGGGGGGCACAGCCTGAGGTCCCTTGCCCCAGCCAGGCACCATGCAACCTCAGGCCCCTGCTGCTCTGCCATGACATTACCATGTCTTGGCTAATTTGCATATCCTCTATTATTTAGATAGATGATAGATGATAGATGATAGATGATAGATAGATAACAAGCTGGGCTCAGAGGCTCCTTAAGCACTGGGCCTGAACTGTATTTGGTATTGATTGGGAACATTCGATTATCCTACGCCAGTTAACTTTGAAAAACAGAGTCTTTTTCCTTTCTCTTTTGGTCTTTGAGAGCCTCTTAGCTGAGCAGATTGTCTCCACTCTGAGCATGTAAACACACATGCATACTCAAAGGCAGAAATAGTCTTTTACAAAGAAAAGCCAACTTTGTCCCTTTCATATATATCTTTTTTGATTTCAGAGAGGGAGAGAGAGATGGAAACATCAGCGATGAGAGAGACTCATTGATCGGCTGCCTCCTGCACGCCACCACTGGGGACTGAGCCTGCAGCCCAGGCATGTGCCCTGACCGAGGGCTGAACTCCTGGTTCATAGGTGGACACTCAGCCACTGAGTCACGCCTTCTGGGCCCCCTTTCGTATTCCTTATCAGGCTTTGAAAACAAATGCCATTAGTTGACAGTACATAATAGAATGGGGAAAAAGAGGTATAGACCTTTTTACCTGGAAAATCCATGCCAAAAATTTAACCTACTTGTAAGTTAAGATGTACCTTCAAATTTAACCAGGGGGCAATTATTATATACTTATAATATTAAAAAACTGGAAACAACTTAAACTTCCCAATGTAGGAGTTAATTGGTTAAATTAGGAAAATCTATGTTATGAAATTTAATATGGCCTTTAGAAAAAGGTGTCTTTGTCTCATAGAAAGATATTCTTAACATATTCTTAACCAAAAAAAGCAGGTCATAAACTAGCTTAATTGGAGATTTTATAATTTAGGAATTAGAGGGTCAGCCAGCCCCAGTTCAAATCCTGGCTGCACGACCAATAGCTATGAGTTGGAGCATTTAAAAAAAAAATCTTCCTGGACCTCAGTTTTCTCTGTTCAGAAATGGAGTATCTACTGCATAAGATTGTTTTGAGGATTAAATGAGATAACACATGTAAAGATTTTAGAACAATGCCTGCCTGGCAAATTAATGTATTATTACGAGCCCTTCTTCCACTTTCTAAAACAACCGATATGAATTCTGTGCAGTTTAAATACGAAAAGAGTGTTTGTAAGATGGGCACCGGGAGCTCTCAGAAGCTGAAAACAAAAGGAAATGGGGTTTCAGTAGAGGATCTCAGCGGCAGGGATTTATGGGCCTTCTGCCCTGCTGGGTGATTCTCTTCTGGCTGCTTCCATCCCTGTGGCTGTTGGTTCAGGACTCAAGTCCCCAGAGGAAGGGATCTGATTGGTGTGGTGCCCGCCACATGCCCGCCTCTCAGGGTGGCATTCCAAAATGCATGGATATTGACTCAAGAACAGCATCATGAGTATAATCTCATTTTGTCAGCTTAGAAAATATGAAATATTATAATATATGTAAACAGGAAAAGATCTGGAAGGATGTGTATATTGAATTGCTGACAGTGATTTGCTCAAGGTTTTGGAGTTATTATAGACTAGAGGCCCGATGCACGAATTCATTCACGGGTGGGATCTGGCTGGCCTGCCTTGGTGGGAGCTGATTGGGGCTGGGCCAGTGTGGGGAGGGGATGTAGGAGGCTGGCCGGCTGGCCCCGCCCTCGGTCAGTTTGGGGCTATCAGGGGCGGGGGCGATGGCCGCTGCAGTGCACATCATAGAGACTGGTTGTTCTGATTGGTTGGCTTTTATATATATATAGATGCTTTCAAAATAATTTCCCTTCTTCCTTTCTCCCTCTTCCCCCCACTTCAGTCTGCTTTCTTAAGATTAAAATATCTATACCTTTTCAAGTACTTTTGGAATAACTTCCAGAATGCTATTGTATCTTGGTATCAAGGCTGTAGAAAACCTTTTTCTTGGGATTATGCTTTCTCCCACCCACCTCTTCCCTTTTAAAAACTCTTCATTATGGAAAGTTTCAAACATATGTAAGAAGGTAGAAAGAATAGTATCAAGACTATAGAAAAACCTTTTTCCTGAGGTGATGCTTCCTCCCTCCCCCTTAAAAAGCTTTTTATTATGGAAAGTTTCATATATGTAAGGGAGAAAGAACAGTTTAATAAACTACTTTCTACCCATCACTTTTACTTTTGCCTTCCTTAAGCAAGTTCTAGACATCTTTTATTATTCATTCAAATTACTTCTTTTTTTAGAAGTATTTTGAATGAATTAAAAAGATGGATATTTTATTTATTCATTTATTTATTTTTCTATACTTTGCAAAGTATTCCTCCCTGCCCCCCCACCCCACCCCCATTTCCAGTACCCATTGGGCACCATACACAGTTTTTACAATATTATCGACTATGTTATCTGTGCTGTACTTGACATCTCTGTGACTATTTTGTAACTACAAGTTTGGCCTTCTCAATCCCTTCACCTTTTTGCACCCAGTCCTCAAACCCCCTCCCCTCTAACAATCACCAGTCTGTTCTGTGTATTAATAAACGTGTATCCGTTGTCTGTTTTTGTTTATATTGTTCTTTAGATACTACATATAAGTGAAATCATGTGGTATTTGCCTTTCTAAGACTGACTTGTTTTGCTTACACGCAGTTTACTTCCCAGTGATTACCTACCGAGTACACGTTGGGGTCTAGGGAATGCTGTTCAGCATCATGCTGGCCTTGACTCTCCAATTCCTTTCTGTTTGTGTGTGCTGTTCTGTTTTCACCGGCACCATTCTGAGCATGGGTAATTCAGTCCCCAGTAATATACACGTGCCAATGTGTAATGCTGCCGGACTTGTCAAAACAAAACATTCAGGCTCATCGATTGAGATGATGTCTAGCCTATTGATTTGCTGTTGGGCATCTCTGGGCTCAGCTGTACATGTTCTTTTGACAGCGAGCGAGCGAGCTCTGGTTTCATGCGGTCTCCCGACAGTCACATCCACCCCAGGCGTCCTTGGCCGGCTGTAATGTGATGCTCCTCATTGTCTCCTGGGTATGAACGCAGGGCTGACAGCAGTCCGATCACGTGGAAAGAACATTCACCTGGGAGTTAGGAAGTAAGACTTCTAGGCCTGGCTCAGCAGTTTACCAAGTCCCTTAATCTCTTTGCGATTCTATATCTTTATCTGCATAATGAAATGGTTAGTCTAGACCAGGGGTGGGCAAACTTTTTGACTCGAGGGCCACAATGGGTTCTTAAACTGGACCGGAGGGCCGGAACAAAAGCAACCTGACCATGCTGGCACTCTCATCTTGGGCTGCTGGTGAAGGAGCGGAGGGGAGGGCAAGAGAACCCTCTGCTCTTTCGGCTCCGTGGGCCGGTAGAACAGCCGAACGGGCCAAATCTGGCCCTCGGGCCGTAGTTTGCCCACGGCTGATCTAGACCTACTGTCTGATATTGCAGCCTCTTGGTAAATGGGGCTAATGGACACTTGAAAGGTAGCTACTCCAATTTGAAATGTGCTGTAAGTGTAGCATACATGCAAGATTTTTCCCCTTCCTCATCCAAGGATATACTTTTTCAAATTTTTTTAAAAGATTTTTATTGAGCCCTAACCAGTTTGACTCAGTGGCTAGAGTGTTAGCCTGCGGACTACAGGGTCCCAAGTTTGATTCTGGTCAAGGGCATGCATGTACCTTGGTTGTGGGCACATTCCCAGTAGGGTGTGTGCATGAGCAGCTGAATCGGTGTTTCTCTTTCATTGATGTTCCTAACTCTTTATCCCTCTCCCTTCCTCTCTGTTAAAAAAAGTCAATAAAATATAGTAAGAAAAAGATTTTTATTGATCAAAATTAATTTTTTTAATTTTAGAGAGAGAGAGGGAGGGAGACAGAAACGTCCATCAGCTGCTTCTTGCACTCCTCCTACCGAGGATGGGGCCTATAACCCGGGCATGTGCCCTGATCTGGAATCAAACTGCTAATCTCTCCGTGCATGGGAAAATGCTCAGCCAACTGAACCACACTGGCCAGGGCCCAAGGATATGCTCTTACTGACCTTAGAGAGAGAGGAAGGGAAGTAGAAAGAGGAAAACATCTATGTGAGAATGAAACACCGATTGGCTGCTTCTTGCATGTGCCCCGGGGTTTGAGCCTGCAACGTAGGTATGTGCCCTGACTGGGTTATGTGCCAAAAACCTTTTGGTGTACAAGATGATGTTCCAACCAATGGATTTACCCAGCCAGGGCTACATGGGGGATTTTGAAAGGTTATTATGAAAAAAAAAAAGTGAGCTATCTGATTAATATCGATGCCATGCTAAAATGATATTTTGGAGATATTATGTTAATAACATTTATTATTATAATTAATTTTGCTTGTTTTTTTTTAAACTTAAAAATATGTGTATAGCTCACATTATATTTCTGTTGCATAGTCCTGGCGTAGAATATTCTAGTCCATTTTTTGAAATTATTTGATTGTTGGCATTAGTACAATCAAATGCATTTATAAAAATTGGACAAAGGGTCCTCACAAAGCACTGCACTTGGCCCAAACCTTTCTCCATGTGTTAGTAGCAATAAAAATTCCTGATTCGGAGCCTGCTTGTTGAAATAGCAACCTGCTCCTGTGACCGGGAGAAGAGGAAACGCTGCTGTAATCAAAACACGATTGGAACGTTTGTTGACATCTTTGGGTCTATTGTTCTGAACTGTGCCAGCACGAACTGATTATTACATTTGACTACTCATAATTTTTTTTTGGTAGTTTTATCTAGAAGGTTTTGATTATTTTTCAATGCCATCGTTTTTTTTTCTTCTTCCTGATTTGTAGTTAATACATATTCTCGGTATCTATTACACACGCACACATATATGTAGTTAAACATTCCAGCAGGGGAAAGTGGCAGTTGTGAATTACTATGGTCACCTCTGCTTACCTGCTTATTTACAACAGAAACTTTCCGAGGAAAGGAAGGAGCTGGCATCAGCAATTACCCTAGAACTTGTGTCTTGACTAGTGTGACGTCTGATGGGACTGCCCGTTTTATTTTCACGGACTGCTTCAGACATTCAGATTATAGGCGAGTCCTTTGGCCCAGTCCCGTTTTCTTTGGCCTCGCCCCATTCGCACAGACCTCGGCCACTTAATCACCCCCCAGCTCCCATTCACACGTTGTAACCGCGCAGATGCCAGATGACGTGGTGCTCAGCCAGCGCACCCACACAGCCGCCCGCGCCAGCGTGTTGTCCTTGGCTGGGGTCCTCTGCTTTCCTGACGCCGCCCTTCGCGCACAGGCTTCAGAGTTGCCGGGACCTGTGAGTCTGGAACAGCAGGGGTGGAGGGCGTCCCCTGACAATATTTGTCCTGCTCGATAAAAGTTACTTTTCCCTGCTGTCCTCTGGCCGTGAGGTCCTGCTGAGCTTCTCTCCCTTCCCCCCGCCCCTGCCCTGCACTGCCCGAATTCAGGCTTGTTCTCTGTTTTCTTTGGTTGTACCTGCACCAGCGCTGGGAGTACTTACCTCCATTCTTGTGCACCCATCTTCCCAAGGAAGTAGTGGTCCACTCCGATCACATTCACCAGCTTAACCCCTTAGAGCTTCCCATGATCCTCAGGATGATGTCCAGCTGTGGCTGAGCCTGGCCGGAGGGTTCAGGCTTCTACTGTCTGGCCCTCCCCCCACCACGCGGGTTGCATTTTGGCCTCCAGGCTGTTCTCTGAGGGTTCTTCCCGTTTTCTCCCACCTCTGCCTTAGACGTCGAGGCCCCAGCTCTGCAATGCACCAGGCCAACACCAAAGCCACTAGACACATGTGGCCACTGAGCACTGGAAATGTGGCAAGCTTGTATTGAAATGTGTTGCAAATGTTAAATGCACACAGATTTTAAAAATATATATATTGTATTGATTTTTTACAGGGAGGAAGGGAGAAGGAGAGAGAGAAACATCAATCAGCTGCCTCCTGCTCACCTCCTACTGGGGATGTGCCCACAACCAATGCACATGCCCTTGACCGGAATCAAACCTGGGACCCTTGAGTCCGCAGGCCGACACTCTATCCACTGAGCCAAACCAGTTAGGGCAAATGCACACAGATTCTAAAGACTTTGTGTGACAAAAGAATGTGAAAAGTTAATAATTTTTTTATATTGGCTACTTGTTGAAATGAATAATCTGGTATGCCTTAGGTTAAATATGACACATTATTAAAATTAATGTCAACCATTTAATGATTTTTAAAGTGGCTACTAGAATATATTTAAATGGACAGATGTGGTTCGCACTATACTTTTTACTGGCCTGAACTCACCTAAAGCGCTCTTAGTCTCAAACATCTCTTGTCCTCCGTTTCAGAGCTGAGATTACAGTAGATGAAACCACTTCTAAACGGTGGCAATTCAGAAGGTTTCATTGAAGGGATTTGTTTGACCTCCTTTCGCCGCACTCCAAATGGCCATGAACCACAAAATGCACTTGAGCAGCTTATGGATCCTACAGTGGCCACGCCACTTGCCGTGGCTCCAGTGAAAGGAGCCAGGGACGCGTTAGCTGCTGCCAGGCCTGAGGAACTGGCAGGCTGTCCTCACGCGAGCAGGCTGGGGACACATGGATCAGAGCTTAGTGAGGTCCCAGCACACGGTGACCGCGCGCTTCCTGTTCCCAGCCGGGCAACAGGGCAACAGCTGCGCCCGGCTCCTAGCAGCAGGCTTTTGGCGGCTCTCTCGGTGGCACCCTGGGTATTTGCAAGTCGGGCACGGCACCGAGCAGGGACCACCTTACACCCTCCTGCAGAGAGGGGTCAGGACAGAGGAGCCTCCCCCAATCCTCCCCTCCTGGCTACTCGGGTGTCCATTGGGGTGTCGGTGAAGCTGTAGCTTCCCAGTCAGTCGGGCTTGGCCAGTTTAGCTTCTCTTTTTCAATACCTAGCTAGCTACATAGGCGAACACTACCAGTAACTTTTTGCCCTATTTGTTTTGTCATGTCCTCTGTCTCTGTCTCTGTCTCTGTCTCTCTCTCTCTCTCTCTCTCTCTCACACACACAATACACAGACTCATATATATGGCATGCACTATATATGTGAGTCTGTATGCGTTGTGTGTGTGTATTTATATGGTTTTACTTCTTTTGTCCTGGACCATATAAAAATAAGTTGCACATACATCACGACTCTTTTCCCCTAAATACTTAAATATCTATTTCAAAAAGCACGTTTATTATTTTACCTCAGTTCAGTTACCAACTTCAGTAAATTTTAACATTAATGTAATACTTTATTTTAGTCTGCGCTTAGTCTTATCAGTTGACCCCAAAAATGTTCTTTACAGCGTTTTCCCTCTCATTAAACATCTAGTCTGGAATCACATCTATATTCAGTTGGAGTATGAAAGGAAAACAGTAAGTCTGTTCACACCCAACAATTCTGGCACTGGAGTGTGGTTTTTCCCACACCAAGCAGGTCTCCAACCCTCTGGTGGACATCACATGGATGTCCTGCCATTCACCTCAGTTCTGACACTGATTGCCTGTCCTCAGTGCAGACCCCACAGGCTCAGGGCTCAGTCCCCCTCCGTCTTCCCACCGCAGATGCCAGTCTCAAGTGACTATGTGCCTCTCACTGACCTGCTATAAACCTGAGGTTCCCATGACTCCCTCCTCAAGTTCAACGATTTTCTGGAGTGGCTCACAGAACTTAGGAATACAGTTGACTTTCTAGATGACCAGTGTATTTTTTTTAAAAAAAAGATTTTTATTGATTTTAGAGAGAAAGGAAGAGGGAGGGATAGAAACATCCATGATGAGAGAGAATCATTGATTGGCTGCCTTCTGCACACCCCCTACTGGGGATCGAGCCTGCAATCCTGGCCTGTGTCCTTGAATGGAATCCTTCAGTCTTCAGGCTGATGTGCTATCCACTGAGCCGAATCGGCTAAGGCTAGGTGACCAGTGTATTATACAAGGATGCAACTCAGGGACAGGTGGATGGAAGGGATGCACAGGGACAGTTGGGGAAGGACCTGGGAGCTTCTGTGCCTCTCCACGTGTGTCACCCTTCCAGCACCTCACATGGGCACCGGCCCGGGAGCTCTGCCAACCCTTTCAGTTCCGGTTGTAATGGAGGCCTCATTAGGCAGGCATGATTGATGAAGCCATTGGCTATTTCAGTGATGGACTCAACCCCAGACCTTCTTCCTCCTGGAGGTGGAAGGCATGGCCTGGAAATTCCAACTCCCTAATCACTCTTTTGGTTCCCCTGGCAACCAAACCCCCTCTCCCCTAATCCTTTGGGGTTTCCCAAAAGTCATTTTAATTAACATAAACTCTGGTTTGATTGAAAGGAATTTGTTATGAATAAAAAAAACAAAACCAACAACACTCATTTCACTTTTATTGCTTCCATTACTTAAGAAGTTGCAGTGGTTTTTAGAAGCACCGGGCCATGAAGAAAGACCAAATATATATATTTCTTCTTATAAATCACATATTGTAACAGGTCTCTTTAGTCTCCTGTAATCTGGAACAGTTCCTCAGCCTTTTTCTTTTATGACTTTGACCATTACATGGAGGGATGTTTTAAATTAAACCTATTAAAGAGCTGGGAGAAAATACATGTTGTTATCTTTTGTTTATGTAAGAAAGATTTTTGCAAAAGAGGACCTTAAAGAAATTCCAGCCATAGATTTGACTTTCTAAAACATTTAAAATTCCTGTATGATCAAAACAACCAACCAACCAACCAACTAACCAAATCCCAACCAAATCCAGGAACATTTGCCGTGAATAGGACAGACATAAAGCTTTTTCCAGGCAAGCAGACAAACAAAAAAACCCAACGTTTCATCAAAGCAGGCATAGGGCACGAAGAGGCATTGCACAAAAGGACAAATACAAATAGCCCGTAACATGACAAACAAACAGCTCTAAGGCCATTCGAATGAGTGCGGACCGAGACAGTGGGGGACCTGCATTCACTTAAAAAAAAATTGATTAAATTATTGGGAATGATTCCCCACTGTCTGCAAGGGTGGGGAAAGGGGTATTCCCTCACACTGGAGATTTAGTGTTATGAGTTCTGTGGCAGATCCACTGCTTTCGGTTTGTGCGTTGTAGTTTACCGGTTTTTATTTCACTTTATTTTATTTTAACAATGCTCCCAAACTTGTGTAGAAGAGGAAGGAACTTTAACCTCCTAGCTTCTTTCGGCTGATCTAATACTTAAATTGATGTGAGACAAATTAACAAGAGAAGATCACCAAGTTCAATCGCATACATGCACATGGGAATCCCACGTACACGAGGGGTTCCAAGACAGGGTTGAAATGAGGTACCCGTATATGTGGCGTTTGGGGCTGAGGATGAGGTAAGGCATGTTGGGGCTTCAGAGGGGAGGAAGGTCATTGTGGTTGTTGACAGATGTTCAGGAATAAGTAATTTGGACTGCCATATAGATTGGTCAACACAGTTATTTCTGGTGATAACTCTTATTGTGGGCAAGGCCCCTCATTTAAATTCTTTCAGGGAGAGGAAACATTTTCTCACCAGTCTCAGGTTCTTGACTCCCGTCAGCTCAAAATAATGAACATGCCAGAGGAACATTTTGAGGAGGCATTTTCTTTTATTTTTTAAAAAAATATTTTTTATTGATATTTTACAGAGAGGAAGGGAGAGAGATAAAGAGCTGGAAACGTCGATGAGAGAGAAACATCGACCAGCTGCCTCCTGCACACTCCCCACCGGGGATGTGCCCGCAACCAAGATACACGCCCTTGACCGGAATCGAACCTGGGACCTCTACCACTGAGCCAAACTGGTTTCGGCGGAATGGGGATACTCTTCCTCTCCCCATCCCCAGCCTTCTGAAAATAGGAGTGTCTAGCTCTTTAAAATTCTGACTAAGAACTCGTTTGGGAAGGTGTTCTGTGGGTTAAAGTGCTCTGTGAGCCACTGGTTTTAACAGTAAGTTATGGCACATCCTTCCCTGAGTTAAACCCACTATGCGTTAGCCCCTTAGAACGTCTCATAACATGGAGAACCTGAAGGAATTGACGTTATATTGTAGACTGTTTGCTTTTATAGCTTATCACTGGAGAGAGATGAAAACATTGCAAGGTAAAAAAAAATAGTTTAAAATAAAGCTATTTCTGTAAATAATTGACATAGAAATCTTGACCTACTTGTCTTCAGAATGAGGCCCGTGTCCCAGAAGCTTCAGACTGACCTCAAGGGAAATTTTGCAGTCTTCAGAAAGGAATGACCTGGCAAATGCACTGCTTAAAGATGAGGTCTAATTTTGGGCCTCCCTTAGGAAGCGAGGAAGCCGCACATTGCATAGCCAAGTGTAAACAAATAGATTTTAATAGTAGTTTTCGTGTTTGCACACATATATACTTGTAATTTTTCCATGATGTCAATCATTTATGTTCTTTTTAAAAAATATATATTTTATTGATTTTTTACAGAGAGGAAGAGAGAGGGACAGAGAGTTAGAAACATCGATGAGAGAGAATGAGAGAGAATGATTGATCAGCTGCCTCTTGCACACCCCCTATTGGGGATGTGCCCGCAACCAAGGTACATGCCCTTGACTGGAATTGAACCTGGGACCTTTCAGTCCGCAAGCCGACGCTCTACCACTGAGCCAAACCAGTTTCGGCAATCATTTATGTTCTTAGAAACACTTCAGTCTATTGCTCCTGTTCTATTTGATGATGTAATGATACATTGTTGGGATTTTCAGGTTTAGATGTATTATTAGGGTTTCTCTGCTGTATCCTAGGCAGACAGGTCACCCAAATCTCCCTCCTCCCTCTTACCTTAAAAAAAATGCTCTATGCAGGTGCATACCCATGGACGCATAGGTGTGTGCGCATAGCACACTCATTAGCAATGGCCTGTGACCTCGGGCCCATCACTCTGCCTTCTCATTACTTTTCCACATTAGGAAGGAATGTAAGTTGGGTGGCCTCTGCCCCTGTCATTTTAACCTCATTAATCTTCATGGACCTCTGAAGGCCCACTCGCTTGTGTATTTAATCCTCCTCACTCTCTAAAGTTGCTTTTGATCAGATATCTTAGTTAGAGTTCTTGCAGAAGTAGACTGCAAGACAAGGATTTGAGTGCAAATAGTGTATTTGGGATGAAGTTAGGGAGTGGAAAAATGAGACGGGGGAAGAGGGGAATGAGGTGGGGTGAGTTACTAAGCCAGCTCTCACTGTGGGCAGCTGGTGCTTAAATCTGGGGAAAATGCGGGAGCCCGTGTAGAATGGTTACCGCACAGCGATTTCATCTGAGGGGTGAGGAAGGGCAGTTTATACTCTAACTTCTCTAGTCTTGCTTGAAGGCTGCTCTCGAGGGGCAAGTGGGTCGCAGAGCTGGTTACTAGTACAGGGACAGGAAGCCAGGAGGCGTGCTCTGGGGTAGTAGGGAAGGGATTATGGGTAGGGCACTGTCGGCATTTTTCTATCCCAGGCTCCTGATTGAGATCGTGGTTTAATGAAAGGTTTCTGGAGTAGACTGAAGCATGTGACACCTTGAAGTATTCCTCAATAACCTTCAGTTCTATCTTCCTTTAAAAAGTCAAGGAAAAGCCTATCACTCTTGTCCATATTTAGTCTTTCTAGATCATCTCAAGCACTTCTATGTCTAAGCTTTTTGTTGTTAATCCTCACCTGAGGACATTTCCTCCCATTGATTTTTAGAGTGAGAGGAAAGGGAAGGGAAAGGAGTGGGGAGGGGAGGAAGGGGGAAAGAGAGAGATAGAGAGAGATAGGAACATCAATGTGAGAGATACATTGATTGGTTGCTTCTTGCACATGCCCCATTGGGGGCCCAGAATGAACTTGCAAACAAGGTAACGTGCTCTTGACCTGGAATAAACCAGAGACTCTTTGTTGCTTGGGCTGATGCTCTAACCATTGGAAACACTAGCCAGGGCATATGCCTAAGCATTTTAAACCAGCACACCAAGAGGACCTTGCCCATTAAGGAACAAGCATAGTCATAGGTGCTGGGGACACAGAAATGAGACACATGATCCTGGCCCACAGGAGCTGGAAGGCTAGTGGCTGAGTATTGGATGGCTTACCTAGATGGCCTTTTCAAGTGGAAAAGGACTTGAAGTGAATCAATAGATCATAAAAAAATCTGTGGGTGCTTTAGAATTGGGGTCCAGCATTCTTCCCTTTTAGACCCTGGTTCTTCCTTATTGGCTGAGAGACAATGGATGAAACAGCATTCAATCTCTCTGAGCCTCAGTTTCCTCAGCTGTAAAGTGGGATTACTGATAACCTACTTTAAGGGATTGAGGATTAAATAAGATATCCTTGAAAAATGGGTTACATTTGGATAAACGAGAGGACGGGCATGGGAGAGAGGAAGGTCAATGGACAGGTCACTTAACTACATAGTAAGATGATACACAGAGGTAGGAAAAGTGGTTTTGGAGTCTTGATCATGGAGGATGTTGCTCCATTAGGAACTTTGCTGCAGAGACTGAGCTTTCGGTGTGTCTCAGAAAGGCTGAGGGATAAGGCTTTCATTCAGTCTTTACAATAATATGATATTCTTGTCCCACTTAACTATTCACAGGATCTAGAATTAAATTTTCAGGGAGTTTAGTTTTTTGTTTAAAAAATTTTTTTTAATGGATTTTTTTTACAGAGAGGAAGGGAGAGGGTTAGAGAGCCAGAAACATCAATGAGAGGGAAATATGAGTCAGCTGCCTTCTGCACACCCCCTACTGGGGTTGTGCCCGCAACCAAGGTACGTGCCCTTGACCGGAATCGAACCTGGGACCTTTCAGTCCGCAGGCCGATGCTCTCTATCCACTGAGCCAAACCGGTTTCGGCTCAGGGAGTTTAGTTTTAACAACCTTCAACTACAGACCCCCAAATCCTGGATCCACCTCTAGATGGATCTACCACACAACCCTCTTGATGTGGTGGACAATTTGCTTATATGGAAATATGTAAGAATTTAGCACCATCATGACCAGACTAAGAAAACAGCCAGACTTACCAAGGTGGCGGTCTCTTAATTACAAGTCAGTTTTGTGAGAAGACTTAGGCCTTACGGGGTTCGAAATATCCTCCACTCACCATGCACAGGATCTAATGGATTGGTGTCCTGGAAGGTTCGTGAGACAGGACCTTTCGTTTTGAAGTCAAGATGGTTTGCAATTTCCAACTAACTTAATCACATCTGTTTCTTTGATCTTTGTCTTAAGCTGCTCACGTTTCCCACTTGGAGAATGTGTCAGAGGAAGAAATGAACAGACTCCTGGGAATAGTGTTGGATGTGGAATATCTCTTCACCTGTGTCCATAAGGAAGAGGATGCAGACACCAAACAAGTTTATTTCTACCTATTCAAGGTGCGATTTCAACATTTTAAAAGGCTTTTCTTCTTTCTCTCATGGTTCGAATGTGCATCGTTTCTATACCCCAGGTCATGGGTGAGAAGGCTCTCAGCTCACGATACACTTTGCCCTCAGGGTTTGCTGAAGCATGCATTTCTTCGTGACACACCATACGTTGGACACATGACTCTGCTTGAGAGCCTTTACATGTGTATGCCTTTATTTGCTTATGTTTATAGATTTCCATCCATCCATCCATCCATCCATCCATCCAACAAGTGTTTACTGCACACCTGCTCTGTGCATGGCACTCATTAGGCACGAGGGATAGGTCAGTGGGCAAAACCAAGCCTTTGCCCCCGCGGAGCTGACATTTCCGTAGAAGAGGCAGACAACCAACAAGTAAATCATGTATTTGCAGGTGGGGCTAAGTGCTGTGAAGGGAAACAAAGTAGGGTAAGTGGGATCAGAATGGCAGGGATGGTAGTGGGTGGGGGATACAGTCGTGAGGAAGGGCAGTTAGCGAGGACCTCTCAGAGATGGTGGTTGAGCGGAAACACAGATGGGGCGATAGGAGCCATCCTATCCAGGAGGGAGAGAACAGGACGGAGACTGTGCACCCAGCGAGCTCGATGCGATGTGGGAGCAGCGAGGAGGCCAGTGTGTGGAGCCCAGTGGGCAAGGGGAGGCTGGGAGAGGATGGGGTTGGCCCGAGCGCCTTGGCTCTCATGCTTCAAGGGGAGCAATCGAGTTCCCACATCTGGTCAGGCAGCTTACCACGGTGCGCTGGGTCCGGTTGACACGTCACTGATGATCACTACCGCTCCCCGTGGCTGCCTCTTCGTGGCTCTGCCTCTTCGTGGCTCTGCCTCTTCGTGGCTCTGCCTCTTCGTGGCTCTGCCTTGGCTCCACCCATACATGTCCCCAGGCTTCTGATTGTAGTCAGGACGGACAGATGTGTGGGGGGGAAACTCGTGGTGGGGACAGAGAGAAAAACTTCAGGTTGCTCAACATGGATCCAGAAAGAGGGCCGGTAGAGGAAGGATTTTCAAACAGCACCGGCTGTTGAAGGCACTGTTACTGATGTCAGCGGTCGCCAGCCTTTCGGACCTCACGGGCCACCAGCGGTCCGCGGGCCACCGGTTGGCCACCGCTGAACTATGTTGTAAGTGTGCAGCCTTTCTAAGGACCTTTAAAAACAAGTACAAAAACCAAAACACTCCATGCAGAGCTTACAGCCAGGGCACACGCTCGCTTCTTCCAATGAGTGCTGGGCTTCGTCGTGTGTGAGGAGGACCGGTACATTCTCCATTGAGTTCCCTCTTCTGCGTTGGCTGCTAGCAATCTCAGTGAAAATTTTGTGTCTGATTTCTATAGCTTTTTTTGTGTGTGTGTGTGTGTGTCTGAATTTACTTGGTATGTCATTTTCCCTTCTCCCTTTTTATTAACTAAAAGTGTGTTTGGGGTAGATAGGGGATGGTGGGAGGGAGAATTATTTGTAAATTTTGGGGTCATTTGGGGATATGAACTATCAAAGGGTTAATTGGGAGGAGAAAGAGAGGGAGAAGACGAGAGGGAGGGAGGGAGGGAGGGAGGATATGAATGAAGAGCTGAATTCCCCACAGCCTTCAGCAGGCCCTGGGCTACTCCAGGTGGCGGCTTGTTGACATGGCTGCGGGGCCTGAGTCATCAGATTGAACCCTGGCAGGTTCACACTGTTTAGAGCTTCTTTGGAAAAAAGATCTTCGTTGAAGAAAAACAACGCCTGCTTGACTGCAGCTATTATTTGCCTTGGAGCTAAGCTCCCTGGCAGTCCCCCGCTGCCCCGCTGCCCCGTTGGAAGGGACGGTGGTATCAATGTTTCCATCCTGTCAGCCTCCTCTCGATTCTGTTTATAACCAACCAAACGGGCCGGGAAGCGCTGCTCTGCCTGCGAGTACATTTTCTCTCTCTCTTTCCTCCCTCATCTCCAGCGGTGCCAATGGATTTGCTTGAGGAACCAAATCCAAAATATTCAGTATTATCCCCTATCCTCTCCCTCCCCCCCCAAAAAAATCATTCTTTGGGCAAAGTAAGTTCTAAATCACCCTTCCTTAGCTTTTGAAAGGCAGTTCCTGTGTCTTACACGTCTCAATAATGAAATTGAGATGCATTATGTATTTTGGCAGCATCAGAAAACCTTCAGTCTTAGATGTTGAAAATAAACTCGGTGAAAAGCTGCTTTCTAAAGCTCAGTGTATCATTGCGCCCGTGAATGGGGCTCTGGAGCCCAGCTCTCTGGGTTCAAATCCGGCCCCCGTCACTTACTCAGTGTGACCTTGGGCAAGTCATTTCCCCCTCAGTTTCCTTATCTGTAAAATACAAACAATAACAGCACCGACACCAAAAGTTTGCTATGACTGTTAAGTTAGGAAATATATACAAAGAGTGCCTGGCAAAATTAAGGATGCAAACGCTTGCTGCTATTATTAAATATCATTTATATGCCCATTTATCCCAGCTTCGTTCTTCTGTAGGAAGTGAGATTCAACATCTCCCCAATCCATCAGTTTATCTCTCAGTTGAAACCCCCAATGGGCCAAGTTCCCAAATGGTCTTATTTTCACTGGGGGTGGGGGTGGGGGTGGGGGCGGGGAGGGGGGAAGAAAGTAGGCAACCAGAGTGATTTATATTTAAATTTCATGGTCAATATATATATATATATATATATATATATATATATATTGTTAAAATCACTTACTGCACATTTTTTCTTGGTAAAGGTGGACGTAATACATCCTCAGGGTCAACAAATGATGCCCCCTAATAATTTTCAGGGCCCCTGTAGGACACACCCTGTGGGGACACATGATGACCTTTAACTGTGGGGGTTCATTTTCATGAGCCCCTGGGAGATGATGGCCTTGTTTTGTTTCTGTTGAAAAGGCAGTGAGTGGAGAAAGGAGGGCACTAAGTAACTCAAATAGATCCAGGGTCATATATCACAACAGACCCACATGGAAAGGTTACAGAAGATTCAAGCAGCCAAAACCGGTTTGGCTCAGTGGCAGAGCGTTGGTCTGCGGACTGAAGGGTCCCAGGTTCGATACCGGTCAAGGGCATGTACCTTGGCTGCGGACACATCCCCGTAAGGGGTGTGCAAGAGGCAGCTGGTCGATGTTTCTCTCTCATCGACGTTTCTAACTCTCTATCCCTCTCTCCTCCTCTCTGTAAAATATCAATAAAATATATTTTAACAACAAAAAAAGAAGATTCAAGCAAAGGTGGAAGGTAAAGAATTTCAGTGTTAAATTTATTTTTAAATCAGGTCTTATTCGCGTGGCTCCCTGGTCTCTTTCTCTCTGCTGTTTGGAGGGCTTGACATTCCAGGGGCAGGGATCAAGAGCAGCGTTTTGTTTAGCGGGTATTGAGATGCCAGAATGCTCGGCCTGCATTCTGTGGATCCAGAGGAAATGAAAAAAAAAAAGACCGCAACAGTGAAAGTTGCCCGTTGAGAGCCCTGCAAAAATTCCTTCCCAAAGAGGCTGGGCCCCATAGATTATGCCTGTGAGGTACAGCTGCTACAGCCAGCCCCCACCCCACCCCACCTCACCCCCACCCCCACCCCCTCCCCACCTCCTCTGTGCAAAACGGACCTCCGCCTTCCAGGGGCTTAGATGAGAGCCGCTGGAGGGGCAGCCCCCCTGCGGTGTTCCCGATGGGCGGTGCAAAGCTTGCATGGCGTACACAGGCCTGTGGGCCAGTGCAAAGCCAGAAACAGAGTGGGGAGAGGGGAGAGGGAGTGGATAGAGGGGTCTGTGGCCACTGCCCGGAGCTCTAGGTGAAATGTGTCCAGTTCCTCCTAGCTCTGGCCATGGGTGTGAAGGTAAACTTGGGTAGTCACCCATTTCATTGATTTAAGGATTTATTTGCATGTTGTTGAGATAAATAGAATATGATGGCTTCCCTTCAAAGGCTCTGTGTGTGTGTGTGTGTGTGTGTGTGTGTGTGTGAGAGAGAGAGAGAGAGAGAGAGAGAGAGAGAGAGAGAGAGGCAGGGAGGCTTTTGATTGATTTTTCAAAATGATTTCTTGCCGAAACCGGTTTGGCTCAGTGGTAGAGCGTTGGTCTGCAGACTAAAAGGTTCCGGGTTCGATTCCGGTCAGGGGCATGTACATTGGTTGCGGGCACATCCCCAGTGGGGGGTGTGCAGGAGGCAGCTGGTCGATGTTTCTCTCTCATCGATGTAAAAATATCAATAAAATATATTTTTTAAAAAATGATTTCTTTGCAGCTCTTGAGAAAGTCTATTTTACAAAGAGGAAAACCTGTGGTCGAAGGCTCCTTGGAGAAGAAGCCCCCATTTGAAAAACCTAGCATCGAACAGGTAAAAAGAAAAAAGAGAAGCCCCTTTCCTATCGCTTTAAGGTTGAACAAGCCTCTTAGTCTTCCTTTCGCGTCTTCTTTCTGTCCTCCACACCTGATGTAGAAATGTTCACCGAGGCTGTAGAAACTGTCCTTTGGCTCAGAAGTGGATCCTTAATCTAATAAATGACCTAGCTCTTGTCTGTTAGGGTTGCTCTGTACTCAGAATTCACTGTGTGCCCGGGGAAGAAAACAACTAAGTAGAACATGTTGTTCGTAAAAACACATGAAATATGCTTTTCCTTTGCTGTTGGTGTTTGAAAATTGAGCCTTTGTCCTTTTGCTCGGCACTGTCTGAAAAAGACTATTGAGGTGAAGGAATTCGGTAGCAATGTGAAAAACATTGTTAAGTCCAGCAAAAAAAAAAAAAAAAAAGCAATAAAGAGATGCGATTTTTATGTCCAGAAATTGACTTCCTGCTGCATTGAGATTCCTGGAAGGAAGCCGATTTACTCAGAGAATCTGTTGACATGCGTAGACTTTTTTGTGTTAGGTGTTGTCAGTATCTTTCATCAGCATCATATTTTAGCCTTTCACTGATCGGCTGATTGGCTGACTAAATCTCATTCTGGACTGATGAGGATGATTACAGCAGATCATGGTGATATCAGAGTCCTTACAAATAAATGTATTTTTATCAGTCAGTTTTCAGTTGTCTCCAAACTGTATTAAATGAGAACCCATTGTCCTTTTATTTGACATTAGAGTAAATGGGAGTGTTCTATGAAAAGATTAAATCAATCCACAGATTTTTTTTAAAAAGCTCATAACTTTGAATTAGATTTTTTTTTAGCTTTCTGAAACTGAGAGTGATAATACAGAGTTTAAATTATTTTAAAAATATTTTTATTGATTTTTTACAGAGAGGAAGAGAGAGGGATAGAGAATTAGAAACATTGATGAGAGAGAATCATCAATCAGCTGCCTCTTGCACACCCCCCACCGGGGATGTGCCTGCAACCAAGGTACATGCCCTTGACCAGAATCGAACCTGGGACCTTTCAGTCCTCAGGCCGACGCTCTATCCACTGAGCCAAACCGGTTTCGGCAAGAGTTTAAGTTCTATTGGCGTTTAAATTCATTGGAAGGTGTACTAGTAGCCTTTTCATTAAAATTTTGCTAAGGCAAAAAACATTATATCTATCCAAGATCATCATTATAGGTGAGCCACTGTGTTGAGAGTACGGCAAGAATTATTCTGCAAAAGCAGTCCCACTCTATTGTTGGAGGGGTTCTGACCTTTTCCGCCTGCGATTTTGGTTTTCTTTTTAACCTGTCAGGCAGGATTGCAGCAGGCGGAGAATAGAAACTCGTAGCCTCTCTGTCTTGTCACTTTTCACTCGCTGCGATCTGAGGCACGATTCCCCCTGGGCATTCCTTTTCTCTAACAGGGGTAAAGGAAGATTTGAGAGAAGCGTCTTCTTTTGCTGAGATACCGCCTATGGGGCCGACTCCGTGGGTGTTCGGAATGAGTGTGATGGCGCAGTTACACGGATAAATTGCCTCCCTCCCTTTTTTTAAGGGCGTGAATAACTTCGTTCAGTACAAGTTCAGTCACCTGCCATCCAAAGAAAGGCAGACGATAGTGGAGCTGGCAAAAATGTTCCTGAACCGCATCAACTATTGGCACCTGGAGGCACCGTCCCAACGAAGGCTGCGCTCTCCCAATGACGACATCTCTGGCTACAAAGAGAACTACACAAGGTAGGCAGCGACCAGCCCCTTTCCTGCGGGGCCCTGGAGAGCAAGCACATCGGGTACATAAAACGGCTACTTGTCTCTGCTCACCAGGGCTGTCCCGTCATCATGGTGACACCAACTCAGAGAGCAAGTCTCCAGACGCCTACTTTTCTTTTAATGTCTTTATTTTATTATTATTATTTTTTTATGGTAACTCCAACTCAGAGAGAGGAAGGGAAGAGGGAGAGAAGGATAGACACATCAACGATGATGTTTCAGGGCGCATGCCTGGGTTGTGGGTTGGGGGCATGCAGGAGGCAGCCGATCAGTGATTCTCCCTCATCATCCATGTTTCTATCTCTCCCTCCCTCTTTTTCTCTCTGAAATCAATGGGGGGGGGGGGGAAGCAGTGAATATAATAGAGCTAAATAACTTTTTTAAAGAAGGAAAGATTACCCTAGTCCCAGCATCATGACAGAACTAATATCACTAACTATGTTGTCTTCCGGTCTTTGCCCCTTTAAGTGAATTTTTCATATTCGTTAGACTGAAAGAAAATACAGAGTCTTCATCCTTTTGTCTCCCCACTTAACATCACCTCACACTGGTTCCATTACCGTCTGCTGAGTTGATGGACCATAATTTACCTAACCGTTTTCCTTTTTTTTTTTTGGCATCAAACCCTGCCAGTATTCTGTTATATATTTTTTTTCCTAACGTGGGAATTTATTTTTATTGCTTATGATCAGCAAAACAATAAAATTGCCTTTAAAAATCTTAAACATGGGCCATACAAAATAGAATGACCTATATTTGTTTTCATTAAAGTAAGAAGGTGACTTGGATTATCCATTCTATTCACCTCGTGATACCTTTTGCTATCGATTTAAAAAAATATATTTTATTGATATTTTACAGAGAGGAAGAAAGAGAGATAGAGAGCTAGAAATGTCAGTGAGAGAGAAACATCGACCAGCCGCCTCTTGCACACCCCCCACCGGGGATGTGCCCGCAACCAAGATACATGCCCTTGGCCGGAATCGAACCAGGACCTTTCAGTCCGCAGACCAACGCTCTACCACTGAGCCAAACCGGTTTCGGCTTGCCATCGATTTTTGTAGGCACAGCAAGCTTGTTTCAGAGGGCATTATGGAGCATATATGTGTTTCTGATCTAAAGTACGGATTGTTTTTCAATAGCCTGTAAAGACCCTTGTGTTCTCTGTAATAGCAGATGACACGCAGGAATGGATATAATTTCAGATAAGCCTTCCTTTCTGATAACTGGCCTGATTTCAAGATAAATACACCTTTTCCCTCTTTCTTCCCCCCTTTCACAGTATATACTGTTTGAATTATAAAGTATTTTCTCCTAATTATTAACTTTTAGAGGGATCACAGATTTCATCAAAATCAGTTTTTAAATTAAATCTTATCTGCACCTCCATTTCAGAATTTTACATTAACAACAATCCCTCTTTTTGTAGTAATTGTTGTTTGAAATAAGAGTTGAGATAATAAAATAAATTTCTAAAACATAAATATCTTCTAACCTCATCTGTGGACGATTGACAAAGCTGAATGTTTGTCAGCGCCGAACCCCTGAAACTATTTGCCATTCTTAACAAAGGAAAGATTGTTTTTTTGTGTGTTTAAAAAAAAATATTTTATTGATATTTTACAGAGAGGAAGGGAGATAGCTAGAGAGCTAGAAACATCAATGAGAGAGAAACATAGACCAGCTGCCTC
Organism: Vespertilio murinus; assembly: GCA_963924515.1. Classification (NCBI taxonomy): domain Eukaryota; kingdom Metazoa; phylum Chordata; class Mammalia; order Chiroptera; family Vespertilionidae; genus Vespertilio; species Vespertilio murinus. The sequence goes on along the minus strand of OZ004715.1, from coordinate 19,598,124 downwards.
TTGCATACCCCCCCACTGGGGATGTGCCCCCAACCAATGTACATGCCCTTGACCAGAATCGAACCCAGGACCTTTCAGTCCACAGACCGACGCTCTACCACTGAGCCAAACCGGTTTCGGCAGAAAGATTGTTTTATCAAGAAGGAGAATTACCAGTTTGGCTCAGTGTACAGAGCATCAGCCTGCGGACTGAAAGGTCCCAGGTTCGATTCCGGTCAAGGGCATATGCCTTCTTTGCGGGCACATCCCCAGTAAGAGGTGTGCAAGAGGCAGCTGATCCATGTCTCTTTCTCATGGATGTTTCTAACTATCACTCTCCATTCCTCTCTGTAAAAAAATCAATATATATATATATATATATATATATATATATATATGGAGAATTAAAGGTTAAGTAGCATGGAAGATATTACAGTATTTTAGAAAGCAGCCTATAAACACTATTAGCACTTAGGACTTAACAAGAAATGGGTAGAGTTTAGGAATACTGAAGGAGTAGTAAAAATAGAAATTAAGCTTGGCATGAGGGCTGGGTTTGAGTCATGGCTCCATTTCTTCCTGGTGTTGGGTGCTTCAGACCAGTCACTTCACCTCCTTGACCTTCAGCCGCTTCCTCTGTCCAGTGCCAGACGCGCTGTGAGTGTCCCAGGAAGTGGCTTGCTCGCATCTCTGGCGCCCAGAACAGCGGCTGGGAAGGTGCTAGTCATCGATTTCCCCCCACGGTGCTGCTGCCCAGAACTCGGTCAGTTCCCCCAGCGTGGGATTCGGAAGCTAGGGCGCGTACAGTGGAAGGAGTGAGCCTACTGGAGTGTCCCTGTAGAAACGAAGATGAGGAGGAGAAAGATAGCTGCAGGGTCCTCTCCAGCCCGGCTTCCCGAGCCAGCAGGCAGAGGAGCGCAGTCCCACAGCGAGGAGGAGAGACTGCTCAGAGACTGCCCTGAACACGCCCCGAGGAGTTCTGAGACCTGCTGATTTCTAGGTAGCATGTAGACCAAGAGTCTCCGTTAATAATAAATAAGGAAACGAAGGCAGGTCACACCTCTCCCGCCTCCCCGCCATCACGCCACGTTGACGAAGAAAGGGAAGTTAGAGACAACCCGCGAAATTTATGAGAGCGGTTGCTTCAGAGCAAAAACCTCGCTGCCGTGACTACTTGGGGATTGAGAAAAACCACACACCGCTTCGACACGGTGTCTCACTGATACCAATCTCCTAAGAAATGGGTGATACTACAGGCTGCAGGCGCCGCTAGACTTTATCTTGATGTGCAAGCGAGCCTTAGGATGTGTGCTCAGCATAAAATTTACAGCAATTGCTGCCGTTAGAACAAAAGGGATGAAAACTTCTGGAGCTCACAGCAGCATGAAAATGGGGTGAACTAGGATTCTCCGTGGAAGAGGCTGGGCTCAGAAAACGATTCCAGTCATTACCGAGCTAACCCCTGACATTTCACCCAGTAGAAACTTATGTGTAGATCGAACAGAACTGCTTATGTGGCTTCTATTTTCTGTTCCGAATAAAAGAAAACTATCGTATGTGTTGAAACCATTTGCTATCGATGTTGTTCTATTTCATAATTAATATAGGTGCTTAGCAGATATACATTCTACGTATTCCCCTGAAATCACCGTGGTTTTAGGGGGGAAAAAAAAATCTGGGCAAAAATTTGAAATCCCCTGAATTTCATGACGCTGCACTAATATAACTCCAAGAAGAAATAACTGAAAATGGAAGTGTCAGAAAAATATGATACGTTAAGAAACATCTGACCAACAGAATCCGCTGAAGGAGAGCGGGAAATAGTTTGTCTTGGATTCTGAGCGGCGCAGAACTTTTGAAAGTTAATGTCCCTTCTAGAGGGGGGAGATGTTTCGGAAGACTTCAGGGCAAGTTAGATATCACTTAAGTTGATTTTGTGAAACTGTTGTAGGTAACGGCTGCTCTCTGAGGGGTAGCCAGCCACCAGGCTTACGGAGTAGTCATAATTAGGCACGGAAGTCCATTTATCAAGAGGCCCGGACAGAGCAGGGACCAGGGAGTAGGAGGCCTAGCTTCCGGCCTGAGCGCCAATAGCAGCTAGCGGGAGTTCCGACGGACTGGGGGAGGCCACCGAAATCCCGAAAACCTGCGGGCTCTCCGTCAGCAAGTAAGCTGGGTCTCCTGGCCTCAGACTCTCCGCATCTAGGCATGCGTCAGAGACAGCAAGGTGGTGGCAAAGCGTCATGATGTTGTTATAAAAAACAAAACAAAACCCTGAGTTATTTGAATAATTAGTAAATAGCATACACATACCATCTCTATTAGGCACGCAAAAACGAATGAGCTTGCCTTTTACTTCTGTGTAGAAGACCCGAAAGCAGTCATTTGGGCAAAATCGTTTTCTCCAGCGAAGACTTTGGAGGAATGTGGGTGCAGAGACTAGACACACAAACTCCCATTTTCTTCTTGCCATCTCACTACATGCAATCCCACATTTCTCCTTTTTCCCCCCATTGACCTTCCCCCAGCCTATCCTACCCCCCCAATATGCCGTCACCCCCCCCCCCCCCACCTCATTTATTAAAACGGCACCAGATGCCGAAATTGGTTTGGCTCAGTGGTAGAGCGGCGGTCTGCGGAATGAAGGGTCCTGGGTTCGATTCCGGCCAAGGGCATGTACCTTGGTTATAGGCACGCCCCCAGTAGGGGGTGTGCAAGAGGCAGCTGATCAATGATTCTCTCTCATCAATGTTTCTGGCTCTCTGTCCCTCTCTCTTCCTCTCTGTAAAAAATCAATAAAATATATTAAAAAGAAAACAACAAAAAACGGCACCAGAACACCACACTCAGAATCAGTCTCTTTGTCTAATCACACTGTGCACTTTACAGATTTATAAAATAAGACCCATCTTGGAAGTAAAAACAAAGCTAAAGTAAACTAACATGTATAAACTGAGGTCTGTAAAGCATACTGAAGGAAATGAATGGGAACTTATTATTGGAAAAATGTTTCTAGATAATAACAATCTATGTTTTCTTCCTCCACCCTGGGAAGATGAAATGACTAGTAAGTTCTGGATAACATGTTAGGATTTTATGACAGATTTTTTTTTTACTACACCCATCAAGATCACTGTTTCTGACATGACAGAATGCAATGCAACACTTAAGATCCCCATTTTGGCATTGTAATTATAAAATGGCATTTGAGTACTAATTATTAAGACAGAAAAGTTGAGTGGAGATTATAAAAGATAGCAGGGTTTTAAGGTTAATTTAATTTAATTTTTAAAATACATCTTATTAATTTTTTACAGAGAGGAAAGAATAGAGATAGATAGAGAGTTAGAAACATCAATGAGAGAGAATCATCTATCAGCTGCCTCCTGCACACCCCCTACTGGGGATGTGCCCGCAACCAAGGTACGTGCCCTTGACCGGAATTGACCCTTCAGTCCCCAGACCAACGCTCTATCCAGTGAGCAAGGGCTTAAGGTTAATTTTAAATATAAGGAGACTAACACTAATGAAAGTTCTCTTTTCCAAAGATAAAAAAACCACAACACACACACACATACACAGAATATGAAGCAATACAGAGTAAGAAAGAAAAACAAAAAATGCAAAACAAGGCAGTAAACACAAGTAAAGTAATAATATCCCACTCTTTAGGAAGGGGCTGAGAGTGCCTGGGGAGCTTCCCGGAGCCGCTGGGGCACGTTCAAGGTCTTCCCCTCACTCTAAAGAGATCAGGGAGACAGGGCAGGGTGGCTGGGTTTTAATGGTCAGAAAGCAGGCCTGCCCTGGGAGGGGATGTTTAGATCCGCTGCCCAGGAAGAAGGATCTGCAGTGAAGTTTCTGACTGCCCCCCCCCTCCGTCCACGAATGTTGCTGGGTCCTGGGCATGAGATTTTGCAGCTCTGGGAGATCAACAAGGAAGAGGGTTGGTTTTGAGTAGCTTCCCTGGGCTGAATGTGCTCTCCGCAGCATGAGCCTACATAGTCAGGGAGCCCCGGAGCAGCGGTCAGGTCTGGAGGAAGCCCCTGGTTCCCGCCCTGGGCCTGGGCACCCCTCCAGCCCCGCGCAGTGTGATTTTGACCTTGAGGCTGAGTCATTGAAAATGTACCTGAGCGACAGATGGTGGAAGCGTATTACTTCCTGCATCTTGACTTGAGTTGTGAACAGTCTTGAAGATCTTTATCTTCTCACCAAAGCTTCTGGAGGCGGGGGATGGGGGAGGGGAGGGATACGTTGCATGCTATGTAGGCATTTTTAAAGAAACCTTACATTTTATTCAGGGGACTAGATACTGGAAATCTGATTCTTTCACAAAAGCTTTCACCGTATTTTCTTCTTTTATCTAAACTGCTATTTATGTGCCAGAAACTCTTAATTGCACTTTCCACACAGCAGCCCATATAATGCTCACAACAACCCAGGGAAGCAGGCGTTGCTGTCACCCGTTTGACAGGTAAGGAAATGGAGACTTCAGAGCGTAATTAATCTCCGGAGTCATGCAACCAGTTAGGTGACGAAGCAGGAGGTTGATCCCGGGCTGTCTGACCACAGGACTCGCTGCAGAGTCTACAGAATGGACAGTTTCCGTAGAGGTGGGCCCAAGTGGTGGACAAGGGCAAGCTAATCTTTTTTTTTTTAAATACATATTTAATTTATTTTTTACAGAGAGGAAGAGAGAGGGATAGAGAGTTAGAAACCTCGATGAGAGAGAGACATCGACCAGCTGCCTCCTGCACACCCCCCACCGGGGATGTGCCCGCAACCAAGGTACATGCCCTTGACCAGAATCGAACCTGGAACCTTTCAGTCCACAGGCCGGCACTCTATCCACTGAGCCAAACCGGTTTCGGCAGGGCAAGCTCATCTCATTTGCTCACTAGCTGGTGGAGGTGCCATTGCTTGTCACTGCAGCCCCGGTGTCTTCTGCGGTGAATGGTTTGAGAGTAACAGTAATTGGGTATCTCCGTTGATCTGGGGGTTTAAGAGACACTGATGGCGCTTGTCCCCTCTCGTCACAGGTGGCTGTGTTATTGCAACGTACCACAGTTCTGTGACAGTCTACCTCGGTATGAAACCACCCAGGTGTTTGGGAGGACACTGCTTCGCTCCGTCTTCACCGTGATGAGACGGCAGCTCCTGGAACAAGCGAGGCAGGAGAAAGACAAATTGCCACCGGAGAAGCGAACTCTAATCCTCACCCACTTCCCAAAGTAAGGGGGCCGCTCTGGCAGGTCTTCGTCTCGTCTGGGGGCCTGGCGCTGATAGATGCCCGGCAAAGCCTGCGTCAGTAACGAGAGATCAGGACTGATGGGAAAAGCATTTTGGGGAGCAGGGACAGAGGACCCTCTCCTCTGCCCCCTCCCAGCATCCTCTTGGGGGGGGGGGGGTTGCGCAGCCCGCCTGTCATCAGCTGGGGTTCGTGTTGGCTGCAGTCAGACCTCCCTTAGCCCCACCTCACCCCACCTGGGTGTCCTTGTCTCTGAGCTTCATAGAAGGGGGTGGTGCTCTGTTTCGTGAAGTCAGCTGCCAGGAAGCTAGAGGGGGATGGGGGGGAGGAGTGTGTAGAAGCAGTTTCCGTCTACTCAGAAGTGGTGCAAGAGAGCTCAAGCGGCTGTTTTTTTTAAAATGTATTTTATTGACTTATTTTTAATTTTTTAATTTTTTAATTTTAATTTATTAAGGTATTATTTGTGTACATAGTTTACCATTGTCCCCCCCCCCTCCCATTCATGCCCTCCCTCCCCAGAGTTCTGTGTTCGTTGGTTGTACTTATATGCATGCATACCAGTCCTTCGGTTGTTCACTTATCTCCCCCCAGGTCTTCTTCCCCTCCCCGCTGTCATTTGACAATCTGCTTGTTTTATGGTGACTATCTCATGACCACATGAATAGAATCCGCTCCTCATTTGGCAGTCTGCTTGTTTTATGGTGACTATCTCAGGACCACACGAATAGAGTCCACTCCTCCTCTGGTTCACACCGCCCCTCCCCCCAGGTCCCACTGCTTCCCCTGGGCACACGGCTCTCCCGGGACACCCGGCCCCCCTGGGAAGACGGCTCACCCGGGGCACATGGAGAGTAAGGGAGAGGGATAGAGAGTTAGAAACATCAATGAGAGAGAATCATCGACCAGCTGCCTCTTGCACACCCCCTACTGGGGATGTGCCCACAACCAAGGTACATGCCCTTGACCAGAATTGAACCTGGGACCTTTCAGTCCGCAGACCGACGCTCTATCCACTGAGCCAAACCGGTTCTGGCAAGCAGCTGTTTTTTTTTTTTGTTTTTTTTTTTTGTTTTTTCCCCATCCTAGCTCCCTAAACCTTTCTAAGACTGCCTCCGCCGTTTGAAACTAGACCCTAAGGGTGGGGCTGGACCGGAAAAGAGGGGCCTCCTTCTCACGATGATCTTTGTGCTTCCACGCTCAGTTTCGTGGAGAACATGCCTACTCTTGTGCACCTTGCTTCCCGCACCTGCCAGAGCTCCAGCATAGGAATAATCACGTAAATATATATTTTTCAAACGAAGGCAGTGCGTTAAAGACCTGGGAATGCATTTTCCAGTCTGAGGACCAGATATTTCAGCGCAGAGGCCGGCTGCTGGTGAGAGGGGCCGGTGTGCAGCGGACGGCCCGTCATGGAGCAGTGACGGCAGGCGGGAGCAGAGGGTTCATTTTGTGGGCGTCAGTCTGCCCACGGCAGCGCCTGGAGGGGGGCAGTTATCCTGTGAGGAGGCTTTCTAGGTACGATAGAGCTTCCTTCTGCACACTAGTGAGAACTGCTGTTGTAGAGTTTGGCCAGAGTTGCGAAACCGGGTTTTCTGTTATTAAAGTTACTATTACTGGATTACCCAGTTTGCGCCTTAGGGAAGATAGTTTTAAACAATAAGTTAGGTCCAAAACTGCAACAAAAATGATTTTCAGGTAGAAATGGATGGGAAATTCCTTTGTTGCTTAAACCGAGGCTAATCAGCCACAAGGCTCTTTGGCCCCTTGAGGGTTCTAATGCCGCTTCTTCAACATAGACTCGCCCAGGCCGAAAACCCACTTCTGCGTGTGGGCCACGAAGTTTCAGTCGCACTGTATGGGCCCGTCCGTAGTATTTTGTGGAAGAGCCACACTCAAGGGGCCAAAGAGCTGCATGTGGCTCTCGTGAGCCGCAGTTTGCCGACCACTGCCCTAGGTAAAGGCTGTCTTGGGTGAATCTATGAGATTTTGCTGAACATCCAATATTCACAAGTAGCTCCTGGCACCCTGATTTTCTTTTCTTTTAAAAAAAATATATATTTTATTGATATTTTACAGAGAGGAAGGGAGAGAGATAGAGAGCTAGAAACATCAATGAGAGAGAAACATTGACCAGCCACCTCTTGCACACCCCCTACTGGGTATCTGCTCGCAACCAAGGTACATGCCCTTGACTGGAATCGAACCCAGGACCTCTCAGTCCACAGACTGACGCTCTATCCACTGAGGCAAACCGGTTTCGGCTGGCACCCTGATTTTTAGTTTTTTTGTTGTTTTTGTTTTGTTTTTGAGGAAAGCGGCAGCTGAGAATGAGGCATGACACGAACAATCTGGCTTCCTCCAGAGGGGAGGATCCAGAAGCATTTGGTCTGCAGTGGGGAAGTTGCCCCTCAATGGCTTATGAACTCTGGGCATGCTCACCTCTGTCGGTGGCCGCCTTTTAGCCAGTCTAAGCGCCTCTCCTTAGCGCTTAAACTTAAAGCCATTGTCTTACCAGTGTCTCTATTACATGTGCTCCAGAAGCAGTGTTTTATGTCTTCAAATTATAGTTGTCATTGGGTCTCTAAGCTAAGGGACAAAGAGGACCCTCCCCCTCCCCGCACCGTTGATGGTGCTCAAAGAGAAATTTTAATTACCTTGCTTAGTAACAATCCCCCCCTTCCACCCCATAGCACATGCATTTTGCCTCTTGCAGATATTCGCTAATTACAGGGTGTCTCGTTCCTTCAGCCCAAAGTTCTGGCATGCTCCTGCTACTGAGCTGATCAGCGCTGCCTTTTCTTCTCTCTTGCTAATGGTAGGGTAGAACTACCACCCTCTCCTGCTTTGAAATCTCTATTCACGGACCAGGACAACATGGGAGGCTGCTAGGCGTTTGTTCCTACAGGTTTGGCAGCGGAATCACACACGTGTGGAAGCCCGGGGTGCTGGTTGAGTCTTGGGCGCCACATCGCCAAGCGAGAGCTGCAGCCAGCCCCTCCGCCCCACCCAGGGGGGTCACGTGGTTCTCAGAGGCACCGTTGGGGGCTTCCTCCTTGCCTGCCTCCTCTTCATATGCTGTCCTCTCTTCCACCCATCGACCTGCTCACAAGGTTGTTGTCAGAAAGGTTTAGTATCGATATTTCATTCAAGTGATATTGATGAAAACTCGGTCAAGAGGGAAAACATCAGGCACAGCCCTATATCATCAGGGCTTTTAGGTATTTCTATATATTGCCCATGTATGGTGTTCTTTCACGCTCCATACAATTTTGTGTCCCTGTGTTTATAAAACAAGCATTTTTTCCCCCCGTGTCATTATACGAAACCCTTTCTTATTAGAAATGAAATAACCACGTGTGTGTGTGTGTGTACATATAGAACACACCTATAATTATTTCCCAAAGCTAATGGCATTTTTCTCGGGTGAGTCTGTGCCCAGCTTTGTGAAGAGGGTGCCGATCGTATAATTAGGGAACAAAGAAGGAGCCCAGGAGAAGAAAGGGAATTCACTTCTGTGACAGGGCAGGGAGTAAATCTTGAGGGCGGTGCAAGGGAAAGGCAGGCCAGCTTAGGAAAAGGGGGAAAGAATCAGGTACCTCCTCCGCGAGATCCCAAGTGATCTTAGTAAGGAATGGAGCTCCTGTTGCTGTCTGTCTGAAAACGTGTGGTAAGAAATATACTGAAGTGTGTGTTTGTTTTTTTTTTTTTTAATCTTTTTATTGACTGAGGTATCACATATTTGTCCTCAGCCCCCCATGCCAATCCCCATCCCCCACCCCCACTCATGCCCCCACTCCCCTATTGTCCTTGACCACTGGTTGGGCTCGTAGGTGTGCACACACGTTCTTTGGTTGATCTCTCCCCTTTATCCCCACCCTCCCCCTGAGGTCTAACAGTCTGACCCAGGGCTCCTTGTCTCTGGGTCTTGAAGTGTTGTAAAACATGCCTTCACGGCGGCTTGCTTAGCAAGGGGAAGTGACTCACGAATTACACCATCGAGTGAGGCTAGGTATTTACTCAGATGGTACCTTGTTTGTAAAGCTTCTATGAGCAGCAATCTCCTCTCCTCTCCTCTTCCCTCTCCCCCTCCCCCCCCTCCTCCCCCCAGGACCTTTTCCTGTCTGTTTTCACTTCCAAAAAACCAACGTCCCTCTCCCCTGAACCGGCCTAAAATCTTGCAGGCATTGATCCATGCGGAGAATACGGGTACTTTTAGCGTTAGTGATGCTGTTTATGATGATGATGACCCGAACAGGTCTTTGATCAGTTATCTAAAATAGTAGTACTAGGTAAGTTTTACCACTCAAAAGCTCAAACGTTTTATAAAAGCCATTAATACAACCCATGTGCTGTATGCCACAGCTCTAGGGCGGAGGTCAGTTCCCTCAAATGAAGTCGTTTATAATTATAAAAACTATAAAGAGTCTTACGTATGGTAAGGTCAGGTTTTGTGGCCAAGTGGGTCACGGAAAACCTTCTTTTAAGGGCTTTTGGATTTTACCGTTTCAGCAGGGGGACGCAGAAGGCTTATACGGGCTGACCTTCATTACACCGTCACGCTTCCTGAGGGCGCGTGGTGGTTTTGCTCGCCTGGTCCTTCCGGCACCTAACCCGGTGCCCCGCGCACAGAAGGGGCAGTTGGTACTTGTTGAATGAATGGAGCACTCACTAGAGTCAGATAAACATTAGCTTATCCCTCAAGACCACCTTATGCAGGAACTATTGTTGGTATTTCCGTTTTATGAAAGAGAAGACTAGGAAAGATGAGAGTTAAGAACTTGTTTCAAGATCCTACCGATAGTAGGTGCTGAGCTTCGTGAATGGATTCTAGAACCTAAGCCCTCAGCCAGGATTCTTGTTCTTCCACTCGAATGCATGCGCTTTAAAAGTGGCCTGCAGTGCCAGGAGCGTAGATTTGTGTCGGTGTTTTAACCGCCGTTCTTCAGTTCTAATGTATGTAAGAATTGTCTAGGGCAGCGGTTGGCAAACCACGGCTTGCGAGCCACATGTGGCTCTTTGGCCCCTTGAGTTTTCAGCAAAGGCCAGCTTAGGAGTACCCTGATTAAGTTCATAACAGTGTACCTGCCTATAGAGTTTAAGCTTAAAAAATGTGGCTCTCAAAAGAAATTTCAATCGTCGTGCTGTTGGTATTTGGCTCTGTCGACTAATGAGTTTGCCGACCACTGCTCTAAGGCACTTAACCAGAATGGAGTCCCCCAAGGCCCATTCTCACAGTCTCCGATTCATTCAATAAGTCTAGGCGGGGTTTGGGTGGCTGTATTTCAGACAGGGTCTCCAGGTAACTTCTGTGGGCCCCCAAAACTTGAGACCCATTTGGTTTCTGTGACAGGAAGTATAACTTTGGTAATTAATCACTGGTTCACTCTTGGTCCTGAGTTGACTAGCTGTGGGACTTCGTACCAATGACTTAACCTCTCTCTGCTTTAAGTTTTTTTTTTCATCTGTAAGGTTATGAGAATCGGGTGAATGAGAGCCATATGTGTGTGTGGGATAAATAAAAAAGTATTTTTACTTGTGGAGTGGACAGTGAGGATTCAAGAAGTTAGAACAGTGCAGGCACATAGCAAGCACTGGATAAACGTTAGCAACTTTTGTTACGGTTTGACTGATAATGACCGTTGCCTGCGGGACGGAGGCCTTGCTGAGACTCAGTCTGTGCGGAGCCCAAGAAAACAAAATTTGTAGAAATGGATTTCTGTGTTTCAATAGGCCAGCACCGTCCAACTAACAATCACCATCTGAGTTGTCACTGACCGGCCTGCCTGAGCGGACGGTGCGGTGCTGATGCTCAGTGACTGCCGTAGAGGCTAGCGCGTCGGCCCCTCCGGCAGTGTATTTGTTTTTGATTTTGCTGTTGTTCTTACTCTTGTGTCTAGGTTTCTGTCCATGTTAGAAGAAGAAGTTTATAGTCAAAACTCTCCTATCTGGGATCAGGACTTTCTGTCGGCCTCTTCCAGAACCAGCCAGCTAGGGATCCAAACAGGTAAAAAAAAACCCAATTTTTTCTTTTTTTCTTTTCAGCATTCAGAGAACAACTAGGAAGTGTTGCTTTTCAGCTTGCGCTGCATTTATCTGTGTTTTTCTTTGAGCAACTGAAGACAGGAGCCAGCAGATTTTGCATCTGCATCTCTATCAAGGGGGATAGCAGGTGCAAATCAGTGAAAACAACCACTGCTCCTACTACTGGGTTTGTTTAGCGGGCACGTGACCATTCTAGGGGGCTTATGAACTGCCAAGCATTTCCACCCTGTAAGCCACTGCTGGCTCTTTCTGAAGACGCTCAGAGTCTCCGTCAGCCGCCTGATACGCCCAGGAATCAAGTTTCAGCCTGGTTTCTGAATCCGTGATGTCTGCTTTGTGTATCTAGTTACTGCCAGGATGCGTGGAAGGCAGCCATCTTGAGCCTCAGGACGCGAAGAGCTTCCCAGTGGGGCCAGGACATGCTTGCCACTGCCTTGGGTCAGCCCGCGGCATCACCTGGCCCATTTAGAGGATGGAAGACATGTGACCTGGGGGGTCAGGCTGATTCCAGAGAGAGGAGCTGAGGCCCCGCCTTTGATGCTGGGGGGATTCGGAGTAGTTTGGCAGGAGGTGCCAAGCAGCCATTGATATGCGGCCACGGGGAAAGGCAGAATGCAGAATTTTGACGTTAAAGAGATTTTAGCGGCTCTAGCTCAGTGTGTTGTATGGGGACTGCTGAGTATCACTTCCAGGAGAGTTAATTTTACTCTTGCTGTTTTTTTTTTTTCCTCCAAAAATAATTTTATGTGCAATAAAAGCCACCTTTTTTTTTTTTTTGCCCAGCCGAGTGGCTCAGTTGGTTGAGTGTTATCCTGGGCACCCAGAGGTTGCCAGTCCGATTCCAGATCAGGGCACAGACCTTGGTTGCAGGTTCCATCCCTGGTCAGAGCGCCTACGAAAGGCAACTGATCCATGTTTCTCTCTTACATAGATGACTGTCTGTCTGTCTGTCTGTCTGTCTGTCTGTCTCTCTCTCTCTCTCTCTCTCTCTCTCACCCACCCTGTTCCTCTCTCTAAGCATTTCTTTGGGTGAGGATTAAAAAAAATAATAAGTCACCCTTTTTAGTAAATGGTTCTGTGAATTTTGACAAATACACATCGTCGTGTAATCATCAGGATATAGAACAGTTGTATCACCCAGAAAATTCTGTTGCGCTCTATGTGGTCCATTCATTGCCCTTCCCCCCCAACACTGGGTACCACAGATTTTTCTTTTCCTAGAGTTTTTTTGGTGTCTTTTCTAGAAGGTCACATGAATGGCCACATAGTACATAACTTTTTGAGTCTGGCTTCTTTTACTCAGATTCACACATCTGAGAAGGTGGTTAAAAGTGGATGTGTGTGTGTTTTTTCACCTAGAGCCGAAGTTTGAGTATAAATATATTTAAATTCAAAGCAGAATACTTAAAGAATGAGGTATTTTATTTTGGGTCAAACCCGTCTTGTTTGCATTCTTGTTACCAAAAACATCTTTGCTTTTTTTTTTGTTTTTTTAAAACCTCAGGTCATAGAATGTGGTCTCATCTTTCTCTGGTCCAAAGCCTGTAGAGCTTTGGGATCTGTCTGTGCCTGTTACATGCTCCCCCCGGACCTGCATTTTCTGGGCGCGTTCTCTGTGGTGACTGGGCATGTCCTCGGTATCGCCCTGCGCCGGCCACTTTACCTGCCTTTATCTCTGCGAGCTTGCACATGGCATCTCTCCGCAAACCCCTTCCTAACGCTTCCTGTGCCTCCTAGCCAGGAGTGGATCTCCCTTCTCCCCCACTTTCACATAGCCTTGAGTACACATACATCTATCATCTATCTGTATATATATATATATATATATATATATATATATATATATATACATACACACACACATACATCTGTCTGTCTGTCTATCATCTGTCTGTCTGTCTGTCTGTCTATCTATCTGTGATTTTCTAAACTATCTGAAAGTTGCAGACATCATGCCTCCTTACTGGTTTCAGTGGGTATCTTCCAAGAACAAGGCCATTCTCTTACTTAACGAGTATAGTTATCAAAGTAAGGAACTGTAACCTCGATGCAAGGTTACATCTTAATGTTTAATCTACAGGCTATTGTCCATAATTTGGCTCTTATCTCAGTGGTGTGGTTTATGGCAATTTTGCCTCCTATCAGGAGGTACATAATGTTCTCTCTCGTTATTGTCAGCATTCGGGTTTGCAGGTGATATTTACAAGGTTTCTCAACTGCAATGCTGCCATTTTTCTTTTGTAATAAAAAAAAGTGCTTTTGTGGGGGAGCTACTTAGAAACCATCTTGTCTTCATCAGAATTGTACTCATGAGGTTTAGCTTGCACAGATGATTCTCCCGGAATCAATTATTATATGCTGGCCGCCATCATCCCTTTCTTGTTTATTTGTTGGCATTCAACTGTAAGGAAGAGCTTTACCTTCTCCCCGCTTATTTGTCTGTTCATTTAGGATTTTATCAGTATGGACTCAGATATTTCTATTCTTTTCAGTGGGGTATAATCCATTACTGTCTTTATTATCATGCTCACATTGACCCTTTTATTTTAAAGATGACTTCTTTGTGGTGTCGGGCAGGAATGGGATGGTCTCACGTGCACTTGGTTCCTCATTGCCCAAGAAAAGAGCCATCTAACACCTTCATTTTCTTTTCTTGGCAGTCATCAACCCACCGCCCGTGGCTGGGACGATTTCATACACTTCAAACTCATCTTCCCTCGAGCAGCCAAATGGAGGGAGCAGCAGTCCTTCTGGCAAAGGCTCGTCTGGGCTTGAGGCAAACCCAGGTAGGCGCTTAGGGAACCCAATCGAGGGCTGTGATTTGCCCTGCAAGTTCTTTTGTAATATGAGAAGTTCCAGAGGTAGACTTAGACTAACTGTAGATTGTTCACGTCCAGGATTTTGGAAATGACTTTGAGCTGTACTGGGTAGTTATTGCTGTGTAACACATCAACCCAAAATGCAGAGCCTTAAAACAAAACTATAATCATCTAGACCAGGGGTGGGCAAACTTTTTGACTCGAGGGCCACAATGGGTTCTTAAACTGGACCGGAGGGCCGGAACAAAAGCAACCTGACCATGCTGGCACTCTCATCTTGGGCTGCTGGTGAAGGAGCAGAGGGGAGAGCAAGAGAACCCTCCACTCTTTTGGCTCCACGGGCCGGATCTGGCCTGCGGGCCGTAGTTTGCCCACAGCTGATCTATACTAATAAAAGGATAATATGCTAATTAGACCAGACATTTTCCGGATGTCCTTCCAGACAAAGCCATGGTGGCGGGGCTGAGGCAGAGGTGGTCAGGGGCCATCAAGCCAGTAGGGGAGGGCAGTTGGACATTCCCCGGAGGCGTCCTGGATTGAAGAGGGTGCAGACTGGGCTGAGGGATCCCCTCCTCCTGCACAAATTTCGTGCACCGGGCTTCTAGGTTATTATAATAGCTCACTCAGTCTGTGTGTTACCTGCTTGGTGGCTGAGCTCCTTTGGACAAGATACTAGACATTGCTCTTTTCCTATTTAATTGAAGATAGTGAGATTACTCTATGGAGACGTGCTTAGTGGGATTTATTCCTGACGAGTCAATTAGATTACAACATATACATTTTAATAATATTTTAATACTGATGAATATCACATCACAGGAAAATTCTAATTTGTATATAAAAATAAGTACAGACTATAATATATATATAAAAAAAACAACAACACCTGCACATATGATAGTAGGAAAAACCAACAACAAAAAGACACCAGGGGGCCGAGTGCCCCGGGTGAGCCGAGTGTCCCAGGGGGCCGAGTGCCCCGGGTGAGCCGAGTGTCCCAGGGGGCTGAGAGCCCCGGGTGAGCCGAGTGTCCCAGGGTACAGTGTGCCCCGGGCGAGCCGTGTGTCCCAGGGGAAGCAGTGGGACCCAGGGGAAGGGGCGGTGAAAACCAGAGGAGGAGCGGACTCTATTCATATGGTCCTGAGATAGTCACCATAAAACAAGCAGATTGCCAAATGACAGCGGGGAGGGGAAGGAGACCTGGGGGGAGATAGGAGAACAACTGAGGGACTGGTATGCATGAACATAAGTACAACCAATGAACATAGAACTCTGGGGAGGGAGGGCATAAATGGGAGGGGAGGGGGGGCAATGGTAAACTATGTACACAGAAAATACCTTAATAAAATAAAATTTAAATTAAAAAAAAAAAGACACCATATGCTCTAATAAGGAAAATGGGAGAAAGTTTTCCTTGTCTTTGCCTGGCCTTTCCCAGCACGTGACCCGTGGAGAATGGTCCTGCTCACTTTGCCAGCCATCGTTTTAAGGCCAAAAAGCACTGTGAGAGATAAAGAATGAAAAAATTAAATTCACCACCAAAAAAAAAAACTACACCGTTTCACTAGTATATTTCAAATATATACAGGCATAATATACCTATACACACATATATGCATACATATATACATACATATATGAGAGAATTAACAGAACTACAAGGAGAAATAAATTAACCAATAGTTGAAAACAAAGAAATATTTCTGAATAATTCATAGATAAAGCAGACAAAATTGTCAGTAACAATATAGGAGTCCTGAAAACATGATCAACAAACTTAATCTAATGGGCATATAGAGATCATTGCTCTTAAAAATTGGAAAATACACATTTATTTCAAGAACACATTATGCATTTATAAATAATTGTCCATGTTTTAGGCCATAAAGCAAGCTTCAAAATTTTTTGCTATTTTATTATTACTGTGTATGTTCTCTGACCACAAAGGGACTAAATTAGAGATTAATAATGAATGGTAACTAGCGTAATTCTTTGCATTTACAAATGAAGTAATGAATGCTTTAATAACTCATATATCAAGTTAAAAATTATCATAGGAAATAGTAAGTGTTCAGAATGGATCTACGGTTGGCAGTAATTGTGACCTTCTTTCTGCTTTTTCCACCTTTCACTGCCACCTCTTCTCTGGGTAAATGGAGATTTGACTTTCATACCTATCAGTGTTATTAGAAAATTCCTCGGATCGGTCAATATATGTTATCTTCTTTGTGTTTAAAATAACCCATTGTTTCCCCTTTTATTTTGATCATCACAGGAGAAAAGAGGAAAATGAATGACTCTCATGTTTTGGAGGAGGCCAAGAAACCCCGAGTTATGGGAGATATTCCAATGGAATTAATCCACGAAGTCATGTCTACCATCACGGACCCGGCAGTGATGGTTGGACCAGAGGTCAGCGGGGTGAACCTGGCAGCCAGCTGGTAGACCGCTTCGGCTCTCCTAGCCACTCCAGCTGTCCAACATGGGGATAGAGTCACTGAGAATTAGCATACCCTGGTTTGCATTTACCTTGGCGGTCAGGGTAGGGAAGGCTAGTTGGAGAGATGATTTCCTCTTGATGAATATCACATCACAGGGAAACTTACTAATAATCTCACATAGTTCAAGTCATTTCTCCTCCCTCAACTTTCTTTTTTTTTTTTTTTAAAGTATATATTTTATTGATATTTTACAGAGAGGAAGGGAGAGAGATAGAGAGCTAGAAACGTCAATGAGAGAGAAACATTGACCAGTTGCCTCTTGCACACCCCCTACCAGGGATATGCCCGCAACCATGGTACATGCCCTTGACCGGAATCGAACCTGGGACCTTTCAGTCCGCAGACCGACGCTCTACCACTGAGCCAAACTGGTTCTGGCTCCCTCAACTTTCTATCTTGAAAAATTTAAACTATAAATGTTGCTCGGTCTCATCTATCTATCTATCTATCTATCCATCCATCTATCGATCTATCAATATAGATATAGATATAGATATAGATATTTTAGAGAAGAAGAAAGAGGGAGAGAGAGATAGAAACATCAAGGATGAGAGAGTCATTGATTGGCTGCCTCCTACACGACCCCCAATGGGAATCGAGCCCACAACCAGGGCACGTGCCCTTGACCAGAATCGAACCTGGGACCCTTTGGTCCGCAGGCTGATGCACTGTCCACTGAGCCAAACCAGGTAGGGCCTGTCTCCATTCTCTTAAGAGAAGAGCTCTGTGTAATTTTTCCCTGTCTCCCCAGAACAATCTTCTGTCAGCACATTCGGCCAGGGATGAGGCAGCGAGGATGGAAGAGCGCAGGGGTGTGATTGAATTCCACGTGGTGGGCAATTCCTTGAACCAGAAGCCCAACAAGAAGATCCTGATGTGGCTGGTGGGTCTGCAGAACGTGTTCTCCCATCAGCTGCCTCGAATGCCCAAAGAGTACATCACCCGGCTTGTCTTCGACCCGTAAGTGGTGCTTCCCTCTTCCTTCTTGTCTTACTACCCTTTTAAATGAAAGAGGAACTGCTCAGAAAGTGAAAGTCAGCCATAGGCAACCACTGAATCCCGCGGCCTCTTGCCACGCTGTGGATACAGGGATCCATTAAGTCAATTCCCTCGTCTAAGGCTTTTAAGTTAATTTTTCAACACTTCACAGATTTTTTTGTTAATAATTATGAAGCTTTGTGTTTTAAGTTGCTGGTGACTATCCTATGCTTCGTTCGTTGTAGCAATGAGAGAACATAAACACTAAGAAGATGCCCCGATTTTTTTAAGAGTCAAAACATTCTTGATTTTGGTGCCTTAACTAGGTATTATGGTTGCCTGGGTCTGGGAAAATGATTGGTATATCAGACAAGTTTACTTTGAAAATTCATTTCTTTTTTTTTTTTTTAACCCAGCACCTAAACTTCTCTAATTAAATGTATTTTTTAAAAATATATTTTATTGATATTTTACAGAGAGGAAGGGAGAGAGAGAGAGATCTAGAAACGTCGTTGAGAGAGAAACATCAGCCAGCTGCCTCTTGCATACCCCCTACTGGGCATGTGCCCGCAACCAATGTACATGCCCTTGGCTGGAATCGAACCCGGGACCTTTCAGTCCGCAGACCAATGCTCTACCACTGAGCCAAACCGGTTTCCACTAATCAAATGTATTTTTAACATATATACCCAATAGCCTTTGTGGACTATGATTTATGCATCTGACAATTAGAGTGACATTTTAGACAGAGAGGAGGTCAGACAGGGTTCTATTAATACAAGGCTTGCAAGTTGTACATTTTGTACAAGTTGTATTATTTTTCCATAATGTATCCGTAATATTTCTGAGTAAGGCTAATCTTCAGAAACAAATGCCACTTTGGTCAGGACTTTGTGCTCTCTCCCTAGCCCTCAACCCTGGGCCCCCGTTCCCGCACTGAGACATGTACTCTGTTCTTTATTTGTAAACCTCAGAGCATTCTCAGGCGGCTGGCGTCTTGTTCTGGTGGAATCTCTCATGAAGACTTGTACGGGAAAGCTTGCCCTAAAAGCCCACATTTAAGAATGGTCTGGTGAGATGGGGACTAGATAGAGGAGGTTTCCGTAGAAACACAAGAAAAACACTGCCCCTTCCTTCCTGGTTGGTTAATAAGGAACACCCCGTCGTTACAAGTATGTTTATATAACCGAGATAGGTAAAAACTGATATAATCTTTTTTTTTCTTTCCAGGAAACACAAAACCCTCGCTTTAATTAAAGATGGCCGCGTTATTGGTGGTATCTGTTTCCGGATGTTTCCGTCCCAAGGATTCACGGAGATTGTTTTCTGCGCGGTGACATCCAATGAGCAAGTCAAGGTAAGGGCAACCCAAGGTCTTAGGAAAAAAGCAGAGTGTGGTATTTCTCCCGGAAGCTGCAGCGATTGGAACGGGCTCTGAGCCCTGTCCAGAGAGGATTCCAAGCGGAATGCAGGACTCTCTGAGAAGCATCCTATCCCGTGAGTGTACATGTACCTGAGGTGAATAAACGTTCCACGTACCAACAGGTGTGCTTCTATCAAAGCTCTGTTGGACCTTGGGACATAGTACAGGCACACTGCACAGCCCAAAATGCAGCTCAGGTATAGTCTGTGGCAAGTGAAGGATGACAGAAAATATATGGTAGCATTCATTGTTAATTTACTCATGGATTTTCCCTCTCTCTCTCTCTCTCTCTCTCTCTCTCTCTCTCTCACACACACACACACACACACACACACACACACACACACACCTGGAGACCGGGAACCATCAGCAAGGATATGGTGTGATGTGGATTAGGAAGATGATTTAGGTGGCTTGCACTTCAGAGAGATTTCTTCAGACTTTGTCCCTCCCTGGGAGCAGGAGCTAAAAGAAATTCCACAAGGGAAGCCGTGAAAATGTTGAAATGTGTGGCTGCGTTTCAGAAGTATTCATGCTGGGTTTGGAATGCAGTGTTTTTCGGGGGTGGTGTGTGTGTGTGTGTGTGTGTGTGTGCGCACGCGAGTGCGTGTGACTAATGCTCTTTCCCGATTATTCTTGGCCTCGGTCCCTTTCTCCCCAGGAACTCTGGCTGTTTTATTGATATCACGGTTGGTATCACAGCCTGGCTGGAATGAACTAGACTCTCCACGAGCAGAAAGAAGCTCTGATCTTGGTTAGATTGTGTTCTGTTCTGCCGCCCCTAGGGAAACGGAGGCAGGAAATG
This sequence comes from Vespertilio murinus, assembly GCA_963924515.1. Classification (NCBI taxonomy): domain Eukaryota; kingdom Metazoa; phylum Chordata; class Mammalia; order Chiroptera; family Vespertilionidae; genus Vespertilio; species Vespertilio murinus. The sequence continues at coordinate 19,578,332 of OZ004715.1, read as the reverse complement.
TGTCTTTAGAAGATTATTCGCTGGGTGTTTGGGGAGCCCTAAAGAGAGCATCATGCAAATATATGGCGGGCGGTGGAGAGATTAGCAGCTCAGGATGAGGTGGCTGCTGAGAAAAATCAGCCAAGGTCTGAGGCAGTGTTTGTTGTCCAGTGAGATACAGCGTGCTGGGCAAACGTGTGATTTTACGTATTCTAGCAGCCACGTTGAAAAGGAAGTCAAGTTAATTTTTAAAACATATTTCGTCTTAGCCAGGATATCCAAAGCATTGTCCTTGCCAAGCTACTCAGTGCTATGAGGAATTATGAACGAGGCGGTCTTCATGCTTTGTTTTGTACTAAATCTCGGAGATCAAGTGTGTATTTTACACTCACAGCTTGTCTCAGCTCGGGCGATGGCCACGTTTCAGATGCCACCTGGGCACTGGTGGCCCGTGGCTCCTGCGGTGGGCAGTGCGGGTCTCAGCATCGTTGCCTAGGGCAGCTAGGAAGAAGCAATTCCATTGGCAGAAAACGAAAATAAGTCTCCGGAAGCAATCATCCTCTGCTTGAAGGCCGCAGCTAGTACTCTGGGCACCTTTGCTTTCATTCGCAGCCTCACCCTGCTCACGGTGCCAATTATAGCCCCTGACTATTTATACTCACAAAGCACAAGTGGGGCTTTTTGCTTTTAGCTCACGGTCCCAAGCATCAAAGGGCAAAATGCATTCGTCTCATATTTGTCGTTCTGACCGGAAAAGGGAGGGCTCAGATTGGCTTGAAAATGATCTCTGGTTCTTTTTCAAGAAGTTCTGACCATGTGTCTTTCGATGGTGCTGCTGTTGTTTCGATTCCTTTTTAAAAATTTTTTTTATTTATTTACCTCCAGTCAAAGAGAGCAACAATTTCCAAGTGTCCAGAGTTTAGGAACTCACTTAAAAAGAAAAATGTGTTGGCTTTTTGTAGGGAGAGGAGCTGGCAAATGAGTCCCTGATGTATAATGCCAGAAAGAAAAAAAAAAAGATTGCATAATTTTTGTTTTCAAAGAAAGCTACACCAACCACCTTGTTTGGGAAGGTTGATTAAGGTTGACTTGGACACTTTTAGGGATACCAGAGAGAAACTAAAGGTATTTAATAATGAATTGGATGCTTTGTCTGATTCCTCTCCAGAAGGGCACTTTATTTTTTCCCCTCTCAAACCATGTAATTTTCTAAAGACTCGAAGGAAGGTGGCCAAACATCACAAACTCGTAGGAAGAACTAGAAAATAAAATCACTTTTTGTGACTCCTAACGATAGTTTTAGGAAGGAAGAAAAAAAGGTTATTCTCTTAAAACTGGAGAGAAAGGACGACTGTGGTAGAAGCCAGAGCGTGGTAACACCCATTTGTGAAAACAGAGTGTTCATAAGCGGTTTTAAATGTTTCTTTAGTACATTAAAAATCTTGGCTAAATGATACTTTTTAGAATTTGTGTCCACTCATTTTGGAGTATTATGCTTACCACCAAATTCCTGCGGATGCTCGAAGGAGGATTTGCATGTAGATTTATCTTGCTCCAAGCACACACAAGATAATTTTTGAGAAGTTCCTCACCTGGTTTGAGACTGTCTCCTCAACTAAGAATTATTTGGATTTGATACCATGTGCAACTGGAAAGTTACATGCCTAATACTTGTTTACTATAATAAGTATTTAAACAAACCCTGAAGTTACCAGGCAGATTTGGAAAAGAATCCTTTTGGTGGCAACTCAAAATAAAGCCATACAAACAAGGGAAATGGTTGCGGGGTGGAAATCTAAACATTTGCTTCTAATAGCTTAATGTTGGCAGTGCCTCTTTAACCAAATACATTTTTGAGCTACCACTGATGCCAGTCACAGTGCTAGAGAGGACTCAAGTTCACAGACACTGCCCATGCTCCCACGCAGCTTGGACTATGGAAAATTTCTTTGGAGAGGTGACCACGGATGAAATATATCTTATGTAGGTCTTGAGAAGCTGTTTACAAAAGAAAAATTATTGCTGTTCTTATGAAAATCATTGGATTGTGCCCAAACCGGTTTGGCTCAGTGGTAGAGCGTCGGTCTGCGGACTGAAAGGTCCCGGGTTCGATTCCGGTCAAGGGCATGTACCTTGGTTGTGGGCACATCCCCGGTAGGGGGTGTGCAAGAGGCAGCTGGTCGATGTTTCTCTCTCATCGACGTTTCTAGCTCTCTATCTCTCTCCCTTCATCTCTGTAAAATATCAATTATATATATATATATATATATATATATATATATATATATATATATCATTGGATTGTGGGTGAAGGGGGGGAACACATTTATAGTTCTGTTAATTCCTTACAAGATAGATGGTATATACAACAAAAGCTTAGCTTTCTTCCATCAATCACATCTGTGCTAAAGTGAATTTCATCAGAAAACATATTTTCTACTAATCTCTAGACATTACTATACACACACACACACACACACACACACACATACATGTGCAGGCAGTTCCCTCCAAGTAGTCAATTCCTCTCTTTTGTCCAATTTTTAAAATTTTTCTTTAAAAATAATTAAAGATTAGACAGCTCATGCACAAATACATTTTCAGACAAACAGAAATCCCACTCCCCTTCAAGTCCCTGCCGTCCCACTGTTTTCAGCCTGGTGTGCATCCTGCAAGTTGCTTCTCTACTGATTTGTGTGCCTGGAAATGTACCTCTGTGTAAGAGGTGACTGTGTGTTTTGTAGTCATTGTTTATGTAAATAGAATTCATACTGTACATACCTAAAAACAGACTTCCCATTATGTCTTAGGGATCCTTCAAATTCACTATATATATAAAAAATATAATTTATATTTAGTTCAATTAATATTAAGTAAAATGTAAAATTCAGTTTTTCAGTCACTCAAGTACTCAGTAGCCACAGTGTGACTAATGGCTACCACACAGATAAAGAACTATTCCATCATTGCAGAGATTTCCATTAAATAGTACAGACAGGGAGCTATTTTCTTCTTTTTTGATTTCACAGTGCCGATGCGACCGTAATTTATGTCATCATTTCCCTATTGACACATTTATGCTTTTTTCTATCCCAAACAGGGTTCTGTTTATAAATGTTTTCCTGGACACAAAAAAGTAGAATTGCTGCATGAATGACTGTGGCTTCTCTAAATTTAAAAAAAAAAAAATTGTTTCCAGGTTGCCCTTTTCAATGGGTTCACCAACTTACATGTTTACCGGTGGTGCTGAGAGCACCATGTCTCCCTATTGTCACTGACACTGGGTGCCATGAGCTGTAAGGGTATTTGAGTATACTGCCCTGGCTGGGTGTCTCAGGTGGATGGAATGTCATCCCATACACCGAAAGGTTGCGGGTTCAATCCCTGGTTGGGGCACGTGTGGGAGGTAGTTGATCGGAGTGTCTCTCTCTTCCTCTCTCTCTAAAAAAAATCAATGAAAATAGGTGAGGAATAAAGAGAAATATTCGTACTGTGGAGTGAAATATCACTTCTCCTGATGGAGTGCTCTGGTTACTAGTGAGGTCATATGTCATTCGTCAGGAATAGTTATTGCTTGTTCCTTTCCTCTGATAAGATTTTTAAGGCTGTCTCTTTTTTTTCTGATATTGATACCATTGAAGATATTTATGTATTTTTGATATTAAATCTATAGTATGTGTCACAACTATGTCCTTCCAAATTTGTCCCTTGTCTTTTGTTTAAGATTTCTTAAATAGCTTATTTAAGAAATAAGCTTATGATATCTTTAAGGTTTTAAAATTTGAAGTAGTCTACTTAGTAAATTAGTCCTTTCTTTCATACTTTTGTATTTTATGTGTTTTTTTTTTAAAGAAGCTTCTTTGTACCCCTAGGTTGTAAAGCCACTTTTCTACACCTTTTGCATAGATTTATTTTTCCTTACATTTAGATTGCCCATCTATCTTCTTACCTTGTTTTCCATATGACATAAGTCTTTTAAGGCCTAGCTCACACACATTCTTACCTTCTGTAGTCTCTTCCTTCTCCCCCTGAATGATATTACACTCTTTTTCTCTATTACAGGTACAAATACATCACTCTGTATCAATGCTGTGAAATCTCTATATATAATCTATGTATAAAAGCCTAATATGCAAAGTCAGTCCCCTCTGAAGTTTGACCGACAGGAAGTTCGGTCGCTCGCTAAGATGTGTGCTGACCATCAGGGGGTGGTGTGGCATGAAGGAAGGCCCTAGTCGGCAGCTGGCAGCCACTAGGGACCCTACCCGTGTACAAATTTCTGCACTGGGCCTCTAGTAGAAATATATCCTGAGTTTCAAATGCAAGCCACACATGTAATTTTAAAATTTCTGGTATCTATATGTTTATTTTTATTAAGTCCTCACCCAAGGATGTTTTTTCATTGATATTTAGAGAGAGTGGAGGGAGAGGGAAAAGACAGAAATATTGATGTGAGAGAAACACATCAATTGATTGCCTCCTGCATATGCCCCGACCAGAGTCTGGGCTGGGGCGGAGCCTGGAACCTGGGCATGTGCGTTTGATGGGAATCAAACCCTTCAGTCCTAAGTTCGATGCTCTATACACTGAGCCACACTGCCTGGGACTCTATATTTTTAAAAAGTAAAATTAAACAGGAAAAACTAATTTTCATATTTTCCATTTAACGTGCTATGTCCACAATATTGTCATTTCAACATATGATAGGCATACATTGCTATTAACAAGAATTTTTTTCCCCTGATGTTTATCTTTCCCATTTAACTCTCTTATCCTCAAGGAGAGAGGGATTTCAGTTCATCCTTTTAGCTGAGTTTTATTTGGACTCACAGTGTGTCAGTCACGGGATCTGTTTGGGAAAAGGTGAGATGTCCTCGGGTAATATCAGTAGGAGAATAATTACCAGGAGAGGTAGACTTCCAGCCTCACATGGCGTAGAGAAGTTGACCAGATGTCCTTCTCGCCTGAGGCAGTTTCATGAGATCATACCTGTAAGTGCATTTGAGGTTTTTTATTTTTATAAAAGTTTGTTGCCGAGTTCTAAAATGCTCATGTGAAGATATTTGTGTTTGGATGCTGGGATTTCATCTCGTTTTATGAGGTTCTGAAACAGTCGTTTTAAATTTATAGATTTCCTGTATGTTTTATACATCACTGATAAACCTGGCAATTGCATTTCGTTTTTCATATTTCAATCATTCATTCCTCCTCCATCCCCCCAACATTGTTCACTCGCTTTAGTTACTTCCTAATGTCTTCTGGCTCTCTCAGAAGGTTCTGGGCTTCTTGGACCTTGTTTGGATAAGACCAACTTGCCATCCTGACGATGCAGTTGCAGAATTGCCGATTTGCAGGACACAGGAAACGCTGGGATTAGTTGACATTCCAGCAAAGATTAGCGCTGTTTGTTTACGTTGCTCCTTTCCTCTGAGGTCCGCAAATACTTTGAGGATAAGCAGAAATTCGTAATCCGTATTTACCCCTAAAACTTCTGTATTGATATTCAGCAAGTAACTTTAGTGTTGAACTTGAAGCTATGGCCTTCGTGTGTTATTTCTCAAGGGACCAGAAACTTGCATTTCTAAGTAATGATTGTATGTCACTTTAAGGATTTTGGATGTTTTGGTTCAGTGTGCAGAAATGCAAGAAAGTATGTGAGTATTATATTGGTACAAATTCCTAAACTGATCAAGTACATCCTGATGAAATTGTAAGACTTATTTTTTCTTCAGAACCTGATATATCTGTCTGTACACTCACTTCCTTCCATAGGGCTATGGGACACACCTGATGAATCATTTGAAGGAATTTCACATAAAACATGACATCCTGAACTTCCTCACATATGCAGACGAATATGCAATCGGATATTTCAAGAAACAGGTGAGTTTTTCACTGTGCCACACTGTCTTGTCATTCCTTTTTAAAATATGCGCTCAGGTAAGCGTTCATTCCAATAAGTCTTTCCTTTGCCCCCAAATCAGTGTGTTCTGATTATAAGAAAGAGGACATACATTTATTTTATAAGCCTTAAGTGAGTTTCAGACTGGATTCAGAGGGTGTGACCAGCACATAGTACATACTAGTTAAATACTTGTTGAGCGAATGGATGTCATCTCTTAAGTGAAATGTAATATTGCATCCTGTCCTTCTAAATTATGGTATCTCATCCCAGGTGGGCGAGCCGAGTTCTCCCGGTATGAGAGACATAGATTCAATCTGTGGAAAGCTTCTCTTTAGAGCAGAGGACATTCTCATGCATAGGAAGAACTCCAGACGATTCTGGTTCCATTGTGCACAGCGGGCTGGGAGATGGGTTGCCCTCAGTCCTTATCAGAGGTTTCAGCTTGGCTTTTTAAGGATTACTCTTTGGCTGCCCACTTATTTTCACAGTGCTTTCTAATCCCTGTACATTTTTAAAAAAATATATATTTTTTGCCGAAATTGATTTGGCTCAGTGGATAGAGCATCGGCCTGTGGATTAAAAGGTCCTGGGTTCGATTCCGGTCAAGGGCATGCATGTACCTTGGTTGCTGGCGCATCCCTAGTGGGGGTGTGCAAGAGGCAGCTGATTGATGTTTCTGTCTATCCCTCTCCCTTCCTCTCTGTAAAAAAATCATATATATTTTTATTTTATTGATATTTTACAGAGAGGAAGGGAGAGAGATAGTTAGAAACACAGATGAGAAAGAAACATCAATCAGCTGCCTCCTGCATGCCCCCAAATGGGGATGTGCCCGCAACCAATGTATATGCCCTTGAGGGGAATCGAACCCAGGACCCTCCAGTCTGCAGGCTGATGCTCTGTCCACTGAACCAAACCGGTTTCGGCATCCCTGTACATTTTTTACATCTGACTACAAAAGTCATATACAGTTATTGTAGAAAATTTGGAAATTGTAGTGAAACACACACACAAAAAAGAGGAAAATTGCTTGCAATTTTACCACCCAGAGAAATTTAATGCTAGCTTATGTTTGGATATATATATATATCCTTCTAATATTTTTTTCTGTGTGTATTTGTGAGTGTATATAAATATAAAAATTAACTCATGCTTTAATTACTTGCTTTTTTTTACTTTATATATTCTGATAATTTTTATGTAACTTGATAGTTCTCTGAAATGTTGTATAAATAGAAAATAATTTATTAAACCAATTCCACATTTTGGGGGCATTTAGGTATTTTCTGTATGCAAGTGTACATGTGTGAGTGTGTGTGTGGTGTGTGCGTGCACCCATGCATGTGTGTTGCCCTCATATGTGCTAATTTGCTTTGGATAGATGTCTAGAAGTAGAGTTGCTTCCAGACATAGTTAAGGCTTTGTAACGCATTGCCAAATACTGTAACAATTTCTGATCTTGTCAGTGGTACATAAGGAGGCTCAGGAAACTGGGTGATAATTGAAAAGTAGGTTTTTACCTCTTTCCTGGGTAACAATTTACATTTGTTTGCATTTAGGTGATCATAGTGAGGTTTGACTTGCTTTTCCTTGTTCGTTGACCCCTTTGTATTAATTTTTCTTTTCTTTTGAATTGCCAATTCATTGTATCTTGCATTTTTTCTATTAAAATATTTATTTTTACATTGATTTATGAAAACTTTGTATATAAGGAGTTTAACCGTTTATTTTGATTTCCTCTTGCATGTCATGTTTTAACATGGTGTATAGCTTTTTCTTTACCCAATTTTAAAGACTTTAAAACATGTCTATTAACTTCTTTAAAATATAGATATGTTCTTATATGAGTAGAAAGCATCCCCTCTTCCAACGTCTGGTAATTAATGGCCTGTATATATATTTTTCTCATTTTGGGGGATGCGTTTGTGGCTTTTGTAATGAAATTTACCTGGCAGAACTCAGTGGAATTGTTTCACGGAGGGCTTAGGAGTCCGCTTTCCTAGGTTGTAAGTACATTGCACAGTGTGAGAGCTCAGCCACGATTCTTACATGACTTGCCTGTAGCCCCCTCTTTGAAGGCGGTGGCAATAATTGTTTGGAAAATAAGTTTTTGCTGAAAGAGAAGGCAGGAAACTGCCGGTGATAGATCTGAAGCCCAAGTAATTTTCTGCAAAAAAACCCCCTGAAATAGGCACTGTAAGGAGAATTATGCTTATATTATAAATATATGATTACATATCCTGTGGCACTATGTTATTACAGCTTAAAGCATGCGAATGTATATGTTGCAAAGCATTAATGTCACTGACACAACCACACATTGTGATGGTCTGAAAGTTTTTTGCCTGAAGAGTCGTTGTTTCATTTTTTTAATGTCAGAATTTTGATGGCTGTATTTTTTTTTTTTATAAGCTTTTCTTTTAGACTTTGGGTCAATGCTAGTTGTTGATTTGTTAAGAATCATAGAGGCCCTTGCCCCCACTTTGGGAGAATTTGTGCAATTTAATGCAAAATTAAGCCTTACTATTATTATTATATTATTTAATATTTTATTGATTTATTACAGAGAGGAAGGGAGATAGAGAGCTAGAAACATCGATCAGCTGCCTCCTGCACACCTCCTACTGGGGATGTGCCCGCAACCAAGGTACATGCCCTTGACCAGAATCAAACCTGGGACTTTTCAGTCCGCAGGCTGATGCTCTATCCACTGAGCCAAACTGGTTTCGGCTAAACCTTATTTTTACTTAATACTCATTTCTGTTAAAAAAAAAAAAAGACAAAAAACAAAAAACACCACTTGTTAGTATGATTGTGTTTTACTAGCATTATTTTTTAATGTCTTATTTTCTATTTGCAAGTTTGTTTTTTGTTTGTTTGTTTTTGTTGTTAATCCTTACAAGGATATTTTTCCATTGATTTTTTTTTGATAGAGTAGAAGAGAGAGGGAAAGACAGAGAGAAACATTGATGTGAGAGAAACACATTGATTGGTTGCCTCCTGCTCACACCCTGACCAGGGCCCGGGCAGGGTAGGAGCCTGCAACCAAGGTATGTGCCCTTGACTGGAATCAAACCCGGATCCCTTCAGTTTGCAGGCTGATGCTCTATCCCCTGAGCTAAACCAGCTAGGGCTGCATTTTGATTTTTAATGCTTTTGAACTTCCTGAAAGGATTTTGGGCTCTTCCTTCCCATAATAATAATATGATGAGAACTTGAAAGAAGCATATATTGATGCCAGCGCAGTACCTAGCACAAAGTTAGCACTCAGTATGTATTTGGTGCACAATGCCCACATGAATGGATTTATTATTTGCTTTGCAGGGTTTCTCCAAAGAAATTAAAATACCTAAAACCAAATACGTTGGCTACATCAAGGACTACGAAGGAGCCACTTTAATGGGATGTGAGCTGAATCCCCAGATCCCATACACAGAATTTTCTGTCATCATTAAGAAGCAGAAGGAGGTAAGCACGGGCGGACTCTGTTCCTCTGCACAGGCCAGTCTCGGCGCGGTGAGCTGCATATCCCTGGGCTCCGTGCAAATGGGTTTCCTGGCTGTCATCACCTCAGTTTGCTGCGGCTTGTCCAGACCCTTGGTCTGTCTCCTCTAGGTGACCATTCCTGAGAGCATCGGCTGTTGTTAAATTGGTATAAAACACACAAAACTTGTTAAACACGATGAGTCATCTTAACTTCACCTTCAAGGCTTATTACATTCTGGTCTCAAGCATTTCCCCAAACTTACGTCTCTGCTTTCTTCTCTAAACCATCCTCCAGAGGCCGTCACTGATGCTCTAACCCCTTGCTTGAGGTCTTCGTCCTTTTCCTTTTCCCACCTCCCTCCCCTGACCTAAATGGAACCACGTCAGCCTGTGCTCTGATTTCTTCCTTGAATGTCCCCAGCGCGAGTGTGATCCATTCACTGCAGTCATATGTCACCTTACACGGTCCTTTGCCTTAGCGTGCATTCACCTCTCCTCTCGAGTTGCGCATTCTAAAGGTTACACTTCTAGGTGTTAACTGACTTGTTCCCTGATATTGGGGTGAAGTCTTTTACGCATATGAACGGAAAGGGAAGCAGTCAAGGGAAGATTGGTAATTTGACTCCGTAGCGATTTTATATCTCTGAGACAGGAAAAGGAATGCAAGAAGAGCGTGCTTTGGGAGAGCACAGGGGCCATTTAATAAGTGGATGAACTTTGGGTGGTAAGCCCAGGATCAGCTCTTCGCTCCTCTAGTTTGTTGGGTTCAAAAACTTGGAGTTTGCAGCTGTGTCATTCATTCTGTAGAATTCCACTTTATACTTCTTCTCTCCCCCCCCTCCCCCCAGACACACTTCTAACCTTTATTGTTGAAAGTATTACATGGGTCCTCCTTTCCCCCCTATTAACCTCTTCCAGCCCATCCCCGTCTCCCCACCCCCATTTTCTTCTTCTTCTTCTTCTTCTTCTTCTTCTTCTTCTTCTTCTTCTTCTTCTTCTTCTTCTTCTTTTTATAATATATTTTATTGATATTTTACAGAGTGGAAGGGAGAAAGATAGAGAGCTAGAAACATTGATGAGAGACAAACATCGACCAGCTGCCTCTTGCACACCCCCTACTGGGGATGTGCTCACAACCAAGGTACATGCCCTTGACCGGAATCGAACCCGGGACCTTTCAGTCCGCAGACCGACACTCTATCCTCTGAGCCAAACCGGTTTCGGCCCCACTTTATACTTCTCTCATTCATTTTAGTGCCCTTTTCTCCAGACGTAACTTTTAGAAGTTCTTATGTCTTCAATCTATCTTTTTCTTCTGGCTTCTACTAATTTCCTTTCATCTCAGTCGTTGATTATTACATCACCAATCACACAGTGTCTGGTGCATAGTAAGTAGCGGCTCCATACATATTTTCCCTTTTATTTAAAGTGGCTCCGATTTGTTCTTAGGCTTCTTAGGGAAGTGAGCAAAAGCGTTTTCTTGTTTTGTTTTTGTCTTCTAAGTTAGAAAAGAAAAACAACCTTTGTTGTTATTGTTGTTGTTGTTGTTGTTATTGTTTTGGTCAGAATGTCAGCCCAAGAGAGCATTCCACATAGACTACTGGGAGAGTTAATGAAGTCACAGCAGGCTCCTCTCTCTGTCTGTCTCTGAAGAGCTGGCTCTCTTCATTGTTCTCTTCGGGGCCCCGTGAGCAGGTCTGAGTCCAGCAGCTCACTGTTCAGCATCAGAGGCTGCCGGCCAAGGAAAGCCATCGGGCTGCTGTTCGCTGCTCATTCCTCATGCCTCCCGGCAGCCCAATTCATCTTCCCACTCGGTCTAAGCCGAGAGCAGGGTTCCCGTGGCTGGGTCTCCACATTCACACCGTCTAGACTGCTGGCTCTTCCTCCACGATAAGCACAGAGCTAACAAAAGCCGTCAGCGTGTGAGAAGGTAAAGCCCCTTCGTCCTTCCTCTTTTTCTTCTCTTGGATCTTTTTTTTTTTTTAAAATAATATATTTTATTGATTTTTCACAGAGAGGAAAGGAGAGAGATAGAGAGCTAGAAACATCGATGAGAGAGATACATCGACCAGCTGCCTCCTGCACACCCCCCACCGGGGATGTGTCCGCAACCAATGTACATGCCCTTGGCCGGAATCCAACCTGGGACCCCTTGGTCCACAGGCTGATGCTCTATCCACTGAGCCAAACCGGTTTCGGCCTCTCTTGGATCTTTTATCCTTCTCTGCTCGCCTTCCTTCTCTGCTGCCAGCGTTGTCTGACACACACTGTGGAGTGGACGGACGATGAGGCGTGGGGTTGCTAACCTGTTCCTTTAAGAGATCTGAGGTCACCGCAGTAAAACATTTGGATTCCCACGGTACCTCCTTCCGCTGAAATCAAATGATTTTTACACGGGTCTTTTATTCCAACTTTGAAACCCTCCTGAGGAAGGGAGGGGCTGATGGTGGGAGCCATACAGACTGGAAATACTGGGTGGCCTTTTCTAGCCCATCAGATTGTAGGTGTGGTGAGAGGAACTCGGCGCCGGTGGACAGGTGGCTCAGAGCTTCCTGAGTGGCCACTTGAGGGGAATGGTGGCAGCCACGGGGGCCCTGTGTCATCGGACGTGGCCTTGTGGGAGATGTGTTTTGGGCAGCCTGGCGAATTTTTGGTGTTTTCTTCTTCTTTTGGGAATTGTTTTAGAACTAATTACTACCTCAGTATATTAGGAACTATTTTATAAAAACAAATACCTCTCTCAAAATCGTCCCATCCTGGTTGTGATGCCTTAATAGACTTTAGAGCTGTTTTATGTTTGTTTTTTTTTTCATGCCAACAGTATAGGTTGAGGCTCAAGCCTTGAAAAATTCGGGTAGGAAGGTCATCCTCCCAGCTTTGGGAACTTTAGTCCCAAGGAACAGTTTCCTAGTCATGGACGTGAAGAGGTTCGCACGCCGGTCTGGGTAGCCGTTCTCAGGTGCTTTGCGAAGGAATCGGCCCCGATGCGAAAGAGGACAGTGGGCACTGGGGCTAGTGTGTCCCCTCAGTTCGCCTTTCCCGAGGGGCCGAGTACTGAAGAGGTTGTGTGAATGACACGAAATGGACATGATGCCATAGAATGTTTTCATGACTTTCCCACTGAACGGAATTCACCTCCTTCTCCCCTTTTGTCTCCTAACGTCTTGGTTTTGCTGGGGGAATCGCTCCAGAGGTCGGCTGACGTGGGCCGGAGCCACGGACTTCAGCCGCTGACCACGTTTTCTTCCCGTGCTTTTCAGATCATCAAAAAGCTGATAGAAAGAAAGCAAGCCCAGATTCGAAAAGTCTACCCTGGACTCTCGTGCTTTAAAGATGGAGTTCGGCAGATTCCGATTGAAAGCATTCCTGGAATTAGTATGTATATGGATCTTCTTTTAAAAGCAGACTCTTTTGGAAATGCCACCAGGAGGGTTGGAAGCTAATACCAGAGCGCAGTACTTTTAAAAAGCTTTTTGCCCTGCCCTTCTCCATCTGGGCTATTTCTAGTATTTTAAGAAGGCGGCTAATGCTTTCCTCTGATATCTTTTCTCTACTTCAAATTGCAAACAAACCAAAGAGAGCTTAGATGGCCCCTTGGTGTAACTGTTAACGGCCATTATGTCCCGAGAGCCTGCTCTTGGTGGCCCAGTGCGAGGCACTACCCACAGGTGACCTTGAAAGTGGGGGGGTTCTGCTTTTCATAAGTGGAGAGGTTCAGCCTCGGGCTGGGTAAGTCCTTTGGCCTTATCTGGCACATGGCCAGACCCTGGCAGCGCGAGGAGCGGGCCACTTCTTATCTCCTCAGACAGCTGGCTGTTCGCGCCTTATCTCATTGCCATCATGGTTGCAACCTGCGTAGATCTGAGCTTGGGTAAATGAGTGTTTCCAAACTTCTAGAAAGGATGATTAGAAATCACATAATTTGATTCCTGTTCCCCATTTTACAACAGATGTTCTGAAGGTTCTTATCGGAGAGTAGGTTAGCAGTGAGTTGTGTTGAGTTAAAACATACAAAGTGGTTCTTTTGGTAGATCAAATATTGGCACTTTCAGGTAGCTCAAGTCCAGGGTCTTCTGGTCTAGTGAAGATTTATAAAGCAAAAAAAAGTCAAGCAAACTAAAAAAAAGCCACATTGTTTTTTCATGATATGATTCATATATATATATATATATATATATATATATTTATATATATTTATATATACATTTAAATTCATGTACCGTATTTGCCGGCGTATAAGACGATTTTTTGGCCCTGAAAAATACCGTATTTGCCGGCGTATAAGAGACTGGGCGTATAAGACGACCCCCTAACATTTCCACAAAAAATACAGTTTGTTATATACTCGCCGTATAAGACTACCCCCCACTTGGAGGCATATTTTTCAGGGCCAAAAAATCATCTTATACGCCGGCAAATACGATATATATATATATATATATATATATATATATATATATATATATATATTTTTTTTTTTTAAATGATTTATCTTTATCATTTTCTTTTTTTTTCCTTTTTAAAAAATATTTTATTTATTTTTTACAGAGAGGAAGGGAGAGAGACAGAGAGTTAGAAACATCAATGAGAGAGAAACATCGATCAGCTGCCTCCTGCACGCCCCCTACTGGGAATGTGCCCGCAACCAAGGTACATGTCCTTGACCGGAATTGAACCCGGGACCTTTCAGTCCAGCAGGCCGACACTCTATCCACTGAGCCAAACCGGTTTCGGCTCATATATATTTTTTTCTTTACAAAATCTACTCTACAGCACATCTTGCTTTCCCTGCCAGACCCAGAAATTTTCCTTCCCCGTATTATCCTAATTAATAATAGCTACCATATATCCCTGAATGCCAACGTGTGCCAGGCATTCTTCTATGGGATAATATCACCTAATCTTTAGAGTTCTGTTTTATGGCTTGATACATTGAGAGCCAAAAGGTTAAATAACTTATCTAGGGTAAGTCCGTTTTTAAGGAGGAACCAAGAAATCAACTCCAGACCAGCTGGTGTGGCTCAGTGGTTGAGTGTTGACCCATGAACCAGGGGGTCACAGTTTGAGTCTCACTCAGGGTACATGCTCGCTTTGTGGGGCTCGATCCACAGTGTGGGGCTTGAAGGAGTCAACCAATCCGTGAATCTCTCTCATCATTGATGTTTCTCCTCCAGATCAATAAAACTATTTTAGGGAAAAAAGAAAAAAGAAATCAACTCCAGGCCTACTGGACTCTAGACTGTTTTCCTTCTGCTACACTAAACCATCTCGCTTTATAAGCCGGCGCCAAGTAAAACAGAGACCAGAACAGACTTTGTCCTGGCCTAAAATAACAGCCTCACTCTTTCACATGGTGATGGCAAAAATGGAGTTAGAGTTTAAAAAAATACACATACCCACAGTAGTGGGCATTTGTGATTTTTATGATTTTTCTTTGAAGGGTTGGAGTTCCCTCTTTAAAAAAACACATTGAGCAGTGTTGTTAGTCTTGGGAATGTTTTGCACAGCGAGCCGAATTAGAAAGTAGCGAACTGCAGTTGATTTCAGTGCCTTCCCGGGAACGGATTTATTAAGGCATAGCTGTAATTTATTGCATTTTTGTTCAGTGTTAACTGATATTCTCTTGCCAAAATCAGTTCTCATTCAGTGTTTATTTCCTTGACATACAGGAGAGACAGGCTGGAAACAGAGTGGAAAAGAGAAAAGGTAAGTGTGATGGGTGAGAAGATAATAATGGAAGTGATTACCCCCCCCCACTCCACCCCCACCCCCACCCCCACTTAGAGAAAATAGGCAAACCCATTGTAATCACCAATACAATTGTTGGGTTTCAGTTTTCATTAAAAAAAAAATCAGGAATGAATCCAGTTTTAGGTTTTTGTTGTTGTTGTTTTTTGTTTTTGTTGTTGTTTTTTATAAAAATGAGCTGAATAGGAATCATCTCGCAAGAGGGTCAGAAACTAATTGTTGTTCCTTGTTGTTCCCTCTTTTCCTTTCAAGTAAAGAGCCCAAAGACTCTGACCAGCTCTACAGCACACTCAAGAGCATCCTCCAGCAGGTGAAGGTGGGCGTTTTCATTCACCTCATGCCAATATTTTGATTTCTCACTCGACATTTCCATATTAGATACTTTACCTTTTTTTTATTCTTTCCCCAAGAGCCATCAAAGCGCGTGGCCCTTCATGGAACCTGTGAAGAGAACAGAAGCTCCGGGATACTATGAAGTTATCAGGTTCCCCATGGGTAATGCCATTAGCATTTTCTAAGTGTAGACTTAAAGCTCTCTGGGTGGTGGTGTGGGGGACATATGGTTACTGAGGTTAATTTGTACTCTTCTGTCGCAGGGTAGGGTGTGTGTGGTGGGCGGTGGGGTCCCCACGTACCCGGGGAGGGCAGCGATGTCAGGACAGAACTACAAAGGAGAAGTGGGTGGCTGTGATCACGAGAGCCGTTCTGAAGCTCTCTGAGAGCCCACGCATCAATGCAGTAGACGCAGAAGCCCAGGTGGGGACTGTGGACAGCGCTAGATACCAAGCTGGCTGTTCGGACATAACCTCACTTATATTTCACCCGTTGCAAATGGATAAACATCAGGTTGTCCACTTGAGAATTTTTGGGTCTGAGAATTTTTGAAGACAGTACAAGAGAAGTTAGGCGAAGCTGTTTGCTCTACTTTGGGAGGGAGAAATCCTACTCAGTACAGTCCTTGATTTTTCACGCTCTTGATGGATACTATTAATGTCCCTCTTCATGATCCTATTTTAAGCTTTGTCCCGCATCCAAAACCAAACAAACAAACAAAAAAAACACCACTGGAAATGTAGGCTCGTGGAAATTGCTACTGTGCCTGCTGCATACTAAAAGGAATGATTGAGTGCATTGAGAACCCCCAAATTAAACCAATTTGGTGTCATGCAGATGACAGACAACCAGCTGAAATGTTCTCTTTTCAGTCGGTTGTGTCGCCATTTTTTTTTTTTTTTTTGAGAGAGCCTGCATCTTCTGTCCCTTTTCTACCTGCCATCTATTTCTGGTGCTAAGAAAGGATTGCAGTGTGAAAGGAAGAGTTAAAGGGACCCAGTAGCTCCCTGATAACAGAGTTATTTATAGATGATTTCTGTAGCATTCATTTTCACACATGAGTGTTTTATATAGTGCTGGTAATGATTTCAGGAGTCTCTATTCCTTAGGTAGATGTGCACCCATATGCTTTTCTTTTTTTATATCTCTCTCTTGCTTCTGTGTACTTATATCTCTCTTGCTTCTGTGTACTTCTGTACATGAAAATCAAAGCGAGGGTTGACTGAGTCTTGAGTTCCGAGCGGAAAGGTGATTTGGGAATTAATATTTCCCATGACGTAAAACAGTACGTTAAACCCCTTGGTGTACATTTCAAAATTTAACTGACCTTTTGCATCCTCATCTTCGGGATCATTTCAGCCTCTTTTGGGGAACCTTCATGGGAGGTTGTATGCATTTGCAGAGAATAGTTTACTTCCCGCGCATCCACGTGTGCTCTGCAGACCTGCAGGGGGCGGTCTAGCAGGCTTGCCTGTCCTCAGTCTGCTCACAGCCTGCTTTCGGGAATGGCTTTTGCTTGGCCAAGTCTGAGAAGGATGCGAGACCCTCCAATTGATCACCACTTGAGTGTATGGCTGGATGCTCAGGAGGGAATTGACCACATTGAGTAAGACCAGGGGTGGGCTAAGGTGCGTGCTGGACAAAGTCAATGAAAACAGTAAACGGTCTCTTTAGTGGAGCCACAGTAATTTTGTTGGGATGCCTTTAGATGGTGGGCAAAATATGCAGTCTTTCCCCCTAAGGTGGTCATGTGTTTAAGGGTAAGACTGACAAGTCATTACTTTTACTTTTCCTCATTACCTTCTCGGCTCTTCCCTAAAACATTTCTTCTCTTTCCCCTGTGCCCTAAAAAACTCTTTTCTTCCATGTGACGGAGATCTAACCTGTTTTATTTAAAGACCATCGGCAGAATAATCTCACCCAAGCATATCTTCTTATCACACATGGGTTGCTAGGCAGAGTTTTTGGATTTATCCAGAATTCCCAAGTTGGTGGAGGAAATGAAAGTAAATTAATTTAATGGTGTCTCCATGTTTGGAATTACTGATGTTCAGTCGCCTTCTTTTTCAACTTATGCTGTTTGGTCAACTGGAGCAATCTAAAAAGTCTAGAGAAAGGTGCTATCATCACGTTAGAATGGAAAGGAAACGTGGAGATACACGTGGAATTGGTTATAATTATTCAGAAAGGCCCAAACACTTCTGTGGTTCTTGTTTTATTTCTTTTATATTTTTAGGCTCTTTTAATCTCTTCTTATCTACCCTTTCCCTTCCAAAAAAATAATTTGAAAAGCTTTTAGATAAATTTGTTTTTGTGAAGTTTCATAGTCTTCCCCCCCACCTTTTATTCTTTTGGTTAAACAAAACTTGTAAAACATTATGTCTGGCAGCATAATTTAAGTGGTAGGTATTTAGTTGGGAGAAAGGTAAACATCTAATTTTATCTAGCGAGGCACAATTTAACTGCTCTTTCTTTCTTAAACAAGAAGATATCTTTATCTGTTCGATCAACTAGGATGAGACATTTAGTGGGATATTTGCTGAATCTTTGTGTGTCTTAATACTTGTTTTCTCACTCTCCAAACTGTTTCCGTCAGAGAAGAAAGAAAATTGAAAATTGAACTCTGATGTGATAACATAACTAATCGAGTCAAAAGAAATAAGCAAAAGCAGATATTTCCCACTTTTTCTTTGTGATAGATTTAGGATTTTTATGCAAATGAACTTCTCCCAGTTTGAGGATGTTGCACATAAATTTATCTATCTTATTAAATGACAATCACAGTGCATTTGGTTATAAGCTTCTTTCCATCTTAAAAATTTGATAATACAGTGGGAATTTGGATGATTGATATTCAGAAGTATTTCTTTAGTGAATTTGACTTATTTTTCTATGCTAATATAAAAATTTTAATTATAGAACCAGGCTTAGAGACAACTAGGAACCTATAAGTAGGCAATGTTAGTAAGTTAATGTTTTTAAAAAAATATATATTTTATTGATATTTTACAGAGAGAAAGAGATAGAGAGATAGAGAGCTAGAAACGTCGATGAGAGAGAAACATCGACCAGCTGCCTCTTGCATACCCCCTACCGGGGATGTGCCCGCAACCAATGTACATGCCCTTGACCGGAATCGAACCCGGGACCTTTCAGTCCGCAGACCGACGCTCTCCCACTGAGGCAGACCGGTTTCGGCAAGTTAATGTTATTGAGTGGAAGATGTTAGCGTCTTCTAATCTGCATGGAATTCTTTAAATCAGTCCTGAGACCGAGGATTAATGAAGCCCATTGTATTCTTATATTTAAAGAAAATTCTTATTTAAAAAAAAATACAGTTTAAAGCATGTTTAAATACACTGGGGAAAAAATTATTTTTGCCGTAGTCTTATGAGACTTGTTTGCCTTAGAAAGTATATTATTATGTTTGCCATTCTTATGCCGTTGATGGAGCACGAAACTAAATTCATTTGAGCCATTTTACCTGCAAGGTCACTGGTGTATTTATTTGCAGATGTATTTATGATCCGTTTCTCTTCTTAGTTCTGTCTCTGCAACACCAAGACAAACTGTGACTTTCGGGAAACAAACTCACTCTGTTTTTGCACAATGAAAGATTCAATACACATGTTCCGCCTGTCTTACTCCATGTAGATAAAGCCTCTTCTGTGCAAATCTGAATGAATGGCTGACAGTAGTCAGTTCATCATGCTTATTGCTGCTGATCCACTTAGCTTCTTGTGCTGAATAGGGGAGTGGGCCAGATGACTAATAATGGTCCCTTCCATGGTAAAATGCTGTGATTTTACCCAAGAAACCCTCACCAAAGAAAGAACGTAAGGTTTAAGAACTGTGTTCCCTGATCAGATGGATTTCTCTTAAAGGCATCAGGCTGGCAAAAAAAAAAAAAAGTAATCAAAGTGATAAAAGATATGAGATATTTCCTTCCCAGTCTTACTTCTGTCAGCTAGTGTTCAAAAGGGGTCAACGATTGCTAATCTGCTTTCTTTTCCTGCGCAGATCTGAAAACCATGAGCGAACGCCTCAAGAATAGGTACTACGTGTCTAAGAAATTATTCATGGCAGACTTACAGCGAGTCTTCACCAACTGCAAAGAGTACAACCCTCCTGAGAGTGAATACTACAAATGTGCCAATATCCTGGAGAAATTCTTCTTCAGTAAGATTAAGGAAGCTGGATTAATTGACAAGTGATTCTACTCACCCCACCCCCCCTCCGCCCCTCGCTTCTTGGAAACTCATCAGAGTGCCTAAGGCAAGGTGGTCTAGTTTTACAGGAAATTGGACATAACGTGTTGAAGATACTTGTAAAACGTATTAATTAGCACTTTGGAAAAAACAAACAAACAACATCCTCTTAGCTTTTCAGATATATATTTAAATGGAAGTCATAGAGCATTTTTTTATTTTGTGAAATAGACTTTAATCTGTTTACTACTATTAATGTCAGTTTCCTATGGCATGTCCATTCAGTAGTAGATGATCAGGGGTTTCCTCGAAACCTGTGTGTGAGGAAATTGCACATCGTACCAAGATTTGGGGGGAGTCCAGAAAATTCAGACCATGAATGTTTCCATTTTTTTCTAATGGAATCTGAGAGAGTATTTTTATTTTTTCCCGAAGGATTTTTAAGGAAGGGATATGTGATAAGAAGCCCGTAAAAGGTGAAATGTGTGATGCTTGAAGTCTCTTTGTAGACTGGATAAATATGTTTTTTAAAAACACTCATCTAGATGAGGTGCTTTGAGCTGTTCTGAAAGATGCAGTTCCGGAAAAGCAACTGCTTTGATTCCTAAGGAAGAAATTCTAAATAATGCAAACTTTTTTGATAAGCATCTGGGATTTTGATAATTCTGTCTACCTACAAAAAAAACAAAACAAAAAACTTGTGAGTGCATAACCACTATTTTAATAATTACTTTCTTTACACAAACATACGCTATTATATTTGACGTTGCTTATGCAGGCCATAAGTTCCAAAAGGCAGTTTCCTGGGCCACAGAGGCATACATGGGAAAACACTTTTAATTGAACCAACATGCTTTAATAAGAGGTATAATCAAATATGGTGAATTCTTGTTCTAATAAATACGGATTTTCTTTTCTACACAACACCCCCCCGATAATGTATGTATGGACATTTTCCCCTTTGCATCTTCAGATTGGGTATATTCATTATCTAAGGTGGATTAAATTACCACCAGGATTCGATGTCTGCATTTTAACACCTACAATGGTTTATAGACCCAGGGGTAACATCCCACTAAAGCCCATCATGCAACCTTATTTCCTGTCTTGGGATTCCAGCTTAGTGCTTGGATTTAGTTCCCGATTTACACTACATAGATAAGTGGGACATCTGCCATCCTAACTCTGGGAGGACCAACTAACCTACAACAATTGAAGTCCATCTTGATGGTCTCGACACTAATTTTTTGTGACACAAATTTATAAACTGATTTTTGTAAAGAACCGGGTTTTAAAAAATGTATTTAACTTGATGTTTTCTATCAGCATAAATGAAGTAAGACGATCAGTTCACAGTCATTAAAGACAGTTGCCAGCGATAATCTGCATAAAGGGGGAAAAAAAAACTTGCAAATGGCGATTAAGTTGGAAGTATTATTTTTAATAGGCGAGAGAGAAGTTCAGAATGCTCACAATGAAAAAAAAAAAGCCTCAACTTTTTTAAAGTAATAAGAAACCACCTTGAGTGGCATCTAGATTTCTAATGAAGAATGGTGATACAATTTGGATCAAGAATCCTGGACTGGTTTTACACCGTGCTCTGTACTGGATCTGCTGAAGCATCTGTCCAGCTTTGTATCCTGTGAAAGTTTGTTATTTTCTGGGTAGACATTCTTATAGAGTATTGTCTTTAAAATCAGATGGTCTCTTCTATATTGAAAGCATTTTTATGTTTTCTAATTTAAAAATTAATATTTTCTTATAGATACTGTGCAATAAAGCTGAAGTAGGACGTGTGGTTTTTGCAAATGCTTTAACAGCTGATAAAATTTTACATTTGTAAAATTAATATATTGTACTGGTACAAAATAGTTTTAAATTATATTTTAAAAAGCTCTCAAGTCTGGTGGTGTGTTTTCTTCGCCTAGCAGATTGGTTTTCACAGGGAAAAAGCGACCTGGTTGATGACCAGGGATTGTATCCGTCATTCTCAGTTCTTAAGCATTTTGTGAAGATGTATAGAAGCGTTGCGCTCGTGAGAAGTTTCATGAAAATCTCCAGCCCTTCAGTGAAAGCTTTACCTGTGTCTCTTGAGTTGTCCACTGCATTCTGCCCACCATCACTCATTAAACGAGGAAAAACACAACCCGGCTAAAGAAGACTGTTACTGGCTTAGAGATAAAACATTGCCCACAGCTCTTCTACTTTGCATCAGTGAAACAGATGAATGAGCAGAGAGACCAAATACAGCTGATTCTTCCGTTTCTCCCATATGAGCTTCTGTTACAAAAAATGCTGACTATAGGAAATAATGCTGTGTCCTGTTGGGGTATGAGGGTCCACCAAGGTGCACCCCTCTTCCCTTCTGAATTCTGAAATGAGAAGTCAAGAGTATAGGCATATATGATTGCCTAAGTATCTTTTTAAAAAATATATTTATTGATATTTTACAGAGAGGAAGGGAGAGAGAGAGAGAGAGCTAGAAACATCGATGAGAGAGAAACATCGGCCAGTTGCCTCTTGCACACCCCCTACTGGGGATGTGCCCGCAACCGATGTACATGCCCTTGACCAGAATCGAACACGGGACCCTTCAGTCTGCAGACCAACGCTCTACCACTGAGCCAAACCGGTTTCGGCCAAAGTATCTTTCTTAATAACAGTGTATGTTGGGGAATATGGCTTATGTATGTGGATATTGATCTTTCTAATAGTGAACCCTAGAAAGAGAGAGATACTCAGAGTGCTCACAATGAAATAAGTGCCTCAACTTTAAGAAACACCTTGGCTGGCATCTAGATTTCTAGTGAAGAATGATGTCACAAGTATCTTGGACTGGCTTTAGAGGGCAGCTCCTTTGTACGGAAGCACTGTTTAGTATCTTGTAGGCGTTTATTTCCTGGGTAGATATTCTTATAAAGTATCGCCAACAGCTCCGCACCGCTACCAACTTCCCCATCCAAGGGCACGGCCTTTATCATTAAGCCCAGTAGACAGCCAAGAGCAATGGTACTGTCTGAAGGCAGAACAATTCCGAAGAGGTGCAGGTGAGGAGGAATAGAACAACCTAGCCCAGTTCCTCACTCTGGCTCACCGGTTAGATCAGACCCTCCCGAGGAGGAATGGATGAAGGATGTCCTATAGGAAAGGAAACATCTGCAATGGATGGAGGTAAGTTTCTCTCTCACTCCACCCCATAGATTCATAGTCAAAAATCACTCTTAATTTTTTTGATTATTCAATACACAATTAAGAACTGGTTGTATTCATTAGAAGAAAGTAGTGAAAAGAAGAGTTTGAGGTCTTCATATTACCTGAAAGCAAAATTTGTAATTATGGAGCCTAAAAGTAGAACCAGGATCAGACTGAGGTACGATGGGCAGGTTAATAATGTGTCACGCATCCCCTTTAAGCTGATACTCTTCAGACCAACCCTCAGTGTTTTTACTTGAGTCTCAGAACTGCACAAGGAAGGGTTGCTAGTACCAACCTTTGGCATTTTCCATAATGTTCTGAGCTGTTCTGCACTGCCCCTTAACTCGCATTCTCCTTTTAGCACAGTGCCCACCCCATATATTGAAAAGAACCAAATGGGAGTTTCCAGAGGTGAAACATTCACTGGATGGGATCAATAGGAGATTTGACATAGCAAAAGGAAACCTAAGTAAACTTGATATGGCAATAGTAGCTATCCAGAAGGCACAGTGGTGTAAAAAAGACAAAAAGTCACAGCAAAATTAGAAAATATCTTTCATTAAATGAAGGTGGAAATAATATATCAGCATTTGTGGGATACAGCTTGTACAGTGCTTAAGGGGAAACTTACAGCATTAAAATACTCATTAAAATGAGATGTCTGAATTCTGCCTACCTTAAAAAAAGTAGAAGAGCAAATTAAACCCAAATTAGAAGAATATGAAGTACAAATCAATGAAACAGGAAATGAATGAACAGAAAGACAACTCACTGTAATTACCAGTTCTTTAAAATAGATAAACTTCTAGTTAGGCTTATCAAGAACAAAGAGAAAGCACAAATTAACAATATCAGGAATGAGAGAGGACGTAATTAGAGATCTTGTATACAAGATATTAAAAGGATAAGGGAATAAACAACACGCCAACACATTTGATAACTTAGATGAAATGAGTTATCTTGTGTGATTAGCAAAACTGACTAAAGAAGAAATATAAAACCTAGTCATTCCTGTATTAAACTAAATTTATAATGAAAAACTTTTTTCCCCCAAACAAAACTCAAAACTCAAATGGCTTCACTAGTTCTTTGAGTATTTAAGGAAAATATTATCCTACACAAACACAGAAAATAGGTTATTTTTCAGAAAATATTTTATGAGGGTAGTATAATAATCTAAGTGCCCTAAATCTAAAGCCAGAAAAAAATATTACAAGAAAATTATAAACCAATAACTGGAGTAACCCATGTAAATAAAGACAAAGAATGAGACATAGAATATATAAAGAAATTGTACTAGAAAAAGATGTTCTAGAATCTAGTAGAAAAGTGGGCCAAAGAAATAAGCAATTCATAGGAAGGATGAGAATGACCAATTAACACATGAATTCTCATAAAATAAAATATATTAAGTAATTAAAACAGAAGCCATTTCACATTTATTAGTCTGGCTAATTTTTCAATGTTCAGTAACACCAAGCGATAGTGATAGGGAAACTGGAAACTTAAACTGCTATTAGGAGAATGATCCACTGGTGTGAGGAGAATGGGTACCACACTTTAGAGAGCAATGCCACTTCTAGATATCAACTCCATGGAAACTTCCATGTGCACAAGGATGTAGAACGTTTACTGAAGCAGTAATGTGTAGCAATGAAAAAATGGAAGCCAATTATATCTCAGAAGAAGAATGTCTTATTTATTTATGTAACAAAATACTGTACAACAATGAAAATAACCTACATTTGCCAACATGGATAAATCTTAAACACACAGTTGAATTACAAGTCAGTTGCAAAGAGGTATATACAATATAGCATTCATGTAAAATGTTAAAACAATCCTTTACAGTCTATGGATAAACACTACAGCAAGAACGCAGAAATAGTAAAAGAACAAAAACACCAAATTTAGAATAATGATTTTGAAGATGAAGGGAAGGATCAGAACTAGATCAGAAAATGTCAACAGAGAAAGATCTATCAAAGTAAAGGCAGTAAATGTCTAGAGCAGGAGTTGGCAAACTTTCTCGGTAAAGGGCTGGAAAATATTTTAGGTTGCAGGCCAAAAAGCTGAAATAAAAGATTTTATGTACTTCATTGGGGTTCAAATTTATTGTTTTTATCACCAAAATCAATAGCCAGGATTTCATCCCCCCCCCCCCCCAACAATTTAAAGAGACATTTTTTAGCTTGCAGATCATACAAAAGCAGGCAGAGGGCTGTATTTGGTCCAAAGGGTATCGTTTGCCCACTGCTGGCCCAGAGCATTGCCCTATACCACTTTCTGTGCTGGTGCAAATCTTCTGTCTGCATTGTCCCCAATAAGTGGCTCCTGAGCATTTGAAATGTGACCACTGTGACTGAAAAATTAAATTTTAAATTGGATTTGATCTTAATTACATTAAGACAGCCATTCAAGAGTTTTTATGAATTTCAAGAACGGGTGTGAGGGGACTGGTTGAACAGATAAAGAGGGGTGGGAGAAGAGATTGTGATGGGAAAGCAGGACATACAAATCAGTGAGCACTGGCATTGGAGAACAGGGACATTCAAAGTAGAAAGATGTGCATGGCTTTCGAGGTCAGAAATAAAAGGATTTTGGCTGACGAAAAGGATTTGGGTGTGCCTGATACAGAATGCAGAGAAGTGTGGAGATAGTCAAGAAAACTGGAGGTCCGGATTGGAAGAATCCTCCACTGAAATAGAACTTGTTGGTCAACCCACAATGAAAAGTTGAGGGAAATGTTGAGTATGCTGGGGGAGCTAAGAATTTCATGGTAGAGGCTACAGAAAAAAACCAAAGTGGGAAGAGAAGTGTCAGAGGAGGAGAAGAGTGAAGCTAGAAAGTAAGATGACCACATGCATACCCTTTGATATTTAAAGAAGACAAACAGCCCTAGCCGGTTTGGCTCAGTGGGTAGAACATGAGCCCCAGGACTGGGTTCGATTCTGGTCAAGGGAACGGACTTCAGTTGCAGGCTTGATCGCTGGCCCCGGTCAGGGCACACACAGGAGGCAACCAAATGATGTCTCTCTCTCACATCGATATTTCTCTGTCTCTCCCTCTCCCTTCCACTCTCTAAAAATCAATAGAAAAATATCCTTGGGTGAGGATTAATACCCTCCTCCCCTCAAAAAAAGAGAAAAAAATTACAAAAAAGTAAAGAAAAATACAAATACTATATTATACAAATTTTATTGCTCTTTAAAAATCGATAATCTACAATTCTCTAAAGTTTAAAGAGGTATATAGAAGCAGTGGCTTCAAACTTTCAGAACTGAACTAATTTCCTCTCATTGGTTAATCAAAAACACAAACAAATCCTTGGCATTCAGACATTTGACATCTGAGTTGACTAAATAAGTAACTACCCTGAAAGTCCATAACATAATAATTTGTGATTTTGTTGAGGTATCACTTTGAACAATATATGCCCAGAGCTTAGCTTGGGGTTCAATTAGTTACTTAACTAGTCCCCCACCCTAATATTAATTTTCTCCAAAGCCATGTATTTCTTTCTATTTTTAAATTAATGTCACGAGGTCATGCAAATTTTATCTGAAAAATTAAATATATACAAGGGTATAAAGGAGACACAAACAATAGAGTATACCCTACTGTGAATATCAAGAATTTATTTTATTCAAATATTATATAAGGAGTTTCCAAAGATCCCCAGCCTGTTTTCAAGTCATTCTAGTAATCCCCACTAAAGGGAAAAGTAAAAGGGCCAGAAGCTTATAATTACAATATCTTATTTGAATAATCATTATTCCCAAAATGTTGGCATAAGATACATTTTTGACTAAAATTATGGGTGTTAGGCAGTATAAGAAATCTTGCTATAATAGTGTTTCAGTCCAGTTATTTATATTTAAAATAAAAAAAAACCCCAAATCTATTAAAGGTGTAAGAAAAAAGATCACATTTGAAGTCCAGTTTTTAAAAAACATTTGTGATCTAGAGTCCCATCCAGAGAATATTCTATGGCACAGTCCACCCCACTTGTGTGCTGTCTATGGATTCTCTCTTGGAGCAATAGGAAGGGCTGCGGGATGAATTTATTTTTCTATTCTCTTTGGGATGTATTTAAACCACATCCAACAAACGCTTCACTGTATTTGCTTCATACTTTTTTTCTTTTTTTGGAACTGCGTCTGGAATCCTTTTTTTGCTTAAAAACAGGCGAATTCAAGAAACACAAATCTGTAAAAGGGTCTCCTCTTCTTAGTTTCCTATAAAGATTAAAAAGAGCTCTTTAGCAATCCAATTCTAACTTCCTCTTCAGGATAAAGTTACTATAAAGTAGGCCAGTGTTTACATTCCCATTTCATTTTTTTTTCATCAAAATTTTATATATCAAGATTCACTCTTGTACAAAGCTCCATTACTTTATCTCCACCCCCCCCCCCCCCACTGTATCTTTAAACGTGAGTTCCCACATATTAAATACTTACGAAGCGAGTGTGGGTTCCTTATAGTTGACACTGACTGTGCACCTACGCTTAGGCAGAGACCCTACTGGGCTTTCTTTCTTCTGTTGTGGAGAAAGAGAAAGTTTTCTCATCTTCACTCCAGTGTGCAAGGGGACATTGGTGATATCCTTCAGGCTAAAATGAGGTGTCTGGTGAGTTTCAGGTATTGTACCTACAAAAACAACTTTTACTGAGTATGAGTCCAAAAAAAACAACAAAACAGAACAAAACACACACACACACACACACACACACACACACACACACACACACACTCTCTCTCTCTCTCTCTCTCTCCATAGGAAATAAAATTGTATTGCAATTACATATCTGAAATTATATATACAGAAGCCAGCATTTTATAATACAGATTTTTAAACCTGTTTATTAGGTTTTCATCCCAGATGACATAAAAATGCTAAGTATTGTAGTTATGAAGAATTGATATGTTAGTTTTTATTAAAAATTAGAATTCTTGAAAATTAACTATGGAACTTCATTTTAGTCACACCTTGCTCTTGAGAGCCTTCAAGGTCTCTATCTCTCTCAGTGCCAAAGCTTATCATCAGGTGGCTTCCTATACTCTTATAAAGCCATTTAAACTCATTCTCAAGTAAATGAGAACAAAATCATAGCCTCTGTGTAAACCAGGAGAAATGGAGTTAGTAACTTAGAGTTACCCAGTATTTTCCCCATCATAAGTACCCAAATTATTCTACTTTGGAACTCTCTCTATATTGGGGTACCGATACCCAGCACACAGCAAAACAAACAATCTCTTCAAATAGCTTTAAAAAGCAAATCATTTCCCAAGAAAGACTAACTACATTGTGACTTAGTAACCCTGTTCTCCAGGGTTATCTGCGTTTCAAATATTCTTTTTTTTTGTCCCTACATGAGCATACTGTGCTACCGTAATCATTCTAATTTTCAGTTTGGAAAATATGGTTAAGTAAAAACCATATTTTAATTAAAATCAGGTAAACTGTTATATTCTGGAAAGTTTAATACATACACAAATCTCCCAGGGAACTTTTTAAAAAGATGCAGATTCTGATTCAAGATTAAGGAGTATCGTCTGAGATTCTGCAATTGTTAGAAATTTACAGGTAACCCTCATGCACCACACTCTGAGTAACACTATTTAGGATATACATTTTTCAAACAAACAAGGATGATTACACCTTTACCTCACAGAGTTGTTCTTAGGATCAAATTTGAGAATGATAAAACCTGACTGTTTTTTTCCAAACATACTAAAATACCCAGGTGAGAATCTTTGTGGGTAGGTGCAGGCTATATCCTCAACCTCTGAATCATGCTGACTTTTGATCGAACAAAAGCAAGATCTTCTAAGCCAGTTTTTAGATGTCTTATAAGTATCTTACAAAAGAATACTAAGCCTGTCAATTGAGGGAAGAGTTTTTTGGTCTAATTAGGCCATACTCACTAACTAGAAGGTTATTTAAAATCATAGTTACTGTCAAAGTGAATATAAAGCAAAGCCATAAAAATGACAGGTCACTGGATTTAAGTTGATTTCATTTTCAAGGGGTGTTCAGGTGAGTTTATGAAAGATATTTTAATTCAACCTAACTCCACAAAAAGCTTTTTCTTGCCCTGAAAAACTTCATTTACCAAAAGTATTTGTTCTTTAAAAAAAACTTTTTTATTGAATGTATTGGGGTGACATTGGTTAATAAAATTATGTAAGTTTCAAGTGTATAATTTTATGATATATCATCTGTATATTATATTGTGTATTCACCACCCAAAGACAAGTCTCCTTTAGTCACCATTTATTCCCCATTTTACCCTCTTTTCTCGCACCCCCCCACCCCCCATATTTGTTCTTAAAGAGGACCTAAATTACCTTAAAGCAGTTCAGAGCAATATTACTGTGATTTCCACCCCTAAACCCTTCATTATTTGATCAGACTGTTATTTCTCCCAAAGAGACAGATGGCAAGTCTCTAACCTCCCCCAGAGAAACAGATGGTAAATACAGTATGTAAGCATCAGGAGTGATCATTTATCATAAACATTAAAAATGCAGGCAAACAAGCAGATCACTTACTGGTAGGAGTTTTCGCTGGCTGAGAACTCTCCATCTCTTTTTCATCCCTACACCTTAGTACTCTTTTAGACGGAGGCCTGGTGACTGGGCTGCTATCTGATTGGCTGGTGAGGCCTGGACTGTCCTTGCATGTGGGCAAATAGAGATCATCAGAATCATCTTCTGAACTGCTTGATTCATAGCTGCTCACTTCGGATACACTGGTATCTTCTTCTTTTTTAGAATCATCGCTTACTTTTTGTCGGAAAGGAGAAGGATGAACACCTTCTTCCAAATTAAAATTGTAAGCATCATTGGAAGTGATAAAATCATCCACCTTTTTTTTGGAAACAGGTTTTTTATTTTTACTTATAGTTCCTTTATACTTATATACATATTTTGATTTTCTCCTTCTATTAGCTTTTCTTTTCTCTCCTCTTTTTCTTCTTTGTGCATCTCTATGCTTAGTTTTAGTTTGCACAGATTTAGACTCTAAAATATTTTCTTTTGTTTTAGCAGATCCTCCAGGATGAGTCAGCTCTGGTGATATGTTAATTTCATCCTTGTTCCACTGACAAATATTTTGTTCTACATTTTCAGATAAGTGCAGATTTACTAGAGGGTCTACAAATCTAATTGTTTCCAATCCAGAAGACTGCTCTGACATATGACTGATTTCAAAATTATCCAAGGTGTTGGATTGGCATAAATTGTTAAAATGTTTCTTGAAATTGCGACGGAGAGATACAGTCCTGGGTAAGATATTATCAGTAGATGTATCTTCACCTGAATCCAAATCAAATCCCAGCCTGTCTTGAGGAATAGTAGGTACTTGCTCTGAGAATTTAAAACACAAATGAGAAAAATAGTTTTACTTTATGGAAATTTTAATTTCAAAGATCTTAGAATTCAAAGTTAAAAATGGAGTAAGTGAAGTTATTCTATAGTTTCTCCACATTTACTATCTATAATAATAAAAACATAATATACTAATTAGACTGGACAACCGAATGATCTTTTGGACAATGCTGGGGCTGTGAGTGTCGAGCCACTTGCATGGATTTCATGCACCAGGCCTCTAATCCTATATAATGAGGTAATATGCAAATTGACCATCATACCCTCACAGTATGGCATTCTATGACCAGACCGGCAGGGGAGTTAGTGAGGGATGACCAAATGACTGAACAAACAGGCTGTGTGGGGCAACCAGGCTGGTGGGGAGAGGGTGCAGGAAGACTTAGGGGTGACCAGAAAGGCAGGCAGGTGAGCGATTAAGAGCCAGCAGTCTAGGATTGTGAGAGGGATGTCCAACTGCTGGTTTAGGCCCACTCCCTGTGAATGGGCCTAAACTGGCAGTCAGACAATCCTGAGGGGTTCTGGAATGGAGAGGGTGCAGGCTGGGCTGAGGGAACCCACCCCCGTGCATAAATTTTTTGCACCTGGCCTCTAGTAAGTAAATAAAAATGTAGAAACTTATTATTACCATCCATTTATTTGGCAGTGATCAACTGATATCTTATATAATCTTCAAATTGTATATAATCTTCAAAAATATTCTAACTTGGGGTTTTATGTGCCCCTCATTTAAAGAATAACTAGTAGTTTACATGTATCTTTGTGTATAGGATTGAGAGAAAAGGAATCTCATATTTCAAAGTAGGACAAATACACTAAGAAAGTGAAAACTAAGTTATAAGTTGAAAAATGAGAAAAATTGGAATAATTGGAAAGCATTTCAGGTAGGAAATATAATTTGTATTTTAAAGTGGGAAAATTTAGAGCTGCTTATTCAAATGCTTTCCCTTCTTTAGAGCTTAGTTCACTGTAGCACAGGGACACATTGATTTAAAAGTAAGGGCATGGCTTTGGAGGTTAGCTTTGAGTTTAAAGCTTGATTCTGACCATCGGGGTTACTTTGTTGAGTCTATATAATATGGGACTGAGTGTACCTATATTGTAAGGTTGTTGTGAGGGTTAATTGAGGCAATATATATAAAATGCCTAACACAGATCTTAACATGTTGTCAGGTTCAGGAAATTGCAGCCATAGTTATAGCTAAGGTTTCTAATTACAGATTTGGCAAAATAAATGGATATATTTTAAAACTTTGTAAAATAACCAAATATGCTTAAAGCTGAAGAATATCAGGTGAAAAGATTAAGAAGTTGAAAAGGAAAATTAGAGAAATTTAATTATGTTACTTTTTCTCAAAGACCTCATCTTATCCTTCACATCACATTTTCAGATTTTCACTTGAGTTACCTTCTATTTGGAATGATTCCCCTTGTTCTGGAAGGTGATCTTCCTGAAGAGGAGCTTGCCTTAGAAATACCATTGAAAAATAGAAATTTAATTAACAATTATGAAATAAAAATAAGCTTAAGATTTTCTGGAAATTATAATATTGTATTTTCTTTAGTATTATTTCATAATTCCATTCTAAGTCAGTACATCTATTCTACATCAAAGGAAACCAAACAACCTTTGTACTGACTACATGGAGGCTGATTTGTAATGACTGAAATTCAATTCTTACTGGATTAACTAACACATTAAATTGGACGGTTCTTACTTAAAACATGACATAACTCATAATTTCATTTAATTGGAGAAACAGCCAATCAGAATTGACTTATAAAATATACCAAAGAAATGCAATTTGATTACTCAACTCTTTAGGAGCCTGCTTTATCATTTATTAGCTGAGTTTTTTGGTAGTATCGGCTTTTATGATGCTTAACTACTGATTACTCTGAAGTTAACACTGTTCCTTAAAAAAAAAAAAAAATCTTGTCCCTCTTTGGTACATGGAAAAATAATTTTCTTTATGTTCTAATACTATTACTGGTTGTTTCATTTTAATTATAACTTTGTTTTTTATTTACTGTAGGGAATTTTTTTTCACCTCTAGATATCAAAAATTAAATAGTGGTTTAGGCAACAGAGTTGCCTAACAAACTAGTAACAATTTCAAAAATCTTAAATTATCTCATTTTACTTTTTGTCCATTACATGAGTATTTTGTCAGATTTAAAGTTCAACAGTTTTAGAATTATTAAAATTAATATGGGGATAGAAATCATATTAGTGATGATCTCTATGAGGACAGGGACACGAACTCAAAAGGGATATGAGGAAATAAATGGCTTATGGCAGTAGTTCCCACTTGAGGACAATTATGACCCCCTAGGTGATGTTTGGCAATGTCTGTAGACATTTTTGGTTCTCATAACTAAGGAAGAGGCATGCTACTGGCATTTAGTGGATAGAGGCCAAGGAGGTTGCTGAATACCTCAGAATGCTTAGGACAGTTCTCTAAAACAAAGAATGACCTGGCCCAAATGTCAATAGTGCTAAGACTGAGAAACTCCACGCTGGAGTTACAGCCATGCTCTGTATCTTTTTTAAAAAATCCTCACCCGAGGATATTTTTCCATTGATTTTTAGAGAGAGTGGAAGAGAGAGGGAAGACAGAGAGAAATATTGATGCGAGAGAAAAACATCGATTGGTTGCCTCCTGCATGAGCCCCAACCAGGGCCTTGGCAACCAAGGTACATGCCCTTAACCGGAATCAAACCTGGGACCCTTCAGTCCGCAGGCCGACACTCTATCCACTGGGATAAACTGGCTAGGGCTGTATCTTAATTGAGATTTTTGGTTTGACTATACATTAGCTAAACTCATTGAACTGTATAATTATCAACTGCATTTTACTGTAATTATATCTCAATAATTCATGAACAAATAAATTATACTTGATCCAAGAGAAGGGTAAGAGAGTATATGGGAACTAATTGTATTTAGGAATAAGTTGGTTTAGTAAGGCAATGTGATTATATTACTTTTCTAAAAGTAATTATATTACTTTTCTAATATAGACTTATCTGTAGTATTAGCAAAATACCATCATTTGAATACCAATCCTTCTTAGAATAAAAACTTGGCATAAGAAAAATACAACTGAAGGGAATAATTTAATAATTCTAGGAAAGCTTCTTATTCTTAGACATAAAAAAAGTAACTATAAGAAAAATTTGGTTTGGCTATTTATAACAGAACTTTAACATATCAACTTTTCTTTAACTATATGCTCAGGGGAGAGATCATGAGACTTAAAATAGGGCTCAATATGATGCAAATTTCCTTCCATAAATGGATCACAGAATT
Source organism: Vespertilio murinus (assembly GCA_963924515.1). NCBI lineage: Eukaryota > Metazoa > Chordata > Mammalia > Chiroptera > Vespertilionidae > Vespertilio > Vespertilio murinus. The sequence goes on along the minus strand of OZ004715.1, from coordinate 19,544,772 downwards.
ACATCTTTTTGATATCAATGAGCATAACAATGAATTTGATACTAACGGTAAATCCTTCACAAATAAATCCCCAGAGTTGTCATCATTGGAGTTCATTCCAGAAGAACTTACTTCATGGTTCTGTGAATGTATTAAAAGAAAAAGAAAAAAAACATTAGTAAAACTCAAATATTCATCACAAAGTATCAATTTATTAAAAAATAAACTTATTGTCCTAGCTTGTTTGGCTCAGTGGATAGAGCGTCAGCCTGCGAACTGAAGGATCCCAGGTTTGATTCTGGTCAACAGCACATGCCTGACTGCAGGCTTGATTCTCTCATTGATGTTTCTATCTCTCTCTCCCTCTCCCTTCCTCTATGAAGTCAATGAGAATATATTTAAAAAAAACCAAAATAACAAAACATAACAAACACTTATTGAGAGTCCATCATGGTGCCAGGCTCTGTTCTAGAAAATGGGTCTAAACATTTTTTAGTTCTACCCTCTTAAAACTTATACTCTAGTGTAGGGAAAATTTCTTAAAAAGACAGACACATAAATAATTTCAGTGTGTTAAACGCTACAAAGGAAATAGTGAAGTGGCAGAGAGTAATTGAGGTGTAGGGCTCTTTTAGATCGGGTGACTTCCATCTGAAATCTGAAGAATGCAAAGGAGCCAGCCATTGAAAGACCAGGGGAAGAGAAAGGTATGGAAACAGCAAATACAAACATCATAATACACACAATAAAACCCTTGTGTGTTTAGAAAAAAACCGTTGTGACTGGGACACAGACACTGAGAAGAAAGCAGATGTACATGCAGAGGCCAAATAATACAGGGCTCTGAGAATGTTGAGTTTAAATTTTAGTCTGTGTGTGATCAGCAGTCACTAAATGTTAAGCAGGGAAGTACAATGACCCAGGTTTTAAAAAGACCAGTCTGTCCCTAGTTGGTTTGGCTCAGTGGGAGAGCGCTGGCCAGAGGACTGAGGGGCTTCAGGTTCACTTCCAGTTAAGGGTATGTACCTCGGTTGCAGGCTCCATCCCAGGCCCTGTTCAGGGCATTCTCTCACATCGATGTTTCTCTCTCACCCTCCCTCTCTTCCTCTCTCTAAAAATCAATGGAAACATATTCTCAGGTGAGGATTAACAACAACAAAAAGAACAGCCTGGCCACTGTGTGAAACATGGATTGAATGGGCCAAGGAGTTAAGAAGTCATCGTAGTAAATGAAACAAGACATGATATTTGCTAGGACGGGAATTCTGTGGCTATGAAGGTAAAGCCACATGGAAGGTTTTGAGTTGAACAAATGGGGAAGGTTGTTTTATTGGGATGCATGACTTACGGAGGGAGGTAGAAGTACAGGATATCTTTGGTAGGGTGGGAAATAAAGAGTTTTGTTTCCTACAAAATATGTTTGAAATCCTTTATAAATATCTAAGTGGCTATGTTAAATAGTTGTGCTGTGTATGTCTAGGTCTTGAGCTACAAATTTGGAAGTTATGAGCAGATAGGCAGTATTTAAAGCTATGAGAGTAGTAAGATGGGTCGAGGTCAATTGACATTTAAAAGAAGCCAGTAAAAGGGACTGAGATGGGACAATTAGAAAAGCAGAAAGAAAACCAGGAGAGTATGATGGTAAGAAAGCTAAGAGATCAAAGTATTTCTAGCAAAATGTAATTCTGTTTGTATGTTACTTCAAGGTCAAGAAGAAAAAGTGACCTCTGAATTTGGCAATATGGAGGTTTTAGTAACCTTGACGCAGTGACAATAGAATGACATGGATAAATGCCAGATAAGTGTGAGTTCCAAAGTGAATGGAAGCATTCATTGGTTGCTTCTTTTATGTGCCCTGATCAGAGATGGAACCCCAAACCTTGGTGCATTGGGAGGACGCTCTAACTAATTACCTAACCAATGTATAAGTACATGGAGCAACAAACTCATGTTTCTTTGTCTCCCTAAAAAAATAAATAAAAATGGCTAAGATCACTTAAAAAAAAAAAGGAAATGGAAATCGAGGAAATGAAGACAATAAGTGCTCTGTTCTCTTTGGATAAGTTCTGCTGCGAACGGGAGTAGAAAACAATCAGAGAGAGATGCGATCAGGAGGCTTCATTTGTTTTCTTTTCCTCTGAACATAAGGGATTCTAAGGCACATTTGTATGATAGCTAGAATGTTTCAGCAGAGGAGGAGATAAGTGGCATTTATCCATGTCATTCTACTGTCACTGTGTCAAGGCTACTAAACCTCCTAGGGGAGATGAGAAGAAAACTAATGCACAAGGGGAGGACTTGGATTCTGCTGGGAGCAGCGACACTTGTCACTGCAACAAGGGGGAACATGAGAATAGATACAGGCAGATTTGTAGACTTGTATTGGAAGTTGAAGTCATTCTAATTGAGCCAGTTGTTTTTTGAAATTTGATGCACATATAATAAGCTAATGTTACAATGAATAGGTTAAAACTGTTTATCAGAGACAAAACTAAATTTAATCCTATTAAAAGTCTTAAAGTTATTATCCATATACTTAATGTTCTAAACCAGTTTATTACTGGATAAATAAGAATGATAAAATTCAAAAACAAATTATTAAAAAGATCCATTATAAAATAAAAGGCTATTAGAAATAAATTTCTGGTTAATTAAAGCATCTTATTAAAGCATTTTAAGCTTCTCCGTCATTGTTAAAAAGAGTTGCTAAGCGTGGATGCATGAGTGTAGAGTGATGGTTGAGAATGAGTGACATATGCAACTAGTATATGGCAGAAAACAAACTCTGACGTTTTAAATGCTTAGAACACTTTCACCCAGTAACTAACAGTATGTTTTAATAAACTACTGACTATCTCATGGATACTTATTTTACACTGTTCAGTGTGATTTTAGCAAAAACTTTGGAAAGGGAAGATTCAAATGTCACTGAAGAATTTTTTTCCTATTTGACAGAACAAGGGGAAAAAAATTAGAAAAGATTGCATTTTTGAAGGAAAAACTTTCAATCAAATAATCCAACCCTCACATAAAAAGTAAATAAGTCATATTTTATCTTTATAGAGAAAATTCTCTACTATACTGGATAGAAATATAATATACACATACATTCTATATGTCACACATAGAAAAAAATGTGGAGTCGCCTTAGTTGTAGAGAAGCAAGAACTCTTTCACTGACTCCCGTCAACAGAGAGGTGACTTTAATTCCTTCTCAGGTCCATGTCCCTGCTCTAATCACTATGGCCTGGCTTTCTCCTCTGCGCTCCCGACAGCACAGCTGTCTCCACTGGCACAGCCAACCAACGGCCGCCAGGGAAGAGAGCAAATGCTAACACCGGGCCCTCTGCTCTTCTCTTTCTCTGCCCGCTCACTTCCCTGCTGCGGCTTCTGGGGAAAAGACAGAGACTGGCCCATCGCTACTCTTCTGAACAGGCTCTTCAACGAGACACAAAGAATATTCTACGCCTGTTATGTTCTGGCGGGTCCTTTTATATCTCCTTGGACACAAACAGAGTCCAATTAAAAATGTGGACAGAAAAATGTTCAGGATATTTCTTGTTTGGAAATTAATGAATAATCTTATTTAGCCAACTAGTAGGTAAAAATGATTCTCTAGAAGCAAATAAATGCTCCCCACCCCCAGATTAACATAGTTTTTTATAAAACCACACTAGATATAGCAAAACTACATTGAAAAGCTAAGATTTACAGTACCGGTTCACAGTTATCAGGAATTAATTAATCAATTTTTTTAAAAATATATTTTTTATTGATATTTTACAGAGAGGAAGGGAGAGAGATAGAGAGCTAGAAACGTCGATGAGAGAGAAACATCGACCAGCTGCCTCTTGCACACCCCCTATTGGGGATGTGCCCGCAACCAAGCTACATGCCCTTGACCGGAATCGAACCCGGGACCCTTTAGTCCGCAGACCGACGCTCTACCACTGAGCCAAACCGGTTTCGGCAGGAATTAATTTAAATAGCATAAGTGATTTAAACTACTAATTCACAGCTTTACCATTTTCCTGAGAGAGTCAGCGTTTGTAATGAAAATACCTGAGCAGGTTCTTCTGTTTGTTGTGAAGCAAGTTTTTCTTTCAGTGCATATAACTGGTATGTGAGGAAGTAACATTCTTTTCTCAGCTGTAGGATGATGTCCTGGGCTTCTCTCACTTTGGATTTTTCATTTTCCAAGGCTAAAACCAGCATCTTGTTGTTGTCTTGGTAGTTTTTTAGCAGTGTAGAAGTGTTGGCTAAAAGAGGATACATTTTTTTTATTAGTTATTAAATTTAAACTTAAAAAGTGATGCGAAAGAACAGCATGAAAAGCTTACTGATTATTTGGCAAGGTGCAACCACGAAAGACTTTCGTTTGCCAATCTCTGCCAAGTTTTTATTCCTTTTCTCTTTCATTCGTTTCTTTATTTCTTCAAGACTATCTTGAAAGGACTTTTTGAGGTTCCTTTCTTTGGCCATCTTCTGCCTAGGAATTTAAAATAAAAAAACATTTCACTTTTAAAAAATATATTGTTGTCAAATATAAAACAAGCTTGAAAGTAGAGGCTATTCATAAAGAATGATCATACAGAGACTTAGTAACTGAAGAATTAGCTCAAAGTACATAGCTAACCGGGTAATAACCTAGACTTTGCAGCTTTTTACATCTTGTTGATATTTTTGACATATTATCCTCTGCGAGTAGTTTATAGGGAAGGTTTAATAAATATGGATTTCCAACCCAAAGACTGTAATATGCCATACCATATTGTAGGCACTATAGGAAATGCTTTATATATATATATATATATTTTTTTTTTTAAATAAAATATATTTTATTGATTTTTTAGAGAGGAATAGAGAGGGATAGAAACATCAATGAGAGAGAAACATCAATTAGCTGCTTCCTGCACACCTCCTACTGGGGATATATATATAATATCTTGTTGATTTTTTTACAGAGAGGAAGGGAGAGGTTTAGAGAGTTAGAAACATCGATAAGAGAGAAACATGGACCAGCTGCCTCCTGCACACCTCCCACCGGGGATGTGCCTGCAACCCAGGTACGTGCCCCTGACCGGAATCGAAGCCAGGACCCTTCAGTCTGCAGGCTGACACTCTATCCACTGAGCTAAATCGGTTTCGGCTAATATTATATTTTGATGTCATTATTGTTTATGTCTCCTACAGGCAATACCTATGACCAACTTTTAGTGTTTATTAGGCTTACAGCATTAGATGAGAGGCAATCATATATCTGGGCTTCGTTTTCCAGTTTTTCTCTATTATTTATCAGATTAGGTCACTTGATTAATACTTTCTCTCCCACATTCTTTTAACTCAGTATTACTTTAGACATGCATACACTCTCACTAAAGTCAAAGTGATCCTCTGAGGCTTAAACTATGCAGCACTATATACAATTTTAATAGGCTATTATAACAATGATAGAGCTAGAAGCAGCACAAACGGGCGCACAGAAACCTGTCAGTATCCTCAAAGTTTTCAAAAACTCAGGCCTCCTAATTCCCAGTACATCCTGAATATAGCAAACAAGAAATTAGCAAAACATGCATTGACAGTGGAATATGCTATTGAGTATATTAATACATAAGTGTACTCAATGAGGCAAACCAGGTAAGCTTTAGGATTCTGCTACTAAGCTTGTCACACTGCTTTTAACTGAGATTGCATCTGTGCAGATCTTAAAATTGCCAAAAAAATTATATATAAAAGAAAATATTATATATACAAAAAATTATATATATTAAATATAAAAGAAATATATATAATACTATATATATATATATATATATATATATATATATATATATATATTTCTTTTCTACAACAATCTATGCAAACAATTTCACTACAAAGGCTACCTTCATCTCCTTAGTCAAATCCACTCTTTTTCTGGAGGATTTTTCACCAGGCCTTACTTATTTTCTCCTTTGCATTGTCTGGGGTCTTAGGTGTAGATTTTGTAGATGTCACTTAAATAGTTCCTCTGCGCCGGCATCAATAAAATACGCCCTGGCATGTCCCCCGGTAGAGAAAGCACAGCTATTTTATGAAGCACTTACGTTAAGTGGGTTGTATTAACATATGGTTACCACAATGCTGTAGTTTTTGAAGTTGGAACTGGAGGTGTTTGATTACAGATTAAGTAATCGACCAAGTTAGTTAAGGTATTTTAAAAACCAAGTGTTATCTTACCCCCTCTCCCCAAAACAACAACAACAACAAAAACAACCTGTGATCAAATTTAGTCCACTTAAAAATCATAAAACACTGCCGGGTCAGTTTTATTTCCTCTCTAGGCTGATGATGGCACTAGCTGGGAGTGTGGAGGAGAGAATGAATGGAAACAGACAGGTCACGGCGGGGGTTGATCGGGGTTGGTAAGGGACCTGCATTCCGCAGAACGCAGAACCCTGGATCCGCGTCACAATTCCCCCACCGTTCCTGCCGCCGAGGCACCTGTCAGGCCGGCTGCTCCGGGGGAACCGGCCAAGGGAAAAGCACAAAACACTGTTTTATGCTGAGCCTGGCTCTGAACGACTGCAAATGTTGTGTTTACACATCGCTTAACCCGCACCCTTCCACGGGGCAGCAGGTTCCAAACCCGCTTATCTAACGGAAGAGGAAACCGGATCCTAAAGGCACCCGGTTAATCCGACGCCGCAGCCTCCGATCCTGGACACCGAACTCAGGGCGACAGAGAGACCCAGCGGGAAGGGGGACAGGGGTCCCGGCGCCTCGGATCCACACGTCCGAACGTCGTGCGGCCTCCTCTTCCCTCCGCCTCCTCCCCGGGGCTTCCGGAAAGCCAGCGGCCGGGCGGGCGGGCGAGCGGGCGGGCGGGGGGTGGGCGCGCCCGCCGGGAAAGGGCCGGAGACCCGCCTCCCACCGCTACGCCCGCAGCCGTACCTTGGCCGCCGCTTCAGCCGCGTCGGTCCTCCTCCTCACATCCCAGGGCTCCGCGGAGACAGTGCCCGGCGGAGCGTGCCCCGCCCGCGCTCCGGGCCGCCGGCCCCGTCTCCCGGCACCGCCGACTACCGCGGCCACATTCGAAATTCGCATCCGCTCTCCCCATTGGCTGGCTGGCGGGCGGTCACGTGAGGCGGCGGCGCACGCCCCGACCGACGCAGGCAGAGCCCCGCCCCCCCGGGCGTCCTCACGTGACGCGCCGTCGTTTAGGCGTCCACATCCGGGCACCCGCCCTCCCCAGTCCCGGGAGGGCGGAGGGCGGAGCCGGCTGTCAGGCGGGGTGGACCTGCCGGCGCACTTCGGCTCTTGAGTCGTTGGCTTCTGGGGGCGGAGCCGCTCCCGGACCCGTGCAGGGTGGGTACGTTAGGGTTCGGGAGCTTCCGGTTTTAACTTTGAGGTTTGCCGTGTCCCCGCCTTCGAGGTTGTGCTCGAGGGTTCCCTCTGGTGAGAAGAATCGCCCTTGTGTGGCTGCCCGCCCGAGCAGTCCCTACCGCCTCCCCGGAGGCAGCTTTTGGGGAGAACAATAGGGAGCAAATTTTGCATTCACAGGATAGGATTGGGGGAGGTTGCAGAGACCTGAAATATTCAGCTGCGGGTTGCCTTTCTCTTTACCCGGCTTACCCGTGGCTCTTTAACCGGCGGGAAATGGCCCCAGCTTCCATCCAGCTCCCCCCCGGGGAGCCTGGGGGCATCTCTCCGGTGGACTGATTCCGAGTTCTCCCGTAGCCTGCCTACGTCCAGCCAGCCACGCAGTCCTGGCAGTTCCATTTTTCTAAGTATTCCTCACATCCAGACATCGCTATTTCCCCATCCCCTACCTAAGCCAGCCTACTTACTTCAAAGTGCTAAACAGATGCTAAAGATTTAACTATGAGCCGCGCAGGTGCCTGCTCTGACCGCTGGCTCCACTCCTTTCTGTGCTTCAGAGTGACATTTTGACACAGCACGTACGATTGATTATGAAACTTTTTTATTTTTATTTTAAAAATATATTTTATTGATATTTTACAGAGAGGAAGGGAGAGAGCTAGAGAGCTAGAAACGTCCATGAGGGAGAAACATCAACCAGCCGCCTCTTGCACACCCCCTACAGGGGAATGTGCCGCAACCAATGTACATGCCCTTGACCAGAATTGAACCCGGGACCTTTCAGTCCGCAGATAGACGCTCTATTCACTGAGCCAAACCGGTTTCGGCTGATTACGAAACTCTTAAATTAAGGCTGCCCGCGGCATCTAAGGACGCCTACGAGGTGTTCGGCCCCGAAAGATCCCCATGATTCCTGGTTCCACCTCTTCTGAATGTTCTTTCGTTCCTTTGGGCGCCTCTAGCTGCTTTTGCCCGCGCTGTGCTGTGCACCGAGAAGTGTGTTTCCTTCCCCTCGCCCCCTCACTCCGCCCCCAGTCCCACCGAACTCTCATGCATGCTGCAGGTGTCATTGTCGCGGTAAATTCTTCCAGAAGCCTTATCTGTCCTCAAAGCTCCATTAAGTAACCTGCTTTGTGCTTCCTCAGTGCCATGCATGTTCCCCTGGGTTACCTGGTGGCACTGACCTTTGTCATTCAGTGCCCGTTTATTCAAGTTGAGTGAGGGTAGGAACTAAATCTACCTGTTCATAGTTAAATCTTTTAGCATCTGTTTTTTGTAATTGCTAAATTTGAAGTAAGTTGGTAAATTTTCACCAGGACAATAAAGCCATGGATAAACAACATAAACAAGTGCTTTGAATTTAGGCATTCAGTTTATTAAAGTTGTGTTTTTGTTTGTAAAAACACACATTTAATTAGTGGGGTAATCACATTGGAAGGTATAAAAATGTTAAAGCCTTATATCGCACACCTGGAACTGATATAACCAATATAAGATTCTGTACTATTTATTTTTTAAGTAAGAAGGAATTTTAAGAAAGATAACTAACATTTACACCCTCACCCTAGTCTAAGCCTCACCTCATTCCTTCCTGGTTTAAGTGGAAAAGATCAGAACATCCTTCTCTAGCCAACAACTTGTTCTCCAGTGTCCTCCACCAGACTACCTCCATTAGTCCTCAGTTTGCTACCCCTGAGCAATGTGACTCCTATGTGCAGAAGAATCAAGAAGGAGGGAGCAGAGAGGTTTTTTTATTTTTATTTTTTAAAATATATTTTAGATTTTTTTTTACAGAGAGGAAGGGAGAAGGATAGAGAGTTAGAAACGTAGATGAGAGAGAATCATCAATCAGCTGCCTCCTGCACACCTCCTACTGGGGATGTGCCCGCAACCCAGGTACATGTCCTTGACCGGAATCGAACCCTGGACCTTTCAGTCCGCAGGCTGATGCTCTATCCACTGAGCCAAACCGGTTTTGGAGAGAGGTTTTCTAATTAGTTGAGGCCAGAGGGTATGAAGTGGAAGGTGAGAGCAGGGCTGGATTCATGGGCGTGTGACCTGTTTTCACCCCAAAGGCCCTGCAGTTAGTTTAATGCTCTGCTCTTGCCATCTTGAAATGCTTAATAATTTCTCATTGAATTTGTGACTTGTAGGTGAAGTCTGATGAGGCAGTGGAGCATGCACATAAATATATGAGATACATATGTGCGTCTGTAACTGCTTTTTGCTGACTAACTGCCATACAGTGTGCAGGGTGCTCGCTAAATGGCTTCCATGATACGCGTACTTTGTACTTGGGGCCATGTGTTCAGAAGGGCTTCACACTTGGTTTAATACCCTGTGGCCTTCTTGTAATTCTTAGCAGTTTTATCTTTGAACTGTGTACTCACTCTGAATCCCATTGAACTTGCATGCTTCTTAGCCTAAAGAAGCTATTAAAATCTAATCTGAGATTCTTTATTACCAGACAATTTTAAGAAACTAAAAGTTGACTTTATGGAGCCAATAAAAAGCCCTTTGGATATTAGCAAACTTTTAAGTGAAATACCATCTTTTAAAATGTGCATAAAATTACTATTCTTGCTCGATGTGTTTAAAACTAGGCCAAATTTAACGAGACCAGGACTTATTTTACAAATGAAATAGTGTTACGCGAATATCTTTGGTAAAAATGGGGTGACTTGTCGAGAGAAAAATTGTATTGCAATAAGAAACTATTGTGTACCCATTATCAGATTAGAGTCCTGTTTATTGTCTTTGAGGTTTTGTTATGTACTGGCAACTGGACTGGATCCTGAATTCTTCCAGTTTCCCCTAATATCGCTATAACTCTTCCAACCAACATTTCCAAATTTCTCCCACCTTTTAGACTTAGAATCACTAAAACCTAAAGCTATCCTTTCCCCCATACTCTAACTAACTAAAGGGGGACCACTCCATATAAACTTCAGAGATATCACCACGACGGATCATATATGTGCCTTTTTCATGCCTATGTCTGTGTAGGCTACTCACGGAGTTCACCAGAACACCCTGACATCACCAGATATTCAAACTGCAAACCAGGAAAATTCATCAGATTGAAACTGTCATCATTCTGCCACCTAAAGATGTTCGATCTAAAATAATAATAATAATAAAGATTAAAAAATCTATATGCCAAATGTAAAATTAAAAAAAAAGATGCTTTGATCTCAAACCTAGAAAATTTCTTGACTGATTGATCTTTAGACTCAGAAACTAAGTTTATGATTCACTCCAACTATGAACATTGTTTCTCTTGTTTCCACAGAAATACCTCTTGTTAAATACCCGAGTGCCCACACCACATAGTTCTACTTAGATGGAAGCTCATCTGCAATACTACCTCTTGAAGGTACGTTTGTATAGGAAAAAAACCATATATATAGGTTTTGGTACTATTTGTGGTTTCAGGTCTCCCCCACTCCACTTAAAGGGGTCTACTATAACCACTACTTTAAAAAATCTATAAGGGGAGTACACTTAACATAATTTGAGACACGTAGTAATTAATCATCACAATAGAAAGTGGTTATTCCCCTTACCTCTTTTCTGAAGTATGTTATTCTCTTCAAATATTGGGGATTGCTTATTGCTATGGTGTGAATGGTGTCCTCCCAGCCCCCAGATTCGCATGTTAAAATCCTAATGCCCAATATGATTAAGAGGTAGGATGTTTGGGAGGTACTTAGGTCATGGAGGCAGAGTCCTCATGAATGGGAGTAACGCTGTTATAAAAGAGACCCCACAGAGCTCCATAGTCCCTTCCACCATGAGAGGGCACAGTAAAAAGTCACCATCTATGAACCAGCAAGCTCTCAATAAACACTGAATCTGTCAACACTATGGTCCTGGGATTCTCAGCCTCCAGAACTGTGGGGAATAAATTTCTGTTGTATAAGCCACTATGGTATTTTGGTATATCAGCCTGAATGAACAAACACACATATTAAGAGAAATAATTCATAGCATACTGATAATATTCCGTAAAAGGAAGAGGCATATATAGGACTTAATCTAGTTGAGAAAACAAGGTGCAGACTTGTTACATAACAGAGAGTTATGTAACAATTATTTAATAACCGAGGAAGCTAATGACCTAAGATAATAAGGAAATGAATATTGCCATGACAGAGTTAGAAAATGAATGTTGCAGGGTGCAGAGCTGAGTTAGAAGGGGTCAATGGGGGAAAAAAAGGGAAATCTGTAACACTTTCAACAATAAAGATACATTAAAAAAAGTAAAGTTATTTCACAGAACTTAAAAAATAAAATAAAATGAATGTTTCGCCCTGGCAGGCATGTTCAGTGGTTAGAGCATTGGCCTTCACACCAGAGGGTTGCAGATTCATTTCCTGGTCAGCGGCACCTATCTGGCTTATGGTTTGATCCCGCCCACATCGGTGTTTCTCTTTTTTGCTTCCCCTCTCTCCTCCCTTCCACTCTAAATATCAGTGGAAAAAAAAATCCTCACTCCTTGGGTGAGGAAAAAAAGAAAAAGAAAATGAATGTTGCTAGTTGAGGAAACTGAAGTGGCGGAGTGACTTTTAATGAAGATTTTATTCATTCACAGAACAAATGCATTTTTAAAAACTAAGGGACTACTCTTGCCTGTCTGATAACTCTTCTTCTCTTTTCCCTTACTAATAGATTTTCTATATTGCTAAGGTAGCAGTGTGCTCGGTTAAAGTGAACATTTCAAACCTCCTTTTCACAGGAATGGTTAATGTAAACGGAAGGCCTTGTATAGGGAACTATGTAAATTCCAGGACATATTTTCTTAAGCTGTGCGCTTAAGCAGAGTCTAAGTCCAAAACCAATTATAGTAAAAAAAGGTATTATTTTTCATGCCACGCTTTATCATGCTGAACTTACTTGTTTCAGTGTCTGTCTTTCCTAAAAGGCATAAGCTCTAGGAGGACAGGACCCATGTCTATTTTGTTTTATATGGGATCCCTGAAGAGGCACACAATAAATATTTGTTGTAGGAATGAATGAACACATGAATGAAGCAATGACTGTTGAGTTTTGTGTTGAGAAGGATTCTGAGTCAGTACTCTCTCAAGGGAAATAATGTCCCTGTCAAGTTATTGCGACTGTCATAGGTATGCCATAGGGGAGGGAGCGCACACATGCCAGAGATGGGGCATCTTCATGAAAGCGTTATGCTGTTAACACAGAACATAATGTTATACTATTTTAATGCCGTTTGATTTTATGTGTTGATGTAATGCACTAGTAAACACTTATGTATAAGTAAAACAGTTAAGAGCATTAAGGGAATAATAAGAATGTTAAACTTGGAATAAGATTAGTTTGTTTACCTCAATCTCCTTCAAATGATAGATTTTGGAGGGTAAGTGATTTATTGAAAGTCTCACAGTTTCTTGAAGTGATATCTTATGTTCTCCCCCCACCCCCAGCATGTTCCTGCTTCACCTTATTAACCACCTTATCTCACCTAATTTAACTACTCATTACGGAGATATGGCTAATTATTCTAGTACAAGGGAGAGATAGAAGCAGCAGAGTCTGAAGTTTCATTTGCGCTCTTCAATATCTTCTCACATAATTTTTTATTAATTCAAATTAATTGTAACTACACAAAGATCAAAACTCTGATAACAGCTTTTCACTAAAAAAGTTTGTGAATCATACACACTCAATGATATATATTATGCTTAGAAACATTCTATGTTCATTTCTATTATACAAAATAAATCTTGTGGTTTGTTCTTTTAATATTATTTTCTAATTTCTCTTGCGAACAACTTTCTTTAAATAAACAGAATTTTTATTGGCTCTATGACTGCTGAAAGACTAGAATGGAAATGTGCACTGAGAGAAGATAAGTTTTGCCTTAAGATGGCACTGTGTGTTAGAGAAGAAAGCAAATTGCGAAGGAGATACAACAACTAGAATATTAGTTCTATAGTCAAGAAGTGCCCATACAGTTTCAAAACCCCAAACTAATTAATTCTTAGATTTTCTATGGCAGTCCTATTATATTAGCACTAGTAGCCTAGTGTACGAAATTTGTGAATGGGGTGGGGAGGGGGAGGGTCCCTCAGCCTGGCCTGTACCCTCTCCAATCTCTCTCACAATTCAAAACCACTGGCTCCTAAGCACTCATCTGCCTGCCTGATGCCCCTAACTGCTCTCCCCTCATTGTCTGATCCCCCTAACTGCCTATCTGTACTCCCCTCCTGGCCTGGTCCTCCTAATTGCCTATCAGTTCTCCTCTCCTGGCATAAATCCCCTAACTACCTATGTGGTCTCCCTTCCTCTCCTTGCCTTCAGACCCTGGTGCAGGAGTGCTGAAAGCTCTCCACCGAGGCCCCGCCCCCGTCCTAATGCCCCCACTCCCGGCTGGGTGGTGCCACCGGCCTGCGAGCACCTCTGCTTGGGGGCTGCCCACTGCTGCAGCCTCAGGTGGAGCAAGTCCCCGCCCCTGTCCCCGACCAGCAGCTCCTGTGTGCACATAGCTTGGTGATGACTGTGACACCATTAGGACCAATTAGCATATTACCTCTTTATTATATAGACTAGAGGCCTGGTACATGAAATTTGTGCATGGGGCGGGGAGGGGGGTGTCCCTCAGCCCAGCAGGCACCCTCTCCAATCTGGGACCCTTTGAGGGATGTCCAGCTGCCCAGCGGGATTGGGCCTAAATGGGCAGTCAGACATCTCTCTCACAATCCGGGATTGCTGACTTCAGCTGCTCACCTGCCTGCCTGCCTGATTGCTCCTAACCACTCTGCCTGTTGGCCTGCTTGTCCCCAACTGCCTTCTTGCCGCCAGCCTGCTTGCCCCCAAATGCCCCTCTGCCAGCCTGATCATTCCAACTGCCCCCCCTGCTGGCCTCCATGCTCCCACCTTCCTCCCCACTAGCCTGCTCACCCTCAACTGTCCCCCTGCTGGCCTGCTCACTCCAAACTGCCCCTCACCACTGTCCTGATCACCTCCAACTGACTCCCACTGATGGTCTGCTCACCTCCAACTGGTCCTCCTGCTGGTCTGCTTACCCCCAACCACTCTTGCTGTCCCATCTGGCCTGATCACCCCTCTGTGACCCAAGGTCCCAGCCCCTCCTTTTTTTCTTTTTCTTTTTTCCAGTGTCTCCTTGAGCAGAGGCCAGGGCTAGCTGGAAGCAAGTATCTAGGATTTATTTATCTTCTATAATTGAAACTTTGTAGCCTTGAGGAGAGGCCAGGGCTGGCCAAGGTGGATGGGAATCTTGGCTTCCTCCATTGCCGGGGGCAACCCAAGCCTCCTGCTTGCTCCAGCTCCGTGGCAGGCCGCCATATTGGTTGGATTAATTTGCATACCCACTCCTGATTGGCTGGTGGGTGTGGTTTGGCATAGCAGAGTGATGATTAATTTGCATGTTTCTCTTTTATTAGTGTAGATCATATAGGATGGCTAGTTTAAAATGAAATGTATCAGCTTCATGTGAAATGTGAAACAATAGGGAAAATAATTATTTTCTAGCATTTTGGTGTTTTAAATATTTCACTGCTCAAATAGAAATGTGTGTTTATTTATTTGTATTTATTTATTTTTTTAAAATATATTTTTACTGATTTCAGAGAGGAAGGGGGACAGAGAGAGATAGAAACATCAATGATGAAAGAGAAACATTGGCCAGCTGCTTCCTGCATGCCCCACACTAGGGATCAGGCCTGCAACCTGGGCATGTGCCCTGACCGGGAATCAAACAATGACCTCCTGGTTCATGGGTCGATGCTCAATCTCTGAGCCACAGTGGCTTGGCGAAATGCAGTGTTTATTAATAGCATCAGCTTCTGGTCATGATATAATATAGAGTTGTAATTAAAATAAAAGTAGTTAACTTTAGTTGTATTTCATACAATTAAATTGGCTTGCTGCAGAACATTACATAATGAATTATTTCTATTAACAGTGGTCAGCTAATTCTGACTGGGAGGATATAAATGTGAGCTGAGAAAGTAAGTTTTGCCTTACTGAAGAGACAGATTGGGGTGGTCAGATACTGAAATTTTTCACTGGGGAACTTGGTAAGGAGCTCTCTATGGGATTTATTGAGGACATGGAGGTATCTCAGTTCAATTCCATCCGTCCTCTGCCTAATCCTGCCTACTTCACTTCCTGAGAGCACTCACCAGTAAAATTTACATATGCAACTCCTCAGCATCTGCTTTCCAGGGAACCTGATCTAAGAAATTTGCCTTCTGTGAAGGACTGCAAGGAGCCCCCCTATATTTTTAAACATCTTGTTTTATAAAGCTAACCTCACCCATGATCTTCTAAAGCATTTTGCTCTCTTGTGACTTCACCATCTTTGCTGCAATAGCCTGTAAACGACAGGAGTGTATTTCATGTGGGGGCCTTTATCTGAATCCTTGCTTGGGAATTTTTTACTCCAATTCAAATAGTTGCCCACGATTTCCCACATATCGTAATTTTTCTAAAAGAAGTTAGTTATTATTAAAGGAAAATATTATTTGATCCTTTTTTTATAGTGGCTCCCAAGAAAATGGTATTTATGTATTTGCTTATTGGAAACAGAATCCAGAGAATACCATAAGATGAAATGTGTTAGAAACATTAGTTCTTCATCCACATATATAGCAAACCTTCAACACTGTGTAATTTGTTCCAACATTTGTTTCTTTATTCTTCTATAATGCTTTCCATATGTCATCCAACAATATTTGCTGACAAAGATTTACATTTTAGGCCTCACCACATGCTTTTTTTTTTTTTTAGAAAGTTACTTCATTTTCTTTTTTTCTAAAAATATATTTTATTGATTTTTTTTATAGCAAGGAAGGGAGAGAAATAGAGAGTTAGAAACATTGATGAGAGAGAATAATCAGCTGCCTCTTGCACACTCCCTTCTGGGGATGTGCCCGCAACCAAGGTATATGCCCTTGACCAGAATTGAACCTGGGACCTTTCAGTCCACAGGCCGATGCTCTATTCACTGAGCCAAACCCATTTTGGCATCACCACATGCTTTTTGAGGGGTATTATTTCAGCCATTTTAACTGTGTCAGAGCATCTGTTTCCCCAATGGACGTGGATATACTTCTTACCTTTGCCTTAAAATCAGAAACCTGAAAAGAAGCTTCTAAATATTTATTACCACATTTCATGACACTTTGTAAAATCCTATATTTAGTGTTGCCTGACTTTATCAATCCCTGAAAAATTGTAATGGCTTTTCTTCAGGTTTGAGATGCTTACTTTTAATACATCCAACTATTATTTATGGCAGCATGCTAACATTTGCTACTGCTATTTCTGGCAGTATGGCCAACTAGATTACCCAGAAATCTTCCTGTTATAAAATACACCTGCTAGATAAAATGTAAAAGAAATATAATTTTTAAATGTGTAGCCGAGCTAGAAGGCATGTAAGGAAATTCCCAATGGGCTAAAAGGGAAGTATACACTGAAAAACAGAGCCAAACTACACTAGATGGTGTGACAGCTGAGGAGTGGGCTCAGGAGCGGGAGGTGTAATCTTGTCTCAGTCACACAGAGGTTTAAATCCTTGTGCCTACACAGGAATAGAAGAAAATGCCGTGGGATCCCACAAGTTTAAGATTGCATCTGACATCCCCATAGAAGCTGGGGCCTTTGAAGAGTCACTCTAGCAAAACTATCTAGTCACCGGTGCAGAACAGTGTCTGAAGAATATTTGCATGTCTTCCTTTAGATTTTAGATAGAAAGAAACGTTCTTGAAAATCTATAACTATATCCCAATTGAGTTGGGATTACAATATTTGTATCTGTATGATTCTGGAAACTTTAAGCCAATAAGTTAACATGAAAGGTATGAGATTGTGAAAACCCTGGGCATTTGGCAAAGTAAATATAAAACTTCCCCGGAGGAACTCCCTTCCCTTAATCCAGAGAGTGTGAGATTCCCAGCTGTAGAGTTCTGGAAGGTGCTGAAGAGTTCACAATATGAAATTACAAAGCACAAAGAAAACAACAAGCCCCAGTGAGAGTCAGCACACTCAATAAGCAGTAATAATATACTATCAAGAACTTTAGATAAAAGAACTCTGGGTAGTAAAGGTAAAAATAAGTGTGCTTAAAATAGTTAAGGATATAATTGGAATAAAAACCATGAAAAAGAAGCGGACAGCACGAAAAAGAACAAGAAGACTTTAAAAAAAGAAACAGATACAACCAAATAGAACTTTTAAAAATGGAAAATATAGCCACTGGCATTAAAAACTCAGTGGACTGATTCAAAAGTAGCTTTGACCCAGTTAACGACAGAATTAATACACTGGAAAATAGATCTAATTAAAACTGTGATGCGGTTAACTTTCATTTTGCTTTTGGACAGCTGGCGGGTTATTTGAAGTGAAAGCCTATTTTGAGTTATTCCCTCAACTCTTGTTCTGCTTTAGTGCACGGATCTCATGCATTTCTGGCTTCTTCCCCTCTCAGTATGTATTGCTATGAGTGGACCATTTTGCCAGAGATAGTCCTACATGTTGCATACTCTAATATCCTAAATGAATTTGCTTTCATATTGATAAAGGATAATATTTGATAATATTGAAAGACGCTGCAGTTTAGGTCACTGAGCCAGTATTGGTTATCCTGCAGGGAAATAAGAAAACTAGAGAAAGGCAAATTAGTCCTGGGTTTAAAAAAAAGTGGATAAAGCTGATTTTATAAAATAGATAACATAAATTTGCTCACTAAAAAGATTCTAAATAAGATAAAGTAATTTTAAAAAATTATATTAAGAAGAATTATAGTAACAATTACATTAAGAAACTCAGGAATTAACTTTGATTCAAAAGAGTAAGTTTATCTATCTGTATCTGTCTATCACCTATCTAATTTACTGATCAATAGAGTGTTATAGATAGAATATACACAAATTCTTCTAGGCAAGTTAGATAAATGTGCATTATGTTAGTTAAGGTGCAGGGAATACAAATTATTTTAGGTATTTTAAAGGGAAAAGAATTTACCATATTTCATCAAAACTTTATCAGTACTAACTGGTTTGGCTCAGTAGATGGAGCGTCGATCTGTAGATTGAGGGGATCCCGGGTTCAATTCTGGTCAAGGGCGCCTTGTTTGGATTGCCTGCTCCTTCCTGGTTCAGACCCTCGTCAGGACATGCAGTAGGCAACCATTCAATGTGTTTCTCTCACATTGATTATTTCTCTCTGTCTTCCCCTCTCCCTAAAAATCAATGGAAAAATATACTTGGGTGAGGATTAAAAATCCCTCCAAAACATTATCAACGGTCAGATGCCTCATTATTTCTAAGAAATTCATTGTTATCAAACTATGACAAAATACCTTACTGAATCTTGAATGAATTGCTTACTTTCGGGTTTTATTGATTTGAAGTTACTTCATTTATTTTGAGTGATTATTTCTACTGCTTTCGGTTTCATTGTTTGATATGAGATAGGCAATTCTTTGGCACCAATCTCAGTAACAAAACTGGGAAGCTCTGCTAACAAGGTGGGGCTAGCACACCACAACCCATGGGCCAAATCTGTAGGTAAAGTGTTACTGGAGCAGAACCAGGCCCTTGTGCTTTGCTATATATAGTCTATGGCTCCTTTTGTGCTGTAACAGCAGAGTTGAGTAGTTATAGCAGAGGTTGTATGACTCCCAAGGAAAGGCTGGCCCTTTAAAAAAAATTGCCAACTGCTACTATAGGGAAATATGTAAGAGCTACCACTTCCTGATACCGTGGCACACTATACCAAGTCTTTATGTGGAGTAAAAAAAAAACAAAACAAAACTTATCCAACAAAAACAATATTATCCAAAAACCCCAAAATTTCTTATCCAACATGGTCAGGATGAATGTTAGTTGATTAACTGAATCATCCAGCCAGTCAACCAATAAATATAGAGAGGCTACTACTGACCAGACAACTTATTCAAGGGGCTTGGAATCAGATAGTAAACAAATCACTGTTTTTACGGAGCTTATATTCCAGTTGGCTATGGTAGGGCAGGCAGGATAGAGGGCAAGAGAGGAGATAAAAAGTAACTGAATTAATATGTGCAACAGATATGTCAGCTCATGACAAATATGTGTGAAAAATAAAGCAAGGCAGGAAGTGCCGGAGGCAGGGCTTTCAATGGAAAGCAGGGAGGTCGGGGAAGCCTCACAGAGGAAATGGCGTTGGAGTGAGGACCCGAAGGAGGTGAGGACAGGGTTTGCAGGTGGAGGGAAAACCCTGCAAAGGCAGTAAGGAGGGGATGTGCAGCATGTTTTGATAAAAAAGTAAGGAGGTGCATGTGTTTACAAGAGAGGAAATAAGACCAAACAGGTAAGAAGAAATGGGGATGGGATGGTGCAGATGATAGGCTGAAATGCAGTCTTTGATTTTTCCTTTGAGGGGAGGTGTTGGAGAGTTTTGAGCAGAGGAGTAATGAACCTTCTTAACTGGATGTCTCTGCTGCTCTTTTAAGAATAGATGGAAATGGAGCAAGTCCAAAAGCCCATTAGATAGGGCTTTGGAGGCAATTAAAGAACGCTTATAATAATCCACATATGAGCTGGTGATTGCTTAGACCAGTGTTTCCCAAACTTTTGACATATGTGTACCCATTGTACAATTTTCGTAACGCTGAGTACCCCTCATCAAAAAAAAAGGATGTATTTTAGTAACAATCAAAATATATTTATTTTTTAGGTACATACACAAAATAATAATAAACGAAAAATAAAATTATTCATAATAAAATATAAATAAAAGTTATATTATAAATAACATTTATTTGCACACCAGACCATCTCACGCCTCACAAGACTGTCTTGACTTGACTCATGAGAACGAAGAATTAGGCGCAGCTAAGCACGGTGCAGTGCATATTCCCACCAAACTCTGGTGCAACGCGTACCCACACCAAACTCTTCCCGTACCCCTGGGGGTACACGTACCACACTTTGGGAAACAGTGGCTTAGACCATCAAGGTGGTGAATAAGATGGTGAAAAGCTATATGTAAACTTTTCATGGTGGAAACCTTTGAATATATAAAAAATTGAGAGAATATAATACATTCTTCCAACTTCAAAACATGATTAACTTAGGTCTAGTTATTTTTCATCTATAACCCACTCAGTTTCCCCCTACCATTTTATTTTGAAGAAATCCCAAACAATTCTGGATGTATTTTGAAGGTAAAAGCAACCAGATTTGCTCTCAGTGTAGATATGGAGTATGAGATGTAAGGGTTATTTCTAGAGTGCCAGGAAGGATGGAGCTGATACTGAGATGGGAAAGACTAAAAGTGGAAAAGAGCTTTTTTTCAGTGGGAGTGAGAGTGGAAATCTGGAGTTTGGATTTTATGGAATAGTTTGAGATGTCTATTAGCTATTTAAGAAATGAGATCTTTATAAGCACTGGGTTATATCATCTATCTATCTATCTATCTATCTATCTTTTTCTATATTTATCTATCTCTTTATCAAGATATATCCAGACATTTCAGTGTGGAAATTTGGAGGGGGCATTCTTTATAATTGGCATCTGCTGACCTCTCCCATTACATTTTGCTCCAATTCTCCATAGGCATTGGGCCCTATTTTGGCCCTTTGAATGCCAGAAACTTCAAAATGTTGTTGAATATTAGAAACATGTGGGGGAGATTAAAAAAAAATCCTGATGCCCAGGTTGCATCCCATACTCTTAGGTCTATCAGCAATACCTGGGGTGGAGCGAGGCATCAGTTCTTTTTTAGAATTCCCAGATGATTCCAGTATTCACAGAGTTTGGAAATGGACTGCCGTAGCCCCTGGCTACTCCCAAGTGTGGTTCTCTACGCAGCAAATGCTTGTTAAAAATGCAGAAGCTCAGGTCTCACCCTGCCCTCCTGAACCAGAACCTGCATTGTAACAAGCTCTTCCAGGGATTTCTGTTTACCTGACTGTCTGAGAAGCACCATGTCTACATCTTGCCTTTATGTCTTTGCAGAAGCCATCTTCTCTGTCAAGTTGTCTGCCTCCCCATCCTGCTGCCTCATTCCCACTTATCCTTTAAGATTGACCTCAGGCATCTTCGTTCTGTCCTCTTCCCTCCCCCTAACCCTGAGAAGACTTTCTTACCCTTCCTTCCACATACTCAAGTCTATTCTTCTGAGGACACCCTGTATTGGCATTGGTTATATCCCTGTTATAGCTTACTGTAACTGTTTAGCAGCCAATAGACTCCTAGGCTAGGAACTAACAGTGGCAGAGGTTTCATCACTGGTAGTGGGTGCTTGGTCAGTGTTGAACTGAATAGTGTCTACCAGTAAGGTGGAAATCAGTCAGGAGGGACTCACAAGTCTAGATGGCAAGTCCATGGATCTTCCCGATCAAATCATTGGAGAGACTGGCTCTAACAAACAGCAGGCCTGCTGTGTGTGAGCTCTGACCTTGCGACAGCATGATGCTGTTAATTATCTTTTTATCTTCCTTGATAGGAGGGAGACTGTGGCTTGCTAGGCAATATCTTCCTCATAGCTGTGGTGGAGAATGAGGGGTTAGGATAGTCTGGGTTTCTTTTCTTTTCTTTTAAAAAATATATTTTATTGATTTTTCACAGAGAGGAAGAGTGAGGGATAGAGAGTTAGAAACATCGATGAGAGAGAATCATCGACCAGCTGCCTCCTGCACACCCCCCCCACCCCCACTGGGGATGTGCCCGCAACCAAGGCACATGCCCTTGACTGGAATTGAACTTGGGACCCTTCAGTCCGCAGGCCAACGCTCTATTCACTGAGCCAAATCGGCTTTGGCTCAATTATATCTTGATAAAACTGACAAAAATACACAAAAATTATAAATTATTCGTAATTCTGTCATTGGTATGTAGTAACATCTCTCTCTAGCTCTGTTTGGGGTCATCCCATTCCTAATGCAGTGGCTGCTACGTGGAGATGTCGGTGACAGCAGCTGTCCTTTCCCCTAGAGGAGAATAAAAATGGCAACTCTCTTCCACCCAGTCTCTGGCCCAGTTACTGTGGGTGATTGTTCCTTTGGTTGATGACAAGGAGACTCCAGACTAAAATGCACTTTTTATTCTTAGATATAATTTTCAGGTTTGGAGGGGAATTGTGTTTCACGGGGAAGACAGAAGCAAAGGCTCTTGTGATTAATGGAAAGAAAGAAGTCTATTTTGCCTTTAGTCCCTTTCTTTGTTCCTTGGTCTGTCTCATTCTCCCTTACCCATTGTCCTGCACTGACCATTGTGATTGTGTGACCACCTACAGCCTTTTCATCTATTTATCAGTATGGCTCACAAGTCCCAAATGACAGCAGAGACATTAGGAAGTATAGCTTAAACAGAAACAGGGAGGATGGCCAGTCTATCTTATTGTTCTTTGGCATTTGTGTTGTTTTAAATTACTTTTTCTTACTAACTATCCTGGGAGACAGTGAGTATGAAGGTCCTTACATTTGACTACAAATGAAGTCAGAGAATGCTGATATCTTCTATTTGCAGAAATGAATTTTTTTTTAAAAATGAACCTCCAGAAGAGTACATTAATCTTTTCATTAGAATGGGAAAAATTGCTGTGAAGAGTGGCATGCTGAATGCCTTAAAGAAAAACTTCAATGGAGATGCCTGACAGAAGCGAAACAAGGATTTCTTGAGGCTTATATAACTGCAGAGTAAGAGACATCTATTGTCACCAGTCTGTTCCGTTTTTCTCTTTCTCTTTTCTATATTGTACATCTGTCATCTCTTTTTTTTAAAAAGCCTGTATTTCAAAACCCTTCACCTCTTTCAGTCCAAAGAAATTTCGGAGAAGTTCTATTTGTGATGGAAAGATGGATTTGCATAATAAAATATAATTCATAAAGATAATTTGAGCATAAAGTAGACCAGAAGATTATCTTTTCTAGAGCTGGAAGATGAATTTGGCAAGTTTGACATATATGTATAAAAATCATATAGCATATGTTTGTGAGAAATGAGAGTGGATATAAATATTCTTTTTGAGTAGTCCAGATAATTAGAAAAGAAGTAGAGGGAGAGGGACCCACTAGAAATAAGAATATTTAATTTCATGTGTAATCAGAAGAAATGTGCCAAGTAACTCATAATTCAAAATCAAGAAAAATCTAGGAAAAGTCCTAGGAAGTATAATTAGCTATGAAGTTGAAACATTTGCAAAATGTCACAGTTATAAATTACAATTTTTCCTCCACAAGACCTGAGTGGTGCTTATCAACAAATCCCAAAATATTTTCAGGAGGTCTCAACAGGAAATACTTGTACTTGATGCAGGTCTTTTCACCTAGAGGGGGAAGTGGCTTACTTTAAAAGGTTCATTTCTTATTTTTATTTTAAAGTTGAATTTATTGGGGTGACATTGGTTAATAAAATGATATAAGTTTCTGGGGTACAATTCTATAATACATCATCTGTATATTGCATTGTATGTTCACATTTCAAGTCAAATTGTCTTCCTCATTTCTCATTTTTAAAAAGCTTTCTGGAAGTCTGCCACTTACACGTTCTGGGCTTCATTTCTTCTTCATGAAAAATGGAAGGAACTGTGTCTGTCACCCATTTGTCTCCCAAGGTTGTTGTGGAGCATCTACAGGAAGTCCATTTATCCACAGTGCTGTGTTGTGACTGACAGGCCAATGGGCCTCTTTGGCTCAATAATATGTTCTTGGTTTCTTCTGCTTTAGGGAAGGGAATGTCTTATTATCCCCTAACCTCCTATTGATAATATTTACTTGCTGCAGTTCAGACAGCTCTTGATTGAATATGGAACCCAAAAACTTACCTTAGACATGAACCTTGACCAGAGGACTCATAACACCTCTTTACAAAGCTTGCTGGGAATGAATCAAAGGTTCCAATCACGGTATCTTCTGAGTGTACTCAGGACTCTTTCATGCTGTCATTGGTTATGTCTGAGACTAACTGGAGATTTGATATGGGTAGAGCGTGGAAGGGGTCTAGGACTATGGGTGCTTTTTATTTATTAAATTGTCTTTGTGTTGCTTATAGAGCCACTGGAATCTCATCCCTGTGGCTTTGGACAGAGCAACATTAAAAAGAAACGAGTAGTACTATGGTGTTTGGGATAGAAGTTGGCATCAGTTTTTCCTGAGAAATAATACTGTCAATGATGGTTAGGTTCTGTGGGCCTATTAATAACATAATTCATCTATAGATGGAATAAGTGGACTTCTGAGGTCTATTCTACACTGTCTATAACTTTGTTTCTATGAGAATAAATGTATCCTGATTTCCAAAGAATGGACTAAAACACATTTGGGAGGCAATCCATTTGTGAGTGAGGGACGGGGGACTGATGTGGTACAGCTATGATGGAGAGTTCAGAAAATGCGGTTCCAGCTGGCGCTCACTAGTGCTTGCAGATTTCAGTCTCCTGGCTTCAAGTGTCTTGATAGCTCTTCATATCTCTAGTTGGTTTAGGACAGTGGTCGGCAAACTGCAGCTCCTGAGCCACATGCGGCTCTTTGGCCCCTTGAGTGTGGCTCTTCCAGAAAATACCATGTGCGGGAGCACATGTAGAGTGCAATTGAAACTTCGTGGTCCATGAGCAAAAGTCGGTTTTTGGCTCTCAAAAGAAATTTCAATCATTGTACTGTTGATATTTGGCTTTGTTGACTAATGAGTTTGCTGACCTTTGGTTTAGGAGGTTGAATGTATGCAATTCTCAAGTGAAGAGGTTTATTTTCTATTCATCTGCCATCTGTGATTCCCCCGAAGCCCTCTTCTTAATGCAATGGCATTTTATTTTTGTAGTTTGGTAAAAGTTTTTAAAACATTTAAAATTAATAAATAAATGCTGAATTTTTTTAATGTTTTCACTGAATTTATTGGAGAAATGTTTGATGCTCGGATATTGGATGTACAAAAGGTAATAGATTCACATTTGCAACACTGTGCATCTATAGAACATAATATTATATCTTCTAATCATTAAGAAAAAAGGTAACTAGAAAATAACTTGTATTATAGTGATACTATTTTTGTACTCCCTAGATATATATGTGTAGAGAAAATAGCCTGATATTATCTACCAGAGTGTAAATATTAGTTACTTTAGGGTAGAGGAGTTATAAGTGGTTACTATTTTTTTGTTCTCTTTTAAAAACATATTTCTGTGTCATGAGTTAATGAACATGTTACTTTTATTAATAGAAATACAGTATTGCTTTTTATTTGACAAAAAGCCTTTGCCATTATACTGTAGTTTATAAATAGAAACTTTGAGCTAGAAAAACCATTGTTCTTCAAAATTATATTTTAAAAATGCCCAGGTGTTTTCTTATGTGCTGGGTTGAATTTTTAAAGACTAAAATGACTACTGTTATACAAACTTTAATTTCTAAAATACAGCATGTGAGTAGAATAAGAAATTTTCACCTATTTTATTCTCTCAACAAAAGTAATCATGAACTCAGAGTGGAATAATGAATTTCAGAAAATACTATAACATGATTTTCTATTTCAAACTGATATATTTTAGGAAAGATAGAAGTTTAGAAGATTAAATGCCAGCTTCTTTTTTAGAGCCATTTATGAATAGAGAGAAATCTCTTCAAGTTAGATCAGATGAATGAGCATGTTTTATGTACAATATATTGTTTTGTTAGTTTTCTCCTCACAGTTTAGTAGACGAGTTGCTGCAACATGGCAACAAAATGAAACTGTCACTTGGTGGAGCTAGAATACTGTGCAATTCTAATATACTCTTCCAGCAGATTTCTTGAGAAAAATGATTTTATAGCAAAATTTAAGACTCATACACCAACTGCCTTTGAGGAAACAAGTTTTTATGGTTTTCTTTATTATTGTGCCAGGGTTTAAATAAATGCCAAATTTGTTGGGCAGAAAGGTCTTTTAGTTATTTTTATCAAATTGAATTCAATACTATAAACTCATCCCCCGGAATCATTAGATAGTATATTCTTTAGTGATTCAATGCTATCTTAGCATATTTTGCATGGTATCTAAAAGCCCACAATCGTTTTACTTGCTAAGTCAAGTACTGTAAAATCAATGTGGGCTTCTATGATGCCTGGGAAGAAACACCCAAATGATGTTACACTAGAGCTTGTTGGTGGATACCAGATTTTGGAATTCATTAGCAAGGTTGGAGATTTTAGGGTCACTCCAAATATGGATCAAAACTTTTAAGATAAAATTTAAGGGTGGTCATTAAATAAAGGCTATGATAGCCTTAAGAAAAATTTTCCCAAGAATGAATTGAACTCTTGGAAACTTCTGGATTAGAGCCTTCCTTATATTGATCTACCCAAAATTGAAAATTCAAAGACAGATTATTATTTTTACATTTATGTGTGGGTAGGTCGAGTTTTTCCCCCCTTTATTAGGTTACACTTTACCAACTTTTCCTCTCAAGTAGTAGACATACTTCAAAAGGATCAATCCTAAAATAAGATTAACATTTGTTATACTTAAGAGGTCTTAGCTAAAATACATGTTTCTTAAATATACAAATAGAAAGATAAAATTAATGTAGATATGGACACTTACAATGACACGTGAAAAAGAATAATTGAGGGTTTTAAATATTTCTTAGTTTAGTTTGGTTATGATACTCTTATACCTGTATTTTTTATTTTTTTCACAATAGGAGAATTAGCCTTCCATGACACATTATTGTCAGGGTAGTCCAGGTTTTGTGGGACTTTACCTTGAAGCCCTTTGCAATTTTGGTCTCATGTACTTAAAAGGACACAGAATTACAAAAGCAAGATTAGTCACTAACATCCACATTTTTTTAAAATGAGGAAAAAGTAACAAATTCAAAATTTAGAAAAGCTAAAAAGAATCCTAAAAATTATAGAATCCAGAGAAATATGGTTTTTAAACTCATTGTCAACACATCTGCATAATAATTTCCCACAGACTAGCTTCTGGCTCCATATATTTGCAATCCTGTTTCTTTTCTATGACCCCTATAATTTTAGTGTTGGAGTCCATAGACATGTTCATGTCACTGGAGGACTTATTTAAAAAAATTATTTTCCAATTACATTTGATGTACAATTATGTGTTAGTTTCAGGTATACAACATAGTGATTAGACATCTATACACTCCAGTTTTATCATTATATGACTTCTGTTCCTCGCCTTAGTAAAACAATGCTGGATAATCTACAGTGCACAGTGGGAGTATTTTGGAAATTCACTTGTATCTCAGGAATGCCAGTAATAACAGGGTAGTGGCTACAAACCACATAAATAACTCCCACTAAGCTCAAACTAAATGTATCTCCAACTCAACATCCCAGGGCTCTGAAAAGGCCCTATGCAAATGAGAAGTCCTGAAATGTAAACTTCATTAGCTCCATAATTTACCCCCCCCCTCTTTTAAGTCATTCTATCATGATGTACCTCACCTGATTAAAACTGACATTGTCTTTAGGGTGACTAAAATTTTGGAAACCACTAACATTAAGGATGCTCACAAATGAAGGGATGGTAAATTTGGGTAAAAATATTTTAAAGAATATTTCTTATATAAATAAGGAGAACATACACATAGGGCATGCTATCTTAAGAAGTTTTCTAAGAATTGTTTCTTGGTTTTAGTAAAGAGTGCTGAAGGAAATAAAGGCATAAAGACTTTAACTTTTTATTCACTATCATTCACTCATTCTATACCTGGTATACCATTAGAAAATATCATTTAAAAATATAGTTTAAAAGGCATATGTACTTTCATATATATATATACATATATATATATATATATATATATATATATATATATATATATATATTTCCTGTATTTCAAAGAGGAAGGGAGAGATAGAAACATAAAGAGAGAGAGAAGCATTGATCAGCTGCCTCTTACATGCCCCATGTTGGTAATCAAACCCTGAACCTGGGCATGTGCCCTGACCAGGAATCCAATCATGACCTCCTGATTCATAGGTTGAGCATAGATTCATGCTCAACCACTGAGCCAAGCCAGCCATGCTAATTTATGTTCTTAATCTATCAGAAATATTTGTAACTACAGCAGTACAATTATTTATTTCACGAAGCATATCTATGTTATTGAAAGACTTCCCCTTTTAGTATTCAAGTAAAAAAAACAAACTAACACTGCCTTGTTCAAATATGAAATTGTTTTTGGTTGATGTAGGCAAATCTCCTGATTCCTGAATAGAGCACCCTATGTATCTCTTCCTTGGTTGAACATTAAAATCATAGTAATAGTGATAGTCAATGTTTATCAAGGGCTTGCTAGGAATCAGGCACTTAGCTAATTGCTTTACATGCATTTTTTTGTTTAATCCTCAAAGCAGGATTAAAGTAGATAGTACTTTACAGATGGAGAAACTGAGGCTTCAAGGGTTTACATGATAAGCCTAGATACATGCAGTTTGTTCAGTGGCAGGCCTGGTGACTAAAGATAGACTTTAACAAAACCTATCTTGCAATATTGTCATAGAAGCAGCGAAAGGTGGCAGGGTGTTTGACATTCACAGATAACACTCAAACGACTACAACTTTGAAGGGGGAGAAGCCTTAAGTTTAGGAGAGAGTATAGTATAGGAAAGAACATTTGAAGTCCAGCACCAAAATCAACTGTATGTGTTTATATCATGGCTCCATCATTTACTGGCTGGTTGACTTTTGGCAAGTTGCTTAACCTTTCTGTGCCTCAGTTCCTCTTCTGTTGAGAGAGGATAAGATAATAAGGTGTGGGGATTTAATGAGATGGAATATAAGGCATTTAAACCAGTATCATGCATTAGTAAACCCTGAAAAAGGTATAAGCCAATACTGTCCACTTACGTTTAAGCTTATTTGTCCTTTGAAATAGAGTATGTGGCATGTGCAATGCTAAGTCAAATTGTTACTTTTCTAATACATATATTATTTGGTTAAGAACCCTTAGGTATATTGGAAAATATGTTAGTAGCATAGTATAACATATATATATATATATATATATATATATATATATATATATATAAAATATGTTAGTAGCATAGTATAACATATATATATATATATATATATATATATATATATATATATATAGTCGTAACATTCAAAGTGACTGAAGGCTCGACCGAATGTCCAGCTGCATGTGCAGCAGGCGAGCGGGCTGAACTGCTGACCTCTCAGGGAGAGAGACAGGACTGATCAGCAGTGGCAGCAGCTGCTGGCAAGGCTGGGAGAGAGAAGCTTCTTTCTCTCTCCCAGAGGTCAGCAGTTCAGTCTGCTTGCCAGCAGCCTGGGGCAGCTGCTGATCAGCCCGCCTCTATGGTCAGGTCTAGAGATAGGCCCAGAGATGCTGACTGGCATAGAAACTG
The DNA here is from genome assembly GCA_963924515.1 of Vespertilio murinus. Lineage (NCBI taxonomy): Eukaryota > Metazoa > Chordata > Mammalia > Chiroptera > Vespertilionidae > Vespertilio > Vespertilio murinus. Next base: position 19,515,080 of record OZ004715.1, on the reverse strand, counting down.
ATCAATCAGAACCAAATCTGGGTGAAGTGCGAAGGCAGAACCCAAGATGGGCTGAGGAGAGGTTTTAAGGGCAAAAGCTGATTGGTGAAAGGTGTAAGAAAGTGGTTCAATCTTTTAATGACCAGTTTGGCAGTATAGTGCATATGGCTGGCTATCAGTCCAGATATAGGGATTATGTGTTTTTGTCTGCCAAGAGCATCTCTTCCTGCTGAAAAAGGCTTTCTCCCCCATTTAAGCAATCCTATTTTATATAATTCATCTATACTAATAAAAGGGTAATATGACTTCCTTCTGGACAAAGCCATGGTGGTGGGGGCTGAGGCAGAGGCAGTTAGGAACGATCAGGCTGGCAGGGGCGGGCAGTTGGGGGTGAGATCAGGTGGAAGGAGAGGGCAGTTGGAGATGACCAGGCTGGAAGTTAGGATGAGATCAGGCCAGCAGGGGAGGGCAGTTAGGGGTGATCAGGTAGGCAGGCAGAGAGGTTAGGGGTGAACAGGCTGGCAGGAGGGCAGGGTAGGGGTGATCATGCCAGTAGGCAGAGGGGTTAGGGGCAATCAGTCAGTCAGGCAGAGGGGTTAGGGGCAATCAGTCAGGCAGGCAGAGGGGTTAGGGGCAATCAGGCAGGCAGGCAGAGGGGTTAGGGGCAATCAGGCAGGCAGGCATGCTAGCAGTTAGGAGCCAGTGGTCCCAGATTTCGAGAGAGATGTCCAGCTGCCGGTTTGGGACTAAACCGGCAGTCGGACATCCCCTGAGGGGTCCCAGGTTGGAAAATGTGCAGGCTGGTCTGAGGAACCCCCTTCCATGCACAAATTTCATGCATGGAAGAAATGTATCAAATAAAAATCCTTTCTAATTTTAAAACCATGAAAACACTTCCCAGGAAAATAATGTTTTAAAAGTTTGTATCATATTATGTTTTACTTTGACAATGGATAATGCCACGTGAAAGAATTTCTAGTCTAGGTATGTTCCTATAGATGTTATGACTTTTCAAAGCTTAATCTACTATTTATGTTATAAAATTATTAATATCTTGTAGCTCAGCAGAAACAGTAATATAACATAATGAGAAAAGTGCATCTCTGCTCCTGATACTCTTAATAAACACATTATTCATTTTTTTATTCAATTTAACTGCAAATAGCTATATTGAAAACATTGCTACAGGGTACATTTCTATTTTAGGGTGACAGGAAAATAACTCCTGAAGAGTCTCAGAAGTGAGAAACAAAATATAAATTGTATGGTAGATGGAAAAACATAAAAAGATTCTGATATCTATGAATAACTTTATTTCCCAGAGGAGTAAACATTAATGGCTTTAATTAGATTATAATTGCTCATGAGAGCCAGCTCTTGCATGAAATACAACTGACGATGCATTATGACTGAGCTTTTCTGTCAGCAACATAGGATGTATTAATAGAAATGCCATTCAAGGGTGGGCATTCCCCAAGTGTAAACTAAGTCCTTAATCAGTGCCAACATGATAAAGAGCCACTTGCACAATTAGGTCAAATCCTATTCACTCTTGACAGTTTTACATCATGTTGAGGTTTCATACAGCATTGTATCTACCAAGGACTCCAGAAAGTTGTTTCTTATGTGAATATTTCTTATTTCACAAATGGTATAAAAATAAACACACGAGAATATTTTTCTTTATTAGAAGTTTCTTTTTATCTTGTTCCTCTCATTTGCTTGGAGAAACTCTCTGGGCATAATCTGGTTTGGGATTAGAGTTAGGGATTTTCTTCTAATTCTTGGGAAGCGTGTTGGAGCCTGTATTTACTCTATCAGTCACCCTTGTTTCAGGGGACTCTGTTAAGAATAGATGCATTTTGTATTACATGACCCTAGGTATTAATATGACTCAGTTTTATAGGCTGATAATATAGTGAAGATTTTCAGACCTTATTGGAAAACAGGTAAAATTTATTGACATGCTAAATAACTTAAGTTCTCTATGATTTCTCAATTGATCTTTTTAAAAATACTTTTAAGGGGGGGAAAAGCCTGTCTTGGGTCAGGCAAATCTTGTTCTTATAGAACTTCCATGGATTATGTTTTTAGATGTCCATCTAGTAGTCTGGACATAGGCTAAATATTTTGCATAATGGATTTTATTGAGATTTTATAATTAGTCCATGCATCACCAGACTTACCATATTTCACTGTGTTGATTCAAATTTCTGTGATACCTTTTTTGAAGCCCATTAAATTCTTCTAAAGCAACAAATTCCATTTTTTGACACAAATTAGTAGCATAAATTAGTGAGGCAGGTGAGGGGAGACTCTAAATTGTAAATGTTAGCAACAAATTAAAAGAAAAACTTAATAAACCCATGATGCCAATGCCTCCTCTCCTTTTACAACATCTATATAAGGACTTAAAAAAAAAACCTGTCAGTATTTACTTACTATATTCCTTTTACACACTGCAGACCAAACAAATGCTAAAAATGCATTTAAAGAAAAGCTATCCACACTAAAATATTGTTTTAGCATCATAATCTATTGTGTATTTCACTTCCAGGTATTTTCTAAAAGCAATGCAGTTGTGTTTTAGTTTCATATGTTTTTGTATGACTAACAGTACAATGCACCCATGATAATGTGCCATATTCCAAGAGGAAAGTTAAGGGAGAAATTTACTCCTTTGATGACTAACTGGTTCTCTTGTTTATTTAAACCTTTGGGCATCCATGCTACTGGGTGGATTAAGGAGCAGATGGGGGAGTTGTGATTTAATAGCACAGGATTTCACTGCCAATTCTGCTTCTAACTCCATTTGCCCCTTGGCAAAAAAAAATCAAAAAATCAAAAAATCACCATGTACTGTGTGTTACCTTTTTTAAAAAAGCCACTCAAAATAATTAAAATACTCTGCAAGTATAAAATGGTACCAAAAGCTTTTAAACTATAAAAAAGATGGTTCTGGATAAAACATTTTAAACAAAAACAACATAATTTTATATATGGCCAATATGATTATGTGTACATAGAGAAAGGCAAACCTGGTCATAAAACATCTAAAAATCTGTCTCCATTTGGAGTGAAATTCTACATTACTCTACCCTGAGTGGCTCATATTGACTTAAGAGTGCAAAAAACAAAAGAATATAGAAGTCACAATGAAGCACAAAATTGAAAATGAATCAGCAAGCAGTGGAATTGAATGAAGAATAAATTAATTTAGGATAAAAGTCTAAGATACTGGTCAGTTGTTAGTAAGATATATTTTAGTTTTTTTCCCAGTACTAAGGGATAAATTGTTCATCAAAAGCATTTATCTCCTTTTAAATCAAAAACGTCTATCTGTAGTTTACTGATTGATTTAATATTAATTTTGTAACGTGTGCTTGGAATAAAGTATTTTTCTCACCTCCTGTGAGGCCAAATATAAATTAGACATGAAACCCAACTTAATTAGCTTGGCAGTGAAGAAGCATGGCATTTAAGGGTTTGGCCTGACAGCTCTGGGCTTGAATCCCAGCTCTGCTAAATATGAAGCACGTATAATTGTGAAAATACTTTACTTTTCCAATCACCGTTTTCTTAGCCACAACTGGAGACAATATTATTTACATCATGGGGTCATTGCCATGTTTATAGAAAATAGTCTATGCTTCCTTGTTTATAATAGCACAAGACACATAACAAGGACTCAGTAAGTGGTGGCTGCAATTACTGTTATAAACTGAGCAACCCTACTAGTCCAGATCCATTCTAAGAAATACAATGAGAGGAATTTGATTTCCTCAATAAGAACTCAGTGAGCAATAAAAGGAGCAAGGTAAAGAACTGACAAACTATTGGACAACACTATTAAAGAGATGCATTATTTAGCAAGGAAGAGAAAGCCTGTTAAGTGTCCTGGTATTTTAAATAATATTAAAAAGGACTTGAAGAATTATTAAAAGAACACTTCTCTTTATTTACAGAGCAATTGTAAAGAAAAGATTGACATGCACTTAGATTGCATTAAGGGATATATAGAATAAAATTGAAACTTGATAAGACACACTGAAATAAAATTATGTGATACAGACCTCAAGGGTTGAAATTAACCAAGGTTAATAATCCCATTAATATTTTTGTTCATATAAATTTTGGATAAAAATAGGGATGCTCTTGAGAAATAACTTGCGGATTAAAATTAACAACTAGCAGTGGCACTTTGCACTTGAAATAATGTGAACAACTTTTGGATTCCTACAAAATTTAAAACTTTAGTCTATATTGGAACATGAAAAAACAAAAACAAAACAAAGACCACTTGGCAGTAGTGTGGATATAATGTTACAGAGCATGGTTTGTATAACTAAATGGTTTCAACCTGGGATTTGGCAGGACTGAATGTAGTATACCAGAGTCGAGGTTGGCCATTGATAAGAGTTGAAGTATTCATCTGGGGCCGACAGAGCTTATGGACACACATGTTTGTCAGTGGGCAAATGTGGTGGCAGTAGTTCATGGAAGCTCTCTTCTGATTCCTTCTATGATTTTCATTTGGTTAAGCATGAGGACCAGGGATGATGTCGTATAATTTGAAGAAAGAAAAGAAGCATGATGAAGTAGTTAGCTAGGAAAGTAGGAGAGTGGGTGAACATGGATATGATGTGTTGTGAGTAAACTCCATGAAGGGCCCCTTAGGAAGGAATTTAAGTTGGGCCTGGCCACTCTGGCTGAGTGACTTTCTCCATCAGCTTTCAGGTGCAGAAGACAGTTACAGCATTAGTGTATTTAACCAACGTTGGGGATTTGCCAGACAATAAAATAACACAAAAGAACAATAGAGTGATTATAGAGATTGACAGTGTAACTTAAGGTAAGTAAGGAGATAAGTGAGAACATGAGAGGGTTGAGAATGAAAAGGATTGATAGATTCTCAATTGATCACCTGGTCAAATAATCAACAATGTCTTTGATTTTTGTTCTGTTTGGAATAGATGTTGAAATATGGAGGCAAGCAGAGTTCTCAGACGACTGCTTAGAGAGAATATCACTCACACAATAAAAGACCTCTGTCCAGTTTTCTGTCTGATAAGACCTTGGGTCTATGAACCGGGCTCAGGCAATGTAGTCTCCAAGTTTAACATCCCAGTCTATAGTCCACAATGGAAATAACTCTGCAAGTTCATTCTTGAGTGATAATCTATTTAAAAAAAGGTTTCAAAATAATTTATTAAGAAACAACTCTCAGATATGATCAATAAATGTATAGGCATTTTAGCTGACTAAGGTGATATTTTGAACGCAGAAAATCAGAAATGGAAAGAAATGTAGAAAATTAGAGAGAAAGGAAAAACCAGACTATAGAAAATAAGAAAGAAATGAATTATGCCACATATACTTGTATTTGGGTCTTTATCTCCTTTTTTTAGATAGGTAAGAAGTTGACCAGGAGTATGTGTAGGGATGGTAAGAAGATCAGCTAGGGCAGTGGTCGGCAAACTGGTTTGTGAGCCACATGCGGCTCTCGAGTCGAGGTTTGCCGCTCTGATGAATTTGCCAACCACTGAGCTAGGGTAATTGGAGTGAGCAGAAAATACATATTTCAGGAGGACTTTTAAGAAGTAGGGCAGGCTATCTTCTTATGAAGTTAGATTTACGTTTGGGAAAGGTGGAGGTAACAGAGTGAAAGGGGGGACAAATTTTGACAGGATGTTACCCCCTTATATCTTGTGCATATCTTATCTATATATATGAAAGGCTCATATGCAAAGAAAGTGTCCTCTCAGGCGTTCAAAAGGGAGGCCAGGAGTTCGATTGCTCACTATGACGTGCGTGCACTAACCACTTGGGCGTGGTGTGGAACGAAGGATGGCTCCTGCCGGCAGCAGGCAGCTGGGGAAGGAGGCCCCAGCTGGCAGCCAGAAGGCCCCCATTGGCCCTGATTGCCAGCCAGACCTCGGAACCCTACTGAACATGAATTTCATGCACCGGGCCTTTAGTACTCTTATAAAGAGAGACTTTGCATTTCTGAACTAGTCAGAAGATGGAATTATATCTTTTTTTCCTCGGCTTCCTAGCTTTGTCATGTTTCTTGGACTTTTAATTTAGATTCCTGGCATTCTAGTCATAATTTGTAGATGCTTCTGTTACCAGTATCAATCTATATGTTTAGCTCAATGTAATCAAACCCATTTCTTTTAAAGTAATGCCGGTTTATTCCCAGTGCTTATATTCTGTAAAACACAGACATGATCAATAATTATGGTAAAATACTTTAATTTTGAATGCTACCGGCTCTACTGAATAATAGAAAAGTTATCTAATTGTTGTAATTACTTCCAAAGAGTTTTCCTCCTTCCTGCCTTTCCTACTATATGTATTCTGTTGAACGTTCTAGAATGCATGCAAAACATGCTGCTAGTTGCTTGTTTTTAAGTCTTGATGGGGTATTGCATGTGGAATCTAATTAGCAAGCTATATTTTTTATGGCTTTTACATTAAACTTTTATTTTAAATTTTGGGTAATTTTAAGTAAAAATCACTTAAAAAAACCCTCAATTATCTGTACACGATTAACATTTTAAGGGGAAAATTGATATATATATAAAACAAGACAGATGTTATATTTTTTTCAAGGAAAGTTACAAGTCTTCTATATATTATAAATTATGAAATATATATATAAAAATAAAATAATGAAAAATTATAGTTAAATGGGAAATTACACTTAAAATATAGATACATTTTTAAGGATGTGATTGATTGCAATTTTAGGTAAAGGCCAAATGCTATTTATAAAAATCTCCTCCATGAAGGTTTTTGTAATATGCTTATTTGACTTCTTATTCATCTGTCTTCAACACAAGGAGAGAAATATAACTCAAGCTACCTCTAAATATATGACACTGCAGTAGCAACAAATACAATTGTAGAAAAGTGACAATAAACAAACTATTGTTACAATGTTTCAGGAGAAACATCTGGGCAGCCAAGTTATGGGCAGAGTTTAAAAATTTTGCAGGCTAGAAGTGACTGGCAGCTATCTATCATCTATCTATCTATCTATCTATCTATCTATCTATCTATCTATCATCTATCTATCTATCTATCTATCTTAAATAATATATTATTGATTTTTAGAGAGAGAAGAAGGGTGAGGAAGAGAGAGGGAAACATCAGTGCAAGAACACAGTATCAGTCAGCTGCCTCCTGCATGCCCCCCATTGGGGACTGAGCCTACAACCGGGGTATGTGCCCTGACCAGGAATAGAATCAGCAACTTCTTGGTGCATAGGATGACACCCAACCAACTGAACCACACCATCCAAGGTGGCTTGATATATTTAAAGTACTGGAAAAACCTCCCAACCAAGAATACTTGAGCCAGCAAAGTTATTCAGAAGTAAAGGAGAGATAGAGTTTTCCAGAAAGGCATAAGCTTCAACTAGCCTTACAAGAAATGTTACAGGGACTTCTTTAAACTGAAAATAAAGAAGTCTTAATTAATAACAAGAATACATATGAAAAAATAAAATGTCACTGAAAAGGTAAAGTATAGTAAGGTAATAGATCAATCACTTATAAAGCTAGTAGTATGAATGTTAAAGGAAGGAGATCAAGAAAAGGAGAAAGAAACAGAGAGGAACTATAAAATAGCCAGAAAATCTACACTAATGAGAGATAAACATGCAAATTGATGTTATCTCTGTTATGCCCCAAAACCACACCCACCAGCCAATCTTGACCGAGTATGCAAATTAATGCAATCAAGATGGCAGTGGCCACAGAGCTAGAGCGAGCAGGAGGCTTGGGTTGCCCTGGCGATGGAGGAAGCCAAGCTTTCCTCCTGCCTGGCTGGCCCTGGCCTCTGTTCAAGGCTACAAAGTTTCAATTATGGAAGATAAATAAATTCCAGATACTTGCTTCCAGCCAGCCTGGCCTCTGCTGAAGAAGGCTCTGAAAAAAAAAAAAAGTAAAAGAAGAAAAGGAGGGGCTGGGAACTTGGGTCACAGGGGAGTGATCAGGCCAGGATGAAATAGCAGTTGTGGGTGATCAGGCTGGTAGGGAATGGGGCCATTGGGGATAAGCAGACCAGCAGGGGGACCAGTTGGGTGTGAGCAGGCCATCAGTGGAGGTCAATTGGAGGTGATCAGGATAGTGGGGGTGGCAGTTTGGAGTGAGCAGGCCAGCAAGCATTAGTTGGGGGCGAGCAGACTGGTACAGGGGCAGTTGGGGGTGACCATGTTGGTGGGGGGCATTTGGGAGCAAGCAGACTGGCGGTGGGGGGAAGTTGAGAGTGCCAGCAGGCAGAGTGGTAGAGGCAATCAGGCAGGCAGGCAGGCAGGTGAGCAGCTGTAGCCAGCAGTTCCGGATTGTGAGAGGGATATCCAACTGCCAGTTTAGGCCTGATCCCTGTAAACCGGCATCCTTCAAGATGTCCCAGATTGGAGAGGGTGCAGGCTGGGATGAGGAACAACTCCCAACCCCGCCCATGAATTTTGTGCACCAGGCCACTAGTAATTAATAAAATGGCAATAATCACTTATCTATCAATAATTAATTGAAATTAAAATGAACTAAATTATCCAATCAAAATACATAGAGTGGCTGAATGGATTAAAAAAATGTGTATGGTGCCTATAAGAGACTCTAGATATAAGGACACACTGAAAGTGAAGGGATAGTAAAAGTCATTTTATGCAAATGAAAACCAAAAGAAATCTGGAGTAGTTACGTAACACAAAACAGAGTTTAAAATAAAGAGTGTAATAGGAAACAAAAAAGGGTGTTACATTATGATAAAGAGATCACTAAGAAGATATAACAATAATAATAATAACTTAAGTATCTAAAATAGGATCACCCAAATATATAAAGCAAATAGTAACAGACCTAAAAGGAGAAATAGACAACAATAATAGTAGGGGACTTTAATACCCCACGTATATCAATGGATAAATGATCCAGACAGAAAATAACCCTATATAATAGTTCCTTGGGTTACATCAGAGATACGTTCCTACAGTGCGACATAATGAGATTTTCGCCATAAGTGAGAACCCACCTACATAAGCACCATACATAGCAGTAATAAAGGGAAACAGTAAAAAAAATATTAAAAGAAAGATAAAAATTTCTGACCTTTCCTTGTGGTAAATAAATAATAAAAAACATAAAGCACATAAGTACATTTGTTGAAATGACAGAACTTTTTTATTTTTTTATAAATACTGTAAATGGGAGATGGCGACGTGACCACAAAATGATGTAAGTTGAATCTGATGTAACCCAAGGACTGCCTGTATAATAAAAGCCTAATATGCTAAGTGTCCAGTCCTCTGTTCAACCAATCAAAGCATAATATGCTAATGATATGCTAAGGCTACTCAACCACTGGCTATGATGTGCACTCACCACCAGGGAGCAGATGCTCTGACCAGTAGGTTAGGTTGCTGCTGGGGTCCGGCCGAGTGGGACTAAGTGAGATGGGCTAGATACACCCTGGAGCCCTCCCATGGTTCCTCCCCGGCTGGCCAACCTCCCAGCCCTGATTCTGCACTGATGGGGTCCCTTGGCCTGACGTGCCCTCTTGCAATTCAGGATCCTTCAGGGGATGTCGGAGAGCAGGTTTTGACCCAATCCCACAGGCCAGGCCGAGGGACACCACTGGTGTATGAATTCATGCACCAGGCCTCTAGTAATAAAACATTGGCCTTAACACATTAAAAGAGGTGGTCTTATCAGATAGTTATGAAATATTTCATGCAAAATCAACAAAATTCTTCTCAAGTACACATAGATCATTTTCTAATGCAGATCATATGCCAGGCTATAAAATAAGTCTTTATAAATTTAAGAGTACTGAAATCATATAAAACATCTTTTCCAACCACAATGGTATGAAACTAGAAATTAACTACACAAAGAAAACTGGAAAATTCACAAATATATGGAGATTAAATAACATGCCACTGAACAACCAATGGGTTAAAGGAGAAATAAAAATATCTTGAGGCAAGTGAAATGGAAGTGCAACATACAATTTATGGAATGCAGCAAAAGCAATTCTAAAAGGAAAGTTTATAGCATTAAGAGCCTACTTCAAGAAACAAGAAACAACAAAAGTTTCAAATAAACAACCTAACTTTATACTTAAAGGAACTAGAAACTCTCCCCCCCCCCCCACACACACCAAAATTCAAAGTTAGTAGAAGGAGGAAATAAAAAGAGCAGAAATAAATGGAGCCCAAAACAATAGAAAAGATCAATGAAACTAACAGCAGGTTCTTTGAAAAGATAAATAAAATCGACACACCTTTAGATAGTCTTACCAAGAAAAAAAAAAAGGACTCAAATAAATGAAATCAGAAATAAAAGAAGTGTGTCTGGGCCAGTGTTGCTCAGTTGTTAGAGTGTGGGCCTGCACACAAAAGAGTCTTGGATTTAATTCACAGTCGGGCACATTATCTGGGTTACAGGTCTCTGATCCCATTAGGGGCACTTGTGGGAGGCAACCAATTGATGTGTCTTTCTCACATTTATGTCTCTCTCTTGCTTTCTCTCATCAATGGGAAAAATATTTGAGGTGAGGATTAACAGCATTTAAGGATCAGGCATCTAAAGAAGACCTTGTGCTAGAGACTGGGAAGCCATGGCCAACCAGGTGGGAAGCAGCCAGAGGGTGAAGGATCATGGAGTCCAGGAAAAGAGAATGTTTTAATTGTGATGTGACCAGGAGTGTCAGACGTATTAAAGAGATCCACCAAGATAAGAATGGAAAAGTACTATGTTTATCAATAATTATTTTACTACTTTTGTGAGACTAGAGTCATAGAGAAGTGTTCAGCAAGATAAAAAAAGTGCAAGATAAATTGCAGAGGGATTGAGTGGTAGATGCCCATGTGGAAATCATAGAAAGAGAAAAAATTTCAAAAAGCTCGACTTTGAAAGGAAAGAAATGACAGGGGAGTTCAAAATAGAATTTTTTTAAACTGAGAATTACTTCAGCTGTTTAAACAGGAAGGGATATATAATATAATATATAATATATAATATATAATATATAATATATAATATATAATATAGCATGTTAATGATTGAGGATATAGGAAAAAGGTATGGAAAGCAATGGAGGAAAAAAAGCCAGGGAATGGTATCAGATTTATCTGAGATAAGGAAAAGATACTTTTCCTATCCTGACAGTAAGCAAGAAGCCATGTTGACAATATATTTTGGATTGTGGAGGAAGATGACATTTGTGTGAATTCTGAATGATAACTTTGTGTGTGTGTGTGTGTGTGTGTGTGTGTGTGTGTGTGTGTGTGTGTATGATGTAGGAGTTAATGCTGTGGCTTCAGATGAAGGAGTAAGGTGGAGGATGGAGATGTTTTGAGGGAGCCACAGTGGAGAACAGGGAAAAGAGCTGTCTAGGCATACATAGGATTGCTGGATAGAATTAAAAACCCATTTAGCCTAGAAACTGAATTTGTAGCGACACCAATCTTTGAAAAATGAGCCAGCTTAAGCATGCTTTGAGGGCTGGAACCTTTTCATCATTCTACCTTCCAAATCTACCAGAGAACCTGGCACATAAAGGTACTTTATAAATATTTTATAAATTTATCTGAAGAAGCTCAATAGCTTTATATAAGAGATGAGATAGCAGAATGTTGGCATGAATTCCTCCCCTCTGCCCAATATTAGTGTTTTATATTATTGGATACACTAGAATGTACACTGAGTGGCTAGATTATTATAATCTCTGAACCCATAATAATCTGGCCACTCAGTGTGTGTGTGTGTGTGTGTGTGTGTGTGTGTGTGTGTGTGTATTAGAGGCCCAGTGCATGAATTCGTGCATGGGTGGGGTCCAGCCTGGCCAGGGGGAAGGGACATGGGTGGTTGGCCAGCCTGCCTGATGATCGAACTCCTAGTTGAGGGGACAATTTGCACATTAGCCTTTTATTATATAGAATATACACTGAGAGGCCAGATTTTTGTGTTCAGAGATCATAATAATCTGGCCACTCAGTGTATTTCTAGGGGTGGTTGTAGAAACCAATATATGATCCTCCTATATAAAAAAGATAATAAGACATTGGACAATAATAGTATACATTGGTAGTATACATTGGGAGAGGACAGGCAGGGACTAAGTAAGGAGACCTAGTAGAGAGAGAAGAATCCAAATGTATGATGGACTTATGGGTCAGGGTTATCAATCTAGAGGATAGTTTATGAATAATGTATGCTTCAGATTGTGAGATTGAATCCTGGAGGAGAGATGTTAAAAACATGAAAAGGATTCTCAAAAATCTAAATAAAATTTCATGGTGAGTGGTATCAAAGGACAGAGGTAGTCCGAGCTTCAAGCACTAGAAGCAGTCCAGGTGCTGCTTCAGGACAATCTAACACCAAGAAACAGAAACTCAGAGATAGATGATAACCCAGTTTCTGAGGCATTGGGGCATAAAGCAGGGACACTAGCTAAGTATGGGATATCTAGGAAAGGAGATGTTGTATTCATCTATTCACATGATGAATATTTACTTAAAATATGTCTAAGGAACTGTGTAAGATGAGGGAGGAAGGTAGGTATTGGAGGCTGAGACCACAACCTAACGATTGGAGAATGGTAGTGTTAAGTTTAGAAATGGTTCAGCAGCAAGAACGGCCGAGAATTTATCCACTGTCAGTGGTGAGCTGAGCCCTCAGGTAGGTAGGAACTACATGCATCAGCCCAGTTGCTGAGCTTATACTGGTAGAGTGCCACGCAAGGCAATACAGAGAGCCAATTCTTTTCAGTTGCTTTGGAGGATGGTGGTTTAAAGTGGCCAAGGCTGTTTGAGTAGACCAAGGAAACAAGCTTTTTCAAAGAGCCTAGGTTCTGTGGACCCAAAAGACAAAAAGTAGTTTCTGGTTACATTTCAAAGATAAAGTTCTAACCTGTTGAGAAAGAAACTATGTTTAAAAAGACTCTAAGGAGCCAGAGCAGATTGCCACATAGACGACTGGCAAAACCTCATCATTTCATGGGTAAAGGAAGATCTGCCCCCACTTAGTCTGCCAGATATTATTTACCCATTTCTTTATGATGGATGTGGATGCTCAAAATTCCACCATGGGCCCTCATTAGTCTAGCTGGGAACATATGGGACAGAGGTGTGAATTAGTTTATTAAGATATTTATTATTTTGATCAATGAGGAAAGGGTAGGGCATGCGCCTTACAAGAGTGAATCTCTTTTATTTTTATTTTTTATATATTTTATTGATTTCTTACAGAGAGGAAGAGAGAGGGATAGAGAGTTAGAAACATCGATGAGAGAGAATTATGGATCAGCTGCCTCCTGCACACTCCCTACTGGGGATGTGCCCGCAACCAAGGTACATGCCCTTGACCGGAATCGAACCTGGGACCTTTCAGTCTGCAGACCGACGCTCTATCCACTGAGCCAAACTGATTTCGGCAAGAGCGAATCTCTTTTAAATGTTAGTAATGGATGACGAAGATAACAAAAGGGGAAAGATGTAGAATGACTCAGACCATCTTTGATTATTCATCTCTATCTTCTAAGGGAGACAGAATAAAAAATAGTGAATGCACGCTATTATCCTGTGCCCATTGAAATGATTACTGTATTTTTGTATTATGGCAATGTTGTTCTTGCTTATAGATTACATATTCCCTGTTTAACCTGATGAAAAAAGTTATTTTGTTGAGCATAGAAGTCCATAAAATTATTGATTTCTAGAGCATTTGTAGGGTGAAGCTCAATTCAGTGAATAAATTAATAACATGAATAAATTATAAATGAATTGAAACATAATGAATTAATAAAACTTCAATGTAATATGATGTTTAATATGTTCAGGAGGGAGTGTTGCAGCTGTTAAATGGATTGCAGTTAAATGAATTAAAAAACAAAATAAAATTTAAAATGCTCCATTATTCATAAAGTACTTTAGTGCCTCATTAATCTATTTTGGATCACTCAGGCCCATAAGTGCATACTGTCAAGAGCTGATAAAGTGTGAGGAATTGTTTTTCAGTCAACTGAAAGCAGGAACACATCTTAAGGTGTCAAGGTCAAGTCACCAGGGCATAAAGTAAGTGTTTTTGCCCCTGGAAAACCTTTTGAAAGAAGCATTTGAAGGAGTTATTTTCAAATTTAAAGATAGTAGCACTTTAAAATGTTATTATGCAACATTTCCCAAGCACATTTTAAAAGGAATAGGGTGGGTTTTTTTTTAATAAAACATTTATTAACTTATATAAGAACCAGTTTTCTAGAAAATCCAGTAGGAGAGTTGCTTACTTAGTTAAATATAAATAAAATCAAAGCAGGAAAAGTCAAAATAGAGTAAATTATACCAGGAGGGCAAAACACACACACACTATAATGTCTCACATGATTAAGCTCTAAATTTGTTTCTGACCTTCCTTGTGATCAAAGCTAAAGGGAAACTGGTTAACTACATAATTCTCACTGAATAGGGAGAAATAAGAATACATCATTTTTGGGGGGGCAGACTCGTTGCCACTGGATTATGACAAATGTGTTTCAGTTGAATACAGGTAGTCTTTGGGTAATTTTGTAGCTTTCATAATGTCAACTTTTGCACGGGTAACAGGAGAATAATCTGGGTGGGTTTTGCCAGAACCAGTGGTCTAGTAGTTAGGCAGTTTTATCCTACCAGAGGTGAGGTCTAGTGAAGAAAGCTCAAATGTAGAGTAGCAGACAGGTAAGAGGCAGAGTCTGAATGTCAGATGGATACAGAGAAGTTGCTGGGCAGTTTTACATAACACATCATCTCCCTTCCTTTGAGTTCAGTTTGAATATAAATCCACCTGACCTAGAAACAAATATCCATCCACCCATCCATCCATTGTCTGCATTCTATTTATCTACTTATTATTTAAGGGGCTGTTGTATATGTCTTTGAAGGCATTGTTCTTGAAAATAAAAATGGGACATTTTTCATGTGCAGTTTAATGTGTGTTTTATATATAAAGTAACTCTGAAATAAAACTGTTGACCCAATCACTAAGTCAACAGAATTCTTCATTTGTCTAGGATGTGGGAGTTAGACCGTCTTCTCATGGAAAAAGTAGGCTTAAAAAGTCACTCTTTGAAACTTGTTAACTTTCTAAATATTGGGTTTTAGAAACCAATAAATACCAGTTTTAATTTTTTCCAGCAGATATACAAGTTGATCACTAGTTCAGTAGTTTATTAATGATATTGTAAAAGAATAATTATATGCTATATTTCTTTATGCCACAAAATAAATAATTCCTCATTTATCATTCTTTATGAATTATAGCACAGAGGCTCAAATGAAAACCTCAGAAGTTATAGTACATTTTCTTTTTTTTTAATAGTACATTTTCAACATTAAGAAATGTTAGATTTTGATGGGTTAGAGCTAGCTACAACATCTACTTATAATAGTTGAGGGAACTTAGTAAATTGCTTGAATCTTTTAGAAACTTAGGTTCCTTGTCTGTAAAATGGGGAAATATTAGTACGTACCTTATAAGGTTGTGGTGGGGAATATGTAATAACAATACAAGCAATTTTTTTGAGCCTGAAACATAAAAATCACTCAATAATTTTTAGGTATTATGATGATGATGAAACATAAAAATCACTCAATAATTTTTAGATATTATGATGATGAAATAATTTTTAGATATTATGATGATGATGATTAAGGTATTTCATGATGAAGCACAGACTCATTGACTACTACAATACTATTTTCAAGATTGTATAAACAGCACACCATTCATTTATACTCAAAAGAGAAAAAGATAAAATCAATTCTTTTTATTATTTTAATAAACAGTTCATTTTTGTGAAATGACAGACATTGATCTATGTCAAACCAACTTATTTTCAAAGGACTCTCTTTTCCCAAGCCTGAAAGACCCAGGTAATACTGGAATTTAGCATTGAAAGTATGAAGTATGATTTCATTATTTATTTAATGAAGATTTGGGATTTTAAAGAAATTATAGTTTTATTGTTCCTGTGTCAGCTTCCATTAAGAATAACATGTTATGCCAAAACCGGTTTGGCTCAGTGGATAGAGCGTCGGCCTGTGGACTGAAAGGTCCCAGGTTCGATTCTGGTCAAGGGCATGTACCTTGGTTGTGGGCACACCCTCAGTGGGGGGTGTTCAGGAGGCAGCTGATCGATGTTTCTCTCTCAAAGATGTTTCTAGCTCTCTGTCCCTCTCTCTTCTTCTCTGTAAAAAAATCAATAAAATATATTTTTAAAATAGAATGACATGTTCTTCTAATCTCAATGGCTGCTTTTAGGATTTATCATCATATTAGGATTTGGGAGAATATTTACTAGTTGGATTAAAGGAAAGATGGTGGTTTTAATGTGGCAAATGGGGAACATTTGAAATAGAGGGGAAAATGAGAAAGGAAGAAAATAGTGTCTGTTCAGCATCAATGTGTTTTTCTGTAAATATTTATTAAGAATACTAGTGTTCCAGTACATGGATTTGTGCACCAGCAGAGTCCCTCAGACTGGCCTGTGCCCTTTTGCAATCTGGGAGCCCTTGGGGGATGTCAGACTGTCGGTTTCGGCCTGATCGGGCTGGCCTGCAAGGATGGAGCCGAAACAAGCAGTCTGACATCTCCCGAGGGATGTGATAGTATGCAAAGATGCAGTAGGCCAGGGAGTGCCACACCACTCTTGCTCATCCCAGCCCCTGCCACTTGGTAGCATTGCTGTGGATGTGGGAGAGGCTTGTGCCTCTGCAGCTGCGCTTGCCAGCTATGAGCCCGGCATCTGGCGCCCGTTGGTCAGCTGAACGGTGTTCCTGCTGTGGGAATGCACTGACCATTAGGGGGAAGCTCTGGCATTGAGCATCTGCCCCTGGTGGTCAGTGTGCAGGTCATTAGGTTGTTCAGTCATTTGGTCTCTTAGGCTTTTATATATATATAGATATGTAGATAATTGTCACTTAAGATAACCTTATTATATCTAGATGTTTTCTGATAGATAAAAGATTCATTCATGATAGAAAAAAGCCTTAAGAAAACAACAACAATGAGTTCATTTTATATTGAGAAAAGATTCCAAAACAAAATGTGCATGGCGTTATGATACTTGAAGGTTGTTTATCCAGACCATGAAGAACCTGACTTAATTTAGGTTAATATTGTTTCTGGAGTTCAGAGATCATAAATTTATTAGAGCACATGATTTGAAAAGAGACATTTTAGTATATTGTATATCTGATTGTGTTGGTGTCAACATCAGCCCTATCTATGCTAAGAGACACTTCAGCATGCCAGAAAGAGATACTGGGCTACAGTTTCTAGTTACTGCACAGTTTTCTAAAATGTCCCATGAAATGATTAGTAATTCTCATTAGTCAATATAGCTAATTACTAATCATTTCTAAATTAAAAAGCCTTCTAAAAAGAGAAGAATTCCAACAAAGTGAGAAAAACCATGGCAATAATTATACTGATTATGAATAAACACTGTTCATATGTGTTCACAATAGGACACTTCACAACTACATATTTGCTCTGTAGAACATTTTTTTAAAAAGTAATAATTAATCAACCCTTATTTAGTGTTAGCATTTCATTAAAAGAAGGGATGGTTAGTGCTATTGTTTCATATAGACGCAGTTGTATCATATGATGACAGTCTAATTTACCTGACTTCATTGATCTTTTCCTTTCTTTTAAAATTTTCAAATGGAATCTCAAGTGAATAAATTGGTAAATTTATCATTTTCTCTGTAACACTGTCATAAGGACAGTTTGATAAAATAGCTCATTATAGTCAATGATGTGAAATATGAGTTCCATCAGCATATTTTTATCAAATGCAGCTACATAAATTAGTTTGCTATTATCAAGGACTGTGAAATGCAAAAATAAAATTAAGCATGCTATTATACTGCTTAAATTTTGGGTATTGACCCAAGTGAATTAAAAAAAAGTGTAGTGATGAAAGAAAATCAAAGAAATCATCTAAAATTAATTGACAAGCAATAGCACTACTCATATAATGACTATCATTAAAATAAGTTGTCATCCCCTTCAAAGACAGCCTTGCAGGTCTACTTTTAAAAAAATTCCACCATAATTCTAAAGTGTGATTGTTAAGTCTTCTTTTGGTAAAGCAAATAAAATTCTATGTATGATAAGACTGCTTGCTATTTATAACTATTGTTTAGTGAATAAAGCAATTGTCTGCACCTATTTTATCTATATTTTGAAGGTTCATTTTTTTTTAAATGGGAAATTTAAGAGGAAGTAATGTAGAAGTCTTCTTGATTTTGACTGGTACATAATTGCTTTATGGTACATATATCTATATCTATTATGACTGGTAGGTGCTGATATTAGACTATTTCAGTCCTACAAATATCTATATTAGTCAGCTATTGCTATAAAAGTACTACATAGCCAATCACCACAAAATGTTGTGGCATACAACAATAAGCATTTATTTAATTCATTTTCCTGTAGGAAGGTGTTGGTTGTTTTTGGCTGGTATAGCTGATTGAGTAAGTTAGCTCCATGAATTTCTCATCCTCTTTCTGTAATCAGCAAGTTTTCTAGGTATATTCCTCTTACAGCAATGGTAGAAACACACGAGAACAAGTGAAAATTTCTTGTGAAGCTTCTTCAGGTTTAAGTTCAGAACTGGAATACAACCTCTTCCAAAACATTGGCCAAAGCAAGTCATGTAGCCAAACTAAATATACTATACTATTTGAATGGGGTAAACTGCAAAAATCACACATCAAAGAACATGGTTGTAAGGAAAGATGAACACTTGGGGGCTGGGGATGAGATTTACCATAACATCAATCCCACTAAGATAATAGTTAATCTTAAAACACATCGAATCAATCCATGATGTAATAAAAAGGACATAAAAGGTTGTTATGACTGTCCTGCTTTTTTCACATAGTCATGCGTTTGTGGGTATCCAACGAATCCATTGTAATTTAAATTCCTAGTGTATCCTAACTACAAATGAATCAATGGTAAATGCAGGCAAGTTTCATTTTATTGCACCTGAATTTATTGCACTTCCCATTTTTTCTTTTTTTAACAAATTGAAAGTTTGTTTCAACCCTGCATTTATCAGCACCATTTTTTCTAAAAAGCATTTGCTCACTTTGTGTCTCTAAGTCACATTTTGGTAATTCTCAGATTTTAAGCTTTTAGGTTATTACTATGTTTGTTATCTTGATCTGTGATTAGTGATTTTTAATGCTACTATTGTAATTATTCTGGGGCATCACATGTTCTAAGCTCCCCCTCCCCCCATGATTGTGATACACAGGACAGTGTGAGAAGCACCCCCAGGGAGTTTTGATGGCCATTTCTCAGTTATTGGTGAATTTGCCTATTTTAACAAAGTTCTGCAGATTCTAAAACTGAATTGCCCTTCACCTCTTTCTCTTCACCCAAATACTCTAATATTTAAAATAAATAAATGTATAGTTAATAGGATATAGACATAAAAACATTTCTTAAATTTAGCCCCAGCAATCTTGCTAAGTATGGATGCTACCTAAATGTAGGGATTCAATGTTTGATTTGCCCTAACGTGATTTAATTTCTTTTTCTGCATTTCATCTCATTCCTATCTGTGTTTGTGGATTAGTAACAATTTGGAAATAAAGGAAATGAGTAAGTGAATGAGCTGGTGATTAAAAGGAGAATAAGATTTTGAATTGTTGCCATGGAACATTTAAAAAAAATATTCAGAAAGGTTAGAGTGTGAAATTTAATCCCCATGTTACAAATAGTTTAATCTAAATATTACATTTAGATAAATAAGAGAAACTAATTAGCAATTAGATTACCTTGTTAAAATAATTCTTGGTTTAGGGTGGCAGCTGAGATTAAGAAATGAAGTTGAATATTTAAAAACGTCTTTGAATAGTGGTAGAATTCATTTAGGGATGATGCCTATGAGTCAGAATGAAAATCTTTGGTGGTGAAAGTTGAATATAATAGAATCAGGGGCATAGAAAGGGAGTGGACTGACAGTCCTCAGGGGAACAGGGGTGTGAGGAGTGTGGGAAGAGACTGGACAAAAATCACACACTCATCGATGAAGACAGTGGGGGGGGTAAGGATATGGGGTGGGGTGGGAACCAGGTGGAGGGAAGCTATGGGGGGGGGGAAGAGGGACAACTGTAATAATCTGAACAATAAAGACTAAAAAAAGAGAAAGTTTTATGCTATTAATTTTTTGCTTGTATTGAAAGAAGGTTTTTCAAACTAAATTGTGGGATGTTCATAAATATCTTGTAGCAACTTCAGAATATCATCTCTGTGTGTGAGGTTCTAAGATCTGCCCTGCCAGCTGCAACTTCTGGAGGGCCTGTAGGAAAATTCTTTTGGGAGGCTCAGGGATCTAGCACAGTGATAGGAATGTGACTGTGTAAATAGCAGGTACAGGATTAGCTAACCCTCCTGGGATGTGCAGAGCTAAACAGACTACTTCTGTAAACATGGAGGCCAGTTTAAAAAAGTACCAAAGGGATGTGGATTCTTTTATTGGAGCTATAACAAGTCTATATGTAATCTTTACAATTGGGGATGCAGAATTTTTATTAAATTTATCTTTAGGCTAACTTTTCCTTCAGCATGCTAACTGAGATCAGATAATTTTAGATTTATCACCCTTTCTTTGTTGAGCTATGGAAGGTTATAGTTATTGAACAGAAGGAAGAGGTGTGTTTGTGGGGTGGTGTGTGGCTGTAGGTTGGATGTGGATGTGTGAAAAATGCAGTGTAGAGGGTTTGAAAGAAAAGTAGGAAAATAAGAGAATAATAGATAGGTTTTATAATTATGGTTTTAGTTTAATCTCTTAGAACATAATGTAAATTAAATTTAGTTAAAGTTAGCACTGGCTGTTGGTTACAGACCTCAGATAACAATTTTTAGGGAAAATTGTTTTCATTTTTTTTACACTATTTCCTCCCAGGTCTCAGGTTCTCTCATTTCAACTTTTATTTTATTTATTTTATTTTTGTTAATCCTCGCCAGAGGATATTTTTCTATTGATTTTTAGGGAGAGTGGAAGAGAGAGGGAAAGACGGAAAAACACATTGATTGGTTGCCTCCTGCACTAGCTCTGACCAGGGCCTACGCTGGAGAGGAGCCTGCAACCAAGGTACATGCTCTTGACTGGAACTGAACCTGGGACCCTTTGATCCACAGGCTGACACTCTCTGCACTGAGTCAAACTGGTTAGGGCTCTAATTTCAACTTTTAATCTCCATCTTTCATAAAGATAAATCTGTGCTGTGTTAGTTTTTGTACCCATAAATTAGGTTATATTATGGCATATTGAATGGCTCACCTAACGCATAGAACTATGTTGCAAGAAGGAAGTTTGTTGGTGGCCTACTTTATATCTGTACTTCAAGAAGAGTCTACATTGTATTCTTTTGAACTCCCTGGAACCGAGAGCTGCATTTCTGCCCTGTTTCCTGGTTTGATTTACAGGTTAGAGCTGGTTCCTTTGAAACTCTTCTAACATTTTTAGGTCCTAGTTTTTCATGATCAGAGTGCCCACTTTTTATTATATCAGTACCTTTGTGTCAATAACACATAAACCAAAGCCAAAAAACAAAAAAAATAACAGCCAACCACCACAAACCACCTGCAAAACAAAACCAAGTGTGGTGGAAAACAAAAGAGACATGTTTTTGCATCATATTTGAGCCTCTGAAAACTTATCTGTTTTTAGTTTTCCAAGTAGCCTATTATAGTTATCTTTTGCTGCATAATAAATATCCTTTGGAGCTTAAAACAATAAACATTTCTTATCTCAGGGAATGGCACAGCTGGGTGATTCTGACTCATGAGGGTTAAGATGTTGGCTGGGCTAAAGGCTATTTTGGATCTGAAAACATCTACTTCCAAATGAATAGCAAGTTAGTGCTGGCTGTTGGTTACAGACCTCAGACCTTGCCATGAAGACTTTTGCATAGGGCTGACCGAGTGTTCCCACAACAGAGCAGTTTGCTGTTTGCAGAGCAGATGATCTGAGAGAGAGCACAGTAGAACTCACAATGTTTTTGACCTAACTTTGGTAGTCACACACTGTTAGTTTCACAATATTCTCTGGTCTGCAGATAGGTCTGAATACCAGGAGATGGAGATGATTAGGGACCGTTGTGGAGATTGGCTACTACAGCATTCATTTTCAAAAGTCATGGAGAAAAGAGAGATTGGAACTGTGAGTTTGTAGTCTTTCAAGTGACTATAAAAATTGATTTTCTCTATTTTAAGAAGTGCATAATCTCATTACTTTAAATGTCATGTATAGAATTTTTCACTCTATCTTATATTGGTTGAAAGTTGTTCCATGCACGAAAGGTTGCCACTTGATTCCTGGTGTGTTGGGGGGCATTTGGTAGGCAGTTGATTGATGTCTCTCTCTCAACTCTATCTATCTATCTATCTATCTATCTATCTATCTCCCATTCTTTTTAAAGAGAAGGGAATTAAGGATAGGAATGTAGCTTATAGGTCAAATCACTTAAGGGTCAGAAGGGAAGTAACAATCCACTATAAGTCAGGCACTTTACATTAATTCTTTCTATCATTTATTCCTTACAACAACCCTTAGAGATAAATGGTGTTAGTCCCATTTGTTAGAATCGCAAATTGTGTTCCAGAGAAATTCAGTAATTTGCTCATAGCCATTAAGCTACTAAGTAGTTGAGTTCTCATTCAAATCCAGGTATGTTTGTTTGAATTGTTGTGAATTTCTTATTGCATCATATAATAAAGAGTTGTCCACTTCAGGTGGATGAGCACCAGTGCCAAGTATTTTCATTGGTGAATACAGAGCACCTTGTTGGCATATAGTAGCAACTGATTAATATTTGTTGAATAAGTGAAATTAATTAATGCTTGTATGTACTAAAATTACTACCTGAAAGATGTATTTGATCCTCAGAGACTTTAGGCCTAGCTGGATTATATTCCAAAACATTTGAAGAAAATCTTTGCTTATAACTAGATGAAATACCATTTATAAACATGACTAGCAGTGTTTGACATATACAAGGTGTTCAAAATTGTTTTATTCCACCCCTTGTCATTGTAGGAACTTTGTTCATATAATTGCATGATTGGGAAAAGATGAACATTTTCAGAAAAAAAGAGATAAAAATGAACACATTCTACTTTTCTTTAAAGGGGAAAATATGGATTCTGAAGGCAGCTAACTATACTTGTTTATCATTTCTGGCAAGATTTTAGAGTAGATTGACAAATGAGTGGTCTCGATGCTCTTATAAAACATAGATTCATTGGGAGTAGCTCTATTTACCCAGTGTCCCAAGCATTTAACACTTTTTGATATATAATTTATTTGACTGTTTATTATCTGTTTTCCCTAATAGAAAGTAAAACTTTGTCTATTTTGTCATCATTGTGTCCAACTACCTGGAACAGCAATGGGTGCATACCAGGTACTCATGAAATATTTCTTAAATTTAAAAAAAATCATGAAAATTATTTTCTTTAAAAATAAAATAAAATAATTAAGCTAGAGGATCATAATACTATTGTAAACCACAGTACATTTTATATTGAAATATAAAATAAAAAACATCAATATCCTTGTATCTAAGATAGCTCCTAGAGAGTTTATAAATAAATGTTTTTCTTTATAAAACAAATTTTTATTGATTTCAGAGAGGAAGGAAGAAGGAGAGAGAGATAGAACATCAATTATGAGAGAAAATCATTGATTTTATGTCTCCTGAGGATCAATCCTGAAACTTGGGCATGTGCTCTGGTCAGATATTGAACCATGGCCTCCTGATTCATAGGTTGATGCTCAACTACTGAACCACACCGGCTGGGTGTGAATAAATCTGTTCTCATTTGGTGGTGTACATTAAGGTTTCTTTAGCATTTTAATCAATGAATTGACTATATATTATATATAACATAACATATATATTATATAACATTATATATAATTTTCAGATAAGACAAAACTTGAGATTCAGGCAATTAAAATTTGAAAAGATCAAAACAAGAAGAAAATTGAACAGAGACTGTTAAACGTGGAATTTACTTAGAATAAATTTAAATCATTGTACTTGATTTAAAAAATAAGGTTGAGGAAAGATTCTATAAGCCCCCATTCTGTAAGAAATAGCTAAGGAAATTAGAGATGTTAAACTAGAAAAAGAAAGATTTAGGGAGATGTGATAATTTGTCTTCCAATATTTAAAGGCTGTCACATGCAACAGGAATTAGATTTATTTGTATAATATTTCAACTACAAATGAAACCAGGACTTGGGACTTTGGAGGAAAAGTAGATTTTGGTAAAGAAGAATATTCTAATAGAGTTTTTCACAGTGAAATTGGGCACCTTGAGTAGTAGTATGGGCCTATCTTATTGCCATATAAAGCATTTAAATCCAATCTAGGTGACTATATGATGGATTGATGGGAAGAGGAGCTGCATGCTTTTTAAAGACCTCAGGTCTCAGTCTAGGGATCAATTTCTAGGAGGTTAGGGAATCTGAACACCAGATCTTTAAGGACAAGATGATATGGCAAGATCAATGATGGCAGGTTCAGCAAAGGATAGACACTCTGGCCACAAATTCCTTGACACTCCTCTCATCAAAATAAAGGCCAGCCTTAGTGATTCACTTCTAATGATGAATGTAGCACAGAAGTGTTTCTTCATGATTTATGAGACTAAGTTAGACAAGATGATGTAGTGTCCACTGTGCTCTCTCTGTGTTCAAGTCAAGATTTAAATTTACTGAGTGACTTTCCCAAGTCATTTACCTCTCCCACATTTAGCAGTCACATGGAAGAACCACATGTGGACATTCCAGCCACATTCCAGCTAGAGTCCCATCTGGAAGCCAGCATCAAAGGGCTGATCTGTGAGTGAGTAAGCAGACCTGCACATGGTTCTATCACTCAGCCTTTGAGTGTCTCCAGTTGGTGCTTCATGGAACAGAGGCGAGATATCCTCATTGAGCCCTGCCAAAATGGTAAGATTGTTGAGTGTTTTAACCATTTTATCTTTGGTGAGGTATGGGGAAGATCAGATGCAGATCAAGAGGGAGTAATTGGAAGGAGTTTTATAATTTTTGTTAAACACACAGTTTCCTGGGGGTGAACATGACATACTTCATGGAGTCATGAAGCATGTCACTCATTGGAAGCACCAGGGCCTGTTATAAGTCGAGGGGGAGGAGAGGAGACTTTGGAAAAGTGCCTTTATTGTGGTGTCTGTAGGGAGAAAAGAGAAGGCAAGACAAGCAGTATGAGGATTGACTAATTTGAATAATATCCGCAGGTTCTGGGCATAGGGTTGCCCCTTCTTGTCTGGTACCTGGCCCCAGTGAGTCGGGTGGTTTTTCCTGAGCAGGATAGAAGGGTGGTTTCTTTCCCAGGTTCTTGTCCAGGCGGATTTGAAGAATGAAGCCCCAGACAACAGGTGGTAGATGAAAAGGGTAGAAATTTATTGGAAGCAAGTACAGACTCTCACGTAGGGAGGGGATCCCAAGGGGTGACCCACTAAGCTCTTCTTTGCTATTGTTTATAAAGGCTGAAGTTCTTTGTTTCTTCATACTATCTTCCAGTTGTAACTATATCAACTTCAAAGCTCAAACCTCAAGTGGCCCCCCCCCCTTTTTTATCCCCCTTCAGTGGTAGAATTCTCTAGCTCCTGTGAAAATCTGTTTTCCTCTTTCTCCCATTTGTTAGCATTTCTCTATCCTTTGTGAAGGTTTTTTTCCCCTCTTTCTCTCATTTGTCAACATTTCTCTGTGCTCTGTGAAAGTTTGTTTCCTCTTCCTCCCCATACCATGTGGCTTTTCTCCATCTCTGTGAATGGATGTCTTCCTCTACCCTTATCATGTAGCACCTGTTTTTCTTTCTTTTTCTCTCTGTGAATGTATGCTTTTTGGCAGCTCCAAGTCCTCATCTAGCAGTCCTCCTCCATGGGCCCCCTAATTCCTAAAATTCCCTATGTCTGCCTGTTTTACCCTTAAAACTCCTTTCACTGGGGTGATTATGGAGGGTTTGTAGTGGCTGGGTGTGTGAGAGCCAGCTGAGGCAGGTGCTTGGTGGTATGACTTTACCCAGCTACTCAACAAGGGGAACCGACCAACCTCTAGCCAGACAGGGCCTCAAGACAGAATTTATAAAAGTATATTATTGCGAGCAAAATAAATGTTGACATTGTTTTAAGCAACTAGTTTTGGGTAGTTCATTATATAGCAGTAGGTCACTGGAGTTCTTGGATTGTTGGTAATTGCAAAAGCCCACAAGATGGAGCATTTGTTGCACTCTTTTGGACTCAGGGGGAGTGTAACTTCTCTTGGCTTCTAGGGCCTTTTATGAGAGCCAGAGGGCTCTCT
Organism: Vespertilio murinus; assembly: GCA_963924515.1. NCBI lineage: Eukaryota > Metazoa > Chordata > Mammalia > Chiroptera > Vespertilionidae > Vespertilio > Vespertilio murinus. The sequence goes on along the minus strand of OZ004715.1, from coordinate 19,488,694 downwards.
CTGAGGAAGAGTTCAGATTTATTGATTTCCTGGGTCAGAACCTGGGCCATAAAACCTGGCTTCAAACCATTTCTCTGACTCTCGTGAAGTCCCGAGGCTGTGCTTTCTATAGGTCCTCCCAGAGCAGCAGGGAGAGAGGTACGTTTTGGGTTTTGGGAGAGAAGAGCGTGTCTTGGTTTAGTCTGAGGATGAAGGTGTCTCTCTCAGTTTGGGTTTCCCTCAATGTAAATCTTGACAAAAGATCATGGGTACTTTATTTGGGAAGTGATCCCAGGAAGCAGGAATGAGGGAGTGGGAGAAATGGAGGAAAATCCAATATGAGGGAGTTGTTATCAAGATTGTTGTAGGAAACAAGGCCTTGATTTTTTTGGGACTTCCCAAGCAGCATATCTCTCAAAAACATCCTCCTGTAGGAAAGGAGTTGGGTAATTATCCTACTCTCTCATCCTCCCTTGGGTTGAGGGCTATCCCTGAAAGCAACCTCTGGACTGTGCCTGTGCCTGGGCTGAGAAGGCTGATGTGGCTTCAGAAAGGTCTTTGGCAGAAAGTAGAAAGATGAAGAACATGCCTTGATGTGGGACACTGTTACCCGAGGGTAGTCTAAGCTCATATGGATTTCAGCTGAGTCTGAATTTCTACATGTTCAAGACAATGTGCATGGAACACCAGAGGTGTCTGCCACAAAATCCGAACAGGAAAGTACACTGGAGTTGGATTCAAAGGCCTGGGTTTCAGCCCACAATTATACTAACTGAGTAACCATGACAAAGGCATTTAACTCCCAGAGTTAGTTTCCTCATATGTAGAATGAGGATATATTATCAGGTGACATTTGTCTGGAAAATACAGAGCCAAGGGCAGTGCCTCAACTAGGAGAGGTGAACTGGTTGACCACCAAGAGGCCTCCAAAGGAATTCTCCATAATCCATGCAGACTAGGGCTTCCCTTCCTGACTATGGTGCTTTTCCCAAGGCAAGGTCTCTTAACCAAATTCATGATGACTGATGTATAACTAACATGGAAATTTACTAATGTAGAATAAGAAAGGTAAAGATCACTGGAATTGACAGTGGTATTCTTTGGCTAGAAACATTGTCTTTGTAGGTAAGCTATTTTAGAAGTCCAGTCAAAATCAGAATAAGTGGGTATAGGATTCACATAAAGGTAGTTTGTCACATGGTTTGAATTTTGGAGCAGCAGGGTAAAGGTAGCCTGAGATATCATTTTCTACAAGGTTATCAGCTCCTCTGACTTATCCAGTGACCTTCATTATGAATGACCTAGTCATTGGCAGATATCTTCAAATTTGCCTTATGCATGTCTGGGATTCAATTGACTTTTGTAAATCAACTTTGCCTCTCTATCACTAGGCATTGTATTGATTTTGTGGTGCAGTTCTCAGAGGGCAACTTCTTTTTTTTTAAACCAAACTGTTTAGGGGGCAATTCATTCTCTATACTGTCCATAAAATCTGGCCCCAAACTATTTCTGTGGTTATTGGAGAGTTTAAATGGCACTGTTAAACTGATAAGCATTATGTGCATTAGTAAATCATGGGATCCAGTAGCAGTAATGGGCTCTGGCAAGTAGAGGAATAGAATTTGACAGTCTATGACAGGGGTGGGCAAACTTTTTGACTCAAGGGCCACAATGGGTTCTTAAACTGGGCCGGAGGGCCAGAACAAAAGCAACCTGACCATGCTGGCATTCTCATCTTGGGCTGCTGGTGAAGGAGCGGAGAGGAGAGCAAGAGAACCCTCTGCTCTTTCGGCTCTGCGGGCCAGATAGAACAGCCGGACAGGCTGGATCTGGCCCACGGGCCATAGTTTGCCATGGCTGGTCTATGAAATAGAAAAATACTTTTTAAAAATGCCCATTTTGAGGAGGTTAAGGACTTTGTAATCATGGATAGAAGTGCTTAAGGCCAGACTACTGTTGACAATTATAACTTGTTGACAATTTAAACTATTGCGAAGGATATTATTAGAAATTGTTAAGCCTAGTAAAAAGGAAAACAAATAGTTCTAAGTTTGGGTTTATTGCATATAAAATATAATTTTAAAGATACCTTTAAAATAAATAATACTAATCTGAAAGTTGGGAGACTTGAGTATTTGCCTTACTCTGCTGACTAAAAAGTTGTATAAATTTTGTTGATCACCTCTCTGGGATTCACTGTAAAAAGAGGACTAGATTAATAATTCTATTTCTATTTAAACTCTAAAGCTTTTCTCATACAAATAATAGGTTTTCTTGGCAGTGAAGACAATCATATAACTTTTAAAAGTGTGAATGTTTTGGAGGGAAGTGAGAGATGGGAGAAGCTTCACTCTTCATAGAAGGGAAATCATTAATCTGTATTCCAGGAAGTTACAGTCTAAACATTTTCAATGTCTGACACTAAAATGTAGGGAGAATACTTGAGGGACGTCTACAGGAAATCCCTAATAATAGTGACCAACCATCCCAGGTTGCCTGAGTTTACCAGGAATCAGAATGTTCACTATTAAGTAGGGGAAAGCCCTGAGCAAAAAGGGATGAGTTGGTCTTCTTACTCCTAACATGCAATCTGTATTTGTCTTAGTCTGTTCGAGCTGTTATATCAAAAATACCATAGACTACTGTTGATTAAACAACATTTATTTCTCATAGTTCTGGAGGCTGGGAAGTCCAAGATCAAGGCACTTGCAGATTCATTATCTTGTGAGGACCTGCTTTCTGATTCATAGAGACTCCCTTTCTTAATGTGTCCTCACATGACCAAAGGGGTAAGGGAGCTTCCTGGGTCTTTTATAAGGGCACTAGTCCCATTCTTGAGGGCTCTAGCTTCATGACCTCATGACCTAATCACCTTTCAAAGGCAAGCTTCTTAATATCATCATATTGGGGGATAGGTTTCAGCATTTGAACTTTGGGGTCGGATGGGGGTGTGTGTGTTAAACATTCAGCCATAGTAGCATTATTTTAGTATAGGCTTCAAGCTGTCCTCTGTATGGTAGTCAGGTGTGAAGACTAGTTGCAGCTAATAAACTTCAAACACTAAAAATGTTGCTTCTAAAAGGCACCATTTAAGTGATGAATACAGTTTTTAAGTCACAGACTGGGGAATATGCAGAAAGTGAGACATTAAACGATTAGAGGACAGAAATAAGTTTTCCCCTCACTGTTATGTATTCAATTATTTGTTTATTCATGCCTTTAGTATTACTGAGTCCCTTCTCTGTGTGAAGCACAGTGCTAGTTGCTGGAAACGAAAACAAATAATAAAACAAGAACACCTCTCTCATGAGATTTATTTTAATCTACCTTGTAGCTATTACGTTTGTCTTTCCTTCTTGCCCCAGAGTGCTGTCCTGTAAGCACGTCACATATCTTGGTACTAATGCCTAGTACTTGGGAGGCCCTCAACAAATATTTGTTAAATTGAATTTTTATTATTCCCTTTGGTCTTGCTGACTTTTTAAAAAAACCTCTTTTCCCTTCTTTGTCTCAAAGGATTCCACTAATATTTTTTCTCTAGGACTCAAAACACTTGGCAAACATTTTCTAAGATCTTTACAACCTATCTCTGAAATAGCTAAGTACCCTAATAGCAATTGTACCCATCACTAGCTATGGTCTCTCTTGGTTCTCTTAGGTCCGATTACTGATGGCTCATTTGAGCTTCCACAGCAGGTCAAGACACCGTTTAATAGTTCTCATGGCTCATTTTGGGCATTTGCAGGGCAGTAGTCTCAGGAAATATGTGGACTTCAAAGGTACTTATCAGAAGCAAATTCAGATAAAAGTAAACAGCACAATAAAGATGCCAAGTGTAGGTAGGCCTCATGTTCCACAGCACAGGCCTGTAAAGGTCTCCCGAGGACATGAGCCAGAAAGAGCCACCTGGAGTTGTAATTTTCCAGCCCTTCTGGAGATTTTAGGTGAGGTCATTGCTGTTGATTCCATTTTGGAGTCTGGCAGCAGGAAGGGATCTTGGGATTTAACTCTGTCCTCTGTCCGAGTGTCACAATATTGAAAATAGGACAAAATGATAATACATTTATGACAAGGCTATTTGCCTTTTATATAATTTCTGGAAGTGAAGTGCTAAAAATATTGCTAAGTGAAAAAAAAATCCTTAATGAATTCCTGTCACATTCCAGTGAGATAGATGAAGAGTAAGTTAATTTTTTTTAATAGAGGGGACAACTGAATCCCTTAGTAATTATCAAGTGTCACACATCAAATTTATAACAGCAGTTCACTCAGACATCTATTATGACACCACAAAACATTTTTTTGGTCTCAGCAGATGTACATTTGAAATTATCTAAACTATTGGGCTTTGCTCATATTGTAGAGTCACAAGCTATATAGGAGGTACACGTCTTATCTAATTTACGTATCTATTATTGTGACCTGACACTTACATTGTTAATGGCCCTTAAGTCTAAATGATTGCCCCATTTTAGGCAGGCAGTTTGTGGATAGATGTGCTTTTCTGTAATTGGGTCGATCATCTCCTGCACTTGGGCAGGAAAAGTCCTTAAACTTGGAAATAGCAATGGGAAAATTAATTGTTTTGATAACAAAACAATAAAACCAGCCAGTCCTTTCTTTTGTTTTTATATATTTTATTTATTTTTTACAGAGAGGAAGAGAGAGGGATAGAGAGTTAGAAACATTGATGAGAGAGAATCATTGATCAGATGCCTCCTGCACCCCCCCCACTGGGGATGTGCCCACAACCGAGGTACATGCCCTTGATTGGAATTGAACCCGGGACCTTTCAGTCCGCAGGCTGACGTTCTATCCACTGAGCCAAACCAGTTTCGGCCAGCCAGTCCTTTCTGCATATGTGTACATGTGTGTGCCCATCAATGGGTATGTGTGTCCATATGAGTATTATCTACTAGAATTTATTATAGGTTATCAGTAACTCTTAAGAAAAAACAGAACTTCTCAATGATGCAGTAGAAGCAACTAGCCAAGGTAATAATCATGTCTAGCTATTACTTTGATGATAAACATACTTGGAAAAAAAAAGTCCATCCATCCATTCATCCATCCATCATCTATCTATCTATCTATCTATCTATCTATCTATCTGAGTTAATTCACATGATTAAACATAATTACAAAATATAAAAAGTTCATAGTTACCAGTATTCCTCCTATTCCTTGTCTTCCATCTGCCAAGAACCCTCAGTCATAGATAATCAATCACTCTTTTTAATTTCTTAAATATCCAAAGTTTCAGAGTTTAAAAAATTTATATAAAATCCAATTAAAATATGATTTCTCTCCTTTTTATACAAAAGATAACACATTATAGACATTCTTCTGCAGCTTGTTTTCATCACCTAAAAGGATCTTGGCAATCATGCCTAAGCAGGATATAGAGAGCCTTTTCATACTTTTTCCAGTTGCATTGTACTTCATTGCTTAGATCAGTATTTTTAAAATATGCGCATGCATCAAAATCACTTGGAGGGTTATTAAAATACAGATTACTGAGTTTGATCCCTAAATCCTTTATTCAAGAGGTCTGGGGTGGGGTCTGAAAATTTGCATTTCTATTAAGCTCCTAGGAGATGCCAATGTTATTGTCTGGGACTACACTTTGAGAACCACTGTTTTAAAAATACCATAACATATTTAGCCTGTGGACAGACAAAAAAAAAAAAATTCCCAACCTCTTGCTATTATAAACTATAAAGCAATGAATATTCTGATTATATAGCATTTCAAACAGATATAGGTATTTCTGTAGGATAAATTTCTAAGAGTGGATTTTGGGTTTGAGGGTTATATAAATTTGAAATTTCAATATGTAGTGCTAAATTGGTGGCACTTTCAATTTATACCTCTAGCAGTAATACTTGAAAATTCTATTAAACCATGTCAAAAGAGTCTATTATAAAACATTTTTTTGCCAGTCTGATAAATGATAAATAGTTATAATTCACACTTATCTTTTCATATAATTAAGAACCATCTGTATTTCTTTTCTGAAATTTTCCTATTTTGAATCAGTTACCCAATCATTTTAGACCTCAGTGTCTTTATCTGTAAAGTGGGAATATTAGTAATTCTTAATAACTAGGCAACCTAACCTGCTATGACTCCAAACTTTATTTTTTTGATTCTTAATAATTAAATTGTACTTCCAGTTACTTATATTTGAATAATTAGCACCTACAATATGTTGGGTACTGGGGATGATATAGTGAAAACCTTTTTATCAAAGAATTCATTGTATATGAGGGAAGACCAACTTGAAAGGGTTATCTATATTATAAAAAGCCAGTGGCCATGACGCGGTAACCCCTAATGCCATAATGACCAGTCACCAGGAGGCTCCGTGTGTGACGAGACTCTGGGTCTTGTGGCATGGCGGGGTCTGGGGTCCCGGGTCTCCTGCTGTTTCCCACAGGTCTGGGTCTTGTGCCATTTCGTATGCTGGGTTACTAGTGTTAAAATAAAATAATGGCTGTAATGAAGGTGCTTACAAAGTCAAAGAGGCACATCAGGACAATGAACCTTAATTCTGCCTCGGGGAATCAGGAAAGCTTCATGCAGAAGGCTTGAACTGACACCTGATGAAAAGGAGTTTGCCAGATGAATGAGTAGAGGAGGGTATCACAAACAGAAAAATAGCCTGTGTAAAGTCAAAGGCATGAGAAAAATATGGGTATTAGCTAACTATAATAGTGTAAAATTTAAAGAGTAGTAATGGGAGAAGGACCACTCTGATTTTCAAGTTCACCTTTACAGTAGGAGGACATCAGTCCTTCAAATTGAAAACATGAATGCTTCCCTCATTATTTTCGGTAGCCAATTTTCTCTCTATTAGTTTTCTCATCTGGTCCTCTTTACCATGGCATTTGTAGTTTGGACACTTCTTTGTTTCAAATGAAGATTTATTTGGGGCTCTGCTATATAAGCTTGCCAATTCAATGTTCCATCCACTAGCACATAATTCTTAATCTGAGAGTCAGAGGTTAATAGAAAAATAACATAGAGGGAATATATTTTATGCTATAACTTTAAGAGTATGTTCTCAGGGACTATTGATGGAAATGAGGAGATACTTAGGACATATTGAATAAAGATATCTATAGACTCTGTGAGCTAAAGCCTGATGACTTGACATATACCTGAATGGACTGGATTTCTCTGTGGATAAGTCACTGTTTGGGTCACTAAGAAAGTCTGGCCAAATATATGTTCTTTATATATTTTACATATTAGAAGTAATCAAGACTGTGGACACCATAATCAAGAGTATAGAAATCTTAGCTTCAAGAAACCCAATGAGCAGTGCTACAAAATTGAAATATATCTATTTATCAACTCCAAGAACTCTTGGAATCCACTGGGCTCAATGTCCTCAGGGGTTAATCTATTTTAATCTAATCTTTTATACTTTATTTCTCTTTTATTTCTAGGCATGGCTTTTTTTTTTTAAATCCTCACCCAACGATATGTTTTTATTTATTTTAGAGAGAAGAAGGGTTGGGTGGGGTGTGGAGAGAGAGGAACATCGATCTGAGAGAGAAACATCAATTAGTTGCCTTCTTACCTGCCCTGGCCAGGAATCAACCTACAACCTTTTGGTGTATGGGTTGATGCTTCAACCAACTGAGCCACCTGGTCAGAGCTCTAGTCATCACACTTTTAAGATGTCTACAAAGTAGGACCCTAAAACAACGAACCTTTGTCACCACCTCTCAATATGTAGATGGTTCCACTATTTTTTTCAGAAATAAAATAAACAGGAGGCTATTGCTTAGACCCTGTTTCACCAACATAGGAAGTTTATTCAGCTACAAGTGATACTCATCTTCAGCTGTGCTCCCCTGAAAAACAGTGTGGCTAAGAAATCCCCCTACACTTCTGTATTCTGGGAAATGACTTAACTCCAAGAACCAGCCTTCCCAATGTTACTTAGATGAGACTCAAGGATGAACCCTTGAAATCCTTATTCTTTTAAAAAATATATGTTTTTATTGATAGAGAGAGAAGAAGGGAGAGGGATAAAAAGATAGAAACATCAATGAGAGAGAAACATCATCAATCGGCTGCCTCCTGCACTCACCCCCACTGGAGATCGAGCCTGCAACCCAGGCATGCGCCCTGATGGGGAATCAAACCCACCCCCTCTTGGTTCCTGGGTCAGATGCTCAACCACTGAGCCATGCTGGCTGGCTGAAATCCTTATTCTTTATCTCATAAATGATTAGCTGAAATATTTGTCCCCTTTGACCAATCTGAAGAAAATGCTCATTAACTTGACTAAACTTTAGTTAGTGCTGTCTCCTTTCCCCGGGCTCCAAATTTTGACCCACCCTTGAGCATTGGAATGTAGAATAACCCCTCCTTAGTAAAAGTTCCCCAGAATCAGCTGTCCTGAGGGAAAACCATTCCATGACCCATTGTCCAATCAGGCTTCCCAGTCATCTCCCCTTTCCACATCTGGTTCTTTTTAGCAATATTTACTCCTTCCTATAAAAGAAAAGCCCTCCCCTACAAGACCTTTGAGATACTTGTAGATCTCATGGTCATAAAATGTAAGTTTTCAACTCCTTTGGGTAAATACCAAGGAACATGATTGCTAGGTCATCCAATAAGAGTATTAAGAAACTGCCAAATTGTTTTCCAAAGTGGCTGTATCATTTTAATTCCCACCAGCAACAAATGAAAATTCCCGCTACTCACATCTTTGTCAGCATTTGGTGTTGTCCCTGTTTTGGATTTTGGCCATTTTAGTAGATATGTACTGGTATCTCATTGTTGTTTTAATTTGAATTTCCCTGATGATATATGTGAAGCATCTTTTCATATGTTTATTTGCCACCTGTATATCTTCATATCTTCATTGGTGAGATGCCTGTTGAGTTGTTTGGTCCATATTTTAATCAGGTGGTTTGTTTGAAAGTTCTTTGTATATTTTAGATAATATTTCTCTTGCAAATATTTTTCCTCACTCTGTGGTTTGTCTTCCCATTCTTTTGATGGATATTTTACTTGACAGACTTTTTTTTTAAAGAACCCAAAATATAGTGGTCAAATTCCCACTCTACAAATATCCTGTTAATGTACTCGTTAGAGCTATTTATGTCTTTCACTGTCTTTGAGCTAATTTACAGCTTTATAAGCATCAGAAGATGGACAATAATCATGATTCTTTTCCTTAGAAATGCAAATAAACTGTGTCCAAAATGTAACTGGTTATTTCCTTGATGATAGACCTTTTTGCCTCTGTCTATAATTTAAGTTCAGCATTCCTTATTGTCTCCACAGGTGTAGCGTAGTTCTTTGAATTATCCTTTGGACTGGTCATAACATCTCACTGGCTTCATCATTAATTAATTAATGCATTACATAAAATCTTTGACATATGTTCATTTTGTATTCATTTTTATGTGAGTCCTGATTTTACCTTTTTTTAAAAATGTACCCTTTAACAGAAGTTTGTATAACGTAGGTTTCACAGCTAGTGGAGACTTGTTTCACAAACAAGGCTCAGATCATAGAGAACATATTCTTTACTCACCACATTATGCTTGGGAACTGAATGGTAAGTGGGAGAAGCAAAGCATATTGCCCATTGAGATCAACGTGCTAATGGTGAAAGCCTTTGGCTCCTATAGGGGACTCAAATGGAAAAGAACAGATAAATTTATTTAGTAAGAATTGTAAAACCATTTTGTGCCAATAGGTTCTGCAAAAAAAAAAACCTCCCTAGCATTTGGGAATCAGAGAAATTAGCAGAGAAATCAGGCTGCTCTGCTGGATTTAAGAACATTTCCTAACAAAACCGACTATGAATATGGAATTCTTAATTAACATTCCTAGAGGGTGGGCACATGGGGCAGTGTGCCCAGGGTTCTCTGGGAGTTGCTTTGTTTGAGTGAAGTTCCCTAGTGTTCACAGTTGGATATCTGCAGATTAAGTGCAGACAATACTTGGACAGACAATCGAAAAAGTAATTTTTTGATGCTTTCACCAGCTGCTGCTGAGAGATTAGCTGGGATGTTATCCAGTTTCTTTTGCTGTAGCTGATAAAACTTTATGAGAGCAGCTCATAAGTTTATACGTTATTGTTGATCTAGCTGGGGAAAGAATTTGGGAATACTGTTGCACTTCTTTTACGGGTTGGGAGTCAACTAGTCTAGGCTTTGTTTGCTGGACATTGCACCTATTGGGAAGAAAATATTACTAGAGATAGACAATCAATTAAAATAAAACTATACAAAACAGCTATTCTAGTTGTTTCTCTGCGATGCATTCCACCTCATCCCATTTTGTGACCTCCACGATCCATGTCTTGTGCACGGATTGTGAATAGTCAAAGCTAGTCAGGGTTATTCATGTTCCCTTGCCCCCCAAAAGTGGTCAAGACCTGGCAGAGACTAAGATTCCTTTGACTATACTGATTACTCATGAGAAATCCAATCAGAGTAAAGTTTAGGGTTTTTGTTCAATTGTGAAAACTGTATCATCTCCCACACTGGACATGTTTGACAAAGAACTGTAGCTTTACTTTCTGCTAGCAGTGCTCTTACATTCATAAGAAAAGCAGTCCTGAAGGTCAACTGGATACTGAGAGGAGTGCGTAAAGAATCACAGGGAAATGAAACTAAGGCCTTAATGAAATTGCACTTAAAGCCTATTTGACCTTAGTAATTCAAATCTGGGAATTCCGATTATTGTTTGAATCAATTTGATTTATTTGGTCATTTACAATGAAGGATTTCTACCACGAAACATGGGATATTTTTATGATACCTGTTGCTTCCTTTTCTTTACATGGTGCTGTATTGTGTGCAGAAGAGACGTCAGAACATGACTTTGACTTGGACCTTATCTTGGGAAGAGCTGAGATGAAGTTCATCAATATTCTCTGGGAGCTCTTAGAATCTGTTCAATATTGGATGTTCTTTACCTTTCCCAGCCCTAGTAGTTTGAGGTACAATTTTTGGCTAATTTTCTGTGAGCCAAAAATTCTGAGGAGAGTGAAAATTCTGAGGAGAGAATGGAATTGGCCCCAAATAGGGAAAGTTGGAGAACTCTGGACAGATAGTATTTCATGAAATCTTGTCTAGGAAACACAGTTTTGCAGATTTGTGGATGATCATGCAGCTGATTATTGATCGACACAGGTTTGAGCTGTGCAAGTTCATGCATAGATGAAATTTTTTGGATAAATACCTGTACTATTTTTGATCCATGATTGGAAGCCCACAGATATAGAACACTGACTGTATGCATTGATTTATGCCATTTTATAAAGGGGACTTGAGAATCCACGGATTTTTCTCTCCATAAGGAACCAATTCCCTATGGATACCAAGGGTAGTCAAGTTTTGGGAGAGACAAGAGTTATACATGAAATTTTGACTATAGGGGTGGGGTCGGGATCCTTAACCCTCCAAGGGTCAACTGTACTTATATTTGTGTGTCTTTAAGACAAGGGAGTCTTAAAGACTCTAAGACTCCTCTACTGGCACTGTAAGCATCCTTAAAAGGAGGAACCGTGTTTGTTTTATTCATTACCATATCCTCAGTACCTAACATGAGGCTGTTCCCTAGGAAGCATTTGATTATGTATGTTAAATTAGAAGGATGAACAGGAGTCAAGTGGTACAGAGTTTTTGGTATGTTTCTTTTCATACTTTACCAATAAGGAGTTTTATTTCAGAAGCCATGATTATAATTACAGGGTCCAGGGTTTATCTGAATTAATCTCACTGGAAATTTTAACCCCTCACCCAATTCTTTGTTTAACCTTGTCTTTCCTCTAAGTTCCAAAGAAACCCATTATCAGAATTTTTTTTAAACAAGAAACTTGTTTCATTTGTAACTATTGAACATGTGTAAAGTTGATGAAATCTCTATGTGCCATAGGTAAAGCAATGAATAATATATAAATACCCAAAGAATTATATCACATTGATTTTTAAAATCATGAAATATCTTGCAGAGCTAGGGTCCATGTTTTTTTTTTAATTAAATATATTTTATTGATTGTCCACAGAGAGGAAGGAAGAGGGATAGAGAGCTAGAAATGTCAATGAGAGAGAAATATAGACCAGCTGCCTCTTGCATACCCCCTACTGGGGATGTGCCTGCAACCAATGTACATGCCCTGGACCAGAATCGATCCTGAGACCTTTTAGTCTGCAGACCAACGCTCTATCATTGAGCCAAACCGGTTTTGGCTTGGGTCCATGTTTTTGAGCAGGGTACATGCTTTCGGTATTACCAGTTCAGTTGCAAATAGCTGAACATGGTAAAGGTAGAAGAAAAGAAAAAAATGTCACTTAACTCCTTTTTTTGAGCTATAAGATATTTGTTAGTTGAAATGTTAACTTTTTTCATAGCTAATGGAACAGAAACCATGAATCCAATTCAGCTAACTCCAAGGAAAACTAGATAAGAACTATTCAATTATAGGTTGCTTATTTATCTAATTCTCTTGGCAGGATTTGCTTTTGGTAAAACAAATCACCTGTTGAAGAAAAAAAGTCATTTAAGTGATTAAAATCTACTTTAGTTAATTTCCTCTTTAACTTATTTGTACGGCAGCAAGAGCTGATAATTGTAATGAATAATTCTTATGGGAAACTTTTGTTGACATTTGGATCTCATTAAATTTTGAAAAGCTTGTACCATCTTGTTCTTTTTGGGGCTTCCTTTCCCCTGCCCCCTTCCCCCTCGGGATAACTGTTTTCAAGACAGGCTACAGTGCATGAAGTTTGATGCATGAGCTTTGAAACTTCAGAGTTTGAAATCCTGTTCTTTCATTACTAGCTGTGTGAGCCAGGGCAATTTTAAGTTAAAAAACACACACAACTCAAATGCAGTTGTAAAACGATTGTTACTTTGGATTGTCAGGATAATTAAATGAGCTAATGCTTAGAGCTTAGAGATGTAAAATGCTTAACATAGTTGGGCATATGGTAAGAATATATTAATAGGTATTGCTCATTATTAATAAGAAGCTCAGAAATAGAAAAGCTGATTGGATGAAGAGGGGCTGCTGGAAAAACAAAGATCAATTTCCTCTTTATAATTAATGTATAAGATGCTAGAAAATTTAGCATGTGAGTAATAGACATCTGTTCTATTATCAAGGAAACACAAATTTTCAAGTTCTTACCAAACGACTTCTGTGTTATACATACCATCCATTTAGAATTCTTTTTTTAAAGGATATTTTGCCTTAGGGGTCAGAGTATATAACACTTTTAGAACAAGTACACCTTAGTCCCAGTGTAGAATTAAAATCAGTTAATGTGAATGTCAACCCTTCCTCTTAGTGTTTTAAAGAGCATATTATTTAAAGGTAAAGAAAATGTAAAATAGAAAAAGATGACTGCAGGGACTGGTGAATATAGATGGTGTAAGACAATGTGTGGTAGAGGATGAGAAAGGAGAAAGAGTAGTAGTGTCTTGATTTGAATATATTTTATCTATCTATTGAAGTCACAAATATCATTGCTATATGTAGGCACATTATTAACCTCAATTTTTACCTCTTTTTTGAAGCTGGAGAATATAACTAGTATTCTTAGACATATAAGTCAACTTTTGATGTGTGTGTGTGTGTGTGTGTGTGTGTGTGTGTGCGCGTGCAGAGGAGAAAGTGAGGTTTGTAAAAAACTTATTTAGGTATGCATTGGAAATTTTTGTGTGTATGTGAGGGAAACAGCCTTATCATTTCAGAATACTTTGTTCAGACTAATCTTAAAATTAATTTGTGTTTTGGACACACATCATTTGTTTCTGCCACTAAGAAGATTATTAAAGGCCAAGTTAGATGGATTTAAAAGTAAGCAAAATAATCCATACTGTAAATAATCTATGTGCAAAGAGATATAATAGGGAGTATCCATTTTTATTTATTCAGTACTGTGCTTTGAGTTTTGGTTTAATGTCTTATTTATAGTGGAAAAGATAAGGAATTTTCCCATAGTTTAGAAGTGATTTAGCTTAGAGATAAAAATTGCCACAAGGCACTGAAAGAACAGAGTTTGGGGCTTCTGCTCTCACTTAGGAAATGTTCCTAATTTCTTAAAAATGTGTTTATTAGACATAGCAGAAGCCCATGTTAGAGAATGAGGGAGCATCCTGACTGGAAATAAAACTCTGAGAAGTCAAGGCAACAACTGGTACCTTGGAAGTTGATCCTTTTGTGTTTCTCCTGCTTTATAATTTATCTTTATAGCATCAACATATGCCTTTAGCTACCATTTCTGTCTTGATGACTAGCCCTGCCCTTAATCAGCCTTTATTAATCTTAGCTCTCTCAGGACTGATTTCTGAAATTGACCCCTAACCACCATCTCTTACTTCTCTGGATGAGGGGTTATGGAACAAGAACAGAAGAAAGTACAAAGCTTTTATTTTTCTTTGTTAAACTGGACTTAACACAGTTTTAAAGGAGCCTCTGAGAAGCCATATACTCTCATGATCCAAATTCCTGCGTTCTCAATCTAGTCAAATAGGTGTATTTCCATTTGGGAAGAGTCTCGCTATACCACCTTCCTTCTGGGAAAGAAAATAATTTAGTTCCTCCCGAGTCCATATTGTTGAGGAGTTTGCAAAATGTAGTTTATACTGGAGGTTATTTTGGCTCTTTGTGCTTGTGTTCAGTGTATTCTATTGGAAGCTATTATGAGGGCTGTGGGGAAAGAGAGAAAGATGAGCTGGTGTCTGCACTTTTCTTAAACAGCTGGGGGTATGAGCAGAAACTCTTTAAATTGCACATGCAAATGTAGCATCTGGCATAGTGGGAACAACAGAGCTCCAGGGACTCTGCAAGAGGTGAAGCAGGAGAGTTTGTCAAGTTTCTTACAGTTTTAACTTCAGACCTTAAGAATACAATTAAACAACAAAGAGTAGTGAGCTTTGCTCTAGCATCTCAAGAAACACAATCAGTAGGACTTCAGCCTGAGTGAAAAGCATGTAAACTGTGATTTAAAGAAGCAGGATTTGGAGATCAACATAAATTAGCTTCAAAGTAGTGGTTCCCAAAGTGTGCCCCCCCCCCCCCCAACCCGATCAGTGTCAGCATTATCTGGGAATTTGTTAGAAATGCAAATTCTTGGTCCTCAGTCCAGAACTACTGAATCAGAGATTGGGGGTAGGACCCAGAAATCTATGGTTCAATAACTCCTCCAGATTATTTTGATGTCTGCTAAAAATTGAGAATCACCATTTTAGGGCATTGGGTCCATTTTTTTTCTTAATAAAGAGGTGGCTTCATCTCCTATCCCTTACTGATTGTTTCAGGTCCATGAATGTATGCATGTAGGCATACCAGATTTAAAAAGTAAGGATAGCCCAGTCAGTGTGGCTCAGCAGTTGAGCATTGACCTATGAACCAGGAAGTCACGGGTTTGATTCCCTGTCAGGGTACATGCCTGGGTTGAAGGCTCAATCCCCAATGTGGGGTGTGCTGGAGGCAGCCAATCAATGAATCTCTCTCATCACTGATGTTTGTATCTCTCTCACCTTCTCCTTATCTCTCTGAAATAAATAACAAACTATTTTTTTTTAAAGTGATGATAGAACCTGGAAGGGCTTTGCTGTCACATTTAATTATTTGAAGACCTGATGTGATCCCTTTCTTGTTCATCTTTCTTCCCAAGTCTTAGCTACCTCAGTTTGGTGACTCAGCAGATGCCATCTACTTGTTATTTCGGTGAAACTGAGCTATTCAAAGTGGTAGTCTACACATGGCCCCATGTAACTACTTAAAATTAAGTAAAATAAAAAGTTTAGCTTCTCAACTCTAGCCTATTTCAACTGCTCAGTAGCCATATGTGGATAGTAGCTACTCTATTGGGCAGTACTAATATGGAACATCTTCATCTCTTGGATACTAAACTGGTAAAGCTACCAGTAATGTTTACTGACTTCTGTTGTGTAAACACTCCCACCATGACCCGTGTTGAGCTACCAAATGGAGTTGGAAAGAGATACGCACAATCAACTCTTGAGAGCTAACATGAGTTGGTTCTAGGTCACCACATTTTTATGAGAGGAATTTATTATTGATGGCAGAAAGTAAAAATTCTGTTCTTTATATTCTAATTTGATTTTATGTGGTTGGTTTTCAAAGAATACAATATTAATAGCATACTAAATATGGACAATAAAGTCTATTTTAGATATAAGGTTTTATATACAATACACAATTTCATTTAAAAGATCTATTCCATGTCAATAGGAAAACTGTTCAAAGTGGATTGGGACCAATATCTTACAGTGTCTGTGTACTCAAAACTAAACCATACGAGATGTGAAGAAGCATTTGTTTTAGTCTGAATTTTGTATTGAGTCAATGTTGTACTCCGTTTATTATTTCTAATAAGTGGAGGTGTTGATTGTCATGTCTGGTTGTGGATAGTAAGTGGGTAGGATTTACTTGCTTGTTAATTGAAAATGGAAGAATCATCTTTCATCTTTGAGGTCATAAATGACTTGTAAGTATGCTTAAAAGGATGAGCAATGTAGTTAACTTTTAAAATATTTGCCATTTTTAATATTTTTTAATTGATATTTTACAGAGAGGAAGGGAGAGAGATAGAGAGCTAGAAACGTCGATGAGAGAGAAACATTGACCAGCTGCCTCCTGCACACCCCCCACCGGGGATGTGCCCGCAGCCAAGGTACATGCCCTTGACCGGAATCGAACCTGGGACCTTTCGGTCCGCAGACTGACGCTCTATCACTGAGCCAAACCGGTTTCGGCATATTTGCCATTTTTAAAGTGCTTAGAAATCCTTTTTAAAGATGTAAAAGTATTCTTTAATTGCAAGCCAAACAGAAGCCAGGGGCTAGTTTTTAAGTTTCACAATCAGAGTTGGAAAAGACCTTTTTGTTGTTGTTGTTTGTTAAGCAGTATATCCTCTAAACCTGTGTGTGTGTGTGTGTGTGTGTGTGTGTGTGTGTGTGTGTATGTGTGTGTATCTGCAGTGATGGTGGGAGTTTATGGTCATTAATGACGCTCTCGCCTCACTAAGCTAACAGCATAGCTGTTAGAAATAAATTTTTGTTCATAGATTTTACACCCAAAAATTATTGAAAATGAGAAATGAAATTATTTTGATCTAATTTCCTTTCTTTAAAAGGAAAACCCCTAACTCGGAATGACTCTGTTGCTAAAACTCTAATTGTTGTAATCATAATTGAACAAGAATTATCAGTTAAACTGATAACCTTGTTGAGCCTAATTATTTCTGCAGAAATATTATACACATTTGTGTCAAACTGGGTCATCTTTTGGCTCTTGGGAATCTGCCATTTTAATGCTAGTCCAGCTAAAGCTGGATGTCCTTGAGTAACAGCTGCTAAAAATTAAATCGATAAGTGGTGTCCAAATGTCAGAGAGAGTGATGCACCTGGGGACAGTTTGAGACATTATGTGGGGTTTGATTCTGGGTAGTCAGAGTTTAAATTTGACTTAGAAAAGAAACAAGTCAGCATCTTTAATCCCCAAACATTATACACCATCTAGTCAGTAGACTTAGTAAAGGTCAAACAATCGATATGGTTGGCATTAGCAGAGCTAGGTTATGGAAGATGGTTGTATTCCTTGAAATTGTTATTTACAATTCCAACATACAGAAAGATAGACAGACTGTCAGATGAAGTAAAAAAGAAGCTGATCATTGGTCAAGGATCTAAATTAAGATATTCAATGGACTTGGGAAATAATAGGGACCTTAAATTGCTTCCCCATTTGTCTTTGTTAAAGGTTTAATATTTTGAATGTGTACTTATCCTTTGAGGAAAATGGGTCTGCTAGATATATCATCAATCCAGTAAGATGGGAATGCCAGGAGAAGCATTTTATGGTTCATCATGTTGTTTCTCTAGTTGACTGATACTAGAAAAAATTAAAAAAGAAAAAGGAACAAGAATATGTTTTTGCCCTTTGCAAAATCACTTGGAATTGAGCAAAGATAATTGGTGAAAATATTAGGTTCTCCCATTAAATTATATTAAGTTTCAAACTGTGGGAAGAAGGGACTTATATTTTCCATTATTTTATTTCTAGATAATAAAATAATATATTATTTCTAGAGAGGTAGCAGAGCAGGTATGGAATGGAAAAACATGAATAAAAACTGAGGAGCAAGAGTATAATAACTTGGTAAGTAAAAATTATATGAAAATATTCAAATAAGAGAATTTAGCATAGCCATTTGAAAGCCAAAAGAAAATATTTTTGAATTCCATCTTATAAGTAAAAAAAAAATTCCAAATAGTATGTGTGTTTTAATTTTCACCTAGAAAGACTCATATTACAATTGATCAATAAATTAATCTGTGCTACCCTATTTTAAAAATCTTATTTTGTCACACATAAAGTTTTAAAAAATACATAGATGGATATATGTGAAAATATATTTGAAATATATTTTTATTGATTTCAGAGAGGAAGGGAGAGGGAGAGAGAGATAGAAACATCAATGATGAGAATAGAATCAGTGATTGGCTGCCTCCAGCACGCCCCACATTGGGGATTGAGCCTTCAACCTAGGAATGTACCCTGACCAGGAATCAAACCCATGACTTCCTGGTTCATAGGTTGATGTTCAACTACTGAGCCACACTGGCTGGGCTATTCTCACTTTTTAAATCTGGTATGCACACATGCATTCATTTATGGACCTGAAACAATCAATGAGGGATAGGAGATGAAGACCACCTCCTTATTAAGAAGAAGAAAAAAAAATGAACCCAATGTCCTAAAATGGTGATTCTCTATTTTTAGCATACATCAGAATAATCTAGAGGACTTGTTGAACCATAGATTTCTGGGTCCTACCCCCGGGTATGTGCCATTGACCGGAATCAAACCTGGGACCCTTCAATCCATAGGCTGAGCCAAACCAGCTAAGGCAGATATATATTTTTGACCAAAGATTGTGATATAGTAGGAGACAAAATTAGTGCAATTTTCTTGCTTTTTCTAACTGTAGACTGCTCTACTATAATGAAGTTTGGATCAGATAGCAATGAGAAATTGATGGCAATCAGAGGCAACTCGGATATAATTTCTAGTTAGCTGCGTGTTTTGGATCTCACAAGAAGAAAAGTTGTCCTTAAGGTTTAAATATGTCTTCTTTATTAAATGTTACCAGGGCAACCTGGAGAGCACTGTTTGTAGATCATCCATTGATAAGAGTATACATGAAGAAAGACTATATTGGGGAAATAGAGTTACCTAGCAGATTTTATTGGTTCTCTGGGCCTGTGGTAAGTTCTAGTCATGGCCCCAATTCTTTAAACTGTGCCTACATCCACATCCGTGCCCTGAGACTGCATTTCCTCTCAATCAAAAGACAGAGTCTATTTTCTTTAAATCTGGACTTGTTTTGTTAATTGCTTTGGTCAATAGAATGCAATAAAAGTGAGAGTATGCCATTTCTGAGCCTCTGTCTAAGAAGGCATTGTGTTTTCCATCTGTTCACTAATGGAGAGCAATGTTTTCTATTCTGCTGTGTGATGAGAGACACCGTTTCAGACATGTGAGACATATGACAGAGCTCAGGCAATAACAACAGAGCCGTCAAGTAGACCACACCAGACAGAAGAGCAACAAATGCTTAGTGCTATGCGACACTGATGTTTTGTGGTTGTTTCGAAGCACTGTTGTGGCAATAGAGAGCTGATATAGGGCACTAGTTTTGTCTCAGGGTATGGAGATCTGATAAATCCTTCAGGAACTCTTGATGCTTTATTAAAGTAAACAGGAAGTCCTTGAAGAGACAGGCTTGCTTAGTTCAAGTACCTTCCACGAGGCATTTATTTACTGAGTTGATATGACCTGGGGGGCAAAAGTTTCAGCCCTTTGCCTGGTAGCACCAGTATGCAAATATATTTGTGTCCGTCCAAATTCCACAGATGGGGCGTAGAAGTTAAGAAGGTCCTCCTTGCATCAGCATTGTCACAATTCCAGTGAAGAGTTTGTTCCCCTTAGAGCAGTGGCTCTCAAACCTTTCTAATGCTGAGACCTTTAATACAGACCCTTTAATCATGTCGTGGTGAGCCCCAACCATAAAATTATTTTCATTGCTACTTCATAACTGTAATTTTGCTACTGTTATGATTCGTAATGTAAATATCTGTGTTTTCTGATGATCTTAGGCGACCCTGCTAGTGGTTCTCAACTGCCTTAGAGAATAGATGTGACTTAATAATGGCCAATGGCATATCTGTATTTGTTACCAAGCAGAATGATCACATTTTCTTATAAAATGTATCTTGGGAATTAAGACACAAAACCTTAAAATTTTTTGTTGAGTCCCATTTTTGGTATATTTGAGGCTGCTGTTCCATTGTCTTCTGGCTTCATTTTACTTCTACTTTTCCCCCTTACTAGAGAAAACAACGGCATTTTGTAGAGCCCCAAGGGATTTGATTCTAAGAGGGACGGGCTTTTAATCTGTGAACAGAAAGGGAATTTGGTTGAAAATAGAGGCTACTTATGATTCATTCAGAGGAGTTTTTTCCCCTCCATCATTTTATTAGCCCAGTGATTTGGTCCTCTGTGGCACTTCAGAGACCTCTGTGAGATGACTTGGTTCAGCTGCACTGGATCTTTTTCAAATATTTTCTAAGGACAAACACCCTCCCTGCGGGTTTCCTCAGCTGCAATGATTGTCTTGTCTGGGGATTGTATTTTGATTAATTTTACTTAAGCTTCCTTACTGCTTCAGTGGATTTCAAATTTGTCATGGTTAAAAAAAAAAAATTCTCCTGAGAAGTTTCATAAAAGAAGTTCATGAGAATAGGGCTTAGAATTTGTTCTTCCGAGCAATCTTTATAATGTGGCAGAAGGCTGAGAAGAATAGAAGGAATGCCAAATTCTTCCCAATACATGCTCTCATAGGTCAGGCATAAAACCGGAGTTGTGCAGAAATTTCCATAGCCATTACTCTGCCTGGAGATGCCCCTCTCCTCCAATTGAACGAAAAGCAGTGAAAAGCATGCAATAAGTTCACACAGCCAGCAGGGGGCAGGAGCGCCTCAGCCATAATTCCCAATCTTTTCACTAGGTGTTGCTCAAACCAACCATTCATTGCATTCTGTTCTCAAAGCCAGCTGGTTCTGAACTATTATCAAGACTTTTTTGGGGGTAAAATTTTTGCTTTTACTAAGTCTCATTTGCTGACAGTGTGGGCAGTAGAGTCAGTTCGCTTGAATTTGAATTTTGGCTGCTCTAATTGCTAGCTTTGCCATCTCTTTGTGCTTGAGTCTTTCTTATCTGAAAAATGGGGAGTTGTGAAGATGATTGAGTTAACTGTGTAATGCATTTAGAATAATACCAGGCACTTAGTAAGTTCTTGATAAATATCAGCTAATAATAGTATAGTTGTTTAATTTTTTTTTTAACCTTCCACCTCCCATCCTCCTAAGTCTGAACGTAAAAATAAACTTATCTGGAAATAGATTCTGCAGGCTAACTCCTCTTTGTTCTTCAAAACTCATCTCAAAAATACAGTATTACCTCTGTGGCATTTCTGCCAAAAATGTTTACGCTAAATCTAATAATGGGAAAACATCAGACAAAACCAAATTGAGGAACATTCTAAATAACTAGACTGTGCACTTAAAAAATGACAAGGTCACGAGAGACAAAATTATTCCAGACTGTAGGATACTAAACAGACATGACAACTGAATTGACAGTAAGACAACTGGTGAAAGTTGAATAAGGTAAGATAGCAGTATTAGGTTAGTATTAAATTTCTGGTTTTGCAAATTGTAGGCAATTGGAGAGAATGCCCTTGATCTAAGGAAATATACACTGGAGTATTCAAGAGTAAAAGGGACATAATCTCTGAAAGTTATTCTCAAATGTTTAAAAATGTATGTTTGTATATATTTATGTATTATATATATATAAGGGCATAAGATGAATGGCTTATGAGAATTATTTGTATTATTCATGCAACTTTTTTTGTAAGCCTGAAATAACCTAAAAAATTCAAAGTTAAAAAAAATAAAAACCATGAATAATAAATGAAATATCTTACCCCAGACACCTCCTTCTCCAAGTTTTTCTTGATGTTTCCATGCCCTCACTCTTAGGTTAGGTGCTTCTGTTCTGTGTGCCCCTGACCTGCATGCAGCCTGTGTCTCTGCCATAACCCTATATTGTGACTACCTTTTATGTCATTGAACTGTAAGCCTCGGAAAGAAGGCAGAGATTCTATGTCATTGTTCACCTTTGTGTCACTGAGCCTAGCGAATACCTGGCACAGAGAAGAAACTCATTACATATTTGCTGAGTGATAAGATCATGGGACATGATGTTATACCCACAGTTTGATTATCCAGGGGCCTGTTGTGAATTTTAGGCTTGTTTTTCAGGTTTGGTAGCAGGGATGTAGCACAGGTTTGGGACTCAACACACCTAGTCAGAGAGCCAAGTTCTGTCACATTGTGCACAAGGGACAGTCTCTTCAGATTGTTTATACGTTAGTGCTGTGATTGTCTAGCTCAGAGACAACCTGAGGATAGAATTTGAGCTCTTCGAGAGAAAGGCAAATAACAGTGGATTCTCTCTGCCTAGGCATTCAACTTAAGGGAATTCCACTCTATGATTAGTATGAAAAGAAACTTATTTTACTTATGGTGTAACAATTGAATGCAAATTGTAATTTCATTTGGTGTACAACTGAAGAAACAACTATCTGAACTGAAGCTGGTGGCAGAAATGACTGTAAGGACATTAGTGAGAAATGTACGTGTGTGTGCGTGCACCCTACTTGTTCCCTTTTTTATGGGTAATGTTTGGGATGCTTAAAGGACAGGTTTATCTACAAGCAGTCAGCTAATGTTAGAATGTATCTTCATAAAGATGTAACTCATATTTATTTGTGATCTCCATATTAATTCACTCTCATAAAAGGATATACATTGTGGTCACTTACCTCACCACTATTTTCCCCCATTTTTTAAATTAAGGTATTATATGTGTACATATGTCTTACCATTGCCCTCTCCCCCCACCACTATTTTTATCTGATATTAACTTACAAGCTGTATATTTTGCCATTTGGCAAAGATAACAATAGAAGGAAAGAACCAAGATGGCGACCTAGGTAAGCACCTAAGCTGCCGCCTCACACAACAGTTTAAAAAACAACTAAAATCAGAACGGAATTCATCCAAACACACAGGAAAGCTGGCGGAGTAGGAAATCTATAACTAGAGAGAAGGAGAGAGGCTAACGGTTTGGATTGGGAGCCGTTCGGTGGGAGGGGAAAGGAATTCCCAATTGCACTGAACCTTTTCCGACAATACTGAACCCCAACCCCGGCTGAAACCCTGTGGACCCAGGCTCATACGGGTAGAGCCATACTGTAGAGAAAGGCACCCAGAAATTCAGAGACTGGGAGACCAGGGGATCCACAGTGGGCAGGGTCTACAATCTTGCGAGAGTGAGTGCATGCAGAGAGTTCTGACCTCAGAGGTTGCCGTGGCCTCTCCATAGTGGAAGGAGTCAGAAGCTCCAGACTATAGAGACCCAACCCAATTCCAGGCGAGACCCTGGGGCACCTACACTCATGCACGGAGAAGCTGGGACAGTGAGGTAGAAACTCAGGGGAGTCAAGAAAGGCAGAGGTAAGGCAGAAACTCAGGCAAGCGCTCAAGGGCAGGGCAGACAGAAGCCAAGACTTTCAGCTCAGCCCCGAGACTCTGCACCATCCAAGCTGAGCACAGAGGCTTCTGCAAATTTGCAGGTCTAATCCTATAAGACTGTCTCCAATACAGAAGGTATCCAAGAGTAGACACAGTTGATACCCACATCCAATTGGCCTGAAGGTTAATTCCTCCCAGGGGTACAAACAACAATAAAGACTTAGCTACTACAAGACTGTACGCACAGTCCACAAAGGGGAGCACCAAGTGTCTACCTCAGGTAACTGAGGAGGCTGACCCACTGGGCCATATAGGACACCAAACACACAAAGCCATCTTACCAACTCAGGGAAGCAGTGAAAATACTGAGACAAGGAAATAGATCTCAAACGAAAGAAATGGAGGATATAGAGTTCAAAACCACAGTTATAAGGTTGTGCAAGAATTTCCTAGAAAAGGCCGATAAATTTCATGAGACCCAACTAAAAATTATATATAAACCGACTGAAATGGAAAATATTATGCAGAGATCCAACAGCAGAAAGGAGGAACGCAAGAATCAGGTCAAAGAGCCAAAAGACACTCCACTGGAGAAGCAAGAAGAAAAGAGAATTCAGAAAGTTGAAGATAGTGTAAGGAGCCTCTGGGACAACTTCAAGAGTACCAAGATTAGAATTTTGGGGGTGCCAGAAGAAGAGAGAGTGCAAAATACTGAAAACATATTTGAAGAAATAGTATCAGAAAACTTCCTCCACCTGGTGAAAGAAATAGACTTACAAGTACAGGAAGGGTACAGAACCCCAAACAAGAGGAATCCAAAGAGGAACACACCAAGACACATCATAATTAAAATGCCAAGGGCAAGAGACAAAAAGAGGATCTTACAAGCTGCAAGAGAAAAGCAGTTGGTTACCTATAAGGGAACACCCATAGGACTATTAGCTGATTTATCAACAGAAATTATGCAGGCCAGAAGGGAGTGGCAAGAAATATTCAAAGTGATGAATAGAGAGAACCTACAACCAAGATTACTGTATCCAGCAAAGTTATCATTCAGAATTGAAGGGCAGATAAAGAGCTTCACAGATAAGAAAAAGTTAAAGAAGTTCATCACCACCAAACCAGTATTATATGAAATGCTGAAAGGTATCATTTAAGAAGAGGAAGAAGATCAAGTGAATTAAAAATCTGAGGAACAGAATAAACTGGTGAATATAATAGAATCAGGGCCAAAGAAACGGTGTGGATTGATAATTATCAGGGGGAAAAGGATGTGGAGGTGCAGAAAGAAACTGGATTAAATTCGTACATCTATGGATGAGGACAATGGTGGTGGTGGTGGGGGGGGTAAGGGCAGAGGGTGGGGCGGGAACCGGGTAGAAGGGAGCTATGAGGGGGAAAAAGGAGAAACAATTGTAATAATCTGAGCAATAAAGATTTATTTAAAAAAAGATAACAATACAATATAAAATCAACCCTACTTTTGTCTTTACTACAAAACATAGAAGTCTATCCAGAAAACATTCAAATGTGTAAATATGACTCTAGAAAAGGAATGCAACTTCAAATTTTAAGAAATGTTCAACCAAACCAGGTTTCTTACCAAGGTTTATTTTTAATTTATGACCTGATGAACTGAGGCTATCACATGCATTGTCTAGTTCAGAATGGAATCTCTATGAGGAAGACAAATTGGATTGTAGAGTCTCCGATCAATATGAATAGATAAGGAAGAAGTGGAACTCCCCCCACCTCAAATATACTAATAACTCCTTCACACTAGTTCTACCAATCATTGATTCATTTGAAATAACAGGTTCTGTTTCTAAAAGCTTCTATGAAAGTGAAGCCTACTATCTAGACTTTGGTACGAATTGGTTTAATCAGGCATTTTGATTGCTTTTCCTCTAACACCTAGTTCAAAAGATGAACTAGTGGTCTTGTTTGGAGGTAATTGGAGGAGGAGGAAAGGGCAATTTTAGAGTGAGATATATATAGTTTGGAAAAGGTGCTGACCAGGAAAGTGCTGAAGTGGATGCTTTGGAGAGTTGCAAACAGTGCCCTGGGTCTTGGAAGTTGGGGAACACAAGTAGGGAGAGGAGTGGAAGTGGTCATGCCTCCAGGAAGAGAAGGTTGACATTGCCAAAACAGATGTTGGCTATGTGGCAGTGGTAGCATGAGTCCTGCTTGGCATACCATGAAGTAACATGTAAGTAATGGTCTACAATTGTTTGCCTTGAGAATTACCTGGCTTGTTTCTCTTGAGGAATGAACTGTCTTATACATCTATGTTTATCTTAGAATAGAGTTACTTATGCTGGTTTTAAACACATATTTAATTAAACATATAATGTTCCTGACACCTTTGCCATACCTACTGATACTTCTCTAGGATTTGCCCCCTGAAACGTAATTTCTCAACAAACTTTTCAAAGTACGTGGCCCAAACTAACTTCCACTAACTTTAAAAAGAAAATGATCAAATTCCAGAGCAGCAAACTGAATATTCTGTTATATGAAGCATTACCATAAATGGCTCATTTATCTAAATGGCATTCAATCTCATGTGGGCATTCAAGGATGTAAAGACAGACAATGGCTATCTTTCCAAACCCGAAAAATGTCATAAGATATGGATGGGCAGTGTGCAGAAAGTTTTTATTTTTGTCAAAACCAGTTTTGACTTTGGGGTATCAAAAGGCTGTGTCTTTGTCCTCTAGAACCAAACACATTCTACATCTAAGAGTTTTTGCCACATCAATGAAGAGTTGAAGAGTAGAAAAGGTCAGAGTTCATAAATAGGAAGAAAGAAACCAAGAAATGGCTGAGAGGTCAACACAGACATGAAATGGTAAGATATGTACACATATAATACCTTAATAAAAGAAAAAATAAATAAATGATAAAATACCCTCCCCCCCCATACACAGACATGAAACCTGATCTCACGGAGGGCTTTGTGGGGAGGGAAAGAGAGAACATCTCTAGGTAATGAAAACTAAGCTCACTAGGGCATATATATTTGTAGGTTTCTTAGTTATTTGTCATTTGCTCCCAGATTTTCTCTGACAAACTCTCAGGATAACTTCTTAGAGCAAATGTGCTTTCTTTTGGGGGTGGGGATGGTGGCAAAAGTCTAAAACAGACTGTCAAATACACTTATGGATCAGTCCAATCTACCTTCACTACCCCTGACTTTATTCAGATCCACATCTCTTCTCTGGGCAGCTCCAACCACCCTGTAAGGGCTGACGTTACCTCCACTGCTCTGCTTCTGTTGCTTCACCCCTTGCCTTCAATGTCATCCTCCACTCTACTAGGGAATTTTTCTGAGATGCAAATATTGTTTGACAGCCCTGCTTAAAAGCTTTCATTGACTTTTTATTTTTTGTGGAATAAATCTCAAAATTTATAGCATTAAGAACCTTCATATTTTATCCCTCCAACCTTATCTCTTATGACATCGCTTTATTGATTCTAGCATCACACAGAGTTTTTATAATTTATATCTCCAGTTCTTTATATATGCCTGACAAACTGCTCCTCCACCATTTAAAGGCAAAATCAAGTCTTTTGTCATCTTTGGAAGCCTCCTTTTCCTCCTAGTCTTACCTCCTAACTCCAAGTCAAAGTGAGTATATTCATTAATGCTGCTACTCTGTCTAGTTTACATGTCTAACTACATTCAGTGGTTTATGCACTTATTTTCCCCATTAGACTTTGACCTTTTTCAAGGTTGGTACCTAATTGATTTATTTTTGTAGATCAAGGACATGGCACATAATAAGTACTTAACAATTGTTTATTGGATGAATGAGTGAAGTTTTCATGCTTACATCCCAGCGTTTAGTTAGTAACTCAATAAGTAAAACTGAGGACTGTTTACTAAGAGCTAGCTGGCACTGGGCTAGGTCCCATGCGGGTTGTTGGGTAGTGAAGGACACACTCGTTGGAGAGAAGGGCTTGAGCCCATGAAGATGTGGGTTCATTTTTAAGGGGAAAATAAATGTAGAAAGACAAACAATAGGTAGTGGGGGTGCAGTTATTGCTAAGTAGGGGAGATATTCATGATATCATGGAAAACATTGATAGCTTAAATGGTATAAATGGGAATGTTATATGCGCGGTGGCCATGCCCATGTGTTTGAAAATGAATGAAATGTGTTGAAATAGTAGAATTAGATGGATATGAATTGGTCAGCGAGAAAATGTATGTTGTGGGCAGTAAGATACTTGAAGCTGCAGGTGTGGTAAAGACCAAAGGGCTCTCTGACTCTGATGTTCTGTCAACTATGTCGAGAGGGAGAGGGAGGCTGGGGAGGCATCTGGGAGAGGTTTGTGCAGAGAACAAAGGCTGCAGTCATATTTTCTGCTGCACTGGGACTCCCCTTCCCTCAGTAAGAGGAACCTTCTCACTCCATGCAGCAATGCCTCAGTGACGATGAGCAATAAAGGTTCATGAATTTTCTATTTATTGGTGCTGTAGCAGCTGCTACAGTGAGAGGCTCACAGCTTGGTACCTCAGCTGTATACAACTTTCTGACCCAGTGTGTAGCTCTTTTAAAAGTATTTTAGACTGAAAATGTACAAACACAAAATAGAGAGATTTTTACCCATGTAAACATAAGCTACTCTTAACAAATATCAACATTTTGTGGTTCTTTTTAGCAGACATTTTAAAGCGAACTCTGGACTCATAGTATTTTATACATGAGTATATCAGTATGTACCTTTATCTGATAAGGATATTAAAAATCATATAACCACCAAGCCATATCACATCCAGGGTTGCTTTTAATATGCTCTAGGGACCAGCCCCCCTCTTTGCCACTTCACCCCATTCCTCTATCAGGCTGCATATACCATTTCCAGTTATGCCTGATATGTCTGTCTTTCTAAGAGAAGAACCAGCTATTTTACCAGGCATGGGCAAACTACGGCCCGCGGGCCAGATGGCTGTTCTAAACTATTGAAATAATAATTAAAAAAATACCGTACCCTTTTATGTAATGATATTTACTTTGAATTTATATTAGTTCACACAAACACTCCATCTATGCTTTTGTTCCGGTCCTCCGGTTCAGTTTAAGAACCCATTGTGGCCCTCGAGTCAAAATGTTTGCCCACCCCTGTATTATACTTATGCTCCTTGTGCTGACAAAGTCTTTCATTTGCAAAGCCTCACCTATGAAGAATGAAGTTTTCTGGTTTTTGCTTTTGTTCCGCGTATACCTGACATTTTAATTAGCAGAAAGATATATTCTGTCTGTAAATGAATCCAGCACTATTTCAAGTCTGACCCCTCTCTGCTATATCAAAAGGGCTTGTTTTTAAAAATTTTGGGCTTGAGAGTTCGTAAAGATTTTTAAGAAGTGTAAATATGCCAAGTGTTTATATACACATGAAATGGTCTGTTTTGATCCATCACTTTTGGGGGGATAAATGAACCTCATTTATACAGTGACTTTCTGAGATAACTTGGGATAGATAATTGCAGCCAGCTACATTAGTTGCTCTCTTTGTTCCTCTTTGCCTCTAGAGAAAGCCAAAAGCACCCAAATGAATTAGGACTGACCAACAGAATACATGCAAAGAATTCTAGCCCTCAAATATTTATGATCTACTTGGCAAGGTAAGGCACATATGTAAACATTTAACTATCCATAAGGCTTTGGAATTAAGGGTCCAAAGATAGCAGTGTTCATGTTGTGGGCATTAAAAGTTGGAGGCTTCTGCCCTAACCAGTTTGGCTCAGTGGATAGAACACCGGCCTGCATACTGAAAGGTCCCAGGTTTGATTCCCGGTAAGGCATGTACTTTGGTTGCAGGCACATCCCCAGTAGGAGGTGTGCAGGAGGCAGCTGATCAATGTTTGTTTCTCATCCATATTTCTGACTCTCTATCCCTCTCCCCTCCTATCCGTAAAAAATCAATAAAATGTATTAAAAAAAGAGTTTAAGGCTTATAACTGGAAATAGTCCTGGGTTTTGTTGAGAAGTGAGATTTTACCTGGACTTTGATTACTGGTCATAATCATAACCAGAGAAGCAGGAGTGGGTGTTTGGGGGTACAGTGGTCATGAGACAGAACACAGGACAACAACAACTGGAGAGATGAAGGCACAGGCCAGGCACAGAGAAGTATATATAACCCAGTGTAGCAGTCATTTGTAGTGACCCGCACTGTATATCACCACCTTCCCACCTGATTTAAGGTCAAGTGGGATAGTCAGTTCCACCTCAAGTGTCTACTATGATGGCTTTCTGCTTTTTTGGCTTCAGAACTTTTTTTTGACACCAAGAAAGTTTGCTCAGCACCACAGAGGAAATCCACCAGCGTCGGGGAATCAGTGTCTGTCTTTGTAGGTCTCAACTAAAGGAAGCTGGGAGTCAGTGGAAAATGTCCTAGAAAATGTCACGAGGACAATTCCGAGATGCGTTCTATATGGTTGTGGAGAGAGCCCCTACTGGAACTGAGCCCCAGTTGCCCTTGGTGCTAACCAGCTCAGGCACACCTCTGCACTGGTTTTTCTTCCTTCCTCTTTTACATCCATTTTCCTGTTCTCCTGCTCTCTGAAAATTGCTCCCAAAATAACCACTGCAAACCCAAACCCTTGTTGATGACTCAGCTTTCTGGGGAACCCAAACGACAAAAGCCAGATTGGTAGAAATAAGGCAATATCCAGGGAATGTAGAATGGAAGGGTTAATGAAGGCTTGATATATATATATGAAAATAAGTATTCATCCCTCCTTATTTTGTTTACTTTTGCTTGCTTTTTCTGTGTTGTTATTTTTAATATAAATTATACTTTTAGATGAAAGTTCACGTGAAACTAGCATGAGCTATAGTTTATAGTCTCGGGGATTCTGAGTTTAGGGATTCTGTCCTGTTGTCTTCTCATTTCAGTAAATGGCAACCAGTTCTTCTCACTGAACAGTTCAAAAATGTTGAGGTCATCTCTGACTTTCTTCCATGTCTCATAATCCATCTTTATCTCTCAGAAAACCTTTTTGGCTCCATGTTCTCAATATATGGAAAACCTGGCTATGTCTCAGCACCTCCACCACTACCGCTCTGGTTGAAGCCACAGATAGCTCTCCCTTGGATCGTTGTTAAGAGCATCCTGGTCTCAGTGCTTCTGCCCTTAACTCTCTATTGTATTCTCAGAACGAGTGTATTAAAATATAAGCCAGAGGATATCTTTCCAACGCTCAGCATTCTCCTATAGTTTTCCATTGTACTTTAAATAAAAGCCAGAACTCTTACAATGACTAAGTAAAGCCAAAGTTTTTACATGAGTTTTCATCTTTCCTTTTTTGGTCTTATTTTCTTACTACTCTCCCCTGGCTTCTTCCACTGCAACCCACTGGCCCCATTGCTGCAATTCAGACAGGCCAGCATGCTCTCCACTCAGAGTTTTTGCACGTATGCAACCTCATAGCCGCTTTCCTCCTAGATATGCACATGGCTCAGCTCCTCACCTGAGGAGCTGTTTACTCACCTGTCATTTCTCAGTCAGTCCTTTTTAGGCTTCCCTATCTAAAAGTGTACCTTCCACTGGATACTTCCTGTCCTCCTCCCCTGCTTTATTTTTTCCTTTTGTACTTTTCATTATCTAATAAGCATTATTTTACTCATTAAAATGTTTTAACCCTTTTTACACCTTCCAACAGGCAAACTCTCTGAGAGCAGGTGCCTTTTCTTGAGTGAGTGGGAGAATATCTTGTTCATTTTTCTCTTCCAAGCCTAAAACAGTACACACACACACACACACACACACACACACACACACACGCATCCACACCCCCCCCACACCCACACTCCCCCCCACACACATACACAGTGCATGAACAAAAAATTTAGTGGATATTTGATAAATGTGTGGATACTTAATAGTTATGCCCCAGCCTATTCAGTGGGTGCCAAAGAAATATGTATATGGATTACTGATAAATAAATAAAAAGTGGAAGAAGAGTTATACGTGACTTTATTTAACCTCTCTAAGGCTCTATTTTTTTCAGATAAAAATGGAACTCTAATACCTAACTCATGGGAGTGAATTAAATAATGTATTTAAAGATCTTAGGAGAGAAAAGAACCCAGATAAATGGTAGGAATGACTATTTATCAGAACTCATGTTCAGATTTTTAGCTCAGAAGCTAGAGTCTTGAGATTCATATCTTAAGCCATGAGAGGACCCTTTAGAAGTTTTCCAGGTATAAGTGATGTGTAAAATACTAAAAAACACTTCTCTTGCAATTCATTTTTCTCAGGAAAGCAGGTGGGAATGAATCCCCTGAAACCTTTGACTTGCTGAAAGCCTTATCTGCGTTTCTAGACTAGACCACAAGCTCCATCAGAACAGGAATGTAATTATCTTGCACACTGCAGTGTTTCTAGTGACTGCATGTGGTGTACATAAGTTCTCACTCAGTAAGTATCTGTTGAGTATACAAATAAAGATAATGTAACATTTCCCCCCCCTCCATTTAAGAAGTCCTGCTAATGAGGCCAAGATTTTGCTAGGGACCGTTTTTCTCCCCCCTGCAAGAAGCCACAGGTGTTGACTCCATCCAGAGTTCCTGACTCGCCTCCTCCTCCCTGGGCACTGGTTTGGATTGTGTCTCTTTTAGTAGCCTCTCTGCTGTTTCTGTTATCCGTTCTCAGCACATGACTGACCCAGCATCTGTTCCTCTCTTACTGAATACAGTGCCGGGAGAGAAAGGCGGGAACTTTCCTATTTCCACTCTATCACTGCCTTACCTTCAGGGAGTGATTCTGTGGGTACCAGGAGGGAGAAAGAGAATGAATTGGGTGGAAATATTTGAGTTGTTTGTATAAGAGATTGAGCAGTGATTGCAAATGAGAGAAATGGTAATGCACCAGGGTGTCCTCCTGAGTTGTTAAGATTAGAGGGTGCCATCTACTGTAATATAAAAAAATGAAGTATTCCTCCCATGGGGACTTTTCTATTTTTTAGAGAATAATTGTCCTCATTCGTGGGTAACATGTAGGATAGAAATAAAGTCTGTTAGTTTCAATGGTTGCATCTGGCTTCGTTTTTCTTGCATTCCTAGGAATGTAGCCTTTGCTAGTAAAACCAGCACAAGATAGTTATGTAGATGAACATCTGCTAGTTCAGATAATTAGGTTTTTGTTTTTGTTTTTGTTTTTCCTGGAGGTGTGAGGAGAGGAGTTG
Organism: Vespertilio murinus; assembly: GCA_963924515.1. NCBI lineage: Eukaryota > Metazoa > Chordata > Mammalia > Chiroptera > Vespertilionidae > Vespertilio > Vespertilio murinus. The sequence goes on along the minus strand of OZ004715.1, from coordinate 19,455,833 downwards.
AAGGGTGGTACAATGAGGATGACTTTTAAAGAGGACCTATTAACTGGATTTTGGAAAAATGTATCATGACTTTGTTTTACTTAATTTATACAAATTTAGAAATAAAATACGGTTTCAGATAAATAGGCAACAACAAAAGGAAAACCCAACTTCCAGTTGTAACACTATACCTTTTTTAGGACCTTGTAGTTTCTTGTTTAATGACAATGTAATTCTGTTAAACTAGGATATGCTTAGTTTTTGATCATGTATTAGTGATGAGAATGTGAACAAGGCAGCAGAGAGCTCTCCTCCACCCAGTCATTCAGAGACTCAGACTAACAGAGGCTCTGCTACATATAGGCTTCCAAGGTGACCCTGTTTATTTTTATTTTTCCTTTTCAATTAGTTTCCGGGAAAAGCAGCAAATTGTTATGTGCCAACTTTGGGAGTGGTCTGCATATTTTCTCCTTATATTCCACTGGCTGGAATTCAGTGCTATGGTCACATTTAACTTCAAAGCAATCTGGATAATATAGTTGTTTAAGTTGGTTTTCCTGGAAAATAGACTCTAGGCAAGGACTAAGTGCTAATGCTTTATCTGAGATGTAAGTTCAGGGCAGCGAGGGTGAGAGAAAAGAGAAACAGGGCAGAGAAGGATGGCATGCAATGCAAGGTAACATCCTGGCTGTTACTTCACAAGAAGCTGAAAGAGATAAGAGGTCACTTAGCAGGTCAACCCAGTTGGCCAGGCTGCTTGGTATAAACATGATTCAAAATTTTCCATTGGAGTAAGGGAAAGGGAATTCATCTGCCAAGGTCTCTCCCATCTCTTACCTCTCACTGGTCAAAGTTTGCCCCTCAGCACTATTGGCTTGAACGATCCAGCATCTTCAGCAACTTCTCAGAAGCCAAAACCAATGTCCTTGATGTTTTATTTCATCTGAATCTGAGTCAGAAAATGTCAGAAGACAGATAGATATTCAAGTATGGCTGGTTGGCTGCAGGTAGCAAAAATTCATGGGGCTGGTTGTAGTGGCAGAGCCTGTGATGCCAAAACAATCTAAAAAGTTACAGAAAGATGTCTTATAGTCTCCCCCTTGCATATTAAGATCCATTTATGCCCTCCAATTATATCTGGTTTACAAACTAAAATATCAGAACATTTTTTTTGTTGTTGTTGCTGTTAGAACAAGAGGAGGTAAAAGTCCAACCAGTCAGAATCATCTTGAAGTTGCATTTTCCTAGAAGAGACAGGGCAAGAGGGTCAGTGAAAAGCAACTACAATCCTTGCTGCTACAGCTGGTCCCGAGGCTGTAAGGGATATTTATCATCTCTATCCTCCACCATTCATTGTCAATTTCCCTCACCCTCTGCCAGCACTTCCGTGGTCCACTTGCCTAGACTTTCATTCTGAGGATCCTAAGCCTTTTGGTTCTTCATGTTATTGGACTGTGGTTGTAACAGTTGGCCAATGCAAGTTATTACTGGGCATGGAAATACGTACTAAGACATACCACAGTGAATGTCCTGTGTTCATAGGCACATTCCTCCCTGACCATATTCTGAGAAGCATCCCAACTTCCTATGATAATCCAGGTCGATTATCTCAGCCAGCATAGTAACTTTTCTTTGCCACTGTCACGAAGAGGTCAAACTATCCTAGTTGTAGATATGGCTTCTAGTTCAATGAAATCACCATTATATGTTTGGTAAAAGTGTTCCTCTCCTCTGGGAATTGGGACCTGTAACCCAACAGTGCCTAGAGTTTTAGGAAAGGAAACACAAATACCGCAAGTGAATTATTGAGTATGATAGTGAGAGCGGACACTTCTATTTAGTATATGTCTTTGTTCTTGTACCTTTGTATTCAAGTTATTGGAGACGTAGTACCATGTGTTAATTATCAATGTGCACATATACTGCATCCTGGACACTCAAATCCTTAGTGTGTTGTTCTTCAGCCAGCACTTTAGCTGAGCCTTTAACAGATCATTCCACTGTTCTTTTAGGTTGGCTGCTCCTGAGTGATGAACTCATTTGTTAGAAAGGCATGGATGATCTTAAAAATATACTCATTTAATCAAGGATACAATGAAAAACCAAAACAGGGTATGTCAATAATTTCATAACTTGTAAGCTATATGTGAAGAATCTGAATAATAAATTCTTAAAATATATATTTTTACTGATTTTAGAGAGGAAAGGAGAGGGAGAGAGAGAAACATCAATGATGAGAGAGAATTATTGATTGACTGCTTTCTGAATGCCCCCTACTGGGTATCAAGCCCACAATTTCAGTGTGTGCTCTGACTAGAAATCGAACAGTGACCTCCTGTTTCATAGGTTGATGCTCAACCACTGAGCAACACTAGCCAGGTTGAATAATATATACTTAACAGAGAAAAATATATTTTATTATCAGATAGCAACTTAAGAGATCAACTAACTCAACTGGCCCACTTTATAAAAGAAAAATGGAGGCCCAGAGAGAAAGAGTGACTTGATAGCAGCAACAGCTAATTAATTAATGGCTGAACCCATGCTTTCTCCAGTTGTTCTGATTTCTAGGATCCTGAAAATTCTATTCTATCAAGCCATCTTTTAGATAAAAATATGGGTTTATCTTTAGAAAATTCAGAGTGAATTTTTAGGTGCAAATCAGATTAGTTTCAAGGTTTCAAATAGTTTTGTTCACCATTTGCCATTTTATAGAGTAGAATTGTGTCTTTTGCTCATGGAAGTAGTTCAGCTTCTCATATATAAGCAAGAGAAACATTCACTTTGAAGCAATAATTATCATTGGGTTAGGCTTTTTGAAGTCCATCTGACAAATAGACTAGTGCTGGTTATTACTAGTAAGTGGCGAGTAGTAGGTCCTTACAGTCAACTCTCCTATGGATGCACAAGTAGTCTTTCTGAAATGAAAATTTGATGCTATTCCTTCTTCACTTAAAAACATTGAATGATTCTTCTTTGTCTGTGAGGAGGTTTCCAGTACTTAAAATTAGGGTTGTTTTATACAAAATGTAGATTTCTGGCTTCTCTTGGAGAATTGAAGATCTGGCCACAGTAGTTCTGCATTCCAGAATGGCTCCAGAAAGCTGAAACTGAGTGGAGGCTGTTTCTGTAGACAGGACAAGTGCTCTTCAATCTCACAGTGACCAGTTGCTTCCTTTCCTAATCTTTTATTGATTTTAGCTCCCTGGCTTCTTTAAGCTTTTGAATTTGAGGCCCTTTACTGTACAGGCTAAAGCCTAAAAGCCCCTGGATGGCACACACAATTCTTCATCATAGGCCCTGTTGAGTGTTTAGCCTTACTATTTCCATTTATTAAGAAATAAAGAGTGGCTCCTCAAATGTGCCTTGGAGTCCCCTCCTTCCTTTCATGCCTCACCACCCTCATGTCTTGGGGCGGGGGGGGGGAGCTCTTTTTCTTCCTTCCAGAAAGAGCCTTTGCTGCTTTATCACCTCCTCTTTGAAGACCTTCCTGACTTGCCAAACCTACCAGGTGGCAGAATGATCTGGAAATGCCATTTCTCATCCTCTTTTAATCTAGATTTCCCCCTATTTAGGCTGGGAAGACAGGGCATGAAACTTCCTCTTAGGCGCTTCTTTCTTGTTCCTTCTCCTGCCTCTTTTTCTGTGGCTCTTTTCCCTGCTTTCCATCTCAACACTTTTTGTCAATTTAATTCAGCAAACATTGAAAAGGTCCTGGAAAAGACACTGGATGTTAGAGGGGAGTTAGTGATGAGTGAGGAGTTCCTGCCATGGCAAGGTTTACATCTGCTGGGACAAATGCATGTGACAGTGACCAGGTGCTTCAGGCCAGGGACAGGCAATGTGCCGGGTGGATGATGTTTACCAGTCCCCTTTGGCTATGAATGAAAGATGATTGCTTGTATTTAAAAAAGATTTCTTAAAAGGATAATGGAATGATACACTTCTCATACTTCTTTCTTTTGCTTTTGTCTCATCTTCACATATCGTTAGCGACTCCAATATTTTATTTTAGGATCTGAGAGTTTTCTGAGTTTGTGTTCTTTCCTATTACTTTATATCTCTGTGACATTGGACAGGCTACTTAACCTCTTCCTGTCTCAGTTTTCTCATCTTCAAAATGAGAGAAATAATAATACCTACTTCTTAGAACTTTGAGGGAATTTAAGGCTATATCTATATAAAACATTTAGTATGTCTTAAAAGAATAGGCACTCAATAAAGTTAAATGATTAATAGTATCAATATTTAGTTACCCACATGCTCACACATTATGTTCTGGTGATTTCCAAAGTTGTAATTAGGATTTTAGCTAACATCATTAAGAGAAATTCCAGTGCTGTGGTTAAGTATGTAGACTCTGGAGCCAAACTGCTGGGATTCAGATCAGTCACTTCCTGCTTTGTGAGTTTCTCTGCATGTGTTTCCTCATCTTTAACATGGAGATAATAGTATCCATGATATAAGGTTGTGAAGATTAGATGAGTTCATATATATTTATAGAGCAGTATCTGGTATATAGGAGGTACTGAATAAATATTTTTTGAATTACTTATTTTTCTTAAGCTGCACTGAGAGCTTTATATATGTTATCTATGGTATCCTGAGATATCTTCACAGCATCCTATATAACAAAAGCCTAATATGCTAAGTGGTCGTCTGTTCAACCAATCAAAGCATAATATGCTAATGATATACTAAGGTCACTCAACCACTCACTATGATGTGCATTTACCACCAGGGGGTAGACAGTTGACCTGTCAATCAGTCACTATGATGTGCACACCACCAGGGGGCAGACACTCCAACCCATAGGTTAGTTTGCTGCTGGGGTCCTGCGGATCAGGACTGAACTAGACAGGCCAGACATGCCCTGGATCCCTCTTCCTGTCCCTCCCTGGCTGGCCAACCTACCACGTCCCTCCCTGGTCCTGATCATGCACTGGTAGGGTCTCTTTGCCTGGCCTGCACCCTCTTGTAATTCAGGACCCCTCTGGAGATGTTGGAGAGCCTATTTTGACCTGACAGCTGAACGACCAGTTGCTGTGATGTGCACTAACCACTAGGGGACAGACGGCTAATGCAGGAACTGTTCCCTGGTGGTCAGTGCACTCTCACAGGGGAGCACTGCTCAGCCAAAAAGCCGGGCTTATGGCTGGCAAGTGCAGCAGAGGTGGCAGGAGCCTCTCCCACCTTTGTGGCAGTGCTAAGGATGTCCAACTGATGGTTTAAGCCATCAGTCAGACATCTCTCGAGGGCTCTAGACTGTGAGAGGGCACAGGCTGGGCTGAGGGACCCCCTGAGTACACTGCTAGTAGAAGTATAATAGTGATTCTTGTACAGATGAAGAGACTGAAGCATGAGAGTTTCAGTAGCTTGCCCAAGGGACACACCTATTAAGTGGCAGAGCTAGGACTTGGAGCCAGATATTTCTGAAGCCAAAGCCTGAGCCTGTATTCACTGTCACTGTCCCTCTGAGTGCCAAACTTACCCATGCAACTGTCTAGGAGGCATCTCCCAGAAGTTGTTTCATGGGCACTTTATATTCAAAATTTCCAAAGCCAATCTCATCATGCTTCTTCTGAACCTGCTCCCTCCTAAGTCTCGGTATCTATCACCAACTCTCCAGCTACCTAAGACAGAGAACTAGGGGCTGTACTTGATTGTTCATGTTCATCCCCACCTGCTCAATCAAGCACCAATACCTGTGGCTTCTAACTCCTAATGATCTCATGTATTTGTCCATTTTTTTTCCATTTTCACTGCCACCACCCTAGTCCAAGTTGCCATCATTTCTTTTTCAGTAAATATAATTACCTTCTAATTGAGCTATTTAATTGTGTAATGAGGCATGGAATATTATTTTCCCCTGGATTCCTTTGAAAGCATGCTCTATCTTCATAGGAAAAAAGATTGGAATAGAGTCCTCCCCCTGCCCTTCTACCCCCCGCCCACACACACATTCCCAAGCATTTCTGGTATATCACAGTTAATAATATTAGGTGATACCAAAAAGTTAGGGGAAGAGGAAAGTTATTATTTTTTTTTATGAGCATAGAGGAGAGAATTTTGTGGTCAAATACCCAGTAGAGAGGTGATGAGAAGATAGAAAGAGGAAAGAGAAGGGAGGAGGAGTAAGGGTGAAGAGCCAACAGATGGTAAGAAGATGGGGACCAGTGAAAATTCACAGGTTGGAGAAACAACAAATATTTAAAAAACACAATAGGGTAATTGCAACTATTGCTTGTTTTGCTCTGAAATAATTTCTTCCCATTTCCTCATAACATTTTTTAAGAACTTGGGAGAGTATATTTGTTTTGGATAAACTGAGCCTTATTTGTGATTAGGTTGATGTAGTATGTTATAGAGAAACCATAAGCCCAGAAGGCAAAGGAGGCCATGAAAAATAGAATCATGGAAATTTGCAGAAACTTTAGAGCCATACTTTGGCCTTCTATTATGGCATGGAATTGTTGAGAGCTAAAGACAGTTATTCTGACATCTCCAAAGGGATGAGGAATATGCAAATGACATCTGATTTACATTAGCATGTACACAAAATCAGTATTCCCTGCATGACAAAGTGATGTTCTAAGAGAAGCATGCAAATCTAGAATTTCTTTTCTTCTTTGTGAAGATATAGGCAAGTAAGTGTTTTAATTTCAGGATGAATAAATTGGAAGCTGATTTGAAAATGGTATTCCAACCAGATGGATTTGACTCACAGTTCTGCCTCTTAACTTAGTTCCAAGGGCTTTGTCAATTACACTTTAAATTTATATTGTATTTATTTATGCTTGCATATTTTCTCCCTATTACACTACAAGGTTCATGATAGAATCCACATCACATCAGCACTACAACTCTGGAGAGTGACAAGCACAATGTTTTCCCAAAGTGATTTAGTCAAATGCTGATTAAATGAATGCATGCATTTTTCTGTTTGAAACACTGCCTGATGATTGTGGTAGAAAGGTAAAGGGAACAACTTAAGAAATCACCTTATATAATTTTGAGTCATAAAGATTTTCTCAAAACTGGCCATTCAGTCTATTAAGCTATTGAAATCATGAATGCATTTATGATGTTCATTACTCTAGACTTGTAACTATTTTATAATTCCATTTTTTCTTATTATAAGTAGGCCTAAAAGACTGAGTTTTTATTTTTGTTTGTTTGTTTTTTGTGGGTGGGGTTGGGGAGGCAGTTTTAAGACCTGTATACTAAAATAACTGTTGGTTTATATTTTTTACATCTAGTTTTATTTATTATTATTTTTAACTTAATAAATCTTTATTGTTTAGATTATTACAATTGTTTCTCCTTTTTCCCTTCATAGCTCCCATCCCTGTAATCCTCATACCTTTTCCCCCCTGAGATTATCGGTCCACTCCCTTTCTATGCACATTTCTATTATATTCACCAGTTTATTCTGTTCCTCAGAATTTTAATTCACTTGATTTTTGGATTCACTTGTTGATAGATATGTATTTGTTGATCATAATTTTTATCTTTACTTTTTTCTTCTTCCTCTTCTTAAAGAATACCTTTCAGCATTTCATGTAATTCTGGTTTGGTGGTGATTAACTCCTTTAGCTTTTTCTTTTTTTTAAAAAAAATATATATTTTATTGATATTTTACAGAGAGGAAGGGAGAGAGATAGAGAGCTAGAAATGTCGATGAGAGAGAAACACCGACCAGCTGCCTCCTGCACACCTCCCACTGGGGATGTGCCCACAACCAATGTACATGCCCTTGACCGGAATCGAACCCGGGACCTTTCAGTCCGCAGACCGACGCTCTACCGCTGAGCCAAACCGGTTTCGGCTCCTTTAGCTTTTTCTTAACTGTGAAGCTCTTTATCTGACCTTCCGTTATGAATGATAACTTTGCTGGGTAGAGTAATCTTGGTTATAGGTTCTCGCTATTCATCACTTTGAATATTTCTTGCCACTCCCTTCTGGCCTGTATAGTTTCTGTTGAGAAATCAGCTGACAATTGTATGGATGCTCCCTTGTAAGTAATTAACTGGTTTTCTTTTGCTGTTTTTTGTCTTTTGCCCTTGGCATTTTAATTATGATGTGTCTTGGTGTGGTCCTTTTTGGATTCCTTTTGTTTGGGATTCTATGTGATTCCTGGATTTTTAAGTCTATTTCTTCCATCAGGTGGGGGAAGTTTTCAGTCATTATTTCTTCAAATAGGTTTTCAGTATCTTGCTCTTTCTCTTCTTCTAGCACCCCCATAATTCTGATGTTGGTACACTTGAAGTTGTCTCAAAGGATTCTTATGCTGTCTTCAACTTTTTGGATTCTTGTTTCTTTTTGCTTTTCCAGTTGAGTGTTTTTTTTTTTGCTTCTTTGTATTTCAAATCTTTGATTTGCTTCTTGCATTCCTCTAGTCTACTGTTGGGTGTCTGTATAATATTTTTATTTCAGTAAGTATATGTTTAATTTCTAGGTGGTTCTTTTTCATATCCTTGAGGGTCTTGTTAAATTTATTGGCCTTTTTTAGGAAATTCTTGAAATACCTTATATCTGTGGTTTTGAATTCTATATCCAGTTGTTTATTTTCCTCCATTTTTTTCGCTTGTGATCTGTTACTTTGTCGCTTCATTTTTGATGTTTCCCTTAGTTGGTAGGGTAACTTTGTGTGCTAGCTTTCCTATATGGCCCAGTGGGTCGACCTCCTAGTTACCTGAGGTGGACACTCTTGGTGCACCTCATTTTGGTCTGTGTGTACAGCCTTGTTGTAGTTAAGTCTTGATTGTTGTTGGTATCACTGGGAGGAATTGACCTCCAGGCCAACTGACTATGTCTATCAGCTGTGTCTACACTGGGAGACCTGTGCTGGAGACAGCCTTATAGGACCAGACTTGCAAAATTTGAAAAGCCTTTGTGCTCAGCGTGGATGGGGTGGAGTCTCAGGGCTGAGCAGACAGTCTTGGCTTCCCGTCAGTTCTGCCCTTGCACATGTGCCTCCAGATTCTGCCTTTCACGGCTCCCCTGAGTTTCCACCTGACAGTCCAGATTTCCCCAGGCTCACCCAGAACTGAGGTTTAGTGCAGTCAGGCGCTTCCAACTCACTTCCGCTAGGGAGAGCTAGTGGCAACCTCAGCAGCCAATCTTCTCTATGCGCATGCGTCTCCAGATCCCTGCCCACTGTGGCTTCCCTGAGTCTCTGCATCTCTGTGTGCCTTTCTCTCTACCTGACAGTCCAGACTCCCCCGTATGAGCCTGGGTCCACGGCATTTTGCCTGGAACTGGGGTTCAGTGCTGTCAGAGTGAGGTTCAGTGCAGTCAGGAGCTTCCTTCTCTTTCCCGCCAGAGAACGCTAGCCAGGCACTCAGCTGCCCTTCCTCTCTGTGCGCATATCTCCGTACCTCAGCCCTTTGCAGCTCCTTTGATTCTCTGTGTGCTTTCCTATTTCCTTCTAGTTGTAGAATTCACACTCAGCCAGCTTTCCTGTGGTTCTGAATGATGCCCATTCTGTCTTTTAGTTGTAGATTTGAAATTGTTGTGTGAAGCAGCAGTTTAGGTGTTTACCTATGCCACCATCTTGCTTTCTCCACCTACATCTAGTTTTAAATTATTCTTATTATTTTGGCTATTTCTTCCAATTAACTATTAGATGATTAGTATTTTTAAACCATTTTCCCCCCTAGGTAATTAGCCCTTTTAATTTGGATTACAAAATCTATTTTGAGAGTTTTTTAAATGTCTTGATGGTTTAGATTTATTTAAAAAAATTAAAACTTAAAAAACAGTGGTGATGTTTTATTTAAAAATTTCCTTTAGTAATCCTATATAATAAAAGCCTAATATGCAAATTGTCCCCTTAGGCTGTCATTCCACCAGGAGTTCGACTGGGAAACTGGGAGTTCAACCGCTTGCTATGACATGCCCTGACCACCAGGGGGTGGCACAAAACATGGTGAGTGTCGATGACACAGCACTGGCAGCCAGCTGCAGCCCAAACAAGAGTGGTAGAGTAAGTGATCAAGTGGCTCCAGGCCCAGGGTAAGAGCGGGGATCTGATCCCTGCAGACCACCCTGAGGGAACCCAACCATGCACAAATTTGTGCACCAGGCCCTCTAGTTAAATATATTTGGACTATTGTTTACAATGGATATTCTTTATAAATGGTGAAGGGGCAGATTTAGTCTTTTTTTCTTTGGCAATAATAATAAACCTACCTGCCACTCAGCTACGGACCAGCAACATCAGTATAACTTGGGAGTTTGATGGAAAAGCAATGTCTAGGGCCTCAATCTAGACCTATTGAATCAGAATCTACATTTTAACAACATCCCCAGGAGATTTGTATGCACATTAAGGTTTGAGAAAAGCAAATCAATTGAGTCTTTTTTTCAAAATTCACCCCGCTGCAAAAGCAACTAACTATAACATATTCTTCAATGCAGGCCACAGTTTGGAATTCTGATTTATTTGATGGCTTAATGTTTATTGACTACACCTGGTGTGCTAGATGCTGCAAGGAAAATTCAAACCACCCAGCCATTGCTCTATAGTTACTTTACTCTAAAATAAGAAGATACAGTTTACTATTTTTTTCCCTTTAATTGGTTCTTTACAAAAATACACATGAATTAAAAGAAGAAAAAGGGTTGGGTAGAAGAGAGAGATTAGTGTCCCACTTCAGGGATGTGTTAATTGTTAAAATAAGAATAGGTAAGGGATGCTCACATACACAAGTAAAAATGAGGGGAATTCCATCAATCATTTAGATGTTTGGTCTAAGAAAAGCAAACATCTGGATGGCTGAATTTTGTGTAGATAAGGTATCTGGATAATTGCTTACATTTTGTTCTTCTCCTCCAAATGTTTCAGCTTTGTGTTGATGTAGCTCAAGCCTATTGCTCTCAGACATTTCATGACTTTTTAGTAGAAAAAGTTCTGAAGCATTGATTTCCTGTCAACATTCCATTATTCATGAAAATTATAGACTTTTAAACTGACCATTTGGTCAAGCTTCCCCTCCCCCCTTGTGTTAAATTGCCATTTTATACAGTGAATATAGGAGACATTCTTAGTCACTATTATTAAGATATGTATGTTGAAGTGGAAGTAAGAATTTTGAAAGGGTCCCGATTTTTTCAACCCCAAATATGCCACTTTGGCACAAGGATTATCTTAATTGGAAGGCAAATAAGAATCAAAAGACATAGGAAGAGTGTTTTGCTCTCCCCTGACCTAACAGCAAGGTTTGCCTTTCTCTTTGTGAATGTGTCTCCTTGCCCTGTACCAGGAATAAGAGATCAATACTTATGGCTATGAGTCTGCACTACCAAACCTTACTAAAATAACCCTTCTTCTCCACTAGTTTTCCCCATATTTCCCAGTCACTTTTCTGCAATTTATTGTTCCTCAACGTCCAACCTACTTCCCTTTGTTAAAATGGTAAATATAAGCCCCTGGGTCTATCTGCTTGAGTTTCACTTCTTTTCTGTGAACTCCTGTGCATGCAAACTGTTAATACACTTGTATTCTTTTTTCTCTTGCTGATGGATCATTTGCCAGTTAAATTTGCATTCCCACAGTCACTGAATCTAAGCTGGTAGAGGAGAAGATTTCGAACAATTTTAACTCTACTAAAACTTCCTTTTCAGAAACTTAATACATCATTTTAAGAGAGGAAAGGAAGAAATAAAGAAGGAAGGATAAAAAGGTAAGAAACGAAGCATTCTGGAAGTCTGAAACATCAATAGAAATGGAATGAGTGTTTTGGGGGGATTGGCTCCTTAATCATCTGTTTCATCTCATCATTGTTCAACCTGTCGATGACTGCAGGCACTGTATATGGAGAAATTATTATTGTCACACCCCAAGCCTGCAGTGAGGTCAACTGTTGGATCAATAACAACTCTGCTCCATCAGATAATGAATCTAAACGAGAATTGCCACTGTTAATCAGGTATCTTGAAATCCTTGAACAGGGCACTATTATAAACGACTGCTGAGTATTCTCCCTTTAACCTCAGTGGACTATGCTCATCTATATTTTTAATTAACTGATTTAGTTCAGGGCATTTAAAATGCTCAAATCTTTTCAAAATTCTCCCCCAGGGAGGTTATTCTAGGAGTAGGATATCAGGGAGAATGTCCTTTCTTTATTTGGAGGGATATTTTTGGCACATTTTAGCTTTTTCTCAGAGGAGCATGTTTCCAAGGAAGACTTTGGTTTCACATTTCACTTAGTACTTAGTTCTCTCCCTCATAGAATGGGTAGCATTTTGAAATTCAGCAAAAATATACAATGTTCTTTACGGGGTATTAAACAAAAGTCAAAGCTTTGGAAAATTACAACCTTCGGTGCACGAGGAAGATGTCTTCTGCTTTTATGAAAGTTAATTAATAATGAAAAGTCTTTTAGGAAAAAATGTTGAGTTAAACCGAGGCTATGGGGAAGTATTAACAATAAAAAGGCATTTTATTCATTAAAAAAGACAGATTTTTTGCCGTTATGAATATTACTTAGTTTACATTTGTGTGGTCTTTGTCCTTTAACATGTATGAAGATCTGAAAATTTAAAACTTAGAGTTTGCATTTTTCTGTACAACATGAGAATATACCATGATATTATTTCTTAAGTAATTTTATAACAGCAGGGTTGACATTCTAGTTACCAGAGATAATGCCACTCACCTGCATTTTGCTTTCCAATTCATCTCTCATATCTAGAGGATGGGACTGAACTGACCAAGACAAGACAGTCAAAATATGATGATTTTTAAAATTTTTTTGTCTTTCTGACTTGACTGGTAAATTAGCAAATGCAGTTAAAATACTATGTGTACATCCTAAGGAATGGGGGAGAGATGAGTTATTCCAGCATCTTATTAAAAACTTTTATTGGTATTGAGATCAACCTTAATCTCCAGAAACCTCCCTTTTTATTTAGACAAGTTCTGTATAGCTTCTAGTATGAAAACACATATCTTTTTAGGCTCCCTAAATGTCAGATATTTTAATCGCTACCATTTATGGCATTTATGAACCACCATTTCAAGTATTGTTGCAAAAGAAAGCATCTCAACATGCACTACAATAACAAACCTGGGTTAGGAATTCAGACAGGGTCTGTGGGGATGTTTTTTTCTTTCAAAATCCGGGGCTTCAGCTGGAAAGACTTAAATGTCTGAGCAATGGCACATCCACGTGGCCTCTCCATGTGGGGGTGCCTCTGTAGTGAGGTGGCTGGGCTCTGAGTGCAAGCATTCTAAGAGGGAGCATCAGGAAGGATTCTGAGAGAGCCAGGTGGAACTGCATGGCTTTTGGTGACCTAGCCTCAGACATCACAGAATGTTACTTCTTTGATCAAAGCAGTGACGGGCTGGCCCCTATCCAGGGAGTGGTGTTGCAGATCTCACGCCTGAAAGGGAGAAATATCAAAGTTTGTGACTGTTTTTGTTTGAATTCATCTAAGGATACTTTGCATCTCCCAATATTACCCCGTTTAGCAGTCTGCACACAGTGGGTTCTAGAAGAAATGTAAGGGGAAAAATAAATTGCTATGAAAATATAAAATCAATTATGTTTCTTCCAAGGCTCCTTGCAGTCAGTCAGGCTGTTGCATTAGTGTTCTCTCGGATGTGGCCATTATTAACTAGAGTTCTATTAGCTGTTCATTTGTGGCATAAAAAAGACCCAAATACAGAGATTGCTTTTAAACTGAGCCATTGTTTTATGAATGTTAGCACACAAATCAATGCATATTGACTGGGTTTGTGTAGATGAATATGATAGCATTGCCCTCAACAAAACATGGTTCATTTCTTTTAAAAAAATGCACAAGGCTAGAACAAAAATAAGAAGCACTTAAGTTTTTCAAGATATTGAATTTTAGGTACTGCGCTAATACATACATTTTTTTCAAATGCTTGAAGCTGTATGAACAGGGGCTACACTTTCTAAAGTACTTGCTTCTGTGTGGAAGGTGGTGGCAAAGATCAGAGGAGGATATTAACTATAGGTAACACTCCTGTGACACTTTGATGAGCATCTATCATTTCTGTTGACACTAACCTTGACAGGTAGGTATAATCATCTCAAATTTACAAATAAGCAAGTTGATGTCAGAGGTTTTCTGCTACATGTCTAAGGTCATTTCCTTGAGGTGCTGATAAGGAGATTTGAACTTCTCAGACATGAATACCTTTGAAAAGTCATACCTAATTCTTAGCTAAATTTAAGTACTCCTTCTCTATGGTCTTATTATTTTATGTGCTTGTTTCTCCCCACTTGACTTAAATGAAAGGACCTTGTCTCATATATCTCCCCCCACTAAGGATTTGACCCAAAGTGATGAATGAATGCTTGGGTGATTGAAGGTTCTGACAAAGGAAAACTTGATAAAAATTTTACATAAAGTGTTTCTAATTGTTTTTGTTGGGATAAAGGATACTCCCCCAAATCCCATCCTTACATCTCTTCCAGTATCATCAAGCAATGAGTTTAGGAAGATCAGATTAATCATAAAAACAAAGGACTAAGCTCCATTTCATTTTCAGTCCTCATGTTGCACAGAAGGATTGGGACACTGTTTCATTTACGCCACCAGAGGCTAGCCCACTCAGGATTCATGTTCCCTTAATTCTTCTCTGCCCATGTTTTCTTAAAAGCAACACTCCCTACTCAATGTTATATTTCATAAGTGAGAGCTGGAAATTGGTGTCTTCCCTCTGCAACATAATGAGCTATTGAATTTACTTTTTCAGTAGAGGAATAGCAGAGAAGAAAACAGACACTAAGAGAGTAAATTAAATATATCAATACACAATTTTATTGATGCATTGAATAGTAAATAAAAAATAAAATTTAAAAAAGTATAATTAAAAATTAAGGGAGGCCGAAACCGGTTTGGCTCAGTGGACAGAGCGTCTGCCTGCAGACTGAAAGGTCCCAGGTTCGATTCCAGTCAAGGGAATGTACCTTGGTTGCAGGCACATCCCTAATAGAGGGTGTGCAAGAGGCAGCTGGTCGATGATTCTCTTTCATCGATGTTTCTAACTCTCTATCCCTCTCTCTTCCTCTCTGTAAAAAATCAATAAAATATAATTTCAAAAATTAAGGAAAATGGAACTGGTTTTCCATCTTATGGTTCTACCCTTGATGGATAGAAAGTACTCAGGACATGCAGGTTGCTACACAGCAAGTGGTTTGAACTGGTGAGTGTCATTGAATGACACTCAATACCACACCACTCAATAATGTAAGTCTCATCAATACAAAGTGCTGGATGAAGCTGTACACCTCCTTTAAGTCCTGTGGTGTAATAGCCAGTGGTGCTGGTTCAGGCATCATTCTGAAAAAAAAAACTTATTGGGGAAGTTTTCCAATGCAAAGGTGGCCAGATATATTTAGCCACTGCCTCCAATACATAGTTAAAGGGCTTTTGCATTCCATACGGGCACAGTGAGTGCCACATCTCGATCCACATATAGCATCCGAGGCAGCATTCCCTGGAACAGATGCTGGGCTTGAGCATTGTAAAGCTTGTGTACCACGTGAATTTCTAAATTTCTAGACTGGCACTGCCATGATTTATTTCATCCTCATAAAAAGTGTCAAAATCTATGGCATGAGGTTCTTAAGCTTGTGAGGGGTATGAGGTCTGAGCTGACTGGCTGGGTAGTTGATATGGTTATAATTCTCCACAGGCAATGGCGATATTGTTACCAACTCCTCTGCCAAAGTCTGTATGTTTGTTATAGAGAAAGGACACAATTTGTTGAAGTGAAATTAAGGCTTGAAAAGCTAAGGAACTATTGGAGTAAGCAGTTGATTAATGTTTGTTTTTCTCTTTAATTGTGTCAACTGTACTTAATGCAAATTCTTGATTCATTTAAAACATTTTATTAATTTATAATAAGTGCTCCCATAAGCGCTATAAAAAGTTATGTACCTTTGGTAGCTTATAACTCTAATATCAACTGCACACACACACACACACACACACACACACACACACACACACACGGGCTTTCATTTAGTTACTCATTCAGCACATTTTTATTGAGCTTCTATTTTTGTACTGACTCTGTTAAATACTGGATGAAAAGATGAGTAATACTCCTGACTTGAAGGTTTTTGTGTGTAGTAAGATGTAATTGGAGTGCTAATTTTTATTTCCTCTATGGATTTTGAAATTACATTGGCTGCATTGATCAGCATTGCATAAAAGAAAGGTAGAGAGTGTGAATTATGAAGTGAGCTTCAGACTGTCTTTGGAGAACCAGTACTGATGTAGATGTGAGTTTGGAGGTCATCTGTCTTATTAAGAATTTGAATTCTGACTTACTCTGCCTTCAGGGCTACAAGTAATTTGCTTTCCAGGACTGGGAACAGGTCCACTTTTCCTTCTCCTGAAATTTCTGCCCCCAGCGGTTCCAATCATTTTAAAGTTATGACTAGAGCATAGGTGGTGTCTTTACCTCCCTTTTGCCATCAGACACCACAACTTCCCTTTATGAGGGAAGCTAGGTCAGTAGTGGTTTTATTTGCAAGTTACAGATTGACCTAAGACCTTGCTTATCCAAGGTCATATGGCTGCCAAGTGTTGGAACAAGACTTAGTTGGCTTCTAACCATAATCAACAAAGTAAATTTTTCTCAGGTAGCAAATTTCCAGGGTTGCCTTTGCCAATTTTGAGAGCAGCAAACCAGTGTTCCACTTACCAAAACCTTGCCACCTCCTTTTCTCTCTACATAAGGCTGAGGATAAGCAGGATAACAACAGGAAGTAGAAGTGATATGTTCAGTATTTTTGGTTCTTACCTGGAAATTTGTTTCTGAAAGGGCAAAGCATTTCCTGAGCTGCAAAACATCAGAAGTGCCTCTTCCCCTTCATCTTATCACCACAGAGACGTAGATATTATGCTCTACTTTTCTAATAGAAGAAACTGAGTCTCAAAGGGTCGAAATAATTGGCTCATAATTACACAGGTTGTAATTGGCTGTGTTTATTCAGGTCCCATTTGCCATCAAGTTTTCTATATCCTTGGATACTATAGTGCAGGAGAGAAAAATGGAGGGTAGCTAGGAGGGGTAGTTGTAAAAGGAACTGAGAAGAGCTAGGTGAATCCTGCTGGCCCAGGACAGCAGGAGAGTGGGGGGAGCTAGAGAAGGAGGAAGAAAAGTTGGCCCCTGTAGAGACTCTTTGGTGAGTGAATATTTAACACTGTTTCTCCTCCAGGCAGAACAATGTTCTCTTTATATCCTTCCTTCATTTCAGAGGTTATGTAATTCTGTTAGTGTTCTTTTTGTGGACATAATTACAGGAAACTTCTTAAAACAAAATTTACTAGTAGAAAATTATTTTGAGTTGTATATTTACTATTATAAAACATATGTCATCTTGCTGATTACATCCTAAAATTAAAATTCACAGAGGGCTTTTTATTTGTATTTATAACAGAGTTTTTTTTTTTTTTTTCACATGGCTGATAATGCTTTTCATGTCTTGGACCCACATAATGCTTTTCTAATAAGGAGCTCAAATTATTCTAGTGGATGGTGGTACTTAGTTGCACAGAGGTTAGGAGCAGATAGATAGCCTTCAATTTCTGATTCTCATACAGCTGTGTGACTTTGGCAAGGGTCTCAACCTCTTTTAACATATCTACAAAAATGGAATCATTTCCACCACATGATACGAGGTCTAATGCAGTGTCTCGTGTAAAATAAGGGGCAAGTCTCTGTTTTCTTTCCCTTTACTCTCCACATGAGGGAAGATTGGCTTCAATCTGTTGCCTCATTTTGTAGATGGAGAAATAAAAACAGGAATGAAGAATTTACCAAATTTTCTGGAAGAATCTAGTCCAATTAACTTCCAATTTGCTATTCTAACTAATGACTCTATTAGATCTACCTAATGTATCAATTCTAGAGCTACATACAGGAAAGAGACCCAGTAGGAGGGAATGATCCTAACGTTGGGCTGTTGAAAGACGCTGATTCTGTTACTTTGACCTTTTCTGGGGCTCCAGAAATGTGGGAAAAGTGGTGGCTGTGCTTCTAGCTCTCTACCACTCTTGACCTCACTGCTTTCATAACAGTTGAACTTTACCTCTCTTCTAGGACTCACTCTTTTTTTCTGTTATTATGTTATTTATAAACTTGCCTGTTTCCACTACTAGATCCCAGGTGTGTGGAGGATAGAGGTATGTACTACTCATCTGGTATCTTGCACAGTATCTCTTTCAATGCCTCTTAGGTTGCTAATCAGAAAAACTGGAGTAGGTTTGGAATGAGATGGTATGATAATGTTGAAATTCATAGCAAAGTTATGATTCTGTTACAGTAATTGAATACACACACATATGCATATACTCACACACTCACACATACTTAACCTGCTTAAGATATTGCCATCCAAAGGGTATAGTGTGATCAGTATGGCTGACTGTGTCCTCAAATTAGCTTTAAGGTGAAATTATTGAAGGCTTCTCTTAAGCTTTGTGAAACTAGCCCTTGTCAAATTTATTTGATTGCTTTTTTATTGTTTCTCTTTTCTGCTAATATGTGAGCACCATGAGAACTGGAACCTGTCTTGTTCTCCACTATATTCAGTATGTCAGAATAGTCTAAAAATGGTAAGACTTCAGCTTATATTTGTTGAATAAACTATAATGGATAAAAAGTTATCACTTCTTTATACTATTTGCCTGTAGGGCAAGAGTACCAGAAAGATGACAAGGTTCTAGCCATTGTTCCAACCAAGTCACTTGTACAGGCATGTTTCTAGAGTCCTTGTTAGGAAAGGGGTTGGGGTGACTGTCAGGATGTTATGGCTACTGGGGTCCACAATACCTAAAAGTGGCCTCCTCAAAGGTTGAAGAATTCCAGTAAGATCCATGTTATGGGGGCTTTCTATGTTGACATAAGAGTTAGCATAAGAGTTGGTGTAATAACTCTAAATTAGGATGATAGAAACTATCTTTAAAAAATATATTTTATTGATATTTTACAGAGAGGAAGGGAGAGAGATAGAGAGCTAGAAGCGTCGACGAGAGAGAAACATAGACCAGCTGCCTCTTGCACACTCCCTACCGGGGATGTGCCCGCAACCAATGTACATGCCCTTGACTGGGATTGAACCTGGGACCTTTCAGTCCACAGACCGAAGCTCTACCACTGAGCCAAACCTGTTTCGGCAGAAACTATCTTTAATAGTTTAATAATCACACTGTAGTCACTCATCATTTCTCATATATTTTTAATTACTTTTTACTGATCTATCTAAATTTTCTTCTCTTTTAGTGCCAGATCACATTCCTAGTCTTCTATTTATCCTATGAAGAAGAGGAACTTACACCTAGAATTATGCCTTCTTTCTCCCCCTAACTGTTCAAGACTCAGCTTGCACTCACTAATTTTAAGGGATAAACCTCCTCTCTATTTCATCTGCCTAAGACACCTGTAAATTCTGCATGCTAAGTTTCTCCTTCTTGGCATTTAATTTAATTTTATCCTATATAATAAAAGGCTAATATGCAAATTGTATCCTTGACCAGGAATTTGACCAAGGGGCAGGGCCAATCAGGTCAACCACCCATGATCCCTCCCCCCAGCTGGCCCCACCCCTGATAAGCTCCCTCCCACCCCTGATCAGAGGTGGGGCTTGGTGGCCTACCTCCCACATCCCCTCCCCCTAGACATCTGGCCCCATCGATTCTGATCAGGAAGGGCTAGCTGGACCCCATCTGTGCACAAATTCGTGCACTGTGCCTCTAGTTGATATAATAATTTGTTTCAGTCGATACAAGTTCTCAATGACTGAAACTCCACAGAAAAACAAGACTTGCCTACCTTACTCTCATGGAAGATTTTCATCCCTGTACAAAGAAAGTATTTGCCACTGGATTCACCCCATTTCTCTTCTTTTATTCTTTTATACAAAGTAGCTCCCACATTTCCTATAGCTGAATTAATTTAACCACATCTGTATGTGTCAAAGAGGTGACTGTAGCCAATATCTGATTTGTGCTGTTCTGCTGAGAGATAATATGTCCCCAACTAAATCATTGTTATCTCATAGGACACTCAATTTTGTACCTTTAGGGACTGATGACTTTGAAATGTTTAATTCAAAGTTAAAACTTTGGGAAAGGAAAAATAATTGAAATATTAAATGGGATATTGTAAACTATGTTTTTATGCTTCTATAAATATACTTTAGAAATATAATTTTTATTCACATTGTTTTATTTAACATTTTCTGTGCTGCTACGTGGAACTCCATAATGATACTTTTAAAAATATATATTTTTATTGATTTTAGAGAGGAATAGAGAGGGAGAGAGAGAAACATTAATGATGAGAAAGAATTCATTGATCAGCTGCCTTTTGCATGCCCCCTACTGGCTATCGAGCCCACCACTCAGGCATGTGCCCTTGACCAGAATCGAACCTGGGACCCTTCAGTTCATTAGCTGACACTCTATCCACTGAGCCAAACCAATTAGGGCCATAATGATGCTTTTTTAATGAAACATACTATTCCATCAAGTGGCTATATCATGATTAATTTAACTGCTCCCTTGTTATTGACTACCTTCAACTTTTCATTATTTTTTTAAAATATATTTTTATTGATTTTTTTACAGAGAGGAAGAGAGAGGGATAGAGAGTTAGAAACATCAATGAGAGAGAGAATCATCGATCAGCTGCCTCTTGCACACCCCCTACCAGGGATGTGCCCGCAACCAAGGTACATGCCCTTAACCGGAATCGAACCCGGGACCTTTCAGTCCGCAGGCTGACGCTCTATCCACTGAGCCAAACTGGTTTCGGCTCAACTTTTCATTATTCACTGTTTGCCTTACCTTTATGAATGTGCTCTTCTTCATACTTTTTTCTTTACTTTCTAAAGATATTATTTATTTGATAAAAACTATGGCTATTAATTAAGAAAAGAACCATGTTGAAAAATAAGTCAATCAGGGCAAAAATATCCATTTCCAATTTCACCATCCTGATAGAGTGATAATTAATACTAGGTGAATATTTTTTTCAGATATCTTCCTATACCAAGAGATTAGCAGAGATTCTGTTGTATAAATATTAAATCTCTGTCCTCTTAAAATATGTGTCTCTGTAGTGCTCTACAAGATCCAGGAGGCTTATGTCACAGGGAAGGAAAGGCTGGGCTGGAATCACCTCATGAGTTTTCAAAAAACAATACAGATGCTCAAGAGTCTTTTCCAGAAATTTTAAAGTCTTCAAGGTAAATCCACCAGCTTTGAGATTTAATGCATACTAGTATATTTATTTATTTATTTAAAAAAATATATTTTATTGATATTTTACAGAGAGGAAGGGAGAGAGAGCGAGAGCTAGAAACGTCAATGAGAGAGATACATCGACTAGCTGCCTCTTGCACACCCCCTACTGGGGATGTGCCCGCAGCCAATGTACATGCCCTTGACCGGAATCGAACCCGGGACCTTTCAGTCCGCAGACCGACACTCTACCACTGAGCCAAGCTGGTTTTGGCAATACTAGTATATTTATCTTAAAACTTTCATAGCAAAACAATAGGTCTGAAAACTGGTGTTGAGAAAGGAATTGTATAATGTGTCAAAATCTAGGCCTTATGGACTTGATCATTCAAGTGGATTATGGGAGGGAAACAGTGCCCAAATGAGAATGAATTAACCTGACCCTCTGAGGCTAGCTAGACCTTAGCGAGAGAGAGTGACTTTAGTAACACCCAGAGAAGTTGTGAACCTTTGAAGACATAAGTCAAGTGGGCCACTTTCCTGGGACAAATCCGGGGAAGCTCTTGGCTCCTGTGAGAACTACAACTTCTGTGTAGTGTCACTTGCAGTAAGTCTGGGAGTGATGGCACAGCAGTGATGGCAGAAGGCATGAGCTTGGACAGAGATCTCAGTTCCCCATCCTCTGTACTTGAAAGCCGAGGACCAAGAGTATTCCTGAGTGCTCCTTGGAGGAGATGGCAAAAGAGCCAAGAGGCTAAGGGTTTTCAGGGGGAAGATGCTAGAAGACCACAGGTAAATGGTCAGAACCATGGACCCATGTAGGGGTGAGTACACGAGTGTTAGCTCCTCTCCTATCCATTGGCTCAGTGTCACAGCGCAGGGAAAGGCAGAGACCAATTCTTTATAGCACAGAGAGCACTGAAATTTGAGGACTTTATTTTCCTCCACATACACTGCCACAAGGTCATGCAAGCAAGCCATACTTCTAATATACCCAGATGCTGTCTTGGATAACAGCAAGGGAGAAGAATACAACCTTAATATTTGAGCATTTCGCTGGATCTTATCAGCCCGGGACAGATACAGACTAGCACTGTTTTCATTTCTGAATCTCACTGAGTCATCTGGGTTTTGGCAGTGGGACTGTGGAATACACCTGTTCCCCAGCCCACAGGCTGGCAAACTCTTTCCACATAAAGAGTGCTCATTCAGCCAGGCAGCAATCATTTTAACCGTCAGCAAGATGACTGATGGGGCTAGCTTCAAATCTATGTGTAAAGGTCAAAGAGTTTTATAAATTATAGATTATAGCTATTTCCTCGGGCTAATCTATATCTGTTTATTCATAATCTTCTAAATGTTCAAACCTAAAATATTCACTAAAGCTGAGAGAAATAGATGTTTTTGGCATTTGACCTCTATAAAAGTCAGTTTTTGTTTAAAAGTCTTCTTTATGCCTAGATCTGTCACTTTAGGGTCCAGTTTCTAATGTGCAAACGCTCCAAGCAGTTCTTCTTAAAAAACACCAACACATAAAATGACCTACACACACATTAGCTTGATTTCTAAACGGCACTTTTAATGTAACTATTGAAACTATTGAGAGCAAGGGTTATTGTCTCAGCTACCCGGGGAAATTTCAAAGATTTAAAAAGACTGGGTTTGGGAGAAATTTTTCTCCTTTTTTAATCCTTAACTAATCGCATATGGGTCATAGCGTTGTTTCCTAACACTGTCTGGTGGATCAACGTGATGCATCCGTGCCCTTTAAATTCGGAACTCCTGGCTTTAAATCTCCCAACATACTCTTTGGATAAGAGCTGAAGTTTAATGCGCAGCCTGTGCCCACCCAGCGCTGGGTCACACCTCACAGGTCACATCAGTGATTGCTCAGGTGTAATAGGATCCTGGTAACTGCAAAGGGTAAGGCAGGGAACCTCTCCATCATCTCAGCGGTGCCTGTCCTCCCTCCCTCGCCGGATCAGGCAGAAAGCATGTGTCAGGGTGTCAGCAGCAGGGCAGATGAAAGGCTGCTGGGCAGGCATTCCATTTTAACCCTCCTGGAGAACTGAGGGGAACGGTGCAGAGGTAGCCAAGGTTGTAAAGTTCTTTTCTTGCAAGTTTCTGTTTGGGTGTAAAGGAGTCCAGGCTGGCCGTGCATGCATCACTCTGTCCAGTGCAGAGCACGCTGGGGCAATGGAAACCGTGGCTACTCATGTGATGATGGCTTTTGCCTCCCACTGCAGAGCTGTTCAAGAACCTTTTATGAGAAAGTGGAGACCAGCTCAGTTAATGATCTGGGAAGCAGAAAGGGGAAAATTTTTAAAAACTTGTTCATTAGGCAAGGGACTGGGTAGCTGAGCATCTAGACCTGGAGATGACAATATTTTCCTGGTCAAATATTTTATTATATATAAAATTGAACACCAGGTTATCATTGCTTTGTTTTGTTGCAACAAGTTTTAGAACATGTTTGAAGGCATGGAGACAAGATAAAAAGTTGACTTAGCCACTAGTCTCATACATAATATAATTTATTGCCACCTACATTTTTTTGCTAATATTTTCTATAATATTAATTTTCTGTGTTGAATGGCATATTTGAGCTGGATATTCCAAAATTCTCTTTATGTTAAAAATCTAGATGTGGCATAACATATTTTCCAAAGATTTACAATGTGACTAACACTCCTTTCACCAAAAAGCAGCCCTATATTTCTTCTCCTTGAATCTGGGTGGGAAGCTTGTGACCTTCTGTTCTAACAAACAGCAAATGTCAGAAGTGATGCTATGTGACTTCTAGAACTAGGTCATCAAAAGGATACAGCATTTTCTTGGCTCTCCTGGGGATGCTTGACCTTGGAAACTAGCTGCATTCTGTGACGACGCCCAAACTAACCCATGCCGAGTGACCACATAGAGAAATCTGTGTCGAGAGAAGGTAATGTTTCCAGGTGACAACCAGTAGCAACTGCCATATGAGAGTGAATGTGTCTTCAAAAGATTCAGGTCCCAGGCTTTAGGTCTTCCAACTGAGACCCCAGACAGACCTTGTGGAGCAAAGACAAGCCTTTCCTGGCCCACAGAAACCATGCGAGAAGTTGTTATGTTAAGCCATTGTGTTTTGTTCAACCTGCCCAATTTCAAGGCAAATTGTTCACCAGAAAGATGCCACTGTGGTTTCTAGAATTTTGATCCCATTCCAAGGGACATAAATGGATTCCTGGGCTTCAGAACAATGACATTTGCAGCATAGCTGCTTTTATAACATTTGCCTTTTAACCTCAATCATTGAGAGTATAGTGAAAAGAAAAAAACCCATCCAAATTAACTATAATTTCACCACACTTTAGCTGTCTTCTGTAGCTGTTATGGAGCTGGCCCTCTGTTTTGATGGACCATGCACATGTCACATGTCACATTTTCAGATAGCCTGATTCATAAGTGGCTGCATAACCTCAATATGGCTTCCTGTTTTTATTTAATGTAATAAATGATTTTTTTCAGGCTTATCTGAGAAATATATGGGAAGTAGCACTTGACCCATCTGTCTGTCCTAGCTCTACGGTAGTGCCTGTCTTGACCAGAGCTTGTCTACCAGCTGGAGAGAGTATTATTACACTAAAGAGGCCTGAAGCCCACATTTAACATTCAGTGCAATATTTATCCAAAATTTCTGCACATCAACGATAGAAGCTTTTTTTTTCTCCTAAGGTGAACATATTAAATTTTACAGTTGAACTCTCTTTGATGAGAAAACTGAAAAATTGAATTTATTTTTAAATGTAGAACAGTCTAAAGGCAAATGGGTATGTGGAGACAATGAAGAGAGGCTGGTTCTTTGCTAGAGCCTGAGAAAAGCTGGTGCACAGTTAGTTACCTGGTGGATGGGAAGAGCGGGAGAGCCATAGCCAGCAGGGCACCGAGACTGTACATCAGCCAGCAGATGAGACTGTCTTTGCATTCATGGCAAACCATTTGCTCTAAGCCACGTGTGGGCTAGTTAAAATGGGACTTTGTTTTTGTCTTAGGTAGGGGTTTCTAGGAGCAGAGCCTGACTTGCAGATTCTTGTGCCAGCAACCTAGTTAGGGGGGTATATTTAGAAAAAGGGGAATGAAGGAAGCAAGGCAGGGCCAGGGAAGAGGACAGGGTGTACTCTTAACTGAAGTTTAGTGGAGCCTCATCCCATGGGCATCTGTGGTGCCCATGTTGCACCTGGAACTGAGCTCCTCCTTAAAATCCCACCTTGTGTACTCTGAGGCTTGTCATTGGCCACTGTCTGCTTGTGGGCGGTGGTGGACAGTGATGTAATCTGGGTGAGGTGGCTTCTGTTCCAATGAAGGCAATTCTTTGGAGGAGGAGGCCGCTGTGAGCTATGAGTAGCCAACACAGTAGGGTGGGTGCAGTGACCTTATGAAGGGGTCTGGATGGAATATGAAAAGCATCTGCTATATTTTCTATTTAATATTTATTTAGTAATCGATTTTACTTTTCTCTCTCACAATGATCCAGAGATGTTCTGGTCACTCCTGGACAACTGACCATCCTACAGTCTCTTTAATTGGAAAGACAGAATTTTGATCAAGAATCTAGAGTGTCCAGTTCAACATATTGAATAATACTTTTCATTTTATGTTACAATAAGTCTTATCTCACCACCATGCCAACTCCCTCAGTATGGCCTAGTAAGGCTGGTTATGGGCCTTTAAGAGAAAAAAGGTGCGATATATAGGGTGTCCCAAAAGATCTATAAACACAGTTTGAATAATTATAAAGGCAGTGTTTATTAAAATACATTTCATTTTCAAAATTGAGCTATCAACTGCTAAAGTGAGCATACCTTTTTTTTTGAGTGGGTGGACACGCTGTATAGAGAAAGGTAAAGCTATGGGGAAAATTGAAACATAGAATATATACTAGTAAGGTGCTTGTGGACTGTCCTAATATTTGTCTCTGAACTTTCAGGCAATCAGTGAAAGAGGAAAACAGTGAAAACCCACAGTTCATATATGCAAAGTAAAACAAAGCATTTTTTTTCAAAGGGAGCAATCTGTTAATTGTTGAAAATACCTGTAGGTCATTCTTATGATGACATAGGAGATGTCATCAATGATATTTTCAACAATATTCCTTAGTAATATTCCCCAGTGTGGGTGGGTGGTATAATACCAGTGTGATTCAGTAAAAGAAGTGTTTAATTTTCCCTTGGAGAAAGAGAGTATAGAGAAGGCGGTAATATGTACACACACACACACACACACACACACACACACACGTACCTATATATATTTGTAGTAATATGGTTCAGTCTGAGGATAAGCTGTTTTGAATGTAAAAGGACTGAGTGGACTAATTTGTTCTCCAGCCAATTTTCCAGAAATATTATTTCTCTTGACCAAAATTTTGTTGTCCTAAGTGCGATGGATTTGAGATTATACTTTTTGACAATCACTTGGACTGGAAATAAACTCTCACACTTATTATGGTTTTAGTGTTCTGTTGCTTTTTGTATAATATAGACATCTCATGAGACATCTCAACTCTGACCAGCAGACCTTGAGTGATAGATGAATGGATTACTCTGACATATGTTTCTGTGAAAGAGAGGCTAAGGGTCTGTTTGGCAGGAGGCACCAAAACAGCCCTGATTGTCTGCCTGCCTTAGGTTTTTATTGTAACAATAGCTTGAACTAAAATTAACCTCTAGATCCAATCAGTAGGGTAAGTATTCTTGAGAGAGCACATGCTTCTACAAGGTCGAGTCTGAAAGACTAAACATAGAGATTCCAGCAAAATACCTGAGTGCTTGGACTTGTTTGGAAAAGTTAAGATAGGGGCTACCACTTTCAGCAAGATCCCCCTAAGAGGCTCCCAAGCTTTAGGAGAATCCTCCTTACAGACTTTGAACCAAGTCCCATGCTTCCTCACATCATGACATTTGAAAACTTGATAGGAAAAAACCTTAACCTGTTAAGAACGTGGGGTGAGAAAAGACATGATCTTTTTAGGAAAGGAAAACATAGTCTGCTCCAACTCATGGAAAATGGTTACTTGAGACCTCTATAGTCAATATTACAGAGCATCGACATTTTAATCTGGAAAATATTTCCAAATGCCTACTTCAGCCATGAAGAAGTGTCATCAAAGTTTCCATAGAATATTTAAATTTTAATAGCAAATTTCTCTGTTGAGTTCTTCAAGGTAAAGCAATTTACAAAATGTACCTGTTAGTAGCTGAATAGGTTGATTTGCTGTACAAAATGTACATGTTAGTAGCTGAATAGGTGGAATTGCTAGCTCTTAGTTTTGGAGAAGATTGCTTTGGTTCTTCTTTGGAGAAGTTGCCAACGTGTTCTTTTTTCTACCAACTATTACAAACCAGGAATAGCATCTGTAGAAGTCATGCCTAGAGCATAATAATAGGAAAACATACTTAGATGGGTACTTGACTATTTAGTATATGTACAATTTTTTTTTCACTAAAGAAAATGTATGTATATCCTCTCTGTTAGAGCAAGAGTAGCAGGTAAGCAATATTTATTTTGCTGATGGATCTCTTTAGGGAACAATTTTAAAAATGTGTCTTTTTCATAGACACACATAGCTGCAGAATCAGATTTAGAAAAAAATGGTTGTGATTGGCCTTAATCTTCCTACAGGACTGAGAAACATTCATAGTAATCAGCCAGTTAAAAACTCAGTCAACTAACTAGACCTGCATATCTTGGTTTCTCTCTTCTGTGGTTTTCAATACAAGCAACCCTGCTGCTATTCTTTTAAAATTAAATTAGATTAAATGCAGAAAAATGAAATTGGACTCCCATATTACAAACTCACAATTAATTTGAAGTGGCTTAAACACTTAAGCATATAACCTGAAGTCATAAAACTCTTAGAAAAAATGGGGAGAAAGCTCCTTGACATTGGTTTTGGCAGTGGCTGTTTAACCAAGATACCCAAAGCACAAGAAACAAAAACCAAAAATCTACAAGCAGGACTACATCAGAATATAAAGCCTTTTTACAACAAAAGGATCAACAAAATGAAAAGGCAGCTTATTAAATGAGAGAAAATATTTGTAAACCATTTATCTGATAATGGTTACTGTTCAAAATGTATAAAGAACTCATACAACTCAACAACAACAACAACAACAACAACAACAACAACAAATCCCAAACAATCTAAATAAAATTTGTGCAGAGGAATGAACAGATAGTTTTCTAGAAAGTACATACAATGTCTAACAGGTACATGAAAATATACTCAACATTCCTAATCAGCAGGCAATACAGATTAAAACCACAATGAGCTATCATTTCACACCTGTCAGAATGGCTATAAAAAAGATAAGAAATAAGAGTTGAGGATGTGGAGAAATGGGAAACCTCATGCACTATGGGTGGGAAGGCAGTAAATTGGTTCAGCCACTATGGAAACAGTGTAAAGTTCCTCAAACACTTAAAAACAGAACTACAATATGATTCAGCAATCACCCTTCTGGGTATACAGCCAAAAGAAATGAATACAGGTTACTGAGGAGATATCTGCATTCCCTTATTTATTGCAGCTTTATTCACAATAGTTAAAATATGGAAAAAAATCCAAGGGTCCATCAACGGGTGAATATATAAAGATTATGTAGCTTATATATACAGTGGACTATTATTTACCCAATGAAGGAAATCCTGATATTTGCATGGATGGGCTTTGAAGGCATTATGTTAGGAGAAATGTCAGACAGAGAAAGTCAAATACTGCCCTAACCAGTTTGACTCAGTGGATAGAATATCAGCCTGCAGACTGAAGGGTCCCAGGTTTGATTCTGGTCAAGGGCATGTACCTTGGTTGCTGGCACATCCCCAGTAGGGGGTGTGCAGGAGGCACATGATCGATGTTTCTCTCTCATTAATGTTTCTAACTCTATATCCGTCTCCCTTCCTCTCTGTAAATGTGGTCACTTATATGAGGAATCTAAAAAAGCCAAGCTTGCAGAAACAGAGCAGAGTGGTGGTTACCAGGGCTTGGGGGTAGAGAATTGGGGAGATGTTGGTCAAAGGCAGCTAGAAGTTAATTAAGTTCTGGGAGTCTAATACCATTGTGATTATAGTTAATAATACTGTATTATATACTGAAGTTATGAGACTAGATTTTAGATGTTCTCCTCACAAAAGAGGAAATGATAATTGCCTAATGTGATGGAGGCGTTCACTAACACTATGATGGTAATCATATTGCAACATATAAGTGTATCAAATAGACATTGTATATCTTAAATTTACACAATATTATATATCAGTTATATATTAATACTAACAAAGAAACTGAAACACATTTTGTGCTTTATTCAACAGCATTACTAGCTTATACTTACTGATATTAATTGCTATAACAACAATTGACTAGAGAAAACCAAGAATGCTTTTTTCCGTTTTCCTACTTCTTTTCCCAAGTGGCCCAGCTTTCATCTGAGCTCTTGTAGCTGCACCTGGGCCTATAACCACAGAAATTTTAGCCTAGTAAAAATTTAGGAATAGCTCACTAGAAATGTTGGTTGGAAATATTTTTTCCCCTGCTCTATACCCAAGGGAAGCTGCTAGATGCTACTAAACATGATTTGGCTGAACGATTGACTGAAGCTTGCCAGTATGGTCACATCAACCTCCTGTCACAAGCTATCTGACCTGGGCTGGCCCTGTCTACTTCCCCTGCAGGCCCCTTCATTCTTCTTATCGGGCATTTGGCCTTCTCTGTTTCAGATGAAAGGCTGAGCTACAGCTGGGCTCTGCACCTGCCCATCTAACTGCCTGCTTTTACCCTGATTTGACTGTGTACCCCCTTAGAATTGGACTTTCCTTGCTTGGGAATATGTAATGCAAAGAAGTTATTGCACTATACTTCAAACGTGTGTGTGTGTGTGTATTTGTGTGTGTGTGTATTTGTGTGTGTGTGTGTGTGTGTGTGTACATTTGGCAAAATAAGGTCCAGAAAAAAGTGGTAGCTGGGAAAATAGGAATCTCATGTGCAGACACCAGTAGTTATTGGTAGATCATTCACCCTGGAAAAATAAGCTATCTAGTGTATTTAGATGAAAAAAGCTAAGGATAAACCAGCCAAAAAGCAAATTGCACCCTGGAGTTGACTATCGCCCCACGTCACCTTCTGCCCCTGAACATTGGCATGAAACCCATCCCTCTGCGTCTACACAGGAACAGAAATGAATATGGGAAAGATGGCCTGGGACACAAAAGACTAACTGCAGGCCTGAAACTTCCATGATCCAGAGAAAACATCTATCATCAGAGGAGGCAGGAACATAGAATCTGCCTGTTGAGGGCCTGGAAGTGCCTATGTAGAAGTTCTGTGGCCAAAGGAATGATTCTGTGCAGTGAGACACCAAGCTTTCCCACCAGTGCCAGCTAGCAACACAAGGGTTTTCACTTCCCTCAGTGCTCTCTGCTTGGAATTTTATCACAAGGATCCACCTAGGGACAATACCCAGCAAGGGAAAAAGGGAAATAAATAGATTTATTCTGTGGAGGTGCACCCCTCCCCCAATAAATGAAACTCACTAACACTCTTTGTTATGGAAAGATTGAGACCAGGCAGGGATCAGCCCCACCCTGCTGTTTACATTTCCATTGTCTATAGCTATCATGAAACAGTAACCCCCCCTCACTCCTCCCCGCCCATTCTGATTTATGAAATTGGTTTCACTTTTCCTGACAGTCTCCAAATTACCAGCCACTCTGCATTAATAGGCCATGCACTAGCCAAGCATCCCTGTGCATTCTATCTCTTCTACCTCGCCTTGCCATCTGTCACTGTAATACCTGTGTTGCTGAGTTTTGAACCATAATACTTATACCTCATCAGCTTCCAAATGGTTCCATGATCTGTCAGCAGTGATCAAGGTAGTGCAACGAGACATGACAGGGCATCCAAGTAATTTTTTAGGGAGGCTGCAAAATGGAAAAGTTGAAGCCTGGGACATTTGAATCACTCCACCTTGCGTTGCTTTTGCAAGGTCTCTTAAATTCCTGACCTTTTATTTTTTTTTTAAATATCACGAAGCAAAATGCATACATCTGACTTTCATTTGATGTGATAGGCCGATAGAAGCATATTGTACAGAATGCCAGGAAGTATACCTTCATACATCAAGGGGCTTGTCTATATGGTGAGACAAAGCACGGGAAGGGTAGGATGTGGGGATGGGAGTGTTATAGTCCTTTGTGTTTGTGTGTATGTGAGAGCAAAGGGCTTGGGAGGCAGTTCACCTTGAATGGCAGAGATGTGGGTGGAAGGTCACTCACCTGCTTTCCTATATGCATTGGGCCGATGCTTGTGTGCACATTGTCTTATTTATCCCTTAAAAGGACTTAAGCAACACTGGGTTCTGATTTTTTTTTTAAACAGATGAAGACATGCACATTTTTTACAGACAGAGATTGGACCTTGATCAAGGTCATACCTGCAATCAATGGACCAGCGATGTGACCTTGGGCAATTTAAGATGTGTCAGATTCTAAGACTGCATGCTATTTCCATGATAAATGAGGGCTGTGGGTATCAAGATTTTTTCAGCTATCTTTTTGAACCCCATTTCCCACAGAACATTTTGGGGATGGCTCCAATTTTCAGATACTGTTCTCTAAATCTATCCTGCAAGATATTTTCAAGTCCTATTTCCTATCATTTGGAAACCATTTATTCTCTCCTTACCACTGTGGCAGTCTGCCTGGAAATAGGTGCAATGTATCATTTTGCACACTAATGGAAGGTGGGCTAGGAATTACCTATAATTTGTTTCTCCATCCAGGCACGTCAAACTAAGTTATGATGAAAGTGGAGTGGCAACCTTGATCACCTACTGTTTTATAGCTGATGTGATTGTTTTTATGAAGCCTATAACGTTTTTAACGCTGTGGTTGTGATGATCTCGATTCTTGTCTCAGCGGAACAATATGACAAGATTTGAGTCAATTATGATTGCAGAGGACGGGAGTGTGGCTTGCTAGTGACTGAGATGGAGAGAAAATTCCGCAAAGCCCCCTACAGACAGACCATGTTGCCCCCTACAGACAGACCATGGAGGGTCCTCTGGCCAGCATTATGCTGCCTCCATGAATTGCTCAGTTTTCTGTTTGGCAGTGGGCAATGAGTTGCAACTAAATTATTCTCAGATAGCAAGGGATTTTAGATGAAATTGCCTCTAGACTGTTGTATTCAAAGAGAAGACCTGGATCAAGGACACTATGGAATGAGCCTCATGTTTGAGGAGATTTGGAGCAAGATATGATGACCATTTCCCTTGGTTGAAACTCTGTAGTAGAAGAAAGAGGCACGTGGGGAAGTAGCTAATTTTATTTGAGCAGATATTTCTAGAACATCTATTAGTGAGCATCCTGACGCTAGAGTCCATGGAGACAATAAATATGAGATTCCATTGTGCCAAAATGTAGGTATACCACCCCCTAACATTTTAAATACGTTTGAAAGTTCTATAATAATGTTATAAATACAAATGATGAGACTTCTAGGGGAAATGACCAGGGAAGATTATGAAGAGGTCATGTAATCTGAGTAGATCCATGGAGATTTGAGAAATGCATTTTTATAAGGCAAGACAAGGATAGGGAGGATCCTCTGACCATGAAAGCCAGCATGATAATAAGCACAGAGGCATGACATATGGTGGGGAAGGATGCATGGTGGCAGGTGTTTATGGGAGGGGTGTGGTTGAAACTTTGGCTTGGCAGATTTAAGTTGAAGTGATATTTTGAAGAGCATGGAGCGTAACGATAAAGAGTTTGTGTTTGATATTGTAGGTCATGGGTTATAGACTCAGTTGTAGACAGAGGCCAGGAAGATAATATAAAGGAATGACACTGACCAAATAGTGGCTGTGGTAACTTGGGTAGTAAAGTCCTTTCTGAGGAAGGCAGCTGAGACTCTGCTCCCATAGTGGTTTCTCTAGTGCAGTGGTCAGCAAACTGTGGCTTTCAAGCCACATGTGGCTCTTTGGCCCCTTGAGTGTGGCTCTTCAACAAAATATCACGGCCTGGGTGAGTCTGTTTTGAAAAAATGATGTTAGAAGTTTAAGTTTAAAAAATTTGGCTCTCAAAAGATTTCAATTGTTGTACTGTTGATATTTGGCGCTGTTGACTAATGAGTTTGCCGATCACTGCTCTAGTGTAAGAACTCTGTATGACTAGATGTCCCAATTTATTTAGAGAAGACTGAATTCTCACTTTTTTAAAATGTGAGCTCTCATGTTACTTAAATGCTGGCAACTAATAATTTTTTTGGAAACATCTAAGGGTCAAAAAGAGCCAGTTTAAGGTTTGTGTCTTATGTCTGTCCATATGCTAGTGGCTTATAATTATGGAAGGAGAAATGGGAACCTACAACTATTTATACTCTAGAAGCTGACTCTATTGTATGGAAGATGACACTTGAGCAAGGAGACAGTTGGACAGCCAGAGTCTAAGAGTGGAAGGCTTGACATCAGGCATTTATGAGGGGAGGGGAAGGAGAAGGAGGACTGGAGGTGAGAGCCTTGAGCCACCTGTTGACTACTGGATGTGGGAGAAAAGTTGTGATGCCATCATAGATGGCGCCTGGAGGTTGTTAGGCTGCTAACTGAATTGAGGAGACAGTAAAGGGAGCTACTGTCATACCTTTCTTGGGTAATGATTCTATTTTGCTTTTTACCAATTGTATATTTGCTTTTTGCCATACATTTTACACCTGTACTCTACTACCTACTCTATATTACTGGAAGAAATTATTTGCAGTAAAGATAACAGATTTTTTTCTTAAACCAAATAAATACTCTTTTCCTTTCTTCTCATTCATATACCAAGATGAACTATGGGCGCTAGCTGCTAGATTTCAGACTCTTGCCCTGTATAGCATTAGACACATTGATATGGCTGAAGCAATGAGCTGAAAGTATTTTAATCCTTGATGGATAGCAGAAGAAGAGGAGTTTATGAGTCCAATTCTTCTCAAGTTTGAAGATAATTATTTTTTCCTCTTCTGCCTCTGCTTTTTTCTTTTGCATTTTACATTTTGCGACAGTGAATCAGACACATTATTATTCTTTTCAGCAGCATTGACATCAGCAGCAAATTTGCATGAACTAGGAAAGAAATGTTTTTATATTATTTTATTCCATTCTAAGTGGCATTTTATTACAGTAGAGATTTTAGGTGGTCTCTCCATCCAAACTTCCAATTTTATGGGAGCCTTTAATATTGCCCAATGATTTGTTTACAGGACCATTGGAATAGGAGAGAGCCTGGGTTTTTAAAAAAATATTTTATTGATTTTATTACAGAGAGGAAGGGAGAGGGATAGAGAGCTAGAAATGTCGATGAGAGAGAAACATCGATCAGCTGCCTCCTGCACACCCCCCACCGGGGATGTGCCCGCAGCCAATGTACATGCCCTTGACCGGAATTGAACCTGGGACCTTCCAGTCCACAGTCCGATGCTCTACCACTGAGCCAAACCGGTTTCGGTGAGAGCCTGGTTTTTTGATTGGTGAGTGTGACACAGAGGAATGAATGGATTAATTTAACACTGCTCAGTGCGCTTTTAAAAAAGCGGAGTCTACAGTAGAATTCCACCTACCATACTGCATTTGCCAGAAAGGGCTTCCCAAATATCTCCTATGCAGAATGCTTTTTTGGTATCCAGCCAAATTTAGGAACTCTGCTGTATCTGACATTGTCCAAGGTCATGCTTATTTTTCCTTTTCCATTGCTCCACACTCAGACTTTTATTCCTGTACCAATTCAACTGGGTAATTTCTGACAAAATTAGGCAAAATCTTTGTACTAAGAAATTGTGAACTCAGTAGGGTTTTTAGATAACTTTTAATGACTGAAGCAAGTGGAAATTTCAGTCATCTTCACGTGTTCCTAGACAGTTACCAATAGTCAAGGATCTTGTCCCATTTGAGTTCATCTAAAGTGATCCAACAGGGATCCATGGGGCATGACGGAATCTCCATTAATATGTCTCAACATTCTCTCCCTTATCCCTTACAGGAAATACTCAGTTGTGCAGGAACTGTGTGCTTAGAATTTAATAGAGCCTGGATACACCTGGAAAGATTGTCAGGTAATAGATGCCCTTGGTCCTTGTACTGTTGGGTGGCTGGTGGGTTGGCAAAGAAGCAGTAGCAGAATCCATTTCTCCCTTAAATAAGATTGCATGTTCCCTTAACATGCTGTCATTTAATAAAATATGTCAACATTAAGATTTTTGGATCAGATGATATATGTAAATGATGAAGATTCAAATAGTATAAATTATTCTTTAGTATATGTTTTAAATGTTGGCAAGAGCTCAAAAAGGAAGAATAAAATAGATTTTACTTCCAATTTTGCCACTGACTTATTTGGTGGAACTGGTCCAAATATGATACCTCTTTGCATCTCAGTTTCTTCACCTAAAGCCTAGAATGGGAATCTTTGCCCAATAACTCTTCAAGATTGTTGTGAGACTTTAATAAATCTGGTGTGTGAAAGTGCTTTGAGTGCATAGACATTAAAGTATCTTCCTTACAGTTTCCCATGGTCTCTGTTAAGTACTCAGCTAATATCTACTGCGTCCTTGGTATTGGCTGGGAGGAGATAAAAAGCTTTAAATTATTAACTCAATACTCAACCTAGTTCCATCAGGTAAGTCTGTTACTATCTCAAATTTACAGTGAGAAAATGAAGGCACGGAGAAGCTAAATAACTTGCCAGAGTTCCCACAGCTGGTAATTAGTAGCAAAGTTGAGATTTAAGCCGAGTCTTTCTCCTTTTTCCTTCCTTTCTCTCCCCCTCACTTTTTCTTTCTATCATGTGTAATATATATGTATTTTTAATACATAATACATACATGAATAGATCTATAAATAAATTCCTCTATATATTATGATTATAGTCACCTGCTCTTTTACTTAATATATTTTTAAATTTATCTTTATTTTTGAAAGTATTACAGATGTCCCTTTTTGTCCCCACATTGACCCCATCCACCCTATCCCCACCACACCCCTCCATCTTTTATTTAATATTTATGCTGAACATTGTGAATATGTCATTAAGCTTTCCTTTAAAACCTATTTTTAATTATTTTGAAATACATCATGTGTCTATAGGAAAGTTACAAACTCCTAGCTGTTAGGCATTTCTTTTCTTTTTTTTGGGGGGGGTCATTATGCATAAGGCAAATTTCTTGGTTCACAAATCTTTGTGGGCATCTGTGATTATTTTCTTAGAAAAAATTCCAGAGATGGAATTGCTATGTCAAAGAGAATGGACATTTTTAAGGCTTTTTATATATATTGCCAACTTGCCCTCAGGAAAGGTTGTGCCAATTTATTCTTCCTCCAGCACTCTATATTCTATTTTTATGAAGATGACAGAGCAATTATAGTAGGCTAGATTAGCACAAGACTTTCAAGATCAGCACTTGCATCTGTGTCTGCAGTTGATCTCATGCACCATAGTCAAGGAGACAGAAGGCAGATAACTTGTCCAAGGACACAAGGGAAATTAATGGTTGAATCCTAGTGATATTGGATAACGATAAGCAATAGATGGGTAGAACATGCCTGTGTGGGAGTAGAAATATTATTTTTTCAGTTATTTTACAGTCTAATTACCAAATGTCACTCTTTCATTTTTTTGGTTGCTTTCTTCTGATGACATCAGAAGCTAAGCTAGCCCACATTGTTAGAAGTAAATCAATCTTGTGCCGAGTAGCCATTTCAGGAGGGGTTGGGGAGAGTTCAGCCTCATCTACAAAGCTCCCTACAATTGTTCTGGGGCTGCTTATCTGTAGGATGGAAACTAATTGTTTGCAAATGTCAATTTGCTACAGAAACAACCTAATAGTAACATGAATGAAAACAAAAAATGAATTAGAAAATATCTATAACTCGGCCACTACAAGTAAAATTTTTGTTGTTGTTATTGTTGGTAAGCCTTACTCAAGGATATTTTTTCCATGGGTTTTCTGAGAGAGAGTGAAAGGGAAGGAGGGAGCAGGATGGGGGGGGGAGGGTGGGCAAAGAAACATCAATGGGAGAGACACACATCAATGAGTTGCCTCCCCCATGTGCTCTGACTGGGGTGGGGATCCTGCAACCCCACAAAGTATACTTTTTATTGTTTTAATGATTATAAACACAATTTTGTGTTTTACTTTTTCACTTTTCAAATAATATTTAGAAGTAATTTTTGCTAACTCTACCTGAAAAATTCTATTTTTAATAGCTTTCTGATTAAGTATCTGGCCATATTTAATTAAGCATTCCCCCCTATTGGCCATTTAGGTTATTTATCAATTTTTAATATTATGAAGTAACTAGAGGCCCGGTGCACAAAATTCATGCACTGGGGGGGGGGGGGAGGTAGGGAGGCTGTCATTCAGCTCAGCTTGCACCCTCTTTAATCTGGGACCCCTTGGGGGATGTGTGACTGCAAATTTAGGCATGATCCTATAGGGATCAGGCCTAAACTGGCACTCAGACATCCCTCTCACAATCTAGGACTGCTGGCTCCCAAACACTCGCCTGCCTGCCTGCCTGATTTCCCCTAACTGCTTCTGCCTACCAGCCTAATCATCCCCTAACCCAGGGATGGGCAAACTTTTTGACTCAAGGGCCACAATGGGTTCTTAAACTGGACCGGAGGGCCGGAACAAAAGCAACCTGACCATGCTGGCACTCTCATCTTGGGCTGCTGGTGAAGGAGTGGAGGGGAGAGCAAGAGAACCCTCTGCTCTTTCGGTTCTGTGGGCCGGATAGAACAGTCGAACGAGCCGGATCTGGCCCGCAGGCTGCAGTTTGCTCACAGCTGCCCTAACCACTCCCCTCCTGGCCTGACTGACCCAAATTTCCCTCCCCTGCCAGCCCAGTCACCCCCAACTTCCCTCCCCTCCTGACCTGGTCACCCCTAACTGCACTCCCCTGTCAGCCTGGTTGCCCCCAACTGCCCTTCCCTGCCAGCCATCTTTGACCACATGGGGGTGACCATCTTTTGTGAGGGCATGAGGGTCAATTTGCATATTACCTATTTATTATATAGGATGTGACCAAGATAGGTAGATGATGTACATATATTTTCTCTTTTAGATATATCATTTGTAATTCCTTAGAAGGCAATTAACTACCTTAAAAATGTGAACATTTTTGTGTGTTTTAATTTGTGCTGCAAGAACTTTCCAAAATAGTTGGATAACTAGATTATGTCAATATATTATGAAGTATTTTTAGGTGCAATATAATATTCAATGATTTTTCTAAAACTGTGGTTGGCAAACTGCAGCTTGCAAGCCATATGCAGCTCTTTGGCCCCTTGAGTGTGGCTCTTCCACAAAATACCACAGCCTGGGTGAATCTCTTTTGAAGAAGTGGCACTAGAAGAAGTTTAAGTTTAAAAAATTTGTCTCTCAAAAGAAATTTCAATCATTGTACTATTGATATTTGTCTCTGTTGACTAATGAGTTTGGTGACCCTGGTTTAAAACATTGTAAGTAATTAAAAATTATTTATTATTTTCTTCATTGATTAAGTTATTACATAGGTGTCCTTGTCCCTCTATTGGCCCTCACTCCCCTGCTCATGTCCTCACCCCCCTGGTGTCTGTGTCCATTGGTTATACTTATATGCATGCATACAAGTCCTTTGGTTGATCTCTCCCCCTTACCTCCACCCTCCCCTGCCTTCCCTTTGAGGTTTGACAGTCTGATCAATGCTTCTCTGTCTCTGGGTCTGTTTTTGTGCATCAGTTTATGTTGCTCATTATATTTCACAAATGAGTGAGATCATGTGATATTTATCTTTCTCTAACTGACTTATTTCATTTAGCATAATGCTCTCCAGGTCCATCCATGCTGTTGCAAATGGTAGGAGTTCCTTCTTTTTTACAGCATCGTAGTATTCCATTGGGTAGATGTACCACAGTTTTTTAATTC
Organism: Vespertilio murinus; assembly: GCA_963924515.1. Classification (NCBI taxonomy): domain Eukaryota; kingdom Metazoa; phylum Chordata; class Mammalia; order Chiroptera; family Vespertilionidae; genus Vespertilio; species Vespertilio murinus. Next base: position 19,416,628 of record OZ004715.1, on the reverse strand, counting down.
CCTAATCTGCTGATGGGCACTTAGGCTGTTTCCAAATATTAGCTGTGGTAAATTGTGCTGCTATGAACATAGAGGTGCATATATTCTTTCTGATGGGCTTTTCTAGTTTCTTGGGATAAGCTATTTAAGTCAACTCTAGTTTCTGTCCAGGGAGCCATGGCTTCTGGTCTCAGAGAGAATTTGCTCATAACACCTTTGGTCAGGTAACTATCATTTTTTTTTCTGGATCAGAGGGGATGAATGGCTGTTTAACCAATCCGGCTGGCTCTTAGCTGACCTCTGTAGGTTTTTGTTTTTGTCTGAGTTTGTATTGCCTAGAGCTCTCTTGATTTGTAGAGGTTGAAGGCAGACCTTCTCAATTTATATACTTATTTGTCCTCTGTCATTCTGGGAAGAGCTGAAAGTTCTCTGTTTATTCGAGTTGTAATTAGTTTAATGCTTCCTATTGCAGTCTTGCATTCAATAAACAGACAGCAGTGACCTCACTGGCTGGAGCACCACTCTGATTATTTTCTTTATTACATAGTTATGATGAGACCTTTTATTTATGATAAAAGAACACAGTAGTTTTCCAAGAATATTTTACCAAATTGCCTGACTGGGTGAATACTCTTAACAGAAACTGGGATGGAGGGGGACTGAAGAATGAAAATGAACTCAATTTTGTTATTCAATTGGAAGGATAAGAGGACATCTAATGGAGGTGTCAGGCATGTAAGAAGGAGGCTCGATGCCCTGGAAAGCTGTTGGTAGGAGAAAATGAGATTTGGATTTCTTAAGAGGTAGTAGGTAAAGTAGTTGTGATCTTTAAAAAGAGAAAAAAAATAGGCATTATAGGACCAATGTTAAAAATGGAGTTTACAAGTCTGATGGACTTGGGTTAAGATGTTGTTTCTGCCTCTTACTGTTTGGCTTGTGGCATGTTATTTAACCGTCAAGCCTTAGTTACAACACTGACATAATGCAGTAACACCTACTTAATACAATGAATGTGAGCATTAGAGGATATAATGTAGTTTATTGAAATCAATGAATATTAGCTGTTGTTACTGTTATAAAACTGATAGTAGAATATGTGTAAGTTGTCACTGGAGAAATCACCAGAAGACAAAGAATAAATGGTCACAGTGAGAGAAAGAAAACCAGCATAATCCAGAAATCCAGGCAAAGAAGGAACCTAAGGGAGAGAAGAAAAGAGAAACAGAGTCAAATATGAGACAGAAGACAATGTCAAAATCAGAAAAGGTTTTTCAATTTGGGGATAACTAGGTCTCCTATGATTTCCTAAAGAATGCTTTCAGTATAAAAATTGGGCAAAAATCATATTGTAGGGCATTAGCAGTGATGAATGTTTCCTAGGACCTACTAAACTCAAAACAGATAAGGTATATTGCTAAAGATAAGTGAAACTATCAGCTCTGTGAGTCTCAAAGGGTTATCTATGGACTTGGATATTACATGTGCTCTTTTGTCCACCAAAAAATGGCGCGTTCCATGCTCATATGACGCTGAGATATACCACTGGTTGCAGCCTTCCTTATAGCCTGGCTCATATGTCAACTTCTGATTTAATAGCTACATTTTTATTCCTGCCGTTGGTCATGCTTCAGCTGATTATAACGAAAATAGTGTGAAATAAATAGTTTTAACTTGTGTTCAACACATTTACAAAGAGCTGATGGCATTTAACTGTTAGTTGTCTACCACACACACTCCTCTTACAGCCAGTTCACCTGAAATTAAAGACAGGATGTTCAGCTAAACCCAAAAAATCCCTCTGTGTATGGACTTGTTTAAAAAGTTAGTCTTTGAAAGCAGCTTTTGATCCTCTTTTGCCTTTGATTTTATTATCTACCTGGCAATCTCAGAAAGGGCTTCTTTGTGACATATTGCTGAAAATTCTGCTCGGACAAACCCATTTAACTCTCAGTGGAGATGAGAGTTGAAAGAAAATTTCAGGTTTTGGTTTGCCAACATGATACATATAAACTATGCCAGGCATACCATACTTTATAATTTCAGAGAATTTGATCTAACCACAGACAAATGAGAAATTAATCAGAACCATTTCAGTTTCAGCAAAAAAAAATTGGAAGTCAATCTCTCTCCCTCTCACTTTCCCTCTCCTCTCTCTCTCTTCTTCTCCATCTCCCTCTTTCTTTTTCTCCTCATAGTTAGAACCTCATTCTGGATTCAAATATTTCAGACTTTGAGCACTTGCTTGTACTAACCTTGGGTATTGTCTCTAACTTTAAGGTGTGCCTGGTGCTGGTTCATCATTTTGCTGCTGACACCCGGAACATTGCAGATGCTTCTGCTCAGGTGCTAAGTCATCTGCACAAGCACAGTGAAGTATTTTGGTACTGACAGAACATATAATTAGTATCTATTCTTGGGAAAGGATGTCATCCGTAGGACTGACATTTTAGGTGGAAGTTTCTTTAGAATACAGGAAAGGGAATGGAGGTGTTCTGAGGACAGTCTTCTCTGCGGCTGACAAAAGGCATACAGTTGCAGACTTGAGTTCTTGTGTTTATTGTGTTTAAAGGCCACCTTGCAATTTTCTAATCACACGTAGGAGTCTAATCTCAAAGATGCTGTCATCAAATGGTTTACTGGTGAACCCACAATTCTCTTCCACAAAGAGACTCAAGTACTTATGGGAGTCAAAGATGAATGACTCAAAGATGGATTAGTAAGTGATCATAATAGCTCAAAGGAGGACTTAAACAAATATTCATAGAATGCACTATATACCAAGTACTATTTAGTATTTTGTGGGGGGATCTCTCTTGATACTCAGTAGAACTAGGAATCTAGGCATTGTTCAAAATTGGAACCCCTTCAATAAGCAAGTTTTCTGCAGTTTCACTGAAAGAGGCAGTTATGTTTATAGCATATGAGAGCTGTATTCCCCTCACAAGGCACACAGGCATTCCTCACCCCCAATTCAGGGAAGTGCTCATTTACAATAATTGATATCAGAGGTTGGAATGGGTGGTGCTTGGGTAGCTGACATAAATATTTGGCCCTCAACTTATCAAAAATAATTTTACATGATTGCCAGCATTTAAAAATTTATAGATTTCCCATATAAATTTTGATTTGTGCCTCATGAAAAACAACACTGGCGATCTAACAATATGAGGCTTAATTAACTCACTAACTGGAGTTGAGAAACAGTTGTCCCTATTAGCTGGCCCAAAGGCCTTCCATGAAGCATTAGTGTTTTATTTATGTAGAAAAAATATCATTATATATACCTCCTAATTCAGTTTTTTTTCTAATCATCACATTATCTCACATCTGAAACAAACAATGGGAAACATTAGCAAGAGAGAAAAAAGGGGTAAATAATCTAGTTATTATTTTTAGGGTTTCATTTAAAATCTTATGTGTAGACCCTTGAGATATTAGCACATTTGCCATAGACAAACAGCACATCAAACAGTTCCTCTCTGGATCAAGGCACTCCTGTTATGGCTCCAGGGATAAAACCTAGAGCAGTCATGTCTTCTCCAACATTAGCATCAGTGCATCAAAGAAGAAGCTAATGTTAAAATCACATTAATCCTACAGAGCAAATACTGGGACCACAAACCATCTCCTAAGCATATAAGTTTATAAAATATGATAGACTTACACGATATCATAGTGGTAGAAAGGGATATAAGATGTCACACAGAATGCAGACTAAACTTATGAGGCAGGTTTCAGATGTCCAGGGGAGTTTACTTGGTAAAGTTCCAATTATCTCTCCTCTTAATCATATAGTTACTATAGTTTTCATTTTATAGGTTCAGAACTCTAAGTATATGTAATCTGACCTGGAAACTATTAAATGGGATTTGAACCATGACAACACATATCTTTGTCTATATTGATATCAGTGTCTGTGTCCATGTCTATGTCTGTATTTATCTATGTATATACGGTATATTCATCTATTCTATATAACACACACACACACACACACACACACACACACACGAATAGAGTTTTGTTTGTATGTTTAAATTACATTCATTTTCAGAGTTAGACTTAAAAGTCTTATTACCAATGGCAACATTTTCACCCACTTAAAAGTCATATTACTAATGGCAACTTTTTTCACCCACTTAAATATCTGTTATCTTCCCAGTGGGCATCATGAGAGAAGGTAACATGGGGCCTGGTTCTCAAAGAAGATGACCTGTACACATCAGAAATGAACCTGCAAATGGGGCTCTTCTTCCAGTAGGGGCTGTGCAGGAGGCAGCTGATCAATGATTCTCATCATTGATGTTTCTATCTCTCTCTCTCCCTCTTCTTCCTCTCTGATGTTAAAAAAAAACATTAAAAAATGTATCACTGGGTCATCTGATGAGGCCTTGGCCTGCAATGGCCCATTGTTTTACTTATATAACTTGTACATTCTAAATTGTCTTTTTAGAGAGAGAGGAAGGCAGAGGGAGAGAGAAACATCAATGAGAGAGAGAGAAACATCCATTGACTGCCTAACATGACCCCTCTGGGAATCGACCTAACAACCCTGGCATGTGCCCTGACTGGAAATTGAACTGGCAATCTCTTGGTGCATGGGATAATGCTCAACCAACTGAATCACACTTGCCTTAATATATATTATTAAGGTATAATTGACATCTAGCATTTATTACATCATAATGATTTGATATTTGTATACGTGATCATCACAATAAGTCCCATTACAATTTATCACTATACACAGTTACCATTTTTTTCTGGGGATGAGAACTTTTAAGATTTACTCTCAGTAACTTTCAACTATGCAATAAAGTATTACTAACTGCCATCCCATGTTGCACATTACATCTCCTTGACTTACCCTCCAGTACTTTAAATTCCCATTTGGAGTCATGATTTCTATTCAGGTTTTCCTATGTCTGTAGCCTAATGGGCAAGATAAAGAATTTACAGCTTTGTTTATTATACCATGAAGTAAACAAAAATCTAAGATAAAAGGCATACAGTGTCTTAGCATGCAATAAGAACACCATCTACAGCAACTGAGGACAGGGAAACAGGCTGGTAGGAGACCTCTAACCCTCAAGCTGGATGCCTAACAAATCTCACTTTAATTTGTTAAAATATTTTTAAAAAATAAGCTTTACCAACATGTAGAACTTCAGACTCTGTCTTCAGAGACAACTCTTTTTTTTGTCAAAGAATAATGTGAATATTAATATTGCCTTTATTAGCAATATAACTTTGTGCCATTGCTTTAACCTTTTTTATACTGAGTTTTCTTACCTATAAAATGAGGGTGATAAAAACACTTCAAGGGAGATAATTATAGTACCTTCCTTGAGATGGTTATTGCTAGATTTAAATAAGGCAAAGCATGTTAAGCAATTAGTACTATGCTTTTCACAGCCAACCATTCATTAATTTTGTTGCTATCATTTTTATTTAACCTAAGAATAGGAGAAAAGGACTGAACCCTTGATGTTATTCACTAGAGATGTGCCTGATGACTTACACATATTTCCTGTCTCAGTAATTGCCTGAGATACAGCTCTAGTGTCTCCTCATCACAGGAGTCATGAGGTGGGGCACCTGCATGGCCAGTCTGTGAGCCAGGAGGATCCATTATCACTGCATTTGCCACCATCCACATCCTTCACCTTGGAGGATGTTGGGACCATAGCCTCTTTTGTGTCTAGGGATAAAATCTGTGTTCTTCTTTGTTCCATGTACCACAAATAAATTTTCTTCTGCTTTAGAAGACAGGGCGTCAGTAGACTTGTCCTCCTGGGAGAGTAAGAGAGAGAGAGAGAGTGAAGGATCTGGATCCATTGTTGCAGTGGATAGTTCTTCCTATGAACCTTGTTTAAGGTTGTTCTAGAGCTCAACACCATGGTACCTGAAACTTGCTTAAAAACAGGAGCCAACCAATTTATGTGTCTCTTATCAATATTTCTCTCCCTCTCCCTCTGCCTCTCTTTATCTCTCTCTCCCTACCCCCTTTTAATCTCTCTAAAAACCAATGGAAAAAATATCCTCAGTGAGGATTAAAAAACTAACAAAACCAAACCACAGGTGATCACAATAGCTCTTGGGAAAACATGGTTGGTGCATAAGAGAACCTGTTCTGAGACAAGAATACAGGGTTTGGCTCAAAGGGAAATGTCCCATGTGTGTTATGGGCAGTTTCTCAGGAGGTGGCATCTGCCAATCAGCCCTTGAATGAGTCAGGGCTCCCATTTCTCTAGTTGAAACACTTGCTATTGCATAAATAAAAGAAGTTAACCTAATAAAATGTATGCTGATAATACCAATGAGATGGAAGGGAGGGAGGATGCAAAAGTGGCTCAAATCATAGATTTCTGTTGAAATTTATCATTAAGTCATAGAATATTAGACCTTAAATGTTATGTAGGCCGACTCCTTGAGTTTAATGATGAGGGTGCAAAGGCATGAAGAGTTTTTATGAATGGCTTAAGGTTATCTCACACATTAGTCTTTAATGTAGATTTCCTATCATGTTTCTCTAAAAATGAACTTCCTCCACAATTTTATAGCCTTTCTTTGGTAGATGCTCAGCCCACCACACAACAATTAGGTGGATTAAAATGAGATAATGAATATGAAAATATTTTATATGTCACTAGACTCATTGTTGATGATAACAAAATCTCCCTCCTTCTTTCCCTCCCCCTTCCTTATTTTCTTTCCTTCCTTTGTTCCTTTCATCATTAAAGTCAAGAATTCAGGCACTCAATGTTAAGTATTCAATCAACTAGTTTATTTTTTTGTAGGTTGCAGGAAGTTAGAGTTTCCCATCTCTACCGACTTCAGTTGTTCTTAGCAATATTATTAGTAAAGTACTTTCTTTATAAAGAACAACAGGCTTTGAAAAAACTCTTTGTTCATGCATTTTTTTTGGCGGTGCTATTTCCCCATTTTATTGAAGCAGAAACTTCATCCATTGGTATCCTAGCACTTCCTGAATGTGAAAGGGAGGGGTAGTATGTTTGGACTTACACAATACCAGATGTTATCTAGGTGACTGAGAATGTTCTGTCTTGAAGGGTGAGAAATAAAAATACTTTCTTGTGGACCTACTGGGAATTTCTTTTAAAAATTTTTATGCGGATATGAGAATTCTTACCCTTTGAAAGAAAAATGGTCTTTGCTTCTAAATGATTTCTAGAAGGGCTGGGTGTCGATTTATTAAGAGAAATCGCTGGTTCACTTCATCAAGATCATTGATGGGCCTGTTTCCCAGCAGGGTTTAGAGACATTTCCTTCCTCCTTCCTCCTTTCCTTTTTATTTATATTGATGCTTTGATCTATTTAGGGAATATGGGAGTAGAAGAAAGACATCTGGTAATGTCATTTTCCAGAAAAGAATGAGGATTTTATCCAAGAAATCTTCCTAGCCTTGTTTTGAACTGCTTATAGCTTCTCACTAGGAACAGACATTATTATGGGGGATGAAGCCAGATGTGAACACTTGGGTCCATATTTTGTCCTTCATGGATCTCCTTTCATCTTTAATCCAGGCGCAATTTAAGAATTTCTTATACTTAGAATGAGTCAGTGAACTGAGAAAACAAGTCTACAAATCCTCATTGTGCCTGGATCATATACAATTATAACATTTGTGCTTAAAAACCAACTCTAAGGCATTATATTACTTATTGGGAAACTATCATTTTTTGCTCAAACCTACTTTTTCATGGATTGGATTAAGGGGCACATTTTATGAAGATACACTTCTTTGTGGGACTGGAAAGGAGGCAGTTGGAAAGGAAATAGTAGTAGGTCAAGACAGAGGAAGAGTATGATGCTAGAAAGCAAGATGGACGTTTTCCTCTTGAAGCTTGAAATGTACTCTAGGGTTGGCTGTACTAGCCCTTAAGCTCTGTTATTGTATCAGATATACAGGAAATATAATAAAGGTGGGTTCATCAGTTGTGTTTATAAAGGAGATAAATATATGTGTCCCTATCAAATAGTACTTGGAAAATACATTATGAATGTTGAAAGCTTGGGGCCTGAAAGAAATTAGGCAGAGTCAAAACATAGCACATTTTAAACAGAAAAAAATTAGCAGATGTAGAAAATACATGTGCTGGATATGAGCATTTTCTTTTCTTAGATGATAGACTTTCTGTCGTGAGCAGCATCAGAGTTATTGTGGTGAAATGTGAGACAATCTGGGGAATCATTTGGTAAATGATCCATAATCATGACTGTGATTTTGTGTGCCACATTTGACTCCAGGCACTGCCGTGTCGACTGGGTCCAAGGAGATTTTGACAGGTTTCATGTAGGAGCAAGCTGATGGTGTTTTGCTCTGTACCTGTGCTAGTCTTGCTTCCTTCCCTGAAGGTCTTTTGATGTCAACGAGGAGAATATGTGCTTAGCATTCACATGTTTGCAACATGGGATGCGACAGTTAATGCCCACAGGGTTACCCATGAACAATAGAGGATAAATACATGAATAAATGCTTCCCTCCTTTGTACCCCTGATGAACAATTTTGGGATATTTATTTCATAAACCTTCTCAGATGATTCCTGATAATTTTCCACCAATTGCCTGTAGTGGTGGACAAAGAGTTTGCTTGCTTTGGATTTTGAAGGTGTTAGTTTACAGAAGCTAGTATAGAATATAACAGAGGGAGAGAAGACAGAAACTTTTGGGTTGATTATGAGTACTTCTGTGTTCATGGAGCATAGGCAGGATAATGTGGTGAAAAGCAGTGTTGGAGTGATGGGCAGGAGCCCTGGCTATCTATTGTCTCATTTATAGAAATACTTTATTTCTAATGCCACATTTTATGTTCTCTAATGCAGCAATCCCATTTTAACTTTATAATAACTACCATAGAGACTTGGGCAGGAGATAGCTCATCCAAATCAATTAAAATTAAATTGCAATGGTGATGCAAGGAGACTTGACTTGGGTGGTAAACACACAACACAATATACAGGTGATGTATTGTAGAATTGCATACCTGAAACCTATATAATTTTATTAACCAATGTCACCCCAATAAATTCAATTAATAATAAAAAATTTAAAAATGAGGTTGCTTGTCAGTTGACATTATACAGCAATTTACTTATTTGGTGGGTACTAAGAAAAGGGACCAGGGATGTTTATAAGAGTCATTTGTTCAATTTTGAAAATACAAAGAGAGAGAGAGAGAGAGAGAGAGAGAGAGAGAGAGAGAGAGAGAGAATAATATAAATATTGTCCATATAATTATTTTTAATGAACACTTAAAGACATTCTCTTTACAATTTAGTACATAGCAAAACAGTAAAGGAATTAACTGAGAAGAACTGAATCCATTATAATAACTGCATTTTTTTTAAAGCAGAAAATTAATAATACTAAATGTAGATCAGTTCAGTCATCCATTAGGTCTACTTTTAGACTAAAGGCCTACGAGTGTGTCAAAGTTCTTTCTTGAAGCAGAATACCCAAGAAAGAAGGTTTTCACTAATTATGGATAAAAACTACTTCATTTTATTTTATTTTTAAAAATATATTTAAAAGCATGACAAAGTCTTTTGGACAAAAAAAGGAACCATTTAAATTAAAGTAGTAATTTAATGACAATAATAATCACTGATAGAGAGTTAAGTGTATTTTTAAAATCAAGTATTCTTTTATTTCAGTGACCTCCTTCTGTATTCACCCTGCACATGTAGTGTTTTTGTTTTTTGTTTTTTTAATATTTACCGCCTGAAGTTTCAAATGTTTCAGTGTGAATAGTAAGAGTAAAAATAATGGTTATTATCATTATCATGATATTCAATGAATCTGCAGGATGCACAACAGAGATTTTTATAATTACAAAGGTGGTAATTTGAAGTCAGAAATATCAGTGTTGATAGTTCTGCCTCTTTAACAACACACGGAACTTGTATAACAGTTGTTTATTTGTCCTCCTTTGACCTGGCAGGTTTAGAGATGATGATATATAAATATCTCTGCTCTTGCTTTACTTTGTAGACTTTAATAGAATATGAAAAACAGTTGACATGAGGAAATGGGAAAGCAAAAGGAACAGAGGAGGCAACAAATGAAAGCACCCTGTTTCTTTAACCACATACAGATGACTTCCTAGTGATTCCAACCAGGGACTGCAGGGCAAACAGACCCCCCTTGTACCATGTCAGAAAATTGGAGACTTACCTTTGTATTTCTATGTAACTCGTAAGATGGAGCGTTATATATAGTAGAAAGACTATAGATTTTAGAGTCAGATGCCCTGAGTTCAAGTTCTCACTACTGCTTGACACTTTAAATTCCTTATTTCTTGAGTTTCTGTATTCAAACCTCTAGCTCCTTTAATTCTTCTTCCTTTGCAAGTGTATTATCACTTCCTGAATTTTCTTTCATTTGCAGTGTACTCCGGGCCTCATGATAGGTCAGCTCAGCCACTCTCATCATCCATACCTACTTGACCTTCGGTCCCAGGTTCGATGTAAATGTAGGCCCATCCATATATCCAGACTACAGGCCTGATGCACAAAGATTTGTGCAAGAATAGGCCTTCCTTCCTCTGGCTGCTGGCACCGGTTTCCCTCTGGCACCCAGGACCCAGGCTTTTGCTCTGGTCACTGCCTCCCGCCTTCACTCTGGGGCTGGGAGCTGTCTCCCATCTTCTCTCTGGGGCAGCTGCTTCCATCTTTGTCACACTAATTTGCATATCCCTTCCTTATTGGCTGTGGGCACTGCCATCTTTGTTGTGAAGTAATAGTCAATTTGCATATCCTGTCTTTATTAGATAGGATGCTCATTTCTGTGATGCTCATTGTGCCTGGAGGGCAAACCTCAGCACATCACACTGTCACAGAGCTTGCTGTTCATCTTCTCTGTCCCTGGCTTCAGCAGGCGTCCCAAATTACTTGAAAATTCACCTTCTAGCTTCAGTGATTTCCTGCTCCTGTTACCACAGTGGGTTGCTAACCTAAATGCTCACCACTCTTCCAAATTCCCCAATACTGCTGCCTCGCATTCAGTAGATCATCTTGCGTCTGCATAGGCAATCTGGAGTACTTAGGCAGCAACTCTTTAGTCTTCTGTGTGGGCACCTGGAAAATCATGTCTGCTCCCCCTCATCTGCTTCCACCCACCTCCCTCTGAGGTGGGCCAAGCCACCTGTACTCATAAGAGGATCTCCATGTTTCTTTTCTCTTTCAGAATCATACCCCTTATTCCTCTCTCAAACATACTCACCCTCTTTTTCTATTGCCATTTTCTTCAGTCTAAAACATATTCAAATAAAGAATTCCTTCATCAACTCTTCATTCCACTTTACTTGCTTCCCCATTACTTTTCATTCAGCCCTTGCTCAATCTCTATAGAACAGAGTTGGTTCCAGGGGTCACAATCTCAAATGTCTATTGGAGACAAGAGGTATTAATCACAATGAGCGAAGAAGGCTAAAATGAAGGTAATTGTGGGTTCACAGTTGTCTGAAATGGACATTTTATCCTCCATTTTCATATGGGAATGGGAGTTCAATTTGGCCAAAATTGTCTTTTTTATAAAAGAAACTGGAAATATGGATACCTGCTTGAAATTTCTCAATGTTTAAAACACTGTACATTCCTGCCCTAACTGGTTTGGCTCAGTGGATAAAACGTCAGCCTGTGGACTCAAGTGTCCCAGGTTCGATTCCAGTCAAGGGCATGTACCTTAGTTGCGGGCACATCCTCAGAAGCGGATGTGCAGAAGGCAGCTGATTGATGTTTCTCTCTCATCGATGTTTCAAACTCTCTATCCCTATTCCTTCCTCTCTATAAGAAAATCAATAAAATATATTGAAAAAGACACTGCACATTCCTAATGCAGTACATATGTGGGCTGAATATATATTATGAACTCCAGTTTTTAACTTGGCCCATGCTATCTTGCTATCTCATTTCATTTAACCAACCCACTGCACCCAATTTTCTTCTTCTAACACTCCCCAGAAACTGCATTAGACTAGCATTTCTCAGAGGCATATGGCCTATGAATCTTCTGGGGATTTTGTTAAAATGCAAGAATGAATTCTGACTCAGTAGATCTTGGCTAAGGCCTGAGTGTTGTGCATTTCTAACGAGCTTTTATGTGATGCTGTGGGTCCATGTACCACACATACTTTGAACCGCAAGGTTCCCGAGGACCCACACATCTTTAAAGATTCATCTCAAGAAAAGCCATTTAAGCATTCCCCCTTATTCCCTCTACTAGTAGACTTGACTCTTTTTTTCTGTGCATCCGCTATATCCTAATCCAACCTCTTTAAAGGTGTCTGCAATTCTTCATTCCATTCAGTCTGTGTGCCCTGTATCAGTCTATAAGTTCCTTCAGGCAAGGACATGTCTTAGTTACTTTTTTTTTTAATTCTTCAAGCACTACTGCAGTGGTAGGAACATAGTATGTCACAGCTTTGTCCATCTGCTCTCAGTTCGCATCACAGTCTCTGAGTGTGTGCGCACATGTTTCTTCTCATAGGAGGTAGGTTACAATGTAGAGCATTCATTATGTTGAAGGATAGAGTCTCTTTCCACAAAAGTCTCCTGGCTTGTATTGGGCTCCCAAAGAAGGATTCAGTGCTACATTTTTTAATTTAAATTCTTTATTATTTAAAGTATTACATGACTCTCCTTTTTCTGCCCCCCCCCCTGGTGCCACATTTTGATAGACTTTTTTTATTTCTAAATTTTTATTTCATGTTGAAATTGGTCTCATAAAGTCATCTTTTCAATTGTGTTGCCAATTAGAAAAAAAATTAAGAACTGAATTCTTTTAGTGTTTCTCTTTTGAGTGTTTTCAACACTTCCATTTGCCAATGCGAAGGACATTTGGAAGTTATGTGTTATCTCTCAAGGCCTGATAAATACCATCCAGGGTTTTTCTGCTTTAATGGCAGCCTGCCAGATGTTTGAAGAGATCTGATCTTGTTTAGAAGAATGAAGTCACAGATAGTGGCAGATAGCAGTGCATGGTAGGGGGTGTGAATTTTACTGTATTCACAGACTTTTTTTTTTTTTTTTGATGCAGTCATCTTCTCTCAAAGGACCGGATTCTTTAATCTGCCTCTGTCTGGCTCGTCACACTTGTCAATCAATCAATCATCGAGTATTCATTAACAGCCTAGCCTTTATCAAACACTATGACAAATACCAAAAAATGGTAAGATATGCCTTTACATAACTTCCAGATATATAGGTGTCCCAAAAACCGTCTACACATACTTTGAATAATTATGGAAATACATTTCATTTTCAACATTGAGCTATCAGCTGTTACCGTGTGCATACATTTTTGGGGGTCACCCTGTAGTATTGTAAAGAAACCAGCACTGATCTAAGGAAAGGGAATTAATACTTGTTGAGGATTTAATGTGCTACTTAAGGAGCTTTATAGACTTTATAATATTTAAATCCCACTCTAAAATATTGGCACACAGTATATCTAGCTAAAGAAATTAAAACTCAAAGAAGTCAAATAATTCGTTCAAGATGCCAAATTAGTAAGCAGTACAGCCAGAGTTTTAACAAAGTTCTGTTGCCTGGATGTGGAGACTTTGGGTCACAGTCCCCGGCAGGGATCCTAATAAAATTTGACTGGGGACGTTTAATAAAATCTTTCCATCTTTTCATCTCCAATCTGTGTTTGGTTTCCAGAGGAACCTGGGCTTAGAGGGGAAGTAGTCTCTGGCTATTGGTAGAATCTTAAATAGCTTACTCTGCTGGTAGAGATTGAAGTAGAAAAAATTGTTAAAAGTATAATGAAGCTGAGACATTTTCATTTTTAAAAGATTGCATAGTACTCTAGCCTAGTGCTTCACGAGTGTTGTCCACATCTGAATCATGTAGAAGAGGTCTTATTAAAATAGTTTCTTTGGCTCCACCCCCAGAGGTTATGATTTAGTGGGTCTGGCCTAGGGCCTCCAAATGTGCATATTTCTAACAACCTCCCAGGTGCTGCTGGTGCTGCCAATTTGTGGACCTCATTTTGAGCAGCACTAGGTTGCAAAAGGAACATTCACTTTCATATTTAAGCAGTTAATTAATGTTTTTTTTTAAAACTTTTTTGTTTTTACTAAATGCCCGATATTGTGCTGGATAGTGGGCTATGTATAGCACCTGTTCAGAATAATCCCTTACTGTTGGTTTCTAATGTCATGCCTAATTTCCCAGGGACCTAATGATGATCTAATTAATGCTGTTGGAGATTACACACCAGCCTTTTTAACTATGCCTGAAATTTCTTCATCCTTGTTTGGGTAAACGCCTAGATATGAGATTGCTTTATCATAGAGTAAGGCATTTTTAAGGATCTTGGTATAAAGTTACCAAATTATTTTTCAGAAAGATTTTGCTACGATTCAACAACAATGGTTAAGAATGCCTTTTAAAAAATATGCATTACCACGGGGCATTATAGCTGCTATTTAGGGCTTGCCTCTTCTTTATTGATATGTAAGAGCTCTGTATCATTAATATGGACCCTTTAGAAGCTTAATTTTTATAACCTCTATCTAAGTTGGTACTAAGTAACCTCTAAAAAAGTCCTTTGTGACTTCCAGGATCAAAAGCAAAAAGTGTCTTGGCAGGAATAATTTGCCTTCTTTGATAAACAAGTTACTAAATTATTTTTAAAACATGAACTCTTCAAGAATGCACTAACAACACTAAGTAGACTTCAATGGTCGTTCCGATATTTAGGTTGCTTCTTTGTAATCTGCAGTGCTTTGAATGGAAGATGTAAAACACATTTACACGGGGTGGAATGGAATACCAATAGGATCTCCCAGACACATCTGAACCTGAGAAGGGTTCTTTTCAGCTTGTATTCAGAAATGCACGCAAACTGAAAGAGACAGCAAGCAATGACACTAATTCATCATTGAGCTGTTTTGTATTCATAACTTTGCAATGATAGCACCGTTCTTTAATGCAGTATTGATTCAGCCAAGAAATGTTACTCTATTACTTCGTGAGCCATTGAATCAGGTTAAAGGACACTGTTATAGTTTTTAAGTGGAGATTGAGAATTTTTATTAACTAGTATCCCTTAAAATTTTCCAAAGGTCACTGGCCACAAAGTTGATTATCGTTAAGTTTATGACAAATGGGGGAGGCGGCTAGCTGGGTTGCCTCTAAGGTGCAATTCTGTTTTAGGCAGCAACCTAACTGGTGGAGAAATGCTTGGGAGGCCAAGAGCCTGTTGGCAACCCTGAAATTAAAGAAGAAGACATATGCCAATTCTGTCCATTCATAAAGTTAACTCATTTTCATAAAGCCATGACATATGCCAGAGAGGTAGATGACAGAGCTCAACTCCCAGCACTTTTTTTCTAGGCCTAGAAAGAGGGAATTTTGACTTCTCATTTTTTTCACTGTTACTTTTTCTGGATCACATTTCCAGAGGTGTCTGATATGAAAGAGTAAGTCTGAACTAATATGATAATGGGTGCTAAAATGAAATTTATGCCGGTTGGGGTAAACGCGAATCCAAAAATGATGGCATATATTTATACAGATACTAGAGGCCCGGCACATGAAATTCGTGCGTGGGTATGGTCCATAGGCCTGGCCTGCAGTTAGGGCCATTCCTGCAGCTGGCCCGGCCCCTGCCACCACCAACCCCAGTTCCCCATTTGTCATTGGGCAATCAGAGCCTCAGGGCTGGGGGAAGGGACAGAGAGGTCGGCTGTTCCAGCCCCTGCAGGTTGCTCTCTGTGTGTGGGGTGACTGGCAGGTTAGGGGCTTTGGCTTGGTACCACCAGTGTTCCCTGCCACCCACCCCCAAGTTCCCTGTTCACCATTGGGCAATCGGAGCCTGCTGGCCGAGGAAAGGGACCAAGAGGTGGTCAAGGCACCTCATAGTGACTGGTCGAGTGGTTGTTCTGCTATTAGAGTCCATTAGCATTTTATTCTTTTATTATATAGGATAGAGGCCCAGTGCATGAGTGAGAGCCAGCAGGTCTGCCCTGATGGGGGCCCTGTATTGGGGTTGGGGTCCCCATTGGGAGGTGGGGCCAGGTGGTGCAAGGGGCTGCAGTCAGCCTGGTCTCTGGTTGTTATGGCCATTCCACCATTTCAGTTGTTGGCTTTTACTATATGAACTAGTGGCCCAGAGTACGAAATTTGTGCATGGGGGTGGATGTCCCTCAGCCCACCCTGCATCTCTCCAATCTGGGACCCATCAAAGGATGTCCTATTGCCAGTTTATAGGGATTGGGCCTAAACTGGCATCCCTCTTATAATCTGGGACTAATGCTCCTAACTGCTCACCTGCCTGCCTTATTGCCTCTAACCACTTGACCTGCTGGCCTTCTCTCCCCCAAATGTCCCCCTCTACTGGCCTTCTCACTCCAAACTGCCCCCCCTTCCAGCGTGATCACCTCCAACGCCCCCTCCCCCCTACCAGCCTGATCATCCACAACTGCTGTCCCATTCTGGCCTGATCACCTACAACTGCCCTCTCCTCTTGGCCTCTAACTGCCTCTACATTGGTCCTGCCACCATGGCTTTGTTCAGAAGAACATCTGGAAGGTCTCCTGGAAGGTCTCCCAGTCTAATTAGTAGATTACCCTTTTATTGTATAGATACAAGCCTGGTGCAAGGGTAGGAGCCAGCTGGTTTGCTTAAAGGGTGTCCCTGATCAGGGTGGGGGTTCCCTTGGGGCATGGTAGTTTGTAGGCTGTCCACACCCCCAAGGGGTGAAGGTCCCCACTGGGGGGGGCGTGGCCAGACTTGGTGAAAGGCTGAGGGCTGTTTTCAGGCTGGCCACACCTCCTTCAGGGTAGAGGTCTCAGCTGGGATACCTGGCCAGCCTGGATGAGGGCTGATGGCTGTTTGCAGGCTGGCCACATCCCCTAACAGGGACTCTGACTCCATAGGGATGTGGCCAGCCTGAGTAAGGGGCTGAGGGTTGTTTTCAAACTGGCCACACCCCCTTCAGGGTGAGGGTCCTGCTGGGGTGCCTGACCAGCCTGAGTAAGGGGCTGAGGGCCATTTTTAAGTTGGCCATGCCCCCTGGAGACCCAGACCCCCAGCCACTTTTTTAGCAGTGGCCAGGGTAGGCTGGAAGCCTGGGTTTCCCCTGATGACCCAGGCCCCAGTCCCTCCTTCAGAAGAGGCCAGGGCAGCAGAAAGCTTGGCTTTCTCCATTGCTGGGGGCAACCCAAGCCTCCTGCTCACTCCTGTTTGCTCCAGCCAGCTCCATGACTGCTGCCATCTTTGTTGGGTTAATTTGCATACTCACTCCTGATTCGCTGGTGGGTGTAGTGGAGGGGCTGTCAATTTGCATGTTTCTCTTTTATTAGTGTAGATTTTACCTACATGTTTCCAAATGGAATTTTCTCTTAAGTTCTTTTATTATGGTATTTCATCTCACTATAACTTTTAGCAGATTTCCATTGTCTAGAGATCAGCATACTGACATTTCAAATTCACAAATATTAGTTATTTTTTATAGTTAATAATTCAATTTACTCTAACATGCTTGATCAATTTTGTAATTACTATTTGACCAGACTTTGGGGTTCTCTATCTAGTGACATCTGATAATATTGGTACCTCGAATTTTCTCCCCAGTGGTCATATTAGAGTTTTCACAGATTCAGTCACCAAGACCTTTAACTTGTATATGAACTTGTTGATAGCTTTTTAATTTTTTTGTAAGCTATTCTGTCTGTTATTCCTATGTGCTTGGGGTAAAATGTTTGCATTGGTATGTGAACATTCTCTGTCATTGTGAGCAGTATTCACTGCTGTCTAATAAACATGTTTACTGGCTCATGCTAATTCTGCTTGGAGAGCAGTAAAAAGGCAAAATAGCAAACTTAAGACACATGAAAAGGAGGTTATATTTATTTCTTAATTTTCTCCATTGTTTATCAACTTAGAGAGTTGGTTGTGAGTTGGGATCATAATACTGAAAAAACAAAAGTAAATCAGCTATCACTTAAAATAAGGACCATCTCAGTTTTTATTTTCTTCTTTTTATTAATTTGAACTTTGTTTCTCCCTACCATTGCTTTCAGTAGTTAAGGATAAATCTGATAATTTTGAATAATCAGAACCGCCATGTTAAAGGAATTTTCTACTTTGGTTACAATGAAAGCAATCAAGAATAAGCCTCGAAGATCTCACATAATTAATCATTTCTTTTCTTTATTGTTATCTCTTCTTAAAAGTGTTTTATAATATTATCTATATTAATGGAACATCTTCCAAAAGAGAGGCAGTGAAAGAATATCAATTTATATTCTAATACTAAGTATCACAAAACATTTTACTATCTTATTCATGGAACCATCTCAAACTATTGAAACTCATCTTTCAATTCATGCTTTTAAAAAATATTTTATCTATTGCCTCACATAATTACAGAAATGTACTAATCCTAACAGCCACTGATTTTCAATTCATCATTGGCAAATTTGATAGCAATTCAGTGGAATATTGTAATAAGGACACAGTTTGACCTTGCTTTATAAATTACATGTGTTCTCTATAATAAGATATAAAATTAATATTTGTATGTTTAATCGAATGTTACTTTTTATTATAACTTGAGATATGTGTGCTCTAAAAATTGGCTTCAACAGTAGTGAAAAGAGGACATTGGATAGAGGTTTGAGTTAACTATCTCAAATCCTGGGTGGACACTATATCTCAATGAATTATCATCCATTAAATTATTTGCTCTAATGGGAAGGCACTGTGCTTGACCTTGGGGTGATCCGAGTTGAGCGAGATAATGTCCCTGGTAAAGTCAATTTCTTGAATTGTAGTGAATATGAGGAAGATTGGGGGATAGATAGCAGTGAGAAGGAGCTATCATGCTCCTACAACCCATAGAAAAAATTCTTTTCCCTGTTGCTTAATATTTATGATCACTTGTATATGTATACTGATGACTGGAATTTTTCCAGTGTTGAGCCTGCCTGTAAGACATTAGGGGAATAAGAATTAGAACATTTACATTGCTTATGAAATTATCACTGGCAAGAAAGGTGCTATTTTAGTGCCTGGAAGTTTATACTTATGACTTCCTTTTTTATGTTCATCTTCATTGACTAGACTGTTTTCTTAGTTTTTTTTCTCTTCTTTGTATGTTTAGTTAGCTCTTTATTTCTTCTCAAAAATTTCTGCTACTCATCTCTCATCTTATTTTTTAAAATTAAAATATATTTTTTATTGATTTTTCACAGAGAGGAAGAGAGAGGGATAGAGTTAGAAACATCGATGACAGAGAAACATTGATCAGCTGCCTCTTGCACAACCCCTACTGGGAATGTGCCCGCAACCAAGTTACATGCCCTTGACCGGAATCGAACCTGGGACCTTTCAGTCCGCAGGCCGATGCTCTATCCACTGAGCCAAACCGGTTTCAGAAAACTACTCATCTCTCATCTTAGCTGAATCTTCGGCTCAGGTTATTATTTCCTCCATCTTTCCCGGGCTGTATTCTGCACACTCCTGCCTTTATTTCTTCTTTGTCCCTACATTCCATCTCCATCTTTGACCTTTGATCCAATGCTACCAGTACCTAATGGCTCACTATAGCAGAAGAAAGAAGATCTGACACCTTTATGAAGTCATAAGACTTGACTTCAGTTGTTCTCCTGTAAGTTCTCTGGCGATGGACCCCTTATCTTTTAGGATCAAAATTTTGGTGCCCAGAGTGAGCAACACCAGCTAATGTGATCCCTCTTTCAGAATTGCCCAAACAAGGCATACACCCACCATATTGGTTGCTTTATGTCACAAATGAATTTCTCAATTCTGGAACTATGTGAGCAGAATTTGGCCTTCTATCAATGAAGTCATAGAGGAAACTAGCATCAATGAATGTTTGGGATAGATCACCTGCCATTCAATCACCTATATGGACCATGTTCCCCTTCGTCTTCAGCTTGGGCTTCCCGCTTTGAAACAACAGAGACCTCTAATTCAGGTCATGTTTAGTGATAGAGTACAACTTGCAGTGTTCTCTTATTCTTTGCCTCTATCCCAGGTCCTTCTACCCTAGAAGTTCTCTCTTTTGAGCCACTTAAGTCTCTCACCTGATTACTTCTCTAGCTGCAAACTGCGTTCCCTCCTCCACTTCTTGCATCCAGTCCCTGCACAGGAGAGCAATCCTCAAACATCTGCCTCAGTCCTGCCCTCCCAGCAAGACATTTAAAACCTTTCTGTTACCCTTGCATTAAAATAGAAAATCCTTATCATGGTCTAGAATAGGAAAGAGAAAAATTTTTCTGTAAAGTACCAGAAGATAGCAAATATTTCAGACTTAAATTCTGGATAGTGTAGATTTTGGTTTTGGAGTATCTATCCAAAATCTTTAAATCATAATAGCTCTTGCAGGTACATTGCTTCATTTAGCATACATTGTTCCTCACACACCAACATGCATTTATGTTTAAAAAGCCATAATAAATTACCCTTTTGGAAGGCCATTATTATGTCATAGCCATGTTTAGGCAATGCCTAGTATCACCAGGGCTAAATTTGTATCACATTTTATATAATACCTTTAATAGTTACTATTTATATTTTGGGTTTCATCCATCTTCCCTTAATTTTTAAAGATGTTTCCCTGAGTTTTTTGAATCTTGTGTGTGTGTGTGTGTGTGTGTGTGTGTGTGTGTGTGTGTGTGTATGTATGTGCATTTATCTGTGTGTTACCAATAATTTATCCATGTATAGAATTGTCATGAAAAAACTTGGACATCAGTGCAGGGGACTTCAG
The DNA here is from genome assembly GCA_963924515.1 of Vespertilio murinus. Taxonomy (NCBI): domain Eukaryota; kingdom Metazoa; phylum Chordata; class Mammalia; order Chiroptera; family Vespertilionidae; genus Vespertilio; species Vespertilio murinus. The sequence goes on along the minus strand of OZ004715.1, from coordinate 19,395,879 downwards.
AAATGTTGCTGCATGAAATATTTGTGAGACACAAATTTCATGTTTAATTTGAAAGTGAAGATATGTAGTACACAGATATATATTTATTGAAGCATTGATTAAATAGCAAGATTTGTAAAGAATCTCAAATGTCTATCACTAAGGGATTGGTTTTACACATATATAATATAATACATTAAAATGATCATATACATCTATATTATTAATGTGGCAAAATATCCAATACATATTCTTAAAGAAATAAACAAATTACACATAGTTCATCTATTTATGGTCCCCTTTTTTGTAAAAAAAGATATATAAGTACAAAGACATATGTATATGTGAAGGGAAAATATCTGGAGGATTATATTGCTACTCTAGCATGTTAATAGTGATAATAGTAGGCTTTGTGGTATTACTGATTATCTTTAATTTAATATTATTTTTGTAACAATTTTATAATAATTTTAATATTATTTTTCTTATTTTGATGAATAGAAATAGTAAAGCTATAAAATATTATACTTATACATATATTAATATAGTATATGAATATAAAAATAAAATGTTAGTTAAGTCAAAATGTCTGTTACCTGCTAGACACCTAACTTTATTCTATTTCAATATGGAAGCTGTCAGATTGCCCAGTATCTTAAGAAGGGATAAATAGGGGAATATATTTAACCAATTTTACTAAACCCAATACTTACTAGTAGCTTATGTAAAGAAGAGTCGTATGTTTTAAAAATTATGTTAGGCTCAGGGAAATAAAATTAAATTGGCTAAATTAAATTTTATTATACCTCCTATAATGTGCTCTCTGTGTACTTAAGAGTTATTTAAGCTGTAGTTTTGTTTTATATACTTATTAATATCATGTTGACTGGATAGAGGTTCTCTTTTTGTCCCCATAATTCACTCTTTCTAGAACATGACTGAAATACCTTTTCAATACAGTGTACTGAATCATGTCCCAGGAGAGGAATCTCAGATTTATACTCACATCCGTTTTTGTTGTCCACTCAAGTAATAAAATATTTATGGCTCTATTTTAGTTTTTATTAATCTTTGAAAAAATCTATTTCAGTAGAATCTCTGGTACGTGCACATATAAATATTATTGGGTGCTTTTTACTCTTGGGAAGCATCTTTAACAAGGTTAGAAACTCTCCAGGGAGGAAGGAGGGTAGCAGCCAAATGGAGAAGAAGGAAGAGAGACAAATACCAAAGTGGCATACTATGTTTTTTCCTGACACTATATTCTTTTTTTTTTTTTTTTTTTTTTTTTTTTTTATTTTATAACAGCATTTTATTAAGGAATAATTTACATATAGTACAACCACAAATCTTAAAATGTATAGTTTGAGGAATGTTGACAAATGTATGCAAGTATATAACATCATCCAGATCAAAATACAAAACATTTCAACCCAAAAAATCCTTCATGTCCCTTTTCCAGGTCATTTGAATCCCTTGCCCTTATGCAGAGCAGCTGTTGTTCTGATTCAGGATAGCCTAGTTTTGCCTATAATTGACCTTCACATAAAAATAATCATACAATATATTCTATCTGGTTTTTCTCAGCATAATGCTTTTCAAATTCATCTAGGTTTTTGCATGCATCAACAGGCCATTCTTTTTTACCAGTAGGATTCCATTGTCTGACTATCAGATTATCCATTCTCCTGGGGATGGAAATTTGATTTTCTATAGTTTGGTGCTGTTATGAATAAAGCTGCTAAGAACATTCATTTTTCTTGAGTGTATATCTAAGAATTAAACTGCTCAATCATAGGGTAGGAATGTATTTAACTATACTAGAAATGGCCAAATAGTTCTCAAGTGATTGTACCGCTTACATTCCTACCCACAACATTGAAAAATTCCAGTTACTCCATGTTTACGGTTGGTATTTCAGGGTTGTTGTTTGTTTTTAGCCAGTTAGCCATTGTATTTTGTCATTTTAGTCATTCAGTAGCATCTTCCTATGGTTTTCACATTTCTTTGATAAGTGAGGTTATGAGCCTTTCTATATACTGATTGGCCTTTTGTATGTTTTCCTCTGGGAAGTGTCTAACTCTTTTATTCCTTAACTGGCTTGTCTTTTTAATACTGATACTCAGTTCTTTACATATTCTGGGTAAGAGTCCTCTGGCAGATATGTGTTTTTTGAATATTTTATGCCAATTTTTTACTTTTTCACATTCTCACTGAAGACTTTTGATGAGCTTTTAATTTTGATGAAGTCCAATTTATTTATTTTTCTCTTTTAGTGAGTGTTTTCTATGTCCTATTTGAAATTTTTTTTTTCAGATTGTAACGATTTTCTCCCAGAACTCTTTATTTCACCAGTTACATTTAGATTCCTTTTTTTTTTATTTATTTATTTTTAGTATGTTAGAGGTCAAGGTTCATTCCCCCCCCCCCACATTTTCCCCAGTTATTCCAACACCATTTGTTGAAATGACTATCCTTTCCCTCTTAAATGCATTGGCACCTTTGTCACAAGTCAACTGACTCTAGATAGTTCTCTTCCTGGTTTCTCTATCTGTTCCATTGATATATGTGTCTAAATTTATGCTAAGGTCACACTGCTTCACTATTGAAGATTAGTGACAAGTCTTGATTCAGTTAGTATCTTCCAACTTCATTGTATTTTTCAAAATTGTTTTGGCATTTCCACACAAAATTTGAATCAGCTTGTCAGTTTCTATCCCAAAAAAAGCCTTCTAGGTTTTTAAACTTGGATTGCATTGAATCAATAGATCACTTTGGGGAAACAAATTAGACATATATTCTCTCCAGTATAGCTGAACAGCCCAGATAGATTCCTCTACTGCATAGTTCAGAACCCAGGCTCCTTTGTCTTTCCACTCGACTACCTACCCCTGGGTTGGCTCCTTGTTGACACAATGAAACTAGTGTTCCCTCAGGGATCCATTCTGCAACTCAGGAAAAAGGAAGGGGAGGGTGAAGGACAAAGCCTATATAGCAGCTGAGTCTTTCATTTTTAAAGCATCTTTTCTTTAAGCCCCACCAAACACTGCATACTCATCTCTCACTGATGTGAACTGTCTTATAGAGTCATTTCTATCTGCAAAGGAATCTTGGAAAATGTAGTTTTTTAGTAGAGCCCCTAAAAATTAATGTTCTGTCAGTAAAGAACAGGAGAAAGTATGTAGTGGGTAGGAACTAGATATCTGCATAAGTAATCAAGTTTCTAGAGATCAACCAAAGAACTTGTATACATATATTCATAACCCATGGACACTGCAATAGTGTGGTGAAGGCCTGGGGTGGGGGGCAGGGTTAGGTTAGAAGGGGTCGATGTAATTCGTTAGGGGGTATATATGATACTTTCAACAATAAAGATTTGGGGTTTTTTTAAGTTTCTTCTGTAAAACTGCTAATTTTTGAGTTTAGAATGCTGAAGAAGGAACAGGTAGAGTTCATAAATGATTTACTAGATGGCTTCTAGCTCTGAAATATGTTATAACAGAAATTTTTAAAATTGTAGACCATGATGTTTTGATATTTACAAAATAAAATTAGTATATTCAACGCATTGTTTACTAGCATTCAGAAAATGGCATTTCTTTATAAATAAAAGCAGAAGCTGTTACCTGAATTCCATTTCTTCTACAAAGTAAAAATAGTCATAAGACAAGAAAAATAGCTAATTTAAATAACACATGTATCTTAATGATGCCTGAACAGATGTGGATTTCCTGTTTGACTGAATTATATACTTGTTTTCCACCCAGTTCAAGAAGGGACAAAAGATTCTGAGTAAATAATTAATGTACATGGAGTTCAAAAGTGTGAGAATAAGATTTTCCTATCTCAGGCTGGCTAGCTAAGGTGTAGGGAAGTGGGAAGAGAAATAATGATTTTATTGACAGAGTCAGGGATATTTGGTGTAAGGGTGATGCCAAGATGACAGAACTTATTGATACTGTGGCTCCTGGACTAAATGATTGTGAGAAAAATTTTAACTTTATAGATGTAATAATCTATAAACTTTCCATTTTCTTGTTAATTTATACAGAATTTGTCAGAGAGATACTAATTTTCATTGACCTTTATGAAAATATTTATTGTTGAAATGTTTTCACATTATACTTGAAAGAGACTATATTTTCTACTAGAGGCCCAGTGTACAAAATTCATGCACTGGTAGGGTCCCTAGTGGCTACTGGCTGCCGGCTGGGGCCTCCCTCCCTTCCCCCTGGCCAGCCCCACCCCCTTGTCGAACTCCCAGACAACTCCTGGTTGAGGGGATAATTTGCACACCGTGATTTTATTTTATAGGATGATTTACCTTAAAAAATCTAGAGAAGAAAGGATTGATATGGTCATCTACTATATTCCTACACATCAGGTTTCTCTATTAGCCAAAGGTCAGATTCTGGTTGTTTCCATTCTTCTCCAAGCTGTGTGTTAAAATTGAAAGGCTTGAAGTATTCCAAACGGTGGAAATCGGGTTTTTGTCCTGGTTGCAGTTCATGCCGAGGTACAGGGTAAAGAGCTTCATAGATTCTTTTATCTTTTGATCCATGAATTGCAAATGAATTGAATTTTGTCACATTTGGTGGAAAATAACTCCAAGGAAGATATGCTCTGCCTTCCCATTTTGTCTCTCCTCTGGACACTTCGAATGATAGAGCAAGTTCTTGTTTCCACGCGTTTCTTCTTCCAGATAATAAAAGCACCAAATGTTGTCCATGGCTCAGTGCTTTTCGGCTCCCAGTCCGATCCATGAGCCTCTCTCTTTCTTTCTAGTTGTAGCTATTCCACTCCGCCAGCTTTCCTGACATTTTGGTGAAGTCCTTTTTGATTTTAGTTGTTTTTTTAATTAAATTGTTGATGAGGCGGCAGCTTAGGAGACTGCCTAGGCCGCCATCTTGGATGTTCTCCTGACACTATATTCTATTCCATTCCATTTAATTCCATTCCATTCCATATATTATATTGTATTATAGTATAATGTATTGCATTATATTATATTATATTATATTATATTATATTATATTATATTATATTATATGCCTGGTGCATGAAATTCGTGTCTTCTTTCCCCCAGCTGCTGGCACTAGCTTCCCTCTGGCACCCAGGACCCAGGCTTCCCTCACATCCCCAGTTTCCTCTAGAAGGATGTTCAATCTCATTAGCATATTATGTCTTTATTATTATCGATTATATTACATTGCTACATTTTATTTTCATGAACCTGTGAGACTTTTATTCACCTTTTTTCATTATGTATTTCTATATAAACCTCTTTTTTTTGAGATGGCAGTTTCTTATATATTTTAGTTGAAAGTTTCATTCTTTTGGTTTAGTCATTATAGTAAAATATTTTATTTTATTTTTAAAAATATATTTTATTGATTTTTTACAGAGAGGAAGAGAGAGGGATATAAAGTTAGAAACATCGATAAGAGAGAATCACTGACCAGCTGCCTCTTGCACATCCCCTACTAGGAATGTGCGCACAACCAAGGTACATGCCCTTGACCGGAATTGAACCTGAGACCTTTCAGTCCGCAGGCTGATGCTCTATCCACTGAGCCAAACTGGCTTTGGCTATAGTAAAATATTTTATATGTCTATCATCCCTTTGGATTTTAGGACTTTCTTTCATTAAAAATATAAATTTGAGTTAATTGATATCTTTTTTTGCTCTTACCAATCATTAGTGACAGCTGCTTATTTTCACAAGAAAGAATCAAGAAGTTTAGACATTGTGAGAAATATCTTGAGTGACTGAAAATAGACACTTAAAAAAAATTAAAGACTAGTTTTATTTAGAAAAAAAGGGAGAGAGAGGAAAAGGGAAGGAGAGAGAATATGAAAATGTCTAAAGCATGGGAAGGAGGGAGGAAGAAGGTGAAGGCACAACATAGGTTAAAATACATTTTGTGGTAGAGACCAAGGTTGTTCTTAACTTCTTAAGAAGCGGCATTAATCTCTCCTGAGCCATCATTGGGTGGCTGTTAATTAAATGATACCACATCTTCTTATCTTCAGACTTTCCGAGCTCTGCAGCTAAGTGCTGAACTTGCTTTTTCAAGAGATAAGATTTTCCTTTGGCAGTTACCTGGAACTTTCAATGAAAGCTTAAAGCTTCAACTGCTTTCAAGTTCTCCCTTTATTCACTTGCCAAGAAAATAAAACTTGCTTAATTTTGCTGACTAAAATGAGTTTAGCAGTAATAGAAAAGATTAGGCACCATGTTCTCACTCACTACTTTTTCCAGATTTAAAGGAGTAAGATATTAAAGGTGGCATGTTATTCTGTAGGAATTTCCCAGCCAGAGCCCTTTGACACTTATGCTCTCTCGATGATGATCCTTGGATGGTTGTTTCTGTTTTTGACTGATTGGCTTTTTATTTAATTTTGTCTTCTTTCCTGTTTCCTCTCCTGTACTGGAGCCAAGCAGAATGGATTTGGAAAGAGTGGTACTTTAAGGCGTTTGTACGTCATTCATTAACAGGCCATCCTATCACTTAGGAGACCTTAGCTTCTCCAACTTTGGGGCAGTGTTGCTCCAGGAAAACCCCACTGGTTTCCCTTAGGCCTCTAGCATCCTGTACAGGACCCCAGCAGAGTCAGGGAAGGTGTTTAGTCCCCTAGGAGGAGGAGGGAGTGAGAGCACAGTGTGGCTAGGTTTGCTTCCTCTCTGTGTATTTCACAAACTGGAATTCACACTAAGGAATGAGGAAGATGTGTAATTCTCAAATACGATGACCTTGAAGGATCTGTAATACGTTTTTGTCCTTGAATCATCTTGGCTAAGGAACCTGTGAGATCCTGGGCAAGATCAGCAGCCTGGATTCTCCATATTCTGCTTTGGGGCTTTTTATTATGATTTCTTGTCTCAATTTTTCACTTTCTCCAAAACTGTCTTTGTGGGTTTTCACCTGAAGGCTTGTCCACTCCCTCACCTATTGTCTTGTCCTTTGTTTCAGTTAATTCCTTACCGGGATTCTTTTATTCTGAGATACTTGGTCTCAAGGGGTCGTGTAAACCTAGCAGCATAATTGGATGCTACATACTCATGCAATACATGCTTGCTGTTCCTTGTCCTCTATGGAATCAAAATTTTTTCCGGTAGACATACACACTTACATGCATATTTCACTGTGATGAAGACACATTATAACAAAATATATTCCAGACATAGTCTTGGGGCAGGAGAGAGTAATTTGGACTGTGGAGAGGAATAAAAACCCATCAACTAATATTTTGTACATTTTTTATCCTAGGTGAGGTATTGGTGTAAAATCTGAAAAAATACCAGATAAGTTTTCTTCTTTCAGGAAGATTATATAATAGGACACAGACACAAAAACCATCACATACAATGGCAGGAAATAACAAAATCAGGATTACTGGTGGAGGCAAGAAATGCTGGAAGACTTGGAAATGGGAGGATGTAAATCTGGGAAGGCTTCATGGGAGATTTGGGCTTTTGAGGATGGATTCAAACAGGGTGGGAGGATAAGAGGATGATTTGGACAGAAGTGAAAGTGAAGGCATAACTCTAGATTGGTGAGTAAATCCCTGAGGATAGAATCTCTTTACTCTGACCTCAAGCTCCCTCAGGTAGAATGTGGGAGGGCTGTAGAAAAGCTAGTTTGTGTTTGCAAAAGAAAAGCATTTGAGGGCTTGTCCTTTATGTCCTTTTTCAGGCTTCTTACGTGGGACTCTTTGGAAGAGAGTGGAGTCAGCTCAAATTTTGCACAAGAGAACAATTCACCTGCTAACTCTGGTCTGCAGCGTGAGGAGCTCTTTTGCTGATGGGCCAAAAACAAATCCCACATGGATTTGTTTTTCAAATGATAGTTTTTGCCATCTGACTCCTAGACCTCTTGCGGTTATGCATCCCAAATGGTTTGCAATGGGACATCCCAATGTGACTCCTGGCTCACATTGAGCAGGGCTGGAAGGAGAGGAGGAGGAAGAGGAGGAGGGTGGTGATGGTGGTGATGATGATATGTGTGTATTTTTAGAAGGCATTCAGCATTTGCAAAATCATTATTTCCTGAGAGAGAATGTGTATGAAAAATGGACCAGCTCAAGCTAGGAGAAAAAGAACAAATGTGTAACCCAGTGTGGGAGAGAGTGAAAGAAAAGCATACAGAAGGGAAATATAGTCAGCAGATATCTGACAGGTTAATGCCAAGCAAGATAATGAATTTTGGGGGGGAATGATATCTGTCATTGGCAGTGACTTAGCCAAGTTCATAGTCATTGTCATAGGGCACACATTCACTTTTCTCTCAGATGACAACCATCCTGTGTAATGTTGCACTGGTACAAATATATTTGTTGCATCTATAGAAGCAGAATAAATTGTAAGCAAGTAGAAATGTATTAAAACATGAGGAGAAAGTAGTTTTTAGTAAAACCCAATTATTCAGCCCAGGAAAGATATGCTAAATGAACTTAAATGCAAACCCATCAGTAGAAGCAGCTATGGGCATTAGGATGACACACTTACTTGAACAGTAGTTTGCTAAATGGCCAAACTTTCTCATAGCAGCTTCCATACCAGTTCTACTCTTCAACCATGACCTCTGGTATTGGTGAAGTTGTGAGTTATTCAGAGTTAAGAAGTTGGATGTTTCCTACTTTGAATGAGAAAGATTTAGGTAAAAGGTAACCAAAGTAGCCAAGGAAACAACCATCTGTGTGGAAGTGTTGAATTCCAATTTTGTAAGTTAAATGCTTATTGAACACTCCCTCTGTCAGGAGCTGTGGGTGTAAGGTTTAGAATCATAACGTAGGTGGGAGGACCAGGCAAACATCAGAAGTATCCACAATGCAGAGGCAGAGATGAGAAAGTTCCAAGCATCTGCTAGAAAAAGTACCTGCAATGGAGTTCATTGGGGACAGAGTGATTCCCGTAGGACAGGTTTAACAGGGAAGTCTTAGAGAATACTTTATACTAGGGACCTGATGCACGGATTCGTGCACTGGTGGTGTCCCTTGGCCTGGCCTGTAGGGATTGGGCTGAAACTGGCTCTCTGACATCCTCTGAGGGGTCCCGAATTGTGAAAGGGCAGTTCTCGGTAATGTACCCCAGAATCGGGCTCCCTACTCTCTAGTTCTGGGTGTGTCACCCAAGAACTACAGCTGGCAAGTCAACTCAGCTCAGCAGCTCCTGCTTTGAGCATCTACCCCCTGGTGGTCAGTGCATCTCATAGCTACCGGTCAGACGGTTGAATGGTCAGAGAATTGTTTAGGCTTTGATATATATATTGACAAGCAAATCAGAGTATAGAAGATGGGATGGGGTATTAAAAAAGCAAAACAAAACAAAAACAAAACAAAACAAAAAACCGAGATAAGCTTTGTAGAGTGAGAGGGCTTATTGTCTTAATTAAGCACAAATTTGCCAGGGAGGTAAGTGGCAGTTGGGTTAGAGATAGGAGAAATCTACACTGCGAATGGCTTTGCATACCAGACTGAGGAGGTGGAACTTTTTCCTCTGGATCTGTCAACACCAACAAATTTTAAAGTGATAACATGTTTCCAGAAGGTTTTGCATATGTAAGAATTGAATGTAAAGAAATGAGAGAGCTCGTGGCACCTGTTAGAAAGTTCTTGCAGGAATTGATACATGAAATATTAGGGAAAGTTAAGAGAGAACATATACAAAATAATAGAGAAAAATGACCTCAGAATGTTTTGAGTGAAGTGCAAAGCAAGTGAAATGAAGTCCAAGAAGATGCGGTGGGCTAAGTGAAATTAAGTGATACAAAGGGAAGATAATGTATATTCCACTGCTATGAGGTTCCTATCACAGTCAAATTCATGGAGACAAAATATAGAAAAATGGTTACTAGAAGCAGGGGTAGGGTGAAATAGGGAATGAGTGTTTAAATGGGTACAGGGTTTCAATTAGGGAAGACCAAGTTTTGCAGCTGGATAATGGTGATTTTTTATATTATATTTATATTATATTTATATATATTTTTTATTTAATGATATAAATGTGCACAATTAATTATTATTTTAAATGTGCAATTCAACTTAAGGCTATTGAGTTGCACACTTAAAAAAATTAAAATGGTAATTTTATTAATTAGATTTTTCCACAATAAAAACAAAATTCTAAGGTAAAAAAGGTGATGTGGTTTGGCATAATGAGTAGTAGATTGATGGACTGGAGAAAGAAATCATAATTTCTCATTTTGAGCCATAATGAGACTCAATGAGACTGAATGTGACTCATTTAAATCATACTAAGTTGAGGAAAGAGTATATTTAAGTAAATTTTTTTCATGGTTTTGCCAAGTTCTCAGTGGTCATAGTGGTCTTAGAATAATGGCTCTCCTATAATGGCAATTTGTTAAAACAGATGTGTTTCTTAGCCAACTGTCTTTAGCATAGAGACTGTCTCTTCTGAACACTGTTCTAAAGTCAGGTCTTAAGATTCATCCCTAGAGTTCTGTCAAGGAAAGAGAATAAATAGTTTAAATGGAAATTAATAGGAGTTTAAGCCCTTCAATGGCTTCACATATGTGAGAATGGAGTAAAAGAAGCTGTATCAGGACAAGTTACTGGTATATGTGGGAGTTTGTGGTCTAAAATATTAATAGGTATATTTTGTTTATATGTTGTGTATGTTAATTCATGCATTTCAAGGCCCTCTGGATATGTCATTTCTCTTTTGTATGTTAATAGTTTGGAGCTACACTTGTAGGAATAATCACACCTCATTCAGCTCCCAGCTTATTGGAAAAGGAAACTTATTTACTAGGGAACCTTGAGGTTAATTTCTGAATTGATTGAGGAGGTTTAAAATCTTGTATCTTCTAATAAGTGGATTCTAAATGATGAGCAAAGTTCTCAGCAGTCATAGAAAGAGATACCCAGCAAAATAAAAGATTGACAATTTATGAATTTTTATAATTTTGTTGAATGTTTTGAAAGGTATTGCCTACTTATAGAATGCATTGTTAGACACTGTGGCAATGAATCATTTTTGTTAATTGTTTGTGTAAGCTCTTAGAGCATATTGTTTATAAACATATACAATTTGCATCATATGCATATTTGATTGTGAGCAATAAATACTTTTTGTTCACTTGGAACCCAAAGAACATACTACTCTATCACTGTGAGGCAGATTCACTTTATTTTATTTATTTTATCATTTTATTTTTATATTTTTATATTTTATTGATTTTTCACAGAGATGAAGAGAGAGGGATAGTTAGAAACATCAATGAGAGAATCATTGATCAGCTGCCTCTTGCACACCCCCTACTGGAAATGTGCCTGCAACCAAGGTACATGCCCTTGACTGGAATCAAACCTGGGACCTTTCAGTCCACAGGCTGACGCTCTATCCACTGAGCCAAACCTGTTTCGGCAGGCAGATTCATTTTAAAGTAAACTTAACTTGGTGAGTTTCTTTATCTTGCTTAATATCTTTGTATTTTCAGAATTTCAAAATCATTGCTCTCATTTGCATTGATATTTAAAACATTAAGATTCAAAGAGAATTATATTTTAAAAAATCACACATCTGCTACTGTAGATAGTTTTTAAAAAATCTTATTGATAATACATTGCAGATGGGTTACCTCAGGCTCTTAACTTCCCCAAGGTTAGATAGTGGTAAATTCAAGCGCTGGCCCCTGTGTTTTATCTGTTATGATTCTTCACTTTTGACAGAATTAACAATAGATGAACTTGTAGTCATTTATCTCTTTGTTGACATTAAGGCAAGATGAATCATGAGGGAGAGCTAATCTTAAATATGTTTTGTTGGCCCATAGTGGAGACCAAATTTTCTTTTAAAAAATTAACTGTAAATATTTAAAATCTACACACATACATAACAACCTGTATTTTTGAAATCCCTGAAAATCAAAATAGCTGACAATACTTGCACATACTCTTTTATGGCAATATTTGATTGGAACTAACTAGTGGCTTTATCTTTGGTTTACTGTATTCTCAAGTACTTTTCCATCCATCCTACCTCACTAATTTTTTGTTCTGTTTGACCCATAAAGGTATGTTCATTTATGATCCTTGACATTAATAGGATATAAATAAAAACTAACCAAAGTGTGGCCTCAGTGTTGAGAAAAGAGGTTAAGAAGTTCTTAACCAAAGTTGAGCTCTTCTATTCTCAATGGTAAAATAGACCGGTGATATTTTCATGGCTTTGATTACTATAATCATTTTTCATTGAGAAGAGAATGGGATTTGAGGATCCACAAAGATTATATTATGTTTTGCTGTGTTTTTACATCCAAAGTGGAAAAAAGTTGCAGGTGGGTTTCTGATGTACTAACAGCTAGTCCAGGAAATTCAGGCCAAAAGCTCATCATTGAGTTCCAAGTGGTTTACCATAGTGGCCTTTCACTAAAAGAAGTCGATTTAAGTGAGGTCAATGGGCTGCCTACACTGTGCTCCCTGGGTGAGTTAATTCTATCACAGAAGGCATTTCCAGAAAAAAAGGGCAGAGATGCTTTAATGGCATGTCAGGATGTGTCCTCTGAAACCCATTACGCAGAAAAGGCCATGGTATCAACATTTTTTTTCTTCATGAGGCACTGACCTCTCATGATAAATTGGTGTGTCACAGATTATACAGCTTGGTCCAACTCTTTTGAAATCTGGAAATACTTTTTTTAGAGAAAGAAGGAAAGGGGGGAAGTGTGGAGGCTGGAAATATACACAACCATTTGATTTGTTCAGACACTTCTCCTGAAAGGGCAGTAAACATGCTTAGCTTATTTTATGGCTGAAATCTTTTTATGTGTGTGCAACTCCATTCTCCGGATCCCCCTTCACACGTAAATCCACTCCATCCTGCAGAAACCAGGTGGTGCACTGCTGCGAATGATGTTGCTGCTTCCAACATGATGACTTGGCTGCATTTGTAGTGCTGTCAGATGTTTTACCTTCCAGAGAAGGGGATTATATGGGATCAGGCACCTCTCCAACATTTTATCTGTGTTGTTTGCGTTTGGAAATATATCTCAAAGTTTGGATCTCCATTTGAATGGAGGATAGAAACCTAAGTGAACACTTTTCTTTTGTAGTTTCCTTTTTTTCTTCTTTTTAAATGTTCATTGTCCTTTTTGTGCCCAGAAATTCCCCAAGAAAACATAACACGAAGAAGAAAAAATATATGTATCAGAATTATGCCTTAAAACAAAATATTATTGGAATATGTTAGCATGGTATTGTGGCTTGTAATTGAAAATATATAAAATCTTGGTGTCACCTACATTGCCTACGCATTTTAATTTGAGGGCTACCTGTCCAAACTCTCTTTGTTGGAATTCTGCCAAATATCACCCATCCTTGAGACTATGACTGTAATTTCCATATCTTTTGTTTCATTTCTCTGATATAGACAATCATGTGTTGGGTGGCTAGCATCTTTCTTTGGTATTTAGCTCCCCCTGAGAATAGGGGGGAAAATGCATCTTATAGGGCAGTCTATTACCCTCTATTTGTAGGCATTCTTAATCTATAAACTAAAAATTTTACTTATGAGAATATGATATTAGCAAGCATTAGATTGGCAGGCTTGATGGACCTTCACTTTCCCAGATGCATGCATGTTAACGTAGTTTACTGGTTTCCAGTATAAGTGCAGAGAAATGTTATGGTGTCACTTCTTCCCTTTTATTTCTACTTAAAAGGGCTCTCTGTTTTCTACTCTTACATAATCAGATCTCCTCTTGGCTTTAAGATCCTCTTTTGAGAGAAGAACTTTTGAGGGCCTTCTCATTAATTCTGTCTTTTAGTGTATCAGGGATTAGCCAACTATGGCCCATGGGTCAAATCTGAGCCACTCCCTGTTTTGTAAACAAAGCTTTATTGAAACACATCATATTTATTTATGTATCAACCATGGCTGCGTTTGCTCTATCATGGCTCTATTATTGACTACAATAGCAGAATTACTAGAGACTAAAATATTACTATCTTGTCCTTTGCAGAGTAATTTGCCAAATGTTGAACTATGCATTCATTTAAGACACACTTATTAATTGTGTAAAATTTTACTATGTATGGATGCTATAACAGATATAATACTTTCTCTCAATGAGCTAACAGTCTTGTGGAAGAGATAAACACAGAGAAATAGCTTACCCACAAAATAAATGTTCTAAAAGTGAATTTAGTAGACAATGAGTGTAGAATAAGGAACATGTAATTCTATCGGGAGGGCCAGAAGCGGTGGTTTAGAAGAGGGCTTCATGAAGAGGCAGGCTTTGAATTTTTTGACTTGCAGTACAAAGAGAACTTGTCCAGGTAGAGGATGGGAGCCCTAGGCCACATTTCTTGCAGAAGGAAAAATGCGAGCATAGTCACAGATGAAGAGAATAGGACTTCTTTAGAAAACAGCAAATAGTTTACTATGGCTGAAGCTGAGATCCTGAAGGACTGTCACCAGCTAAAAAGCTTTTACTCTGTGGAGCTATTAGAGTTTTCAAAATGGTGTGTGTAGGGAACAGAAAAAAGGGGAGGAAGAATGTATCTTGCTTGTGTAGATATGTACAGAACTTCTTTCTATATACCGTTCTCTTCTCTAGCTAGGCTATCATATTATCTATTTGCCTTAGAAACAATTCTTTTTGGGAAAAGCAAGGGGAGAAATACTTCCATTCAGGTGAAATCATTATTATCCCACTTCAGGTTGGCATTCTTTTCTTTTTTTGGGGGGTGGGTGGAGAGCGTTCTCTAGGAGATATGTTGCGTTGCTCATTTTAATCTTTGTTGCAAGAAGGTGATAAGTATCACTTTCCATTTACCCCAGTGCATGGTGGAGAATCCTATCAATTCTCTATAATTATTACAAGATGGAAGGAAGCTATCTATTCACTGGAAGTATTACATCAGGTGATAATGTAAGCATCCTTTCCTAGTGTCTGTCAGAGCTTTTTGATACTTGAAATGAATTGCTCTTCACATGGCAGTAGGAAATAAACAAAATACTGAATAGTATTTTCTTTGCCATGAAAATTCCTCTGACTTTTTAATGAAAATATAATATTAATTAGTTAATAGATAACACTAATGGAGACTAACACAACCTGTCATTTTCCCCCTCCTATCAGAAATTATGTTTTTAAATTTATTACTATGGTATTTATCTCTGTTCAGCTTCAAATCCCTCTCATCCCTCTTTGAAGTCTTAAAAGAACAATGTTGCTATCACACATCAGAGCTCAGAAATTGTCTTCCAAATCCCTGATCAATTGGGTTATCCAAAGGGTAGCAATAACTAGCATTTACATAAACTTTTAGCATAGAAAGTGCCTTTAACATGGGTTATCTAATTTATCTTCAAAAACTTGTGAGGTAGATGCTACTCTTATCATCCCACAAGCCGAAAATGGAAGTTTTGTGAAGTTGACTTATCCCCTCAAGATCTCATATTAAGTAAGTGGCAGAGTTCAGAATCAAAAGACTGACTTAAGCATTACTGATTTTTAAATTCTCCTGGAGTAATTTTTTTTTCTGAAGTGCTGCACAGATGTAACCAACAGTGTCAGAAGCAATGGCTCCTTGCCATCAGAAACAGTCAAAGGGGAAGGATAGGTTTCTCAGGTGAAGCGATGTTGACCACACGGGCTCACTCAGGGAGAAGATCCACTGCAGAGAGTTTACCTCTTTCAGGCTACAATGAACTTTGAAGGTCAAACAGTTCATATCAGAGAGTATACAGCCTGTAAAACAAGGCAAGCATTCAAACTCATTTACATAGCCCCCCATTCCTTTCTCCATCTCTCTCCCAACCTCTCTCTCTTTTTTTTAATGCTTGGCTCTGTCTCTGTACTTGCAAGGTCTTGGTAATCTTGGGTATTTTGATACTTAAGTGACCTCAGTAGCCTTGCCTTGTCAATTAAACTTGTAATTAACCCAAGTAATGTTTTTGAACACCTATGATGTGTTAAAATGCTCCGAAGTACCCCAGATAGTGTATTATATAAAAGAATAGGCTTATAGTGCACTCTTGATATACAGAAAACGTCCATCTTAGCTGCCATTCTTGGTCCTTGGACTCTCCTGGACAACCTTGGTCTGTTGTTGCCCACATTCCCATGTGACAGTGTTGCTGATGGTATCCTTGGAAAGACTCAGTGCAGGTTTGGTTCTGATAGCTGCCATTAAAGCAAAGCTTTTCAGATGGTTTATGGGTCAAATGTCTGAACGAGTCTTAGATATTACCTTCAAATATAATGAGCATTCTTTGACTTTGCAGAATAATACAAGGTTATGGGGAAGAGATACAAATGAAAAAGGCCTCTTTCTGCCTTTCCTCTCTGGTCCTTCCATCCTGAATTGCTAGCTTAGTGGTTTCCAGGTGCTCTTTTATAGACCGGTATTGGTCCATGATTACATTATTCCAGCCTTGGCAATATAAGAAAAATGTGTTCATAAATATTGTTTCAGGAAATTATGTTGGTGACAATGACAGTTTGAGAAGAAAATAATTGCTTGGCAAGGTAAAGTTTTATAATCTTTTGTTGATTCATTACACTTTTAGGGGCACTTTTCCTGGCCCATTCAATACAATTGTCTGGGCACTGCTCTTTCAGCTTGCCAGGGTGTAGACTCACTGAATCGGACAATTGTTTTGGCTGTAGAGTCCAGAGTCTAGACAGATGCTATAATGGTCATTTTTCATCTTTGCAGACTTGAGTATATGACTTTCAAAAGCATAATTAGTGTCAGAGATGCCATGAATGGCGAGGGGCATGTTGTGGACTAAGACCCCACTGCTGCCATTTATACAACAGTAGCTTTTAGATATGTACATGGAACCCGTGGGGTTGTGTTATGCCCACCTTTTACAACCTTATGTGGCAGTCTTGACTGTCTGGGTCACTGTGGTCATAATGTGA
Organism: Vespertilio murinus; assembly: GCA_963924515.1. Classification (NCBI taxonomy): domain Eukaryota; kingdom Metazoa; phylum Chordata; class Mammalia; order Chiroptera; family Vespertilionidae; genus Vespertilio; species Vespertilio murinus. The sequence goes on along the minus strand of OZ004715.1, from coordinate 19,379,002 downwards.
CTTTTATCTTCCCCATAATTAGCCATAATTAGCTGCTTCTTGCCACAGACTCTATTTGTTCCCTCCTTGTACTTACTGACGCTTTCTAGTGTCATTTTGTTCTTGTGACTCATTGAGAATCCAGTGTTTGTTCTTTATTAAAAGTTGATCTGAGACTTTATGGAAGAGAGAGAGAGAGAGAGAGAGAGAGAGAGAGAGAGAGAGAGAGAGAGAGAGAGAGAGAGAGAGAGACTGAATTGCACTATTGTATGTGATATTCATACTACTTATTTTCTAAGTGTTTAAAGGAGGTAGAATTAAGACTGAAAAGAACTTGGCCTGAGAATTGTTAACTGTGTGACCTTGTGGTAGATGCTTCACTTCTTTAGAGTTTTAATTTTCTTATATGCAGAATGGAGATAACAATATATACTTTGCAATTATTTTTCTTTGGGTAAAAATTAAATGAGATAATGGATGTGATGTGGATGTTTGAAACAGGGTCTAGCACATATTAGCTGCCCTAAAAATGAACATTATCTTCTCCTCATCCTTTTCATCTGGTTGTTGAGCTCTGTTATTATCAGGATTGCTGTGTCTTATTTTTAAAAATGTTTTCATTGATTTTTTTCTTAAAGAGAGAGGAAAGGAGAGGGGGAAGGGAGAGAGAAATAGAAACATTGATGAGAGAGAAACATTGATCACCACCCACTGGGGATTGAGCTGGCAACCCAACATGTGCCCTGACCAGGAATTGAACCTGCGATTCCTTAGTGCATGAGTGGATGCTCAACCCCTGGGTCATACCATCTGGGCTGTTACGTACTTGGTAGGTTGACTCTTTCATTATTATGTAGCATCCTTCTCTGTATCTGGTAATTTTATTTTCTCTGAAGATCACTTAATATGTTATTAGTATAGCTAAGCAGCTTTCTTTTGATTGGTGTTTCCATTGTATATTTGCTACTGTATTAGTATATTTAAAATGAGTTTCATGTAGATAGCATATAGTAGGGTCATTAGAAAATTTATTATGATGATTTCTGTTTTAATTAATGTATTTAAACCCTTTGTATTTAATGAAATTCTTGATATGTTAGGATTTAAGTAAAATCTGTCACTTTGTTTTCTTTGCTTTATGTTTCTTTTTTTCCTTTTTTCTACCTTACCTGTGGGTTACTTGAACATTTTTCTGTGTTACATTTTGCTCTAATTTAATGTTTTTAGTATATATCTTTATAGAATTTATTTTGGTTTATGCAACTTTATTAAAGAAAATCAAATCAATTACTAGCAGAGCTATAAGTTAATCACCCATCTATTGACAACTTGCATCATTTATTCAGTGCTATATTAAACAATTTATTGGAAGTTAGATTAACTAATAGCTCTAAGCCTCCTAACAATTTAAGTAAAAAATTTCAAAACATTTGAGACCCTATTTTGGAATACAAAGTATGTTTGACTTCCAATTTCCATTCTCTGTAGAACAAGAACAGGTCATTCCTTTAGTAACATGCACAAAATACATCACATTTTCTGTTCTGTTGATGCTATAAATTCAATACCAATTCTCCAGCCACATCGGTTATGAGCATAAAGTATACCGTGGAACCTCAGCTCTCTAACATGGAGAGGCTTGAACAAGAATGGATGCTGCTAGAATAATGCTGCTTCCTTTGATGAGACAACAGAGCATCCATCTTCTTCCCCCTGATGATTTTCTCAGCATGTTAGAGCAGTGAGGGATGGTTTTAGTATCATAACTGAGTTAGAGTGGAGACATTGGTCACATAATACACATGCTCCATTTAAGAGAAAATTCTGACTCTTGGGCAACTCTTCTCTTATAACTACTTTACAGTTTCTAAAAGCAGTTACTTTACAAAGTGGGAAGAAGTTAAGTCTTCTCAGATGAGCATGTGGATGAATGGAGGGAGATAAAATAAATTAATTTAAAATAGGTGTGGAGAGCAGCTGGAAAGGAATTTTTTTTAAAAAAAAAGGAGCATTAATTCAAAGTTTATTCCAGCCATAATATAGGCTATTCTCATTAATTAATTAATTGATTGATTAATTAATTAAATTTTTGTTAATCTTCTAATCTGCACCCGAGGATATTGTCCCCCCCCCTTTTTTTGAGAGAGAGAGAGAGAGAGAGAGAGAGAGAGAGAGAGAAATGGTAGGGAGAGAGAGAGAGAGAGAGAGAGAGAGAGAGAGAGAGAGAATGCCCCAGCCTGCGGGGCAACAACGTGGGCCCTCAGGAATCCTAAGAGAATGAGACAAGAGAGGGGCGCGAGGAAGGAGGGTAAGTCTCATAAATCCGATCAAACCCTCACATTTTATTGAAGTGTAACTGTTTATAAAGGCTCGTAAGGGGAGGGACAGGGTAAGGGATTGTCATGGGATGATTGGTTGGGGACTGGGTATGTCTTCAGCTGATTGGTTATTCTGATGTGGGAGGTTCTTCTAGCCTTTGGCGGGCCCGGGGGCTTTGTTTGGTATGCTGGTTATCTTGGCGGGCAATCTTGCCGCCCGCGGGAATTCTTGGCGGGCTTTCTTAGGAAAAGGGGCTGACCAAGAAGTGAAACTGAACTCTTGTTTTTATGGCTCCCGGCATCTCCTCCCTTTCTGTTTTTATGCGGGAGTGGGCTTTAACCGAGCGAGGGAGTAGTGACCTGGCTCCTCCCGTGGGGTTCCCAAGCCCACTAGCAATGGCTCTCGGTATATTTTGGGGAGGAGAGGTAGAGCCTGGAATTAAGGCCAGAGAGCCTTCCCTGTGGCGGCTGCACCTGTCTTAGGTTGGGAGACTCGGGATACCTGGTTTAAGCCTGCATTACCCGTCATTGGCCTAACTGAATCGCTCTGATCCAGCGCCTGTCTTAGGTTGCAGGTAGGGCCTATAGAAGAGCCCCTCAGTGTATGCCGTCTCCTCTTACCCATCATTGGCTGCCAGCCAACCTCACCAGGGGCTGTATGGGCATCTCTGTTGGCCATCTAAGAGAAAAAATTTGATATATACCAACCTCTATGTAAGCCAGGTATACTCTCAGGGAAAACCAGAGGGGGTCAAATCTTCCTTAGACCAAGCCTTGGGAAGAGGGGGTCGAAAGATTATGGGACCTTCCCTTGCAGTGCTTTGTTCTGCACACAGCTCGGTGCCCATACCTTTCTCCTGGTGGGGAGTAGGTAAGCATTCCTCTGGTCATCATGCTGTCCCCGTAGGGAGGGAGCGCTGGTAGAGGTCATAGTCCAGTTCATGGTCAGCCTCAGCTAGGCGGTGGTAATGTATTTGTATGGGTTTAGCCAGGATGCTATTAACCTGTTGCTTTATGAAATCTGTCAGCTTCCGAATAGCCCAGGGGCCAAAGGATAGAATTAGTAAAAAGGTTATGAGGGGGCCCAGGATGGGGAGGAGGTAGGGGAGAAGTCCGTTCAGTCCACTCCAGAAGGGGTTCTCGAACAATTCTTTCCGACGTTGTACCAGATCTTCCTGTAGTCTCTTGATCTTGTCTCGGACGATTCCGGATTTGTTGGCGTAGAAACAGCAGCGTTCCTGTAGGGCTAAGCATATCCCTCCCTGTTCTGCCGTAAGTAAGTCTAGACCTCTTCTGTTTTGTAATACTACTTCTGCCAAAGAGTCTATCTGGTCCTGGAGGTCATTAATGGTACTAGAGAGGGCCTGAACGTCATCAATCAACTGATTTGAGAGCTTGACATATGAGTTGACTGCTACCCCTAGGCCTGCTGTGACTCCTAGGCCTATAAGTAGGGGGATGAACTGAATTGCTCGCTTACTGCGACCGCTAATATAGTAGATCCAGCTTTTTAAGAACTGGATCCATTCATAAAATTGAGGTATAATACCTCCTTTAATGTGGCAGTTAATACCATTCCCTGTGTTAGGAATAAAGCAAGATCCCAAGTCAGGGTCTTGTTAAAAACATTAAACATTAAACATTTTGATTTCTATGCAGAAGGATGTACACGGTCTAAAGTGCATGCACACGGACTTTCCTTTCTCTTGGTCCTGGGCAACCTGCAGCAATGCACAGGTGCTGACTGCTATCATGGCAAAGCAATCTTTATTATCTTTATATCTGGATTATTTCTCTGTTCTTGTGGGCCACTGCTTATTCTGTGGCTGTAACAATTCTATCAGATTTAATACTTTGACAAAAATATTATTTTACACTGTAAATATTAGTAAAAGAGAATTCCAAAATTTTTAAAATTTCTCTTTTTATTAAAATTATAATTATATTTCAAAGTATCCTCTTAAGCTTATACAGAGGGATGATGGGAAGTCAACTTTCATAGAAAACTTATTTAAATTGCTTATAAAGACACTGGCTTATTCAAAGGAAGAGGGCTGGTCTTTGTTATTTTAAGATGGTGGCTGCAGGCCACGTGGGCAATAAGATGTGTGGCCATCTTGGCGGCCGCTCAATTTATTCTTTTTAAAAGTCAAAATCACATTGCAGACAATCACTAGCTGTTTCTGGTCTTTATTAAAATTTTTTATAAAAATATTGGCTTTTCATTTAGCTGAAAACCTTGATCATAATTTAAAAATCTAATTTAAGTAATTAAAGTAGGTATCTTTATTTTAAAATAAAGCAAATTTACATTTGAATTCACAAGCCACAAATGTTGCCCCACCTCTAGCTTAATTAAGAATGCAGGCAGGATTCAATTACTTATAAAAACATTGGCTTCTCATGTAATTTAACTTATGAGATATTGATTATATTTTAAAAGCTAAGTATGTATCTTGATTTAAAAAATGATAAAGAAATGTATTCAGTAAAACTTAAGGTATAGTATCACACCTCTAGCAAATTAAAAAAAGGAGTCTGCGTGAGGCTTTTCTTTCTTGAAATTCCACTGCTGTTGAAAATTTTTCTATATTTAAGAAATATATTGTTTTTGCCTTTCTTACAGGCAAAAACTTTCATAACATTTAATATACAGCATATAATTTCTATTTGATAAAGCTTTCCATGTGATTTCAAGTATCAATAAAAAAACTTGAAATACTCTTGGAAAGATCAAATATACAATACACGATATATTTATATATATGATTTAAAGGTTATATACTTAAATTACTTTAAAGAAATATCAACTATATTCAAACTGGATCAGTGAGTTAATTCTCCTTTTAAATCAGACCAAGAAGTAAAATACTTTGGATTCCTAATTATTTAAGAGAAAGCACAATTTATTTTCTCAAAAATAAGTTATACTTTAGGCATTTAGCTACCACAATTATATAACCTCTCTCAATTCAATCTGAATCTTAAAATTTCAGAGCTTGCAAGTCAAATACTTAGTAGTTCTTTATTAATAAACATATATTTTTAAGAATAAATTTTAAAATCTAACAATTCATTTTAAACCACATTTGTTCTGCCAGGGTAAACTGAGAAGAGAACTTGTTCACATGTAAACTTGTCTTATCAAAAGGCATAGCCATTCACATTCTTTAAAGAAGCTGCTGGCTAGAATCAGATTACCTGTTCTGGGTGGGAAGGGCGTGTCCTCTCCTTCCTCCATTAAAATTAAGGTGTAGCTAGATCAGCATTTCTCTGCCAGTTCTAATGACTGAGGGGCATGTTGAGGGGGGACAGGAGTTTTCCTTAAGAATCTCCTCTCCTGTGGGTTTTTTTTTTTTTCCCCTGTTTTGATGACCTCCTTAACATCAGGGTCCTGAGAATGGATTTTTAGAATATCATGAATTAAGTTCCAATAGGAAAAGGCAGTAACAGAAATCTTCTCGGGGCCAAAGGTCTGACAAAAATCCCGTAGGACATTTCCTACTCATTCCCACCGTTTTTGGTTAATAGTTTCTTCTAGGGGGAACCAAGGGCAGGTATCAAGGATCTTTTTACCCTTACTCCTCGCGCTCTGAGGGATATCTTGACTCCGTCAAGGAACATTTCATGTGTACTCAAAGAGTTCCCCATTATTGGTCAACTGGATGGCTCTCCGAGTGATTTTCTCCCCCACTTAAGCCTCTGGGACAATAAATCTTATGCCAGGTCAGCCTGAATTTTCTGGCAGCCCAGGAATTCAGGGGCAATTAACTCTTTTCCACTCCCCCCTTTACTCCCAGGAATTCAGGCGCAATTAACTCTTCCTTTACTCCCTTGCTTGCACTTACTCAGATCCTCACAGACCAGGGAGAAGTCCCTGTTTGCCCTCCCTCAGGCACGCAGCACTCTCCCGCTGCCCCTGCGGCTGAGGGTAGCACTTTTCCACGGCTGAGCGCAGAACTTTCCCTCCGCTGAATCTGTGAGGTGAACGACCTTTGTTCAAAGCAAGCTCAAGGTTTTAAGAGCAGATCTAATGGGAGAGAATTTGCGACAAGAAAGCCGGGCAGCGATACTAATTCAGGTGATTCAGAGTTCTCACAGCCGGAGATGGGTACCCTTCACTCTTTCCCAAATCAGCAAGTGAGTGCTTATTAGTGGGCAGGAAAAATCCTTAGGAGAGCCAATAACAGTCGAGCAAAAGGGGTGAAACGTTATGAATCTCTCTTGAAAATCGTCTACCTTACCTTTCTCCGATCTGTCTCACGGCGGGTGGGACCGTGGAGATCTAAATGCCGAGTCTTCACTCGCGGGTCCTCGCGGCGACTCTAGGGGTGCCTGGCCAGGGCTTCTCCGGTAGACGTTCTCTTCGGGGGTCCCGAAAACCACGTTGGGCGCCAATTTGCCCCGGCCTGCGGGGCAACAACGTGGGCCCTCAGGAATCCTAAGAGAATGAGACAAGAGAGGGGCGCGAGGAAGGAGGGTAAGTCTCATAAATCCGATCAAACCCTCACATTTTATTGAAGTGTAACTGTTTATAAAGGCTCGTAAGGGGAGGGACAGGGTAAGGGATTGTCATGGGATGATTGGTTGGGGACTGGGTATGTCTTCAGCTGATTGGTTATTCTGATGTGGGAGGTTCTTCTAGCCTTTGGCGGGCCCGGGGGCTTTGTTTGGTATGCTGGTTATCTTGGCGGGCAATCTTGCCGCCCGCGGGAATTCTTGGCGGGCTTTCTTAGGAAAAGGGGCTGACCAAGAAGTGAAACTGAACTCTTGTTTTTATGGCTCCCGGCAAGAGAATATTGATGTGAGATAACCACATTAACTGGTTGCCTCCTGCATATACCCAACTGGGCTGGGGATAGAGCCTGCAATGACCTTCATGCCCTTGATTGGAATCAAACCCACGACCCTCAGGCTGAAGCTCTTCCCACCAATATAAACCAGCTAGGGCAGTGATTCTTATTTTGAAGTAGCATCACATGGCATACTTCTGAGTCCACCCCAAGATGTACTTATTTCCATCTGTTTTACAGATCCTTGGTCATCTCTGGTTACTAGGGGTCATCTGGGTTTAGATTACATAGCAGTGAACAAATAGATAGAAGAACTTTAGAAATAGTTAAAGCAGGAGCCATTGTGATCTTAAAATATTGAGACAAATGCTGCCATTACTGTTGATATTTGGATGATAAATTTTTATAAATTCAACCTTACTAGCAGATGGTTTGAGGGGATAGTCTGTAGGAAAATGAATTGTCAATAAGAATACACTGCCTTTATGTGGGCTGTCATTAGGTCCCATAACTGTGGCTTGCCAATGGGACATTAGACTTTTTGAAAATAGTTTTCTCAGTGGTTGCCCTAGAGATGACCTTATATTATCTTCTAAAGACAGACTAATTTATATGCCTGAAGTTCAAGTCAGATATTTCAAATCTCCGTTCCCTTTCCCTGCCCTCCCACTGAATTATGGGGAGAGAAAAGAACACATTATTAATACTTGTAAGTATTCTCAAGTAAATGTGTAAATTGTATGCTTGAGCATGTATTTAAATCACAAAAATAAAATGTTGTTAAATATTGGAATTTCTTACCACTATCTGCCATCACCCTTTGTATGTGCTTTATTTTTGCTATTGATTTACACATAAAATTATATAGAGATTCTTTCTATTTTCAAAACAGGATTATTTTTATTTGATTAATTTCCAGTGTTCAAGAGCCTGATCACTGTGTGTTTATTGACCGAATCTTAGAAACCATGACAGCTTAGGAAACAGAATTTATTTCTTCCAAATAATCTATTTACAGTCAGAAGAAACCTCTCCTGAATTGTGTTGTAATTATTTCTTTGTTTTTAAAATATCATTACCATCTACTTCTTCCTGTTTTTGCCTGATTTTGAACTTTATGTAAGTGGAAATATCCTTTTATATTCTTTTGCATCTTGCTGCTTTTGCTTAACATTATTGTGAAATTCATTCATGGGGTTTTAGGGTAGATATAACTTAATAGGTAAACTATATACTACCCAACAGAACAATTAGAAAAATACTCGAACAGAGATTTCAAAAAGGAGGACACTTATATGGCCAAAATTATATTAAAAGTGCACAACCTCATTAGTAATCAGAAACATGCAAATAAAATTTAAAAAACCACTAAACAATACTACCATTTACCTACCAAACTTGAAAAACATTAGAAATGTGACATTTTCTTTTGTTGGTGAAAAGGAATAGCAGTAAGGATTGCAGGTGGGTGTAAAATTTATAGTGCAGCCATTTTTGAAAACCCCCTGGCACAGTGTGGGGTAAGACCTCAGCAGTTCCTCCCTTGCCTGTATAACATAGAAACTCTGAGGCACATGTGAATCAGGACTCCTGTCAGTAATATTTACAGTTAGATTATTCACAGTCGCTCCAAACTGGAAAGAACTGGATAAATCAATTGTAGTAGATTCATAAAATAGAACGCAACAAAAATGAGCACAGTGACATTCCCTTTATATGTCTCCATTTTGTTAGTTATGGACTATGGCTAGTGAAATTTTGGGAGTTTCCTCCTTCAACTGACATAATCTATAGGAATGCTCCATTTCTCATGTTGAAAACAGTTCATTATATTTGTTTATTTACTAAAGGCCCAGTACATGAAATTTGTACATGGGTAGGGTCCCTAGTGGCTGCCGGCTGCCGGCTGGGGCCTCCCTTCCACAGCTGCTGGCTGCCCACCATGTCCTTTCATTCCTGGTGGTCAGCACACATCACAGTGAGCAATCAAATTCCTGGTCTCCTGAGGAATACTTTACACATTAGGCTTATATATATATATTGATTTTGAGGTAGCATCACATGGCATACTTCTGAGTCCATTCCCAAAAAAGTCTGTCGTACTCAACTCTTTTTAAAAAAGTTCTCTTTATTTTTTTGTTAATCCTCACCCAAGAATATCTTTCCATTGATTTTAGAAAGAGCAGAAAGGAGAGGGAGAGACACAGAGAGAGAAACATTGACGTGAGAGAGAGACACATGGATTGGTTGCCTCCTGCAGGGGCCCCTACTGAGGTGGGGGATCTAGCCTGCAACTGAGTTACATGCCCTTGACTAGAATCAAACCCAGAACCGTCAGTCCTCAGACTGACACTCTAATGACTGAACCAAACCAGCTAGGGCTATGCTCATTTTTTATTCAAATAAAATCTAAACAACTTGCTGCATATTTTTTCCAGTTCAGAGAACAAAGCAAAGTTTAAAATTGTGGTGCTCTCAACAGGTCATAGTAGTGTGATCCCACCTGTCACACAGCATGGTCTCTGACTTTTGGAAAAAAAAAAGCTCTTTGGGAATTTCAGAAAGCAAAATGCTGCTGAGATCGAGGTAGCAGACAGAGTTCAACTGAAAGGGAAAATACTATTTGGTGTTTATTTTGAGAATCTATATCTGGGAACATTTGAAAATAAATTGTTCAAAAATGTGTGATTGGGCTTAGAAGCTGATGAATGAAGTTTGCAATCGTCGAGTCTTTTTATTTTTACTTTTTAAAAGTCCATACAGGATTAAGGAGAAATGGGGAAAAGGTGAGCGCTCCTCCCAGTTCTGGTGGAGCACTAGGCATTCGACATCTCTTTTAGACTTAGGAGATTTCATTTCAAGCTTTTGGAAAGCGATCTGATATTTGCTCACAGCTCCTTGTAGCATCGGTTTACAACTGCTCCAGCAGCAGTTTCTGTTTTCAGGGGGCGATTCTGTGTAACTAGGCACTGCAGGTCTGGCAAAGCCTGGCCAGCGCTCTGTAAGTCCGCTCTAAACTATCAGCAGTGGGACAGCAATAGCAGCCATTTACTCACCTGACTTTGATAGCATTTTCTAAGTCTTCCAGCCACACATGCCAGACTTAAATGGCAGCAGACCAGGATTTTATGCATATTGGAGACATTCAATTATATTTCCAAGGGGGGAGTTTGGCATTCAAATCCACGCTTCCTTTTGCCTCCAGGTATAATAGAAAAGCACTGTAGTGCACAATAGATGTGTCAAGGTGTCTCCCGGCGAGGAGGAAACTCAGGCTATTAAATGAAGATCATAGAAATGTCTGCTAGGATACACCCCAAAGACTGTCTGCCTGGTCTTAATTCCTCTTCTCTGGTTGATCCAAGATCCACCCCACAGCCTGCTGGACGGAGGCATCTGTAGCTAATCTGGCTCCAGTTAGTGCACTCCTGCTGGATTGGAGCGTTTAACCTCAATTTACCAAGCGTGATCCTGATCCCTGTGGATAAGCCTCCTGCCGTCTGGACCACGGCTACATAAATTCTGAGTGCTTGGCTGTATTGCATTAGCGGCCTGGTCAGCTACCAGGTCTTCAGTTTCCCCATCTGTAAAATGAAAAAATTAGACTAAATGGCTCTTACCTCTAGATTGATTAGCTTTGACCTGAGCTTGTCTTTTGACAAGATGCCTTTGCCTTCCAAGATAGATTATTTTATTTTTATTTTTTGCATTCGGGCTGGAAACTGTTAGCTTAGCAAAATATCCTACATTGCAAAATACCCTAATCTTCGGCCTATTCCTAGCTAGACTTCGTCATTTCCTGAGGATCCAGCAAGGCATGTAGTAGTGTCAGTCCTGAATATCCACAAAGACAGCTAGCAAGGAAAATTATTTATAATGTTACTTTGTAATAATTTTAAGATCAGGAGTTCTTAACTTAGGCTCAAGGACTCCAGAAATGTGTGTGTGTATGTGTGTGTGAGTGTGTGTGTGTGTGTGTGTGTGTGTGTGTGTCAGTGCCTGCTTCCTCATTTTCTTCATGAAAGAGAGTCCAGTGCTTTTACCAGTTTCTTTACTCAAAGACCCAAGAGCCTCTGACTTGAAGTGTATCTTGCACAGTAAGAAAAGCATATATTTGGGCAAAATTCCTAACTGTAGCCAATGCACTGTACATTGGACATATGGATTTGTGTGTTAAGCAGACATCTTCCTATTTTTTTCCATTGTAAAATTCCAATAGACGAATTTAATGCCGGACATCACAAGCAAACACCTTCATGACTGCATTTATTTCCCTTCAGCGTTGGTTTCTATCTCCTTTCCTCTCCCTCTCGCTGCCTTCCTCACATCTTTCTTCCTCTCCCTCACTATTTCTTTGATTTTCTTTCTTCTCTTCTTCTGCCCCCTCCAGTTTTCTTCTCTATCTCCTTTTGTCAAATAGTTTTAGGGCAGAAATGACACCTTCATTACAATCGTATTCGCAGCTCCCAAGTCACTTCCTAACATGTAGTAGTTCCTAAAAAAATTATTGTGTGAACATATGAATAAAGCATCCAGAACTGAGATAGTTATTATATCAACTGTAAGGCAGTCAGGTTGGATCTGGGAAAGTGTGGAAAGTATTCCTCGGGAAGAGTTCTGGGTCATCTGTGGATCAGAAAGGTACGATTTGCTGAAAGTGATGCATCTTCTCAAGTACGAGCGAGGCCCCAGGGTTTTGAGATGTCTGTTGTGGTAGCCAGTTTCCAGGGTGGCTTCCAGCAATCCCTGCCTGGTATCCACACCCTTCTGTAGTCTTCTCATTGTGCCAGGGTTGGTCTGTGTGATCAGTGGCCTATGGTAAAAATGATGGTGTGCCAATTTCAAGTTATTAAACAGTACAGTCTCCCTCCCTCCCTCCCTCCCTCCCTCCTTCTCCCTAACCACTACTTGTTCTGGGGAAAGCCATGCCATGAGCAGCCCTATAGACCCACAGGAGGAAGCTTCCCCTAAACAGCCATGTGAATGAGATAGGATACTCTAGACCAGGGGTGGGCAAACTTTTTGACTCGAGGGCCACAATGGGTTCTTAAACTGGACCGGAGGGCCGCAACAAAAGCAAGCTGACCATGCTGGCACTCTCATCTTGGGCTGCTGGTGAAGAAGTGGAGGGGAGAGCAAGAGAACCCTTTGCTCTTTCGGCTCCGCAGGCCGGATAGAACAGCCAAATGGGCCGGATCCAGCTCGCGGGCCGTAGTTTGCCCATGGCTGCCTACTCAGTCAAGCCTTAGATTATGTAGCTGATACCTGAGAGACCCTGAGCCCAAATCACCCAACTAAGCCATTCCTAGATTACTGACCACCAGAAAGGGTAAAATTATCAACATTTGTTGTTCTAAATTGCTAAGTTTGGAGTAGTCTGTTACGTAACAATGGATAACTAGTACAGTTGTTGGGTGACACCTCTGGGTGGTGGTAGACAGAATTAGCGACATTAGCTAATAAGCTTTTACTTTCTGTTTTGCTGATTTATACACAGGCTGGGGAAGACACAGCTCTGACAGTTACATTATGTCCTTGGGGAAATAACTTTTCTCTTTGGAATTCCTGTTTTATCATATGTATAGTGAAGAAATTGACATCCCAGCACTGTATAATTTTCTGTATGAAACTAAGTTCTGTAACTCCTAATGAGGCCAGCGTCATCTTGTTTCTAAGAAGAACATTTCTTTTCCTCTATTTAACCACAGATATGTTAACTTTCCCGCTAACATAGAATGCACTCATTTACAATCTAAGGAAGTTATGCTCCTTAAAGTCAGGACTGACTTGTGCACTCCTATAGCTCCTCTTTTAGTACCGTTATTGATATATGCCCAGTTTAGTAAGTATATTTTGAGAACCTGAATTACTGGATAAGAGGAGCAACTCCTTTCATGGGTATTATATCCACTGATATTGACTTTGGGATTTGAGGCAGGTGAATGGGCTCTGAGAACTTCGGCTATGGAGTCCAATAACTTTTGCTGGTATTTTTGATAGGCAGAGTCATCCTGCTTATCACAAAGGATGAAGATTAGAAGTGGGGTGAGGGGAGGGATTAAAACCAGGTAGATCAGCCCTGGATGATGTGGCTGTTTGTTGATCATCATCCTGTGCACCAAAAGGTCTCTGGTTCAATTTCCGGTCAGGGCCACATACCCACATTTGGTCCCCAGATGGCATGTGTGTGATGTTTCTCTTTTTCTCTCTCCCTCTTTTTTAAAAATACACCAATAAAAACATATTAAAAATACACAAAAAATAGATTGGTCATACCCTATTGTGAGTTTGTTATCATCTTTGAGTCTTTATCCAATTTATATCTATATCTTTACCTATACCTGTATCTAAATCTATATTTATTCATGGACATTACATCTGTCCTTAGATATTTACATCTATTTAAAATTATTATAATTATTGTGGGAGATCTGTCCTAATCTTTAGCAGGCCATTATTTGTTACATCTGTCATTCTGCTACATTTCAGGGAACTTTCCCAGAGTGAGGCATCTGTCTACTACTTACATATAAACAAATCAAAGTGAACATATCTAGCACCATCATTTTTTAACATCATTTTTTTAAAACTTGGAAAGCCTTATCAATAAATGATATTGTTGTCATGGAACGTGTGCAGTGTAAATGCATTTTCCGCCAGCTATGCATTAGGCTCTCACAAGGGCAAGGGAAATTGAAACTGTCTTTCTAATGGATCATAAATCTTGAAAATGATTTGAATTCATGGATTAAATGTCAGCTTTGAAAGCATTTGCTGCTTTATCTTGGATCTTAAAGGAAAGAACATTTCTACGACAAATCCAATTAGTGCATTTTCATATTCTACATTGTAGTTTTCCAGAATAATATTCTTCAAAGAAATAGTATGGCAGCCAGATAATCTTTCCTATTAGAAGATTTTTTTTTATTAAGCTTCTCTCTGCTGAATTAGAAAACTCTCGGAGATTAAGAACACGAAGGTGAGTGTTGTACTAACATCGATTATGATGAAAAATTGTGGATAGCCCCACAGAAATACCAAATATTATGTTAGCTAATAAATGGCTAACTCAGCTGTATGGCGTGACTGAGGTAAAATCCGAATTCCTATTTAATTTCCTTCACTTTTCATTGCAGCGCCTGAGAAGGCATAACTTGACTTTGGCAACTTCAACAAGTTTTCCTCACCCAAGCGCAAATGAAAAGCTTTCTATAAAAACAAGCAGCTTCCCTTTTTGTCTGGGGACTTGTTCCAGACGCTGCCTCCCATCCTTTAATTAGAGATCTTACACACTCTCTCTCTGACCTATTTTCTGTTGCTTCGCGTATTCATCCTATCTCTTCCCCGAGTCTCGCAGGCTGGCAGCATCTTCTTGTGTGCACCAAGCGTCCTCTTTCCCAAGGATCTTATTTAGATGCCATCCTCCTTGACTCCGTCCTGCATCCTGAGGAAGTGTTGCCCTTCCTCTGTTTGACACCAAGACACCTCTTTCTGAGCCAGAGTGCCGTGCTCCTCTCTCCAGCTTAAATCAGAGAAAAGAGCTTGTGTGGTTTGCTCCATGGCCCAATGCCCGCGGTGCCATTTTAAGGAAGACTTGGGGCATGATGCACATTTCCTTCTCTAGTTGAAATGTTCGCGGCAGTCCAAGGCTTTGTGATTGCATATTGTCAAGGTCATTAGTTTTTATAACATAATCTCAGGCTCATGAAGTTAGATGCTCTATAGGGTTTTTAAGAGGTGGATGGTGTCTAAAATTGGTTGTAAAATACCACATTGAGCTATATGATACTTGGCCCTTTGGCCAGACTTTCATGGTTAATGGCGGCTAGCTGCCTATCCTTCAGGAGAATTCTCCAGCTCTGATGCACCCAGAGGGAGTGGTTTCTGTGGCTCTTTAAGTAACACTGTCTTAATTTGTACAGTGCATTTTAACTTTCATATATATGCTCCCTTCTACCTGCTTCGATGTAGAAGGGCATGAAACTGACCCCATCTTGATCAATCTAGCATGACACGTGCTTATCATGGTTGGCTCTCATCTTTTCAATGGGGGCGGGGGGCACTTTGGTTATATAGACTTCGTTATCCTTGATACCTGAGTTCATTCCCCAATCTTTAGAAAATAGTGGGCACTGTCTGCTTGGTTCACTTGAAGATTAGATCTTCATGGCTGAATTCCCTAAGCTCTTACACTGTTCCAGCATCTCTCTGTTACTTGACACCTTATCAACAAGACTCTGTTTCCTAGCATTTATCCTCCACTGTGGTGCAAGCGGAATCCTTTATAAACTTCTTGCATCTTGCTTCATCTTCTCCAGTTTTTCTCTACCTCCCACCCACCACCACCACCTTCATTCATTCAAAACTATTTTTTTGAGCACCTGTTATATCCCAGACACCACTCTGGAGTCTGGGAACATAGGCAAGAACAAAACAGAGGAAATCACCTGCCATGGAGCTTGCATTTCCCTGGCAGCTGTGACTCTTTAAGACCGTTGGCTATAACCCCTGCTCCTGGTCCTTTTCTCTCTTCTCTATGGCAATTGTTTCAGTCTCATGAAAACCTGTTTCTTCCACCAGCCTGGCTCTGCCACAAAAAATTACTAAGCGCAGGTTCCTGATTCTGCCGCCAGATGCAGGAGACCTGTTTCTGGTGTCTCGCTTTGCCTATTGGAAGCACACTTTCTTGACAGAAACATTAGAATAATATGAACAATTATAGTGACAGTCTTGAGTATTGTTAGTACTTTTCCTCAGCTACATTACGGATTTAAAAAAATACCCGTGTGGGCTGTCCTCAGCACTATCAGTTGCAAATGTAACCTCTGGTTTCCCACCAGAAAGTTCCCAAGCAGATTATTGAAATTCAAGGCTATCAGTTAAGAAGTGTTTTGTGTGCGCCATCATTTAAGATGGTGATGATGGCCTTGAAGCTCCCCAAGATTTAGAAATGGCTTCTAAGTTATCAAAGAGTGATTACCTCTTCTTTAATCTATTTTTAGGTTTATTTTTCTATATTCTATTTCTTTGAAGAGTGGTAATCTTCTATACAGGGTGGATATAATAACTCAATTGATTTCTTCACTCCCCAATAAAACCTCTATCATTTGACCAGATGAGATAACAAAAAAGTTTACTATACTCAAGGGCCTCCTTGGCAAAATAGAAACCCATGATTCTAGGTTATCTTTGAAGCCTGGGAAAAGTAACAGAGATGGATGGTCTCATCTCTTTGACCAAACAGCCTCTCCAGAACAAAAACACTTTTTGAAAAATGAGATAAAATGGTGTCTAGTGAGTCGTGATTTCGGGTTAGTGCAAGCCCGAAGCACCCAGAAGGGTCTGCTTTGCGCGTCTCAATTAGCTGTATGCATTCATGGGGCTGCTCTGGTTCTCTCAGGGGCCCAATTATCTGCTACCTACCCTGTTCCATAGCCTCCTAGGGCCACACAGAGAGGAAAGGAGATGCTGAAGGTTACAAAGGACCAATGGCCAGCTGAAGAGGAACGCCCTGGGCATTATGGAGCTCAAAGCCACCCATGTCTTCCCTCTGCCTTTTCATTTCATCCTGTGTTTAGATTTTGGGAATGAATAGAGAATATTCTTTAGGGGATCATGGACTGCACGGAGGAATACAGGCTGAACTTCAGGAGCTCCCTCTTTGTTTTTGCTCATCTTTCCTAGGCAAAGGCTTTGAAGAGAACCAGAGGGGTGTGTGTGTGTGTGGGGGGGGGGTGCAGGGACTGCATAGACTACTGCTTGCTCTGTGTCTCTCTCTGCAGCCTCCTGTCTGGTGTGAAATCTGAAACAGTTTCAGATCCTTCTGTTTGGGTGCCTTTGAGAGGGAGCATTAGGTTTGGATGAGAGGAGCTGTGGTTCTTGTTATAGAAGCATTAGCTCTAGAGTCAAGTTCGATCAATTTCACTTCTAAAAATTTCTTCTAAAGAAATAATGCTGATGAAGATGAAGCCTTATCTGTAAATCTGTAGAAATACTGCCAGAGACAGAAATAGAATGCAGTGGTTGAGGTGGTAAAGTGTTTGCTCAGGATGGAATCAGAATGTCCAAGTTTAAATCCTAGATATGTAATTTGTTGGGTATGTGACCTTGAGCAAATTATTTAACTTTCCCCCCCAATTTCCTTAGTTTCTCAAGGGAAAACTGTCACTGAACCTATTTCTTAGAACTGTTGTAAACATTAAATTAGTTAAGACTATCAATTGCTTAGCACAATGTATGCCATATATAATAAGCACTTGAATAAATATTAGGTCATACATTATTATTATTTTTAGGTGATTTATAATAACATTGTTTATAATGGAAAATTAGAATGACATAAATATCCATTAGTCAGAAACTAATTAAATAAGCCATTATGTTTTCATGTAATATGAAACTATACAGCTATTAACAACGATATTTCAGAAGACTTATTAATGACATGGAAAACTTTTGCTCAATGTTAAAAACAAGTTACAAATATGCATAGAGAAGTTCCTTTTGTTAAAGATACTGTAGGGATGTATGCAGAAAAAAAGGACCAAAGATATGCACACAAAGTTTTAGCCTTTGGGTCACAGCTGATTTTTCTTTTCTTTTCTTCCTTGTTGTATTTTCTACTAGAGGCCTGGTGCATGAAATTCATGCACATGGGGGGGGGGCGGGTGTGTGTGTGTGTGTCCCTCAGCCCAGCCTGCACCCTCTCCAATCTGAGACCCCTCGAGGGATAGCCCACTGCCCATTTAGGGCAATCAGACATCTCTCTTACAATCCAGGACTGCTGGCTCCCAACTGCTCACCTGCCTGCCTACCTGATCACTCCCTAACCACTGTCCTGCCAGCCTGTTTGCCCCCAACTTCCCTCCTCTGCTGGCCTGGTCACCCCTAACTGTTCTCCCCTGCAGGCCTGGTCCCCTCAACTGCTTTCCACTGCAGGCCTGGGTCCCCCCATCTGCCCTTTCCTGCATGCCTGGTCACCCCCAACTTCCCTCCTCTGCATGCCTGGTCACCTCCCAACTGCCCTCCCCTGATGGCCATCTTGTGGTGACCATCTTGTGTCCACATGGGTGCAGGATCTTTGACCACATGGGGGCAAACATCTTGTGTTTGGAGTGATGGTCAATCTGCATATTACTCTTTTGTTACATAGGATAGAGGCCTGGTGCAGGGATGGGGGCTGGCTGGTTTGCCCTGAAGGATATCCTGGATCAGGGTGGGGGTTCCCTTGGGGCATGGGGTGGTCTTAGCAAGGGGCTTGTGGTGGTTTGCAGGCCAGCCATGCCCCCTGGCGGCCCAAGCAGAGGCTTTGGTATCTGGGTTATATTTATCTTCTATAATTGAAACTTTGTAGCCTGGAGTGGAGGCCTAGGCCAGCTAGGGCAGGTGGAAAGCTTGGCTGCCTCCATCACCAGGGGCAACCCTAGTCTGCTCTCTCCAGCTCTGTGGCTGCCACCATTTTTCTTGGGATTTATCTTCTATAATTGTAGCTTTGTATCCTTGAGTGGAGGCCTGGGCCAGCCAAGGTGTATGGAGGAAAGTTAGGCTTCCTCCATTACTGGGGAAACCCATGCCTTCCTCCTGTTCTCTGTGGTGACAGCCATCTTGGTTGGGGTTAGTTTGCATATTTGCTCTGATTGTCTGGTGGGTGTGGCTGGTGGGCATGGCTTGTGCGTGTAGCGGAATGATGGTTAGTTTGCATATTACTCTGTTATTAGGTAGAATTATAAACAAGCATTCCAATTGCATAGAAAAGTATATGTATTTTTTTTATTAAGGAATTTTAATGCTACAGGTATCCTCCTTATTCCCCCACTTTGCCCACCTTCACCCAGCCCCACCTCCCCCTCCCTTGGCCTTCACCAATTCATGTCCATGAGGTATGCATTTAGTCTTTAGCTAATCCCTTCACCATCCTTATCCAGTCACCCTCACTCCCTCCCATCCCTCTTTGGCACACCAGCCAATCTGCTCCGTGTATCCGTGCTTCCAGTTCCATATTTGTTTATTGATTTATTTTGTTCTTTAGGTTCCATATATGAGTAAAATTATATGGTATTTGTCTTTGACTGACTTATTCCACTTAGCATAATACTCTCCAGGTCCCTCCATGCTGTCACAAATGGTAAAAGTTCATTCTTTTTCATAGCCACATGGTATTCCTTGTATAAATGTAACATAGCTTTTTTATCCACTCTTCTGCTGATGGGCACTTGTATATGTATTCTATTAAAGCAAGAATAATTTGGCTTTAGTAACTTAATCATTCTGTTTATAAAATGGGAGTAAAAGTGATGGCTGAGTCATTGGATTATTGTCATTAAATGTTTAGCACATTGCTTCTTCCTCATTCTGGCCTGCCCTGACCACCCGATAGAGTTAGCCCAATATCTTCTTTCAGTGTATTCTAGTGCCTTATTTGTTTAATTTCATTTATCCCCCTATGAAATTAACTTATTAATTTATTTGCATTTATTTGCTTCTTTCTACTTTTTTCTCTCTGGAATGAAAACTCTATATCTGGAAGACCGTGGTTTTGTTTTCAGATGAAGTGCTTGGAATATCACCCAGCAGCTCAGGTATTTAATAACTAATTGTTGAATGAATAGTGAATACCAATAAGTTTTGCAAAGTGATAAAAAATGTTATCTATTGATACTTGAGACAGAAATATATCTCACTCCAAATACCTAAAAACTAAACTAAAACAAAAGGCCTATCTCTAGTAAATGATCATATAAAAAGCCATATGAAGAGCTAGCACTTGTATAGGTTTACTAGATACCTGGCCTCAGTTTTCTAGGTTAATTAAAAGAGTTATCTCATTGAACCAGTTACCTCATCATCTTATTTAATTTTCACAGTAATACTGTGAGGTCTGCTACTTCCTTGTTTTACATATTATTCTGAGAGTTTTGCAGGTCATGTAAATGAATCTTAGAGAGGTTAAATAACTTGCTCAAGTTCACACAACTAATAGAACACATAGCTGGGATTGACACCCAGGGAATCTGCTCTCCAGTTGTGTTCGTACCCACCACAATATAATACTAATGCTAAGGAACTCTCACATTCATCTGGATATGGAATTATGTTTACATTTGTGTATGCCAATCAAGTATTTGGTGTTAGGTTGAGTTGTTCAATACTTTCAAAAGAGGAACAGGAGTTGTACACATTCAAAATGTGAAAAAACTAAAAATCAATAAAGCAAACAATTCTATAGCATTTCAAGATTAAAAGCAACTTTCACATACTTTCATATTTATTGATCTCAAATATCTTGAATCTGTAGCTAATCTTGGAAATAAATATTATATCCAAATATTAATAGCCTAACTATATAAAGGAAACTTAAAAATTGATGGAAACATTATTGATACTCTAAATAGAAAAAAACTTGAGAATATAAATTCAAACAAAAATAACACATTTAAATAACTTTTAAGTAAATGAAGAAATATTTATATTACCATTAGTCAACAAATAAAGCAAATTAATATAGTACTGCAAATTAATACAAAACTGCAAATTAATAAAATAATGGTAACCATTATAAAAGGCATAATTCTCCATGCTGGCAAGGAGTAAGGAGATGCTACTCTCAGAAACATACAAGACTATAAATTAGTATAGACTTTATGGCAACTAGTTAGTCTTGTTATTTTAGGAACCCTAAAACATCCATCCTTTGCTTCATTAGTTCTTTTCTTCTAGGTAATAATCAGAGATGCAGAAAGTATTTCTGTCTATCCTGGTGTTATTTATAATCATTAAAAAGAGAAAGAGTGCTCCTGACCTACAAAATAACAGGGCCATAATTAAATAAATAATTGTATAGCAATTTAAAGACATTTTTATTCTTCCAGAATAGTGCTCATGATTAAATGCCGTGTAAAGGAAAACGCAGGGGCCTAAATACTAAAATCATACTACAATGCATGTGAATGCATTAGAAAAAGTCTGGTTGAATTTTCATCAAAGGGGTCAACCTTAGTTTCTTCTGAATAGAAGACTTGAGTCCTTTTTCTTTCTTTTTTTATGTCTTCTTCTCTATTTTCTAAAGTTTTGAACAACAATAAAAAACATTAAGCATTCTTAAAAATAAACATACAGCCCTGAAAGTTAGTGTAAAACTTAGCGATTTGCCTCAGCACAAAGCCCATTTTAACAATAGCTGTGTGGCAAGCAATAGAACTTCTGCAAATATAAATTTGAGACGTCAGACCTTGAGTTGTTCAATTAAAATTTAGTAATCCAGGCCCTAAAAAATGACAGTCAAATTCAAGCACTCCAAATGCACTCAGAATTTTATGTAAATGTGACAGGGGGAAAAAAATGACCACAAAGAAATAAAGTCTGACTGGAATCTTCAGAGTATTGTCATGCCGTCTTGTTAGACACCAGCTAGCCACTATAAAGAGGAAAAACACTCTTTCAGTCTATTATTAGCTTCGTTTCTGCCTCATTGCCTTTTGAAGCTTCGTCGCTTTTATGCTTATAGTTTTAACTACTATTGTTAGCTCTTTTCTGCCAAAAATGAATGTACCCTTTATACCTGATTTCTTCCGAGGGCCTTCATTCTTCTTAACTGTGCAGCTCACACAAAAGCACGTGAGCCAATGGCCCATACACCTGCACAGGGTTTGGCTTTCTTTCTTTCTGTTCTCTGAGGATGGGCTACCCATTCCTGCTCCCAAGGTACTAATAGCTTTTCATTTTCTGTTTTTTTCTTCTTAAATCATCTGTGCTTATCCTTTTTCCCAATAGTTATTACTATGTTAAAAATGATTTGCTGGTCAGAGTACGGAGAAGAAGGTCTATGTCAGGTTACACTATGGTAATGTACAATACTCAAATCTCAGTAGCTTAAAACGACAAATGCTTGCCCTAACTGGTTTGGCTCAGTGGGTAGAGCATTAGCCTGCGGACTGAAGGGTCCCAGGTTTGATTCCGATCAAGGGCATGTACCTTGGTTGCAGGCACATCCCTAGTACCCTTCCTCTCTGTAAAAAATGAATAAAACATATTAAAAAACAACAACAACAAAAAAACAGCAACAACAAATGTTTGTTCTTGCTTAAATCTCATGACTATTTAGATTAGCAAGGGGTCTGCTTACATCATCTTTAAGATGTACACCCAGACCCACGTGTTGGAGCCCCACCATCTGGGAAATTGCTGCTCGCTCTGGCACAAGGAAAATAAAGTCATGGAGTATTTCTCATTAGCCATTTAATGCTCTGTCCCTGAAGCGACACTCTCCACTTCTCTTCACACCTCATTGGATTCCACCCAGCCACTGGGGAGGAGGTCAGGAACAGCCCAGCAAATAGATAGCTGGGAATAATTAGGAAACAAAGTCAACAACAACTATGCCTCCACCCCTAAAATAAATATTTATGAGACTTTAATTTTGGTGGTTCTTGAGAGCCAGTCGCCTCTATTTAAATAAGCCAATGCCTGTCAGAATTTAACTGAATCAGGAAACTTTGTTGATCATATCTGGGTGTAGGTACTATGCTAGGTACAAGGGACACACACAACTGTGTATAATGGGGCTCTCAGCTTCAAGGGGCATCCAGTCCAGTGGGGAAGAGAAACTCAAAGCTACATGTTTGCAAAGCCATGTATGTCAAGTGCTATGAAAGAGGTAATATGGGGGACATTTTAAAAAATCAGTAAATATGAATGGCCTTTTTTGTTATAATGTTTAAAATATTTCTCCACCTTTCTGACACTGATGTTCCCCCTGGAAGAACGGGGAGGACATTAAGAAGAGCATTGTGGGGATAGACATTTTATAAATGGTTCTGGGAAATTTGGGTAATCATTTGGAAAAATATAAAATTCAATTCAATTTTCACTTCATACTCAAGAAAAAATTCCAAATTAATCAGAGGTTTACATATAAAATATGAAGCCATACAGAAGAAAACGTGGGCTGAATGCATTTAATTTGGCTTCCTTTAAACATGACGCAGTATTCAGAATGAATAAGGCAAACGGGTAATTCAATATATTTTTAAAAAGCCTATATTTGTGTCTAAAATTTTTCTGCTATCAAAAATATTTTTTCATCTAAATATTACAAGTTTTTAAAATATAATTTTACTAATTTTTGTTGCTAGAATTGAATTATTCTGTGATCAAAACTATATGTATGTGTGTGTATGAAGTTATTTGTGGAAGTTTTAAAATATAGTTGCACATTTTTTGACACTCTTCCTATTGAGAGGTGGTAGCTTAGTGTATTTGAAGCTTAGTGTATTTGAAGCATCAGGGCAGGTCTAGACTGCTTTGACCTGGAAGTGATGCCATGTAATTCCCAGGCTGGGTCACGACAGACACTTGCAGCTTCCGCTTGTTTGCTGGAACACTTGCTCTTGAACCTCTGAGCTATGTGTACCATTTGCAAAATGGCACAACTACCCTGAAGCCCTCATGCATTGAAGGAATGCAACCCACAGGGAAAGAGAACACAGAGAATGACACTAATGTTAGCTCAGTCCTGCCTTCAATACTTCCCTGCTCAGGCACCAGACTGTGAGTGAAAAATACTCCCTATCATTTTTAGCTCCCATTTTACTTCCCCCTCCCCGAGCCAGTGAATTCTTCCCCACAGAAGCATCAGATTATGTGAACAGAGACAAATCATCCCTGCTGTGCCTTCTCCTGAAATTTTTGTCCCAGAATTCATGAGCATAACAAAATTATTGCTGTTGTATGCCACTAAGTTTGGGTTGGTGTTTGATGCAGCAAAATTCATTGTAATTTTTCTGAGTGATATGTACTTCTTTATTCTTTCATTATAGCATGTACTTGAAAAAATACTCAGACTAGCAATAAATTAAACACAAATCATAATGTGAAATAGCAGAGTGCTTCTAATTATGCAATTCAAATAATCTCCCACATTTCCTACCCATTTCTAAAAATATATATTCCTATTATATATAGCACATAAATAGTTGCATTAAAACTTGAATATTTCTCTGAATATTTATATCAGACATATAGAAGAGCATGTGACAATCTTACATGGCACTATGCAGACTCCATCAATAGTTATCCAAACTTTTCCCCCCTAATCCTCACAGTAGGATATGTTTTATTGATGAGAGAGAGAGAGAGAGAGAGAGAGAGAGAGAGAGAGAGAGAGAGAGAGAAACATAGGTCAATTGCCTCCCATACACATTTGACCCAGGGACTCACGACATAGGTATGTATCCTGACCAAGAATTGAACCTGCAACCTTTTGGTGTATGGAACATTGCTCTCATGAACTGAACCACCTTGCCAAGGCTATCCAAACTTTCTTGAATATGGATCATCCATTACATACATGCACAACTATAATAATATATTGAGTACATTATAAAATTCACAAAACAGAAAATACACGAATGAGATAAAACTGAATAAAATAGGAACTCTGAAAATTTTGCTTGACACCACAGTGAAATATCATGCCAACCCACTGACATGCCCACATCTCATGTAGAAGATGGCTGAAGTAGACCATGGGTGGAAAAGGATGTCCAGATCCAGTTGCATGTATTTGAGAAATGGTGCAAAAACACAAGTTAACTGCTTAGGCTCATCATTAGTTCCATCCTCACATTTATACTTATATTGACTTCTGTGATAATCACATCCATTATTTTACGAACTTAGCCTTCAAGACAGAATAATGAATGGATCATCGACTGAACTGCAGTCAATAAGCTATTATAATTTCCCTTAATACAGCAATATTGAAGAGCACCAGTTTGATGAAAGCTTATAGTTGCTGAATAACGATAAAAAATGGGTATGCATAATAATGAAGACACTGAGAATATCTAAAAACGTCTAGTAATTGGAAGGTGAAGATAGCAAAAAGTTATGAAATAAACTTTTCAAGGTTATTTCAGAATTTGGCTAACTGTACTTACTATATATGTATATTTGAGGCGTGAATTAGAATTTTAGAATTTTAATTTTTTTATGTTTACTATATGCCAGATAGCATGTTTTCTCTAATATTATTTAACATCCTCCCCAGATTTGGGTAATTCTAATCTCTCGTATCAGAATCACTTATATTGGTAAGATACCTTTAAACTAATGAAATGAGAAGGCTGTATTACATCCTAAGAAAAATCATGATGTAAGGCAGGGGTTAGAAAACTATGGCCCACCTATTTGTCTGTTTTTTCTAAATAAAGTTTTATTGTCACACAACTCATTTGTTTCCATGTTGTTTTGATTTGTGCTCCAATAGCAGAACTGAGTGGCTGCAACAGAAACTGTATGGTGTGCAGTCTAAAATATTTACTATCTGACTCTACAGAAAATGTCTTTGACCCCTGGTTTAAGAGATGTACTAACCCCGCTTCTTTATTTCACTTTGATATGCAAGTAGTCAGAGCAGAAACTTCTTTAAAATGTTATTTTACAAGGCGTTGGGTGGCTCAAATAGTTTGGAAAGGAAATTAATGCCTTTCACCTAGAAAGCGATACTTAAAATTTATCATTGATTGGGTATTATTAACACAGTTAAGCAAATTAGTACCTCTTACCTGTAATAAATCAGGTTGTAAAGAAAAAAAACTCAGAGAATATGAAATAGTTAATTTGCACTTACAATTATTTAACTATTGGCTTCTTTCCTGTTTACTTAGAATTTCAGGCCTCTGAGCACCTTTCAAATTAGGGTAGAGGTGCATCCCTCTACCTTTTGGGGAGAATAGTTTTAATTTTCTCATCTTCCCTCTAAAGTTCTTGGCTGGTGTTCCCCATGAGGCTATGTTTGTTGGGGGTGAAGTAACTCAGCTTGAGTGGGCTGTGTTGGGCTGGGCTATGTGTAAAGAAATGAGCCAAGGTAAGCATCAGAACTGTAGCATCAACCCTGGGATCTCAAGATATATTTTATATAATGGAAGGAAGCAATGTTAGAAGAAACCAGAAGCAGAGAAAATAAGGACAACCTTAAGAAGTGGAATGAGCACATGGATGGTTGAAATAAAACACTTTTGGATGCAGGGACCCTGGTGTCTTTTTTTTTTTTTTGGGGGGGGGGGTTGTTGGCTTCAAAGTATGTGATAGAAAGGCTTTGCCATTTCATTGCTGTTCTTCCAAGACATCAGCCAGCTCCATTAGTTGGGGATGGAGTTATGCTGGGGCAGATGGCATTTAAATGCCCATGCAACCTGACACTTCCTTCCCCCATCATAAATGGTGGTGGTGAAGAATGAACCTCTTCCAGATGAGGCCTAGAATAGAGCAACTCCTCAAAATATGCTCCCTAAATAAACACAATTATGCTAACATTAGATAATCCACATGAGCATAATTTAATAAGGGTTTCCTTCAGTTATTGTCACAAAAGAATATCATCATGTAAATGGAAGTCATGCAAATATACAGTATATTGACAAGAATCAATCTATATTTCTAACAAGTAGATTGTTCCACTCCAGTTTAATTGCAGGCTGTTTTTATGCCTACTATATTCTGGGATGTGATCAAATCATATTTTTTTTCTAAAATGCAAGTTTATTATAGACCAGTCTAGGAAAGGATGATGGTTGATATGCCTTAAAAACCAGTTATTGCCTTACTTTTTACATAATTCATAATTAGCCCATGCCCATTACAGAGTTATGCCTGTTGTAAAGAAAATTATTTCTTCTGGATGCTCATTTCTCCTTCCAATGCATATAAGTATTTTTCTGTTCGAAGTGATATATATATATATATATTGTCCTTTTCAGGGCAGATAGTGGAGAACTTCAAAGGGACAGACACTGCCTTGTGCTCCCTGAAGTGTGGATACAACCCACTCTCTGCTGTATGCCACTAAGTTTGGGATGGTGTTTGATGCAGCAACTAGCTCTCATTCTTCCAGCCCAATTTAGCGGATTCTGGCTTCCATTAACTCTGAGTTGAAATTTGCAGGCAAGACAAGGCTTCCTAAGGAAAGTGAGAATCTCCCTTTCCCAAGACCAAAGTGGGTTAGCTTCAGACCATAGAATTTACCATGTCAGAAAATCCCAATTTTCAATTACTTCTGAATTATCTCCCTCCTTCTATCTCATTTACAAATATAACCATCAAGCAATTTATTCCAAAGCATCACTAATCGGGAAGGGAAAAAATTATTTCAGGAGGGTTGATTTAGTTTTGCCAGTGAACTCACTTTTACCGTAGAACCCTTGAGAAAGTACTGCTGTTTTAAGCGAATGGGTTTTAAGATCCAAAGATGAGTAAGGGCAGGTGGCAGAGGACTAGGCAATTTTAAAATATGACATTGCCTATTTTTGCAAAACATAGCCAAACAACTGACTGGGTAGTCACATTACAGAAGAACTTTAAATCTTGCAAATGTAATAACTAAGGAACCAGACTGCAAATACTAAAACAATTTTTTTTTTAGATTCCCTATGTTTCAAACTATGGCACAGTGTACATGTTAGAAAAATGGATTCTATAGGCATATTATATAGTAATTCATCCTCTGGAAATTATCCATCCATTATCTTATAGGTCTAAGTTCTTCCCAGGGGAGGGGATAACTTGAGAGTTAAATAAAATGTAATCTTCCAAGATGGATTTGAAGGCTTGTAGACCTTCTTATTGCTGTATATCCCTCCAAATGCCACCGATGAATCCCCCAGTTCCTCATATTTGTCAAGGTAAGAAGCATAGAATATAAGCATATGGATGTGAATGTTTTTACAGTGATCTCCATCCTTTCGTATATAATGGGATAATAATTATTTTTGCTTTAGTGATAATAATAGAACAGTACTGTAGCAACATATTTTTCAAGCATGTCTGTATGATGACTTCTAAGAGTGTCTGGAGAATAGATTTATGTTTGTTGACCAGTTTGAGAAAGTTTACTTCTTAATAGATGTTTTTAAAAAATACTATTTTTTGTCACACTCCCATTCCGGATTTTGATGATGCATATCAATCTTCTCTGCAAAAATGAACACACATGTTCACACACACATACGCCCATGCATAGAGCAAAACATATGCACACAACTTGCTTATAATATCAAGAGTATGTATGGTCCTTGAGACAAAACCCATAGATCTTTGGCAGCCTATGAACCCTATATTGAGAACTACTGCTTCACAATAGCTTTATCTTATGAGTTTTCTGATTGGAGACTATAGTTTTCCTGAGTTTTAGGGTTTTAATACTTTCAGTTATGTCAGCAGAAGACAAGAAAGTAGACAGCCATCAGTTTGTATTGCCATCTTTCTATTTACTGGTATATTGGAAACGTTAAAAAATTTTTTTCTATGTACTTGATTATTTTAAGAAAACAGATTAAGCATGACATGCTTCATACTCACTTTGCCACTGATGCCATAATACAGTGTGTCTGTGATGAAAATGGTTTGACACTGGCTAGCTCTTCTCAAAACCATTTTCTTTCTCCTGACACATTTCAAATTCTTGTAGATGGCTGTGGCCATTGGCTATGTTGTGGCAAGAGAGTATGTAAGTGAGTGATGCACATCATTCCCGACCCCTTGTCCCACAACACACCTCTTATGCATGGTCTCTGTGACTTGGTGGAAGTGAACATGGAAACCTTTGGAGCCACATGTTGGAGAAAACAGAGATATACATGGCAAGGACCTGATCTCTAAATTACTTCTCCTAGGAAAACTGCGTCTAAACAACCATTTTGGACTTTTGTGTTAAGCTAAATAAATTTTGGAGTTTCTACATAATAGCAGCTAAAAGGACCTGACCTATTTCACAAGGTTTATTGAATAATTCAGAGTAGAAAATTACAGTGGGGTTGCCAAATGTGTTCTCATTCAGGTTATTTTTAGTTTTTTATGACACACTAGAGGCCTGATGCGTGAAATTCATGCAAGGGGCTCGGCCCTTGCAGCCTCAGCTGGCCCTCATCGCCCTGGCTTCATCCGGAAGCTCGTCTGGAAGGATGTCCAGGAGGTCCTTCCACTGTTTGGTCTAATTAGCATATTAGCTCTTTATTATATAGGATGCTGCTTACTTGTGACTGGTTAGGTGGAATAATGCCTGATATCTAGTTTCAACTTGAAGTAATTCTCAACAGTGGACAGATAGCTTAACAAGATTTTTTCAGAGGAAATGTAGTGTGAAAAGCTTCTAGTAATACAAACAGACCTGGAAACCCTGAAGAGGCACATTCTGTGAGTTGAATGAGGTCTTTTGCTGTCACCTGCAGAGTAAAAGCAATAATCTGATAAGATGCTGTAAAAAAATGCAACCAATCAGGAAGGCTATTTGAGGTATAGATATACACACATCACTAATATCAATAAAATGTCCTATATTGTATATTGGGATAGGAAGTAGCAACAGCAGTACATATACAAAATGTGGGGAAAGGCATGTTCAATTAAAAAAAATTACTAAAGGCACAGTCAAAATCATTTGAAGAGCACTGGTTTAGAAACTCAAGATCCTTTATTCTGCCCATTCATTCAGAAAAGTATAAACTTATCACGACCACTTGGGCACTCTATGCACATAACTTGGTGATAAGTCTATCCTACCGGGGATCTTTAAAAATCAGAGAGTTATACATTTAATAATAATAAAAAAGGAGCCCTAGCTGGTTTCTCAGTGGTTAGAGCATCGGCCCTAGGACTGAATGGTCTCGGGACCCATTCTGGTTAAGGGAATGCACCTCAGTTGCAGGCTTGATCCTGGCCCAGTGGAGGAATGTGCAGGAGGCAACCAGTTGTGTGTGTCTCTCACATTGATATTTCCTACGTCTCTCCCCTCCCTTCCATCCTCTCTAAAAATCAATGGAGGCCTGGCCAGTGGTGTTCAGTGGTTGAGCATCAACCTATGAATCAGGAGATCAAGGTTTGATTCCCTGTCAAGGCATATGCCCATGTTGTTGGCTCTATCCCCAGTAGGGGGCGTGCAGGGAGGCAGCCGATCAATGTTTCTCTCACATTATTGATGTTTCCATCTCTCTCTTCCTAACCCTTCCTCTCTGAAATCAATTATATTTTATTGATTTTTACAGAGAGGAAGGGAGAGGGACAGAGAGCTAGAAACATCGATGAGAGAGAGAAACATCTATCAGCTGCCTCCTGCACACCCCACACTGGGGATGTGCTTGCAACCAATGTACATGCCCTTGACCGGAATTGAATTTGGGACTCCTTAGTCCGCAGATCTACGCTCTACCACTGAGCCAAACGGGTTTTGGCAATAAAAATATATTTTAAAAAAGGAAAAAAATATTTTCAGGTGAGGATTAACAACAAAATAAATAAAGGAAACATTGTGTATCTTTAGGGAGCCTGTGCCTCTGGGCTGTGAGCTCACAGGTGTTTTTGCTCTCCTCCCTCGTGGGTGGGGCCGCATGGCCAGAGGGGCTGGAGTTGGGTGTTTCCCCTCCCCCACGTCAGTTAGGCCCTGATCATTCTCCCGCAGGTTAGGCTCTGGTTAGCTTGTTTTTCTGAGGACAGACTTAGGAAAAACAGTGCTTGCTCTAGTGTGGGGGATTTAGAAATGGCTCTTTTCCCCTCTGCCTGCCTGCAGATAAGGAAGCTCCGGAAATTCCTGGGGGCAGAGTTCTTAGGGAGTAAATCTCACCATATTGTGAGGGCCCCTGTGTGACTGGGTCTCTCCTGGAGTTTTGAAAGCTCAGTTGTCCACAAGGAGTTTCCAGCAATTCCGCAAGTTCGTTCCTGCTTTCCTGCCCAGGAGCTGGTTCCTGTGTGTTTTGTCCTTGAGGCTCTCTTCTGGTAAATTGTGACTCTGGTCCTCGCCTGTCCCTTCAGTCTTGAGGTTTGTCCTGTGTCCTAACTTCTCTAATGGATTAAAAAAAGTCTTGAGTTTTCAGCCTGCTCAGTGGTTGAGGTGGGGTGGCGACATCTAAGCTTCTTACACATGGGACCGGAAGTGTGTTTCCTTTTAAAATCTCCTTTCTTTTTATTTGAAATAATTTTAAAGTGAAGCAGAAGTTGCCAAAATGGAACAAGGAAAGCCTGTATACCTTGACTCAGATTCCCAAAATATTGACATTTAATTTGTTCTACGTGTAAGATTATACCGTTTAGGAATCTTTAAAAAAAAGGAATAACAGAATTTTGGTGAAATGTAATTGGTTTTTCAGAGGAATGATCAAATTCAAATTTATCTCCATCATTTTCCTGCATTCCTAGTCCCTTCTGTTTTTCTGAGTACCAACTTTTCCAGCACCAGTTGGCTAGTGCTGTGGTCGGCAAACTGTGGCTCTTGAGCCACATGCGGCTCTTTGGCCCCTTGAGTGTGGCTCTTCCATAAAATACCATGGCCTGGGCGAGTCTATTTTGAAGAAGTGGCGTTAGAAGAAGTTTAAGTGTAAAAAATTTGGCTCTCAAAAGAAATTTCAATCGTTGTACTGCTGATATTTGGCTCTGTTGACTAACGAGTTTGCCGACCACTGGGCTAGTGCAACCCAGTGACCTCCAACACTACCTTTCATGCTTTACTGTTTGCATTCTCCATTTTGGTTGTGATATTGGCTGGGCTATATGTCCTGTATTTTTCCTACCCCATCTCTTAACAGTAGTTTACTGTGACAAAGACTACATAAATCTGGGCTGTGGTATTGGGGAGGAGTGATGGTGTAAATAAATCTTCGCATGGAAAGACATGGGCAGTTTGACTTGAAATTTGAAAAATTTTCTAGGCATCTCTGATATTTTCTTCCCACTATAATATTCAAGAATGGCTGAGTTAGGTAGTCACATTCCTCATGTATGCTGTATAACTCTTAAGTCACTTTGCTATGGGGAGAACATACATGGTTTTGAGTGAATACTACTTACTAATACAAGAAATCTGGAGACCAATCTTAAACCTGATTGACTGGAGCATTTAGAGTCTACAAGGCCACCCACAAGGGGAAAACATTGAAGGAAATACCAGCGACTGGGGAGAAAAATACCATTTTAGGCTTGTTGACTCCATCTTCAATGGCAGTCATTGTGTATTAAGAGGATAAGAGTTGCCGTAGTGATGGGAGAACAATGACCTCCAAGCAGCATATGAAAAACCCCATAAACAAACAAATCCTGTTTGAGCCCCTGTTTGCCTGCCTTTTGTTACCCAAGGCCAAATGCTATCATTAACTGATGCACCTGGAGTTTAATGAAACTCTGTCTCATCTTTTATTTTATCAAATTTCTCTCTATCACTCATTTCAGCCTCCACTGCCTTAGTAGTGGAAATACCTCCCAGGTGTTGGATAATGCTTGACAGCACATCTTAGTTTGAACTTTCAGATTTGTTAACTGTCTAGTCATTGCTATTTTACCATGAATTTATAAAATTTATATTAGGAAGTAGTATGTACGTATGACTAAATATCCCAGGAAGTCTTAGGTGAATCAGTTTTGTCTTATTCCACATTTACTTCTTAACTTAACTTTTTAAGTACAAATCTATTTGATGTCAATGCATCAGGCTTCCAAACTGCTTTATCTTTAAGAGATCATCTGGGCTATTATGTGTTTTTGTTTTTTTTAATAACCGATGAGCAAAGGTAGATTTTAACCAAGCAAAAAAAAAAAAAATAGGGACAAAACATGATACTCTTTGGACCTTTATAGGATTAACGTTAAGCCCATTACATGTTTAAAGCATGTTAATTTGGTGATTTAGCAAACTGCAAGGGTGGGGGTGTGTTCTTGTTTATGGAGAAATTACTGGCAGCCTTAGCACTCCAATCCCCCCCTCACTGATGATCTCTGTAGTTGGAACTTGGCTGGAAGGACTGTAGTCAGTGGATCTCTTCACTCAGACTTCCCATTTGTCCTCAATAATGCTTTCAAACTTTGCAACCAGCAGACTAATTTTATCCGCTCTCCTCCCCTTTTTGCGGACTCTTCTCTTACTAATAATTAACAACCAAGGGAGCTAATTTGGGACAGACATTTCCTAGGTGATTGGATAATCCAGTGGTTGGCAAACTGTGGCTCGTGAGCCAAATGCGGCTCTTTGGCCCCTTGCGGGCATGCATGCACAGTGCGATTAAAACTTTGTGGCCCATGGGCAGAAGTTGGTTTTCACCTCTCAAGAAATTTAATCATCGTACTGTTGATATTTGGCTCTGTTGACTACTGAGTTTGCCAATCACTGGGCTAATCCATTGGTTCTCAGACTGTAGCTCTCAGACTGTAGCCCTCACCTGGGAGTTTGTTAGGAGAACAAATTCTTGGGCCCCATCGCAGGCCTCCTGATTAAGACACGGGATGGGCCCAGCCACCTGTATTGTATAAAGTCTTCCTGGTGATTCTGATGCTCGCTCATGGTCCAGAACAACTGATGCTAATCATTCAGATCCGAGGAGAAGCAAGCTCCGATTAGCCCAGAAGTGTGAAACAGGTGGCGCTGGCCATCTGAGGGAAAGAGGTTGAAAAAGATACCGGTAAGAGCATTTCCCCCTCAGTCAGCAAGGAGAGCTGCCGCCCCAAAGAAACTCATTGGTAAAACAGCATTGGCTGTACATGGGTAAAGATGTACGATGCCATCATTCCTTCATTTATTCATTCCCCTCCCCCCCTTTTTTAACTTATCAATTCTAATTAAAAATTGTAATGAAAAATTTTTAAATGTTGACACTATCGCAGATGTCCCCCTGCCCTCTCCCCTGGCTTTCACTACACCATTGGCCATGTCCATGGGGTAAGCATCTATGTTCTTTAGCTAATCCCTTTTCTTTCTTTTTCTTTTATTTTATATTTTATTGATTTTTTACAGAGAGGAAGAGAGAGGGATAGAGAGTTAGAAACATCGATGAGAGAGAATCATCGATCAGCTGCCTCCTGCACATCCCCTACTGGGGATGTGCCTGTAACCAAGGTACATGCCCTTGACCGGAATCGAACCTGGGACCTTTCAGTCCACAGACCAACGCTCTATCCACTGAGCCAAACCGGTTTGGCAGCTAATCCCTTTTCTAATGGTGATTGCCAGGCGCATGGAGCTGTATTTTGAGAAAGATGCAAGGGTGTAGAAGACTCTGAAAAATTTTATATTCTGTGTGGGAGGAAGAAGTGGGAAGGGGAAGCAGCAGAGCAAGTGCTTTAAAGAGGGACTAATAATGGGCTTTGGAAACACAGGAGAGACTAAAGATGAAAAGACAAGACCTCCGTTGCAGTGAAGGTACATTGTGTGACACTATCACACCCTCCCCTTTGCATACTGCTTTGTGAGTGAAATGCGAGAACACTGGTCAGGGTGCACACGAATGGCCGCAGAGTGTAGCTGTAATGATTTAAGCTCCAGGAAGCTGCCGTGAGCAAAACAAACACAAAAATTGTCAAAATAGCAACAGTCTTTTCATCTTCTGAGGTGAGTACACTTGAGCAGGGAAAACCATCACCTCATACAGGAAATACAGTGCCGTGACCCCACAGGCACAATTGAAGGGCACAGCAAGAGCATCTTGGGAAATACGCTGAAATCTACTCAGTATGGATTTTGACCTACCATTTCAACCTGATCCAGTGCAGCTCCCTGCATCCTAATTGTTAAAGGGGAGAATTGAGAATTGACTGAAGAGAAAAATCAACTCCCGCTATTGTTCCAGAGATGTTTCTCCAGCGAGGAAAGAATTCAATCTCTGAAGACCTGCCGGAGGCTTGAGGCTTGCGGTAGAGGAACGGCTTACAAAGCTCTCTCTCTCTGATTTAAAAGCATGAAATGACCTCATTTCAAAGTTGAAGTCTTAAAAACACACACACACACCACACACACTCTTATCTGCCCACACAGCCTGGATTTTGAATCAGGCTTGGGATAAAGTAGGAGAGTCTGTGTGTGCGCGCGCGCAAATATCTTATCAAAAGCCCAATTGTTCTTTTCAGAATTTGGGGCAAATACTGTTTTTTTCCCTCCAGTTCATTTTACCATCCAAAATAGATCTTGAAGGGCATTCAATTTTTATAACAATTTCTGTAAGCAAACAAAAAGTTCACAAGAAATCCGTTTGCATCTTATGCCTGGGAGTCCTGGTATAATCAAGTCAGCTTGTTTGTGGAGGAATTGTTTGCCAAGAATGCTTATGGATATTTTGAGATTGTAGGGTGGGATTCTAAAAAAGACAGTTGCATCTTCATTCCCGTTTGCTCTAGTCCACCCTCTATTATGCAACAAACTAATTCATTGATTTTAATTACGAGTGAAAGGGCTTTCGGGGGGTGGTGGGTGGTGGTCTTTGTTGGATCTCAATAATGTTTGGCTACCTGGATAATTTATATGCCTACTTTTCAGAGAAGGAAGTTCATAACACTCAGAATAAAAGCTCTTTATACATCATATAACTGTGCTGTGCTTGAGAGTTGCCTTCTGTAAAGTAAATAAAGCCATATTGATTTCTCCTCCGCCATGCAATCTATTTTGTGGAATTTTCTCTCATCCAGTTCAGTTCCCTGCGTGGATTTGTAGGGTAGCTGTTTTTCATCGTGCCTGAGAAGAGGCCTAGCTGGTGAGAAATGCAGTAGCTACCATGCAACCATGCAGATGTACCACAACATTGCATGCATTACTTGTATTGTTTATGGGTAGAGTCAAAGAAATAATGCATCCATAGGACTTGTCAGCATTGCTATTAAATCAAAAGCTTCACTTAGCTGGTTTGGTTCAGTGGTAGAGCATCAGCCTGTGGACTGAAGGGTCCCGGGTTCTATTCTGGTCAAGGGCACATGCCTGGATTGCAGGCTTGGTCCCCAGTAGGGGGCATGCAGCCGTCAGCCGGTCAATTATTCTCTCTCATCATTGATGTTTCTATCTTTCTCTCCCTATCTGAAATCAATAAAATATATATTAAAAAAATAAAAGCTTCTGGGCTCTAAGGTTGAGAATGTAGAAAATGGTAGGGGTAGAATTATTTTCTGAATTATCCACATATTATATGGTGATGAATGTTCTAAGGAGGGCCTCAGGCCAGCAACAGCCGAGGTTCTCCTAACTCTCTGCTTCTGCAGTGTTGCATGGTGTCTAGCCTTTGATACCAAGGAAATCTTACTGTATTCTTGTATTAAAAACATAAGGAGTGGGGTTTTTGTACTAAATGCTCATGTGTTTGTGCATTTATTAATTCCTCTATTATTCGATAGCTTGCAATATGTCAGTCATTCCATGGGATAAAGACGTAAGTAAGACATAGCCCCTACCATCAAGATCTAGTAGGAAAGCTAAGTCACAGACACTGATATTTATAACACATTATATTGTGACAGGAAGATGGATAAATAGATAAATAATGCTTGATGGATAGATAATCATAATGGTATGGATTGGTAAATAGACAGGTACACAGATGGGTGGATAGATAAGTAGATTGATGATAAGAAGTAAACATCAGTGACAGGTATTTTCAGTCTCTTAAGGTAAAATCACAGCCTCAGGGTCTATATAGGCTAGCTTCCTGCAACCATCTGACACCATATCCTCTTCCTTTCTTATTGTTGCCTTTTTGGGACATATAAAAAGCTGTACATTATATATAGATACTGAGTGGCCAGATTATTATGACTACGTGGCGTTTGTAGGCACATTAGCCATACACTGCATCTTACGGAATATGAAAGCCAAAGGCCTGTTCAAACACCTTTGCTGTCTGCAGTTACCAAGATAAAACGTCTCCAAATTGCACAGGAACACAAGGATTGGACAGTCAAGCATTGGAAAAAAGTCATGGGAGGTCCAATGAATCACGTTTCCGGTTGCATCATGCAGATGGTGGAGTGAGAATTTCGCGGGAACAACATAAAAGCATGCACTCCACATGCATGAGTACAACCCTTCAATCTGGTGGGGGCAGTGTTATGGTTTGGGGCATGTTTTCCTGGCATGATTTGGGCCCTTTAATTGGTGTGGAACAACGTCTTAATAGCACAACATACCTACCTAAGTATTCTTGCTGGTCAAGTTCATCCTATCTTGTTGATGGCGCATCCCAATGGAGATGGCTTCTTCCAATAAGACAGTGCACCATGCCACGGTGCCCGTATTGTTCAGGAGTGGTTTCAAGAACATGAGGGAGATTTTACCTTGCTTAGGTGGCCCCCACAACCACCAGACCTCAATCCAATTGAGCATTTGTGGGACGAAGTTAAAAGAGCCATCAGGCAGCTGGTCCTACAGCCATCAAATCTCACAGAACTGGACAGTGCTATTCATCAGGCATGGGTCAGGTTCCTCGCATCATCTTTCAGCATCTCATGGAGTCAATGCCAAGAAGAATCTCCACAGTATTTTAGGCAAAATGTGTCCCAACGAATTCTGATGGGATGGTCATAATAGTCTGGCCATTAACTTGATGGTTTGAATGTAAGAATACTTCTGTGAAATTATCACCACAATCTATACCAGAATCTTATTGCTCTTCTTTGAAAGTTTCCCCCCTTTTTATTACCTTTTTTTGTTTGGTTAGAAAACTTAAGATCTGTCCTCTTAACAAAAAATTAAATGCACACACACACACACACACACACACACAGTATTGTTGACTGTGGTCACCATGTTGTAGTGTATATACCTAGAACTTATCTTTGTGACCAAAACTTTGTACTTGATACTCTTTGATTCCTGTGCCTCCCTACCACCGCCAACTGCCATCCCACTCTCTGCTTCTATAAGTTGGACTGTTTTATATCATCATATAAGTTGTATGATGTAGTATTTGTCTCCCTGTGTTTGGTTTATTTCATTTACCATAATATCTTCTAGGTTCATCGATTTGTTACAAATGGCAGGATTTCCTTTAAGGTTAAATAATATTTTATTATGCATTTATACCACATTTAAAAAATATCTTTATCCAACAATAAATCTTCAGGTTGCTTCCATGTCTTAGCTACTGTGAGTAATGCTCTCAGGAACATAGGAGTATAGCTATCTTTTTGAGATTTTTATTTTAATTCTTTGGATATATATACAGATATAGGATTGCTATCTAATATAGTAGTACTACAGATATAGGATTGCTATCTAATATAGTAGTTCTATATTTAGTTTATTGAGGCACTTCCATGCTGTTTTCCATAATGGCTACATAAGTTTACATCCCCACCAAGAGTTTACAAGAGTCCTTTTTATTATTTTCATGTCCTTGGCAACATTACTTTTCTGATAATAGCCACTTCTGTTCCATTGATCTATGTGTCTATTTTTATGCCAGTACTGTACTATTTTGATTACTGTGATTTTGTAATGTATTTTGAAATCAGGAAGTGTAATGCCTCCAGCTTTATTCTTCTTGCTCAAGATTGCTTTGGCTATTCTGTGTCTTTTTGTGGTTCCACATAAATTTTAGGATTGTTTTTTTCTGTTTCTATAAAACATAGCATTGGGATTTTTTAAAAAGAGATTACATTGAACCTATAGATCACTTTCAGTAGTATGGAGATTTTAACAAATTTTTCCCTAACCTATAAATGTGGGATACTTTTTCCATTTATTTGTGACTGCTTTAATTTCCTTTATCAGTTTTTATAGTTTTTAGTTTACAAGACTTTTACGTCCTTGTTTAAGTCTATTTCTATGCATTTTACTTATTTTTTGATACTGCTGTAAATGGGACTTTGTTCTTAATTTATTTTTTGAATAATTGTTAGTGTATAGAAATGCAGCTGATTTCTGTACATTGATTTTTACACCACAGAACTTTTTGGAATTTCTGAATTTGTGTTTTAGTTCTAACAGAATTTTTTTGTGTGGTGTTTTTAGGAGTCTCTAAATATAAGATTGTCATTTGCAAACAGATAATCTTCCTTCTTCTAATTTGTGCTCACTTTTATTTTTATTGCCTAAATGCTTTGGCTAGGACTTCTGGTACTATATTTTATTTATTTAGTTATTTATTTTCCACAATGAGGTAATTTTATTTTATTTTTTAATTTTAAAATATATATTATTGAGTTTTTACAGAGAGGAAGAGAGAGGGATAGAGAGTTAGAAACATCCATGAGAGAGAAATATTGCTCAGCTGCTTCTTGCACACCCCCTACTGGGGATGTGCCTGCAACCAATGTACATGCCCTTGACCAGAATCAAACCTGGGGTCTTTCAGTCTGCAGGCCGATGCTCTATCCACTGAGCCAAACTGGTTTCGGCTGGTACTATATTTAATAGTGGTGTTGAGGGCTAACATCCTTGTCTTGTTTCAGCTCTTAGAGGAAAAGTTTTCAGGTTTTTTTTTGCTTTTTTTTTTTTTAACTATTGAGTATAATGTTATCTGTAAAATTGAAGTGAGGTAAAATCTTTTTATACTTAATTTGTTGAAAGCTTCTTTCATAAAAGGAAGTTGAATTTTGTTAATGTTTTTTTCTGTATCTATTAAGATGATATGTGATTTAAAAAAGACTTTATAAAGTCTTAAAAAATCATGGTAATGTAATGTATCATACTTATTGATTTGTGCGTGTTGAACCATCCTTGCATCCCAGAAATAAATCTCTTCTTTATGTTGTATAACCCTTTTAATGTGCTGCTGAATTAGTTTTGTTAGTATTTTGTTGAGGATTCTGAATCCATGCTTATCCGGGATATTAGCCTGGAGGTTTCTTTTCTTGTGGTGTCTTTGTCTTCAGTATCAGGGTGCTACTGGCCTCCTAGTGAGTTTGAAAGTGTTTCCCTTCTAATATTTTTGAAAGTTTAAGAAATATTGGTATTAATTCTTGTTTAAATTTTGGAAGAATTCACTTGTGAAGCAATGTGATTCCGGGCTTTTGTTGCTGAAAGGATTGGAAAGATTTTGGTGACTGATTCAATCTTATTTTTATTAGTCTGTTCAGGCATTATGTGTCTTTTTTAGTCAGTCTCATGTTTTTAGAAATTTATCCATTTCTTCAACGTTGTCTAATTGGTTGGCATATACGGCAGGTTCTCAAATAATGTCATTTTGGTCAACATTTTGTAATATTATAAAGAAAAAAAGTTGATTCCCAGCTGTGTGGAATTTGCATGCTCTCCCCATGTCTGTGTGCATTTTCTCTGACTACTCATGTGTCCTTTCACATTGCAAAGATGTGCAAATTAGACTAATTTGCATGTCTAAATTGTTCCACTATAATGTAATGGTGTGCGTGTATATGTGTGCGTGTATGTGCGTGCGTGCGTGCGTGCGTGTGTGCGCACGCGCACTCTAGATAAAATGGTGAGTTTCTTGTCCCAGGTTGTTTCCCACCTTGTGCCCT
Source organism: Vespertilio murinus (assembly GCA_963924515.1). NCBI lineage: Eukaryota > Metazoa > Chordata > Mammalia > Chiroptera > Vespertilionidae > Vespertilio > Vespertilio murinus. Next base: position 19,338,705 of record OZ004715.1, on the reverse strand, counting down.
GAGCTGCTGGGCTAGGTTCTGGACACCTGCAAACTTGAACTGGAATAAGTCACTTGGAAAATCATGATCTTGTTTTTATTATTCTTTCTCTAATGTATATATAGCCACATTTATTTCAATGTTTAATATTGGAAGTGGTTTTGGTCTTTAGAATTTTTTTGTGTGACCAGAAATATGCCATAGGAACTTAGCTCTTATTTATATAAATTAGCTTATGGTAAAATTGCTTTCATTATATGTCATTTTGTTTAAGTTGCAGTGTGCAAGAACCTATCAAAAATGTTAAATGAGGCTGAAACTGGTTTGGCTCAGTGGATAGAGCGTCAGCCTGCGGACTAAAGGGTCCCGAGTTTGATTCTGGTCAAGGGCATGCACCTTTGTTGGGGGCATATCCCAAGTAGGGGGTGTGCAAGAGGCAGCTGATCAATTACTCTCTCTCATCGATGTTTCTAACTCTCTATCTCTCTCCCTTCCTCTCTGTAAAAAAATCAATAACATATATATATATATATATATATATATATATATATATATATATATTTATTTAAATGTTAAATGAGGACTTACTATCATTATTTGTAATAGTCCCTTATGATCTTTTAAAAAAATTTTATTTCTATGGTATCTTTTGTAATGTGTCCTCTTCCATTTTTTTGTTTTGAGTCATTTCTGTTTTGTTCTTAGTCTAGTTTAGGTGTTGTCAATTTTGTTTATTCAAAGAGCCAACTCTTAGTTTTGCCATTTTTTTCTATTATTTTCTCTATTTCTGTAATAATAATAATAATAATTTTTATTTTCTTCCTTCTGCTAATGTTGGACTTTGTTCTTCTAGGTTCTTGAGGTTTAATATTAGGTTGCTTATTTGGTATTACTTCTTTATTAATGTAAGCATTTATCACTAAATTCCCTGTTAGCACTTCTTTTGATATATCCCATAGGTTTTTGTGTGTTCTGTTATTGTTTTAGTTTGTCTTTAGATATATTCTAATTTATTTTTTGATCTTTTTCTTTGAAGATCATTTAAGGGTTTGGTGTTAAGTTTACATGTATTTGTGAATTTTCCCATTCACCTTTTAAAAAATTGATTTCTAGTTTTATTCCATTGTGGTTAGAAATTATACTTGCAATGATTTCAATCTTAAATTTGTTAAGACTCATTTTTTGACCTATCATGTAATCTGTCCTGGAGAAGGTTTATGTGCACTTGAGAGAAAAGTGTCTTTTGCTGTTGTTTTTCATATGTCTGTTAAGGTCCATTGGAAGTAGCGTAGTTCAAGTTTGCTCTTTCCTTATTGATCTTCTGCCAGATGATCTGTCAATTATTATAAGCGGGGTATTGAAGTCTGCTACTACTATTGTATTCCTGTCTATTTCTCTCTTCAAATCTGTTAGAACTCTTAAACGTACTCTGATGTTGGGTTCATATTTATAATTGTCATGTCTCCTATTGAATTAACCCTTTTGTCATTATGTAATGACATTTCTTGTCACTTGAGACATTTTAAAGTCAATTTTGATGTAAGTATAGCCATACCTGGTCTTTTTGTTATCATTTACTTGGAATGTCTTTTTAAAATTCTTTTTAGAAATCTATGTATTTAAGTCAAAAGTAAGTTTCTTATAGGCAGCATATAGTTGGAAATGGTTTTTACTTATTTGGGCACTCTATCTTGGTGAGTCAAATCCATTTACATTTAAAGTAATTATTAACTTACTATTGCCATTTTGTTGTTTTTATTTTGTAGTGCTTTTGTTTCTCTCTTCTCTTACTGTTTTTCTTTGTGATTTCATTTTTTGTAAGTGGATATGTTTTGATTTTTTTACCTTTATATTTTTAATTGTGTCTCAAAATACTATTTATGTTCTTCCCAGGGTATTTGCATTTTCTGTTCTCTTAGGCTGTTGAAACTCCTTTTCCTGAGATATATACATCTCTTGCTCCTTATTTCAATTTAGATATCTTCTCAGATGTCACCTTTGTAGAGAGGTATTCCCTGACCACCCTATTATCATCAACCTTCTCCATACTTTTATTTGGCTTTGTTCATTGAGGCTATCACTACCTGTCAAGTTATGTTTGTTTATTGCTTTCTTTGTCTTTTAGAATTGAAACTGCATAATAATACGACCTTTTGTTCAATTTTTTAAAAAATATATATTTTTATTGATTTAAGAAAGGAAGGGAGAGGGGGAGAGGGGAACATCAATGTTGAGAGAGAATCATTGATTGGCTGCCCTCCTGAACGCCCCCTACTGGGCATTGAGCCCCAAATCCAGGCATGTGCTCTTGACCATAATTGAACCTGGGACCCTTCAGTTCGCAGGCCAATGCTCTATCTACTGAGCCAAACCAGCTAGGGCAATTTGTTCAACTTTTTGATAAGTATATTTCTGGTGCCAGAATGTTAATTGAATGAGTTAATGAGTGACTAAATTAGGTAAAGACAAGCTATAAGAGACCATAGAAGACTTTAAATTTTGTGTTAAGGAATTAAGCTTTATTTGGTAGGTGGGTCAGTTAGCTACTGCCATAAATATTCAATGTTGTAATAGAACTGTAAACTTCTATTTCTCATGCATATGCAGGTCAGTGCCTGATGTTTGGCTGGCTATATTCAGTGGGAGAACATACAGTTCTCACTGGAGCTCATTTCAGGCATCTGTAGTCAGATTGGGTCTAAAGCTGTTCTTAGGCTAGATCATTTTGGAATAGGTGCTATTCCACTTTTGACATTTTCCTTCTAACATTAGATCAGCCTGGCAATGTCAGACCCCAAAGAGAACAAGGTCACCTGTGCCAGAAGATTCCAATCCTCTGCTTGCATTATGCCTGCTAATATCCTATTGGCCAAAGCAAATTACGTGGCTAAACCTGCAAAAGAAGGCGTAAGATTTCAATCAAATCCATCATAGTGGGCAATGTTACTTTATGGTTTTCAGCAGTCTTATCTTCTTTTTACCGATTATTGTATAATGTTTAAAAATTTCCAGTATTGAAATATATTATTGGGAGCCCACAGAGAATTAGAGTAAAAGACAGTTAAACCATTGCATGGTCTGCAAATAAAAGAAATACTTTCTAACATGCTTATGATGTTATTCATATGTCCTCCTCGCAATATGCCTCGTAAGTAGGTCAATAACGCGGACTGTTCAAAGATAGTTGGTCTTATACAAATTTATTTCCCAGCTTTCATCCTAGAATCAACTCAGTGCTCCCTCTGCTCCCATCCAATTTCCCCTTTGTAGGAATTTAATTTATAAGACTGCTAACTTTAATTACAGATGGAAGCATGAAGCTGTTCTATCAAAATGTAATTGACTGTCATAATAGTATAGCTGTGAGATTTTCTTATTTTGTTCTCACATCTAAAAAGAGTAGACCCTAGAGATCAGTCTTAATGATGCTGATGGTGTACTGATTGCCAGATTATTTGTTTTCCTTTTTCTAGCATTGGGGACTAACCTGATTATTTTAAAGACACCTGCAATTCTTTAGCAAATGTTTAATTCCAATCAGGGAAATTTACCATCATACATGTGGGTACTATAATATTATAATGTGTTCCTAAAGATGAAAAGATGAAAATAATAGTTTATGTGCATGTGTTTATGTGTGTGTACATTTAGTAGGAGGACCACCAGAGAACAGTTTTAATATTGGGCAAATATCTGGGTCTTAGAACATTGGTCATGAGCCGGATCTGGTTGAACAGAATTCCTAGGTCACATTTTCTATACACAAGAAGTAACAGAAGAAGAGAATATTAAGGTGCTGAAGGTTATATTCTCGGAGGTCATTTGCTCATAAATCTGGCCAACCCATAAATCATGAATGAGTGCATACTACTGTATTCCAGATAGTCAACCATTGGCTAGAATCCTTCGCAATTTTTATGAACTGGAGCTTAAGTAGAGTCAATTACTGTCAGGTGAATTTTTTCATAGTATGAATAGTGAAGTCTATTGCCCTTGTCCCAATAACATTTCACCATCATAACAATGTCTGTGTTAAAATGGGGCAGACCTACTTGCTTGTCTTCTTTTTGCTGTTTTAAAACAGTCATTTTCACTCCAGTAGCTGCCCCCACTTCTTTACTTTGCCAACTTTCTGAAAATGATCTGGTAATTTTCCAAATGGTTTTATTCGACACACAGGATGAAAGTAATTAAAAGATGAATAAGTCAATACAACTATGCAGAATCCAACAAGGGTGCCCAAATATGGATAAAATGAAGCAAGTACATTTTCTTAACATTTTATGAAAACAATACTTGGAATAGAGTTTATTAAAGAACTATAACAAAATAACTAATATACAGTCATGATTCACTTGCTAGTAGTATAAACATGGGTTTTTACTTAATCTCTGGATAATTCCAGCCAAACTATGATGGAACAGTGACAAACTTCCAGAAGATTCTTCACTAGACAATTTTGCCTAACATTTTTCCCCCCGAGATGGAGCCAGGTACGTTTTAGAGATTTGATCAACCTGTACCTGTGACATTTCACATAATGACTCTGTAAAGACATATCCTGACACAGTCTCATTAGCAAGCTATATAGGTTGCTTTTTAAAGTAGTGGAAATTACTTTTGAATGAACTCTGCAAAGCTGGTAAATGACTATGTGAAAACGAGTTAATCGACTCGTCTTTGTGAAATGTTTTTCTAAGTATGGGAGGCCTTGGCAAGTAATTTGGCTGCCTCTGATTTGCAGCTGCCGTCATCATTACAATATATGATTGATATGCCTGCCTGGACAGATTTACAGCCTGACACTAATGCTAGTGAATTGTTTAAAAATACTGAATTATTGATAATTTCAGAAGTGCCCCTGGATTGGATCTAAGAGGCTAGTTTCCAAATTATAGTTCCATGGTATGGTCATCCTGTTGAAGCAATATTTCTTTGCAGGGAGTTTTGAGTTAAGCTTCATGTCATGTATAGTATAAATGCAACCGGCTATGCAATGAATTTTCTCTAGCAGAACAAATTCCAGTCTCTGCTTTTGGTATCTTGTAGACAAAATCTTACTTAGAATGGATTTCTTTACAGTTATTGTGTCTTACTTTTACCTACTTTGGACTACTTTCTGAAAGGGAGGTACCACTTTTTCTTAATAGATGTGTCATGTTTTGCCAGAGATGTAGAATGTTAGACCAAAACAAACCATTTGATATCACATAGCCCACATTTCTCAGAACTTCTCCCCGTGTTAGAGGAAGGGAAAGCCATACGTCCTGGAGTATGTGGACAGAGCAATAAACAAATCATTTGAGGTCATAGGTTTTGCATCTTTTTCCATAATATATACATGTCCACTAAACCAAAATTCCTTTCAGCTGAACTACATAAAAAATTAGCTGAGGATCTTCATCCCATGTCCTGTAGGGATTTTAATGTCCTTCTCAAGATATCTGGAAATTCCTACGGGCCTGTGTGCTTGTGTACACCTGTCTCCCTGGTTCCCTGTTTCCACTGCACATTCACTCTTGGTGAAGTCATCATCTTCAGCTATTCTCTTCTCAATGGCCCTTATAGATAGAACTGTTTCTTCCTTCATTTCCCCATAATGCAATGTGTATAAAGTACCTGTAGAAATACCAGAACCCTGTAAAAATGTCTGTGACAAAGGCTTTACAGCATAGCTATGTGTATAGTAAAGTAAATGCTGGTCATCTTTGTTCTTAAAGCTGGATTTTTTTGGCCCTGGTGCCAGAATCTTCTCACAAGGAGTCTTCTCTCCTGCAGTGGTATGGCTGACTACATCACTCACTCATCTCCCCCTCCCCCATGCTCCATTCTTATCTGAGTTTGCCCGTCAAGTTTTGCTAATTTATTATCCAGAATGGTTTAGCTATCTCCTATATCCAGCCTCAGAAGATTCAGGCTATTCCACTAGCCACCTCGTTATAGTAAACGCTTCCATCGAGATGGTTCCTTGAACAAGTATGTTTTCTTAAATCAAGGAATTCCTTAGTCTTTTTCTTTCCCCCATCCATGCTATATCAATGGCATTTTAAAGAAGTTTGCTCTTAACTCTTTAGTATGCTTTTCACTTCAACAACATGTAACCATTTTTAACTTAAAATTTGGACGTACCCTTTATATTCTAACTAGAGGCCTGGTGCATGATATTCGTGCTCTGGGTGGAGGTCCCTCAGCCCGGCCTGTGCCCTCTTGCTCCCCTAAGCAGCCCTAAGCCAGCAATCAGACAACCCCTGAAGGGTCTTAGTGCTGTCGCAGAAGTGGGAGAGGCTCCTGCCACCAGCACTGCGCTTAACAGCCGTGAGCCCGGCTTCTGCATGAGCAGTGTTCCCAGGTGGAGGTGGGAGCACACTGATCATCAAGGGGCAGCTCCTGCATTGAGCATCCTCCCCTGGTGGTCAGTGCACATCATAGTGACCGGTTGTTCTGCCATTTGGTTGATTTGCATATTAGGGTTTTATTATATAGGATAGTCCAGTTGGAGGAGAATGGGTCTATTTCCAGGCCTGTGAGTATTGGTCTAGCTCAGCCTCTCTTCTATTACAAATGAGAAATGAAACCAAGGGACACTGAGTTATCTGCCCAATGTCCCCAAACTGAGAATAGTTCAAAGGGAATAGAGAATCCTCTCTCATTATTCTTGTTAGAGTAAGTTTCTCATTCATTGTGAAATGAGGTCTCACAAGTGCATCTCTATTTTCCATTAAGGGTTCCCTAATCAAGTGCTTAATGTTTGAAGGAAATCATTGTACTAGTATTCTAAGGAAAGTCCATGTAAAAACCCCAGTGGCATGGGTTTTCCATTCATTTGTACTGGCATTGACCTGTCGGTGATTTCTTTAGGGGACTATAACCTCCAGAAAATGTTAGAGTCATTCTGAATATGTGCCATCATATGGGAAGTCTTATCTCCGTGCCACATTGCGTCCTGGTATTTTTTGTGTTTCCCCTTGTCCTGATGGTGAGAGCAACAAGACCTTGGAGAACTACTGTCTCAGAACTGAACGGGTTTCTACTTTGATTCTTTCCCCTTGGACTTTTCTTTCAAGCTTCAGGATTATCCACATGTATTCTTGTGGGTACTGACACTCATCAAATTAACACATTTTTAAAATTTCTGCTATGTACTATGAACTGTGCAAAATTTAACCAGGTATTACACACATGCACCCAGCCACCCCTTGTCTTTATTCTCAAAAGTTTTATAACATATTTGGATAGAGAAATCATAGATATATGTGTGGTAAATAATAATGTAAGACTTAAGTAATGTTTTGAGAAAAACAATATGGGAAATAATCAGAAAGCTGAATATGATACTTCAGCAAATGAAAGGTATATAGACAAACAATATATTTGTGCTGCTTTTTGTCCATTTGATGGAAGCTATGAACCCTAAGGAAATGCACACATGCATCCCCTGAAATTGCTTACTATCTCCCAGGGTTATGGAACTGAGGGAAGCCCACCAATGGGGGATATTGAACTCAGGTGAAGAAACTCTAGGACTAACTGGAAGTACCAGCTTAAAGGCATGGTGTTCAGTCTCAGTGATACTGATCAGAGGAGATGTCCAAGAGGAATTGGAGGTAGATCTGGAAAGAAGGACAGAAGGAATAGGGACAAGGCTGGGGCAGGGGGCATTTCAGGCTGGAAAGATCTTGGCAAAATACCAAAGTCAGGGCATTAAAGAGCATCATTTGGCAACTGTTAAACCAGATTGGAGTGAAGGAGAAATAGGAGCATTATATGGAGAAAGGTTGACTTGTGCTGGGTTGCCATGAATAAAGGTACAAAGAAGTATTTTCATTTATTACAAAAGTAATATATACTTATTGTAAGAAATCCAAACCATTCTTAAGTATAACAAATAGAAAATTAAACTCCTTTTCTAATTGTACAGAATTATGAGTTTGCACTAAACATGCTGCCTTATCATTTACTTTTCTGTTTAACAACATGCGTTATGGCTTCCTTTTCAGGTCAACACATACATGTCAATTCTGTCATTTTCTCAGCTTTGTCTTTATATGGATGTACCATAATTTGTTTAACCATTTTTTTCTAATTAGGTTTTTTTTCTCTGATTTCACTACTATATAAATTATTGCAATACACATCCTTATTCATATGCTTTTGGATACCACTATGATTATATCTTTAGGGGTAAATTCCTAAAGCTGTTAGAGCAAAGGGCATACAGCTCAAAAGTGAATATGTGACAGACAACTTTGTGGTAAAGGCCTAGGGAGGGGGTGGGAGTGGGGCAGAGGGGGTCAAAAAAGGAGACATCTATAATTCTTTCAATAATAAAGATACTTTTTTTTTTAAAAAAAAGAGTGAATATCTATGTCCCCTCAAAATGTGTATGTTGAAATCTTACCCCACCTTCCCCCTAAGGATCACCCCATTGCCCTGTAGCCAGACCACCGTGAACCGTAGGGGTGCTTGCCAAATTGAGACTCAAGTCTGACTGTCAAATAGCAGCCCTCAAAGACATGGCTTTCCTACTACTGGACAAGGATGGTTCGTAGTCCTGGGCTTGTGAAAAGATCTACCCAATTGCCCTCTCTCAAGCCTAGATTCTGGATTGGAATAGGGCTCCTGTTTGGCAGGGAAACTTGTCCACTCGACACATTTGCTCCTAGTCTATGTTTAAAAATTCAATACAATTTAGTATTAGGAAACAAGTTGGCTTTTGTTCTCACTGTCATTTCCCTTGAATGTCCACAAATGAGCGCTCATTAGTGCTTTGAGGGATGTGACATGAGGCATTGCCTGCATAATGGGTCAACTTTCCTTCATTTGTTTCCTTTGATGCCTCTTCCTCTCTTCCTGCCAGCAAGGCCCTTTGTGATGTTTGCCTGTCACTCTACTTTCCATTCTTAATATCGCTTCTTTGAGTTTTTGTAGAAACTTACTCTTTTGAGGAAATCCTGCTGTTTCCCTCTCCTATACATTGCAATTCAGGCAAGGCTGTTGTGTGCTTTGGGTTTGTACCTCACTGTAAAGTGCAATCCAGTTTATATTTCCCAGGGATATCTGCAACATAAACCTTATCAAAGTTTGTGGTGTAGCACAGGGGTCAGCAGATTTCTTCTGTAAAAGGCCAGGTGGTAAATATTTTAAAGCTGTGTAAGCCCTTATGGTCTCTGTGGCATACTTTTTGTTTTTCTTTTTTTAATACAACCCTATAGAAATGTAAAAAAAAATCATTCTTAGTTCACAGGTCATACTACAAAGTGCTGTAGCTTTGGCCTACAGCTATATATTTCTGACTTTGTTTTTGAAGCTATACATTTTGAGAATGAAAATGTCTACTTAGGAAGTATCAAAGCTGAATATTGTGTTTTACTAATTTTTTTTCCATGCCACTAATTAAGTTAAGGAAGTGTGAAGTTTGGATGACCTCAGGACACCACACTGTTATTAGATCTAATTGAAAACTCATTTTTGACCAGTAAATACTAGGAGTCAGAAATAAAACAAAACAAAACACCAGTTGTGTACATATCTGAGGACTCATTTCATGATCTACCCAGAGGGCTCATTTTCAAAGTGTCCTCCTTTGAAATTCTAGATTCCATCTCCTCTCACTCCCAGAGCGAACTACTCAGTGCATTTTGACATTATTGCATGTTCTCTTGTATGGCAAGTTAATAAACTCAGTTTTTGCCCCTTGGGTAGTTTTTGTTCTAGTCTTTGACAATTCCCTGTGGGGGGGAAATGTGATGTAAGTCAGCAGGTAAGAAAGTTCTTTTGGATGTTTGGTAAGGAGGATTTTCCTTATGTTTTCTGAAATTATAGCAAGAATAAAGTTTGATCAGTTTGAGAGTAATAGGAGTGAAACAGATACGGACATCTTGTTTGTGAGCAAAGGGTAGGAGGATATGGATAAGTCCCTTTACTTAACAAAATGGAGCAAAGTGTTTGTCAAGGAAACTTGTGAAAGTCTTTAAAATTTGCAAAAATGATTCCTGAATGTTCTGTAAATAAACTGTAGAAAATTGACAATGATGGTTCATAAAATGCAAATGAGTTGTGTCTAGACAGATACAATTAATTATTATCCATAGATATTGTCCAGTTTTGCATCTGTTTGTCCATTCATGTGAGCCTTCCTGATTGCTCTAATAAGTTCATCTTCTGAGTTCTCCTTTGGACTGGTAATAGTCAGCCCAAATTCACTAATTAATGGCTTAAAATGTTTTCTATGTGATAATATTTATCTGACATTCATGATTATGAAAATTGTCTTCTAACAATCTTAACATCCCACAATTATTTTAATCATAACAGATATATGTATCTTTATGGCTCGCACATACGTACACAGTTATATAGTTATATTTTTAGAGCATGTTTTATGTCATTTTTTTCTTCACACACACATATATATATATTATATGCAAATTAATTATTTGACTTATTTATATAATTCAAGTAAAAACATATAGGCTCTACTGGAAACATCTGATTACAGAAGTATTTCTCCACTCCCCCTTTACTCATATCTCTGTGTCTATCTGTGAAGTAGCAAATATTACATAGGCCATGGACAAGCTGATTTGAGGTTACAGCTCTACCCATGATTAAATATGTGGTAACAAGTTCGATCAAGCTTTTAAGTATGGAGATAGCCTGACATTTCATACTGACTTACCATTTTCCCTTTTTATTTCAACAAGTTAATTCTATGGCACTGACTATTAATGATTCCTTCTTGCTCTGTATTGGTAGATTGCTAAAGTAGAAGAAAAGTGTTTTTTTTTTTTTAATATGAAAACATGTGCATTCTGATTATCTAAAAACTGAAGAGTTTCTGGAGGACTCAAGTTGATATACATATTTTAAATAAGATGTTTTCTTAGTCACCAAGAAATCCCATTTGCTGGGTAGGAGTCAGTTTAAATCATAAAGCACCAAGAGGTTGGCAGGCCCAGAGCTTTCTTTGTCCTTTGTATGGTTGTGGGGCTCTGGCATTGTCTTGTATATGACCTAATTCTGCTCCACAACTCTGGTCTTAAAGCTATATTAGGTTTTGATTCATACCTTTTTATACAAAATTTTACATTAATAGAATGGCTTTCATCCTCATAGAAGTGAATATGATTTTTAGGGAAATCCGAAATTTGCCTGCCATCGGAATCTTTATTTTTAGATTGTAATGTCGCCCTTAAAATTTCTGTTATGATGAAAAAAATGCTGATAAAGTTAGTATATTTAGGCGTGTTTTGTATTTGGCAAGCTGACTTCGAAATGCCTTTGGATATTTAACTCAATTCCATTCAGTGACTCTTTCCTGATTTCCTCTCCCGTGGCATGCATTGTGTTAGGTTATTTGGGAAGGCAAGATAAATAGATATAGATTTTTCTACCTAGAGAGCACAATGTTTAATAGAAGAAGACAGATAAGAAATGAAATGATGAGAGAATAGGGTGCTGTGTGTAATAATGGAAGTATGCAGAAGGAATGCAGTCAGCATACAAGAGGGAATGATTAGAGAGTGAACGGAGGAGAGCAATACGTAATTAAATTGTAGCGAATGTTGTAGGCTAGAAGTCAGGAATAAGATTAATTCATGGTGCGCATATTGAGTTCTTATAATTTGGCAATACTAGGGGAAGCTCTCTCTATACATACACAAATACGATATAGGCCATGACTCCAGAAGCTCATTGTCTGTTAAAGAAAACAGAAAAGTGAATGCATAGTCATAATGCATTATAAAAAGAGTCACCTTAAATATTTTAATCAAAACCTGTAGGAACATGAGAGGCAATGGTTAGGCTGGGGAGATGAGAATTAGAGAAGGTTGCTTATGGGAAATGTAGGATCAAGTCTTAAAGAATGTGTGAGGAGAGATAATGGGATGAATGTTCTGAGTAGAGACCACTCAGTGCAAAGCCCAAGAGGCCTGAGAGACAATCTACAACTTCTGGACAGTGTGACCTGAGTGCAAGCAATGGGACAGACAAGCTAAGAGTCAGTGCTGGGCAGGTAGGTAGAGGGTACTTCGGAAGGGCCTTGTGTGTCATATGTATGGAAGGAGGAATCTCTGAAATGTTTAAAATGGAAATACATAAAATTAGCTTTTATAAAATGTCACTTTAAAAACAATGTGGAGAAGAAGGATTGGAGCAAAATAAGATTAGAGTCAAAGAGACCAAATAGAATTTTCTATAGGAGTCTGGATGGGAAATAAACATGGCCTGACCTCAGGCAGGGGGAGTGGGTATAGAGAAAAGGGTAGAGGCAAGCCATGGTAAGAAAGTAGATTTAATGACATGGGAATGACTCAGAAGCAGATGTGCAGGGTACAGAAGCAGATGTGCAGGGTAGTACCCATATTTCTGGCTGGGTGGTGCCATTCCTAAATAGAAATGATGGAGAATGATGACAGAGGAGTAGGTGTGGGAGGGCCATTCAGCAGGAAAGATGTAATTTGCCCCAAACTAAATATAGTTAAGATACTTGTGAGATCCAAGTAAATATGCCAAATAGGGCAGTTGGAAAATTTGAATTCAGAATTGAAAAGAAATAGTGAGCCCAAGGTATATACATATTTGGGACCTTTAAGTATATAGAACTAAATCAAGTCACTCTGGAAAGAGTAAATAAAATTGGACAAGAAATGGATTGATCCCAATGCATCTGAATATGCAAGGGATAAAATGAAGGAGGGCAATGAGAAAGGAGACCATAAAAAAAAAATCAAAAAGGAGTAGCCAGTGAAACTAGAGAAAACAAAACAATAACTCCCCAAAACAAACAAAACAAAACAAAACAAAACAAAACACCACCACCACCACAACAACAACAACAAAAACACAGGAGAAGGTGGTATGACAGAAATCAAGTAAAAGTTCCAAAATGATGAAATAGCCAATAATAATAAATCTGCAGTGAGGCCATGGGAAGCCAAAAGGAAGAATGAGACCCAAAATAAAATAGCTCCTGCACTGAAACAAAAAGTGTGAGGATTAAAGCCAAAATGAGGTGGAGTGAAAGAGAAATGAAGGTGGGGCTATGCATTTTTTTGTTCAAGACAATTAATCTGCAGAGAAAGTGGAAGAAGTGGAAGAGTAATGTGTGTTTCTTTCTGAAGATGTAAATTCTATGATAGCAGAGACATCACTGGCCTTGTTGGCTGTTGTAAACTTCTTCAACAGTGCCTGGCAAATAGCAGGGACTCATTGCATTTATAACTGAATGAATGAACCAAGATAGGAGGAGGTTGAGAATACCTATCCTATATAATAAAAGGCTAATATGCAAATCAACTGAATGTTGGAATGACTGGTTGCTGTGACACACACTGACCACCAGGGGACAGATGCTCAATGCAGGAGCTGCCCCCTGGTGGTCAGTGTGCTCCCACAGGGGGAGCTCTGCTCAGCCAAAAATCAAATCGTGCTCATGGCTGAGGAGTGCAGTGGTGGTGACGGGAGCCTCTTCTGCCTTCATGGCAGTGCTAAGGATGTCTGACTTACGAATTAGGCCCACATAGGTAGCAGGCCTAAGCCATTAGTTGGACATCCCCCCAAGCTCCCAGACTGCGAGAGGGTGCAGGCTTGCACCCCTTCCCTTATCCCCCCACCTCCTAACTCTGATGGCATGAATTTTGTGCACCAGGTCTCTAGTATATCAATGAAAAAAGATATATACTCAATGTAGGTGGTGGCTCAAGAGCTGGCTGGGAGGAGGAGAGATTCTGAGACTGAGCATGGAACATGCAGCTTGGAATGAGAACTCTCCTTCCAGATCTGTGTGAAGAGAATGGTCAACAATGTTAGAGAATTTCAGGGCAAGTCCAACAGGAACCGGAGACCTATTCAAATACCTAGGATTTTGTGGTTGAAAAATCAGTGTGTTCTAAACCCAGAGTGCCCCTTAAAAATTGACACAGCTTAGCTAATTATGTGTGTAATTGAGGAGAAAGAGCTGAATTATCCTATCTAATAAAAGAGTAATATGCAAATTAACCACCACTCTGATGCACTGTAGGCCATGCCCACCAATTACGCCCTAGCCAATCAGAGTGAGTATGCAAATTAATCCCAACCAAGATGGCTACAGCCACAGAGAGCAGGAGAGAGGCTTGCGTTTCCCAAGCAATAAAGGAAGCCATGCTTCTGCAGCACTGGCTAGCCTAGGCCTCAATTGCAGGCTACAAAGTTTCAATTATAGAAGGTAAATAAATCCATACAGAGATGGCAGCAGTCACAGAGTGAGCAGAAGGCTTGGTTCCGCTCCAGGCTACAAAGTTTCAATTGTACAAGGTAAATAAATTCCAGATACCAGGGCCTCCACTTGGGTTTCCAGGGAGCATGGCCTGCTTGCAAACTACCACAGGCTCCTCACCCAGGCTGCTCCCCGCCCCAAGGGAATCCCCACTCTGATCCGAGATACCTTTCAGGGCAAACCAGCCTAGCCCCCACCCATGAGTTTATTTGTCTTATAACTGGAAGTTTGTAACTTCCCCTATTTCTCCCACCCATGGACACCATTCCCCATGGCAACCACCAATTTGTTCTCTGTTTCCATGAGTTTGGATTTCTTAGATTCCACATTTAAGTGAGATCGATAATAAAATATGTGTTTTTGTCTGACTTATTTTACTTAACATGATGCCTCTAAGTTTCATCTATATTGTTGCAAATGGCAAGGTTTTTTAAATTTTTATTTTATTTTATGGGTGTATAACATCTCACTGTATATATACACTAAAGTTTCTTCATCTAGTCATCTGTCCCTCAATGGACCCTTAGGTTGTTTCCATATCTTAGCTATTGTAAGTAGGGCTGCAATAAACATGGGAGGGCAGATGTTTTTTTTCAAAATAGTGATTTGATTCCCTTTGGATATATATACCCAGAAATGGAATTGCTGGATCATATGGCAGTTCTATCAATTTTTTGAGGAATCTCCATACACTTTTCTAAAGTGGCTATAACAATCTACAATCCCACCCACAATGCACAGTGGTCCCCTCTTCTACACACCTGTGCCAGTAATCATTATCTCTTTTTGTTGTTGTTGATAGCCATTCTAACAGTGCGAGGTGATATCTCATTGTGGTTTTGATTTGCATTTCCAGTGATGGTCTTTTTTTTTTGAGTATGTTGGCCATCTGTATGTTCTCTTTGGAGAAATTCAGGTCACCTTTCATCTTAATCGGATTTATGATTTATTGCTATTGAGTTGTATGGCTCCTTATATATTTTGAATATTAACTCCTTATTAATATGTGCTTTGCAAACATTTTCTCTCATTCTGTAGGTTGCCATTTCAGTTAGTTGATTGATATGTATTTTTTATTTTGCTATTACCCTATATACCTTCGGGTTTGGTTTTGTTTTACTGGTAAACAGTCAGACAAGTGAGGTGAGGCATATAAGCACAGGTTTGGATTCTGTTTTGTGCTTATCTAAAATTTCATATGTTCTTCATTGGGGATCTTTTTTTTTTTTGCATCAACTTTGGATTTTTAAAAATACATATCACATTATCTTATCAGTTATTTTGATAGCTGAGTCTTTTGGCCATTCTTTTTCTTAAACTTTGTGCTCTAGGGAAATGCCTTACTCTCTTGCTCTGTCCAGAATGTACTTATTAAACCTTTGTTTTCACTTTAACAACAGTTTTCTTGGCTGGTGCTGTAAACTCAAACCCCTGCACAGCCAGGCCACTTTTGGACAAGAGCCAGATGGGAAATGATTGTGCTCCAAAATGGGTTTTGTTTTGAAATTTTCAGAAGCTATTTGAAACAAAGTCTGGTGAAGTAACGTGAACGATAAAGCTTGTTGACTTTGGTAAAGGTAGACATTATAAATATTGCTTTTTCATGTGTGTCATTTCAAAGATATAAGTGAAAGAAGTTTTGAGTGCGGGAATGTCTCTAAGTAAGAGATCTCTCCAAAGCTGGTATCCTAAAGACCCATTTGGGTGGTTAATGTTAAGGTACGCTCATTCAAAAGGCCTCATCAGTTAGTGCTGTGCTATGTATTTTTGATGAAGTAAATTTGAATTTGTGTGATTCTCTGATTTAAAAATATAGTTATCCTTTAAATAAGTGAATCTGCTTATTGTGTTGATATCTGCACCAGCAGTATGCCTTTCTTAGAGGACAATGTCTGGCCCATGGATCTTTTACATTCATTATCCCTGTTATTTAACCCCCTCTCCCCCAAAGATTCTGTCTTAGAATTGCATCATGCCCATTATGTCTTCACGTTCTTGACGTGTCTGTATTAGCACACACAGACACATCAACGTTGTAACGGCTTTGGACTATGATTCTCAATGCAGCTGAGAATTGCTGTGACATTTATTTTAAGAAAGCTAGCCAGTGCACACACACTTTTCTTAGTTCTATTGATGTTGGCTAAAAGCTACAATTTTTCCCAGCCACAGCCACACATAATGTTACCAATCTGAAGCAGGTTCTTATTTCTTTCTCCTGGGAAAGTACCCAGGTGTGGGATTATTGGGTGGCATGGTAAATGACTGTGTACAAGGAACTACCTAAATGTCTTGCACCATTTTTGTTCCTGCCAGAAATGCATGAGAGTTCTAGTCGTTCTGGCTGCTTGCCAGCATTTACATTTACATTGCTGCTTTGTTTGTTTCTTTTTGGTCATTCTAATTGGGTATAGGGTTATCGGTTATTTCATTGTGCTTTTAATTATTTCCCTAGCCACAGAGACAGGAATTGCTTTTCAAGAAAATGGAATGACAGAGTTGAATATTGAACAAGGTAGTATTTTAAACTTTTTTTTTTCCCAACCATGATTCTCCTAAGATTATCTAACACACCACACACAAAGTAATGGCTCTTAGTTATTATAAGGAAAATATTAGTTTGCACTTTATGGGTAGACACACTGTTTAAGGAGATTAAATGCTATTTTCTTAATTTCTTTGGAGTCAGTTCTGTAATTCACATTTTGAAACCATAATAGGTATTTACTTGGATGGCGGTTTTGTTTTCAAAACACAGTGATTCAGACTAATAGAAAAAAAAATCTGGGTACATTTCATTATAAGCAGTAATTTATGTGCAATATTATGAGCTCCAAATATTATTTTTGTACTAATGTACATAGAAAGTAATTGTGGAATTAATTATTGACTGTTTTTCTTAGTCAAATCCATTCCTTTGCGATTTTAAGTGTGCTTGGCTTGTAGTATATGCGGACTGCCTAGGAATTTGTCTCCCCTCATACTTCAAAATACTTTGAATAAATGATAAGTGCTTTTGAAAATACTCTTCTGTGCATGTTCTGATGGCTTGGGACTGGTAATAAGTTACGTGCCTGTGTCACACGCAGGTCTGGTGAGGCATTATTATCAACTACTTTGATAAACGATGCAATTTACTGTACTCTCCTGATTTTTTTTAAATAGCATTGCACTGCCATGAAGAGTACTTCAGCTTTTTTCTTTTCCCTGATGGAGGAATCAACACTTTAAAGTAGAGTGGATATACATAAAGTGGAAGAGGCTTTAATACATAATTCTTGATATATTATTGCCACATAATTTTTAATAAGTCTGACTTCCTAATATACTTTTGCCTCAATTATATAGAGAGTAAGGTGAAGATATATATTGTGCTTGATATGAATGTATTACCAGGATTTATATATTTTATTTTGCTTATGTGGACTATAATTCCAAAGGATTGCAATAAAGAAAATGGGATGATGACAATGAATCTGTTATTTTAACCTTATTATTTTCTGAGATAGTTATGGCCTTCTATTAAAATGCCACTCAAAGTCTGATTCATGGTTGGATGTTAGTCCACAAACTTACTGATCTACAATGAAGTGTGTACAGAAATGGAGAGCATGCATTTTGAAACTTTGAAAGCAGTTTGAAATTTTTCTGACTACCAAGCACAGCAATACACAAATACTTGTCCATGATGTCTTGGGTGGGTGGATGAGGGCATATTTTCCTTCATTATAGACAAGGTGAAAAGCACTGATGTATACAGTATAGTAGCACTTCTTTGTATTTTTTGACGTTGCAATAAAGCTTTTATTGTGTGATTACCAGATATCAAATAAGTATTTTACAGTGTGTCTTATTTAGCCCTTATCACATTCCTACTACATGCCCTTGTCAGATCTATTTTACAGGTGAGAAAACCAAAGCACAATGAAATATCTTGTGTCAAGTCACACAGCCAGAAGTTATACATAAAGGTAACTGTAAGAAACAAAGTAGGTGTAGGTAAACTGATAATTTGACAGTAGTGCCTGCTGATTTCAGTTTGCATATGCAATTGCAGGAGAATAAATGCTATGTGTGTTTTGTAGGACTTTCTGGTGCCCATGGCTTATCCTAGTAGATGGATGAGTGAACCGCCAACTCTAAGAAGTCTCAGCGTTCCTATTTTGGAAGAGAAAGGAGTCTCCTACTTCAGAGAAAACATTTCAGATACACGTGTTGCCATAGGAGAACATACAACTCAGATGGTCAGAGACAAATCCTTGCTTGTCAGCTTTACTCTTTGTCGTCTCCCTAGGGTTCTGCGTAGAGAATCTGAAAGTAATTATTGTTATGACTTCTCTGTCTTTTCTATCTTTTGTCTCTTCGTTGGTTCTTTTTGAAACAAGCGGTGCTCAGTAGTGTTTGCAATGACTAAAGGCTTATAGCGAATATCCTAGTGAGTGTTAATGGTGAGTGTCAGAGAGCGTCGTGGGGACTCGGAAGATAAAATGTCCACAGATTAGGGGATGGTAGGGTAGCAAGTGGGGCTCCCATTTCCTTGAGGAGCTGTATTTATGATTAGTACCCATCTGTACCCCTTTCAAAAAACGAAGCCATTCTTAGCGCGTCAAGTTCACCAAAACACCCTTTGCACCAAAAATTATTAAGTGAAGGATTCCCTAGAAAAGATGGAGGAAGGGGTTTACATTACTCTTGGTAAGTATTAAGTTAAAAGTCTCCATAAGATCCAAATTGTCTTTGAAGTCTTTTGTTCCTCCCTCCTTATGGTAAATAGTAAATGATAAACTATGTCTAAAGTACTTATTATGGGGTTTGGTATGTAAAACTTTGCAATAAATGGCATTCTGTTTGGTTTTAAAGTTTTTTTCTTTTTTCTTTTTTTTTTCTGTCCGTATAGTTTTAGATTACATGCTAGGTGCAGGCAGAAAATTTCTCCATGCAATTGTTTGGGTGGCACCATTCACAGTATTTAGCTACAAGACAGAATGGTTGTGACATAGTAGAATTAAGCAAGCTTTTTGTATCAGATTGCCTTGGGTTTAAACCTTAGTCCTAATATTCTGTGGTCTTGTCATTTTGGGCAAAGTCTTTAACCTATCAAATGTTGTTTCCTCATCTGTAATAGTAAAAATAATAATGACCTATTTTCCACATTGTGGTGGGACAAGATAGGAAAATCTGTGGGATCAGTGTCTGGAATATAAAAAGGAATCCAGTAAATATTGACTCATTTCTTCTCTAGGTCTCACTTTCTCTTAAATAGATAAATAAATGGAGGTGGGAGGGGAGGCCAGCATGGGTGGAGGTTGTTGATTGTTTCCTTGTCTCTATGAAAGTTAATAATTTTTAAAATTACTCTATAATTTTGATGATCAACACATTATAACTCATTATACACAATGATATTTTTAGGCTCTAGTTACATGAACATGAATTAGTTTGATGGCTGTTAACTTCATGCAGAAAGATCCCGAACTATGTTCTTCACTAAGATTTAGCTCGGTTGGATGCCACGTATTGGTAAAACTTAATTCTCACTGTTATACTGAGTTCAGCACCAATATTTCCAAATATGAAAACATTGAGAATAAACAATACCATATGTACAATTTCATTTCAAACAGCAAATGTATTTCTGCCCCATTAACAATGAAAACAGAAGTGGTATATAAGTGGAATTCTTATTTTGAAGTTGATAAATCTCTATATAATATGCAAGCTTAAGATTTTTTATTATTTTCTAAGAGCCTAATTATAACTTCCCTTGGCTCATATATTGCTATGGTTGTTTTCTGCAATATATTCCCCAGATGTGAAAAATTTATCTTTTGGAAAAAAATTATCTCTTCTTCCTTCCTTCTCTCAGTCTTTTCTCCTTCTGCTTCTCTCTGTCCTCCTCCTCTAATGTTATTATCTTCCTGTCTCTTCCTCCTCTTCCTCCTCCTACTACTTTCCCCTTCTTCCTTCATTCTTCTTTGTCTCCTCCCCCCTCATTTTCTCTATTTCACACTTTTGTTCACACACATAAATACTCTCATTCTCTCTTTTCCTCTCTCTCTCTTCCCCTCATTCTCTTTCTCTCTCTGCCATGTTCTCTCTCTGTCATGCTCTCCCAGAAATGTTAATGCATACATGTTCTATGAGGAAAGGAGTTAAATGGCTAGATAAGGTTGAAACTTTCAATCTCTTTCTCTGGTTCCTAATGAACACATGAACCTGTGCCTTCTACCTTCAATAGCCCAAAGGACATCACAATTTCTTTTATTGTCTACAGGACTGAGTTAAGATCTTAAAGGCAAAAAGCTTGTAATACTTTGCCATTCTTTATACATTTTTAAAAATAAAAATGGCCGTTTTTGCTCAATGGATAGAGCATCAGCCTTCAGACAGAAGGGTCCCAGGTTCACTTCCAGTCAAGGACCTGTAAGCTCCTCCCCAGCCCAGGCCCTGGTTGGGATGCGTGCAGGAGGCAACCAATCAATGTGATTCTCTCACATTGATATTTCTCTCTTTCTCTCTGTCTTCCACTATCTCTAAAAATAAATAAAAAAATATCCTTGAGCCAAAACCGGTTTGGCTCAGTAGTAGACTGAAAGGTCCCAGGTTCGATTCTGGTCAAGGGCATGTACATTTGTTGTGGGCACATCCCCGGTAGGGGGTGTGCAAGAGGCAGCTGGTCGATGTTTCTCTCTCATTGACATTTCTAGCTCTCTATCTTTCTCCCTTCCTCTCTGTAAAAAAATCAATAAAATATTTAAAAAATATCCTTGGGAGAGGATTAAAAAAGAAAAAAGTAATACTAATAAGTCCTTTCAAATTTTTAAATTATTTGCAGTATGATTATGATAATGATTTCTTTAAAAAAGTATTAAATACACAATTGTATTATTTGCATAAATGTAATATCATTACTTTTTTTTTTTTTTTGGTTAGGAAAACTCCTCCCTTTCCTTCAGACTCCCCTCACTTTATCCTCTCCCCCGCATTGGCCATTTCTACTAATCATTTCTCCTATCCAACCTGGTTACCCATGTAGACAACTTCCTGTCATTTCACTTTTTCTCCATGCGTGTAATCACAAACATATCCACAGAAATTTGTATTTTCCTATTTTACAAAAACAAGCTTATATTATCACACATTTAAAAATCTTGGTTTTCTCATAAAGTACACTTCCATGGGAATCTCTCTAAGTTAACTGCTGACATCTAATTTATTATTTTAATGGTTGCACAGTGTTCCATGATTACAACCTATATAATAAAGGCCTAATATGCAAATCGACTGAACAGTGGAATGACCGGTGTTATGACTGGTTGTTATAGCACACACTGACCACCAGGGAGCAGATGCTCAATGAAGGAGCTGCCCCAGCCCGCAGGCCCCAGGCCAGCTAAGATGGGTGCCATGGCCCTCTCCTCCTCCCCCACAAATCACCCCGCAAAGGAAGGCAACCAGCGGTGGCGGCCATGGGTGGGGCTGGTGAACGGGCTGCACCAGGCTGGCCAAGGCAGGTGCCAGCAGGAGCCCCCCAATCACCCCGCTGATCACCCCACAGATCTGCCCTGATCGGCAGCCAGGCCTAAGGACCTTACCTGCACAAATATTGTACACCAGACCTCTAGTGTAAAAGGGCCTTTTTGTATTTCTCAATCTGAGGGCTATAAAGTAATGTTTTGTTGTCTTCATTTTCATCTTCCCAATTATTATGAGAGTGATCATCTTTTCCTTTGTGTGCTTCCCAGCGGTTTCCACTGTTGTGAGTCTCTCTTTAACTCCTAGCCCATTTGTTTATTAGATTTTTGTGTGATTTTGTTAAGTTTAATATTTTTTCTTCTGAGTGTTCTCTTTATTAATATTTCTAATATTGATTAACATTTCTATTTGTCTTTTCACTTTTCTCTGATATCTTTTGCATTACAAAATTTAAAATTATTTTTATTTAAAAAATCCTTATTATTGAAAATATTATATATGTCCCTCTTTTCCCCCCATTGACCCCTTATAGCCCACCCCTGCTCTACACCTCAGACCTCCATTACCCTATTGTCTATGTCCGTGGGTTATGCATACAAGCATACAAGTTCTTTGAATGATCTCTTCCCACCCATCTATCCCTGCCTTCCTCTAAGATTTGACAGTTGTCAAATATGGCTACTTCTCTTTTATGGAATCTACCTTAAAAATATGTTTTATTGGTTTGAGAGAGAGAGAGAGGGGAAGGGAAAGGACACAGAGAGAAAAACATCAACGATAGAGACACATCCATCGGCTATCTCCTGCATGTCCCCACTGCAACTGGGCATGTGCCCTGACTGAAAATCAACCTGAGGACCTCTTGATTGGGTGGGCACTCAACCACTGAGCCACATCAGCCAGTTGGTATCTGATTTTCTTATTTAAGAGCTCTTTCTCCTCTCTTCTCATAATTTAAACAAATCTTAATCTTAGGTTTTCTTGTATGACTTTGTTTTTATTTTCAATATTTAAAGTCTTTAATACACCTCGAATTTATTTTTTTTAATATAAAATAGGTACCTCCTTTTATTTTCTTCCAGATAAAGTTTATCAGGATAGCACCATTTATTAAATAATTTATTATCTTCCCCATTAACCTGAAATATTATCTGTGAGATGTATTGATTTCTTATTTTGATTTTTTTGTCCTGAATTCTTTATTTTGTTCCTCTGAATTATGTCTTTTTCTATGTTAATAGCATATTGATTTGATTACAATGGATTTATGTAGTATTTTTTATTGCTCATTCTTTATTCTTTACAAATTTAAGATGACTTAATTCAATTTATAAAAAGAATGGTATAGGACTTATAATTGGAAATGCATTAAATATATTTTTAACTTGTCAAAAATTGACTTTTTATCCTATTAACAAATTTCCAGACTACAAAATGGTATACCTTTTTATTTAGTTTTTTTATACCATCCAATAAGATTTTATAATCATCTTTATATGGGTACTTTATTATATTCTCAATTTCTTAAATAATGTCCAATCCTTACCAAATAATATTTGTTGTTGCTCCTCATTTGCTAGAGCCTTACGCATGTGCTCAGCTTGTCTTTTAGGTAACACAAAATTGTCTCCTTTTTGGATTAGAACTTCTGAGAAACAAACTTTGCCCACTCTGTAATTCCCCTGCAAATCCTCTCTTTTTACAGAGGCTTATCACAAATGTTTAGTCTTTACTGCACAAAGTGAATACAGTGCTGAAAACAGTGCAGAGAGCAGCAGCTTCCAGAGATGATCAATCCACAGGTCTACACTATTACACCATCAGCTAAATTGGGACATGTCCCCTTGGCTGTGTGGCTGCTCACATGTCCCCTTGGCTGTGTGGCTGCTCACATGTCCAAACCTGCTAGACTTCACTGGCTAGACTTATCTCTGGACATTGATGAATGCCTGCTTCCTTGATGACTGGATCTTATTGGCTGGCCTTGTCTACCTGGACCTCACTTCTTCCCATACACTAATAGTTTTTTCTTCATTCATAAATAAATATGTCTGAAGGAATTGTAAGTATAACAGATTGATTTTCTGTAAAGCTGATTGCTCCATGTCCTCCCTTTTCTGTTGATGTATGCTGTCTTTCCTATCCGGAGGTGGATTCATTTCCCCTCCCTTTGAATTTGAGGGGGGCAATAAGACATGGAAGAAATGACTTTGTGTGACTTCTGGGCCTGGCCTTAAGAAGCTTTCACCTTTTTGGACTCCATCCACCACATAATAAAACTCAGGCTAGACCACCCCAGGATGATCGGAAAACACCTGGAGAAAGAGAGGCCCAACTGGCCCCAGTCATGCCACCCGTCCCACCCATCCCAGCTGCAGCAACAGGCATGTGGCAATCCCAAGTGCTGACATCTAACCACATGTGACAAATGAACTTTCCAGCTGAGCACAGTCAATTTTAGAATTGGAAAATAGAATAAAATGTTTTGAAGCCGCTTCATTTGAGTTGATGTGTTTGATATCATTTGGTGACTGAGCTAGTGAGCACCAAAGGAAAGTATGCAAAAATTAATTAAAGACAAGTAATTCCATGATCAGACATATCCAACAAAGACTTCTTACTAAGTGAGGGATTATCTTGCTGGGGGAATAGGAGACACAAAATCAAGCAGCGCTGTATAAATAAATGATCAGGCTGCAAATAGAACATGTCTCTTTTAAAGATCCGCATTTTCTCAAATTTTTTCTATATTATATAGTCATTCTGATTATATATATATATATATATATATATATATATATATATATATAATATATATATCAGAATAGAATGACAATGATTTTAGAATTTTTATGTAATAAAATATAATTTAAGATAGTAGATCTTTGTTATTACATGATTTCTCAATGCTTTCTTTTTGTGTATATACACAGCTCCTTTCTTTAATGATTCTCATTGACTCTGAAAATCTAATGCCTGAATATGTTAAGTATTAAATAAAAGACTAAGTTACTTCTATTTGATAAGTATATCAAATAGTCCCATAGAAGGTGTGACATAAGTTTTATTTATCAGAGGCCATTCTGTGTTGGCTTGATTCCCGAATCTTGGCGGATTCTGGCTAGGTAATGATGCCAGATGACTGTTCTGATAGCTGAGCTATTACTGGACTTGGCAAACTCATTAGTAAACACAGTAACATTGTCATGTGTCTGTAAATTCTGTCTCCGACATATTCAGATCCAATATGGACAGATGTCGATATTCTTCAAATAAGAGAAATGCCAAACATGCTATGTGCATATCTTTACAGTACACAGCACACGGCAAGGGGTTTGTTTCAAGGTGAAAGATAATGTTGATAAACCCTGCTGTCTAGGTTGGCATTTCCTTGCTCCACACAACTGAATCCCTACCATAGAGCTGAACAGGTGCAGCTGTTGTTTTCCATAATGTAATGATCACTATTAATTCCTCCTGGCAGATCTAGCCTTTGGGTATCAGTGGGTCAGGGAAGGAAGACCTGACCTGAAATACTGCAAGTGGCAAAGAGTTATACTTACCAGAAAAAGAGGTTGCTTGTCTGATATTTCAGTATAGTTTCAAAACTGGACCTTGTGGTCTTTCAACAATCTTGAGGTAACAGGTGTTTTGAAACTATTATTTACCGGGAGAGGATGGGCAGAGAACGATTCATTTTGTATTTAATTGTACTGGGTGTCTTTTAACCTTCTGGGAAGCATCAATTGGCAAAGGTGATTATGTAATCAATAGGGCAGAAGAAGAGCTCAAGGTTGCAATTAACATGTTATTGTGCAAATCAAAGGAACAGTAAAAGGCAATTTGTGGAGCTTGTCATTGTGCCTGGACAATCAGTGGGCAGACAATAAGGATGGAAAGTCGGTGGAGAAGCAAGTGCATCAAAACACTCAGGCTTTTGTTTTCTCTCTTTCCAATTCAGTCCTTGTCAATGGACCCATCAGACAGCTTAAAGTAGGTGACGGGAATCAATAATGCATTGTCTCTTGTTTTTGTGAGTGACTTTTCAGAAAAAAAAAAAACTACATTGTTGGGATGTTAGTTTTGTAATGCTTGGTACCTCATATTACATCGTTAATGAAATAGTATTTAAGACAGTTCATTAAATAGCTCTATCTGGATAAAACTTTTTCTACTTTCTAACGGATCTCCAGGCATGAAATCTATTGACCTTTATAAGACTCACAGCGTGTTCAACAAGTACATACGAAGATGTAAGCCATTCTAAAATGAAATAGTGGCCATACCATAAATATTGGTAAAATTTAGTTCTGTTTGAATGAAAACACAAAACAAAAATTAAAACGTAGCCTTGATAAAATCTTTATCTCATTGGCTAGGTATATGGGAATAGTTTGATGGAATCTCATTCTAAAGGGCATATTACCATTTGGTGCTTGTAAGTCTTATAAAGTATTTTGCATTCCTGTTATCCTTTTATCACCATACTAGAGGCCCAGTGCATGAATTTGTGTACCATGAAAGAAACTGCGGGCCATGAGGCTGCAGTGGGCATATGGGCAGGTCTCAGCCTATCCTTCGTGCCCCTGCCTAGCCCCTCCTGCCATGGCTCCCAGTCCCCTGTCTGCTGGCAGCCCTGCTCCTGCTTCCATGTGCTGACAGCACTGGCTCCACTCACACCCACTGACTGTGAGGAGTGATTGGGCTGGTGCCAGCAGCTGATGTGAGCAGTGGCAGCTGCCCTGATTGCCCCTCAGGAGCAGGGAGAGGTGGAGCAATTGGGGTCCACAGCTGCCACTTGCACCACTGATGGTGCCGAGCAATCGGAGCTGGCACTGGGCGCCAGCAGCAGGCGTGAGCAGAGGCTCTGGCGCTGGCAGCAGGTGCTAGTGGGGCTGGCACTGGGAGCAGGTGCGAGTGCCAGGTGGGACTGTGGTGCATGGGAGCAGAGAATTTTCAGTAACCACCAGAGGCTTGCCACAATGACAGCAACCGATGCCCCGCCTTGGTCTGGCAGCCTCGCTCACCTCCACCAGCGCGCCACAGCCGATGCCTGCCATGTTCCACACGCATCCCCTGGTGGTCAGCACATGTTATAGCAATCGGTTGTTTGGTTGTTCCACTGTTTGCATATAGGACTATATATATATATATATATATATATATATATATATATAATTGAGCAGATACATAATGTGTGAATTTTATTTATTGGTCCTTAAAACAGAAGCTATGCATTCCAAATGGCTTAATCTCCAGTATATAAGTAAATATTTATATATTTATAATATGTATGTATGTAGCATAAATATATAAGCTGATGTTATTCATTTTAAGAATAAATGTTTATTAATATTATTCATTCATTCCATAAACATTTATTGACTATTTACATTGTGCCAGCATTGTGTTACATATCATGTATTCTTTTTAACTAGATAAAATTACTTTCAGAATGTTTTATAGTCTAACATGTGGTAAGAAGGGGACTGCAAACCAGACTGCCAAATTTCAAAGTTTGCTCCTATCATTTACCAGCTGAATTACTTTGGGCAAGATACTTCATTAGTAAGACAGAGATAATAGTATTTCTCCCATGAGGTTTGTAAGGATTAAATGCATTAGTATATATTGGCAGTGAGTTGATGAGACAGATACCATCTCTATTAGGGTACTCCAGAAAAACAGAATCAATAGAATGCATGTGAATGTATGTATAAGTGTATATGTATGCTTATATACCCCAGATACACTATGTACATATATATATAGAAATGTACATATACATATATTAGGATACATAAATGTATATATGGTGTCACACACAATATACAAAATGTGTGCAGATATGTGTATGTACATAGATAGACCAATAACATTATTTTAAGGAATTGATTCATCAATATGTGGCAAGTCAGAAATCTGCATAGCAGGCTGACAGGCTGGAAATCCAGGGAAGAATTGATGTTATAAGCTTACTGAGGTCCCTTGGCCTGACCTTCAGGATCAGGCCAAATCTGGCTCTCTGACATCCCCCAAGGGATCCTGGATTGTAAGAGGGTGCAGGCCAGGCCGATGGACCCCACTAGTGCACATTCGGAGCTAGAGAGGGACTCAGGATGTTGGTCAGCCAGGGAGGGACTACGGGAAGGCTCCAGGGTTTGTCCAGCAGGTCTTGCTCAGTCCCAATTGGGACTCCAGCAGCAAGCTAACCTACCGGTTGGAGCATCTGCCCCTT
Source organism: Vespertilio murinus (assembly GCA_963924515.1). Taxonomy (NCBI): domain Eukaryota; kingdom Metazoa; phylum Chordata; class Mammalia; order Chiroptera; family Vespertilionidae; genus Vespertilio; species Vespertilio murinus. Next base: position 19,310,752 of record OZ004715.1, on the reverse strand, counting down.
GGTGGTGAGTGCACAGGATAGTGACTGGTTGACCAGTTGACTGCCCCCTGGTGGTCAGTGCACATCATAGTGAGCGGTTGAGAGACCTTAGCATATCATTAGCATATTACACTTTGATTGGTTGAATGGCCACCAGTCAACCAGACACTTAGCATATTAAGTTTTTATTATACAGGATGTCTGAAGGCAGTCTGGATGCAGAACTTTCTATGTACATGTCTGTCCAAATTTCCCCTTCTTATAAACATATCAGTTATGTTGAATTAGGGTCCAGCCTAATCATCTCATTTTAGTCACTTTTTAAAAAGACCCTATTTCCAAATATGACCACACTGAGTTACTGGGCTTTAGGACTCCAACCTGTGAATTTCTGGGGAAACACAGTTCAGCCCATTATACCATCCTAAGTGTGTATGCTATGACAGTTGTGGTACCAGTGATCTAGACACAGTTCTGAGGAAACATGGAGGCGAGACCACTTTTTCGTGGGCAGTGATGGCGGTACTCTTGGTGGTAGCTGGAGGCTTAGGGGTTTCGATGAAGATGGCATTTAAAACAGAATTGAAAAAGAAGTATTCACCTGGAATAGGAAGAATGAAAACCTTCTAAGTTGAGGGTACAACATGAGCACACTCACTGATATACAAAAGTGCTCTGTGCCTTTGTGTTGGTTGCACAGGGACTCTGGTAGGTTGTGGGGAATGATGGGAGAAAGCAAGCCTAGGGCCTGGGCAGATTGTAAACGATTTTTAAAGCTACCTCTAATGTTTAGAATTAGTCTTGTGAGCAGTGGGGAGTTATTGGATATTATTAAGTTAGAATCATAAACAATCTGCTTTTAACTGGTTTTCCTTAGAAAATTTACCCTGGCCGTAGAGAGCTGAGATTTTGCTGGGAGTGAGACGAGGCTGATGTCGTTGTCAGAAAGGAAGATGATGAGGGTTTGAAATAATTTGGTGGCAGTGACGATGAGGGAAGGAAATGGATTTTGCAGGCAGGTAGAATTGGCAGGGTTTGATGGAGGGAGCTGAGAGATGGAGAAATAAAAGAGCATTCTGAATTTTCTGCCTTGGTTGGCTGGGTAGATGGCACAAAATTGATATTTGTGTTGGGGAGGCCGTTAGGCATTTGTTGTACATGGCATTGGGCAAGGCTTTGGGCGTACATTTTGGAGTCTATTTGAATTATTAGAAAACCAACCATTTTTTTTCACAAGTATTCACAAATTCAAGGAGACATTAAGAAAAGCACTAGAATAGTTGCTTGGGGAAGGGAGGATTTAATCAAGATGAGTGGTGAAAGGAAAATGTAAATAGAGCACGAGGAATCTTGCATGGACCAATGAGGATGCTGTGTATGAGCTAATTGGTATAATTACTCAACCCTCGACACCTGTGTTATAACTAATTAGTATAATTACTCTACCCTCTCCACTTGAGGGCCAAATAAGAGACTAATAAAATACATTTAGTATATTTAGCTGAGGACCAGGTGAACTCCACTGCCCGACGCCAAGTAGGGGATAATAAACAAAATACGTGTTAATTCCCAGAATGTATGTCCAGTTCAGACTGCACACAGCCCACTGATTATTTTTAGAGCTGCTGATATTCAAAGATCTTAAATCAAGAATGCTGCAGAATTAGTTGGCATTCTGTGTGGGATATGATAAAAATACCTTATATATTTTTGAGGACTTAAAAATACATAAGGTATTTTTAGACATGTTCCGAGAACTTTGTGTATACTACTAAGTTAATCTCCACAATCACCTAATAAGATGGCTACTATAATTATCCCCATTTCATAAGAGAAGAACCTCAGGCATGGAGAGAATAAGCCATGTGCCCAGGGTCAAGCAGGCAGTAGAACCAGAAGGAGCATTTCAGAGCCTCTGCTCTCAAACACTATGCTATTGCTACTTTGATTTTTTCCTATGATGTCTTCTCTCTTGATGTCATGTATTCCAACAGGAAGACAGAGGGTTGTGCATTGCCTTTATTAGGAACTACTAGTTGCTAGGGACCAAATCAATTTCCCCATGCCCAGCTGAATGCTTGGTGGATCCCTAGTACTCAGTAAACATTTGTTGCAGGAATTCATTAATAAACGCCCCTCAGAAGTTTACTAAACTGAGCTTCTGTTCTCTGATAATAGCCAACTTGATCATTTGAACTAGCTCTCATTCTGAAAATAGCCCTAAGTGGTTAATAAATATAACGATAAAAAAAATTTAAAGGCATGGAAGAACTAAGAACATAGAGATTAGTAGGCCCAAGTGAAAGAGCATATGGGAACCCAGAAAGGATAGGGAAACTGCTTTTGCCCTGAGAGTACAGGCTGACTTGGGAAAGTTAGAACTTCATTTTTGGTGGCCTTGCTTGTTGGGGAATGTAGAAATTAAAGCCCAAAACTTGCATGGTGAGAGGAAGCAAGTAAGAGACTCCATAGTAAATTATAAGCAGAAGTACTACATCCTCAGGAAAGAGTAAGGCAGTGTTGCCCAAACTGGTTTGGTTCAGTGGATAGAGTGTCAGCCTGCAGACTGAAAGGTCCCAGGTTCGATTCTGGTCAAGGGCATGTACCTTGGTTATGGACATATTCCCCATAGGAAGTGTGCAAGAGGCAGCTGATCGATGACTCTCTCTCATCAATGTTTCTAACTCTCTATCCCTCTCCTTTTCTCTCTGTAAGAAATCAGTAAAATATATATATATATATATTTTTTTATTATATATATATATATATTTTTTTAAAGAGTAAGGCAGCCTAGGTACATATATAGGGTGGGGCAAAAGAAGGTTTACAGTTGTGAGTACACAAAACACAGGGTTTATTATAACATTATTAATTATTGTATTATTTTCCACAAGAACAAATGTAAGCCTACTTTTGCCACACCCTATCATCTTCATGGTTCTGGAAACCTGTGAATTAACCTTAATTAAAGATAGTTGCTGCCGAAACCGGTTTGGCTCAGTGGTAGAGCGTCGGTCTGTGGACTGAAAGGTCCCAGGTTCGATTCCGGTCGGGGGCATGTACATTGGTTGCGGGCACATCCCCGGTGAGGGGTGTGCAAGAAGCAGCTGGTTGATGTTTCTCTCTCATCGACGTTTCTAGCTCTCTATCTCTCTCCCTTCCTCTCTGTAAAATATCAATAAAATATATATTTAAAAAAAAGATAGTTGCTGACTGTAGTTATGAAATTTGTCATAGTGGACCTGTAAAGGAAATTCTTATGACATACTGCAGGTATAAGGAAAATTGTTCACATCATAGATCTGAGATTTGAGAAAAAATGAAAACCAAAGTTGTATCTGGGTGTATCTATGTTAATATTTCTTATGTAAACAAAACCTCCAATTATGTATATGTAATTGTTTGTATACACATATGCACACACACACTAACAAAATGCAGCATATTAGTTGGGAGAGGGTTACAGTGTTCTACAGACCACATTCTGTCTTGGAGGAGTTATTGATTTATTTTATAAATTATAGATTCATATCTTAATTTATAGGATAACCACAAAATGTTTACAAATTTCAAACTAGTAGTAACCACAAAAATGTTTATAAATTTCAAACTAGTAGAGAGGAAGAGGTAGAATGACAAAAAGAATATCTAAGAAGTTCAAAAAGATTTGAAAAGATAAGTTTAAAGAAGAAAGCACAAAAACAATTATAGATTTAAGGAAAATATATAAATTATGCTATATGTAGATGAACTGAATTTGGCAGAGAAAAATGTGTTCTGAATTTACAAGATACCCAATTCCATACTATTGAATAGAGTCATGTCTGAAACAGAATGGTACATAAAGTTGAAAAGATAGACTAAGAAACTAGCCAAACACTAAATAAAAAGATAGATCTGTTGGTCTTAAGCAAAAACAGTCTTTAAATCAAAGTCTATTTTCCTAGTGATAGAGAGTTGCTTGTTAAAACCTCAAAAGTGAACATGTTCAATCTTTATAACATCTTAGAACAATGTTTGTTTTCTTCTTTAATGTATATATTACACACTTAACAGTGTTTTTTAATACAAAGGTTTTTCATTTTGCTATGACAAAGTTGGATTAGACTAACACTGTCTTCTATAGATTATGCATGTTAGGGTACCCATCCCAGGTAGGGGCGAGTTTTCCTTCTGCAAAGCCAAATGAGAGAACACAAAACACAGTGAATCAAAATGCCTTTCCCCAAGCTTGCTTTGGTCAGATAACCTCTTAGATCTTTCTGAGTGAGTCATGAATATGTCTACTTTACCAGGAGACGTTGAGTTCACCAAGAGCGTACCCCACTTACCTCTGACTTCTCATTGAATCATCATGAATTCGCTTGCACATTTCAAATGGCCCAGGTCTAGAAAGCTGAATGCAGAAGCCTAACATAATTATCTCTCTTAATTTGGCATTAGGCAGTGAACACTAATTGGGACAATCTTCCAGGGTTAAGCATTGATTCATTGGCTTGGGACTTTCTGTACTCTAACCACTTAGACTAAAACGTACACCATGACTAAGTGGATGTGCCCGAGAGCCTCTGCAAAGCCTAGTTAATTATTTTTGTGTTAAGAGAAAATAAAGTAGCATAGGCGCATTCCAAAACTCTTCCTTGATTACTAACCAAGCATCAAAGTATCTACTTTTATATTCTGATGGTATGTATTTAAATGCAATTCTACCCTTGGGACATCTTATAACGAGAGCTGTGTATCCCAAAGGATTTCCACATTTAGTCCTTTCCATCTGCTCAGGCCTGTAATGAGCACCAAAAGTATATTTTTATATTTTACTTTTTAAAAATCTTGAGAGAGAGAGAGAGAGAGAGAGAGAGAGAGAGAGAGAGAGAGAGAGAGAGAGAATATAATTCTGTAATCAATGTAGTATCTTGGTTGTCCACTTAACCACCTATATAGTTGAGAAGTTCTTCCCTATGTTTAACTGTACTCAGGCTATAACTTTGATTTTCTTGTCATTTTGGTCACAGCTGGTCAGCATTCTCTTTCAAATACCTTTTCACACATTCAGAGGCACCTAATAAGTCAAGTTTAGTGTGTTTAAGCTACCTCCTTGCTATAAGAAATACAATTTAGCCTTCTCAGTGTCAGGTTTTATAATTATGGATTTCCTGCCGGTTGACAAAAAATGCTGATAGAGGTTTAAATGGGGTCCAGTGCTGGGATGAATTTAGGTTTCTCAGTATATGTATAACAAAATTACATCTCTCTCTCTCTTACACTCACATTTCTCTTTAGGGTGTGAGAGAAACTTAGTGTTGTTTTTTTAAACAGAAAGCGTAAAATGATACCTATTGCTAACCTCAAGAAAAATATATAACTGAGATTCTAAAAAGTCTAGAAACTAAAAAGACACTCTTTTGTTTTTTATGACCACATAGGCTTATTATGCCTCTTAGTGTATGAGCCTTATTGAGTAACTAGAGGCCTCTTGCAGGAAGATTCCTGCAATAGGGCTCCCTGCTGCGGTCTCTGCTGCCCTGTCTGCTTCCCTTCTTTCTACACCACCCCACTTGCTTACTTCTCTTCTGCAGCACTTGGTTTCTTTGTACACTGTCTTCAATTAACTGCCATCTTGGTTGGGTTAATTTGCATACTCACCTTGATTGGCTGGTGGGCGAGGCTTGTGGGTGTAGTGAAGGTGCTGTCAATTTGCATGTTTTTTTTAGAGAGGATTGATGAGTAGTTTATGGTAATTTTACCTACTATGGTTTGTCACCAGCTTGCTAGAGAAATGGCCTCAGTCACCCTCGAGGAATATTAAGGGTTCTTAACAATAGAAACATGACAGAAGAAGAGACTAATTTGGGGGTAATCCAGACTCTTCCCCAATGGTAGGATGTTCTTAGGGTCCAATAACTCACCCTTAGGGTGATGAGCAAATAGATAATACAGTATTAGAAACTTGTCTTAGACCATGCTTTGAAAGTGCTGGATCCTCAGTAGAGAAAGTTAAATGTGTCAAGTGAAGTGTCAGGGTATCATGAGTCTCATTATTTTCTACTTTTTTTTTTTAATCTCCCGAGGATATTTTTCCATTGATTTTTAGAGAGAGTGGGAGAGAGAGGGAAAGACAGAGGGAAACATCGATGTGAGAGAAACACATTGATTGATTGCCTCTTGCACGAACCCTGACCAGGGCCAGGGAGGAGGATCCTACAACTGTCGATAGAGAATCAGCCTATGACCAAAAGTTCTCAGATACCATTGCTCTTGACTGGATTTGAACCTGAGAACTTTTGGTCCATAGGCTGACGCTCTATCCTCTGAGCTAAACTGGCTAGGGCTCTACTCTTTCCTGGGATTCAAGCATTCCTTGGTATTCACTCTCCTCATTTTTTACTCCATTTTAAGACAGGTCAGTTCCTCAATAGCTTAGTCATCTCAAGATTGTGATATCAAGGGTGGCAATTTACCTTTTTATTGGTTTAAATAACTTAAGAATGTGCCCAGAAAACTGGAGGGCCCAATTGCTTTAGCTTCATAGGAAGATTTAGAAGTGGTAGGCATCAGACACTTTGGGCAAGTTTCACTGATAAATTCAAAACTGTGTCTGATTCATATACTCAAGTAGTACATTTTTAACATAGTACATTTAGTTGGACTCTGTTACCTTTCCCGTATTGCTCTTTACTCCCATTTATCAGTACCATATAGTTTTAGAAAAGGGTTTTAACATATCCCTGATTATCAACATTTAATCATTATATATCTTTGAGTATTATTTTATTCTACCCCATCTTTCTCCTCTCCCTAGCTCCTGAAACTCATTTTGCTTTCTGAAATTCATGGTCCAATGTCAGCATACTTTCCTATATGTCTCCCTCTTATGTGAATGTTGTCAACATAGCTTTTGCCTTCCTGCTGTCATTGAACCTGGCTCCCTTCTGAGGACACAGCTTCCTCTACAGATTCTTACACTGTGGTTGTTCCTCCACCTTTAGTCTTTCCTTGGGCCTTTGGTATGTATCATTATCTCTCCATTATACATAAAAATAGCCAGCTTTGAACATCACGTTATGGAGCTATAAATTACCCACTGCTCCTTATTGCTCTCTTCAATTTCTGGCTCATTCCTCTTTATTTCTATATTTTTATTTTTAATTTTGTTAATTCTCACCCGAGGATATTTTTGCATTGATTTTTAGAGGGAATGGGGGTTGGGGAGGAGACACAGAGAGAAACATCTATGCACACATCAATCGGTTGCCTCCCCCACATGCCCTAACCAGACTGGGGATCGGGCCTGCAACCTACGTACATGCCCTTTGACCAGAATAGAACCCAGGACCTTTCAGCCCACCAGCCAACACTGAACCAAACAGGCTATTTCTCTATTTATTTTTAATTTAAGCTTTTGGCTTACTGTTGCTATCTACATTGCTCCTGTTTGTTTTAATTCAGTTGATTTTAATATACATAGATGACCCTAACCCAAACCTTGAGTTCCTAATTCCATAAACTTTTCTCCTCTCCCCTATCTCAGCCACTTCATGGACACGCCTCGGACTTTGCATCACTAATAACTGCAAGTTATCTCTAACCTCAGTTTCATGGATCGCACTTGCTGATAAGCTCTTATTCTCTTTCCAGCTCACTCTCACTGTGTCCTGACCAAAAAGCTGCCAACCTTACAGGAACCTCCAATTTACTCTCCTGATTTTAATCTTCTTTAAATCCTTTGGAGTTTTTATTCCTCTCCTTTATGTAACCAGACAAAATGGGTCCGGGCTGCCTGTCACTACTTGAGCCAATTAAGCAGAGAAAGGGTTGAATCATATATGAGCATTTATTTCAATAATGCCGGCAGCATGGGAGAGCAGCAGGTCATTCATAATAATCTGCTCTGCAACACCCTCCTCCCCCCATAAACCAGCTGCTTGTATTGGGTAGGACAAAGATTATAAGGAGAAGTAAGGGTTATAGGCATGGGGAGGTAGGCTATGGAGTCTGGGGAAGAACTCCATTGTTTGGGCAAGTAGGTGGTTAATCTTTCCATAATAATAGGCAGTTCTTTTTTTTTTTTTTTTTTTTTTTTAAACAGGGAAGAAGGGAGAAACATATTGATGAGACAGAAACATAGATCAGTCACCTCCCGCACACCCCCCACTGGGGATGTGCCCGCAACCAAGGCACATGCCCCTGACTGGAATCAAACCCGGGAACCTTGAGTCCGAATGCTGACTCTCAATCTGTTGAGCCAAACCAGTCAGCTAACAGGCAGTTCTTGCATGAGAATGGACCCCATTCCAAGATTGATTCCAGGTCCCAGGGCGTACAACTCCCAGCCAGGTTAGAATGTCCATTTTTAAATCAGAACAAGGCAATCATGGTTAATATTTCTTTAATCTATAGCTAGTCCCCAATATTCTACTTTTGCCCCTAACATTTAGATGCCTTAAATTTTGTGGTTAATGATTACATTCAGTCCCCTTTTAATATATCTAACTTTCTTGCCATTTTCTCACTTTGTGGTACTCACTTGAAAAATTCACATTTTCTCCATAGTCTATACCCGGAGGCAAAGTCACAAAACATAGAAGGAGAAAAATGTATTTTATTTATGGTCTGACTTAAATTTCATGACCACAAGCCTCATATGTGTTAGGTCTAATTAAATAATTAAATCAATATCACCTCCCCTGGGAACTGATCTTTAGACCACTTCACAATGGACATTCCCTTTCACGTAGACCACATTCCACTTGCTAAGATCATTATCCTTCCCCTCCAGACCTTCCTAGGATCTGGACCTGCCAGAGTCCTTTAAAATCTTTAACTCCCCATCCCTGGGTGCCGGTGCCATTTTGGGGTTCAGACCAACTGGTATCCAGATGACCTAATTATAATATCTATAATAATAAAAGCGTAATATGGTAATTAGACCAGACAGCCAAACGACCTTTTGAACATCCTTCTGGATTGAAGCTGTGGCAGCGGGGGCCAAGGAAGAGGCAGTTGGGGTGATCAGGCAGGCAGAAGAGCAGTTAGGGGTGATCAGGCAGGCATGCAGGAAGAGGGATTAGGGAGATCAGGCAAGCAGGCAAGCAGTTAAGGGTATCAGGCATGCATGCAGAGTGGTTAGTGGTGATCAGGCAGGCAGGCAGAGTGGTTAGGGGTGATCAGGCAGACAGGTGAGTAGTTAGAAGCCAGTGGTCCTGGATTGCGAGAGGGATGTCTGACTGCCTGTGGCATCAGGCTTAAACAAGCAGTCAGACATAATCTGAGAGGTCCTGGATTGCAAGAATGTGCAGGCCCGGCTGAGAGACCCCCTCTCCCCCTATGCAGGAATTTCGTGCACTGGGTCTCTAGTAATGTTTATAATTCCTTACCAACCACATTTGACCTTGTGTGCTTCTACTTCAGTGATCCTAACAATGTGGACTTTTAATGTTGCCTCGAAATAATTTTTTCTTAGTTCATTTATTTTTCCATTCTCTTAACTGACTTTTCATATCCCTTGCTTCTCCTCAATTATCCAACTTCTCTTAAAACCAGATGGACTCTTTGTGTTCCTGTCTTAAGGTTGGCTCCTCCATAGCTTTCCTCTCTTCTTCTCTGCTCAAGGACATCTCTCCTTCAGTTCTCTTCCTACTTATATCACTGCCTCCCCCACATCTAGATAGAACGATTCCCATCAGCACTGACTGATTGTTCCATTGTCTGTCTTAAAAAACTGCTTTGTCCCTCCTCATTTCCTCTCTCGTTACCGCTCCATTACTTTGTTCCCCTTTGAAGCAAAACCCCTTAAAAGAGTTGTCAATACTAATAGTCTCCAATTCTTCTATTTCTACTTGCTCCTAAACAGGCTTCTGCCCTCCCTCCTTCATAGTAATTTATTTTTTTCAAGACCACCATTGGCTTCCATGTTGCTAATTCAGGGATCAATTTTCACTCCTTGAGAGATTTATGTGACGTTTCAGTAGCATTTGAGTTTTCAGTAGCAGCTTTTTGATATATTTGACTCGAATGGCTTTCAAGTGACAAAGTGTCAACACTTCTGGTTTTCTTCTTACATTGGGTGGTCCTTCGGTTTTCTCTGCGAATTCCACCTCATATCCCCAACCACTAATTGTTGGAGTGTCCCAGGGCTTGGTTCATGAACATATTTTCTTCTAATTTACTCCTATATCCTTGGAAAGCTTACCAAGCCATATATATTATGAAGACTCCCAGATTTCTATTTCTATTTCAGATTTCTATCTTAAAATTCAACGTGTATTCCAGCCACTTTCTTAACATTTCCATTTTTAACACTTTCATTCAATATCTCAAACTTAATATATAATTTAAATTTAAATTTCCTTCTAAATCTAAATAACTAAAAGCAAGTGAGCAAACAAACAAAAAAATGCACCTTCGTCTACTCATAGTTTTCCCCATCATAGTCAGTGGTCAATCTCAATTTTTAATTATTCAGGCCAAAAGAATTATCTGACTCCTCTATTTTTTCCTCCCTAGTTTTCTTCAGAAAATTATATATGCTCTACCTACAAATATATTTTTACTAGAGTCCTGTTGCATGGATTTGTGCACCAGTGGGGTCCCTCAGTCTGGTCTGCACCCTCTTGAAATCTGGGACCCCTTGGGGGGTGAAGAAATAGAGGTTTCTGCCCGATCCCTGCAGGCTGGCCTGCGGGGATCATGCTGAAACTGGCAGTCTGACATCCCTTGAGGGATGTAGTAGTGCGTGAAGTGGCAGGTGGCAAGGAGGAGCCCGAGCCCAGCCTGGTGACACCCCATTCCTGCTCATTCCTGCACCACTGCGCCTGCTGCCACCACAACTCGATATCACTGCCACGGAGGTGGGAGAGGCTCACACCAGCTTTGAGCCCAGAGTCTGATGCCCCTCAGCTGAGTGGCACTCCAGCTGTGGGAATGCACTGACCGCCAGGGGGCAGTTCCAGTGTTGAGTGTCTGCCCCCTGGTGGTTAGTGCAAGTCATTACAAATGGTAGACATGTTGCTTAGGGTTTTATATATAATGATACATAGAATCTAACTATTTCACCTCACCTTCATTGCTACCAGAACAATCCAAGCCATTATTATTTATTACCGTTTGTTTGCTTCTCTTGTTTTCTCACTTGAGTTTATACAGTATATTTTTGAGCCAGAGTGATCCTGATAGTCTTTCAAAGTTCCCAATACATTAACAATTAAAGCTGTGTTTAAAATAGCTAAAAAGTGCTATATACCCTGTACCTTCTCTAACCTTCACACTTATTTACCTCACTCCAGCAATGTTAGGCCTTCACAAAATCTTAGATGTGCTTCCATCTTAAACACTTATCTAGCTATTTCCGGTGCCTGTCTCTTTCATTACATTATTATGGATCTAATTTTTTTGCATTCTTAAATTTTTTTCTCAAATGTTACTTATTGGATTAAGTTTTTCCTGATGACACCATTTAAAATTGCAAGCTGCCAGCATTCATTCATTCTCTCTCTCTATCTTATCTATCTATCTATCTATCTATCTATCTATCTAATGTTTTTATTGATTTCTGAGAGAAGGGAGAGGGAGAGAGAGATAGAAACATAGAAACATCATTGATTGGCTGCTTCCTGCACGTCCCCTATGGGGGATCAAGCCCACAACCCAGGCATGTCCCTGACTGGGAATTGAGCTGTGACCTCCTGGTTCATAGGTCCATGCTTGACCCTTGAGCCATACCAGCTGGGCCAAGCTGCCAGCTTCCATGCTATACTTATCTACAGCTCTAACACATTGTGTAAGAAAAAATTAATTAAAATATTCTTACTTATTCTATCCTGCTGTCTCCTCCTCAAAAATCCATATTTAATTCACCCTTCATTTCACAGTTGTTTTGTTAACACCGAGTCCCCTTTGTGGGGACTCTTAAACTAGAGTGCCATTGAAGGCGCTCCATAGTTCTGTCAATAGATTTCAATTCAGATTCACAGTTTAGACTCAAAACATAAAACTTTAATAATATTATTCAAGAGATAAGCAAGTAAGGTGTTTTTGTCTTTAAGGAAATAATATGTCAGAATGTTCCTCTCATGGGTTTTAAGCCTAAAGAACATTTCACAAGGTACTGTAAGGCAAATTATTAGTATTCTTTTGCATTTTATATGAAATATGCCGTTCTAATCAAGGTGCTAGAGTAGTAATTGAAACAAAAATTAAAACAAATCATTAACCAGTGTGGCTCGGTTGATTGGAGCATTGTCCCATGGTCACATAACTTCAGGCTGCAGGTTCGATCTCCGGTTAGGATGTGAGGAGAGTCTGTCTTAAAAATCTATCCTTGGAGGATGGTTTTAAGAGAACCTCAGGTATCTTGTTGTAAGACAACCCGAAGTTATGCACCCACAGGGAATATTCCAATGAGACTCCCCTGCACCTAAGGTGCACATTCATTTCCGTGTAAAATGATCAGCTTAGCTCAGGTGGAACTGGCAATATCCACGGAGAAAAATGCCAGCAACGAAATGCTTAAACGAATAGCATATGCACAAATGGGTAACATTCGACATTATCCATCTGCATATTTGTGAGCTCTTTGGAGCCAAGACAATGTATACTGGACAGAAAATTGACTTTCTGTCAAACTGCTCAATTTTACCCCAAATACTCCATCCTCTTTTGCTTCCTTCCATATGTGTCCTTGCCTCATCCTTCAGTGATTCATTTGGGAAAATTGTCTTTGAAAATAACATCCTGTTTCTTAGATGACGTATAGAAAGAAAAAAATGAAGGGAGCTGCTTTGGGTGATGGGGTTTCCATTTTTTCACCAACATAAGTAGTTGTGGAGGTTGTTGCTGATTCCGTTATAATCACCCACAGGTGGAAATCCTGGTTTAGATGAGGGGAAAACAGGTGTTTATTTGGGATGTTTCCTGAGAATATTGTGCATATTGAGGAAGTAGAAAATGGAAATCACCCACAGAACTATGTTTTTTCTCAGCACACTTGATGTGTTAGCCTGAAACCCTCCTCTAGGTTGTCGACTTTGGTGCACAATGTGTTGCTTGAGAAATGGGAAAATAAAAATGATGTCCTGTTTCTGGTAGTTTAATAGCCAAGTGAATTACTTAATATATTTGATACTCCCCTTTCCTTCTCATGCACATACTATATTAAAATTTTTACTACCTGAGTGCAAGAACGAGCCTGCCTTTAGCACGAATGAGAATTTTAGATGATAAATGTCACTATTTATTGCAAGGCATAATGCATGTAGAACTTTTGGAAGGTAGTTCAATATATCACGAGGCAAATTTTGTAAATCGCATTTTGCCCACTTCCTCAGTGTAATCCAAAGTCAATGCTACATGCCAAGAAAGGAAAAATGTGAATCATGTCGTATGCTGAGGTGTATTCCTTGAAAGTGTACTGATTGTGGTTTAACTATTGCTATTCATGGGTATGCATGAAATGCATCACTTCTGAGATGAATCTTTTTTAAAAAGGAAGGTTAACTTTCTAAGTCGGGATGGTAAGGAAATCGTTTCCTAGAGATTTCCTAAGACCCAGATTGATTTTAATTCTTAGATTGCATTTACGCTCTCTCTCAGGAGTCAGATAATCTTGGAGAATGATTTTAAGGAGCTGAATCTATAGGCAGGTAGGCACGTGAACAGGTGGGACCACCAGCATTTCAGCTCTTGTGTATTATTGGAATAAGAATCCAAGCTAACCCTACCTCTGGTCTCTTAAGAATTTAAAACACTCTTAGAATTTGTTTTAAACTTGCACGGTGATTTTATCACTTCTGTACACAATTTCCAGAATACAATGCAAATACAAAACATGCTCTCTTTCTCTTTTTTTAACAAAAAAATTATTTTGTGACTTTTAAAAAATTTACTGTCTCCCTTGGACATTTTCCCAGGTCATGGAATATTTTTATATATATTTTTATGGCTGTTAATACTACTATATGACTATGCTATACTTTACCTACTCCTATTGTCAAATGTTTAGTTGGCTTTTGTTTTTATTATTGTGATAAATTAGAGTCCTGGAGCACGAATTCGTAGAGTCCCTCTGGGTGGCCTGTAGGGACCCGGCCAAAACCTGCAGTCCATTGCCACCTGCTGCTCCCGCTCATCCTGGCCCCACCGTGCCTGCTTCAGACCTGCGTTCAATCAGTTCTGACCAGGAGAGGCTCTTGATGCCACAGCAGCACTCGCCAGCCATGAGCCAGGAGTCTGATGCCCTCCCAAGGGATGTCTGAAAGATGTCCAGTCTAATTAGCACATCACCCTTTTATTAGTATAGAGCAGGGGTGGGCAATCTTTTTGACTCGAGGGCCACAGTGGGTTCTTAAACTGGACCAGAGAGCCGGAACAAAAGCAACCTGACCATGCTGGCACTCTCATCTTGGGCTGCTGGTGAAGGAGCAGAGGGGAGAGCAAGAGAACCCTCCGCTCTTTTGGCTTCGCTGGCCATAGTTTGCCCACGGCTGGTATAGATAGTGCCACTGTGAACAATATTACAGTAAGTTATTTACCAGGAACCCGGTATATTTCTGCTTTTATTCAAATCATCTTTTGATTTCTCAGTGAAGCTTTCTGTACAGCATAGTGGCTAGACAGTATTTTACAGAGTGTCCCCCTTGATATTTCCAGTACCCACATGACACCACACATAGTCGCGGGGATGTAAAATACAGCACAGGGAAAATAGTCAACAATATTGTAAGGGTCCTGTTGAATAGCAGCGATCACAGCCATTGTCAGGTTATTTTTTTGCCGTTAATTATCATGCTGCTTTTAAAATGTCAAATGCTACTTTGAGATTAGTATTATTTATCGTATTAAAGAGGTTTAACAGTACATTTTTAAAAGTACTATACAATAGGTGCTGGAACTTATGAAAATATCTTTTATTTTTAACCTGTCTTGGAATATCATATAACTTTTGTCTTTTGGCTTAATAACAGGATTAGTTTTTTTTTTATTTTTTTTTATTTTTAAATAAATCTTTATTGTTCATATTATTACAAATGTTCCTCATCCCCCCCCCCCAATTGCTCCCCTACACCAAGTTTCCATTCAATTCTCTGCCCTTTCCCCATCCCCCATTGTCCTCATCCATAGGTGCAGTTTATGTTCAGTCTCTTCCCGCTCCGCTCCACTCCCCATTTCCCCAAGAATCATCAGTCCACTCCCCTCCCATACCTCGGATTCTATTATATTCACCAGTTAATATTGTTCATCATTTTTACTTCCCTTGGTTTTTAGACTCACTTGTTGATAGTTACGTGTTTGTTCATAATTTTTATCTTTATTTTCTTCCTCTTCCTAAAGAACCCCTTTTAACAATTCATATAATTCTGGCTTGGCAGTGATGAATTCCTTTAGCTTAAATTTATTTGTGAAGCTCTTTATCTGGCCTTCGATTCTGAGTGATAGCTTTGCTGGGTAGAGTATTTTTGGCTGTAGGTTCTTGTTATTCATCACCTTGAATATTTCTTGCCATTCCCGTCTGGCCTGCATGGTTTCTGTTGAGAAATCAGCTGACAGTCGTATGGGTGTCCCTTTATAGGTAACTACCTGCTTTTGTCTTGCTGCTTTTAATATTCTCTCTTTGTCTTTAGCTCTTGGAATTTTAATTATGATGTGTCTTGGTGTGGTTCTTTTTGGATTCCTTTTGTTTGGGGTTCTGTGTGCTTCCTGGACATGTAAATCTATTTCTTTCACCAGGTGGGGAAAGTTTTCTGTCACTATTTCTTTCAATATGTTTTCGGTATTTTGCTCTCTGTCATCTTCTGGGATGCCCATAATTCTGATGTTGGTTCGCTTGAAGTTGTCCCAGAGGTTTCTTACATTATCTTCAACTTTCTGGATTCTCTTGTCTTCTTGCTTCTGTGGAGGAGTGTCCTCTGGCTCTTTGTGTTGCAAATCTTGGACTTGATTCTTACAATCTTCCATTCTGTTTTTAGGACTCTGTATAATATTATTTATTTCAGAGATTGTATTCTTTATTTCTAGTTGACCTTTTATTATTTCTTGTTGACCCTTTATTATTTCTTGTTGATCTTTTTTCATATCCTCATAGGTCTCATTTATTTTATCGGACTTTTCTAGGAGATTGTTGAACAACCTTATAAGCGTGGTTTTGAACTCTATATCCCGTCGCTTTTTGTCCTCCATTTCTTTCGTTTGTGATCTGTTTCCTCGTTTCGACATTTTCGCTGCTTCCCTGAGTTGGTAGGTTGGGAGGATCAGCTGTGTCTATGCCAGGAGATAACCTTATTCCACTAGACTTGGAAACCTGCAAAAGCCTCTCTGAATTCAGCTTGGATGGGGCAGAGTTTCAGGGTGGAACCTACAGCCTTGGCTTCCGGTTAGCCCCGCCCTCTGTGGTTCCTGAGTCTCAGTGTTCCTCTGTGTCCTTTGGTACTCGCTGCAAGCACCTCTGAGAGAAAGGCGCCCTGGAGCTTCGCCCGCTTCCAGACAGTGTAGTCTCTCCCCCAACAAGCCCACAACTGGGGTTCAGAGCAGTTGGAAGTGGGGTTAAGAACAGTCCGGAGCTTATGTCTCCTTCCCGCTAGGGCGATCTCGCGGCCCAAACAACAGTCTGTCCTCTGTGCACGCAATGTGCGCGACTCAGGGGATCTGCTTTTTGCTCCCCTGAGCTTCTGCCTTACAGCCCAGATTCCCCCTGTATGAGGCTGGGGCCCGAGGGTCTTGCCCAGGACTGGGGTTCAGTGCAGTCAGAACTGGGGCTCAGCACATTCCTGAGCTTTTGAGTCCTTCCCGCTGGGGCAATTCAGCAGCTCAGGGAACAGTCCCTCCTCTGCGCGCAATGTGGGCGACTCCGGGGCTCAGCCTTTCGTTGCTGTTCCGCTGAGCTTCCGCCTTACAGCCCAGATTCCCTCTGTATGAGCGTGGGACCCCCGGGGTCTCGCCCAGAACTGGGGTTCAGTGCAGTCGGAGTTGGGGTTCAGCACGGTCCGGAGCTTCTATCTCCTTCCCGCTAGGGAACGCCAGCCAGGCACTCAGCTGCCCCTCCTCTCCGGCTTAGTCCTCTCCCCGCGCGCACCGTGCCTCAGTACCTCAGGCTTTTACGGCTCCTCTGGTTTTCCTTCTGGTTTTCTCTTTCCTTCTAGTTGTAGAATTTCCAGTCAGTCAACTTTCCTGTAGTTCTGGATAGTGTCCACTCTATATTTTAGTTGTATTTTTTTAAATTGTTGAGGGCGGCTGCAGTTAGGCTTTTACCTCTGCCGCCATCTTGTTGTGTCTCCAAGATTTCAACAGTATTAGTTTTAATAAGGGCTCCGTAGCAGAGGACTCTGTAAAATTGTGGCATGAACACTGCTATATTCACACAGAAAATTGTTGGGAATGAGACAGATTTCTGAAGCTTATTAAATTAACCACCCTGCAAAAGTCATTTATCTGCTTTGAAAATTTAGTTTCTTCTTTAAAATGGAAGTACTAAATCTCTCACAGAACTAATTCTGTGAATATGGAAGGGCTTTTTTAAACTGTAAATGTTTAAATATCAGGATGGTCTCTATAATTAAAAATAATACATTTTTACTGATTTTTTTTGAGGGAAAGAGGAAGGAAGGGAGAGGAAGAGAGAGAAAGAAACATCGATTTCCTTCAGCTTGCAATCAACTGGGGATCAAAACTACAACCTAGGTATCTTCCCATTGATTTTTAGAGAGAGTGGGAAGGAGTGGGGAGAGACACAGAGAGAAACAAAGGCATGGGAGACACACATCGACTGGTTGCCTCTAGCAAGTGCCCTGACTGGGGCCAGGGATTGAGCCTGCAACTGAGGCATGTGCCCTTGATCAGAACTGAACCCATGGCCCTTCAGTTCATCAACCAATGCTCTAACCACTGAACAAACTGGCTAGGACTATAAGAACGTTTTTAGATTTCCCTAGTTGCACAGGTGATTTTTTAAAAGTTTAACTGGACAAAACACATATACAAGGAAAAGAGCATGCATCATAAATCAAAAGCTGGATGTGTTATCGCAAAGACGTCATAGTCATGTATCCACCTTTCAGTTCAAGAGATAGAACATTGCCAAAAGTGAGAGATGATCCTGTTTTTAAAATGTTAACTGTCTCACTAGAATCTTTTCTGGACTTCAGACTGTGGGCTACTGCTCATCTGCATGCATCAGGAGGCAGCATTTTGTGAGAAGGTATTTTGATAGCAGCAGTCTCTGGGCATGTCACAGTAGGATTTGAGGACTAATCAAACACTGTCATGCCATGGCCACTTCCACAATAAAGTCAACTTTTCTTGTTGCCTTCTTTAGTAGCTTTAATACCTTCATTTTTTATTGACTTGAGAGAAGGAGAGAGAGAGAGAAAGAGAGAGAGAGAGACTTGTTCCACTTATTTATGCATCCATTGGTTGATTCATGTATATGCCTTGACTGGGATCAAACTCACAACCTTGGTTTATCAGAATGATGCCCGACCAACTGAGCTACCAAGCCAGGGCTAATGCTTTCCTCTCAATTCCCTGATATTTGACATTCAAAACCAAAAGAGGCAGCAATATAGATATAGATATAGATATAGATATAGATATAGATATAGATGATATAGATATAGATATAGATATAGATATAGATATAGATATAGATATAGATATAGATATATATAAATGTTCAAGGTGGTAAATATGAAATCATACATTCTTCATTTTAAAATTTAATAAAATTTTCTGAATTTCTGATTCAGATAACTCAGTGTGCTTGAAAGAATTAGGAGAGTTGTCATATTGCTTCATTTCACTCTCATAGTCATCCTGACTTAGCCAGGTAATACTAAAAAAAAGGAAACAAGACCTCGTAAAAACAGTTTGCATATTTTATTAGGGTCAGTGGTCTAAGTGAAATTCCAAGTCCTCTTAGGCGAGCATCACTTGCAGTGGAGGACCTCAGTAACTCCTTAGAAAGGTCCATATTTCTAATATGTCGTACAGTTTCCCTTTAACCTCAACAGAAGGATGCTGATGTGAGGCACGGCAGGATGAATGAGAACCCTCACAGGTCTGTTCTCAGGCTAGTGGCTCACGCTGGCGTGTATGCACAGAGCAGCTAGTGGTCAGCCTCTCTGAGGGAACTAAAGAGCAAGTCCACCAGAGAATGTCTGAGTCCTTCTAAGGCATACACAGTCCCAACAGGTAACATAATGCACATTATTATTATTAGGGAATAACTCAATGATTCTATCATTACTGGTAGATAGAAATTCCACATACCCCGAATGTTGCATGTATATGAAAATGTTATCATTTTTTTTGAAAGCGTCTAATGGTGTTTAAAGGCCTAAACACCATCCGAGCACAGCAGAGACCATCTGGGTTTTCTTGCTTTGCTTTTCCGCTGACACAGTCCTCTCTCAGGGGGATGGGTTCCTCGGACCGCAAGGTGCAGTTGGGTGGGTCATGGGAAGGAAATAGGGAGTGTAGGAATGGGAGCAAGGAATTGTGGGTGAGAAGAAACCTTGGTTATTGCCTAACATTATTATCCCATCACCCAGACAAACAAGGCCAGATTGCTATTCATAGGACCGGAGCCTAAGATTCTGCACCAAACTGTTGAAAGGGAAATGTTATTCTTTTCATTTGCTCTTTTCCTCAATCCCACCCACTAACAGGTGAATAATTAGGCTCATTTCCATTTAATAATGTACTGCGTGGGAGCAGAGAAACTGACACTTTGCTTCTAGAAAAATAATGGCTGTGGATTTAGCAGGCTCACAGAAAACCACAAAGATGCCAAAGTCTTTCTGAGGGTTTAAAAAAATCCTTCTCTACAACACTGTGCCTCAGCTCTCCTAACCTGCCTCTTTTGACAATATTAAGTTCCCTGCCCCAAATGATTCCAGGCAGAATAGGGGGAAAATTTCAATTGCTTCAAAAGTATGAAAAATGGTAGACATGTCTGCAGACTCATCTATCCTGGACTATTTTATGTGTGGTGTGTGTGTGTGTGTGCACATTTTAAAAATTGGGTTTCCATGTTATTACTAGGGGCCCAGTGCACAAATTTGGTACACCTTGAAAGGAACTGTGGGCCATGAGGCTGCAGTGAACAGAGGGGCGGGTCTCAGCCCATCCTCTGCACCCCCTCCCACCCTCTCCTGCTGCAGCTCCCTGTCCCCTGTCTGCTGGCAGCCCCGCTCCCACCACTGCCACTTCCACATGCTGACAGCACTGGCCCTGCTCGCACCCATTGATGGTGGGGAGCAATTGGGGCCTATGCCAGCAGTAGGTGAGAGTGGGGCTGGCGCTGTCAGCGGGTGTGAGCGGCGGCTGCTGCCCCAATCACCCCTCAGGAGGAGGGGGAAGTGGAGAAGCCCTAAGTGGTGATTGGGGTGGGCAGCTGCTGCTTGCACCCACTGAATGCACCCAGTGATCGGGACTGGCGCCAGATGCCAGCAGTGGGTGTGAGTAGTGGCTCTGGTGCTGGCAGCCGGTGGGAGCAGGGGGAGGTGGAGAAGCCCTCAGGGGCTACAGGCACTGGGCACTGGCAGTGGGTGTGAGCAGGCCGGTGCTGGCAGCAGGTGTGAGCGCTGGGCGGGACCAAGGTCCACGGAAGCAAATAATTTTCAGTAACCACCAGAGGCTTGTCCCAATGACCATGGCTGGTGCCCTGTCTTGGTCTGGTGCCCCCTGCTCACTTGCTCCACCATGGCCAACCCCTGCCAGGTTCTGCTTGTGGCCCCTGGTGGTCAGAGCATGTCATAGCAACCGGTTGTTTGGTTGTTCTACCATTCAGTCTATTTGCATATTAGGTTTTTATATAGATATATTTTTTATTTTTTTAAAATATATTTTATTGATATTTTACAGAGAGGAAGGGAGAGAGATAGAGAGCTAGAAACGTCAGTGAGAGAGAAACATTGACCAGCTGCCTCTTGCACACCCCTTACCGGGGATGTGCCCGCAACCAATGTACATGCCCTTGACCGGAATCAAACCTGGGACCCTTCAGTCCACAGACCGACGCTCTACCACTGAGCCAAACCGGTTTCGGCTATAGATAGATTTTAAAAAAAATGTATCTTTATTGTTGAAAATATTACAGATATCCCCCTTGACTCCCCCATTGACCTCCTCCACCCCACATCTGCCACCCACCTTCCCCACCCCAGGCCTTCACTGCACTACTGTCTGTGTCCATGGATTATGCATACATGCATAAAAGTTCTTTGGTTGGTTAATCTCTTCTGGGCCCCTGTCTCCCTCCTGCCCTCTGAGATTCTCAGTCTGTTCCATGCTTTCATGTTTCTGGGCCTGTTTTGCTCATCATTTTATTATGTTCATTAGATTCCACACATAAGTGAGAGCGTGCATATTCTCTGGATGGCACATGGACAGAGGTAATGCGCAGAGTTCAACATATCTACTACTTTGGATCCTGTGCAACAGTGGATAGAAGTGTCAGCAGATTTAAAACTAGTTAGATTCAAGGTTGAATTTAGTGATGACTTGGATTGTAATTGTGTGAGATTCGAAAATATTAAGGCCTCTGAGTGTATAAAATGGCCCCCATGTCTTCAGTTACTACGGTAAGGAATCCCACTTTTCCTGTACACGTTAGTACTGTTATTATATATCCTTGTAACTGTTGACTTTAAGATTTTTCTCCCTAAGACCTCCTAATAACTTACTTTGTAGAAAGGCAGACAAAAATAGAAGAGGGCAAAAACGTAAGGAAGGTTGCATTGACTTTCCCTGGGATGGCGTTTTTATTGGGATTTATGAGTGATTGTAGAGAAATCCTTTTAGAGCTGGAAAGGAATTTACAGAGATCATCAAATTCAGGCCCCTTATTTCATAAAGGCGGGCTCCCACTCGGCTATATATCAATTAAACTAAAAATTCAAAGCACGGTATAAATCATACGAACATTACCCGGAGAGGAGAGCAATAGGCACACCATTCCCTATTTTCGGGAACACGTGGTACGCATTATACAGGATGTCTCAGAGAAAAAAGTCCAAAGCCCTGGATCATTGATGTTGAAGGTAAATGGCTTCAAGGCCGGTGCTCGTGAGGATGGCAGAGGCCATGCTTGCCGGAGCTGCTGGTGTCTGCATGGCCCCTTGGATGTCTGCCCACATGGCTCTTAAGAATTTATATTTGCAGCAGATGTTGAAGACCAAGTGTTAAGCCCCAAGGGTAGCTTGGTTTCTTCATGAATCGCCTATGATTTCCTTCATTGTTAGTTAGTTAATTTGTAGATTACGTTTTGACAAGTCGGGACATTTCAACATCCTCGCAGAATGAGTGGACTTCAGTGTAACCACTTACTTGCAATTGAGTCTGAAAGAAACGTAACTTTGGCCTTTGCCACATACTATTAACTTGGACAGATCAAGAAACTCTTCCTCCGTAAGGGAGGCACTTTCCATAAATAAATACACATTTTTGTTTGAAGGGCTTGACCTATTGCCTTCGAAAGGCTTACTGTGGATTATAAGTATTTGGTTAAGTAGCTATTACATGTTATGTCTGATGGTTCCTAATTTCTAGTTTACGCCAGTTTGTTTCACCAACCCCCACTCCGGAAGGAAATCTGTATTCGGCTGCCTTCCGTCCTTTCCTGGCATGACCCTTCAGACTGTCATTTGCTTATTCAGTTCATTCAGTCAGCCAGCCACTGATTCACAGGTGTATATTAAGCTGCTTTCATCCCAAGCACTGTCTGTGTTACTATTGACACACAAAAGTGAATAAAACATCGCCCTTTCTGTCAAGAATTGACAGAAAAAATAAGATGTGTACAAGTAACTATGATGTGAGCTATTATATTGGGGAGTGTTAAATACGAGGTAATTTGGAGTTGGAAAAAGGCAGTGAGATCTAAACCCCACAGTATATTTGTAGATGTTGCCTGTGTTTATATGTGTGTATTACATATGTGACACGTGTATGTGTACACACATATATAATGTGGGTATATAGTGTGTATATATAGTCATTTTTCTGTATCACAACTGGATTGGTTTCAGAAACCCCTTCCTCCCCATATCCAAATCTAAGGATGTTCAAATTCCTCTTATATAACTTACCTGCTTCCCATGTATTCTTTAACTTATTTTTAGATTACTTATGTAACCTAATACAATGTAAATATGTAAATAGCATATATATATGCATATATATATATATATATATATATATATATATATATATATATATGGCTAATCAGCCATCCGAGTGGCTGGTAGGTATGACAGTGTGACATACTGACCACTAGGGGGCAGACAATGCCGGAACTGCTGAGCTGTGGTTCTTGGGTGACACACCCAGAACCAGAGAGGAGGGAGCCTGATTCCTTGCAGGGCCATGTGATTGCACCTTTGGCCTTGGATTATGTTGTTGCTAGTGCACTGTCAGCTCGAATCTTTTATACTGCACACTTGCATTTTGTTCCACACCCTGTAGGACAGCAATTTTGCAGAGTGTCCTCTCACACTCCTGGACTCCTTAGGGGGATTGTCAGAGAGCTGGTTTCGGCCTGATCCCTGAAGGTCAGGGTGAGGGACCCCATGGGCTAGAAGGACCCCACTCATTCTGCAGATGCCCTTCGAGCTGCAGTGCCGCTCCAAGTGTGGTCGGTGGGGGAGGGACCAAGGGAGGTTGGCTCCTGGGCATGGTCTGGCCTGACCTTCCCAGCCCCACCCCACCAATCACCTTCTAATTAATTTTCTTTTGAATCTGTGCACTGGGCCACTAGTGTGTGTGTGTGTGTGTGTGTGTGTGTGTGTGTGTGTGTGTGTATGTGTGTGTGTGTACATACATACATTAGAGACATGTTGCATGAAGATTCATGCAATAGGCCCTCCTTCCCTGGCTGCTGGCACCAGTTTTCCTCTGGCACCTGGCACCCAGGCCTTCACTCTGTCCACCGCCTTCCTGGAGCCTTCAGTGTTTGCTGTCTTCTCCATTCTGGCTGGAGCGCTGTTCCTGTAGCTCCCTCTGCCCCCCCCCCCCCCCCAATAGCAGGCATCCCACCCTGCCTGGCCACTCCTCTGTGTATGCAAATTAACCCACCATCTTTGTTAATTTGCATACTCCCTACTGACTGGCTGGTAGATGTATGGTCAATTTGCATATTTAGTTTTTATTAATGTGTATACACACATATACATATGCACACACTACATGCATCACACACAAACTAGTACATATCATATAGTGTGTGCTTCAGAGTTAATACTTCTGTTTTTTTGTTACTATTTTTTAAAAAAATATATCTTATTGATTTTTTACAGAGAGGAAGAGAGGGATAGAGAATTAGAAACATCGATGCAAGAGAAACATCGATCAGCTGCCTCCTGCACACCCCCTACTGGGAATGTGCCCACAACCAAGGTACACGCCCTTGACTGGAATCAAACCTGGGACCTTTCAGTCTGCAGGCTGAAACTCTGTCCACTGGGCCAAACCAGTTTCAGCTTTGTTACTGTTTTAAAAAGCCTCTTCAGCTAGGGTATTGCTAGGAGAAGTGACAGATTTAGTTATCAGACCAATGAATATTCTTTATCCAAAATTTCACTTCTTAGCCCTAAATATGGAATTGATGTCTTTCTATTTTGTTCTCTGTGTGCCATGAGCATAACTATGGGGACAGTGCTCCAGGTTGGCAAATGTTTCTTGCTGTCTTATAAAGCTGTACACTTTTTATGTCTAAGGCCTCAAACCTCATACATAAACAGAAAAGATTTACTGAAGGAAGGCAACCCAAATAAGTAGCACCCCTCTATCAGAGGGAAGTCACTTTGAACACTTAACACATACTCCAAATACTATTGACAACAAGCAAGACAGAAGTTTATTTTTCTTCTATGCAACAATCTAGTATAGTGTAAGGACTATTGTAGACATTTTGGGATGTCAAGGACCTAAGGTCCTTTTATTTTATTGTGTCACCACCCATAAGGGGTTGCCTTTATTTGTTTAGAATAATTAGCTTACTATCTTACCTGAAATCCTGCTGGCAGGAGGAAGGAAAGGGGCAATGAGGGCTTGCTTGTTTGAGCTGTTAACGAAAAAAAAAAAAAAACCATTGAAACCTGTAAAGGAATTTTTGTGAGTTTATTTGAGCCAAACTATGGACAATTGCCAGGAAGCAGAACCTCAACGGATTGAGATAATGCTCCGGAGAATGGCCGGTTACTTTCTGTATTTATACATTGCAATCAAAGGAGGGACATAGGTGGGTTACATGAAATTCATTGGTGATGGAGTAAGGAGGCGGGAGAAAGCAAGCCTGTGGGAAAGCCCTGGGATTGGATAAAAAGTAAAATGATGGATGCTTACTTAGGTCAGTGTGGGAACAATTAACATGATAACAAAGGAATTTGAGGCATCTGTCCTGGCGCCCACCACATTTGGTTGTACCCCAGGGGCTCCAGAGAAAAGGGAAGCTACAAGTTACTCAGACATCTCACAGACAGGTTATCTTAGAGGCAGGAAGGCAGATGGGCTCAGTAAAGATCCAAGCTGATCTTTGTCTGGGAAAACATTGGCCTAGAAAATGACTGCCCACTATAACCTGTTGGTAGTAAGATATTTAATTTTCAAACCATCCTTTGTGGTTACTTCAGGTCTCTGAGTCTGTAAGACTGCCACACAGGCCTTCCCTGAGCTCATCAGGTCAGCAAGTGGCTCTTTTCATCCACAGAGCTAAGACTATATCTTGGAAGTTGCCCCTAATTTCCACTCAGATCCCATTGGTCACAATTCTTCATGGGATTGCAGCTCATTCAAAGCGTGGCCAGGGAATATAAGCATTCATAGGGCAGCCATCTGCCTTAGATAATCAGATCCAGTTAGCAGTTTCTGTCATAGCCTTTGCACCTGGCGTAAAGGTGATGTTTACCTCACTGTAATTCCACTTCCTCTCACATTGTCCTTTTAGAATCGGGCACCTCCAGATGAAGACCTCAGTTCCGTCTCTGGTAGATTTTTCTAGCAGAAGGAAGCGCCTGCTGATGTTCGCTGGATTATCAAAATTGTTTGTGGTTATTACAGGAAGTAACATCGTTTTAGAATTTCCACATGTCTTTGCCAAGAAAACAGTTCTTTCCATGATGGACTGAGCCTCCCCCCCTCCCCCCTTCAGGGCTGGTATCCAAATAGAATAGATCACTTGTTTTCTTTACTAAATGTTCCAGACGGTTAATTCATTGTCCAACAGGAACTGTGCCAGGTTGCTGAGGCCTCTTGAAGGCAAAGTCACATTCTATTTTTGCTGTTGTTGAAAACAGGCCTCAGGAATCTCTTTTGTATCCCTCTTCCTTTATTTTAGTGATCCTTACAACACTTGGCAGGTGAAACAATAATTAGCTCCATTTTACAGGAGCGGGGGAGGCATCAGAAGAGAGTACAGGTTGCCAACCATCCTAGAGGACATCGCTAACAGAACTAGAAGCTTAGACACCTGAGCGAAATTGCATTCCTCTCTCTATTTGTCATATTGATTTAAATGTCAAGGAGTTGAGGGAGAACTCAGACACATCTGGATCGTGTCAGATTCATGACGGGGCTGGACTGATTTGGGGCTATTTCGTGGTCGTTTCATGTGATAGGGGACAAAATTGAGTTTCCCTTGTTTGGTGGTTCTGAGGCCCAATTCTTCATCGCAACCAGGTTCCGTAGCAGCTGGTGATAACATCGAGATGAGCTTTGACTGAACCACATACACATTTTCTGGAGATGACAAATTTAGCCTTGGAGGTAAAAATGGACGCTCATCTCTAATGTGAGGTGACAGGGTTCGTTCCTTCCCCCTACCCCGCCTGGTGTAATAAGTGTCACCTTTTTAACGATGACATATGCTTTGCACTCTGATTCTCTGAAGGATGCACATGGGGTCATAGATTCAACTTCTATTGCAATGCGTAGGTGAAGGAGACATGGAATGTCTTCATTTTGTCTATAATAAGTCTTACTGTTCACTTCCGTGAGCAAGACTCCACTTGGTAATTATCTGGAAAAAAATGAATTTTAGTCCGATTTAGTTTATATTTTAGGTTCATCGTGTAATGGATAGTGCACAGTCGTTCTTAGATAGAACTGTGCTGGTGCCCAGCTTTACATTTTCCTGTGCCCGCTTTACTTCCTAAGGTGGCATCTAGCGGTATGAGGACTTACATAATTTTGGTGAGAAGGTCACTCCTTGACCTTCTGCTGGACCTTCATTGGACACTGGCTGGTATCTCTATTTCATGTTAGGTTTCATTAGATTCAAATTTTTTAAGTCCCCCTCTAGGGCTGCCATTGAGCCCATTGGCCTAGTGGTGCTGCCTACGTGTGCTCTGCAAGGCCCCACTGCAACTCCACGTAGCCTGACTATAGCCAAGAAGAGGTGTCAAAAGACCTAAACCTCAAGCCTTTACTGCCTGACTGCTGGCATGTTTGTGGCAGGAGAAAAAGAGACACAGATTTCTCTTTGCCATGGGCAGTGGTCGGCAAACCCATTCGTCAACAGAGCCAAATATCAAGAGTGCAATGATTGAAATTTCTTTTGAGAGCCAAATTTTTTAAACTTAAACTTCTCCTAGCACCACTTCTTCAAAATAGACTCACCCAGGCTCTACTGTTTTTTTGGAAGAGCCACACTCAAGGGGCCAAAGAGCCGCATGTGGCTTGTGAGCCGCAGTTTGCCAACCACGGGCCATGGGCATTCAAGGCCACACCAATGGCAGCCATGTCCCACTCCCACTGTGGGAGAATTCCATGACCTGAACTGTTGACATGGCGAAGGGGGAGGCCAATATTTGGGAAATTCCTTCCAAAGATGGGTAATTTTATTTGAGCCATTTATTAACTTGCATTCTGTAACACATTGTAATGGCTAGATCTTGAGGACTCTAGCAAAATAGCAACATCAGAAAAACAGAAAATAAATATAGATAAAATTACATATATGTAATTCTTGACCCTTATGATGCATTATGTTCTCCAAGTCCATTCAGCCAACACACAGATCCTGGTTTGCTTTATCCATCTGATAAAGGAGTTAATATTCTGCTATCATTACAACTAATATAAGTTACAAATATGGCGTGGGCAAAAGTAAGTTTACAGTTGGTTGTGTGGAATATAACATAATAATTAACAAATAATAATGCAAGAATAAGCTATTTCATGTACTCACAACTGTAAATCTACCTTTTGCCCACCTCTGTGTATCTGTTTCACTCTTTCTCCAACTATCTTCTCTTGAGAAAAAGGCAACATGGCTTTTTGTTGTTGTTGTTGTTGTTGTATATTCAATAATGGATATACAGAGAAAGCTATGCAATTCTTTTTTTTTTTTTACTGTTTAGATTTTAAATATAATTATTAAGATTGGAATCTTGGAAACCAATGACAAAAGCCATTTCACCTCTTTGGGAAGAGCGATATGGCTGTCTTTAATCACCTTCCACCAGGTGACTGCAGCACCTCAGGCCTGCGCAGTATGCACAGAAAACAGGCCGCAACATCAAACAACTTTGGGAGAGTCCGCTTATGTTCCCCTCGTAGAAACAGACAGTATAGTTTAGGATGTTACAGGATACTGCAGTTAAGAAACGTGATTTTGCTCAACATAATGTTGCCCAACGTTATTAGACCAGAGAAACATTGTCCTTTTAATGTTTTTGTGGGTCACCTCACAGCATTATGCAAAAATAAATAAAAACGTTAAACTATGGAACACATTTCAGGAAATGCTGATTTAATGTGAGGACCCTCAAGAAATCATTTCTGCAAAATGAAAAATGTTTTAATGCTTGGTAAATAGTCATTTTATATATCAGGAATGTCCTTTGATGATTAAGTGTGTAGTATCAGGTGGATGAATATACATATATGTGTGTGTGTGTGTGTGTGTGTGTGTGTGTGTGTGTGTACTGGTATATATCTCTCTCAAACAAATAATTCCACTTTTCCAACAGAAGAAATGTTTATTTAGATATTCTGTGGCTTATTTTGATGTTATATCATTTCGAGTTACTCCACAGCCAGCAGTTATAAATGTCATTTCCATTTCTCTTCTAATCACAGATACTGCAGCCTCTCAGGTCTTTCGAGTCAGACCTGCCTGGCTGTTTACACTTGAGGAGAAGAACAGTATCTCCCAGCTGCCTGCGAACCCACTGTTTTCAAGTCTCATTTAATTATTTTTTAACAGATTGTTTTAAAGGTCACTTAAAGAGAATGTCTTATTTTTTTTCCCCACACCACATGCAACTTCTGTAGTGTCATTGTATGTTATGAAAGCCAAATTGGAGAAGCTCTTTAAGAAATTTAAAAGGCTTTGTCTTTTTTTAAAAAAAATCTGAATCATACTAAATCTGTCCAAATTTTTAATGTTAGTAGCTTTGAAATCATTTTCTCTATCAAGTATCACTCACAATTCTGCTTTTTTTTTCTCTTAGAGATGGATGCTTGTGTATTTTACCAACCTTTTGCCCTGATTTCATGGCAGGCTGTTGGAATTCGCAGGTTTTGAGTTTGGGGATCGAGCGAGGCCGTACCAGATGTGTTGCGTTTAGCCTTTAGCAGAACTGCATTAGACTTTCATCAGCATATGTCTCTGTCAGAGTGAGCAGATGAGAGCTAGTAGAGCAGCTTGAATCCCAGTCATTTTCTCTAAAAGCAGCAAATAATGGATATTAAGTACTTAATTAGAGAGGGAACATTCCAGATTGGAAGGGATTCAACCACAACTTTGACGGAGCAAGCGTTCAGTTTGCATCGCCAAGGGAAAAACACTATTAAGTGGTCCTTCTGTGGATTATGCCAAAAAGCTATTTTAATCCACATAATATCTTTCAAGTGTCTAACATATAAGTGGGTATGCTGGAGAAATTACTGCTCTCCAGATAAAATCACGACTGAACTGGACAGGGATTTCCTCTTTGTCCAAATGCAGATAAACGCAGTTTGGGTGCAATGGAAGCCATTGGAACAGCTGGCGTGCAATTGCTTTGCAAAGATGGACAACCTCAGCTCTGTACCAGCTCGAGCTCTAGTTGGCTGTGCCATCTTAGACAAACCACAGCTGTCCAGGCCTGAGTTTTCTCATCTTTACATGGAAGGGGATGGGCAAAATAATCTTGAAAACAAACAACTTTTCTACTATTTTTGGATTTCCAGATGTTTAGAAACCTCACACATATTTCTGTATGCTATGTTTTTTTTTCTCCCTCTGTGGATTGGCCCACAGCAGTATGCATGGTCACCCGGATGTACAGTTTCATGATTTATTATATATATACCAATGCAAAGCCAAACCAATGGAAGAAACAGCAGATAAACACTGAATTCTGAAAGCTTTTTTGAGCACAGTTTCAAGATAATCCTTTTCTATATTTCTCCCATTGTTTACAGTACAACTTTTTATTAATCCTTTCCCACATAGAAAGAGTGGTTCTGTTTCTAATTGCTTCTTAGTTAGTGGTCATGTGTTTGTCATTATAATGTCAATATTTAAGGCCAACCTCCATAAGCAGATCAACTGACAAGAAGAGTCTGTGCCTAAATTCAGCCCTTCCCCTAATGCAGTGGTCGGCAAACTAATTAGTCAACGGAGCCAAATATCAACCGAACGACGATTGAAATTTCTTTTGAGGGCCAACTTTTTTAAACTTAAACTTCTCCTATTGCCTCTTCTTCAAAATAGACTTGCCCAGGCTGTGGTATTTTGTGGAAGAGCCACACTCAGGGGAGGGCAAAGAGCCGCATGTGGCTCTCGAGCCGCAGTTTGCCGACCATGGCCCTCATGAACCCTAACTTAGCTGGGTTAAATGTCCACTTCTCTGAGCTCACTTTTCTTCTGCAGTCAAAGCTTACAAGGCATCTTCTTTCCTTTTAAATCTCTTCCTAAAAGGTTGCACCTCTTTGTGTAGCTGCTCCCGAGTTTACTGACTTAACACATTTTATTTTTAACAACTGTGACATTTCTCCTTCTTAACGACAGATTCTTCTGAATTCCCCCCTCTTCAAAATTCCTGCCCTGGCATTTTCCTGGGCTTTGGAATGTAGTTGGTCCTCCAAAGTATTTCATGGATGAATGTGAGATGAAAGTTACCGGCGATCTGGAAAAGGCCTGAGGATAATGTTAGCATTTTAAAAGTAAAAGGCGAAAGATTTATACGATGTGAAGAGAAACCAAAGTATTAATGTTGGCATTCTAAAAGCAGAATACATACACTGGCACAATGAGGTCAGGATATCTTGGGAAAGACACACAAAATACAGGATCTGTATAAACTCTGGAAACAGAAATCAACGTAGGATGTCATCTAAGACACCTTCAGTCTGAAGGAAGAAAATGAGTGCTATCAGTGTTGGTTGTCAAGTTCAATGGTCACTCTATAGAGGAGGTTCTGTGTCTTAAAGTGTTGGCTAACTCATTCCTAGACTAGTTTCCTGAAGTAGTCATCCAGGTTTAGCTGCCTGTGGGAGAAAACAAAACAACGATGTCTTACACTAGCTAGAGACGTGTTTCTCTCTCATGGAGGTAAACCTGGAGGTGGACATCCAGGATGGGATGGGATGGGACGGGATGTTGTCCTTATAACATTCTCAGCAGCAGAGTTCCACCTTCCTGTGCCATTCCAGTCAATAGAACAACAGAAGTAAAGCCCCTTCACCAGCTGAAACCGCCTGCCTGGGGTCAGTCCCATGTAACCCTTCTGCCTACCTCTGACCTCATAGGTCTGGGTCAGGCAAGAGAAACGGGGAAGGACATGTTAGGAGTGTTGGCAATGTACCCAGCTAAAAGTGGGTTTCCTTTAGTAGGAGGAGGGGGAGAAGGGATTTTTGGGATAGGCAAAAAGAGCTATGGGAATACTGATGAAACCCCACATTTTGTTAATGAGAAAACGGAATCCTGGCGATATTAAATGATTTACCAAAGATCACATGACAGTGATTCAAAAATAGAAATAAGACATACTATATGGCAGAGGCGTCAACATCTGGGGAAGGTTGAGTGGACACTTACGTCCCTCCTAAAAGGTGGCATTTACCTTGATTTTTAGTTCTCAACCCCTGATGGCTGGACTGGGGTCACCTGAGAACTTGTTAGAAATGCAAACTCTCAGGACCCACTCCGGACCTACTGAATCAGAAACCCTGGGGATGGGGTCCAGCATCCTATTTCAAGAAGTACTTCAGGGGATTCTCATATTATTGGAGGCTGAGAATCACAGCCCTTGATAATTTATTGTGGCACATGGTCTCGCCTTTGTCCTGGCAAGCTCACACGCCCATCTCTTGTGGTGGCTGGGTTAATTTAGAGATGCTTGCTCACACTAACAAAACTCACATAGCACCAACAAAAAAGTCATTTCATTGACTTACAATCAAAACCAGAACCGGTCAGGGAGACCAAAAGAATTCTTGGGTAATTTTATGGGAAAACAAATTAGTGGAATGAAACTTGGAGAGCATGTTCTAGTTTCATGTGTCTAGACTGTAAGTCAAACTATCTTATGCTATTGGGACTACTAAAGGCTTAGTAAATTTATAGTCATATAATGTTAATGGAACTGGGGGACAATATTCACATCATTCTGGCCAGCCTTGTCCAAGAGAACACTAATGCAAGCCACATGTGATGTAAATTTTTCTAGAAGCCACATAAACTATGAAGAAATAGATAAAATGCAGTATATTTTTAACTATCGAAAATATTTCAGTATGTAACTAATGTAAAATTATTCATATATTTTACATTCTTTTTTAAAATGATATATTTGAAATTTGGTGAACGTGTTACACTTACAGCACATGCCAATCACACTGGTTACATTTCAAGCGCTCCATGTCCATATGTAGCCAGTGGTGACCTGAGCGCATAGGTTGGCCTATCTTTCCACTTTCCCTCAGTTTTATTAAGAAACAAGTTTGACCCGGCCTGTGTTGCACAGTGGTTGAGTGTCAACCCATGAACCAAGAGGTCACTCTTTTGATTCCTGGTCAGACAGGGCACATGCCCCGCTTTTGGGCTTGATTCCCAATAGGGGGCGTGCAGGAGGCAACAGACCAATGATGCTTCTCTCTTGTTGATGTTTCTATCTTTCTATCCCTTTCCCTTCCTTTCTCTCTAAAAATCAATAAAAAATATTTTTAAAATATATATATTTTTTATTTCAGAGAGGAAAGGAGAGAGGGAGAGAGAGAACCATTGAATGACTGCCTCCTGGAGGCCCACCACTGGGGATCGAGCCAGCGGCCCAGATGTAACCTTGACTGGAATTGAACCTGCGACCTTTCAGTCCACAGGCTGACACTCTATCCACTGAGCCAAACCAGCTAAGGCAAAAACATATATATATATATATATATATATATATATATATATATATATATATACCAGTTTGGTGAGTCATGTCAACACTTTTTATTAAAGACAATAAATGTAAATTAGAATAGAATGATATAGAGTGGAGAATATAAGGAGGCATTTTTTTTCCAAGAGTGCTTGTGTGTCATAGGTGATGATGTGAAATGTGTTTCTTACTGTATATCACACTTGAAAGTTTGAAAGCCTTCTCTCTATGTTGATCTAATTTGTTCCCTTGACAGGTTATTTCATAAATGTAGACGTGCTAAGTTCTACTTACCTATTTCCCTGCTGACAGATATTTAAATTATTTTTCCTTTTTCTCTTTTACAGAAAATAAAACATACTTGATGTATTTTCCTAATTTTTTTCTTTTTGGTAAATACATTAAAGTACAACTGTTCTATGAAATGTTGCGGTAGGTAGGTTTTCATTTTCTAAAAATATTACCACAATGCTCTCCAGGGTATCTGTATTAATACCTTCACCAGCAGTTTATGAGAATACATGTTTTCTTGCATTTGCACCAGCACTACATAATTTCAAGTTTTTATTTTTGAAAATCTGAATGGTGGAATAGTTATCTTGTTTTAATCATCACTTCTCTCATTATTATGATGATAGATAAACTTTCCTTCACTCATATTTTAAGCATTTTAATTACACTGTATGGGAGCACAATGAGCTGTGTGTAAGGAGTCTTACATATACCCTCATGTGTAATCTTTAGGAAATCTGCCACTTTCTTTCCCACAGGTCTTTTCCTCCCTGAATGCAACCACTTCCAACTCTTCTGTTTATTTTGGTGTTTACATTTACCTATTAAATAACATTTGAATTAACCTTTTACATCGATGAAGACTTAACTCTCTCCCACACCTTCACTTCCATGGCACACTCAGTCCTTCATATTTTCCCATTCTCCTAGTACCATAATTTTGCATACATCAGTAGTCAGTGCTTGCATTTTTATTACTGTGTAAGCACTATTTATGGCTGAGTCATGCAATACTATGAATCTTTCCTCTACACTTTCCTTTGCTATGCAAGGCTAAATATTGACATCTTTTTCCACTGAGTTTAAATTTCTATATTTATCATTAATTCAGGCTAAACTCTTCCAAAATTATCTAGACAGCAGCATTTTTGGATGCGTCAAGGATTTTATTCATTTTCTGAAAAATATTTTCTCCGGGTTCTTGTTAACCTACTCTGTTATTAAATGGCTCTCCTTATGGAGACAGAGATTATGGTCATTTATTAATTAGTTGCTTAATTAAATAAGATTTTGATGTTGTTCTTCAACTTATTTTTTTATATTTACAAACTTTACTTTCTAAAATTCTGTATAACCTCCTCTTAGTTTGCTCTTTTTTTCCTTCTGAATTCTTGATTCAGAAGAAAGCTTGGAAGCTTAGTTTATTTCAATTAGAAATAGCAACATTTAACACTGGACATTTTCCTCTGAAAACGATTTCCCTGTGTCCTGCAGCATCTCACATTTCTTCTAGGGTTCCTCATTTCTAAATAGTGTAAGAGAGTATTTTGTTTTCTTCTTCAATCTAGGAGGTATTTGGAAATGAGGTGTTTCATTGAAAGATATTAAGATTTTGTTGGGGTAGGTGGAGGGCTTTTCCCCATCTCCTCCCTGGCTTAACCAGCAAACATTTATTTCTCCCAGTTCTGGAGGCTGGGACGTCCAAGACCAAGGTGCCAGCAGATCCTATGTCTGATGAGGGTCCTGGTTGCAGATTGCCTTATTGTTGGTAATCTCACATGGTGGAGAGCAAAGGACAGAATGAGCAGTCCAGTCTCTTCATAAGGGCACTAATCCCATTCAGGAGGGCTCCATCCTCATAAGCTAATTACTTCTAAGGGCCCATCTCCTGATATGGTCACAGATTTCTTTCTTTTTATTTTTTAAATGTTTATTGAATTTTTGGGGGCAACATTGGTTAATAAACTTACAGAGGTTTCAACTTTACAATTCTGTAATACATTATCTGTGTATTGTATTATGTGTTCACCACCAAAAGTCAAATCTCCATTTTTAAATTATTTATCCCCTTTTATCTTCTCTTACCTACCCTGACCCTCCTTTCCCTCTGGTAATCACCGTACTGTTGTTTGTGTCTAAGAGGTTTGGTTTTTTTGCTTAAACCCTTGACCCTTTTTTTTTTTTTTCAACCCAGCCTCCCAACCCCTCCCCTCTAACAGCTGTGAGTCTGTTCTCAGCATTGATGAGTCTTTCTCTGTTTGTTTGTTCGCTTACTTTGTTCATTAAATCCCCCATAAAAGTGAGATCCTATGAGAGCTGTCTTTCTCTGACTGGCTTCTTTTATGTAGCTTCCTACTGGTGGAAGGTGATTTTTTAAACAATCGTTTTACTTTAGAAAAGTGTTAGATTTACAGAACATTTAGTAAGGTAGTACAAAGAGTTCTAGTATATGCCACATCCAGTTTGCCCCCATTGTTAACCTGGGTGAGATACATTGTCACAATCCAGTGTAAGACAAACACAATTGTTAACTGAAGTCCACACTTCATTTGCGTTTCTTTAGCCAGAGGCAGGGCCCGGCCTTTCCAAGTCAAGCTTCTGTCCCCAGAGGCACCCATGTGGAGGCATGTCCTGCTTGCTGTTGGCCGAGGAAGGTGGGGAGTGACAGGCAGGGGTTGAGCACCTGATTGTTCCCACACATTAATCTGCCCCATTTGCCTTTGAACCAAGTCTGGTCAGTAACTATCTGGATGTCAGTACTATCTATAGCAGGGGTGGGCAAATTTTTTGACTCGAGGGCCACAATTGGTTCTTAAACTGGACCGGGGGGCTGGAACAAAAGCAACCTGACCATGCTGGCACCCTCATCTTGGGCTGCTGGTGAAGGAGCGGAGGGGAGAGCAAGAGAACCCTCCGCTCTTTCAGCTCCGTGGGCCGGATAGAACAGCCGAACGGACCAGGTCAGGCCCGCGGGCTGTAGTTTGCCCACGGCTGATCTATAGTGTGGTTTGTAGCCCTCATCTTCCAGGCAGTGGTTTCCTCCAGTAGGATCCTCCCCCCTGCCCCATTTTTCCTCTTCTAGAGCTTCCTCTCTCTGATTTACTGTGGACTCTCCTTGTTTTTCAGTGCAGTTAAGGGTGTAATAATTTAGTTTTTTAAAATATATTTGCTGTTTCTAGAGGAATGACTTGGAAATGGGTTGACTGAAGTATATTCTGATTCTTTCTTTTGAACCAACCATATATTTTAAATATTTGTGTTTGTCTATAACATACCAGTATTTAAGGATTCATTTTTAAGTTTTTCCCCCAGAAATGAGAAATAATATAAATATCTTGATTTTTAGATCACCTCTTAGAAAACTGACATCATCACTGGATGCAAGCTGTAAGGACATTTTTATTTTTTTTTTTGGTAAACCATTATAACTTTTTATTAGAAAAGTGCATTTCATAGAATATGGCAATGTTTTGAAGCATTATTATTATTTTTTTCACATTTCTGTTATTTTTCCATGTGGCTACACATTATAGCTGGCCTTATTTGTCCAAAATGAGATTTTCCAAGGGGTTAAATGTTCCAACTAACCCTCAGGTGGGAACGTATGCACAGGTGACTGGGGTCCCTCAGCCAAAGGATTGGACTTATACGGGTTGCCCACACTACTTAACTAAAATTGACCAAACATAAACTAAACACAGAAACAAGAGTTAGAATGCACGAATCCCACGGTTTATCTATCAGAGTCCTGGTGGTTTCCAGAAGCCTAGGCAGGTCACCTGGAGATCCACGCCAACAGACACACACACACACTGGACAGGAACACGCTGCTGCAGCGTCTTGGTCAGGAACGAGGCCTCAAAGGTTTGGCTCACAGGCAGAGTGACAGCTTCACTCAGGCAGAGCTTCATGCAGTATATCGAACAGGAAGAAGGGAGTGGAGAGCACGTCGGGTAGAGGGGCCCTTGTGGTCTCTGACCAGTCCCTTCTCTTATGGCCATTTCTGGGTGTTCCCTTGTTCCTCCTGGGTGTAACCAATGGGTCTTCAGTGTGTCTAATCAGGGAGTCTCCAGGTACTTTTTTGCCTCGCTTTCCAACTTTCCAGATAAACACTTATTAGGGCGTCCACACAGTTACAACTTCCAGATAAGCACATGTTAGGGCGTTCACACAGTCAGGGCTCAGGGTCACTTTTAAAACTTAAGTTTTACAAAATGGATTCAAGTCACACTAAATGGAGTTACTTATACTAAGCCTTTAAACACATTTCAAATAATTTCCTTTATTTAAAATAAAATCAGAATAAGATCAGAAATACAATTCACCCTTAAACTATAAATCACTCATAAAAATAAATGCTTTCACTCCTATTTTAAATCACACAAATAATTATTCTCACACTGTTTTAAATCCTTAAAATGTAAATCAAACATCACACTAATATAACTATAACATTAAATTTCCAATATTTTAGATGTCACAAACTAGTAAAATTTATTCCAAAATAAATTAGAGGAATCAAGAGAAATAGAACAAACTGCATCAAGTTATTTCATAAAGTAAGGCCAATTTATCAGCAAAGAATACAGTATCAGAACATAGGACAGTTCTCCCAGAATCCACCAAAGTTTCGTCACAGACTGGCACTCATTTCAATAGAAGCCCGTGGTCCCCTACATGTAGGGGGACCTTTTTCAGGTGTAAGACACAGCTGAGCCAGACTCTGGCCCTATTTAAAGGAGCTTTCTTAGACTGTCTGTTTCAGTTTGAGCTATTATTTTTAAATTAAGTGCATTGAGGTAACATTGGTTAATAACATGATATGAACTTAAAGTATACAACATTATACTCCGATACCTCTATAATACTATAATATACTGTGTGCTCACCATCAAAAGTTGTTTCCTTTTGTTACCATATACTTGACCCTTTTGCCCAATTTGCTCTTCCTCCAACCTCCTTTCCCTATGGCAACTACTATTTTGTTGTCTGTACCTCTGAGTTTATTGTTGTTTCATTTTGTTAGTTCGTTACTTTTTTGTTTTATATTCTACATATAAGCAAAATTATGTTTTTTTAATCCTTTTCTGTCTGACTAATTTCACATAATTAACATGATGCCCTCAAGATCCAACTATGTTGTCACAAATGGCAATGTTTTATCTTTTTGTGGCTGAGTAGTAGTATATCTATATCTATGTCTATGACTATATGTCTATATATCTATATATCTATATCTATATCTATATATCTCTATATCTATATATCTCTATCTCTATCTCTATCTTTATATTTACATCTAATCACATCATCTTTAACTATTCATCTGTCAGTGGAGAAAAGGGAACCCTTGTACACTTTTGATCAGATTGTAAATTGGTGCAACCACTTTGGAAACCAATATGGAGGTTCCTTAGAAGTTTAACAATAAAATGACCATATGATCCGGGAATTCCTCTTCTGAGTATTTATCCAAAGAGTATGAGAAGACTAATTTTAAAGATATAAATACCCCTATGTTCCTCAGAGCATGCTTTACAGCAGCCAAGAAGCAGGCTGTTATTTGGAGGGTGGTTTCGGATGTGAGTCTGACTCTCTTTAAGCATATTGCTTTTGTCTTCATAACTTTTTGGCATTTCATATTTTTCTAATTATCGAAAGAATAAAAAGATGTTTTACATCTGTCTATTCAACCAAAAACACATCAAAGATCCAAAAAGGGTGGTTGCTTTAATGAAGAGGGATCCTAACATGAGGACCAAAGGTACTGAACTGAGAATCACTGCACTGGGTACCATTTGGGGAAGGAGAAGATCAAGGATTCATTTTGGTTCATGTTCAGTTAAAAACCTTTAATATTGCCATGCACAAATGCAGTCACATAGCTGGGCTGTATGAGACTGGAGCTCCAGAAACTAGGCTTGGCAAGATACCTCACTTTGTCAGTCACTGGAATATATCTGAATTCATAGAACAAAAACATGAGCGAGATACTTAAAGGAGTTTAGAGCAACAGCAGAAGTGGTTTACCTGTAGGGAACTTAAGCATCAAGAAGTTGGATACAGCCGAAACCGGCTTGGCTCAGTGGATAGAGCGTCAGTCTGTGGACTGAAAGGGCCCAGGTTCGATTCCGGTCAAGGGCATGTACCTTGGTTGCGGGCACATCCCGGTAGGGGTTAGGGGTATGCAGGAGGCAGCTGGTCGATGTTTCTCCCTCATCGATATTTCTAGCTCTCTGTCCCTCTCCTTTCCTCTCTCAAAAAAACCAATAAAATATATTTTTTTAAAAAGGAAGTTGGATACAGAAGGAAGAGATGGCAAAGAGACCTGAGTTGGGTGCTAGAGAGAAGAGAAGATTTCCTAAAGTCAGAGAAGGAAATATTCCAGGAAGGATGGGTAGGAGTTAGCCTAGTGGGATATTGCTATGAGTTCAAATAAAGATGGGGACTGAAAAATGTTCTTGGGATTTAGAGACATAAAGGCCATTGGTGACAGTTATTCCTACATAA
This sequence comes from Vespertilio murinus, assembly GCA_963924515.1. NCBI lineage: Eukaryota > Metazoa > Chordata > Mammalia > Chiroptera > Vespertilionidae > Vespertilio > Vespertilio murinus. The sequence goes on along the minus strand of OZ004715.1, from coordinate 19,270,907 downwards.
CCTCCCAATTTTGTTATGTTTCTGGATTCTGCAGGTCAGGAATTCAAACAGGGCACAGTGCGGGTGTTTGTCTCTGCTCCCCCAGGTCTGGGACTCTGCTGCAAAGACTCGGAGGCCAGGAGGGACTCTGGGCTAGCATCTGGAAACATCTGCAGGTTCATGCTAACATCTCTGTCGCTTGGGCGGGAAGCCTGGGAGACTAGGACACTTAACCTTTTGACTACACATGGCCTCTCCTTGTGGCATGGTTTGGCGACTCAGTCTCTAAGCCAGCCGTGGGCAAACTACGGCCCGAGGGCCGGATCCAGCTGGTTCGGCTGTTCTATCCGGCCCGTGGAGCCGAAAGAGCGGAGGGTTCTCTTGCTCTCCCCTCCGCTCCTTCACCAGCAGCCCAAGATGAGAGTGCCAGCATGGTCGGGTTGCTTTTGTTCTGGCCCTCTGGTCCAGTTTAAGAACCCATTGTGGCCAAAACCAGTTTGGCTCAGTGGTAGAGCGTCGGTTTGCGGACTGAAGGGTCCCAGGTTCGATTCTGGTCAAGGGCATGTACATTGGTTGCGGGCACATCCCTGGTAGGGGGTGTGCAAGAGGCAGCTGGTCAATGTTTCTCTCTCATCGATGTTTCTAGCTCTCTATTTATCTCCCTTCCTCTCTGTAAAATATCAATAAAATATATATATTTTTAAAAAGAACCCATTGTGGCCCTCAAGTCAAAAAGTTTGCCCACCCCTGCTCTAAGCTATGTGTTCAGAGAGCAAGGCAGAAGTTGCACCTTTTCTGAACTGGCCTTAGAAGTCACTGCATTCTGTTGGTTACAAGTGAGTCTTATGACTCAAAGGGAGAGAGCACAGACCTTCACCTCTCTCCCAGAGGAATTTCAGAGTATTTGTGGGCATGTGTTAAGACTGTCATCAGGACTTTAATGCCAGTCTCCAGGGAGCGGGGGAGCCGGACTAAAGGGGGCTGCAGGGTAACAGAAAGTGACAGGGGCCACTTGAGTACAAATTCAGTTTATAATTAAAATCAAGGAAAACTTGAAGTTTGTTTGAGTCTGACATAAACGGGATGCAGAGAATAGTGAGGGATTTTAATATCCCTCAAAATTGAGACAGCTGGTCTGAGTCTGCATTTGGAAACTGCACACTCAGCCTTTGAATCAAGCATCTTAAAATAATTCCCCAGTAGGTTTTTAAAAAGTAAACTGCAAACTCTTAGTCTAGCAGGTGTGGAGACAGTGATCACACACAGGCACAGAAACGGTAAATGGCTTCTTAGGCTCTGGAAGTGTCAAGAATAAAAGCAGTACTTGTTATCAGTCTCTGTGGTCCTTATGTGTGAAAAGGCCAAAACCGGTTTGGCTCAGTGGATGGAGCATCCGCCTGCGGACTGAAAGGTCCCAGGTTCGATTCCGGTCAAGGGCATGTACCCTGGTTGTGGGCACATCACATTCCTGGTAGGGAGTGTGCAGGAGGCAGCTGGTCGATGTTTCTCTCTCATTGATGTTTCTAGCTCTCTATCCTTCTCCCTGTCTCTCTGTAAAAAAATCAATTAAATATATTTAAAAAAATAAGTTGGGTTCGTCATCATTGACTCAATGAATTCTTCAGTGCAAACACAGAGACACATAGAAGGGACATCTATACACATATTAGATTGGCCAAAATCCAAAACACTGGCAATAGCAAAGTATCGTGGAGCAATAGGAACTTTCATTCATTGCTGGGTGGGAATCCAAAACAGTACAACCCCTTTGGAAGACAGTTGGAGATGTCTTAGAAAACTACACATACTCTTTTTTTTAATATACCTATATATTTTTTATTTTTTTATAGAGAGGAAGGAAGGGATAGAGTTAGAAACATCAATGAGAGAGAAACATTGATCAGCTGCCTCCTGCACACCCCCTATTGGGGATGAGCCCGCAACCAAGGTACATGCCCTTGACTGGAATCGAACCTGGGACCTTTCAGTCCCACCCTCTATCCACTGAGCCAAACCTGTTTCGGCAAACAAAATACTCTTACCCTACAGTCCAGCAATTGCACACCTTGGTATAGACCCAAAGGAGTTGAAAAATTTCATCCAAACACCTGCACATACCTAGGTATTTATAGCAACACTATTCATAATTGCCCAAACTTGAAAGCAACCAAGACGCCCTTCCGTGGGTGAATGGGTAAAGAGAATGTGGTACATCCAGATAATGGACCATTATCCAGCACTAAAAAGAAATGCACCATCAAATCCAAAAAAGGCATGGAGGAAACTCAAATGCATCTTCATAAATGAAGGAAGCCATATCTGAAAAGGCTGTGATGCTATGTGATTCTAAGTATATGACACTCTGGAAAAGGCAAAACTACGGAGACAGGAAAAAAGAAATACTCTGCATGATGCCTTAATGATAGAAACATGTCCTTATACATTTTTAAAAAATCTACAGGCCCTAAAGACTTGGCAACTGACTGGTTGCTTGTGGGAATTGGAAGGTAAATATTAAAAAATGAGACTGGGTTTGCTGGACTTGCACCGAGAGGGTGCTAGCTCACAAAAAAAAAAAAACCCAAAACAAAACTATATTTTGTAAATTTTAAAATGCTGTGCAATTGGAAGGTGTCATTTAGCAGTAAAACATGTAAGCACAAAACCCACTGCTATTGCTGCGAGCTGAAATTTCCCAGAAGAGCGATTTCTTAGCCCACAATTTATTTTAAAGGGATTTCTGAGTCTCTCAGGGTGAAAACAATATTTGCTGGCAGTGAAGTGGAATGAGGAGAACTGAATTATAATTTTATAGATATGATTTTAAATTCACATTTCGAAGCATGACCCACATCACTTTATTATCCAAGCGACAAAATGAGACTTCACATTTTCTCATGCCACAAAATACTACACGTGGTTTTCAAATAATGGATGAATTAGAGCTGGAGGAGAGAGAGAGAGAAAGAATGTGTCCGAGGTTAGAGTGTTGCTAGGGAGGTGTAATGACTTTTAGATTTCCATTCATTTAGCTCTTAGCAGAGAAGAGTTTTAAGGTTTGTCCCTAAAGAAGGTAAATTGGTGAAATGGAGCTAGTTGTCTTCAAGAAGTTTAAGAAAGCCGGGAGGAAATGAATGTTCACAGCTAAAATAGCCAAGTAAACTCTGATTTTCATTATTCATAGTCACTCCTCCTCTCGCCACCCCCCCTTCCACCCCCACCAGGATGTCTTGATTAAAAGAAAAGCTATTCAGAATGTTGAAGAGCCTTATCAACTCAATTCTACCGGTTACACAAGATCATGGTTAAGGTGACATGCGGCGCCTACAAGAATGGCTAACTATGTCAAATCACAGCTTTGAAAATGCCAAATGAGAACTCTGTTAAGTCCTGTGCAGGCCTCGGCTGGATTTCTGGTAGAAAACCTGCTCTTGAAATTAGATTTGAATTTGTAACTCAGAGAGGGAGAAACGAGATGCTGCTGCAAGAGGACATGGGTTAATGACAGGTACATGCGTGACCTTTCACAGACGTCCGTGTCCCATCTCCCACTGGAAACGTCTGTACATGCCAAGAAATACCCGCAGAATCATTACGTAAAGAGGGGTTGATTTTATTCCTGTGTCAGGGGGGTCACGGTTTTTCTCAAAATTTTACCTCAGGCCGATTTAGCATTTATACATCGGTACTGTTTTAACTACCACTGCTGTGAAATGGAACACCCCCAGACTTAGTGTCTGAAAACACCAGCCATTCATTGTTGCTCCAAGTGTGCGGTACATCTGGGCGGTTCTGCTGATCTGGGCTGGGCTGGGCTGATATGGGCAGGCCTCGGTCCTGGGGCCTCAGTTTGCTGGCTGGAAGCGTTGGAGGGCCTGGCTGGGGTGACTCAGCCCTGTGAGGAGTCAGCCAGCAGGCAGCCCAAGCTGCTGCTGCTGCCAGTGGAAGGATTCCAGGAGAGACGGTGCACATGAACAGGGTCTCCGGAGGCCTGAGCTTGGAACCGGCATGTGGTCACTCCTGCTTCTATCGGCCAAGGCAAGTCACAGCCAGCTCAACTCTAGTGGGGGGCCGGGGGAGACTCCTCATCTCGATGGGAAGAGACACAAAGTCACATTTCAAGCGATGTGCAGACAGGGAGGGGTCGAAAACTGGGGTAATTCCTCCTCCCTCCCCCAATTTCCCAAAAGTCCTGTTTCCGAAATCAAACTGCCCACTATCATGTAAGGTCTTTGCAGGCGTTCTTTACTTTTCTCATAGTCTGTTCGTTTTCCCAATAGGAAGCACACCTATTTTTTTCCAGTTCCCTCCACAAATTATAATTTTACACCAATAACGTGCTTTTTAAAAAAATATATATTTTATTGATATTTTACAGAGAGGAAGGGAGAGAGAGAGAGAGAGAGAGAGAGAGAGAGAGAGAGAGAGAGAGCTAGAAATGTCGATGAGAGAGAAACACTGACCAGCTGCCTCTTGCACACCCCCCACTGGGGATGTACCCACAACCAAGGTACATGCCCTTGACTGGAATCGAACCTGGGACTTTTCAGTCCGCAGACCGACGCTCTACCACTGAGCCAAACGGGTTCGGCAATAAAGTGCTTTTATTTCTCAAAAAACGTCTTTCCCCTTTTTACTCTGATTATCACCAGAAGCCTTCCCCGTTCCATTGCTGTCCCTTTCAGGTTGCACACAGCACTCTCTAGAAGGCGACGAACATGCGTTTGACATTCCTAAGCAGGCTTACATTAATTTTTGTCCCCCGCTGAATTTCAAACAGGATCCTCCACATTGACATTAAAAAATAAAAAAAAATGAACATTTGCAATCTGCTGAGGCGTGGATTGCTGCTCCGACTCGCCACATCTCTCCCCTCGTTCCTTTTTCAGAAAGGGCGCTGAGGAGCGATTTGGCAGGGCAATTGGAGCTGCCACTCAGCGCGGCCCCGGAGACTGAGGGCAGCGGGACCATGTTGCATCCGAACTGGCAGCAAAGCCTCCTCCCTTCAAGGTCTCTCTGCAGAAAGGCATGCAGGCCGGGCCCACCCCTGGGCCGGCGCCTGTCCTGGGCATTGAAGATAACTTTCCAGCCCTGAAACGGCAGCCACACTCTGCTTTTCTGAATGCTTCTCCAAGGCTTCTCTTTAATCTGTTCTTTTGCCTCCAAATAAGATCCCCCTCTTTGTCGTTCACGATAATGCAGTCAGCGCCGAGAAGCCAAGCTTCTGACAGAGGCGCGTTGGGATGGATTTGTTCATAACCTTTTTTCCTTTCTTTCTCTTTCAATGTTAGCGTTCGTGGTTTTTAATGGACAAGGCCGGCTGCGACAGGGAGAATTTCCTTCTGCTGCGATAGCCTTTGGTCTTTGCTTATTTTTTTTATCACGTCCCATCACTATTATTACTCATTATATTTGTATCTGTGTTGAGCAGGCAGACTTGCTCGGTGACCATAAAGGTGTAATGAGCAATTTGGGTTAATGGTGTTCTGCAGCTGCTCAAAACAGTTGGTGCTAACGTCATCATCATTGACGCTTCCCGAGGAAATCTGAATGGGGCATCCGTTGTAGACCGAATTGGCTTTGCTTGTCCTATGGAGGGAGGGAAGGGGAGGCAGGGATGGGGGTGGGCTGTGGAGTAGCTGAGGCAGTTCCTGTGTCTCTCATTCCCCTATTGGATGGATGCTAGCAGGGGAGCCTCTACATTTTATAAAGAATTGTGGGTGTGGGTGTCGGGGTCGGGGTGGGGGAAGGAGAAAAAGTGAATTAGTGAATCACAACAAAGGGATGTGCTGGAGTTGCCATCTTGATGAAAGGAACTCCTTAATGGAGTTGAACATTCATTTTCACACAGTTGTGAAGTCTATTGGTGAACTAAAAAATACATGAAATCAGCCCTCACCAGTTGGGCTCAGTGGGTAGAGCGTCGGCCTGTGGACCCAAGGGTCCCAGGTTCAATTCTGTTCAAGGGCATGTACCTTGGTTGTGGGCACATCCCCAGAGGGGGAGTGCAGGAGGCAGCTGGTCGATGTTTCTAGCTCTCCATCCCTCTCTTTTCCTCTCTGTAAAAAAATCAATAAAATATATTTTAAAAAATACATGAAATCAATGCCTTTTCCTCTCCCGTTAGGGAGTAAAGCACTGGTGCAGACAACAGGACACTGGCTTGGGAACAGAGTGACAGGGTCCCATGCTTCCACATAGCAGCCTTTAGCTGTGTGGGCTTGAGCCATGAGTCTAACTTCTTTGGGAAGCCCCGCTGAGTGAGCCGGGGAACAAGGAGCACTTCCTAGGAGGCTTTCGGGAAGAAGGCCCCGTGGGTAGCGGCCCTGTGCTGTCCATTGTTGCTAGGATCCATTTCTTCAGTCCTTCTCATGAGACTTTGCGTCTGAATACAAATCATAAAGTTCCTCCGCTTACACTAATGGCATCTGACCTCTCTTGGTGTTCTCAGCACATTATCTATCTTAAAAGGTCCCCGCTACCGGCGTTAATTCACACTTCCAGTCTTACCCTTGCTCGGGGCCTGGCTCTTGTCAGTATTAGGGAAGCCGTGTAGCGTAATGACTGTTTTACGTCGTGCTGGTTGCATTCATGCTTTCGGGATCCAGAACTTGACAGGAAAGCAATTTAGATTTGGCAGCCCGTAGACTCACATCAGGACAGTTCAAGATAACATTTTGAGAAATAAATTTGTTTTGAATTTCCTCCCGGCGCCGTCTACCTCTCTCAGATGTGCCCGTGATAAGGACAGGCTCATCATCAACACCCTCTCCTTGTACACCTGCTGCCCTCCCTCCTCCTCCTCAGGATAGTCTGTGTTCCGACTCCTGCTTGATTTCCTTCCACTTACACCGGAACGTCATCCATGTGCTCCTGATGGCAGGAACCATGCCTCCTCCTCCACCAGGAATATGGAGCTCATTATCACGGCTTGTTAGGTGGGTGGACGTGACTATGAGGAGATAGCCAGGCTGCTCGGTTAATTGGAGCTAAAGGGTTAATTAGTGTAAATGATCTCATGGATTGCGTCTCCCGGACTTCAAATTTGCCGTCTGGCTGGCACCACACACAGCCATAATCTGCGCAAGTGGCAGCTGGTGGGGGAGTTGATGATCCTGGGGCAGGCCTTGAGGGGAGGGGAGGCAGGCTGACATTTCTGGACACGCAACCTTGATGTGGTGTCCTCATAGCCTTGCTGGAGCTGAAGGCACCCCCCCCCCCAATAACCCAAAAGATTCCTTGGCGCATTTTCACTTCACAGTTTTTATAAGTGCTCTGAAAACTCGTGACTAATGTTTATTGAGCCCTGATTTTGGCAGACACTAATAAGCTATCCTATATGGAGGTGTTTTTTTTTTTTTAAATTTTTCCTTTAGAAAAGGGGAAATCAGCTGAAGCCGGTTTGGCTCAGTGGTAGAGCGTCAGTCTGCGGATTGAAGGGTCCCAGGTTTTATTCCGGTTAAGGGCATGTACATTGGTTGCAGGCACATTCCCGGTAGGGGGTGTGCAGGAGGCAGCTGGTTGATGTTTCTCTCTCATCGACGTTTCTAGCTATCTCTCTCCCTTCCTGTCTGTAAAATATCAATAAAATATATTTAAAAAAAAGAGTAAATCAAGATAAAAAAGGGATTAATAAGCAGCATAAAGTTACAGGCAGTGAATGGAAGAGCCAGGATTCAAAGGGAGACATTTTGACTCCTGCTTCTATGTCCATTACCACACTAAAATGTTGTCTATAAGAGCTCAAAAAAAACCTTCATGTGTCCCTATGATGTTGAGATAGATGTTTCCTGGAGACATGGAAGTGTGAGCCACAAAGGTCTGTAGGCCTTTGTGACAACTCTAGGCGTAGACCGTTAGAATTGGGGGCACTCAGGGTCCATGTCAGCGGAGAAGGGCCCCAGGAAGTTACTAATGGCAGTTCCCTGAAGAGTGTGCCTCTGTGTTCTCTAGGACAAGATCATCAGGACATGCGGGAACCCATTGTAGGAGTACAGCACAGGTGTTATATTTATATTTATTTTTTTAATTTATTAAGGTATTATCTGTGTAATAGCTTACCATTGCCGCCCGCCCCCATAGATGCCCTCCCTCCCCAGAGTTTTGTGTCCATTGGTTGTTTTTATATGCAAGCATACCAGTCCTTCAGTTGATCTCTTATCTCCCCCAGATCTCCCTACCCCTTCCCCCCCCCTGCTGTCATTTGACAGTCTGCTTGTTGTTTTACTGTCACTATATCTATCTTTCTGTTCATTCCTTTATAATGTTCTTTAATATCCATAAATGAGTGAGGTCATGTAGTGTTTCTCTTTCATTGACTGGCTTATTTCACTCAGCACAGGTGTTTTAGATGTGTCGTTGGGAGAGAAGCTTTCCCATACCGAGTACATGAGGAAGAAGAAGGAAGGACAGTCAGAGGAAGTGAGCTTGCCTTGGATAAACCTCCAGGAAAAGAACTAGACAAGGATGCAAAGTTGAGTAAGATGCCATAGAAGGTGGGTGTCAATTACGCTCAGGGTTCCCCTCAGGAAGTAATTCTCGGTCTAATCTGGCTCACACATGATCAATCAGCAAGGCCCTGGGGTTCCTTACCATCCGATATGACTGTAACTTGTATCTGGAAGACTGCTCCAGTTACTGTGGCTGCTATTAATGACTGCAAGACTTGGTGGCTGAAACAACCATAATCATTGACTCGCTCCTCCATTTTCTGTGGGCCAGGAATTCAGGAGCGGCGCAGGGAGACACTTCTAATGTGTAGTCTCTAGTGAGGTGACAGGGTGTGTAGTCTCTGATGACCGTCTGTTCTGGTCAGGACTGAGTTCATTGTACTTCTTTGTTTTTATGTCTGTCATTGGGGATGGGAAGATGAATAGCTGGATGCCAGACAGTGGCATGCTAGGGGCAACTATTACACCCTCAGGAATTGTGTGCGCTGAGTATTAAGCTTTTGGTAGCTTGAAATAGACCATGGTGGGAGTATTTACATCATGGACATCCGCAAAAGCTGTAAATCCACTTTTCTTTTCCAGAGAGCTATTTCACCTGCTATTTACCATGAATTTTGTTTCTCTTTTAAACGTATTTGAATTGTAAGAGGTTGTGTATAAGAAGAATTCAATGGATTGGAGCATTTAATGACACTTGAGCGGAATAGAATAGAGTACCTAATGATGGTTTACAGTAACAGAAACCTTTACAGTAGTTAAAAGCAGTTGGTTAATAAAAAGGACCTCTTTTCATTGCTCTGTTCCACATCCAGGTCTTTAAAAAGGGAACATAACCAAGTAATTATTACACTTGGTCACAAAAGAAATAAGGTTAGTACATATTGTCTTGAACATTATATTTTATGTATGTTTCCTCTCTGGCTTCTGGTGGGCTCTTAGATTTTTTTCCTGGATTTTGTAGCATGCGTGGTGGTTTTATGTATAGTATGCCATTTATTTTCATAATACCATTTCAAACATACAAATTATGAGACCTACTTAAAAATAAGAAAACAACTTAAGAATGCATTTCTTGATCAAGGGTGCCTCGGAGCTGAAATATAGCTCTTTTAGTAATAATTTAAGTATTTGTTTCCAGTAGGATGCCTTGTTTGCAAGAAACATAAGACAAAACTTAAAGTGTCTTAAAAGGAAGTACATATATTGCTGTCAAGTTCTCTAGAGGTGGGCCAGCTTCAGGGTTGGTTAATTGAGAGCTTCAGTGGCTTTCCAAAGCACCCGGCTTCTTTCCCTTTGTTTTCTTTGCTGCCCTCAGTGTATTATTAGCTTTGTCACTAATGCCACGCAGTGTCATTATACAGCCTTATAATCAAACATGACAATTCTAGCAGGTTTGTTTTTTTAATGGTATCTTTTTAAAAAAATCAATAAAACTTTTCCCAAGAGCAGTGATATTATCCTAAGACTTGTGCCGAAAGATCCCTTATTAAATTAATCACTTCAAGGAATACCACTTGAAAACAGGCTTGGAACTTTTCCAGCATGAAACAGGTTAGGGTAGGTTGTTGGATGGTTGTTGTTTTTTTCCTAGACACTATACTGAATCTGTTAGAGAATTCACTACAGAGTAAGTATATTAGTAACAGTAAGGTTAGCTGCTTTAACAAATAACTCCAGCCCTTCCCCTCCCCCATATAGTAGTTTAATGTAATACAATTTTAATTTGCACTAAAATAACAGGCTAATGAGGGGCTCCTTGTGATTGACTTTCTTCCCTGGGGAGATTCAGAGACCCAGACCTCCTTCCCTTCTTGTTGCTTCATTACCCTACTAGGGCTTCAGAGTTCTTTGCTGTAGGAGGCAGTGAGAAAGTAAAGAAGCCCATCTGTTTTTTAACTGTCTTGTTATGAAAGTAACTAGAGGCCCAGTGCATAAAATCCGTGCACTCAGGGGAGTCCCTCAGCCTGGCCTGCACCCTCTCGCAGTCCAGGAACCCTCAAGGGATGTCCAACTTCTGCGGAGGCGGGAGAGGCTCCTGCCACTGCCACTGCTATTGCCAGCTGTGAGCCTGGCTTCTGGCTGAGTGGCACACCCCCTGTGGGAGCATATTGACCACCAGGGGGTAGCTCCTGCATTGAATGTATGCCCCCTGGTGGTTAGTGAATGTCATAGCAACTGGTTGTTCTGCTGTTCGGTTGATTTGCTTATTAGCCTTTTATTATATAGGATATCTACTGGTAAGTTCCACTCACATGTTGTTGGTGAGAACTGGTCACGGGGCTCTGCCTGAATAGAACTGGGCAATGTAATCTCTGATCAAGTAGCTATTTTACATCATTACTCTGCACGATGGAAGGGGGAACATGAAGCTTGATGGGCATTTAACTATATCTGTTACAATAGGCATTGTACAGAGCCAAGAGTAACATTGCCTTTGTTTTTGGAAAATTTAATAAATTTGTTCTATTTATTCATTAATTCTTCCCATAAGGGAAGGAGGGAGGGAGGGAGAGAGGGAGGGAGGGGGAGAAAGAGAGAGAGAGAGAGAGAGAGAGAGAGAGAGAGAGAGAGAGAGAAGAGAGAGAGAAGAGAGAGAATATCTTATATATATCAGATGACCAGGACATTGAGGATATAAGGTTGGGCAAGGCACATCTTGGGGAGGTGGGCAGAAAATGGTACTACACTGTGATATATACCATAGCAAAGGCATGGGCAAGGGGCCTTTGTGAATGGAGGTTGAAGTGCTTGATTCTGTAGAAGAATACTTAGTGTCTTTAAGCAGACTCCCATTGGAATTCCCAAAGAATAAGGAGGAGATGGTGAGGGGGCTAGAGTGTCCCTCCTGGAGGGAATAGCTTGTGCAAAGGCCGGGAGAGAATGAGGAGAGCATGGAGAGCTTGTGGACTTAGGATAGGCAGGGCAGGCCCCTGTTATGGAAGGAACATGAGAAGAACAGAGTGCATGAGGAAGAAGAAGTAAGGACAGTCAGAGGAAGTGAGTGTGCCTTGGGTAAAAGAAGGTCAATATTCTTAATTTTTTGGGTGGAAGATAAAAAGCTGAAAAACACGTTTTTTTCTCTTTTTTTTTTTTCTCTTCACTATGTTGTTTTATGACTCACAAAGTAAACTAAACATTGAAGGTCACCACCATTTATGAGCTTTTAGGTATAAAATATTGACACAAATAGGAAGTTTTTGGAAAAATAACTAAAAGAACATGTAAGTAAGTATCTGTGTTTCTTCAAAAAGGCCAATGTAATTATACATGTGTAGCTTCCTCTTACAGGATATATACATCTTTTTGTGTATTCCCATTGGATTATTACAACAAAATTGTAATGATTAGTATATGTCCTAACCTTCAGACAAAATAAAAAAGGAAGTTAATGTCATGAGTTAAGTGAATGGCAGGCTATTATGAATATCATAATCTCAAAAACAAAAATGTATGCTGCAAACTATTCCATGATTCCCATGATTTTAATGTAAAGATTGGTAAAAGGAAAAGGATAATAATTTTGGGGAGGATTTATTTTTTGTGTGGTGAGGGTCATCTTCTCTTAACTCATGTCATATATCTTTTACTGCTTATAACTTCTTTCTAAATAAATAACAGGGAGAAAATACAGGAAAAAAGAATGAATTGTAAGCCCCAAGTGTTTGACTCAGAGAATAGACTACTTGAAATTTTTATTTTTAAAGCATTTAAAAGAATACAAATATTCCAAAGACATGTTACTCTACACCTCTAAAAAGTTAAAATAAAAACCCTTGCTAGACAACAAGCTGTTAAAATATGCAAAAAAGCACACGAATATGCAAATGTAAAGCAACAAGCCTAAGTCATTAATGATTTTTTTAAAAACTCACTTTTATGCTTCAGCCCTTTCTCACTGTGTTTGGAATCTTGACTTGACATATCTATCCTTTAGTCTTGGTTTTGTGTTTGTTGGGCTGTTAATCTTGATCTCAAAACTTCATCTCATCTCTCAACATAGGGCCTGGTGAGATGTTTGTTCCTCTGGCTGCTACGTCAGACCTGAGGTGTTGGAGGACGTGGCCAGGATATTTCCTGTCTCAGCTCAGTTTTGAGACCAGAGGTTGGCCTGGAACCAGTTCCCAAAGATGCTATTTCCTGCTGCTTACTTAAGTTAGTGAGAGTGGTTTTTATGTTAGTGTTTTGGCTGCTTGCCTCTGGCTTTGTCCAAGGCGTTTGAATTTCTGTTTTTGCTCAGTTTGTGACCTATATTCTCTAGAGAGTGAAGATCCTCTTTGTTTTTGATGAATGGCTACAACATCCTTTTTGAAAGCACTCTTTCCCTGTCCAATCGCCTTCAATGTTTGAAATGTTTCTCGTGTTCAACGCGCGACCCTGGCTAAAGTTACTAGCAACACAACTTTACATCAGTGATATCTCCACTTCCTTTCTTTTTATGTGTGGGTGGTCAATTTAAACTGTGCCTAGTCTTTTGATTTCATTCTGTTCAGAATCTCTGCTTTTGCTAGGGCTCTACAAAAGCTTTAGAAAAGCATATTAGGTGTTATCTAGAGTGAGCCTCAAGTTGGATATGCTTGATCTAGAGATCTGCATGCTGAGTACCCTTCTTGTCTATTAGCTGTAACTCAGAGTCTGCTCAGAGTTTTTGAACTCTAATGCATGCATTCAATAAAGATTTAGTGAGTAAATACTTTGTGCCACGCTGGCACTGTTTGGGGGTTTTGAAATGGAAATAGGAGTAAGGCAAGGCCCCAATTTTTGAGGGTTTCACAATTTGGTGTAAGGTACCCAGAGATAGTAACAGCACAATGTACAGAAAAGAGGGTATAAGATATCTTGAGTAAGACATTGTCCTTGAGGAGTGAAGTCTCTCCTTGAGGAATGGAGTATAATAAATAATATATATTTTTGGAATTAATATATGGGGTATAATGTAGTGATATGTACAAGGTGTTATGGTGTAGTAGTTTCTATGGTGTAATGGTTTCTTCCTGTCCTCATCCATTTTTTCCATTTTCAGGAATTTGGGAAATCAGTGTTCTTCCTTTTCTCAGTTCATTGGGTTTGTGTGAGATTGTCCTCACCCCAACTTTAGTACTAAACTAATGAGTGTATTTCAAACCACTGGCCATACCATGAACATACAATCCTAGTAAGGTCAATGAGAATAAGTCCCAGGACTTTTGTTAAGATTATGGAGAATTATTTACTTGTCCATTGGAACATATTGGAGGAAGAATTGGGCCTGAAGTTTCTTTCTTTTATAAAAAAAATATATATTTTTTATTGATTTCAGAGAAGAAGTAAGATAGAGAGAGAGAGAGAGATAGAAACATCAATGATGAGAGATAATCATTGATCAACTGCTTCCTGCACACCCCACACCAGGGATTAAGCCCACAACCCAGGCATGTGCCCTGACGGGGAATTGAACCCTAACCTTCTGGTTCATAGGTCGATGCTCAACCACTGAGCCATGCCAACCAGGCAGACCTGAAGTTTCTTAAAGCTATCTTTGCACATGAAGAAAGCTCCTGTCTAAAAATGGATCACCTCATGGACAGGAGAAAAGAGAGGTAGAAATACCAAGAGTGAATCTTGACAACCTCATTGAGCCCTTGAGTTAAGCCTTGTAGTCATGTGAGCCTGAAACTTGCCATTTTACTTAAGCCATTTTAAATATGTGTTCTGTTTCTCACTAACAAAAGAGAAGACTTGCTTACCTACCCTGTTTCCCTGGAAATAAGACAGTGTCTTATATTAATTTTTGCTCCCAAAGATGCGCTAGGTCTTATTTTCAGGGGATGTATTATGTTTCCACGAAGTAGGTCTTATTTTTAGAGGATGTCTTATTTTCGGGGAAACATGGTACATAGGAACTCAAAATTGAAATCATCTAATTCTGCTTGAGAGTACATTTTATTGATGTAAATCTCCAGCTGGCCATTGAGATAAGGAAGGCCTTTCTTCGTAGAGGAATCAGCATGGGCAAAGTGCAGGAGTGACAGAAGCAATGACATATTATTTCTGATCCATACATCAGAAGGAGTTGTTGGTTTTTTCAACACCTTATAGCCTAGTTCTTCTTTTTTCTGTTAATAAAATTTTGTATTCTTATAAAAGAAATGGAGATATGCTAAATTTATGTCAAAACAGGCAAGTAGATCTCTGGAGGGCACAGGTAGAATTGGTATGTGGCTATATTAGGACACTTTAGTTATGCTTAGCTGAAAACCAGAAAAATATTAACTTAAAAAGCAATATTTAGTATACAGTTAACAACCCATTAGGATACAGTGGTTCTGGGACTGGTTAGAAAGCTCAATAATATCATCAAGAACTCCTTCTCTTGCCGAAACCGGTTTGGCTCAGTGGTAGAGCGTCGGTCTGCGGACTGAAAGGTCCTGGGTTCGATTCCGGTCAAGGGCATGTACATTGGTTGCGGGCACATCCCCGGTAGGGGGTGTGCAAGAGGCAGCTGGTCGATGTTTCTCTCTCATCGATGTTTCTAGCTCTCTATCTCTCTTCCTTCCTCTCTGTGAAATATCAATAAAAAATAAAAAAAGGAACTCCTTCTCTTTTCATCCCTTCTCTCACCCAGGCTACTCTCACCATGTTTGCTTTGGACATCAAGTTTTTGGCCTAATGGTTGATGGCTAGATACTCCACATTACTAAAGTAGGAAAAATGGAAGGAAACAAAAGAATCATCGATATTTCTCTCTTCTCTCTCCCTCTCACTTAAATCATGGAGGATAAAATCCTCCTTCATTCAATAGATATTTTACTTACAGATCAGTACTAGGTTACTTTTCTAAGGAAATGTGATGGTTTAGAGCAGTGTTTCCCAAACTTTTGACATATGTGTACCCCTTCTATAATTTTTGTAACGCTGAGTACCCCTCGTCAAAAAAAATGGATGTATTTTAATAACAATCAAAATATATTTTTTCTTTTTTTGGTACATATGCAAAATAATAATAAACAAAAAATAAAATTATTCATAATAAAATATAAATAAAAGTTATATTAAAATAACATTTTTTTGGATCAATGAGAAGGATGAAATTGACTTGACTCATGAGAACGTAGAATTAGGCGCAGCTAAGCATGGCGCAGTGCATATCCCCACCAAACTCCAGTGCAGTGCATACCCCCACCAGACTCTTCCCGTACCCCTGGGGGTATGTGTACCACACTTTGGGAAACACTGGCTTAGAGTTAAACAAATCAGTTCATATTCTGGAGCTTAGTATATTGCTAGCCAACATGAAATTAGTTAGAGAAGGGCAGCTGGTCTGTTAGAGAAGAGCAGCTGCAAACACAAGAATAGTTGCATGAAGGAGAAAAACAGGGTCTTAGTAGAAGGGTTATTATTTATAAAGTATTAATATAAATACATCCTCTGTTTTGCTTATAAGTTACTTCTCTCAAGGAGCTTCTTCTCACAGTCAGTATTTTGCAGGATCATTTAAAAACCAACCTCATTCTTGGCAAAGCCCATTTAACCTGGCAAAATAAAGTTTGAAAAGTATTTCTCCCTTTAACAGTAACTTGAACACGTAAATTTTAGGGGACACACTACTGAAAGCCTTGTGGAAAACAACATCAATAATAAAGGCATACAGTTAACAGTGAGTAATGACATTATGTATCTGTTTATTGGCTTTTCCTATCCAGATCCATTTATATAAATTTGTCTCATTTTATCTGTAAAACTATGCCTAAGTGGTAGCAATTTTTTTCAGTTTACCATTGAAAAAGTTGAAATACAGAAAGTTTAAATTACTTTTCAAGCTACATAGCAATGCAGGGAAAGGGCCAGGTTTTGAAAGAATTTCTAAGTCTAATGCCTTTGCTGTGATTTCCTAAAGCTTTCAGATGCCAAATCTATTCTTTGCTTTAAGTACCCAACTTGAGGCCCATTGCATGAAGAGATTCGTGTAATAAGCTTTCTTTCTCTTGGCTTCCAGCACCGGTTTTCCTCTAGCATCCAGGGCCCCGGCCTTTGCTCCGGTCTGGAGTCTGCTATCTTTGTCTTTGCTGAGTCTGCCATTTTCATCTTTGCTATAGACTCCGGAGTCTGCAGTCTTGTCTTCACTGTGGCACTCTGCTCCTGTAGATCCCTTTCACCCCTGCCCTCCATCTCATAGCAGGTATCCTACCCCCGCCTGAGCTGCTGCCATCTTTGGCCTTCTAATTTGCATACTCACTCTGATTGGCTGTGGGCATAGCAGAGGTATGGTCAATTTACATGCTTGTCTATTACTAGGTAAGATACCCTTTCTTCATTGGGCTCAAGGTGATGTCATAAATGTGGAGCTATAGAAATGTTTCCTCAACCAGTGTTGATGATGATTTTAATATCTAGAGGATGAATGGACATTGTTATGTCATGCTGATGGTACTGTGGGTTTGGTGATGGGATTTGTTTACCTTCTAGAGTATCTCATCTCAGAGACATATTATATACTCATTTGTACTAGAATTTTAAGGGGCTTTAGAAGTTCTTGGGTTTTATTGCAAAACCTGAAAGAGGCAAGTGTACTAACCCATGCCATTGGCATCTCTAAAATGGAACTTCTTCATTGCCATTGCTTCAAATAACAGGTGGTGTGAAGTGCCACATACATTGTTTTGTTTTATTTTGGGAGGGATGTGACCGGAATAAACATAATACTTTTCTATCATGATGTAGTGAGGAAAGCACTGAATTTAGGGTCAGACAATTTAGGTGCACATCCTCACTGTGATTTTTCCTGAGTAACTTGGGCAAGTCTATTGACTTGGCTTAATTTCCTCAAACATTACATTATGTTTAAAAAAATTGTTTTTAAACCTCACCCAGGATATTTTCCCTTGATTTTAAAAAATATATATTTTATTGATTTTTTACAGAGAGGAAGAGAGAGAGAGAGAGATAGAAACATCGATGAGAGAGAATGGTGGAACAGCTGCCTCTTGCACACCCCCTACTGGGGATGTGCCTGCAACCAACATGCCCTTAACCAGAATTGAACCTGGGACCTTTCAGTCCACAGGCCGACACTCTGTCCACTGAGCCAAACCGGTTTCGGCTTTTCCTTGATTTTTTAGGGAGGGTGGAAGAGACAGGGAAAGATAAAAACATCGATGTAAGAGAAACACATCAATTGGTTGCCTCCTGAATGAATCCCAACCAGGACCCAGGCTGGGGAGAGGCCTGCAACTAAGTTATGTGCCCTTGACTAGAATCGAACCTGGGACCCTTTGGTCCACAGGCCAATGCTCTGTCCACTGAGCCAAACCAACTAGGGCTACATGGGAAAGATGATGATGATGTTGAGAAAGATGCTTTTCATATTTGTTGTGAAGTTGACATGTTTGTGAATGTGATGATCAGACAATTTTTATTTTTCCTCACAATTTTTTAAATATGATTTCTTCCGTGGCACCTGATTACTGAATTCCTGAATTTGAAATCAAGGTATGGCATTATGTATAGAAAGTCTTTTGTGATATTCCTCTAAGAGCGGGCTCTCTCTCTCTCTCTCTCTCTCTCTCTCTCTTTTTTTTGAGAAAAACTCATTCTCCACATTTTTCTTACTAGGTGTATTGGTTAATAATGTGGATTTTGTAATCAAAGAAAACACAGTAATTTCAAGAGAAAAATCAAAAGTGCTTTATCCAAAGTAAAGTTCGTCGCTAGCTACACATTTCTCCCATCTTTCAGGTAATTTGTAGATACCATCCCAATAGAACTTTTCTTATTTTGAGGCAAACCATTCAGAGACCCAATTTTCCACTTTGTATGTTTTGAAGTGCTGCTCAGAAATTACGTGTGCCATTGATCAGAACAAGTGGTAATCTGAAGGTGCAAGGTCTGAGAATACAGTGGGTGGGTTAATTCTTCCCAGGCAAGATCTTTTCAGATGTCTTTAACTGGTTTTGAAGTGTGTGATAGTGCATTATCATGAAGCAAAATTACTTTGCCATGTATTCTGGCACTTTCTGGTTGTTTCACGATCAAAGCATGGTTCACATTAATTATTTGTTGTCTGTAGTGATCAGTATTAATGGTTTCACCTGGTTTTAGAAGCTCATAATATCACACCTTCCTAATCTCACCAAACATAGAGCATTGTCTTCTTTCCAAAGCGATTTGGCCTTGCACTCAATGTTGATGGTTGACCTGGATCAACCCATGATTTTGTGCATTTGGGATTCTCAAAATAAATCCACTTTTCATCACCAGTCATAATTCTATGCAAAAAAAGACTTCTTTCATGTCATTGAAGCAACATTTTACTGATGACATTTTAGTTTTTTATTTGTCTTTCATTGAGTTGATAAGGCACCAATTTTCATTCCTTTAAAATATTTCCCATTGCTTGTAAATGGGAAATTGTTTGTTGACCAACACTTAATCTTTCTGCAAGTTGTTTTTGAATTTCACATGCATCTTCATCCAATGATGCTTGTAATTGTTGGTCTTCAACTTTTTCGGTTGACCTGGACGTTCTTTGTCTTTCATATTGAGATGGAGCATGTTCACCATAAACTTCCCAAAGTATTCAGCAGCATTTTTCTTCAAAATAAAGCAATGCATGAAAACTTCCTGCAAATGCTCTTTTTTGGCACAAAATTTGACATTTTTAAGTGTAAAAATATCCACGATGTTAACACCTTCAAAAATTTGACATATGAAGTTTTGAAACTTGATGTCAATACAACAAAATAGCATACATATCAAATTGCATATCTAGCAACACATATGTGTAACTGTATCTATTGGAAAAAATCCTCATTATTAACTGGTATACCTAGTAATTCAATTCTCCTGATTTGTATAATTCAGGGTTTCTCAGCCTTGACATTACTGATAATTTGGACCAGGTAATTCTTAGGTGTGGGGAGCTGTCCTGTGCATTGTAGAGTGTTTATCATTATTTGTAGCCTCTACCTACTAGATATCTACAGCAACTTCCCCCTTTTTTTTATCATAGTTATGACGATCAGAAAAGTCCCCAGACATTGACACATGTCCCTAGGGTCTAGGGGTGATGGTTATAAAAATTGTCTCCAGTTGGTAAATGCTGATCCAACTTTCTGATCTATACTTTTCTTTTCCAGACTCGGGAGACTTGTATTTGTTTAAATCAACTTCAGTCATGTAAAATAAGTAGTATGTTT
Source organism: Vespertilio murinus (assembly GCA_963924515.1). NCBI lineage: Eukaryota > Metazoa > Chordata > Mammalia > Chiroptera > Vespertilionidae > Vespertilio > Vespertilio murinus. The sequence continues at coordinate 19,251,307 of OZ004715.1, read as the reverse complement.
GAACAGTATTTGGTTCAAAATTAATGGATGTGACTTTTAAATTATTTCACAATTTAAGACACTTTGTGAAATTATGCACAATGTGCTTTGGAAGTATGATATAATTGAGTTTTAAAGTAACTAATCAGAATTTTCAATCAGATAAGCTCTATCCATTTAGGTCAGAAGTTTTCTTTAAAGGAGTCTGCACTTTGATAATAACAATAAAGAGACCTACATTTTTTCACATTTTAGGAAGAAACTCCTCCTCACGTGGACTTCACTAACGTGACTGATGGCATTAAACCATGACCACTTCTATTTGTACTGCAGATGAGATTATGGAAGAAAAGATATTCACATGACATATACATTTGATCTTAAACATTTCTTCAAAAATTAAAATTACCTTGTGTTTAATAATGTACTTGAAAATTTAGATGTCCTGAAAAAGGAGCTATAAAGTATTCATGAGAGAAAAAAAATCAAACGAAATTAATTTAGTCATTATTGTGACTTTTGTAGAGCAAAGCAGATTTAATACACAGGGGCTTAAATTCTCCTGTCACAGACAGATGATGAATTCATTGTTTGACATAGTAAATAGGCATTCAGTTGACATGTTAGAAGCCTCTGTAGTTCTGACATTTGAGTTGTTGAAAAAACCTTCTATCGCCCAACTTTATACAAGTAGGAAAATATTCTGTTTGCTGTCAGGGAGGCCAAAATGGTCAAAGGAAGGAAGTATAAAATGATTCAGTTTGCATTTGTTTATGTAGCATCACCAGGAGAAGTACCTGTGTTCAAAGGTCTTTATAAAATAGGTATTAGATAATATTTTGAATGAAATGGCCATCGGGACTCTGTGTGGGAATGTTTGGATATAGATACCTTGATTTGTTAGCTCTGGTTCTATCGCTACATAAAAAAGAATTGTCACATACCAATTTGTGCCTGTGGCTGGCCCAGGTTTAAACCAAGAGGAGTTATTTGTTTTGTTTTGTTCCCAGAATCTATTCTTGTTTACGCAGACTTGTAGAAATCCAGCAGTTGCCTTCTACATATTATGTAGTTTGGGTAAGAGTGGAAAAATGAGACTAAGAAAAGTGCACAGATAAAAAATTTGCATCTGCAAAGATGCTTTGAGGGACTAGAGGCTTATCACTCACCAATCTTTCATGCTAAGGTTCTCTGAAGTCTTCTCTGTCTTATTTCTATGAACATAAAAGTCTTTTGGTTGGAAGACCTTGCCATACTTTCTATAGTGGAGTTTCTCCATCAGGAAATGAGTCATAATTTCTTTCTCAGCTTTCTCTCCTCCTGGGTCTTTAGTGGACCATTTAACCTTCTCAACTTTTGAGTTTCTGGTCATGACTTTGAGTCCTTCATTTCCTCTTTCTATCAGAAAAAATGAAAATAGATGACTGGTTGTCTGAAGGTGGGGGCTGGGATTGAAACAAAGAGTAATGGTCAAAGCAATGGGAAGCCACCAGTCTTTCAAAGCAATTCTGTGGCTTACGATTATTAAAAAATAATGATAAGAAGAAAACTCTGGCTCCTCCCCAGAGATTGATGTGAACAGATCAGAATGTATGTTGGGGGAGGCCTGTTCAGTATTTCTGTTGTCTAGATGAAAGATAATGGTGGGCAAGAATGGTGATAATAAAACAGGGAAAAACCAATAGGTAAAATCAATAGGCACTGATAGATAGATTTGATGCAGTGTAGGAGAAAGCATGAAATTAAAGAAGGCTTTGACTTGGGCTTTTTGACTTGAGCAACAGGCTGAGTCATGTACCGTCTATTGAGTAATAACCCTGAGAAAGGTACAAAGGTAAAATTAAGACTTGAGTTTTAGATGTATTAGTTTTGACAAGCCCATATAGCATAAGAAGTATGCTATTGGATATATGTCTGGAACTGAGGGGAGAGAGTGTGATTTGATGGGATAATGTGCTCATTGCCATATAATATTTTATTACTCCTTTTGTGGCTAAGGACATTTAGGGAGGGAAAGTTTGCTCTTTAATTCAACCTTCTTTTACCTTTATGCTCACATAAGCAGCATAAAAAAATGGAAATCCTTGCCCTAACTGGTTTGGCTCAGTTGATAGAGCGTCGGCCTGCAGACTGAAAAGTCCCAGGTTCGTGTCTGGTGAAGGGCATGTACCTTGGTTATGGGCACATGCCCAGTAGGAGGTGTGCAGGAGGCAGCTGATAGATGTTTCTCTCTCATCAATGTTTCTAACTTTCTATCCCTCTCCCTTCCTCTCTGTAAAAATGCAATTTTTTAAAAAAGGAAATCCTTCTCTGATTGGCATTGGCACTCATGTTCTTTGATGATTGCAATATGTTTGTCTTCGTGGTAAATTGGGTGTCAACCTGGTTATCTCAGATCAAAAGACTCCTTTGTAGTTTAATCTCAAAGCTGAAAAAAAGATTAATGGGAAATGTCAGAGTGATACATCCCATGCTTAGGATCCAATGATTTCATTTTAATCAGTTGCATATTATTGGTAACACTAAATCATAACTTGCCTTGCTTTTCAATGATACCATGACCTTGTGCAGCTGTATGAAATGAATAAAAATCTGGATCTACTTAGTATATTTTATTAGAATTGGTGATATTTTGTCCTTTTGAAAAACAGTGATTATCAGTGCCTTTAAGTTATCCACAAACCATTCTACAGTAAAATAAAAGAAAAGAAAAACAAACTTTATTTAGGGGATTATCTAAGAATCAGACAATCTAGTAAATATATGTGATTCCTGAATGCTATATATATAACTGGAGGGTATAAAAGAAACTTGGCTCTTACCACTTTGTACTTTCTCGTAGACTAGTAAATGAAATCTATGTTTTGGGAGATGGAATTTCATGTTGACAGCTCAGTATGAAATCCTAATTCATTTTGGGTAATTTGGAAATGAAATTGAAGAATACCATTTGCCAACAGATAATTTACACTGAAAGATGTATTTTGCATAATCTATTTTTATGAGAATTTCAGAATTCAGAAGGGAAGATCTCTGGCATCTTCTCTTGAATAATATGTCATCTCTGTATTTTTTTTTAGTATGTTTTGAGTTCCTTAAGCTTGGGAAGATTATTACTGCAAAAGTAATTTTAACATTCTCTGTGATAAAATGCAAAAGGAAAAGAGAACAGTCTATTGTCAGAAAACATAATCATATAATTCAGGTTAGAGAAATGAAAGGAACTTGTTGGAATGTATCTTAGAACTCAATTAGCCAAACATTTGTTTTGTTTCAAACAGCAAGTCCTTGAGCATTTTAAACAAGTGACACAGTCTCACTACTATTTTGATATATGTTATTTGAAGCTCTGACTCCTCTTTACTGTATCAGGAAGTAGAATATAACTTATGTAAATAGAATAGTTTTAAAATTTGGTAGAAACAACACAAATAGAAGGCTTGGCAGAATTTGAAAACCACAAACTTATCTCTAACTTATCTCAATACTTGAAATACCTCTATTTTCCCTCAGTTATCTTTACTTGTAAATAGCATTTTAAATATATTACTGTTAATAATAACACCTTATGATGGGAAGGATGATTTCACTGCTACGGAAAATTGCAGTAGGTAACAACTTGCAGCTTTTTTGTGTGCGGTGGAGATGCTAAAGTAAGTTTCTGTCTAAAAAACTACCGTGGATTTTTGCATTTTGCGTAGCCTTGGGAGTCTCACTGTTTGTTAATGTGAAATTATCAAAATTGATTTTCAAATATATTGGTAGAGATGGAAAAAGAAAGATGATATCACTCAAATCCAATTTATTCCCTGAAAGGCAGTGCTAAAATGCTCCAGGCTCATCATCAGGAAGAAGTGTTTGAAACTGTATTTTGTGCTATTGAGCAAGGTTTTTTTTAACCCTTTGAGCCTCTATTTTCTCATCTCTAAAGAGATACCCATTTTATAAGACTGATACTAGTAAAATAAGTGTCAGGAAGGGGCAAGCATTTAAAAATATGTAATAATCGTTATAAACATAATTAACTTCTCACTAATCCAAGATAAATAATTATAGTGAGTATCCAGGAGACAATTCACATGTGTTTTTTTAAAAAAATATATTTTATTGATTTTACAGAGAGGAAGGGAGAGAGATAGATAGCTAGAAACGTCGATGAGAGAGAAACATCAACCAGCTGCCTCTTGCACACCCCCTACCAGGGATGTGCCCGCAACCAAGGTACATGCCCATGACCGGAATCGAACCTGGGACCCTTCAGTCCGCCGACCAACACTCTATCGCTGAGCCAAACCCGTTTCGGCATTTTTTTGTTTTTTTTTGTTGTTTTTTTGTTGTTTTTTTCTTAGCTGAGGATAGTATATTTCATCCAGGCTAATGTACTAATTTTTCCAAAAGTTTTTAAAAAGTATTGTGAAGTTGAGTCAATAGATTTTAGAGTGAGAAGGGCCCATTGAACGTATGGTCATCATACTCATGTACAAGCAAAGAATTTGAGTTGAAGCTTCCTCCAACGTCACATGGCTACCCAAAGGCAAAGCTCTCCTTATTGCACAGGCCTCTGACTCCCAGACAAGAGGTCATTTCAAATTGGAAATAATGTCGTTCAGAAGAAAACGAGCTCCCATGCTCATTCTCCAGATTAGCAAAAGTCTCATAATTTGCTCATAGTCCCTCCCCCCCCCCCCAATATCCAAGAAGCCCAGGAGCTTACACAGTGTGAAAGAATGGAGGTTCTGCCTACTCACATATCTGAGCAGACCAGAGGGAACCCACAATTTTATCAGTCTAACGGACCCTTCCTTCTGGCTGCCACATAGAGCCTTTGGACAGTACAATGTGATACGGTCCAGGAGGTGTTGCTTGTCCGCTGCTGGTCTTAAATCCCCATGGGAGCACCATCCAAAGCCACGTGTCTTTATAGAGCACCATCCCATCCTCTTGGTCCCGAATTAGGCTCCACAGGTCCTAGCTTACGTTCCAAAGAAGTGATTCTTCATGCTTCGCTCCCTGTGTTCCTAAAGCAGCACGATGCCAGCTCCCCCAAGTGCAGAGCTGTGGTTTTCCCCTTCACTCCCTGGAATCCACCGTTTTCTCCTTTCAGTCCAGCAACAAAAGAGTTGGAAACACACGTCTGAGACACTAGAGCAGGGGTGGGCAAATGGGTTCTTAAACTGGACCAGAGGGCTGGAACAAAAGCAACCTGACCATGCTGGCACTCTCATCTTGGGCTGCTGGTGAAGGAGCAGAGGGGAGAGTAAGAGAACCCTCTGCTCTTTCAGCTCTGTGGGCCAGATAGAACAGCTGAACAGGCCAGATATGGCCCGAGGGCCGTAGTTTGCCCACGGCTGAGCTAGAGGCTGCCATTCATGCTTCAGTTGCTAGCTATCTCTAGTGTGTCCAAGAGGCTCTGAGTGATGTCCTCTGGGGGGAGGGGGCCAGTTCCAGAGATATGCCCTCTTCTGGAGATGGTGACTTTCTGGCACCTGTCTTCAGGGTAGGAGACGAGTGAATGGCACTGCACTTGCCTCAAAGAAGATATTTTATCAATACCTTTGGAATTATTAAATAAAAATTCTAAATGTCAAACCCATATCAGGACACCCAGGTGAGGTTATTAAACTTAAAATTTTATTATATATATAATTTAAGGTGTTTTTCCCCCCAAGTCTGTTTTTTCTTCAATTAACTTCTTTTTTAAAAAAATATATTTTATTGATTTTATTACAGAGAGGAAGGGAGAGAGATAGAGAGTTAGAAACGGCGATGAGAGAGAAACATCGACCAGCCGCCTCCTGCACAACCCCCACCGGGGATGTGCCCACAACCAATGTACATGCCCTTGACCGGAATCGAACCCGGGACCTTCCAGTCCGCAGACCAACGCTCTACCACTGAGCCAAACCGATTTCGGCTCTTCGATTAACTTCTAAGTTTGTGAGCAAGTTTGTGAATTTGCAGTGTGATTCTTTTTGAAACTGAAATTCTAACTATATAACCTGTTACTGTAAATGTAATAATATGTACACGTGTCTACGTACATATGTATGGGTACATATTTTATAAACATACACTATTTGGATTTAGCAATGTTTTAGGGGACGTGGGTCTTGTAATGCATTTATTTTGGCCACATTCATGAAAATATAAATACATATGCAAAATAAATCTCTGAGTCTAACCATTATCCAGCTGCAGCTTTAAAACATGCCATACTTGAGAAGCTTCCAGATTTGTTCTAATGGCAGAGTCTCAGCTATGCAGCCAATTTGGATCATAAAGCAATTCCTATTTCAAGTGTTTGGCCCATAAAGGGAACACAGCGGATGATTGTGGGTCACACTGAGTCACATCATTTCATTCTCTTGTCAGGCAGGGTTGAGAATTGCCTCGAGGAGCTGTTATATTCTCTTTAGACCTGGGTGTCCCTTGAAAAGAATGTGGCTGTTAGAGAGATTTATTTCGAGCAGAAATAAATCTGCACAATTGGGGAATCCTGGTTGCTGTTATTACTACTATTATGATTTAATTTGCATCTGGATCTGGTATTGGAGGTGGATTACAGGTGCTAATTGTCCGTGAGTGGATGGAGATTAGAGTTGAATATTTATACAAACCTTTCTTGACCAAAGACACCTTGATAGAGTTGATACATATTTTGTTCCAGGTAGATCTGAAGCTCAGAAACTCACTAGCAAATGTGGTTCTCTAAAAGGCAGAAGCAAACGTTCTGTGAAACCAGGCCAAAATTCAAAACTTGGAACAACAGGTTTTGGTAGGAAGGTTCAGTTTGAGACTTTTGTATTCTCTTCATGAACTTTTGAGTGTTCAGGAACATTTCCTGTAAATGTGTTCCATAATTTGTTTTAAATTTTATATATATATATATATATATATATATATATATAGTTTAAAAATATTTTTATTGATTTCAGACAGGAAGGGAGTGGGACAGAGAGACAGAAACATCAATGATGAGAGAGAATCATTGATCAGCAGCCTCCTGCACTGGGTTATATGGGATTTGTACGAATTTTGTGAATCAGGATCAAAATGAGCAGTTATGACAAACAGTAGGGGATTCTCTCTAATTCATTCATATTCATTCTCTCTCTCTCTCTCTCTCTCTCTCTCTCTCTCTCTCTCTCTCTCTCTTTCTCTCTCTCTCTTCTCTCAAACCAAAGCATAGCCCTAGCCACTTTGGTTTAATGGATAGAGCATTGACCTGCAGACTGAAAGGTCAGGCTGAGGGACCCCACGAATCTATGCACTGGGCCTCTAGTTCTGCAATGCGAACTATGAGTGTGGTTCTATAAGATAAAACTAGAAGGTTCAAAATTTCTTGCTTTCTATTTTAGTCTCCCACTAGCACCTTGACAGGGATTGCCTGAGGTGAGTTCTAGGATTAAGAGGCAATGGGTCCATGGCTAGTCCCAGAATCAAGGTCTTTGCTTGAGAATCAGAAATATCCCATTCATTTCAGATATCTATAATCTTCCTGGTTCTTTGCCATTGATCGTCTTTTTTTGTTTTGTTTTGTTATAAGTAGGAAATAATCTTTTAATGAGCACATTTGAGCCTCTGAAATATGAGGCCGCCTCATTTTGCTTCTTACTGGGTGCTTGACTTCAAGCACAGCGTTTAAGCGTCAGGATCTTCAATTTCTTCACGTAGAAAATATGGATAATAGTGTCTATGTCATGAGGTTTGCTGAGGATTAACAAGATAATGTGCATACACTTCTTAATCACATATAGTAAGAGCTCATAATATGCAAAATTGTTTGTAATTATTATCTGTTAAATGCCTTGCTGGGTAATTGACACTGTATTTCCTTTAATCTCTGTAACCATTTGATGAGGTAAGAGTTCTTATCCCCGTTTTGTGCATGAGAAAACAGAGGTTCAGAGCCATAAACTAACATGCCTGAGAACGCTACATTTGGAGGCATGATCAACAAGCATAAATGATTAAGACCAGGTCGAACTGGAGCTCTGTGATGGGTTATGTTATTCAGCATCTCTGTCTCCATTTCCAAATCAGTAAAAACAACGAGAATTGCCTGGCTAGGTATGGCTCAATGGTTGAGCATTAACCTATGAACCAGGATGTCACTGTTCAATTACTGGGCAGGGCACATTGCCTGGGTTATGGGCTCAATCCATGGGGGAGTGGGAGGAAAGAGTTCAGGAGGCAGGTGATCAGTGATTCTCTCTCATCATTGATGTTTCTATCTCTCTTCCCTTCTCCCTTCCTCACTGAAATCAACAAAGCTGTATTAAAAATAATGAGAATAATTGGACCTGCCTCATAAGATTTTAAAGAAATTAAACAAGTTAATATTTATGAACACTTAAAACAGTGCCTGGCACATACTAAGTGCTACATACAATCTATTCCATCAAACATTATTATTTTTTTATTTCTGACTTGAAACTGAATAAAATTGCCTAGGTTCTTGCTAAATATTTCCTCCAGTTTTAGCTAAACACGAGTACTTTGGAAACAAAATATCCCTCTATCATTGTGCTGTCGCTCAGATCAGCTTAAGAACACTCTAACGTGTTTTCATTTTTATAACGATGCGGGTGAACAATGGTGACTCTATTTTTTGGCCTTCAAGCAGTGACAGCCTTTTGCAGGCCATTGTAAACCTGGGATCGTGCCTCTTTGATATTTCTCTTGCAAAATGCCAGCCTCCTCCTGTGGCTAGAATTCTTACTCCGTGTGACTGACATCTAACACATGTTCTGCTGCCAGATGTACTCTTTTCCTTTGGCTGGGCATCTGGGTTTGGCACTAGTTTTCATTACTCTTGAGAGATGTGGTGTCACTCAAGACTGTATTGCTGGGTGAGATAAGTGGGCAGAGAACACATTTTGGAAGCCAATTCACTGAGCTTTGGGATTATACCTGGGCTGGGGGATTTAGCAGAGAGATCTCAGGCTTTCCTGGGCTCTGTGCTCAGCCTATCTTATATGTGGCAGGGAGCTTGTCTTTGCCTTTTAAAGTATGACCTTTCGGAAGGTCAATGCCTTATCTGAATATGCAGCCAAACCTGTCATTGAGGGAGCACCAAAATTACACACACACACACACACACACACACACACACACACACACTGAGTGGCCAGATTATTTTGATCTCTAAATACATAATAATCTGCCACTCAGTGTATATCCTATATAATAAAAGGCTAATATGCAAATTGTCTCCTCAACCAGGAGTTCGACCAGCAGGCAGGCTGGCCAACCACCTATATACCCTCCTACTGGCCAGGCTGGCCGGACCCTACCCATGCACGAATTAACGCACCGGGCCTGTAATATATATATGTCTATTGAGTGGCCAGATTATTATGCATTCAGAGATCATAAGAATCTGGCCACTCAGTGCATATATTCTATATTGTACCTATTTTGAGAGAATATCTTATATATTAAGATCATCTAATACTGGATATTTGTATCTTTAGTATTTTTTTAATAAAAGGCAATGAAAATCCCTCAAGATTTATGCTCAAATAATTATGAGCAAATTGAACTTTAAGTGCCTGAGCTTTTCAACCACTGATTAAAATAATAATAATAAGACAGTCTTTAAACTTTCTATATTTTTTAATGAGCTAATCAAAATTCTGCTTTAGAGGACACATTTCTATACTGGGGGGAGCGACTGGCAGATGACAATGTGCAAATAGAAACTGACCTATTGCCTTTTTTTGTTGTTGTAAATAAAGTTTTATTGAAGCACAGCCATACATTCATTTAGGAATTGTCTGCGCCTTTTTATTATAAGGGTAGAGTTGAGTTTCCACACAGAGACCATATGGCTTACGAAGACACAAATATTTACTTTCCGGCCTTTACATCTGCTCAGTTCTGTCCTTGACAACACGTAAACAAACAAACGTGGCAGTTTTCCAATAAAACTTTATTTACAAAAACAGAATGCAGGCAGGATTTGGCCAAGCCTTGGTAAATTGGAATTTACAAGTAGACATGTCATCTATGTGACTGGGAAACAATACTTCGCCTCTCTGAACCTTAATCTGCACACCCATAAAACAGAGATACGAAGGCTTATCACATGGTTTTTATGGGGACAAAATAAGAAAATGTATTATCAGGAACTAGTACAATTGAAATCCTCTCTATGTGTTAGCGCCTTTTTATTTAGCACCTCACACCCACAGGCTATCAGAAATTTACAATTAAAATGTAGAAAAATATCACCTCTCCCAAACACCAAGGGAGGTGTTTGTCTCAGTAAACTGAGATAGCAACATTTTTTTTTTTACTTTAAAAACATACTTAGTTTATTTAAAGATTTTAGTTTGGCTTGTATAATTACATATTGGTAAAAGGGTAGAGGAATAATGTTAAAAAGCCATAATACACACACACACACACACACACACACACACACACACACACATACTGTTTTACATACAGTTCATAGTTCACGCTCTTAAATATTCAAGAATTTAATGTAGTTTTGTTACTATTGCAATTAGCTAGTTATTAACATTATTACTAGGAAAGGAGCGAAGGGAAGGCCAGACATTATAAGCATGGCCTTTCATACGTCAGGAAGCTACAATTTCGTACTCCTCAGGGAACCATCCGTCCATTCCACGCAAATCCCTGGAGTAAGGGGTCCAACGAAGGGAAGATGGACACATGCGCAATGAAATCAGGGTGACGTAGGTCCAGCGCTTGCCTTCTGTCTAGCCTGGGGAATCACGTATTGGCTGGGGGTTGGGGTAGAACCACTACAAGTCTATGAAATCTTAGAAAGTCAAAATCCCAGATAGAGGAATACTCACTCTCTTGCTCCTCTGGCTTTGCTCCTCCTTCCTTGTGATACTATTGTAATAACCTGGCTATTATTAACAGGAAAGGGGTCAAGGGAAGACTAGGTAATAGAGGCATGCCATTTAGACAGCTTTGCTAATCCATAGGGGAAGGGACTGGACAAAAGCTGTCAGGACGCATGCCCAAGTAAGGTCCGGAGTGCCCTGGGCAGGTGCCTTTCTGTCAGGCACACCTGGAAGTGAGGCAGCGGCCAGGATAGGCATGGTCACTACAAGAGCAGAAAACATGAAAATTTAAACTAGACAAAGGGAGTTCCCTCTCTCGCCTCTCCTGCTGGCTTGTGCTCTCGTGACTCTTGTTGCAGGTGACATTCCCCTGCACCCATGTGACTTACCGCCCTCCATGGTCCAAGGGACTTTAGCTGAATGCTCTGCTGGACTATGGAACGGAAGCTCTGGACACTGACCCTCCTTTAGGCTCTGCTGCGCCCACAGCTGCCCCCCTTTTAGCCCTGGGTTAAGGCACATGGGACTTTGTAACCCAAGGAATGTACCTCCATGCAAATAAACTCTTCTACCACATCTCATTCTCCCTTCTGGGCTTCTGAAAATGGTTATTTCCGTGGTAGCCCAAGAATCCCATTCCCATGAGCAATGGAGAAATCTAACCCGCTAGTGTCTTCTGTAAGACTTGCACCTGCCCGCTCTCCCTCCATAGCCATGTGGTCCTAGAAGCAGCATGGCCCAGGGCCATGCAGACTCCACACACAATGCACTGCAGCTGGGAATACAAGCCACGCTAGCCAGATGCCAGACTGGACGGTGCTCACGTGGAACAGAGGCTCTGGGCAGGGACCTTGATCTTGGCCCTGCTGAAGACAAAATGGAACTTTTCCCATGGTGAGGCAGAGGGAGATGGGACTATGGAAACTCCAGGGTTTAATTCCACAGAAATAAAAATTTCCACGAGAGCCCATCAGCCCTGGGGGCCGCTGGCAATTCTTATCCCAGCAGCACCCCGACAAGCTCACTTCCAATAGCAGCAGGTGGGGACATGGAGGGCACCCCGCCGATAACAGTTTTACATGGTCTGTCATGTTTCTCTAGGTTCAGGAATATCTGGCATATCATGAAATAAACTATTCCTTATAATCACTTTTAAAAATTAAGCATCCAAGCCCTGCAGGCGTGGCTCAGTGGTTGAGCATCAACCTATGAACCAGGAGGTCCCAGTTCAATTCCCAGTCAGGGCACATGTCTGGATTGTGGGGCCTGCAGGAGACAGCCAATCCATGATTATCTCTCATTGATGTTCCATCTCTCCTTCCTCCTTCTTTCTGAAATCAATAAAAAATTTTAAAAAATAATTTAAACATCCAGGATTCAAAGCTAGAAGAGCATCTGTATGCATGTTTCAAACCAGTGAGGAATGAAGGTGTTACAAGTGAATGATGCCCATGGGTTATGGCAGGAATGTTGATACTGAACATCATCATCTATCAGAACACTCTGAATGTGGGGTTGTGGGATATTCTGGTTTCACTAGGCTTACTAATAATAATAACAATAAAAGAGAGAAAATCTCTTGCTTTTATTCATAATCTACTTATTTCCTTTTGTAAGTAGAGTACTGTCTATTTCCTTTACCTTCATAAAATCAAAAGCATCTGGCATAAAAATAAAACCTACGGGAACATCATGAGTCAGATGGGAGCTTCTCAGATAAACTCCCGCTTCAGGGTCGACTCAAAGCCTCCTTCAGGTGTGTAAACTCGCACAAGAAACCAATGTGTCTGGTCCTCCCTCGCCTTCCCATTTAGTGGGAATAAAATGCCCACAAACAGCCTTACGGAAAATATCAATAATGGATAAGTATAAATGGCTACATAGTGGTGACTGGGTCCTCAATAAATTTAATCCCTCCCCGGCATCCGCCTTATTTTGGTGCAAAAGGTATAGAGCTGTGAGGCTCCATCTGGAATTGGGACAACCAGAACGCACAGTGATGGATGAGCCAGGGGCAACTGGGGCCTCAGGTCGGATGGTCCACATCTTCTCAGAGTGTCCCTTTTACTCAAAAGTTTAACAAGATAAACAAAGAAGTTTAACTAGATAAATTAAAAAGAAAGAAGTTTCACTAGAAAGTTAAGTAACACGATTTAGAAGAAATTTCAACACTTTCATAAGGAAACAAATCGCCTTCATTTGGAAGAGCCTGTGAAATGAATGGAACTGAAAGATAATGTTGAAACCACAAGGAAATTAATGGTTTGTTTTGACTAACGGGCAGGCTCCCCTCTGTTGCCTTGGAAATGCTATGTGAGGCTCTGGGAGGACAATGTGATATTCAGAGTTTGAAGATTAAAGTTGGAGGCGCCCTCCCTCCCCTCCCCTCCCTCCCACCTCGCCAGCTCTATTAGCTTCTTGTTTGGAGACACTGAATAACTTCCTCTCTTTACCTCAGTTTCTGCGTCTGTAAAATGGAAGCCATATGTTTCTAAAGAGTGACTTGAGCATTAGGGGAAAATGTAACCAAGGATAATTTCTGAAATTTTTGTGAACAGTAATACAGTTGAAAGCTGTAAGTTTTGTTGCTATCAGCTGTCGAATCTTCCATTTTACCAATAAAATGGACTAAGAAGATAGAATCCAGGGAAGCGGCCTTTCTTTGAGAAGTCTGTTCTCTGCTTGAAGTCATAGATTTGACCTTCCTTTAAACACCTTACTTTATTTTTTTTCTAAAGCTGAGCATGGATCAAATTAAATCTCTCTTGATTTCCCCACTTGTAAAATGAAGGAAATAGAAATTACCTCTGTGATTGTTCTGAGAATTAAAAGGACAAACCACATAATGAGATTATCCTGCAGGGGCTTAAGGATTCATCTCTCAACAAGGCAAATTCCTTCCCTTTCCGCTCCTCTTTTATCCTTAACTTGTCTCTTGCAAGTTTCTTCCAATTTGAGGCAAACATTCTAGAGCCTGAATTCTGTTATAATGGGTTTTGGCTGTAGCCCTGGAAACTCGGTTTTTGTGTGACACGGTCTTAAAAAATCATCTTGTTCAAAATTGCATATTCACCAATTACTTTGAAGAATTTTCTCTGATTAGCTCTTTCATGAGGATGTAGAATAAAAGGATTATACGAAGAGCACTAAACAATTCAACCCAGATCCTTCAGAGTGCTAAGAACAGATAATTTTTCTCTGGTTGGGAACTCTAAGTACTTGAAGCTTCACTGTGCCTGTTTACAAACTCATCAGTGTTTTTGTTTTTTTTTTAATGAATATTATGAATTTTTATGAGTCCTCAAATCTAGGATTTTCAAATTACCAATTAATAGAATACTTTATTCTTTTTAGGAAAAATTTTAATGTGGTCCTTGGGAATTGAATTATTTCCAAAGACTTATATGTCAGTTGCATTTAATTCTCCCCAGAGAAGAAGGAAGAATTTCTGCAATTATAGAAAGGAGATCTGTCTCAGACCACAGAGGCCATTCAATTCTAAGGATAACGTAGAACTTGCTGCTGGGTGCTGATAAGTGTTAGGTAAAAGAAGAAACCAGAGTTGGTGGCCCTTGAGCAGGTGTGGGCAAACTATGGCCCGCGGGCCCGATCCGGCCTACTCAGCTGTTCTATCCGGCCCATGGAGCCGAAGAGTGGAGGGTTCTCTTGCTCTCCCCTCCGCTCCTTCACCAGCAGCCCAAGATGAGAGTGCCAGCATGGTCAGGTTGCTTTTGTTGTGGCCCTCCGGTTCAGTTTAAGAACCCATTGTGGCCCTCGAGTCAAAAAGTTTGCCCACCCCTGCCCTGGAGTGTTGTGGAGGATGGTCCTATACAGTATCATGAGGCTGGGGAAAGCCTCTCTGATAAGGGGTTATTTGAGCGGAGATTTTCAAAAGAAGAAAGCACTTGGCTCTCTGGAGGAAGAGTGGCCTGGGCAGAAAGATTAGCAAGTCTGAAGGCTCAAAGACAGTAGCATTCCTGGGTTATTTGAGGGGCATAAAAGAGACAGCAGGGCTGGAGCTAAAGGAGTGAGAAAGTGTCAGTGGATAAAGTCAAGGGGGATACTAGGGTCCAGAATATGCAGGTCTTGTAGGCCATAGTAAGGACTTGGGATTGTAAGCTTTTGAAGGCAAGGAATGCATGAGCTGACTTATATTTTAAAGGGGTCCGTCTGTCTGCTGTGAAATCATGGACCATCATGCAAGAGTAGAAACAGGGAGTTATGGTAGCAGGCTATCACAGTAGTCCAGACAAGATGTGACTGTGGTCTAGGCCCAGGAAGAAGTGATGAGACCTGTTTGGCCTCTGAATTTATTCAAATGGTAGGGTCAACTAGGTTCACAGATGGTTTCCCATGAGGTGAAAGAGGATAAGGCTTCAAAGATGCCTCTAAGGTGTTGGTACTGATAAAGTAAACTCAAAGAGCACTGCTAATTTCTGACATGGGAATGACAGGTAGGAACAGGATTCTGGAAGGGGCATCCTGGGTTTGGGGCATGGCTATGTTAATGTCGAGATGCCTATTGGACATCTAGGACTGCTCAGTGTCTAAATATGGAAAGTGAGGGGCAAGTTGGATTGGATATATGAAGTTGGAAGTCAACATCCTTGCTAGAACTGAAAAAAGGAGGGGGAAATTCCGCATAAATCTTAGCAAGAGCCCAAAATTGTCCTTCGTTCATTCCTTGGGCTTTGACATTCCAGTTGTGGCTGAACACGACCAAGGTGAGGCTGACACAAACCGGAATGACAGTCTTTGTGTCTCCTCTTCGAGCTTAGTTTTCTGTGTGGATTAGCAAAGTCACTCCATGACTTTGGACTTCCTTTCAGCCTGCAGCACAGATGCCTCCGGGAGTTGTTGTGAATCTCGGGTTTATTAATATTTGCAAAAGTGCTTTCGGGTCCTTTGTTAAGAGGCATTATAGAGAAGCAGAGGGTTATTATTAAGGATGACATTTGCTCATTGTGATTAAAAATGACAAAATGAAATTTCAAGTGCAGAAGTCAACACTGCAATTTAATGTATAAAGGTGTCTTTGCATATCAACATGCAACCAAATGAGGTCCATCTGTATTACAGAGATTTTTTTTTCCTAGTTTGCTTTCAGATGAGAATTTGGTTTTCAAGTGGGGAATTGAATGTAAGCAGACATCATCAGAGGCCAAAAATATACCATTTCAGCTAATTGCATCCGTTTGTACAATGGCTTTTTTCCCTCTTTAATTTATCACCGGCTGCAAATGGAGCCCAGAGAACTATGCACCGAGGCCGCGTCCACATGCTTTTATTTACCATTGCACACATAATTTTATTGGGCTGTAAAACAAATGGATTTCAGCTGAAGCAATTAGAACAGTACCTTCTAAGGCCACTGCACAAATTAGCACATACCCCTGGGCCCTTGCCTGGAAGAAATTTGCAATATGCAGAGAAGAAATGTGATGGAAACTTGGGGCACTCTTACTCATGTTTCTGTTTCTTTCTTAGAGCTTGCCATTTGTGACCCCCCCCTCCCCCGACCCACCCAAACTAAACCACCTGTAGACTGCATTGCAATGAAGGACTGGCTGACTCTCTTGTAGTACATTGCTGACAAATGTACTTATCTGGCAGTGTTTGAGGGAGGACTGAACTTAATTTTGTATGGAATTTGGGGAAAGAGAAGATATTAATAGAACATTTGTTTGCTGAATCTTGAGTGTCTATTTCTCTTTTAACCCAAGAAGACAAAATCTCCAGTGGGTTTGATCCACAGTTTAGCATAAATGGAAAAAGCTAGAAGGCACTAATGTTTCTGGAGTCTTCACCATTTCTTCCGGCATCACCACTTAATGCCCAAATAACCTTGTAAAAGTTTCTTCACCCTATTGCTCTTGTTTCAATTCAATTGTGTAAACAGTGACATCAGAGTAAGGCCTTCCTCTCTCAGTTTCAGGGTGGCACCAATTCTCTATGCATCAAGAGAACAGCAGGAGTTAGAGTTAGGAACCACCCCTCCTCACCTCCACACATAAGCAAGAGGAAAGACTATGAATCTGTTCACTAACTTTTGAGCTTCTCAGCCAGATTAAGAATGAGAAACAAACCTGGTGGTCAGTGTGCGTCATACCTACTGGCCGGTCAGATGGTCGTTTAATCTTTTATATACAGATAATATTGCAGTCTCTCTAATACAGGGATACTAATGGCATAAGTATAAATCCTCACACGCTCCAAGGGACCTCACCATATGACTTAGCATGCACACATGTGCAGTTGCCAATGGGTTGGGTTGTCTCTCTTGCCTGTTGCCAGACCAGTGCCTCTGGAAGTTGAGCCAGGCATCTACCTTCCCCAGGGGCTTGATGCCAGTAGATAGGTGACCCCTCTGTCAAGGAGCATTGCAACAGCTGTGCCAGGAGGCACCAGATAGGCTGACCTCCACTAAGTTGCTCATCCAGAGCGCCGTGGTGCTGACATCTCATGGCACTGCCACCATGCTCCACCCTGACGTACTTTGGTGAATGTGTCCAAAACTGACCCTTTTCATGCTTGTGCCTCAGTCCACATTGGGGATGGAGAGTGGCAGTGAAATGAGAAGGGGGCATCCCAGGATACTAAAGGACACAGAACAGGTGGATAAGAACCCATCCTGGGGAGGTGGGTGGAGGCCTGGACCACACATGAGCTGAATCTGTGAGTCCTTAGTGCATGCTTCATTATCTCATTGGACTTCTTTTTAAATCACAAATCTAAAGATAAAATTATTACAAATTCCAAGACAGTGACTGTAGAGCATAAAATCCGACTCCAGGACCTTGTGTGACTACAGCTGCTCACACATCCATGAAGTAGGCCCTGCATGTAGATACTCTCCACTGTGCCTCACATACTAGTTTACAAATGCTAAGTTATTAATAGATGACTATTGGACAAACAGTCCAATAAATAAACGTCAGAATGAATGAACAAGTAATTGAATAAATGAGTGAGGTAACCGATAAATCAGGCTTACCCAGTTATCTGCTGAACAACAGAAATAATCAGCCAGCAATTAGCTGACATTTATTCAGTGTCTTCCACAATCAAGATACTTTTACCCCTAGTAATGGCTAATGAGAGAAATATTGTGGGGAAAGCCAGCCCAGAGTTCCACAGCCCAGGTGAAGAGGAGGGAGTGCAGTGGGTGGCATGGACTCTTTTTGGTTTTGGACCCAGAAGATAAATTGTTCTCAGCTCAAACATAGATTACAGTGAGTGAATGAATTATGCAATGATAAAAATAGCAAAAATCTAAAGTGTTTTTTTAAAAACCATCATTAGTAGCACTATTTAACATGAAGGAACTCTGAACTCATTTTAAAAAAAGTATTTGAAAGAACCAGTAACATCAATATGTGGCCGACTTCCTTCATTTCCTATTTCAGTAGAATCAAAATTTATTCCTTTACTGTTTTTTGTCTTTTATCTTCTGAAATTGGGGTGAATAGCACCTCCAGGTTATTATAAGCAAATTATGTACAAATAGTAATGAATAATTCTTCCTGTGATATTTTCTGGACTGTGAATTCTGCCTGAGATTTTATTGGGTTGATTAATTTCACCTACATACAATTCCCCTTGCTTTTATAAAGAAAGAAAGATTGTTCATCCATTCTCAGGCCTGATCTCAGTTTTGGATTAGATGTTATGAATGATCAAATGCTACCACATTTGCTTTCTAATGGAAAAATGGTGTTATACCTCTGCATTTTTTCTTAACAGACCATACACAGTATTTTTCAAAGCCCTAGAAACTTTAGAATAAAGCTCTTAGGAAAATGTCAATCACAACATTTTTTTTTCCTTTCCCAGAATAATTATTTATGTGGCATAGTTTCTGCACGGGGCTTTCTGATGGGTGTAGGAGATGGAGTGTGGGAGTTGGGATTCCAATTACAATGTGCATCTTCTCCTTAAGGAATCTATAGATTCGTGCATGAGATAAGTGTCTCTGAGGAAAGCTGTCATGTGATAATACCATCTCAGTCTGTTGGGGCTGCTATAATAAAATACCATAATCTATGTGGCTTACAAACAACAGAAATTTATTTCTCACAGTTCCGGAGGCTGGAAGTCAAAGATCATGGAGCATCATGGTCAGGTTCTGGTGAGAGCTGTTTTCTAGGTTGTAGAGGGCTCACTTCTTGCTGCATCCTCACATGATGGGAGGGAGGAGGGAACTTTTTGAGTGGCAGTGAAATGAGAAGGGGGCATCCCAGGATACTAAAGGACAGAGAACTCTGCCACTAAATTATTAATAGATGACTATTAATAAGGGCATTGATATCATTCATGAAAACCCCACCCTTATGATCTAATCACATCCCAAAGGCCTCACTTCCAAATGCCATCATAATTAGGTTGAGGATTTTAACAAATGAGCTTCAGTCTTTCCACACACAGGTACAGAAAGAGCTGTAGGAGAATTTGGAAGGAAGATTGGGAGAGCCTGAGTAAGAGGTTATGAAAAGGATAAAAATGCTAGAATTGGGTAATTTCTTTGAGTCAAGGAAAATCCCCTTGAAGACGGAAATCTATCGCTAGAGGCCAAATGTTGTCTGTTATTTATGTTTGTTTTGGTCGTTGAATTTATGGAAGCACCTGAGGTGGGTGACCAAAGGGCCTGATAATTTCAAAGTATACATTTCCAGCCTTCATTTATGAGGGATTTGGGGAAATTGTTTTAGTTACAGGCTAGCAGGGTCCTGTGTAATAGGAGTGTAGTCCATTCATTGTTCATTCACTCACTTATTCATTCTTTCACTCATATATTCTCTGCAATACATCAATGGAGCATCTATTGTGTAAAGGGTGTAAAGGGCACTGAGCTAGATACTGGGAAGAGTGTGGGCAATGTGGTTAAGTTGTTCTCATAACATGTAATCTAGAGCTTTGCTACCCTGAGTGGATCTAATGGACCAGAAGCATCAGCATCACCCGAGAGTTTGAGAAATGCAGAATCTCTGACTGCTCTAGCTCCTCTTAAGCAGAAATTGCATTTTTAACTAGATTCTCATTGATTCATGTAAGGATTGAGGTGCAGGAAACTGACCACCAAGACATATCAAAGTCAGGTTTATTCCCCAGTAATGAGCGGGACTCATCACAGAGGTAGAGGAATCGGAGTGGGGGGAGGAGAAAGGACCCAGCCAGGCTGCCTTCACAGAGGGAGATGGAGAGAGCAGCACGTGGAGGGCTGGGGGAGCCTTTTGAGGGGAGGAACAGGAAAGGGTTGGAACCAGGGTGGAACAGGAAGGGGTGGGCTCCAGGGCACCTAGGCATGTGCTGATTGGTGGTTCAGCGTCTTGGGGATGTCTCTGTGGCAGATGCCAGTAATGTTATAACTCCGCCCACCAGTTGGCGGAGGGAGAATTTCACAATTCATACACATATTAAAAAATGAGAAGTTGAACTTGTAGCCTTAAGTAGAGTGAAGCCATCTGCAAGCTAAGATGACTTGGTCAAATCCTCAAGAGAAACAGGAAAGCATATATATTCAAGGATTTTCTTTATTGAGAAGGGGCTATGGGTTTCAAAAGAAACGTCATTAAAGTGACTAACTGAAGGGAAGAGCTAAATCCTAAATGTAAAAAAATTGAACAATATAGAGAATGACAAACTGAATTTTTACAAAAAGAAGGAAGCCATAAAGGGGACCTTGCTAGCTATGAGTTCGTAGTCAAGGTAGTTTGTATTCAAATCCTCAAGAGAAACAGGAAAGTGTATTCATGCAAGGAAACAACAAGCTAAGATTTTTGTTTGTTTGTTTGTTTATCTTTAATGAGACTGGAGAGAGATCATAGAATCCCTGCTAGCAGCCCTAATAATTTGGGTTTCTTGAATTAAATGTGATCAGCCTTTCTTTCTTTGCCTAGAATCTGTCATTTGTCACTCTCAACTTGTGCAAATATTACTTATCGTTCAGTAAGTAGCTTAAGTGACACCTTCTGGTTAGAGTCTTTCTCAGTATCCCAGCTCCTTTGAATATCCCCAGCAATATGATCTGTACCCGCCTGTCCTTATGTGCATATGTGCAAGTCCATGATGTACTTCTTTCCCAAAAGTGCGTTGAAGAATAGGCCCATGCCCTGTCTCTGCTATTTACAGCACAAGGCATATTATTATGCACACAGTAGGTCATCAATTGTGCTTCTTGAGTGAACTGACACACATAAATCACCACTGCATTTTTACATATGTTAACATAGGGCTGCAAACACATTTACTATGCCAAGTCAAAAGCCTTGAAAACTGTAAAATAGCACTGTTTTTGATTTATGTCATTACCAGGAATGGCTTTTCTCAGAAAAACTACCTTGAATACAAACTCATACTAGGAAGGTCTCCTTTATGGCTTCCTTCTCTTTGTAAAAATTCAAAAAACCTTTTTTTATTCCAAGTTATTGGAACTCCTTCCCCCAACCTGCTGTAGTCAGACCTTAAAGATGCTTTTTAGGTATTCTAAGTAAAAAAGCTACTCCTTGAAACACTCTTTTTGTCAATTCTGTTTGCTCTTTATTTAAATTTTTATCCATCTCTAAAGCCTTTTGTCACTGGTTTGTCTTATGACATTAGCTATCCTAATGCATGGAATGTACTAGAAAAACCTTGTTGGACTGCATCACCATCATTGGCTCCTCTACAAACACATCTCTTTTTCTTCCTATGCTTCCTTCTCTCTCTCTTTCTCCCCCTCTCCCCCACACAACTTAATTACCTCTCAGCCTCTTACATTAAATAAGCCCCAATTGGTGTGTCAATAGCCTTTTAATACTCTCTATTTTGTAGTGTTTAATAAAATACACAGCTTCTTTATTCTTGTGTTCTCTTATTTGTAGGCTGTCATGTTACCTGTCTGTGCAATGATGTGCAAATGCTTAGCTGAAGGTGACTTATCTCAGACCTTGCTTCTCTCACAGGGGGGCAGAAAAAAAAAAGACAGTCTTTAATGAACTCTGTGCTAAAGTAGATTAGCTGTTTTCTTCGGCTAAGATGGATGATGCTATCAACATTATTAAGTCACTAGGTCTGAATTTCTCTCTGTGCAAATCCAATGTAATAAGTACCATTAAGACCCCTGTCAATCCATCTCACTGACGTATTATACTAGTATATGGTCTTTGGCCCAAAATATAAAATGATACTAGTCCCGATGAACCAGTTTATTTTTACCTATTTGGCTTTCTTGCTTCCAAGTGGCTTGACTTTGCCTATTCTCACTTGCCAATGGGTTTTGTTTCTCAAAGAGTTCATAATATATTAGACAACATGTGATTTGTCCAATTACTTAAAAAGATTGGAACATCTCTAGATTAACCGGAAAGCTCTCTTATAGCCTCATTTTAAGAAGGTTGAAAAGGTTGTTGTTTTTATGCATATGTGAAGCATCTCTTAAGCCCTTTTGTAACTGTTCCTACTGAGGGAACAGCTCAGGTTAGAAAACTGTATAGAATGTTCTGGGCTGTGAGGGTCAGAATGGATTACAGGGCTCTGCCTTTCTGGAGGAAAGCACTGGGAGAATATTTCTCACAACCATAGGCACTTGTTACTGAAACTCTCCAGAGCAAATAAACAACCTAGTAAATTTAACCTATGAAAAAGTTGGGGTGGGGAGGAAATAGTGGGTTGGAAAGGAGAGTTAAGGTAAAATTTTCAAGAAATGTAATATCATCTGCTGTAGGCTACTGTTTCCCTTATGCACGTATAGCAGCATTCTCCTGGGAATTACTCAAACAACCCAGTACAATCACCTATAAAAAAAGTGAAAATTAAAAAAAAAAAGCTTTTAGCATTTCATGGCTATGTGCAGTATTTCAAATGTCTGCTTATGGAGATATTTTAGTAAGAGTGTAACATTTTCCTTTTAACATTGTGCAGACTCCTTAAGGTTAAATTTGTTCCTGGGTGATTCTGAGCGAATTTTGCTTTCCTGTTTTTTTTTTGTTTTTTTTTTTCTTTTTTGTTTGAATCCACTTTAATTATTGGTGAGGACCACTTGTGCAAATGGGTACTAACTGGCCCTTATTTGCTGACATTGGTGTGTTGGAATGACCCCTGAGTAATGGAAATTGGAATTTGCCTCTTCTGACTTCTAATAAGAGGTAAAAGCCGAATATTTGCAACATAATGTCATTTCATTCACAAAAGGAACGTGCTTATGTTAATATTATATGGTGCAGAATTCTCCTGTTATTATTAGAAATAGCCTAGGCAGAGAATTAGGAACACACATGCAAAAAAATGGAAAGGTAGAGAATTGTTCACTGACTTGTTCCTAAATGTACTTGCAAGGAGAAAAAAATTAATGGATATTAGTATTCTTTTATTGTGTTTCCATTCCTCAAAGAAATGATGAACTGTGCAAAGAGAGAAAAAGTTCTCGCCTGTGCTTTATCTGTCATTTATATACAAATAGGCTTCTGATTAAAACACATTTTAGTGGCTCTGACTGGGGAGAATTTATCTGTGAAGAAAAGAAATTTGAAAATGATAACGTTTTATTGTTTGGTATTATCAAAGCTACCCGTCAAATTCTTTACAAGAGTTCAGTCCTATCCAGACTCTGTAGAATTGCTAATGCATCCTTTCTTATGTGGCTCACACCTTTACCAGGAAGCTCCACTGGAAATTCTGCATGCTCTTTTCATCTGTTTCTTTTTTTGTGTTAGTTTCTTCTAACACTTTCTCTTTTCCTCCCTCAGCAAGATTTCCTCTTTTCCAAAGAATTTTCTTCTCTTGAGGTGATAGGACTTTTATTTTTATGACTTCCGTTATGCTTTAGGTAAATTCAGGGGGCAGCTTTTCTTTTTCTTTTTTAAAATATATTTCTATAGATTTAAGAGAGAAAGGGAGAGGGAGAGAGAGACATAAACATCAACAATGAGAGAGAATCATTGATCAGCTGCTTCCTGCATGCCCTACTCTCAGGATCGAGCTCACAGCCCGGGCATATGCCCCAATCAGGAATCGAACCATGACCCCCTTGGTTATAGGTCTATGCTCAACCACTGAGCCAGGCTGACTGGGCAGAGTACAGCTTTTCTTGTGGGGGAGTAGTGGAAAAGTGTTCCTTGCCTCTATTGGAGAGTTGGAAACTTGAAGGGACAACTACACCAGCACATACGTCCCTCTGGCCAGGAGGTGCTGTAGATGGAAAGCAGTCACCCCCAGGGCTATATTCTGGATGCTTACCTAAACAAGGGAAAAGATTAGAGTTGCTGCTTATCTTGTAAAGCTTTTATGTTCAGCAGATAGCCATGGTAGGTATGTAATCTAGAACCCTGCTACTCAAAGTGTGGTCCCTGGTCCTATAGCATTGACCTAACCTGAGAGTGTTTTATACTAGTAAATGTAGAATTCCTAGATCCCCCAGAACTACTGAATTAGAATGTGTATGTCAACAAGATCCCCAGGTGATTTATATAAGAATTCAAGTTTGAGAAGCACTGGTCAAGAGACACTTCCTTAGTCCCTCAACTAGTTCTCTAATCATAATATTTGTTTTTTTTATTTTTTATTTATTTTTATTTTTTTTTTGTGGTCTCTAAATAAATCTTTATTGTTCATATTATTACAAATGTTCCTCATTCCCCCCCTCCATTGCTCCCCTCCACCAAGTTTCCATTCAACTCTCTGCCCTTTCCCCATCCCCCATTGTCCTCATCCATAGGTGCAGTTTATGTTCAGTCTCTTCCCGCCCCGCCCCACTCCCCATTTCCCAGAGAATCATCAGTCCACTCCTCTTCCATACCTCTGATTCTATTATATTCACCAGTTAATATTGTTCATCAGGATTTTTACTTCCCTTGGTTTTTAGACTCACTTGTGATAGTTACGTGTTTGTTCATAATTTTTATCTTTATTTTCTTCCTCTTCCTAAAGAACCCCTTTTAGCAATTCATATAGTTCTGGCTTGGCAGTGATGAACTCCTTTAGCTTAAATTTATTTGTGAAGCTCTTTATCTGGCCTTCGATTCTGAGTGATAGCTTTGCTGGGTAGAGTATTTTTGGTTGTAGGTTCTTGTTATTCATCACCTTGAATATTTCTTGCCATTCCCGTCTGGCCTGCATGGTTTCTGTTGAGAAATCAGCTGACAGTCGTATGGGTGCCCCTTTATAGGTAACTACCTGCTTTTGTCTTGCTGCTTTTAATATTCTCTCTTTGTCTTTAGCTCTTGGAATTTTATTTTTTTTTATTTATTTTTATTTTTTTATATATTTTTTATTAAGGTATTATCTGTGTACATAGCTTATCATTGCCCCCCCCCCCCCATAGGTGCCCTCCCTCCCCAGAGTTTTGTGTCCATTGGTTGTTCTTATATGCAAGCATACCAGTCCTTCGGTTGATCTCTTATCTCCCCCAGATCTCCCTACACTCCCCCCCCCCCCCCGCTGTCATTTGGCAGTGCCTGTTGTTTTACTGTCACTATATCTATCTTTCTGTTCATTCGTTTATAATGTTCTTTAATATCCATAAATGAGTGAGGTCATGTAGTGTTTCTCTTTCATTGACTGGCTTATTTCACTCAGCATGATGCTCTCCAATTCCATCCAGGTTACTGCAAATGATGAGAATTCCTTCCTTTTTATGGCAGCATAGTATTCCATGGTGTAGATGTACCATAGTTTTCTGATCCATTCATCTGCTGACGGGCACCTAGGCTGTTTCCACGTCCTAGCTATTGTAAATTGTGCTGCTATGAACATAGGGGTGCATATATCCTTTCTGATTGGTCTTTCTAGTTTCTTGGGGTATATTCCTAGTAGTGGGATTACTGGGTCAAATGGGAGTTCCATTTTCAGTTTTTTGAGGAAGCTCCATACTGTTTTCCACAGTGGTTGCACCACCCTGCAATCCCACCAGCAGTGCAGGAGGGTTCCTTTTTCTCCACAACCTCGCCAACATTTGTTGTTTGTTGTTTTGTTGATGTTGGCCATTCTGACAGGTGTGAGATGGTACCGCATTGTTGTTTTGACCTGCATCTCTCGGATAATTAGTGACTTGGAGCATGTTTTCATGTGCCTCTTGGCCTTCCTTCTGTCTTCTTTTGAGAGGATTCTATTTAGGTCCATTGCCCATTTTTTAATTGGCTCATTCATTTTCCTTTTATTGAGTTGTATAAGCTGTCTGTAGATGTTGGAGATTAAACCTTTATCAGTGATATCGTTTGCAAATATGTTCTCCCATACAGTGGGTTTTCTTGTTGTTTTGTTGATGGTTTCTTTTGATGTAAAAAAGCTTTTTATTTTGATGTAGTCCCATTTGTTTATTTTCTCCTTAGCTTCCATTGACCTAGGGTTAGTATCAGTGAAGAAGTTCTTTAGGCATATGTCTGAGATTTTGCTGCCTGTGGATGCCTCAATATTTGTTTTTTTTTTAAAATATATTTTATTGATTTTTTTTACAGAGAGGAAGAGAGAGGGATAGAGAGTTAGAAACATCGATGAGAGAGAATCATCCATCAGCTGCCTCTTGCACACCCCCTACTGGGGATGTGCCCACAACCAAGGTACATGCCCTTGACCGGAATCGAACCCAGGACCTTTCAGTCCGCAGGCTGACTCTCTATCCACTGAGCCAAACCGGTCCCGGCTCTAATCATAATATTTGTAAAACAGCACGAATGATAGTTATGCACCAAAAGTCATGCTGAATGTTCTATATGACATTGTTTTCTTTAATCTTCGTAATCGTTCCTCAAAAGTTCCTTTTCCTGTCATCCTCATTTGACAGTTATGGCCCATATGCTCAGAGTTGGTCACGCAGTGAAGCATCCTATATAATAAAAGGGTAATATGCAAATCAACCTAATGGCAGAATGACCAGTTGCTTTAATGCGCAATGACCAACAGGGGGCAGATGCTCAATGCAGGCACTGTACCCTGATTGGGGCCTGCTGGCCAACCTCTTGGTCCCTCCTCCAGCCAGCAGGAGGAATGGGGGGCAGGGTGTGTGTGACAGTGGGGGGCAGGGCCGGCAAGCGGCTGGAAATGGCCAACCTCTTGGTTCTTCCCCCTGGCCTGTAGGCTCTGATTGCCCAATGCCAAATGGGGAACCAGGATGGGTGGCGGCAGGGGACAGGGCTGGCTGCTGGCAGCTGGAGAAGATGGCTCTGATCGCAGGCCAGGCCTAGGGACTATACCCATGCATGAATTTTGTGTACTGGGCCTCTAGTCTATGTATAAAGTAACAGAGAAACAGGTATTCTCCACATTGGTTTTTGTCTGTGTGCTTTGAGATGATCAGTTTCTTAAAAGATTTACACAGATTAGACTCTTTAGAAACTGACTTGTAAATAAGAACTAGCATATCTACTTATTTAAATAAATATGAATTAAAGTAATTACCACATGGAGTGAACTGAGTCCAGCATGGTCAGTGGTGAACCTGAGGAGGGGTGATGAAGGATTAAAGAAGACAGACAAGAGAATTCAGTTGGGACCAGGTGGATCAGTGCCTGGATGAGGGAACAGTGACCCAGCCTGTAAGTTGAAGCTTTATTTTATAGTCAGATCACACAAAGCAAAACAAGGGGAGTGGTCAACATTTTATAATGTTCTTGCGAGTTTCAAATCTATTTCATTATTCAAGCCTTGCTTTGGCAGCATTTGCTGCACCTCCCACAGCCCATTAGCTACTAGAAACAAAGGAGGACTATAAAGTCAAATTTAATTGTTCTAGGAGGGCTCTGTCCTCCAATACAATTAAATTGTATGTGGCTCTGCCATAGGTCAGTCCGAGCCTTGACCCAATAGCCACTCCCTATGAGGGAGAAGACCATTGATGATGAGCATACTCCATCTCTGTTTGTTGAGTATCCTGATGGGAAGGCAGAGTAAAATCGGGAGTTTTGGGTTTAGCCTGTGATCAAAGTTGGCTGATGGTAGGAGAGTTCATTGATGATTCCAATGTCTAATTTTATCAAATAGTGATAACTTGATGAAGCTATCTCCATTACATGGCCATTTATATGCCAAGAAATTTTAACACAACTGTAAAAAATGTCTTAACAATCAACTGAAAAAGGACATGCATAAAGAGATGGAGCATTTTTCTAGAGATAGGGAAACTATACAAAAGAATAAAACAAAAATGAAAAAAATAAAGGTAAAAAACTAAAGAATTTACCAGAAGAGCCTAACAGCAGATGGACTAGAGGAGAGGATCAGTGTATTTGAAAGACAGGTCAATAGAGCACAGCTAAACAAACACAAATAAGAAAAAAAAATAGAACAGAATAACTCTGTGGGACAATATCAAATACTCTGGCATGTAATTGAAGTCCCAGTAAGATAGTAAAGACAGAATGGGGAAGGAAAAATATATCTCAAGCCTAAAGAAAGAGGGATAGAGAAAATTGTCTTTTCTGGAGTATATAATTCCACTCACGCTGTAAGACTAAGGCATAGACTACATATATATCCAAGGGGGTTCTCTTTAGGACCTTCCCCCCAGTTAAAATGCCAAATCATGACATTTATTGGCTTCAGATTAATAGGTGTTAATAAGGATAAACCTTAATAGGAATATGTATGGTCTAACAAAAGCCCTCCAATTAGAATTGATGCTCAAAGTTTTATTCTATGATTAATGGATATCTGAACGAAAGTACTACACCAGCAAGCTGGCTCTTTTATAACTAAAATGTATCGTTTTAGTTTCACTTTTATATGGCTATTCCCTGCTTTGTGTTTCCTCAGAGATGTGAAAAATTTTGCCTGGTTCCTACTAGGGAGACAGTGTTACTGATTCAAAATTCTTAACTGGGATGGCGTGTCCCAGGAATATCCTGAGATGGAGTGAGCCTCCAGAGTGTGTCAGAAGAGCTCATTATCATTCCATTTTTCATAACTAATATAATCTTGGCCTTAAGAAACCAAGTATCAGAGTTTTTACAGCTAATAAATTCCATGAATGAAGCACAATACCCTTGTGGTTGTGTGTTTGGAGTACTGTGTTTAGACTATCCCATCATGTTATGCTTCCCCCTACGGGACAATAAAAATATTAAAATGAGAAATTGTACCTCCTAAGGATATGATCAGTATTGTTCAAGAGGTCAGATTCATTTCTAAAAATTAAAAAATAGGAAATAAATACATTTTTATTTTTTTTATTGTAGGTATATACCTTTAGAACAAGGGAAAAAAATGTAAGAACCACATTTTATATGTGATATGGAAAGAATGGCCATCTCTTTAGCTGTGTTCCTACTAATGGGACCCCAATCTATGAGTAGTGTTTTTCATGGCTATGCGAGCTGGCAAAATTGCATGTGCACTTTTGCAAATCTCATTACATTTCAAAATATTTTTGGTGAAGTATACTTTTTCATCGATTCCCAATGTATGGTTAGGCTTTCTATTATAGCTCTAGTGGACATATTAACATATTATCTAAATAACTTTAATATCATCTTATCTCATTGGATTCACCAAATGTTCAGGAATTCAGCATTTATGGGGATTGTCATTGAAGTTAATAACATACTTTAATCCAATACCCCTTAAATTTTACTTTTATTTAAGGTTGAAATAAATTAGATAATAGTGGTCTTATTTTTTTCTATTTAGCCATGTCATTTTTAATACCTATCCTGGAATATATCAAGGAATATATCATCAAAGACCTTCATTTTTGTTCAGAGAGGAGTCAAATAATAGGCATTTTGGTCTCACGTCTATATGTTATGAAAGAGAGAGCAAGAACTAGACTAAGTGTG
Organism: Vespertilio murinus; assembly: GCA_963924515.1. Lineage (NCBI taxonomy): Eukaryota > Metazoa > Chordata > Mammalia > Chiroptera > Vespertilionidae > Vespertilio > Vespertilio murinus. Next base: position 19,221,762 of record OZ004715.1, on the reverse strand, counting down.
AATATAAAATGCATTAAAAATAAATAGTAACACAGGTGATAATTCCAGGTGTGGGAATGAATGTTGGAGAGGCAAATGAACTTGCTGCTCTTAATTTAATTTTTTTTCTGACTCCTAAGAATATTTAAAGTTGAATCAGATGATACTTGCAGGGAAATCTTTGTAAAGTGTGTATGAATGATTTTAAAGAATTCTCTGCCTTTAAAAATCTAACAAACAAAGAAGCAAACCTACTTTTTTTAGGTGGCCATGAAAATGGATAGATTTTTTCTTCTTTTTTTATATATTTGATTTTTTACAGAGAGGAAGAGAGAGGGCTAGAGAGTTAGGAACATCAATGAGAGAGAATCATTGATTAGCTGTGTACCCAGAGTGAGGGAAGCAGAGTTATCACATTGACTTTGTTGATAAAAATTTACCCAAACCTTTCCATTCTATTGGCTACTATACTGACCACATAGTGTAAAATTTCTAGTAGAAAATAAACTGCAGCAAATTCATTAAAGATATCCCAGACAGAGGGAGAGAGAGAGAGAGAGAGAGAGAGAGAGAGAGAGAGAGAGAGAGAGAAAGAGATAATGAGATCTGTATTTACTTAGAAAAGTGACAGTGCTACTTCCAAAATAACAAATACCATATTTGCGGGCGTATAAGACGATTTTTTGGCCCTGAAAAATATGCCTCCAAGTGGGGGGTAGTCTTATACGGCGAGTATATAACAAACTCTGTATTTTGAGTGGAAATGTTAGGGGGTCATCTTATACGCCCAGTCGTCTTATATGCCGGCAAATACGGTATTTTCAGGGCCAAAAAATCGTCTTATACGCCGGCAAATACCATAGCTCTTCAATGTGTTCTCTAGTCTCCATTCCTTCTGCCACTGCTTCAGGTTAGGTCCTCTTCCACTTTTATGACACACAGTAGGTAACAGAAATCAAAAATGTATTGAAAGAAGAAATATCTAATTGGTTTGCCTCCTTTCTTTTTGAAAAGGGGTTAGAAATAATGGCACCTGAACTTGAACCACATTGTGAGGAATTCAGAGTGTCACTGTTCAACCACCACACCATGCTGTTCCCACATCATTAGTTGCTATTAGAGCCGACCTAATAGACTTGAGGGGCTGGCATTGCAGCATCGGCAGGGACTCTTTAACAGTTCAGATTTATTAATTGTAGAACTCAGCTCTCTACAATCTCTGCACTCCATTTGGCCACCACACTGAAATTTCCTAGGCAAGAAAATTACCACATGCAATGAAGTTTTTAGTGAGATCCTGCTACATCCGGAGTATTTAGCTGCTGCGTATTATCTTGTTTAGATCATGAATTCTCGAAGAGGAATCTTTAAGAACTGAGGAGTCAACCTTGTGAGGACTCTGGCCCAGCCCTAGATATGGCTTGACTTCTCAACCTGCTTTGTGCCTGGGGCTCTTTCAGAAACTCTTCCATCACCCCTTTGGGAGGAGAGAAGGCTGTTTAAAATCCCTCTGTAATCTGCAGCCCTCTCTGTAGGAGAACAGCCTAATGGAGATGGGGGAAAGCAGAGCCAGTCGAGCTCCTTGTGTTTCCTTTATTCAGCGAGGTCACTTGCTAGTCCTGACTGGGGAGGGATGAGGTTGTGTAATTATAGCAAATCCCAATGGCACTTCAATACTGATAATTAAAGACACTAATATTCCACTGGAAACATTGCCAGCCACCATCCATCTCCTTGCCACAAAAGCCCTTGGTTTCCAAAAGAACTCCAAGTCATTTAGATTTGAAAAAAAGCTACATGAAAATAATATATATATATAAATCACTCTAAAAAGAAGACAATATTGTGTGAGGATTTTCAAACTAGTCCACTTAAATCAAGAAGGAAGACATGCCCTAGCTGGTTTTGCTCAGTGGTGAGAGTGTCCGCCCATGGACTGAAGAGTCTCAGATTTGGTTCCGGTCAGGGGCACTTACCTTGGTTGCAAGCTCCAGCCCTGGCCCTGTACAGGACTAATCTGTGTCTCTCTCACATCAGTGTTTCTCTCTCTGTCTCTACCCCTCCCCTCCAATCTCTCTAAAAATCAATGAGGAAAATATCCTCGGGTGAGGATTAACAAGAAAAAGGGAGAAAGAAAAAAAAAAGGAAGACCTATGGAATCATTTTTTTGTCCCATGGTATTCAGTCAGCCATGTTTTAAAAAAATTATTTTTATCCCCAACCTCAATACATCTTAACGATGCTCATAGAAACCCAGCTAGAGAGCCAGAAACTTTTTGTAGCTTGTTTTGGTCATTCAATTAAATTTTGATCAATTTTGAATATAAGTAATACATGCAACTTGCTCATTGAGTCTCTAAAAGGGAAGCAGGTAGCTCTGCATTATCTTTTTCCACATTTCCTGTGGACTGATCTCAGTGTGGTACAGATGAGCCAGCTAGTGTTGAGAAGAGAAGGGCAACCCCCCAGTTATAGTGGGTGATTAAAGAAACCCGAGTCTCTGGATACCATTTATGGCAGAACTTCCTGCCTTTTGCACACTCTCCTACTTCTGAACTATTAATTTGAGAGAGAATAAATGTATACTTTGTTAGAGGTTCTGTTGTTTTGGGGCTCTTGGTAGAGAAGCTTATTTTTTTCCTACCCAAACACAGTCTTTTCTAGAGAATCACAAAATATCCAAAGAGCTAGAACATGGTCACATGTGAATCAAAAGCGGGTATAGTATGTAAAAGTTAAAGACAATTTTTGAAAGCTAGGGTGATCAAGGTGTAAAATATGTCATGTTACTCCTTATATGTAGTCATGCCTACACATAGCAATGATTTTGTCAGTGGCAGACCACATAAATCACGGTGATCCCCTAAGACAGTGGTCAGCAAACTGTGGCTCTAGAGCCACATATGGCTCTTTGGCCACTTTTTTTTTTTTTTTTAGCAAAGGCCAGTTTAGGAGTACCCTAATTAAGTCTATAACAATGTACCTACCTATATGGTTTAAGTTTTTAAAAAATTGGCTCTCAAAAGAAATTTCAACCATTGTACTATTGATATTTGGCTCTGTTGACTAATGAGTGTGCCAACCACTGACCTAAGATTATAACAGAGCTGAAGAAGTCCTATTGCCTAACGACATTGCAGCCACCATCAGAGCACAATGTATTTCTGTTGCCAACAGTATTCAGTACAGTAACATGCTGTGCAGGTCTGTATCCTAACAATAATAGGCTGCGTCATATACCTATGCCATCTAGGTTTGTGTAAGTGTACTCTATTATGTTCCCACAACCAACTCATCTAGCTACACATTTCTCCAAATGTATTCCATAGCTAAGAAATGCATGGCTGTACTACTGATCTTGAGTTTTATTGAAACCCAGGTCTATAAATAATAAAAATAATGCATTGCTTACAATATTGTTGTGGAGATCCTGAGCAATAATACAGATGAAGATTCTGGCAAAATTTCTCCTCAATAATGCTACCCCATTTTTTTCTAATAATTTCACCTTTGTTTTGAAACTATCTAGAGTATGGTCTTATTGTAGTTGGACCATAAATTGTCATATAGTAAAAGGAGATGTTTTTTTAATTGTTGTTTTTATATGGTGCTAATTATTTGGAAGTTCTCTGTGTTTTTAAGGCTGATGAAGAAAGGGTATGAGCTTTAAGTAGGCACTGGCCACCCACTCATCATTTCCTTCTCCTCTAATACTTTATGAATAGCACACTTTGGAGATATATGGAAATAGGGAGGCACTGGAAGTATAAAGGATTACTTTTCTAAGGGTTGGTATTACTGTTATCAAGAATTGTTGTGGTTTTTTTTTTTTTAATATAAGTCATTTCCAAAAGGCTCAAAAGCAAATGAAAACTGACACAGAATGTAGAGTTCTGTCCATGGCACAGTCTATCCCTGTTCACCTTTATTGACAGGTCTTGTGTTGACAAGGGTACTATCATTGAGCTAACGGTAGTCTATTTGACATCGCAACTCCCTGCACTTTCATTTTTAATTGGAGAAAGCCTCTCTCATCTAGTCACTTTGCATTTTCTCTTTGATTCAGGATTCCCTGGGGAAGGAAGGTCAACCTTGAATCAGTCTGAAGAAATGTGGTTCATCTGGGATGGGTCAGTGTCATGATTAAGAAGAGGAACTGGGCAAATTATATCGCAGTGCACAGCTTCTGATGACATATTGCACTATAAGCCCTCTGTGTGAGGAAGAGTCTGGAACATAGTTGGATAACTGTACTCTGGGATCAAACCAAACTTAGTTCAAATATTGGCTCTCTCGTTTATGAGGACTAAAAGTCTTCAAAAATCTCTGAACAATAGTTTCATCATCTTTAAACTAGGTGATGATAATGTGTCTACATCAAAGATAATATTACTTGGAGGATTATTGTGTGGATTAAATAACTCTTTTAGAATTCTTTTAGCATTTAGAATTAGAAGACACTCAAAGGACAGCTGTTTTCAAGCCATTTGTAATTGAAGTACTTCTCATTTTCAAAATTCTATTAGAAATGGCTTATTAGAAGGTGAACTCTGACTCAGTTTGAGATTCATCCTGTATGAATATAATTCAAGAAACGTTCCAAAACCAAATGTAAGTGAAGTGTTTTATTAATTAATTTTGAAGTTTTGGTACTTCTGCTCTCATTGATATAAATGAAGAAATGTACCTGCATTTCTTCTAACCTGTAGAATCATGCTACATTCAAGATTCCTTACCTGCTATTTTCATGTAATAGATGGTGCTTTAAATTCTAACTTATTCATTTCAGTATAAATAATGTGCAAGATAACAGAGGAATTTTTGGCATAAACTATATATTGGGTAATTCAAAACCCATTTCCAGTCCCTCCTCACTTCCTTTGTTTACTAGGAAATTTAAGCTGAACTAACAACTTCCCTTGAAGTTAGGGTATCATATGACACTTTCATGAATAATATATTCTGATAAATAACATTTAAGTGGAAATCAGTGAAAAGTATTTGGGCAAACATTTGTTTTTAAGGTTAGAAAAAAGAAGGTAGGGTATAAAAAGGCTTCTGAAGCTTTTGTCCTACCATCTTTTTTCTTTCTGACATGTCATTGATGCTTAGAAATGGGGCAGTATCCCACAACTCAGTAGGCTAAAAATAATGGAGCAGAAATGTGGAAAGGACCAGAATTTTGATGTCATCAGTAAACATTTAAATCAATGCTTTAGCCATGCATTCCATTTTCAACAAGTATTTATTGGGCATTTACGTGTTACAAGCATGCTCCTAGATTTTGGACAAATAACAGTGAAAACAATGAACAAAAGTTTTTGCTCTTATGAACTTTATAGTCTAATGTGAGAAGAGAGACAGAAAACAAAATTTTAGTGTGTGTGTGTGTGTGTGTGTGTGTGCACGCGTCTGCACGTGCTTGTGTGTACAGTCTATCAAAAATGATTTTAAAAATCCTGAGGCCAAAACTGTTTTTTCTCAGTGGATAGAGCATCGACCTGTGGACTGAAAGGTCCCAGGTTTGATTCCCGTCAAGGGCATGTACCTTGGTTGCGGGCACAACCCCAGTAGAAGGTGTGCAAGAGGCAGCTGATTGATGATTCTCTCCCATTGATGTTTCAAACTCTCTATCCTTCTCTCTTCCTCTTTGTAAAAAAAATCAATAAAAAATATTTTTTAAAAAAATTCCGAGAAAAATAAAGCAGGAAAAGGCCAGGGTTAGGATGTACAAGGGTGTGGACCCAGGTGGGAGTTAGAATCTGGAAAGTAAGAGATGACTTGTATTCTTGACTTTATGCTATGCAATATAAATTAAGACTGAAACTAAATTTACCTTCATGGTCACAAGACAGACAGTGTAGGTGAATATTGGAGTGAGAGGGGACTTGCTAGGAGAAATCAGAATTTTAGGGATGGTGATGCAGAGGCTGAGGAAGGAGTGGTCTTATTCAGAGTCCTACCCGGAGAGCTGATAGGTCCTCTCCTGACTCCAGTCCACTGATGTTAAGAGAAACTCACCACATACCACTTGCTGTTAAGAAAAAAAATGGTCAGCATTTATGTAAGGCACAGCACATTGGCTTTCCTGCTACCTGCAGTTGGAAATATTCCTTATTGAAAAGATACAGCAGGAAAAATGAACCAACATTTATTGAGCATGTGCCAAGTGTCAAGCACAAGGCTATTCCATATACTAGTACCCATCATTACTTTTGCTTTTCACAATAAACCTAGGGGGTACATACCTTTACTCCTATTTTTTTTCCACTAAGAAAAGTTAAAAACCAACTCCAGTTTATAAATCAGTAGAAGGTAGTCTAAATTTAAACTTAGGTATTTGTGTCTAAAAAGCATCCCTACTCATTTTCTTATCTACTTAGTAAAATAATTAACAACAACAACAACAACAACAACAAATGTTTTCTATGTGTCAAGCATTTTGCTACATACTGAGTTGAAGGAGTAATGTAATAAAACAGTTTAGTTCTCAAGGGGATCTCTCAGTAGTGATTAGGACAGGCATAAGCACAATTTTAAAAATCAAATTTAGTTAATTCAACTGTTTATGTAGCACCTGTGGTGTTCCAGAACCTGTATAAGGCGCCAAACTGGTTCCTAGAAGTCCAAGTTCCTGACCATGACTGTTTCAGCCATTGGGAGTCAAGCCCTCAAACATGTTTGAAGTATCTTTTAAAGAGGTAGGTGCAAAGCATGGATGGACCCTGGGGGAGGAGCTAGAATGAATGAATAGGCAGAGAAAAGTCATGTGAATAGGTATGGAAGAATGAAAAGTTATGAAAGCTTAGAGCTGGATGTTCTAAGGCAGAAGATGAAAAATGAAGTTAGAAAGATAGCAAAGGTCACATAGATAAACTTAAATGCTTTGGGTTTTCTCCTGTAGGCAGCAGTTTTGAACCAGGTGGGTGGAACCATCAGGTCTGGTTTTAGAGCAGCAGCGTGGGCAGAGGCAGAAGAGAGGCAGGCACACATTACCTTGTTGACCTCCTTGCACTTTGGAATCTCCCTCCCTTTTCTGTGTAATTCAGAACTTCACCTTTAGTTAGCCAATCATTTTTTTATTATTACTAGAGGCCCAGTGTATGAAATTAGTGCACTGGAGACACAGGGGGTCTCTCAGCATGGCCTGTGCCCTCTCCAAGTTTGGGACCCCTTGGTGGATGTTGGGCCTAAGCTGGCAGTTGGACAACCTTAGTGCTGCTGTGGAAGCAGGGGAGGCTCCCAACACTGCTGCTGCCCTTGCCAACCCTGAGCCCAGCTTCTGGCTGAGCGGGGCTCCCCCTGTGGGAGCACACTGACCACCACGGGAGGCTCCTACATTGAGCTTCTGCCCCTGGTGGTCACTTAGCATCATAGCGATCAGTCATTCTGCCCTTTAGTCGATTTGCATATTAGCCTTTTATTATATAGGATACTCAGAGACCGAACTTCCTTTCTCTTGGGATGCAGTAAATTCTGCCCACCATTAAGCATTGGTAAAATGGCATTCCACACCTCAAATTTCAACCTTATATCACCTCTGTCACTCCCTTTCTTCTGGGAAAAAGATTCAGTTAGTCATTTCCAGGTGAAGGATGGGCTGATCAGAATGTTTCGGGAGCAAGAGACAGGAATGACTATTCCCTGTGTACAAACGCTTCACAGTCAGCTTGGGCAGCTTCCTATATTACGGTCTAGCTATCCCCTTCCCAAATGTAAGCGCATAATGAATGCATGATGCGTTTGGCTACAGCGATAAAACACAGTATGGTTAGGGTATCATTGCCTTCTGTCATAAAAAAATAAATAAACAAAATAAACACAAAAGCAAACTCACGCATCTGAAAATACACAGTCACTTTCATCCTCACCAGGTAATGTTCCCCGGCCCGGGCTCAGCTGAGATTTGCCACCATCCGTTACCTCCTTTTATGACCACCGGGATTGCTTTATTGTTGCAGCGCTTGGCAAAATACTTCTCTTTTACCAGTAATCTAGATCCGTCAAGCTGTCTAGTTCCGCTGCATCAGTCACCGCTTTGTAGTTGATTTGGTGACAGTGACTGCCAATAAAATAATGCTGTAAAATATTCCAGCGCGAGGAGGCTAATTCAGCGTAGTAGGTTAATAAAGCTGCGGCGGTTCATCTTGCCACGTAGCATGCTTTCTCTCTTCCGGGCCTCTTTGAGGTGGGTGTGCACAGTCGCATCGAGGCTCGCTGGAATTTACGCTGTAGGCAAGGGTTTACCTACCTTATATATCCACTTTCATTCAGACTCACATTTGAAATAAAGTATCATTGGCTTCTCCCCGGGATGATGGAACGTATCCAGGGGTGAATTCTGAACAGGCTCGTGCACTTGGGTAATAAAACAGAGGCGGAGGCGCAAAAATGACAGCCCTGGGGCCTGCTTTATTAAGCCTTCTCTCTGGAACTGTGCAGAGCAGAAGTGGTACCCAAGCCCTCCTAGAGAGCGCTTCAGCAGACTTTTTGAGAGCCCCGCTCATGAGTGTTTTAATGACCTCGGTTCAAGCCAAGAGCAATAAATGTCTCAGAAAGAGGCTGTTAATTGAAAAGACCCAGTGATTTCAGAGCGTTTAATATCACTGTCAGGCCAGGCTTGCTTTCTCTCCCTTTTAATTTAGCCTTCTGTTTTAATTTACAAACAGCTATGCAGATTGGAGCCTTAGAAGGCAGGAGCAGGAATGGCAAATAGAATACAGCCGAGGAACGGGGCACCGCAGTTACAGTCCTAGTCTGGGCTCTGCCATTATTTCCCTCATCTGTAAATTCTAGCGCGCCTTTTATCATACTTATAATGCTACTGTTAAGATTTTTTTACCTAATTGATGGGGGAGTGTTCTTAGAGCATGCATAAAATGAAAATAAAGTGAATAGGTAAAGAGAGAAGAAATAGATGGAACAACATTCTTAATACAAACTTTATAATACAGCGCATTTAGTCTCACTGGTTTGCGGCACAGATATGTTTGGATCACTTTTGTTATTTTAGTTAATTACTTGAGCTCCCACTGGTTAAGAAATAATTCTATGCTTGAGACTCTCCTACCTCTCTAATTCTTAAACGTTACTTAAATTTTAGTTGTTAATTCAGCCTAATGGAACAGATGCAGAGTCCAGAGCAGGGGTGGGGAACGTCCAGCCAGCTGGCCATATAAGGCCCACAAAACCATTTGGTCTGGCCCTGCCAAGGCCACCACAGGCGGGACTCGAAATTCAATAAATCTAGGAGCTTTGTTTTTTCATAGCAACATACATTTATATTAAGTGAATTATATTAACTGAATGATGTTATAAATATCCAAATGGCCCTCAACAGGAAAAGGTTCCCCACCCCTGGTAGAAAACGGGAGAGTATGAGTGGATCTACTCCTGCTGTGGGTTCTGCTGCTATAGCAACATGGGGTCATTGCTGAAAATGCATCCTGCGCAGCCCAGCCAATGGCCAGCCAACAAGGCCTTACTCATGCAGATCCTTGTAGGAGCTGCCATAGTGTCTGTGCTTGGACTACCACAGTTACAGAGCTGAGAGCAGATCCACTCCAATAGGCAAAGCTACTCTTTACATGCGCACCATGAAAGCAACTCTGACCAAAGGAACTTGCACCTCCTGCTTCCACCCTGTTCCCAGGCACTCACAGCTATACCTGAGGCCAGAGCATCTCAGTTAATGCTGTTCCGTGTTACCCCCTTTGCCTGCATGGGGGCCCTTCCTTGGTGAGAACCATTGAGGAGACTCCAATGCCATTGATCCATGAATGGATTTATGACCCTTTCCCCCCACCCCTCATGTAAATGTGCCATTAACTCTCTAGCATTTTCTCTGGCTGCCAGATTTGTGGATTGGAGGATCAGCCTTCGCCAGGTGCAATGGCCCTGCTCTCTTTCCCTTCATGGAGGTGGGTGATTGCTCGCCTTACATTTGCCTAATCAGACATTGCTAGGCAAGTGTTCTTGGATAAATCACAGGTGTACACACTGAGAAGACTTCTCTGGAGATGAAAACAAGTTTGATCTTAATTCGGTGAAAGAAATGTCTAAGTTATATCTCATGAAACCCTTGCTACAGAAATAAGATTTTGCTGTTTTTATTTTCAGGTTACTTGTGAGCATTCCATCTATGCTGTAAACTGCGGTTCCAAAATTGCCTTTCTCTTTAGATTTCTTTAGAAAAGTAGACTTCTTTCTTACCGTCTACCCTTAAACTCAATGCTGGAGCATGGTATATTAGTATATCTACAAAAATTGGGGGAAACAGATTGGGTATTAACGAATGTACATATATGGAGTTAAATGTTATTTACTGGTTATGTTTCCTGAGTTAGCTGTATATAGTTTATGCAAGAGGGATTCTTCGTTCCTTGTTCTCATGGGGTTGGTTTTTTTAAAAATATATATTTTATTAAACTTTTTACAGGGAGGAAGGGAGATGGATAGAGAGTTAGAAACATCGATGAGAGAGAAACATGAATCAACTGCCCCCTGCATACCCCCTACTGGGGATGTGCTCACAACCAAGGCACATGCTCTTGATTGCAATTGAACCTGGGGCCCTTCAGTCTGCAGGCCGACACTCTGTCCACTGAGCCAAACCAGTCAGGGCATGGGGTTGGATTTTAAACCATATCCTGCCCATGTTGCCTTTACCTACCCAATCATATTTTTAGTCATTAAGTATATTTTTCACAGTTTTGGTTTCAAATGTTTCTTAAGACTCTCCTTTTATTTCCACCCTTAGTTCCACTCGAAAGTTTTAGGTCTTCATCATCTCTTGTCTGAATGACTACTAAGTGTATGTTTTTTCTCCAGTCTTGTTCCTCTAGAGCCCATGCTCCATATGCAGTGAATGGTCAATTTAAAGTTCTAACCTCATGTATTCTCTTTCCTTTTTCAGTAATTCCTCATCGTCCTCAGACAAAGACAAGTTTCTTAACATGGCTTATTCTATTTACCAGCCCAGACCTTTCTCCTATTTTGCTCTCTTCATTCATTGAAATGTTTCCCTTTGTTTTTAAAAATTTCTCCTAGATACTATGTCCTTTTTTCTGATCTTAAAAATTTTCTAGGTATTTCCTTTCCCTTTCATTTGCTTGATCAACTCCTACTTACTGTTTAAGATTCAGCTCAGTTATCTGCCTCTTTGGAATTCCCATAGTACTATTGGCCTATTTTCTATCAATGCATTGATTTATTGTTTTATCACTATCTATGTGTCTCTGGCAGTATAGTATGAATAATTTGAGGGTACAGTTTCTCCTTTCAAACTTTTCTCTTCAGGGGGTAGCACATAGGAGAAGCTCAACAATTACCTGTTGAGGAAATGAATCTGCAATATGGAAGTCATGGCATTTACTTCAAAGATTCATTGTGCAACTTAAATGAAATACACTACGTTTTAGTGACTAGAATCGCCTTTATTACATAGTAGGCATTCAGTATAGGCTTTATTTCTGTCCACTTATATTGAGTTACATGAGGTATATGAAGTTCATGAAGGAAAGTTTGCAAGTGAAATCATACTTACTATTTGTGTTTCTTCTAAACTGTGCTAGACGTTTTGACTACTGGTCCTCAAACTTACCTATGGAAAGATTAAAAAACAAACAAACATTGCCCTTAGTGACATAGTGACAAATGGCTTTTGGTTCCTCTCTCTCTTGTAATTGATCTTACCATCATTTCTGTGTTCCACATGCCAGGCTGCTATAGCCCTGACATGGAAGGTGAGCATGCCTCAGGCCTGCTGCATGGCTCTAAGAGTTACTCTGTGGAGCCCAAGGTGGGATGAGTCCCGGTAGCTCAAAGTAGCCAGTGGGGAGACAGTGGGAACTTGAGCTAGTGGAAGCGTTTATTTATCTGAGTTAGGTTTATAGTGTTTCCCTCCCTTATTTCACCTGTCCTTCCTTTCAAGACCCAGAAATGAATTGTATCCTTCTGTCTCAGAACCTGGAGTCTGCCATTTACTATCTATCTAACTTCTGTAAGACCTTTAACTTCCATAAGCTTGAATTTCTCATCTATATACTTTGGATAACTATGCCCTTTTTACCTACTGTTTTTGTATATTAAAGCCCTTTTAAAACTATAAGGCATAATGAATAGGTAAGGGGCTATTATTTTTTTATTCCTTTAAAGAAATGTCTTTCCTCTTATAATAATTTAATGATTTTTAGAATATGGGTTAGATCATGGACTGACTGTCTTTTCATTAATTGTGTAAGTGGCATGTAGAGCATGATAACAAATGGTAAATGATCACAAAAATATTGTCTCAGTAGGTAAATTTGGCCCCCCAAAGTGGCTTTTGTGTAGTCAAATGTTGCCTTTTATCTAAAAGTCTCATGTTTGCAGAAAGGTTATGTATGACACATACCAAAAGTCGTTCTGTTCTCATCACACTAACATGGTCACCTTTTTATTTATTTAATAAATTTAAAAATATATATATTTTAATGATTTCATAAAGGAAGGGAGAGATAGAAGCATCAATGGTGAGAGAGAATCATTGGTTGCTTGCTGCATGCTCCTACAGGAGAATCAAGCCCACAATCTGGACATGTTTCCTTGACCAGAATCGAACCTGAGACCTTTCAGTCTAAGGCCTATGCTCTATCCACTGAGCCAAGCCAGCTAGGGCTCACCACCTTTTTAAAAGAATTTAAAATTAAAACCCTAAGATACCATCAGTCAAACAGTAAGCAAAGGGTGTTTTCACTTCTTTGAGAATGACTGCAGCAAGCAGCAAGTAACCAGTCAATTCTTTCAGCAAGATTTATATTTCGAGCAGGATAAAATTTACAGAAGCATGTGACTTAAGTTTCTGAAGAAAGATTAAACACCATGTGGCCAGATTATTATGATCTCTGAACGCATAATAATCTGGCCACTCTGTGTTTGTGTGTGCATGGGTGGGGTCTGGCCAGCTTGGCCAGGGGCAGGGGACATGGGCAGTTCGCGGGCCTGCCTGCTGGTCGAACTCCTGGTCGGGGGTGAAATTTGCATATTAGCCTTTTATTATATAGGATATACACTGAGTGGCCAGATTATTAAGCATTCAGAGATCATAATAATCTGTTCACTCTGTGCAGCTTTAATAGTAAAATGATTGGAGATGGTGTGGGGAGCACAGCCAAGAAGAAGGGCTGAGGAGCAGCTAGGACCTATAGCAGAAGTTAGCTTTGATGTTTTTTGAGTTACTAGCCACTGAACATAGTAATGCCAATGTGTTCCTGAGGTGATAGCACGTAGGTTAAGTGTCATAGTGGCACTTATTTTATTAGCATCAATGATGAGAATTGAAAGCCCTCCGATATCTCAGACTTCTTAAATCCTTTCTATTTAAATACTGTTCCAACTTCCTGCTGTTTCTTCAAGATAAAAGTATTCCAAGAAAAACACTTTTATTTTTATTTTTTCTCTGTGAAAGGAAAAAAAAACAGGAAGTGAGGGAAAGGGAACAGTAATATCTCTGAGTAGCAATTTTCCATCTTTCAAGTACTAACACCTTGTGCCTGGAACATCTCCTCAGTAATGGTATTTGCCCCTGGTTCAGTGGAGGAGACAGTTTAGAGCAGTGAGTCTCAATTTTTTAATGTGTACCATGATGACCCAAAGGACTTGCTAAAATACAGATGGCTGGGCCCACCCCCCAGAGTTTCTGATATGGAGTGTGAGAATAGGTATTTTAAACAAATTCCCAGGTGATGCAGATGCTCTTGATCCTAGTACCAACTTTCAGAACCACTGGTTTAGAATCCACTGGGCAAAACCACCAGCTTGCTTTGGGGAAAAGATCAGTATCAGTATGAGTGGTCTTATCATGGCTTATTTCAGGAATAATTTCAGTTATAGAGACAGAACTTTGGAAGAGTGAATAGTAACCCTTTGGCTAATTGGAGTCCAAATAAAAATCTTATGAAAACAGGAAGCGCTTGATGGGCTATAGCAGTGAATAGAGCGCTTCAGTTCATGCTCCAAGAGGCTGTTTGCTCTGTCCTTGTTTATTTTCATCTCAGTGCTGGAATGTTATTGTTCAAGCCTTTAATCAAGGACCCCACAGGGATTTTTTTCAATCTTGAATTTGCTAAAACTCAGACCATTGTCATAATGGATTTTATTCTTTCCTCTGGGCTAAGCAGTGCAATCATAAAGCCTACTTTTAGGGAGGAAAAAACCTCACACAAACAAACAAACAGAAACTCACTGCTGCTGTGGTCTTTCCAATAATTACAGATGCTGAAAAGTAAAAAGACACTGAGACATCAATTAGGTCAAAGGTTTCAAAAGTTTTAAAAAGATTCTTTATTCAGATGAAATTTTTCTCAAAACCTCAATATCAAAAACAGGTAAACATATAGCTGCTTTGATAAAGTACCCAAGAAGAACTCCAAATCATCTCAGCATTTTTCTATATCCATGATACTAGGTGACTACTGCCGTTTTCAGATGAGACTCCTAACCCTCAGAGTGGATAAGAACTTGCCATTATTCTGGAGACAGTGGCAAGTGATGGTCCAAGCCTAAAGCATTGAAGCCAAGATCAAAGGCCCTTTGACCAAAGCCCAGGTCTTTCCATGGGTAGACATGGAGATCAGTAGCTCTAGTAATTATTTCCAAAGTGAGTGCAACATCCTCCTCCCACAGAGTTGCCTATAAAAGAAGCAGACCCAAGGTAGAAATGCAAGAACCAGAAAAGAAAGCTGTCAGTGACCACAAGAACAGTCTCTTACCAATAATACGTATATGAATAATATATTCCTACATAATTTGAAGCTATTACCGTAGTTAGTTGGTTTCTCTGTTTTTACCTAGGGGAAAGGATGGGAGTGAATAAACTGTTTAATCTTCTAAGAAGCAAAATGTCTAATTTTTAATGAGAAAAAATTAAAATATACCACTGAGAGTAAAATTGAAAAAAATAGAGGAAGGCAAATATGCATATTCTGTTGGTTGAAATTCAGGATGCTGGTCCTCTGCATTGGCTAAGACAGTTTTGATAAATCTTTGAAAAACCAAAATGCATTAACTTATTAAAGGGGAAGAAATTGTGCTTCACTCCTATACAACTTTGAAGATATTAGAAATAGAAACAGTAAATGTTAACATAAACATGCATGCAGGGGAAGGAAATTATTTGCTCTATGTGTTAGAGTGCCAAGGATATATCTGATTTACTCAGATTATCATTGCCACTAGAGACACGTGGAAATCGCCACCATAACTCATATTTACTGAGCAAAACAGGAAGTTGAGAGGTTACGAATACAATGATAAAAATTCACCAAACCCTTAGGGGTTTGTTATCTCGAGTCTGGCTTTTGAATACATGTATACCATTTGAAAGATATTAACCTATTTTCAGGATGAGAGATTTTTCATGTTTGTTTTTATTATCACCATTGACTATTAGTTTAATAGAATTTCTGTTTATGATCTTCAAAAGACTCTTGCATCATTATAAATTACTTCTCTCTTAACCCATTCCAGATAACACTTCCTTAGCAGCTCATCATTTTCAAACAGCTTTGGGAGTTAGGGGTATTTTGAGGATGTGACTTCATTTAAATTTATTTTGCCAAAATGATCTTTCTATTCTGCAGAAAAACCCCTAACCTCTACGTGTCTATAGGCTTGGAGAATAACTCCCCAAACCATTTCTCAACAAATTCATGCCTATCTGCATTTACATATTTTGTATTATTTTTATGGACCGATCAGACCATTGTTTGCTGGCGAAGCTCTGTCCAACTTTCTAAACTCAACTAAAAATATCACTTCCTTTGTGAGACTTATAGGGATGGCGCTCATTTTCAGGGATTGCTCCAATGCCTAATTTAAACCAGCATTTAACCTACAAATGCTAGGATGTAAGTGTTCTGGAAAGTTGACATTGGGACATATTTTCTGTAGGGATCCCAAACTTAGAGATGGCATAAAACCAAGGCAGTGATGACCATGCCTGCTCAAATGCAAATGCATCAGGAAAAGTGACCTACCAAGAAAGAGGAACAGACACTCTAGGTGAGACCAAGAGAGAGGTGAGACCAATGAGATTTGCTTCTTTCATTCTTGGTCAGCTTTCAGAACACAGTCCAGTGTTTTTGGAGTCACTGCACTTTTGTTCTTGGTTTCATACAATGTCCTTCTGTACATCCAGTAAAAATATCTGTTTTGTTCAAGCTAGTTTGAGTGATTTTAGTCTTGAAAGCAATAATCTCTCATCATCTGTTGTATATACAGCTTAGTAGAGGAAGTGCTTCCAAAACTCTGCTATCATAATAATCTGTGCTTTTCTCTATTATTATGGTGTAATGTAATTCTGTACTGGTCTTTTCTCCCATTAATCAATGGCACCCTAAAAATCAGATATCACAACTCATTCCTCTTATATTGTCAGCATCTATTATAGCACCTGACCTTTAGTAGGTACTTAATCAATACGTGTTGAATGAGTGAATAAATGCAATATTCAGTCTACAACAGATTTTCTTTTTGAAGAATAACAATAATAGGAGGGCTATAATTAATCATAATTCTATTAACTCAGAAAAGTAGCAGAAAGCTTTTGAAAGTACTTACTCTTCTCCCCTAAATTTTCTGACGTTTTAAATGCTTACATAGTCACTCAGTGGAATTCTTGTTGTCCTTCTGTTGGTTTTGTAGTTTCTGAGCATAAATCTAAGATTGACACTGTTGTCTCCTGAGCTTCCTGATATATGCAACCTGCTTTTTAAAGGCATAATGCAGAAATATGTATGGTAAAGAGCTTGAAATAACTAAGGAGGTGATGCGATTATTATGGAAGTCTCATTCTGTATCCCTTTAAAAAATATAGTTCATGAAAAGAGTTTGGAAGTTTTTCTGAAGGATGCAGTATTTGTGTGAGTTTTTCTCTCTCAAGTGGGTTTGGACTGGGGCATTTCCTGGGTCTTATGGAAGTGGACAGACCTTAGGTCAACAAAAATCTATTTTTTATCAGATAAAGACCCTGATATTACCAACCTCCTCCTCTACCTTTCTTGTTCCTCTTGTTTCTTCTGTACTTATTATTGTAGTATAATGTGCAAATATAAATTTGTATATGTCGCATGTGAAGAGCTCAGTGACATTTTACAGGTTGAACACACTTGTATGACCAGCATCCAAGAATCTCTCTTCACGCCCTTCTTGTCACTTTTATCCCAACCCCCAAAAGCAACCTTCATTCTTCTAACAATATACCTTACTTTTGCTTAATTTGGTACTTTGGGTAGGTAGGTATACTCTTGGGTGTCTGGCTTCTTTTGCTCAATGTTATGAGGTCCTTCCACAGTGTTACGTAATTGTCTGTGCTCACTGCTATATTTTATTCTTGTTTGGATACAACATAATTCATTTATTCTATCGATGAACATCATAAGGCTAGTATTCATAATACTAATATAAACCATTTTAATATGTATTTTGGATGCCTGATTTTGTACTTATCTAAAGCCCGCCCCCCCAAACCTAAACAGGTTAAGTCACCATAATAGCAGCTGTAAAGAAGACATGCAGTGGATAGTTTTCTAGAATCTTCTGAGTAAGATTGTTTGCTTAAGAAAACCTTATATCTAATATCTGTCTCAGTCAGCGAAAAATTGTGTCCTGACCTCAGATTCTAATAGACCACTGGAGGATTCTGCTGCTCGAATGTCACCCTTGCAATTGATGTCCAAACTGATAAGAGACAAAGGAAGTGATTCTTGAAAAGCCAAATTATCTGTGGTTGAAAAAGCAGCATATGACAGCTTAGGCGGAAAGGGGCTTTAGATAAGGGGATGATCTGTGACTGTTCTTTTTGCTACTGGAGAGGAGCTTGAGCTCTGCCTCCCCTATGTCATTATCTCGCCAAGTCCAGCCCCCATGCTTCAAGCGCACTTCTGCAAAAACTAAGCAAAGACAAGTAAGAACTTTTTGATGGTATCACACTTTGCTTATGAGTGCTTCACTCAGCCCCTAACTGGGTAGGATTTTAAACTCTTAAGAATTAGCTTATGGGAAGAGGGGTGCATTTTAAAAAAAGAAAAAAAGAAAGAAGCATAAATATGACATTTGGAGGCAGACTCCTGAAATGTCATTCAAAATGATGTATTTTAGGGCTAAGTCTACGAGGATCCTCTGGGCAATGTATTAAAGATAGAATTCTGGGCTCAATCCCATGTGATGGGAGTTATATGTCCTTTACCACTCTCTCATTCTCCCCTCCCCGCCATGTTTCTAGAACTGGGTCCTCTTCTTCACCCAGTTTGGGCATCTCCAACAACATTATTGGGTAGATATACAAGGTGAGCCTCAAATGTGAGCCATATATTTAAAATTTCTAGTAGCCACATTAAATAAAAAGACACAAGTAAAATTCTTGTATTTATAACAAGTGTTTGAAATTAGGCATATTTTTTACTTAGAGAATATCTCAATTCAGATTAATTACATTTCAGTGCTAAATAGCCACATATGACTAGCGGATATTGTATTGGACAACATGTATTATTATAGGTAATAATGTAATACATGATCTCTATAATTAGATCAAAATGATAAAAATAAGTTGCTGAATAAATACGTAAATCACTGAACGTAACTTCTTTCAGGTCCTGCTCTCATTATTTACCCTTTCTATATCCTTATTTCTAATGTTTAGGGGTGGGATGTGTGTTACAGGTTTGTGGAGGAAAGGACAGGGTTGTCAGTGGGAAAATGTGTACTGTCCTGGGCAAGTAAGTGGTCAGGGTGTCAGAGGAGCAATGTGGGAGTTCAGTGTTAACTCCCCATGGGGAGAGTCATTGTCTTCTGTCCAAGTCCATATTTAGGTAAAGATATTCATATTCACAAGGTGACATTTTGTCCCAAACAGACCTGCTTTGTGTTCCTTGACCTACTGGAATTATTATTATTATTTTAAAATATTTTTATTGATTTCTGAGAAGAAGGGAGAGGGGAGAGAGAGAAACATTAGTGATGTGAGAGAATCACTGATCGGCTACCTCCAGCACGCCCCCTCCTGGGGATTGTACCTGAAATGCCCTTGATGGGAATTGAACCCGAGACTCGTCAGTCTGCAGGTTGGTGCTCTATCTACTGAGCCAAACCAGCTAGGGCTTGTCCTACTGGAATTATAAATAGTAATCCCTTCACTGTCACAAGAGACCCAGTTTACATGTAAATTATATAGCCACTTTACTGCAAGGTAAGGATTTTCTCTCTGGTGGTGACTCGGGAAGGTAGAAAGAGGGAGAAGCCAGTGAGACCTGAAATACACGTAACGCTCATATTATTTGTGTATTGACCTATAGAAAAAGGAGCTTATCCTTTATAAACACTTTCTAAAGAACAAACTGTTTTCCTTCTGTGAATCAATTTCTTCTCCCTTCAAGCGGGGATAGCAATACTATTGCAGAGGCCTACAGTCTTTTGCCCCAAAACCTTGAGGAGAGGCAGATTTTAAAATTTAGCATTTTCCAATTTTACCAAGGTTATTTATAGACCCTCCTTCCCCAGGATATACAACACCCTGTAATCATCCCAGTTCTATTTCTGCAGCCAAATGTATGAATATTCGCACCAAGTGGGATAAAATAAGAAAGTAAGTCTTTTATAGCCTCAGATCAGCTCTGGTCACGCTTTGCCGCAAATAGGTTTGAGAGAGACTTGCGAGGGCACAAAGTTATTTTGTTTGTCTTTAGAGTGCACTGGATATCGGAATTGCTGATCAGGGGCTGGTGGTGGAATTGTATTTCACTCACAGTGATAAATACATTAAATTAGATTTTCCATGTAGTGTGCTCAGCAGAATGACTAAGGCTTGTAAGCTACTAATAGTGATTAGTAGCATTATTTCCTAGAGAGATCAGAGAAAAAAGTTGTGCAAGTTGATCCGCAGCTGTTCCCCAGGGTTGAATAGCACTCTCTGTCTGCGCTCAGAGTCCCAGACTTTTCCTTGGATGATCCCAGCCTCCTGGCTCTGTCATCCATCAATCGGAACAAACACTGACCCCCAGTTGGCTGTGTGAGCCCAGACTCCCTAATGCGATAAAGTGAAAATAAGTAAGGCCCTATGCAAATTCGATTAAAATCCAATCAAGGAAAATAAACTGCAGACATCTGCTCTTCTCTGTCAGTTCTATGTCATTTGAATATTTTCTATTGGTTTTCAAAACAAGAACAAAAAGGAAAGAAAAAAATGTTAAGAACAAGACTACCTATTTTTCTTGAGTGCCTGCCAGATTGGCATCCCAGTCTGGGATCCAGTGACTAACTATCAGAGGAAAAGTTAGGTGAAGGGCACACAGGCTGAATATATTACCTGGCTTTTGTTTCTCAATTCACGGGAGCTCACTTTTCCTTCAGATAATAGTAAAATAGAATTTGAATCTCTTTGTAAATGGTGGTCCAGCTTTGTATCCAAATTCATCATTCATGATTGGGGGGAAAATAGTCATTGGAATATCAAAGAGAAGAGAAGAGAAGAGAAGAGAAGAGAAGAGAAGAGAAGAGAAGAGAAGAGAAGAGAAGAGAAGAGAAGAGAAGAGAGAGAAGAGAGAATGTCTGACAGTCTACCTGAAGTAAATATCTACTTAGTTAATCTGTGGTGGTTTCCCCGTCTAGGAGAATGCCTTTCATTCTTATTTTTCCCCCTGAGTTCAGCTTGATATAGCCTTTGTGTGATTTCTTCAGCCGCTGAACAAGTAGGTATCCAGTGATGTGTGAAAACCACAACCAGCTGCAGTGGGAACCAAGCCCAGTAAAACTTTGTAGAAACAACCTGCCTTAGGCAGTTGGGGCTGTTATAGCAGAATACAGAGACGACTGGGTACTAAACAACAAACATTTAGTTTTCTCTGTTCCAAAGGCTGAAAGTCCAAGGTCAAGGTGTCAGCATGCTTACGTTGTTGGTGAGGGACCTCTTTCTGGTTTACAAATGACAGTCTTCTTCTATTCTTATGTCAGAGAGCTGAGGGTTAGGGCTGGCTCTCTTCTTACAAGGACTCCATCATGGGGGCCCCACCTTTATTACCTACTTGCCTCCCTTGCAACTATCAACATGAGGCTTCAACATATGACTTTTGGGGGGAACACAAACATGCAATTCATAATACTACATCCCAGTTACCTAGGACACAGTGAGCTTAGACATAATGCTGGTTCTGTCATACTGGCAACTCCAAGTAGGCTGTCCAGTCCAGATTGGTGACTCCTGAGAAGGCGAACACTTTACCCAGATATGCTGCTACCCCAGTCCCAGTCTCCATTCTGGACTGAATATCCATTCAGGATGAAGTGACCAGTTGGGTCATACCAAATGGACTAGATATATAGACCAGTTTGTACATTGGGATTTAAGAAAAGCCACAGCTTTCCTAAACCCTAGTGTTTCAAACTAGTGAGCAACAGCCCAGGTACAGCTATCTCTGCAAACTGTATTCCTATGACGCATACTCTGATGACCTCAGCCACATGGACAACTGAGACACACACTCTTACAGATATTCCAAGGATGTTGGATTCATCCCGGACTCATAACCCAAGGAAAACTTACACTGGGCTCCCATAACTTGGATCCACAGATCACTCTTTCCATCCTACTCATTGTCTCACCTCAGGACTGCAGGAGGCCTTTGCTAGGTGTTCCTCAAAGGGGAAGGGCTTGAGTTAAAATAATGAGGAGTTCCCAGGGGCTATATTATCTCATTTAAGACTCAGCTGGAAGAGCTGAATAAAATGCAAGCCTTTATTTATAATACATGAGCTGCTCAGTCTGTCCCAGGGAGAGATGTAGACCACTTTGTATTTTATTTTAAAGGGTTGATTACTGAGCACATGAAGTCTTATGTCTGGGAAGAATGGGATTAATGAATTATGTTTATAATGAAGTATAAATTAATGAAAGGGTAATACTTTAATAACTGTTAAAACCTTCTTGGATGGCTTATGTTGTGCTGAGCAGAGCTAGTAAAATTCTATAACAGAAAATGGATAAATCAACCACATAAAAATCACCAGTATTTATTTAGTAGTTGGCTTCTGCTCTACCCAAATTACTGAATTATTTGCCCCAGTTCACCAACTGGCTTCTTCTGTGTAAACATTCTTTGCACATGGTCTGCCAAAATGTGAATAGTTATAAATCCATTTAGCAGAAATCCTCTGTGAGGGCTTAATAACTAGTTTCCCTCATTGTTCATGCAACAGGGTAGAGTCACCCTCTTTCAGTCCTCAAACAAAGGTCTGATTTGATACAAAGAGAGTGGGTTTTGTACTCAGGAGATAATGGCAATGTCTGGAGACATTTTTGTTGTTGTTGTTGTCATAATCAAGCGTTTGTGGGAAGGTGCTACTGGCATCCTACAATGCCCAGGACACTCCATATAATAATTACTTATCTGGCCACCAATGTCAATAGCATCAAGGTTGGGAAACTCTTGTTCATAATGAAACAAAACATGTAAAATCCCATGCTGGTTCTGTAAACAAACATTCTGACAATGCAATGATATCCTTATCATATATGGCCTGGAGTAACTAGTCTTATCAAAGATGGAAAAGAGGCACAAAAGAAAATACTGTGTAATAGCAAAAAGTATGCTGAGGAATTTGCAAACTTCTTAGTACTAGAAGTTCATACCACATCCTTATGAGGCAGAGGATGTTAATTCCTCCAAAATACAAACAAAAGAGCTGAGAGTCAGGAGGATTAAGACAAAGTTCTCTGTAAGTCATTGGTAAATCCAGCTTTTGAAGATCATACCTTCACCCACTACACAACAGCAGGGAAGACAGAATTATTGGCTTCTGGCAAGAGGCATGATCAGGACACTCCAATTTCCAAAGCAGAAGGACATTTGTCTGATAGCCTATGGGATTATAAGTATTTACTTTTATGAATGAGGAGGAAGTGGCAGTGGCATAGAACTCTTTGGAAAACTCTGACTGATGGCCAACATCAGGGAAAACCATCCCTTCGCTGTTCTTACATTCAGTAGAGTATATGTGCAGAATAATACAGTACACGATGCCATAAACCAATTTTAATTCTAATTCTACTACTTATTTGACCCTGGAATCATGACACATAACCTATTCCAGTTAATTTTTTTTAAAATCTATAAACTTGGGATGATGATGACAGATGCTGATTCAGTAGGTCTGGGGTAGAGGGATGCTAGTTGTTTTTTCTTCAATACATTTTTACCAATCTCACTTTCTTATCTTCATTTCCTGCCTCCTTGAAGAAATTTTTTCAATATGTTACTCTCTAAAGCTTTTGTGGTTTGCATTTAAGCTGGCTTTGAATCTTGGACCTGACACTGTGAGTTGTCTGCACGGTGCTGCGTATTTTAGCTTCAGAGTATTTCTCTCCTGTGTGTCTCATTACCAATATGGAGTAGCTATGGTCTGTTTGCCAGGCCACCTGCATCTTTTTCATACTGATGGAGTCTGACAATGGCATGTCCTTGTATCAGTTATCCAATCTGCCTTCAACAGACTATGCCCAGGAGCCAAAAAGCAGGCAATACAGAAGGCCTGGTCACATTTCAGTGCCATATATGTCTTTAGCATCACTTACCACCTGTTTTTCAGAGAGGAAACAAATTCCTCTTCGGTTTGCACTAATAATCCCTAAGCAGGGAAAGAAAGAGCCATGCCAGAATGCCTTCCCCTTAGTGTGTTATGCCCAGACTTCGTGATCTCCATGACACACATACACACTTACCACGGCCAGTGAAGCTCTCCGGATCCGAGCCCTCAGAGTCTTGGGGATCCCGGACGAGCCCCCAAATGTTATGCCCAGACTTCATGATCCCCAAGGACCACTAGGGAGCCAAGTCTGATACAATAAACAAAAGATCCTCTTCCATGCTAGCATGGGCTCTTTACCACTCACAGCGACAGCATGACAGAACAGAGGCAGAACTTTGACAAGTCCATGGATTTTATAAGGGTGGTGATGTCACTGCTTTGGCTGACCCTGATTGGTTGGGTGAGGGCTAGGGTCGTTACAGCTCCACCCTGTTCTGCCCTGCCCCACAATACAAAATGGAGTCAGGAGTTAGCCTCGCCCTGCCCTGACCTCTCAAGTGGTCTCTTTGAAAAAGGTCTAACTTGATGTGTGTGGGTTATTTATTTATTGATTGATTTTTATCATAGGAAGGATTCCCTACTTACATGCATCATGAATATAGGAAGGGTTAAGAACTGCTGCTAAGACTACTTAACCTCTAATATTTTTCTTTCTTGTCATCCACCCAGTCCTTCCAGATCCAGCAGATATTCCATGATACTTGTATTCATTAGGGTCTAGCCAGAAAAATAAAGCCAGCATGCCAAGTCATTCAATAGAAGGAATGCTGTGTGAGGAATTAGTAACAAGGTGTTAGAAGAGCTGAAAAAGCACAGAGGGGAAGGAAAAACAGTGCAGAACATTGCAATTTCTAGAAGCTCAACTACAGGGCTGGGAGAGCAGAGGGAGGTATAACCATGGGTTAGAGCCACTTGGCTGGAGCTGAAGCTATGCTGGAACAGCCTGATGGGAACTGAACTATTTGAAGTCACAGGTACTAGTAGTGCTCCCAGAACAGAGACTCTGCTCAACAGAGACAAGGAGAGATATTCTGGCTTCTTTCATTTCCCTTTCCACTGAGTATTTTCCATTGGGCCAATCTAGGCAGAAAGGGAGTCTGGGAAATGTAGTTTGCGGGGTCAGCCCTCTGTGATGGAAAGTAAGGGGAGGATCTTAATGAAGCTGACTGTGAACAGGCAAATCAATGTTATAATATCTCACCTGTCGGCATTACATGCCTCCTCCCCACCCCATCCCAGTCTAAAAGTAGCACCTGTCATCAGTTATTTAATTCTGCCTGTGATCAGCTTAACTGATAACATTATCTATTTTCTGTTAAGTTTTCATGAAAGATAGCAGTTCATATTGGATATGAATTCTGCCTTGCCATTTACTGGTTCCGTGTTCAGTGATCAAAGACCTGTTTGGATCTCAATCTCACCATCAGTAAAACTGAAATAAACCTATTACCTCTATCATAGGATTGTGAGGATTCAATGAGGTATTGTCTATAAGGCAGTTAGCACAATGTATGGCACATAAGAAGATTCATTTTTATAAGTGAATGGACCTTGTCTCATTCGTTTTATAGAATTTCTTGCAGCATCTGGCATATTACAAAATCTCAAGTGTTTATTGAAGACACACGTAAACCTTTCTGCTTTGCTTGCTCTTCCTATTTGTTTTAAAAGGACAGTTCTTTATTTAAGAGGGGTTGGGATTCAATCGCATTGGAATGCTTCCCTCAGTACTTCAGGGATGTTTTACACTCAGCCATCCTAGAACAAGCCTAGTGCTAAACTTAGCACTTTTCATGGTGAGCTGGTCTTTGATGGGGAGCCTTACAACATTTTCTCTGAAAGGTGCCACTTGGATACCAATTATGTTGTCATTGCTGCTATGACTTTAGAAGGAGGCAATTTGCCTTTTGTTTGCCCTAAGAAGAAGTGCCAGCCAGGCCAAGCGGGTCACAACTTTGTGTTAGTTGTTTGAAAAATGCACAGTCTCTTTGGGATGTAAAACTACGAGAGCTTCTAATTTCAGCATCTCATTGTCCCAGGGTGTCTGTGCCTGTCTAGAGTCATGTCACTTAGGCATTTAAGACTGGCTTTCAACTTTAGAATGGATCGGACACCCTGTTTTATTTATACATTAAAAGCAAGAAGGATCAAGAGGTCATCTATCCTCCTCCCACCCCCTTCTTCTTTATTCTGGCAGATTCCACAGTCATCCATTTGGAGCAAGTTGGAGAAAAGCCAACCCACTTTTGTTGTTTTATGGCTGGTCATTGGCAGCGTGTTTGCAAATGGATGGGAAAACGTCAGTGCAAAAAAACCACCAAAAGAATAGAAGTTGAATATTAGTTTGCTGAATTACAGTTGTTTTAAGATGAATGCCATAACTAAAATATTTTCCTCTCTTGTTTGTTTTATCATACTCATCTAGGTCAAAGGCTTGCTTCCATTTTCAACATAACGTTTTTTTGAAGAGAAATATTTGGCAGATTTAGAGAAAGGTCATTTTCAGTTAAGATAACCTGCAATTTGGAGAACACACTGTGAGAAAAGAGACACATACAGGTCCTGAAGTCAAGTACAAATGCTTGATGCCTCAAAATTAGATCTAGCATTACATTTTACATGTCATTTTAGAGAGGAAGCTCTTACATTTGACATTTGATTCCACAAAGACATGCAATGCATTATTATGTTGCCTTTATGTGTTATCTTTATGTGTTACCTTACCTGAAATGGACTGTTATATTCTACATGGTTTGGGTTTAAATCCCCACACAACTCAAAGGAGACGGGGTAGGCTTTGGTCACTCCAGATATAGGCTCTGATGCCAGGAGTTTTTTTCCTCTGCTAAATTACGAGTAGTCACTTTGGAGTAGAATCTTTGGGTCTTTGAGAGAATGTTGTACTCCTTTTCCATGTACAGTTAAATCCATGGAATTAGCTTCACCAATGTTAGATACTCTTATTTTCACTAATGCTGATCCTTTAAGACTTAAATTCTGTTCTGGGAAAATAATTGGCTGATTCACAGGAAAATCCAAATTAAAAGGCTTTATTTCTTGGAAAAACTCAGTTTGCACAGTTCTTGATATTTTTAAATCATCTGGATTGACCATCTCTGGTCACATAATATCTTATTGGTTATGACGTAGCTGGTATAGACCTACCATAGCTCATGCTTTACTGAGCATCAAGGCCTATACTTTCTCTAAAGTCTTTACTGCCATGCATTCACTAATCCAAGCATTAATCCACTTATTTGTACACTAATTCATTCAACAAGTATTTATTGAACCTCATTACACACCAAGTTCTTTAATAGATTAGTAATAGATTTAGTGCACTTTGCTTTTCAAGTAAAGCTAAATGAAATACCTGCCCTCGTGAAGCTTATCAGACAGATGACAATTTTTTTCTAGACAATCACACATATAAATGTAAAACTATAGCTGTGATAAGTTCACAAAGGAAACCTGTGTAGTTACAAAAACCTAGAATGGGGAATGCGACCTACCCAAGGAGTGAGAAAATATTTTTTATATTTTCTATAAAAATATCAAGAAAAAACAAAATATGAGTGAGAAGTAGAGTATCTTAAGCATAGAATAAGACCTTGTAATGAGGGAGTACCATATCTTTGTCAAGGAGCTAAAAGGAAGCCAGTGGCTAGTGCACCAATAATAACAGAGAAATATGACAGATGATTCTGAAAAAAAAAAAAGGAATAGTTATGACCAAGAAAACCTTGTAGGTCATCTTGGAAATTTTGGCTGTTGTCCTAAGACCAGTGGGAGGTCATCCTGTGATTTAAGCCAAGGGTCATAGAGGGGTAAGCAGTTAGTTTGAAGTTAAGAACCTGGGAAGGTGACATATTTTGACCTATATTTCAAAAAAGATCATTCGGAATGTATTACACCAATGAGAATGCTGGAGTAGTAGTAGAAAATGACAGCTTAGATAACATGGGTTTTAAGAAATAAAATCATGGAGTAATTATGATGAAGTAGGGAGATAACAGAATTAAGGGTGCCCTTGGGGTGTGTGTGTGTGTGGCTTAGTATAACTAATCATGAGATGGTGCCATTAACTATGGCAGAGAGCACTGGAAAAGGACTAGTATTATCTTGCTTGTCTGCCTCCCCTGGTCTATACAGTATCCAACATAGGAACATGTACATGTGTGTTTCTACAGAATGTCAAGAAGGCAAATTCAATAACCACTGATGTACTATACAGTTGAGACTCACCTTTTTTCACTGCTGCTGGTGCTGCTGCTGCTGCTGAAAAAGCGTGTAATTTTTATAACTACTTAGGATAATGTAGTGGAAAGAGCATGAGCTTTATAGTTGAGACATACTTGATTCTACATCCTGATGTACCATCTCTTAGTTTTAGAAGAGTGGCCGGTTTATTTTAAGGCCTTTCAACCTGGGCACTATTGATATTTTGGGCTAGGTAATTTTTGGGTGTAGTGGCATTTTAAGATGTTAAGTGGTATCCCTGGCTTCCATTCACTAGCTGCACACAGCCCTGCCCATTTGTTTTGATAAATAGAATGTTTCCAGACATTGCCACATCATAGCCCCAGGAAGCAAACTTTCTTCTGGTTAAGATATCCTATACCTTCTTTGAGTAATAATTGTATCATTTGTAGAACAGCTATAATCTACAGTTTCTTGGCTGATATTTATTTGGTACATACACAATTATAAATATACAAGTCAACATGAAAGCAAATATGTATACTAATTAATCATTACACACACACACACACACACACACACACACACACATACACACACTAGAGGCCCAGTGCATGAGTTCATGCACTGGTGGGGTCTCTCTGCCTGGCCTGCAGTGATCAGGCTGAAACTGGCTCTCTGACATTCCCCAAGATTTGGAGAGGGCACAGGCCAGGCCAAGAGATCTCGCCTTTCATTCACTGGGCCTCTAGTATGCATATAAGATCTTTGGTTAATCTCTTCCTGCCCCCGCCCCCCACTTCCCTCTGAGATTCATCAGTTCCATGTTTTTACGCATGTGGTTTCTGCTCCTGCATTGAGCGTCTGCCCCCTGGTGGTTAGTGCGTATCATAGCTACTGGTTGAACAGTTGGCTGGTCGATTAGGCATATATATATATATATATATATATATATATATAAAATATATTATATATTATATATATAACATTTTAGTCTCTTCTAACATGTAGTAAGTACTTGCAATAATGAAAATACTTGCAGATAGATAGATAGATAGATAGATAGATATCTGCCAAATATAATAAATATCAAAATATTTTACTTGGCTAGTGACCCTTCCAGGACCTTGGAAAGAGGGTCTTGTACAAGTGAAGAGCCCTGAAACTATGACGTTCACAGAAGGCAGGTTTATGAATGCAGTTGGTCCCATTTATAAAATGGACATGGGATTTTAGCACAAGTCATTGACTCCAAGCCCTACATGGGTTCTCTCCCATAGGCTTTACTCTGGACTCTTAAAGGTAAAAATGCTCTTCTGTTTTTTTTCCCTCATATGACGCATGTGCTTCCAACATCCACAACAGAAGTCTTTTCATTACTGCAAGTACTTACTACATGTTGGAAGAGACTAAAATGTTTATTATCCAAGCATCTTTGAAAAAGGACTCTTTGTTATTTTAATGCATCACCTAATTATCAAGTGACAGTGTAGTCTCACCTTAAATGCCTGCTGATTGGAAGATAGAGGGTTCATTGACTGAGGAAGCAAAGGACCAGGCTGCAAACATTATGGGCCTCAATCTAAAATTTACCACTGATCTTATCACCTTCGAAACAACTTCCTCTATAGCCTCTTTATGGGGTCCATTGAAGAAATAATTGCCTCTTCAGAAATCTGATGGAATTAGCAGAGGGATCTAAAGATCTATTAAGAGATTAAGACTTCAAGATCAGGCAGATGGTGGCTACCAAGCATCTGTCTGTTGAGAGACTTGGCTACCACAGAAATACCTTCGTTTTTTTTTATCTATGAGAGAAATTGTGATCTTAGGGTGTTTTTCCTTAAGGAGAATTTTCTCTCTTTGGAAGATCTACTGTTCTAGTTTTGGAAACTTCGATCTTAAGATCAAGGTGCTGGCAGGGTTGGTTTCCTCTCAGGCCTCCCTCCTTGGCTTACAGATGGCTGTCCTCTTGCTGCCTCTTCACACGGTGGCTTGTATATGCACACTTCTGCTGATTCTCTTCTTATAAGGCCTCCAGTCAGATTGGATTAGGGGCCACTCTGATGGTCTCAGAGGTAAGGGGTTATGGGCAATTTTCTGGCTGGCCCACCCCCGATTGGGGTGGGGGCGCTCACTAAGGGGTGTGGCTGGCCAGGGAGAGGGGCCGACCTCACCTCCGATAGGGGGGGTCCTGCTCCAGGCTGGGGCTGCCTACATTCCCCAGCTCTATCTCAGATCAGGATGGTGGGTCCTCTGGGGGGTGTGGCCAGCTGGGACCAGGGGCCAGGGGCTTTGGTCATTCCAGTCAGTCTGGTCATTCTGCCATTTGGTTTCTGGACTTTTATTATATAGGATTCCTTTAGAGGCTCTGCCTCCAAATGCAGTCACATTCTGTGGTACTAAGGGTTAGAGCTTCAACATATGAATTTGAAGGGGCACAGTTCAGCCCAAAAAAGCAACTCTGTATATTTAGATGGAAATTTACTGTTTATGAAATACTAGAGGCCTGATGCATGAAATTCATGCAAGAATGGGTCTTCTTTCCCCCGGCTGCTGGTACCGGCTTTCTCTGGCACTGGGACCTGGGCTTCCATCCGGCCACCAGCAGGCACCCGGGACCCAGGCTTCCCTCACAGCCCTGGCTTTGTCTGGAAGGTCGTCTGGAAGATGTCCAGTCTATTTAGCATATTACACTTTATTATTATAGATGTTTAAATATATTACTTTAGTAGCACAAATATTCTTAAACTTTCTATAAAGAAATGTATTCAGAGTTACATATCTTCCATATAAACTTTTGGAACACAATACTGGGCACTGTTATATTCATACCAGAATTTTCCTGGTAGAGTGTTCTATGATTCCCTTTGTGAAGCCTTACTATGTTTTCTCTTACTACGTGACCTAAGCTTTTTAATTTCACTGTTTTGTACTTCAGATGCAGACTTACTTTGATCCTCCATCTGAAACTACCCCTCTGGGACTGTGCCCAATGCATCTATATGCCAAAAGACCAAATAGGCAGAGTGTAAGAGGATGCTCATATGCAATTACATGCTGCACAAATGTCTTTGGATGATGAAAGAAGGGCTTTTATTCCACTCCACAGACTTAGCTGCTTATACACTGGCTCCTGGCCTCCCGCTCCCACCCCCAGGGCAGACTCAGTTACCACTCACCATCATGAGGAAAGCTTATTAATAGAGCTTCTCCTTTGCCCCTGGTGTTGACATTCTGGTGGGGTACCACTTCATTTCTAGGTGCTCTCTCCTCTGGAGAATATTTCTGATGCAACCTCACCAGGAGGGTGTCTGCTCTTTAATGTCATTGCCACATCTGGTAAACTCCTTCCTTCCTTTAAGGTTAAAAGTAGAACTTGTCATTCAGAATTGCAATACAGTGAAGACATTTTCAAGGCTTTCTCGGAAAGTCTAAAGATTGAATTTCTCATGAAAGTATGTGGGAATATTGACTTATTTCTACTTACTTCTTTTTGCTTGCTTTCCAGGAATGGAAAGCCATAAGATAAAGGTGGTTACTGAGGCCATAATAAAATTATGTACTTCGAGTGTGGACTATAGTTTTATGTTTTTATCTGCTCTTCTCTCCCCCTTTCTCATGCACTTGGACACAGTCTTTCATTTTAAAGCATGCATGCAAAATTGTGCATATCTGTCTATTTCATTTCTTTAAAAAAGTCTTAAATGTTTACATATGTTCCCCCTTTCTCCCTATTAACCCCTTCTAGCTTACCCCCACCCCTACCCTATTGTTCATGTTGATAATTTCTATGGACTAAGGATCTTGAGAAGTAAATAGAAATTTATAGTTTTTATTTCATGTAAGAGAATGTTAAATTAAATTAAACAAATATAACTTCTTACAATGCGATCATATGTTCTGAAACTGTTCATCCAAAACAAATGAAGAAATCCCCATAGAAATTATGAACTCACACTGATTAACAACAGTTGCTGGCATCACAGAATGAACAGCCAGACATTATGTGCCTTCAGGTGGAAGAATACAATACTACTTCCAAAATATTCTTGCCAAAAAATTAAATCTGAATTTAATCAAACCTACATCTAACTAACATTTCCCAGAAAATATAGGGACAGAGGAACATGTTAACACCACAAGGAACACAATCAGCAAAATTTTATACTTGCTCATTTAATAAATAAATTACAAGGAGGAACAAAAAAAGAAGTTGTAGATAAATGCATAGATTTAAAGAGGCTTAAGGGATTCATCAACTTACCCTTGACTGGAACCTGAGAAAGATCTGGAATTATTGCTCAGCTTTTTCATTCCACTGATGAGGGAATTCAGTCTTAGTAAGGATAACCAACTTCTCCAGGGTAATACAGTTGTAATAACTTTGACAGCCAAAGCTCTCATTTTCTGATGCCATATGTCTTAACAGCATGTAGGATCTTACAATATACATGTAGAACATAATTTTCTATTTAAATAGAGATCAAATAGAAAGTAATGAATAAAATTCTCACTGGTCATATAAGTAGGTAGTAGTATTTATTTTTCTTAATTTAAATTTCATTATTGGCCATCTGTAACAACTGTAATATGCTATCATACTCTGCATTAAAAAAGGAATTCAAATGAAATGGAAACATTCAAACATAATTCATGTCCTCAAAGATTAAATTTACCCTCTCCAGGTGCCTGGCATTAGCTAGGGAGGATATCCGTGTAATGCTGAATTTGCTTTTGAACCAAATATATAGCAAATTATAAAGTACACAGCCCAAACCAAAATAACTTCATTTGATTAGCATTCTTGTTCATGAGCTAGAATTAATATAGACCAGAACTTCCTTAATCCTTTTTCGTAAACATATCTGAAAGTTGATGTCATAGTTTACTGTGTAAGGAGACAAACTTTCCCTCCACTTGACTGGATTAGGACGGAAATAAATCTCTCATGCAAGATCCCATTCCTTACATCTTTTGTGAGTATGGGCAACAGAAGAAAGTCGGCCCTGGGAAAGTAAACATATGCAAGAAAAGATATGCTCTGTCTTTTTGTTTTTAAACATTTTAAAATATATTTCTAAATTTGCATTTACCCACATATGTAAGTTGATGAAGGATTCAAGACATAGATTAATAGAGGAAAGATTCTGAATAGATTGTGAATAGATGAAAGATTCTGAACATGTTATCATATAGGCAGAAAAGAATACTTTAAAAATATGTAAAAGTGGACATATTTTTTTAATCACCCTTTTCCCATTATGGCTATTCTTTCCTTAACTTTTGACCTTACTGAAATGCCCATGACTGTATTCCAGTCATATATTGACAATATAATGGTAATATCCTTGGAGTAGTCTAAGCATCCTATCTAATAAAGAGGGAATATGCTAATTGACTGCCATGCCCTCACAAGATGTCAGTGCCCACAGCCACAAGATGGTAGCACTCAGTTCTCTCAGCTCGCCTCATCCAGCCTCAGTCCTCCAGTCCCCTCAGCCTCACCTCATCCAGCCAGAGTCCCTCAGTCCCTTCAGCCTTGCAGGGGAAGGCAGTTGGAGGCTATAGGGTTGGCAAGGGAGGGCAGTTGGAGGCAATCAGGCCAGCGGGGGAGGGCAGTTAGGGATGATCATGACAGAAGGG
This sequence comes from Vespertilio murinus, assembly GCA_963924515.1. Lineage (NCBI taxonomy): Eukaryota > Metazoa > Chordata > Mammalia > Chiroptera > Vespertilionidae > Vespertilio > Vespertilio murinus. The sequence goes on along the minus strand of OZ004715.1, from coordinate 19,188,318 downwards.
GATCAGTTAGGTGTCAGACAGGCCACCAGAGGAGCAGTTAGGGGGCTATCAGGCTGGCATGCAGAGTGGTTAGGGGCAAGCAGGCAGGCAGGCAAGTGGTTAGGAGCCAGCAGTCACTGATTATGAGAGGGATATCTGACTGCCAGTTTAGGTTTGATCTTATAGGGATCAGGCCTAAACTGGCAGTCAGATATCCCCCAAGGGGTCCCATATTGGATAGGGTGTAGGCTGGGCTGAAAATACCTTCCCTCTTTCCCATGCACAAATTTCATGCACCAGGCCTCTAGTAAGATATATTTGTCAGTCAGTTATGTTATAAAAGAAGTGGCTGCTCATAGATAACCCATAGCCTCTTGAATATAAAAGCACAATTCACTTGAACAATTTGGGTGATTTCTCTTAATTTCTGGCTTTTTTGCATTATAATCAGAAAATAATCACTTGATATTAAACTACTAAATAAAAAAATCTGTTATTTTGAATTTAGCAGATGAACACATTTTAGTTGAGTACCTACTGTGTATAACACACAATATCCACTTTAGAGAAATCAAAAAAGCAATACGACATTTTTAGTAAATACATCATTAAACCATTTTTAAAGAATCAATTGAACTGTAAGAAAATAGATTCTCTTAATTTCTTATTGAATTCTGAGCACTTTTCGGAAACTGAGAATGTTGTGAATTAGAAGTCATATGACTTAGTATATTCTCATTCCACATTAGAAGTATGGCCACTATATTTCCAGATTTATAATAAATCACTTGCTCTGACAACAGAATACAACATGTGAAATCAGGAATTACAGACCTCATTTCTTTGAAGAAAACTCTAGTTTAAGTCAGGCTATTTATTTATTATAAATTTTCTACTTTTGTTATTTTGGGACAGTTTCAACCAAGAAGCATGTCAAGGACAAGACAGAGGGCCTGTGTACTGTTGTGTAGAGGAACCAATCAGGAAATACAGTTCCTCATGTTGTGATGACCCCTAACCATAAAATTAATTTTATTGCTACTTCATAACTGTAATTTTGCTACTGTTAATGAATCATAATGTAAATATCTGTTTTTTCCGATGTGGGTTATGACCCACAGGTTGAGAACCAGTGCTGTAGAGCTGAAACACAGATATTTACATTATTATGTTATATATTTTGAGAGAAAATTTGATTCTTTGAAATTAAGTTAAAGCTTGTTCTCATATAGCTAGTAGTCAATTTTCATAAATATTTCAAGAGCATACTTCAAAGAAATGAGTATTCCTCATTTTTTGCCTTTAATAATCAGTGTATATTCATTATGTCAAGATTATTAATTGTGCTGTTCTCATGTTCTTATGCTTACTAGTGTTTTGTCTGTTTCATCCATTGATTACAAGGTATATTATAGTTTACCACCCTCACTTTATATCAGGTGTACACAAATTGAAAATTATTATATTTTCTCTGGTGAATTAAAACTCTTATCATTATGTAATTACCTTCTTAAACTCCAATAATTATTTTAACCTAAAGGCCATTTTGTCTGATAATCATAGTTAAATCAGCTTCCTTCCGGTTAGAATTTGCCTGATTTTAGTACATTCATTTACTTTTTTCTTTCCATAAACTTCTCTATGTTTTACTCATTCTAACCACATTTATCTTTTAACACTGTTCAGTGAGCCAAGTATCCTAGAATTTACATCCTTGATCCCTAGCAATTGCAACATTCTTCTAAATGAATTTTATAAATGAGGACTCTCCTTCTAGCAGTATCATTAATCTACTTGCACAGCAGTCTGCTTATCATGTTTACAAGGAAGACTGGACAGAGTCACCTGCCTTATTTCCTTCCTTGGAGTAGCCATCGCTTCTCTCTGGTAATGAAGTAAAGGATGGATTACAGGCCAATTGCTTTAATTTCTTCCTTTCCAATGCATAAGTTATTGGAGGATAGTGTCAAGAAGAGAAGAAGCTTAGGGTGCCAAATGTTAAAAGTGCTGAAGTTTCTCTTCAGTTGAATAATAATTTGATTATTATTATTTTTTTTACCTTAGCAATATCAGGTGTATGTCTTGTCCCTCAGGAATCTGTATCCGAGTGCTAAAGTGAACTGCCCTCATCATCACTGGAGATCTTTTCTCTTTGAACAAAGTGATGCAAATGACAGGGAGAGTGTAACTCATCATTGGGGTGTCCTGCATTGGACTCACTGCCAATAGTTAAAATAGGATAGAGTTATCAGTGCAGGCTCACTGTGCATCATAGCAACTGGTTGTTTGACCGGTTGTTCCACCATTAGGTCAATTTGCATATTAGGCTTTTATTATATAGGATAACTAAACTAGTATATCTGTCTCACTTTAAAAAAGTGGTTCTTGAGCCATGTGTCCCAGGGGGCTGTGTGCCCGGGTGAGCTGTGTTTCCCAAAGGGGCTGGGTGTCCCGGTTGAGCTGTGTGTCCCAGGGGGCCGTGTGCCCCGGGTGAGCCGTGTGTTCCAGGGGAAGCAGTGGGACCCCGGGGGTAGGGGCGATGTGAACCAGAGGAGGAACAGACTCTATTCATGTGGTCCTGAGATAGTCCCCATAAAAACAAGCAGATTGTCAAATGACAACGGGGAGGGGAAGGAGACCTGGGGGGAGATAAGAGAACAACCGAAGGACTGGTATGCATGAATATAAGTACAACCAACAAACACAGAATTCTGGGGAGGGAGGGCATGAATGGGAGGTGGGGGGGGCAATGGTAAGCTATGTACACATATAATACCTTAATAAAAAAATAAAAATAAATAAAAAAGTGGTTCTCAATCTTTCTAATGCTGCGACCCTCTAATACAGTTCCTCATGTTGTGGTGACCCCTAACCATAAAATTAATTTTGTTGCTACTTCATAACTGTAATTTTGGTACTGTTAATGAATCATAATGTAAATATCTGTGTTTTCCGATGGTCTGAACCAGGGGCTGAAATCTGATTTTCACTCCCAGGAACCAGCATTAGGAGAGTTTAAAATTACTACTCTAGTTGGTCTCATATTGCAAGTCTTCTTCCACAAGGGATGATCAAATGGACTAAAGTGAACATGTCTGTTGGCTTTGCATTGGTTGGGTCTCCTTCTCTTTTTTATTGTATAGCTGGGTTCCTTATGTAGCCAGGCCTGCTGTGTTACTTATACTCATTTCATAGCTAAATTGCTCAGGTAAGCACTTCTGTTCCAGCTTGCCCTTTGGGCTGGCATCTGACCTCTGTTTATATCTTGGGTTCCTCTCAGCAAAGTTATCAGAACCTGAGTCTGCAGTTCTGTAGGTCAAGTCTCAGTGAAGCTACAATTTCTCTGAACCAATCAAGCCTAAATATGGCATACAATGGGAAGACAAAGGTAAAAAAAAAAAGCCAATGAAATATTCATTTACAGTACAAGAAAGCTCCAAATGCCACTGGATTCACTTTTTGTTACAAAGGTCATTATAACCTCTGTGGCATTTCCACTACCCAAGGGTTTCCAGGCATTTTTCACTCTACAATGGAAAGCTTGTGCAATAGGAACTGCTTGGTTTGTTGCATTGCAATGCACACCAGGGAGTTTATTGAGGTGGTGCAATGTGTTCATGATTCTGTGCCTTCTGCAAAGGAATTATACATGATATTTGCCTAAATGTTAAAACCACATACCATGGAGAATGTATGAGGACAGCTAGAATGTAGTGAATCAGTTAAGTGTTAAACTCTTTGAGGAATTCCAACGCCATCTCAGTACAACATATGTTCAGATTCTGTTCTCTGGTTTGTGACGCATCTGTTAGGATGAAAAAGCTGGAATTTTATGTGAGGAGAGTCACAGAAACAAATAATGAAAAATGAACTATAATCAATTATCCATTCTGGGATAGAAGCGTATCTAAGGTAGATTCAGAATACCTGTATATAATTTTTCCTTTGAGGAGGGATGGGAGGTTTATGAAAAGAGGAAGTGATATTTGATTAACCAAGATGTGTTGGGTATTGTCATTTTTTCATTTGACAGTCCAAGGGAAAAGAGGTCAGTGCCCCTGACTGAATAGTCAGGCATTGCATGTTTTAAAATTCTCGCAGGACATTGGTTGAATATTGCTGTTCTAAGGGAATGTGCAAAAAATAGATTTATTTATTTTTTATTTTATTTTGTAATTGAATTTATTGGGGTGACATTGGTTAATAAAACATATATAGATTTCAGGTTTACAATTCTACAATACATCATCTGTATATTGTATTGTGTGTTCAGCACCCTAAGTCAAGTCTCCTTCCATCACCATTGATCCCCTTCTAACCCTCTCCTATCTTCATCCACCCCACCTTCCCTCTGGCAAGCACCCATATGGTAATTTTAAACATGCCTGTTTATAGTTGTTACTAATTCTCTCCTTTATACACAGTCATGGCTTTACTCACAGGCATAAACACATACTGCCCAATTCCAACAGCCAAGCAGACATAGATATTTTATAAGCTTAGTAAATCTTAATACACACAGACAACGTATCCCCTGAGTTTTCGTTTTCCTGGTCTCTCTCAGCAAAGATCACTAATCCTCCATTTATTTTGGAATGTCTCATTGTTTTTATGCATTGATTGAACTTCTCTTGTCATTTGGTCAAGGTCCATTAAAAGCTATGTATTTATTTGGCATTTGCAACTCAAGATTTAGATTTCCTTTACAAATTAGGATACTATTCAGCTCCTTAATCATATGTTCCTTCCTAGGATTCATAGGATTTGTTTCCTGTTCTCTCTTCTTTGAGCCAAATATCTAGTTTATTTTATGATTGGGCTTGAGAGTCCCGGCATTGAAACAGTTGGTAACATATGTGTCATGCTGGAAATATTATGGTTTAATGTGGAATCATTTCTTTTCAAGTTTAAGTTGTTATAGACAATGAACATTTTAAAACAGAGTCTATCCACACACATGATCATTCTTTATGGAAGTATTAAATGCCAGCTCTCCTTTTGAGCCATGACAAGTTCAGGAAAGTAGAAGAAAGCAAGAATTGCAGCAAATTTCAGTTATCTCTTCCTAAAGCAGTGATTTTCAATCTTTTTCATCTCATGGCATATATAATAAACTAATTACTAAAAATCTGTGGCATGCCAAAAAATAGATTATATTTTTTGCTGATCTGAGAAAAAAAAGGTATACTTTTTGAATCATTCACATTAGATAGCTATTATTGTGTTGGGTATTGTCATTTTTTTCATTTGACAGTCCAAGGGAAAAGAGGTCAGTGCCCCTGACTGAATAGTCAGGTATTGCATGTTTTAAAATTCTCGCAGCACATTGGTTGAATATTGCTGTTCTAAGGGAATGTGTAAAATAGACGATTCAGCTAAACATACTCATAAAATGTTGTAGAATGATGTTGAACTCTTCCACATCACTAAGAATTACAAAGCGCTCTAGTCCCCACACAAAGCCACATTGAATTCTGGGAAAGACAGAACTCTCAGAAATAACAAAATCTCTTCCTGTCTTTAGGCAAGAAGATAGCTAAGCCAAATCACATACTTATGCCAATTTCCAAAATTAAATTTTCCTGGAAGAAAGGATGCTATAGTCTGCTTTGAAACCCTTTGTCCAATACCTAGGAGCCTTCCCGTTTTTTTTTGTTGCCCCTGCACTAATTTTCTGTCCATATGCAAGACGTGTGTGCTGACTATATTACCTTATGAACTTAGTATGGTTAGTGCTGAGAATCACATCGCCTCTTACCTCCGATAACATGACTAAAGTTTAAGTGGGAAAAATACTGAGACTCAGATTTCAAAATTGTATATGCTACAGATACACAGGGTGGAATATGAAGAAGTTAGATGCAATAACAGGAGGAGACAATTGTTGAGTAGGTGTCTTTGAAGACTAGATCTTTTCTTTCAAGAAAGCAGATAGCCAATGACTAAGACACCCAGTGTGCATATTTGCTGCTGTGTTTCTGAGTTTCTCAGCTGGGTTAGAGATTCGGATGTTTCCATTGAAATCTGCTGTATAATGGCAGAGTTTGGAAATAGATAGGATGGCATGCATTTGGCAGCTGTCGTATGGGCAGTCAGCATCCTGGCTGCCTCAATAAGGTCAGTCCCCACTGTTGGCTGGGGAAGCGGTGGGCGAAATCCCAGCGTTGAACAGACAGTTGAGAAGTCTGAGAACCAGACGTGTGTGATAAGCTCAAAACCCTGGCTCAGCTGCTCCTGCTGTGAGTCACATCATTCTCCCTTCCTTTCTCTACACGGGCATGGGATTGACTGATTCTTTAGACTTGAATTATAAATTCCATGAGGGCGGAAACTGTGTCTGGCTCTGTACTTCAATACATCCATCCCATAAGATACTATCTGGCACAGTGTAGAAATTTGTTTAAGGAATCAATTAAGCAAAAGACAGAAAACCAAGGAGGCAGAGAAAGGAGTTTACTTTTTGGATCAACTTCCTCTGTATAGTAGTGTTTTCTATTTTAGGACAGTGGTTAACACATTTTGAAAAATCCAGATATAATTCATACACCATAAAAATCACAGACAACAGTGTGACGAAGGCCTGGGGCAAGGGGAGGGGCCGGTTAGATGGAGTCAGTGGGGGAATAAAGGGTACATCTGTATAACTTTCAACAGTAAACATAAATTAAAATAATAATAAAAATCTAAAAAAAACACATCACCCTTTTAGCCCTGGCTGGTGTGGCTCAGTTGTTAGAGTGTTGGCCCATGGATTAAAGGGTCGAGGGTTTGTTTCCCAGTCAAGGGCAGGGACTGCTCCACAGATTTTATCCCTGTAACAAAGGTTCTTAGTAAGCTTTTTTTCTCTTCTTTTCTTTTTTATGGATTAAGGTATTACATGTGTCCATATCCCCCATTACCTCCCTACCCTACTTCCATACATGCCCTCACCCCCCAGTGTCTTGCATTCATTGGTTACGCTTACATGCATCCATACAAGTCCTTCGGTTGATCTCTTCCCTCTCTCCCTCCTCCCCAGCCTCTCCGCTGCAATTTGACAGTCTTTTCGATGTTTCTCTGCCTCTGTTTCTAGCTTTTTGTTCATCATGTTATAATGTGCTTTATTATCTTAGTAAGCTTTTTCCTCTTCCCACCGTAGGCTGCTTTTAGAGGACATCTCTGGCTCTCTGTTTGTGGGAGATTTCCTTTTGGCTGCAGGACACCACAGTCGCATACACAGGACGAGGTGGGAACTCTGGGTGTTAATACGCCTGGAATCCCCCTCTGCCAAAGGCAGTGAAAGAACTGGTAGATAATAAGTCAGCACCCTCGCTCTCGGTCAGAATAACTCCAAGCTGTACGTTCTAGGCCCTCTCCCATAGTTCTCCAGGGAGATCAAGTTCTTGCCGACCACAGCAGCAACTTGCTTAATATCATTCCCTTAATTTGTCTCCTTTCCTTTCCGGGCCCATTCTCCCATTCCCCCTGCTGTGTTTCCTGGGATCATTTCCAACATGCACTAATAGCACTTGGATATTTTTCTCAGGGTCAGTTTATGGGAACACATCCTAGAAAACATGTGTCGTCTCCTTTATTACTTACAGTAACCTTCCCAGGGTCCTCTTTTCACAGGATTAGGAAACTAAGGTATAGAGAAATTTGGTCATTTTCCAGGTCACAAAATGAAAAAACAGCACAGACTTCAAATCTGGTCTCTTAACCTCTACCGAAGGCTAGGCCCTCCTCCTCCTTAGTGTTATGCTAATTTATTGGCTGCATCTTTAATGCTTTGCAGTGACTCCCAAGTCAACAGGCTGAGAAAGAATAGCCAGGATGTGTGTGGGGGGATAACAGTGCACTGAACAGAGCCAACCACAGGAGCACCCAGAAAAGCCATGGTTTAGCAGCTCCCCCTCAGACCTTCCCGCTGCCCAACAGAACTATGGTGGTGGTGGTGGTGGGGGAGGGGCATGTGTGGCTAGGTGGAGGGAGGTATATCATAAACAAGTTGTGCAGAGACTAGTGGCTGAACCCAAAGATATTCCTGACCTTCTGGATGGTGACTGCATGGTATTAGGAATGCCATTCCCACTAGAATACTTGACCTCAATTTTTAAATTTTGTACCCACTGCTAATGAGTCTATAGCTCTGCCTTCTTTTTAAAAAAACATATATTTTTTATTGTTTTTTTACAGAGAAGAAGGGAGAGAGGGATAGAGAGTTAGAAACATCAATGAGAGAGAAACATTGATCAGTTGCCTCTTGCACCCCCCCACCAGGGATGTGCCCGCAACCAAGGTACATGCCCTTGACCGGAATCGAACCCAGGACCCTTCAGTCCACAGGCTGATGCTCTATCCACTGAGCAAAACCAGTTTTGGCTAGCTATGGCTTCTGACTTAGGAAGTAATAGGTATGTGGGAGCCTTCATGCCATGTCAGGGTGAAAGTAGAAGGGGTGGTAGCAGCTGTAGATTCCAGAAAGAACCACGTCTTTGGAGATAAGATTTTGGAATGTGTCTAGAGTCATCATGTTCTTTTACACTTGGGATCTGTTTCAGGCTTGTGTATTGAGAGCAAACAGTTTCTCAAAACTCACAAACAGGCTTATTCCTTGTAAGGCAAAGACTCTCATTATCTTGGTCAAGTTACCTGATAAATCTGTGTTATAGATTCTTCATATATAAAAAGGACGATTAAGTGTTCGCTGCTGCTGTTGAAAGACTTGAGCATTGGATGTATTTTTGCTCAATAACTATAAGGCAGCCCTAACTGGTTTGACTCAGTGGATAGAGCGTTGACTTGCAGACTGTAGGGTCCCAGGTTTGATTCCAGTCAATGGCATGTACCTTAGTTGCAGGCACATCCCCAGTAGGGGATGTGTAGGAGGCAGCAGATCAATGTTTCCAACTCTCTATCCCTCTCCCTTCCTCTCTATTAAAAAAATCAATAAAAATATATTCAGAAAATTATAAGACAGGGAAGGTAGTAGCACTTTTAAAATTAGGAACATACCGCACATACTATGACCTCTTAGGGGATTTTCACCAGGCACAGCAACACAGAAGAGTTGCTATAAAACTCTGCAGGGAAAAAACCACTCAACCTCATATTTACCAAATTTATTTGACCACAGGATATTTTATTTTAATGTGTAAAAGCCATTCACTGTCCATAGGACTCATTTTCTGTGAATTCAGTTGGCCCTTGAACAATGTGGGCTTAAGAATGCTAGCCCTCCCCTTCACATTGCAAAATCCACATGTAACTGTGGATTCTCCAGAAACTTAATTACTTATAGCCTGCTGTTGACTACCCAGCCTTCCTGATAACTTAAGCAGATGACTAACACATATTTTGTATGTTGTATGTATTATGTACTCTATTTTCACAACAAAATAGGCTAGAGGATAAAAGTTATTAAAAATCATAAGGAGGAGAAAATATATTCATATAATTTATTGAAAAATGTTGCATATAAGTGGACCTGAGTAGTTCAAACCCATCTTGTTCAAGAGTCAACTGTATATTTTTAGAAAACTATTATAGAGCAAATAATGGAATAGGAGTTTTATTTAAATATAGAAAACCAAAAAAGCAATGTGTTTAAAGTGCTTGAGCTATGAAACATGTAAGGACAATTCGGTAGCTGCAAATGATTAAGAAAGTGGCTTATTAAAAATAATGGAGTGGAAAAAATGAAAAATAATGACTGATAATCATCTTGCTTTCCTGCAGTGCATGTTGGGCCTGCTTATGTGACCCAGAGTTCAGCACTTTCCTCATCCTTGTGCATGAGTTTTTTTTGTGCTGGTTCTCTTCTTGCTCCTTAAGGCCTCTGAATGCAGAGCAGATCAGTATTAGAGAGGAACGTGTTATTTTGAAAATGATTGACACTTTTATAGATGTCCCCAACCCCCTCTCTACCCCTGCTTTTGCCTACCTATAACCCAGCTCCAGTCCCCTCCCACCCAGGCTTTCATCACATTCTCTTCTGTGTCCATGGGCAATGCATATATGCATATAAGCCCTTTGGTTAATCTCTACCCAACCCCTCCCCCATTTTCTCTGAGATTTGATAGTCTGCTCCATGCTTCTATATCTCTGGATCTGTTTTGTTCAATAGTTTATTTTGTTCCTTTGATTCCACCTGTGGGTAAGATCATATGATACGTGTCTTTTTCTGACTGGCTTACTTCGTTTAGCATAATATTCTCCAGGTCCCTCCATGCTAACTGAAAGGGTAAGAGTTCCTTCTCTTTTATTGCTGCATAGGGTTCCATGGTGTAAAGGTACCACAGCTTTTTTTTATCCACTCATCTACTGATGAGCACTTGGGCTGTTTCCAGATCTTAGCTATTTTAAACATAGGAGGAGTGCATATCTTCTTTCTGATTGGTGTTTTGGGATTTTTAGGATACATTCCTACAAGTCGTATCACTGGGTCAAATGGCAGTTCAGTGTTTACTGAGATAGGATGCCTAAGGAAGTTTCTCTAAAGTTATCTTGGGCCAAATCTCTATAAGAAACATTTGAACTTGACAGCTCCATTTCTCTCTCCTTGTTGAGAGTGTTTTTTTTTTGCAAAAAACAAGCAATTGAGAATATAATCATTTTAAAAATCAGGACCTTCATAAAAATGTTCACTAGGAAAAATGGCTCATCACTTATACATAAATTCCTTCTCCCATTAACATTGCCATTGTTAAAACCATAATAGGATGCTTATGTGAAGTAGAAATAATATCACATCCCCTTAAACCAGTGCTTTCCAACTGGTGTGCCACACTAATTTTTAAAATATGCAATATCTGATTATTTAGTCAGGGGCAGTGGCCCTAGAGAGTGAGATTGCTATAATTATAGATTTCTCTGTACAATATCTATTCATTTAAAATATCATCTACTATACTATTGCTATTTTTTTAAACTAAATAATCTCCCTCAATCATGCTCAACCAATATTTCTGGCATATAAACAGGGCCATATGGGATTTTTTAAACATGTATTTATCAGAAGTTACAGCAGAGTTTCTTTAATTAATACACATTAGAATACAAACATAATAAAATATTATTTAATTATTTTTTTTGTTCTCATGTGTCAATTTAGTTTATCATTTCTTCTCTAAACAAAGGGGTCTGCTGTACCATAAACCAGTGGACTAACACTATTCCCGAGCCCACGGGAACCAAACTGCAGTGACAGCAGATTTAGCAAGGCTGCCTTTAAAAATGGAAAGTGACTTTAAAAATCGTATAAAGGAGGCATGACAGAAATGTGAATCGAGACACATCCTCACTAGAGACTCACATAAGTATTTAGATTTCAAATTTCCAGATGTCACTCTGTTACTATATTCCCTTAAAATTGTATTGTAATTACCCATGTGTCAATCACTTTTGGCAGCTGGTGGGTAGGTACATTGAATTTGGATCTAACTTCTGATAAATAAGTGGTGTGAATAATTATACATTATGTCGGGACTCAGCTTTTCTGAAACTTGCCCAGTTTTCTTTTTCCAGAAAAAGAAACCCGGGGGTGGACTAGAGAAGGGGTAGTCTTTTGGATCATATTGATGAATTGGATGATATTTTAATTGGGTAGAAGTCATTTGTAATTATATATATAGTTCATATAGCCCATATGCTAGATGAATATTATATACACCTTCTGCTAAAAGAAATAAAATTATTCTCTCGTTATATTCTCAGTCACTTTTAAGAGAATGTTAATCCCATGATTTTTCCTACTGAGATCCATTACCTGTTTATTCACACTTTCTCTTGTACCAAAAAAATGCATTTCAAAATATTTGGGGAAAAGATATGATCATGTATTTCTCCTTGTGCAAATAGAAAAACAAGGATGGTTTTTCACCATCGGTCCTATTTTATTGAGGGCACCTGGCCTTGTGTTAGGACTAAAAATATTCTTCATGTAATCATGAAGAACATGGCTTATTTTTTATTTTTATTTATTTTATTTTTTGTCTATGCTGCAAACTGGACAGGTATGGGTTGGGGTAGCTTTAAGTAAATGATAGCTTCCCATATCTCAGTTTATGAACAGTTATATTGTGTGGCTCAGTGGTTGAGTCTTCAAACTATGAACCAGGAGGTTACTGCTTGATTCCCAGTCAGGGCACATGGCTGGGTTGCAAACTCAATCCCCAATCATTGATGTGTCTATCTCTCTATCTTCCTTCTTCTCTGAAATCAATACAAATATATTTTTAAAATGTAATATGACTACAGCTAGTTCATAAGATAATTGCGAAGACCAATCAATAAGACCTCGTAAGTATTTCAGGATCAAGAAAGGACAGGCCTTTAGCATGAAGCAGGAAATGAAAAGAGATTAAATGAAGCATATGAGTCTATGTAATTCTTATTTTGTCTCTATGTCTTCTGCCAAAGAAAATTAGCTTAAAGTTCAAAATGACAGAGCAAGTACAGTTAAGACAGACTTGAGGTCTCTTATTGGAAAACAGCAGCTTTTCTTTTGGCAAATGTTTATTTAATGTCTACCATTTTTTAGACTCTGTTATGCACTGGGGATGAAAGGTGAGAACAAAGTCCTTGATCTTAGTTGCACAGTCCTGTGGGAACGTCATAGGATAGCATGCTGCTATTTCAAAGGAGTTGTATCCTAGTGAAGTTGAAGAGGCTTTTTAACATAGTAACTGAACATTGGTTTTATGTTTATTGAATAAAGAATTTAATGCCTGTTGAGTTTTAAGACATTTTTAAGAATAGTAGGTCTAGACAATAGGAAAAGAGCAAGTATTGTCTCTTAATTTCACTGAACTTCAATTATTTATTTGTAAAATAGGGATGAGACTTCAAAGAGCTCCAGATATTTAGTAAGGCATCTTATTGTATCCTTAAAATAAAATGGGAAAGCTGTGAGATAGATTTGTAATCTGCAATTCATTGAATCATGATGACTCCAAAATGATAAATATCAGATTAAAAAACCCTCGAAGGAGGACTTTTGTGGAAAAACATAGGCTTTGTCCTTGGTTCCATTTAGTACTGAATTTAATCAGTGATTCAAATGAGCCTACGGAAGATACAATTATTAGATTTTCAGATGACACATTAATATCTAAATAATACAGTTTAGGAGTAAAACATTTTTTAAAGTAAATAAAAATGATAAAATAAAATAAAATAAACTGTATTATGAATAGTGGCAAATTTCTGGGTTCCAAAAACCAATCTACAGGAGAACCCATAGAAAGAGACTCTACATAATTACAGGAAAAAACTTACTATCAGTTATGAAGTACCTACTACAGTACTGCTGCATTTTGTAAATTCAAAAACTAACAGCATGAAGTAGCTTCCAGGAAACTTAATATTCTTTATTCTGCATTAATAGATGTTAAGTTATTCAGAGCAAAGCCATAGTTTAGTTTTTCTTCTTAGGAGAAAAGAAAATTATGTTTATTCAGAGACATATTATCTTAAGGAGAACACAATAAGTTGTTTTGCTTCCATATTAGAATGGAGAAAATTGAAGTCAGATAGAGGTTAGCTAAATAAGCCACATTATGTTAATCTCGAGGCATCAAGGCAAAATGTAGCCTTCCAGACTCAAGGATCTGTAAAAAGCTGAAATTTTAGGATTCCATGTAGATGAGTCTGGACTTAGGAAAAACTTCAACCCTTGAATGTGATTGAAACGCTTTATATTTTTAAAATTTTTTTATTTGTTTATTTGGGAGAGAGGCTGGGGGGGAGGGAGGGAGGGAGGGAGGGCGAGAGAGAAAGAGAGAGAGAGAGAGAGAGAGAGAGAGAGAGAGAGAGAGAGAGAGGAAGAAGAAGGAGGATGAGGAGGGAAGAGAGAAGAGAAGAGAAGAGAAGAGAGAGAGAGAGAGAGAGAGAGAGAGAGAGAGATCAATTTGTCGTTGCATTTCCTCATGCATTCATTGGTTGCTTCTTTCATGTGCCCTGACCAGAGATCAAACCCACAACCTTGACATATTGAGCTATCCGGCCAGGGCTGGAACTCTTTTTGAGTAATAAGGCAAGACCAGTCATGGTTCTGGAAAAGGATGTGAAATATTAGGGGAATCTTGAACTTCTGAAGTACTCAGCTGCTTTGGGCTGATGCCAACAACCACCACATACGTAAGCCGATAACAAAGCAAGTGATCTCAGACTTCACATACTAATGGGAACGGTGCTCTTAAAGTATTGGCTGCCTTGGTTGGGGTTGGATGGAGAAGGGCGCTATATTTGTGTGTGTGTTTGTCTTCAAGGACTCCATCTAGGTGGGCAAAGGAGAAAGGGAGCTGTTTAAATACCTGATCAAGCATTAAGCAGCAAGACGCTTTTGGGGGACTCATTCACGTAGGAGTTTTATGACCACAGGATTTGATTTGGAAAAAAATTAAGTGCTGAATAAGTGAGCATTAGGACTAGATGGGTATGAAGAGAACATTCAACTTTATTGTGATTCCACACTCATATAGGTAAGCCTAGCTCTTACGTTTAGGCAAGCCTGATTTTATTGGTGTCTTTTATTTGCCTTTATAGTTATTTTTTATCCTAAGGACTTTGCCCATACTTTGAGAGAAGTTATTTCCTAAGCACATAAGCAGGAGAAGAATTTCTTTTTCCTTTAAAGAGTTACAAAATGACCTATAACACTTGGCCGGCACATCATTTCTGGCACAAGGTAAATGCAAAGAGATTGTGCGAGCAGCACAATTCAGTCAGCTGGGAGTGAAGAACAATGTGTTTTATAGAATACCCAAAAGCCGGATAGAAAAGGACTGAAAAATGGAATAGTGTTGACTCTTTGGTACACACAGCTGTGCTCAGAACAGATACCAGGAAGGCAGTGGGTCTGAGAAGATAAGCTTGCTTTTCTTTTATTGAGCAGTTCTATTGTGGAGGCAAGGTCAAAAATGCTAATAAAACAGAAATAAAACACACACACACACAAAAAAAAACCCTGAGTCAAATTGTATAGACTACAAGAGCTTGTTCTTGGATGCTAATTAATGTTATTACAGGAGATGGCTAAAATGAGAATATTACCTACTCTTAAATTAATAACATTTGCAGAAACATTCCACCAGGGAGGAATCGCCTATGCTAATGTAGCATAAAAGAGATGGCCTCTGGCAAATGTTTCGTGCTAAAGACTTCTCTACATTATGAATAAACTCTAGGAGATTTGGCTGAAAGCACACCAAGAATCCTTAATTGAGAGAAAAATCATTTGCACAGGATAAACTATGATGGCAAATCTATATGTCCTTTTTTATTATCTACTAGAGGCCCCGTGCACAGTGCATGAGATTGGAGTTTCCTTAGTCTGGCCTGCACCCTCTCCAATATGGGATCCCTCTTGAAATCTGGACCGACTGGCTCCTAACAAATCACCTGCCTGCCTGCCTGATGCCCCTAATTGCTCCCCTGCTGGCCTGATATTCCTAACTGCTCTCTCCTCCTGGCCTAATTGCCCTAATTGCCTAACTGCTACTCCCTGCTGGCCTGATCTCCCCTAACTGCCCTCCCCTGCCAACCTGATTCCCCTAACTGCCTATCTGCTCTCTGCTGCCTGCCTATCTGCACTCCCCTCTTGGTCTGACCCCCATAACTGTTTATCTGTTCTCCCCTTGTCACCTGATCTCCCTAACTTCCTATCTGCTCTCCCTTCCTTTCTGCACAGACATGCTGAGAGCTCTCTGGGCCCCTTCTCCATCCTGATTGCTTATTACATGATGCATTCTGGTCAATTTGCATGTTTCTCTATTATTAGTATATATACCAAATGTTGACTGTCAGCCATTTGAAAAGAATATGTTGTACTAAATTGTTAACTATAATCAGTCAGCTCAGAGACATAGATGCCTCTACTTACTATAGAAGCCAGAAGGTTATCTCTGTCCTCAAGGTTGTCACCTTTGACTGTAGTCTAATTGCCAGTTGCAGTCACATAAAACTTAAACTAGGTTGATACATTGATGTAATTCATGGAAAAGCCAACAAAAATCTATTTAAATGATTTTGAAAATTTTGAGGCCTACCTTTTGTTTATTATAAATTCAATTTTTCTTAGATTTTCCTGAGAAGTTGAGAGTGGGGGAGAAGATCTTAATAGGATAGAGAAAATAAAAAGAATTCGGGGGGCGGGGGGAGATAATGCTGAGTGAAAAAGAAATTTGCCAATGCAGCAGTTTTCAGATTGTGTCTCAGACCTGAAACTCTAAAATGTATTCAAGTAAATATGCTAATATTTTTCAATGGTTATAACCATTTATTAGTAATTATAACAAAAATAATAAGCATATGCCTCTCATGTTCATCTATGAGGAGACCTAATTCCTAGTTTGTTTTGGTTTGTTGTTCATTTGTTTACCCTATCTGATTAACTGGTCAACTAATTTCTATAGATTCTTTTGTTGTTTAAATGCTCTGTGGTCTATTATTATCCTTGACCTCATAGTTTTTACCAAAGTCATCCATCCTTCTTCTTGTCAGTTTTGGTCAGCAGCTGCCTTTTGCTCTTTCCACGTCCCGTGGCTTCTATAACCATATGCTCTTGAATTTCCTTCCAATTGTCTGTCTGGTTTTTTTTTTATTATTTCCAATATAGAAAGGTGTATTTTTTGAGTACTTTAAAAATATTGGAGTGCTTTCTTTTTAAAATGAGGAACCCCAGTCTTTCTTTTCTCAAGTTATATAATTCTCTAGAGAAAACTTCTGAAATCCCATGCATTTTGTCATTGGTCAGAGACTGATATCTCCTACATTTTATTTATCTCAAGATCATATCTATTATCTAAAGTTCAGACCAACTCCAGATCAGATTCATTTGCCCTGTGCTCAGACATCTCAAACTCAAACTTGTCTAAAATCAAACACATCTGCCCCCATTTTGCTTATTTGTCAGTTCCAGAGCTAAGTGACCTACTCAGTTTCCCAAGACCCACATCTCAGTGTCATCTATGTGCCCTTCTTCCCTTCACTTTGAAAATCAAATTATTTTATATTCTTAATGCTGTACCTTCTAAGTATACTTCAAACCCTTCCATTTATCCCCTTTGCCCTAAAATACCATCCACCACCTAGGTGTTTTTGTTTTTGTTTTCCAATAGCCTCCTATACCTTGTGCCTCTAGTCTTACTAAAACTTGAAATATTCATATTGCAGATTTTTCTTACATACAAATCTAGAATAGGTCATACTCCTGCTTAAAAGGAACCATTCATTTGTATTCCATTGAATTAAATTCATTGATATTTATTGTGATCCTTTACTTTCTGTGTGCTGTTTAATTTTCTGTAGACTGGTCTTTTGCTTGTTCTTTCCCTGAAAAATCACTGAATTTCTTAAAAATTTCCAAACATCTTATGTTATGCGTGTTATGCATACTTCTTCCTGTTTCTGGGTCACTCTACTTTTATTCTCTCTTTCTTTCTCTCTTTGCCTGATTAATTTCTAGTCTTACTGCAGTTCTTAGTTTATGTGCCATTCCACTGAGCTCTATACCTGGTTTAGCAGTTACTCTGTGTGGCCACTGCACTTATTCATCTTATACTGTATTTTCCTACTTATTAATTGACCTCTTCAACTAGATTTTGAACTCCTTGAGTCTAGGGACTGTGCCTTTCTGTTTTTTCTTTAGTGTCTAGATTACTAAGCAATTATTTATAATTTATTTGTTGAGTGAGTAAAAAAATCAGAGTCCTAACTCACCTCAGCCTCCAGATTCCATGGATGCTACTGGAATTTTACCTACCATATCGGTCATTTACATTCTCAACTAGTTAAAAAATATATTCTTTATTGATTTCAGAGAGGAAAGAAGAGGGTGAAAGTGAGAGAGAAACATCAATGATGAGAGAGAATAACCAACTGATTGCCTCCCATATGCCCCTCATTGGGGACGTAGTCCGCAATCAGGGCACATGCCCTGAACTGGAATCGAACCCTGGACCTTTCAGTCTGCAGGCCCATGCTTCATCCACTGAGACAAACTGGCCAGGGCTCTCAACTAATTTTTTTTAAAGGGAGCAATTTAATTATTATAATACAAAGAGCTTTACGAAGTTCTTATGTGTAAAAGAAAGAACAGTTTAGTGCATTAACTCAACTAATTTTTATGTTTAAAATTGTCTTTATTTTTCACTATTCTCAAAAGAAAATTTTGATAGATATTTAGTTCTGGATTGCATTTTGAAGATATATTCTAGCATTTAGTGGTAAAATTGCCAGATATTTATAGTTTTACTATTTTATGCCTTTGACTATTTTAAGGCCTTTTCTTTTTCTTTAGTATTCTGTAGTTCTATTATGGTACAACTAAATGTATGTTTCTTTTTTCTTCTATTTATAATGTTAGATATTCATTGCATTTCCTTAACCTTAATATTTATGTTTTTAAAACTCTACGTATCTCTTCAAATGTCCCCCCACCTTTTCTCTCTTTTCTCTGTAATTTCAGTTAGTCATGTAATAGATAGAATTGCTCCTCTGTCCGCCTTGTTTCCCGACTTTCCTATTTTCTATCATTTTTCCTTCTGTTACATTCTTTAAACATGATTATTTCTATATTCCAGTTTACTAACAAGCTCCTGATTTGCATTTAATTTGCTGTTTAGCCAATCCATTGCATTTTTTGCACTCTTCTCATTCTAAGAAATTCTGTTCATTTCTTTATCAAATTGGCCCATTGGTGTTCTATTGCTTTTACATCTTCAAATTACTTCCTATAACCTCTCCTTTTTATAATTACATAAGCACATTTACTGTTCTGTATGATTTGTGTTTATGGTCTGTAATTCAAACTTCCATGTTTTTATTCAGGACCTCAGGTTTTGACTTTTGTCCCAACAAAGCCCTTTAACTCCCAGTGTGTGGGCCACGTTGAGTTGGCACACACTCCCAAGATAAATGCCATATTAATATATTTCCTTTCTTGAAGTTTTTAAGAAGCCATGAACATTTAACCAAGCCTTCAATTTCATTTAAAACCTCTAAGTCTCATGCTTTTTCATTACTAAATGAAGACAAGTTACAGTAGGTGATCTAGATTATTGATTCAAATATTTTTTCAATAACAACCTTCAAACTGTGTATTTTGGGGATGGATTAGCTGGTGACCTTAGTGGTAAGGAGAGGATGTTGGCATGCCCTCACAGACGACTGGCCAGTGCTTGAGGACAGTTGCTTCATCCTGAAAGGGGGGAGTTTACAACTCTGTAATTTTATAAGCAAATTCCAAATGCTGGGAGAGCTAATGTATTGCTTCTCCTAGGTAACATCTCACAAGATTAAAAATATCACTTCAAGACAATATCTTCACACAAAGTAGAGAGTTAAAATGTGGAAATGCCAGGCATTCCAGCAAAATTCTTTTTTAAAAAATGTGTTTGTTTTTTTTTTAATTGAATTTAGAAAAGAGAGGAAGAGGAAGAGAGAAACATCTGTGGTAGAGAGAAACATTATTCGGCTCTGTGGTCCCTCCTTCACGCCCCCTACTGGGGATCAAGCCTGAAACCCAAGCGTGTGCTCCAACCAGGAATTGAAGCTGCAGCCTCTTGGTGCATGGGGTGATACACAGCTAACTGAGACACAACAGCCGGGGCTCCAGCAAAACTCTTAAGCCGAGAAAGCTTATTTGCTATTATTCACATTATGCCTGCAGGGTGCAGCTAGTCCACTGATATCAGTGCCCAGGCAGAGATGCCAATACATCTCCACGGGAGGCCAACATATGCAGGCCCACCCTTTTAGAAAAAGTGCAAGCTTCCTCCTTCCCGCTATCTCAGGGAATTGCTGACCATAGTCAATAGGGTGCCATAAAAGATATACCACGATGTTGGCACATAAAAGAAAACTTAAATAAATTGAACGGAACAATTATCATTGTAATAGTTTTATTATTCTCTCTTTATAGCCCTTGGATAAATGAAACTGCCTTCTTTGCTCTGTGGAGATAAGCGATTCCACTCCCCAGTCTGAATGGCGTGGCAGTGATGAACAGCTGTGAATGAATCAAGTACAGGGTAAACATACCAGACAGCAAATGATTTTTAAGCTCAATAGCCCATGGACAATAACTGTAATTAAACTCAATAAAGAACAAGAAAAGAGAAAAGATGCAGAGTGGAAAGAAAAAACAAAACACACAAAACACCCCAAAACAAAAAAGCCCCATCACAACAGCAAAACCTGGAAAGACTTGAAAGAAACCAGCAGAGCACGGGAGAATTGCTGAGGCCACTTTGCATTCGCCATAATTGATCATCTTGTATGTCAGATACCCTCCCACCCCCTAAGGGATCTAAAGGCTAAATTCCCGGCCAATATATTCTTGACTGTATTTGCTGGAATGTTGGAGTGATAACAAATGGCTGGGAAGAACAAAGCATCCCTTGAAATTCTTTTCATCTCCTTCTCTGGGTAGTCATTTCAGCAGGCAATTTTCTGCCTTTAATAGAAACACAGCATCTGAAAGTGTCTTCCCTGGCATAGTTTGTCATCTCCCTTGTTCACTCCTAGCTGCTTCTTATTTTAACACGTTTGACTCCGACATTATTTATCTAGTGTTTTTCTCCCTGGTCTTTTTTTTTTTTTTTTTTTTTTGTCTTCCTGTCATCTTTGTGGGATGAGCCTGACAGTTCACTGATGTTCTTATAGAACCTGACCGTTGTGTTTTCCAGATGAAACATTCAGAGCATATTGAGAAATTATAAGAAACATATACGCATAGCTGTGTGGTTTTGTTCCATAGGGTGCGTGGAAGTGGGAGGTTAACATACCAATTTCAGTAGCCACTTCTGGTCTTACTGATATGAAAGAAAAAGGCTCCACGTTTCTGATTTCTCCCTCAGAAAGCATCTTCCCCAGTGTACATTTGATCAGTTACAGGAAGCAGAAATTATCCAGCTGCAACGAACAGAGCATGTGAGAGAGATGTGAACAAAAATCAAATCAATGCAGTGCAAAGGTTGATGACCCTATTTTGCTCATAAGTGATGGGAAATGTAAACCTCCTTCTCTCTTCTGTGGAGTAAATCGAATAAATTGAATAAAGTCATTTTAAATCAGCCAACGATAATCTCTTTCTGATGTGGCCATCACATTAGCCAAAATGAAAGCAAAAAGGATTCAATTCAAATTGAAAACAGTCTGAACCATCGAGTATTCTATTGCCATTGTATTTTCTGTTTTGCAAGAGGTTGGCACACCGCTCTACAGTGTACTCGGTAACCTCCACAGATTTTGTTGTTCTTGTTGGGTAGGGTTTTATCATCGTTTTCCAGACATGATTCAACAAAAAAGGGCCAAGGTTCTCAAGACCCATGATCCTAGATGCAAATTCCCATGGGACCCATATGACTGTAGTCAATTACTTACAATCTCTGAAATGCCTGTGCCAAAAATGAGGCTAATAGTAACCACTTAGGAGGATTGTGCAGTGGCTGCAAAATCATCATGTAGAGAATGCAAGACCATATTTAGTTTATACTCCAGATATAACATGGCATATGATACCTACAGCATAGCTAATCTCTTGCCACATATTAGGAACTCAATGTGTTTTAAGCACTGAGCCTACCCTCCCTCCCTAGTTGTATCTTAAAAATAATAGCTAATGTCAATCACACTTATTTATATGCTAAATAGTTCATTCTTGTGATGTCATTTATTTCTCAGCACCTTTGTAATATTCATTTGTGATATATTAAGTCACTGTGCTTTTCACTCACCGCTTTGCGTTTATACAGCTGGTGAAGTTCAGAGGGAGGAGAGCTCAAATTTGTCTGACTTTAGAACCCGTAATCTTTTTATAAAAATATGTTTTTTATTGATTATTTTAGAGAAAGAGGAAGGGAAAGAAACACTTAGGATAGAGGAATATTGATTGGCTGCTTTCTGCACACCCCCGACTAGGGATGGAGCCCGCAACCTGGGCATGTCCCCTGACCAGGAATCAAACAGTCACCTTCTAGTTCAGGGGTGGGCAAACCTTTTGACTTGAGGGCCACAACGGGTTCTTAAACTGGAGTGGAGGGCCGGAACAAAAGCATGGATGGAGTGTTTGTGTAAACTAATATAAATTCAAAGTAAACATCATTACATAAAAGAGTACGGTCTTTTTAAAAAAATTATTTCAATAGTTTAGAACAGCCATCCGGCCCACGGGCTGTAGCTTGCCCACACCTGTGATCTACTTCATAGGTGGGTGCTCAGTTGCTGAACCACAGCAGCAGGGCTGAACCCACATTCTCAGCTGCACTTACACTTCTCTGCTTTCACAACACACTGAGGAGAGAGGGAGGTTTCCTCTCCCCAACACTACTCTCTCTACTTCTGTGCCATGTAGTTGCCTGATTCCTGGCCTCAGCAGGTGAGTTGCTGGCTCTCAGAACATCAACTGCCCTGTATTAGCCATCTATCACTGTCTAACAAATTACTAGCATGAAACTGAGTGGTTTAAAACAATACAAAGTTATCATCTTGTAGTTTCCCTTACTCAAGAGTTTTGGCATGACTGACCCATGTCCTCTGTTTCACAGTTACTCCTGAGTGTGTAATCAAGGTGGGAGCCCAGGGTCTGCTTTCTCACCTGGGAAAGGATCTGCTTCTGAGGCCACTCGTTGGTTGTTGGCAGCATTTAGATCTTTATTAGCTTTTGGACTGATGGCCTCAGATCCTCACTGGCTTGTGTCCAGAGGCTACTGTGATAGACTCAATTGTGCCCTTACCCCCAGTTCATATACTGAAGCATGAATCCCCAGTATGCACTTGGAGGTGGGGCTTTTAAGGAGATAATTAAGATTAACGGAGGTAATTGTCATGGGTCTCCAATCTAAAAAGACTGGTTTCCTTATAAGAAAAGAAAAGAGACACGAAAGATCTCTCTCTCTATCTTCCTCTCCCCCCACATGTGCACAGAGGAAAGACCATGTGAGAACACAGTGAGATGGCAACTGTCTGCAACACAAGGAGAGAGGTCTCGCCAGAAACCAACCCTGATGGCACCTGGACCTTAGACATCTGGTCTCCAGAACTGTAAGAAAATAATGTTCTGTTACTTAAGAAACTCAATCTCTGTTATTCTGGTGTTGTGGCCTGGGCAGACAGCTACAGCTACCTTTAGCTTCCTCATTACAGCCACGTTAGCCTTTTCATTAAAGTGTGCGAGCTGAGAAAGCAACAGAGAGAGTCCATTAGCAGGACAGAAATCACAGTATTAGACACCTAATCACAGATGTGACATTCCCTTTAGATTACTCCATTCTCTTGGTTAGATGCAAGTTACTCCAAAGGAGGAGAGTCTGTCGGGATGTGAACACCAATAATTGGGTATCCCAGGGCCCATCTTAGATGCTGTCTACCACACTCCCCCACTCGTAGGTGACATGCATGACCTTCTGATTATTTCTGTCACTTTGGAGCTAATGAAAGCTCTTGAGCACTAATTTGCTCTTTATATGACCGTATCCTTGCTCTTTCTTGGTTGACTCTTCTGGAATTATCTTATGAGATTATAGGATACCTTTTTTCTTCCTTGAGTCCAAATGAGTAGTGAAATTGAGTCCTGTCTACTCTGAGGATTCCCTTCCTCCAATCACATCTATTTCATTTTTTTTTTCTTTATAATTTTGGCTTGGACAGGCAAGGTTTGGGGAAATTTCTCATTCCCTTAACTTACCTCTTTCCTTCTTCTCAATCTGTCAGGACTGGGCAGAACTTCCACTAATTTTTTCTTCTTCCTGTTTGGGAAAGAATTATTTCTATTTTGTAAAATTCTGTGATCAAATTGTTAAGAATTACCTCTTCATATTTCAAATGAAAGGAAGACGATAAGAAAATGAGAACAAACCCCTTTTTAAAAAGACAATCCCAGTCTTCACCATTGTCTTGATGTAGACTTTAAAATTCAACTGAGATAGGAGAAGCCAAACCTTAATTGTTTGCGGTCACATTGTAACTGCTGTCTGATTCATACCTCTTGGTGGTGAGTAAATGAAAAGTCATAAATAAGAAAACGCAAAGAGAAAAAAGCGCATTGATATTTTTTAAAAAATACACTACCTATTGCAGGGATTTTCTTATACAGGAAGGTAGAAAAGATCCCTCCCCTAAGGAATTTGTCTAATTCTTCGTTTACAAAGCTTCTCTATAACAATATTGGTGTGTATGAAGGGAACAGCTTGGAGCAAAGCCAAACCACTCTGATTTGACAATAGGCAGCAGGCCCCTGTGCCCAGGCTACCATATTTGAAGTTGTACTATCATATTTGAATCCATGCTGGTTCCTTAGAAGAAGCAGTGTTAGGGATGTTAGCAACACTATTTCAAAAAGTGTTGGCACATATGGGCCTCCAGGCCATGTGGACATGAGCTGGAACCACCATGTTCTCTATTACCTGGAACATTCACAATCAGCTTGGAAGCATACATGCCAGGGCATCGAACCAACTCCAACGATGTCACCTTTGCATCTGCTTCCTTAAAGATACAGAATAGGCTGATATATATATATATATATATATATATATATATATATATATATATATATATATATATATATATTCCAGAAACAGAATCAAAATGGAAATCATATCTTAGAAAGACTTTTGAAAGATTTATATTAGAGATGTGATTTTTCATTACCTACTAACATTGTAACTTCGTTACTCAAGGCATCCAGAGGTTTGTTGAACCTTTGGAACACAAAGGAGAAATGGTTCCTGGGGCCTGGATTATGGGCATGAGATACAGCTCCATTCAAGGGAGATCAGAAATTATAAATCTAGTAGCACTATGCCACATACATTATTATTCTGTATGTGCATTCATTTCCTGGGACTTGTGGAACACATCTTTGTGCATGTGGTGTCATGCACTCATGCATTCTTTCAAACATTTAAGATTCAAGACACATTTACTGAGTAGTAACTACATTTCAGGTTCTATTAAAGACAGTGAAAACTCAGGCACATATATACTAAATGACAATATCATTGGAATGATAGTAGAAATTCACTACTTTTTCATTCAAAATCTGATTTCCTACAATGCAATTTCATTAAATAATGAATTATTTATCAAGAAATGTGATGACACTTCTAATGACATTTTTTTCTATATAATGATCTGATATTGACTAAGTAAAGGCAGATATTTCTACAGAAAAGCATCCTATCATACAGTATTTTTTAATTCTAAATAATTTTAAAGACCTTTTACTTGAGCTCTTTAGAGAAAAGAATTCAGTAGATTTTATCTGATTCAATGAGAAGAATTAAGCTCATTTTATTTAATCCAATAATTGACTAGGCCTAGAATTGGTATTACTTGACCAATGTCAATCAAGCAATAAAACTACCCTTAATCTATTATTTTCTATCCAAAAATATACCTTTCATTGCTCACAGGAGGGATAAAAAGGAGAAAACTGAAGACAATAAAAATGCCAAGTGAAACTTCACCTAATCTAACTATATACCAAGGAAAGATGTTTTGGTCAACATCCTTCAAAGATATCCACCAAAGATGTCAATCTCTTTCCTTCTCATGTGCACATGTTGTTTGCCATTCACATTAAAGGTGGAATATAATTGCCCTTCTCATGGATGTAACTTATTTGAACAACAGAATGTGGTGATTCCATGTCCTGGGATGTCCCATGTCAAATCATATAACACTTGGAAACTTCTTCCCTGTGTCTCTGAAAGGCTTACTCATAGGGGTTCCCTCTCTGGGATTCAAGCAGCATGCTTTCAGAAGCCCACACTGCATGTCGGAGACATGTGCCCTATTTCTCTAATCAGAAATTCCACTAACTGACCTTACAGCTAGTAGCTGCCATGGACTGTGAATCAGTTGAACTTTCAGACAACTCCAGCTTCAGCTGTGTTTTGACAAAGCATCTGAGAAATCCCAAGCAAGAACTGCAAAACTGAGCCCCGTCAATTCAGAGAACCACTGAAGGTAAGTTGATGTTTTAAGCCACAGAGTTTTGAGGTTGTTATGCAGTTTCAACTGTGTCCATTTTGGGTCTAATCAATATCTTTAGAAAAAAAACCTAATGCTCCTCAGTAAATTTCACAGAATCTATTGAACACTGCTCTCCAAAGAGCTAAATTAAGGGATCTTTAAAGTTACTCCCAGCTCTAAGATTCTCTAAGAAAAGTTGATTTTCTGCAGAAATACCATATCAGAACAGATGGGTACTGGACTTCTTGACTAGATTTGTCACTGCAGTATCAGTTGGTTAAAAATACAATTAATTGCCGTGGAAGTTGTTCTTTCAAGTCTTATAAAAATGTTCCATTAAGATCCCAGGACTCTGTACAGACCCAAAATGTACATTACAACTCATAGGTCATTCATCTTCAAGCAAGAATATGAAACCATGGTTTCTAATACAGTGAGAGGCAAATTTGGGAATTGAGAAAAATTATTGTATATTGGTCAACACTTTTTATTGTTTCTTTCCCACTATCAAACTCAGTACTCACCAAAAGTTAGGATATCAGTCCTTTACTTGGTAACGTTTGAGTTACTTTTCTTTATTTAACACATGTTTGCTTTGTACTCTTAAAGAGGCAGCATGTATAGGGTACTTTCTACTCAGAGTGGTGTTAAAATTCCAATATTGCAACATTCCCAGTTGTATGATCTTAGGCAAATCCATTTACATTTTTAATATCATGTTTTTCATCTAATGTAGAAAAAGAAAATTCTGTGTCTAATACATTTTGTTAATTCTGATTTTGGGTTTAGTAAGACTGATGTGAATGGGATTGAAAATTCATCTGAAAATAGCAATACTTTCTTGTCTCACTCAAATACTTTATCTCATGATATCATTGTTTATCACTGCTCCCCCCCCCCTAAATTGTCTTTCTTCCTATTGATTATTTTCTACATAGTGTTCTGACTAATCTTCAGAGGAAGCTAGCATTATTGGCTAAATTAATGATATTTTGCACTCTGATCACTGTGATTTACCCCCAGCTCATCTTACATGATCCCTAGTACAGAGGAATTGTTAAAGAAACACTGTTGAGCCGAAACTGGTTTGGCTCAGTGGATAGAGCGTCAGCCTGTGGACTGGAAGGTCCCAGGTTCGATTCCGGTAAAGGGCATGTACCTTGGTTGCGGGCACATCCCCGGTAGGGGGTGTGCAGGAGGCCGCTGGTCCATGTTTTTCTCTCAACGACATTTCTAGTTCTCTATCCCTCTCTCTTCCTCTCTGCAAAAAATCAACAAAATATGTTAAAAAGAAAAAGAAAAAGAAACACTGTTGAATAAATGAATGAATAAGGAAATAAGATGCTGGAAGCAGATGAAATTGTGACCAAACCACTTGACATTCGTTACTTTTAACAAATTAAATGAGATAATTTATGAGTGTGTTCCAGTTCTAGTTCTAGTACATAGTTGAGCTCAAAAGGTATTTCTTTTCCTATTTACTCTTTACTTATTTTTAAAATTAATGCTGTTTTTTCTATTTAAGAAATCATAATATTAAAGAAAAAAAAAGATGTTTGGAGGAAGGGAAACTTCCTGATGCTTCTGAAATTATAATGTAGTGGACCCTCTACTTTCTTAGAGAACAAGAAAACAAGAAAACTTATCCTTACAAGGCAACACTGTTTAGTTTTATAGATAAACAGGCTCTTGGAATGCTGAATTCTATGATTTTACACCCTTTTTGACATTCTTAGACATTATTAAGAAAATTGAGTATTATTCATATTCTATAATATTTTTTCCTGGGAAAAAGAAAGCAATAGTAGCATGTCATTCTCAAATGTTTAGAATAAAATCCTTGAAAACTTCATATTCTTGGGGTTGCGAATTCTCTGGACATCTCTATTAGTAGCTTCTTTGGTATAATGAATGGTCATAAAATCTGGTTCTTAGGGACAGAGGATAGATACATGCTCTTTGTCCTTTCTTTTTTGGGGCGCCATAGTATGTCTTTAAAGACAGCATCTTGGCCTTTAGAGAAATTGTTTTCTCCCATACCAGAGTTCCTTCATTCTCAAGAAAACTGGATTCTATTTGATGTGGGAATCTTTGCCAGGAAAGGATTTCCTTTTTAAAAAAAATGGTGCCGTTACATTTGGATGTTCTTATTTGATTCCCTACTGTCCTTCTTGCAGAGCTTTGGAACTGACCTAAAGTAGCTTGCAAAAAAAGTGCCAATTTAATTGAATGATTCAATGTAATTTGTGGTTTTGCCTATCAGCATCATTGGAGACGTAGACACAGAGAATTCACTGGGATTGGTCAGCTTTAATCCCTGCTCTAGCCCATTCTGTGTCTGTGGCATCATGTGACAATATTTTTAGTTATGATGAAGAAGATAGTGATGGGAGTCATGTGAACAGGAACTGGGACTGAAGGGTCACACTTTGGGGGTGTCCCACGTCTGCTTTCTGCTAGAATATTGTTTACTGGAGGGAATTATTGGGAAGATAATGTTGTGGGATGTAAGCAGCTCAGTTAAGAAAAACCCCAAAAACCTAAAACAGAAGAGTCCTACAAAACATACCCACAGAAAGAAAACTAAAAGGGCAACTTATACCAAGTGTGATGAAAATGCTAACACTTTAGTAATAGATGAAAACTTGCCAAAACTTCAAAGCGAAGTGTTGAACATAGAGTACAAAAAATAAAGGGATACCAAAATTTATTGGTAGCTGATCAAGCTGATCAAATATATATCCTTGAAATAAATTTTAAATACAGTAATAAATAGTTGAAAAATTGGAGGAGGGAGGT
Source organism: Vespertilio murinus (assembly GCA_963924515.1). Classification (NCBI taxonomy): domain Eukaryota; kingdom Metazoa; phylum Chordata; class Mammalia; order Chiroptera; family Vespertilionidae; genus Vespertilio; species Vespertilio murinus. Next base: position 19,159,581 of record OZ004715.1, on the reverse strand, counting down.
GGAACTTTTGTCTCTTTCAATACTTGATTTCTAATCCTGGGAGTTTTTGTTAATCAATAGTTAGCTTAGCTGATAGCAGTTTATAGACAGAAATGAGATGGTTTCAGCTGTCCTTGATATTCTAGTAGGCCTACTCATGCTATGGCCCTAAGAACACCCAATATTTTCTGTTGAGACTTTCTATTACCATCATACTGCAGAATTCGGTGAGGAAGTTGAAGCCATCATTTTATAAACTTGCATTATCTAGGATTCTGTCATGTAGGAAGAGAGCCTTTGGAGAAATGGGCTTCACATAGTTTATTTTGTTCACCGACAAACTCTAAAAATGTTAGAATTATGTTGTTTCTTTTTAGCCCATGATCTGTTGAGCCGGCTTATTTTCATAAACAGCCTCAGAAAAGTAAAGACGAGACCAGGTGCACAGTGAACATCAGGTAGAGAATTTTAGGGCCCCCCATGTAAAACAAAGATTATTAATGTAGAACAGGATTGCTGTTCACTGAAGATCGCTGAAGCGGAAAATAAGCAAGGGCTCAACACATTTTTTCAAAGCGGTTGCTATGCTGATTATATACTCTTATGATCACACGGAAAGAGAACAAGTTGATTTCCATTTTTGCAAAGTTGTGGCCCAGACCAGACCTAGAAAGAAATACTTAACAAAGGTCACCAGGCTGCAGTGGCTCAGTGGATGAGCATCGACCTATGAACCAGGAGGTCATGGTTCAATTCCAGGTCAGGGCACATGTGGGGCTCAATCCTTATTAGGGGGTGTGCAGGAGGCAGCCCATCAGTGATTCTCTCTCATTATGATGTTCCTACCTCTCCCTCTCCCTTCCTCTCTGAAATCAATTAAAATATAAAAAAATGAATAACTAATCATTTGCCTTTCCCTTATGGGGCCGAGCCAGCAAGGTGGAACGAAGATACATAATTTCTGAACATTGTTTCCCCTGGAGGTAGAGTTGGGGCAGAGTGATGGGTGGTGGTAGTTCTGGGTCAGTTTGTGGACAATAGTAACAATATACATGGAAGATAACCCTAGAAAATTCTGCTTTTTATAAAATCGCACTGCCATGTTGGGCTTCTGGGAAATGACCCTGAGGTGGAGGTGTAAATGCCTGAGGTTTAATGGGAGTACTCTCAGAAACCTCTGTGAGAGCGTACAGGCTACAGAGGGAGAAGTTGAACTGCATTGCATTAGCAGCAGGGGCCACAGCCCATCCCCTGGGGTTTGTCTGGAGCAGGAATGACCTTCTAGAAAGGTCCAGAATTGAGGCAAGGGGAAAACCAGGGATGGGTGGGAGATTTGAGTTCTCCATGAGAAATAGGTGAGAAGAATCTTTTGTCCAGAGGGTAAGAGAGAAAGTGGAAGTGAATCAGAGCCCCTGAGGTCTCTTCCAAGGGAGATCCCCTTGTGCTATTCCCTGTGAACAACCCTCCCATCCGCCAAGTCCTCGGTATCGGTAGATTTCCTTGAACAGAGAGTGGCAAACGAGCCTTGCATATATATTTGCTCAAATTAGAAAATATGCAAATTAGGCTGGGATGCCACAATGGGTCACGACTAGACAGGAGGAGGTTGTGTGCACAGCTGAGGCCCAGAGCAAAGACAGAGACAGAGACAGGCCCCTCGCCCTCACCCAGAGCCAGAGCCAACGTGAACAGGGACATGGGGGCCGGCCCACAGCCTCCGCAGTGGAGCACAGGCCCATAGAGGAGATGGGGGGCGAGGGAGGGACACCTGTCTCTAGAGAAAGCAGTGTGGCTCCCTCCTACCTCCCTCAGAAGCAGAGTTGCTCCCTCTGAGGCCACATAGCTCCCTTGGAAGCAGCTCAGCTCCTGGCCCTACAGTTCCTGCCAGCTCCTGCAGAAGCAGCGGGTGGCCTACTGCGCAATATCACGCGATGGGCTACTAGTTTTCTTGATAAATGAGGACATGAAGGGAAAAACCTTTTCTCTTGATGAAGGTGGAATTTTTTTTCTGACACATCAAAAACGTTGTACCTGCATCAGTAAATGCATATTAAAATATAAGGAACACATGAATATCTTTTCAGAATCGCACGCTTCCCAGCTTGTCCCTTCCCAACTCAGTCAACACTCTGGGTAGCTGTTTACCCCAACCCTTCACAAGTCAAGCATGACCAGAAGCACAGTGTGCAAATATGCTGCTTGCTCTTCCCCGTTGAGGACATCTGCCAGGCTTGCTCTTCAGCACGGCATCCGTGTCCTCACATGGGTGGGCCACAGCGTGGGAGGGCCATTTGGTGCTTCCGCTCTCAATGATCATGGAGCCTGTGTGGGACATTCAATTTCGCAGAAGCTATTCCTGCCTCTCAAGGAGATTGCCAGGGTTAACAGATGGGCCATTTGCAACCCAGGTGGTGAGTCCTACACAGAGACAACTTAAAAGGTTTCCTCCTGGAAATGCTTGTGTCCTGCTTTCTCAACAACTCCGTTTCAGGTGGGGACCGGGCTGGTCCCTGGTCATATTGATTTCTCTTTTCTCAGAGGAAGGACTTCCTATCTGTTTCATGTGACAAATATAAAACCAAGACATAGTAGGTGGAAGGAAGATAAATTATACGTGTGTATACACATACACACAAATGCATAACTTTACCATGTGTACCAAGAGGATTTATTTTCTTCAAAGTCCTATTATTCTCTAACCTGTTGATTTAGCCTCTGATGTATAGGGTGACTTGTAGAATTAGTGCTCATTTGAAATATTTTATTATTATGAAGTCTAAATTTAAATAGAGAAAGAGAAAGAGGAGGGAGGGAGGGTGAAAGAGGAGAGAGGAGAGAGAGAGAGAGAGAGAGAGAGACAGAGAGAGAGAGAGAGAAAGAGAGAGAGAGAGAGAGCAGGAGAGAGAATATGGAGAGAGGGGGAGAGGCAGTAGAGCTTCAGATGGGACATATTTTTTACATGAAAATATTTTAGTACTGAGAATCAGACTTTGGAGTCCTCAGCATGGGCTGGTCTGGATAAAGTACAAAGCTTTTGTTGACATCTATTTGCCAACTCATAAGGACTCCGTAATGACATTCTTTCAAACCCATCTGGTGATTCAGCCAAGGCTGTCGAAAGCTTTAGTGAAAATTCTGAGGAAAGAGACATAAAGCTGAGCTGTGTCAAGGACTCTGGCAGTTAGTTCATTCTCTGCTGGATGCTTCTGGGCAGACATTTTTATGATAGGACTTGCTAGAAATTGTTTTAATTTAAGAAGGGGCTTTATCATTACTTAAACTAGATGATATCACTTCCTGCTTTTTTGTTTCTAGCTCTTATCACAGCCCTAAAACTGACTTGTATTTTTTATCAGTCCTTCCAAGGCTGAAATTAAAAAGCGGGTGGGCTAGATTTGCATATAAAATTAATGTTATAGGATTCTGTAACTGAGTTGCCACTGACTTTCATCTCAAAATAGGAGAGAGAACATATTAGTAGAATGAACTGTAATGCTATCTCTCCAAATTTCCAGATTGAAGAACCCACAACATTAGTTATTAAACTATCTCTCTCAACTCCTTTTCATATTCATTATTGTCAAGATTTGTGTGAAGTTCAGGGTATTAGGAAAGAGTCTAACTTATAGGATAATTAGGAGAAATAGTTCCATTTAGCCTGAAATTTGAAAATTTTAAGAATAGCCCTTGAAGATAATGCACATTGGTATAAGTTTAGCAGTATTTGATGCCAATATGAGAAAAGGTGTTTAAATTTTCATTTTCACTTAAAACTGTGTCTTTTGTCTACTATCATAGCTTTTTGTTGTTCTTTAAAACTTTGTCATGTTTTTAGATGATTTTTGCTTCTATTTCAGGAGTGAATATTGGATATCTATATTTCTCTTTAACTAGGCTTGATAACCCTTTGAGGTTAGAAACCAAAGCACATTTATCTTTATATCCTCAGCAACTATAACAGTATCTGGTAGGTAGTAAAAACACAATCAATATTTATTGAATTGAACAATCCACAAATAATTTGTGTAACAGTTTGTTCACAAGGTACTACGGAAATATAAGGACCATTCCCTGAAGTATCTTACAAAATAAAGCACATCAAGATTTTATTAAAATACAATGGAACAATGATTTTAACCCCTTTTGGTTTTAGCATTTTTATTATTCTCCTGACTCTCGTATTTATAACATCTTTAATATATGATAATGGTATAAATGCTGTTCCCGAGGTAACATTTTCCTTTCACCTTTGCCTATTATTTACTTTATTTCTACTTACTCTTTAATTAATTTTCTCTGCCACTTTTCTTTTCCATCTTGGGTTCTCCATGACTGGGCTGTCCCTTATTAATACCCTTCTTTATTCTTTTTCATTTATCTATTTATCTACTTTGCTCTCTTATCTCCTTCCCCAACCCTCCTCACACTAAATACTACAATCTAAAAAACGTATTTAATAATTATTCCTGAAATGCTCTTCATGAAAATCTGCAATTTAACCAACCAGTAGATGTTAAGAAAAATGCATCAATGATAGTGATTCCTGTATTAGACTTGTCATTGTAAGAATGCCCAAACCTTAGAAAATTTTTTCTGAGTTTATAAGTTTATTTGAGAGAAAGAAAAAAAAAGGAGATGTCTGGAAGAGAGATCTCAACTGACTGAGAAAAATTCTTTTCAGAATGATAGCCTGCAGCTTCTTTTTTTAAAATTTTATTTTATTGCTTAAAGTATCACAAAGAATAGTACATATATAGTACATATGTCTTCTTTTTTCCCCATTGACCTTCCTTTGGTCTTCCACCCCCGCCCCCAGTATTTTACATCCATTGGTTATGTTTACGTGCATGCATACAAGTCCTTCGGTGGATCACTTACATTCTCTTCCTCCCCGTTCTCTCCCCTGCCCTGCACAGTTTCTTTTTATACATTTGGAATTAAGGAGGGAAAGTAAGAAAAATGACATGAACCTGGGAGAAAACAAGCCTGGGACATCTCTGTGATTGGATTATAGGATGGTTAACAAGATTATGTACTTTCTTGAGAATGGTTCACTTCTGAGGAGTCTGAAAAAAGAGACATTTCCAAGGTGTGTGAACTTAGATGCACACAAACAATTGACAGGAATTGCTTTTAAGGCAAAGAGAATCTTTTACTAGGGAAATTAAAGGACTGAGGAACGATGACCCACCATGACCTGCTCAAGTAGGATTTTATGATCTGATCATCCTCTGAGGTTACTTTCAGTCACTAAACTTGTACGAAGCTCCCTTTTTGTTTACAGAGTAAAGACTTGAGGAGGAGTCCTCATGCAACGGTACACCTCATGCAATGGTCTACCTGAGTGATTTAGTAAGGCCATTGGAAGTCTCTAGGTTAAAAACTTCAGTACTTCTATAGCATGTCCCATTTCCTGTTACTCTGCTCATCTCTGCTTAGTCTGCCACTCCTCAACACCCACGCCAGTTTCACAAAGCCTGTCTTTTCCCATTCCCTCAGAAGCATTCATATCTGATTTCTAAAATAGCATTATTTTTCTTATTTTCGTAATTGAAACATTTTTCTGAGCTATATCCTTGCTATGGATGAATTGTGTTCCCCTCAAAATTTATATGTTGAAGCCAGAACTTTCAACATGACTTAATATTTGGGCATAGGACTTTTAGGAGGCAATTAAAGTTAAATGAGATCATAGGGGTGGGACCTTTACTTCATGGGGCTGGTATTCTTATAAGAACAGGAGATTGATCAGAGTTCTAGCCAGGAAGAGAGAGCTCACTGGCAATCAGCTCTGATCTTGATATTGGGCTTCTAAGCCTTATAGAGCTAATAGATTTTTCCTGAATAAATTCCATTTTAGCCTTATATGTTTTATCCCATAGGACTAATGTTGTTGAGGGATTTCCCCCTCATTTTTCAAATATGGTAAATTAATCTGAATATGGAGATTAATTAACCTTAAATAAGTATATGGCCCCTTCTCTGAGGCAGAAATGAGAGGTTATATCAATATGCAGAATCTTTAGCCCATTTATAGTGTGTGTCATCACTTGTGCCACTCAATTTAATTTCACCGGAAATGAAATTGGTGAACATCTTTTCATACTTTTGGGGACCAATTTCAGTGCAGATGAATTAAGTTGAGGAGCAAACACATACCAGACAGTGAAGTAGGACATAGAAAGGACAAGAGTTTGGCCTTCTCACAGAGACACTAATAATTTTTTAAAGTAGATTTATGTATTTCTCTTTTCTAAGTTTTTGAGTATTTTATTTGGTAATTGGATAAAAACTAATAATAATTTTATGTTCTTTGATAAATATGATTTGATAGACATTTTATAAAATACTTTCTAAGCCACACATTAATCTTTATAAAACGATGAGAACTAGCTAAACTAATAAAATCAATATGCAAATTGACTGTACCTCTGTGACACCCATCAGCCAGTCAGGAGCGAGTATGCAAATCAACACACCAATGATGGTGGCTTAATTTGCATATGCAGACATGGAGCCGCCAGGCAGGACAAGGTTGGGGGCAAGGGTGGGGGGATTAGAGAGTTACAGGAGTAGCACTTACAAGAATTTACAGTGTCTATAAACAAAGTGGGCAGGAAAGGGTAAATTGGGGCTCGTTCTGGGGAAGTTGTGTAGTCTGTAAGGAAGAAGTATTTGCTGTTTCTGGATTGGTTGTGGGCAACGTTCTGAAAAGCGTGTGCATAAGCAAGCTGCCTTAACATCTCCTGGCTGGCAATTCTATTTAGATAGCAGCCTGGAAGTTGATTCCTTTCAACACATAGGAATGTAGGCAGTCTTTTATATAGTTGGTTTCAGCTCTAGGCTATCAACTCATTAACCTCTCTTGTCTCATCCTGTCCTCTGGCCCACTATAACTTAACTTAGGACATTTCAAATACTATTCAGAAAAAAAGTTTCATGGTGGAAATATAACATAAGTAGGGGACATTTTAGACAGAAATAGACACACACAAAATAAAGTCCTCCAATGAATGACATAAGTAAGGTTAGAAATATGTGGGAAGAAACCAAAGTTACAACTGGCTAAGCTGCCACAGGTTTCATTCAAAGGAACAAGACGATTTGTCCATTGTGTTAGTTTTGTTGGCATGATGACTGACCTGTTAAGAGACCAGCATTTAAAAGAGACTTAGGAAAATTACTTGGGCTTTATTGATGCTGTCATTCTTCTCCCACCAGTGCATAAAGATGGTGGAAAGCTTCTACTCACTTGCAATCTTACTTTCGTGGGAGAGAAAAAAATTAGCGTGCCACTACCCTTCTAGGTTCTTGGTTGAGATGCCTCATATGATAAAAGACAGATACTAGCGGGAAAATAATCCAGAAATTTAATAATGTGTGTATTTCCTGCATATATACACAAGAGACCCAGGACAATGGAATAATTGACTGAAAAGGCCCAAACTATCCCCTTAGGTAACATCTCCAGCTAAAAACAAAAGAAAATGAGGTAGGATACCAGTAATGGGAACAGAAAAAACACAGTAAATGAGGGCACGGTTGCTATGCAGATTTAAGTCACCAACTTCTTCTAGAGATTTAGAGTCACACTGCTTGGTACAGAGAGGGAGGACCCTTACAAATGAGATTTCCCTTACACAGGTATATGCATCTTACTCAGTTTCCAGAGGTTCTTCTGTGTCTGCTGTTTCTTAAAAATAACCAGCTCAAAATAATCTAATGGCCAAAGAGACATACCTTAAGAGGGCAAGTTCTGCCCCCTTTTACTTTCAACTTACTTTAATGTCAACTTTTTATGCCGATGCTGTTCGAAGAAATAAACATATAATCTGTGAGGTTTAATCATTTTTCTTGCCAAGTATTTTCTAAAGAAAGCAGAAAGAATCTAATTTTTTAAAATACATTTTAAGAGATAGGTCATTTTTCTAATTTTTCTACAAAGATTCATACTTCTTTCCAGATTTGTATTTACTTAAAAAAAAACTTTTTTTTTCCAGTATTTCTTCATAGGTAAGGAAAAATTTCATTTTGAAAGAAATTTATAGTTGGTGATTATTGGCTGATTAATGAATACGTGCCAAATGATTTGCTTAGTGGATGGGGTATCAGTTTTGAGTGAAACACACCCAGTTCAACCCTACATCCGACACTTCCTAATTGAGAGCTGTGGAGTGCATTGTTTAATCTCTCTAAAACTCCAGTTACTCACGTCTAAAATGCAGACCCAAAGATAGACTTTAATAAAATGAGAATGTGTAGAGATCTGGGAGCCCAGGGAATGCCATTTGTTTCTCTCCTCTCTCCCAGGCTTTGTGTTATTGGAATATTTTAGAGTCGAAACACAAAATGTTCTAATATTAACACACGAAAGATAAATGATGATTCTCATTGAGCCAAGAAGGATGTATTTTCAAAACAAATGAGATTTTCTATGGGACTGCAGTTGGTAAATATTTATTCTCTGGCAATTTTGACAAAAAGTAGCCATTTAAATGAAATTCATAAAATGTAAAATATACATGTTAGTATAAGAATAGTAGCACTGGCCATAAAAACAGCTGAGCTGGAGCAATATTTTTTTGCTGACTGCAGAGAGATACATTTCAGTCAGAAGAGGTACATAAGGTGAGCACCAGTTTTCGGTTGTATCTCCATAGTAATTCATCTTCTTTTCCTCCCTCACCTTTAAAAAATGTTTTCTGTTTCCCGGCTACTCTGGCCTTGCTGCAATGTTTTTATAGCCCATTCAGTCCTTATAGGATTTCATCATATTCTAGTTGACACCAATTGTTTCGAGGCATCCCAGAGGTTCACTTTGAGCCCCAATATATAACCCAGAGTGTGACAAATCTAGCTTTACCTCGTCCAGATCAATCTAAGAATTAAAAGAAGGCTAAGGGTATTAAATCAACAATAGTTCCCACCTAGGCAGGGAGATGAAGATAAAATGAAAGCTAAAGGGCTGTGTGCTTTTCAAGGAGATGCAGTCAATCCCACAACAGAGCATTTGTGTCACATGGAATCCTAATTGATCAAGTTCTTTACTCTCGGGAGAGAGCATTGCACTTTTCCACGAGGAGGATACATTTGCCATTTGTTAAGTTGCTGGAATTCTAATCTCCTCAGGGTAAATTTTAGCAGTTACATACATGGTGTGGTGGAAAGAGCAGGAAAAAAGAAGACTCAAAAATTCTAGCTAAATTTCTTTTTATTCATCAACTCATGCATAACCTTATTTTGACTCAGTTTCCTCATTCAGATTGGCTAAACTGAGGCCAGTTCTTCCAGCTCTATCCCTATGAGGATGAAAAACAATAATGATTGAGAAAACAAATGCAAATGTGTTCTCAGAACTTGTAGGCATTTTATAAATTTGGGCTGAAGTTCTTTTTTGATGCTATATATAAATAATATTTCTTTAAAATATATTTTATTGATTTTTTTACAGAGAGGAAGAGAGAGGGATAGAGAGTTTGAAACATTGATGAGAAAGAAACATCTATCATCTGCCTCCTGCACTGCCCCTACTGGGGATGTGCCCACAACTAAGGTACATGCCCTTGACCAGAATCGAACCTGGGACCTTTCAGTCTGCAGGCTGACGCTCTATCCACTGAGCCAAACTGGATTTGGCCATAAATAATATTTTTATTGTTTATATATAGCATGAACAATAACTTAAGGCATGTTGGAAATATAGTTAAGTAGAAGAATGCACATCAATGTACCCACAGAAGAGATGAAGGTAACCAGTAATATCAGGATTGGGCTATAGGTATCTGAATACTAGGTCAAGTGATTGGATTCCATGTTTTAGGTCAAATGATGCTTTCAAGTAAAATATAAGATTAAAAATTCAGTAAAGAAAGTGGAAGTTTATAAGATAGATCAAAGTCCAGATAGTGGATAATGGTAATTCCTCAGGCATAAATAAATGATAACTGAGTTATGATTTTTGGTAGTAAGGAGGAAAGAGAGAGAAGAAATTCTAAAGGAAAAACATAACATGTTTTTGGTCAATTTTGACCTAGGACTCTATGTGTCTGTTTTACCATTGTATCCTCAGTGCCTAGATCAATACCCAACATGTCTACATATTTAATAATATATGTGGATGGACGTGAAAACATGAGGAAATCAAAATGAGGTTCTGAGATATTCATTTTGAGAAATTCAGAAAATACACAACTGATCATCTGTACACATAATCAATAATTCACTAACTTTTGGAAAGTAAAGTTTAATGTTAAGCATGTTGAACTTTACATATCAAAAAGGTATGGAGACAGCTGTCAAGAAAGTGGCTGGAGGTGCAAAATAGAGATAGGGAGAGAAGTGATTTGAGCTATAAAAGGTATTTAGTGAGGTGATAGATGAAAGCCTTTAAGTAACAAATAAAATGAATAATTTCCTTCCTGTATTTCTCACCAGAAGCAGGAAACACAATGGGTATTTTATACACATGATGGGATGTGAAAACAGAAAACACAATATCCTCAAAACTTTGGCCAGGCAGTCAGTACCCTGTAGAGTGTGGGTTGTTTGCCCTTGTGATTGTGAGGCAGACTGGGAACTATGCTTCACTGTTGCTAACCAGCCTCGTGAGAGAATATTGTATCACATATTGCTAGCCCAAGACAAGATCAATACCCAAATTTTGAAGTGAGGTTTCCACTGAATATGTATTGCTTCTGTACCATCATAATTTGGGGACCATCGACAGATCATCTTGCTCCTGTCGGAGGAGGCATACCTCAACCCTGTGAAAATGCTTTCAAAAGAAAAGCAACATCGACTTGACATTTTTCTGAGGGCATGTTCAAGGGGGATTACCTTTGTGTATACATTACAGAGCTTCCTCAAAAAATTCTTTTTATTCACCTTTTCCTGGAGCTCCACACAGCCCAGAACTTGTTCCAGTCTCTTTTTTCTCTCTCTCTCTTAGAAATGCTCCTCATTCCAGCTACTCCAGATCTGGTATCTTATTTTCCCCCTCTCTTCTTAATAAGACTAGGCAGTGGATCTAGTAACTAATGAAATTTTTTGAAGTAAACACAATGAAATATTTTGAGATATCTGCAATGATTGTAAAGTGTGAAGTATAGAATATTTGTGACTTCAATTGGTGAGAAAGGCACATACTATTGGACAGCGATGTAGTTGCTATTATTATTTGCCAGCATTTATAATTAAAGGACATGCTTTATATTAGGTATGGGTTAGCAAAGACTAAGGTGTGTTTTTTTTCTTATTCAAGTCAATGAATTCTATGCAGGGTTTCTATGGAGCCCACAGTAAGAGCCCTACTAATTTTTATGTCTTGGCTATCTTCTAGAAGTAGAGGCTATTGTGTTGATAACAACAGCATTGGCAAGAATGGTGAGTGTTTGTTGAGCCATTATAAGAAGCTGGGATCCAGGTTTGCTTGCCGTGTAAATTATTCCTATGACAAAAAATGACATATGGCAAGATCAAGATCAGTGCTTTTACTTTGATCACATTATAAACAGGAAAAGTTGACCTGTGTAGTCTGGAAGAGAGTTATTTGAGTTAAGATAATAAATAAAGTATTTGAGTTAAGACTGGAGCCATTTTTTAAAAACATTTTTGGATTGGTATATGTTTATTCCTTCTTACCCAGAACCAGAATTATTCAAATTTGATGTAAATTCGGAGACATAAGAACTATTAAGTGATTTTGAGAGTAGCATGGCAAAATGAGACAAGCATGTATTTTTGAGTCACACATTTGGATTTGAATCATGGCTTTCTATATGCTTTGGAAACTTGCTTTCTATCTCTCTGTGTGCCACAGTTGTTGTTTCTGTACCGGAGACCATATATACTTCATAATGTTGGTCACCTAAATGAGACACCCTGTATAGAGTGTCTAGCACAGTGCTTGGTACTTAAAAGGCACCGATATATTATTATTATCCAAGTTTACACAACTCATTAACCAACTACTCGCTATGTGTCATCAAACTACTTCACTGATTCAATAGTCTTATGAAATAAAAACAATTATCACTAAATCACATATTAAGAATTTGAGATTTCTGGTTATAAAGTAACTTGCTGGCATTTAAGTTACACAATTAGAAGTACTAAATTAGGATTCAAACCCAGTTTTTCAGATTCCAAACCTCCAACACTTGAACTACATACAACCAGCTGAATTTGTGGCAGGTCTACTGGCACAACTAGGGTCTTCTAACTCTTCAGTCAGTACTGTTTTCTAATGTTTCGTGGATACTTTAACTCTTCAGAAATTGCAACACTCTCCCCTAATAGTACTTAATTCAACTTAAGAATCCTCTAGATCTGAACTTACTATTTTATGCTTATGTTAAAGGCAGTTTCTTTTTTCCATTTCTAATTTAGTTTTGAAGTTCATCCCACATATGAATTCCATTTCCTAAAGTCTGCCAGCAGGCTGTTCTTGTGGCTGGGCTATTGACCGTTGAGTTTGGATTCCACAAAGGGCTCTACACACAATCATTCCTACACGCCTTTGATGCAAAGCAAGTGACTGCCTAATGTTACCGAGCAGCTGAAGGGCAGGTAAATTGGCTGTGTTTTCTAAAAATGACTTTCATTCCCATCTAGAACTTCATTGCACATTGTAATATAGCACAATGAGGAGTTGAACACTGAAAAGATAAGCTTTAAAACGGAATATAAATTCCTAAACCACAAAGCCACTGCTTTTAAAAAATGGAGATTAAAAAAATACGTGTCAGAAGGCCCATTTTACCAGAACACTGAAAAGGACTCTGCATGTCTTTCAACTTTTTAAAGATCCTTTAATTGCAGCATTATTTTTATTTAATAATTTCCATTGGGTAGAATTATTACTATTTTTTTTAGCTTGAAAAATGTGACTACTCTGAGAAATGAAAAACTATCACAAAGAAAGCTTGGAGCTAGGGGTCATAAATGTTGTTCAGCAGCATGTTTCATATTTTTCACAACCTGTAATTGATGAGTGATAAAAATAAAAAAAAGGTTCTTACAAAGGTAGAAAGTAACTGTTGTTTTTTTTTAAATAGCTAAAACCTATTGCTTTTTTAAAAATATTGGTGTTTTAAACTCTATAAGAAAACTATAATTCCACAGCTTCAAATAGAAAGTGCATCCATTAATCACAAAGCCAAATGTTTTAAAGGAATGTAGGAAAAATGCAATTATTAACGAAGACATTCTTTTTAACATGATTATTTCCTCCTGCTGTTCGCATGCATTGAACCAAATTGTCAGTGCCATTTAACAGGTTCCCAAATTCACTTAAAAAGCTAAAATGGAAATATCAGTGAATTAAATCGTTATAGTACCTGTATGTGATCAAAAATAAAATTTTATTTTACTGATCATTTTATTCGTAAAATGGATATAATCCCTATATTAACGACCATCCTCAGTAGGAGTCATTGGGCCTGGAAAAAGCTGTTGTTCATTTCTTCTTGTTTTCTTTTTAAAATTTTTATTTCTAAAGTAGAGGTATGTGCTTTGTTTCTTTAAAGAGTCCTAGGGGAATCTAGATTGTACCCAGTCTCCTCAGATTTGGAAAGATGTGTGTGATGTCCTTGCTTATCCTACTGTGGTCTGCCGGCAGCGTTAAAGGTTGTCAAAGACAGTTGCAAACATCTATGTCTCAGGCCTGGCAGAGCTAGGATCTTTTTTTCCCCTTTAAGGGGAATTTATTGATTTATTCACTCATTTGTTAAAAAAATGCATCAAATACCCTATTTATTATCTCTTTTTCCAGATTACACAGATCAACGTTTTCTTTTTATAAATCTGATTAAAGTAAAAGTATTGATCTTGATCTTACCACCTGCCATTTCTCATCATGGGAATAATTTATATGGCAACCAAACCTGGATCCCAGCTTCCTATATCCTCCTCTAAGGTCTCCACAGTACAATTCCTTTATAATATAAAAGGCATAATATGCTAATTAGACCAAAAGTCCTTCCGGACGACCTTCCAGATGAAGCTGGGGCTGTGAGGGAAGCCCTGGTCCCGGGTGCCAGAGGGAAGCTAGTGCTGGCAGCCAGGGGAAAGAGGGCCTCCTCTTGCACGAATTTAATGCATCGGGCCTCTAGTATAACTAGTATATATATATATATATATATATAGATATATATATATATATATAGATATATATATATATATATATCTATATATATATATATCTATAAAGAAATATATTTAACATTTTTTTAATTATGGAAGAATTTATAATATCTGTAGCTTTTCCTCATTCCTTTTGCTATGCTAAAGACTAAATCATATTCAAAAGACCATTAAAAAGACATTTGAGGATAGTAGATTTATTTTCAATAAATTCTTTTAAAAAATGGAATGACTTTTGTGTGTGAAGCACTGAGTGTTTGCCTTTATAAACTTATATTCTAGTGGGTTGGGAAAGCACACAGATGTCAATCAAAAAGTGAAGCAGCCGAAACCGGTTTGGCTCAGTGGATAGAGTGTCGATCTGCGGACTGAAAGGTCCCGGGTTTGATTCCGGTCAAGGGCATGTACAGTGGTTGCGGGCATACCCCAGTAGGGGGTGTGCAAGAGGCAGCTGGTCGATGTTTCTCTCTCATTGACGTTTCTAGCTCTCTCTCTCTCTCTCTCTCTCTCTCTCTCTCTCTCTCTCTCCCTTCCTCTCTGTAAAATATCAGTAAAATATATTTTTTAAAAAGTAAAGCAAACACGTTAAATAAAATTTTGAGGTGCTGTAGAGAATATACATGGTACTATGCCAGTATGGAGGGTTGATTTGGAGGATACACTCTCATCTCTGCCTCTTCCTAAATCTGCACACCTTGCAGTATGTCTTTATAATTCCGCTCTGTAAGAGATAATATCTATTCTCCTAATCTTTGAACCCTTGCTGGCCTCATGACTTCATTGGCCAATAGAAAGTGGTAGAAGTGACATGTGGTGGTTCCAAAGCGAGGCCCCCAGAGGCTTTGTGACATCCCCTGTGTTTACTCCTCTGCCTTTGTCATGAGAACATGCTTGACTCAGTCCTGGATGAGCTACACAGAGCAAAGCGGTGTCAGTTCAGTTGTCCCAGCCAGGGCCCTGGACACATGAGAGAACCCAGAGATCAGTCCAGCTGCCTACGTAACGCCTAACCGATGACAGACATGTGAATGTACCCAGCCAAGCTTGATCTCTGAGCAGCAGAAGTGCCCTGCTGACCCAGAGGCCCGTGAACAAAAAATAATGTTCATGCTTGTGTGCCAGTGCAGTTCAACAGTTGTTTGTTATGCAGCATGGCCATGCAAATAGATCACTGAGGCCTTGCTGTATTTGGCGAGTTCAGGCCAGGCTTTCCTTCACATAAAAAAAAAATGGATAAAGATGAACAAGGCAAATGAAAGAAGAAAAAGATATTGAAGGTAGATAAAACAGAGGCTAATGCCTATTGGCAATAATTGCAAGGAGCTGGATCACAAATGCCAATGGGAATGTGGTAGAAAAGCTGGAGGTGAAGGTCACAACCATGGAGTCTTTAGACCATTTTAAGTTGTTGTATGTCTCATTTGCAAATAATGAAAACAATTGGAAGCATTTTAAGCTGGTAGAGAACATTACTGAGATGTGTTCTGCTTACATTGGTAAAGACGTACCAGGAGGAATTAAGAGGGGAGTGCTGATTTTTAGTTCAGGGATGGCGTTAGATCCTCAACCCTCTCCTGGATTATCATAATAACTTTCTGATGGGTCTTGATATCTTCTTTCTAAATTACCTTCACTCCACCTTGACAGGCATCATGGCATAGAGTAGGTAAAAGAGCACGGTGTGGAATCAGACATGCCTGAGTTCTACAGCTGACTCCCCCTGCACACAAGCTTCACTTCTTTAAGCTGGCATATCAAAAATTCCTTCATGGATTCAATTCCTCTTTCCCAACATACATCTACATGAATCCTACAATCTTCTCATTTATTTAGTTGAAATGGCTATTTTCTCTCGTTTAAACTCTTTGCCTTCCAGATGATATAATACTCTGTTCTGTTGTAAGCTATAAGGTATTACTAAAGCATTAGTTCTGATTACCTTGGTAGAAGCCACATCTCCTCTGTGAAGCCATTTCTGATTATTACAGGTCACTTTCCTCTAGCATTCTATAGCTTGTTTCTGCTGGATAAGTAGCACCTTAATGTGACATATCAACAAGGATGCTTATGGCTGCAAATAACAGATAAACGTTGTGAAGAGTGCAGTGTTTTGTTGTATCACTTAAATAGAATACGGAAGTAGCTAGATTTACAATGGATCAGGGCCCTTACGGCTATGGGTCAATATCTCTGTCATCTTTTTGACCTTTTCCTCCGGTTGCAAAATGTCTGCAACACTCTCTGATAGTCTATTGGCCAGAATTGGGTCTTATGCAGCATTACAGATCAATATATGGCAATAGCAATGGAATTTCCCAGACTGGCTTAGTTCCACCATTACACAATCCCTCAGTTGGACACAGTATTGGGGATCTGTCAGAGGTAAATAGATGCTGAATACGCAGCCAACAGTGACTGCTGCTCATAGCTTAACAATCAGTCTGGTTCTGATGCTCACCTACCCGTGTGTTTCTCTGGATTTTTAACCTTCAGACATGGCAATTTCCTATAGCTCTCTGATCACACACTGGTTTATTCTCTGTACCTTTGCACATGCTGTTTTCTCCCTTTGGAGTGTCAACACTTTGCCTCTTTCTATTTACCTAGAAAAAGGTTCAGCTTTTAAAGCTCTGTAGAATCATCACCTTCTCTGTAAAGCTTTTACTGAATATCACATTCAGGTACACATTTAATCATCCTCTTCTTTGTCCTATTTCTGTTTCTTGTACATAATCTGCATTGTTATACCTGTTGTATTACATTAAGATTTACTTACATGTTAATCCATGCCCCTCTCTACCCTTCCTGGATCACTGTTCTTGCTATGGTTTAAATTAAAATATACTGAATGGTACTGAATCTTAAGTACCATGCAGTTTAGTTTTATAATTTTCCAAGGGTACTTCATGTCAATCTCCTTTCTACTGATGTCAAAGATCAAATGTTTGTACTTATTCATAATTCAGAGCACTTGGTGTGGTGCTAAGCAATGCGGTGCATACTATTCCACTGATTGATGTTTAAATACCAAACAGGGAAAGAAAAATAGAGACAACAGAATAGCTGGTGTGCTTTCACATCATAAAGGAGGGGAGTAATGGGGAGGTTTTTGTGAAAAAATGGTCTCAATAAATCTTGATGATCTGTAATAGACACTTCTGTTTTGTAAATAGGGGACCCTCCATAACTGGGGGGTTGAGAAAGAACTTTATTACTTTACAGAAGTAATGGGAATTTGGAGATTTAAATTAGCATCAGACATGTGGAGGAGCATGCCCTTTGGGAACTGCAAATGTCCTTAGAGAATGGCACTAAGATGGAGCCCAAATGGAAGACCAGGAGCATTCCCCGTGGGGAGAATTACCAGTGATATTCTAGGCCAGCCGTGGGCGAACTATGGCCTGCAGGCCAGATCCGGCCCGTGGAGCCGAAAGAGCAGAGGGTTCTCTTGCTCTCCCTTCCACTCCTTTACCAGCATCCCAAGATGAGAGTGCCTGCATGGTCAGGTTGCTTTTGTTCCGGCCCTCCAGTCCAGTTTAAGAACCCATTGTGGCCCTCGAGTCAAAAAGTTTGCCCACCCCTGTTCTAGGTCATGATATTCTAGGTCATGTAGGTTGTTGTCTATATCATATGATGCTATAATTGTTTATCCTTAACTTAAAAGTTAGTAAAAAAAAATTATATATATATATATATATATATATATATATATATATATATATATATCACACAACAGCTAGTACCAGTGGAACCAGGGAAAACCAAGAAGATTTTAATGTGGCTACATAGTATGTAGTAAAGTGGGAATTAGAGAATCCAGAAATGATAGGGGCCATGATATAGTTCACAGATAGCTGTCTTCAATTCAACCAATAGTCTGATTATACAATATATGCTAGAGGCCCAGTGCATGAAATTCCTGTATAGGTAGGGTCCCTAGGCCTGGCTGGCAATCAGGGCGGATGAGGGCTTTCCGGCTGCCAGCCAGGGCCTTCCTTTGTTCCATGCCACCCCCTGGTGGTCAGTGCACATCATAGCAAGCAATCGAACGCCTGGTCTCCCTGTCAAATCCCTGAGGAGACACTTGGCATATGTAGCTATATATATATTTAATATTGCTACACCCCTCTTCTTCTGTGTTATGGTAGAGAGAAGTTGTTAGAAACCGGGAAGGAGGAAGATTACCAAGAGTAAAGAAGCAATAATGGCATCTACCACTTCTTTAATTCAACAGATATTTTTTGTTGGCCAACCATGTATCAGGCATGCTGCTGCTGCTGCTGCTGCTGCTGCTGCTGCGGTTACACATATAATAAGACAGAGTCCTTGTTTTTTCTCATTTTCTTTTATTGAGTTATTATTCTTTTATTTTTCTGTTTGTTCCTCCCTATAGAGCATCTTTCCTTTTTAAAGTGGTTTCTGCAATTTGTTTGCCATTAGCTGGACTAGCCAAAAGGGTACTGTGGGACTTACGTTTGATTTCATGTTTCATGTTCTCCTAGTGAGTTTAAAATAGAAAAAAAAAAGAAGTAGATTGTGACTGAGGAATGAACTGATTTCATTTTGTCTGAGAAAAATAATGCATGCCTGTTAAAGCAGTGCTTCCCTGGTTGTCTGTGGTGAAGAACTAGTTTATTCCCTCTCTCTACCTCTCAGTCTCAGTCTCTCTCTCTCTCCCTCCCCTCCCCTTCCTCCTCTCCCTTTCCCTCTCTAATCTGTCTCATCTATCTATGCAACATGACACTGAACTTATAAAACATTATATAAAACTGATTTGCTAGAGAATAAAACAAAGAATAAGCTTGTAAAACCACAAACCTCTTTTGTATTCTTAGTTCAGCACACCTTTTTTTAAAAAATATATGTTTCATTGATTTTTTACAGAGAGGAATAGAGAGTTAGAAACAACAATGAGATAGAATCATTGATCAGCTGCCTCTTGCACACCCCCTACTGGGGATGTGCCGGCAACCAAGGTACATGCCCCTGACCGGAATCAAACCTGGGACCCTTCAGTCCGCAGGCTGACGCTCTATCCACTGAGCCAAACCGGTTTCGGCAGTTCAGCACACCTTGACACTCTGCTCTCTAAGTGCCTGCATGCTCACTCCCAGCACTGCACTTACCAGGACACAGACCACTGACAAAGGGTCACTTACTGGCACTGCCGGAAGGCCAGTTTGAGAGGCTGTGTGCTGTAACTCCCCTCATGCCATGGCTGCAGGGCAGGGAAAGATACTGGAGCGTGTCTCCTTCCCTGTGCCCCTTCACCAGCTCATGCAGTACACATTTCAGAGAGCTAATTGCTTCATTTGCAAGGAGACTCAGAGTCCGTTCATATCTGTTGCTTTGCTTTCCAAATAAGAAAGCTTGACTCCAAGATTAAGTGCCAGCTAATCCAGCCACTCCTTGATTTCTTGCTCTGCAACATTCTCAGCCACAGAAAGATTTCAAAGGCTGGGAAGCTTCGAATGTAGCCAATCCATGGTGGGTTATACACATCTCATCTCTCTGGCTTCCACAGGCAGTGCCCTCTGAGTAGATGAGGAATCAATGTGCTCGAAATGATTGGTGACAGGTGAATTTTTTTAATAACTGGTACTTAGATGCTTTGTAAGTTTGTTATTTCACAATCAGGCCTTCTATGTTTGGATACATAGGTAAAGTGTTAAGAATTTTTTTCAGGAAAAGACAAAAGCATCTTCAGTGCAAAAAGGGAAATGAAGTTCGGTTCTTATTTTTGGTGGGATTGTTTTAGCGCTGTGGTCGGCAAACTGCAGCTCTTGAGCCACATGCGGCTCTTTGGCCCCTTGAGTGTGGCTCTTCCACAAAATACCACAGCCGGGGCGAGTCTATTTTGAAGAAGTGGCAATAGAAGAAGTTTAAGTTTAAAAAATTTGGCTCTCAAAAGAAATTTCAATCGTTGTACTGCTGATATTTGGCTCTGTTGACTAATGAGTTTGCTGACTACTGATTTAGAGTAATTCTGAGACTAACAGGAACTGAGTCTGAAAATACTAAATTCTATTTTTGACCTACTTGACTATACAATGCCAGGCACATTTGAAATTTAGAATTTCCTACTAGCCACATTGCAAAATAAAAAGCAACAAAAGAAATGAATAGTAATGGTACATTTTATTTAAACCAATATGCCAAAAATTTCAATACAATTTTAATAGAAACCTAGTAAGATATTTTGTATTAATTTATTTGTATTAAATATTCAAAATCCAGTGTATGTGCTATACTCACAGCTTAATTTCAAGGGCTTATGAGCTGTAGGTGGCTGGGAGCTTCCATAGCAGGCACTTCCTGGGATGAAAGACAGGGCAGATTCAGTGCCTTTGATGGGGCAAAGGAACAAGGCAGAGATGCAGGCCTAACAATCAAAGGGTAGGCTTCAGGGTGAATAATGGGGAATTTCAGGGCAAATTCAGGTTTTCTGTGTGAGTGTATACCTGCCCTCCCCCAACACACCCATTTTAATGAAACATTTAGTAAAAAATACCTAGTTTCAATAAATTCCTGGTGAATTCAATTTATTTTTGGCAAGGCATAGGAATGCGAAATGCTATTCCAAGCCTTTTTTTTTTTTTTGGCAGCTGGGACAGATTCTAGATGTAAACATATAATAACCTATTGTATATCTTGCTCATAAACTCTGATTTTGCTTTGGTTTTTGTCTCTAAAAATTCTTTCAGTTATTTTTTATGAAAAAACTGTTCATGGAAGCTATCATTTATTAAGGCAATTTTTCACATTCAGCATGTAGCGTATTTGTCATTTTTTTGTTATTTTGATACCATTAAAAAAGAACCCTTATAAGTAAGTCTGTGTGCTCATCTCTGGTTGTTTCTTTAGTTACATTTTGGAAGGTGAGCTTGTGGAATCAAAGGTTATGCATACATGTAAGTCTCTTATCATCACCTTCAAATTATTCCTACAGGGTATGCAGGATGTGGTAGGACTCTATTTACAGCACTGCATTCTGTAAATAATTACATTTGGATGGGGAAAATGGCATAGTATCATGTTGTTGTTGCTTTGAGTTTCGCGTTTGGCATATTTATAAGGATGGCTATTTCACCTTGGTCTTCTTGATCATATTCGGCCCAATTCTTTTTTTTTTTCTTTTCTGAATTGCTTTTGTATATCTTGTGCCCGTAGGCCATGCCATTACTTTTTCATCAGATTCCTGCAATTCCCTGTTCAGCCTGGCCAAGTGGGTGTGCAGAGAAGTAAGGGGTAGAGGAAGCCCTGCTGCTGGGCTGCAGAGATCTCACCATTGGCCTGTAGGCCTAAACTATGTATATAAAACCCTAATACGCAAATAGACCCAACCTTGGAACTACTGAACAGCCGAACAGCTGTCACTAGGATGTGCACTGACCACCAGGGAGCATGTGCGGAATATGGCAGGCATCAGCAGCAGGGGGTAAAGCGTGGAACGTGGTGGGCATCATCTGTGGTGGGATGGTGGAGCAGGTGAGCAGGGTGTCAGCCCAAGGCAGAGCACTGCTTGCTGTCATCAGGGTGAGCCTGATGGTTACAGGGTGGTTACTGAAAATTCTTTGCTTTCACATGCTCTGGTCCCGCCAGGTGCTTGCACCTGCTGCTGGCACCAGCCCCAGTTGCTCGGGGCCATCAGCTGGTGCAAGTGGGGCCAGTGGGAGTGGTGGTGGCAGCAAGTGGGAGTGGTGGTGGCAGGGCTGGGGCTGCCAGCAGACAGGGAACCGGGGCCCCTACAGGGGAGGATGGGCCGAGACCCTGCCCTGTGCCCACCATAGTTTGCAGCTCATAGTTCCTTTCAAGGTGCACGAATTTGTGCACTGGGCCCCTAGTGAAATATAGTGCCGTAACAATCAGTCACATCTTTGTAAGCAACTAAACTAACCTTTGGAATCAATCCCTATCCCCCAGAGGCCTGTCTGCTATCATAGCACTACTAAAAAAACAGACAAATACTTTGAGTTTTATAACTTAAGCTTTGCCATTCCTTTAGAATAGGATTGGCCTTCTGAAAATATATCTGTCAGCAAAGAGCCTTGGGGCCTGCACGCTCCTTTTACGTTTAACCAGCTATTTAAAAAAAAAAAAAATCCCTGGGAGGCTGTGACCTGCGCAGGTTCAATCTGCTTTGGCTAGTAAATCAGTTAAGACTGGAAGTTCCCTGCAACTTTTAAACACACATTAGAGATCCTAAAAATAATTCTCCCCTCTTCAAAGAAGGAGGGCAGAATAATTCAAAAGTGATTCAAACGTAGCCCGAGTCTGTCCATTCTGACTCTTTGATGGTTCTTCCCTGCCAGAACACACTTACTCATTTATATAGTAAACACTTTCAGGCCTGCTCTGTTCAGGCTAGCCACAAAGGAGATATTCTCTGCCCTTGGAGAAGTCAACATTGGTGAAATTAAAAAAAAACACAACATATCAATAAATACAACAGTAGGTGATAAGGGCTACATTATAGGCATATACAAGGAGCTATAAGAGCATAAAGTAAAAGAATAGACTGTCACACAACAGTGGGAAGGCTGAGGAAGGTTGGGGGGAGATAAGAGATCAACCGAAGGACTTATATGCATGCATATAGCATAACCAGTGGACGCAAGCCACTGGGAGGAGGGTGAGGGAGGGCATGTGCCGGGGGAAGGGGAGGCTGGGTGAAGGTCATTTGGGAAAAAAAGGAGGCATATGTACTTTTATTTGTAATACTTTAAAGAGACAAATAAAAAAAAAAGAATAACTACCTACACAGATTGGTGATGGACTTTACAAGGAAATTGATATTTGTGCTAAGTTTCGGGAAATGAATCAAGGCTCACCCAGCAGACTAAAGGGGGGAAGAAAAAGATCTGAAAGAAAAACAAAGGCTGCTCTTATAGTTCCAGACACACCAGAATATTTTAAGTAGGAGAGTGATGGTGATCAGAAACATCAGATTCTTGCGTCTCTTCTGGGTTGCTATCACTACCCCCAGAATGTTACGCTTCAAGCCAACTCGTGAAGCACTTGTATGTCAGGTTAAACAGAAAGCACATTGTCCAATTTAAATACGAATGCAAATGAAGGAGACGAGATAAAAGAAGGTCCCTGAGCTACCAAAGACATCGAGGACTGCTGCTGTGTCACCGCGCACGCTCCTCCCGGGAGGCCGGTGAATAGGCAGGGCTGATCTGTACAATTGGCACGCAGGACTTCTCTCTGAACTCAAATGCTTTCAATTATGTTTGAAATCTTCAAACCAAACACGACCGAAACCAAGCTAGAGGAAGTGCCGTCGACAAAGAACACCCCAAGATATTTACAACACACCCCGTTTTTCTGCGTGAGCATTTTCAAATTGGGGTGTTTTGAATAGGAATCTAATAGGATTGGGCTGGTAACCTCCAGGAAAAGGATGCTGGCGTGTTCATTAGCGGTTGATAGACTCCCAAATCCACAGACAGAATCATTTTAAACAAGAAAAGAGAGCGGTTTTCTACGCCAGGAGAAATACAGCGAACGTAGCACTTTGACAACCTTGAAGGTGACTTTTCCGGGCCATTGATTTGCAGGTCCATGCCCTGAAATTCAAGTCAGGGAGATTCATTACAGTTCCTTCAGTCACTTGAGTATTAAAAGCCAAATGCATCATTAACTTAGAAGTGGGCTACACCATTTTGGCAATAAGGGATTGACTTGACTTTGGTGACAAAGCCATCTATGCAGGCTCTTTGGACTTCCACACAAAAGGAAGTAATTGCTCTTTGCATGTTAGAGATAAAAGCAATCATTTACCGACCGTTACACATTTTTGTCTACTTAGTAAAAAAAAAAGGGTAGATTGCTGGAAAGAGCCTTGGTATAAATGAGCTCTAATGAAGAAAAGCAGTTTCTGACTCTTTCCGTGAAAGAGTTGCAGTTGATTTCCATGGTGATAGTCTACCAAGAAGAAATTGACAGTTACCTGCGGAGTTGAGAACGCTGGGGAGTGGGGTGGCCAGCAGGGGGTGTAGAGAGCAATCGCTATTTTCCTCTATTGTCTGAAAAAATCCAAAAGCCTCCGTTAAATGCTCTTTTGTCCCTGGTTTTGTCCAGTGGTGAAAATTGCATAGTATTTAAATAGATAGCACTGGTTTTCATGAAGCTGGTTTTGAAAAAGGACATAATACTGTCAACAACAATTCTTCTTTTTTTAAAAAAAATATATTTTATTGATTTTCCACAGAGAGGAAGGGAGAGGGGTAGAGAGTTAGAAACATCAATGAGAGAGAAACATCAATCAGCTGCTTCCTGCACCCACCCTACCCCCCACCAGGGATGTACCCACAACCAAGGCACATGCCCCTGACCGGAATCGAACCCAGGACCCCTCAGGCCCCAGGCCAACGCTCTATCCACTGAGCCAAACCGGTTTCGGCAACAACAATTCTTCTTTTAAAAGTAATTAAAAACAAGGCTTTCATCAGTGTGATCCTGCACTTCTAAAGTGTGGCAGAAAAACCAGTGAGGTGCTCTGTCACCATGGTGAAGCTGGATTCCTGTATCACTGCTGACTAAGTAAGCCATGTTATCTCAGGGAAGCCTACAGCCTGTTCCACTTTCCTGAGCCTCCGTTTCTTCATCTGCAAAAAAAGAATATGGAATAGCACTACTTTTCCTGTCTACCCAAAGCGTGGTTTCAAGGGTCAAATAAGATAATGAAAGCATGTGTGTGCTAGAACATCCTACCTAGATTCAGACTCTCCATTAGCCATCCTGTGTATACCTGGCAGTCATCTTTAAGGTCATTACCCTTTAAAAATCTTCATACCAGTGCTGTGAGGTCAGTAGTAAAACTCAGAGAAGTTGTAAGTTAATACAGAGGTCGTATACTCCATTTTTAGATAGTAATGACATTACAGGTGATTTCAACACAACCCCTGACTTAAAGAAACAAGTGGTCTAGTGTGGTAATATAGATGTAAATAAGTTGCAGTATAGTGGGCTAAAGAATACAGTGGGATAAGAAGGATGGATATGAGACTGAATTTTCATAGAGGAGGAATGTTTACTCTTCTTGATGCCAGGGGTAGAGGCTGATGGAAGGAGAAATAGTGGTGTGTGTGTATTTGTATGGATGTGAAAGAGTGAGAGAGAACGCATGAGAGAGAGAATATCTGAGAGAGAGAATGTTTTCTATTGGAGAAATTTCAAATATATCTTACTATCTTCTAAGATTCTAACTTCACCTGGCATACTAGAGGTGGAGAACATTTCAGGTTGAAAAAATGAGGATGCCTAGTAGGAAGATAAATGACTGTTTTACAAATGCTAATTCCTATTAAATTGTATGAACATATGAGCTTAATAGTGAAGAAGGAAGTAAGACAAGTTAGAATCTATCCTCTGATTATTGCCAATAGTTTGGAGACAAAATAGCAACAATTTTCAAACACATGCAGTCTTTACCTTTCCTGTGTCCTGCTTGGAAAGCATTTGTTTCAGTGTGATCTAATATTATTTGAAGACCAGGATACTCCTGTATCTTTCTTTTTTTATGGCCTTTGATAAGAATTCAACCACTCTTCCCTCCTCCAACTCCATGTAAAGAGTCAGGCAACTTGGACTCTTTAAAACCAAGGTAGACATTTGGTGTCATAAAGTCTGAGATGGTCAACGACCTTTTTTCTTTAAAAGTAAATAAAAACAAGCCTTTCATCAATGTGATTCTAAAGTGGTGTCCAATGGGCATCAATGTATGGATGCTCAAAATATGCAATTATAAAAATAGTAGGTTGGGCCATTGCTTCCTGTTACTCATTCACTCCTTTGACATGTATATTTGCATGGCCTCCTACTCTGGGCTGAGAATAGTAATTTTCTTATTACTGATTTGTAGGTGTTTGTTATATATCCTGATACCATTCTTTTGTCAGATATGTTTGCTAATATTTTCTTTTATTCTGTGGCTTACTTATTTTTTTTAATAATAGTAGCTTTTGATGGTACAAAGATTTCATTCAGATGAAGACTAGTAAATATATTTTTGTCTTTTAGTTAGTGCTTTTTTCTACCCCAAGTATCCAGGGATAGGTTCCTATGTTGTATTCATTATGATTCTGCTTTTTGTACTTAGAGCTATTGTCCATATCAAATTAACTTTTTGTGTATGACATAAGATAAAGATTAAAATTCTTTTTTAATATATAAATATTCAGTTGTTAGAGCAACATTTGGAGGGAGGGAGGTGAGGGCAGGAAAGGAACCTCTCTATTGAATTAACTTCACACCTTAGTTGAGTATCTTTTAATTGTATATGTATGGGTCTATTTCTAGACTCCTATGTTTGTTTGTTGACTTATTCATCTTCTTACTAATAACACACTGTCTTCATTAGTCTACCTTTCTAGTTAGTCTTAACATTAAATAGTATAAATCCTCCAAATTATTCTTTTTCAAGGTTGTTCAAGCTATTCAGGGCTTTTGCATTTCCATATAAAACTGGAATTAGGTGTTCAAAAAAAAAATCCTGATAGAATTGTGATAGGAGTTATGCTGAATCTACTAGTCAATTTAGAAAGAATATTAATTAAATTTTAAGTCTTCTGGATACATATCCATATATATATATGGATATATATATATATGGATAATATGCAAAGTATCCTCTTGGGAGTTCGACCGGAAGACTGGGAGTTCAGTTACTTGCTATGGCTTGTGCTGATCACCAGAAGGTGGTGTGGAATGAAGGAAGGATCTGGTCAGCAGCCTGAAGGCTCTGATTGGCCCTGGTCACTGGCTAGGTCTAGGGATCATACCCATGCACAAATTTCATGCACCGGGCCTCTAGTGTAAGTATAATAAAATACTTAAAGTAAGGCCAAACCGGTTTGGCTCAGTGGATAGAGCATCGGTCTGCAGACTGAAGGGTCCCAGGTTCAATTCCAGTCAAGGTCATGTATATTGGTTGCTGGCACATCCCCAGTAGGGGGTGTGCAGGAGGCAGCTGGTCCATGTTTCTCTCTCATCAATGTTTCTAACTCTCTATCCCTCTCCTTTCCTCTCTGTAAAAAGTCAATAAAATATGTTAAAAATTATTAAAGTAAGGAAGTAGAAAAATAAAATTATACTTAAAATATGTTTTAATTTATTTAAACAAGAAATAATGCATATCATTCCTTTGTGTCCTTTCAGTGAGAATTTTTTTTTTGCAATAATGTCAACATCCTAATAATTCCTGGTATTAATGGTCCTTGCTAGGGTATTCTGAACCATAGTCTGCTTATTTTTATAAGCAGTCAATTAAATAAAACATTTTAACAGGTATTTGAAATCTTTAATAAAAATTTAATATTGGGAACTACTAATGTTCGTATTTTTCCACATTGAACATTATGCAAGCAAGGAAGATTTTTTTTTTAAAAGAGTCTTTGGGATTTGCTATTCTTTATTCTTTGTCAATGTAGGCTTAGATCAATAAATTTTATACGTTTTTCTCCATAAGAAATGACTGTGGTTTTTGTTTTTCCCAGCCTGAACTCTCGCACTGACTTCTTAGCAGCAGGCCATATTATACCTGTCTCTGGCCACTGCGTTCCTGTAGCCTGTAATGCTTTTCTGAATCTGCCCCTGGCAAACACCTTATTGTCTGATCTCAGCTCAAATCTGACCTCTTCAGGGGTTCTCCCTAACAAGCATATTTCAAATGCTCACCCCTGTAATCCTCTATACCAACATTCTTTGGCTTTCATTATTTAGTTGTTTTGTAAAATATATTTTATTGATTTTTTTACAGTGAGGAAGGGAGGGAGAGAGAGAGTTAGAAACACTGATCAGCTGCCTCCTGCACACTCCCTATGGGTATAAGCTGCAACCAAGGTATATGCCCCTGACCGGAATCGAACCTGGCACCCTTGAGTCCCTAGGTTGACGCTCTATCCACTGAGCCATACCAGTTAGGGCTCATTATTGAGTTTTACACTCCCTGAAATTATTTATTGTATGTTTCCCATCTCTTTCCCTCCACTAGAATGTAAGCTAGAAGAGCAGGGACTACACTTTCCTTAACATGCCTAACACATCACAGCAAGGCAATACATATCTGCTGGATGAATGGATTTTGAAATTGATGATACTATTTCAACTTACCAGCAACATCGTATAAATCCATTATTCTACATTTTCAAAGGTGAACTTTGAAAAAAACGGTTAATGTTTGTAGATGGTTATTTTTGTTTGCATTTCTGAGACTATTGATGACACAGGATATTTTTACACATTATATTAATACTTTTATATCCTTTTGTGTAATAAAGTGAAATGGGGTTTGAAAGGATAGCCAAAACAATGAGTTCAATTTTTAGATTTATAATTTACTAATTGTTTAAGCCTCCATTTCCTCATATGTAGATTGCAGATAACAATGCTTGCTCTGCTCATTCCCTAACATTTTTGTGAAGGTGAAATGAGAGGATATATTTGTGAAAGCACTCTGTAAATGGAATATGTAAGGCCTTATTATTAAATTTAATGTATTAATTCATTGCCTAATGGACCGAAAGAGTTAATTGTTCTTCCAAAATCACCTAATTTATTTTCAGAGCTGGGGAGAATTTTAGGCAAGGTGCTACTAATAGATAATAATAACTCATTTGTTCCTCTATCACACCTTTCCTTAGAGGACTCGGGGAGCTGTATTCTATCTCATTAATCCTTAACAGTACCTCTGAATCATTAGACAGCTTGACGATAAGCACTGTTCTGATTCTTAAAGCTAGAGCTAATGAGGAACGGGGAGGTTATGTGACTTTTTAAAAGTTACCCAGGCATCAGTGAGGCTGCCGTGGAAGGGGGTTGAGACGCCCGGCAGCATCTTGCTTGTACTTGACAGCAGGGGACAATACCTGGCATGGATCATTACTGAGCGCCAGTGGGAGACACAAAGAAGAGCATGGCAGCTGTGCTGTCCTCAGTGAGCTTCGTTCTTAGAGTGAGAATAGGGACATAAACTGGCTTTAATGGGACAGAATTGAAATGCCAGGAGTTGTTTTTGTGCTCTGAGGAGTCACTGTAGGTAGGTCTGGTTAGTGAAGTGAGAATAAACTTCACAGAAAAGGTGATACTTCCAATAGATCATAGAATGGTGGTAAGTTCAAAAGGTTATAAAAGTGGGAAGCAAGCATATTCATGAAACAGTGAATAAAACTTAAGAGGAATCGTGGGGCATATCTGAGGAAAGTGAACTTATGCTGAATAGTTTGATATATGCAAATAACAGAGCTACAGACACACGAAATCACCTCAAAAGTGACCAACTTTCTTATAATAAGTAATTATTATAATTAGTGATTCAAATTATTATCACAGTTAAAACATTTTTATTATCAGTAATCATCAAACATGAACAAGAGTAGTAAGTGAATAAGGCTGTTGTGATACACTGAAGAAACATTTAAATGCCTCCCTTTCTCTCTCATGTCAGAGAGATATACTAGTACTTCCCTGACTTGACCTTGGACTTGGGATTCAGTCATGGGATTTTCTTTGGCTAATGGAACATAATAAGATGAGCTCAAGCAGAGGGCTTAACTGTGCTTATACAGTTTGGCTTGCCATAAAACTAGCATGAGAGGTAAAGTCCCAAGAGTAGCTTCTGTACCAAAGAGGATGAGAGACATATAGAACATGTCTGGACCCGGTGCACAGGCAGCATCCAAAAACCAACCAAATCCCAAACTGGAGCAAAGCTGTCCCACCTGACTCACAGACTTAATGATGAGAAAAAGAAATGCTTATTCCCTAAGTCGGTGGATGGCAAACTCATTAATCAACAGAGCCCAATATCAACAGTACAGCAATTGAAATTTCTTTTGAGAGCCAAATTTTTTAAACTTAAAACTTCTTCTAATGCCACTTCTTCAAAATAGACTCGCCCAGGCCGTGGTATTTTGTGGAAGAGCCACACTCGAGGGGCCAAAGAGCTGCATGTGACTCACAAGCTGCAGTTTGCCAAACACTACCCACAGTCAGTGAGTAATTTTTATGCAGTCATTATTGATTAAGCTAGTGGTAATGTGTATTCGGTATATACTGTATAAACTCTTCAATTCTGGGATGTGCTGCTTCTCAATTTAGTGAGCGCAAAAAGTCCTTTATAGCAACAGTCCTTCCTTACAGATAGTCCACTGACAGCTAAGCTTCTGTATAGGCTCTGGTTCTCCTATATGGAATGCAATGTTAATTTAAACGTAGATATGTACATTTTCTGTGTCATCCCCAAATGATAAGGACAAGAGTGCAGCGTAGCTAAAGCTTGAGTTTAGTAAGAATCATTTGGCTGAGTGTGTGGGACAGATGTAGTGTTGGGAGCCCAGGAATGAGAGTATTGCCAACATCTAAATGATAGGCATGATTCATTTGGGTGAAAATAGAGAAAAAAATGACAGGAAGAAAATGCATGCAAGATGTTTTGCTGGAGTTGACTCTATTGGATGTGACAGCTGATGGGATGATGAGGATAAGAAAAGTCAAAAGTGACTTGAGTCTTTGAAGCAATTGTTGCTTGTGAGACTAGTAATGTCATTCTCAGAAATAAAGACGTCAGAGGGGGAAGAGTAGGTGACCTGAGTGGTGGAGAGATAATGAGTTTTCTTTTTTATCATGTGGAGTTTGAAGTACAGACAGGGATTTGAGGAACTGGTATAAAAGATAAGGCCACGGATTCCACTTGACTGATTGTCAAATGATTTTAACTGGAGAGTGTCCTTTATTCCAAAATGGAAAGGATTGCTTGTGTATTATATTTTAAACTCCAGAGAGAAGTTTTACAAAGTAAAATCAATGGACTCCTGCTTAAAGCCAAGAACATTAGGTTGAGGGTTTGGTTTTTATTGAAATTCTATTGCCCGGAATATCAGCAATTTCTTAACACTAAGGAAGGAAGCCTAGTGTGGCCACGTGTGCTGCCTTTCAGAGACATTGTGAGGCAGAAAGAAAAGGCATAGTATTTATATACTGCATCTCAGAAAACAAACTTTAAAGCTAGCTTTATATTTAAATATGAAAATGCAGTGTTCTACACCTGTTAGTAGTCAGTTGATAAAGAGTTTTGTAGAGGTATACTTGAGACATTTTAATAAGTGATTATTCATTACCTATTGACTTGGTATAGGAACATATCAATTGAGAACATTGGCTTTGGAAGCACCCCACTCTGGTTTGAATCTCTGCTCTGCCAGTTATAGGCTATTGATTCATTCATTTGACAAATATTTGTTGAATTCCTGTAATGTGCCATATATGAGAACAAAAAAAAAATACAAGGACAACTGCTTTCGGGAATTTACATCTTAGTGGACAGACATATGCAATAAATAATGAACAAGATAAATTAATTGTTAAGAACGTGAAAAATGTTACAAATGGTACGGAGACAAAAGGAGAAGTGTGTAGGGAGGATTGGGAGTTTGGTGAGCGTGGGGGACAAATTCCATTATTAAATGGGGTAGTCAAGGTTGATCTCATTGAGCTGGTACTATTTGAGCAAAGACTTGCAAGAGATGAGAAAGTTAGGAATATATAAGCAGATAAGATTTAGAGCACGGGGCCTAAGAGGAAGGATATCTGATATGTTTGATGAGCTGAGAGAGGCTGGAATGAGCAATTTGATCCATTTCCTATGGATCATTCCATTTTCTATGATGATTCCTATGGAATGATCCATAGGAAATGAAGTCAGAGAGAAAAATTGGGGGAGGGCAACCTGGAAGGATTTTAGCTTTAACCCTGAGTGACAAGGAAAGTCATCAGATGATTGCTCTTCTTTGTTTTAGAGAAAATGTCAAACACATAAAACATGTAGAGACTAGTACAATTGAGCCCTATAATTCAACTAAAATAATGATCAATATAAGGTCAGTTTTATTTCATTCCTCATTCCCTGATTATTTTAAACAGATTACAATCATTATATTATTGGGCTTGTAAATATTATAATACTCTTTGAAAGATAGGGCCTTCATGTCTTACACATAACCACAAAACCATTATTATACTGAAAAACAAATCTTGATTGTTACCAAATATCCAATCAGTGTTCACTTTCCACCAATTATTTTAGGGACTTGATTTTTTTATTGTTATTATTTGTGTGAATCATACATTATAGAATAGCTTGAACAGAGGGATAACAGAAACACTGTGGCTGATGTGGGAGGAACATCTGGAGGATGGCAAGGGAAGAAGCAGGAGGAGCAGATGGCAGCGGTTGTCATCATTTAGAAGAGAAGTAATGGTGGCTCAGACTAGATGGTAGCTGAGGAGCTGGCAGTACATTTTGATTTCTGAATATATTTTAAACTTAGAGCAGTAGGTTTCCCAAAGATATTAAACATAGAGTGCATAAAAGGGAAATCAATGATGTCTATAGGTGTTTGGAGTAAACAGACTAACAGGCTTAACAGTATTGTGGGAGATGAAAAGGTAAGTTTGGATATTTTGGGCTCAGATAGCAATTGGGCAGTTCCAGACTGCACATAAAAACTAGATTCACCAGCATAATGTGGGTTGATAGAGATGAAAGCCTATATATGTAGTGTAGATTTAAGAGAGATGACCAAGGACTTGGCCCTGGGACATTCCAAGGTTCTGAAGAAGAGGGAAAACCAACAAAAAGTGCTGAAGAGCAACCAAGGAAGCTAGTTTTCTGGGACTCAAGCAGAGGAAGTGCCGTGTGGAGTGGGGAGCCACCAATAGGGTTAAAGTTGTCATATCAACTAAAATGAGAACTGTGATGCAGGATAATATTGCTCCCTCGTCCATGTATATTTTTTTTAATTTAAAAATGTTATTGCCTATCTACTATATTCCGGCCACTGACTAGACAAATGAGAATAAGGCACCATTTCTACCATTATGAATGTGATATATCAGTGGGGATACAGGAAATTAGAAGCAATTATAAAACATTATCATAACTTGTTTATCTCTCTTATTTTTGCTTCATTGATTTCACTTATAAAATAGAGCTAATTGTACCTTCCTCATCTGTTGCCGTGAGAATTAAACCATATCATGCTTCTATAAGGATGTGAAAAAAAATTATTCCCCCTAGACTTATTTGGTTAATTACTCTTATTTAGAAAAAAGAAACTAATACAGGTGTAGTAGAGGATAAAACCCAGAGATCAGGTTTAATTAACAAAAGAACATCTTTAACCCTTAGGGTTAAGAAGAGGACAAAACTATGAGTGGCTCTAGAAAGGACTTTGGCGGGAGAGTGAGAAGGCCCAAAATAAACATAAGTGGCTGGAAATGAGATTCCGGGTTGGTGAGAGGCCAGAAGGAGGAAGGCTCAAGTGATCTCCAGTGGAAGCAGGACTTAGTATAAACAGAAACATCTAAGGGGGGGGTTGCAAATGAATTGTTTTTAAGCTGTAGAATTGGATTGGCACCAGATGTTCGCAGTTTGCAAGGACACAGGGCCAATTTCTCTAACGTTCATAAACGCAAAGAAGGGGGTGCAGTATTATCCTAGGCCCTAGAATGGAGGTCTGTTCAATCCACCAAAGACTTTAAGAGCCAGAAAAAGCTCAGCTGACATCTGGGCTAAATATGTAGAAAACTTAGCATAGAGAAAAAGTTTAATAAGTGGCAGCATTTACTGTGATTAGCTATACCCACTTCCCCTCGCCAAAGTCTATATACCAAGAGGTTGGTAGCAGCTCTCTCTTGATCGATGGAAATATGCATGCTTACTTGTTACATTCTTTGTGATTGTATTTTTTTTCATTCTTGCAAAATAAGCCTGTATTACTTTTGTAGTAAGAAAAAACGATATTGAAAGCTTTATTGGAAGAGAAATAGAAGTTAGCCATATAGAGCTTATCTATTTCCTATGGAGCCAACCTGACAGTGAGGTAACCCACTCCTGAAATCATGAAGCTCATTCTGTCATCTCTGTACATAGCCACTGTATTTTCAGTTCTGGGTCCTACAGTTCTATCAAAATTACAAGTATTAGCAGCTCAGTCTGAGGATGAAACAAGAAACTTACATAAAAGACATTCTTTGTAGAAGAGCAATGTAATTGGAAACGTTTACTTTCATTTTCATTTTTCACCAAGGCTAATTAACTGAAAAGGGGAGGGGAATGAAGATTGGTAGAGAAAGGAAGGACAAATAAATTCAGAGGACAAGCAAAAAATCGATACTAGGATGATCCTTTTTGAAATAATGGCCAGAATCTTTCAATTTGGAGCAATATTCCTTTTTGTCTAGGTGAAACCAAAAATTTACAAGTCCATATGGCCACTTTATTTTTTAAATATATTTTAATTATCTGTTGCTTATGCCAAAATCTTAGATTCTATATCAATGTATAAGAAAAGTCAAGGTTCTTATGCAATGAGTGAAAAATTGAAGGAAAACTTAAGAATCCAGGTAAAATTGATTTTAAAGATGGATGAGGTAGTAGTAGTCCTATATTAGACTCCGGCAAGCTTTCCACTATTTCTTATTCAAACATCTGCCTTGTGAATTTCAACATCCATCATCTTCTCCCCTCTAAATGGGAAAGGACTTAGACTAAAGGTGAAAAAGTTTTTGCGCATAGCTCTAACTCTTCCATATTAACTTTGTGATAATCAATTCATTAGTCTCAGTTCCTTTATCAATTTCATTTTGCAGGGAAGGAAAGATGACCCAAGAAAGAATTTTGTAATGCTGTGAAAATTTTAGGGCGCTATAATAATAGTTTCTCAGCTGATAGTAAATTGGCCAGCTTGAATGTATAGAGAAAAAGAGAACAACTGAAATGTTTAGATTAAGCCAAAGAACATGATGAAGGGCTTCAATAAAAGGAAGTCCAAATATAAATCTATTTGTGGAATAAAACTCTGTTTGTTTCCCATGTAAGGAGTAAGTGGCAAAAGAATCTCATAGCCTATAATACCATCTCTGCTTGAAAGTTTTATGAGATTTAATAAAAGGAATAGATGTAATAGAGAATATATTACAGGAAAGAAACTTTAGATCCAATAATTTTTTAAAAAATAATCTTAAAACATGGTGAAAATGAAAAGATAATAAAAAATAGGAGAATCTGAAATAAATGCATTGTTATATATTCTGAATCCATATATAAATTGGTTCTCGTGTATGAATCTGTTGTCAGCTGGACACCAGTAATCAATTTTTATTGAAGTCCTTTGTTTTTCTTAACTTTGAGTTCTGTGCTCTGATCATCGCTCTTTGAGGAGTTGCTAACTGCTGTGGGTAAGAAGCTACCATACTTATAAGCACTTTGATTTTACTATATTAGCACAATATAACAATCAAGTGAATTGTCCTTTCAAAGCCAGAAGTGGCAAAATGCTAAACCAGACCTCCATGAAAGGTAAATGAAGAGCTCTAAAATATTCCACAGCAAAGAATGTGTTGAAATGAACAAATTCAGAGCAAGGGAAGGAGGTATTTCTGTGAGTCAGAGATTCACAAAGTAGCTAGCTACTCTGTGCTGCAGCTCCATGGAAAGCCAAAAGGACCACTAGTTTCAAAGATTGGCCAGCACTACCATGTAGGTGGTTAATTATGGCCCCACAGGGCCAAGACCCAGAACTGGGCCAATGGGGCAGAATGGCTGACGCAGTCATCATCTCAGAGAACCCAGATAGTCATTTAATGAAATAGACCACTTAGAGAAATGGAGCCCGAATAGGCCATTTCCCAGAAATGGATAGCATGGCCTTTCTCTGTGTGGTTTAGCACATGAATACCCAGGAAAAATTGGAGGATGATGGGGGGAGAGTCTGAAAAGCCATAGGGTCATGAAAACCGAGAAACATGATGGAGAAAAGATTTGAAATTCTTAGGTTTAACAGCACAGGCATTGGAGCAATTTTAAGGCATGCAGTGTATAGTGTGTGGTATCTCCAGTCTTATTGGCAAAGAATTCTGGGGGGAAAGTTAATACAATGAAATTTTAGTTACCTAACATCATTTTGCTCTATAGAAAGTTATTTAGATTTGAGATGGTCAGATTACTCAAGTACCAGGATATCTTTTATAAAGTAGTTCTCAACCTCGTGACCTGAGGTGTACTTTTTATTTCTTTTTATTTCTTAAAATATGTTTTATTGATTCCAGAGAGGGGAAAGGGGAGGGGGAAGGAGAGAGAGAGAGAAACATCAATGATGAGGGAGAATCATAGATCCACTGCCTCCTGCATGCCCCCTACTGGGGATTGAGCCCACAACCCTGGCAAATGCCCTGACTGGGAATTGAACAGTGACCTCCTGGTTCCTGGGTCAGTGCTCAGCCACTGAACCACACCAACTGGATTTGAGGTCTATTGTGTTTTTTTTTTT
Source organism: Vespertilio murinus (assembly GCA_963924515.1). Lineage (NCBI taxonomy): Eukaryota > Metazoa > Chordata > Mammalia > Chiroptera > Vespertilionidae > Vespertilio > Vespertilio murinus. The sequence goes on along the minus strand of OZ004715.1, from coordinate 19,123,126 downwards.
GTGTGTGTGTGTGTGTGTGTGTGTGTGTGTTTTGCTGATTTTCTCCCTTAAGCCAGGCTTCCTCCTATAACTCCATGACAAGCCTAGAGACAGAAGATGCAAGTTGTTTCATCTTCATAATTTTTTCCCTTCCCTGGTTGATATGAGAGATTTTCATTGGAAAACCCTATCTAGAGGTCCAAAGATTCAACATAGATTTCTCTGAAGAATGAGAAAATGTATCATTCCTTATCATACCTCCACATGGCCCCTACTGCTAATCTTGTTCAATCTGTTCTTCCAACTGGAATGACATTGCCTTCCTCCCCTTGTTCAAATTATTTTTTTTTTCTTCTTCAAGCCTCACTCAATCATCTCTTTTCCTTATGAAGCCAATTCCAATACATACCTCCTCCTTTCTCTGCTCAAGCAATTAATTGTGCCTTGTGGTATTTCTATAATAATGTGTTAATACTTGGATATTATTGTCTTTATTATTGTATTTTACTTACACATAGCTCTTTGCTCCACTAGGCTGAAAAATAATCTCTGACATTGAGATTAGAGTTAGCAATTCTGATTTGTCCACTTCTGAGCTGGGTAATTAAGAGAAATAACTTATAAAATTTTTGTGCCTCAGTATTTTCAATTATAATATGATGATCATGATCATGATGATGATGACAAATACTACATATGATTTTTAGCAGAATGATATAAACTATTACAATTAAAATACCGTATTTGCCGGCGTATAAGACGATTTTTTGGCCCTGAAAAATACGTATTTGCCGGCGTATAAGACGACTGGGCGTATAAGACGACCCCCTAACATTTCCACTAAAAATACAGAGTTTGTTATATACTCGCCGTATAAGACTACCCCCCACTTGGAGGCATATTTTTCAGGGCCAAAAAATCGTCTTATACGCCGGCAAATACGGTACTCCCAAAATGCATGGCATGTATTAAATATTCAATGAATGCCAGTGATTTCTATTATTTTTATTTAAAAAATTTTTCCAGATTTTTACAGTTTTTGGCACATGGTAAGTTGTCAGGAAAATTTGCTTGTTACTGAGCAACCCTGATTTTCTCTTAATACACTTCGGTGTGGTTAATGCCTTTTTAATTTGACATGAGAAAAATGGACTTCTCTGGTCAGCTGACCAATGTGAAACATTTGTAATCCAATATTTGACGCACTAATTTAAGATGGGTAGTGCAGTTTTAAGGGTAGTGACAGATTATGGCATGAGTTTCTTTATCATGTAAAGGGATGTGTGGCTGACACGAATCTGAAGACAGAGCTAGAATCAGAGTTAGAGCATGTTGTCAAATATCAGGATGTCATCAAAATTTAAAATGAGCACATGCTCTGGCACATGAATCCTGCAGGTCAAGGTGGATGTGGGCCAAGTGTGGGGCAGAGGCTGACATCCAAACAGGAACAGAAAGGTGTGAGTTGAAATATGGTTGGAATAGTAAGGCTTGAGAGCTCGGATTGAGCATTGAGGTAATGAATTAGGGTATGAAATTCATTATCCTAATTCTGGAATAGGGCCATAGCAGGCTGGAAAGCTGAATTTTGTGACAGCATGGATGACACTGGGGATTATTATGCTAAAGGAAATAAGCCACTCAGAGAAAAACAAATACCATATGATTTCACTTATATGTGAAATCTAATGAGCAAAATAAACTGACAGACAAAATAAAAACAGAGGCATGGATACCTGGAACAGATTAACAGCTCACAGATGGAGCTAGGTGAAAAAGGTGAAGGGATTAAGTAAAAAAACAAGACAAAACAAAACAAAAAAAAGCTATAATAATTAAAGTGTAATATGCTAATTAGACCAGACAGCCAAATGTCCTTCCAGATTTCCTACTGGACAAAGCTGTGGTAGCAGGGGCCAAGGCAGAGGCACTTAGGGGTGATTAGGCAGGCAGGCAAGCAGTTAGGGGTGATCAGTCAGCCAGGCAGAGGGATTAGGGGCGATCCATCAGGCAGGTGAGTGGTTAGAGATGATCAGGCAGGCAGGAAGGATGGTTATGGGCGATTATGCTGGCAAGCAGTTGAGCAGTTAGGACCCAGCAGCCCCACAGGGATCGGGACTAAACTGGAAGTCAGACATCCCCCAAGAGGTCCAGGATTTGAGAGGGTGCAGGCCAGGCTGTGGGACACCCTCTCTCATGCTTGAATTTCAAATTTTACGCACTGGGCCTCTAGGATATATATCTATATATAGCCTATATAATAAAGAGGAAATATACAAATTAATTCTCACACCCTTACAAAATAGCTGCCTACCACCAGGCCGGCAGGGGGATTAGTGTGAGATGACCAAATGATTGAACAAATAGGCTATGTGAGGCCACCAGGCCACTAGGGGGGTTAGTGAGGAACGACCAAACAGCAGGTTGAGTGGGGTGACCAGGCTGGTGTGGGGCCATGAAGGGTGACCAGGCCAGCAGGGGGGCAGTTGGAGGCTACCAGATAATCAGGGGGGGGAGCATTAAGAGGTGACCAGGCCAGCAGGGGGAAGTTAGGGGTGACCAGGCCAGTGGGGGAGGGTGTGCAACCAGACAGTTAGGAGTGACCAGACAGGCAGGCAGGTGAGCGATTAGGAGCCAACAGTCCAGGATTGTGAGGAGGATATCAGGTCTAAACCAGCAGTCTGCCATCCTCCGAGGGGTCCTGGATTGGAGAGGGTGCAAGCTGGGCTGAGGGAATCCCTCCCCTCTTTCCCCGCCCCCATGCGTGAATTTTGTACACCGGGCCTCTAGTATATATATAAATGGATATATAGACATAGACAGCAGTGTGGTTATAGGCAGAGGGAAAGGGGAGTGAGACATAAGTGGAGGTGGGCAAAGGTGGGAAAGTGGGGGCAGAATAATACTTTGCTTGGGGCAATGGGTACACGATACAGTATGCAGATGATGTTTTGTTGTACACTTGAAACCGGTATTATTTTTGTGGACCAGTGTCACCCCCAATATATTCAATTCAGAAAACACACACATAGAATGTGGTTTGAATCCTCACGCTTGGCAATGCTCACTGGCCTTCTCCTCTGGCTTTAAGCAGCCTCCCTGGTGTGTGCAGATAAGAAATGGCAGGTGTAATCTGCTTCCCTGGGAGAGGGAGAATTTTTCAGAAGCCAGTGCCTGCAGGAAAGATTCTTCTCACCGGGGAAGTAACAACTGATATTAAGTGCCTAGAGCTAATGAAGGATCCCTAAGGGCAAAGACACACTGTGCTAAAATGCTTAGTGAAGGATTAAGATCAATCATACTAGCTCATCCACCTCTAAAGCCAGGGTGCTTACATGAACTTGTTAATGCCTCCATTATCATGATTATTTTCTTAATGCAGCTTCTTCCTGTGGTCAATCTATAGTCAATTTATTTACTTACTAGAGGCCCTTGCACCCCTGGGGTTCCTCGGCCTGGTCAGCACCCTCTCGCAATCCGGGACCTCTCCGGGAATATTGGGCAGCCAATGTCGTCCCAGTCCCTGCAGGCCTGATCCAGTCAGGAGGGAGCTGATTTTGTGCATTGAGTGTCTGTCCCCTGGTGGTCAATGCGTGTCATAGCGATTGGTCGACTGGTCGTTCAGTCATTCTGTTGCTTAGGCTTTTATATATAGAGATCTCAGTCTGCATCTTCCTCATATTTCCTACACTGTTTCTTTTATGCAATTGACATACCCTGCCATAAAATTCTACTTGTCATTTTCTAATGCAAAGAAGTGACAATTTTCCCCCTTATCTCCTCAACCCATTAATAACTCCCTACATCTTTTCTCAATATGTTTTTCCACCCATGATGTTTGGGTAGTAGGTCACATGAAATACCTATCTGCCTACTTTCTTGAACAAAGAAATCTAATTCTGTCTCCTACTGTTTCTAATTGAGGTTCAGAGGCTCTAATTGCTTCCTGTGGATCCTTGGACGGGGGTACTGTTTAGGCTGCTATTGATATTTCCTGCCATGTGCTCAGAGAAGTAATAAAGATGTTATGCAGTTTCTCTCCCCGCTATTTACTCAAGAACACTAACCACATATATCCACAGAAAGACTTGCATAATAATATCCACAGCAGCCTTATTCATAAAAATAAAAGAAAGCTGGAAATCGCTCAAATGTCCAATAATAGTTGAAGGTATAAACAAATTGTTGAGAGCTCATATAAATGGGTACAATTTAGCAGTAAAACAATTTACACACTAGGGTATGTATGAATTTCAAATAATTAAGCAGAAGAAGCCAGACACATGAGAAAGCATATGCCATTATTCTGTTTGTAAAAGTTCAACAGGGGGCAAAATTAGTTTATGATCATAGAAACCAGAAAGTAGTTGCCTAGAGGGTGAGGCTGATTGGAAAGAGGCACAAGGAAATGTCCTGGGGTGACAAAGTGCTCTTTGTCTTAATGTGTGACTGTGTAATTGTCAAAGCACAGATGTATGTTTCATTGTGTGTAAAATATCCTTAAATTGAGAGCAAATGAAAAAGAAGAGGTACAGTTGGGGTGGCTCAATGGTTGTGCCTCTACCTATGAACCAGGAGGTCACGGCTCAATTCCCAGTCAGGGCCCATGCCCTGGTTGCTGGCTGGATGCCCAGTAGGGGGCATGCAGAAGGCAGCCAATCAATGATTCTCTCTCATCATTGATGTTTATATACCGTATTTTTCGCACCATAAGATGCACCCGACCATAAGACGCACCTGGTTTTTAGAGGAGAAAAATAGGAAAAAAATATTCTGAACCAAATAGTGTAATAAAATATTTAATAAAGTATAACAGAATAATATTTGAACCATATAAACTGAACAGCAGTCAACAGTGGCATTGAGAACCATTATCACTGTCATTAACACATAAAGACAAAGGTTTGAGTACTCTAGTGTTCTGAAAACCCCAAGAACTCTTCTTCGCTAGAGTCAGAATTCATGAAGACGCTGGCACTTCTTCTATTCGGACCATAAGACGCAGGCACTTTTCCTCCCACTATTTGGTGAAGAAAACGTGCGTCTTATGGTCCGAAAAATACGGTATATGTGTGTGTGTGTGTATGTATATATATATATATATATATATATATATATATATATATATATAACAGATATATATAAATAACGGATATATATATAATTTAATTTTATATATATATATATATATATATATAAAAAAAAATTAAATTCCACCTTTATATATATATATATATATATATATATATATATATATATAAAGAGGTATGTTTTAAAAGTACACTGAGGAAGAGAAAACAGTCAAAGAGAGAGCCTCAGTCAAAGACGATTCTCTCTCAGTTTGCAGTTCAAGCTTTCTGGCAGCTTGTAATCCCTGGCCTCAGCTTCAGGTGAGTACACATGAATTTCAGTGTTTCTTCCTTTGCTTTTTGTCTGTGTAAGCCTGCGCCCACATCTTAACCTTTGTTGGCCTTAACCTGTAAAATGTAAAAAAAAAAAAAAATGAGTTCAATGCTATTTCATATATAATGAAATGCATTTTGGGCATATGTTGAAAGTTCAGTCTCCGTCGGTAATATGGCCCTCAGCCAAGTTCCCAAATATCTTACTACTGGCATCTCACTTGTCATCCAGACATTTTGTTATTTTAGCTCAGCACTGGGTCTGTCCCAGTTAAGAAACAGAGCTAACCGTGGTCCCCAGGTGCAGAGTGAGAACTTTCTACCTTGTGCATAGAGTCTCTCCTAGGGAGGAGCTGGTCAGAGGAAAAGGAATATGATCGTGTATCTGGTTTTGATTTTTTAAACAGAAATTGGAGGTAGCTCTTAGAGTGCCAGTCCTAGTTCTTTGACTTTGGATGAGCCACTTAAAAATAATCCAATGGGCCTCATTTTTATTATTATCAAAACAAAGAGGTTTTTTTCTGGAGCATATCCAAAATTCTTTCCAGCTATTACAAGTCCCAGGTCACCTAGAGTCTCTGCTCCTTAGTCTCATTCACTCTAAAGAATTTGTTCTAAATGTCAAACTAATTTGACTACTCCTCAGGTTAAATCTCTGACTGACTTCCCACCATCCTAATGTGCCATGCAGAGCTTTGCACCTGCACATGTTACCTGTGTTATCTCCAATTATAGATCCACCTGGAGTCTTCTGAATCATTGAGCATTAGATGTTCCTCTAATCCACCAGAAAATCAGATGTTTCCCTGGCTTCGCTCATCGGTTCCTTCTGTCTGAGAAACCCGCCAACAACAGATTGAAGGAGCTGATTTCCATTCAAGCTTCAGCTCGACATTTCCTATCTTTGCTTCCCTTCTGCCTTGCCACCCTAACCCTGCTGCCCATCTGGAGTTTTAGGTCACTTCTTCTGCTCTATTTTCCACAGCGGTCACATAACTTTGCATACCTTTATTGAGAAAGGACACACACACACACACACACACACTTACCTGAAACACAGCTGAATTTACTACTGGCTAAGCAAGGGGAAACTGCCTCCCTAAGACACTCAACCTGAGTTAAGGTTAGAAGTGTGCTGCTTGGGGGTCCGCTGGTGTTCCGAAGTAACAGAGTGTACAGACTCTGCTGACTTTCCCCTGCACGGGCTCTGCAAGGATGCTGCCACTGATGGGTGGGATGAACACTTGTTCTGTGGTTATTTATTTATAGTTTGGGACTAGAACAAAGGATAGATTTCTAAATTCCACCTTAATCAAAATACTTAGCATTTTGTTTATTAACCATTGGTATTTATTTATTTATTTATTTATTTATTTATTTATTTATTTTTGCCTCTCTTCTCACTAGACTTAAATTCCTAGGTGGTAGGAATGCTTTAAGTTCATCTTTTTTTATCTAATAGGTTCTCAAAATGGATGGATATTTAAAACTTGACAATAAAAATTTAAAAGTATAAGCCATATCCAGATTTACCAATGGAAAAATATAGGTCTAAGTCTGATACAATGGTCCCAACTCAATGTGTGAAAGTATCCATGCTACAACCAAAAACATGGAATAAAAAGCCCCTCTGAAATACTAGCACCAGCTCTAGGTGGTTTGGCTCAGTGGATAGAGCGTTGGCCTGTGGACTGAAGGGTCCCTGATTTAATTCTGGTCAAGGACAGGTACCTTGGTTGCAGATTTGATCCCTTCTCAGGGCCCCTGTGGGAGGCAATCAGTTGATATGACTGTCTCACGTTGATGTTTCTCTCTTTCTGTCTCTCCCTCTCCGGAGCTTTCTTCTCCTCCTAAAAATCAGTGGGAAAATATCCTTGGGTGAGGATCAACAACAACAAAAAGGCACCCACCACCACTTAAAATTCTGATATTGCAATTTGGAAGATTATTTTTTCCCTAATAACTCTCCTTTAAAAAAACAACAACTTATTTTTAAGTTACACTATGTGATTTATCTATTAATATCTGTTAATGTGTGTTTATTACCCCCCTGAGAACATGGATGGTGGAGAAACATGGAGGAGACCTATAATTAGAAGACAGGAAGCCTAATGATCGAGAAAGTGTGAAGTTTCTTTCCTTTATGTTTAGGATTTTAAAATCCAGGAAGAGAAATGAACTGAAAGGAGGGGAGTATAAGTTACTCTGCACCGGACAGTTTTACATCTAAAGATGTAAGAAAAGGAGATATTCTCTTCTATCAGTGTGAGGGACTGCTATTTGACATTTCTTATGTGTTCAGTCTCACATTTGCTGAAAACATTGTGGTGGGCATTTTCAGAACTGCCTGTGGAAGGTGGCTCACCCGCTGACTTACACCTGTAGAACTCTATGAGTTGGGATTTATCAGGGGGCGGGGCAGGGGGTATTGCTTAGAAATACCTTACCCGTCAGCACAGAATCACTTAGATACAGAATAAGCTCTGTGGCATCTATGAAATGGGAGAGACCACCTTTTATATAGAACAATGAGATAGAAGGGGTTGGGAATTCGACAGCTCATGTTGGCATTCAGCGTTACGCCAGACTTCTGGGTTCTGATAATTTCACTAAAAGGGATTGTACTTATTTTCTGTCACCTTTTTCAGCTTACCTAAATGGTGAATTTATACAGGAGTTGTGTACTCCTGTGAAAATGCTAATAGGCGATCGGCTGTATTACTGTTGCCAAATGGCTTTCTCAGTCATGTTGCAAGATGTGTTCAACGCAGATAGAAGATGTCCCTCAGGCTTCATTACCTTTATATGAAACAACTTTTGGAAGTGCTCTGTGTTGATGGAGTTGTCCTGTTTTCTCTCCAGATTGGTGAGTCCACAAAATGTCAATGGGCATTAGTGGTATACAGAGTCCTTGATTTGGGGCATCCTATTTTTTTTTAAGTTTGCACGGTAAGGTTCAGCAGACACAATCCTTACTTTAGAATTCAGTATGGTTTTGAACGTGAGCATTGCTCTGCTAAGGGAAACATTTGTGTGGCTGGTGTTCAGACTCCAAAAATGGCCCTCCATTCCCGTAATTGGGGATTTCCTTGGGGACTTGACTGAGGATGGGCTACCAGGTGTCCTATTTTCCATGAGAACTGTATTGGATTTGCCCATTTGAAGTTTTAGAAAATGATGAGAATACCATCAGGGTTCAGGAAATACCCTCAAGGACATAACTAATACCCAAGCACCTTGTCAGAGTAATATTGCCCCCACCAGGGCCAGCTTCATGGGCATAGCGACTGTATGGTCAAGGGCCCCACACTTATTGTAGTGCTTTCTTATTTCCTTATTTTTTTAAACAAGGAGCTCCACATATTCATCTTTCCTTGGCTTCTACTGATTATGTGGCTGGTCTTGCCTCTCAAGCCAATTTAATGACAGTCTGGCTTGTTCCGGGACAACAAAAGGGTGTGGGAGAGACGCATTTGCGTGTCATGCTAAGCAAATTTTCTGATCTGACATGATGGGAAGCTGTTTAATTCACACAGCTTGGGAAACTCAACAAAACCATGCAGTGATGCCACAGTGAGAAGCAACGTCGCTATGGGCTCCACCAAGAGGTTTGCAAGAAGCCCTGGAACTGAGGTCTGAAGCATCTCTGGGCCAGAAAGATTCTTGTCGTGGACTCTCACACGGAGGCCATTTGAGCCTGTGGGAAAGAGAGGCTGTCGCGATGGTCCTCCCAGATGTGGCTTTCCAATGCAAGTGAAGGGCCGGAGGAAGGGGAAACCTACTCAAGGCAGAACTTCAATCCTCTGGTAAAACTGGAATCTTGAAGAACTGGACATAGAATCAAGACAAGAACTGTCTTTCGCCAGGTGTGATCTTGGAAACAGGGATCTGTGCTACAGTTTCTATGATCTGGAAACTTCTGTAAAAATAGTGCCACTGTCCTAACCAGTTTGGCTCAGGGGATAGAGCGTTGGCCTGTGGACTGAAGGGTCCCAGGTTTGGATGTGATCAAGGGCATGTACCTTGCTTGCCTGTGTATCCCCAGTAGGGGGTGCGCAGGAGGCAACTGATGGACGTTTCTCTCCCATTGAAGTTTCTAACTCTCTATTCCTCTCCCTCCCTCTCCTAAAAAAATCAATATATTAAAAAAAATAGTGCAGCTTGGGGTTTGAAGGAAGTCAAGAAGAGGCCCTTCAAGAGGCAGGAGCTCAACTTTGCATGTCTATCTCAGTTTGTGAAAACTGGGAGGAGCATCTATTCTGAGCTTTTTTCCTCTGTGGAAATCTGATCATTGCGAGTACATATAGGTTTCCTTAAAAAAGAAAAAAGTCTTCAGGAGAAAAAGCTGCAGAATTGGAAATTTGTGAAGCCTCGTACGCATGTGCCTACTGGGTAGGCCTTTCACATGGGGATAAGCAGATTTTAAAATATGCCTGTAAAGCTGGCTTGAACTCGGGTATGGAAGCAGATGGTTTTGTGGGCAGTTTGGATCAGAGGGAAGAGAGATGTTGCTTGCCACGAGATGGCCCAGCATTCAAATGACAGCTGCGCCTCCGTCTGAATACCGGGTTGAAATCGGACCATGAAAAGGCAGGTGGGGGCCCGAGGACTCCATATTGTCCTGCTTCCATTGTAATCTCCAGAGGGCAGGCCCCGCACCCACCAGGAGATGTTGATACTGAAGATGTGTGTGTGGTACGAGAGGGGCAGCACTGGGCCCAGGAGCAGCAGCATCAGAGAACAAAGGAGGAATAGTTAAACTGGTCATGGCAGTTATTCTACCTGTGCAACAGGGCAGGGATCCAGTTGTAAAGCCTAACGAACCATCAGCAGTCTTCCCTGAATTATCAGGTGTCGTGCTGGGGTTAAGTTACTGAAACAGTCTTCTTTGCTTAGGCACCATGAAATCCGATGAAGAGTTGCAACCAGAGGAATTCTGCTTTCCCAGCATAATTCGGAGGAGAAATAGATAACAGCCACTTTTTTTTATCATCTCCATATAACTGCCTCCAAGATAAAAATGTCTTGCACGCGCTAACCAGTTTGGCTCAGTGGATAGCGCATAAGCCTGTGGACTGAAGGGTCCCGGTTCGATTCCAGTCAAGGGCATGTACCTTGGTTGTGGGCACATCCCCAGGGTGAGGTGTGCAGGAGGCAGCTGACCTATGTTTCTCTCTGTAAAAAATTGATAAAATATATTTTTAAAAATAAATAAAATGTCTTGCAGTAATGAATGCTCATTTATGAGAGACGGCTCCAGAATGCTGGGAGAGGCCACAGTGTATCTATTGACTCCAAATAGATCTATGGATGTCAGACATTCAGAAAGCTGACTAACTCCTCAGCTTGCAAAAACAACAAGCAGCCTTGGTAAAATAAACTTGGATTTGAATTATAGTCCCATCTATCATTACCCAGTATTATATAGGCAATACTTAATGTTTTCTCTCATGCTAATAGAATTAATTATTCCTGATGGGCCAGATTTATGCTGTTATAATGAACAATCCTCAAACCTCAATGGCTTCACTCAAAAATGTTTACCTGTTGCTTGTAATACATGCTCACCCTGGGTGTTGTAGTCCAGCTGATCAATGAATCTTTCTCATCATTGATGTTTCAACATCTCTCTCCCTCTCCCTTATTCTCGGAAGTCATTAAAGATATATTTTTTAAAAAGTCATTGATTTTTAAAAGGATGCCTTAAGGCATACATAAAAGAGGGTAACAAGTCAAGGCTAGAAAGCAAGTGCGAATGCCAGGTCTGCCTTGGGATTTCAGGAAATTTGGAAACTTTGGAAATTCTCAATCTCAAGGAAATTGGAAGAGTAAGTCTTGGGAATGTGCTGAATCTAAGTTGTATGAGTTCCCTGTAAATGTTGGAGATTAAACCTTTATTGGAGATAACATTGAAAAATATGTTCATCTATGCAGTGGCCTTTCTTGTTTTGTTGAAGATTTCTTTTGCTTTGCAGAAGATTTTTATTTTGGTGTAGTCCCATTTGTTTATTTTCTCTTGATTTCCATTGTTCTAGGAGTTGTATCAGTGAAGATATTGCTATGACATATGTCTGAAATTTTGCTTCCTGTGGATTCCTCTAAGATGTTTATGGTTTCCTGTCTTAATGTTTAAGCCCATAATCCATTTTGAGTTTATTTTTGTGTATGATGTAAGGTGGTTGTCTAGTCTCATTTTTTTTGCATGTATCTGTCCAATTTTCCCAACACCATTTATTGAAAAGACTGTCTTGACTCCATTGTATGCTCTTGCCTCTTTTGTCAAATGTTAATTGAACATAATGGCTTGAGCTGATTTCTGGGTTCTCTAATCTATTACACTGAGAACAGTGGCTTTGTAATATAGCTTGATATCTGGTATTAAGATCCCACTTGCTTTGTTCTTCTTTCTCAGGATTATTGCAGCTATTCTGGGTCTTTTTTTGTTTATTCCAGATGAATTTTTGGAGAGTTTTTTATAGGTCTGTGAAATATGCCATTGGTCTTTTGATGGGAAGTACATTGAATCTATTGATTGCTTTGGGTAGTATGAACATTTTAATGATGTTGATTCTATCAATCTATGAACAGGGTATGTTCTTCTGTTTATGTTTTCCTCTATATCTTTTTTCAGTGTCCAGTACAGGTCTTTATCTCCTTAGTTAAGTTTATTCCTAATATCTTGATTTTTTTGGTGCGATAGTAAATGGGATTTTTTTTTTGTCTGCTGAGCTTTATTTGAACTCAGTCACGGCCAATTCCTTTATGTATCATCTATGGCTACATTTACTCGATATAATGTACCACTGAATAATAGTGAAACAGATTGGGTAGCCCTCAGCTTAAAATATTTACTATATTTCCATCACAGGAAGTTGGTGTACCTCTGATTTAGACAATCAAGGACTTCATATTTTAGAATTATCAGAGAAAATGAAATGCATCTTGGGAGTGAAGAAAGGCATACAAATTGAAAAAAAATAAATGAAGAATAATATTACCAAAAATGATAAAGAAACTCAGACTGCTGGTAGGAGGGCAAATTACTGTAATTTCTTAGTAAAAGAGTTTGATACTACTTTCTCAGCATGAAGATACTATCCTTGATCATACTCTTCTATTGTTATTTTTAAATATATTTTATTGATTTTTTACAGAGAAGAAGGGAGAGAAATAGAGAGTTAGAAATATCGATAAGAGAGAAACATCAATCAGCTGCTCCTGCACACAACCAAGATACAGGGCCCCCCCACTGGAATCGAACTTGAGTCCACACTCTATCCACTGAGCCAAACCGGTTAGGGCCATATTTATCAATTCTTTTTTAAAAAAATTAAAAAATATATATTTTATTAATTTTTTACAGAAAGGAAGGGAGAGGGAAAACTAGAAACATTGATGAGAGAGAAACATCTACCAGCTGCCTCCTACATATGCCCCACTGGGGATGTGCCCGCAACCAAAGTACATGCCCTTGACTGGAATTGAACCCGGGGCCTTTCAGTCTGCAGACGAACACTCTATTTTCTGAGCCAAATCGGTTTTGACATACTGTTCAATTCTTAGTAAGTCTCTTATACATGTGACATACCCAAGAATATGGGTAGCACTATTTGCAATAGTAAAATCCCAGGAATGTCCAGATACTCACAGCTAGAATGATTAAATAATGGGAAATACAATCATAAAATTGATTATCATGGAGCAGTGAAAATGAACTATAGCTGTATACATATATATTAATAAATTCTAACTCATTGAGTGGAACAATAAAATATAATGCCATCTATAAATTTCAAACACATGGAAACATAATATTTAGAAATTTACATATTTATGTGTATGTATGCATATGTATATATTTAATATAGATTTATCACCTATAATAAAATATTAAAAACAATTTGAAATAGTGCCTACCCTTGTTAGAGAGGGAAGAGGCTATAAATGTGACAAGAATAAAATTTTGACAAGAGCTTGAAGGTTATGAGTAATATTTCTATGAAAGTTATGAGTTACATTTCTATTTCTAAGCTGATGATGTTATACACACATATAACCACATTCAGCTTAGAAACAGAAATAATTGCATATATAAATGTATCTGTATACACACACACACACACACACACACACACACACAGAAACTATTATTAGTGCTGTGAAACAACCACTTCAAATTTAGTGGAATGAAATGACAACTATTTTGGTGTGCTCATATATTCTTTGAGCCAAGAACTTTGGTGGTGCATGAGGGGACAGCTGGTCACGGCTTCATGATGTCTAGAGCCTCAGCTGGAAAGACGGGTGCTGGGGATGATGAAGATGGCCAGAGGATTGAATCATCTGTTGGCTTTATCATTCACATTTAGCGCCTTGGTTAGAAAGCTTCGAAAACTGGGCTCAGCTGAGATCATGAACTAGAATACTCACATATGATCTTTACACTTAGCATTAGGGGGATGGGATTCAAGACAGTGCATTCCCAGAGAACCAAGTGGAAGCTGCATATGGAGCTTTCTTATGTAGCCTTGTGAGTGGCACCACCTCGGTTCCATTGAATCCATTGGCTACAAATGTGTCATGAGGTCAGCCCACTTTTGAGGGAAATTAGACTCCATTGCTCAGGAAGAGTGACCAGGTCCCACTCTAGGAAATCATATTGAATGGGGCACATTTTTGTGGCCATTATTGAAAATGCAATATGCTACCAATTATTTTAATAAAATATTTATTGACTATAAATTATGTAAAATGTATTTATGTGTAACACATACACATGTATAGTATTATATACATGTGTAAATTTGTGCACACAAATTTTATTGATGCATATATAAGTATATGCTTATGTAAATATAATTATATACATATGGAAATATGTAAATGTATGTAAATGCTTATATGCACATATAAAATTTTATATGGTATGCATTATATTATTATTAAAAGTATAAATTACAAACATAAACCAAAAATTAAGATGGAAAATATCAATACATAGCAGCAGCATTCTTCGATCACTTATGAAATGTTTGCAGTCAAAAGAACACTGCATGCATCAAAATGATTTGAACATGGTTTATATCTTTTATTTGCTTTTCTTGAACTCCATGAAATTATTAATCTCTAGAAATATTTTGAAAATATATTCCCTTCTCCTTTTATACTCTCCCTCCCTGCTCTTTCTTCATACTTTTTTCCCCTTTCCTGTTCTCACTACGTTATCCTTGCTATATTTAATGTTTAGTCAATAAGACCTGCCAAATATCTCCCCCACCCCTCTCAGTTGGAACTTGAGAGAAATGATAGGGGGTAGAGAGAAACATTATGGATACTCATCTGTCAATAAGATTTGGCTTAACACTTACTCTTCCATGATGATATATCATCAACAGGCAAAGTGCTCAAGTGTACTATCATCTTTCAATATCACTTCAGAGATAAATATTCCTTGCTTTAGCATGAGCCACATCCCCAAAACACCTTCCACTGCTCTCTATTGACATATTCCATTCCTTATCATTCGGGAAGTAGCTTTGTTTAAGTAACACCGTGCAGTTATTGCTGTGTTGGCTGTTGTCATTTTTTTATTTGATAATTTAAGTAAAATGAGGTCAGTCCCCCTGACTGGAAGAGTCAGGTGTTGCATGTTTTAAAAATTCTTGGGGCAGACCAGTGTGCCCACCCTGAGACCAGTTGAAAATCGCTGGTCTACAGTTATGAGACCTTCAATAAATATATACAGTTGTGTAACCACCACAATCAAATTATAAAACAGTTCCATCACCCACATAACATTTCCCTCCTGGTATCCATTTGTCAAACACCCTGGCACACACCCTCAGTTCCTGACAACTGCTGATTACTTTTCTGTCCCTATAGTTTTGCCTTCTCAGAATGAATGGAATCATAGAGTGAACAGCTTATTGAGTCTGGCTTCTTTCATTTAGCATAAGGCATTTGAGAGATTCATCCATGTCATTGTATTTGCACATTTTTCCCATGTGGTTGAGTAACATTTCATTGTATGGGTATATCCCATTTGGTTTGGCCATTCTCCAGTTGATGGAAACTCTATGGAAATGTATACTCTATACCGGGTGCTATTCTCACCCTAGTAGAGCTCATGGTTGTAACTCACCTCTTGGGTCCTTTTAGTCCATAATTGATTAATTTATTACAATAAGTTAATGAGCTGCCTACTTCTATGGTAGTTGATAACAGATACAAATATGAGAATCACAGTCTCAGCCTTATATTCTTTACAATTAAAATGGGGAAACAGAGCAGGAGACAACTACGATAGAAAGTTTATAATAGAGTTATCCACGTGGTATAATGATGGCACAATAATGAAAATGCCTAATTTATAAATTAATGTATAATACATATTAATTAACATAATATACCATTTTTATCCTTCATAAAGAAATTGTATGAGTTTATTTATGTAGATCTGTAATTTTATAAAAAATAGGTTCTGTAAAGAAGAGCTTGGTGATGTTGAAATATATTTTTAACTTCTTATTCATTATAGTTTAAAAAAACATGATTATTCTAAGAGTGATTTTTACTTTGTTGGTATATTGAAGTTCAAAATTTGTGTGACAGTCACATAGACTCTTACATAGAGTATAATTGGGAGTCCAGGTCAGGGTCAACGTGAAGTTCAAGGACCAGGTTCCAGACTTATTTCTGTGGAAAACGGCAACTCATTGAATGACTGAATGATTTCAACGACAGATTCTTTTCATGTGACTTATTTCCTAGAAACAAAAGCTTCACACCCTACAAGTATGTGTCACATCAAAGATAATGGTTCTCTTTATATCCTGCTGAGCTTAGATTGTAGCTGAGACTAGAGCTTAGATTTGGTGCGCACATATGCACACTCATCTATATAAAACTGAATGATTGATCAGAGACTTCAGAATTGTTTTCTCAAATATGTGTATTACTAACGCAGCCCGAAGGTCACTTTCTTACAGCCCAGCCAGCCTTTTCCAGTACTTTCCATCTTTAAACACTGCAAGTGCTTTAAGGCCAGGGCAGCAGAAGTGAAATAAAACACCCTAAAGGACAGTGCCTGGTTTGATTTGTTTTCGTGTTGTTTTCTTTCTTTGAGTTGACGTATCCCGTTCCAATATTTGCTTTTGCTCCCTCTTCCATTTTCAACAGCAGCCATATACTGGACTCATAGCTGTAAGGGTTTTTCTACAGCCCCCTTAAATCTCATTGTAGTCATTATCTTCTATGATTCAATACACGGCGCCTTCTCATTTCTGTTCCCTGCTCCTAGACTTACTGCTCTCCTGAAGTTTATGTTCTGCGTGGATATATAAGGTGAACTTCTGGGACTGCTGATTTTGAAATTTTATATTTCTTGTTCTTTTGAAAGTACGCTTACAAGAGGAAGAGATTTTGAAAATGTGACCCTTGGAAACATATTCGTTCTGCTAGCCAAGACCCTGCTTCATACACCCTCTCCATCTTCTAATATGATCCCCTACTCCTCTCCTGTGCATTGCTTCTTTTACAGCTCAGTGCTGTGATCCTTTATGGACACTTAGCTGGTTGTTGCTCTAATGTGACAGCACCTACAGTACAACAACTCTGCTGCTGGCTCCACAGAGGGAGTTCACTGTCACTGTGGAAGTGAGCAGTGCACTAAGTGAGCAGGAAAAAGACTTCCAAGCTTTACCTCTCACAGAGATTCCTGAAATCATTCCCAGCTCTCTCATCTTTCCTTTCTGAATTAAGTATGTATAGTAAGTAAGTAAGTATGAAACGAACTATGTTATATAATGTAGTAAAGGGGAAAGTAGTGTTTTTAAAAAAAACAACAAAGGAAGAAACATGCTGAAACTGGTTTGGCTCAGTGGATAGAGCGTCAGCCTGTGGACTGAAAGATCCCAGGTTCAATTCCTGTCAAGGGCATGTACCTTGGTTGCGGGCACATCCCCAGTAGGGGGTGTGCAAGAGGCAGCTGGTCGATGTTTCTCTCTCATCGATGTTTCTAACTCTCTATCCCTCTCTCTTCCTCTCTGTAAAAAATCAATAATATATATATATATATATATATATATATATATATATATATATATATATTTTTTTTTTTTTTAAAGGAAGAAACATGGTTAAACAAAATGCAAACACTGGTTAAGGACAATGGATCTTGATTTGTTGCTTCCTCATGACGGTTAACTGACCCAGTTGACTTCTTTTTTTAACTGTCTGTTCAGGCCACTCTTGAACTTGGAAGTCCATGTGGATGGTAGAAAGACAAGAGTCTAGTCATGGCTCTAAGGAGCCAATGAGCTGTTAACATTGAAAAGTAACTGACTTCCTGGGCCTTGGTCTTCGCATCTCTAAGGTGCTGATTTCCACACTGTGATCGGGGGCATCTTGGCTGCTCCAGGAAGGTGCGTGGCCCATTCACAGTGAGGTTTCCTAGAGTGGCTTGTGTGTAGCTGTGTTTGTCTACTGCCCTTCTACTGAGGAATTACTCCTGAGGGAAGTTTCTACCACTAACAATGTGGAAAGCCAAACCACTAAGCATCTCTCTCTCTCTTTTTTCCTTTCTCCAACATCCATGAAAGCTATTATCTCACCAGTTCGTATAAAAGAAGCTTTTGGTGCCAAGTCACTGCTTTTCAAGTCTCTCTCAATATGAAAATTATCCTTAGAGGGTTTTTGTTTGTAATAGAGGTCTTGCTTTTTCCTTTAAAATTACCAAATCAGAATAGCTGAGGAGGAAAGATAATTTTCCTTCTGTTGAAATGAAATTCTAGGCCAAGATGGAGCTGATTCTGCCTGGGGTGCCATTTGAGCAACACGCAGATGACTTTTGTGCTCCTGCAAATGCTTTGCTTGAGCAGAAACACAGCACATCCACTCAGCCAACCAGCCTCCAAATGCCAGGCCAACTCTGGGCCCTACACTTCTTACTCCTTGTTCCTTCTCTCCCCAAAGAAGTTTGGCTGTGTGACCCAGCCAATCAGATGTTTTCTGTGTGTCCTTTTCCTGTTCCTTATCTTTAGAACTTCTTGACTTCTGCCCTAGCTTGCAGTTCTCAGAAAGGAGTCTGTCACTTTATTGACTTTTAAGTAAAATTTGTTTGTATCACCTACATTGTTTTCTTAATCATTCTTAACACCTCTGCTCTTCCTTGTTTATGGCTAAGACTCCTCCCCTCCTTGTGAATGTTAATTACTTACCTATGTTTTAGGGGGGCATGTTATGGTGGCCTTTAGAATCTCTATCATGAGGGCTGGGTAACTGTATTTTTCAAATTACTCTCCAGGTCATCCACTCATGCAGACAACATTGAAACAACGACCTAAGCTCCAAAGTATAGGGCTGAACTCAGAAAGTCAGATGTGGCATATGAGTAACTTTATATACCAGCTAACAGTTTCTACTAAGTGTCTGATGTATATTAACTCTTAAACCTGGGTTAGCAGGTCTGGCATCAGGTCCAGGGAGTTGAGAAAAGAGGCACTAGCGTATAATTTCTTAAACTCTTCTCTCTATTGGGTTATATATGTAAATAGTGTGTTTTTTTCATTTATTTTTGCCTTTCTCACATATTAAATATTGTTGGTAAGCTAACTAACTAGTAAAGGTGACTCTCGGGTGATCCAAAATTTAAACTGAGGTAAGACAAATTCAGAGCAGGAGAAAAGCATATAAACTTACATGGTTTATAGGATATAGGAAGCCTCAGATGGAAGCAAGACCCGTAGAAATGATGGAACCTACATGCTTTTATAGTGGGTTGAACAAAGAGAGGCGACTGTGAGAAAGTAACTAAACTATGTGGGGAGAAGAATTCTTTTAATAAGGTCTATTTGTATAGAATTCTCTAGGCCTCACCCTTTCATCCTTGATGGTGTCACTTTCCTTCTGGTTCAGGGAGGACATCTTTCACAGGGGGAATTTCATCTCCTGCTTTTAAGAAAAACAAATAGGATCAAGATTATTATTATTTTCTTTGCATTTTTCAAGTGCTTTAAAGTTCAAAACAATGCAAAAGTGGCATATCCCACCACCCTTCATCACATGCCCGTGTTATAATATTTAATGCACTATTTTACCATCATAACAATCCTGAGAATTTGATCATCACCATGCCCATTTTACAGATAAGGAAATGGAAACACAGAGTGTACAGTGCATTAATGAAAGGTTGAAAAGCTGATAAACGTCAGTCAGAGCTGGGATTCAAACCCAAACTCTGACTCACAATATATCAACTTCAAGGTATTATGCCTCACTTCAAAGTTATTTGGAAAGCACTCAATTCTGATGGTGCTACTACCATCATCTGGTAAGGTTCTCCCCACCTCCAAATGGGAATAGAGGAGGGAAGTAAGACTATCAGCGATGAATTCATAAGAGTCTGTGTTATATAAGATCTTTACACATCCTTTGGAGAGAAACTGTCTTGGCCAGAGGTGCAATTGGGGTGTGAGTAGTAGGAATAAGAGAATATTTGCTGCAACCTTCTCTTATTATTTTCATTGGAGCTTCGATGATTTTTGGAGTAAGAAAGTTGACTTTGGTCTAGGGTTTGGCTTGGGGATGTAATTTAGATGCATTTTTATATTCATATTATCCTAATAAATGGGACATTTAGAGACTTTGGTTTTATAATTTGCTGGAACCATCTGGATCTGGAATTATACAACAGCGTGAAAATGTGCAAAATCGCATTATACAAACTTTCCCCTCTAAGACCTAAGCAGAAAGTTCTATTTATTTATAAAATGGAAATAAAATTGCGGGTATGTGAGAAGCAATTATCTAGGTTCTTTTGTCCATGTTCCTTTGGCGTCTGAGTTGAAAATGATACAATTAAATGTTCCTTGAGAGCAGTTCGGTGGTTTGAAAGTGTGCCTGTTCTGAACAGTCTGTTACTTCCTGTCTGTATCTTGAATTAAATGCCTTGAAAACATTTTAAGAAAAAGAAAATCAATGTTGCATCTAAACCTTGGTTCTGAGCGGCTCAATGGCGTCTATCACGCTCTGAGGTCAGCATAGCAGCTGGCCTTCTATCTGATCCCTACGAAAGCCCACCCTTTTGCCTTTGGTAACTATCGATTTCTGGCTCAGGGTTTGAGAAGGCTGCTTTGAAACTTTTCCTTTGGATAGCCTTGGTTTCAAGAGTCTCTCACTTTAATAGACATGATCAAACAGGTGTCTGTAACCTTTGACCTCTGAAAGATTGTCCGATTGACTTTCTGTACAAAGTCATTGTTGAGAATAGCCCTACAGTGTAAATGTAAGCCATTACGCTCTCCGCTCCTCCCCTCCCCTTCGGCCATGCTCTCTCCTTGGCTTATCTCTGGCCTTGGTCTCCGAGTTGGTAAGAATGAACAGTTTCTCTCAAACAAATGCTGTGTGTCCAGCAATCCACCGTGGCCCTGCAGCCCCCACTCTGTGCAAGGAAATGGGCTTTGGGGCTTTCTATCTGAGCCATTCTGGCCAAGATTTATGATTCAGTTATTTTGACTCAAATTGGGCTGAAAATTCCTGGCACTCACACAATTTTAAGTCGATTAAAATTTGGCCTAACTATGTCAGGCTGTTCTTTCGGCACAATATGTGACCAAAGAAGGAAAGCAAAGAAAAGTACCTGGGCTTTTTGTTTTTTTTTTCCTTGAGTTCATTGAGCGGTGAGGTGTCTGCTTTCATGTGTATATATTTCTTTCTCAGTGAATCTATACAAAGCTGATTGATTTGCTCTTAAAGCACCATGAAACTGTTCTTTATGACTTTTTAAAAATTTTCAATTATTTAATTCAGTGAGTACAAACTGATACATAAAATTATTTACTTGCATGAAAAGCAGTTATGTGACTAAAGATCCTGATTAATTGTATTATTCATTTCGTGTAAACACTGAATCTAAAATGTGAATCCATTCTATTCCATTTAAATGTGTGTGTGTGTGTGTGTGGCGGGGGAGAGTAGCATGGTGTGTGTTTTTTTAGTTGTTTGTTTTTTTTGTGTGTGGTTTTTTTTTTTTTAAGTGAAAGTTGAACACAGGGCCTTTGTTGCTAGGATTATGTTTGTGATTTTAATTGCTGAGATATTCATGTCTGAAATGTATCTGCTGTCCAAGCAGAGAAGCAGTAAATGTTCATAATGCTTTTTGCACTATGACCATTACATTGACAATCCACTTTGAGAAGAACCATGGTGGTTCCAGTTAGTGTGCGTGTGTGTGTGTGTGTGTGTGTGTGTGTGTGTGTTCTGTGAAGGTGTATTAGGGTCAATAGAATGCCTATGAAAACGTCCAATAAAACAGACACTTCTGTCATTGCCATTGATGTTCTAAAGGGGAAACGGAGATGTGGACCCTGAAGTAAAGGAAAAGCAAAGGAGCCTTTTATTATGCTGCTATTTTCACATCCCGGAGACACTCTCTTGGGAAGCCATACAGCAGAAACTTCCATGCAAACTCTTTAAGGCTGTTTTTCTTTAGAAAATTGAAAAGGGTGGTGGTGGGGGAGTGAGGAGGTGGGAAGGAAGGGAGAGAAACATGGCCATTTTTAAATACATGCAAAAACTCTGGGAAATGTGAGTTGGCAAGGCAGATCAGTGACCTACCTCCCCATTATTTTGTAAACAAAGTCCTGCATGAAGACTAGAGGAAAGATAGGAATGAACTTTATATGACCTACTTGGATTCTCAAATGATGATACAGAGAGGTTTTTTGAAAACCTAGGGCAATTGACATCAGCCTTGAAATAAAAACTAAAACAAAACCTTTAAGAAACTTTAATCAATCCTAATTAGTTTGCTCAATTCCAAAGTAATCAAAATACCTTTATTTTTATTTTATTTTGCCTTGCTCCTGTTGAGAATGCTGAAAAAGAAAGCTTTTAGAATGGAGATCAAAAGAGGCAAGAACGATTTCTGGATTTCTGTTTCTCCTTTCCAAGGTGGATGAGTTAGCCCTAAATTAGGGTGGCATATACGCACCTACTGTGGTTTGCTGTAGCTGGCTCACACGGAATCAGGAGAATCAATTGTTAATTTTCAGGACTTTTGAGAGTCAGTTGTTCAAGAAATGCGTGCTTTAAAAATAAATTATGTAAACTTAGATTAAGCTATATTAAAGCAGAAATAACAAATATTCAAGCTCATTTTTAAAAATTATTTTACTATTATCTGTGCTATTGGGATAATTTATATCTTTTCTAGGACCCCTTGCTCCTAACTGCCTGCCTGTTCGCTCCTAACTAACCGCCTACTTGCTCCTTACCTCTTGGCTCGCTGCTCCTTACCACCCATCTGCTCACTCTTTACCACCTGCCGGCTCCCTCCTGACCACTTGGCTCACCGCTCTTAGTGCTGCCACAGAGGCAGGAGAGGCTTCTGCCACCACCGCTGCACTCGCCAGCTGTGAGCCCAGCTTCTGGCTGAGCAGTGCTCCTGCTATGAGAGTGCCCTGACCATCAGGGGGCAGCTCCTGCATTGAGTGTCTGCCAATTGGTGGTCAGTGCGCATCATAGCGACTGGTCATTCTGGTCTTTGCCATCATGACATAGTAGAAAGGAGAGAAAATTGATAGCATGTTGTCTTTGAATAAACAGGATGAGATAGGATTCAGTTAACTATGAAAAGAATTGTCTTTACATAGGAGACTGGAGAATTTATCTATAGTAACAGAAGAGAAGGTAGAGTTTTGGATAACTGTGGTTATAGGAGTCAATAAAAGTTCCTTAGAATACCATAGATTCCAAACTCTGGAATTCTGTGGTATGAAAGTGAGAGAGCCACTGGCATAATCATCTATAGCTGAACACTTCCACTTTCTATGACAACTCTCAATTTTCTATTTTTTATGACTTTCCACTAGCATAAAAACATCTCTCCCTCCACTCCAAGTACAAGAAATCACATTAAAGCACACTTATTTTTCAATGTTTCTTTAGACCTGAGAGTTTAAAAGTCTTTTTTTCCCAACTGAACCAACTGTCTAGTTAAAATCACTCTTGAAGCATCTCTTATAGGACTAAACATCTAAAACATTTAGTGATAAGAATCAACAACTTCCTTTTCAGTGACTGGGTATCAGTATAAAGAGTTTTGTTTTGTTGTTTTTTTTAAACTACAGTTTGATTAACTGGATGGGTAAGAAGTCCCATCAACACTAGTAAAATAAACAAAACAAAAAACAAGCAAACAAAAAATCTAAATTAGGAGAAAAATAAAAGTGAATGATGAGAAAATATTCTATAATATTGTAGAACCCAAGTGAATCTCCCAAATATGCTATTTATTCTCTTTATTATGAATTTTGTTTGAGATAATAGCAAGAAATACGTCTCTCTTGAAGCACTTATAGTCTTTAACGAGAACCTCTCCATATTTATTCACAGAACCTCTGCTTCTCTCTCTCTCTTCTGCCATCAACGAACGCAAACTCTTTCACTATTCTGGGGTGACCTTATTTTCACACCAGATTGCTTCCTTAGTCCAATGTTGGAATGAAAACAGATGATGCTACAATATAAATCTGTCCTTATGATTAAAAAAAAGGAGATAATGAAGAATGGCAGATGGATTCCAAACAAAATGAATCCATCTTCCATGAATTTTGGCATTGGAAAAACAGATTCTATGTCTGAGACAAGATGAACATTTGTGGCACCTTTGGCCAAGGGTTTTGTCCTCATTCCTGTCATTGAGACAATTCTGGTGACAAAGGCTTCCATACTTATGCTTCAGGGCGTGACTTCAGCCTGCCTCCTTTGTCATGCTATGGAGGCTCTCAGTCATCATCATTGTTGTCACTGTCGTCATCTCATCATCATCTTCATCATCTGGGCGTTTGTTTGGTGTAAAGTACTGCAAAGTCTTCAAACTTTGTACTTGAGCCTGGTGAGAGAAAATTATTTTAAGTGACTGCCTTAAAGCTGAGCTGTCTTTGATGAAATAATGACTTTCCTTACAACAACAAAGACATACCCATTTACATTTAAAGCCAGTCTTACAAATGAGCTAAAATGATTTTGTATTTTAACTTAAAATGTCACATTCTAGACACTTTTTGTCAAGTCATGTGTAAAGAAAAGAAAATACACTTTTCTCAGACAAGAACTGGGCCTGCCCATGGCAATGTCGACATTCTTGTTTGTCGCCATGCGGGGAGAGGTTGCTCCTGGCCTCTGGATAGTAAAACCAGGGGCACTGCTAAGCATTGTACAGTTCATAGAACCATCTACTCCATACCACACCCCCGATCCCAACCCACCCCCTAATTTTCCCACCCAAAATGTCCACAGAACAGGGCTGAGTTTGGGAAACCCTCTATAGGGTTAAAATCATGTCAGAGCTTTGTACCATTTTCTAGTGAGTCCAGAAAGGTTAATTTCCCCCTCTAACACTAAAATAGATTTTCAGTGGATTTCCACATCCAGTGAAGACTGTGAGAAGACATAGAAGACCTTCACTTGTGGTAACACCAAGCAAAATATGGATAATATAAAAAGTCACACACATTTATTTGACTGTTTCAGGATTCTTTGTGTAAGAAGGCAGCGATAAACTGATTTGCAGAGAATGGAGCCCTGCATAATTGAGCAGTGGGCTGTAGCAAGTTCTAGGGCAAAAGAAAAATGGGTCTGGATGTCTATAGATGGAGAAAGCCTGCCAGAGACCTACAACTTTGAGGTTGAGAAGAAGGTAACTAAGCCACTGGCAGCAGTAGGAACAGGTGGGATGGACTAGGCTCTGGAAAATCCCCACTTACAATATGTAACAGTTTTCCTGGCATAGCAAAATTTTTCTTCATCTAAACTCATCCACTGAGATACCATGCAATTTTTGCTACAGTTCTTGCCAACACTAAGTCCTGGATTCTAGAAATTTGATCTTGCCTGGGATAACTTCTCTTGAGCTGGGAATTAGCATTTTCTAAATTTTGTGGCAATGGGGTCAGTGCTTAATACATCCAGAGGCAAGTTAAGGCTATTGAATATGAATGTGGTAACCCAGTGTACCCCAAGTTATGCATTCCGGGTTTCTCTTTTGAATCTTAAAACAGTATATATATATATATATATATATATATATATATATATATATATATATATAAAATATGGACCCAGTCTGGTATAGTCTATTTCAGGGGTGGGCAAACTTTTTGACTCGAGGGCCACAATGGGTTCTTAAACTGGACCGGAGGGCCAGAACAAAAGCAACCTGACCATGCTGGCACTCTCATCTTGGGCTGTTGGTGAAGGGGCGGAGGGGAGAGCAAGAGAACCCTCTGCTCTTTCGGCTTAGTGGGCCGAAGAGAACAGCCAAACGGCCAGATCCAGCCCGCAGGCCATAGTTTGCCCACGGCTGTTCTATGTGCACTGCATGTTTAAACTTGCCATTAATAATTTTTCCCCAAGGCTGACATTCTTTTTTCCCTTGCTTCAAATGTGCCTGTTTAGGAAAAGGTGAATAATTCAGACAGGGTATGGCAGCTATATCACCATCAAACAAAATGGCTTCCATTTAGTTAGCATCTCCTTTGTTATGGCAGAATAAATTGCAGGAGGTATAGACAAGTTGCTTTGAACTGTTAAAGGAAAAGAAAATATGTTATTGCTGGGGGGAAAAGAGGAGGTATTAACAAGATTGAAGAGCTTCTCTCAAAATATATTGCATGAAACCAAGGAACGAATTCTTGCAAAATAATGTTAAGGTTTCATAAATCTAGAAGGAGTAGATGGTTCGAACTTGTGAAAGTTATATGCTGGCATGTATATAATTTTCCTCATGTGCTCCTACTCTTCAGAGCATGTTCAATAAGTTAAATATTTAATTATCAGAAAAATCCCAAAGATCTCAGCTATGATTAGTCTTGTATAATGCAGTGATTCTCTGTCACAGGTGGTTCTGCCCCCCCCACCCGCCCCCAAGGGACATTTGGAAATACTGGAAACATTTTTGATGGTCAAAACTTGAGAGAGGAGGTGCTAGTGAGGTTTACTGGGTAGACGGCCCAGGGATACAGTTAAATATTGTCTCTTGCACAGTGCACCTCCCAAATAAAGCTTTCTGAACAAACCTTGGGGAATGAATGAAACGACAAGACAAAAAGAAATTAAGTAACTTGCCCAGGCCTACACATCACATAAATAGTGGTTTGTGCCAGAGTCTGTAACTCATCTTGAAGGGCATTGTAAGAAAAAAGGTTCAGGAGGAGCAAAATACTAAGGTGATAGCGTGGGCAGGTTATGCTCACACTCACAAGTGTTGTGTGGTGGTGATACCAAATATTAAGGAGTCAGCTAAGAACGACATTTATCTAAAGTGCAATCAGAAATGTGTATGTGTATTGATTAGAAGGATATTTGGGACAATAATTAAAAAATAGATCAGAATAAAGTTAGGTTTGGTGTTTGGTTATTATGGTCTTAGCCTGCGGGGTGCTGAGAGGAAAGGGTCTGGTGAATGAATGGCTATTATAAGTGAAGAAAAGAAGCACAAAAATGATTTTGCTATTCTAAAATGCAGGGGCTAGGAGAATTGTAGTACAATATACAGAAGTGAGAACCCTGAAAAGATTAGTTGGTTTGAAAAATGATGCTACCCTGTAGCAATCTGGGGAAACGGTTGTAGGTTTAACAATAGTTTGGTTCCTGCTGAAACCTGTTTGGCTCAGTGGATAGAGCATCGGTCTGCTGACTGAAAGGTCCCAGTTCCGATTCCGGTCAAGGGCATGCACATTGGTTGCAGGCACATCCCTGGTGGGGGGTGTGCAGGAGGCAGCTGGTCAATGTTTCTCTCTCATTGATGTTTCTAACTCTCTGTCCCTCTCCCTTCTTCTCTGTAAAAAAAAAATCAATAAAATATATTTAAAACAAAACAAAACAAACAATAATTTGGTTCCATGTTATGGTTTGCCTCAGAAACTTCCAGTTTAAGCCCTTGTGTGGATATTATTTTTAGTATTTCCCCTTTTACTTGTAAAAGTATCCTATTTGGACAATAAATTATGAACTAATCCTAACAGGAAACCAATAAGGTTTGGAATCCCTGCCATCCTCTGGTACGTCCAGATGAAGCTAAGTTTAAGAAAGAATGCTAGAGAATTTTGATGAACACCGACAGGACCCAATGGCTTAGGTTGCCTTATCAACAGGCAAACTATACCTCAGAATGTGGACTACCTCTGCTGAGGTCACAGTGAAACAAAACCGGGAAGCTAAATTCTTAGTTTTTATTTCCCAGAGACAGGAAAATGAAAATACCACAGTCTACATGTCATTAAGTAGAGGGTGGGGAGACAAGGTAATATAGGCTATTTATCCTTTGTGATAGACTGCTGTTGGGGGGAGTTCATTTAACCAGACAGGGACAGGGACTGACAGCAATGGGTCTGAGAGCAGCTTTGAGTTCTATTATCGTTAACATTGGAACATGACATCTGTACCACACCTGGATGGAAAATTATTCTCTACCTGCGTTTGGAAAACTTTAAACTTTATTTGAACCTAAGTTGTCTAACGTGTATTTAAAACACAGAAATGGATGTCTCCCACCTGGTTGCTGTTTGACTTTGGAACTCTCTGGGACAGGCAGAATATTGGAAACAGAAGGAATCTAATTTTAGCTTGACTGATTATCATACTATATCTTTATATCTTTTTTTTCTCTCATGTACTTCACATATTGCATCTGTTTGGGGACCTTTCTCAATGGAGCAGTATATAAAACAGATGCAGATTTCGGAGGACCCAAGAAGCACAAAGAAGGTCATATGGACTTCATTCAGCTGAGCGCACAATTCAACATCTGGATAAGCTGAATTTTGATCCCAGTTCTGTTAGTGCCTTGCAATATCACTCAAGGAAAAAAAAAATCTCATTCCCTTTGGACTCCAACATACTCTTATTAAGAATGGGAAGCATTCGGATATCAATTGTATGCGTAGCAGATAGAACTAACTACTTCATCTAGTTCATTTCCATAAAAGTTGGAGAACTTACAAAAACGTTGTAAACGGCTATTCAGGTTAAGCCAAGACACATAATCTATCTTTAGGAATGCCAGTGACATTGTGTTCTGCTTGATACTATAAATCTTCAAATTCTCTTCTGGGTCTTTAAGGAAATCTTTGGAGGATAAGTTGGGAAGATGCTTTTTCCACGAAGCTCTTTACCTGATTATTCCTGCTGCTGGCTTAGCCTGATTATTGTCTCTAACGCATGAATTAGTATTCTCCCATGACTCTATAAAACCCTGACTCTGTCCTTAAAAATTTGATAGCAAAAGTCATACATTTTCATTTTAAAACAAAAGGCATAAACTTCTTAAAATTAAATTACCTGTTATCTCATTACTCAGGGATAAGCTATTGTAACCCTGTACTGTACCGTATTTGCCGGCGTATAAGACGATTTTTTGGCCCTGAAAAATATGCCTCCAACTGGGGGGTAGTCTTATACGGCGAGTATATAACAAACTCTGTATTTTTAGTGAAAATGTTAGGGGGTCGTCTTATACGCCCAGTCTCTTATATGCCGGCAAATACGGTATTTTTCAGGGCCAAAAAATCGTCTTATATGCCAGCAAATACGGTATATACTTTGTTTCATTGCTGTGAGTAGATCTGCTTTCGCAAGTGATATATGAATATATATATCTAATATATGCAAATGTGATTGTGTGTGCATCCCACATGTTTCTGATTAATGTATCCTTTCACTTAAAAAATAAAAAAAGCCTGATCCAGATCTTTTCTATGCTGTTTAAATGTTTAATGCTTTATCTGCTTTTTTGTTGTTGCCAAACTGAGGATGTTTTATTTCATTCCTAGTTTGTTGAGAGATTTTAATAGGAATTTTGTAGATCTGTTCAATGATTTTTTTTTTGTTGTACCTGTTAAGATGATTGTATTTTTTTATTCTTTCATCCATTAATATGGTGGATCATATAGATTAATTTTGGTTTGTTAAGTCTGTTTTGCACACATAACAAACCAAATAAAGTTTGGTGGAAATGTTTAATTCCTCTACATCTTTATTTAATTTCTAGCCACTCCCCCGCCCGCATCCTCCTATATAATAAAAGGGTAATATGCAAATCGACCAAACTGTGGAAGGACTGGTCCCTATGATGCACAGGGACCACCAGGGGGCAGACGCTCAATGCATGAGCTGCCCCCTGGTGGTCAGTGTGCTCCTACATGGGGAGCACCGCTTAGCCACAAGCCGGGCTAATGGCTGGTGAGCCCAGCAGTGGTGGCCGGAGCGTCTCTGGCCTCCAAGGCAGTGCTAATGATGTCTGACTGCGGCTTAGGCCTGATGGGGAGTGGGCCTAAACCCTCAGTCAGACATCCCCTCAGGGCTCCCAGACTGCCAAATGGGACAGGCCAGGCTTAGGGGACCCCCCCAAGTGTACAAATGTCATGCACTGGGCCTCTAGTATATTTCTGAGAGAGGTGTGTTGAAGTATTCATCTATATTTTTTAGATTTCTCTATATTTTCCTTTCAGGTCTATTAGTTTCTGCTTTTTTTTTTCTTGCAACTCTGTTATTAAGTGCATACATATTTAATGATTGTTATATCCTCCTGATGAATCAGTTATCTTATAAAAATTTTCTTTAATCATAATAATGTTCCTATTCTGAAGTCTTCTGGTTAATAAAGACACTTCCATATTCTCTCTCTCTCTCTCTCTCTCTCTCTCTCTCTCTCTCTCTCTCTTTGGTCTTTTCAAGCTTTTGCTTTTAAGCTTTAGTAGGACAAATCTTAAGCATCCTTAATCTGAGGCTCCATAAATCCCAGTTACAAAGCTGGTATTTTTCTAAGATGTCTTCACTATGCTCCCATGTATAGTGAAGGTCTTTTTTGACTCTGGCTGGTAAGACTACAAATTATTTCAGTTCAGTGTGAGCTCTATTCCTTTCTCCTCCTACTCTTCTCTGGAAACTCTTTTTTATAAGTTGGGTAGTTTCCTCCCCACACTGCACAAATCCATATTTAGCTAAGTATCCCAAGTATCCTTCTTTGAAGTTTCAGCTCTCTTTGTCTACATATCCTCATATCTCTATCTCTCTGTGTGTGCAACTCCTTTTTCTCCAGTACTGGCACTACAAGTTCTAGATAAGTTGGCTTCTCCAAACTCCAGTCTCTTGACTCCTGAACTCAGTGAGATTGTTGGATTGTGTTTGCGTTGCCCCTCACTCTGCTGCCTCTAAGCAGCTATCTAGTACACTCATAGGCTCACCTTTTCGTTTCTCTTTTTTCAAGGATCACAGCCAGGGAGTGTTTGCTATCTAGTGTCTGACAATAAATATTTCCCAAATTTTTCTGGTTGTCTAGATATTTATATCAGAAGAGTAAATATGGTCTTAGTTTTTCCATGTTGGCCAGAATCAGAAGTCTCTATTCAACTGTGTTTTTTAAGTCATTTCTGCTGTCATATTTCACAATTCTCATTGACATATTTTGTTCCTTCTCTCCCCTCTTTCATTAGATAAATCAAGTTTGTTGAGCTTTTTTTTTTGAAAGTTTTATTATATTTCATCTACTTTTTTGAAAGTTTTACTATATTTCATCTACTTTTTTTTTCTTTTGACACAGGTTTTGTTTGCTTTTTATCCATCAGTTTGTTAAATTCAGCAATATTTGTATTCCTACATAAAACTAGATAATTATTCTGGCAAGTTATCTTCTCCTTCTTGTCTTTCTATGTACCTGCGCCTACTTCTTAGCTAATATTATATGTTATCACCTGTGATATCGGATCTGTATTACTGTTGGGATACATTTTTGGTCTTGTTTGCTCAAATAATAGGTGATATTTTTCTACTCTTGTTTTCTGTATTTCATAGCACTCTCCTCCATTTGTTTCTCTCCTTTCCAGGATACTCTTGCCAACAGTATTTTCAAAAAGAATGGTTATATGGTGCAATTTCTGAAGTCTTGGATGACTGAATACAGCATTGTTTTTGCTTTCACTGTTACATGGTTACTTTTCTGGGTCTAAAATTATATTTTACTTTGTTATTCTGCAACACTCTAAATATATTACTCCATGGTCTTCTTTATCCTGCATTATTTAATTAATTTATTTCAAATATATTTTTATTGATTTCAGCGAGGAAGGGAGAGGGGACAGAGAGATAGAAACATCAATGATGAAAGAGAATCATTGATTGGCTGCCTTCTGCACACCCCCTACTGGGGATTGAGCTGGCAACCCCGGGTATGTGCCATTGACCGGAATCAAACCTGGGACCCTTCTGACACTCTATCCACTGAGCCAAACCAGCTAGAGCTATCCTGCATTATTTTTATTGTTTTGTGCTTTTCTTTTCCTGTCCTGTGTTAGGATTATACTATTACTTTATGAAATTTTATGGAATTTTTGTGTTTGATGTTTTTGAACTTTATACCATGCCCTGAATTGCTTTACAAATCTGTTTAATCTGGCATCCCCACTAATCCTTTCATCCTACAATTGTGTATCTTTCTATAAAAAGTTACATAAAAATTATTTCCTTTGAGTAAACATAAAAATAGAAACCAAAAGATACATTCTGAACCATTGAAGTGAACGCAGGCACTAATGTAGTGGATTATGGGTAACAAGTTAGCATGGTGTGGCCTTGGTCTGTGTGGAACATCTGTTAAGCTCATGTGGTTGGTGTTGGTTGGTGGAAATTCTGCGTAGCGTTATCCCTGCGTATGGTTTTTCTATTCAGTTGAAGGCTCTGATTCTAACTTCGCTTAATGAAAATAAGTTCCATCTGTGACCTGAAAGGTTTTTAACTAATATTCTAATGTCTGGTCCTACTTCGACGTTTAATTTATTTGGGGATTTTTATGAGTAATTTGGTAGGAAAGGGCAAAGCTGGCAGTGCTAGCGTTTTACCACAAAAATCTCAAACTCTTAAATACCTTCCCCTCAGACTTAGGGCCCAGTCCCTTCTAGATTCTTTCTGGGCACCGTTCTGGACAGCTGCTGGGTTTTACTTCCCCGGCATCTTTCCTTTACCCTTTCCTTTGGGGGGGGGGGGTATTCTATCTAGCTTCCCTACATTAATGGTATAAATACATGTGCCTCCCCTGCCTCCATGCCCCCCCCCACACACACACACCTACACACACCCACACACCCACACACCTCAGCTAGGGATTAAGCCCTGTCTCTGACAAAATCTAGAATGATGAGATTCCCTTCTGGGAATTTGAATCTTGAACAAACTGGTAAAATAATGGGGGGGGGGGGCGTGGGAGTTGAATTATGGAGTGGCACTTGTTTCTTTCTTTCCAAGTCCCTCTGTTTGTATAAATTGTCTCTAATCTGCGAGCTAACCCTATCCTTCCAATAAATTCCTTTATTTCCTTTGCTTATGTACGCCAAAATGTATTGTGGTTTCCTGGAGAG
The DNA here is from genome assembly GCA_963924515.1 of Vespertilio murinus. Lineage (NCBI taxonomy): Eukaryota > Metazoa > Chordata > Mammalia > Chiroptera > Vespertilionidae > Vespertilio > Vespertilio murinus. The sequence goes on along the minus strand of OZ004715.1, from coordinate 19,090,335 downwards.
AAAAACAAAGTTTTACCAGTAATAAGATTTGTATAAGAGTCGGATACAGAAAACAGGTCCTCGGAGACACGTGCAATTTTTGTTGGATAGAGATGAAATGAAAGACATTAAGAGTTTTGTCATTTGGGGGGGAATTCATAATCAGCTAATTATGTTATGGTCTATAATCATCTGAGATTATGTGTGGCTCTAGGGTGTCAGGTACACGTTACCATCAGAGAAGTTAATGGGAATGGTCTAGGGAAGAATTAGGGTGTGGAGTAGTTGTTTCTGATAGGATTGGATAATTGAAAGCAATAGAATGACAAGCAACAATGTCAAAATCCTTGCCCGGAGGCGAGGAATGACATCCCAATGTGAAAATATTGCATAATCCTGTATTTCCGATCTGTGGGTTTGCAATTACTGAAAACAAGCTCGGTTATTAATATGAACTTGCTGAGTAATCAAAGCAGAATTCACAGCTTCATGCGCTTCTTATGTGTCAGTTAAAACATAGAACGTGTTTGTGAGGCCCTCAGTAAGTCCTTGAACTTATCTGAAAAAGTTCAACTGCATTTCCAAGTCGGAATATTAATTGTTTCCTTTTAGGAGAGACCTAAATTTTTTCCCATTACTAAAATCTGAATTCACCAACTGTTCTGTGATAATATTTAAAATGAGAGTAAAAAAAAATAGAAAGAATAAAAGGATGGAAATGCAGTACTTTCTTATATAAGTGTCATGGGTATGATAATTGGACTGTGGTTATGTAAGATATTAGAGTTGAAAGCTCTTCCCTACCTCTACCTCTTTATTTTGTTTTGTTTTTTTACTGTTCTGCTCGCTACCTTTTTACCTGGAACACTATAAGAGCAATAGATCAAGTAAGAATTATATATAATCCATAGAACATTCAACTCTACTCATAGAATTGTTTAAATAAGCCCTGTCTTTTTCTTTCCTTAGGTATATATAAAAATGAGTGATAGTGTATTAAATTTGACATAGTTTTTCGTACTTATAAAAATCATTTCTAAACGATAATGGAAAAATTCTGAACTATTCCAAAATGATTTATATGGTAGAAAACATCAGGGCTTTTGCTCTGGGTTGTTATAGCTCCTGGAAATCGATATCTTCATGATTTAATTGTGTCAACACAGAATACAGTAGGTTGGTAATCTCAAATAACTGCTATTATAATAGGGCAGGGTATATTTCTAAGTTCTGAATTGACCATTTTTAAAGTACAGATGATTAGGTTCAGGAAACCATTCTGTTCTCCTGAAAATATCTTTTACTCTTAGGAATGTGGGTGCTGAAAGAATAGATTTTGGCCAAAATACTTTTCACCGACCTTAGTGAGTCTGAGCTGAAGGTATACAGGAAACCACTGTGAATCTGTTTTCGTTTGCTTTGGCTGCCATAACAAAATATTACAGACTGCAGGCTTTTCCCCAGCCCAGGCCCTGGTTGGGGCGTGTACAGGAGGCAACCCATTGATGTGTTTCTCTCACATTGATGTTCTCTCTGTCTTCCCTCTTTCTTCCACCCTGCCTAAAAACCAATGGGAAAATATCCTCAGGTTAGGATTAACAACAACAACAACAAAATCTTAAATTGCCAGCAGCAGTGATTAGTCCTGAAGCTGTAGATGGTACAGATCCTGTAAGGGACCAGCTGAGTGCCCAGGGGCAGCTTGATTAACTGGGTCCTTTTGTCCCAGGAAGGTCAGTGCAGATTTTTTTTTTTATTAGAGATACTAGAGGCCCAATGCAGGCATGGGTGGGGTTCCTAGGCCTGGCCTGCGATCTGGAGCCATGGAGGCCTGGCATGCTGGGGAGAGTGACCATGGGAGATTGGCTGTGGGAGTGCACTGACCACCAGAGGGCCTGTATTGAGTGTCTATCCCCTGGTGGTCAGTGCATAGTATAGAGACCAGTCATAATGGTCACTTAGTCTTTTGTATATATAGATAGCTTTCTGTTTAGGATTTTTTTTAAAGTATAATATTGATTTTTTTTACTGAGAGGAAGGGAGACAGAGAGCTAGAAACATCGATGAGACAGAAACATCCATCAGCCGAAACCGGTACCTCCTAACCATTCACCTGCCTGCCTGCCTCATCACCCCTAACTGCTCTCCCCTGCCAGCCCGATTTCCCCTAACCACTCTCTCCTGCCAGCCCAACCGCCCCTAAACTGCCTCTGCCTTGGCCCCTGCCACCATGGCTTTGTTTGGAAGGATACCTGGAAGGATGTCCAGAAGATGCCTGGTCTAATTAGCATATTACCCTTTTATTAGTATAGATGTTACAAAAAAAAGTGAAAAATAGTAGCTGCCACCAGTGAGCAGTTGACCGTGTGAAAGTCATAGCATTTACCAGTATTTTCTTTCTTGTTCTGTCATTCCTTTCTCTTCCTTCTGATTACTACCTTATCCTACATTTGTGGGTTGTGGTTACATTCATCATGTCATCTGTGGATTGGAGAATAACAAGATGGAATGATGTTAAAATTGGAAGAGAGGTAGACATCAACCACAGGACCAGATGTTGAAGCCATATGTAAGGTCTGTGCTGTTCTGTGCAGCTTTCTTTTGGAATAATGATGAGTGTTTGTTTTCCCAGCATTATTTTCTTTTCTCTTAGAAAGGAAATGCTTCATTTATTTTGGGGATTACACTTCCTCTCTTCCATAAGGTCCTGGTGGGATAGCAATCCTCTAGCATGTGAACCAAGTGACCACAACGAGGTAAAACAGACACCTGAAAATATGACTCTTAAGAGGCCTATGACAAGGCGGCAAGGAGTTGGAGTCCGCCCTTGTGGCACCCTAAGGGAACTCCCCTTTAATTATTTTCTCCCAACTAGATTTGTGGGTTCTTTGCTTTCTGTTTTTTTTTATTTTTGTTGTTGTTGTTTGTTTTTTGAGGTTTTATAGTTAAAGTTTTCCTGGGAATTTGTGAGTGCCCCAAAAGTCTTTCAATAAATTCTCTCTGCTTAAGTTGGCTCAAGTTTGTTTTTAATACTTGGGAACAAAAAGTCTTAACTGGTACCTTTTCTTAATCTATTTCACAGACTTTTGTACCATGAAAACAGTATTGCATCCCATCCCTTTATATTCTCTCTCTCTCTCTCTCTCTCTCTCTCTCTCTCTCTCTCTCTCCCCCCCCCTCCCTCTCTCCCTCCCTCCCTCCCTCCCTCCCTCCCTCCCTCCCTCCCTCCCTCCCTCCCTCCCTCTTTCTTTCGCTGTTCTTTTATCAAGACTAGAAATTAAAGGTACAATTAAGTACATAGGAAAGTCATTAGTCTCTCTAGGGTCTTTATGTATAAAATGAGGTAAGTTTTTTACCCTACATAATTTACAGAACAGTTGTGAAAATTAAATTAAGAGCAGCATGAAAACATATTTAGAGGTACATAAGGTATAATATATAGCACTCATAGGCAGGCATAAGGCTAATTAAGACAAGTTTTTTTTTTTTTTATTAGAGGGCTGTTTCTCTGCTTATAAACTCACTTGGCACCAGATAATTGCTGATAATGGTTAGGTGTGGTCTGCACAACCCACGTATATGTTCACTGCAAGGCTTATCTCCTATATGAATAGTTCCCAAATGACTGTCTACTTCTTTCTTTATGACAAGTTTTTTTTTCTTTCTTTCTGTTCTTTGCCTTATATTTTGGACTATACCCACCCTAACTCTACCGCACTTACATTTCAATAAGTATATGTCTTTCATTTACTTCTTAGTGATTGAGAGTTCCTTAAAGACAGTCACCATACCTTAGATATTAGCCTGCACTCTTCTTGCATACATTGTTTTTAAGTTAATTAGTAAAAATTAAAAGTAGAGGTTAAACAGAACAAAGAAACACCAATAATGGCAATATTAACATCCCACTTTCGTGCTTTGGTAACTTTGTAGCCACCAGGCCTAAATGCTACACAACTGAACTGCTTTTGCCAGGAGATGGATGCCCAAAACTCTCCAGAAAGTGTTACTATGAGTCTTAACAGGGACGCTTTCAAAAGAAGAGGTAGTTGCTAGTTAAGTTTGGTGGTTGAGTTGGAGGCAGATATTTTGTTGAAGAGTTTGATAGGAAGACCACTGTTAATAACATCAGGAACCATTCCCAGTGCTAGTGGGAGTAGCCCACGGCGTCCATGCCCAACAGTAGGCACCCAGACACTCCCAGGATTCCCACCAGCACACAGAGGGATTGTTACCCGAGTGAATAACTCCTAACATTGGTAGAAAGCGCCATCTGAGCAAACCTCCAGCCATTTACAAACTGTTACAGATTATCTTGGGCACTGCTTTCTAAGAGACCAGGGGTAACATGGCGAAATATCAAGGAACTTTTCTCTCTGCTAATTTGCATAATGTATAGGAGGGTCTTATTGATTTCATGCATGCAATCTTGGTTCATGGAGGCCAGGGTCCTATAAATGGGGAATCAGGGCTATTGACTATAGCAAATACATAATAATCATGCTAAGGAAAGGGTGCTAGGTTAACTTTTAAAATAATGTTTACATTAGTTTTAAATTCTAAAGTGGAATCTCGATGTGAACTAGCTTCTCTGTTCCATTAAAGGGCACGGGAAATAGTTTCATTGAGATGTCAGGGAACAGACAACTTTTTACTTATTACATTCTAAAACCAATCTGAAACAGTCTTTATCTCTAAATGCTTTTTCTAAAAAATTGAAAGAATTGATGTTTAAACAAGAGACTGACAGTTTTTACTTGAGCTTAAGATTTGTATTTCAGCCATATTTTTGTTCAATGTAATTCAGAGTATGTATGTATATATTGTCGTCATATGTGGGAAGCACTCTTGATAACCAACAGTGATTTCACTCTCTGCCTTCGAAGAAAAGAAAATGTTTTCCTCTGTAAATTAAAATCAAGGTAATTTGATATAATAAAAAGAGCTTTAGAATCAGAACAAGTATAACTTCAAATCTAGGCTCCATCAGTTAATGGTATTATTTCAGTGTGTTACTTTGCTTGACTCAATCTTGGCATCAACCAAGTGACATTTTCTTGTAAAGCCTATTAGAATTTTGGAAGGATTAAATGAAAAACAAAAACAGAAAAAAAAAAAGATCTGGCTCATTATAACAGCTGATTATATAAATGTTTTTCCTCTTCATATATATATATATGAAAGTCTTTTTATATATGTCTTTATATAGTCTTTATCTCTCTCTCTCTCTCTCTCTCTCTCTCTCTCTCTATATATATATATATATATATATATATATATATATAGTTCATCTATACACAGTCTTTATCTATTATCTCTATCTATCAATAGTATTTATCTACATATATACATATGACATGGATGAAAGGGAAGAGATCAAAGCCCAGTAGGTTTTGGGAAGCCCCCGGCCACTGGAAAGGAGAATGAAGATAATGCGGAACCACACTTTAGGTTTTCCCATCTCCTGTGTAGCGGGGTGAGAGTGAGAGCCCCAGGCACACGTGAGGTGGGAGTGACTGCCTGCCAGCTGCGCCTTGCCTGGCTTCCAGCGGCTCCACCTTGGGCAGGCGCTCGTGTTCCATTCAGTGACCGAGGGCTCCATTCCTGACATTTGTTTTATGAAATGTGATTTCTATGTAAAAAGCAGAACAATGTGATTAATGTGTGTCCTCTTAGCTTTCATGATCTGAGAAAGAAGCCTCTTTTATAGAACATTAACAAAAAGAAATTTCAGAATTTGTAGGGGAAGGAGGTTTTTCTGTTTTAACCTTTAATTAATTGGGTTAGTAAATAATATAATTCTTTTTGTAAAATTTCAAATTCACTAAATATCTATTCAGGCAAAGTCCATCTTTTGTTTACTTTATTGTGTTATCCTCCTCCATCCCCTCATCCAATCTATATCCTCCCAATCTTTAACATGGATGTTAGATTTTTATTGTCTCTGTAACCAATTACCACAAACCTAGTAGCTTAAAACAACATAAATTTATGTATCTTGCAGCTCTGTAGGCTGTGAGTCTGACATAAGCTCCCTGGCCAAAGGTAACGGTTTTGGGGCTGTATTCCATTCTGGAGGCTTTGGGGGTAAAGAAAGAATGTGTTTCCTTGCCTTTCCCAGGTTCTGGAATCTGCATTCCTTGGCTCATTCCCCCCTTCCACCATCCTCAAAGCCAGCAATGGTGAGTGACATCCTTTTCTCAGAACATCACTCTGATTTCTGCTTTCTCGTTGCACTTTCTGGACCTGTAAGACATCACTTGGTCCACCCAAATAACCCAGGACAATTTCCCAATATCCAGGCCCTCAATTTAGTCATATTTGTCAAGTTCCTTTTGCCATGTAAGTAACATGCTTATAGGTCGCAGGGATTGTGATGTGCATATTTTTGAGGGACGACTCTGTGAAGTAGCTGTCCTTTGCTTTCTTTCTCTCTTTTGACATATTTTATATCCTGATGTATGTTAATTGAATTCATTACGTCTGAATGCTGTCTGATGTTCCTTCTTGTACGTCTACAAGGTTTTACTTATCCATTACCCTACTGACAGACAGGTATGTGGCCAACACTTCCTACCATAAACAAGACTATTATGACCAGCCTGGTGTATACATCCCTTTGTAACCAGCATGGAGATTTTCTGGAATATATGCCCAGTTACAGGATTACTGGGTAGAATGTTACAAGCATCCTTAATTTTCATTTAGTACTGCCAGAGTTCACCCCAGGCAGGTAGCCCAAGTTTATACTCTCCCCTCCCACAGTGCAGGAAGGTTCTCGCAAACTGCTCTTCTTGCAAACCCGTGATGGTATCTGATTTTATAATTACTGCCAATCCCATGGATATCATGTGGTTTTTAACTTATGTTTTGTTCAATGCTCTTTGTTTCAAGGAAACATACATACAGAGCAGGGTACAGATCATTAGTATATAGTTCAATTAATGATCACACATTGAACATACTTGTCTAGCTAATACCCCCACCAGATAGACAAAAGCTTCCATATCCCCCCCCCCTTTAGTTACTATCCTCTCCACGTGCAGCAATTACTCAGATTTCTATCTCTATAAAACTGTTTTCTAAGTAATCTAAATGGAATCACATCGTCCATGTTTGTTGCTTGTTTTGTTTTGGCTTCTTTCACCCAACAATGACTGTGAGATTTATGTGTGCATTTGTGGGGAGCAATAGTTGCTGATTCTCATTGCCTCACAGGAATTAGGCGAGTCGGTGACAGTGTCTGGCATACGGGGAGCATCCAGTATGTGGCAGCTGTTGCTTCTAAGCTTTTGTCTTCCCTGGTTCCTGTCTCTCCTAGTCCCTAGACGTGCAGGTCCTGACCTGGGGCTCTCCTACAAACTGCTTTCATCGTCAAGTTCAAATTCATTGACCCTTCAGCCCAGACCTGCCTGACTCTATTTTCATCTCCCATAACTCAACATCCACACCATTTACTGTCAACTCCCACGGATTGTTCTTCCATTGCCTGAAATAACTCGCCTGCATCAATGAACTCCTACCTATTTATTGCATAATTTTATTTATCTGTTCTCTTGTAGATGTGCATTTGCATTGTTTTAGCACATTATGCATAGTGTTATGGTAAACATACTGGTTGATGGCCTTCGGTGAATATGTGTATACATCTTTAACAGGTGGTTGAGTGCATGGGTCATATTAAGTATGTTAATTTTTTGTAGATATTACAATAGTCACTCCAGGAGTTGATATTATTCTCCCTCCCAGTTATTATCTCCCAAAGGGCAATCATAATCCTACCTTCTGACAGCATACAAACATTTAACACATCTTTTAAATGTTTTATAAGTAGAATCATACCATCCATTTATTTGCATTTGACTTCTTCGGGTTGAACATTATACTTTGAGATTAAACTATGGTTTTGCCAGTTTTTATAGATTATTTATTGACATCAGTGTATAATATTCCACTTTGTAAGTGTACTGAGATTTATTTATATATATTCATCCTACTGTTGATGGGCATTTGGGTTATTGCCAGTTTGGAGCTATTTCCAGCAGTACTGCAATAAATATTTTAATACTAGCCTTTGGATAAACATGTAGATAACTTTGGGCCAATATGTTCCTAGAAGTAGAATTGGTGGATCCTGGATTTTGCATATGTTGCAGAGTGGTTACCCCAGCTCACACTCTCATCAGCAGAGCATGAGGATTCTGGTTATTCTGCTGTGTCTAAGTAGTGGTTATTTGCTGACTTTTCCAATTCAGCCTTTGTGGCAGGTATACAGTGGTTTCTCATTGAGGCTTCCATTTGCATTTCTAGGAAAGCTTAACACCAGTTCTTATGTATAAGGATACTATCTTTTGTGGTGTTGTCTGGTCATGTCATTGGCCCATTATCTGCTGTTTTGTCAGACTTTTTCTTCTTGTCTTGTAAGAGTCCTTTATATTGAGTGTTTTTTTTTGTTGTTGTTAAATGTAAGAATAGCATAGCTAATAAGTATATTCTTCCATTTCATGTGATGCCTTTTCATTCTACTACTGCTGTCTCCATAACTATCATTTCTTTTCTTACAATGTAGCCCTTTATCTCTTTTTCTACATGGATAGTACTTTTGGTGCCATATTAAGAAATATTTGTCCACAATCAGAGAATAACTATTTCCTTCTATTTTTATTAAAATGGTTTATTGTTTTACATGTTACGTTTAATATTTGATCCATTCAAAATGTGTTTTTTTTTAAACTTGGTAATGATGGAAGGTAAATATCAAGAAACATTTTCATATGAATATCTACTGCATTATAGTGTTGCCTGTGTCAAAAAAGAGGTAACCATATATGTATGGGCCTATTTGTGCTCTCTTGATTTTGTTTCACTGGTTAATCTGTATTTCCTTGCACTCAAAGCAAACTCTCTTAATTATCATCCTATAGTTAATAAAAGGGTAATATGAAAATTAACCATCACAAAGATGTCAGCACCCAGTCCTCTTAGCCCTGCTGGAGTCCCCCAGTCCCAGCAAGGGGAGGATGGCTGCTGAGATCCGGCAGCATGAACAGCCTGGCAGAATGATTGCTTTCTAGCTGTGGCGACAAGGCAAGCATTCCACTGCAGAGGGCCTCTGGGCAGCAGGCATGGAGCAGCGGTGCCAGCCCGGGAGGAGGGAGAAGGGAGGTTGGGGAGGTTGGGGAAAAGAGGATGCTTGCATTGTTACCTGGTGAGACACAAGCATTCCACACTTGGCCATGGATGAGCCTCTGGGCCACAGAGAGCCTCTGGGCAGCAGGCATGGAGCGGCCAGGCCCCGCAGAGAGCTACTGGTGCACAGATGTGTGCACAGGGCTACTACCGTGTTTCCCCGAAAATAAGACATCCTCCGAAAATAAGACCTACTTACAGGTTTCCTTCTGAGTGAAATATAAGGCATCCCCCTGAAAATAAGGCCCCCAGGCTCTGTCTCAGAATGAAAAATAATTTACCATAAACTGGTCACTAGGGCCACCCCGATGGCGTCTAGCAACCAGTGACATTATGCGGAGTCCTGACGTCACTGCTGTATGAATGGACAGAAATCAGCGTGGAAACTGTGAGCAGGCTACCTTGACAAGAAGTACTCATTTAAAGACAGTGCTATTGCTAAACATGAGAGATTTGGTCCACTGATTCTGAAACAAATGGAGTCACAAGAAATTCACCAGGAAATTCAGGAATTGGATTGTTAGGATGATGTTCCAGAAGATGATGACATGATTGCCATTGAATAAATGAGTAAATTCTTGATACTGTAGGATTCACAGTTTGTATGGTTTGTGTTGACAACTACCGTACTACCGTACAGTATACAGGTAATAAATTTCCTTTATTTTCATTTAACAATAATGTGTACGGTATTCTTCTTCATGGAAAAATAAGACATCCCCTGAAAATAAGACCTAACGCATCTTTCGGAGCAAAAATTAACATAAGATACTGTCTTATTTTCGGGGAAACAGGGTATTATCTTTATCATTGATCTTGGTATCTGTAGTATTTGCCCTTTTTATTGTATCTTTATAATATTGCCTTTCATACTTTTTATTTGCCAATGTGATTGGTGAGAAGTGACATATTATTTTAATTTTTCTGATTACTTTGAGGTTTAGCTCTTATATTGGCAGAAAATTCACTTAAGCTATTCTTTACTTGTGCACATTTTCTTTTCTGTTGTGTATTGATGCAAAGTAGACATTTATCAGTTTTAGATAGTAACGCTTTATCATTTTTAAATATTGTATGTACATTTCCCAGTGCATGCCTTGTAATATTTGCTCTTTGATCTACAAAAAATGTACATTTTAATACTGTCAAATGTATTAGTTTTTTCTTTTATAGTCTATACTTTTGTATTTGTTTTATATTAAGAGCACTATATTAGTTTCTAAATTTTATTAAAGCTTGTTTTACACATATTTACCTGAAATTAATATTTCTTTATGAGATGGGGTAAGGCTCCAATTTTATGTATTTTTTCATATGGTTAGCCAATTGTCACATTTATTGATTAGTTCATTTTTCATTTTGTTCCTCTGCAAATGCATCTCAATTATACTTCAGTCTTTGTGTATACTTGGGTCTATTTCATTTCAGTAGTCTATCTTTTAAAACCTTTCATCAATATTTCTTATCTTTCATCCTTCTTTAATTCCTAATACTTTATATAATATGATTTTGATCTCTATGAGGAAAAGTACCTCCATGAAGTAATTTTAGTTATAAGGTCTTATGGAGCAAAGAGATTTTTCATTATTATTTTGTGAGGAATCGGATCATAAGTCGGTGTTGAAATTTGTCAAATGCTCTTACTATAATTCCTTTATTTTACAAATGAACACCCAGGGGCCAAAAAATATTAAATGTTTTATAAAGCAATGATTCCTGATTCTCAGCATATGTCATTTATTATGTAAACATACCCCAAAAAGTAGTTATGTAAAAATTATATTGCATTGATTCTCTTAGAGGAATCAAAACTATTATATATTTTGTGTTCTGTCTTGTTGTTGTTTTTTAAATGACAAAATATTCTCTAAAGAACTATTTCATTTCAAAGCTTAATTAAAATCCAGTGAAAGGAACGCTGATTTGCCATTAGTAAGAGTGGGTTTTTAACAACAGGTGTACAATTACCAGTATTCAACTGAAAACAAGATTCCTCATTTGTCAATTGGGTAGACTTGTCTGGTAATGTTTAGGTTGCAGCTGATTTTTCTCTATATAATTTTATTATTACACATTGAAAAATAATAGATATTACTCATAGTAGTGAGACCATTGTAATAACCTGGTTATTAATGAACTCAAAAGGAGCAAAGGAAAAACCAGATACTATAGGCATGCCATTTGTGCCAGGAAGCTGCAGTTGAACATTCTCCAGGTCTCTTCCCCGCAGATACGTAGGAGAAAGGTCTGGACAACAGACACATGGCCAGTAAAGTCTGGGTGATGTGGGAAAGTGCTTGTCTGTCCATCACACCCGGGAGCCAGTCATTGGCCCGAATAGGCGTGGCCACTGCAAGGGTATGAAGTCTGAAGTGCATAAGCTCCTGAAGGGGGAGTGTCCTCTCTTGGCCCCCTTGCTCTGCTGGGGCTCTTGTTGCAGGGGGTGTGTTCCCATGTTCGTCACTGGCCCATAGCCATGTGGACCCCACCCAGCGGACAAATGTACTGTGATCAGCTTGATGCTCTGCCCGACTCGACTCCACCACGGAATGGAAACTCTGCATAGTGGCTTTGCTTCTAGCTCTGCTGCATTCCCAGCTGCCCGTTTCCAGGACAGGATTAAGGGACATGCTATTTTACAATATTTAAGAACTGAGGATTAACAGCTGCTAATATTAAAAAAAAAAAGAGAGATAACTAGACGTGTATGCTCCTGACGAAAGAAGTCAATATTATCTAGGCAGTAGTAATGCTAAAACTAAAAGCAAACACCAAAGCAATTGTACATTTGGTTTAGATTCTAAATCCAGTTCTTAAATTATAGGACATACACAGCACAGACGACCAGCTTAAAGACCTTGAAGTTAAATGCCATGCCAACAAAATCTAAACCATAGCAATTGAACAGGAGCACAAGAAAAGAAGGAGAAGGAGAAAGGGATGGGGGTGAGAGGTTAAACAAAATGAGTCTTAAAAACATCAAACGTTTGTACTATGTGGACATTAAATCCTTGTTCGCACAAAATGTAAGCATAAAATAAAAGATCTTTCACATTTATGATACAACTGAAAATTTAAACTATCTTCACAGTTGATGATACTAAAAAACTATTGTTAGATTTTTAGATGTTATCATGATGATAGGAATAGTTAAAAATAGGAGCTATCGTTTTAGAGACATATAACAATTTTTTACAGATGAAATTATATGATGTTTGATATTTGAGTATAAAATAGAAAATGTGGAAATTGGTTGGGAATTAGAATTAAACAAGTTTGGTCATAAATTGATAATAGGTGGTTTTGGTACAAGAAGGTTCATTTTACCATTCTGTCTAGTATTATACATGCTTGATGTGATTCATAATTCAAAATCAATATGGAATAGTGAGTATATGTGCTGATCTTGGGGACAGAAGAGTACATAAATGACATATCAGGAAAACAACCTATTTTTTTCTTTCTCCCTCGGCCTTCACTGGAATTATTTTTATTCATCTTTCTCTGGGGAAAATTCTTGATTTTTTAATGCCATATTTGCTCTAAACTGCTCAACCTCTTCCCATGAGGCATAAGTTTAGCATCTCATTCATTGCGCGCGCGCGCGCGTGCGTGTGTGTGTGTGTGTGTGTGTGTGTTATTCATAAAGCTTGTCAGCGTTTCATTGTGCTTAACATACCTGATCCTGATACCATCTGGAGTTCTATTCCTTAATAACATTTCTTTTAACACTTACTAGCCCTGAAGTGTTTGTGAGCATGCTCCTAGGCTAAAGTAGATATCCAGTTCATGTCCAAGTTCTGTCAAATGTCTTTATTTGAATATTGTGAGATCAATTTATGATGGGCTTTTAGTTAGATCATTGTATTTTAATTGGCACTAGACATGCATTGGGTTTTAAACACACCCGTGACATCCCTAATCGCAATATCGCTTATTGCCCTATTCTGGTAAACACCTGCTGGAGAGCAGTCATCCCATCCAAACTTCAGATATGTCTGCCAGGTGTTTCCAACACACACCACAAGTCACTGGGCTAGAAATGACAGTCATTTTACGTCCTGTGCAATCATGGAGCTGCCAAAAATTTAAAAGGGAAAATTGATTTATTCAGCAATAACTCGAAATCATGAAGTAGTCTATTTTGAATATGTGCTCAGTTGTATAAGGCCAAGTGAACTGGTGAGCTAGAAAATAATTAACATAAAAAATAGAGAGAACAATGCCATCATTTATTGCATTTTTAAACAAAACTAGTGGTATGTTTTTTCCTTGAGCTTTAGAAGTGATTTGATTATTTAACAGCAAGGATTTTATTCAATTTTGCTGTATTAAAAATATTTTTTGCCAAGATGGCTCAACTTCAGGATCCAAAAACAGTGGAAAATTAGATTTCCAGTTATATTAAATTATGAACTTAATCATTGTCCTCTAACTTCCTTGCAATTGATCCTCTTAATAATTTTAACACATGTTCTTCCTTTCTAATGACCTTGCCAATTTGACCATGGCCAAGGTCATCAGAATATTTACATAAAGTTACTGAGTCTAAGAGGGAAACCTTATAAAGTACTCCTGGCATTTAATATAAAAATATAATAAGAATAGTGCTCCCTGAATTTGTGCAAGGTGGTGTCAGGGATATTGAAAATGTCTAGAAGCACATAGCTCCAACACTAGCTTGAATGTCTGTGTTCCCTCAAAATTCATATGTTGAAGCCCTACACCCCAACATGATAATATTTGGAGATGGGGCCCTAAGTAGATGATGAAGTGATGAAGTAGAGCCCCTGTGAATGGAATCGGTGCCAGTTTAAGATGCTGAGGAGACCAAAGTTCTCCCCTTTTCCATAGAAGGACACAATGAGACTATGTCAGTCTATGAACCAGAGATCTGGCCATCATCAGATACCCAGTCTGCCGATAACCTTGATCTAAGACTTCAGAACTGTGAAAAATGAATTTCTGTTGTTTATGAGCCATGGAGGGGGTGATATTCTTCTGCTAGAGCAGTCCAGTTGAACTCAGACAGCTCCCCAAAATGGAATGAGTTCTTGTTCCAAATTCCACAAGATCTCTAGGAAGCATTGCGAAACACACCACCTTCTCCAATGGTGAATCAGTTTTGAACTTTACAGCATATTTTCTCTCTGATTGAAAACATGGATTTTTGAAATGAACGTAATTAAATGTACAATGTTTCAGTAACCAAATAAAGAGATTGTGGTATTTAAACTATAAAGATTCCCGTTTAACAGTAATTGTTGATTTGTTTCTAAGGCTCCGAGGGGAATAAAGTCGAAATTTTAAATGGCAGGCTTGAGGAAAGAGGTCAAATTTTGCCACAGGCAAATGGAACATGAAGTTTAAAAGCTTCTGTGCTACACTGAACTTCAAAGCTGTTATTTTTAAGAGAGTGCTAAAGTTGGCAATCAAAATTCTTCCACCCTTCAATAAAAAAACACAATGAATTTAATGTAATGCTCTTAAAAATAAATATACTCAGGTGGATGTCTTGGCTGCTTGAGAGCTGGATAATCTGGTCACAAACCCCAGGAAAAGAAAAGGAAAATGCATTTGAGAAATGGTCTTGAAAATGAGGACTTGGCTCTTCTCATACATATTTCCTTTAGCTCAGTCACCAAAAACTACAGCTAACTTAGATATTTCCTTTGTTGGCCAGTGAATTTTCCCATTTCCCACACAGGTTCATATATTTATCTTCTTTTAGGGGAATCTCAATGACATGGTTTTCTGTAGTTTGCTAAATCTTATAAAAAGTGTCTTCAAAACACAATGCCTAATATCATAAACCTGACAGGTCTGCCACCAAAAGCTCTGGGGGGAAAAAAAGGCGAGAAATACAGATTTTTTTTTAGTGCTTTCATTATCATCATAATGATGATCACACCTTCTGCTTGCTGGTGAAGTTCAAGAGACAATTCCTAACTCACCGCTCTTCTACCAAATGGTGCCTAGTTATTAGTGAAGACAAAAACGTCAACAATGCTCAATGCATCAGTCATGCTATGAAATAGCTGTTCCCCCACATTTTCTGCAAAGTTTGGTTCCATGAGGATTTACAAAACATAAGAATCTAAATTGCTGTGAAAGAATGAAAAATGCTAATGATTGTCCCTTCTTGACATGAAAAAAAAGGCCTTTTACAGGTTAGTTTTAATTTTTTTGTTCAGATATCTGAAATTATAGAAGGATAGGTTTCAGCCTAATAAGCAAGAGAACTTTCCAGAGCATTATCCAAAGATATAAATGGTTCCTCTCAGAGATGGTGGGCTCACTTTCAGTGGGTACCCACGTGGCTGTCCGGTTTCATAGGTGATGGGTATGCAAATGGAAACCTAATACAGTCGTTAATGTGTGGTAAGGCTTTCAAGGTTGAAATCTGAACTTTGCTACTCACTATCTTTAAGCACATAGGCACATTATTTCTCTGTGTTTATCATTGAGGCACTTCATGAAATTGTGTGAAGATCAAATCAAATGCCTCAGAGAAATGGGGTAATCACATTACTTATCATCTCTATCGAGTTACTTTTGTGATTGAGGAGGAGATTAATAATTATGTCAAGACAACAGGTGTTCTATCTGGGGCATTTTACATATAAGATATTTGTTAAAATTGCCTGCCACAAACAAAGTGAAGAATATATGTTAGCTCTTATAATTGTTGCGATAGTGTTATTGTGTTTTTAGTTGTTGTCTTGAAAAAGGTGACCCTTAAGATGTATTTCCAATCTTGAGACTCTTAGGGCTTTGCCAATAAATAGCTGTCCATTGCCAGCCCTGGTGAGTTCATTGCTGAAGGATCTGAGGGAGCTGACAAAGGGAGAGGTGGATGGTGTGAGGAAATATGATTATTGATGGAATCAATGTGCTTTGTCATCAGCACACCAGCTAAGCATAAAATGGAGAATACCTCTGTCAAATAAGTGTAGGAGACCACTTTATCACTTTGGCAACTTTCTTTCTTCCTATCAACTTTGTGCCATAAAAGATAAGTAAATTGTGTCGATGTCCTCTGTTATGACATGCACTGACATGATTGATATGAAGCAACCTTCATGTTGCATCAAAGAAAGGAAAGTAATGACACCTTGCAGCTAATGGACAGTGCCAGGCACAGAGGATATCTGAGTCTCTCTCTCGAGACTCAGAAATGTGCGTGTGCTTATTTCTCCCCAACCCTAAGAAGAAAAATAAAAGACATACATTTTTTACAATATTGGATACAGCACAGAGACTATGCTAATGCTTTTTCCTCTACTGTTGTTAAAGGATAACTTTTCCAAAAGATATTACATTGACTCTCAGATAGGTATACATTAAACATGTGCATGCAATTTTGTGAAGCGCAAATGCAACTGCATACCATAAGTGTTCTATAGGATGACAGAAATTAAAGATAGATCTATATACACAGAAGAACTAAAGGTGACTCTACGTGCATTTGTGAGTATAACAATGGCAACAGTGGGTGAGGAGAAGCAAAGCATGAAAGCTTTTATTTAATTAATTCATGAGGAGACCAGTGGATGTCAAAGCAGCTCAAAGGAGAATCCAAAGATAGGTGTCAATCAAGACGATTGCAATGAATGTGCACTTAGAGGATAAAACTGGCTTCCGTGGAAGAGGAAAATCCATGGAAGCCCGACAGATAGGATGTATCTGTCTCTGGACATTAATTATTTGTCATCACTATGAATTATCTGAAACCACCAGTGCTGGTGGTAGGATAGGCCCCATAGAGTCAGAACCAGATGACTCAGAGGTGAGCTCTAGTCTAGGAGATAGAACTGTAGCTCAGGGCAGGCCACCTATTTTTAGAAATCAAGATTTAAAAAATATATATTTTTTTATTGGTTTTTCAGAGAGGAAGAGAAAGGGATAGAGAGTTAGAAACATCTATGAGAGAGAATCATCGATCAGCTGCCTCTTGCACACCCCCCACTGGGGATGTGCCCGAAATCAAGGTACATGCCCTTGACCCGAATCGAACCCTGGACTTTTCAGTCCGCAGGCCGATGCTTTATCACTGAGCCAAACCAGTCCCGGCTAGAAATCAAGATTTATTGAAACACAACCAGGTCCATTTGTTTATTCGTTGCTTATTATATTAAATGATAGCATGAATAGATGTAATGTTATGCAAACTTAACATATTTACTATTGGGCCCTTTAAGCAAAAGTTTTCTGGCCCTAGTTATAGAAAATGCATAGGTTTCTACCGAAGCACAAATTTCCCCCTATACTGGGTAGTGGTAAATAAAGAATTTGGGACTAGATAAATCTAGATTCAAATCTTACTTGGATTACTTGATAAATGTATCATTTTAGTCATGTTATGTAAGATTCCAGATATTCATCTATTAAATGGGTATAAAATGTTTTCATTTATGAAATACATATGATAGTGTCTCTCTCTTGTATAGTTATCATTAGGGTGAACTAAAATAGTTGGTATAATGAGCCTAGTAGAATTAGATTTGAAAAATGATAAAGGATTTAAAAATGTTAGTTTCTAGTTCATCATTGTTTATGAGAACTCATCCTAGGGCCAAAACTACCTGTAAACTAATAGCCTGAAATGCCTGAGCTTCTCAGCAAAAGGAATTGGCCATGCATGCTGCCTGCAGTGGAATCCAGCCACCACCACGCTCTTCTCTCGGACAATGAAGAGCAGGCTGGTGTGTCAGCCAGCACGCTGGACCGGGGATTAAGAGATCTGAGATCCAGCCTGGTGAACTTGGAAAGCTCTCAAACCTCTTTGGTTGTCAATTACCTTATCTCTAAAGTGAAATGTTGAGCTAGAGGCAGAGAACTGCTGGGGTCTTTCAAAGATCTGAAATTCTGTGAAATGATGCCATAATAGCCTCTTTCTCCTATCATTTTATAGCTGAAAGAGTAAACTCTGGGGTAAACAGAAAAGATGATGGGAAATTGTAATGATATGGAAGGCAGTTATTATTTTGTTTGGCATGATGCTATTGCTTGCTTCTTATATTTTATAATAGGTATCCCATTAGGCAGAATATGATGTCTGATATATTCTTTGATATCCATCCATTCTGCTCCTTGCAGAATTAATAGAATTCTGAACACAGTGGCACTTAATTAATACCCAATGAAGATGGAAATAATTCTTTAATGATTATTATCATAAACTATTCCTTATAATTTCCCTGGGAAGCCATGTCAGTATAATTGCTTTGGTTTTGCAGGTGAGAAATCCGAAGCCCAGAGAGGGTGGAGCCACATGGCCAAGGTCACACAGTTAGTAATTAACGGAACTGGGAATAGAATTCAGCATCCCCAAGTCCTGGGATTTTATTCAAACTAATTATTACCATAGCCTGCCAAGGGACCAGTAGCCTTGAGGAAATAAACTTTCTTGATAAGACCAAAGGGTTTATATTGTCTCTCAAAAGCACTGAAGAGAGTGGGCTTCTGGGAAGGCATTTACTTCTCATACATTAATATATTAGCTCAGTACTTATGATGATCTCCATATGAAATAACCTTGTGGTTCTAGGCAACTTGCTACCATGGCTTTCTAACCAGTGGGTGAAATGTCCAACCTTGAAAACATACCCTAGCAATGAGTTGCAAGTGCTGATAAGAAAGCAGGTGACCTAGGAAGCATAATTTATTTTATTCACTTATGTCTATATTATTCACTAATGTCTATATCACTGCCAGGCAAGGAATATAGCCAAGAACTCAAATTCTTCTCCTGATGGACTTTGCAGTCTGGTAGGATACAGAGAAAAAAGTAAATATAGGCAAAGTTTAAGGCATTTACTATTTTTATATACAGTAATCACAGAAGGCCTTTCTAAGAAGGTGGCATTTGAGAAGAAGCCTAAATATAGTTAGGAAGTGAAGCAGGAAGGGAAGTGGCTGGTGGATTCAGTGTGCCCCAAGTCTTCAAGATATCACCTGCTCAGTGTGTCTGTGGTACAGCTAGTAGGCCAGTAGGAATGGAACATGGTGAGTGAAGAGGAGAGTGTCAGAAAATAAACATGTTGGAGAGAAAGCTGCAGGTTCTAAAGCCATGGCGATGACTTTGGATTTTATCCCAGGTGAGAAGAGAAAGCTCTAATTTATATTTTACATTGCCATTGCAATGGTGTTATGAAGAATGGACCACACTAGGTAGACAGTGAGAGAAGAGAGAAGTTAGAGGGCATTGCAGTAGTTGAGGTGATAAATTATAGAGTGGTTGTTGTGGAAGTGATGAATAAAGTTGGGAGCTGGAATATATTTTTGGAGATAAAACTAATGGATTGGATGTAGAGTGTGAAAGAAAGAGAAGAGTCACAGAATTCCAAGTTCTTTGGCCCAAGAACCTAAGTGACTAGTGATATAATTTATTGAGCTAGAGAAAACACAAGCAAAATTTCGGTTTTAGACAAGTTGAATTTGAGATGTTTATTTGGAATCTGAGTGAAGTTATTTCACAGGTAGTAGATTTTGTGAGTTTGCAGTTCAGAGGGAAAGTGGGACTAACCACTTTTTAAAGTAATTAATATAAACATGAAATTTAAAGCTCCAGAACTGGTCAAGACCACAAGTAGGAAGGAAGTAAAGATTGAGCCTGGGGCACTGTAATAGTTTGGTACTGGGTAATAGAGAAAGATCCATATAGTAAACAGATGGAGGAAAAACAGGTGAGTATGGAATCTCAAGAAAGGATGAAGAATATTTTCAAAAGAGGGCAAGATTGCCCATGCCAAATGCTGTTGAGGAACTGAATTAGAAGTGGACTATAATTGGCTGTTGGATCTGGTAACATGGATATTGATAACAAGATACTTGATGACTTGGCAAAAATTCCTTAGTGGGGAGATAGAAATGAAAACTTTCTCAGAGAGCATTCAAGAAAGAATTGGAGGAGAAATATTGACAAAAGACAATTTTTTAAATATTTTGAGATTTTCCAAAGAAAGGATCAGAGAAATGGGTCAGTAACTAGATGGTGATGTCAGGTAAAAATTATTTTTAATATAGGATATAGTATATCATATTTGAATGCTGATGGGAATAATGTAATAAATGAGATTTTCAGGGAAAAGTGATTGATAGGGGTAATAAGCAGTAAACATTTTGTCTCCTTGTATGGTACACCTGTTAATTGATTGGTCCTAAGAAGACAGTGTTAATTCTGTTTTCTGTTTTCACCATGAACACTCAAAATAGAAATATGACTAGGTTTTTTTTTCCTTATTTAGAGGTTATAATTTCTATATTCATTGCTTACTACAATGGAAATGAACAAAGGGAAGTTATAATTGCTGGAGTAAAAGCTGTGTAGAATCTGGAGCACAGTTTGATGAACTGACTTTAGATTCCAGACACAATTCATCCATTCTCCTGTGTGATGGTCAATACATCCATTTGGGATGTACTGAAGACAAATAGAGGCAAGTTGATAAACCTAGAAGAAGCATGAGGATATGTAGGTGATAGGATATGATTGCTGATCTCTGTGAAATGAGAAGCAAAAGCTGGAAAGAAGGGAAAGTGATCTGAGTGGGAAAATGAAGAATTGGTAGGAACCCCTGAAGGCCCACTGGAGGTTGGTGGTCATAAATTTAAAGTGAGATCAGCCAGTATATTTTTGCGTAGTACAATAGTAGGGGTTTCTGTTGAAATCTTTAAAAATGAAATCCCACTTTATCTTTCCTTGTTTACTGCCATTCAACATAATATCTTTAGGCAAGAAGGACAGGATTTTATTTACATGAGAATTCGATGATACAATTAGGCAGCCCACATCTACTCTTCTTTCTGGAAGTGAATAGATGGTACTTAAACCAATTGGTTGGCTTCAATTGAAGAGTTTTTGGATATATTGTTCCTTCTAGAGTTATGCATGTTAACAGACTTTCATTTTGTGTTAAAATGTCAGTTAAAATATAAGGATATAGAAATAATGTGTTCCTGTCAACTAGTGATAATCTCTAGTAATTTTCTGGTACATTTCTTTCTAGGAGTATCTAGATTAATAGATTTATTTCTCTTCCAAATGGGCCATACTTTTAAAAGTTGTACTATCCTTTTTTTTCCATGTAATAACATATATTCTAAATGTCTTTCAATGTCATTCTTCTAGCATGTCTTTTTAATGAACTCATTTCTATGATATTCTCAATCAATTGTTCACAGTTCCTTCATGGACCTGACAAATTGATTCTAAAGTTGAAATGGAAGAGACAAAGTATAAAAATATCTAAGAACATTTTGAAAAAAAGTAATAACAAAAAAGTACATACCTTTCACCTTACCAATATGCCCTTTCTAAGATATGTCTTATAGTAATATTAATACTTTTGCAAAATGACATTTGTGTAGGGAAGCTTACTGAAGCATTCCATTTAATAATTCAAACTTTAGAAATCACTCACATATTTTTCAATAGGGGGACAGGTAAGTAAATGATGATGTATTTAATTTAAAGGACAGGGTTTCCAAGACATATTGTTCACTGAAAAAAATAAGTCATCTAATAATAGAAATTGTTACAGGAAAATGAAATAAGGAAAAACATTGTACATTAAAATACATATAAAATAAAGCCTACATGACTGTATACCAAACCAGTAACAGTGATTTTTTTCCTCAGGGGTAACAAATGGGATTTGGAAAAAGGCAAATAGAGAAATTATGCGGAAAACCTTTGCATATATTCCAAGTAGTTTACTTTTTATATTATAATTTATGCATTATTTATCAATTATTATTTGTACATGTATTTTTACAAGTGTTGTTCATAAAATGGCTTAAAATAGTTGAGAATATTTGTATACTTGACTGAGGCGTTCATTGAGGATGGAAGTCCATGCTTCTCTACTCTTGACTTCCTTTCTTTATAACAGCTCTATTGAGATATAGGTTACTTGCAATACAAGTCACCCACTTAAACCATACATATCGATGGCTTATCACAATATGTGCAACTGTTATGGCAAAATTTCCAGGCAGCAGGAAGACATACAACCAGGCACTGGGAAGATTCAGAAAATGCACTTTATTGCAGGAGCACTGGTGCTGTGGCTCAGGGTAATTGGTTCCCAAAGCTGAGTACCATTTACAGCCAGCAGGGCTTTCTTTCTCTCTCTCTCTCTCTCTCTCTCTCTCTCTCTTACATATATTTTATTGATTTTTTGCAGAGAGGAAGGGAGAAGGATAGAGAGCTAGAAACATCAATGAGAGAGAGACATCCACCAGCTGCCTCCTACACACCCCTCACCGGCGATGTGCCCACAGCCAAGGTACATACCCTTGACCTGAATCGAACCCGGGACCCTTCAGTCCGCAGACTGACACTCTATCCACTGAGCCAAACCAGTTTTGGCAGGGCTTTCTCTTATGAAGGGCATTGAGTTCTTTGTTCCAGGTTCCCAGGCTTTTCATGAGCTTTTGCAGCCCCGCCCCCTCTCCCCCATGATGGTGGTAAGGAGGAGGTGACACTAGGATTAAAAGCCCTGGCTGGTGTCAGAATTATAACCTTTTGTGTCAGAACGCAGGTTTGAGGCTTCTAAGTAGCCTTCACACAACCATTTACCATAGTCAATTTGAGAACATTTTTATCACCTCCAAAAGAAGCCCTGTGCCTTGTAGCTATGACATAGAGCCTCCCACCTGCCTCCCTGGCTCCAGGGAACTGATAATCTACTTTGTGTCTCACTAGATTTTCCTCTAGTGGAAATTTCATATGAATGGAATCCCTCAGTCTGTGGTCTTTTGTGGCTGGCTTCTTTCACTCGGTATAATGTTTTCATATGTTGTAACAAGTAGCTATACTTCATTCCTTTTTTTATGGCTGAAAAGTATTCCATTATAAGTGTCTCTTTGTTAACATGTAGTTACCAGCAAGTTTTTATTTAAAATAAAATATGTTAAATATAAATAAATATATTTGTCTTATTCTAAAATAGTAAATTGAATAGTAATGTAAAGATCTGTAAGTCCTTTGAAAAGTAACATTCTTTGAAACTATAATGAAACCTTTTTTGTAAGTAGAGATCCCACGGAATATTCCTGGTGAGCAATTGATCCCAACTCCCTTTAAGAAAAGCTGAGTTAGTATGTAATCACCTTCAGTGGTATTTTCATGTTAAAGATGAATGAACTTTGAAAATCTCCCTCCTTAACAAAATTTAATTTTTGATGAACCAAATCTCTGAAAAATGACCAAAGGATAGCATTAAAGTGATCAAATCTGGGTTCTTTTTAGAGTCCATCAACTTGGATCAATCCTGGTTCCATTATATTGTACTATTGGGACCTCAGGCAAAAAATTTATTCTAAGATTCATTTTTTTTCATCTGGGAAATCTATATATATAAAAGCTTAAATGTCCAGAATGACCGGTCACTATCACACACTGACCACCAGGGGACAGACACTCAATACAGGCACTTCCCCCTGGTGGTCAGAGTGCTCCCACAGCCAACCTCCCCAGCCAGTCAACCTCCTGCAGTCCCTCCCTCTGACCCCTGGGGTTGGGACAGAGAACTGGGTGTGTGTGTGTGTGTGTGTGTGTGTGTGTGGCCGATGTGGCCCCTTTCCCATGGAGGCCAAGAGAAAGCTCCCTCCTTGGGGTGGTGGCTAACCTCCCATACCTATCCCTTTCCCCAGCTGACAGGCCCCGAAAGTGGCAGCATGGCAGTGAGGGAAGGAGGTGAGGAACTGCATGGTGGCAGGGCACTGATGATGGCGATGTTGGCATTTGTTCTTTCTGTGTCCGGCCCAGTGACCATCACCTCCTTTATGGCCCAGCCCTGATCAGCCTACCTTGATGGGCCCTGATTGCCGGCCAGGCCTAGGAACCCTACGGTGCACGACTTTCGTGCACTGAGCCTCTAGTAAGAAAATAAAACATCTATCTCCATCATAGGGCTTTTTAAAAGGAGACAACTTAATGAGAAAATGTACATAAATTTCAGGCATAGTTTCTGGCAGACTGAATACTGGTAAGCATTTCATATATATATATGTGTGGTGTGTGTGTGTGTGTGTGTTTCAGATTATTATTATTATCTTTGCTATTATTGTTTACACTTGATTCCTGATATGTAGCACAGTGCTTATTGCATATTAATTATCTCCCAGACATTTGATTAATGAAGGAATAGATGAATTAAGAAGCCTTGTAAGACAGAGGACTCTGTAACATATTTTTCACCTTGTTAATCCTGGACTTCGCAACAGAGTTCCCCATTTTGTGTGAATCATTTGGGGAGGCCACTAAGGGACGTTCTTCTCAATAACAAAAGGTACTACCAACAGGGCAATGTGTCAACTTCCGTCTAGAACCTCTTTTGTCATCTCAGGGAGAAGAGCAGATATTACCGCGTTTCATTTCTATGTCGATAAACAGTGATCATCTCGCATCCCCTCCGCACCCTCCCACGAGGAGATGACAACCTCAGAATCCTTGGAAGCATTTCAGGCATTGATTTTTTTCCCCTTTCCTTTTAATGCTGGCCTTCCTGAGAACTCAGTGACTTTACTGAGTGAAAGAATGCAGTAACTCTCTGGCCACAAAACTGAAGTAAAGCCACGGGTTCCTTTTATACCCACTGGTAGAGCGCAGGGCCAGCCGGACCAAAGGCTAACCCCTGCTGCCTGAGAGTTCATTTCTGAGGAGTGGAGAACTTCTCGTTCTAGCTGTGTATGTTTGTTGTTCTTCAGTTCCCATGTGTGTTCCGTTTGATTTTCACAGTTGCAGGGTTCTTTGATTTGACGCAGGGTGAGCCCAGAGTTGTCCTTTAGGAATAAATTACAATTTACTGAAGGCTTGCCTTTTCTCAGCCGATTACGTAGGCACTTGATCGAACTTAAAAATGGGACTTGTTCAAAACCCAGTAGGGGAAAGATGACCCAGTTCTGCCCTGTCCTCTCGACTCCTGAGTCTTAGCAATTTGGGAGGTTAAGCGGAAAGTGTTTTGAGCAAGCATATTAGGGCAACTTTGGAAATTTGGAAGGAGAATGAATGGAAAGAGAATGAATTTAGGAGGGAGGTCTCAGCTGACTACATTTGGGCCTCATCCATCTCTTCAGAGCCTGTCTTCCTGTGGCCACCGGCTCTCCTGGGACTGCTGCTGTCTCCACTCTGCCTCTTTGGCTCATTACCGCCCCTGGGTAGAGTGAGGACACATGCTTTTGATGCTCAGCCAAGAAAAGCTGTAGTTTTCCAAAAGGAATGTTTAGAGAAAAGAAATAAAAAGAGGAGCTAATAGAAAACAAATCTCTCCCCTGCAAAAAAAAAAAAATATATATAAAAAACATGGAGGAAATTGTTCTCAGTGCAGCCATAGAGTGGCTTGGTGGCCATGCATTAGCAGGGACATAAACCTTACTTTCTTCTCTCTCTCTACCTGGAACATCTGCCCTTATCTCAACCCTGTGTTTGCTTTGCCCTTTATAAGGAACCCCTGTGAGCTATTTACCCAGTTCAGTTCCTTTTGAAGCCACATGGCCTGGATGGTTATCACCCTTAGAGCCTTGATGCTATATGGGATGCTTCTTTGTTGGCCTTGATGAAATCCTGGATTCACTGTATTTTACTTGTGTGGTCTTCCCAGGCCATACTTACACAAAGCAGAATAGACTGCCATTCAAAACCTACCTCGGAGGGCTACTGTAAGTATTGTTTATACCACCTGTGGTTATTAGTAGAGAGCATGGCACAATGTAGAATCTCGGGAAAATGGTAGATGTATGTCATTACCATGGCTAATTGGGAACATCCATCTCTTCCAGTGGGCTGAGCTCTCACACCCACTGGAATGTTTTAGTTTCCAGCTACTACTTTTCAAAGTGTCTGTCAAATTATTATGAATCACTTCTACATCATTCCTGTTCGTTGTAATATCATTTCCAATTATAGTTCTTCCTGCCACCTTAGGTACTCCATGAGGCAACATCTGGAAAGTTCCTTCCACCGAGGTGCACAGTAGGCATTTGATTTCTTCCTTTCAGCAATGTTTCCTCTTCCCCATCTTCTCAGCGATGCTTAGTGTTTCCCAGCTTTCACCTTGGTGAGGAGCCAGCTGCTCAGCAGAGCTGGAAAGGAAAACAAGCGTGTCGAGTCAAAGTCTAGATAAGTTCTGCTGTCCTTCTTCGGGCTTCATTGTCCAATAGTGTCCAGTAGTCTAATCTGCATTCAAATGCCACGCTTCTCTGTCCCATTGGCACTAACTGAAATACCAAGCAATGTTATTAGCCAGTGGTTGGCCAACTCATTAGTCAACAGAGCCAAATATCAACAGTACAACAATTGAAATTTCTTTTGAGAGCCAAATTTTTTGAACTTCTAATGCCACTTCTCCAAAATAGTCTCACCCAGGCTGTGGTATTTTGTGGAAGAGTCACACTCAAGGGGCCAAAGAGCCGCAGTTTGCCGACCATAGTTATAAGCTGTGTTTCATACTCTTATTATTTTTAGTTGGGCACCGGCTGTGCTAGGCTTGAGCAATAGTGAATGAGGCTAGAAGACGAAACCCAAAAGATTTGCAATTTCAAGAACAGAACGAGGTGAAGGCCAGCACTAAGGTGAGAACCATGTGACAGGTCGAAGCCACTGAAGGGCAGAGCAGGATGTCATAGTGGGGCTGGGGTCAAGAGAGCAGAAGCAGTCACCAGGGAAGAGGAGACATTCGTGGAGAAACAGAGTGTATATAGCTTAGGAAGAAGGTTTCTGGAAAAGACCACGAGTCTAGGGTTCAGATCAGCATTTACTCGTTCCCATTCCCTGGGCATATGATTATAAGAAAGTCTTTTCATCCCATAGATTGCATTTCCCTCCTTTATATCATGTCAATAGTATTTACCTTACCTACCTTCCAAGACTCTGTTGTTATATATTACAGTAAAGCCCTTGATACATAACTGAGAATACTGTGTACATTATAAAGTAAAATCAGCCTTTGGTTTGAATTCCACACGCAGATATATTTTGTTTGCTCAACATGTGGCATCTAACCCATGGGCTACAGATAATGTCCATTTGCTTGAAACACCAGGATCTGGAGCCTCTGGGCCAGTGTCAGTGTATATTCACAGGCTGGACATTTGGGTTTATAACCTGTTATAAGAAACTCACATCTCCCCCTGTTCAGGATCCAGACTTGACTGCCCAGAATATGATTAATGAGGACACAGGGCTCAGGAAGCAGCTCTCCACATCTGGAAGAGCTGACAAAATCTTTGCAACCAGAGTCACAGAGCAGTGATATGGTGGGTGTCCTGTCAGTGGGGGCATGGACACATCATGATGTAGAACAGTGCATTATCACAGCTGACCTGTCACCAGACTGTTGACTGCATATCAATGTGGCACACTCACTGAAGAGCCTGGACAAATGCTATGGTTAAGGTGGGCTGAGAGCCATGGGTAGCAGCTAGAAAGTGAGCTCTCTCCACTGCAAGCTCAGCTGGAAGACAAATGCTGTTGAGGGAAGAGCATCCATTTGGCCATCTCTTTTTACCTGTGCTTCAGTAAGGTACAGTGGCTTCTTTTCTTTTTACCTGTGTGCTTTTTGTCTGCTTCTCCTTCAATTTTTCTACTCTGGTGGTTATCAGATCCCTGGGATGGGATAGTAATTGTTTTGGTAGTTTTTAAAACAATGTGTTATTTTATTTTATTTTATTATTTTTAAAATAAATTTTATTGATTTTTTACAGAGAGGAAGAGAGAGGGATAGAGAGTTAGAAACATAGATGAGAGAATCATCGATCAGCTGCCTCTTGCATAACCCCCACTGGGGATGTGCCCGCAACCAAGGTACATGCCCTTGACTGGAATCGAACCGGGGACCTTTCAATCTGCAGGCTGACGCTCTATCCACTGAGCCAACTGATTTCAGAGAGGAAGGGAGAGGGAGAGAGAGGTAGATATATCAATATATGATGATGAGATTATATATATAATGATGAGAGAGAATTATTGATAGGCTGCCTCCTGCACACACCACACTGAGGAATTATCCCACACTTGGGATCAAGCCCACAACCCAAGAATATGCCCTGACAGGGAATCAAATGGTGACTTCTTGGTTCATAGGTTGACGCTCAACTGCTGAGTCATGCACCTATTTTTTTTTTTAAGATACCAGTTTTTCTCTTCTCCTTTCTCATTAGTTTAGAATATACCTGTCTCTTCCAGAGCCTCCTTTCTCTCAGAACCAGTTCTCTCTCAACGGGTCTCTGATGTCATTCATGGATTGTACCAAAAGGCATCACTTTCTCGCACCTACATTAGGTCACTTCCCCCAGGCACCCATATCTTTTCATGACCGTGATTGAAATACCCAGCAAGAATGTTAGAATCATATACGGCCTCCATCATACTCCACCTCTGCTGGGTAATGAAAGGGGAGGCCATAGTTTCACTTAGTTAACTCTTCTAAGCTAACTTCTTCCTTCCTTAAAATGTCAACTATAGGGAGAGGGAACAGTAAACCCTGTTACACTTGGTTACCTTCGCAGCATTAAAATGCCATGGATTTCTGGGTACCTGCTGAGACTGTGACCAATCAGGCGTTCAGGTTTCATAGTGCTTTACACACCTGGTGACCTTAGACTTGGGAAGCACAGGAGGTGCCCTAGATTAAGACACATATTTCAAACCACATCGATCAGAGGGTTTTTGCGTGCATAGCTCCCTTATGGGAAGCAAGTGCAATGGTAGGGAAGTAATAACTAGTTTTATTCATACACCAACTGCTGTTCACCAATGCAATATTTGTAAAATGCTCCTTTTCTTGTAAGAAGTAAAAGATCTTTGAGTCACAAATCAGCTTCTCCTGGGAGTGTGCTGTGAGACAGAAGTTTGTATGATGAGTTTATTAGGAAATGCTCTTGAGGGCAATACAGCTGGGATAGAAAGGAAGGAAGCAGGATTGGATGGAAGCAAAGTTTGGCTACGATGCAATCTCAATGCAATTTTTTTCCAGTTACATTGATAGCAATGGCTGAGATAGCGGTTCAGAGTTTTCTTCCACTCCAAGGGTGAGGATCAGGCCTTTGTACCTCATGTTGAACAGTCATTGGTTGGGGTTTGCCTCTGAAAGGTAGTTTAATCTTTAAAGAGGCAACTTTATCTAGTCCAGAGCAATTTGGGGCCAAAAAGCTGGATGAATGATATGCTTTTTCTTATCACAGACCTTCCCCCTTTCAAACCACTCAGATCTCTACATGGAATAGCCCCTTACTTTTTACATAAAGCTTTGCATTTCACAGACATGATCCCAGACATTCCCTCCCCGTGATATTTTTTTTTAAGCTGGTGAAGTAGATAATAATCCCCACCTTAAGGAAAGAGAAAAAGACATTTTCAGCCTTTCCAATCACTCCTTTCTTGGGTAGCCTTCAACAAATTATAATCCATGTGGGAGTTAGCTTCCTTTTCAGCACAATGGGGCAAAAATAACTTACCTGCCTAATGTTTCATGCCAGCTTTCGGATCTGTGATTGTGTACACCCCACACAGACTCATGTTTGCTAAGTGGAGGAGCCAACCACCACAGCCCTGCCCTGTGGGCTCGGGCTCCAGGGTTCTTCCTGCTGCCTCACACTGCCCTGGGGGGCTGAGGTCCATGGTGGAACTTATGCGCTGAGCTTGCAGAAACAGCAGCCTGGGAGAGAACTAGGATGCAATCTGAGGAAACGTCCCCAGTGTACAGGTGCCCTTGAAGTCTTTGGAATTGCATGAATAACAATGAGCGATGTTTCTCTGTGATGTGTGTCCTGGGATTTTTTTGTTTCCTTCCAGATAGAATGACTTGTGCTCCTAAAGTGAAATGGCATGTGCTGAGCAGGCTTGGCAGAATTCCATGCGACACTGGCGCCTGGCTTTTTTAAGCCGATTGTTGGCACAAGTCTTTTCTGGGGTATACACACTCTTCTCTAACATTAGCTTCATCTATTAGTGAAAGACAAAAGCATGGCATCAAACTCAAGGGTCTGTCATTCTTGGATTACATTTCCATCCCCTGGATGCTCCACTTACATTCCTTATAGAGTGGTTTGCAGAACCACTCTATACCGGTGGGTAGCATCTCTTCTCCCTATCCACGGGGGTGACACTTAGCTTACCAATTTTCTTGCAATTTCAGCCAACACTTACTGCCCAAGCAGATTACTGGAAAATGATGGGCTAGAGCTGACCCAAGGCAGACCTCATCAGCATTCAGCAATACGGTGCTAAGGTGAGTGAGAAAAAAAAGGCAAGACACGTAGAAAAGGGTTCTGATCAAAGAGATGCAGGGAAGCAGAAAATCAGAACATCTCCAGGCGGGTTTTTTTTTTTTTCCTTTGGCCCCAATTTCATGTTTCTGACAAGCCATGTATTACAACAATGCGAAGCTTCTTGATCTACCTAAGTGTGCCTTTTCTGATACCGTAGTTCTGACATTTTGGGAAACCTGGCTGTGTCACATGGAAACGTTGGTTTTAGAGAAAGGAAGAAAAGCTATGCATCGGGAGGATTCATTTAAAGGAGAGAGTGCTCTGGCTCCCTGATGTGAAGGAGATGGCAGAAGGCAGGAAGGAAGAGGAAGCAGTTTTGCTCTCCTTAGGGTCCTTGACAACTAACTGTTCTGGGAAGCTTAGGTTATGCGCCGCCTCCCAGATTTGATGGGACTTTTTTGGATGTAGCCTGTTCATGGTTCATTCCTTGTCCCAGGTACTTCTTTCTTAAAATCTTCACTTTAAAAAATATATATTTTATTGATTTTTTTTACAGAGAGCAAGAGAGAGGGATAGAGAGTTAGAAACATCCATGAGAGAGAATCATGGATCAGCTGCCTCTTGCACATCCCCTATTGGGGATGTGCCCGCAACCAAGGTACATGCCCTTGACCAGAATCGAGCCCGGGATGCTTCAGTCCTCAGGCTGATGCTCTATCCATTGAGCCAAACCGGTTTCGGCAAAATCTTCACTTTTGACTTTTAATTTCCCTTGAAGATATTTATTAAAGTATGATATTGCTTTCAGTTAAATTCTTTTGTTTTGTTTTGTTAATCCTCCCCCGAGGATATTTTCCCATTGATTTTTAGAGAGAGTGGAAGGGAGAGGAGAGACAGAGTGATGTGAGAGAGACACATCAATCAATTGCCTATTGCACGTGCCCCAACCAGAGATTGAGCCTTCAATCAAGGGATTTGCCCTTGGCCAAAATTGATCCTTAGACACTGCAGTTCCTGAGCTGATGCTCTATTGACTTAGTAAACCAGCTAGGGCAAAATTGAATTATTTAATATATCAGTATACTTATTTGTAGTCACAAATATTACTGAATGATGCATTTCTCATCATTGGAAGGAGTCAAGGTGTTTTCGTCACAACAGATTCCGAGTTTCACTTTTGTCCCCTCCTACTGTGCTGTAGTCAAGGGAGCTGAAGTGAAGTCATCAGAGAAAGGTCAGTTCTGTCACCTTTAGTTGGGCACAGGAGCTGGTCAGTCACATTCATTAGAATGAGAATCTAAAAGCATTTAGAAATGGAAATCAGATTTGAAGTGAAATTATGAGGGCACCCTGGTTTCTAGAGGTGTGTTACCATAGCTTTAGTTAACATGAATTGGTTAATAGCTTCTGCTCTAAGGTCGGCGTCCATTTTTGGAATGGGAAAGACACACTAGAGTTTCCCTGAATATAATTGACAGTGTGGTGAAAGGAAGCAGTGATCATTCAAGGAGCAAAAATCCTTTAGCCCCAGTTTCCCCTCAAGCAGTTGAATCATAACTACCCACTGTTAGTGAGATATCTAACAACAAACAGTATTCTCTGACATAAGATTTTAACAACAGGAGAAGCTGGAGGTGGAGTACATGGGAAGTCTGTACTATCGCTGCAATTCTGCTATTGCATTCTAAAAGCATTCTAAAATTTAAAAAATAAAAGTGTATTTAATCAAATACAACATCCTCTTTTCCGTATTTCTATTTTCCTCCCCTCCCACTCACCACCCTAACTACTATGGTCTGAGTCACTCAGAACTGGATGGAAATGACTCTGCAACCTGACCATAAACCCATGTTGAGAAATCCAGCGATCACTGTTAGTCCCCTCTCCTTTAACCGCTCAGTCATATGGAACGCTTCTGATCACTCTTTGTGGAAACATTTACAAAGGAAGAGATTACTATTCTCTTTATCTGAAATAGAAAGCTGACTATGTTGTGTGCTACATAAGGGAGAACTCTATTTGAAAAAGCACAGTATTTTTTTTAATACTCTGTAGAGGCTGGGGAGGATTGGAGTGCAAAGACAGATTTTCAAAAGGGAATATTTAGGGAATAGGTAAGCTTTGGAAGATTGTTTTATTAGAATGAGGCTGCTTACCACCTGACTGGTGCTGCTTAGTGGTTCCACCCAGCTGGTGTTGCTCAGTGGTTGAGTCTGATCCTAAGAACCAGGAGGTCACAGTTGATTCCTGTTCAGGGCACATGCTCAAATTGCGGACATGGTCCCCAGTGGAGGGCGTGCAGGGAGCAGCTGATCAATGCTTCTCTCTCATCATTGATGTTTCCATCTTTTTCTCCCTCTTCCTTTCTCTCTGAAATCAATAGAAACATATATTTAATAATATGTAAATGAATAAATGTGTGGTTACCAAAGCCAGTTGTCACCATGTAAGTCATGTCTCATGATTATCATTTTTTATGTGTGGTAGCAACACCTAAATCTAGTCTCTTAGGAACTTTGAAGTTATAATACAGCATTATTGTCTATAATCACTATGTAATACATGAGATCTTCAGGACTTATTTTTCTGTTAGTTCCAAGCTTGTCCCCTTAAACAACATCTTTCCAATTTACCTACCCCATAGCTTCTGATAACCATCAGACTAATCTATTTTTAATTAGCTCATATTTTTTAGATTCAGATATAACTGATATCATAGAAAATTTCTCTTACTCTGTCAGAGTTCCAAATGGCAAGATTTCTTTCTTTCTCTTGGCAGAATAATATTATATATTGTTTCCTAATCTTGGCCATTTTGAATAATGCTGTGACATATATGGATATCTCTTTAATGCCTTATTTTTATTTTCTTTGAATATACCTTAATTGGGATTGCTGGGTTATAAGTTGATTCTATTTTTAATTTTTTTGAAGACCCTACATACTGTTCTCTGTAGTGGCTGTACTAATTTACATCCCCACCAACAATGTACAAGGGTTCCCTTATCTTCACATCCTCCCCGATATTTATTGATTTTTTTCTGAATGATGGCCATTCTACCAGTATGAAGTTATATTTCACTATGAATTTGTTATGTATTTCCCCGGTGATTAGTTATACTGAGCATCTTTTCGTGTGCTTGTCGACCATTTGGATGTCTTGTTTGGGAAAATGTCTATTTAGTTGCTCTGACCACGTATTGGTTTTAATAGTTGTCCTTGTTTCTGAGTTATTTATATATTTTGTTGTTGTTATTGAGTAGTTCCTTATATGTTTTAAACATTCAATGAGGAAAAGATAGTCTCTTCAACAAAAAGTGTTGGAAACTGAATAAACACATGCAGAGAAATGTAATTGGTCCCCTATCTTATGAAACTATAAAAAATGAACACAAAGCGAATTAAAGATATAAGTGTTAGTCTTGATAGCATTAGTGACCCTAGAAGTAAATGTAGGGAAGAAGCTCCTTGACCCTGGTGTGGGCAATGACATTTTAGGATATGACATTGAAAGCACAAGGAACAAAAGCAAAAATCAACAAGTGAAACCACATCGAACTAAAAAGCTTCTGCACAGAAAATAAAACAATAAAAAAAATGAAAAGTCAACCTATGGAATAAAAGAAAAGATTTGCCAATTACCTATTATCTAAAGAGGTAATATCCAAAATATATTTAAAAAACTCATACAACTCAATAGCAAAACAATCTGATTAAATAATGGTAGAAAGATTAAATAAACAGTTTTTTTGAAAGAAGATATCAAAATGGCCAACAGGCACATGAAAATATGCTTAGCTATGGAATAATTTAGCCTGCTGTAGTATTGCTTTGGAGGGGGGGAGAGTTTTCAACACATATTGGTGAAATGAGCAAACGAATGGCTTAATTTGCCATCTACACATGGAGTATTCTCTCTCTCTCTTCCTCTCTTTCCCTCTCTCAATATTTCTTTCTCTCCTCCTACCTAGACAGTTCAGACTTCCCTTATATTGCTGCCTTTTAAACTCTACCACCAGAGTGTCCTAATGGAATTTCAAACTCAATTTATTCAAAATTTAATTCATTACTTCCCTACTAAACCCACACCACCTCCAGTGTGCTCTCTCCTGATAAATGACCATATTTTATACTTGATTATGCAAGCTAGAAACCTGAGAGTTATCTATGACATTCCTTTCTCCATGATCTATCACATCAAACTCCTGCCACTCTGAATGAGTGGAATCTCTTCATTTTACTCCACCTCCATTATCGATAGCCACGCCCAGGCCTCTATCATTTTCCAACTGGGCAGATGTCCTTAGCTTATCTTTTGATTTGATCTTTTCTCCTCTCTTGTATTGATTCTTCCCTCTGCAGTAAAGCTGAGACACAACAGTATAATTATGTTACCTTATGAATACACACATGTCACTAAAACATTTACCGTATTTTTCGGACCATAAGACGCACTTTTTCTTCACCAAATAGTGGGAGGAAAAGTGCCTGCGTCTTATGGTCCGAATAGAAGAAGTGCCTGCGTCTTCATGAATTCTGACTCTAGCGAAGAAGAGTTCTTGGGGTTTTCAGAAGACGAGAGTACTCAAACCTTTGTCTTTATGTGTTAATGACAGTGATAATGGTTCTCAATGCCACTGTTGACTGCTGTTCAGTTTATATGGTTCAAATATTATTCTGTTATACTTTATTAAATATTTTATTACACTATTTGGTTCAGAATATTTTTTTCCCTATTTTTCTCCTCTAAAAACCAGGTGCGTCTTATGGTGCGAAAAATACGGTAAATAGTTTTCATTGTCCTTAGAATAAATACTAAATCATTCACTATGGCCTCATGGTCTGGCCCTTGCCTACTTTATCAACTGTATCGAGTGCTAACTTGGCCCTGGCTCTCTTAATTCTAGATGTCGAAGTCAACTCATGTTTCATAAAAGCTTTATGCCTTTCTGGCTTGAAGTTTCCATACATGCTTTCAGTCTGAAATGCTCTCCCTTTCTACTGTTTCCGAATTGCTATCTGCTTCAGAGCTTGGCTCAAATATTGATCTTTAGAAAATCTTTGGGGATTCTCCAAACCTGGTCAGTGTCACTAGATGGGCTCATAAAATCTCTGCATTCCTCTGCATAGTCCTTTTTTTTTTTAATAAATAATTGTGTGATTGCTTTTGAAATGTTTGTCTTCCTGCTGAAATATCACTTATAAGAGGGAAAAGATTTCCAAACTTCACAGTAGTTATAATTTGAGCACCACATCTAGGGCAGCTTTTTTCCAATCATGATAAATAATTACTTCCCTTCCTTTAGCACGCCTAGCGGTAAATTGATCAGTAGTTAAATTTTAAATGCTCAGAGGTAGAATATGTAAAATAATAAACTGCTGCATGCTATCACCAATTCGTGTAGTGTGCCGAGATAAGCCAGGGTATCAGGAAACTAAGAGCTGGGGAGAGCCTCTTATCTGAGAGGCTTTGGGTGAGGGCAGAGTCACAGGGTGAAATTAGAGTGATTACAGAGTGTTCTAATTGGAAGACACCAAGTGCTGATTGGGGAAGTTATCAGAATTACAAGTTCAGATAAAAACAAATATTAGTAAGGTGAATTACACTGCAGAAAATGTCTGCTAAGGGAATAAACTGGGCAAATTGATAAAAATTCTCTTGGACAGAGCCTTCCAGAATATCTTGTAAAAGCTTCGGTCACACTTATCTTGCCAGCCATATTGAGATAAACACCTTATTTATGGTTATCTCCATATCCTCACCCAATTGTACTCTTAGTAGAAATACACAAATTTGATTTTGTGGAATTTCCAGAAAGATTGTGGAGATGCGCTTTGGGAAACAAAATATTGCACTTGTCTCTGAAATGTAAGAATACTAGTAGCATGATAGGATTAAGTTCAGGCCTTCTAACAGAGAATCAAAATAATAATGTCTTAATACAACGAATTTTAAAAAGTGTAATATATTTGCACAAGTGGCTCAGATCTGAATTAGATTTTTCACGGTGTTGGAATCCATGGCTAGCACTGGTTTTTCCAACTCCAGGCTTGCTCTAATCCCGGACCCCTTACAATGCATATGACAGCCTGTGAGATGGGCACACGGGAAGGAGAGACCATGGCGTAGAAAGTGCATACATCACTTTTGCTCACTTTCCATTTGTCAGAACTTAGTGGTATCCAAAGCTGGCTCCAAGGGTGGTTAAGACATTCACTCCTTATCATGAATGGTCATGTGCCTGCTTAAAACTAGGGATACCATTACTATGAAAGACAAAGAAGAACATTTTATGTGAAAAAGAACCATGTGTATTATAGTAAGTAAATCTAATCTCATCCAATTTTCACAAACTTCTCTCTCTCTCTCTCTCTCTCTCTCTCTCTCTCTCTCTTTCTGTTTAGTGGAGTTAGTTTTCAGGGAAATATGTTTTGCGATACTTTAAAGAAACCAACAGTAAGTAAAAATATTGATAATTAGGCTCAGCATGAGAAAGAATAGAAATTCTTAAATAAGAATAGTGATGATTAGCTACAAATGAGTAACACAAGTCAATTGAGTTTTTGTGCTTTTTTGGATACAAATAAACATTTCTGAACACAGACTATGCATGCTGGAGGCTCCTTTTTGTGTTCTTCATGCATCCTGAGTGGCTTTTGTTTTTACTAGTTAATTCTGGCTCTATCCATCTTATGCACTGAATTAAGGAGAGACGTGTCTTTGATCTCACCTATGGCACTTCATTACACATCCCTGAAGCTCACATGTGTTCTACACATTCAACCTTCTTCGATTCCTCTCAAAGACATGACTCACACAAAGCATTAATGTATATAGCAGGATTTACTGACTTTTTTTTTTTAATGCTGTGTGTGGTCATGTTATACATCCATATTGAAGACAACAATTTATTTATTATCAGCTTAATTGTTTCTTAAAGTGTCTTTAAAATTTCTGCCAACTTTGTCTCAAGATCCCCCTCTCCCTTTTTTCTATTTCTTATCCATACTAATTTAGCTTCTTCTATTCTTTTTTTATCTTATCTCTGCTTACATGAAAGTATCATTTTAAACATAGATTATCTTAACTAATTTGGGGAATGAGATATGAAGTGTTGGTGTGTTCCATCTAGTAGAAATATAATGTGAGCTATGTATTTAGCATTTCCTCATATTCGCATTAACAAAGTAAAAATAAAAAATATGTAACTAATATTAAAAGTATATTTTATTTAATCAAATAAATCTAAACTATTATAATTCCAAGATGTAATCACTATAAAATGCTTGAGAAATCTAATCTTATTTTGTATTAAATCTTTAAAATCTAGTGTATATTTTAAACTACTAGCACATCTAAATTGAGGTGTTACATTTGCATTGGGTATGTTTGATCTCTATTTATAATTCATAACATTTATACTTGAAAGGTTAAATTTCTATACTCAAGTCATTCCCAACATAAAATCTAATCATTAAATTTATTACCAAAAATAATTTACCTTGATAAAACTTGGTCATCTTTTATAGGACTGTTGATTTGACTTTGAAACAAAAGCATATCAGCTTTAATACTACATCTGTTCAAATTAAGTAAAATTTATAACTCCTGTGTCAACTTGGGATTACTAACATTAAACTCAAAGAGGCACTCAATAATTGAAGGACAATTCTAAATCTGAAAATATGGTTCAAATCTTTTGCAGCTAATTTATATAGCACAGTCCATTATGTATATTGACTTATGTTAGAATGGTTTTTAAAATTAAACTTATTGATTTATATTTTAAAGTCTTAATTTAAAATAAACTGGTAGCTTTCTTGTCAACTCACAAACAAAATCTTTCTCTGAGGCTTTAAATTTAGTTTGTTTATATGCAGTGCAAAAATTTTCTAATTCAAATTGCCATTTTTGTCTTTGCTTATTGAATATTTGGCAAGCAATTCTGTTTTGAGAAAATTTTAAATTTGAATTAACTGTACGATAAATCTTTTAAAAACTCTTCCATGGCTCAACCATTGAGTATTGGCAAAGGACTTAGCATCATTAAATATACTGTGTTCTACTTCTTTCAAAAGTTCCAAAAATTGGCTCTGATTCATATATTTATAACACTTTTTACATTCTACTTCCAAAATCTAAGCATAAATTTTTCAACATGCATCTTACAGTGGAATTAAACAATAAGGGAACTATCAATCTCTTATTTAAAATCTCAAAAGGTCTGGGTTTTTAACCTAATGCACAGCATGTTTCATAATAATTTGAAAAGGCGTTTTTTAATATCTATCTGAAACTCTCTTAGAATGATGTAAAATATTCAAAATTATGTATGCCCTGAGGTTGATATTTTATACTTCAAATTGACATTGTCTCATAAATTTGAAAGCCCATTGATACCAAACATGCTTAAATAATTTATTTTACCGTCTTTTGATCTAAAGATGGCATTTTGGTTATGTGCAAGAATCCAAGGTTTTTTGTTTTTGTTTTTATAGCTGAACAATTTAATAATCTGAGGTAATGTTAAAAAGTTAATTCATACAGTCTTGGGGCATTTTATTTTTATTTTAGATTATTAAATTCTTTAATGTTTTGGCTTTAGATAATACTTCTTATCAAATTTATTATGTCCATTTAGCATTGTTCTCTATTATCCCTGAGATTGCTTTTGTAAGTCATGCAACTTTTTTATTTAGTTCTGCTTCAGCTAATTTTAATTGCTATATTTATTTTTAAATTAAATACAATTTATATATATAATCTAGCTACCTAATAAAAGAGTAACATGCTAATTAACTCTACTTTTGTAATGCCCACCAGCCAATCACAAGTTAGTATGCAAATTAACCCAACAAAGATGGATGGTTAATTTGCATAAGCAGGCTCTGAGTGGCTGGCTGCAGGTGGAGTGGGATGCTTGTGTTGTCACCATGGCAATGACACTGGGGTTCCACACCACCCCGGCTTCTCTGGGCCTCTGGACAGTGTGGGAAGGCAGAATGGCGGCTCTGGCCAGAGTGAAGGCAGTTCCAGCAGTCAGGGGAAAAAAGGCCCATTCTTGCATGAATCTTCATGCATCGGGCCTCTAGTAATTAAAATAATAATAAATAATTCAATTTAATTGCCAATTTCAATTTATACAGGTGCCACTGCAACTCTTGCAATCTACATAAAATATTCAAATAAATATATTACAATGCTACATTAGTGTATTAAAAAAGTCATTCTAACTGAATCAGTTCATAGATACCAAGTAGATTGATGATAGGTTTATTATAAAACTAGAAATGGCCCTATCTGGTTTGGCTCAGTGGATAGAGAGTGAGCCTGTGGACTGAAGGATCCTGGGTTCAATTCCTTTCCAGAAGGCACGTGTCTGTCATTAGGGGCTCTATCCCCAGCAGGGGGCATACAGGAGGCAGATGATCCATGATTCTCACTCATCATAGATGTTTTTAAATCTCCCTACCCCTTTCTCTCTAAAGTCAATAAAAATATATTTTTAAAAAACTAGAAATTATGAATCTTTCCTTCGGCTGAACAGCGGAATGACCAGAATGACCCGTCAACCTGTCGCTATGATGCGCACTGACCACCAGGGGGCATACACTCAATGCAGGATTTGCCTTCTGGTGGTCAGTGCCCTCCCACAGTAGGTCAATCCTTGCAGGCCACACCCACACCAGTGCACAAATCCATGCACCAGGCCTCTTCTAATATAATAACATCTCATGATTCATGTAGTTCTACTAAAGTAATAAATTTTTGTGCCGAAACCGGTTTGGCTCAGTGGTAGAGCGTCGGTCTGCGGACTGAAAGGTCCCGGGTTCGATTCCGGTCAAGGGCATGTACCTTGGTTGCAGGCACATCCCCAGTGGGGGTGGTGCAGGAGGCAGCTGGTCGATGTTTCTCTCTCATCGACGTTTCTAACTATCCCTCTCAATTCCTCTCTGTGTATATATATTTAAAAAAAATAAATAAATAAAATAAATTTTTGTAACACAAAAATATTTTATACTACTTAAATTTTAAAATATAAATAAATTTAAATTAAATTAAATGTTAAGTTCCTCTGTCTCACGAGCCATATTCAGATGTTTAATAGCCATATATAGCTGGTGGCTTTTGTATTGGTAGGACATCTCTAGGTGATAAAATGACATCTCAATGTTTAACACTGATTTCTTACATTTCTTAATTGCAATAACTTTTAAGAAGCATATTTCTCTGAATTGTATGCTGTGTCATAAATTGTGTCTTCTCTATATTCTTCCTACCTAGCACATTGCCTAGACCTTGGTAAATATTGTGTGAATGAATAACTATTTGAACCTATACTTTGCCACTGTTTTATATTCTTTCCAACTGTAAAATTTCCATTATATTTAGAGCACCTTTTTTGAAGAAAGAGAAATAATCCATTTAATTATTTATCATCTCTCACTTGTATATGTTGGATAGTTTCACTTGATTCTTTTTTAAAGCCTTTTATGATGACATTTAAATCACAAAAGTAGAGAAAAAAATGTTTTCTTACATCTCTAATTAGATATCTTAAATTTCCTTCTTGGGATTTTCTTTCTCTGTCACCAGTTAAATGTCCTTTTATTCATCTCACTCCAAACTCCATTCTAATCCTTCTATTCATCTCACTCCAAATTCCATTCTAATCCTCCTATTCATCTCACTCCAAACTCCTTTTTTATGTTTTCTCTTAGCCAGCCATGACTGTGACTACTGTACTTAGACTGGTGGCTACATCTATATGGATCTCTATTTCCAAATTTTACACAAAGCTCTAGACCAGGGGTGGGCAAACTTATTGACTCGAGGGCCACAATGGGTTCTTAAACTGGACGGGAGGGCTGGAACAAAAGCAACCTGACCATGCTGGCACTCTCATCTTGGGCTGCTGGTGAAGGAGCAGAGGGGAGAGCAAGAGAACCCTCGGCTCTTTCAGCTCCACGGGCCCGGTAGAACAGCAGAACGGGCCGGATCTGGCCCGCAGGCCGTAGTTTGCCCATGGCTGCTCTAGACTCACATTTTCAATTTCCTACTGTGCACCATCAGAGTTCACTCTGGCCCCCTAACACTTAACACTTAAGATGTCCAACAATCTGTTCTCCATCATCTCTCCCAATCTACTCCTTATCTTTTACTCACTATGCACAACTTGTCCAATACAGACTCTTAATTTATCTTCCCATATGAATGCAATCAGTTGCCAAGTCCTATGTGGTCCCATTCATAGGACTTCAAATCCTGATGCCTTGTTATGTTAAATGCTAGTGTCTGATCAAGATCCCCATTTTCTTGTTCCTCGAGGCATCACTCCCCTTACTGATCTTCCCGCCACCATTCCTTCCCATTTTAGGCCATCTCCCATGTTCCCATATTGTCTAGAGGTTTATCTTTCTAAAAATCAGACGTGACTGTGTATCTCCTGTAAATAAAACCTGTATTTAGCTCCAGTTCTCTACACACTGAAGGATCTCACAGCCTATCTTTCTATCCTTAGCTTACCTTTCCTCCCCTCTACCCATACTCTTTCCTTCTCCTTCTATAGTGAACAATGGTGGGATTTCTATTAATAAACCCAGTGGAATTATTTTATCAGTCCTCCTATTACCTTTAATGCCTTTCTGTATATGTCTTAGAGAAATATATATATATATATATATATATATATATATATATATATATACATATATATATATGTAAAGCACAAAGCCATTCCCGGCAGAAGAAGAAGAAAAAAAAATTATATATATATATATATATATATTTTTTTTCCTCTTCTTCTGCCGGGAATGGCTTTGTGCTTCATCTTCACTGGAGGAATCATTCAATACCCCATTCAAGTGGGTATTCAGAGCATAATCTGTGGGTGCCAATGTAGAAACACAGGTGTAAGTCTATCAGTGTTTGGAAGCAGTCTTTCTTTATTTGAGAAAGTTATTCTCGTCTGCAAAGCCTCTAGCTTCCAGAAGGCAAATGTGTGGGAGGAAGGGGACAGCGCTGAACCAC
The DNA here is from genome assembly GCA_963924515.1 of Vespertilio murinus. Taxonomy (NCBI): domain Eukaryota; kingdom Metazoa; phylum Chordata; class Mammalia; order Chiroptera; family Vespertilionidae; genus Vespertilio; species Vespertilio murinus. The sequence goes on along the minus strand of OZ004715.1, from coordinate 19,047,920 downwards.
ATGGGATCACACCTACCAGTCCTGGTAATTAGTCTGGCTAGGCCCACACCCGGAATGGAAGCAGCGCAAATCCTATTTCTGCTCTGATGCTTTCGTGCCAGCAGCCAGCCACGTTCTGTGTTCCCTTTACACACTGTTCAGAGGTCCATGAAAGTGCATATTAGTATATAGTTTGCTAGTCATTTGCTGACGTGCCTACTGAAATGTGATTTCCTTATGGACAAGTTCAATTCATCTTTATATCCCTGGATATATCGTTTACTCTACACTCATTTGTGGTGAGTGAATACATTTAGTAGAAATGGAGAGTGACAGGCCTGTTGGAAACCTATGACTGAAAACCATTTTCTTTAGGCACTCAGGTTACTTGAATTATGTATTTACAGAGGGCGTACTGTACCTGCCAAGGCAAACATTTTTAATGGTTAATTTTAAAGGGTTCCTTTTAAAAGAAGGGTTTAAAATATCAGTTTCTTATGTCTTCATGTTAACATGTCAGCTTATCTGAAACAGAACTTGTTTGGGAACCTTTTAAACAGCCTCCTATGTGGATTTTAGCGCTCTCTCTCTCTCTCTCTATATATATATATATATATATATATATATATATATATATATGCATAATATTTTAATTAGACAGGGCATCCTTCCGGACATCCTTCTGGATGATCTTTCAGATGAAGCTGGGGCCTGGAGGGCTAAGGCAGCCACTATGGTTGGGTCAGCACGGGGTTGAGATCCTTACAGATTTTGTGCATCAGGCCATTAGAGTGTGTGTGTGTGTGTGTGTGTGTGTGTGTGTGTGTGTGTGTGTGTGTATTGATTTCAGAGAGGAAGGGAGAGGGAGAGAGAGATAGAAATATCTATGATGAGAGAGAATCATTGATCATTTGTCTTCTGCATCTCCTACCCCCCAACCCCCATTGGGGATTGAGCCCATAACACAGGCATGTGCCCTGACCAACCCCTGACCTCCTGGTTCAAAGGTCGATGCTTAACCACTGAGCCATGATGATCGGGCCACACATTGCTATTTTAAACCTGCCACTGACCTGGGTAGTGGGAGATGAACTAGAGCTAAACACCACAATGCTTGTTCTTCTTACTGATAGCCATTTTGGGGGGTTAATGGTTCCTGAGTTTGCTTCAAACCTTTGGTTAATTTCCAGAGTTTTAAAAATGTTTATTCTGACAGTTTTTCCCCCAGTTGATTTTATGGACGAACTGACTTTCAAAGATCCTTAATCCATTATTTTCACTGAAATCCACCATAAGTAATAGTGATAAGATATAGAGATACTGAGCTCAGGTAGACTATAAAAGGAGATTTAATAACTCAGCCTCCAACTTAAAATACTTATATATTTATTGAACGCAAGGGATAGGCAGGGTGCTAGGGAAGTCAATGTGTTATCAGATAATACTTTTAATAGCTTAAACTGGTTGGCACTGTTATTTCCATTTGACAGGTGAAAAAATTCAGAGGAAGGAAGGGGAGAGGGAGAGAGAGAGAGAGAGAGAGATAGAGATAGAGAGAGAGAGAGAGAGAGACAGACAGACTCTGATCGACCTAGGAACCAAACCTAGCAGGCTAACTGAAGATACACTGCTTCTCCACATAACTCCCAGTTACGGTTGATGTTGCGAACATTTTTGCTTTGATAAATAGTAGGTTCAGATGATTTTGAGAATTTACTATACAAAATACTTTACCTGTAATGTCACATTAGACCTCAAAAGAACTTTTTAAGGTCCACTATTCTTACCAGATTATTCTCTCACAAAGTAACCTATCACTTTCCAGAAAATGGTTGAGAAAACTTAACATATAAAACTATTTAATCTTACATTAATAGTAATATAAACTTTCATTTAGCATCTGCTGTCTTCTATATTCTTGCTGTACATTATCTCTAATCCTCAGATCAATCCAGTGAGGTGGGCATCTTGATTCCTTTTTTATATAAAAAACTAAAGGTCAGAAAGTCTACGTATTGCCTAAAGTTACCCAGTGAGATAGCTGTGCTGAAAATCTATTACAGACTTATCTTATCCCAGAGCTCATGCTTTTCCCATTGTGCACAGCTTCTTAGTACTTTGTAGACAAAGTACTTGGGAGATAGTGTCGGTGATAAATGGACATCAATAAGCACAGGAGGTCAAGGCACCACATGCATGCTGAGACTTAATTGAACGGCCATTCCATTTCTTTTTTGAATAATTGCCTTTTATTTTGGAAGCTCAAATAGGAGAATTCCAAACTTGAAACAAATGGAAGCTTACATTCCACTCATCGTACTCCTCAGACACCAGAAAGTGCTCAGATATAATCCAAAATGTACCAGCTATAGGGATTTCAGGAACAGAGAGTTAAAAGGAAGCATTCTGAGCTTGGGCTAGCTTCAGAGGGGAGGAAGGTCACTTGTAGGATTAAGGTGGGATAGGAAGAAGCTAGGAAAACCCCTTGGCAAGTGGAATGAAGGAAATGGAGACAAAATAATTAAACAGAGTCAAGCAAATATCATCCTGCTAGTAAATGACAAGGTCTTATCTGTATAACCAAAGACCTTTAGGAGCCGGTGGTTTATACCTTTCCTCCTCTTCCAGAGAGTGAGTAGCTGAAATCACCCTAGTTAAGGAGAGAGTGACAGAGAGCTAGCTCATGCCCTTAGTGCCAGCCAAACCCCAGAATGGATCAAGTCAGGGAATAAGTAACAGGAAACCTGGTAAGATTATGAAGGCCCAAAATTTTGAGGGGAGGGAATGTGAGAGTAGGCAGATAGTTAGATATTAACAGAAGAGGAGGGAGCAGAGGGAATAGGACGTCTGATTCAACTTGATTAGGTGGGGAAAACAGGTTTTTGGTCTTTCCAGGAAGCTGGGGACTAGTGGAGGGGGAGAGAAAACAGCCAGGGAATTCCTGTTACTCAGTGCATGTGCAGGTGCAGCCAAATTGCTCACCATGAAAGGGGGAAAGCATGGCATCAGCACCGGTGTGGACAAATTTGGGGAAAAGAGATTAGATAGGGAGAGGGAACAAACAGGAGCCCCCAGGGAAATGCCAGGAAAGAGATGGGATAATTGGAAAGAAAGCCTGTTCTTTCCCTACCCAAGGAAGTGTATGGAAATTTAGCAAGGGCCTCAGAGTCGCTGCTGCCTCTAGCCTGCCCACTCTTTGCCTCTCTGAGAGTGCACTATCGCCTTCTCTCTAATAAATCTTGCCATATCGCTTAAAACTTCTCCTACCTGAGTGTCCCTGAAATCCTTTTCCCATGACCCCACTGAACCCATTTCCTCTGGGAAAAGGATAAGAAGAGCAGATTTTTAGTAATTAGGTGTTTGTCCTGCTCAATGGGTAGGTCATTAAAAAGTTATCTCTGGTAAGGACTCTTATTATGGGCAAGACCCCAAATTTAAATTCTTTCAGGGAGAGCTGAAATTGTGACCCTCCAGGGTCTCAGTTGCCTTCGGCTAAAAATAATTCTCATGCCAGAGTGACACATGTTGGGGAGGACTTTTCTGAACTCCTTCGGGAATATGGCCCCTGTATTTTATCGGCTTTTAAATATCAGGCTTACATAAAATGTGAGTGATGGGGCTCCACATTACACTTTGTTAGGGACAGGGAACAAATCTGAGTATAAAAGGTGTGTGATGTCACATATTTTAAAATGTTGTTTAATGATAGATGCAATAATTACTAGTAGAAGATGAAAGTTTAATTGAATCTTTAATATGCGTCATAGAATGAAAATGCACTTCTTAAATGTCCATCAAATCGTTCAAATGTACTACCTGTAGGCTCAAACACTATTTTAGAAGGAGCTATAATATTTTCTCTGTTTAGATATTAAAGCAAGTCTTTCATTTCTTACAATAGCAGGGCACTTACATACTTTCCTAAAGTGCTTTGATGAATGTTTTCACATTTTATTAGCATAGTTATATGTAAAGAAAGCCAATATAGTTACCTCTATTTAAAATATTAGGCATGGCTCCGTGGTTGAGCATTGACCTATGAACCAGGAGGTCACGTTGGGTTCCCAGTCAGGACACATGCCCTGGTTGCAGGCTCAGTCCCCCGTAGGGGACGTGCAGGAGGCAGCTGATAAATAATTGTCTCTCATCACTGATGTTTTTATCTCCCTATCCCTCTCCCTTCCTCTCTGAAATCAATAAAAACAAAACAAAACACATAAAATCTAGGATACTGAGACACAGTGACTTTAAATTCTGTAAATGAGGCTCACAGATTGTGGGTGACAGAATCTCACAAAATGTTACTTTGGTTTATTTTATTTTATTTTTGTCTGTTGTGCTTTTCTTTGAGGGTGATTGAGGCATAGGTTGGGGGAAGGTCCTATTCTTTGTTAATTTGTGCTTTCATTTAATGAATAACTTTCATTATGCTTAATGAATGCTTAAAGTTCTATTGAAAGAAATCAACCTCTCTTTTTCTTTCATACTTTCTTGATAAACTTACTTCTCTGAATAAGTCTTAGATTATCAAATATCTTCCCCCCAACCCTGAATTCAGAAGAACAAATTATGTATCTCTTAGCACAGCATTTTACAACAGGAATATAATGTAACTACTTTTATAATTTAAATTTTCTAACAGCCACATTAAAATTTTTAAAAAAGAGATAAAATCAACTTTTCATTATATTTTATTTAATCCACGATGCCCAAAATGTAATTTGAACTTATGCCCATTGTAGAAATTATTAAGGAGCTATTTTACATCCTTTTCCTGTACTGTATTTAATATTCCATGTGTATTTTAGATGTATTGCACATCTCAATTTGAACTATCCTCATTTCAAGTTTCTAATAAGTAAATGATTGGACAGTTCAGTCAGTCTGAGAGCAACTGGGACCTCTGATAGTCTATTTGAACTCCTAGTTAAATAAAATTTTAAATATTTCCAGACTTTAAATGGACTCTGGGGAATATGTCTGCTTGCAGAGTTACCATTGAGACTCTGTGGGTTAACCTTTGTTCTCATAATCTGTGCATAATTAATTGAAATGTGAATTTTTAAAAACTAATTCTTTGTGCATTTTTAGCCTCTCAATGTATTCTGACAATATTCCTTCTCTCTTTAGTAAGATTCTTCCCATCTTTACAAGGATAGGAGCAGTACCTCTCAAACCTTCATAGTATGGAGTGTTTCCTCTTTCAAAATTATCCTGATGCCTGATTTCCACAGAAATTGTTTTAATTCCTTTTAGTTATTACTTTATTCATCCACTAGATTAATTAATATGGGTAATAGAAAAACTAAAATTACAGTTGCTAAATCCAAAATTTACTTCTCTCTCAGAGATCAGGCCTAATACAGGCTTCATTGCACAGACATTCAGCTGCCAAGCAGACTAAGGTCTGGCCTTTTTTAATAGTTTCCAGGAGAGTTCTTTCACGCATTGACATTCAGTAGACAAACAACAAGGATAGAGGAGGAAATGGATCCCCTAAATACATAAATCCATAAGCAACCCAAGCTTTTTACTATATTCCACTAGCAAGAGCTAGTCACTTACTCAGACTAATACCCAGGAGGATGGGGAATGCTCTGTTTCCTAGTACCAGCTCTTGTAATAGGAAAAAGGGCACACAGCTTTGGTGGACATCAAGCCTTCTCTGCCACAAATGCTGATCTCCCTCTCTTTTAAAAAAAATATTTTTTTTTACTAGAGGCCTGGTGCATGAAAATTCATGCACTTGGTGGTGGGGGGGGTTGTCCCTCAGCCTGGCCTGTACCCTCTCGCAGTCTGGGGGTCCTTAGGGGATGCCTGACTGATGGCTTAGGTCTGACAGTTGGGGATATCTCAGTGTGGGAGGTGACCCATGAGCCACTGAGGGGATGGCTCCAGCAAGTGAGCAGCCAGCCCCGCCCCCCCCCCCCCCATTTGCCCTTCTGCAGCCACTGGTCAACGCAGCCCCTTTAATCGCCATCCCTTCCCTCTGTCCTCTGGCACCCATCTTGGCTGGCCTGGTGCTGTCCACTTGCCAGCCCTGTCCCCCCTACCCCCCACTGACTGTTTTTTTCTGCTTTTCAGTCATATTAGGCTTTTATATTAGGCTTTTATTATATAGGATTCATTTCCAAGAGGAAGAGAGAGGAAAAAGAGACAGAGCATCAATGATGAGAGACATTAATTGACTGGCTACCTCCTGCAAGCCTTCTATATGGGGCATTGAGTTTGAAACCTGGGCATGTGCCTTTGACAAGAATTGAACCTGGTATACTTCAGTCCACAGGCTGATGTCCTATCCAATGAGCCAAACCAGTTAGGGCAAATGCTGATCTCTTTTAACTATAAATCTTCTTGTGGAAGATCCACCTAAACTAAGAAATCAGCATTGATAAACTAGAGATGTAGTGATTCAGATTCATGTTCTGATTCCAGTGCTTAAAGAAATTAATCAGCATGCTTGAATCAGTTTTTTCCAGTTTCTGTCCATATGGTTGGGAATTTGGCAATATGGTAATTATTTTCCCACTATCATTGTCCTTCTTATATTTATAAAATGACTCCCAGTTTTGATGGGGTAGGAAATTGGTCCAGCTAAAACCTATGTTTCCCAGTTAGGGTTTAACATGTAATTAACTTTGGGCCAGTGACATTGGTCCTTCATTATTTTTTGGTTTAGTTAATGTTGACTGGAGCATCCATATGACAGTATAAAAGTTTTCAGAGGTTTGGGCTATTTCTTAGCTATTTCTGTGCTATTTCTTAGCAGCAGTGTACCATGGGGAGTAGGTAAATGTATATAGTATTTCTGAGGGATCCAAACATTTGTGCACAAGATGGGTTAGGTCATGCTGTACTCTAGTAACAAAAAAAAATCCCAAATTTCAGTGGCTCAACTAAACAAAAATATTTTATGACTCACACAAATTCTGTTGCAAGGCTAGGTGATTATCTATGACTAGAGGCCTGGTGCATGGATTTGTGCACCGGTGGGGTCCAGCCGGCCCTCCCCAAATGGGGACCAATTGTGGCTAGGCCAGCTGCAGGGAAGATGATACGGGAGGTTGGCCGGATAGCTATTCTTTTTGAAATAGATCCATGGTAGCTGCTGAAGATGTATATTTCTTTCCCTCAGATCCAGAAATCCAGGAGAGCATTACAGAGACCTGCAATAAAGTGACCTGTGTCTAAAATACGCAGATATTAAAATCTTACTAAGACAATGGAAAAATGTTTCCATGTACAAATATAATAGTGTCCTCCAGTTTTGCGTACTTTCTTCCCATTTCCTAATATGTGTGATATCTAAAAAAAAATCTCCCTTTAGAAGCTTTAAGTAATTTTTAACAAGTAGCTTAATTTCAAGATGCATTGTATGCAATTATGCATCCATGTTGTCACCGTTTTTTTAGTTAGTTAAGTATTGTTCTCACGTACAGGTCTCTCTTCAAAAGCTGTCTCCAAATCACTGTTTGCTGCAAGCCACCAGTTACAGAGCAACATCTTGCCAAGGTAGAGTAATGGAAGTCAAATCCCATTGTAAAAGCAGAACTGAAATTATGCTTCATGCACATCTGGCAACACATTCGTTTGTACATGAGAAAGGCGTGAATAAGATTATGTCCCAAATAAATTATCTCCTGATTATGACAATTAACTAGCTGTCATCGGTATTCAGTTATCTAATTACCTGCCAAAATTGTGTGCCAGGTGTTCCCCATGTCCAAATTTTCATTATGTTACATGAACAAACCTCCTTCATTCTGCGGAGCATTCTTCCTTAAAATACCTGGTCTTGATCAAACTATTTTCTTTTTCTGTTCATATGTAAAGACCTCGCTTTACAAAGGAAGCCATCTGAATAATGCATGAAGAATGTGTATAGATTCAAACTCATTTGTCCACATCACAGCAACTGTTTGTATTGGCCCAACTGCCTCCTGTGCATGCAGATGTTAAATTGTGCACACTCCATCACCTGTGTATAATGTGAAATTACAGGTTGACTTCATTTTATTTAGCAGAAATAACTCAGGCACCCACATTAGCAAATTTGGCCCAGAAGGTCTTATGAAATATTTTGCAGTGGGACCTGTAAGTGAATTAAAATGCATTTTCTCATTTCCGTGCATGAGTGTGTATATATGCATTCACTGTACAGGGTTAAAAAAAAATCACACCACAACCCAGTGATTTCCCTTCTTAAACTCCAAAGAGAAGCAATTTTCTCCATGAATCAAAAGAGGGTAAATAACACTGTTTTTCCCTTTGGTTTTACCTCCCACGATCAAATAGCTGTGAGCAATATGCTCAGGACTACAGGTACCTGCTTTAGCAAATGTAAAGAAATAAGTTCTTTGAGACTGCTTTTTTATTGATACAGAAATTCATGTGGAATTTTACAAAGACTCGGTCTCTACCCTTTTTGTGGTAGTGAATGTAACTCCCACAGAAACCAGGAAGAAACCTTGTTCTATCAAACAAGTGACTTTAAGGCCTTTGATTGCATTGTCCAATGCTGTATCAAAAGCACCCATCTACTGACACCCACTGATGAACATAAAAAACAGAAATATCTAAATATAAATGCAGAACACACAGGGGGGAAAAAAGCATAGGAAAGAAGCTGTTTTCTAACTACATGGTTCTGATTTTTGATAGAGCCAGTTTACCACAATTCTTTCCCCATTGTCCCTTTCTACTTCAAAATCTAATTGCCTAGACTTTTTCAACACCTACCTGGTCTTTCTGCCACATGTGCAATGGGCCTGGCCCTCAGCCATCTAATTTTTCTTCTAAAATCTAAATAGTGCTTCAAGTGAACATGTATAAGAACCTGATTATCGTCTTACCTCATTTCCCCCATGGGGAGTATGTGGGTTTGGGCTTAAGAATACTGTTTGTAAGGCTCCTATGGAGAATCAAGTCTAAATCATTCACTTAGCTATTGTGAAGTGAATGATAAAGTCAAAGCTAAGAAAAAAAATAGTCAGCAAATCCAAGCTCCCTCTATTTGGGTTATTTTCCTTTTGGTTTTGATTTTTGGTTTATCCTTCCATGTAAAACATATGTGTGTTTTACATGTATACATGCACACATATGGAGCTACTAACTGGTTTTCTGGCCTTACTTCTTGCCATATTCCATCCTCTTTTTTCTTTCCATCTCCAACACCTCAATAAAACTTATTTGAGCATTGTTCTCCCAAATAGCATATACTCCTCCACTTGAGGGACCTTGTTAATATGTATCCTACCTAATCAAAGAGAAATATGCAAATTGACCATACCTTTGCTATGTCCACATGCCCTGCCCACCGTAATCAGGGCAAGTATGCAAATTAACACAACCAAGATGGCAGTTAATTTGAATACCCAGGCCAGAGTGAAGACTGAAGACAGTGTAGAAAGAAGCCAAGTGCTGCAGAAGGGAGTGAAGCTGCAGAGAAGCAAGCAAGCGGGTCGGGGAGAAGGGAGATAAACAGGCAGGGCTACAGAGAAGGGAGGGAAGCAGGCCGGGCAGTAGTTGAATCTTCCTGCAATGGGCCTCTAGTGATATAATAAATATCATATATTATATAATAATGTAACATTTATTATATACTACATGTAAAATATAAAATATACATATAATCTCTCTGGAATATTCACTCGTCAAAACATTTGACACATTTTTATAGATTTGCCAATTTCTCTGAGCAACCAACTTTGTCCACCCAAGCTGGATATTTTTTTTCCACAGACACATTCAGACAACTTTATTAATTTCAGTTATTTATATATATGTGTCTCATCTGACTATCAGAGGCATTTATATCTAACCACACTATTAAATTATAAGCCATTATATTTTACAGTGGTAATTTGGATTCTGTTACTTGCAGCTAAATTTCCTTCATTGATATAATCTTGTAAGCATTGAGAGGCCATAGAGTGAGGCAAAGCAGAAAAGAAACAGAATCATATTTGTATTTTGCAAATATCAGTCACAGTGTAGTGCAAAACACACATAGGGAAGAAGAATGTAAGTAAGATTAATTAGATGGCTTTGTATTAAGGTGGTATTTGTCTTCTTCTGTCTGATTAATTTCATTTAGCACAATATACCCATTAGGTCCATGCATGCTGTCACAAATATTAACATTGCATTCTTTATTATGGCCAAGTAATATTCCATTATATATATATATCACAGCTCTTTTTATCCATTTGCCTGTAAATGGGCAGGCAGTGGGGTCACTTCTATAGTTTGGCTATGATTTCATTTATATGTGGAATCTAAAGAACAATATCAACCAAGAAACAGAACAGAAACATATTCATAGATACAGAGAAGAGACCGAAGGTTGGCAGGGAGGAGGAGGCACATTGTGAGACTGGATGAAATACGCAAAAGAATTTAAAAGGACAGATTGGTATTTACAAAGTAGTCATGGGGATGCAAAGTACAGCATAGTAAATATAATCAATCATATTATAATAACTAATGTGGTGCCAGTTGGGTACTGAACATATCAGGAGGGACACTTTGTAAAGTATATGATTGTCTAACCACTATTCTATACACATGAAACTAATATAAGGTAATATTGAATAGAAACTGTGCTTAAAAATTTAATGTAAAAAACAAACAAACACAGACAGGACATTAAAAAAATATATATATGGGTAAAAGATGATGGGAAATAAAATAAGCAGCCAGAAACATAGTAGACCACCATTCAGTTAGGTATGCTTTGTGGAATGTTAGCTTTGAAGGATTTTTGTAGGAGGTAAATAGAAAAGTTTGGAAATCAAATAACTTGGAAAAAACGCTAGGTTAAGTCAAGTTAAATAAGCTCTGATTCGCTAACATTCAGTGTAAACACTTAACTTGGGGATTGAGTAACAGAATTTACTTTTCACTGTAAAAGAATTTTCTCTTCAGTGAAGCATTTTGTGGAACTAGAATTTCACAGACCACACTGTAGGAAATTCTAGACTTGGATATATTTATTTGATAGGATCCCCCAAATTTGGCAATTAACCCAATACAATAAAAGCATAATATTCTAAGTGTCTGACCAGTCATTATGATGTGCACTGACCACCAGGGGGCAGAAGCTCCAACTGGTGGGTTAGCTTGCTGCTGGGGTCTGGCCCATCAGGACTGGGCAAGAGGGCCGGACATGCTCTGGAGTCCTCTCCTGGTCCTTTCCTGGCTGGCCAGCCCCCATTGGACCTGATCAGAACTTGGAGAGATGGCCCCAATCACCCCTGATCACTGGCCAGGCTTAGGGACACCAACCCTGCACGAATTCATGCACCGGTCCTCTAGTTGTGAGATAAAATGACTCAGTTTCTGTCTTAAGTGGTGGGTTGGAAAGTGGTACCATTAATTTAACAGAAACTTTTGTGGGAAGGTAATCAGTTCATTCTTTGACATGCTGAATTTTGAGTTGCCTGGGGCAGAGCCAAGCAGGGAAATTTCTAATAGTTATTTGAACATGCATATGAAGTTCAACAATATTTCTCCTAGATATGTGGGTAGTGATTAAAGTCTTATGAATAAAATACATTGTTTTGTATTAAAAATTTTTTAGGCTGAATTGTGATTGAGATTCCTGTCTGGCTAATTGAGGGCATTGTTTGGAGAATATCCTTTGCAAATAGAATCAGACAGTGGTTGCTAGTGAAATGTCTACGAGAGCAAGATGTAGGGTTGGTGTAGCTGCAAGTTTTTAACATAGCTATTCATCTTATATCTCCTTTCTCCACTGAAAAGGCATCTATGAAAAACATAGATTCTCTTGTTCCAGTTTAGAGGTGGATAATGAGTCTTAGCCACTGGCAACCACTTGATGTGTGAACTTTGGAAATGCCACGGAACCTCTCAGATATCGGTCTTGAGTGCATACGTTTCTGTTACTAACTTCAGCTGAATTTGAGGCAGGAACCTGGAGATGGAAAAACTTGAGTTGCCAGTATGATGAGCTCTCTGAGCTACAAAGCTCTATAAGCCCAATTATATATGTATAATTGCTTTTTTTTTACAGAGAGGAAGAGAGAGAGATAGAGAGTTAGAAACATCAATGAGAGATAATCATCAATCAGCTGCCTCCTGCCCACCCCCTACTGGGGATGTGCCCGCAACCAAGGTACATGTCCTTGACCTGAATGGAACCTGGGACCTTTCAGTCCACAGGCCAGCGTTCTATCCACTGAGCCAAACCGGTTTTGGCCCAATTAATTTTATATTTTTTAAAGAGGCCAAAACCTTAAACAATTGGTACTTTTAGATGGAGCAGGATGAGCACCATTTGTATACTCTGGAACAGAGTGCCTAAAAAATAAACAAACAAACAAATAACCAACCAAGAAAAATATACAAACAACTCATTAAACCCTCCTGGGCATTTTGAGTGTTTCAGATCCCATTCCTTTCAGATCCCATGTCAAAATGCACATCTGATCTCTCTTTTTATTTCTACAAGCTTTGGGGCTCTAGATGGGACATGACAGGGAGAAACTGCATGGAAAATGGTTGAGTCCCCCGTCATCTCAGTCTGGCTTGCGGAACTCAGCTATAGGTGCTGGGATGGCTGATGCACCTGCTATGTTTTCAGGGTGACAATTGGAAATGTTTACATCTTTGACATGGAAGCAAACACAAGCAGATAGTCCAGAAATAGAAAAGGAAAAAAAAAGCATGTATTGACCATATATAGGAGATTGTATAGCTCACATATTTCAAGAGGTAACACATTATTTTCTCCCCCAAGATTTATTTAAGGTTACTTTTTTTTTTTTTTTGGAGCTGTTACACTGAACGTCTGACATGTTTCACTTTGCAGAAAAAAACCTCAGTACGAAGAGATTTTACAATACCTCTCAGAATTTTGAGGTCAAGCGAAATGAAAAGAGTGTAACACCCAAAATAACTGGCGACTAGGCATGTGCTGCGTGGAGAATAATTATTGTTTGTCGCAGCCCTTTGAGAAAGGATGTTAATTTGCCCTTCCATTGGCTTTATTTTTGCTATGTGACTACTTAAACAACAGATTGTGGTGGCAATCACAATGTGCCAGATGCAAGTTTAGCCTTTAAAATGTCTAGCAGCTTCTGTTTGCTCACTTTTGGATTTTGCTCCCTCTCAAAATCCATCTGCTGCTCAGAAGCCACAGTCACATGGAGAGGACATGGATGTCAGTTCTGGTCAACAGTCTCAGTTGAGTGCCCAGCTAAAAGGCGACATCATCTACCAGCCAGGGGAAGAAGCTGTTTTAGATATTCCAGCCCAAAGAGGTCCCCAGAGTATGTAATGCTTGCTTATATCACAGGAGAAACAATAGCACTGTTCTTTTTAGTCACTAAATTTTGATGTGGTTTGCTATGCAGAAGGTGATAATTAAGGTAGGTAACATGGCTTCTTCTTGGGGACAAGTACATTCTTTTTAAAAAAAATACATAGTTTATTGATTTTTTTTCAGAGAGAAAAGGAGAAGTATAGAGAGTGAGAAACATCAATGAGAGAAACATATCAATCAGCTGCCTTCTGCACACTCCTCACTGGGGATGTGCCTGCAAACAAGGTACATGCCCTTGACCGGAATTGAACCTGAGACCCTTCAGTCCACAAGCTAATGCTCTATCCACTGATCCAAAGTAGTTAGGGCTGACAAGTACATTCTTAACTCTCAGAAGCCAATTAGTAACACTTCTGAAGGGAACTCCTGTTGGGTGACGCCAGTGGGAACATAAGGCTTGGTCCAGCATGCCACGTATGAAATACTAGAAGCTGATGAGATTCATAATTAGATGCATTGAGGGGTCCCAAGTACATGTTGCTGTGATATTTATCAAAGAAAAACAGGAAACAACTGTGCTAGTCTAAAAGGTATGGAGAGTCCACTCAGTAGAATGTAATGCCGCCATTATGTAATGAAAACCTTACAGCATAAAGGCTTATTGAAAGAGATCACTGGACTATGCCATTGTATGTGGATTAAAATTATAAGCACATAAATAAAACAAAATATATCTAGAGAGAAAAAGCTGAGAACTATGCTTTAGTGTAAGCACTAGCATCTCTGGATGTGCCACATGCATGCCTGACTCCTGGGGTGAAAAAATAGCAAGCAAAATCTATAGAGGAACAAAGGAGAGGATAGTTAGGTCTCTCTTGGTCAATCAGAGATGGTTTCATTGAGAAGTTGCACTTAAGATGTTTTACAGGATGGTAGGGATTCATCAGGTTGTCAATGTGAGAGAAAATTCTAAGCAGAGGAAGTAACCAAAAGAAAAGTCACAGAAAAAGATAAAATAGCAAAGAGCTGTAACTGTGGGAAACTGCAATTTTTCTGGTACAGAATTTGTGCAAAGAGGCAAGAGACAGGTGGGCAGGCAAGAGTAGATTATGGACCAGTCTACTAAACTCGGTAGTTCCATTTAGATTGATTTCCCTTTTTTCTTCCAATGCCCATGATACTTTGTTTAGTTATGCTTTCTAGGATAGATATTTGACCACATTTTCCTACTTTATCCTAAATCATAAATTCCTTATACCTGAGGCATTCATTCAATAAATGTTCATGGGCTCACCTAACTGTCCCAGGCTCCCTTTGGTTGTCTAAATTTTTGAAAAGACACGGGGACTCTCACCTTCAAAGAGCAGAAAGTGAGCTGAGAAGGTTGAGTGATTCCAAGATGTTCATACACCACAATGCCCAATGCAGCTTATGGCTGAGGAAGGAAATGAATGAGGAAGAGAGCAGACCTGAGGGAAAATGGACAAATACTTTTTCTAAGGAAAGAATCAGGAACTAATCAAGGATCTACCTTCCCAATCTTCAGAGTAGGGGTTCATTTCTTCCCCTTCCAGAAACAAGCATGTGTATTGTAGTTTTTCTGTTTGAGCATATGGTGTTGGATGATATTAATACTGGCCTTGTTATCTCAAGATGATGATGAGCGACACCCCTGCTGATGGAGACACTACAGCTCCACACGCATAGACTCTGTACTTTGAGGATGTGGCATGTGTGGGACTGTGCTGTCTCCTGTGGGAGAGTTGAATGTATTCATAGAATTTGAAGAGAGAAATAAAACAGATGTATCGGTTCTAGACATATAAACTATGCTCACCAAATGTATTTGTGCTTCCAGACATGTTTGCAATTAGATTGGGGCCACGTGATTAGATTCAGCCAATAAACTGTGAGCAGAGCTAATGTGCATCATTTCTATGATAGCACAGTTAGGACCTAGGATCTGATCTTCTCTTCCACTGCAGTGGTGGTTTGAAGTGCATGTGGTTTATCCAGTATAGCCAAACAATGGAAAAAGATGTCCTAGCCTATGTGAAATTACCGAAATCTGAAAGTTTGTTAATTGAAATAGCTGTTGTGAATCACCTTAGCAAATGAATCTCTGAGAAGTACTTAGCAAGAGCTACCACTTAGCAAGACTACAAAACCTACTTTCCTCATTCCTTCCCCAATTTTGCACACACCCTAGTGAGAGATATTTACAACCCTTTAATCCTTTATTCCATTTTGGCCCTTTTTCCACAATTTGCATACCAAAAAGTTTGCTAATTTGGCCTTACCCTTTGTGGACTTTCTGAAGTGAAGAAACATATCTCTGGCTATGGCCTATTTTCCAAACATGAGTGAATTTATTACCCTATCATCCAGCCAGAAATGACTTTTCCTTTCCTGTTTTGCAATCCAGCCCACTGAGTTGTCAGCTGCAGTCCCATAGCTTGAAATGTCCTCTCAACTTGGTGGAGCTACAATATCTCCAACTCAAATTTCCAGGGCTGATTTTCCATTGTTCAACTCAGTTTCTGCTAGTTTGCTATCAGAACACTTCCCTTCCTCTTGTACATTTCTTCAAAGAGAACACAGAGTTCCATTTTTTAAGACAGATATTAATAGTTAAAGGGCTAATTGACATATGGTAATATATTTGATTCTCAAAACACCTCTATGGAATCAGGCATGGATGGTATTATTTATACTGTATTCCCATATTCCAGATGAGGGAAATGAGACTCAGGAAACTTCTCCAAATTCTCTGTCTGTGACTGTGTACCCATATATTTTTTTTCCAAGTCTCATTTATCCATGATACCTTTATTATCTCTTACCAGTTCTTTCATTCTTCCTGATCCTATAGCGTGTATATCCATTAATCATTCCTATAAAACCTGACATGTTTTGAAATCATATTATTAAGACAACATGGTAATAATGCCATGAGTTTTAAAGAAGTAAAAATTGAAAATCCAAATCAGTATGAACAAAGCTAAAAGTAAAGGGAAGGGCAAAACAGATATTTTAGTGGCTTCCAGTTTTTTTAATTTGTCTTTTTGTTTTGTGTTTGTATGTATTCATGCAGGCTTTGCTTTGGCTTTTTTCTATTAAAGGCAGTTCTATCATGGATGTTTTTGTTTAACTCTTGATGTTCACAAACAGGATTTTCTCCCAGTCTAAGTTATAGAGCTAGGATAATGCTGGAAAAGTTTGAGTTGAAAAGAGTCAATTCAAGAAAGATAAAAGATATATGGCTGGATAAATAAAGCTTTGTATGTATCTGTATTTGTGTACACACAGTACACACATGCAATAGTAAATCATACCATACATGAAACACAAATTGCTTAATACTCTATATACTACATATACACATAGTGTATATATTATGTTATACATACAGTATTATACAATTTTTGTAAAGCTCAAAGATAAGTAAGTATAAATAATAAATGATTTAGAAATACACAGGTGGTAAAAGGATATAAATAAGTTGTAGAATGACAACTATAACATTTAAGGTAGAGATTATCTTTGGGGAAATGTAGATAATAGCAACATAGTAGACTTTTACTGACATTTGGTAATATTTTTGTCATGTTGGATGGTGGGTTCAGAATGTTCAGTTAATCACTATAATTTATGATGTAGGTGTTAACTACATAAAGTTTTGAAAATATTAATACTTTTAAAATTCAAAGGTGAAGAACTACCAATAAAGTTTAAATAGCTAAC
This sequence comes from Vespertilio murinus, assembly GCA_963924515.1. Classification (NCBI taxonomy): domain Eukaryota; kingdom Metazoa; phylum Chordata; class Mammalia; order Chiroptera; family Vespertilionidae; genus Vespertilio; species Vespertilio murinus. The sequence continues at coordinate 19,030,912 of OZ004715.1, read as the reverse complement.
AAGCTATAATGAGCTACAACTCTCTCCACTAACTAAATAAAATTTTATATTGCCCATGTGTGTCAATTTCATTTACAGTCCAGTGCCCCTCCAATCAAAAAGGAAACTTCCTGTGGCATAGACCTTGTGATGATCCCCGGGGGTCTCCTCTCCAGTGCTCATACCTTAGTGTCTTCCCCTCAGCAGCAGTGTAGGTGAAACCCGTGGCTTCCTCTGACCAAGTGAATATAGGATGTCACTTATGTACTTAATTTAAGTATTGCAGCTCTGGTGATAGATAGAGTGTCACTCCTGTGATGATGACATTATGTTACAAAAGGCTGAGTCTTGCTAGCAAATGGGAGCTAGATATTCTCTTTGGAGTCTTCATGAAACAAAGAGCCATGTTAGAGAAGACCATGTAGCAAAGATCTGTGGGCAGCCAGTAGGAAGAACGTTTGATGTTCTCTAGGACCTCAAGGAAACCTCCAACTGACAGGCAGCAAAAGAAACTGGGACCATCCAAGTCATAGAACTTAGGGGAAATCAATTCTGCCAGCAACCTGCATGAACTTGGAAGTGATTTCTTCCCTACTACGTCAGAAGGCAGCCTGTCCTAGTTCAGTTGTGAGACCCTGAGCAGAGCATTCAGCAAAACTGCCAATACTCTTGGCTCATGGAAACTGTCAATTAATACATACTATATGTATATTGTTATAAGTTGCTGATTTTGTGGTAATTTGTTATGCAACAGTATATAACTAATGCACTTTCTTATTTTAAAAATAAAACTATATGGTTCATTTTAATATGTAGCTCAAACTTTGCTTTCAGAGGTCACTGTAACTATTTCTGACATTATAGGTATAAGCTTTATAACATTATCAAACCTACAAAGACATTTTCTTTTTGGCTACAGCTATTGACAGCTCACTTCTTAACACATAAAAAATTGATAATCCTTATTATTTCTAAATTAAATGGCATAACAGTAGCTGCCTTTTCAAATAGATATCTAATTATTAGCTTCATACCACACTGAATACCAATTGACTTGTGATTATGGAATAGCATTTTTAAGTTTAATTCATACTTCCAACTCTTTTCTATTGTGCTTTGGTTTTGAATTAAGAGGGCAAGTAAGAAATTAAATTTTTCTTAGTCTGACTTGCTTGATTTTAAACTGAAGATAATCATAAGAAAAAAATGGAGGACATGTAACAACTTGATTTTATAGTATAACTAGAGGCCTGATGCACAAAAATTCATGCACTCGGGGGATGAGTTTCTCAGCCTGGCCTGCGCCCTCTCATAGTCCAGGACCCCTCAGGGGATGTCCAACTAATGGCTTAGGCCCTCTTCCTGGGGAATCAGGCCTAAGATGGCATTCAGACATCCCTCTGGCAGCCCAAGAGCCTTCCAGGGATGTCCAACTAATAACCATTAGTTGGATATCCTTAGTGCTGCCATAGAGGTGGGAGAGGCTCCCGCCACTGCCACTGTGCTTGCCAGCCATGAGCTGGCTTCTGACTGAGCAGCACTCCCCCTGTGGAAGTGCTCTGATCACCAGGGGGCAGCTCCTGTATTCAGCATCTACCCCCTGGTGGTCAGTGCATGTCATAGCGACTGGTCATTCCACCCTTAGAGTCAATCTGCATATTATCTTTTTATTGTATAGGATAGTATCAAATAGATAAAGAAAATCATAAAGAGAAGATAGTGAGTATATAAAACTTGTCGAATGCCATCTAAATACTGTCCTGTGACTCAGTATAGAGAACATTTAATATTTTGGGGCTGTCTGTTCCACATCCAATCCTCTTTCTCATCTCAGGCCTTAGGGTTTGGATGGTGTCCAACTTAGTGAAGCAACTCAAATGAACACGGAGAGTAAAATATCCAAGAAGAAGATGGGGGAAAGTAAACAATGTCACTGTGTCCTGGCGATATTGCTTGGGACTCTGGTTCCTCAATTACACGGTTGGATCTCAGCTCTATATTTTACATTTAAGATTGTTTATTCCCAAGTGTATTCCTGAAAAAAAAATGGCAGCCTGAGCTGGTGAGTGACAGATAGGTCTCTACCTGGTGCTCACTGTGACAGAAGTTTGTCCTAAAAAAGCAGGGATGCCAGTTCACTAAGGAAGCATGTGGAGAATTGCATCAAATGAAATACACTGAATTGAATGAAGTTATTTGGACATAGTGCTCTAGGAGGAACTTGCCAAGTACCTGAAGCAAAAGGTTAAAAAGCGTTCCCAATTCACTAGTACAGTTGGTGAGCTGCTCATATCTTCTTTTGAAACACAGTGTGCTACAAAGGGTGCAGTTAGCTGGAGCCCTGGCAATGCAAGGTCCTCTCAGCTTTCAACTCAAGGCCACACACTTTCTGGGCAGCCTCTAGCCTAAGACTGAGCATGGCTTTGATTTGAGGCCTCATCATATCTGGTCATTTGGCTCTTCTCTATGGGCAATCTTTGGGGGCTAGCTGAGACTCTCAGGGCCGCACAGCCATCTGAGGCTCTTCCTGTTCCATCCAGCTCCTTTTCCCTCCTACCTCTGTGAGACCAACTTCATGGTGAAAAGTCTTTCCCTGCCTTCTCTCTCTCTCTCTCTCTCTCTCTCTCTCTCTCTCTCTCTCTCTCTCTCTCTCATATGGATTACCTCTAATACTCTATTGCACTTCATTTCTTAATTTTTATTTTTGGTAGCTGTTTTACAGAGACCCAGAACTGTCACGTGGGAGTCGTCATTGACCTTTATGAAACAGAGGACTGGTGGCTGCTCCCTTTTGTGATGGGGAGGGCAGCGAGGGCGCATGCACCTGTGTAAGCTTCTTCATAACTAGGACAAGGAAGTTCCCCCCAAAGCCCAGTAACCTTGAAATAGCATAAACACAATTAGTGCAACAGAATAGTTCCCTTGATTACAAAAAGCTACTTGCTGAAACTTACCTGGCAATCAAAAACTGTTTCTTTTGTATTTTATTGATTTCGAAAAGGAAGAAAGAGGGAGGGAGGAGGGAGGAAGGGAGGGAGGGAGAGAGAGAGAGAGAGAGAGAGAGAGGAGAGAGAGAGAGAGAGAGAGAGAGATTGAGATTGATTAATGATGAGAGAGAATCTGATCAGCTGCCTTCTGCATGTCTCCTACTGGGGATCCAGCCTGAAACTGGAGCATGTGCCCTGACTAGGAATCAAACTGTGACCTCCTGGATCATAGGTCAATGCTCAACCACTGAGCCACACTGGCCAGGACAAAAACTGTTTTATTTGATTGGACAGAAGGATAAGATTCTGTGTATATTTAGCCAAAGAAAATGAGATTTTAAATATTTACAAAATTTTAATACTGTTCATTGTGTGATATAAAAAATGCACATTGCCTTATTATTATTGTTATTAATTTAGATTGTATCCCACTGGCTCAGGTCAGAAACATCTCCACTTTTTCTGCTTTGGAAGTTTATCAACTTCCTGTGGGTTGTTTACTGATTTAATAGTACTCCACAACAAAGAACTGTTTAGAGACGAATTACCAATGGGAGCATTTTGCATGTCTTTCCATAGGTTTCTTCAGATGCTAAGGTCTATGATGTTTTAAAAAAAATATATTTTATTGATATTTTACAGAGAGGAAGGGAGAGGGATAGAGAGCTAGAAACGTCGATGAGAGAGAAATATCGACCAGTTTCCTCTTGCACACCCCCTACCGGAGATGTGCCCGCAACCAAGGTACATGCCCTTGACCGGAATCGAACCTGGGACCTTTCAGTCCGCAGACTGACACTCTACCACTGAGCCAAACCGTTTTCGGCGGTCTATGATATTTTAAATCCATGACAAATCAGTGGATGTGGGAGTGAAGAAAAGAGATTGCAGTCTTCCTTTAGACTATGAGATATCCGAGGGCAGGGACTGTACTGCATTTTTCTTTGCACCCAACTCTTCAGCGCTCTCAGGACTGGTAGGAGTTTGTGAACTGTTTCCTGAGTTGAACTAATTGTTAGTTATTAAAATCTAATTGTTAGTTATTGTGTGCCAATAAATCCACATCACAATAACATTATCTCACTAGGTTTCACTGACATTGGTGGCCAATATTAGCTGTGAGATAAAGATAGGAGTAGTTAAGCGTTGAATTTCAATACATATTATTTGAAGTATCTTCCGTTTTTTCCCCACCTCATCAGGACTTTCAATGTGAATTTTGGAGTCATGTGTAACTAAAATAGGAGAGAGCATATTTTGGGCTGCAGATGTTTGGGATTAAAACTAATTGCTTTGCTGCTGCTATTTTTATCAGCCTGCTAAAGGGATTTTTGGGACATGCTGGAAGAAAGCCTAACTTTAAGGGGGTTAAGCTTCTAAACTGCCATGATCTACAGTTGGTTAGAAGTGACAAATTGTAAGCAAAAGATAATCTCTTCCACTTACAGAAATGCCAGCCCAAATATCATCTGTAAAAAAATACACACACACACACACAAAACAACTTTAGCAATTTTAATAGATTCATGTTAGAGAAGCAGAATTTAAAAATAGGCTTCTGTGAATCCTTGGGTCCCTGCTGCTTTCTGGATTTTTAGCTCCGCTACTTAGCAAGCCTTTCCGCTGTGGTCTGATGGTCTCTTCAATGGAGATGTATGAAAAGCCTGCACCATAGAGGCACACTACTACCCAGCCTCCCAGCTCATGCGCTTCACACAATGGAAACCACATCTTCTGAGTCAAAACCGCATCTTTGCATCTCCTAGGAGAGTTTTAAGCGGTAGGTAAACAGAACGCTGCACAAAAAGTGGCTTTAAGAAATGTGAAGTTAGGTACAAATGATGGAAGTGTACCTCTCTCTCTTTCTCATAAGAGCATCTTGGTTCTCTCAGGGATGTGAGTATTTATCTCTAGTCCTTACCTCATGGTCGCACACCGGTAGCTCCAGCTCCCAGCAGTCAGGGCCTAACAAATCACACTGCAAACAGGAAGGCAGGCAGGTGGGAATGGAGCTTTCCCTTTGCTAAGAAGCATGTTGTTTTTAGATTTCCCGAGTAGTCCTCCTGTACGTCCAATGAGCTAACGTCAGGTAACATGGCCATCTCTGGGTGGAAGGACAGATGGGAAAGTGAGGAGATGGGAAGGAAGAATGAGGCAGTCATAACTTGCCTAGATAAAGCATGTTTCATTTCACGGAATTGGATGCAGTTTTGTTTTTTGTTTTGTTTCATTTTTTTTAAAGAAACTTGAAGATTTGTTAGCAGGGAAAATAGAAAGAAAGCTATAGGATAGTCTTGCAATTATGTATGTAAACTCCTAATCCAGTAATTTTCAACACTTTCAGTTGATGGCACACATAAAGTAATTACCAAAATCCTGCAGCACAAATTTAAAAAAAAATTATTTTTGCTTATCTGACAAAAAATTGGTATAATTTTGATTAATTCATATAAGATGGCTACTCTTGTGTTGGCTGTTGTAATTTTTTTGACAATATAAAGGAAAAGAAGTCAGTGCCCCCGACTAAACAGTCAGGGATTGTATGTTTTAAAAATTCTTGCAGCACACCAGTGTGCCTTGGCACACCAGTTGAAAATCACTGTCCTAATCAATTGCTTAATTGTCCTAATTTGAAGGCCAGTCATATAAATTCCTCCACATATCCTAATTGTTCAGTATAAAAATACCAACAAAAACAAAGTTAAACCCAGTAAAAGTTAACAACAGTGAAGACACCGAGTTAATCATAATTTATTTGCTCACTAAAAAAAAGAACCTGTATGCAAATTGGAAAATTATTATTAATCTTATTTTCAACCCATTGCTCATTGTTATGCGGACTGTCTCCAGACTACTCCCATTAGAGACAGGGCAGCTTTCTTCAGCTATGCAGTCTCCATAGCGGCTGTCCGCCAGGGTTTTCTATTAGCAGCTCTCTCCACAGCTGGGAGAACACGTCCTTCACTTCTAAAGAGGAATGTCTAATGTGCAATATCACACCCTCCACCATGCCCTATAACAGATCCCTTTCTGAGAAATTAAGTTTGGGGCTCATCACACACAAGAAGACAGCATGGTCAGAATTCATTCATCCTGAGGACAAAAATGGCTAAATCTCACAAACCAACCGTTCATCAAAAGAAGCCAGGTACAAAAGAGCAAATGCCCATAATTCCATCTTCCTAAGATTTAATAATCAACTGGAAAAATCAATGTGTGGGTTTTAGAAGTAAAAATCATGTATTTTTAATTGGTAGACTTTTTATCATTAAGTTGTTAATTTTTGTTATTTACGTCTACAAAGAGCTTTAAGCACAAAGAATCTATACTTAATTTTACATATGTATATATTAACAAACATAATTATATGTTAAGTTTTATATATTAAATAGTTATACATTTATAATATGTATTTATAAAGTTAGTCAAAATCAAAGCTCCCTAAGAGTTTTTATTTAATGAGAGGTGCATCAGTTTTTTCAAAATGCTACTTTGTACAAATTCAATTGGTAGAAGCCGATGTTTGGGCAGAGCGTTATGAACTGGTGAGAAAATGCAAGGTAGATTACCTGGGATGAAAGGCAAAATGTAGAATCAGAAGCAAGCCTGAGGCCTGAGACAAACACCGGCAAAAGCAATGTTGAATGCTAGCAGCTAAGACACTAGAGCTGTCCTATGAGGTTTGAGGTGATCTTTCACATAAAACAAAAACAACAACTGCCATGTAGTGAGCATTTTCATGATCAGACACATCTGGCCCATGCATTTGAAACACATTATCTAAACTTTTCAGAACAAAGAAGGTGATATTTCCATCCAGAGTTTTACTGAAATGGGCCGGAAGGCTCGAAGTGATTAAGAGATTCGCAAGTCACAAAACAAAGTGTTTCATCCAAGAGTCAACTGAACTCTGTTCCAAAGAAAGTTTCTACTCCTTGTATTATCAAAGAAGACACCGAAAGTGATTTAAAATGCACACACATTATATGTATATGTGGCAATAGAAATGGATTTAGCTACAACAGCTGTGACAGGAACTATAAGAACTAGACACCCTCAAGTCAGAGAGGATCTGACAAAGAGAAGCCATTCCGTTGTGGGGCCATTCCACCCAGGCATTGCACATACTTCGGTTTCCTTTTTCCTCATTTCACCCCACAGAGGAATTTACTTGGAAGGGGAAAACCTTGATTTCTTAACTATTATTACCCACCTGAAGTCATCGTCTCTGTTTATTACATCATAATCATCTCTGCTTGCCACCGATTGTACATCCCCAAAGAGGAAATTATGGTTTCAAGTGAAGACAATGTAGTCAGAACAGATGGGCTACTAAAAGAGAGACATCCTCTTCTGAAACTGTACTTCATAATGAAGAACCAGGGGAAAGAGATCAGAGGGTGTTGTCATACTTCCGAAGAGAGTCTGTTCTAGCAACAGGATTAAATAGGAAGATCTGCTGAAGTTTCCATGTACCGTTCACAGCACTTTATGCTTGACACTTCACATACTAGAGAAATTACAAAAAAATCAGGGGAAAGAGGTGAGATCCTGTTGAAGCAGGCTTGCCAAATCTTTGACTGTAGCTTTTGCAACATTTTTTTCTCTTTTAATTTTCTTTAGTCACAGCAGCTTGACCTTACTTTCAATGATGACACTTCTCTGTGGTACTGAGTTCCTTACTCTCAAAGCGTCTGCTGGATTGCACCACCTGCTTCCATAGCGGCCTTCATAAAATCTCTGAGTGTTTTTAACTCTAGGGAAGGAGACACTGACAGAATGGGAAACTGTGTTTTTACAGTTGGGCGTTTGGCCACACCAATGCATTCATAAAAGCAGATCTTGTTCAAATGAGATATGTCAGGTGTTTGATAAGCTAAAGGTACAGAGATTAAAGACCTTTATAAACATAAAGTGGCATAGTAGAGTGAGGGAGACAACTAAAGTAATAAATAATCACAAAATAGAGTGATCAGTGCTATGACAGAGATATCTACTATGTGCTATGGAAGCTCCTTATAAAATACAGGCTAAGAGGCTGATCAGCCCCACCGGGGAAGACTAACAGTGAGCTAAAGCAGTGTTTTCAAGGGTACATGGGTGAAACCAACCACGTTATGTTAGAGACAGGGCCAAGTATGGTAGTACCCCCATAGACACAGTTTCACTTTCTGAGATTTTGGTTACTGCGATCAACCGTGATCTGAAAATATTTAATGGGAAGTTCCAGAAATAAACACTTCATAAGTGTTTGATTGCATGCTATTCTGAGTAGCGTAATGAATTTCAAGCTCTCCTGCTCTCTGCCGGCCAAGTATGAATCATTCCTTTGTCCAGCGTGTCCACGCTGCGCACACTCCCTGGCTATTACTCACTTAGTGGCTGTCTGGGCTATCAGATCAACTGTCATGTTATCGCAGTGATTGTGTTTGCATAAGCCTTATTTTACTTAATAATGGGGAGTGATGCTCGCAATTGAGCTATGCCAAAGAGAAACCTCGGAGTGCTTCTATTTTATTGTTGATCATTGTTGGTACTCTCCTACTGTGCCTAATTTAGAAACTAAACTTTATGATAGGTATGTATGTATAGAAAAACCATAATTAATACATATGGGGTTCAATATTGTCTGTGATGTCTTAGAACACAACCCCCTCTGTTTAGGGGGGCGCCATTCTACCACTGTATATATATCAAGGCTGTTGGATCAGGAGGAGTCAGATGAAGATAGCAAGGTGGGGGAAAATTGAGCTAATTGAGCTTTTTAATCAGTATTAAAGTACACAGGCATTTGTTCTATCTCCAGAACCACTCACCGAAACTTTAAAACTAAACCTGCTGCTGATATTTCCAAAGCCCCTTGGAAACCCCATGAATTTGAACTTGTTTTCTTCTCCATGAGCTATCCTTTTACCTCCCTTCCCTATGTCTGGCACACCTTGTGCTATTTCTATGACAATAAAACATTCCTCTATCATCTCCATTCCATTGGCCTAGTGAGTTAACTATGGTTAACTCAAAGTCAACTGATTGGTAATGTCATTATACCTGCAAAAGTCCCTGAGCTAATATACCATCATTTCTACATATTGTGCCCACAACCAGGGAAAAAGACTACATAAAACATGTGTACCAGGAAGAAGGACTTTTGATGGCTAGGTTAGAATCTTTTACATTGTAGATTTTCAATATATACTTGTTCATTAATTGAAGCTATGTATTGCCTTTATAACAGAATTATATACATCATTATATACATAATGCTTAAAATTTTTTTATGTTGTCTTTTTTCTCTGAGCAAAAGCTCATTTGTGGATCTCCCTCCCTTCAGTCTTTATAAATTAAAAGCTAGTAATTTCCCAGCAGTGTGGCTCAGTGGTTGGATGTCAACCCATGAACCAAGAGGTCACGATTGGATTCCCAGCCAGGGCACATGCTCAAGTTGTAGGCTGGATCCCCATTAGGGGGCATGCAGGAGACAGCCAATCAGTGATTCTCTCTCACCATTGATGTTTTTCTATCTCTATCCCACCACAGGGAAGACTTGTCAATGCAAGAAACTACATGCTACTTCAATAGTCTCACCTCTGGTGCATTTTCAAGCCAGAGAAGATAATAAACAGCAAAGTATATTAATAAAAACAACAATAATCTGGCAGATAAAGTGAGAAACCCCCTAGGTCATTTTCATTATTATTCATCAGTTTTGAAAAATGCATTTGATATCTTAAAAGGTCTTAGAGTTTATAAACACGTTTTTTTCCTGCAGCATTCTAAGCCAAAATATATATTTAAAATAACACTGTGCTCTAAAGCAATTTCAACCATTTCTCAGCAAGTTGAATATTTAGAAATATCTTATGGTGCAAAGTAATAGAGTATTCTAATATTTATGTGACAGTGAGCATTCCCGGTTCCAGCAACAGAGGGCTTAGATTTAGCACTTAAGGCCCTTAAATACCTGATTTCCAAAATACATTCTGAGAACATTTTAATCCTCCACAGCTTTATATAACCAATATTGTTGCCAAATAACAACAACCCCTTTTTTTCACCTTCCTTGCTGATATGCCACGTGATTTCAGGGCTCCATGGCTTTGCTTGTGTAGTTTTCAACATGCTTTCAGCTATCTTGCCACAAATCCACTGTCACCCCAAAGCATTCTCCAATACCCTATTGATTACTCCCCTAGGTAAGTTCTCAAAGACCTTTGTTCAAATCTCTTTTCCAGTATGTTCAACTTTGTATTTTAATAATTTACTTCCACCATAACAGGGGCTCCCACAAACTAAACCTTCAGCCCCTGGGAAGGAAGGAAATTATTGGGGGGGGTGGCACAAATCCATACATGCGTGTATATTTTTTCAACCAATAGGATAGCAAAATTATAGTTGTTATTATATGAAGAAATGTAAAATATCTATTCTAACAGGAGAGAACATATTACAGCTTGTGGGCCAAATTCAACCTACTGCCTGTATTTGTCAATCAAATTTTATCAGAAAACAGCCACACCCATTCACTTATGAACATTTTATGACTAGAGGCCTGGTGTATGAATTCATGCACTAGTGGGGTATCTCCGTTTGGCCTGCGGAATTGGGCTGAAACCAGCTCTCTGACATCTCCTGAGGGGTCCCGGATTGCGAGAGGGTGCAGGTCAGGCTGAGGGACCCCACCTGTGCACAATTGGGGCTAGGGATGGATGTGGGAGGTTGGCCAGCTTGGAAGCAACCGTGGGATAGCTCCAGGGCATGTCCAGCCCATCTCATTCAATCCCAATTGAACAGACCCCAGCAGCTAACCTACCAGTCAGAAGAGCATCTGCCCCCTGGTGTTCAGTGCACATCATTGCAACTGGTCAACCAATCCACTGTCTGCTCCCTAGTGGTCAGTGCAGGTCATAGCAAGCAGTTATGTGTCCTCAGTATATCATTAAACGGACCACCTGACAACTGGACCCTTAGAATATTAGGCTTTTATTACATAGGATTTTTTTTTCCTGTAGTAACAGCAGAATTGAATGGTCACAACAGAGAACACATAGCTTATAATGGCTAAGGTACTTGCTGTCTGACCATTTACAGAATAATTTGCCTACTCCTGATGTAGAATATAATCATCTTGAGGACAAAGGGAATATAACATGAATATTTGCATCACCCCTGCGCACAACTTACAGAAAGTACTCAAACTCTGGAGACTGAAATTATAAATTAGTATTCAGTATTTCCCCCAAACATGTTCTTCTTTCTTCTTTATTATCACTATTGCTTATAGTTATCAAAAAATATTGACTTATTTGAATTTAAAAGTATGTCTTGCTGACTCTTCCCTCCTTGCTGTTCATGTCTATTAATCATGTCTGACTAATTTTTTGTTTATTCCATTGAATTGTCTGGATATTCTCTCCTCAACCTCAGGCCCTTCTTTCCTTCAGATGTGACCCTTAATTGGATACGTATCCTTTTCATACATTATTTCATATTATGAGCATACATTTTACATATATGTATATTCTTAATATGAAGTACAGTTTTAATGTTTTAAGAATTGATTTATGTGGCATCATATTGTACCTATAAGTTACAGAGAAACATTCTTTTCCTTTTCACATAGCATTGCATATTTGTGATTTATCCCTTTAGATATATTTTCTGATTCACTCATTTAGTGTTCCATGAGAGGATTCGATAGTTTATCTCTTTCCCCACTGATAGATGTCCAACTGTTCCTACTACAAATGGTGCCAGGATTTCTTGGCCACATGAATGAAAAGTTTCTTGAAAGCCTCTACCTAGACGTAGAAACACTTGTCATAGGATATCATATTCGTTTCTTCTTGCTGCTACAACAAATCACCACAAACTTAGCAGCTTTAAACAATGTAAAATTTATTGTCTCACAGTTTTGGAGACCAGGCTTTGAAATGGGACTCACTGCACCAAAATGAGTGTGTCGGCAGGGCCATACTTCATCAGAGGCTCTGGGGGAGGATCCATGTGCTTGCCTTTTCCAGCTCTGGAGGCTGCCTGCATTCCTTGGCTCCCGGCTTTCTCCTCCATCATCAATGCCAGCAGAATGGTTTCTTCAAATCTCTCTCCGACTCTCTCCCTCTACTTCTGCAAGAGCATTTCCTCTCTGAACAACTCCTCGGCCTCCCTCTTCAAAGGGCCTATGTGATTATTTGGGCTCACCCAGATAATCCAGAATGATCTCCCATCTTCAGATCGCTAAGTTCATTGCAGTGCAATGTCCCTTTGACCATGGGCAGTAGCATGCTCTACATATTAGGATGTGGATATCTTTTCAGAGACATTCATTATTCAGCCTACCACAAGTATAAGCATCCTCCAAGTTATTAGATGCTATCAATTTCCTCTCCTCTGCCGCCGGAGCAATTTAAATACTGCCTCTAGGCATTTTCATGTCTTCATCCACGCCTAGCATTGTCAGCCGCCCTGGATGTTATAAAACCTAAACATATTGGTTTTGCTTGTAACTTTTAAATTTGTTATAATTTCAAGTGTACATGATAGGAAAGGAATCTGGATATAACTTACTACATTTGCCTGATGTATATATTTTGTCCCATTTGAGACTAAATTGAAAATATATGTCCCTTTATCTCTTGAACATTTCAGTGTGCATTTCCTAAGAACATGGATATTCTATTGTTTAGTCACAATATAATCATGTAAATCAAGAAATTTGGTATTGGTGCAATACTTTCACATAATTCCCAGGCACTATTTAAACTCCTCAATTGCCCCCAAAGTAGCCTTTGTAACTAGAGTAAGTTCTTGAATGATGATGTTTCATTCAATGTTATTTCTTTATAAGGATGGTAAGAAGAAAGAAAAAAAAAGATTCCTGACTGGGACCACGGTCTGTTGCACATTCTCCTCATGTCTGTGTAGTACGCAGGTTGCCTCCCACATCCCAAAGATGTGAAGGTGAGGGGAAATGGCCCATGTTACTCACATGTCTCCATAATGCCCGAAGCATATCAAAACCTCAATAATTATATGTTCTTGACGATGGTATTCCTCTTAGCCTTTCTCATCTCCTTTTTTTTTATTGCTCCACTGAGCCAAGAGAATAAGATAATTATTCTTCAGATAACTCCTCAGAAGTTTCCTTTGAAAAAAAATTTATGAGAAACAAACTATAGAAATAACTGTAGCCTATAATATTCCTCACATTTATTCACAGATTTTTCAAATGGTCTCTGCAGGTGGGCCAGAATCATGGGTATAACATCAGTAAGTAAATTATGTGCCCACTAGGAAAACAAGGAAAAGTTACTTAAAAATTGTGACTAAATGGACTCTTTAGTCATAAGAGCTCATCTTAAGTAACACGGCATTTCTTTGAACCATGTTGCTTAATTGTCTAAAGGGGAGATCATTTTCTTCACTTCCTTATACTACTGTTTGAGTCATCCTATTGCTTTAAAGTGAAATCTAGTGATTCTTTGTTACCTAAAGTAACCCAAGAGCCTTATCAAGAAGGACCTGTTCAAGGCTCTTTGGAATCTAGACCAAATCATTTATTCCAGCTTCATTTCCTACCACCCTATCTTCTATCATGGACTGCATTATATTGTATTATAAACATTTCCAACTTCCAAGGAAGCTCCTTGCAGCCCACACTTTCCTAAGAGTATGGCCTCTATACGAGCAGGGACAGTGACCTGTAGTTGTGGGGTGTTGGTGTTTAGCACAGAGTCAGGCATGTTACAGGGTTTCAACACATGAACTATACCCGATAAGTTGAGTAAATAAATAAATGAGTTAATGTCCTTATCAGGACATTTTAATTGTGCAGGAATTCTGAAATTGTTTCTTATATCTGTACTTGCATTTTCCCTATTAAACATGTGAAATGCTTCCTTTATTTTCAGTGCTGAATTAACTCAAGCATGTCCTTTAAAAACTCTCTCTCTCTCTCTCTCTCTCTCTCTCTCTCTCTCTCTCTCTCTCTCTCTCTCTCTCTCTCTCTGGAATATATATATTCCAGAAAGGAAGGGAGAGGAAGAGAGAGAAATATCAATGATGAGAGAAAATAATTAATTGGCTGCCTCTTGTACCTGTACACTCCATACTGGGGATTGACCCTGCAACCTGGGCCTGGGCCCTGATTTGGAATCAAATGATGACCTCCACACTGGCTGGGCAGCTGCTCTTCCTCCTCCTTATCCTCCTCCTCCTTTTCTCCCTCCCCCCCTCCTCCTCTTCCTCATTCTTCTTCTAATTCAACATATTAGCTGACTATATCTCATGGCAGATGACTATAAGGAAAAGTTTTGCTATAACTGCTCATCTCCTGATTAGCCATTTACCTTTGCTTTGGTACATTAGGACTTTAATAGAAGCTGTCTTGTGTGCAGGTACCATCAATAAGAAATGAAATATAGGTCATTACTCAGTGATATCAACTGATCAGAGCAGCAACATATAAATTACTGAGAAATGGAGCTGGTTCATGCCATTTTGCACTTTGAAGTAAGTCTGAGGACTCCATGTGGTTGTGAGGTCCCAGGGTTCAGCTTAGAAGGCTGAGGAGCAAATCTCCTCCGTGTAAGGGTCAACCAGATACCAGCAACTCTGAGCTCTAGAGGGGGGAAGTGAAGACTACATATTTTCCCCTCTGCTCTGCAATTGTCTAGCCCTATCCTTCCCGTGCATACATTATAGTATGTCACCTTACTTACTGTAGTACGTAACCTTAGCCTGTCCCTTGGTTCTCCAAACTGCAGTTACTTAATTTATGAAAGGAAAATAACATTTAATCTACTTATTTGGTATGGTTCCCTTTTACAGTTAAATAACATGTGCTATAGGATTTGGGTAGCAGATCTTATCAGTGCCCTACCTATATCTCTAGTATCTTTTATCTGGATTCCAGTATCTGGAGCTCTGCAGAAACTGGATGCCTTCCCCTCTCCCCGCCCCGCCCCTGCCCTGGAACTGTGAAAACCCCGCTGCCTGTGAGCTCATGTGAACAGGCAGAGTTCTAAGGAATTAACTCCTCCAGGAACAACTCTCAACCATTGGCTCACCAGAATCCTATATAATCCTATATAATAAAAGACTAATATGAAGGTTGATCAAATCTAAGAATGACCAGTCGCTATGATGTGCACTGATCACCAGGGGCCAGACACTCAACATGAAAGCTGTTCCCTGGTGGTTAGTGCACTCCCAAGGGGCCACTCAGCCAGAAGCCTTGAGCCAGGCTCACGATGGCCAAGTGCAGTGGCCAGTGGAGGAGCCTGTCCCACCTCTGCGGCAATTGGACATCTCCCAGGGCTCCCTGGCTATGAGAGGCCCAGGCTGGGCTGAGGGACCCCCTGAGTGCACCAATTTCGTGGACGGGGCCTATAGTTAGTATGTAAATATCCCTGTTGCCTAATACTGCAGATTGGTTCATTAGGATGTGTGTGTTTTATATCGATTTCCAGAGTCTCCGCAGGATTTAGCTTACGTTGCACACTGTGACAGATGGCTTAATAGCACACCTTCCATTGGCTGCTTTCCATTCCCTTTATCGTGTCTCTATCAGTGTTATGCGCAGAGCCCATGTACACCCCTTCCACATGAATCCTGGTCTCAGGATCAGTATCTAGGATAATGTAAAAAATAGCCTGTGCATCATAAAAGGACACCTGAGTGGGGACTGGTGATGTTATTATTTTGATAAATGAGAAACCTAGAGAGCAAAGAAATGTTTGTGTTTGGGGATTCTCAGGGCATGTAAGGAATGGATATGTGAAGGCATCTGGGTGACAGCCTGCGGCAGGTTAAGTGTGGATCGAGGTCAGTGCTGGCTGAGCCCAAGGTTTAGCCTGAAGGCAGATCATCAGACCTCAGCTCAGAAAAACCATTTCTCAAACCCAGTAATGGTCTCTGGGCTGATGAATGGGCAAAGAAAGGATGGAAGCAAATTGCATCTCAGACACATTCCAATGCCCGGAATCATCCCCACAAAGAACTTTAGCCCTAAAAGGGACCTTCCCAGATCATACCAATTTACCTTCATAGCCTGAGTTAGTGTTTGCTGTATTGTTGTGTGTGTGTGTGTGTGTGTGTGTGTGTGTGTGTGTGTGTGTATGTATGTATTTGGCAGGGGAGGGTTGCCACTTCTAACAGATTGATTCTCAGAAGTGTCCCAGAGAACAAATATGAGAAATAAATAAAATAATGATAAAGTTACCCATAGAGTAAAATAAGAATTCATGAGTTCATAAGGATTTTAAACAAAATGAAAGAATGAGTAAACGATGGGTAAGGATGGTTCTTCCTTAAGGCGAAATTCCAACTAATACATGTAGAAGGAATGAAAGAAATATAATGAACACTTCAGTCAAGAATCATCTGTGGATGCAAGGTAAAAAAGATATTTACATAGGTTCACAGTACCTCCCCAAATGATTCTTACTAATTACAAAGGGGAAAATAGTAACTTCACAATAGAGAACTCTGGCAGATACCACCTTATGTTCACCAGTGATAAGACCCAAAGGCATCCTGAGCCAGAGGTAAGCATGATGCGCTGAGATGGCACAGCATCCCCTTCTGCGGTATTCTTACCTCAAATGCAGAGGCACGAGAAAACATCAGACTAAATCAAACTAGGAAACATTGTGTAAATTAACTTAACAGCACTATTAAAAAGGTATCAAGGTCAAGGAAGACAAAGGTCAATGAATGGACCTCCCCAGATTATAGGACATTAAGAAGCCATGGCAACAAAATGCACCCTCATCCTACATTGGATCCTGGGCCAGCACAAGGACATTTGTGGATTAATTGGCAACATTGGTTTTGTCTGTAAATTTTAGTATTAAGAGTGTGTTGAGATTAATTTCTTGATTTTGATCAGTGAAGTCTAGATATATGAAAGGTGAACATTTAGAGAATCTGGATAAAAGTATAAGAATTTCTTTTGTATTTTATAATACTTTTGAAGTCTAAAATTATTTTAAAATTACAATAATAACAAAAAGCTTTCAAAATATTATAGACATACTCAAAGCGACCCATAGATTAAACAGAAACATCTCAAGACTCAAACTCAAATCTCAAGACTAAGGATCATGGTGAGAAGTCATACACTGTTTAAATTAAGCTTTGGTATTATTAAATCAGAATCTGTTTCATGAAAACATTGTAATGCTGTCATTTATTTCTTTAAATGCACATTTTATAGGACTTTATGTTTGATAAGGACTCAAAAATCCAGTATTTCTATCTTCACTACTTCGGTATACACTATATCATTGGATGTCTCTCTATCCATTTCTTCTTTTTTTTTTTTTTAAAGGAGATAACAACTACATGTCTTCTAAGATCTTAAAAGTAATTGTAACAAAGACAATCAAAACAATTGTAATGAAATCCTCCAAAGCCGCCCTTTCTATCCTCTGTGTACTCAGGTTGAATATTGCAGTCTGAATTAAATGCATAAAAACAACCACTATATTTTTCTCTAAAAGTGAATTATTTTGAAGTATGATTACACATTATACATTTCAGCAGGTTTCTTTTTATTGAAACTAGGTTATTATTCTTTTATTTAACCCAAAACCTCAGTTCTCAAGAAGTAGCCTTTTAATTATAACATTCCTTGACCTGGAGTCTTTCTTATTGTTGGCTTAAATGCTATTGTTGGGACTTGAATTGATCGTTGCTGTTCCATTTTGGGGTGAACATTTGCTGCAACACAGAGGGAATTTTTCCTGCTGTTGCCTCGAGGACTTTCATCGCAAACGTCATGTTACTCCTGATGGAGATTCTCCTGATGGAAAGGTTCCCAACAAAGAACAAATTATTTTTGGTAAAAATCGATGGTACATACAATGCATTTTCCCGTGTCCTTTACTTTTTCCATTCTGTTTCTTATTGTCCCCCGTTTTCTAATTTTCTTTTGCAGAAAACAGTAATTTGTTTTTAAAGCGCTCCTATAGCTGCCTCCCAACCTTAATTAAAACAGGGACCATAGTTTATCTGGATTCCTAATCTGACTATGAATGCTCAGCAAAGAGCCTCAGCAACACAGTTGAAACCAGAAAAATAGAAATAATGAAGGATCAAGAGGAATCTGTCTGTCCTGTTGCTAAAGAGAAATTGGCACTTCAAAATATATATACTAATATATAATATATAATATATAATATATAATATATAATATATACACTATTGGAGATTTGTTTTGTTGTAGTGTATGACTTCCACACTAAAGGGTATATTATGAATTCGCTTGGGATGGCTAAAAATTATTTGTGAGTTTATTGTACACCAACGTTGTCACTGCCATTAATCTTGTTTATCACCTAGGGGGCTTCCTTTACAGGGCACGGGGACTGTAGAAGTAAAAACAGTGTTGTTACAACATTGTTCTGCATTTGATACAACATCCAGGGCTGCAAGCTGACCTGAGGTAGCCAATTTACCCAGCTCAGTTTGTCAAGGTGGTTTTGCATGTTGACAATTATCTATCTTTTCAATGCAGAAAGAATATTTTCCCTCAGAAACATATTCGGCACCCCTGTGTGCCGTTAACTATATGCCAAGAGTTATTCGCCCTAATTGCTATAAGAGAATCAAATGACCAATGTTTCTGAGGAGTTTTGGATTAAAAAAAACCAACACCTATAAATTAACAACATACAGTCTAGCTTGTTAATACGACAAAGGAAACAAGTTGTCATCGCCAGTGCACTCAAGCAGTTCTTATCATCTTAACTAGAGGCCCGATGCACGAAATTTGTGTAAGGGGCTTGGCCCTTGCAGCATCCAGAAGGTCATCCAGAAGGATGTCCGGTCTAATTAGCATATTATGCTTTTATTCTTATAGATACTCAAAAGGAATGATCCGTATTCTACATACACTAGCCAGCACTGCGTAACATATGCAAGTGGTCCAGTGACACATTATGGGTTGCACTTGCTACCTGAGAATTCAACTTATGATTAAAGAGTTTCTTGTGTGTTTGTTTTTTCCTCTTCTGTCCCCTCCCCCCCACCAAGCTAATGGCATCTTCAAATACAGTAAAGATGACTTCAAAAATGCATTTCTCCGAGATGCGTAAGTGTCGGAATGGACCCTGTCATGGGAATGCCCCAGATGAGATAAGAGAAGTGGGAAAAAGGAATCACAAGAAAAAAGGGAGGAGAACAAAAAAGGAAATTCTAAAAAATATTTCCAGTTGAACCATCAGTCATTTCTCAAGATTACCTCGGGCTAGAGTTATTTGGCTTTCTTTTATTTCTTAAATGAGGACATGGAATAATTTTTCTTTTACTTTTAAATATTCTGAGATTATAGGTCACCTGTGTAATGATTGCCATTACGATTTTTTTTTCAATATTTCTCTCTGCTTGGTATTCACAAGAGTGGCTAACATTGCCATAGAAAGCTCTGCTAAATTAAAAATATTGTTGTAGCTAAATGTTACAGGTGTTGCATTATAATCCATCATAAAAAGGTTATTCATTAGTTGAAGGTTCTGTTAGCACAATCTTTCTGCCTTAGTGACTAAGAATTAGAGTGCTTTTTGGTTCTATAATAGTGAGCTAATTGTTCATTGTCCTAATGTTAGCCCTTAAGGAAATGCAAAGAGCGCGGTGACATACTGTTTCTTGCCTAGTTAAAGAGAAGGACAGAACAGCCTACTTGAAAGAGCTGCAATCGCAAAGTTTTAGAAGAAGTAGGCTTGAGATCCACTCTCTGTGCATGTCTCTGACATTAAGAAACTAATTTTTTTTCTTTCTGAACTTGTTTTTTCCTTGTAAGGGGAGAGGGGGGGGTAATGATTGAACTTATCCCCTAAGGATATTGTCCTGGTTCCCATCAATCTGGGTGCACAGAGTGCATGCATAGTTTGTCTGCCATGGCTGGGGATGAGGGGTAGATAGCTGCTATTGTTATAATACATGAAATTGAACAAAATGAACCAGGTTACCAATCAAGTCTTCCCCTGGAGGTTTCAAGCTTTCAATAGACTCCAGGTGCCCAAAATGGTGATAACAGGTAAGATTCTCCAGTGCAACTATTTCTAGGTAGGGAGGTAGATTCCTGGTCCTTCCTACTCTCCGATCTTTCCAGAATCCTCTCCCTAAACCTTCTTGCATGTTTTATAACCCAGGAAGCTCTTCTTCTCAAGAACCTGGAAGCGAGCTCTTTGAACTGTAAACATCAAGGGAGATAGCGCGTATGTCCCGGGTTCTGTGGGAAAGTAGGAGACAACTGTCAAGTTGACGTGTGAAACTACCCCATGTCTTGACTCTATGGGAAAGTTTATTTATCCTTTGGGCAAAGCTAATTAGTGAACACAGCCCGTGTTCTCCCTCTCACCCCAGCACTTCAAACCCTCCTGCTCTGTGATTCAGTAGAGCTGAGTTCAGACTAAGCCATGGCCTCTCTACTGCAATAGACTTGAACAAACTCTTCCTTGTGTGTTTCCTGGTGCAATTGTTTGCTTTGACACCAGAAAATATAAAGGGCTAACACAGATCAATAAAAAACAAACAAAACAAAACAAAAAAATAAATCAGCCAAATTTAAGTGGTGAAATAAACCATATATTCACATAATAAAAATCTAAAATAGTCAATAAACATAAAAAAGCATTTATTCTTTTATATGTTTACCAGGCCCCCAGTGCATGAATTCACTTGAACTGTGGGCTTCGAGGCTACAGTGGACACAGGGGAGGGTCTCAGCCCATGCTCCGCGCTCCTGCCCAGCCCTTCTCACCCTGGTCCCTGGTCCCGTCTGCCGGCAGCCCTGCTCCCACCACCACCACTCCCATGCACTGAAGCTTCCAGCCCCACTTACACCTTCTGACAGCATGGAGTGATTGGGGTTGGTGCCAACAGTGTGTGCGAGTGGCAGATGCTGCCCCAATCACCCCTCAGGAGCAGGGGGAGGTGGAGAAGCCCTCAACAGTGATTGGAACTGGCAACCACTGCTTGTACCCACTGATGGGGCCAGTGTGGGGTGCTAGCAGTGGGTGCAATAAATGGCTCTGGCACCAGCAATGGGTGCTAACAGGGCTGGCACTGGCAGTGGGTGTGGGTGATGGGTCTGTACTGGCAGCAGGTGAAAGTGGGGCTGTTGCTGGCAGCGGGTGCAAGAGGCACCTGCTGGCCCTGATCACCCCTCAGGAGCAGAGGAGGTGGAGAAGCCTTGAGGGGCAATTGGGGCCAGCAAGGGGTGGCAGCAGTGAGTGCAAGTGGGGCTGGTGCTGGCAGCAGATGTGATCACCGGGTGAGACCACAGCTGATGGGAGCAAAGAATTTTCAGTAACCACCAGAAGCTTGCCGTGATGACAGTGACTGGTGACCCACCTTGGTCTGGTGCCTCCACTCACCTGCTCCACCATCCCGCCATGGCTGATGCCTGCCATGCTCTGTGAGTGCCTTCTCATGGTCAGTGCACATCATAGTGACCGGTTGTTCAGTTGGTCCACCGTTTGGTCTATTTGCATATTAGGGAATATATATATATATACCATTTTAGATGGTTCCTAATTCAGAAACTTGCAAATCATAACAATAATAAAACATAAACAAACTTCAACGGTATCCAGGCTTGACAAGGACATGACAAATTGGGAGTTATTATATATTACTAATGGGAGTGGAGTGTGTGTGTGTGTGTGTGTGTGTGTGTGTGTGTGTGTGTGTGTCTTTTAAGAGTTGGTTTGAATCCATCAAAATTTAAAGTAGACATGCTGTTTTGTCCCAGGAATATAGTGTCTAGTTATCAATCATACAGAATTCCTTATTAATCAGCCATTAAAATAATAGAAATTATTTGTTAGAATATTCAATATGAAAGCACTTCTATTTTAATAATGAAAAGAAAATTTCAAGTTTAAAAAGGAAAGTCTTTCCTAAATGGAAAAACGATTGAATGGGAAGGTATTACCAAAAATGTTAAACACAGTGAATTTAAGGAATTAGCTGTTATTATATTCTTTATACATTTTATACTTTCCATAATTTCTCCTATTAGTTTTACAATTAAGAACATGAACAGTTTGACAAAAACATACAATCAAATTAAAACTATTGTCTCACATCAGAATATAAATCTTAGCTTCAGTACAGATTGTTTGCCTTGACAGTAATCTCCCGGAAATGAACAAGTTCTCAGATTGTTTTAACATCTTAAATGTGGCACTTGAAAAATAAGACATCCCATCCACATTTGAAAAATATATTTTTAATTGATTTTCACAGAGAGGAAGAGACAGGGATAGAGAGCTAGAAACATCAATGAGAGAGAAACATAGATCAGCTGCGTCCTGCACAACCCCCACTGGGGATGTGCCCATAATCTAGATATATGCCCTTGTCCGGAACCGAACCTAGGACCTTTCAGTCTGCAGTCCAATGCTCTACTGACTGAGCCAAACATTGCTTAATTTTTCCCCCAAATCTCACATTTTCTTCTTCCCCTTTCAAAGATCTATTATGCGGGCAAGCAAGTTTCCCACCAGCATGTACCATGTCAAGACTCAGAAGTAACTAGCATCTTTCTAAATCTTGCCTGGCCATTGGGTGTAGCTGGGTGTTTGTTTCACCTCTGGCACGGGCTGGCTGTCATCTGCTTGTCTTGTCCGAGGCACAGTGCTGCCTGCAGGCTATAACACACAGGCACCTGTGGACACCCTGATGAATGATGATGATGGCGGCAGAGCAGAGCCCTGTCTCCGTGGCTGGATAACTCCTCTTTTCCACCCTGTGCCTTCCCAGACGGCTGTCACAGCCTGGCTTTCAGAGGCAGAGACTCCTTGCCAAGTGAAAACTTGAGAGGAGGACATTACATCCTCTCGTGTCTTCATGGGAGCGTGAGATGTGAATGCCTATAGCTATACACGTCACCCGGAGACACATCTGTGTGATAAATACTGTCTCAAGAGCCAATTTGGATTGACTGCCTGGCCAATTCAATCAATCCTACTGATAGCTGATCCAGAGAGGGAGTTTATATGATGTCCAACACACTGGCCAATTCCTGGGATGGGGGTGGGATCAAAGACTTCTGAGAGTCCTTTTAGTCAGCATACTTTAGCTGAGTATATTAATTAAAGAATCATGTGTTTTTAGATAAATATTTTTAAACATGCAACTTAATGAACTTATTTACTGAGGGAATGAGTAGATATTATGATCAATATCAACATTGACTTTTAAGGAGTTGATAATGCTATCGAGACCTATAATTTGTTAGGTACTGTATTAAGTACTTTTTGTGTAGTTTCTTGTTTAGTATTCAAACAAAACCCCTTAAAAGGTAGATGCTAATACTCTACTTGTGTGCACTTGGAAAAACCAAGGACACGAAAATGCTAGCAGTTTTTCATAGATCACCAGGAAGTAAGAGAAGGAATCCAATTCAGTTCCCCGTGACTCCACATTTTTATAAGCTTTTTGAGGATAGTTTGAGAATAAGACCTTAATGTCAATATTACTCATTTACTTATGAATTTAAAAATGTGTACTAAGTATATCATTTTCAAGGTCTAACAAGAAATAAATATAACCTGAAAGAAATATTGTAGGATATGTGCTTCAGCTAGTATTATGACCATTTTTTAAGGCAGAAATTTTATTCAAATTAAAATAAAACCTATAGAAAGGAAAATGCCAATGTCCATTAATAAAGAATTGGTTTAAAGCTACATAACTGTAGATACTTCAGCCATTAAAATTGAATATTACGAAGACTAAAAAACTCAAAATACTGACTATAACAAAAAATATAAGAAAAACATCTGTGTGTAAACTGGCTGACGACATGACATTTTAAAAAAAAGCTGAATAGGAAAAAGGAATAAAAAGATATAACAAAATGTATGTGAGGTTTTAAAATAATGAGTGCTTTTCTTTTATGTTCCAGCAATTGCTAAAAATTTGTTATGTTAATTTTACAATAGAAAACATTTTAAAAACAGTCCCACTATCAATTGAATTGCATCAGCTTTTACATTTCTAAATGGTGGTCATATTAAACTACTAGAGGCCTGGTGCACGGATTTGTGCACTAGTGGGGTCCATCGCCCTGGCCTGCGGGGATCCGGCTGAAACCAGCAATCCAACATCCCCAGAGGGGTCCCAGAATGTGAGAGGGTGCAGGCCAGGCCAAGAAACCCTACCCTTAGTATGCATAAAGATCTTTGGTTAATCTCTTTCTGTCCTCCCCACTCCCAGATTCCTTCTGAGTTTCATCAGTTTATTCTATGTTTCCATGCCTGTGGTTTCCACTCTGGTATTGAGTAAGGTGACCAGATCGTTCTGCTTTTGGTGGGACAGTCCCAATTTTCAACAATTTTTCCTGTGTCCTGTGGCGTTTTTAAAAAGGCCTGAATTTTGGAAAGATTGGAAAGATCCTTTCCAAAAATCGGTACTTTTTTAAAGCGCTGCGGGATGTGGGAAAAATTGTTGAAAATCAGGACTGTCCCGCCAAAAGGGGGATGATTTGGTCACCTTAGTATTTAGGAGCATCTGGTCCCTGGTTGTCAGTGCATGTCATAGCTACTGGCCACTCAGCCGGTCACTTAGGCTTTTATATATACACAGATGAAAACTAAAGTTTAAATTAATTATATTAGAGGCCTGGTGCATGAAATTCATGCATGAGGGGGAGGGGGTGGTGGTGGGGTCCCTCAGCCCAGCCTGCACTCTCTCCAATCTGGGACACCTTTCACAATCTAGGACTGCTGGCTCCCAACCACTGGCCTGCCTGCCTACCTGGTTTCCCCTAACTGCTTTTGCCTGCCAGCCTGATCAACCCTTAACCACTTCCCTGCCAGCCTGATTGACAGCTAACTGCTAGCCCGGCCCGATTGCCCCTAACTGCCTTTCCTGCTGGTCCGATGTCACCCCTACATGCCCTCCCTTGCCAGCCTGGTTGTCCTAGCTGCCCTCCCCTACCGGCCTGGTTCCTCCCAACTGTCCTCCTCTGCTGGCCTGTCCCCGCCAACTGCCCTCCCCTGCCAGCCTGTCACCCACAACTTCCCTCCTCTGCCAGTTCAGTCACTCCTAACTGCCCTTCCCTGCTGGCCTGATTGCCCCCAACTACCCTCCCCTGCCTGCCATCTTGTGACAGCCAGCTTGTGTCCACATCAGGGTGGCCATCTTTTACCATATGGGAGCAGCCATCTTGTGTGTTGGAGTGATGGTCAATTTGCATATTACTCTTTTATTAGATAGGATATTTCTTTCTCAAATAGCTAATAATTCAGCAAAAATCACGATTTATCAAGAGTTTTTATTGTTTGTTTTTTAAGATGCCTTATTAAATCACTAGCTGTATTCATTTGCATGCTAGATTTTCTTTGATCACACATTCCCAACTGTATGTGTCCTGAAAAGTTACTGTTTTTAAAAAGAGAATTTTAGGAAATTTTATTATGATTTTTGCAATTTCTGATTTACATAGTTTACCATTACATTACATTTTAATTAACCCACCATCACTAGCACATTGGAGGTGTATTTTTAGTACACTAATTAGGATAAAGAAATTGTCATTTTCCCCACTTGGTCACACTGCTATAAATTCATTGTCTCCTCCATGAGATTAAGGAGTGTCCAATTAAGACAATGATTTTAATCTGTGAATTCATGAGGCATTTCCTAAGCTTTTCTTGGTTTCTACTAAACTGTATAATAAACTAGATGTGAAGGCAAGCCACATCATAAGGAAAAATAATTATCGCCTTGTCTTGGAAATGGAAGCAGATTCCTATAGAAGCTCCCTAGGGATGTGGGGAGGGCCTGCGGGGAGAACTTGGCATCCAGAATCTGACCTCCAGAGAAGTGCCCTGGGGGTAATAGGGCGGCAACAGCGATAGGAAGGTCTTGATGAGAAAAGGGGACTGTCAAAATGTCATCTTTGTAGTAAATCCTTTTCTTGACAAGTATTTCATTCTGTCTCTGAATGCTGGCAGCGTCTGATGTTAATTCTTCTCTAAACCAAATCTGCAATAAAGCTTTTAAACTAAAAATGTTTGTGTAAATTAAGCATTTACACTATGCAGGAAGGTATTTTATTATTCAAACTGGAAAAATAAATGTTGGTTTTAGCTTTCCAGGATTAGGTTGAACCCCATCTATTTATCTACTTATCCACTCATCTATCTATCTATCTATCTATCTATCTATCTATCTATCTATCTATATCTATGTATATATAATCTGTCTGTGTGCATATATCTATATATATAGTTGCTATTTTCTCCAGAGTGTTCTGTTACTCTCCCCATTTATATATAAGTTGAAAATAAACACATTTCTTCTGTAAATATGCACTATTCATTATAGTTTGTGATAGCAATTATTTAGCTGATATTCAAACTTCAAGTTTCTAATTTCTTTTTAAAATATAATATATATATATATATATATATATATATATATATGTGTGTGTGTGTGTGTGTGTGTGTGTGTGTGTGTGTGTGTGTGTGTTAAATGGGCATGTTAACCCACTTGTTCAGCTGCATGTACTCAAACTGAGGTTCAAATTTATTTCCAGTGTTTCCTCTCATGATCCTTAAAATACTACTTCAGAGAGATACTGTCTTTTAAGAATAGTTTTGTGGGGAAAAATAATTTTGCTTGGCCATTCTAAGGTTTGACTATTATCATAAATATTGCTATGAAGAAATTAATAGTGGCTGATGTTTTATAAACAGAGTATATAGATTTATCACTCCATGCAGAGATGATAGCTTCTGCTATCCTATTGTTGACTTGAAATGAAATGGTTGGAGTCGTAAACAGACAACATTTATTTACATAAAGGTGCTATGTGTCACCGTGCTGGCCAGGGTCGCTAATGTAATTTGTCTTACACGGAGCTTATGAAACATCCCATCTGCCACTATAGGCCTCTAAGACAGAAGGTGTTGGCATATTAAAGATGCAAGCATCTCTCACATGACTATTTACCCATTTATTATTTCAGCAGGAAGACAGCCTTTAGAAAACAGTGAAGAGATTAGCAAGTTCGGACATTTGATTTAGATATTCATTTGAGGACAACGACCTCACAGTACAAGATATTTTAATAGGAAGCAGAATTTGGTCTTGAAGCTAAAAGCAAATAAATCCCAGAGATGATTTTTTTTCTTTCTTTCTGCTCATGGAAATTATACCTTCACTTTGCTTGGCTGATTTTCATCTTGAGAGAAAGGGATTGTTAAAACAAAAATTGTGATGTCACAACAAAATATGTTAACAGAGCAGATTTTCATGCAGAGTCTGAGGAAGAAAAATACTCTTCTGCATATCTAGCTCTC
This sequence comes from Vespertilio murinus, assembly GCA_963924515.1. Classification (NCBI taxonomy): domain Eukaryota; kingdom Metazoa; phylum Chordata; class Mammalia; order Chiroptera; family Vespertilionidae; genus Vespertilio; species Vespertilio murinus. The sequence goes on along the minus strand of OZ004715.1, from coordinate 19,003,626 downwards.
ATTAGAAATTTTAAAAAATTACTAAATGACTGTTGATTACATTCCGTGGATCTTTAAACAAATGGAAGTGAATGCTATCTCATAGCACATTTCCAGAATTCACCTTGCCACATTTTTTTAAATGATAAGTTCCAGGAAAATAAAATATAGAATTGAAAGGAGGAAATGCCGTCATTCTCTTGACAAGAGAAGAGTTAAAGGTGCCATTTTACATGATGGGAATCGTGAACTTGTTGAAATTAAAAGGACATTTACCCTCTCAATCGGATTAATTCTGCAGTTATCATCACCTGAGAAGACCCTATGCAGGAGATACCTGGCCTGGCACCTCACATACATTATTTTATTTAATCCTTAAAACGAATCTTATGAGGATGCAATTATTACCCCATTTTGTCTGTTAAGAAATAATCACTCAAGCTTGGGTTTCACCCCCAGGAAGGTCTGACTCCAAGTCCCATGTTCCTTCTATTGAGATTCTCTGAGCCAGAATATTCCATGAAGAAGTCACATTGGGGGAGTGTTTTACTTACATAAATAAAAATAACTTTTGACTCCCCCAAAACTTAGCATTGTTGATAAATACATATGTTATATGTTATATGTATTATAAACTGTATTATTAAAGTAATTTAGAGAAAATAAAATCTTTTTAAGGTCATAAGAGAAAGTACTTATAGTGTACTGTATATATTTACTGAAAAAAAATTATATATAAATTGACCTTGCTGATACAAAGAAGTCATAAGCAAAAAAAGGTAGGATTATAACTGTACTCACAGCTTTAGTATGTGAATACCATTCAGAACTTGAATCTGAATCAGTGCACACAGATCCATGCACAATGATTACATTACTTCCTAGCATGGCTATGAAATTTACATGACCACCTGCCTTAGCAGAAAATCAACTTACCTTGTAATCTGGGACTTTCTTCGTACATCTATTGTTGAAACAATTTGCTTCAATTAAGGCAGGGACTATAACTTATTTATATGTTTATCTTCAGCAAGTAACATCCTGCCTGGTACAGAGAAAGCACTCAAAAATTAATTTTGGCACTGAACTAAAAACAGGAAGTAAGCTAGTCAGAGAACAATAAATATCACATGGTCTCACTCATTTATGGAATATAATGAACAACATAAAACGATGAACAAAAACAGATACAGAGACAGAGAAGCATCAATCAGACTGTCAAACCTCAGAGGGAAGGTAGGGGAGGGGGGAGAGGGGGAAGAAATCAACCAAAGGACTTGTATGCATGCATATAAGCCTAACCAATGGACACAGATAAAAGGGCAGTGAGGGCATGAGTAGGGGGTTGGGGGGGTGCAATGTGGGGATAAGGACACATATGTAATTTTTTAATCAATAAAGAAAAAAAATATATATATATATGCTGTGATTAAACCACAGAAAGAGTAAAAATTCTTCAGTGACTTTAAAAGAATAAACAGGAAAACAGGCTGTAGAAATTGAAATTCTCTGACGCAAAGAAGAAAAATGTGATATTAAAATATATGATTCCTTTCTATAACATGTGTATTCTTGAAATGCAAAACTATTTCAAACAATAGGGTTTTTTTACATCTCAGTAAATTTTTATAAATTTTACCTGGAAGCCTTATGTATCTTTAATCTTACTAGTAATATCTGACAACATTAACTTGTATAAAAGAGCTTCAATGACAAAAATTGTTTTAGTTGAACAAGAGATAATACTAAACACCTGGGAAAATAAGCCACCTGTGGGAGAGTTAGCCAAAAGCAATAAACTAATGAATCAGAAAAATAAGTGCTGCAGATATTGGTGTTATCAGATGCAGAATATAAAATATTTATTTTCATATGTTAAAACAATTAAAACGCAAAGCCAAAAGTAATAAAGAAACAAGGGCTCCTGCACCAGAAAATAAATAGAAAGAAACAAAAAAAGGAGAAAGAAAGGATTAAGAAAATGAATATATGCAATGTTAAAAATTTTAATTCTTTCCCTTTAAAAAAAATGGGCCAGAGATGCTAATGCCCAGCATAACTATTTATAATCAACATTTTATTGGAGGCATTAGCCTGATCAAGAAGAGAAGTAAAATAAATAGCCCTAGCATGTTTGGCTCAGTGGATAGAGCATTTGCCTGCAGACCAAAGGGTCCCAGGTTTGATTCTGGTCAAGGGCACATGCCCAGGTTGTAGACTTGATCCCCAGTGGGCGGTGTGCAGGAGGCAACCAATCAATGATTCACTCTCATCATTGATGTTTGTATTTTTCTCTCCCTCTCCCTTCCTCTCTAAAATCAATGAAAATATATTTAATAAACAAACAAATAAATAAATAAATGCAGAAAGGGAGCAAAACTGTCATTATTTTTGAATGATGTGTTGTCAACATAGAAAGCGCAAGTGAATATTCAGGTAAAATATTTAAATCAATACTAGAATTCAGCAAGTTTGCTAAGTACAAAATCAATATAAAAATCAATTGTGTATTGGTCTATTACAGAAAAACAGGAAATAAAACTCAAAAATGCTTTCTACAAGAGCATAGCAAAAATCAAAGATTGTAGAACTGAACACAACAAAAGATATTCAAAATCTAGGGGTAAATTTATGTGATGTTATGAGACATTTAGAAAGTACTGATTGAAGTAGTAAAATTGTCAATTTTCCTCAAATAGTTCTATAGATTTGATGAAGTTGCAAAGCAAGCTCTCACTGGTGTATTTCAAAGAACTTAACAAGCTGAATATAAAAGATTTATGGAATAGCAAAGAGCTCAGAAAAGCCAAGTAGAATGCCAGGTAAGATTTTTATACTAATAACAGTAGTGTGATATGGCACAGAGTACATCAAAGTTACAGAACAGACCAAACATAAAAACCTGTTTTATGACGTGGCTAATAATGCAGATCAATAGGAAAATGTTAAAATGTTAAAAAAAATAGTGTTGGAACAATTTGTTATTTATATGGAAGAAACAATTGAAATATATTCCTTATACACCATTACATACAAAAATTAATTTAAGCTTAATAAAACACATTTAAAATAATGTTTTAACTTTTAGAAAAAATATAGAATACTTTTTAAAAAATATATTTTTATTGATTTTTTACAGAGAGGAAGGGAGAGGGATAGAGAGTTAGAAACATGGATGAGAGAGAAACATTGAATAGTTGCCTTCTGCATGCCCTCTATTGGGGACTGAGCCTCCAACCAAGGTACATGCCTTTGACCAGAATAGAACCTGGGACCTTTCAGTCCACAGCCTGATGCTCTATTCACCTGTCAGGGCTAGAATAATTTTTTGTTCAACTCAACTCTCAAAATTATATAATTTTCTAAATACACACATACACTCACACATATACACAAAGAACACAGGGGGAAACTTGAAAAATCTGACTATAGTAAAATTTAGAATGCTTATTTAAAATACGGTATTTCAAGACTACTAAGGAAAGCTTTTTAATGGGAAAATATATTCATAACACACTTAACTGACAAAAATTCCAGAATTTAGAAATGATTACTACAAATCTGTAATGAGATACAGTAATTCACTTTTTGAAATAAGCATAAGACTTTAACAAGTTCTTCGCTCAAGAAGAAATAGAAATTACCACTAAATATGTAATAAGCAGAATAATACAGAAAAATCCACAATAAATTATCATGTCACAGATAAAAGAGTACCAAAAACAAAAAAATTTGACACTCTAGTCCAGCATTTGTCAAACAGAAGCTAATCCATACAGGCATCAGGAGATATGTATAAAACATTTGTAACATTACTGGTTTTCACCATAGACAAAATACACACACACACACACACACACACACACACACACACACACACACACTAAATAGAAATCTTCTAAATCTCCTTCATCAGTAAACCAGATATACTAGTATAAAGCATGTAATGGTCACAAAAACAGAATACCATATGGTCATGGAAATCAATCTTAGCTACTTTATCTACAAAAGTTTGTTTTTAAAAAGTAATCATTATAGAGCATGATTCCATGATTCTATTTATATAGAGTTTTAAAGATGCAACTAAGCAATTAGTTGTTTGTGTGTGAGTGTGTGTGTTGAGATATATATGCAGAAAACTATTTAAAGTTATTAACACAACAAGTCAGAAAATTGGCCACTTTTGATGGGGGTGGCTGGAGAATCAAGGTTGGAAGGGTCACTCAAATTTTTAATGGTATTGATAATGGTCTAATTAATATCTAAAGGATATATTGAGGTTTATTTTTATTCTTTATAGTAGATACATATGTTACATGCACTCTTTTGTAAGGAATACTTCACAATTTTAAAATGTATTTTCTAAAAATAATGTACAATAGTAGGGTCATATTTGGATTTTAAAAATCACTTGGGAAGTATTAAAGCTTTCTAGGAAAGAAGTGATGGTGTCTTGTCCCAGTGGAGACAGAAGAGAATGCATGAGTACATAGATATGCAAAGTGTATTTTTTATTTTATTTTTAAATATATTTTATTGACTTTTTACAGATTTGAAGAGAGAGGGATAGAGAGTTAGCAACATCGATGAGAGAGAAACATTGATCAGCTGCCTCTTGCACACCCCCCACTGGGGATGTACCCACAACCAAGGTACAGGCCTCTGACCAGAATCAAACCTGGGACCCTTCAGTCCACAGACCAACACTCTATCCACTGAACCAAAAACGGTTTTGGTGCAAAGTGTATTTTCTAAAATGACAGAATGTGTTTGTTGCTTTAATACTGTGATTGAATGAGACTAGTTTTCTAGAATGATTCCCAGTTTATGAACTTGTTCTACTTAATGGATGTTAGAGCCATTTGAAGAAAAAAAAATACTGCAGTTGATATAGGAAAGTATCTTTTAAACTAATGTAGTTCAGATAGTTTGGACTAACTATACATTTAGCTCTGTGCATATTTGCTAAAAGAAACAAGACTACAGTTTTTAAGCAGATATGTTACTCATCTGCAGTTAAAATTGCAAATCCTAAAAAAATTAATAGTTTTACCTTTTGAATGGAGTCCATAGTGTATAGTTATTTGCATAGTTTATTGGCTCAAACAAACATATGCAAATATAGTTTTATTCTTGAAGATTGTGTCAGTTACCAATTTATTTCTAGTGAACTTCAAATCCATCTTTTCCTGCTCTACTCTGTAAGACGGTAGCTGGACCCCGGAAACACTTTTTCTTTGCATCCGGGGCCATGTGAAGACACTGGAGAGACACAACCAAGGAAGTGACTGATTTTCCGGGTTCTAATCTGGGTGCTTTGCACTTCCTGCTCCTGCAGCATCTGATTGATGTGCAGGACAATCTCGGGCACTCACCTGCGAGTGAACTGCACCAGAGAGTGAGATCCCAGAAAATTATAGTGGCGCCCTTACACATGGCTTTTCTTTTTTTTTTTTTCTTTTCTTGTTTTGTCTGTCATCATCCTTAGTTTTCTTTTCTTTTTTTTTTTTTGCTCTTGTAGAACTTTATTTATTTATTTTTTTATTAAATTATTATCTGTGTACATATATTACCATTGCCCCCCCCAAAAAAAAACAACAAAAAAAAACAACAAAACATTCCCTCCCTCCCCAGAGTTTTGTGTCCATTGGTTATACTTATATGCATGTGTACAAGTCCTTCGGTTGATCTCTTATTTCCCTCATATTTCCCTCCCCTCCCCGTTGTAATTAGACAGTCTGCTTGTTGCTTTACTGTCGCTATATTTAACTTATGGTTCATCAGTTTATAATGTTCTTTATTATTCATAAATGAGTGAAGTCATATGGTGTTTCTCTTTCATTGACTGGCTTATTTCACTCAGCATGATATTCTCCAGTTCCATCCAGGTTGCTGCAAATGATGAGAATTCCTTCTTTTTTATGGCAGCATAGTATTCCATTGTGTAGATGTACCATAGTTTTCTGATCCAATCATCTGCTGACGGGCACCTAGGCTGTTTCCAAATCCTAGCTATTGTAAATTGTGCTGCTATGAATAAAGGGGTGCATATATCCTTTCTGATTGGTGCTCCTATTTTCTTGGGATATATTCCTAGTAGTGGGATTACTGGGTCAAATGGGAGTTCCATTTTCAGTTTTTTGAAGAACCTCCATACTGTTCTCCACAGTGGTTGTACCAGTCTGCATTCCCACCAGCAGTGCACGAGGGTTCCTTTTTCTCCACAACCTCGCCAACATTTGTCATTTGTTGATTTGTTAATATTGGCCATTCTGACAGGTGTGAGATGATATCGCATTGTTGTTTTGATTTGCATCTCTCGGATAAGTAGTGACTTTGAACAGTTTTTCATGTGCCTCTTGGCTTTCCTTCTGTCTTCTTTTGAGAAGATTCTATTTAGTTCCATTGCCCATTTTTTAATTGGCTCATTTATTTTCCTTTTAGTGAGTTGAATAAGCTGTTTGTAGATATTGGAGATTAAACCTTTATCAGTAATATCGTTTGCAAATATGTTCTCCCATGCAGTGGGCTTTCTTGTTGTTTTGTTGATGGTTTCTTTTGCTGTGAAAAAACTTTTTATTTTTATATAGTCCCATTTGTTTATTTTCTCTTTAGCTTCCATTGCCCAAGGGGCAGTATCAGTGAAGAAGTTCTTTTGGCATATATCTGAGATTTTGCTGCCTGTGGATGCCTCTAGTATTTTTATGGTTTCCCGTCTTATGTTTAAGTCCTGTAAGCATTTCGAATTTATTTTTGTGTATGGAGTAAGTTGGTGCTCTAGTTTCATTCTTTTGCAAGTATCTGTCCAATTTTCCCAACACCATTTACTGAAGAGACTGTCTTGACTCCATTGTATGCTCGTGCCTCCTTTGTCAAATATTAATTGAGCATATTGATTTGGGTTGATATCTGGATTCTCTATTCTATTCCATTGATCTATATGTCTGTTCTTGTGCCAGTACCAGGCTGTTTTGAGGACAGTGGCTTTGTAATACAGTTTGAAATCTGGTATGGAGATCCCTCCTACTTTACTCTTCTTTCTCAGGATTGCTGATGCTATTCAAGGTCTTTTATTGTTCCAAATGAATTTTTGGAGAGTTCTTTCTAGGTCAGTGAAATATGCCGTTGGTATTTTGATGGGGAGTGCATTGAACCTATAGATTGCTTTGGGAAGTATGGACATTTTGATGATGTTGATTCTACCAATCCATGAGCATGGTATGTTCTTCCATCTGTTTACATCTTCCTCTATTTCTTTTTTCAGTGTTGTGTAGTTTTCCGTATATAGGTCTTTTACCTCCTTAGTTAAATTTATTCCCAGGTATCTTAATTTTCTTGGTGCGATGGTAAATGGGATTGCTTTTTTGGTCTCTGTTTCTGTAAATTCATTGTTGGTGTACAGGAATGCCATCGATTTCCTGGCGTTAATTTTGTATCCAGCTACATTGCCAAATTCATTTATTAAGTCTATTAGTTTTTTGATGGAGTCTTTTGGGTTTTTTATGTACAATATCATGTCATCTGCAAATAAGGATAACTTTACTTCTTCTTTTCCGATTTGGATGCCTTTTATTTCCTCTTCTTGTCTAATTGCAACGGCAAGTACTTCCAGTACAATGTCAAACAGGAGTGGTGAGAGTGGGCATCCCTGTCTTGTTCCTGTTTTAAGAGGGAATGGCTTTAGTTTTTGCCCATTGAGTATGATGTTGGCTGTGGGTTTATCATATATAGCTTTTATTATGTTGAGGTATGATCCTTGTACTCCCACCTTGTTGAGAGTTTTTATCAGGAAAGGGTGTTGGATTTTATCAAATGCTTTTTCTGCATCAATTGATATGACCATATGATTTTTATCTTTCAATTTGTTTATGTGATGTATCACGTTTATTGATTTGCGGATATTGTACCATCCTTGCATTCCTGGAATAAAACCTACTTGGTCATGGTGTATGATCTTCCTGATGTACTGCTGGAGCCGATTTGCTAGGATTTTGTTGAGTATTTTGGCATCTATGTTCATGAGGGATATTGGCCTGTAATTCTCTTTCATTGAGTTGTCTTTATCTGGTTTTGGTATTAGGGTGATGCTGGCTTCATAAAAGGAGTTTGGAAGTGTTCCTTCCTCTTGAATTTTTTGGAATAGTCTGAGGAGGATAGGCTTTATTTCTTCCTTGAATGTTTGGTAAAACTCTCCTGTGAAGCCATCTGGCCCTGGGCTTTTGTTTGCTGGCAGCTTTTTGATGACTGTTTCAATTTCTTCCCAAGTAACTGGTCTGTTGAGATTTTTAGATTCTTCCTGATTAAGTTTTGGAAGGTTGTATTTTTCTAGGAATATGTCCATTTCTTCCAGGTTGTGCAATTTGTTGGAATAGAGTTGCTCATAGTATTTTGTAACAATCCTTTGTATTTCGGTGGGGTCTGTTGTTATTTCACCTCTTTCATTTCTGATTTTGTTTATTTGGGTCCTCTCTCTTTGTTTCTTGGTTAGCCTGGCTAGAGGTTTATCAATCTTGTTTATCCGTTCAAAGAACCAGCTCTTGGTTTTGTTGATCTTGTGTATTGTTTCTTTGGTCTCTATGTCGTTTATCTCTGCTCTGATTTTTATTATTTCTTTCCTTCTGCTTACAGTGGGCTTTTCTTTTTGCTCTTTTTCTAACTCTTTGAGTTTTAGAGTTAGATAATCTGTTACCTTTTTTCCTAGTTTTTTGCAATAGGCTTGTAGAGATATGAACTTCCCTCTCAAGACTGCTTTTGCTGTGTCCCATAGATTTTGGATTGTTGTGTCTTCATTGTCATTTGTTGCCAGGAAGTTTTTAATTTCTTCCTTGATTTCTTTGGTAATCCAGTCATCGTTTAATAGCATGCTGTTTAGTCTCCATGTGTTTGATTTCTTTGGATTATTTTTATTGTAGTTAATTTCCAGTTTTATGCGACTATGATCTGAAAAGATGCTTGATATGATTTCTATCTTCTTGAATTTGAAGAGACTTTGCCTATGTCCCAACATGTGGTCTATCTTTGAAAATGTCCCATGTGCACTTGAGAAGAATGTGTATTCTGTGGCTTTGGGGTGGAATGTTCTGAAGATGTCGATTAATTCCATCTGGTCTAGTGAGTCATTTAGGATTGATATTTCTTTGCTGATTTTTTTGTTTGGGTGATTTGTCCAAATGTGACAGTGGGGTATTAAAATCTCCTACTATGATTGTATTACAATCAATCTCTCCCTTCATGTCCTCCAGCAGTTTTTTTATGTATTTGGGTGCTCCCACATTGGGTGCATATATGTTTACCAGGGTTATTTCTTCTTGTTGGATTGCTCCCTTTAGTATAATGAAGTGGCCTTCATTATCTCTTTTTATGTCCTTCACTTTGAAATCTAATTTGTCTGATATAAGTATTGCTACCCCAGCCTTTTTTTCATTTCCGTTCGCCTGGAAAATCTTTTTCCATCCCTTCACCCTCAGCCTGTGTGCATCTTTTTTTCTGAAATGTGTTTCTTGTAGACAGCAGATATATGAGTTTTGCTTTCTTATCCAATCTGTTACCCTATGTCTTTTGATTGGAGCATTTAAACCATTTACATTTAAAGTAATTATTGATAGGTAGGTATTTGATGCCATTTTTATTCTATCCCCCTGTGTTCCTTCTTCGCTTCCTATTTCTTTATTTTTACAGTAGACCCTTTAGCATATCTTGCATTGCTGGCTTGTTGGAGATAAATTCCTTTAGTCTGTTTTTGTCAGTGAAGCTCCTGATTACACCTTCAATTTTGATTGACAGCCTTGCAGGGTACAGTATTCTTGGGTTCATACCCTTCCTTTGCATGACTTTGTATATGTCATCCCATTCCCTTCTGGCCTGATGAGTTTCTGTTGAGAAATCAGTTGCTAATCTGATGGGGGTTCCTTTATATGTAACTTTTTGTCTCTCTCTGGCTGCTTTTAAGATTCTGGTTTTGTCAATGTTTTTTGCCAGCTTAATTTTAATGTGTCTGGGTGTTGATCTTTGGGGGTTCATTTTGTTGGGGACTCTTCGAGCATCTTGGATTTGTGTCGGTTTTTTCTTCTCTATCTCAGGAAAGTTTTCTGTCATTATTTCTTGAAATACTTTTTCCATATCTTGCTCAGTTTCCTTTCCTTCTGGGACCCCTATTATTCTAATATTGTTTTGTTTTGTATTGTCCCAAAGCTCCCGTAGGCTCTCCTCCTGTTTTTTTTTTTTTTTTTTTTTTTTTCTAGCAGCTTCTCTAATTGGGTATTTTTTTCCATCTTGTCTTCTAGCTCACTGATGCGGTCCTCTGCTTCTTCTAGTCTACTCTTGATGCTTTCTATTGAGTTCTTCATAGAAGTGATGTCATTTTTCATTTCTTCTTGGGTCGCCTTCATTTCCTCTTGGTTCTTCTTCAGATCCTCTTGGTTCTTCTTCAGATCCTCTTGGTTTTTCTTCATTTCCTCTTGGGTCTTATTCATATTGTCAAATTTGTCTTCCATTCTTTTTAGCCATCCCATGATCATTACTCTGAATTCTTGTTCTGGTAGGTTGCTTGCCTCTAAATCATTTACTTCCTTTTCTGGTGATGTCTGATTTTCTTTCATAGGTGGGGTGTTTCTTAGCCTCCCCATGATCTTTCTGTTTTAAGATGCCTGTATATGTAGTTCTCTCTCTCCGATTCTTCACCCTGGGGTAGAGCACTCCCTCCAAACCAAGCGTTCGCGCTGACTGTGGTTGGCGTCCAGGGGCGAACAGCCACTCCCACATGGCTTTTCAATGGCTTTCCCCAGCACCCTTCCTGGCAGTTTCCAGCCTACAGGCACCATCCTGAAGCATGTTGGCAAATTTCTCAACCATTTGTCACCTTCCCTCCCCCCCCCCCCCCCCCCGAATAGTCTGAGTTTCAACCTTGGCTGGGGTTGGGAACAGCTTTCAAATGTATTCCTTCTTTGAGTACTTGGTCTTATCCCTAGAGGTGGTGGCTAGTCTTCTATTCTTGAATTCATTGGTGTTCTCTTTATTTCTTTTTTTATATAAATATATTTTATTGATTTTTTTACAGAGAGGAAGGAAGAGGGATAGAGAGCTAGAAACATTGATGAGAGAGATACATTGACCAGCTGCCTCCTGCACATCCCCCATCTGTTGTACATCCCCACAACCAATGTATATGCTCTTGATCGGAATAGAACCTGGGACCTTTCAGTTCACAGACCGACACTCTATCCACTGAGCCAAACCAGTTTCGACTATTTCTTCATAGCTAATCTCGTGTTTTTATTGAATAATTCTTTGCATTTGAACTTTCCTGATTAAACTTACTGGATGATCTTTATCTCTTTACTGGACCCTGACTGATGTGCAGATCAACCTCTTTTTTGTGATAAGTGCCCTCTAATTTCTCAAGGACTGCCTGACTCATCCCCACGTCTGTATGCGCTTGTATTCTAATGCCCTCGAATCAAAAGCTAACCTAGAATTTTGTCTGAATAATACTTGTTTTCCTTTACCTTTATCAAGTTTTGTGCCTTTCACACAATGACTGGTGGTTTTCTCTGTCTTTGGGTGGCAGGCAAATTACCTTGGAAGTGTTCTTTAGAGAGGCAGACTACTTACAATTTCCATTAAATGTGCTTGTAGATCAGAGCGCTTCCTGTTTGCTTTGAACAGTGACAACAAATAGTGAAACATAAACTTTAAAAGGCGGTATATTTCCACAAATGACATATGTGTGCCACAGAAAAATAAAGGATTTCAATAATCATAAATGGATGGTGCTGGAATCGCACTTTTTTTTTCCTCCCCCAAATCAGACTTTATTCTAGGAGATAAGGAATAAGTAACCTTGTCATCCACCGATTTTGCCTTCATTTACCACCGTGTTGCTATTCATTGAAAATGAAAGGCTCCTGAATGATTAATGGCACATGCTAATCAAGTCTCTTTCTCTGCATAGTTCATTGCAAATGTGAGAAATGTTGTCAGAGCTAAATGAACTTTTTGGAGTTGACTGATTTCTCCAAATTTTTGTGATTTTACCCAGCATCTATATGACAGCCTATTTTTTTAATGAAGTAAAAGAAGAAAATTTAGATAAAGTTTTGATTCTGATCTACATTCCTAAGACGGAAAAAAATCCATAATGAAAATAAGGTTTTTTTTTCCCACCCTGGTTAGCATGGCTCAGTTAGTTGGGCATCGTTCCATGCACCCCCCCCCCCCGGGGGGGGGGTTGCTGGTTTGGTCCCTAGGTTCCATCTCTAGTGAATGTTTCTCTCTCTCTCCCTCTCCCTCTCCCTTTTCCTTTCTCAGTAAAAAGTATTTCTTTTTTAAATAAGAAGTGCCGAAACTGGTTTAACTCAGTGGATAGAGCGTTGGCCTGCAGACTGGTCCCAAGTTTGATTCTGGTCAAGGGCATGTACCTTGGTGGCGGGCACATCCCCGGTAGGGGGTGTGGAAGAGGCAGCTGATCAATGATTCTCTCTCATTGATGTTTCTAGCTCTCTATCCCTCTCTCTTCCTCTCTGTAAAAAAAAAATCAATAAAATATATTTAAAAAAATAAAAGACGTTCCAGTATTTATCTGATAAAACCTCTTGCCTTTGTAAGTCTTTAGCAAAATACATTTACAAAGGAAATTTAAAATTTCTTTTATTATTGTGCTTCACTATCTGGTTAGACCAAATGTAAATAAACTGTATTTTACTCAATGTATTCCTCTTCTAAACTTATTGTAGATTTCAAACTTCAGAAGACATTTGCTGACAAATATAAATGCTATTTGTAAACAAAGAGAGAATGAGATATTGAGGGTGTTACTCAATATTGTGAATAAGTATAATTTGGAAGGTTAAACATAGTTTTAAATGCCCTAGTCAATTTTGCTCAGTGGATAGAGCCTTGGCCTGTGGATCAAAGGGCCCCTGGTTTGATTGCTGTTAAGGGCACACACCTTGGTTGCAGGCTTCTCCCTGGCCTAGGCCCTGATCAGGGTGTGTGCAGGTGGCAACCAGCTGATGTGTTTCTCTCACATCAATGTTTCTCTCTGTCTTTCCTTCTCTCTTCCACTCTCTCTTAAAGATCAATGATAAAATATCCTCTGGTGAGAATTAACAACAAAAAATTTCATAGAACACATGATTGTTGACTGATAATTATGAATATTTCATTTACTTCTTACACTCATATATTATTTGCATTTATGTAAATATAGAAACATACAAGGTGTATGCATTTTTTTATTGAGGATCATTATAAAGCAGTAAAAAAAATTAAATAAACCATGGAATTCACAGCTGTCAATATTGGTATTAAAAGTAAATTGAAATCTCAGGACCATAGTGTTTTTGGAGTGCAATTTGTGATGAACTGTGATTTCTTTTTCTTTTTTGTTTGTTTGTTTGTTTTCCTTTGTATTTTAATCCAAGGCAGAGATGCCTCTCACTAGAAGAGAATTGTGCATGGCGGCACAGTATTTAGGAAAGCCGGGGTCTTCCAGATCGGAGTGCCTGAGCTGAAATCTCATGCTTGTCCTACAACATTGAACCAATTAATTAGCCCTTTGGGTGTTAGTATCTCCATCTATAAAAGAGAGAGTAATAGCCAATTCAAAACTATTCCAAATATAAACAACATCTCTAATCACAAAGCATGATTATTTAACATGTTCATGTTATTTCTAATTATCTAAGGACATGGGATTATATATCACTTTCTGAATATATTAAAACACAGAACAACTTTTCTTCATGAATCATTTTACTAAACATTTGCTAAGAAAAAAAATAATGTAGCATGATGGTTAGGAAAGGGTTTTGGTGTCTGGTAGTGCTGTGTTCCAATATATCGCATAGTGTAAGGAACTGAACACCTCTGAGCTATTATCCCATCTGCAAAATGAAATTAGTTATATATATGACATAGATTAGTTATCAAAATTAAATAAGATACTGCATATGTTATGTTTGATATATTTCTTGTCACAGAGGAAACCCATTTAATGTGTGTGTGTAGAAATGAATAGAGAACAGATAGTTTTGCAGGTAGAAGAATCTCCATTATAGGCAAAGAAACCTTGTGTAACCCAGAAATCAACAAATCTGCCTGTATGACACATCTTGAGAAGCACAAAACTAAATTGTAGGTTCCGCTCTACTATTTTGTTTAGTTTTTATTCAAATCTCTCCACTACCTTGGTGCTCTTATTTCCACCCCAAAACATAGGACCTGTGACCCAAACAGCTATGAAAGATAATCTGATTTTCTATTCCTAACTGGGAGTAAAGGTGCTCGCTAGCAATAAAATATTTCTTGACAACTTTTTAAATAATGGTCCTACCTCAAAAAATAGGTTTAATTTAAAAAGAAAAAAGAATCTTAAAGATCCAACAGAATGAAGCTCTCATAGGGAAATGATAGGGTGTCATTTTGAAGACTGGGAGATCTTTTTTTTTTAATTAAATATATTTTATTGATTTTTTTTACAGACAGGAAGAGAGGGTGATAGAAAGATAGAAACATTGATGAGAGAGAATCATCAACCAGCTGCATCTTGCACACCCCCCACTGGGGATGTGCCCTCAACCATGGTACATGCCCTTGACCGGAATAGAACCTGGGACCTTTCAGTCTGCAGGCCAACGCTCTATCCATTGAGCCAAACCGGTTTCGGCCCGAGAGATCTTTTTATCTTCCTGATAGCCCTACTGGCTAGGATTATAAACACAAGTTTCTGCATATACATAATGTGTAATTCTCATTTACTTTTTTAAGTTAAAACCTTTGGCATAGTCCAAGGAGCCAAGTCAAAGCAAAATCCCACTCTGTCCCCCACCCACTTTTCTGCTGGCAGACAAATGAGGCTCCTCTGTCATCCTTGTTGTTGCCCCCTCACCCACCATGCAAATCCCAGGATTCTCTATAGAATGAATACACCCAGTTTCCGGAAGGTATCTATGACAGGTGGGTACCGCCCAATCTAAACATTAACTTCCTTTCCTCATTTGAACACGTTATTTATTTTAAATGTCACACCCTCATAACTAAAATATCTAGTTTTTCTGAGAAAGGCTGTGTACTCCAAAATGACAGAGTATCTTTAAATAGGCTCAAATTATACCAATCTTGTAGGCTTTCTGAATTTTAAATTACATGATGTGACAATGCAGTGTATAGAAATTTCCATGTGTTTGGTTTTCTTTTTTCTTTAGTTTAATATTCCTCTATTACCATTGCATGAGAGCATCAAATGTTAAAATGTTAGTTACTGGAACTGCAGATCATCACAGAGAAAACTGTGGGAGTGGGCGAAATTTCTGATAATGAATAATAATGCTTGGTACTTAGAAAGCACCTTTCTTCTTAACCACTTGCATTGTTTTAATGGTATTATTCATATATATATATATATATATATATATATATATATATATATATAATCATTGTAGTAAGCAGGGAGCAATGCTGCCCATTCATTTGTTGAATTAGACTACAGAAAGGAAACCATTTTAGTGCCCTGAAATTCAAAGGTGAATTGCACAGATGATATTAGAATTCAGGCATCTAAACTGACCCTTACCCTTTTGCTAGGTTGAATGGGCCCTATTTCATGCACTGACAGTTAAACTTTAACTCTATTATAGCATCTAGAGATGGCATGTTAACCCAGCCGGGGGTTATTATTTCAGCGCCATGCATAATTCTATAACAGCAACACACAATTTTGCTTCCCAATGTAATTTTTTTTCTTGAGCTTTCAGACTAGGGACACAATAAAACACTGATATAAAAATACCATGTCTTTGTTTTTTTTTAATATATTTTTTTGATATTTTACAGAGAGGAAGGGAGAGGCATAGAGAGCTAGAAACGTCGATGAGAGAGAAAACATCGACCAGCTGCCTCTTGCACACCCCCTCCCGGGGATATGCCCATAAGCAATGTACATGCCCTTGACCGGAATCGAACCCGGTTTCAGTCCTCAGACCGACGCTCTACCATTGAGCCAAACCGGTCTCGGCGTGTCTTTGTTTTTTGAAAAAGCAAATATGACCAGAAAGGGAAGCCTTTTTAGATGGTAAAAATAAATGAGTGGTGTTTTCTATTTTGGGGAAAGCCATATGGAATTATTCTCTTGAAGTGGAATCTCAATACAGTTGAAAATGAAAAAAAGAATATTCAGAGTTTTTACTACATTGTGACGCGGTTAGTGAGGCTCTTATTATTGGGATGCTGGTGTGTTCAGCGGTTAGCAGTCCAGAACAAGGGTCCTAGTGGAGTTAAATGTTTACAAATGCAAGAACAAATGCCACTTCTTTGATGATATCCACTTTCAACAATAATTTCTTGTATTTATGATAATTATTTGTGTCATGGCCTATTCTTCTACACAGGAATCTGATTGAGGACAAGCCACGTACACCCTTCTTTTGTGATCTAGCATGGAACCTGGCATATGGTAAGTGATTAACACATATTTCATAAATAAATGTAAGTTCCCATCTTAACCCTCATTCCTCTTCTCATTTGTGTCATCTCTTTCCTCTGCCATTCCCATGCCCCAAAGCTTATCATTAAAAACAAAACAAAACAAAACAAAACAAAACAAAAAAACTTGGTATCACATGGCCTAGTGCAGTGATAGGCAAACTGTGGCTCGAGAGCCACATGTGGCTCTTTGGCCCCTTGAGTTTTTAGCAAAGGCAAGCTTAGGAGTACCCTAATTAAATTAATTATAACAATGTACCTACCTATATAGTTTAAGTTTGAAAAATCTGGCTCTCAAAGGAAATTTCAGTTGTACTGTTGATATTTGGCTCTGTAGATTGATGAGTTTGCCCACCACTGGCCTAGTCCATTATACTCCATTGATCCTCAAATTTCTTTCTCTCTCCACTTCCTTCTTAATGCCCTGAATGGAATATAAGGGGGAGGAAGATGGTAAAGCAAAAAGGACCCAGAGGAAGCAATGACCAAGGCAGATTTTTACAATTCCGAGGGCTTTGTACTCACTTATTGAAAGATAGACAGTGTATCCCACAAAACCCCTACGCTATAAGGAGGGTAACATTTACCATCCCAATTCTGAGATTGCTAAGAAATGAGGACATCGAGGGGTTTCTTGCCTGCGTGGCCTCATATGACCCATCCATTCCTTCCCCATGCTTATATACCCCTACTGGCATTTCTCTTCGATTCAAAGGGTAGGGGGCCATCTCTTCCTCAACTCTCTCTCTCAGTGACCAGACCCCATGTCCCCTTCCTGTACACCTCTTTGCTGTTCTCTCTATTAGCTGGCATTCATGAAAAGCAAGTCCGGTGACAACTCAGCCAGAATAGGCGAATGACTTGCTAAGTAATTACAGAGCTGCTTTTCTAAAGAAATCCGAGACTGCCTTGACATCCATTTATCAGGCCTGGTTAGCACTAATAAAGCCGAGCCTCCCACAGTACAGGTAGATGGGCTGGCTGACCCTGCAGCTCAGATGATTCATGGCAACTGTGGTTCCTCGTGGTAATTAGAAGTCCTGCAGAAGGAAAACGCTAAAAAAAAACAAACTCCCTCTGGGTGATGGGGGCTGTCAAGAAACAGACTTGTTTACTTGCATTTCTCAGTGGCCCGCTAAACAAGTGTGTGGAGTGGCTCATGTCGGAAGATAGTGTGTGTGTGGGATGCCTTGAAGTCCGTATCTGACCTTGACTCTGCATGTGGAAGCATCTACATCACTTCCATATACAGAGCTTAAGGTAAGACATGTAAACTTCAAGGCGCCTCTCTTCTCCTTGCGGGGCTGGGTGAGGAAGAGTAACGAAGTCTGTAAGTAAGCAGTTTTGATTCTCAGACAATTCTTTTCCCTATTCCTCCCTTTAAAAATCTTGGAATATATAGATATGTGTGTATGTGTTTGTGTGTATACATGTATATAATTGACAAGCTTATAAAAGCAATGCAATTAAAGGATAATAGAAGAATGGAGGTCTTTAAAAAAAAGAAAAAGAAAATAAAAGTGGGGGAACACCCAGCGGACACAAGAAAATAAAGAAAATATAGCTAATCTAAATCTCACACTTTATATATAAAAGTAACCAAAATGAATCATGTACATAATCGTAAAACAGAAAACTACCTGTAGAATAATGGGGGATGTAATACATATTTTAATTGTATTTTTAGTCTGAGGTTATGTAGAGGTTTGCTTGTCCAAAAATAATCCTATATAATAAAAGCCCAGCAACCAAACAGTGGAATGATGAGAATGACTGGTTGAACAGTCACTATGACGCACACTGACCACCAGAGGGCAGATGCTCAACCCAGGAGCTGCCCCTGGTGGTCAGTGTGCTACCAGAGTGGGAGCACCACTCTGGCTGACTGGGATGAGAGGCTGCTCCTCCTGCAAACCCTTAGCCATGGGCAGGAACTCGGGCTGCTATCATCGCCTCCTCCATCCAGGCTCCTCCTCCTCACTCCCTGCTGCCTCCTCCGGACACCTGCAGGCTACACAGCATCACTGCTGTGCTCGCAGAGCTGACCCCAGAGGCTGAGACATGGGTTCATGGCCACAGCAGGACTGAGGCCTCCTCTGCCAACTCTCGGAGCTATGGTCCCTGGGCCTGGCCCTGACTAAGTCCCCTGCAGAGGCGAGTGCTGCAGCTCCACAGAATATGCTGAACCAGAAGAGCAGTCACTCAGGGGGCAGGTCCACACTGACTGTGGGATGAGCAGCACTCCCACAGCAGGCCCATCCCCGCAGGCCACGCCCCCACCAGTGCAGGAATCCAGTGCACCCAGCCTCTAGTAACTATATAAGAATATTTAACTTAGATAACAAACATACAACAAATGCAAGACAGGATAATCAGGTTAAGTTACACAATGTTTTACAACATTGATTTAAAATTTATCATTTACTTAGAGTTTTGAAATCAGTGATTGGACAATTTAGAATTCTCTTTTGGATTCTCCATACAATAGCTTAACTGATGGTGTGGTCTCTGCTCAGGCACAGAAACAGAGTTGGACAGTATTTTTTTAACTAAATGAGCAAATTAACAATATGACAAAGCCACTTTTTCTAAGTCTTAGGCAGGACGTCCTAGTTAGAACTTATGATCACATGCATGTATGATCTCTGAGTTGTGAACATTTGTTTCATTGTTGTTAGGAATCATGTGCTTTTAAAAAGAGTGATGGAGATACATCCTTAAAAATACATTCTGCATTTCCCCCTTGTATTCTGTCCTCTTTTCTTCCCCTTACCAGAAACAGATTCCTTTTCTTCACTTTAGAATCATGCAGATTTTTGAAAAGGGGACATTAGAGAAAAGATAAAATATATGAAAACTTATCCTTCCTACTTTATTCCTTAGAAGTGAGATGTCCAGTAGAAATATAATGTGAGCCACAAATATACACCACATATGCAATTTTAAATGTTCTAGTAGCCATAAAAATAAGTGGATTAAATTAGTGTTAATCTTATATTTTATTCAATCTAATATAGTTAAACTATTATTACTTCAACATGTACTCAACATTAGTGAAATATTTTATATTCTTTTCTTGAACTAGGTCTTTGAAATCTGATGTATATTTTATACTTGCAATTCATTCTTTTAAGACTAACCACATTTCAAATGCTCACTAGCCACTGCCTTGTGGCTCTCATATTTGGCAATGCAGCTTAGAAAGTAAGTAGCAAATGTTATCTTTATTCAGAAAGATTGCATATGCTAATTACAGCCATAATATATTTCTGGCATACCCACAATCTTCATATATTTATGCTGCTATGTTAATCTGTAGATGAGAATGGACATTTCATAGTAGCATATAATTACATATTCAAGGTTGGTTTAACTTTCTTTTTAAAAATTCCATTCGTGGGTTCGTATCATCAGGTCTTTATTTCTTTAGATGAACTAAAAATTGCCTGTAATTGTGTGGAAAATCATGAACAAACTATAATTGTTTGCAATAGTTCTATAATAAAATAGTCCCCCTTATACAAGGGTGTGTGTGTAGGGTTTAGACCCTAATGGATGTCTGACAGGATATTACCAAGCCCTATATATATATACTATGCTTTTTTTTTTACCTATACATATATACTGATGAAAAAGTTTAATTTATAAATTAAGTAATTTCACAGATAGGTTTGATCTTACTGTAGTAACCTCAGCATACAATTTTTTTCTTTCCTTATTAAGTTGAGAACGTTCACCTTTTCACTTAAAGGAAGCCCTTAAGGTGTCTCTTTTTTGCATATCTGAATTTCCAGCATCATGACTATTGCACTTTGGGACCATTATTAAATAAAATAAGGGTGACTTGAATACAAACACTGTGATAAGGCCACAGTGGTTTGGTACTTGAGATGCCTACTAAGTCACTAACAGGCAGAAGCATATAAAGTGTGGAGACACTGGACAATGGGATGATTCATGTCCCAGTTGGAATGTATAGGGATAGGGTGAGATTATTTCTGGAATTTTCCATGAAATATTTTTGTATTCTGGTGAACTTCAGATACAGAAATCATGGAAAGTAAAACCACAGCCTGGCTGATGTGGCTCAGTGGTTGAGCATCACCCTATGAACCAGGAGATCATGGTTCGATTCCCAGTCAGCCATATGCCTGGGTTACGGGCTCAATCCCCAGTGGGGGGCCTGTGGGAGGCAGCCAGTCAATGATTCTCTCTCATTATTGATGTTTCCATCTCTCCCTCCTTCTCCCTTTCTCTCCCTGAAATCAATAAAAATGTATCTTTTAAAAAAGTTAAACCACTAATGAGGGAGTCATATAATAAATAACATTAAGCAAAAAGGAAATTAGAAGCTCTTGACTATTTATGTATGTATGTATGTATGTATGTATTTATTTATTTATTTATTTTAGTTCTCCTTAAAGACGTGAAAGTAGGCAACGTCTGTAACTGAAATAAGAAATCATGAGTCATCATACAATTGAGAAATAAATTGTTGAACTACTTTTCAGTAGGAACTCCAGATCAATGGAATCATGTGTTGGAGGTCCCCAGAGTTCTAGAAAATGCAATCATTTTCCCTGTGCAAGTGACAAACAGAACGAAGGACTAAATAGAACACCATTTTGAACTTGCTCATCTTTCTTTGGGCGCTTTTTTCTTTTTAGACTTTACCTTTATTTTAGTCACCTCTTGATATACTGCATTGATAGACAAGGAATCCAGCCACTCCCTCCCACCTCCAGGGCTGTCTTCTCTTCTAAGCCACTGTCATTTGTTGTCTGGACAACTTTTATAGCCCCTGGAGCCCTCTTCCTCCTTCTACCTGTGCTCCTCTACAGTCCATTTCAAACATAGAAAACAGAGGAAATATGTCAAATTATAAAATGTATCTTTCTAAAAAAAAAACCCAAAAAGCAATGCTTTCAATTTCCCTTAGAGTAAACAACAGTGTTCCACCAAGTCATACAGACCCTGGCCCCCGATATCTGTCAGAATTCACTTCTACTGTTCTTTTTAAAAAATATATTTTATTGATTTTTTTACGAAGAGGAAGGGAGAAGAATAGAGAGCTAGAAACATAGATGAGAGAGAAACATCAGCCAGCTGCCTCCTGCACACCCCCTACTGGTGATGTGCCTGCCACCAAGGTACCTGTCCTTGCCCGAATCGAACCTGAGACCTTTCAGTCTGCAGACCAATGCTCTATCCACTGAGCCAAACCGGTTTCGCCTTCTACTGTTCTTGATTTTCACTCCTTCCCAGACACCCTGGCCTCATTGATATTCTTTGAACAAACTGGCAAACTGCATTCATAGGTTCATCACACTGGTTCTTATTCACTTTTCCTAGAATGGTTTTCCCAAATGTCTACCTGGTTTCTATCTCAGAGCCCTCAACTCTTTGCTTACTTGCCCTTTTTCAATGAAGTCTACCCTTATCACTTTTTTAATCTGCAGTCTAACACTCCTTCTCCCCTCAGCACTCCTAACACCACTTTCTCCCCTCTCTCTCCCTCAACATGCATCATCTTCTAACACACTACCTACTTTATAATGTACTTATTTAATTTTCTGATGTCAGACATTAGAATGCAAACTAATCCACTTGGGTGAGGATCCTTGTTTTCTTTCAGTATTGCCTTCTAGTTAATAAATGAGTTTTGATATGTATGCTTCTACATGGTGGAGATATTGAATGTTAACCTTTATTCCTCCTATTTCCTTTCCCCTGCTTTATACTTGGCATTTGTCATGTATCACTCTCTTTAATGGGCTGTATATTTATTAGCCGTTTTGTTTAATGTTCCTCATTCTCAGTGGAATATATATATTATCTGAATTTGTCTGTTTTGTTCATTGTTGCATCCCCATACCTAACATCATACATGAGTGCCATGCCGCATATTTAATAGACACTCATTGCATATATGAATGAGTTAGAGGCCATCATTTTCACAGCTCATCGAGCTATAGCTGGTGCATTTGGACTGTGGATTAATATCCTGAGAATGTTGACTTCTGTGAGGAATCCTGAAGATTTGCGCCTCATCATGGGATAGTCTATCCCATTCATTACGTTCTTGCCAGTGAGTAGCATTTGACCTTTCATTATGACTCTGCATATACAAACTTGGCAATGAATAGTAAGAAAAAAAATAACCCAGTTTGGCATCTCTGATTAAGGACCTGAAGATGTTTTCATTCAGGCACAATTCACCAGGCAACATGCAACCAAAGCCACTTCATTAAATTGTTGAGAGTCTGTGCACTAGAAGAAATATAAATAGGATAAGGTAAGGATTAGCCAAGGAGGAAGTAGTTATTCATGGAAAGAATCCTTTTCTTAAAACCTCCTCGGACTGCTTCTTATCAGCACTGCCTGCATTATTCAGTGAGTTGGCTTACTAACTGGCAGTAATTTATGTGTATTTAAAGCCAAAGCTCGGCAACCAGGTGTGAGGCTTGAAACAGATTACTCCAGAACATACATGCTTATAGGACACCATCAACACCCATAATCCTTTGAGCCATTTTGGAGAAACAGAGGCAGATCTGAGTAAGTAAACCTGAGACCAATGTGTGAAGTCTCCTTTGGGACTTCCGCTTCTGGCTTTTTCTGTTTCTATTTCAAGCTGGAAAACTCCTTCCTACACATTACACATTTGTAATATTTGTTGGGAGCATATGGCTCTATGCGTTGGACAGTTTTGTTTTAGATGTCAGCAACCGCTACTTTATGTTGAATAATTAACCGGAAAATTAAGAGGATGTAGGTTGCCGAAAACTTCAGGATGCTTTCAAAATTAAATATGTACAATGTTTAATTTGTTACTAAATATGTCACTTTTAAAACACTCTCCAAAAATAAATGTCCTTAAGTCAACTATGTGTTACCCAAGATATCTTCATTTTCTCCACAATGAAATCCTGCATGCATAAGCTGGATTTGGATTTAAGGAATAAACTAAAACCAATGATATGATCAATGTAAGTAAGCAATTTCAAAATCTTCTAATTTTTTAAAAAAAATGATTGCTTGGAAAATAGTGGTTTTTGCTTGCATGTTTAGATCATTACTTTTTGTGTGGATTCAAAGTTGAAGTAACCCTACAGAGTATTAGATGGGGAATTTGGTGTTTTTTGGCTTGAGGAATTCATTATGGTAAATCAGAGTGCCCAGAGAGAGGCTTTCTGGAAATGAACATACGACAGTGCCAGTATTTATTGATCAATTTACTTGTTGCCATGTGGTAGTATTCATTATGTACTTGAAATATATGCATTCTAAATGTGTTCATTAAGTTTGAGTATAATACAATGATGAGAAGCAACATCAGCAGTTTCCATCTCTCACCCATAAGTTGGTTGTGGCACATGTTCAGAGACTATGTAGCAATACATACAGAAGTAAGCTATACATAATAGAGACCTGAAAAGAATAAACAACCCAACAAAAAAATAGGAAAAATGATTGCCAGTATGTAATTAATAGATCAGATGTACAGAATCCACTTTGGTTGTGATTTTTTATCATTTGCTTGCTTTAGCCTAAATTAATCATTAAGTCATTAGAGCTCATCACTAAAAGAAAATATAATTTTTCAAAAGGTTTAAATTTTACACATACTGAATTTCACAGCAGACACCTACACTTAGTACATAAAATCTTCATATTAGAGTATACATTAGTTCTTTGTTTAAATATATATATATATATATGGACTCTTATTGGGTTTTTATTTGTTTGTATAGAGTATGATACACAGAAATGTATAAACTAAAGATATTTCAAAAAATCCTTTTTTGACTTCATAGTATCACAAGAAGCATTAATATGCACCATATATATTTAATCCTAGGGCATTGTTTCTAATTTTTACTTTTAAAGAGCAGTTGAAAAAGTCAATTTCTCTACCTAAATTTACCATTGATTTTCCTCTTTAGTTCTCTATTCATCAGAACTATTAAAGAGCTATTTTATGATAAATGTGATCATGATGATAGTCATTATCAGTAGTCATGTTTTATATCCTACAAATTAAAATATATATCTCTACAAATTACAAATATTCTATAAATTATACTATAATATACCCTGGGTGTCTTTCACAAAGGCTTCCAAGAAGAATTTAGAGGAAGCTCTTACTGCTTTATAGCTTTAAGTAATATGCTTAAATCATGGAATATATCTGTGTTTGAGATAAGAAGCTTTAACCATAGTTAAATTGCAATTAATTATTCAGGGGCTGCTTATCCATTTTATGGATTATCCAAGTCCTTTGCTTCTCTTGTCATTAATTCAAGGCTCATTGGTTCATATTTCTTTCAATTGATAGGGAAAGAATGAGGGGCTACAACTCAAAGTAGCCTTGGATGCATTTTGGCGTGGGAATAAATTAGAACTGTTAACCAGGAGGAACTTTGAAATGATCGAGGGACAAGGACAGCCACACAGTTGAGGTGTTTTGGACAGCTATTTATGTGAGGAAAACTAAGAAAACCTGCCCAAATATTGTTTTAGTGACCCAATGTATTCATTTTCTATTGTTGTCTTGACAAATCTTCACAAACATTGTGGCTTAAACAACATACACTATCTTACAGTTCTCAAGGTCAGAAGCCAAATATGGGTCTTTCTGAGCTAAAATCAAGGTGCCAGCATGTCTGCCTTGCCTTCTGGAAGTTGTAGGGGAGAATCCATTTTTTTGCCTTTTTCACTTACTAGATATTACCCACATCCCTAGGCTCCTGGCCTCCTTCCTTCATTCTCAAAGCCATGCAACATCTGTCTGACCTTTCTTCCATCATTACATCTCACTCTGACAGTAACCGAGGGAGGATCTCACTTTTGAAGACTCCTGTATCAGATTGACCTACCCAAATAATCTAGAATAATTTCATCTCAACATCCATACCTGAAATTGAATTTGCAAAGTCCCCTTTGCCAGGAGAAGAAATATATTCAGGGATCCCTAGGGATTATGGCATGGGTATGTTTGAGGGATCTTCATTCTGCCTACCACACTCTGAATTTTCATTTCACTCAAATTTTTCTAAGTATAATAATAAATAAAACTCCATAATACCTAACTGACCCACAAGCAATAGCTCCCATTTACATTTACTGTTGAGGAGAAGGAGGGTAATGGCTTAGGTCAATGCACGCAGCTTTGACCAAGCACAGTGGCAAAGCCAATGCTTCATTCCATATTCCCCTGGGTCCAAGTTCCACCTTCACTCTCTGTTACTCTTGTAAGTAACTTTTCTCTCAAATGTTTACACCTGGACTCAAAAAGCTTTATGAAATGAAGGTTATGAGTAAATGAAAGTGTGTGACTTAAAGCAGTGTTTCTCAGACTTTAGTGTGTAACAGAGGGGGCTTGACAAAATGCAGAGTGCCAGGCCCCATCCCCAGAGTTTCTGATGAAACATGGGCGGGGGCCTTACAGTCTGCATTTTTGCAGGTACTCCAGGGATGAGGGAGGGGTTGGGAGTTGGGGGGGGGATGTAGCTGATGCTGTTGGACCATACTATATTTTGAGAACACACTGACCTAAAAAATAGAAAGCCTGTGTTGGGGTGAGATTCTAGATGTTTTTGGAAGAAGGTGAACTTAAAAGAAAGGACTGAAGGAAAGGGCACATAAAAAGGGAGGGGGGGGATATTGAATATTATAGAGTCAGAGGGTTGGAGGGAAAAACTAATACCTGAGTCTAACCCCTTGACTGGGACCTTTTAAAAAATTTGAATTCTTTACTTTTTAAAGTATTACATCTCTATTTTCCCCCATTGACCTCTCCCTGGCCACTCCCACTCCCTTACCCCTAATATCTCTGTCCATTGGTTATGCTCTTACACGTGCATACAAGTCCTTTGGTTGATCTCTTACCCCCTTGACCAGGAACATTTGTTCAGGTAGTGACAGAGCTAGGATTAAAATCAGAATCTTTGTAGTTACAGACAAACTGATGAGAACAAGCATCACTTATTGTTAGCCTTTCCCGCATCTGACCCTGTACATGGATTTCATTGTCAACACCGCCTCCATTCTCATCTCAGTAGATAAGTTTAAGGTTGGTGCCCTAGGTGGGTCTAATCAGTTGCTTAGAAAAAACATCCTGGCACACTTGGGGTATAACTAGAGAAATCTGTTTTTATTGCCATCATTTTATTGATTTAGGCTATGCATAAAATACATACTATTTGAACCACAGGAGGATTTTGATAAATTTTTTCTCCCAAAGAAGATCATTTTGGAACAAGGTCTTGATGTGCTTTTTCTCATGTTTCTCTTGAAAGTTCCCTGGCAAGGCACGTCCTAACAGCCTGGCTCCACTGAGTATCTGGTTGGCACTGGAACAACCCTGAGGGAGAAAGAAGGCCCTGCTCTTCATCATCTTTTCAGAAACGATTTCCACTCTCTGGAGCTTGGCGGGAAGTCACGTCTTGACTTCATTATTTTCTGGCCTTGGCATTCTTTCTGAAAGCCTATTTATTGAGGTTTCTGAAATGCCTCCTCTGACACCAAAAATGGTCATCTTCTGACCATAGCAGAAGCATAGGAACCTTGGAAACATTTGGAGTGTAACGTATGGCACGCCTTTTAATTTGGGTGAAAGGGGAAAGTGAGATGAGGCAGATGTAAGAGCTATAGCTTATGGCAGGGCATTTGCAGACATCAGCAATGTTGAAATATGCAGCTTAAAGCAAATGTAGATCAGCGATGGCCTGAAATAACACTCTATTTTCCTGGGTTGATTCCTTTAAAGAGCCTACTTATTGCATACGTCGTTTCAAGATCATGGGCCTATTTTCCTCTATTATTGTTCATACATTAATATATTTTACTGGCCCTAAAAGTAGCCTGACATTTAGAAAAAAAAAGGCAAGGGGAATGAGAGTTCATCTCTGAAGCACACAATGTCAAGTTTAAAACATGCTAAGATGATCATAATAACAATTGATGTCTTTGAGGTAAGGTCTTGTAAAATGACATTTGGTCCTGGATTGTTGGGTTGAGTCAGAGACTAAATGGAACACGACAGCGAGGCCAAAGCTTTCCTGGAAAGGATAAATGCCTATCAGCCACATGGAGAGATAAGCTCAACCACTGGACTTCTTCCATTCGGGCTTTCTGGCAGACACCTGCCTCGCTATTCTCTATCCATGGTGAATGTGTGGGACATACCCAAGACTCAGCTTGATTTGTGTGGCTTTGGGTAAGCATCTGAGCTGATTTAGAGCTCTATGATTTGAAGGCAAAGCCACTCGGAGAGAGCAGCCAGGAATCATTCCATGGGTTGCAGGTGTTTCCCTAGGCTGGTGTTAAAAAGACTGTAGATTTCCAGCCTGTGTATCCAGCCCTCACTGAGGAATCAAACAAATCACCTCTTCTTGCTAACCCTCACACAGGCCCTTCATTTACTTGGCTAGTTCTGTTCCCTTTTTTTTGCCAGTCACGTCATTCCTTTCATCCAGGAATAGTCCCAGATATCTATGGAGGATATTTTTTATGGGAATACTGGGCAACAAAGGTATTATCTCCTGCTTTAAAATCATTTCTCCCCATCTTCAGGTTCCCACAGTTTATCCTGGCAAACAAGAGGGCCCATTCAAATGGCCCCCTACTGCCTTGTTACTTCATCATCAAGCAGTGGGGATAGCAACACACAGATTTCGCATTCCATCTGCAAGCTCCTCTGAGGAGGCATAGCACTTTAAAACTACCCTCTGCACAGGGGTCATACGTGTGATGGGGAAGACACAGGAATAAGAATTACCTATGTAAAAATAAATTTAGAATGAAAGTCACTTGTATTGGGTATGGTCTCCAGAGAGAAATTCATCGAATTCTAAAGATAATAACTCCATCGCTGCCGCGCTTCAACAGAGGTCACAAAAGGCTAATTCTGTATAAGATTTGCTAAGGCCTCCTGAGGTTGGCAGAGAGGATTATTATAATTATTGTTATTTTGTCATTCTGATTCAAATTATCTAGCACAACCTAAGAAATTATTTAAGTTTCAGAAATATTGTTAACATTTGTATAAAATGTTGGAGTTTTCAAACATTTTTTTTTTGTGCACCGTCAAATGTATTCTTAAAAATGACCACAATAAATACTTTATTCCAATTGCATTAACATTATTTTACTCCACTTTTAAAATGAGGAATCTGAGGAACAGAGAGTGATGTGGTTTGTCTAGAATCAGACAACTGGTGACAGGGTTGCCTAAAATACTGTGTTCTTTTCACTACACCAGCTGGGGAGTTTTTAAAAAAGGAAAAAAATAATATATATATATCTCCAGGCCCCAAACCAGAAACATTAAATCAGAATATGTGAGGATAGGGTCCAAGAATCAGTATTTTTTAGAAATTCCTGAGATTTAATGTGCAGCCAATGGTGGGATTCATAGCACTAATCTGAATGGATTTCTTTAACATTGGAACACAGATTATTGTTGTAAATATATTTTTTTATTTATTTCAGAGAGGAAGGGAGAGGGAGAGAGAGATAGAAACACCAATAATAAGAGAGAATTATTGATTATCTGCCTCTTGCACGCCCTTCCCTGGGGATTGAACCCACATCCTGAGCGTGTGTTCTGACTGGGAATCGAATCATGACCTCCTGGTTCATACTAGGTCAATGCTCATTTACTGAGCCACGCCAGCTGGGTGGAGCACATATTATGTAATCAACTCAACATCTTGTGTGTTATTAGGCAAGCTAAGAGCAAAATATTTGGCATGTCATTTTTTCATCTCCTAATGCCTTTAGCAAGTGTTTTAGGTGAAGACGTGATGAAAACAGTGGGATATTTACTATTAATAACTAAACCCTTGCAACAGCAGGAACAACATATAAAGCAAACAAAGAGGTCTTAACTAGCAGACTTTACTGAGTATTCTAGTTTCACCATCGCCATGTGTACCTCCACCCCTTCTCATTTGAACAGTCATTGGCATTAGCCTTGACATGTACTCAAGAGAAAGATAAAGTGAGTGGACTCTCAGTTCCTGACCAAATTTATATCAATACATTTTTTCTCTAGGTTAGTGACTACTGAAATGTGAACTTCATTCAACATGGCCCTGACCTTTATTTTATCGGTCGTTCTAAATGCTCCTACAATTCCTAGCGAAACAGAAAGAATATTGTGGAAATATCAAGTCTATGCGTTTACTCTGACCTCACTCCTTATTTTAATCAGTTTTCTTTATCTGAGAGGCTTACCTACTAAAATAGGTGAAATGGTCTGATATTGACTGGACTCTAGATTAGAAAACAAGGTGTGGGGGGAAAGAGGAAATTCACTAAATTCCATGATCCCTTCTTTAGCTGATGGAGAGCTATACTTGGTAGATGGAGAAACAAAGTTTTACATAAAGGTGACCCAGGAAGAAAGAGAAAGTTTGAGAAAGTCCCCTTCTGGTGGCTGAGAATGGAAAAAAGAAACAAACAAACAAAAACAAAACAAAACAAAACAAAAGGTTAATGGAAGGCCTCAGATTATACTCCAATATCCCTACTTCAGTGTTTTGATAGACTTTGATAGACTGAAGGGAAGCTCAAGTGCTTCTGCCTTAGATGGGGCTTTTGAAGGAGAATCCTGTATATTTATTAATCTATTCATTCAACAATATTTATTGAGTGTTTACTTTGTGCTGATTACTGTTCTAGGTGACAGAGATAGAGCCGCAAACAAAACCAACAGAAATACCTACAACATGGAGCTTGGTGAGGAAGCTCTTCAGCCTCACTCAGCTTTGGTGCATGACTGAGGGAAGAAGAGAGGAGCTTTGTTAGACCATTGACTTAAACCTAAAAGAAAGCTCTATCTATTGAATTACACAGAGGCTGAGTTGTTCAGAGAATCTAAACTATCAAAGGTCTGAGAATGCTGAACTAAACTGATAGCAGCATTCTGGTTCCCTTCTCCCAGAGGCAGTGTTCTAGAGCAATATTCATAATTCTAAACACACACACACACACACACACACACACACACACACACACACACAAAGAAACAAACAAAGTTCTGTTTCTCAGCACATTTTGTTACCAATTCTAAAACTCTGTCCTATTAGGGAACAAGGGGATAGAGTAAGACAAGAGAATACCTGGGAATAAGAAATGCCTGGGATAGAGTGTTGTCATTGCTCATTGTCAACCCTGGTAAACCTAGGAGACCTCAGAGTCAAGGTCATCAGGAAATGAGTGATATGGAGAAATGATCTACTACTGTTGTTTGTTTGTGCTAATGCATTTTCTAAAACCCTTTAGGCTGAGGACTAGAATTGTGACCCTATTACAAAGATCAACTTCCTAGGGAAAAGGGCAGGATACATAAGCCGCTCTGGTCACTGAAAATGGGAAATGCCATGCTTGAAGGAGTTCGTGTGTATTCTAAATCACGGAAATGGCTGCTGTGAGCTGCTATAGATTTCAAAAAAACTCTCATGATTATGAGCAACCCTCCTATAGAAAGTGAAGAACAAGTATCTTAAGTCTTCTGCCTACGCACCATGAGCCACATCTCCGTTCTCATCCTTGTTAGACATCCATCTGTGTTTGACATTGTCTTGCTTGTATTTTACTCTGACTGGATTCTATCTTATTTGTCATCAAGGTCTCTAAGTACACCATTAACAATTCTCTACTCAAGGGATCATACAGGGCATCTTCTAAAGATCTAAGAGCTTTGATAGACTATAACTATTATTTCTAAGATTCCAGCATGGCAAGAATACCGTTTTTAAACTTCCCTTTTGTCCATTTCACATCAGTTACATATCTACAGGGCTTGGCATCCTAAATATAGCTCTATGCAATGAGATACTTAGTGGCATCCAACCTGACTACTTAATTTTCTGCTTACATATTCAGGAAGGAGCCTGAAGTATGAGGCAATGGGTACAGTGGATGCAATTCAGGGGTAATGATGATGAAAGTAAGCAATTCTCCTCTAGGGACAGATCATCTTTCCCCCTGGTTCATTAATTGGTTAAAGACCTTGGATTTGCATAAAATGCCTTTAGCTGGTAATTAGCATGCAAATAAACATTGGCTCACAGGCCCCAGAGTTTAAAAGAAATGAGGCTGGGCTTAAAAGGAATGCTGGTGGGACTCATATTTTAAGAAAAAATAAAAGAATAAAATAACTTCCAAAGCACTAGTAATATTTGCTTTATGATGTTTTCCTTTCTAATCCTGTGAACCCCACCTTGAGAGTTGAGTATTGTTAACATTCGCCACTGAGGTCACTGGAATGAATTCTTTAGGAAATAGCCATTAGAAGAGAACACGCTGCTCCCTGGGCATACCTGTGGGTTTTCATTAGAAAATGAATGAAACATTTATATTGGATGCATAAAGCTAGGACTTTATGCAACAGTATATTTTGTGAAAGTCACTGCTGTAAAGTCACTGCAGGGTTTCATAAACCTGGAACACCAATACCAACTCAGTATCTCAAAACCAACCATCACGTTTGTGTTTTCTAGGACAGGCTGCTATACTATCCACACTAACAAAAGATTAAGATGAAAATTGTCCCTTTGTGATGCCCACCAGCCAACCAGGAGTAAGTATGCAAATTAACTCAACAAATATGGTGGGTCAATTTGCATGTGCGGGCGCCTAGTGGCTGGGGTTGGGACTGGACATGCGTGCCTTTGCCATGGCGACAATGCAGGCATTCCACACTGCCCCAGCCACTCTGGGCCTCTGGGCAGTGTGGGGAGGTGGAAAGGTGGCTCTTGGCAAGGGAAAAAGGCAGCTCTCTGCAGCCAGGGGAAGGAAGGCCCATTCTTGCATGAATCTTCCTGTACCAGGTGTCTAGTTAGACTATAACACATTAACCCCAGAATTCCAACTATTTAACATAGCAGAGTTGATTTCTCACTCAGGCTACTTTTCTAACACAGATGAGCAGAGGTCACTCCCCACAGGGATCAGGCTGCTGGAGGCTTTGCCAATTTAGATGTAGTTGCACCTCCTGGAACACAAACACGTGCTCTCGGATGCTTTGCCTAGAAGTAAGGCTTGTTCCTTCTGTTTTGAGCCCATTGGCCAGCACTAGTCAGCAGGCCCCACCTTATTAGAAAGGGACTGAGTAAGGAGGTGGGACACATGGTGAATACTACTGTAGGATTTTACTAAAATGCTACAGTGAAACCTTCACATCCTGCTTTGCTACAGAAAACTTGGTCAATCTTCAGGTTGCCAAAATGGTTTTTCAGAACAAGAAGAAGAAAATGGTGACAGTTTCACCAAAGTGATGTAATAGAAATTACTGTGGGGGGAGGGAGATAGTGCACCCCTCACTAGATCACTGTCATGTGCTATTTAAAATGTAGCCTTCTTTGAATTCCACCAAAGTGCTCCTCATTTTAATTTTTTTTAAAAAATGTTACCTAGATGAATATATTTTTTAAATGTTTTATTGTCTCCCTTCAAGGAAGCATTTTAAACATTTGTTTTCCTAACCAGCCCTTCATGAAATGTTAATACTATCAATATACTAGGTATCTATTTATGTACCATATGTATGTCTGAGTTTTATGCATAAAAACAGGAAGGTTGTGTTTTTCTTGTCTCCCAAGAACAAATTTTACTCCCTTGGAGGTGATATCACTCCCCTTGAGAATGCATGATCTAAAGTTAGCAGAGTAAAGAAGAAATTAATGCAGAATTTCTAAAATTATTAAAACTGATTTCATGTGCTTGAGTTAGTTTTACCACATTTTATTGAGCAATACATTTTTTTTTCTTATGAGCCAATAGGAATCGTGTATCCTCACCTCATTTTCCACATTTTTTTTAACCAATACTATGAAGGCACCATAATTTAATGATTCCAAGCACAGGCAAGGAATCCAATGACAGGATTGCAAATGCTACCAACCTCCTTAAGAGTGATCATTGATCTTGACTTAGACTCTGTATACCTCAGAGTTTTTGTACCCCCCATTTTTTGAATCTATAAATGGATCCTTGCAGAACCTATATTTATAGCTTTCTTTGGATAATAGATGCCAATGGTTTTGCACATTGCCTATAACAAGAATTCATGGTAAGTATTCTTGTCACAATCTGTGTCGATGCTCCTATGTTTATGTGGACCTGTTTCATAGCTCCCAAATTCCAGAGTTTCTTGGTGGGAAGGTAGGAAGCGGAAGCTAAAACTTCTCTTTCTCAAGCCTTAATCCTGTGGCACTACAGGCCTTTCTATTTGCTCACTGGCAGTGCTGTCTTCCTGGCTTCCCACCCTGAGGTCACCTAGGACTGTTAGTATTAGGTTCTGAACATGGAGCCACAGAAACACATTTGGTTTTGGGTTGGACCCAAATCTGTGCAGAAGGTCAAATATTATTTTTATATGTTGTTGGTCCAAATGCCCTGAAAGTAACAAAACTGGAGGTTAGGACACACAAATTTTAAAGAAACGGTTTCCTGGCATCTGGGGAAGAAAAGAGTTATGATTTCTGGTGTGGAATCTCTAAATCTGTTTATAAGACCCATCTGTGAGGGAAAGTGGAAGAAACATTTTTTTTGAGATTGGAGGTCAAAGTTATGAGTTCAAATCTTAGGAAAATCACTTCATCCCATCAAGCTATGGTTTCCTCATGTGTAAAATAGGAGTTATGATATCTGTCTCATTGAAGGATTTTGCTGGGCTTAGTATTGATGTGTTGATGTATTAATGAGGATATTCAGTACAGACTAAGGCTCTCTGTAAATTTTAATGATCATTATTATCTCTTTAGTCTGTGAATTTTTCTAATTACTGTGGGAAGGAGGAGATGATTGTCTGTATACATTTTTCATCTGTCTACCTATCTATCCCATATCATGACCTCATTCAATTAGAAAAGGTAGTGCTATTGAATTATAATATGAGTACCCAGAGGTCTGATATTAATTATTTAAATGTCTGAGATACCCCAAAATACATTGACATTTTCTCCCTAGGATCTGCCAAATATATTCAAAACTAGATGGATTTGGGTGGCTGAGATCCACATTTGCATTCTCTTTTCCTTTCCTTTTTAGCTAATGGAGTGGAAATTTGTTGAAAAGACCCTATCTCCATATCTTGGACTATTTCCAGTTGTCACTGTAAATAAGGCTATAGGAAGGAATATAAATTGACATCTTTTGAAGTTGGGCATGGAGCATTAGCCTGGCTTCTTTGGGCAGATGGGAAAGATCGTAAAATGCCAGGAGTTGATGTGCACAGGATTGAATTGGAAATCTCTCAGCATCAAGGGCAAAAGTGGCAAGTGCAGATCAGTTCTCTTGGGGTTGATCTGCACTTGCCCTCCTTGCTCCAACTCCCTTTCCTCCACATGCAAGTAATTGGGAAGAAGCTGATTGAAGAGGCTTAAGAAGTTATTATAAGTGGTATCTTTTAAAATATATATATATATATATATATATATATATATATATATATATAATTGATTTTTCACAGAGAGGAAGAGAGAGGGATAGAGAGTTGGAAACATCGATGAGAGAGAATCATCGATCAGCTGCCTCGTACACACCCCATACTGGGGATGTGCCCGCAACCAATGCACATGCCCTTGACCGGAATCAAACCTGGGGCCCCTCAGTCCACAGCCGATGCTCTATCCACTGAGACAAATCGGTTTCAGCTGTAAGTTGTATCTTACGAAACATATCTCAAAATTGGATTTAGCCAGGGATATCGTAACTCCCATAGTGTGCGGCGTCCCACGAGAAAAATAGCAAGCCCTGAGCTTGAACCAGCCAGTTCTCTTCAAGATCCAGGTGATAAAGAAGGAGGGAGCTGGGATGGGCATCTGTCTAGTGGATGGAGATACACTAGATTTTGAATTCTCTGCTACATAATAGATTTCCGCTGCATTGACAGGAAAGTGTGACCCACTTTACATGACCACTTAAAAACAAATAAATGCAACTCAACATATAATTAGTGTTTTCACAATATGCAATGTCAAGTTTTATAAATGATATACTGCCTGTCTATGTCCTTTCAGTTGACCTTGGTACTTTGATCTTGCTCTGGGATCTCTTTCTTCTGGCAATCTCCTTCTATGTTCCTCCTGTCAGTCTATTGAACAGGGCAGCTGCCTAGGACATGGGGATTGCAATTCCACACGGTGTTGTTGTTGTTGTTTTGTTTGTTTGTTTGTTTTTGTTCTTGCTTAGTAAGAAATCTGTGAAAAAGCCAGAGCAGCACTGAGACAGGGGCAGAAAATTGGGACACTGGACATTAAGCCCAGACACATTTAATAATTTATACAAAATTAATCACTGTGTTGCTTTTAAGACCTCTGATCAAGTGACTGTTACAGATACTCTTTGCAGAATTGATACTTTGATGGCAGACAAGCCAAGTATAGTAATATAATTAAATAGAAATTAAATTGGGGAAAAGCCATAATCATATTCTTATTAATATGGTAACTTTATAAAGATTATTTGCCTATTGCAGGCATTGGGCAAGATAACCAAGGCAAGTTAATTAGATTTCAAGTGAATTGCCACCATGTTAATTCATATTTTATAAGAATAGTAATTAAAATTTACTATGTTGTAGCTACCAGTATGTTATTTTATTATATCCCACACTAACTTTTCCTTATAAGTAATTTAAAAACATCATCTTAATGGATTTGTAAAAATGCAGTAGTGTAATTGGACATTTATTGTTTAAAAAATCCAGATTATGAAGTAAATTTTTATTATGCTTACAGTCACTCACAGCACAATTTTAATGATATAATACATTTTATCAGGTTTTTTTTTTGGCATCAACTTTGTGTTACAAAGGACTTTCTATATGTGTGTTTAAATAGATATTGGATTAAATCTATTTCTATAATATTGATATTAAAAATGTAATTTTCATGGTCTTTGGACTTGAGTCGTAAGCCTAGGGGTACTGTAATATATCACCAGTTTTGTGGACTGGGATTTTATTTGGTCAGGCCACCATACCAGTTTGCCAAATATTTTCCATTTTTGAACAAAGGTAAGGATTGAGGGGATGATTCCATGTCTTTCATGAAAGGGTAATTATATGAAGGATGCTGAGATAATATTAAAATGTGTGATGTCAGGTCTTCCCTTTCACAGGTAGAGTCCCCTCTTGGCCACCTGCCATGTAGGGAAGAGAAATTTTGCTGCTCTGTTGACTCTGGGTCTTAGCAGGGCCCTAGTAGTTTAGTCGTGTGTGTGGCCACTGAAAAATGCTGCATAGAAACAGGTGAGAAATCATATCAATGAGCTGTTAGTAAAGTCAGCCTGAGATAGCAGATACCTTGTTGAGAGTCTTTTGCAAAGAGTTCCTAATGCTGTGGTTGGAAAGACTCCCTCTTCTTTTGACTCAGTGCATGAGATCAGTGAGGAAGTATAGCACTTTGGGTCAGGGAAAAGTCTTAAACAGGTTTCTAATAACACTGTGAGGAATAAATATATTAAGGTTTCAACTTCCCAAATAAGGAAACAAAAGCATCTCTATAATGTGCATGGGCTAATCTTTCCAAACTTTCCGGAGAGGGATGCTGGTTACATTTCCCTTGTGATGGCTTGATATCAATGATTCTCCACTATTGCTCTTGACACAAATTTTACCCATTTATTTGCATCTTACCTCCTTTGATTTAGGCTTTCTGCACTACTTTACCCAAGTGGACTTACAGTCTGGTAGTGAATGTGATAATTTGTGGTCAAAATCATCCTTCTGGAATAAAGGATTTGATCTCTCAACCACCAGAACTTCAGCTGTCAACCCCCTCCAGGGTCTGCTTAGAGTCCAGAGCTATGCCGCACCCAAAGTCATGTCCACTTCCAGGACAACCGATAGTTAATGACTCATCAGAGGTCAAATGAGTCCATAATCCAACACTGAAATGGGGAAGGCTTTGAGGGAACATTCCACCTTTACAACTCTCTGCAGGCTCATCTGTGACTTCCATTGAGATCACACTGAAGTTCAAGTTCTCACTTTGCCCAATCTTTCCCTTCCATTGGGAGTGCCCTTCCCTAGTCAGCTTCTCAAGAAAACAAATTTCACAATCCTTGTGCTGCTTCTAGATGTTGGATTTGCCATTATTTTGTGGAGATCATAGAGTTAATTCCACATCCATACCATTTTGTATTTTCATCTTGAACACACACTTCCTGAATGGCTTACATAAGTGAAAATAACAGTTGTATCTAGATGATAGGGTTAATCAAAGAGATTGAGTTTTCAGAATTTAAGAGAGCCCTAATCTTAAAGGGCATTAGACAAATGAGGGAATCTTACAATGAGAGATAATTAGATTCAGATTTTGAATATATTAATTAGAAATCAGGGATTTGAATTTAAGTGATTATATGAAAAAAAAAAGAAAAAGAAAGGAAGGAACATTTCCCTTTTTAATCTTCGGTGTAAGATAATTAGGTACAGGCCCCAGAGGAAAGTATGTTTTGCCTTAGAAGCTTTAATCAGTGGGTGACTATGGGAGCAAATACATAAATTTTTTTTTTCTGCAGGAAAAGGGGGTTGGGGAAGTGAGAAAATTCCGCTCCTAGATGCCACCCGTGTAGAACACTTACTTTCATTACCCTCTGTACCTAATGAAGTCATTCTCCGAACTTCTTAAGTGCCTTTGGCTGAATGCTTCTCAGGACAACCAGTATGAAACCAAGAAGAAGAAAAAAATAATTCTTTCATATTAATAACACTTTTGGAGACTTTTCATGAAAACTTTCCGAATGTTTGAAAAACAAATAAAGTCTTAACTAGGTTTTTATAAGGAGTTTTATTTTGGCATTCAGGTACTTTCTAAATAGTTCTGTAACTAGAAAATCTCTTATCTAAGTTTCTGGTGTAGATAAGATATCACACAATATCTGGTTTTCAAACTATATCCTGAGATTCAAGACATTTCCATTTCAACATTTTGGGATCATATGTTTCTGGTTACATTAGATCATAAACCTATCTGGTCCCCTATGAGCTCCTCAGATAATATTTACTGAGGCTTAGGAACTTAAGATCGCTTGGTTTGTAAATGAGAAGTCTCTAATAGCATGCATTAAAGAAAGTCATTACCCTCTCTGCCCATGGAGAAGTCTCAATTGTGATGCGAATTTATTTGCTTTTTTACTTATTTTACTTCAATAATAGTATTATGTTGTCAAACCAAAATGATGGAAGATCATTTGAAACCCCGCAAGTCTCCTTCCCTACCACCTGTCTTTTTATTCCTACA
Organism: Vespertilio murinus; assembly: GCA_963924515.1. NCBI lineage: Eukaryota > Metazoa > Chordata > Mammalia > Chiroptera > Vespertilionidae > Vespertilio > Vespertilio murinus. The sequence goes on along the minus strand of OZ004715.1, from coordinate 18,964,906 downwards.
TTTTTACTTTCTTCCTTGAATGTGTACTTTTGAGTCTATTGTCAACACTGTTAGGTACTATTATTGCAAAGATTGGCACATTTGCCCATTCATAAAATATTTATTGGACATCTATTATGCGCCAGACATGGAGAAATTTAGGATATATTTGTTAGCCCAGCAGACATTTCCCTTCCCTAAAGGAACTTAATAACATAGGGGAGTAAGAACTTCCTTCTACCCTTCTAGTTTCTATTATTATATAATGTCTTTTATAAACAGGCATTAGATACTTTAAATTGACTAAAGCAACATTTTTTAATTTATATTGTAATGTGTATACAGGAGTCTTTAAAAGGAAAATAAAGACCCAAAGAAGCTATTAGGCCCACAAACTTATATACCTCTGTAAACAAAGAACAATAAATTATGGACATGTGACAAGACAAGGGGGCTTGAAATAAGGGTAGTAAGTTGTGGGGCAGTGACTAGGAAATATAGGGGGAGAACTAATGGAAGGTAAAGGTTATTTCAGTAGGTCTGTTTGTACCGATCCATCTGAACACTGACTCACAGTCAGGTGGTAAAGTGTTCTTCTCAGCACAGGAAGGACACTTTTGTCATGGGAAATTTTATGACTTGCTTTTCAGTAGAAAAGTCAGAGACCCTCAGCTCACAATAATCAATATATTTTGGGGTGGCATGTTCTGAACCCCTTTGATAGCACAACGTGGTCTCTAATTTCAGTAGTTTACTATGGAATAGGAAACTCAGACATGTGACAATCACACATCAGATGTGTTATATGTATTAGTTGCTACACGAAAATGAATTTTAGAATCTCCCAATTCAGGAGGTTTTGGGATTCAGGAAACTACCATCAAGACAAAGATAAATCTAGGTAAGGAAACAGCTGTGCAGAGTTCTAGGGGCTTCCTGGTGAAAACCTGGAACAGCACATTTGAGGGCACTGAGATTATACTAATATATATATTAATATATATATATATATATATATATATATATATATATATATATATATATATATATATGACCTGCAATGGGGAAAGGGCTATGCTTAGCAAAGGGCTATGTCATCACCTTGCATTTCTACTCAGAAGTCTGGTAAGGGAATCTATGTCAGAGAAAGCAAACTGACCCCCAAAATTTGGGGCCCCCTTCTGTAATATAGAATTACAACTAAAAATGGCTTCCTAGCCAGCAACAACATATTCTGGCAAATCTAGATGGTAAGATGCTAACTAGTTTTGTTCATTAATTAAAAATAAGCACTGAGGTTATGTGTCACTTTCTTGCAAAAGAATAATTATCAGTCTTCCCTGCTTCTCATCACATGTTTGTATAATGATACTCAAGGCAACCTTGGAAACTACATGTGGAGGATGGTAGAGTCCTTAGTAACCTGGGTTCTTAAATGACTGGATGCCTCATCGCCCCCGCCCTGCTAACCAAGAATGTCTACATTGGATGAAAGTGAGAAATCAATTTTTATTGCTGTATGGCACTAATGTTTTTATAAAATGTTTTTATTGATTTTTTTACAGAGAGGAAAGGAGAGAGATTGAGAGTTAGAAACATTGATGAGAGAGAAACATTGATCATCTGCCTCCTGCACACCCCCTACTGGGGATGTGTCTACAACCAAAGTACATGCCTTTGACTGGAATCAAACCTGGATCCCTTCAATCCGCAGGCCCATGCTCTATCCATTGAATCAAACTGGTCAGAGCACTAATGCTTTTGTTGTTGTTGTTGTTGTTTTGTTTTTTTGTATATATTTTTTGTCACTGCAGCCAGACCTACCCAAACTAATACAACGGGCCATTAGAGAATTTTCCACATAGGTATGACATAGCCAGATGTGTATATTTGTAAAAGTAAGAGGCGTTGGTGTGGGCAGAAAAATCATGGTATTGGAGGGCTGCAAAGTTTTGGGCAACATTTGGGTGGTCCATTCTCCTAGAATTGCGGCTCCTTTAGTTAAGGGAAAGTCTACATGGCTTCCAGGTTTAAAAATATGTGGGGTAAGTTAAAAAATTAATATAAACATATCATTCATACAATTTATGTTGCAGTAAGCATGCATATTACTAAAATATAATAATTAGAGGTGACTGTGGTCTGAGCCACCCCATTGAAATTAAATATTCTTTCTTCTTTTAAAAATATTCTTTTTTATTGATTTCGGAAAGGAAGGGAGAGAAAGAGAGATTAAAAACATCAATAATGAGAGAGAATCATTGGCTGCTTTCTGCAAGGATTGAGCTCACAACCCGGGCATGTGCCGTGACAGAAAATCAAACTGTGACTTCCTGGTTCCTGGATTGACACTCAACCACTGAGCCATGCTAGCTGGGCAAATATCTTTCTTTTCTTTCTTTTTAAAAAAATATATTTTATTGATTTTTTACAGAGAGAAAGAGAGGGATAGAGAGCTAGAAACATCAATGAGAGAGAAACATCAATCAGCTGCCTCTTACACACCCCCTACTGGGGATGTGCCCGCAACCAAGGTACATGCCCCTGATGGGAATTGAACCTGGGACCTTTCAGTCCGCAGGCCAATGCTCTATCCACTGAGCTAAACCGGTTTTAGCGCAAATATCCTTTCTTAATATGGAACTACATTCATTGCAGAAAGGAATATTTGATTTAACTTTTCTTTATAGGAAATGGTTATTTTTTTTTTTCATAACGATGCTAGCCACCTCATAAAGATAGGACTGCCACAATATATTTTAGGGGAGAGCACTTGGACGTTTATGAATGCATGGAAAGTGGAGCTTGAAGAGAGAAATCCCCCCTGTCAGCATGTAGAAAGCTTAAGGATGAATTTTCACGGAGGTGATATTACAAATTGGAGTCTAGAAGGAGAGAAGAAGTCACGGAAATAAGATTCATTAGAGAATGAATGATTGTGGTAATTAAAGTGATGGGTAAAGAAGGGTTTCGTTGTTGCAATGCAAAGTAATCAGGAGCATGTTGTAGGCAACAAAGCAGTGTGTCTTTTGGAGTTTGTCATTTTTTTCCTTTGTTGTTGTTGTTGTTGTTTGTTTGTTTCCCTAGAATCTGATGTCAGGAGGTATCTTACTTGAATAAAATATATAGACAAAAGGTAACTTCTAAAATGTAAAAAGAGGCTTATCCATACACTTTGCTGCCTTAAACCAGTTTGGGATTAAAGCCACAAAAGAGATATCAATCATATTTCTCATTTAGTATTTAGCATATTTTTACTAACCTTGGCAGGGATAAAGGACAAGTTTGTAGGTAATTCTAATGAAGATGATATTTTAAGTTCAGATTGACAAAACTCAAAGCTTTTATTTGTAATATAATCCCCAAATATGAAACAGTATCGCTGAGGAGATGTATGAATCATTAAATCACAATAGTGTTCCAGTACAGGTTTCATATATTGAGTATAATCTATTTTTAAGCCACATTTAATGAAGTGTGTGTGTGTGTGTGTGTGTGTGTGTGTGTGTGTGTGTGTGAGACAGAGAGAGAGAGAGAGAGAGAGAGATGGATGCTTACTGCTAAAGAGCCTTTCAGGTTACCTGTAGCAATTTACAGTCCCATCATTGGCAATAGTTCCCTTGGCCCAGTCAGCTTTGATTATTACTATTCCTAACCTGTGTCAATTTGATAGATGAGAAATGGGATCTCATTGTATTTATCATGTGATTTTCATTTCTCTATAAGAGGGAATGAAGTTTTTTCATGGGTTAATTAGCCTTTTATATTCTGCCTTCCTTAAATTGACTTTCTAAAACCTTTTCATGTAGTTTTCAAGAAACTGATTTATAGTGGTATATTTTTTAGAGGTGCATATGCTAAGATCTTTTCAATTTTATTTTTATCCATGTATCTTTTCACTATTCTGCAGACAAGAATAAGTTAGTGATTTTATTAATCCTTAAGAATCTTTACCCATGATGTCATTTAAAAGTTGACTTCTGTTTTCTTCTAGCATGTTTATAGTTAATTCTTTAACATAAGTTTTATCTTGATGTAGTTATTTGATTGACAGTGTGTGTGTGTGTGTGTGTGTGTGTGTGTGTATTGTACTTTACAAAGTTGTTGGGGAGATAGAATATATAAAATAACTTTTTAAGTCTATAAACTTGTCACCAAACTAAAGAGGTTCATCTACCCATGCACATCAAAACCCAATCAATGTGAACAGGTGTTTGCAGCCAAGTAAAGGATTATTAATTAAGGAAATGTCACCAAACCCAGAAGCATAGGTAAACTACTAAAACCTCACTTTCCAATGGCTTCCTGGGATGGGCTGCCTAGGGGGAAATCTCTAATCATGATGGCTAAGGGAGTTAGGGTTGCAGCTAGAGTCATGGTCTCTATTGATTGTGTCAGCGCTAGGGTAAGGGTAGCATCTGGTCCTGATGTCTGCCATGCATTATTCTGTCTGGTTTCCAAGGGTGTGGTCCGGGAGTGGGATAATTTTAGCTTTTCTGGGACTGGAGCTGAAACACACTAGAGATATTATCTCTTGTGTGACTGACCCTGTCTCTCTCATCAGCAGGCCTGAGGCTTTGTTTCTAAGATATTGTGATGCCTTCCAGAACCTCATTGTCCTGCAGGCTTAATGATTAAGGGAGTGGCTATGCAAAGGGAGAAGAAGGCAGGTGAGTCAGGGTGCTGGGTGAGGGCACTTTGAATCAAAAGAAAGAAAGGTGAATGTCATAAAGAAACAACATTTCTTTGTTGTTACAGACTAATAGCTATCTTATACATGCTTTAATAAATGAACATGTTCCTTCCCTGCCTTATGAGTAAGATATTTACAATACCTTAATCATAGGCCTTTCATATACACACACTAGAGGTCTGCCTGGTGCACAACATTCGTACACTAGGGGTAGGGAAAGTTTCCTTCGGCCTGGCCTTCTCTCTCTCACAATCTGAGACCCCAGTGGTGGAGAGCAGGCCTAAGCAGGCAGGTGGACATCCCCGAAGGGTCCTTAGTGCTGTTGTGGAGGCGGGAGAGGTTCCCGCCACCACCACTATGCTTACCAGGCATGAGCCTGGCTTCTGGCTGAGTTGTGCTCCCCCTGTGGGACACACTGACCTCCAGGGGGCAGCTCTTGCATTTGTATCTGGCCCCGGTAGTCAGTGTGTGTCATAGTAATTGGTCGTCATTCAGTCGATTTGCATATTAGGGTTTTATTATATAGGATAGTTTATAACATATATACCTATATAGATATAACTATACAATTATAGAAATATCTATCTGCTGGTCAAAATGTATAGGCAAGTAAGATTTCCAGTGCTCCTTTGAATATCTCCTTCACTTCCCTGTGTTGATTTGTAATGCGTATTGTATCATATCACATATCTCATAAATATTCTTTCATATCATATTATTTTCTTATATTTTCTCTTGTCTGTTTCAGAAGTATTTATTTTAGTTCACAGATTTATTTATTTATTTTAGTTCACAGATTTATCTATTAAAGATAAATCTACACCAGTAAATTACTCATTTAATTGTACTTTCATAATAGATACTAGAGGCCCAGTACATGAATTTGGGTGGGTCCCTCTACCTGGCCAATGACCCAGGCCATGGGAGGGATTGAGGGAGGTTGGTTATGGGAGCGCACTGACCATTAGGGGGAAACTCCTGCATCAAGCATCTGCCCCCTGGTAGTCAGTGTGTGTCATAGCTACCATTCAGTCATCTGATTGTCTGGTCATAATAGCTGCTTAGGCTTTTATATACATATATATTTTATACATATGTGATAATGAAAGTTCCTTATTTCTATTTTTCAATATAGTTTCTCTAAATATATTCAAATAACTTAAAAGTATCTTTCGAATATCAAGAATTTTTCCATTGGAGCTTATAATGAGATTTCAGGTAATGCAAGAAATAATTTGGCCATAGCATCTTTTTAAGCATTCTTTTTTTTTCATCCAGGAAAACTTTGTTTCTTTTTTCTCTTTACATTTTTATAGCTCTTAGAAAGTGTTATAGCTTTGCTTAGATGGATTCTAGCCACATCCCATCATAACTGATTATTTACACACATTTTATATATTTACATTATTTCATTAAAGGAAACTTCAATACATTATATGTTCTAAATGGCTTTACTTATACATAGGAATCCTATTGCTTTTTTATTTGGCTATTTACTGGATTTTATTATCAGTATTGTTAAGCCTCTTGATGATTTAAAAAATGGGTATGATGCCATCATTTTGTTTCATTCTCTTCACTAGTTTTAACTCTTATTTGTTTTTGTTTTTCTCTCTTTTTAAAATTATTTTATTGATTTTTTACAGAGAGGAAGGGAGAGGGCTAGAGAGTAGAAACATTGTGAGAGAGAAACATCGATCAGCTGTCTCCAGCACACCTCCTACTGGGGATGTGCCTGCAACCAAGGTACATGCCCTTGACCAGAATCGAACCTGGGACCTTTCAGTCCACAGGCCGACACTCTATCCACTGAGCCAAATCAGGCAGGTGCGGGCTCGTTCTCTCTCTCTCTCTCTCTCTCTCTCTCTCTCTCTCTCTCTCTCTCTCTTCTTTTAGCTTTGACTAGAACCTCCAGAAAAATATTAAAAAGTAATGGCACTAACACATTTTATTGTATTATTTAAAAATTGGATGGAATTCCACTACAGCTGTGTTTTTCAAAGTATTATCCTTCAAACATTAAAGTACTTTAATGAAAAGAACATTAGAATTCATGTTCCATTGAACAACATCAGCCATCAATTAAAGACAAACACTTTGTCCTATTTACCCAACAGAGAAAGTATCAAGGGTGGTGCTGCCTGGGTATAGACAAAAACTTAAACTTGTCTGAAAAACTTAAAACTCGGCAGTAAACCCAACTAAAGAGTGACACCATTACCACTCTACATTTGCAGTTCTAATCCAAAAACCTTCAGTTTTCTGCATTCTAAGTTGAGATCATTGTTTTGTTTCTGTTGAATCTTTGTAATGTGTGTTAAAGCTCCAAATTTACACATTTGTATTAATAATCTTTCAATGGGCATTCTGTTGCCCCTGGAAATCAATTTGGCCTTCTCCCATTTATATAGTGGGTCTGAATACAACCAGATTCAGCTACATTTGTTTACCTGAGAGCTAATTGATAAAGGATAGAATTGCTTGGACTCACTTTGGGCGACATGTATATCACTGTGAGGCTAACTAGTCTGGCATTTAAAGAGTAAATTTGAAATACACAATAGCATAGTGATAGCAAAGACAAAGAAAACAAGTCATTTCAATTCAGTGTTTCCCAGACTTTTGACATATGTGTTCCCCTTTTATAATTTTTCATAATCCTGAGTACCCCTCGTCAAAAAAGGATGCATTTTAATGTTCAAAATACATTTATTTTTTATTTTTTGGTATATACACAAAATAATAAATGAAAAATAAAATTATTCATAATAAAATATAAATAAAAGCTATATTATAAATAACATTTATTTGCATACCGGACCATCTCATGCCTCACAAGACTGTCTTGACTTGACTCATGAGAATGTAGAATTAGGCGCAGCTAAGCATGCACAGTGCAGTGCATATCCCCACCAAACTCCGGTGCAATACGTACCCCCCCCAAACTCTTCCCGTACCCCTGGAGGTATGCATACCACACTTTGGGAAACAGTGAATTACATAACTCATTGTGACCATTGGCATTTTTATGTCTTTAACATTTCAAACAGTCAAAAAGGGTGGAGTGCAGTATTGTCATTTTCTAGATGCTGATTCGGATTTGTACATGAAACATTTTGTTAAATTAGTCTTATGTATTTAAGCTGACATTTTTCACGATTATTGGGGCAGTAGAGCTGGTCTTTGTACCCCTGGATCATTCAGTCATTGGCTGCAGGCTGGAGTGAGGTGCTTCCATTAGCAGATGATTCTGCGGAGAAGGCAGCAATGAGCCTTGAGCACTCAGCCCTCACAGCAGCTGGGGTGATTCACTGGCCTGGGGAAGGGCTGAGTGGTGAACTGCAGGCCCAAACTTTTCTTTCCATTTATTCTGTTCTTAATTATTTGTCAAAAAGATACTTGAGGTAGGTTAAAAACTGCCTCCCTCCCCCCAAATTAAAAATGATATACAAATCCTAATCACAGGAAACTGGGACTGTTACCTTAGATTAGTGGCCAGCAAACCACATGCGGCTCTTTGGCCTCTTGAGTGTGGCTCTTTCACATAATACCACGTGTAGGCGATTGAAGGAGGACCCTAATTAAGTTAATAACAATGTACCTAGCTATATAGTTTAAAGTTTAAAATGTTGGCTCTCAAAAGAAATTTTAAGCATTGTACTGTTGATATTTGACTCTGTTGACTAATGGGTTTGTGGACAACTGCCTTGGATGGCCAAAACAAAAAACAGAACAAAACAAAACAAAAAAAACCCCCAACCAACCAGAAAGGGATCTTGGCAGGTGTGAAGAATCTTGAGATGGGGAGAAAAGCCGAGAAAAGCTGAGATTATCCAGGTGACCCCGAATGCAATCACGCGCATCCTTCTAAAAGCGAGGTGGGTGGAGATTTCTACATAAGAAGATAAGCGGATGTGGCCACAAGTACAGGACTGCCAGTGCCCACCAGAAGGTGAGGCGACAAGGAATGGGTTCTCTCTGAGAACCTCCGGGTGAGCTTGGCCCTGCCAGTGCTCTGATTCTGGCCCCCAGGACCCTGCGAGAGTCAATTTCTGATGCTGCCAGCCAGCTTGGTAGCTCTCCGGCTGGACTCAGGTAAGCGGCTCCGAGTTATCTGTTTGTTTGTGTTTTTTTTTTTTTTTTTTTTTTGACTTGAGTACAGCCCCATTGCGCCATGTCTGTGAATACCAAATCCTTTTCCTGTATTCATCGATTATTTTTTTCTCTTAGCAGTTTTTGAGTAGAGCTTACTTTGATAAAGGTGGAAAGAAATGTTGTTTTGCTCCCCCTCCCCCCCAGAGATTATTCTTTTATTGAAGAACTTTCAGGTTTCCAAATTTACCCGTTGGAATTATGCTGGAAGAACCACTCAGTTTAACCTTTGGAAAGGAAATCATCGCACATTAGTGGGAAAATCTGCATTTTATGATCAGAACATAAAATATAAGTTTAGCGCAGAAAACACTGGTGGTATGCGTGCTCCTCAGGTGAAAAGGGTAGAAGTATATACTTCCTTACAAGAAAACATCAACTATACAAACTCCCTCTCTTCCTGTACTTGTTTGAGGTTTTGGGTGTGTACTTCACCGACGCCTATCAAGTTTTCTAGTCAACTAGTCCTGGTTCGGAGTTCCACACCTTAGGCAAGGTACTTAATGTAGTAAAATCTCAGGTTCCTTGTATATTACTTAGTGATGATGGTAGTACTGATGGTGGGAGGAATAATTGCATGGATTAAAAGAGATAAATACATAGCACCTGGTTCAGTTGTGTGTGTGTGTGTGTGTGTGTGTGTGTGTGTGTGCGTGTGTGTGTGTGTGTGCCGGGGGGTGGGGGGTTGCCCTTAACTCTCTCGTTGTTCAAGGATCAGCTGTAATTCAAACTGCAGATTGCAGATATTTTTTAACAGTTGACATTTGCAAAAAGGCACATACACTATTTACAAACAAAGATGATTCATTGAAGAGGTGATTGGGAACATATTTGTAACTAGGAGTGTTACATAGGCCTTTCTAGCCGTATTGGAGATCATTTCTGCAGGATGTTATCAAAATCAGCTATTGGTACAAGGTTTGAAATTAGTACTCACTTTGCAACCTGAACATAAGAATCAGTCAGTGGTAACTTGGCTTTGGATATACCTAGATATGTGGCATCTATTTGGGCTGGTCTAGCTGTTACCACCTGGGTTTGTATAGGTTGGCAGGCTTGACGAACTGTCCAAGAATCAACAGGCACTAAGCATACAACTGGCGTTTCCAGACTGTTTCTGGCCTTAGGTTGAGCCACTTTGGCAGGACAGAGACCAAGGTGGGAGGGGGAGGAGGGAGAAGTTAATCTGATAAAAAGTAGGTGGCTTCAAAAGGAACTGAAATAATTCATGGTAAAGTAATATCTGGTGGGCATTTTGGTGACTCGGTGAGCCCAGGACATGCTGGGTAGGTAGGAAAGCCTAAGGACTTAAAGAGATTATTCTAGAACATGTTTGTTTGTTTTTTTTTTCCTTGTAAAAGGAGTAGCAAGTGGCTTAGGCTGTGCTCTGTGCTGCTAGATTAAAGAGACTCTTGGGGTCCCCTTAGCTAATTTGCTGTTAGAGCCACTGTATGTGTTTTATCCAATGAGGCTGTTGTGTTTGTCCCTATTTGCCTGTGAGAAATAATAGAGCACAGTCTATTACAGTGGTCGGCAAACTCATTAGTCAACAGAGCCAAATATCAACAATACGCCGATTGAAAATTCTTTTGAGAGCCAAATTTTTAAAAAACTTCTTCTAACACCACTTCTTCAAAATAGACTCGCCCAGGCCATGGTATTTTGCGGAAGAGCCACACTCAAGGGGCCAAAGAGCTGCATGTGGCTCATAAGCCTCAGTTTTCCGATCACTGGTCTATTATATGTATCAATTATGAAATCTATCCTCAATTCCTGAATTCCTGGCACATGAACTTTTGTAATTTCCAAAATGATAATAAGCACTACAAGCACCTTTTCTTCTAATAGTTGGTCTTTGGCCCTGATTTTGACAGTTTCTAAATCCCTCAGAATTTCCTTGCTGATAAGAGTGTCTTTTACACTGAAACCAGTTTGGCTCAGTGGTAGAGCGTCGGTTTGCAGACTGAAAGGTCACGGGTTCGATTCCAGTCAAGGGCATGTACATTGGTTGCAGGCACATCCCCGGTAGGGGGTGTGCAAGAGGCAGCTGGTCGATGTTTCTCTCTCATCGACGTTTCTAGCTCTCTATCTTGCTCCCTTCCTCTCTGTGAAGTATATATATTAAAAAAAAAAAAAAAAAAAAAAAAAAAAAGAGTGTCTTTTTGCTCTAATGAGGTGACTCTTGGTGGCATCCTGGATGGGGATAGGTCACCAGAAAGACAAAGCCGTGATTAGAAGCTTGGAGTCTTCAGCCCTGGCTCCATTTCCAGAAAAGGGAGGGGAGGCTAGAAATTGGGAAATGACTAATCATGTCTATGTGCCGAAGCCACCGTAAAAACACCAAAGGAAAGGGTTTTCGGGAAATTCTGAGTTTGTGTATACATGTACATGTACCAGGAGGGTGGTACACCCCAACTACCCAGGGACAGAAGTTCCTGCACTGAGGACCCTTCTGGACCTCACCCTGTGCATCTCTTCATCTGGCTTTTAGTTTGACTCCTTGTTCCTGTCTTTTGTTATGGGATGAACTGATGTGTTTCCCTGAGGTCTTTGAGCTATCCTAACAAATGTTTGACTAAAAGGAGGGGGTCATGGAACCCCCAATCTGTAGCTGGTCAATCAAAAGTACTAACCTGGGACTTGTGATTGGCATCTGAAGTAGGGGGTCAGTCATGTGGCCAGAGCCCTAAACCTGTGGGTGCTGATGCTATTTCCAGGTTGCTAGTATTAGAATTGATTTAAACTGTGGATACTCAGCTGGTGCCAGAGGAATGCTTGATGTGTGGAAGCCCCACACACCTAGTGTCGGAAGTATTATGTGCCAATAGAGAAGGAAAACAGGAGTGTGTTTCTTTATAGCCTGCAAATACGGAGCAGCAATGAGTGTGCGTCTCTGTGTGTATAACATTTGTATTTGTTTACATATGGATGATGAGGTACCTTCTATAAATAAACTCTAGCCTACATCAGGAATGCCAAGAATTTATTGAGAGCTTGGTAAGGGAAATTGTTGATTTTGAAAGGTTACCTATCTCTTTGCAAAGTTCTTATCCACTATGTGATTGTTCTGCCCAACAATTCAGGAAAGCAAATTTACTTGACTTGTTCCAAATCTCAAAGATGTCATGGCTTCTTCTGAATCATGTAACTATAAGTGAGGGAAAGCACTGCGGCTCCCATCCAGAGAATCCCAGTGTCCTTATCAGTCCCTTACATTTTCTCAGGAAGAGACCCCAGGGACTGACATGACAGGGCTGTCAGGAAGCCATGTGCCCATCAGGAGCGGCCTTTCAGCATGTGGAGGGGAACCACGTGGCATGAGAGGAGATTATCTGAGGAGGAAAACCTTATTGGGGCTTCTCCTCACACTCCTGAAACCCATTGACCATTCCCAGAGGGTGCCTGAAAGACTCAGCAGACACAACACAGGGGGAAGTTCTACACAGAGGAGCACTTGTTAATAATGAGTATGACTTTTACCAGATAAACAAACAAACAAACAGCCAGAAGCCCCAGAAGTTCAAAAGGCAACAGGCCCTGAGTCAAATGTTTCCAGCTTTCATTTCAAATTTCACACAATCCTCTGCACTATAAAACATCTGCACTTTTATCTCTCTATTTATTCCATTGGTCCCCTCTTACCCAGTTACTCTTCCCCTCCCCTGTGGGATGACACAATTTTGAAAGAGAAGCATACTCACATACCATTCTCTCTGCTTGCAGGTAAATCCTTCTGTTTCTGTGCATCCATCCTTTCCTGGTTTTTATTGAATCTCACTCCTTTCCCACGCTTTGCAGTTTGAAAAAATGCCATGGTTGCAACTTTGCTCTCCCACTTGTGCCTAGGGCCAAGGAGGGTAATTGAATGTCCTCTAGAACTAGCTCTTTGAGAAGGTTGAGATAACCAGACAGAGGTATGGAACACATAGTCTCCCAACTTTCACACATTTGCTGAGAATCAGTTTTGCTTGCCAATGTGCCATTTGATTCTTTGTGATTAAACTGACAGTTATAGTAAAAATTGGTTCCAACAAAGAGAATTGTGTTTGAGATCATGTATAAAAGGACTATGGGACCTTGCAGTAATCACTGTGCAGATGCGAAACGATACACAGTTGTTTGGTGAATATTACATCTACTCTGTCTAGTGAAGCTTCTGCAGATGGGTCATATCTCTGCATATTGTTGCAGAAATCATCCTGTCATGAGTATAATTCGCTTAGAGAAAATAACCCCCTCTTCAACAAATTCAGAGAGAAGAGTAATGGCCAGTGTTTGCCCTGATCTTAATCATTCACAGAACACTCTTTGTTTACATGATCACATTAACATTTCTACAGCATTCTGTGAACTGAGTATTAATTTTAGATCCATATTAAATCTTAGGGTAGCAAGAGGAAGCTATTCAGAAATTATGCATGGAATGGTACTTGTGGTGCTAAAATGCAGGTCCTCTGGCTTCAAATCTTATTCTTTGCAATCTTAGAAAAGTCTATATTTAACTTACATACAAATTTTCTTTACTGAATGGAAGGAAAATAAGAGCTTAAAAATATAATGAACAGGGGATGTAAAAAGAGTATGCCTACTGGTAGTGAATAAAATTTTTTACCTCCTATTTTGAATCCATTTCCATAGTATCTGCTTTCTGGATCTGAAAGTCAGCTCTGAAATACCTTACTTAAACACACACACACACACACACACACACACCACACATGGTTTTCTAATGAATGAGTAATGTGTTACAAAATCAGCAAAAAACAGTTCTCCAAATTGAAAGAGAGGGAAAGAGACTTTGCCAAAGACTGTGAGGTTTTATGCTTCAACTCTCCAGTGGTTATTTTACGAAAGGGGAAAATGCTTCAATGAGGGGTAGAACGCCATTTTTTCTACATTTTACTTCATCACTACTTGCTACATTGTTGACTTATTTTCTATCTTCAAAGAAAATATAACTTATTTTATGAATACTTGATATTAAGGTGCATGTTGACTGCGTATTCATTCATTCTCTCAATAAGGAATGCATTCATTACTACAATGCATCAGTCACTAAATTGATTGGGATGATGAAGTGAAAGTATTAGTACTGATTTCAGGGAGCTCAAATACTACCAATAGAGCATGAAAACTATGCATATATTTATCATATAGTATGGTACATGTAATAATCAAGATGTAGGCTATGTGTGGGGAAGAATTGTCTCTAAGTGTAATTGTTGAAGGGAGAGTTCACATAATATTCATAATAATCTGAAACTTGAAATTTGTCAGGTTGAAAAAAAGGAAAAAGAGATAATGAAGCATTCCAGACTTCTAGAAAGAAAGAGTGTGATTGAGAATGGGATATTCAGGGAACTGTGAATTCTCTGATATTGGCCAGGTGGTGCCAGTGCAGGCTCCCCAAAATATAAACCAATAAGACAAAAATTGTGTTTATTGCTGACCTCAGTAAGAGATCCCCAACTTTCACAGTAATAGTGAGTGTGAGAAGGAAAGGACAGAGTTAAAACATTTAATTGAGATTTTGAAATCAAGTTTAATGTTGGTCTTTAAATGTGAGGGTTGTAACAATCATAATTAAGATTGGTTCACAGCATAAAGTCAAGGATTTTGAAGCAAGAGGTTCAAAGAGTCTTAGGGTGTTAACCATCACTTGACACTTTCAACTGTAGAGCTGATGGGTCTTTCAGGAAGTTCCTGTTATTATTGAGAATTATTTGCAACTTTTATCTTGCCTGACAAAAGTAGCCTAGAATTATAAAACTATGCTAATAAAGAGTGGAATAATAAAGTCATCTTAATGTAGACAAGCTGTGTGGGTGTAGATAGTTCTGATTCTCAGTGGGATGAAATGATAGATGATCAATAAAAGTAAATTTTATCAGATGTTACATGGTCTTACTTTAAAAAGTTGTGTTATTGGAGGAAAACATGCCTCATCTTTCCCCATTGCTAGTGGGAGTAGAGCTCTTGGGGTACCGCCAGAAGAAGCATTTCCAGAGCTCCCCAGGGGTGGATGAGATAAGGTAGAAAGCTTTATTTCTGTGGAATTACATTCCTGGGATTCCAAAGTCCCATTTCCCTTAGTCCAGTCATAGAAGAAGTATAGTTTGGATTTCAGTAAAGCTAAAAGCAAAGCCAATGACCAGAGTTTCCTCCATGTGTTGGAGCTGGGTCCAGTCCAACATCAGTTACAGTCCACTAGTCCATGGAGCATGGAGTTAACATAGCCATGGAGCAAGTGGGAAAATGCAGGGAAGCAGGAGTGAAAGAGCCCCACAAGCCCAAAGTCCCAAGAAAGTCCCAAGAGCATGAGAAGCTTAACTTTAACAGGTTATGTATCCCCAAATTTCTGCACACTTGCAGTGGCTATGCCCATTCTAATCAACCATCTGTGTCCCCAGGTGTTGACAGTAAGCTTTACTGGGCAAGCCTCTCTCTTTCCAACCCCCTTCCTCCAGTGTTTTGCAGGGAACATGTCTATAATGGCTGGCCTTCCCTTTGCTCCTTTTCCTGTTATTAATAACTAGTTAACTACAATAGTATGAGTTGGAATTGATTTATTAAGCATTAAGAAGAGAGCATAATTTTTTAAAGAAAAGAGTGGCTTGATCATGTACAAGTGAATTGGCATGAGATAAAGTATAGACTAGACAATGTCAGAGGGGAGCAATGGAGATGGAAGGTTGAAATGGTCTGTAGACACTGAATAGAGGTTAACCAGTTAAAATGCAAGTGGTTGCAAGGTCTTGATTGAAAGCAGTGTAAATAATGAGCCACACAAATTTTTATAAGAGGGTATGAAATGATCTAGGTATAAATGAAGTATGAGGCATAAAAGAGAAAGAATGGAAGTTACAGATTTCTTGAATTCTACCTACACTGTATGTATGAACTCATTTAATCCACACTAGCATCCTGGAAGGTATGTACTATTATATCCTCATTTTACATGTGAGGAAATGGAAGCAAGAACGGCAAAGTTACCCAAGTCATGCAATGATGAAGTTCAATCCAGGCTGTCTGGCCTTTGACACACAACACCATGTTGCAGATTCCCACTCTTGGTTACTGGGTAATTGGGGATGGATTCACTAAGATGAGGATTGTCAGGAGGTTTGCAGGAAAGATTGATTAGTGATCATTGGAGCTTGGAACTCTCCAAGTTTTCTATCCAGGACTAATCTAAGGGCAGAGGTTGTTGCGTTAGTTGGAAACATGAGTCTAAAGATCAAAAGAGGTTATTTTTGTTTGTTTGTTTTAAAAAAAAATAAGGCCAAATATTTAAGCATTTGTTCAAGTTGCAGTTGGGGCTTAAGGAATTATAATAATGCTGATTATACAGTTTCTGCTTATGTAGGTTGTCTTCAGGGATATTGTGTAGAAAACTGTGTTACTCCTGCATTTCTTCTTTACTCTTGCACTACTACCACATTCACAAACGTCTGTCACAGATATGTCAGAATTTCCCCTACACCAAGCAATCCTGTGACACCAGTTAGGTGTCCTATTATTTAACTCAATTCTGACATTATCTACCTGGAATGAATGCCACATCACATAGGTTATAGACTCATTTCCACAAGACCTCCTCTCCCCTACTTCAGATGTCACTTAAGTCCAGGTTGTCACCTGTGCTTTTGACCCACCAATTATAAGTCAGTTTCCCAGCCCACCACCCCCCACCACCCCCCGCCGCCCCAATTTGGGTTTGATTAACTTCCTAGAGCAGCTAACAGAACTCAGGAAATTAGTTACTTACTGTTTGCTAGTTTATGATCAAACTAGAGGCCCAGTACATGAATTCATGCATGGGTGGGATACCTTGACTTGATTGGCAATTGGGGTGGGGGGGGTGGGAAAGAGACTGCAAGAGGTTGGTTGGCTATGGGAGGTTGGCTGTGGGAGTGCACTGACCACCAGGGGGCAACTTCTGCATTGATAGTCTTCCCCCTGATGGTTATTGTGCGTCATAGCTACCCACTGGCAGTCCTAATGAGCACTTAGGCATATATATATATATATATATATATATATATATATATATATGGCATGATAAAAATTACAGGTGAATATGTAGGAAGAGATATGTAGGGCAAGGTATGTGGGAAGGGCCATGAAGCTTCCATGCCTCTCTGTGATCTACATGCTCCCAGCACCTCCATGAATCCAGCAACCCAGAAGTTCTCAGAAGCCTGTGCTTTGGGATTTTTATGAAGCCTGCATTATTAATTCCTTTTCCTGCCCCTCTCTGGAAAACGAGTTCTGGGGCTGAAAATTCCAAGCTTCTCATCATGACTTAGTCTTTCTGGTGACCAGCCTCCATCTAGAAACCCACCTCCTTTGAACAAAAGACACTGCTATTACCTAGGAATTTCCAAGGAACTTAAGAACTCTGTCAGAAATTTGGGTCAAAGACCAAATATTAGAATAAAAGTTGCTCCTAGTGCTCTTATAACTTAGGAAGGTTAGGAGCTCTGGGCCAGGAATAGGGTGGGGTTCAAGGACCAAACTATATATATACATATTATTATCTCCCAGAGGTATATGAAATATTGATAATAGAGGAAGTTAACTTGCTTATTAATAAAAATTAGTCGTGATGCTTTGTCCCACAGTATGTACTCCTGGAGGCATGTGGTTCTTAACTAGATATTTCTTCAGCCAATGTCATTGTAATTTATTTGAGCTCCTTTTCCTCACATTTTATATAAAAACTAGAGGCCGGGTGCATTAAATTCATGCATGGGGGAAGGGGGATTGGTGTCCCTCAGCCCAGCCTGTACCCTCTCTAATGTGGGACTCCTGGAGGGATGTCCAGAACTGTTGGCTCCCAACTGCTTGCCTACCTGCCTTCCTGATTGCCCCTAACCACTTCTGCCTGCCAGCCTGATCACCCCCTAACCACTGCCCTGCCAGCCTGATTGATGTCTAACTGCCCCCCTGCTAGCCTATTTGCCCACAACTTCCCTCCTCTGACAACCTGGTCACCCCTAACTGCCCTCCCCTGCAGGCTTGATTGCCCCCAACTACCCTCTCTTGCAGGCCTGGTCCCCTCCAACTGCCCTCCCCAGGTGGCCATTATGTGTTCATATGAGGGCAGGAACTTTGACCACATGGGGGCAGCCATCTTGTGTGTTGTAGTGATGGTCAATCTGCATATTACTCTTTTATTAGATAGGATAGAGGCCTGGTGCATGGGTGGGGCCAGCTGTTTGCTTTGAACGGTGTCCCAGATCAGGGTGGGGTTCCCTTGGAGCATGGGGCGGCCTGAGCCAGGGCCTATGGTGGTTTGCAGGCCAGCCACTTCCCCTGGTGACCCAAGTAGAGATCCTGGTATCTGGGATACATTTATCTTCTACAATTGAAACTTTGTAGCCTGGAGTGAAGCCAAGCTTTCTGCTTGCTCCATGGCAGCAGCCATTTCTTTTGGGATTTATTCACCTTCTATAATTGAAACTTTGTAGTGGAGGTCTACGCCAGCCAGGACAGGTGGAAAGCTTGGCTTCCTCCATCACTGGGAGAAACCCTAGCCTGCTCTCTACAGCTCCATGGCTGCTTCCATTTTTCTTGGGACTTATCTTCTATAATTGAAACTTTGTATCCTTGAGTGGAGGCCTGGGCTTGTCAGGGTGTGTGGAAAGCTTGGCTTCCTCCATTGCCAGGGAAACACATTGTGGTGGCAGTCATCTTGTTTGGGGTTAATTTGCATACTCACTCTGATTGGCTGGTGGGTGTGGCTTGTGGGGATAGCAGAGTGTTGGTTAATTTATATATTACTGTCTTTTTGGGGGGGCGGGGGGTAGGATGAATATGGAGCTTTGCAGTACATAATTGAGGCAAGACTTGAATTTCCTAAGCTGTAGCCTACTTTAAGGCTAGATATATTTTTATACTAGCTTAACACTAAATAGATTTATAGACAGGGACAAAAGCAAACCACCATCCATCTTCACCACTGATTTGGACAGCCATGTGAACAAGTGGCTACATTTCCTTGAGTATCAGTTCTTTCTTATGCATAAATGGGCATTGTACTACAAACTTTACAAAGTGTTTTTATTGAATTTATAAGTATAAGATATTTTGCATGACAATTTTTGTATTTTTGGTGAATGTAGGTGTTATATCATCACTCCAATGAAATTCTGTATTCTGATTCAGTATATTTTAAATTTTCAAGCTTATCTCCAGATGCTGATTTTAGGCAAGTCACATTTTCTTTATCGTTTTTCAATCGGATGCGCCTGCCTTCATAAATCATAAATAAATTTGATAAAAGCAAAGAGCACAGCCTTAGGAAAATCCAACAGGTCTGGCGCTCTTTATAATTTGACAATTTATGAGGAAAAATGTCTCCATTACATAAATAATTCCCTTGCATTTCATTTGCTTACACACCATTATTTCTACAAGTTTGTCACAAAAAGAATGGAGATCGATTTATCTTCTTAGCAGGCACAATAGGTAAATGTGACCACAATACATTCTTTGAGTTCTGCCTGCTGGGAAGGTAATGCTAATCTTTTATTTTACAAAGATATACCTGAATTTTAGCCAAAGGCTAATGGTATACAGAAACAAAAAAGGCCTTATGAGTAATTTGGCCTTGAGCTTCTTGTGTGGAATCCAGTGATCATGTGGCTAGTTCTACCCTAGTCACTGTCATTGAATGGAAATGTGAACTATATGAACTATCCTTAGAAGTTATTTAGTCCTTATCAGCCTGAGGGTGAGAGCAATGGAATTGATTCAGGGCACATTTGCCAGACTGTGGCTAGGTAGATAGAGGCCACCATGTTTTGAGGATCAGGCAACCTGTGTTCTTACCATGACCATCTATTGGCCCTTCTCATGCCAATCACTGACAGCATTCTGAAAATCATTTATAAAATAAAGATAGATCAGATATGTCCAATTATATACAAAATCACTAATAAGCTATTTCAAAATAATATAATTTATGCACAATCAAATAAAAACCATTTAAAACACAGGGAAACTGGACTGTGTGCTTGAAGGTGTTCTATCAGCTAAGTTGGAAGCTATATTTCTCAGAATCCTCTTCCCTGTGTGGTTCCAAACTAGAGCTGGCCAAGAAAGGAACCTGTATAAGATAGGAAGCCGGAAATGAAGCCAAAGCCTTTATTCTTGGAAGGAACTTGGGAATTGAACACTAGAAGAGCCAGAATTGTCCAAAGATATCCAGTACATCTTTACTCTCAATCTTAGTCAGGTTTCTTCCTACGTGTTGGTCCTGTCAACCTTCAGTGACCCCAAGCCCACCTCCAGGCACCTGACTACAAGCCCAGGAAGAAACCAGGTATAAATAGGCTCCAGTGTCCTCAAAAGGGCCAGCTACTACAGGCTTCCCCACAAGTTCTCCCTTCATAGCCCCACTTAGATGTCTGGTGATACTTTGCTTCTAGAATTTTCCTGCAAGCTCAGACTTGTCCGTGTGCTCCAGTGCTTCAGACCAACCTAGTGACTGCTTTTCAGATCTTCCCTTTTTCATGTTCTCCCACGTTCATGTTAGATCTAATTTCTGTCATCTGTACCATGTTCCCAAAATATATGTAAGTAGTTCTATTCTACTAGCTGAGTCGGGACTGGTACAGACCTGAATTCATATGGTATCTAATTCTTTCACAGACTCAACCATTAACCTAAGAATGATAATATGTGTTTCTATTTAATCCTCACAGCAAATAAAAGAACTATTATTTATAGGCTCACATTGCAGAGGAGGGCACACATTTTAAGAATATTATCTAATGTAATTCACACAACTTGCTGTGGTCATATTCACACTTTTTGGGTCTCCAGAACACAAGTCCTCAGGGTGCACAGACATCTACAGACCGATAGATGTGACTCAGCAGTTGTGAAAACATGTGTTTGCATTCGATACTTTTCTAGGTAGAAGAGTTCCATGGTTTTTTAACACAATTCAAAAGAATTCTATAACTTCAAATATTAAAAAGAATGCTTAAAACTTAAAAATAAATAAATAAAATGCATGCTTGAGACTATATTGTTCAATATGGCCTCCACTGGTCACATGTGGCTAAATTTAATACAACTTAAAATTCAGTTTCTTAGTTATACTAGTCACATTTTGAGTGTTCATCAAAAGTAAGTTTACAGTTGTGAGTTTAAGAAACAGTGCATTCATTGTTATTATCATCAACTAGAGGCCCAGTGCACAAAATCTGTGCATTGGTAGGGTCCTTAGTGGCTGCCAGCTGCTGGCTGGGGCCTTCTTTCGTTCCTTGCTGTCCCCTGCTGGTCAGTGCATATCATAGCAAGAGATTGACCTCCCAGTCCGTCAAATTGCCAAGGGGACACTTGCATATTAGGCTTTTATATAAATAGATTGTATTATTTATTTGTATTACAAATGTAAAGCCAATTTGGCCCACCCCATACATAGGACAGCTCAGATAGGAAACATGTCCGTCCTGTAAAGTTCTACCCAACATTGCTCTGTGTATATTCCATGAGATGAGTCCACGTTTTTCCATTCCCCTCCACCCCCTCCGATGTCTTTAAGACACAGGAACTCACTGAGGAGCTTGGGAGAAGCTCTGCCTTTTCCTTTGCAAAGGTCAGAGCTTCTCGTACGGTGTGGCTGCATACAGAGTTGAAAAACAGATCCAATTCACCTACAGAGCCACATAAATATTTTAAGACCGTGTTTTATAAACTGTAAACTTTATTATAGGCTTTGCCTCCAGAGCAGGTGAAGTGCATATATCACCGAGTCCCACCAAGCCTGCCTATTGTTTTAGGAGCCTGCTTCCCCACTTGTGCCGTGCACACCCCAGCAGATTGGATTAATGGCCCTCCTGAGGCCCCTTTTACCTTCCAGGAGAAATACGGACTGAACCAGAAGCAAATTCCTCCTCCTCTGACTTAGGTGCATAAAATGGAAACCTAAAATTTACCAACAGCACAATAGACTACAAACAGGAAACCAATCACCCTCTTCAGGGAGAGTACTAAGGAGTTTATCATTTTTCTTTTTCAGGCCAGAAAGGGTTTGCATGGTGAGCACACACCTCTGTAGCTGCAACAGACTCTGCATTTTAAGGAGCAACATAATAGCATCCCCAGTTAGGAGCTAATTAGAAAAATAAGGAGTGGTTCTAGAATTTTGGCAGCTATCCCTCAGAACCCAAGAGCAATCAAAACACTTCAAATTCACCTGCAGAAAGCAGACTGGAGTGGGTATCAACATCAGTTCTGTCAAAATGGGAAATATAGTCGGTTGCCTTAAAGTGTTCTGATCCTTTTTTTTCTATGCAGCCTTTTTAGGAGTGGATTCTGTATCTCTGATGATAATCACTCCAAGAACAAAGTAGGTACAATCAGGGTCTGAAAATATTTTCCAGTAAACTATTTTTTTTACATATATATATTTTTTGTTAATTTCAGAGAGGAAGAGAGGAAGAGAGAGATAGAAACATCAATGATGAGAAAGAATCATTGATTGGCTTCCTCTTGTGCATTGCACGTTGGGGATCGAGCTTGCAAGCCAGGCTTGTGCCCTTGACCAGAATTGAACCCGGGACCCTTCAGTCCACAGGCCAATGCTCTATCCACTGAGCCAAATCAGCCAGGGCTTCAGTAAACTAATTTTAAAACAGATGTATGCAGACCTAGGATCTGGAATAGACTTGGAATTTTGTAATATCTATTACAATTTAAATTTACTTCAATTTATTAGGAGTATCACAGTCTTTGGAAATAGCTTATCAGTTAGAAGATACTCGTTCTTTGCAGTCATGATTTGCACTTAAAAGATACCTTCATAGAATTAGATCTTTCCTGTTCAAGCCAGTGTTCCCCACGATGGAGTTTGTGGACCCTTTAGGATTTATTTTTAAAGGTCCATCAGAACCCTTCTATTTAGAAGGGTTTCTTTTACTACTTGGGTCTGAGGGGGAAAAAATTTACTTAGCTGAGAAGTCATTAAAATGTATTCTGATCTAAAATCAGATTGGTGGTGACCTGGGACACCACCAATTTATTGTTGTTTGTTGTTATTGTTATTTGTTGCCTATATGCTGCAATTTCTTTACTTTGCAAAGGAGGACAATAAGACCTGTCCTATTAACCAGAGAACTTAGAATGTCTCCTGGAACCACAAAATGAGGCAAATAAGGACTTAGCTAACCTGTGGGGAGGAGGGGAGGAGGTGCTGCCTGGAAGTCATCTGGGGTTGCCTGTCCCAGGGGCTCCTTTGCATGGATGGTGGCTCCCTTCTCCTCCTGCTCCATTTGGCAGCCCGTAACTCTAGCTGGCACATCCCCAGAAGTTTCCCTCTCCCATTCTATAGAAGTGGGCGCCTTCTGTTATGCCACTTGCCCTGTGTCTATGTCCATATGCTAAGGACTACAAGTGATTTGATAATGAGATGAGGACTTGAGGTTTCTTTTCTGCCTCACAGATTACTTGGAAATGTGCTTCTAAAAAATTCTTATATGGTTAGAGATCTTCCTCTAGTCTTTCTCTCATTGAGTTCTAATTTAATATTCGTATGGTCAGAGGACAAACTCTGATTTAAATAATTTAAATTTGTTAAGGGCTGCTTTATGATTCTGAAGATAGTTTATCTTCGTCAATAGTCCAGAGAGAGTAGCCCCTGCCCTTCCTGCTCACACACTGAAGTTTGTCGATTTATGTCCTCAGGCATGTATATCCCTGGCACTTCTCAGGATGTTGACCTGATGCTGGAACTTAGCAGGTGTGTTTGGGTGATGGCCCTTTAAGAGCAGTAGGTCTTCATCTCAGGGGCACAACTCCCAGTGGTTTTCACAGCCAGATTCCAGGGATTTCTCTTCCTGGCACTGCTGCCCAGACTGGGGCAGCAGTGAAGGGGCTGGGACCCTTTGTTCCTCAGGAAGGAACCTCCACATCCAAGAGATTCCTCCCTTTTCTGAATCTCCACACTGGATGTGAGACCTACCTGGTCTACATTTGCACCCCTCCTACCAGTCTCAATGTGGTTTCTTCTTTAAATCCTTAGTTTTTAGGACTTATGTTCAGCTAGTGTTCTGGTGGTTCTCAATGGTGGTGGTTTTGTAATTTTGATGTGATCATGGAAGAGGCGATCTCAGAATTTACTTGGGCATCTTGACCAGAAGTCCTGTCTCTAATACTTTTAATGTGCTGTTGAATTTGTATGCTAGTGTTTTAGTTGAGAATTTTTGCATTAGTATTCATTGGGGATATTGGTCTATGATTTTCTTAATAGTGTATTTGTCTGGCTTTAGTATCAACATAATGCTGGTCTCATAAAATGTGTTTAGAAATGTTCCTCTTAAATCTTTTTAGAAATGTTTGAGGGAAAATGGTGTTTCTTCTTCTTTAAATATTTGGTAGAATTTTCCATTAAAGATAGGCTTTTCTTTGTGGGAGTTTTCTGAATACATTCTATAACTAGATGCCTGTTGCATGATATTCATGCAAGAATAGGCCTTCCTTCCCCTGGCTTTACTCCCAGCTGCCCAGGAGCCAGCATGTCCTAGCTTCTGTACAGAGCACCGCTCCTGTAGCGCCGTCTGCTGCCTCCCTTACCCTCATAGCAGGCATTTTGCCACTTCATGCCTACATATGCAAATTGACCTCCATCTTTGTTGGGTTAATTTGCATATCACTGTTATTGGCTGTGGAGCATAACGGAGTGAGTGATGGTTAATTTGCATGTTTCTTTTTTATTAGGTAAGATGTTCTTATTTGTCTCTTGTAACAGGTTTCTGACCTATGTGTTTTGTCAATAAGTTGGCCAGCCTTACTCTCTTTTGGTGGTTATTTGAATGGAATACTTTATTGATTCTTTCCCTTTCAGCTTATGTGTAGTCTTAGATCTCATGTGCATCTCTTATATGCAGCATATAGTTTGGTGGTGTTATAGAGCAAGTCTAGTAGTAATAAACTTCCTTAGCATTTGTTTATCTGGGGAAAATCTCAATTTCTTGTGCATTTTTGAGGTATAGTTTTGGTTGACATAGTATTCTTAGTTGGCAGATTTTTTCCCCCAGCACTTTGAATATAAGTTCCTATTTCTTTCGACAGACATCTTCAAAACCAACCTTGTGGCTAGACCAGCCCTTGTAGTTCTTATTGCAAGACACCTTCACCAATAATCATCAGGAAATATTTTACAAAATATGTGTGTGTGTGTGTGTGTTTTAATTTTAGAAAGAAAGGGAGAGGGATAGAGAGATAGAAAATGTCTGTGAGAGAAACATCGATTGGCTTCCTCCTGTATTCCCCTTACCGGGGATCAAACCTGCAACCCGGGTAAGTGCCATGACTGGGATTAGAACTGTGACCTATTCCCAGAAAAGACTGGTTCATGGATTGATTTTCAACCAGTGAGCCACATCGGCTGGGCAGAAAATCTCTAAAAACAAAAACCCACAAGGTTTCTAGAACTATCCAGTTCTGGAGGGCACAGAGCATACCTGCTGGACCACCCAGCAAAGTCCTAAGAGTGGGGAAGGGGATGGAGATAGAGATGGGCCTGAAGTTTTGCTTTTATTGGGTTTAAGTGTAGGGACTGAGGGTTTCACAGATTCATTCTACTAGTGAATTTAAAACACGAGAGCAGAAATTAAAGCATGGAAATCTTGAAAACAGCAGCCAAATGGTCAGTTATCTAAGTCAACCAGAGATCTCTAAAACAAAGGAAGTTTTTTTTTTGTTTGTTTGTTTTTTTGCCCAGGGTGAGGAGGGGTGGTGGCTTGGGCCTTTTATCCAGTCATGTTGCTGGCAATGTGTTTATTTGAGATAGCTGTGTTTGAAGTAGATGTCTTGGCAATACACAAAAGCTTAAGTCTTGCAACAAAAAACCAACCATCGGGTGCTTACACTACAATCCCAAATGAGGCGAATTCACATAATAAATACTTGCTATTTTTGCTGAACAGAATGGAAAAGGCATTCCTATCAATTGTACCAAAGGTGGAGTTAGCACTAATATAAAGTAAATTAGTGTAGCTAGAATATTCTTGAATGTGCCAAGTCTCAAGAAGAGTAACCAGCAAACATTAAACATTTATACTTCTTCCAATATTCTTATTAAAGGCCACTT
Organism: Vespertilio murinus; assembly: GCA_963924515.1. Classification (NCBI taxonomy): domain Eukaryota; kingdom Metazoa; phylum Chordata; class Mammalia; order Chiroptera; family Vespertilionidae; genus Vespertilio; species Vespertilio murinus. The sequence continues at coordinate 18,938,975 of OZ004715.1, read as the reverse complement.
TCTATTTCAATCCTCGGTTCCCCAATTTTTAAAAAATCTTTTTTGAGAGTGTTCTCCATTAGCCAGTTTGATGGTCTAACATCAGGACTGAACTAGGAGTGCTTGATCAATAGAATGGTAGCTATGGGACGTGTGCAATAGATGACTTCGGGGGACAAAAGGTGGCCTGCACTCCATTTATCATGCACCTCTAGTTTTATATTCATAAAGCGCTCTAGCTACGTTCTGACATTTGGGGTGTGAAGAACAAGCCATCAAGTTCTCTTAGTGAATATTAAAAAAATTATGCCAGACACTCGAGGGAGGAGACATGAAAGCAAAATGCAGGTAGTGACAGGATAATGTATAAGAGAAATCTTAGCACAGGGAAAGGGGAGAGCATCCAGCCTTCTGAGATGGATAGCCAATGTCTGGGGATTCTTGGGCTTTTTTCTGGTGCAGAAAGGAATGTATCATTTGTTTCCCAGCCTTTTCCTAAGTGCCTTACAAGTAAAATGATAGAAAAAAAATATTCTTCTTAAAGTATTATTTGCGTAGCCATGTGGTCTTTCTCCTACGGGAGAATTTTTCTCTGATTGTGAGAATGTGTTTATTAAACTGAGCGGAAATAAAATGAGTCATTCATCCCAAAGCAAAGTGGAGCTTGCCAGTTTTCTGCCACCTCTTCCAATATCCATCTCAACCTTCGGTACCCACTTGTCCATCATAGGTTGGCTATTTTCAAACCATCTATCTATCTCCCTCAAAGCATTCAAATAAAATGCATTGGAAAATAGATTCTAAATGGAAACTACATGAGCTCTGTGGGCTTCCAGGATTGATGCTTTCACAGTGGCATTTCTTGCAGGAAGGCAGCTGATGAAGTGATAGGAGAGCTATTTGAGGTATGAGGGCGATTTTTCAAGGCCTCTTGAATCCTGACATCCTAGCAGCATCTACTGAAAATCATCAGAGGTTTCTTTACACAAAAGTTGAGAGAGAGAGAGAGATTTGGGAACTCTTTAATTTCCGCTGGAGAGGGAGAGCCCCACTTAAGTCATCTGTGCATAGGATCAGTTGCAGGTACTTACCCAATATTTAAAGTCTTGCTCAAAAAGGTTGAATCTTTTTGTTCAAATTGATATCCTGCACTGGCTAATTTTACAAGAATGTGATATGATGCATGGTATCATGCAACTTATCATTAATTCTCCAAATCCTACCTACACTCAGAGGTAGACATGTATGCAAGTTACATGACATGTTCCCCAACCTTCTGGGATCTTCTTTCATACCCTACATGTCTTTCTATCATTACACATTGAGCACTTTGTGCTTATCTGCTCTCTCACATTTCACATTTTAAGAACGTGTTTTGTGGCCCTACTTAAAGTGTATGCTCCTGGGAAGCAGAAGTAGTAGTTTATATTACCTTTCTGATGTAGGGATCCATTGGCTCTCTGCTTGGCCTTATTATGTTCAGCCCAACTTAGCAAAGATGTAATGGGCATTTACTATGTGTTAAGCAATGGGTTTTCAGACATGGATAACATAATGCCCCTTCTCTTATAAAGATAACTAATTGAGAAGGAAATAAGAGCTTGGTTTTCAGCAGTAAGATCATCTCCAATAAAGCACAGGAGACTGTGAGGCTCTTGGAATCAGAGACCATGCTTATTCATGTTTGTGACTTCAGCATGTCGCAAAGTGGAGCCCTGACTTCACTCATAGCATTAGGCTCCTATATGGGAAGGCCTGCATGACATTCCCAATGGAATAGGCATCTCATACTTAGGATGGCCCGCCGAGAGCTGTTAGTCTTCTCCACTCTACAGAAAGTTGGCTCCTCCGATTTACAAATGACAATTGCTTCTGGCTAGCTGCTAAGAAACTAGGAGCTACCTTTACACTCACATTATCAGCCTATCACACTGATTTTGGATATGAAAATTATGCCCAATCTCTCCATCTCTCTTTCCACAGTGGAAGACAGCACGTTTTTCTCTGTAATAACCAACAGCCTCCTAATTCATTTCCCCGCTTCCATATTCCCCCACTCACCTTTCTGTTGTGTTTTATTCCATGCAAAGCTTATTTTCACCTTGGGCTTTTTGGCTTTGCTGTTAGCCTTGACTGAAATTCTCTCTTTCTTTTAAAAAAATATATTTTATTGATTTTTTTTACAGAGAGAAAGGAGAGAGGGATAGAGAGTTGGAAACATCGATGAGAGAGAAGCATCGATCAGCTGCCTCCTGCACACCCCCCACTGGGGATGCGCCCGCAACCAAGGTACATGCCCTTGACCAGAATCGAACCCAGGACCCTTCAGTCCACAGGCCAACGCTCTATCCACTGAGCCAAACCGGCTTCGGCTCTCTTTTTCTTAAATAGAAATTTTTTCTTGCTTACTACTAAACCCCTAACATATAGGCAGTTTCCTGGTACAAAACAAAACAAAACAAAAATCAATATTTACTTTTTAAAAAGGTGAAACATTGGTGATTGTTGAATGCATGCAGACATGAATGAATGACTTGAGCACCCAGTGTGTGTGTGGTTAGGAGCTGGGATAATCCCTGCCCTTAAGAAGAGTATGGCTTACATATATTTGATTATATGGGCTCTCTTGTATAAATAAATGAGTAATCCACTGCTAGACATTAAATGAGTGATGACAGTAGTATGCCCTGGGTGACCAATGGCAGGCAACCACAGTAGTTAAGAGTGCTTATCATCTTCAGGACCCGTCTCTATGGTAATAGAAGCTTGCTCTTGGCCACAAGGAATTTCCTTTCACCCTTACGGGCTGGAAATGTTCCCAAGTGAGCACGCATCAATTTTATGATGGATCCTTCCTGACTATATAAATCAGTAATTTTGTGGAAGCTGTAATACTTTAAACATATGGCTGGGTTTGTTTCCCTGCCTACAACTCTTGTCCTCTTTAAATCCTTTTCTAGATCTCATCTTTTTTATTTTTTTATTTCCATGTATAAATGGGAGATGTAGTAGTGACTACTCAAGAAGTGGGTATATAGCTTCAGAATCTCAATACACCTAAATGAATTGGGGCAGGGTCAGGTACATACTAAGTCCTCCTAAATGATAATGGGATGATAATTACATATTAAAGCATTTCTTTTTTTAAAAAAAATATTTTATTTTTTACAGAGAGGAAGAGAGATGGATAGAGAATTGGAAACATCAAAGAGAGAATCACCGATCAGCTGCCTCTTGCACACCCCCTATTGGGGATGTGTCCGCAACCAAGATACATGCCCTTGACCGGAATTGAACCTGGGACCTTTCAGTCCACAGGCCGACGCTCTATCCACTGAGCCAAACCGGTTTCGGCTTAAAGCATTTCTTAACCTGTGCAATTCTTTACAAATATAAAGGAGCCTTGCAAATAGAATGTCTTGTTTCTGGCATATAGTTTAGATCACTCTGTATCTTACATAGTTCTTATTTTAACCAGGCATGGTAGTATACTAGGTATTCAATAAAACATTTTGTAAAAGAAATTGTTTAGAGTTGGAGAAATTCAGGAAAATTTTCTTTTTTTATTGGAAAAGGAGATCACATCACATCTAAATTGTCGAGGTTATATTCTAGCTCTGAATATTCCTTGGAGTAATTCAGTTAATTCTCTGCAAAAGATATAATTGAAAGCCCCAATTTTGTTCTTACCAGATTTTACATTTTTGATTCGTGGTCCTCTTTAAAGAGCAAATTTAAAACATAGGCTGGGATTGTCAGCTACACGTTAAGAAAAGTTCTTATTTTGTCTGAAGTTGACCTTGGTTGCTCTCTGTCTTTCATAGTTTCCATTACTTAACTTTAGCCAGGCTCGTTCTCAGTGTCCAATAAATATCTTTTAAATAAATAAATAAATGTGCTCAGGAATGATATATACGTGTAAGCTTCTTGTGACCTCAGAGACAAGTGTGTGGATGGTTGCCAAGTCCCCAGTCCCTAGTGACAGCCCATTTGTCATTACTGATAGCATCTCTGGCTTGGCTTCTTCATCTTCTTTCTGAAGCTTCTGCTTCCAAAGAACTTCCCCACTTCTAAGAGTTGCACCCTGGGCTGCTCAGCATGACGCTGTTGTTTTTCAGAGTTCAGTTTTTAGGCTTCTCACCAATGAAAAAAACAATTTTTTTCTATGCTCCTTGAACCTCTCATGACTTCCTTTCAGTTCTCCATTATGGAGTGTCTCTGGTACTCAGCTGCCCCAACCACCCACATAGGCTCATCAGACCCATGGAGCTAAGTCACCTACAGGCCTGTGAGAATGAACTGGCTGAGTGCTTGAGTGCCACTCCAGTGATGGTCAGGCCTGATGAGGTCTCTGGCTGGCCTCCGGGAGGCTCTCAGCTCCCACCCAACGTAAGCAGACAGCTGTATTCAAAAGATGCTCCTTCCCTACTGAGCGCCAGTCATCAGGAGCAACATTCCTCCTCATTCTCCTGAACTTACCAGAGTCCCCTGTGGGGATCTATAAGTTCTCAAAGTTTGTTTTTAGAGTGTTGCTTCAAACAAGTTATAAAAACTGACAGTGCTTGACCGATAACCTAGGAACCAAAGATTGAAATAGTTTCTTTGATTTCTGCTCAACAGAATGCAAAACTAGGATTTCTTAGAAGAGCAAATGAAAATATACTCTGGCTCTGAAACTGGTTCCTTGCTTTAAATGTATCTATTAACATTAAAACTAGAGACAGTAAATGCCAGGGTTCCTTTTCCCAGCCTCACAAAGGATTCTGGAGTCCAAGGATGAAAGATGTTTTTGAAAGGCATTGGGGGTCGACTCTCTTCCTTGACCAAGGACCTGTGCTTTTAATTTTTTTCAAAATATATTTTATTGATTTTTTTACAGAGAAGAACAGAGAGGGACAGAGAGTTCGAAACATCGATCAGCTGCCTCCTGTACACCCCCCACTCGGGATGTGAATGCAACCAAGGTACGTGCCCTTGACCCGAATTGAACCTGGGACCTTTCAGTCCACAGGACAATGCTGGATCCACTGAGCCGAACTAGTTTCAGTGACCTGTGCTTTTATTAAACACAATTTGTCCCAAGGCACAATGAAAATATACACTTCAAAGGGTACCATATCAAAGGGTATAGAGAAACAGTGTCAGTTTGGGGAGTAGCCTACAGCTGTGCAGGTGTTTGGCCAACAGGAAGCAATAACATTCCCTGAGCTGACTGGCAGTTAACAGTCCTATCCAGATTTGGGGCCATGCCCTTTGGCTGTTTCCAACAGGTAAACTACATGTGACTCAACCCTGTTGAGCTCCCCAAGCTTCACCAACCTTTTGGTGAAACTCTTGTGATTATTACATGCTGGAATTGGTTCTTGGCAAGAAAACAGTACCTTACTCTAGCACTTTGCTGGAGCTTTCATTATAAACTTATGGAAAAATTAATCTAGATGTCTGGGTGTGTCTCTTTTTGCCTGCGCTAGCTGTCATCATGTTTACCCACTCCAGGCTCAGGGACAAAATCTGGTGGAACCTCCAGCCTTGGTCTGGGGTTTTAAAAGCCTTTTGTCTTGCCTAACTGGTTTGGTTCAGTGGATAGAGCATTGGCTCATGAACCATAGTGCCCCGGGTTAAATTTCCATCAAGGGCATGTACCTTGGTTGTGGGCTCAATCCCCAGCGGGGGAGCATGTAGGAGGCAGCTGATGGGTGCGATGTTTCTGACTCTGTGTGTGTGTGTGTGTGTGTGTGTGTGTGTGTGTGTGTGTATTAGAGGCCCGGTGCATGAATTCATGCATGGGTGAGGTCCAGCCTGCCAGGCCAAGGGAGGGGGGGAACATGGGCAGTTGGCCGGCCTGCCTCTGGTGGAGGAGACAATTTGCATTTTAACCTTTTATTATATAGAATATACACTGAGTGGCTAGATTATTATGTGTTCAGAAATTATAATAATCTGGCCACTTAGAGTATATATATGTTTTAAAAAGTACATTTAAAAAAAGCCTTTTGTCTTCATTCAGTGTGTCAAATGAGTGAATCTGACTCTGAGTTGTAGGATGAACACTAGGGTGCTACCTCCTGTTAAGTCGAGGCAGGGCGGGGGGAGCCCAGAACGTGCCCCTGCCCAGAACTTCCAAGCGGTGCAAAGCCCAGACTTCTATTTTTTCTAAATATAATCAAAGAGTCTGGAATGAAAGATTATCTCCCCCTCCCAAACTGGTGTGCAGAGTTTAGCACATGACCAGTGTAAGGTCCCCCCCCCTCCCAAACTGGTGGGTGGAGTTAACATATGACTGGCACCTGCCACAGAGACATCTCCAAGACAGTGAACCACCAATCAACACGGGCCAGAGTGCCCTTGGGGCCCATCCCTTCCTGTTCCACCCCCCTCCCTTTTCGTCCTATAAGAGGGACCCTAAGAAAGACACGTGCTGCTGTTGGATGTTGACCGCCATCAGCCCGACTGGGTCCGATTCCCTGTCCCCTCTCCCCCCAGTTCTGATCTTTACCTCTGTGATAGCTTCTGCCCATTACCGGGGAATAAACTCTACTTTAAAATTCCTTGTTCTGTTTCCTGTTTCCTTTCAAACCTAACACTGACTTCCCTTATATGGCCTACCTGTGGCATTTATACAAAATCATACGTTTGCCCCAGGGACCAGTTAGAACCCCAAATATTGAAGCAAAGGAGTGTCTCTTTCTCCATGCCTCCAGCAGTAAACATCATCATGAGAAAGGGACAGTTTTACTTTATAGTTCTTTGGGTTCTGGTCATTGAATCCATCTGGTTAGAATAAAACCAAAGGAAAAGGAAACTATTTTTTAAAGGTTTTTCTTTTTTTTTCTTCTTTCAGTCAAGTGAAGGAAGTTTTAGCCAGTTTTATTCCCATGATTTCCAAGCTGTTTTGAATGAAAATCAGCCTTCCAGCTAACTCTTATGGGTGCAATATTGATCACATAAAAGAGCTCATGAGAACAGTTGGTTGGAGGCCCAGGGAAAAGAATGTGACAAGTTTCCCACAGATTCCTGCACCAAATGGATAATGGGTGTGAGTTCACTGAGAAGCAAGAGGCATTTAAGAGGACCTCTCTCTCAAAGGGTGCTGCCCAAGTTCACAAGAATTCCCCCTCCAGCCAAGGGCTCCCTGTTGTGAGCATGAAAGGGGTTTTGATCGCGTCTTTTCAATTTGTCCCACAAAACATGTCTCAGAGAGAGAAAGAGAAGTATTTACTTTACCAATGCCAGTTGTTAGACCAGAGCTCTATTTTCTCTTTTTTTATACTTACCATCTTTTACTTTCTCCCTTTCTACCACTTATCTTTTCACCAGGGATGTCTCCTGATGCTGTATTCCTGCTCTCACTGAAGTGTCTTCTGTATTGTAGCAGGGTTCAACATAATAGTGGGATAAAAGGAAATGATGCATCGCCTTGAAGGAAGTCATACTCTCAGGCCTCCTATTACCCTGTACTCAGGTCTGCAAGTCTGACTCATCTGCTCCAGGCTGCTGCTCAGGGGAGGGTACTTAGTTGCCTGTAGATCACCATGAGTTGAGTAGGCGACGCTAGGGGGCCAACTCACAGAAGTGCTTGTGGGACTGCTAAGAAAAGGCAAGATCAAGCTCTGAGGCCTCCTAAAAAGTCGACCTGTCAGTTGTTTTCTTTGGACAGATGAGAAGTCTAATTGTTCTCGCTGTTTAAGCATATGGTGATTCATGGTTCTGAATAAATTCAATTTTTAGCAACCAGTGAGCATTATGCTCAGGCAAAAATGAAAATAATTTGGATGAAAGATATTTTTTTAAAAAAAATAACAACTATAACCCTATCCCGGTGGCTCAGCTGGTTGGAGTGTCTTCCCATACACAAAAAGGTTGTGGGTTCAAGTTCCAGACAAGGCATATACCTAGGTTGTGGATTTGATCTCAGGTGGGAGTGCATATGGGAACTGATCTCTTCCTGAAACCAATAAATGTATCATCTGGTTAATATTAAAAAACAGCAACAAAACAATTATAAACAGTGCAAAGAAATGTTTTGGTCCCCTAAGTAGAAACACACACACACACACACACACACACACACACACACACACATATATATATATATATATATATATATATATATATATATATATCTTTTACTTTCTAGTAGAATTACTATTTCTACTATATATATCAGAAAAGTGTAGCAGCAGAATTACAATTTTTCATTTTAGATTCTACATTTTAAGAGAATTTATATATATATATATATATATATATATATATATAGCATATTCTCTTAAAAATGTAGAATCTAAAATGTAAAATTGTAATTCTGCTTCACTTTTCCTGATTTCATTCTTTTCATCAAATTTGGTCTCTATTGCAAATGATTGACCTTGGGAAAGTTACATAGTTCCTCTATATCTGTGTCTTCACCTGTCAAAGGGTATGATAATGGTATCTACATCACTGGGTTTTTAAAAGTATTAAATGAGATACTGTGGCAGGTACATGGTAAGCTCCAGTTGCAATAGCCCCTGGTGAAATGTTAGTTTAAAGTAATTCCAGAAAATATTAGCTTTCTATATGCCAGGCACTATTCTAAAACTTAATATATATATTCTCATATAATAATCATTTCACAAACTTGCTATATCAGTCTGTGTTTAGTATTAAGAATATAAGGCACATGCCCAGCTGGAGTGGCTCAGTTGGGCATCATCCCATGGACCAAGAGGTCCCAAGTTTGATTCCTGGTCAGGGCACATGCCTGAGTTCCAAGCTTGATCCCCTGATGGGCAGGAGGCAGCCGATCTTTGTGTCTCTCTCATTGATGTTTCTATCTCTCCCTCTCCCTTCCTCTCTGAAATCAATAAAAAATATATTTAAAAAAGAATATGAGGCACAGAGAAGTCAAAGAACCTTCATAAGCTCACACAGTTAATAAGTCAGCGCCAACCTTCAAACCCAGGGAGACTGACTTCAAATTCAGTGAAGACCTTCTGCCTCTTAATTTACCTGCCACTACTCTTGCCCCCTTTCTCTCTTCTAAAATGTACCTTACTACTAGCTTGAGCTTTCTTAACAGAAAACATGGTCCCATTGTTCATTTACTTGGACCCCTTCAAAGGCTCTCCATCACTTGAGAAGACTCTGTTTTACTATTCCATCCATCTAATTCCCCAGTCCTATTTCCTAAAGCTTTGGCCCAGTATTTCATAATCCTGTGTATGTACACACACACACACACACACACACACACACACACACACACTATTCCCAATGCTGAACATGCAGTTTAACCCTCTTCGTGTTTGGATGACATCTCCACTCTGTCTGGAATATGCTTCATTTAACTTGCTTCTCATCTTTTCTACCTTTGAAACTTTGGTCTTTAAAACTTGGCTCAGCTTTTACTGTCTTGGTCTCTTCCCAAAACACTTAATTATTCCATTCCCTTTACTGCTTGTAGCAGACTAGATGTTCCAGAAATGACTGCAACATTATCTACCCCCAAATGCAATTCTGCATCTGGACATTGCCATTGTCACTGCTATATCAAGAGGTGGGATCTATTTCGCTACTCCCTTGCATCTGCTTTGACCAATACAACATGGGGAAAATAATGCTCAACTCTCCCCATTGTAATTGTGATTTGCATTTGCACTTTCTAAGGATTAGTGAAATTTAGTGGCATTTCATGTATGTATTGACCTTTCATACATCTTTATTTTTTGCAAAAAATGCTGCCCATCTTAATTAAGAGTAGGTATTTTTTCTATTGAGTTATTTCTATATTTTGGATATTAACACCTTATCTGATCTATGGTTTGCCAATAAAATTTTTTTATCCATAGTTTGCCTTTTCTTTGTTGATGTACTCTTTGCTGGCAGAAACATTTTACTTTCATGTCTTCCCACTTGTTTGTTTTGTTGCTGGTACTTAGGTGTCATAATAAACAGTTCATTTCCAAGCCCCAGGATAAGGAGCTTTTCTTCTGTTTTCTTCAGGGAGCTTTAAGGTTTCAGGTCTTTCTTCCATTTTGAGTCGACTTTTGTTTGTAGCATAAAATTGGGGTCTAGTTTCATTTAAGTGTGAATATCCAATGTTCCCAGAACCATTTATATAAAAGACTGTCTTTTCTTAACTGAGCATTCTTATCTCCCTTTTCTAATATCAGTTGGCTATTGATGGTTGGGCTTATTGCTAAGCTCTCAGTTCTTTTATTGATTGGGATATTTTATACCAGTACTATACCATTTTGATTTCTATAGCTTTTAGAGTATAGCTTGAAATCAGGAAGTGATATGTATTCCACCTTTTTTTTGGATAGCTTTGGCTGGTTGGGGTCTTTTATGGTTTCATATAAATTTTAGAATTGTCTTTACTACTTCTATAAAAACTGGCATTGGAATTTGATGGGGTTTGCATTGAATTAATATTGTTAAAATACCCATCCTGTTCATAATTCTTCTAATACATGAACATGGGCTACCTTTCCATTTATTTGTGTATTTGATTTCATTCATCGTGTGTGTTATTGTTTCCAAAGTAGAGATTTTTCACCTCCTTGGTTGAATTTATTCTTTTTTTAAAGTATTTTATTGGTTTTGCTGTTGTTGTTAATAATATTTTCTTTGTTTCCTTTTAAGATAATTTGTTAGTGTATAGAAATGCTACTGATTTTTGTAGGTTAATTTTATATCTTGCAGCTTTACTGAATTATTTATTTCTATATATTTTTTAGAGTCTCTAGGATTTTCTATGTAGTCATGTGTTACTTAACAACAGTGACACATTCTGAGAAATTAGTCATTAGATGATTATGTTGTTTTGTGAACTCTTATGGGCCATGTGAACAAAACAGCTTGAACTTAAACATAAGAGAAAATGATGCAATCAAGATATAGAGTAGACATGAAATGTGTAAGGATGCTGCTGGCATAACAAACATATGTTTTACAGCTAACTTTTTTAGAAGTAGAAAGTATATTCTAAAATAATAAAAAGTATAGTATAGTAAATACATAAGTTAATAAAAGCCATTTATTATCATTATCAAGATATATTTGATTATTTGATCAAGTATCATTATCAAGTATTATGGTACATAATTCTATGTGCTGTACCTTTATACAATGGCAGTGCAGTGATTTTGTTTACACTAGCATCGCCACAAACACATGAGTAATACATTACATTACACTGTTACAGTGACTACAACATCACTAGGCCAGAGGAATTTTTCAGCTCCAAAATAATCTTTAGGACCATGATTATCTATGCAGTCCATTGTGGACTAAAATGTCCTTATGCATCTTGTGACTATATAAAAATGTGTCGACTGCAAATAGGGATAATTTTACCTCTTCCTTTCCAATTCTGCTGCCCTTTTCTTTCTTTCTTGATTGTTTTGGCAAGGATTTTCAGTACTAGGTTGAATAGGAATGGTGATAGTAGGTACCCTTCCATCTTTTTATTCTTTTCTTTTTTTGAACATCCGACTGGATAATTCCAAATACCTTGTACTAGGACACTGATTTTTTTCTCCTGTGTGGTTGAATCTGGTTTTGAAGCTCTCTATTAAAATTTTCAGTTCTGTTATTATATTTTTGAACTCTAGGAATTTTTATAAATGTTTTTAATATATACTTGTATTGATTTTTAGAGAGAAGGAGAGAGAGAGAGAGAGAGAGAGAGAGAGAGAGAGAGAGAGAGAGAGAGAGGAGAGAGAGACATCAATTATGAGAGATAATCATTGATAGGCTGCCTCCTGCACACCCCACACTGGGGATCAAGCCCACAATCTGGACATATGACCAGAATCAAACCCTGGAACCTTCAATCCACAGGCCAAAGCTCTATCCATGGAGCAAATATATGCTAAGGCAACTCTATGATTTTTTTCTTTATTGATTAAGGTATTACATATGTGTCCTTATCCCCCCATTGCCTTCCCATTCCCCCCACTCATGCCCTTACCCCCCTGTTGTCTGTATCCATTGGTTAGGCTTATATGCATGCCTCCAAGTTGATCTTTGGTTAATCTTTTTCTGCCTCTTCCCTCTGAGGTTTGATGGTCTTATCGATATTTCTCTGTCTCTGGATCTGTTTTTGCTCATCAGTTTATGTTGTTCATTTTATTCCACAAATGAGTGAGATCCTGTGATAATTTATCTTTTTCTGACTGGCTTATTTCGCTTAGCATAATGCTCTCCAGTTCCATTTTATTGTTAAGCTATTTTTTTTCATGCATTGTTTTTTTTTTTTTTTTAATTGTCTGTCTGCGACTTCTTATAGTTCAGGGGTGGAGGACCTTTTTTTCTGCCTAGGGCCATTTGGATATTTATATCATCATTCTTGGGGCCATACATAATTATCAACTTAAACATGAGCCTGCTGTATTTGGTCAAACATTTAATTAACTCACCCCTAATGCCTTGGCAGGGACAGACCAAATGATTTCACAAGCTTGCTGGTGACATTCCCCACCCGTTTTCCTTAAACTTCAAGAGAATAATTCTGAATTTCTTGTCTGACAGTTCATAGATCTCTGTTTCTTTCAGGTCAGTTATTAGAGCTTTATTAGTTTTCTTTAGTGACATCTTATTTATTTATGTCACTTATGTATTTGATTGTTTGCTTGTGATCCTTGACTCCTTACCTTGGTGTCTACACATTTGAGAAAGTGGTCTACTCTCCCAGATTTTGCAGGTTCGCTCTGGGGGAGAGAGTTCTTCACCAGTCAACTCAGTTTGTGTTTCTAGACATGTCCACTTGCAATGTTTTGGGAAGGTTAGGCCTGACTTAGGGTCTATTTGGAACAAGGCAACTGTTTGACCTCTGAGGTTGTTGGTCATGGTGTGAGCCATTAGCTGAGAACAGCTGAATAGATCTCCTTGCCTGGGTCCCTACCCAGGGAGGCTGTAGAATTGGCTTTATGTTTACCTGCATTCTCTGGTCAGACTTACTAGATGGTTGGGACTGGGTACTATACTCAGTAGCCAGTAGGAATATGAATTAGCTTCCCTGCCCTGGTGGGGCATCAGGATGGGACCCAGGGCCTGCATAGCACATTGTTTGGGAACCTGTATCAGGCAAGAGTGTTCTCTGAATTTCCTGGGCACATAAGGCCACTTGTTTGTCTGTGCTGATGGTCAGAGCCACAAGCTGTACTCTGCCAAGTGCCGCTATAAGCAGGGCTGTCGGATGAGCTCTGCGGCTTCCCCTGTGCTCTGGTTAGGTTTCCCGGTCTGGTAGGCAGAAGGCTGGATTCAGTGGTGAGGAGGCTACAAATAGTTTCTCAGCCTCAGTGTACCAGGAGAAGCATCTCTAAAGCTGCTGAAGCTCTTTGTGTCTTGTCTTAACTCAAGCCCACTTGCACCCCATGTTTCCTGGCTGAGCAGGTCAGTTATTTCCTCAATGTCTCTCCCTAATCATATCCTTTAACTCTTCAAGTACTCCAGGATTCATAGTGTGATAGAGACTGATGGCAAAATCCACTCGTTTTTTACTGGATAGATGTACTGGCAGAACTTTGTATTCAGATATAATATTGGCTTGTTAATTGTTTTCTGTGGACATAATGACTCTCCAACTGCTGAGTTACAATTGGGATCTTTGCCTTTTGCTGCTTTTAAAAGATATTGTAGCACCCTATCCAGTTTGGCTCAGTGGATAGAGCATTAGTCTGTGGACTGAAGGGTCCTGGGTTCAATTCCGGGCAAGGGCACATGTCCGGGTTGCGGGCTCAATCCCCAGTGGGGGGTCATGCAGGACACAACTGATCAATGATTCTCTCTCATCATTGGTGTTCTTATCTCTCTCTCTCCCTCTCTCTTCCTCTCTGAAATCAACAAATATATTTTTAATATATATTGTAGCAAATATTGAGCTAAACATGTAGTAAGCATTCAATTTTGATGGGTTGCTTAAAAGAGAAGAATGACTTTGGAAAATATATTATGAGAAAATGGTTCTTTAAGGTCTGAGATTATTGTGAGGTTATTTTAGGACAAATAGGGGTTGTAGGGGAGAAGATTTCAGAAATTCCATTTGCAACTGTGTAGACTTCCAACCTACTATTTTTATTATTGTTTTAAGAATGGATAGGATAATATGCACTCATAAAATTTAAAGTGTCTCGGATTTATGTATGTTTCGCATGCTTAAAGTATTATTGAAAGAACCCCGCATATACATGAGCCAAATACTCAGACAATGAGGTGTCCACATGTAGTTCAGCTATTGTTACAGATATGAGTCATGCACATTTGCTACAAGATGAGACTATCATATGTCAGAGCATATGCCTGTCACTGAAGCCAAATGCAGATAACATATGCTTGGAGGCAAAATATTTGTAAGTCTCATTGCTTATCAAAAATTGATGTGAGCAACTGTGAATGTTTACACTGGTTTGGATTTATAAACAGATCTGCAGGGTTAATTGTAAGAAACTATTTTTGCAAAAACAGTCAAGTATAGCCTTTTCAAGTTGGAATGGTTCTTTCTGTACCTTCCCTCTGAAACACACACCCACCTGCCCACCCCTCTGTACACAAGCACTCATGTACCAACGCATATTTATGGGGTATTAGAAACACTATTAACAGATTCTCTCGATCAGAGGTTCTTTTCTCCACGATGTAAATTAGTCATTACAAGTTTACTTAATAAAATACAATTCCACTGAAAAAAAAATCTATGTGTAAATTTGAAACAAAAACCATGAAAATGCACTATGTGAATATTCTCATAAATCTTTCTTGTTTATAAAATATATTCATTTATAAAACCTTGTGTAATTTTAAGTAATATAGCAGCAGGCATTTTCCTCTTTATTGTGTGAGTGAAGGAATTGAGATTCTACTAGGCAAAGTCAGGTTCTCAGTAGGTTTGGATGTAGCCAGGCCTTGAACCTTTCTCTGCTGCCTCCACCTCCAGCATGGCTTCTACCGCATGTAGCTGTTCAGCATTACTCCAGAGTGGTATTGTATGAGAACACAGTTGGCATTTAGAATAAATGCTTCATTGGGGTGACAGCTGAGAGAGTTGAGTATGACATCATCACTACCAGACCTGCCATTTGTGGAACTGAGGAGAATGTTTGGTATAGAGATATTTAGCTGTACCATTGGGCCATGCGGGGATGTCTCTGGTCCTGGGCAAACCAGAGATAAGAGTAAATTTTTCCTCAAAGCTAATAACCTCTTTCTAAACAAACTCATCCAAAACCTGAGAACTCAATCTAACTTCAAAGCCATGTACTTCATGGCAGATAGGTGGTATGGGTTTCCCTTAAACCCTCTATTTAATCATTAATCAAATCCAGACAATTCTATTTCCATAATATCCATTATACCATTCTCTCCTCTATATCCCACTTATTCTGCCTTCACTCAGGCCTCCATCTCCTCTCCCCAGGACTCTGGTTAAAGTCCTCTCACTCATCTTCTTGCCTTCAGTCTTTCCTCTCTCAATTATACCTTGCACGCTGACATGAGAGTTATTTTCTTAGTGAAAATCTGATCACAAATCCTACAAATTCCATTTGTTCAAGAGTCTTTCAATCACAGGAAATTATAAGGTTTTTTTTTCAAATTATGAGATCAGGAATAATCATTATTTTTCTATTACCCACTAGTATGCTTGTTTTGATGCTAAACTGTTTTTCTGTATGTATCAAATGTTTTAGATCTTCACTAACTGTTTAAACCAGGTACCATGTAGGCTGTTGCTCATAAAGAGAGTGAATGACACTATTGGCTATTTCATTCTTAGTCTACAACAGCACTGTCCAAGCCACATATGTAATGAAAAATGTTCTTGTGACTACATTAAACAGAATTTTAAAGAAATTCATTAAATTAACAGATATCATTAGTTTTAATGGAATGTTTATTGAACTTACTATATCTAATATGTTTCTGTTTCAATATATAATAACTTAAATTATTAATGACATATTTCTTTTGTTATATTAAGTACTGAAATCCAACAAGTTTTTACTTACAGCACAACCAGTTCAAACTAACCAAAAGTTAAGTGCACAATAACTCCATGTGACTATTGGCTACATTTGACAGCACAAGGCTAGAACTCCTGTCCTACCTGTATTCTCGTTCCTTCCTTCCATGGCCAAATTCCTATAAAATGTCCTTGCTTTTTGAACATGACCACCATTCAGAGTCTTCGACCCCAGAAGTGTGACTTTTGCCATACTTTTACTTTGATATAACTGAATTCTATTTCCAGCTCCCCCCCTGAACTGTATCTTTTGGGTGGCACGCAGCCTTCTCTCCTTGCTTTACTCTTTACTCCTTACCTGAATGCTCCTACTCCTGTTCCAGATCTTAGGATCTATGTTTATTCATCCAAGAAGACATCCTTGATTTCTGGTGCCCGCCCATCTCAGTCTATCATAAGATAAAGCCCTCTGTCCTTAAGTACCTATTCTCATCATCCTGTGCTAAAGTGTGAGTTCCTGTCAGTTTTCTTTCTTAGCATATTTGGCCCATAGTAGATTTTTAATAAATATTTTGAATAAATAAGTGGATCAGTGGTTGAATGGAGACATATGGCTAGCTGGAGACATGGATGCATTCCCTAGCCTCTTTTGAAGTATTTGTTCTTTTCACTCTGATATATTGCTTCCGCACAAATTGCTCATCAGATGTCAGTCCATCCTATCTTCTTGGATGCAACACATGAATTGTAAAAGGATATATTCAATTTCAAGTTATTTTCTCTGTAGCTCTTTTCTGGGTAACCAATTATAGATGGATGAAAAAAAAAAACCCACAACAACAACAATGAGGGGTTTATGACTTTCTTGATTATTCTGGGCCTCATTACCATTACTAATGGCAAGGAGGAGATTTTACTCACTTTTGCAGTTCTCACAGCGCCCAGGACTTAGCTGGGGTCCTGTGACTGACTGTATAGTGAATGAAATAATAAGTGACTGCATAATGAATGAAAGTTTGTAGCTCTAAGATATAATAGATGGTGTTAATTGTGCCCAAGAATCACTTTATTAATGGAAAGCAAGCCAGTGCCAACTTGAGAAAGCAGGCCATTGGGTTTGGGAGCAGGAGAGCCCTGGGCTTACGCCGTCACCCTGTAAAACCAATGATTCTTTGCAAATGTTCCTAAAGTCAGGAAACTGTTCCTTTTATGTGGCTTGGATGCTTAACCCAAACAAATTAACAAGGAAAAATAACTCTGTGTGAGAGTTCTGCTACTAATATTATTTTATTTTTGAACTAATTTGGGGACCGTAAACAGACATAAGTAGGCCTTCCCTCAGATATCTCTCTCCACATAAAAACATAAAATGTGAAACTGGAAAGGGGCCTTTTTCAACCCACCCCCAAACTGTGACTTCCTATAGGTAAGCAAATGGGTGTCCAGAAAAGCTGGGCGATTTTCTTTCCTCAGAGCCACACAATTCTTGTGTCTCTACGGGGACTCCAAATTAAGTTCCCATGAATAAAACAAGAGCAATGACTACCCACACTGAGAACTTGCTATGCACTTGGACGTAACTACGCATTGTAGCTTTAGGCCTCCTTTCAACAGATGTAATTATTCATACACAGACTGACGTTAGCCTACATTTCTGCCAAGTTGTATTGGCATGCACCAGGCAGATACTGAGCACTACATTTAGTTGTGAGTTTGAAGTGAAAAGGGCAAACTAAAAATAGCGTGTCAAAAAAAAACAAAACCCACTAGAACTACCATGTCTTCTTATTCTTAGAATCCCAAATGAGAGTGACACATTTGAACATAATTATATTTAGTGTTTTCCCAAGTGCCTGCCGAAAGGAAAAAAAAGAGGGGCGGGCATTGATGGGAACCTTAAAATTAGGCAGTTGCTTTGGAATAAAATGTGAAAGAGGTGACTTAAGGTAATGCATTTGCAAAACAGTGCCCAATGAGGTGGTTCTATGCATTCCGGCGCTCGCTGTTTCTCTCCATTTATTCAGTAGGGACGGATGTAATTGACCCACACAGTTCTCCACCAGGTGTTCAGCTGTCACTTGGGCAGCCACAAATCTGCAGTGAAGTCGGGAACAAATGTGTTTATTAGCGACTCCGCTTACTGCCATCCAAACCATTCACATGGAAACACCCTCCTTACTCCCTCCCTGCCCACCCCCTCCACCTGCACACTGCTGGCAAAGGGAAAACCTCTGCTGAAAACTCTGAGTTCCCTACACTCAGCCAGCTTTCTGAGGGGACATGCTGGCTTCTGGTTATGGACCTCTCAGTCCCAGGGAAGGGTTAAAGGATGCTGTTCAGGAGGCCAGGCTTCTAGGGTAGAACTACGCAGCCCTGAACTCTCCTGGGAAGGTGAATGTATCCCCTAATGTGATGCAGCTCACAGCCTGCAGTCACACTCAAATCCGTTGTCCTAATTTTTCCCTTTTAATTATGATGGATTAGAAGGAGATGCAAAACTCTCTCATCCTTCAGGAAAGGTATTGGAGGTCATTGAGGATCATAAGCATTTTAAAAACTTAGGCAAATCCACTGAGGACAGTAATGGGGTTTTTCCTGCTCTGGCAGAGAAGCTAGAATCCTGGTCTAAAATACTCAGATCTCAAACACTTCTCATTTTCTGATGATGAGAAATAGTGTATGGATCAGATCACTTTTATTTTGGTAACATCTGATGGAATCAGTATCAAAGATGATAGTCACTTGAAAGAGAGACTGTCTTCTAGAAAAGATAGTCCAGTACCAAATATTTGGCCTCACTGGTTGAATAATTGGACACCCTCTTATTCATTCACAAAAAGCCCCTCAGGAAATTTCTGAATACTTAAAATATCCCTTTACCAATAGAAACTTGAGTAAATTAACCTAGTGGTCACCTTAACCATAAATTATACAGACTTGAAACTGAAAAATTATTTTTGTGGGTTCATGTTTGCACTCTGGAGCCCTGAGAATCCCAGAAAAAGATCTAATCACATTGGCCAAAGGCAGAGACATAAAAAAGGATGTTTCTCTTCCTTGCTCTCTAAATGACCCTAATCCATTAGTTCTGTGATGGTTTTAACCAGGAGGTGTTTGAGTCAAATGATCAATTTGATACTGTTCAATTCCACTAACATTTATTAAGCATCTATTAAGTTCCTTTGCTATCAATGGCAATAAATAAGATAGAAATCTTGCCCTCAAAAAGTATTAGCTTACTTTAAAAAAGTTAATGTGCATTTTAAATAGTTATAAAACAATATGATATAGTCATAAAAGGTAAAGACAAGAAGTGCACAATATCAGGAGGTAAAGAGAGAGAGAGAGACAGAGAAAGGTAGAACCATTAGATTGGCTTTATTTAGAAAAAGAAATAGGGCTGGGGTATTGAACAATGAATTAACTCTTAAGTGTAAAAAGGGAGGAGAGAGATTCAGTGGAACAAGTATTATCAACTAAATTGAGCCTCATAGGGTAGAGAATAGTGATGTGTGGAGAATACTCCTTGTTAGTAAGTCATGGATATAGAGTTGGGTTGGTAATGTGGGCCTATTTACTAGAGAGAAGAATATAATTTTTAAATATGTAATTTATTTGGGTGACATTGGTTAATAAGGTAATATAGGTTTCAACTGTACATTACAATGACACACACACACACATATATATATATATATATATATATATATATATATATATATAGCATTGGGAGCCCACCATCCAGAGTCAAATCATCTTCCATCACCATATATGTTTGGCCCACAAGACATGACAGCCAAAGAACAGGTTCATAAGTAGCTGAGTACTTAAATTTTATTTTGGGAGGAATTACTCCAGAACATCTTTGAAACTGTTTTTAAGGCCATAGGCTCCTATTTGTCTCATGGATTTTCTTATCACCTCCTTGAGGTTGAAATGTGTGGAACATTGTTCAAAGTTGTACTGAAAGTGACCCAAATTCTGACCTTCTTAGACTTACTCGGGAGTTCTTTCTCCACCTTTTTTTCTACTCTTTCACTCTAGGGATAATTTCTTTCATGAATACTGTGGCACATGGAGATACAGTGCCAATTTGACTACAACCTGCCACTTCACTGAAAATTCAGTTTCTGTTCCAGTTCTGTTCTTAAAACCACCTTGTGTATAAACAATCTGAGAAGTTGTAGTTGAGTTACAGCCAAATGCAAACCGTAAGAATGACCAGTTATTCTATAGGAGTAACACTATTTCCAGAGGATTTTAGTTTAGATGCAAACATGTACCTTCATTTAGTGAACAGTTTTTTGTTAATCCTCACCCAAGGATATTTTTCCCATTAATTTTTAGAGAGCAAGGAAGGGAAGGAAGGAAGGAGGGGTTAAAGGAGAGGGAGGGAGAGAGAAAGAGAAAGAGAGGAACATCGATGTGAGAGACACACATTGATTAGTTGCCTCCCACACAGCACCCTGACTGGGCCTGGGGATTGAACCTGCAAACCTTTTGTGCCCCTGACCTGAAATCAAACCTATGCCCTTTGTTGCATGGGCCCACACTCTAACCACTGAGACAGGGCTCAGGAAACATTTTATTGAATGCCTTCTCTGAGTCCTGTATTATGTCAGGAATTCTAAAGCACAAGCCCACTGACAGCTAACAGTACTTAACATTTAGTACTTTTTTTTCTCCCGCATATATCACAGTGACA
Organism: Vespertilio murinus; assembly: GCA_963924515.1. Lineage (NCBI taxonomy): Eukaryota > Metazoa > Chordata > Mammalia > Chiroptera > Vespertilionidae > Vespertilio > Vespertilio murinus. The sequence continues at coordinate 18,918,348 of OZ004715.1, read as the reverse complement.
GTTAAGCATAAATTTCATAGAATAAACAGGACTTGAGGTCTATAGGTGTGATTTATCAATGGTTGATAAAGATCGTCTACCAAGAGGCTACTGCTAGCCAGGAATTAATTAGTTACAGTTCTGTAGGGGTATAATTTAGAATATTTGGGGCAATGGAGAAGGGACTTTCAGAAAATTATTCCTACATTAATGTTTGACCTGAAGTTGGGTCTCCTCTCTGTACCTTAATGGTCCATTCCAGCTGACATCCAGTTCAAGGCCCAGGGTTCACTCAAATATCCTCACCATCCCAAAGGACCCTCTCTACCAGTAAAAGTAGTAAATATTCCATTTTTAGAGACTGAGGTCCTAAAGTTACATGCAGCTGGCAGAAAAGTTGAGAAGATGCTTCTGTGTGTGGTCAGGGAAGTCTACTTTTGCTTGGAGCAAAAAATCAGGCAAAGGACAGAATGGGAAAAGGGAAGGGGAAAACTTTCCTTCTGGGTTTTTCATTGCCAAAAAGGGAGTATCGAAGTAATTTCAGCTGGCTGATGTAGGGTGAAATATTCCAGGCAGGGAGCAAAGAAAATTGATTTTGTAGTTTGCTGCCATTTTTTTTCTCCCTCATTTCTCCCCCATGGAAATGCTTATGTCTTAGCCATATACCAGATGAATAAAATAAGCACACAGCCTGCTGTTCAGAGCTGGGGTTGTGTTCATCATCTGCTTTGGAAGACAGTCAAGGACTAATTAGGCATGTATCTCTCCCTCACCAAGTTTGACAATCTGGAAATGTGGTAGTAGCACAAGGTGAGGTCTGCTGAAGTCAGTTCTTGGGTAGAAGATACTGTTTTCAATACTGAGAGCCTTACAGAGTTAGGCTGCTGGAATTATTTGTCCTTTTGTTTGCTTCCTGTGACTCCATTGGTGATATTAAAATAGGGCTTTTGGGGGAACATTTAAAACAGTTCCCAGGCATTGTTGTTATTCACCTAAGTTTCACATCAACAATTTAAATGATGACAATGCTTTAATTAGAGGGTCACCTACTTAAGGGCCACAGAAGGAATGCTTTTCTGTTGCTATATATCTGCATGAAAGGTTGTATATCGATCATATGAGAAAGTTAGCCCTCCATTTATTTTATTAAGAATGTCAGTAATCCAGTCACATACCTCTTGAAAGAGCCATCGGTGGTTACTTTGGTTATAACAAGTGATCTCAAAATTGCTAGCCATGGATGAATGGCTTTTAGTCATTATTTCTTCAAGTAGATTTTCAATTTATTGCTATTTCTCTTCTCCTTTTACTATCTCTATGATGCAAATGTTGTTACACTTGATGTTGTTCTAAAGGTTTATTACTCTGTCCTATTTTTTATTGCCTTAGCCAGTGTAGCTCAGTTGGTTGGAGCATTGTCCCATTCTGTACACTGAAAGGTCATGGGTATGATCCTCCACCAGGCACATACCCCACTTGTGGGTTTGATCCCTTGTTCGGGAGGCAATCATTTAATGTTTCTCTCTCACATTGATTTTTTTCACCCCTCTTTTACTCTCCTTTCTTCACTCTTTCTCTAAAGTCAGTAAGAACAAACCCTCAGGTTAGAATTCAAGATTTTTCTTTTTGCTGTTCTGATAGGGTGTTTTCTGCTATCTTGTCTTCCAAAGCACTGATTTGATCCTCTGTTTCAGTGGTCAGCAAACTGTGGCTTTCGAACCACATGTAGTTTGCCACTGTTTGCCGCTCTGTTGACTTATGAGTTTGCCAACCACTGATCAGACTCTCAATTCCAATAATTACAGGCTGTTGTTGTTCCTTATGATTAAGCCCCTATCCCAGTGGTCGGCAAACTCATTAGTCAACAGAGCCGCAGTTTGCCAATCACTGCTCTATGTCATCAAATCTGCTGTTGGTCCCATCTAATGTATTCTTCAGTTCAGTTATTGAAGTTTTTGTTTCTTTTTTACGGTTTCTATTTCTTTTGTAAGCTCATCTGTTCTTCCTCTAGGTTCACTGAGCATTCTTATAACCAGTGTTTTGAGCTCTGTACCTAGTAGGTGGCTTGCATCCATTTTGTTTACTTATTTTTTTTCTGTATTTTTGTCTTACTGTTTTACTTGGTACATTTTGGCTGTTTCCCTTTGTTTAAACCTATTACATAGCTCCACTCTGTCCCCTAGGTGTGGCAGAATGGTGTCACATAGGTGTACTGTGGTGCCAAATGGCACAATCTCCCTGTTCACCTGAGCCAGGTGCTCCAGGGATGTTCCTTGTGTGAGTTTTGTGTCACCTCCTCTTGTAGTTGAACTTTGCTTGATGTCATATTACTTGGTGTGATGACTGTGTGGATTTGATGACTGTGAGGATTGGTTATGATTATAGTCGATGAGCTGTTGTGTGGAGGCTGACCCCACAAAGGGGGATTAGCTTTAGTGGGACTACGGTGTCTGCAACTCCACACTGTGGTATGTTATTTGTGGAGCTAAATTTGTGGTGCTCTAATGTAGTCTAAGGTCAGTCACTGGGTCTGTTGGTTCTGGAGCTTCTGGGATGAGATCTGCTGCAGGTTAACGTAATCTGCTGCCTGTGGCTAGTCCAGGACCCCAGGGTATGAGCTGCAAAGTCATCTGCCATTGGTAGTGGCATGGCTGGGTTTAGAGGTGCCTAAGGGTATCTATGGTACAAAATAGTCTTGCTGTCAGTAGTAAGGTACCAGGCTTTGATCTTCAGCAAGCAATATGGGGCACCCTGAGACCTTGTAGTTCTTGTTTGCCATTTGTGGACCTTTGAGAGATTTTAGGAAGGTCTACAACATGGGCTGCAGTTGGCCTCTTATGAGGAATAGCCACTGAGAGATTTTTGAGCTGGTGAGCAATTTGATTGGTGTCAAGTCTCAGGGATTTACCCGGCTGAGGTATTGTTAGCCAGCTTGATGATGACTCAGATTTGGCACCCTTCTGCATTTGCAAGCTATATGGGAGGAAGGCTTAACCAAGGAACAATGGTACTTGGCAGAACTTCAATCTGTACCTGCCAGCTGGGGGGGTGAAAGGGACTAAAAAAACAAAACAGTGGCACTTGCTGGCACTTCTGTGCTAGAAAGAGCTACCACTCCACCCATTGCCCTGAAGCCAAATAATTCCGTTTCTCTCCATATGTTCCTCATTGTTTTTTAGAGCTGTCAGCCCTTTGTTGGAACTTAGGGCAAGTGTTTATGAGCGAGTCTGTGCTGAGACTCACTCATAAACACTTTAAGAAGATGCCTATGTCCACCACAGCCTTTCCCCTCACCTCTGTGTTCTAGAATTTGTGCAATGGTGTCTTGCTCATGAATAGTTGTTCTTATGAGGGGGAGCAAAATCAGGGACAACTTAGGTAACCATCTTAGGGATGTCACCCCTGTGTAACATTTTTATTTAGGGGCTAGATAAGTTTGTAATAAAGAGGTAATAGCTTAGGAAGAGCCAGGTAGAAGAGATCACAGAGCAAGGTATATGGGAAAAAGCATGGACCTTCCATTCCCTCTCCAAGCAGGGCATTCTGTCCACATGTTCACCAATGGGGAAATTCCCATTGGGTTAATCTTGATTAAGACAGTTTATAGGAAACTTTAGAAGAAGCAGGCCATCAACTCTGAGTCCAGGTCCAGTCTCTGTGTTTGAGTGCTGAACGTACAGGGAAGTCTCCCCTCCTCCACAGGTGGTCTGCAGTACAAGAAGGCAGGGTCTGCAGCTTGTGGCTCCACACACATGGAAGGACACACTATAATTAGAGGACAAAATGATTTACCAAGATGAAACTTTCCCTATAGCTAGCACTGCTCTGTTTGAAAAGTACTATTGTTTTCATCCCAATGTTAAGATTGTATCTTGAGTGACTTCTCCTGACTTTGCCATTAACCCTTATCACAGTTTCCCACCTGCAGCCTTCTAATCCAAGGAATCAGCCTTGTAGACAGCTGTGACTATAATTAATTATGGGAAATCAGGACATGTTCACATGTCAAGAGTGGCTGCACACAGGGCCTGACACATCCACGTGTTGATAAAGCAGTGCTGTTGGGCAGAACTAGAGGCTACTGACACTGCACTGCTTCAAGTGCAGCTACATCTCAGTTTCAGGCAGAAAGCATAGGAGACCCAGGATTCCCCGATATTCTGTAGAGGTGACTATTTCTTCATGTTCCCCTTGCTAGGTATAAGATATTAAAATTAAAAGGCACCCTGGATGGTTTGGCTCAGTGGATAAAGCATCGGCCTAAGGACTGAAGGGTCCCAGGTTTGATTCTGGTCAAGGGCACATTTCCAGGTTGTGGGCCTGATCTTCAGTAAGGGGCATGCAGGAGGCAGGGAATCAATGATTCTCTCTCATCATTGATGTTTATATCTCTCTCCTTTTCCCTTCCTCTCTGAAATCAATAAAAATAGATTTTTTTTTAAAAGGAAAAGGGCAAGAATGCCAGTTAGAATAACTGGGCCAATAAGGTATATCTGTTTGTTCCTGACAAACAATAAAATCTTGAACAAATATAGAATTAGCTCAACACATAATGTCACTGTAGTCTAGAAAGATGATTAATATTAGTGGCTATATAGGTTGTAGCTAAGAGAGAACACTGGAAACAGGAAAATGAGTGAAAGAATATTCATTGTCATGTAGGCTCAAAATATGTCATCAAGAGTATTTTTCTTGACTTAACCCCCAAATAATATAAATTTTGGAAAAAATGTATAACTTTAACATTCCTTATATTCATCATTTTAAAAATGACCTGTTCTTATTAATCTGGCGTTGGTTTTTTTGTTGTGTTGTTTTTTGTTGTTGCAGAAATTGCTTGATTTTTTTCTAGCTTGCCTAGGTCAGTTATTTTCAAAGTATATTCCCCTGAAGAGCAGAATAGGCCATGTCCTGAGAATTTAATAGAACTGTATTATTTTCAGTTCCACTGGAGGATCTACTAAATTTGAGGCATGCCCAAATTTGAGAACTACTAAACTGGTTTATTCTATAGTAATAATAACATCCTAAATCTCATAGGCATAACATACCATATATTGTTTTTTTTTAAATATATTTTATTGATATTTTACAGAGAGAGAGAGAGAGCTAGAAATGTCGATGAGAGAGAAATATCAACCAGCTGCCTCTTGCACACCCCCTACCGGGGATGTGCCCGCAACCAAGGTACATGCCCTTGACCAGAATCGAACCTGGGACCTTTCAGTCCGCAGACCGACGCTCTACCACTGAGCCAAACCGGTTTTGGCCACATATTGTTTTAATCACTTATTCAAAGTCTATTAGGGGGGCTTTAAAGTACCTCTCTAAACAGTGATTCAGAAATTCAAACTGTTTTCATCATATGCCTTTTACCATTTCAGCATGAGGCTTCCAGGATCACCAATCAATACAAAGGAAGAGAGAGTGGGAGAGTTAGTCTATTCATGAACCAACTTGGAAGTAACACATTTTCAATCACAGTTCATTTGGCCAGAATTTGTCATGTGGCTACTGATATTAATAAGAAGGACGTGGAAGAACATGGATAATTGAGTTAGCACAACCCCTATTCAATGGATTTAGTAGCCAGTCTTTTCTTTGATTGGTTAGAAGAATTAACCTCTTTATACTAAAGTTTTCTTTATGGATTTCCTTCTTTCAGAATTACCCATTTCCATGTCTACAGTCTAATAGATAAGTGTAAATTAGTGTCATGATACTGAATAATTTCCACAATCTAGTTCCTTACTACTTTTCCAATTAACTGCACTAAACACAAATTTTCAATATTAGCTTTCTGTTCACTAATGTCTTCCTTTTGCTTCCCCATAAATTCTGCCCGTGAAATGTGTTCCCCTCTTATTTCACAGTGACTTTCTAGTCACATATTTCTTATCTTCCAAGACTGAAGTCAGCAACTCTCAGCATGAAGGTCACTATTAGAAAGACCACTGCTCTGGGAATGACCCCTTCCTATCAGAAACTGTCAACACTCTTTGACTTAGCTCCCATCATTATTGCTAATGGAACCAGGGTTACCCATGTACCCATCTGGGACACTAAGACTTTTGTAGCAAATATAGAACTATATATTGTTCGTAAGACTGAAAAGGCTTCCAGTATTGTATACTTAGTGACTGCTCCATAAAACAAACTCTTAGTGAGATGTCAGGATGACCAGGTAGGTTCCTTAACAATATGGTAATATGTTTGGAAGGGAAATAGATGTCATTGTGCAAGGTTAAATGCTGGGAGGGTTACAATCAAAACTGGTTTTGGTTCTGTGCTATTCAGATTCTTAGTGTTTTATCTGTAAAAATCAGAATTGTTTTGTACCTCAGATTTAGTTCTTCATAAAGAAGTTGGATCCTAGAATTCATGGATTACTAGTTCTACCTCTAAAATGGGGATTATTAAGGACTCTATATTTAACAATTATATAATTTTTAGTTTAATATAAAGCCTCTAATAAGCAGATCTGTGTTCCATTTTCTTTTTTTAAGTATTTTCATCCCAGAATCTACTCTTGTTAGAGACGTTTAAAACAACCCAGAATATTATCTGCTAGTTCCCCAGTTAGGAGAGGAAAAAAAAAAGTTTAATCACCTCCTTATGTTAACAAAACCAAACAGTGTTAAAATCAATTCTCCAGTCCTTGTCACAGAAACAATTCCTTTAATTAGGCTTTGCCACGTCACAGCTTCTGTTTGTTAGTCCATTATTTCTAGCGTAAGTTTAAGAGAAGAGACTATCCATTAGGTCTTTTAATGAGTTTCTAGAATTATCTAAGACAGATAAAATTCTCTGAGGTTAAATAAATAAAATACTCTGAGGTTAAATAACTAAAATAGTGATTGACCTTCATCTTCTCAAATTCAGGTATAATTAATTCCTCAGAAGCTCACACCTAGGTTGCCCTATGGAGATTCATATATTTCTGCCCTTGGTCCAAACTTTATCTATTTTGCATTAATTGACTATGAATGTTGCCCACTTAGGGAACACCATCACCCAAATTGAGGTTGATTAGTATATGCTTATATTGCAGACTTTCCAAAAAATTGATTGGAATAAATTCAAGGTTATATACAAGAAGGAAATTACCTTTGCTATCTGTGTAGTTGATCATATAGTATATTTTTCATTAACTATTTCAGTACATAATTTAAACACTACTAGCTTTGTTTATATTTTATCTAGTTATAATTTTCATGTTTTTGTGGTTCTTAAATAGACAAATTATAGAAGTACTTTTATCAAAAATAAGATGATTATTTTTCTATAATCACAAATATAGAATTAAAATATATGGACATTAACTAGAAACAGTTAAAGGAAAAAGTTTTGAAAATTTATTTTTTATATTATGATTTTAAAATGAAAAATATATTGTACAGAAAATTTACAAATGAAAATATCCAAGTTCATTTGAGTATTTGCACCACTATTAAACTAAGATTATCAGTTTAAATTACTTTCCCCAGCCGAAACCAGTTTGGCTCAGTGGATAGAGCGTTAGTCTGTGGACTAAGGGGTCCCAGATTCGATTCTGGTCAAGGGCATGTACATTGGTTGTGGGCACATCCTCAATAGAGGGTGTGCAGGAGGCAGCTAATTGATGAGTCTCTCTCATCGATGTTTCTAACTCTCTATCTCTTTCTATAAAAAATAAATTACTTTCCACAGTCATTTGTCACATGTATATGCTTTATATAAGTGGCAACAAGACTATATGTACAAGTGTACCTCTTTTTATTTCCAATCTAAAAATTTAATATTATTTATGCATTTTCATAATACTTAATTTCTATACTATCTTCCAATAGATGATGGTATCATAACTACTTATTTTACCATAATTAACTAGGTCTTATTTATTTTTGTTTCTATTACAATACAAAAATGAAGTTTTTGTATACAAATATTTTTTTCATTATCTTAGTGTTCAGAGCTTTACTACAGGATGGGAAGATACAAACATTTTTATAACACTTGGCATACATTGTCAAATTGCTTCAGAGAAGAAGCTGCAGGCCATAATAATATCATAAGGAAAACTTTATTATGTTCAGTGCTACCAACATTTTTTTCCATCAGACAAAAGCTAATATTAACAATACCATTGTTATTTTAATTACCAGATTAAAGTGTCTAATTGTTTTGACCAGTTCCTTCATTAGATTTTCCTTCCTTTATACAAATGTTATACTACTTACTAGTACTTATCTCCTCTATTGATTGAGAGCCTAATATTTTCCTATTAATATTGATGAAAGAATGTCCAGCATAGAGAAAAGCTTTGCAAGAGTTTATCTGAGCCAAAATTTTGTGTACCTGCCCAGAAACAAAATGTCAATAGATTGAAAAAAAAATGCTCTAAAGAATGGCATTTCTAAAGCTTTTCATACATGAGAGAACAAAGAGGATTACATGAAATTCATTGTCTGTAGATTAAAGGGGTGGTAGAAAACAAAGTAGGAAAATCTCTAAGATGGGATAAAGAGCAAAATGGAGAAACATACTTCTACATTGGTGGGGATAGAATCATTAATACTTACAGCCCATGGAGATAGAATGTGAGCAATAAGATGACAGTAAGGTTCTGTGGTCTTACGCTCTGGTGCCATGCCTTCAAAGAGTCTGGAAAAGAAAATCATGGTGACATTTTAAAGATATGCTATCCTAGAAGTACAAAGGCAATACAGTGCTCACATAAGGTAAAGACTGACCTTTATCAAGGAAGTTACAATCTTATATTGTGACTACCCCACCACGACCCACTTAGTTAGGAACTTGTATGTTCAGACCATCCAGGGTTGTAACGTATTTCTTAAAGCTATTGATAGCAAAGCAGCAAGCGTGAGTACTTTCAATCACTGAGTTTGTGAGGCCTGCTCTTGGGGTTCCCTGTGAGCTTCTCGGGGTTAGTATATGTCTCCTTTTTTGGCTCACATCAATATAATAAATATTTTACATAATAAAATATTGTCTTATGTTTGTCATATTCATAGTAATTAGGTTTGAATGAGGTTTGGCAATATATTTTGTAGGGAAAATTAAGGGAATTAGATGCTTTAGGTCAAATTCATATCTACATTTTAAATATATATTCTATTGATTTTTTTATAGAGAGGAAGAGAGAGGGATAGAGAGTTAGAAACATCAATAAGAGAGAAACATTGATCAGCTGCCTCCTGCACATCTCCTATGGGGGATGTGCCCACAACTAAGGTACATAACCTTCACTGGAATTGAACTGGGACTCTTCAGTCTGCAGGCTGATGTTCTATCCACTGAGAAACCAGTTAGAGCCTTAAATATATACTATATATCCCCATTTTTCTTGACAGACTTTATCTCTAAATTATGTTTTATATGAGGAGTTCCTTCCATGGACTGATTCTTTTAATATTTGAATTTCTATCTGTTTTAAGGTTCTCCCGAAAAGCAAAAAGGGTTTGACTTTTAAGGATTTGGCTCATGCAGTTATAGGTATCTCCCACTCTATACCAGCAAGAGGTTCACCAAACCTCTAGAGATTCTTATCAATGGAGAAAGCATCAACTTCAATCTGCATAACAACCATCCTCTCATTTACTGTGCTTTGCCTAGTAGACTCCCATAACTGGCTCTCCCCTCCCCACATTGTGTCTTTAGCTGAAGATAGTATTTAAGGTGGTGGCATGGGCCATGTGGGTGAGTTACTCAAGCATACAGGAGTCATACATATTATTAAACTTCTGTTAATCTGCCTTTTATTACAGGACAAGGGGTGTGGAGGGGCCTCAGATAAGAACCAAGAAAGACAGAATAAAAAATGTTTTTTTCCTCTCTTCCAGTTTGGCGACTTATGATGAGACCTGTTGAAGACAACCTACTCACCCCAGAGCCTGTACATGGGATCCTGGAAAACTGGCAGAAGACAACGAAGAGTAAGAATACTTCCCCAAATCAGCTCTCAGATTTCACTCTGCACTGCCCTGTTGAGAAAGGAGCGGGGAAATTAATCTTCCTTTCCAAATTTAGACGTTATCAGTAGAAAATATTTGTGTGAGTCTAGCTGCTCTCGTAAAGATTATGAGGTTTCTTGTTTTCTATTTGACATAAGAAACATCCAACCCTGTAGATAAGTTTTATAAGAGGTTATTTGAACAAAACTTGTTGAATATGCCAAGAAGCAAGATCTCAGATGCTCCAAAGAATAACTTTTTGCAGCACCAGCTTTTATGCATTTGAAACCAAGGAGTAAGGTAAGGAACATTATATAGAAGAAGGGAAAAAGCAAGGTGGGGATTGAATGAAACATGGTTATATGCCTTCTTGAGGGTGATTCCTCTTGCAGCTCATTTCAAACTGTGCTAACCTAGCTGCACCAAAATAATGGACAGGGCTTGCTTCTAGAAAAGACAACCCTTTTACTGAGAAGTTTTATGCCTGGGGTCTGACTAGCCATCACTTTAGGAATTTATAATCTGATTACACTGTCAGATTACTTTCTATAGAACCCTATGCCCCCCCCCCACTTTTTTTTAACCCCCATATTCTATTTTTTTTTTTTTTACCTCTAAGAGATGGACATGGTTTTCTTTTCTCTGTCTTTGTCATTTGTCCTAAGGAGGAGAACCATAGGCCAGATGACACTTTTGTCCCATTTTACAGCTTGAGATCTTGGCTTTGTGACCAGGGAGAATACTTTCTCTGTCTCTGACAGAGATGCATTCATTTGATGGACATCTGAACAGGCTGGGGGACTTGGAAGCAGCATTTTGTTTCTCTATGTCTGCTCAATCTTCATTATCTCGTTAATGCTAGAAATGCCCCCTTGTTTTTTAATTGACATAAGAAGCATCCAAATCTCTACCCGGTTGCGGGTAGAGAAGTTTTCACCTTTCTGGCATCACAGATGAGTGGGTTTGAGACCTGTGTTTCATGTTCTCATAGGGAAACAAAGATACCGTCTTCTTCCTGCCTGGGTCTTTCACTTCTTAGGCTAACTCTGGAAGTGAACTTTGTGGATCTTATGAGGGCTGCATCCCCTTTTGAGATACCTCATGTATCCATGGCTAAGACATTAAAAGGCTTAGTGTTTTGAGTCACTCTTGAGGTTAATAAAGGATCCTATTTGACAATGGCCAGATGCGGATCCTTTGAATTAGAAACACTTCTATCTTTTAGGGGAAAAAATTAGAAAGCTCTAGTCCTAAACAACTGTCTTATTGGTACCTATGAGAAGACTACATTGAAAATAGGACACAAAAAGCACATAGCCACCAGTCTTAGGGATTCCCTTAACAGGATAAAATTAGAAAGATATTTTTTTTTGTCTCCACTTAGTGAAGATCCTACCAAATTCAGAGAAGAGTTAGATGATCAAGTGGTCATTAACAACTACCTTAAAACAAAAAACAACTACCTCAAAGGCACCTTGATAGCCTGCAAACAGGAGGATTCTTCCTCCTGATTACCTTGTAGTTATCAGTTGGCCCCCTGGGTGAAACCCCTCACAGAGGAAACAGCGTTTCTCCCAGGCCCACCTACATGTAATCAAGAAATGGATCCTCTAGACTCATATTTAGGGCTGATAGCAGCAAAAGTGGAGGCTGTTCCTCTCTGTGGTGAATTCCTCTTAGTTGAATTGCGCACTCAGAAAAAAAGGAGAGAACTTAAAGTCCTTCGTTGATGCTTCAATACAGACTTCACAAAACCATACTAGAGCAGACCTTGAAGCTTTAGAGCACAGAAATTTCTTTTATTTCTTTTTCCGGTGGAAGTCTTCTCCCTGAGATAATGTAGTTGGATGGGCATGTCTGTTTCTTGATGTCGTTCAGGCTGCAATCCAATTACTTGAGGAATTACAAATCTTAAAGTTAGAAGCTTGGCTATAAGCAATTCAAAGCCCATTTATCCTCTTACCAATTCCAAACCCTCCCTATTCCTCGTAGTGCTTGTAGCTATTGTAATGGATGTGAACATTGGAAGTAGAATGGTTCTGCACTTAAGAAAAAGGAAAGAGCCGAAGCCGGTTTGGCTCAGTGGATAGTGCATCGGCCTGCAGACTGATAGGTCCTCGGTTCGATTCCGGTCAAGGGCATGTACCTTGGTTGTGGGCACACCCTAGTGGGGAGTGTGCAAGAGGCAGCTGATTGATGATTCTCTCTCAAAGATGTTCCTAACTCTCCCTTCCTCTTGGTGAAAAATAAAAAAAAAGAAGAGAAAAAGGAAAGAAATTCAAAATTTACTCTAGATCTCCAATATAATATAATCCAAAAGCTCCTAGGATTATACACGGCTAAAATGTTATATTAATAGCAATAACATCTCTGCATCAGCTGTGTGTGTTTTATGTATTTTATACATATGCACTGTTTCTGCCTCTGATATTGCCAAATTTAATTTGTAAAATATACTATTCAATTGTTTTAAAAAGGACTTATCAGATTAAGTATCTCCAAACTCAGAAATGTAAAAATTCAAATGTTTTTCAAGTTCAGGTATTCTGAGCTAATCTTTGGCAATTAAAGCTTGTTTAAGTTTGTTGGTTTTACTAAAATGGACATACTCACAGTTTTATTAGCATTAAATATAACACAGACATGCACTTTTATTCTATCTGGATTTTCTAGTCAAGTTCATGTTATGTCTTTTACAAAATTTGTCAGCCAAGGAAAATGGCTAACTTTGTCTCAAATTTTTTGTGAGTAGGGTAAACATAATTATTGAGCAAGTGATTTACATAGATATGAGTGGGATAAAAATGAGCTTGATAAGAGTAAACTTTTCAGCAATGATTGTTTTATGGTATGTCTACTTAAAAGTCATTCCCCAAATTTCTTTGGGAACTTGAAAGTTTAGTTTTGCAAAGTTAAGTTAAATGAAGGAAATTCATTGGATATCTAGATGATTTTCAAGTCAGATAATTAATACTGATAATTACTGAAAATGGATTTTTGGCTTTTTACTAGAGACAAGCTAAAGACAAGTGGGTCTGTTTGTAAATATGCCCTGTGCCACACTGAAAGATTGAACTGAAAGAAGCATGTTTCTAGAAATTGTAAAATATCTTAGTAAATTTGCCATTATAAAGAATGCTGGTGTAATAGTCACAATTGCTTATTTCTTAGTTTTCACTAAAAATTAAAGATTGTAATTATAACTACTAGAAGTAATATGAGAAAACGGTGTTTTGGAGTAAAAAAATATGGAAATGCATTTTTAAAGGGAAATAAAACTGTCCTTTTCCCATTCTGAAATAACCAAACTTAAGTAGATACAGAAAAAGAGAGGGAACCTTACCTTGTGTGACTCAGTTGGCTGAAATTGAATGAATTAGTATAAGCATTTTAAAAACAACCTCTAATAGCTACATTGTACTTACATAAAACAGAAATAAAATAATACTTCACATGATAAAAGGACAACGTTTTAGGGGACTATTGTTTAGCTCTTTATAAGGTTATAAAAGGTTTTTATCTTTTAAATAATCTACTTAGAAAGCAAAGATTTTCTGCCTTATCAAAATAATCTCCTGTGCTTCACGTTGCCTTTAACATCAGTGCTTTGTTTACTTAGGAAAATTTAGTCTTGATATGTTTTGCTCACAACTAGTAATCTTTCGTAAAATCTTGTATTTTCACTTTGGCTAAATGGATAATGAAGTATTGTTTCACAGTGATCTGTGATGCTTTTTAGTCAAGTGTCCAGAACTTGATATTTTTATCAAATTTTCCCCCAAAAAATTCTAAATGAAGTCTTCTTGACCTTGAATTAACTTGAGATTTTACAGAAAGCCCATAGAACATCTCCTTATAGAAATAGAAACCTTATACTAATTAGACTTATGTGACATAAATTAAATGAGAAGCAGTAACTAAGAAGTAAGTCTAAGTCTTTTTAATATTGCATGTTTATAGGTATATGATATCAGTGTTCAAAATTGTATTGAATACTGATATAAGGTATTCATCACAATTCTAATATCTTGAAATGTTGTACATCACAGAAATAACGAAATTTATTAGACCATTGAATTGTAAGAACTAAAATCAAATCTTTAGTCATGACAAGTCTTTTTGTCTTTTATAGACAGTTATATTTCATTTTCAGAGATTCATGGACAGGATTTTGACAAATAGTGTAGTACGTGTTTCTGGTAACTTTAAGATCATAAAATTCACTAAGAATTTACAAAGCTCTAATAGAAAATAACCGAATTTGTAAAATTGCCAACAATAGATCCTAAATTCATTAAGAATCAATTCTTCATGTAAACAGGACACAATTAGAAGCATTGGTTATAATCCATTCAATTTCAGCCAAGCCATACCCACGACTTTGGCTGGTATGTTACATTAGAAAGTTATGTGCATAGACTCAGATATGACCAGGCAGCTTTAAGGGAACTAAGGTTGACTTTATGGAGCCAAGAAAGCCCCTTAGAAAAACAGCCTGGTACCTTGCTTACATGGATTCCAGCAACCCTACCAGGTGAGTACAAAATATCACTTCCTGGCATTCCCAGGAACCTCGAGATATTTTGGGACCTTGAGAAGATATGAATTAATCCAAATTGATAGGCATTGCAGGCAAAGGCTAATGATAAGTACTTGGTGTGAAAATTCTTTGATTCCAATACGAAATTCCTTATGAAAAGTACCAGTAAACAGATTTAAAGAACCTTTATGGCCAACAGTTATTCTTGCTGCAATTATATAAATAATACGTAAGCTAAATTTATTGAAATCAGACTTAAATTTTAAATGAGACTTACCTTTTAAACGGATTCATTTTGCTATTGTAGATCTCTGGTAGAAATGAAAGTGACTGTGGAGAGGAAAGTTATGCTAGTACTTTTTTATGTTAGATTCCAGTGCTGTTCAGTGTCTATGTGGTTTTAAATTCTGCCTATAAACAGGACTGGTTTCTGAATTCTTCCAGTTTCCTCAAGTATCTGGCTATGAATTTCCAAAGTAACATTTCTAATTTCCTCCAAACATTTGATTTTCAATCACTAAGAAAAAAAGTTTCCCAGAAGCCCTGCAAACTGATGGGAATGACTTAATGGTTAGCTCACATTCATACAACCATTCTGCCTCTTAAGTGTCTACTCATAAAGTTTACCTCAGTATCCAAGGACAGTGGTCGGCAAACAACGGTTCGTGAGCCACATGTGGTTCTTTGGCCCCTTGAGTGTTCTAACGCCACTTCTTCAAAATAGACTTACCCAGGATGAAAACTGACTTCTGTGCATGGGCCATGAAGTTTCAATCACACTGTGAGTGCGCACCTACATGTGGTATTTTGTGGAAGAGCCACACTCAAGGGGCCAAAGAGCTACATGTGGGTCCCGAGCAGTTGTTTGCCTACCACTGCCCAAGGACATCAATTAGACATTCAAATTGCAAAAATGCTTGGAGTTCAACACCTAGAAGTCTAGAATGGCTGTCCTTAGGACCCAGACTAGAGTTATAGTCTACTCCAACATCAACCTTTTTTTTTTTTCTTAAGGGTAAGAAGCATTTATGTCTAAAGTGTCTGACGAGTTATACCACATAGCTAAATTTAAAAGACTACCACCTGAAATGAGACACACTGTTGAACTAGACTGACCCATTCTCTGGACAGAAAGATAGATGTGCTTTATGTCTCATTGATCCTAACACAAGCAACAAAATTTTAAATAAACTATGTGAAGACAAACTAAAACATTTCTGCACAGCAAAAGAAACCAACTAAGCAAAAAGGCAAATGACTGAATGAAAGATATATCTCATAAGGAGTTTAATATCCACAATATATAAACAACTCCTACAACTCATCAAACACTCCAAACAATTCAATTTAAAAATGGACAAATGACCATTTTTCTATAGAGTATATACAAATGTCCAGCAGACACATGAAAAGAAAGTATCAGGGATGTGCAAATCAAAACTATAAGAGGTATCACCTCACACCTGTCGGAATGGGCATTATAAAAAAGACAACAAAGAACAAGTGGTGGTGAGACTGGAGAGGAGGGATTGTAAACTAGTGAAGCCAGTATGGAAAAACAGAATGGATGTTCCACAAAAAGTTTTTATTTTTTATTTTTTTATTTTTTATTTTTTATTTTTTTTAATAAATCTTTATTGTTCATATTATTACAAATGTTCCTCATTCCCCCCCATTGTTCCCCTACACCGAGTTTCCATTCAATTCTCTGCCCTTTCCCCATCCCCCATTGTCCTCATCCATAGGTGCAGTTTATGTTCAGTCTCTTCCCACCCCGCTCCACTCCCCATTTCCCCAAGAATCATCAGTCCACTCCCCTTCCATACCTCTGATTCTATTATATTCACCAGTTAATATTGTTCATCATGATTTCTACTTCCCTTGGTTTTTAGACTCACTTGTTGATAGTTACATGTTTGTTCATAATTTTTATATTTATCTTCTTCCTCTTCCTAAAGAACCCCTTTTAGCAATTCATATAATTCTGGCTTGGCAGTGATGAACTCCTTTAGCTTAAATTTATTTGTGAAGCTCTTTATCTGGCCTTCGATTCTGAGTGATAGCTTTGCTGGGTAGAGTATTTTTGGCTGTAGGTTCTTGTTATTGATCACCTTGAATATTTCTTGCCATTCCCGTCTGGCCTGCATGGTTTCTGTTGAGAAATCAGCTGACAGTCGTATGGGTGCCCCTTTATAGGTAACTACCTGCTTTTGTCTTGCTGCTTTTAATATTCTCTCTTTGTCTTTAGCTCTTGGAATTTTAATTATGATGTGTCTTGGTGTGGTTCTTTTTGGATTCCTTTTGTTTGGGGTTCTGTGTGCTTCCTGGACGTGTAAGTCTATTTCTTTCCCCAGGTGGGGGAAGTTTTCTGTCACTATTTCAATATGTTTTCGGTATCTTGCTCTCTGTCATCTTCTGGGATGCCCATAATTCTGATGTTGGTTCGCTTGAAGTTGTCCCAGAGGTTTCTTACATTATCTTCAACTTTCTGGATTCTCTTGTCTTCTTGCTTCTGTGGAGGAGTGTCCTCTGGCTCTTTGTGTTCCAAATCTTGGACTTGATTCTTCCAATCTGTTTTTAGGACTCTGTATAATATTATTTATTTCAGAGAATGTATTCTTTATTTCTAGTTGACCCTTCATTATTTCTTGTTGATCCCTTATCATATCCTCATAGGTCTCATTTATTTTATCGGCCTTTTCTAAGAGATTGTTGAACAACCTTATAAGCGTGGCTTTGAACTCTATATCCAGTCGCTTTTTGTCCTCCATTTCTTTCATTTGTGATCTGTTTCCTTGTTTCGGCATTTTCGCTGCTTCCCTGAGTTGGTAGGTTGGGAGTATCAGCTGTGTCTATGCCAGGAGACAACCTTATTCCACTAGACTTGGAAACCTGCAAAAGCCTCTCTGAGTTCAGCTTGGATGGGGCAGAGTTTCTGGGTGGAGCCTACAGCCTTGGCTTCCGGTTAGCCCCGCCCTCGGAGTTTCCTGAGTCTCAGTGTACCTGTGTCCTTTGGTATTCACTGCAAGCACCTCTGAGAGAAAGGCACTCTAGAGTTTCGCCCGCTACCAGACAGTGTAGTCTCTCCCCCAACAAGCCCACAACCGGGGTTCAGAGCAGTTGGAAGTGGGGTTAAGAACAGTCCGGAGCTTATGTCTCCTTCCCGCTAGGGCAATCTCTCGGCCCAAACAACAGTCTGTCCTCTGTGCGCACAATGTGCGCGACTCAGGGGCTCTGCTTTCCGCCGTTCCCCCTGAGCTTCTGTCTTACAGCCCAGATTCCCTCTGTATGAGGCTGGGGCCCGAGGGTCTTGCCCAGGACTGGGGTTCAGTGCAGTAAGAACTGGGGCTCAGTACATTCCTGAGCTTTTGAGTCCTTCCCGCTGGGGCAATTCAGCAGCTCAGCGAACAGTCCCTCCTCTGCGCGCAATGTGCGCGACTCCGGGGCTCTGCCTTTAGCCGCCTCTCCGCTGAGCTTCCGCCTTACAGCCCAGATTCCCTCTATATGAGCCTGGACCCCAGGGTCTCGCCCAGAACTGGGGTTCAGTGCAGTCGGAGTTGGGGTTCAGCACGGTCCGGAGCTTTTATCTCCTTCCTGCTAAGGAACGCCAGCCAGGCACTCAGCCGCCCCTCCTCTCCGGCTCCGTCCTCTCCCGGAGCGCGCGCACCGTGTCTCCGTACCTTAGGCTTTTACAGCTCCTCTGGTTTTCTTTCTGGTTTTCTCTTTCCTTCTAGTTGTAGAATTTCCAGTCAGTCAACTTTCCTGTAGTTCTGGATAGTGTCCACTCTATATTTTAGTTGTATTTTTTGAAATTGTTGAGTGCGGCTGCAGTTAGGCTTTTACCTCTGCCGCCATCTTGTTGTCCCCCACTAATCCACAAAAAGTTTTTAAAAGCTGTCCTATAACCCGACAATTTAATATCTGGGTATTAATCCAAAGAAAACAAATATTAATTTGAACAGATATATGCACCCTATGTTCATTGCAGCATTATTTACATACTGAAAATATGGAAGCAACCTAGGTATCCATCAAAAGATGAAGTTGTGGTATATCTGTTCAATGAATTATTACTTGACCATAAGAAAAAGAATGTACTCTTGCCATTTGCAACAACCTGGATGGACTAAGAGAGCATTAGGCAAAGTGAAATAAATTGGGCAGAAAAAGACAAATACCATATGATTTTCAGCAACATGTGGAATCTATAAAACTAAACAAAATGAAATAAACACACCATAGATACAAAAAACAGATGGGTGGAAAAGAGAATTAACAAACTTCCAGGTATAAAATAAGTTAATACAGGACATCTAGTCAGTAATACTATAATAATTTTCTGCAGTAACAGATGGTTACTACTTTATAAGGTATTTAAAACTTATATCACTATATTGTACTAATATAATATTGTATGTCAACTATAATGAATTCCTGAAACTCTAGAAGAAAAAGACCAATATATAAATAATTAAGATTGGTTAAAGATAAATGTTAAGCAGCATATTTCTTTTTCTATCAAATGCCTAACATTTGAAAACACATTAAAATTTCTCAAACTCATAACTAATAAGAGAAATTCAAATTAAAACCCCATGAAATTTGGTAGACTTACCGCAATAGCCGCCCTCAGTGAATCATGCCTCCAGGTGATAATGCTCTTGTGAGGTTCCCTCCCTCTTGACATGGGGCCAGGTCATCTGAAAATGTGAGGCACTTTTGTATGGCAACTATAGTAAAAAAAAAAATTCCTGAAATTGCTGCTACTGTGTGAGAATGCACAGTAGGACCTTCTCGAGGATGAAAGACTACACAATGATACACAATCAGCTTTTGAGGCTGTCCCAGTGAGCACAGCCGGAAAAGCCACAGTACTGCCTAGCCCACACACAGAATGGTGAGAAATGAGAATTCTTGTGGGTTTTGTGTTTTTGGTGATGGTGGTGGTGGGTTGTCATATATCAATAGATAATCATTACACTTAAGATACTGCTCTCAATTATGGAATTTGTAGAGATTAAATATTTCACAGTTCCTATTGGCAGTAAGCTATGAGGAAAATATACACTGTCATACACTGCTGGTGGGAGCATAAATTGATATGTACTCTGTAGAAGGCAATTTGGCAATATCTACTAACATTTCAAAAACTTATTCTTTTCTACCTGACAGTCACATTTCTAGAAAATTATTCCACAGATACATTTACACAGGTGAAAAATTATTTATGTACAAGTATTTTTTTAATGTAGAATTCTATGTAGCAGTGAAAGATGAAAATAACTCAAATGTTTATTACCAGAAGTCGGGTGAATTTAAACTAAAATTAAAACATGTTAAAAAAATGAAGATTCTTTTCATGTGGTTATAACTTAGCTATATCATTAAATAATAAAATACAATGAAAAGGATGCAAATGCTATGGCACATGTTGCATGTGCAATGAAGAAAAATAGATATTTTAAAAACTCTGGGAAATAAACAAGTATCTTCTTTGGAGTTGAATGGGTGAGGCATTTAGAACTAGGGCTGATAGAATAGTAAGTGTAGACAGGGTGCCCTCCCATAACTGTGTACACACTGTAAAAGCTGATAGCTCAATTTTGATAAAACACTGCCTTCATGATTATTCAGAGTGTGTGTGTACATTTTTTTGGGGGATACCCTCAATATATTTTTAATATAATTCTTTTCCTTAAAATCCAAAATCTATTACTTTCATCTGTTTTTAGGTCTCAGAAAAACTTTTTTTATTCTTTATCTTTATTGTTGAGAGTACTGTATTCTATTTTGGCCATTACATAAATATGTATTTTGCAAATTAATGATGCTCTCAGGAGCTTAATCTTTCTATAATATGATGGCACACTTATCTAATGAAGCCCATATAGTAGTAAATTAGGTTATTACCAATATAATGCTATTATAAACAATACTGAGGTAAACATCTCTGTAGTAGAGAAAAACAAATTTTCCATCCCTTTCTAGTCCAGGAGATCTGGCTTTGGCAAGAATTCTTACCCTTCCTCAGCTTCTGCCAGTTTTCCAAGATCCCAGCTACAGGCCTGGAGTAAGCACAGTCTCTCATTTGTTGCCAAACTGTAGGGAAGGAAAAATAATTTTCCCTTTATTCTTATAGGTTCCTGCCTGAGACCCACTTCGCCCTTCTACCCCCTTAAGAAAAAGCAGGAAAAGACAGACGAGTACCTCCAAAACACATGAAAGATACCCTGAAAACTACTTTATCTCCCTGAAATGGCCCAAGCCACACTACCTTCAGCTGAAGACAAAAGATGTCAGGCATGAGGCAGCCAGTTACCAGGACAAGCACCGTAAACAAGGGCATGATAGTTATGATGAGGTAAGTCAGTACCCTTTCACTGAAAAGAATTTCTAGGTATTTGGTCACTCTCTTCCTGGTAGAGTAAGAAAGACACTGGTACACACAGAGATTTCCCCACCTAAGCATAAACTTCTCTTACCAAAAGGTAACTTCTACTTGGTTTTCAGAGCTTTGCCCATACCGCCTTCTCCTAAAAAAAACCCAAAAAAACCCTGATAAAACAATTCTTATGCTAAAGAGGCATAATCTGTTCATTTTCATGTAGAAATTTTCCATTGTATATGTAATTACCTCACTAAAACAGGTTTCTAATTGTGGACAAAGGAAATGAACATTATTTGTACAGATAATTTTTCATATGAGCTTAAATGTTACCCTTTTAAAATGGGTTATTTTATGTTACACTGATTTCTCAACCTCTTTTAAAGTAATATAGTAATATTAATTATATATATATATATATATATATAAATGTTTCATATATATATATATATAAATGTTTCATATATATATATATATATATATATATATATTTTTTTTTTTTTTTTAACAGAGAAGAGGGAGAGGGATAGAGAGTTAGAAACATCAGTGAGAGAGAAACATCAATCAGCTGCCTCCTGCACACCCCCTACTGGTGATGTGCCCATAACCGAAGTATATGCCCTTGACCAGAATGGAACCTGGGACCTTTCTTTAGTCCGCAGGCTGATGCTGTATCCACTGAGCCAAACCAGTTAGGGTGAGTAATCATTTTTTTTCAAACTTGAGGCTTAATATTTATTACATTTTGTGTTTGCAAATAATTACCTTTATCAAAAAATAATGGTTATATAAGCAGCACAAGTACCTTATAAAAATTAAGTTATAAAAACAATAAAGAAATAAATTCAATAGATTTTTACAACCTGTGGTTCATATATTTCTGAATATTTCATTTTAATGGGCATTTGTAATCTGCTTATGTCAGCCAATTTGCTCTACCCTTCCATTTCAGAAAATTTTAACCTCTTTTAATGATAATAATAATAAGCTTCAATAATCTCTCCTTATCCAGAAAGTGATTGTCAAAGGTAGGCCCACATATTTTATTTGGTTTTTATGCACCTTAATTCAATGTAATAAAAAATGATTAACTATGTTAGGTTAAGGCAAATCTTCTATTTTCCCATCTTTTAATCATTGTTCATTGGGCTTTTATTTTGACATCTTACATAATAACTAATCCAGACTTTGATATTTAGAAGTTAGATGCGGCTGGTTTGTAGTGAGCACAGCAATATCACAGGCTGGAAAACTGTCACCTTTCAATTTCAGAACAAGCTTTTTGATTAAATTACCACTGGTTATGTTTTGGAACTGAGACAAACTTTGTAATTCAAGTGGGTATATAAGTGGACTACGGGAGATAGTTTTCCATACATAATTACTCTCCTTCCAGGCTTCTACCTTTAATAATAGAACCCCTAATTTAATATATATATATATATATATATATATATATATATATATATATATATTATTGATTTTTTTTTACAGAGAAGAAGAGAGGGATAGAGAGTTAGAAACATTGATGAGAGAGAATCATCTATCAGCTGCCTTCTGCACCCCCCCAATGGGGATGTGCCCCCAACCAAGGTACATGCCCCTGACCGGAATCGAACCTGGGACCTTTCAGTCCAAAGGCTGATGCTCTATCCACTGAGCTAAACCAGTTTAGGCAAACCCCTAAATTTTGATGCGATGTGAATTTAGCGTGCTCATGACATTCCCCAACCTGCTTTGCCAGATAAGTGTGGCTATGTAAGTTCTGACCAAAAGTATGTGCACAGAATAAATTCAACTTTCAGTGTATGCCCTCCGGGAAAATGGGTGTCTCTTCCCCGCAGCTAGAATGTGCCTGTGATAATGAGATCTGAACAGACCAGACCTGGACTCCTTCTGACTAGAATGTCAAAGAAGAGAGAAGTGAATCTCTATCTTCTAAACCATTTTTATCTGAGCCTTTGTGTTGGCTACTTATCTAGTATCCTACGAAATAATAAAAGCAGATTTGCAGACACTTATGCATCTGAGCTTCTGTAAACACATTACCTCATTCACCGTCTTGTCTCCACTCAGGTAAATAGTTGTAAATGGACTTCCTGTTCTCTAGGCTTTCCGCACCCAACTCTGGCAGAGGTCTTCATCCTTTCAGCCTCTGATCCTAGGGAGACAAAAGAAATATGGTATCAATTAATTTACATTACTGGACATGGCTACCAAGGATAGACATCACATTTATGTGTTTCATAATAAAATTTTAATGATCATTTCTAAGCTCTTTCTTTATAATATCTTTGTAAATCCTTACAACATTCTATAAAGTATATACTTTATTTTTTTTTTATAAAATATATTTTATTGATTTTCCACAGAGAGGAAGGGAGAAGGATAGAGAGCTAGAAACGTCGATTAGAGAGAAACATTGACCAGCTGCCTCCTGCACACCCCCCACCGGGTATGTGCCTGCAACCAATGTACATGCCCTTGACCGGAATCGAACCTAGGACCTTTCAGTCCGCAGACCGACGCTCTACCACTGGAACCTATGCCATGTTAATATTCTGGGTTTCTAGATACCACTCTCTGTTCTTGTGCTGTATCAAGTATATCCCAGGACAGGCAGAAGAAGCCTTAATTTCAGGAAATAAAATGATTACTGCATCCAGACTAAATAGATCTTAAGCTTGGTTATTAAGAAACATCTCAAAGCCCATGCTTGGAGGTCCAAGAATATAAGTATTTGGTTTTTTAAAAAGTATTAACTTGTGAATTACACACTTTTTTTTTAGGCTGGCTTCTCCTGTGAAGAGGTGATGAACAGATTATGCTCTACTGTTCCTCAGAAGGTAAATTATCCCTGTAGTGTGCTCCTCTCAAAGTCCAGAGCTGAGCCTTCTGTGGAATGATGCCCACTTCCTGCCATTACTGACCATTCCCAGTACAGAGCCCCATCTTAAACCAGTCAGGGAGGTAACATGGAGTGGGCTGGTGGGGGATTAAGGCCAGTGGTGATAGCATTTGGAATCAATGAAAACGTCAGGAAAGGAGAAAAGGGATTGTGAGAAAAAGCAAAGTGCGTGGAATTTGATTTAGACAGGGAGAACCCACATGATACTCATCCAAAAAGTTTATAAAGAATAGCTGAGAGAGAAGAAAAAACAACAACAACCTTCAAGCAGTGCTAAGGATAGGAGTATACATTGAAAGCAAATGCTTTTCAATGTGTAAACTCACTGAAATATCAAATATACATTAAGTATCTCAGAATCACTCGGATGATATCCTATTGTTAATTCATTTGTCAGACAGCAAGTAGCAGCCCCCCAGAAGGAAGGCATCCCATGTGTGGCAGGCAGGGAGCCTGGCCAAGCCCATACTAACCACTCCAGGAAATGTGAAGTGGAAGAAAGTCCCCAGTAAGTCCCAGAACTCAGCACCTGGCGGATTTAGGCCCAAGAACAAAAATGTATGTACTTACTCGTGTATGCATGCATATGGCTCTTGGAAAATGACCTAACTTAACACAGGTTTACATGCTTGACAATTTTGTTATTTCTCCCATAAACTTTTCATAGAAATATTAGGACATGCTTTCTCTGGTTTGAAATATATATCACAAATAATTCTACAAAAAATATATATATATGTATATATATATATATATATATATTTTTTTTTTTGTAGAATTATTTGTGGGCCTCTAGTGTGTGTGTGTGTGTGTGTATATATATATATATATATATACACACACACACACACACACACTAGAGTCCCAGTGCATGAATCTGTCAATGGGTGGAATCCCTCAGGGTGACCTGCAGAGATTGAGCCCCCAATCTCACCTGGCACTTCACCTTGCCATCTTGCCTTGGCACCACCACCCTCACCTGCTTCACCATCCTACCTGTGGGGCCATTGATGGGGGCTGGGCAGCAGCCCTGCCCCTGCTGGTCACTGTCAGCAGGGCGATCAGACCCCCACTCGCACCCACCTTGGGCAAGCGCTGCCTGCTTACCTGCTCCACTATCCCACTGCGGTCCAGTTCTCAGTAGGGCCCATTGGGGCAAGTAGCACCTCCACTGCCACCCGCTGCCAGTGTCTCCTTGTAGATGTCTGCCATGATCTGCCCTGCGCCCCTAGTGGTCAGCACACGTCATAGCGAACAGTCAAACGACCACTCCAGGGGACAATGTGCATATTAGGCTTTTATAATATAGGATTTTCCCTCTTATTAAACATTATTTTAGCTCTAAAGATCCTTATCTAATCCAAATGCCCCTGAAAAAAAATGTGAATTCTTCAGTTGCTAAGGAAAGTGGATAAGGATTTGCAAATTCCAGGACATGAGATTTGTACAGTTCAGGGTCGATCTTAGTTCTATGACTCCAGGGGGCTGGCTTCCTCTTTCCCAGCTCTTAGAGA
The DNA here is from genome assembly GCA_963924515.1 of Vespertilio murinus. Lineage (NCBI taxonomy): Eukaryota > Metazoa > Chordata > Mammalia > Chiroptera > Vespertilionidae > Vespertilio > Vespertilio murinus. Next base: position 18,893,069 of record OZ004715.1, on the reverse strand, counting down.
AGCCCAGATATGTCTGCTTTAGTGCTGACATGTGAAATGGCAGGTTGACAATTGCCTGTTCTATAATCCTAGAACTAAGACTGACCCTGAAAACTGCATCGCAGCATATTTGTGCAATGTGTTTCACGTTAGAAAGAAGCATCTAGTCCCTACTTGAAGTTATTGCATCTAAGGCCATTTTACGCAAAAAGCAGCACCACTGAGTTAAATATCCTTAGACATGGAGAGATGGCCTACTAAACTCCTTCATTTTACAAAGGAAGCCCCGAGAGTCTGAGACTGCATGGCCCTGAGCCGCTGGTGGCTAATGAGCGTTTGAACCGTGGCTAGTTTTAATGGAAATGTGTCCTAAGTGCAAAATACATACTAGATTTTGAACATGTATTGTGAAACGATGTAAAATATATCATTAATAATTTTGTAATTGCTTACATGCCCACATAAGTAAAATGTATTTTTAAATTAACCACCTATGTCTTTTCAATAGATTTTGATTGGACAGCACTCATCAGGAAGGTTAAATGGACTTCCTTGCTCATGTACTCACAGCTTGAGTGGCAAGGTAGGAGTCAAACAGTTTCTTGTGATCCTCCCCCGCCCCCATTAATGTTGCAGCTGTGCCTTTGCTGGCTCGCTCCTTATTTGCTTTCTCTGTCAGTCCTCTACATAACATCTCTCTATCCCTTTCACAAATATTTGCACCTCCCAATTATATAATGTTGCTTAGCTGTAAATAATTAAGAAACCACAGTCCAGGAAAAATCACGTGGTGAGGAGAAATTATGCCAATTCTCTTCAAATCCGATGACATAAGCATTGAAGCACATGTGACCCTGGAATATCTATAGCTGGTTTGGAACTGTCCACCCTAAACACTCGGTGTTGCACCATTTCACTCCTTACCTTGAAGGCTGCTCGCGTGTAGCTGGGCCATAGCAGCTGGCCAGGTGTGTGTCCGTTAATATTAAAATAAACTACCCCCTTTCCTGCTCTATTCCTCTGCCTTAGCATCCGCATTTGGGAATTCTTAAAGGTAATTCCCCTCTCCATAACCCCGCCTCCCCCTGCTTTTGGTATAAAAAACAGCATATCTTATAGAGAATAACAATTCTGAAAATGTGATATTCAGCTCCTGGTGAAGATTTACCCTGATATGCTTACATGGCTAAGAAGACATGAAACCCTCTGAACGTATTTCTATAAAAATATCCAGACGTGAATGTCTCACTTACTTTACAGGGAGTCACTGATATCCTGAGGCCACAGCAAAAGTTAGGTCCGGTTCCTTGAATCTGGTAAGCCAGGTCTTGTGCTTGCTCTCTATTTTCAAAATTAACCCTAAGAGGGGGAAAATCACAATCAGTTTAAGTATTCTTATTATAATAAATGAGAGAGAGAACGTTATCAGATATTGAAGGGAAAGGAAGCTTTTCTTAAAACTGAGTTGTCTGGGAGTTTTTGCTTATTTATAAAGAAGGACTAATTTAACAGCTCTTGGAATGAAAAGTAAAATAATACATCAAGGTTTTCTTTAAATATTACTTAAAATAACGACACAGTAGCCCTAGACACATGGTACGCTTTTTAAGTGTGTCTAACTCAATTCAAACTCTAACTCTTCTCTCCTGTCCATTATTGGAGCCAAGAACAAAATGGAAATCCCAGGGAAAGGAAACTAATTCGTAGAAATGTATCTTAAAATATATTACAGAATACTAATTTATATCATTCGAAGGCATTTCCTTTTCAGAAAATGTTTTGGCAATAAGTTTCTGAAGTGTTGAGAAATGTTCGTTGAGGATGTATCTGATGCCAGATACTCTACATGCTATTCTCATGTACTGCTCCTAACAACTCTGTGGAACAGACAATTTTTGTCTCTCTTCTTTGCACAGGAAGCCCCTGGAACTCAGAAGAGCAAAGGATCTTCTAAGGTTCTGAGTTTTCTTTACACTAAGTGTGAGATTTTCAGTATAGACCTTTGTCAGAAAACAAATTTTAAAATGTTTTTCAACTTTCATGTGTACATAGCCAGCCGTATATTACATATACAATACATTTAACATCTGAAGTTGATGTAATCTGTTGTTATCCTCACTTTATCACTAATAAATGTGAAGTAACTAATACCATTCATGGTATCTGTTTGCTTCCAGCATCTTTGTTTGGGGTTATTTCTAACAGCAATAGCAGTTGAAAATGGGGAGAGAAAATAAGTTTTTCTCATTATGTTTATTCTATTTGGTCCTAACTTCGTTTAACAAGAAATCTATAGTGCACAATATAAAGAAGTCTGTTTTATAGTTTTCACTCTTTGAAAAGGCAAGTTGCTGAGTCCAGTGGAGTCTTTGACTCAGAGTCAATGGGAAGCAATGGAAACACCGGGGACAGACACAATGCAGTAAGCTGTATCTTTAAGAGGCAGACTAACCTCAAAGACAAGGTTGTCTCAGGGTGTAGCTCGGTGTCTTAGCAGCAGACACATAAGCTAAGTGACCATACATAAGACAATACTCTCACCAAGTAAATATGCTTCTTCTAGCAATTCATTAAAAACAAATTTAATGCAGCTATTAAAGCTGAAATTTACTGTTTAAATCCTGACTAAACTGATAAATGGGACCAGCATTTTGAAAAAAGGATTTACTGAAATAATAGGTAGAAGATTTCCCTTTATTACTCATTCTATGTGTATTTTTTTAAAAAAAAAAACATATTAAATGCTTTGCATTTTGTTCTGTTTGGGTCTTGCAATGCAGACTTTTTTCAAAGTTATATTTTGAAAATTCATTTCAAAATATGATTATCTATATTTAAAAGATTAGTGAGTAATTTCAAGCTGTGTATCTTTGTTTTCCTTTACTTTGAGGTGTCAGTGCATAGACTCCATGTCATACCAAATAGTGGCATTATCTAATTAATGCTAAAAATAATAAAATAAAATTAGGAAGACATTCAGTTTGCTTAAAACATCAGAGATGCAGATACATTCAGAAAGCCAGTTAGTCTTGAAACTCAACCTCCTACATAAAACTGATTTGAGGAAGAATAAGAGTGAGAGTGGGGGGGAGGGAAATATGCTCAATTATAAACATAACCCTCCCACCCCAAATGCCACACTCCCTGACTTCTAGGGCAATGGTCGGCAAACTGCAGCTCGAGAGCCACATGTGGCTCTTTGACGCCTTGAGTGTTTAGCAAAGGCCAGTTTAGGAGTACCCTAATTGAGTTAATAACAATGTACCTACCTATATAGTTTAAGTTTAAATATTTTGACTCTCAAAAGAAATTTCAATTGTTGTGCCGTTGATATTTGGCTCTGTTGACTAATGAGTTTGCCAACCACTGTTCTAGGGCAAATGTCCAGTCTAGGCACCAGTTAGAGCAAATGCCCATCAGAGGGAGAGATGGGTGCATGCCATTTATTCACGATGGGGCATTCTGAGGCTCCCGTTGTTCCTACTAGGAGATGCGTGAGCGTTATTCTATGAGTAATTTAAAATGCTCCTGACAGGAAGCTCAGGGTAGCGTTCTGCGGGGACCCATTCTTCTCTGACAAGGGCCAGCTGAAGGGGAGGCATGAGTTCCATCAATAATTTACATTAATTCATGAGCATTACTCATGCGGCACAATCAAATTTAAGCCAGTTGGGGGATATCAATGTTTATTGCCAAGATTACATCTTCACTGCAATTACATTATTTAAAACCCTTTCTCTCATTTTGATTTTTTTTTTAAAATGATAATATTTTGAAAGCTCTTTTCAGAGAATGGGCCCTGAACCATGGAAGCCACTCTCTAAAGCATTGGCCTCATATACATTGTTGCTCCTCAACTCCCACCAGTAAAATCTGGCAGGTCGCCCTCAACAATTCTTGATGCATCGTTTCCCTTCCTCCTCGCCCCACTGCCATCTTACTGGCAATTGAATTGCATCGTTTTCAAGTTGGGGACTTAAAGGAGTCATCTCCATCCACAAAGGAAGGCCACTTACCTGTTCACTGGCACGCATAAGCCACCAGACCCACATCTGTCCCCTGTATCTCACCCGCAGAGCCGGCTCTGACCCTTTAATGCATTAGACAGTGAAATCCCAACACAAGCCTGGCACACAGCTTAATGGACCATTTTTCAAATTCCCCACCCTTGCCAAGCCTTGCCAGACCTGATGTCATGCAACCTAGAGAGACTTGTTTCCCTTCTCCTTCCCTGGCACTTCCTGGAAAAAGGCAGATGAGCAAATAATTTAACTGAGGCCAAGACAGGAGGGAGGGGAGGCTTGAGGATTCCTGGGGTGAAGCCCTAACCAACATTTGTTCTGAAAAATCTGAAATTGTCCAAGAAAAATACCAGCTCCTTCCCATATCCACAGACACCCTCTGTGTATTTGAGAGAGAGAGAGAGAGAGAGAGAGAGAGAGAGAGAGAGAGAGAGAAAGAGAGAAAGTGAGGGAGGGAGAGAGAAACATCTTTTTGTTGTTCCACTTATTTATACACTCACGTGTATGTGCCCTGACTGAGGATCAAACTCACAACCTTGGCATGGCAGGATGCTGCTCTAACCAACTGAGCTACCCAGCCAGGGCTGCAGACACTCTGTGTTGAAAGAGTCATAGGTAAAATAGGTATCAGACACAACAGAGAGGCTTATAAGTATATTTTTGGGCCACCTGAGCCTACTGCAACACTTAAAATTTCTGTTAATCTGTTTCTAAAAGAAGTAATCGCAATAGAGTAACAGAGTAAGTGCATGAGTGAGAGCGGACTTTTATCTCAATTCAGATTCCAGAAACCTCCACCCAAACACATGAAAAACTACTTCTCCCAACCTCCGTAATGCCTCCTAGGCAGACAGCCATCCAAGTAGTGGCTGTGTTGCTAGATTAAGAAATTTGCAAAATATTTACCTTTGTGAAACAATTTCAGTTTTAAGAAAGTTTTAAGAATTTCAAGGACAAAAAAACACTATTGGCTGAAAACCACAAGTCCATCATGTTTGCTTCCTCAAACATTTGGAGCAGGCTGACAATTCTTATCACCAATTGTATTTTATGTTCGAAGTATTTGTGTGTGTGTGTGTGTGTGTGTGTGTGTGTGTGTGTGTGGCGGTATCATAATCATGAAGCAATGAATCCCCTGGTTCCCTTGTTGATGGCCTTAAGCCCAGACAATTCACACCCCGGGGACCTTGGACTCAGATCGATTTTGGAAATTTCAAGCTTCAGTTCCAACCCTTCATCTCTCACCAACAACGAAACACACACCCTCCTTTCCCGCAGCCCACGTGACTAAATCTTAGGAATCCCGCCCTGGAGATCGGGACTTTTCTGTTTTCCTGCCAGGTTCTTTACCCCCAGGGAAGGGCAAAGAGCATTCCGGTGGTCTAGTCAGAGTCAGAGACCACCTTACTTACTTCTAAGGGTACGTTCAATTGTCCCGGGATGATATATGCGGTCTGGTCCCCGGTGTGTCCCTCCTGAATGTATCATCGTGTCTAATCGGAGCCCAGGTGCACTCTAAATGACTCGGCTCCCCGTTTGCTGAGAATAATGTATGGAGGCACCCACCCTGAGATGCAGAGGGAGATTGTGGGCGGTGCACAGAGGAGGAGTAGCCGGGAGTGACACTCCATGCTGGAGATGATGCTTATCGATCCATCTCAGAAGAGCAGCTCTTGCATTCCTGGGTGTCAGGAGCAATGCCGATCCCATTTAATCACAGAGAGAAATGTGCCAACACACCTGTCCTCACAATAAATCCACTGCCTAGGGAAATCTAAACACACGGAGTTGATCCTGATGACTGCAATGTTAATGGGGGGATTGGGAGCTGGAGGAAGGAAGAAAGAGGAGGACAGACGGACTGACAAATTTTCAAAAGACATTAAATGTTAATTCACCCAGTTCCAGAATCTGTGTGTGATTGTCTGTGTCCATTGGTTAGGCTTGTACCTTCCGAGACCCACCGTTATACCTTAAACCTGTGGCCAGCAAACTCATTAGTCAACAGCACTAAATATCAACAGTAAAACTATTGAAATTTCTTTTGAGAGCCAATTTTTTTAAACTTCTTCTAACACCACTTCTTCAAAACAGACCACCCCAGGCCGTGGTATTTTGTGGGAGAGCCACACACAAGGGGCCAAAGAGCTACTTCTGGCTCGCGAGCCGCAGTTTGACAACCACTGCCTTAAACCGTGGACAGTAGCAACCATCTATTTTACCATAGACCTACATATCTATGATAGTTTAATTTATAAATTAGACACAGTAAGAGATTATCAATAACCAATAATAGAACAATGATAACATAGTTAGGTGAATGTGGTCTCCTTCTCTCTCAAAATATCTAATTGTACTAGACTCATCTTTCCATTTAAAGAAAGCACTTTACAGCCTCACTCACCTACCTGAATCGCCAGCATCACTAATCTTGCACTTGGGGGGCCATTAAGTGAAATATTACTACTGGACCACAATGAGAGCTGATCTGATAACCCAGGGGGCTGTTATGGGACTAAGGGGCGGGGGGCATATACAGCGTGGAGATGCTGGACAAAGGGAAGATCTGCTGTTGCGTGGGACAGAGCAACATTTCATCGTGCAACTCAGAATGGCGCTCCATTTAAAACTTATGAATTCTTCATCTTTGAATCTTCCATTTCATGTTTTTGTACCATGGTGGACCTAGATCGTGGAAACTGCCCCAAGCAAAACCACCGATAAGGGGAACTACTGTGTAGTCCAATGACCTCAAGCCAAGATTTTCTTATGGTGCCAACCACAAGGCCACTAGCTGTCAGTAACCCCCCTCCCCCCAAAAAAAAAAATCCTGGGTGTGAATAGGGGTGGGGAGGGGGAGGGTCTGTGTGGCATAGGGATGCTCTTCGCTTTAACATTTGTTGACACTGTACAGCTTCAGAGCAACTCTTCTGAACTGCATCACTGCAAAGTGCTTAAGAGCCTGGTCCAAGAGCGCGAGCCCTTCATCGCTGGCCACATTCCCGCTGAAGAAATTATCTAAGGAAGACTGTTCTCAAGTCACGAAATGGGAAACTGTACTTGGCAGCCACTCGCAGGGAAGAAAAAGCCTGCTTGGAACAACAGCCTTATCCTCTACTTTGTACACTCACTTTTCTCTCGCCTTTGACTTTTAAGGCTGATGGATCCTGACAGCTGAGCGAAAAGGGCTCCTTTTCAGGATCCTTTTGAAACGGGGGTCTTCTGAACTAGTGTAGTGAGTTAAAGCCATTCCTTCACGGTTCATCTCCAAAGGTACTGCTGTTGGTATTTTTCACCAGGACACTTAAGAAGTGCTTTGGAAATGTAGAATTACCCAAGCCCTCGTTTCCGGTTTTAGCTCCCTGCCATATCACAGCTGTGCTCAATTAAGGCTTTTTGAAAAGCAGCAGACAGGGAAGAAAACAATGCCCTTTTCCCTCTTCTCTTTGTAATAAATAAACCCACCCAGCACTTCCAAATAGAACCCCTCCCTCAATTATTTGAGAATTATAGACACGTTAAAGTATCCACTCCAAGCAGCAAGAAAAAAAAAATAGCACACTTCTAACTAAACAGCCTAGTGTAAAGAAGCCCTTTGTTTCCAACTATGTCCAACTATGTTAGTTCCTTTTTGAACTTCACAACTGCCAAACTCAGTCATTTCAAACCCAACATGAAAGCTTTTTTCATGCTGCAAACACAACGGCGTGTCAGGGCCTAGACAAGGTAGAATCGTCCTGGAGACAGTAAAAGGCATGAGAAGATCAAACAGTAGCTGCCACTCTCGGTCCAGGTTTAGAAGTTTATCCCAAATATTGGACTATCCAGATCTCTTGCTACTATTTGGCCTCTAGGATTCCCCCACGCCGGTGCACAACCATCAAAGAATTCTTTGTGAAGCACGGATGTAACAATGTCACTGCTACTCCCAGGGACTGAGAGAGCTGATGATGAACTTTGGATGGGCATCAAAATCTCCTGCAGAGTTTTGAGAGAGAGAGAGACAGAGAGACAGAGAGACAGAGAGAGAATGTGAGTGTGTGTGTGTGTGTGTGTGTGTGTGTGTGTGTGTGTGTATGTTCCTCTCCATCCCAAACATTTCTAGGTCATTGGGTCTGGGTTGCGGATATAGGCACCCACATACTTAAAAAGCATCCAGGGGTCGAAACCGGTTTGGCTCCATGGATAGAGCGTCGGGCTGCGGACTGAAAGGTCCTAGGTTCGATTCCGGTCAAGGGCATGTACCTGGGTTGTGGGCACATCCCCGGTAGGTGTGCAAGAGGCAGCTGGTCGATGATTCTCTCTCATCCATCGATGTTTCTAAGTCTCTATCCCTATTCTCTTCCTCTCTGTAAAAATCAATAAAACATATATTTTTTAATAAAAGCATCCAGGGGATTCTGATGCACTGAGCCCAGGCAGACAACCATTGGACCATATAACAAGAGCCAAACCATTCAGCACGGCCTGAAAGTCTTCACAGTTGGGTTCACTATGTTTCAAGCCCAATAAGGGCATTTCAGGAGTAATCTTCATTGACTTCTGGGCAGAATTTGATGGCAGTGACTTAGAATATGCTTTTCGCTTTGCATTTTGGTAATATGGACTGACTGACTCTCTCTCTCTTCCCCTCTCTCTCTCTTTCTCTCTCTCTCTCTCTCTCTCTCTCTCTCTCTCTCTCTCTCTCTCTGTGTGTGTGTGTGTGTGTGTGTGTGTGTGTGTGTGTGTGTGTGTGTTTCAGTCTCTGAAATCTTGGTACTTTTGGAGAGTCCCAGGTCCCCTCTGATGCTGCTTCTATTGTCACTATATGTATTGTCCCTGAGCCATATATTAATCCTCCTATGACTTTAATTACTTTGATAGTTAAGAGCATGGGCCTTGGGACCAGATTGTCTGGATTAGATCCTGGCGCTGTCACTAAGTTCTCCATGTCTTTGTTTTCACATCTGTAAACTGGAAATAAAAAAAAATACCAATAGAGCAAGGTTTTTGTAAGGATTTAAGAAACTAATACAAGTATTTAAAGTAGTAAGTAGAATATAGTAAGCTCTAAATAAGCATTTAATGTTTTGTCATTATTGTGTTTATGCTGTTGACTTTACTGCTTTATTCCTTCTGCTCAAATCTCTCTCCTAAGTCCTCAGTTACCACATCCAGCTGCCTACTTGACATTGCAACAGAAAGGTTACACAGACTCCAAAGGTGTAATTCTTCTAAAATTGAGTCCCTGTTCCCATCTACCAGTCACAGTTTGCTCTTTTTTTGTTGTTTTTATTGATGTCAGGGAGGAAGGGGAAAATAGAGAGATGGAAACATCAGTGATGAGCAAGAATCACTGAACAGCTGCCTCCTGCATGCCACACACTGGGGATTGAGCCCATAACCCGGACATGTGCCCTGACTGGGAATTGAACCGTGACCTTCTGGTTCATAGGTTGATGCTTAACCACTGAGCCATGCCAGCTTGGCCCTTTTTTTATTAAAATCTGTAGCTCACCTAACTACCACTCATTCAGGTGCTTAAGAGGGAAAGTTGAGCAAACCTGGTAAGTTTCTAAATCTCCATATTAGATCCATCACCAAATCCTGTTGGATCAATGTACACAAATGACTCAAATTCTTTCGTATCTCAAGTGCCACTTGTCAAAATCCTATATATCAAACCACATCAACTTGTAGTATTTCTTCCTTTCTAAATATGTTGCCTGTGACTCTTTCAAGTATTATCCCATTTCTATTCTTTACTCTTCACTTTAGCCATAAACATTCTGAATCATGTCAATGTCCATCTAAAGATGTCTTGTGGCTTCCCATTGCCTTCAAAATTAAATTAGATGTTCTTATCACAGCTAACATACCCCTCAGGGTCTTCTTTGCTGATATCTCTAGTCTAATGCTACCTCACTCTCCACACTGCACTCTATACTCAGCTTAGGCTGAAATCTGACCAGTTCCCTAGCATCATCATCATCATCTCAGTTTTTGGACTCTTGTATGATTTCCTGTGTACATGGATGACTTTATTAACTTCTAACTTGCCTCAGCTAGAATGCATCTTTTCTCGACAGCTCTCTTTACATACCAGGTTCCAATCAGATGTTCTCTTTTTTGGTACCCTATAATACCTGTTATCACATTATTTTGTTTTTGCTCCCTCTTCTCCTAAAGCTTTATTACTCTGAGAGCAAGAACTTAATTACCTTTCTATTCATAGCAATTAGCACATTGTATGATACATAGTAAACATTCAAAGAATTTGTGATGAATAAAGGAATGAATATATGAATACATATATCCCTTAACCATAGCTTGTGTTTCATCTATGTCAAAACTTGAATCTAGCCAAACCTATATTAAGACCTCTTATTATTGTTTTCTCTAGTCTATGTAAGTATAAATAAGTTTTAAACCGCTAACTTAAGAAATAGCTAAATACAATGCATGTGATATAAATGTAGAGCATTACCACTTTTTAATACAAATGATTTATTATAAAAATGTGGAATAATAGCGAGGATTCCAAATCCTGTATTTGTCTCTTGGATATTTATCCAAAACCTTTCCTGACTGGGTAACCACAACATCTTTGACATTAATTTGAGCATTTTATTAGATTTTTCAGTTCTTCCTGATTTCTGGCTTCTAGTCTGATTAGCCTGAGAAATCTGGATTTTATTGATTCTGATACCAACAAAATCAAAATACATGAAATGAGCATATGGGAAAGAGGTTAAGTTTCTAAGGAGTGCCAAAGCTTATAACAGATATAATATAGAAGCTAGAAGAGTTTTAAATATCACCAAGTCCAACCCATTCATTCCTGTAGGAAGAGAGCTACTATTTAGCCAAAGGTGGTAGGTAACTGGCCACAGATTGCCAGCTACTTACTAGCAGAGTTGGGTTTGAATTAGTCCAATCCTGAGCACTTTCTGCTTACTCATATGGCTTAGAACCTTTACATAAAGCTTTACAGGACAATGTATTTATTTTCACCTAGGCTAGTGATTTATTACTAGGGAAAATTCACGGATAACACTGGCTGTGAAAGTGAAGAAAATACCATTGTGACCATCTTCATATATCCTGTCTACTTTAGAGAGTTTCTCAAAGTTGGCCCAGGTGGGAGTGAGGCTGACTATTTAGTGGGTTAGACTATGAAGAGGAATAAAAATGTGGCAACGGCGAAGCAGAGTAACAAACAATAAACACAGCCAATAATATTTTGGATAAATTGGAACATTTTTATGTAAAACGTATGAAGAATATTATGCTAAGTGAAGTAAGACAATCGGAGAAAGACAAATAAAACATGACTTCACTTATTTGTGGGAGCTAATGAACAAAATGAGATCCGGAGCATGGAGGCATGAAACAGATTGACATACCTTAATGTGGGATTGGGGGGACCAGAAGAGATAAACCAAAGAACTTGTATGCATAGCCCATGGACATGGCAATAATGTGAAGACCTAGGGTGGGTGGGAAGAGGCTGGGAGAACAGCGGTAGAGAGGGGTAAAAGGGGGTAAAGAGGAGACATCTGTAATACGTATAACAATAAATATATACGTAAAAATAAAATAAATAATACAATGTATAATTCAATTTTATCCAGTTCTCTCTCAAATTGTGGATTCCTATATTTCTAAGGGTTAGGGAAAAAAGAGGTACTTGATTACTATGGGTCAAAATAAATATACTGCTGTTATTGCTTTCCTCATCTAATAAGATACTACTCTGAGGACTATAGTTGTCAGTCCAGGCTTAGAATTTTTGTGCAGATTCCTGCCTAAGGCAAGTATGTCTTTTAATTGAACTTCTATTCTCTGGTCTCTCTCTGATCCAGTACATTCTCCATCCTACCACCATTTATTTTCCAAACCAGAGGACTGGTCATAATGATTGACTTTGGTGTTCCCAATGAATCATATCTCCCAGTATTCATAATTTTTTAAAGTCAATACATTTTAATGCTGTTATTATTTATCAATATATAACTAAAACATCGATCATATTATTCCTTAGCATAAACTGCCTTGGAAAAATTCCATTATTGTTCATAGTCCTTTACCTGGCAGAAGTTCATTCATTTTCTGTCCCTAATCTATCTTTCCAGACATTTTTTTCAGTATTTTACTTCTTTATTCCTGCTTCCCTACCCACTTAGTACAATTAAACCCTCACACTAGTTTTCCCAGAAATACAAACACCCTCATGAACATATCTCATACTGTTTATCCATTATTTCTGTCTGAAAATTATTGTCTCCTGGTCCAGCTCTTCAAAAAGAAAAAAGCATCAAACAACCTCAAAGAATAGCTATACCATAAAACATTTTAATAAAACTTTCTTAGTTTTTGAGAGCTTAAGTCTTGTTTCTGGCTTCTAAGACCATCTCTACCTCTTAAGAACAGATTCATATTTTTAAAAAACCTCCAAGTTAATAATAAATAAACAGAATACTAAAATCAATCTCTCTCTCTCTCTCTCTCTCTCTCTCTCTCTCTCTCTCTCTCTCTCTCTTAAATTTTGAAGGGAACTCCTAATTCAATTATCTATTTATAAAAAATCACCCCTGTAGGCACAATCTTTGGAAAGCTTGCTAACAATCAGGAGGAGATTTAGGAGAGTGAGATTAGAACAGGATGCTAGGACATTCATGAGTTTAATGTTACCATGTCAACTCAGCCAGATTCATCTTCCTTCACAATAGGAAGTCACAGGGGAAATCCCTGTGTTCTATACCTCTTCTTTGGCAGAGATTTCAGGAGCTCCATCAATTCCTCTTTAAATCCTCATCCCCCCCCCCACCTCCATGGCTGACCAACACCTACTCTCTTCAGACATATTACACCATCATTCATATTATTGCATTTTAGTATCACTGATCTGAGAGTGCTTTTCTTTAAGATGATTTTATAGATATGTGCATTAATATATAATGTGTTTATTTTCAAGTTCAAAGAGGACAGATTTGTTTTCCTGTGTTTCAATCTCTACGAAAAATGTTCTGCCCCATACACTGACCTCATTACTTTAATGTGTATTTATCAAACTGTATTATAGTTATTTCTGTATATATGTTTTCAGAGCAATATAACCTTATTTTTAAAACGTATATTTATGTAAAGGATACTCATATCTATTTGAGTGAATTATTCAATAAGGGATGAGAGATGAAATAACTTAAAAGTAACTTACCTACATAGTTGCTGCAGAATCTAAAATCTGCATCATTACACCTTTGGTTAATTAAATTTAATTATATTTAAAAGCTTTAAAATAGAGGGGGAAACTAACACTTATTAAAAGCTTACTAGTATCAGATATTTTACACACATTTTATTTTAGTATCCAAACCTAGTAATAGGTAAAAATAATGAATTAGTCAAAGAGAATTAGTGTCTCAGAGGACGTTGAAGATCAAAAAGAATAAATAACCCCAGCAACATAACTGATAAGTATTAAATTTAAAAACTAGGATTCTGTGCCTATTTGGCATCTCAGGAGAAAGAGAAGGTATATTTAAGGAGCATGGTGCTGAAATAGGATTGGGCCTAACAAGATACATGTGGGCTTTGCAAAAGAAAATAGAAGAGGCTAAAAGAGAGCCTCCTTCATGAAGACCAAACTTGACTGTACTCCATGTGGAAATCTGATCTAACAGAAACTGGAGGAGCTGTCAGCCAGTCAGCTCATCATTTTATAAGAGCTATATGAAGAAAGAGGGCAATGAGCTAGGTATGAAGATATATATCTACATTTATGCCTATATCTATGCCTATATCTATACCTATATCTACATCTACATCTATCTACATCTATATGTATAGTTTTGGTACTTTTTTCTTTCTCCTAAGAATTAAGTATAATTTCATTTAGTGTTCTCTTTACTCATCATTAAAACAAAACTACAATGCAAATAATCCACAAAACACCTAAAAAAGAACTTCCTCAATTTGTTAAAGATCGTCTGCAAAAGACCTGGGACTACCATTATACTAAGTGTTAGAAACTAGGTCATTTCCCCCTTAATATTGGGAACAAGGTAATGGTAGAGCCCCTGCTATTCATCAATCAATGAGCTGGAAGTCCTAATTAAATTAGAAAAGCAAATAGAAGGTATACAGCTTGGGAAGGAATACATAAAACTATCTCTCTCTCTCTTTTTGTTCTTTACAGTTAGCACAATAGTCTGTGTAGAAATGCCCAAAGAATAAAAATATTCCTGGAACTAAAAAGCAATTATAGGAAGGGTGCAGGACACAAGATTAATATGCAAAAATCAATTGCTTTTCAATATGCCAGCAACTAACAATTATAATTTGAAATTAAAGAGACAGTGACATTTATAATATCTCCAAAAAATGAAATAGGTATAAACCTAACAAAATATAAACCAGATCATCCTGCGGACAACTATAATGAAAAAATCAAAAAAATATAAGAATGGAGAAATATTCTATGTTAATTGTCAGTTTTCCCAAATTTGATCTATAGATTCAATGCAGCCTCAATCAAAATCCCAGAAAGCTATTTTGTAGATCTCAACAAACTGATTCTAAAATGTATACGAAAGGAAAAATAGAATAATCAGTGGTACTGAAGAAAAAGAATAAAGTAAGAGGACAGACTTAATCAACTTCAAAATTTAGTATAAGGCATGACTAATCAAGACTATGTAGTGTTGGTGAAAATACAGACACACAGATCAAGGGAGGAAAAGAGAGACCCCAGAAATAAGCTCACATAAATATAGTTAACTGGCCTTTTACAAAGGATCAAAGGCAATTCAATGCAGAAACAATAGACTTTTCCTAATGGTGCTGGAATAATCTCATTTCCATATGCAAAAATATGAAACAAAACACAGACTCTGCATTTTTCACAAAAAATGAACTCAGAGCAAATTATAGTAATAAGTATTGGACTTCATTAAAATAAAAGCATCCTGAAAAAGACACTGTTGAGAGAAGAAAAAGACAAGCCACAGACTTGGAGAGAATATTTGCAAAACCGTATCTGATAAAAAGCTTTGTGTCCAAAAATCTACAAAGAACTCTTAAGAAGAAACAATAAAACAGAACCCAATTAAAAAATGGGCACAAGATCTGAACACAGAATGAGCATATGGAAAATATGCATGTGAAAAGATGCTCACATGATTTGCCACCAGGAAATTGCACATTAAAACAACAAAGAGATCCTGCTGGATACCTAATAAACAGGCTAACATCCAAAAAAGTGACACTACATAATGTTGTTGAGGATGCAACATGGCAGAAACACTTATTCATTGCTGCTGGGGATGCAAAAAACGGTACAGCCATGTTGGAAGAATCTGGCAGTTTCTTACAGACCCAAATCTCAGACATTTGTTGCAGTAATATGCTACAAATATTTTCTAATAGTTTGCCTCAGGCAATGGAAACAAAAAAGTAAACAAATGGTACTACATTTGACTAAAAGATTTTGCACAGCAGACACAACTGCCAACAAAATGAAAGGACAGTAGGCACTGAATGGGAAACCATATTCACAGAATGATACATCTCATAAGGGGTTAATATCCAACATTTATAAAGAATTTAAAAAATGCAACAACACTAAGGAAAGAAGCAATCCACTTTAAATAATGGGCAAAAGACCTGAAAGACACTTCTCCAAAGAAGACATACAGATGGCCAATAGAATTATGAAAAAGATGCTCAACATCACTTATCAGAGAGATGCAAATGAAAACCTTAATGAGATATTACCTCACACCTGTCAGGATGTCTATCATTAATCAATCAACAAACAACAAGTGTTGGTGAGAACGTGGAGAAAATGGAGCTCTCTTGCACAGTTGGTGGGAATGCAGACTGGTGCAGCCACTATGCAAAATAATATATAGTTTCTGCAAAATATTAAAAATGGAACTGACATTTGAGCCAGTGATTCTACTTCTGGGTATATATCCAAAGACCCAAAACACTAATTCAAAATAATATATCCACCCCTATGTCCATTGCAGTGCTATTTACAACAGCCATATATAGAAGCAACCCAAGTACCCATCAACAAATGAATGGATAAAAAATATGTGGTACATTTACACAATGGAATACTACTGTCATAAAAACACACATACAACAACAACAAAAACAAGGAAATAACCTTAGGGACAGCATGGGATAGAGCTGGAGAGGATTATGTGCTAAATGAAATAAGCCAGTCAGAGAAAGACCAGCACCACATGATTTCACTCATATGTGGAATCCACTGGCCAAAATGAATTAACAGGCAAAATAGAAACTGACAGCTCTTGAGGGTGGGAGCTGGTTTTGGTGAGTGGAGGGATTTTTTAAAAAAATTATAAAGAATAGAAAAAAAATTCTCATGGACGCAACAGTGTGATTATCTGTGGGAGGAGAAGGTTGGGGAGAGGTGGAGGAGGGTATAGGGAGAATAAATGGTGATGAACAAACTTGACTTGGGGTTGCAAACCCCAGTGTACAGATGATGTGTTGTAAAATGGTGCACCTGAAACCTGTATATTTTTGTTAATTAGTGTCAACTTAATAAGTTCAATAAAAAGGAAAAAGACTAACATAGTCATACTGGCAATGCATCAACCTGCTCCAAGCAATTAACCAACCAATTTTAAAATTATGTTCACACAAAAAAACCAGATATCTATAGCAATTTTACTAATTATCTCACAAAATGGAAGCGACCCAAATGCCTTCCAATAGGTTAATGATAACAAACTAGGGTGCATGCTTACAATGGAATATTATTCAGTGATAAAATGAAATGAGATGTCAAGTCATAAAGAGATATGGATAAATGTTAAATGCATATTGATAAATAAATGAAACTATCCTGAAAGAGGCAACATTTTATGATTTCAACTATATGACATTCTGGAAAAGGCCAACTATAGAGATGGTATAAAATCAGTGGCTACCAGGAGGAGGGGTAAAGGATGAAGAATTAAACAGGTAAGTCACAGGGAATGTTTAGGCAGTGACCCTACTTTGAATGATGCCTCATTGTGCATCCATGACATTATGCATTTGCCAAAATCCATGAAATTTTATCACCTAAAAAGTAAGCCTTAATATATTCAAATTAAAAAAAAATACTTAAGAGTCAGGAAACCCAAGAAGGAATAAGAATTACAATATGTATTAAAGTATATGTTAACTGAACTTTAATGGGTAGCAAGTAGACTTATGTGGTGATGATTTTGTAATATATACGAATATCAAATTATTGTATACCTAATGTTACATATCAATGGAAGAAAATGTAGAAAACAACCTTACTAAAAGGTGTTTGGGGGGTGGGCTGATCTAAGTACTTTTGGAAATTAATGCAGTGTATAAAATAAAGGCCAAAGCTCTGTACATTAGCACTGTATTCTCATTAATACAGTGGTTTTCCGGAGGTATAGATAAAACTCGAGATGGACAGTTAAGTAAATGAATGGGAGATGCTGGGAGCCAGGTTTCTCCCTATATGAGTGTGCAGTTTCAGATAAGCAATTGGAGGAAGGTAAAGTAATCCATCTAGAAATATATCAGAGTTCAAGGAGTCCATATGAATTTATGTTTAGCTTATAATAGATACAGATGGCTGCATATAAAAACATTTATAGATGTGTACATGTACACAGCTGTCTGAAGAGCTATGTGGACTTCTTGCCCTGTTAGATGAAAGGATCTAAAAGCAAAGACATGCCGATTCTGGTTTGGCTCAGTGGATAGAGCGTCGGTATGTGGACTGAAAGGTCCCAGGTTCTATTCCGGTCAAGGGCATGCACATTGGTAGTGGGCATATCCCTGGTAGGGGGTGTGCAGGAGACATCTGGCCGATGTTTCTCTCTTATTGACATTTCTAGCTCTCTATCCCTCTCCCTTTCTCTCTATGGAAAATCAATAAAATATATTTTTAAAAATAAACAAAAAATAAAAGCAATGACATTCCAGGAACAACAAGCACATCTAACCCTTATCATGTTTTTTTCTCAAAAGAACCAAGTCTACTCCTTGGGGAAGTGTCTAATTCTAGGACTTTGGACAGGAAATACATAAGACTGTAGAGCTTCTAGTGCCAGAAAGAAAGTACTAAGATAAAAAGAAAACACATTGAGGGAATATGTCAAAGGGACACAAATGCTGACTTTTAGTTTTAACTCCTTCTGAGCATCAAATGACCAAAGACAAAACAGTTTGAGCATTGTAAGATAGCATTTTTGGGTATTTTGGATATTTCTCTACCACCCAAAATATAAATGTCCATGATTCTTTTCTGATATAAATATCCAAAATAACTAAATAAATAAATTGGGAAGAATAGACAAATCTACACAGAAGAAATTCGAACTTATGTATAAACTCTACCCAATAGAAGAAGAATGATAAATACCCATTCCTTAAGTGTACGCTGAGTATGATGACTTCCTTCCCAGAAGTGAAGTATTCAAAGGGATAGGGGGGAAAAAGAGTAACTTGACAAGGGAAAAAGCTAAAACATGACCTCAGCCAAGCAATTAAGGTTAGTATGAAGAGTGATAAACAAGGTTGATGATGTGTACTCTTTATGTGATATGATGAAAATGGCCAATATATCTTCCCAAATTTCATAACTATAGTTGAATTATTAAAAAAAACCCACAACAACAACAACAAAACCAACAACACATCAGCCCAGGCCTGTGTGGCTAGGTGATTGAGCTTTAACCCATGCACCAAGAGGTCACAGTTCAATTCTTGGTCAGGGCACATGCCTGGCTTGCAGGCTCAATCCCCTGTAGGGGGCATACAAGAGAAAGCCAATCAATGATTCTCAGCATTGATGTTTCTATCTCCCTCTCTCCCTCTCTCTTCTCTGAAATAACACACACACACACACACACACACACACACACACATATATATATATATATATATATATATATATATATATATATATATTTTAAAGACTACATCAGGCAAATTCCAATAGAAGGGTGTCCTACAAAATGACTGATAAGTTCCCCTTAAAAAAATGTCAGGGTCATCAAAATGAAGGAAAGTCTGAGAAACTATCACAGCCAAGTGAAGCCTAAGAAGATAACAAATCAATATAATGTGGCATCTTGAATGGGATCCTGAAACAGAAAGAGGACATTAGGCACAAACTACTAAAGACATCTGAATGAACTATAGATATTAGCTAATATGTCAATATTGATTAATTGTAACCACTGTACTACACTAATATAGAAAGTTATTAATAGGGGAAACTTGGGGCATATGAGAACTCCATGTACTATTTTCTTAAATTCTTTTGTGAATCTGAAACTACTCTAAAGAATAAATCTCTCTATATAAAAGCCTAAGCTACCAGTTGCTATGACACACACTGACCACCAGGGGCCAAATGCTCAATGCAGAAGCTGCCCCCTGGTGTTCAGTGCACTCCCACAGCCAGTCTCCCACAGTACCCTCCCCCCGCCCCCCAGCTTGTCCAATCCGGACTGGGTGAGATGGCCCCAATCGGCTTCAATTGCCAGCCAGGCCAAGGTACCCCAATTGTGCACTGGACCTCTAGTGTTATATAAAACAATAACAAAAATCAAAGTACCTAATGGCTTTAGCTGGAATAGTTTCAGCAACAAAATAAATGACAGTATTGGATTGTAATTCTGAGAATAAAATAAATGTTCTCGAGTCCACACTGATGAAAACAAACAAAAATATAAATGTAGAAACAATGGTGAAAAAAGAAAGTTGTCATTTGAATACCACAATAATAGTTGCTGGAAGCATGAACCACTGATAGATGTTGAAATTAGTGAAAAGAGTTTAAGGGAAAATGTTATTTGCATAATCTCAAAGCATTTACTCTAAATAAGAGAAAAGGGGAAATATAGCAACTTCACAGTGAAGAACGTTTTGCAGACACCACTTTAACCAAGCATAAAGGTTAATGTAATCAGTAACTAGATATTTTGACCTCCTGAAACCTTGATAAAGTAGACTGAGAAAGTCACAGCACCTCTGTGGTCTTTCCAATAATGCATAACTCTTATGTAATCATGAGAAAACATCAGACAAACTTACAAGGAACATTCTACAAAATAAACACTCAGTAGTCTTCAAAGGTATCAAGGTCCTAAGAGACAAGGAAAAACTAAGAAGCTATCATGATTGGAGGAGAAAAAGGTGATACTGAAAAGTAAAAGCAATGTGTGATATTAGATTAGATCTGGTTGAGATACTAGAACCTAATGACATATGAAGAAGGTCAATAGTTTAGTATAAAATGGTCTATAGTTTAGTTAAAATGGCATTTGTTAGTTTGGATAATTGCAGTAGTTATATTATGGGAACCAGGATGAAGAGAATAGAGAAAGTCTCTGCACTATTTTTGCAATTCTAAAGGTAATGCAGAATGGAAAAGTTTGAAAGTCACAAAGTGAAAGAAAACGTCTTTGCAAAATTCTTCACACCAATAGGGTTTGTGCATTTTGTTTGAGGCAGTCTTTTTAAGCTAAGTGGTGGCATTTAGCAAAGAACCACCAAGGGGCGAATAATCTCTGAGTGCTTAATTAAATGATAAGACAATCTTTATCTCCTTCAAGAATGCAGTAACTCCTTCACAATATGTTTTGTTCCCTGATTTATATAAACAACATTTTGTCCTTTTTAGTATATTCTAAAATACTTTCTATTTGGAAAGGATGCTTGGTTTGGGGTCAGACTGTTTTCAATTCTTTGAGAAACTTTTTCACTAGGACTAAAAGCCAGGGGCATAGTAGGTGTTAAGGAAAGAAATAACTCATTCAGCCAGTTCCAACTTCCAATGACTTTCTATAGCCCAATAAGCTATTATATCCAACCAGAGGTCCGGTGCATGAAATTTGTACACTTTGAGGGGGAGGTCCCTCAGCCCAGACTGTGAGAGAGCACAGGCCGGGCTGAGGGACCCCACTGGTGCATGATCCGGGCTGGAGAGGGGCCCGGGAGGGCTCCAGCCTGTATCAGTCCTGATCAGCCAACCCTTAGAAGCAAGCTAACCTACCAGTCAGAACGTCTGCCCCCTGGTGGTCAGTGCACATTATAGCAGCAGTTGAGTGACCTTAGGATATCATTAGCATATTACACTTTGGTTGAAGGAATGACCTAACGACTGGACACTTAGCATATTAGGCTTTTATTATATAAGATGTGTATATAATAAACCCCTAATTTATCAACAGCAAAATCTCTGTAGATTCAATGTGACTTGAAGTATTTCATAAATTTATTCCAACAGTAATTTTACTGACCAAGTGTTTTTATCTATGTAAGCTTATTTAGCTTTATATTCTAAATACAAACTCTCCCTGAGTTTGTAGATTGAACAAACTAGAGGTTTAATCTGCTAACTCATTAAAATCAAAGTGGGATTAATTCAGACTCCTGTCTTTTGGTAACTCTTCCCAAAGTTCTGTTTCTATTTTGAAGATCAACTATTAGTGAACTGGGAGAAACCAAGATGGCAGCATAGGGTAGACACCCAAATGCGGCCTACCACAACGATTTTGAATTTAGAACTGGAAAACAGGGGAGGTATTGCCCTGAAACACTGGACAGCTGGCTGAGAGGAGGCTCTACCATCTGGGAAGGAGAGAAAAGGCACGTTGAGCCTCAGAAACTGTGAAGGTGTGGAGAACTGTGCGCACCAAAAGGTGGCCACAGAGTTCACTGCTGGCTTATTCCCAGCGCGGAGAAGGTGGGCCAAGTTTGCTACTAGCCAACTCCTGGTGTGCTGAGAGAGCAGCCCAGTTCACTGCTGGCTTACTCCTGGCGCACAGAGAATGTGGACAGCTAACATGTGGCTGGCTTTCTTGTTCAGGAGGAAAACAGAATCACCCTATTGCTCTGATAGACGGCCCCAGTCAGGGAGAGGCCAAACTGCCAGGCAGCAGGTAGAGATCTCTGGGAAGTGTGTGAAGCCAGTGGCCATTACTGTAGTACTCAGGGAGGGGCCAATGGAATACCAAAGCTTGTCTGCACTACCCTGAAATTCTGCCCCATCCAGAATCTGATCACAGAAGCTCTCCTGGAGGCTGGTTTTCTCTAAGGAGGGACTGACCTGAATCCAAAGCTTGTCTGCACCTTTACCAAAGAGGTGCGCTCGCCTGCAACCAATCTTGCGGGACTCAGTGCAAATAGTACTTTCCTAAGGCAAGACTGACAGGAAACCAAAGATTGTCTGTGCCACCCGAGACTCCGTCTCATCCAAGCAGAGTACAGAAGCCCTCCTAGCTGAGACACTGCTGATCCTCACAGCTAATTGGTTTGGAGATCAATGCTTCCCAGTGATACCAACAATAAGCAAGGCTTAACAAGACTGCACACAGAGACCCCAAAGGGCTACACCAAGATTGTCAACCTCAGGTAACTGGGAAGGCTGTGCGACTGGGCTCTACCAGAACACCTAGCACACAAAACTATTCCATCAAATCAGGGAAACAATTAAAATGCAGAGAAGAGGCAGGACACAAAGGAAGGAGATGGAGGAAAAGAAAAGAATGGACATTGAGTTCAAAACTATAGTTATAAGATTTTTAAAGAATTTCCTAAAAAAAGGCCGATAAAATAAATGAGACCTATGAGGATATGAAAAGGGATCAAATAGAAATAAAGAAAATATTGTCTGAAGTAAAAAATATTACACAGAGTCCTAAAAACAGACTGGAAGATCGCAAGAATCAAGACAAAGATTTAGAACACAAAGAGCCAGAAGACACTCCTCTGCAGAACCAAGAAGACAAGAGAATCCAGAAAGTTGAAGATAGTGTAAGAAACCTCTGGGACAATTTCAAATGAACCAACACCAGAATTATGGGGTTCCCAGAAGAAGAGAGAGAGCAAGATACCAAAAGAATACTGGAAGAAATAGTGACAGAAAACTTCCCCCACCTGGTGAAAGAACTAGACTTACAAGTCTAGGAAGCACACAGAACCCCAAACAAAAGGAATCCAAAGAGGACCACATCAAGACACATCATAATTAAAATTCCAAGAGCAGCCGAAGCCAGTTTGGCTCAGTGGTGAAGCGTCGGTCTGCGGACTGAGGGGTCCCAGGTTCAATTCCGGTCAAGGGCATGTGCATTGGTTGCGGGCACATCCCCAGTGGGGGGTGTGCAGGAGGCAGCTGGTTGATGTTTCTCTCTCATCGGCCTTTCTAGCTCTCTCTCTCTCCCCCTTCCTCTCTGTAAAAATATCATTAAAATATATTTTTAAAAAATTCCAAGAGCAAAAGACAAGAAGAGAATATTAAAAGCAGCAAGAAAAAAGCAGGTAGTTACCTATAAAGGAGCACCCATATAATTGTCAGCTGATTTCTCAACAGAAACCATGCAGGCCTGACGGGAATGGCAAGAAATACTCAAGGTGATGAGGAGCAAGAATTTACAGCCAAAAATACTCTACCCAGCAAAGCTATCACTCAGAATCGAAGGCCAGATAAAGAGCTTCACAAATAAAAAGAAGCTAAAAGAGTTCATCACCGCCAAACCAGAATTATATGAATTGATGAAGGGGGTTATATAGGAAGAGGAAGAAGATAAAGATTATGAACAATAAATACATAACTATCAACAAGTGAAACTAAAAACCAAGGGAATTTAAAAAATCTGATGAACAATATTAACTGGTGAATATAATAGAATCAGAGGTATGGATGGGGAGTGGACTGATGATTCTTGGGGGGAAAAGGGAGTGGGGGATGAGAGAAGAGAAGAGACTGAACAAAAACTGTGCACCTATGGATGAGGACAATGGGGGGTGGGGAAAGGGCAGAGGGTGGGGTGGGAACCTAGTGGAGAGGAGCAATTGAGGGGGGGCACATTTGTAATAATCTGAATAAAGATTTATTTAAAAAAAAAAAACAACTATTAGTAAACTCTGTTAGGCACTGAAAAGAATGTTTTCATGGGGTGTTCTCCTCATCCCACCCCCAGGCCTTTTGTATTAATTCATATCCCTTTCTTTACTTGCATTCTTGAAGCACATATTTTTGTTCTTCCTTAATTCATTTTGACAAATATTTATCAGATCCAAATTTATGCTAAGTATTCATTCTGCATACTAAAAAGAAAGACATGAAAAGAAATCAACACATTAACATTATTAGTGGGGTTGATGTGCATGTATGTACATCACAAATCTATTTACAAACTTTATGGATTGAAGCCCTGTAGGAGTACTGAGATGACACTGGTTGGGGATTATGAACCATTGGGAGAGGGGGAGGAAAGATTTCCAGGAGAAAGTATGGGATTTTTGTATAGTATAGTCCTCTCTTGTCAGCAATAGTTTATCGTGTTCCTCAGGGTCATATTTTCCTTTCATTCCCAAGGATTAAAGGTTATTAATGTTGAATGCATGCAGGCATGAATGAATGACAATGAATGAGTAAGCTTTAGTTTGGCTTTACCAATGGAATCTCTAATGTAGGTAATAGATGGCATATTTATATTTGAACAGTGCCCTTTTCTTGGTCCTTGTAAGGGCATGTTTCCACACAGCATTTCCTAATTAGTCATTGTAATTAAGATTCTAAAGTTCTTACTCATGCTAATGTCACTAAACTCATGGGAAATGTGACCTGATAGTGTGCCTCAGAATTAAGTTCAAATCACTCCAGAACCACCAATGAGTGTGTGTTCTCTTTCAACTGTAGATAGCTGCAAAGGTTAGGAAAATAAAAATGTCATGAAGCATGTATGAGAGCATTCATGGAATTTGTTTTATTGCCAGTTTCTGTCTAACAATATTATATTTATTTGCTTTTGGCCATTGTACTACTCACTGTGACTAATTATTCTATAGATCTTCAGAATGCAAAGCTTTGAACTGAAAACTGAAGTACTTAAATAAGCAATGCATGGACCACCCATAATATATAGAGGAGATAGCATTTGGGATAGAATTTGACACCTGGTAAAGAAGGTATTTCAATAGAAAAAAGCAGCATTAAATCAGAAACCAGAGTATATACAGAAGAAAATAGGAAGCAGTTAGTCACCAGCCAGGTAAGATGGAAAAAAAAAAAAGTGTGACTGTGTGATATCATTCTTGTCCTCACTGAACCCACATTCTAAGGAGATATGTCTACTAATCCACTATCCAGGGAGCTATACCTAGAAAGACAAGTTAGGAATATTCCTTAATCAACAAGACAGAGAGCTACTGAAGATTTTTAATAAAAAAATAGGTGCTCAGAAAATAGCGTTATGAAACTTAAACCTAAATTTAGGACAAATTGGAATGTGATGAGGCAAGAGGCAGAGTGACAAGCGATATAACGTCTTATAAAAGTTTATTTTATAAAATACAGACGTTTTAAAAATCCTACTAAAGATGAAAACAAAACCTATTAGAACTAATCTAAGAATTCAGTAATTTTGGAGGACACAATATTAACATACAAAATAAGTAGTGTTTCAATACAGTGAATCAAATTTTCTGAAAAGGAAATGAGGAAATTGATTTCATTCACAATAGCAACAAAGGCAATAACATACTTTAAGTAAATTAAGCAAAGAGGGAAAAAATCTCTACTCTAAAAACTAATACATTCATGAAATAAATCAAATTAAAAAAAAGATGCAAATAAATAAGAAGGCATCCTGTGTTCATGGACTGTAAAATTATTATTTTTAAAATGTCCATACTCAAAAGTCATCTATAAACTCAATGCAATTCCTATCAAGATTCCACTAGTCTTTTTGTTTACAGAAGTAGAAAAAAAACACTCCTAAAATTTTTATCGTACCACAAAAAAAAAAAAAAAAAATCCCTACTAGACAAAGAAAACCTGAGAAAGAACAAACCAGGAGACACCACCCTTTCTAATTTCAAGCTATACTATCACGCTACAAAAATAAAAATACTTTTTGTGGTATTAGAATAAAAAAGAGACACAGACCAAAGGAATACTAGAGCCCATAGATAAACTATGGTTAACTAATATTTGAAAAGAAAGACAAACTAGTCAATGAAAATAATATCTCCAATAAATGGTGCTGGGAAAGTTGGATAAATCACATGTAAAAGAATAACATTTTACCCTTATTTTGCATCATTCACAGATTAGCTTAACTCAAAATAGATTAGAGGCTTCAATGTAAGAACTAAAAACATGAAACTCCTGGAAAAAATAAAAGAAATAAAGCTCCTTGACCTGGGCCATGGAAATGATCTCATGGAAATCACAACTAAATCACAAGCAACAAAGTAAAAACTAAACAAGTGGTAGGACATCAAACTGAAAAGCTTCTGTATAGCAAAAGAAACCATCAACAGGTGAATGGTTTTTCCTTTGGCCCCAGGAGGGGGGGGGGGGCACAAACATTTGCAAATCATATATCTTATAAGGGGATAATATCCTAAATATACAAAGACTTCCAAAACGTTCAATAGTAAAACAAACAATCCAATTTTAAAAAATGGGCAAATGACCTCCTTAGACATTTTCTAAATAAGCTATAGGAATGCTGAAACCAGTTTTGTTCTATGGATAGAGCGTTGGTCTGAGGACTGAAAGGTCCCAGGTTCTATTCTAGTCAAGGGCATGTACATTGGTTGCGGGAACATCCCCAGTGGGGGATGTGCAGGAGGCAGCTGATGGATGTTTCTCATCGATGTTTCCAGCTCTCTATCCCTCTCCTTTCCTCTCTGTGAAAAATCAATAAAATATATTTTTTTAAAAAGATATAGGAACGGTCACAGATACATAAAAAGATGCTTCCTCCTGAGATGCCAAGATAGGCACCGAATCCTAGTTTTTAAATTTAATACTTATCAGTATTATCTAGTCATTAGGGAAATACAAATTAAAACCACAATGAGATGTCACTGCACTGTTAGAATAGCCATCATCAAAAAGACATGAGTAACAAATGCCGGCATGGAAGTGGAGATAAAGAACTCTGTGCGGTCTTGGTGGGATTGTAAATTGGTGCAGGCACTATGGAAAACAGTATGGAGTTTCCTCAAAATAATTTTTTTAAGAACACCTAAGAGCCAGCAATTCAACTTCTGGGAATATATCCAAAGGAAATGTAAAGTAACTGGAAAAAAGTATCTGTATGCCCATGCTCATAGCAGCATTATTTGCAATAGCCAAGATATGGAAACAATCCAAGCATCTATTGATGGATGAATGGATGAAAAAGTTGTATACACCTACAGTGCAATATTATCCAGCCATAATAAAACAAGTAAATTCTGCCATTTGCAATAACATGGATGGACTTTTGAGGCATTATGCCAAGTGTAATAAGTCAGGCAGAAGAAGACAAATACTGATGTCATCACTGATATGTGGAATCTAAACAAAACAAACAAAAAACATGAAAAACTAACACTGAACTCATAGAAAAAGATCAGATTTGCAGTTAGTACAGTTGAGGGGTGGGAGGAGAGAAAAGGAGAGGTGGTCAAAAGGTAGAAACTTCCAGTTATAAAATAAATAAATGCTAGAGATATAATGTACAACCTCATGACTACAGTCAGCACTGCTGTGTGGAAAAGAGGAAAGGTGTTAAGAGAGCATGTCCTAAGAGCTCTCATCATAAGCAGAAATTTTCTTTTCATCGTATCTATATGATGGATGTTAACTTATTGTGGTAAACATTTCACTGAGCCACCCTGGCTGGGCTGAATTCTTTTATGTCTAATTTCATTTGCATATGTATACAAGCCTTTATATATGTACTAGAGGCCCAGTGCACAGAATTCTTGCACAGGTAAGGTTCCTAGGCCTGCCTGGTGATCAGGGCTGATCAGGGCCTTCCAGCTACTGGTTGGGCCTTCCAGCTACTGGTTGGGCCTTCCAGCTACTGGTTGGGCCTTCCTTCTGGCTGCCAGCTGGGGCTTTCCTTCATTCCATGCTTCCCCCTGGTGGTCAGTGCATGTCACAGCGTTCCAGAGAAATGCCCCATCTCCCAGTCAAACTCCCATGGGGACACTGCACATTAGCTTTATATATATATATATACTAGAGGCCCAATGCACAAAGATTCATGCAAGAATGGGCCTCCCTTCCTCTGGCTGCCTGCACCACCTTTGCTCTGGATGGAGCTGCCCTTTTGCTCCAGGCTGGAGCCGCCTTTCTGACTTCCCATGCTGCCTAGAGGCTGGGAGTGGCTGGGGTGGTGTGGAACGCCTGAGTCATCGCCATGGTGATGATGCAAACATCCTGCCCTGCCCCCAGACACTTGGCACATGTGTATGCAAATAAACCCATCATCTTTGTTGGGTTTATTTGCATAGTCATTCCTGATTGGCTGGCAGGTGTCACAAAGGTACAGTCAATTAGCATGTTACTTTTATTGGGATAGATTAGTATATATACTAATCTATCCCAAATTCAAACTGTGAATAATGTGTAAAATTCTCCTATAAAATATTTAAAAAGGGCATCTGTCTCCCAGAGCTTAGCTCAAGTTATTCCTCTTTGAAGGACTTATTTCTGTACTTTCTCTTTTTATTCTCCCTCACATCCACATTGAGATCTATTGCTTTCATAATATTTACTTAGCACATGTGCTTTCCTGTTTTGTTAATCCTCTTTTTGTATGTGTCTTTTCTATCAAAGATAAAGCTCTTTTCTACCACTGAGGGGCTTTCCTATGCCTTGTGTGTGTGTGTGTGTGTGTGTGTAAAATAATGGTATAATATATTAATGGTATCTTTGGCATGTTCAAGCTATGTGTATTCTTTAGGATCAGGTTACCCATACCCTTATTCTCTGAATTTTTAAAAGTTTTATCTGCAGGTTTTTGTTTCACCAGGTTTTTGTGTCAGCCACATTTTTTGCTTGCATAGGCAATATAATGGATGCATTGACCCTATTATAAAGTCTATTTCTGAGAGATGATAATGTATTCATATCATTATCATCTTTGATAAGATGATTTAATGATTCAAAGATTCCCCCCACTACCTGTGTCTTCTTCTTCCAGATAATACTTTTTGATTTGGCCAGTTAGCTAAAAGCCTATTTAATAATTTAAATCCTTTGATAAGACATTAAGGTTTAGCTATCTCATTGTGGCTCAAATATTTTAATAATGATATCCTAAGGTGAAGCCACACACATAAATCACTGAAGAATTTTGTTTGCATTATGACAGTTTTTTGTCCTTGGCTTCTCACAACTCATATCAATTCCAAATTTGCATTCACAAGGCAAATCCCAGGAATAACTTGGATTATTGGACCAAAACTCAGTATTTGCTAGGACATGCAAAGAGACTTATACATGAAACCTTCAACTATGACATTACAAAACCATCTATTCACAAATTAAACTTAGCTTAATTTCATAATTTGGAAGGCAAAGTAGCTAATATGACTCCTCTAATATGGGCTATATCTTGGTTCTCTTTGACAGAATACTCTGAATAGCTGTCAAAAATCACTTTGAAAGAGCTGAAAATCAGGCTCCCATTTATGGAATGGCATGCTAGAGGTGGCACAACCACCATGAAATGAGTTGAAAGTAATAGGTATTACCTTCTGCTCTGGTAATTGGCATTTTAACTAGAAAAAAGAAAGTGGAGTTATCATAGTTTGAGAAATAGTAGGTAGCAGGATGCTGTGAAGGTGGCTGTGTACACTATTTACCTCTAAATCCCTCTGTTGAAGAGGAAGACCTATTGCACACACAACCAAGTGGTGACATTGGACTATAATCCAGGTCCAGTGAAGGAGATAATCACTCACTCTTACAAGCTCTCATTAGGCATAAATTCTTCCTCTTCAGGTTTGTTGCCATTAAGTTGATAAATTATTGTATTGAATCTTACCCGGTACAGCTCTGAGCCCAGGGTGAAATGGGAATATGAGTTATGTGCAGTGTGTTTTTGGCAGTTCTGTAGGGGCCATCCTTGGCACTCTATTCCACATTGGAAACAGGGGTAAGTTGTTGTTTTTTCATCACTATTACTTTTGACCTTTGAATCAGCAATGGCGGCAAACAAGCCCTTAATCATTGCTACTTTTTTTCACGGGCAAGGTCAAGCCTCAAGGGACTGAGGTGTTCCACCTCTATTCAGAAACAAAGCCATGTTCGAATTCAATGTGGCAGTATTTTTCTTGGCCCTGTTTAGAGCCGAAATATATAGAAAAATTAGTTGAAATGTCGTTATTATGGTCTCCAATCTAAAGCTGTAATTATTTCTGGAAGTAGTTCCATTACTGAGGATTCAATCTTGAAAAGACTGAATAGATAGCGTTTTGTGTGGCTTCCATGTGATTTATGTTTCTGCTTGTATATAAGTTCCTTAAACAACTTCAGTCTGATGTTGTGGACTTTGGAGCACAGTGGATTCTTATTCTTCCTCTGTGAAAACTAAAAAGAGAGTAAGTTTACATTTTCGTTTTAACTTTCTTTTTTGTTCATTTACTTTTGAAGAACTTGGTGATAAAATGCTGCTGTTGGTGAAGTCTCTGTATTCACAGTGCTAAATTAAGGGTGATAATTGTTTTCTGTGGCAAGGTTTCTAAATAGAAGAAAAGTTTTCCAAAATAGGCTCTGGGAAAAGAAATGAAATATTCTAGTTGAACATCCATGAGCACATTTTTCTTCATCAAAGAGAAAATGGTTAGAAAAAAAAGAAGTCTACAAGTGAGCCCAAAACAGAGATTAATTTTAATTAAGGCTCAGAAAAAGATGACAAGTATATTGATAAATGACTTTTTTTGCTTTGCTTTGCTTTTCATTTCCTTTCATGGTCTATGCTTGAGATCAGAAGATTTTTCTAGGCATCAGTAGATGCTCATTAGACTAAAAAACTAGGGCACTTTCAGGTGTTCCAATAAAGATCTGATAGTTTTGGGAAAGGTAAGATGCTGACATACTTCCTCAGACTTCACAATTCTTTGAGCCTAAAATATTAATTAACCAAAAAAAAATACCCACTGCCCTATGCATGAAAACTACAGAGATGGATAAACTTCAGAAACAGACCAATTCTAGTGTGGTATTGATATAAATGCACCAGGAACCCAGTGGAGGCCGGGAACTGGATTAGAAGTTCATGTTAGGTGAAGAAGTGAATCAAGCTTCAAGTTAATCAATCAATGAATTCTGCAGTGGCTGAGAGGGTGCTACATCCACATGGACCTATACTTTGACCTAAAGTGTCCTAAGGACAGGAAACTACTAAGATGGACGGAGTTTATCCATGCCAAAATATACATCTTGGGATATTGATTTTAAATTAGTTACTAAAAAAAAAAAAAAAAAAAAAAGACTCAGGGATAGCATTTGACTCTCTCCCTTTACTTGCCTAAAGGAATTCAGATAGCAAAACCTGCTTGCATATTCATCTTCACATTGTTCGTTATATTAAGTGTGGCCAATAGAAAGAAAATCTAACAAAGCCTATTTGTTAAAATCCTCTCTATTTCCTATTGTTTCTGGGTGACCTAGCAACAATTTGTTAACTACATGTTTTCTCTTTCTAATCTAAGTGCTTATTTCCCCCTGTCTCTCTCTCCTTTGTCCAGAACTGCCCATTGGTATTTTTCACAGAAATAGCAGACTCAATCCTAAAATTTTTATGAAACCACAAAACACCCCAACTAGCCAAAGCAACTTAAGAAAAAAGGGCAAAGCTGGACCATTATGCTCTCAGAGTTCAAACAATATTACAAAGCTACATTAATCAAAACATTATGGCATTATCACAAAAACAGACACATAGATCGATGGAAAAGAATAGAGATCCCAGAAATAAATACATGCATATATGGTCAATTGATTTACGACAAAAGAGGCAAAAATATACAATGGGGAAAGGACAGTCTCTTCACTAAATTGTGTTGAGAAAACCAGACAGCCACATGCAAAATAATGAAACTAGACCACTGCCTTACACTTTATATCAAATTAACTCAAAACAGATTGAAGACTTGGATATAAAATCTGAATCCATAAATTACTAGAATGAAACATAAATGGTAAGATCACTGGCATTGGTCTTGGTGATGATAGTTTAGATTTGAAACCAAAAGCAGCAAAAACAAAACAAAAACAAAAAAAGTAAAACAAAATATATATATTCTACAAAGCAAAGGAAACCATCAACAAAAAGACAACTTACTCTATGGGAGAAAATATTTGAAAATCATATATATGATTGGGATGAAATCCAAATTATAAAAGAAGTCATACAACTCAATGAAACACACACAACAACAACAACAACAACAACAACAACAACAACTTAAAAACTGGCACAGGATCTAAATAGAAAATTTTTTAGAAAAAGATATAAAATGGCTAACAAGCACATGAAAAGATGCTCAACCTCACTAATCAAATGCAAATCAAAACTACAATGTGTTATTACCTCACACCTGTTACAATGGCTACTATTAAAAAAGACAAGGAATAACAAGTGTTGTCAAGGATATGGAGAAAAGAGAGGCATTGTGTACTGTTGGTGGGAATGTAAATTGGTTCAGTCACTATGGAAAACAGTATGGAGATTTTCTAAAAATACAAATGGAACCACCATGCAGTTCAGCAATCCCACTTTTGGTTATTTATAAAAATAATCCAAAACACTAATTCCAAAAAGGATATGCAACCCTATGTTCATTGCATCATTAGGTAAAGTAGCCAAGAAATAAAAACAACCCAACTGCCCTTTAATGGATGAAAATAAAATAATCTATGGTGTTTATATATAGAATGGAATACTACTCCGCCATAAAAATAAAATCTTGCCATTTGCAGACAACATGAATGGATCTTGAGAGCACTATGCTAAGAGAACTGGCCGACAGAGAAAGACAAATATCCTATGATTTCACTTATATTTGAAATCCAAACAACAGCAGCAGCCACAATGAAAAGCCAAGGTCACAGATACAGAGAACTGATTGGTAGTTGCCAGAGGTAGGGGTGTGGGGTGGGTGAAATGGGTGAAGGAGGTCAAAAGATACAAACTTCCAGGAATAAAATAAATTAGAGGCTCGATGCACAAAATTCATGTACTGGGGGATTGGGAGGAAGGGAGCCCAGCCTGCCCCCTCTCACATACTGGGAGCCCTCAGGGGATGTTTGGCTCCACCCCTGCAGAGGCCTAAAGCCTCTGGGCCTGGGAAGGAGCCCCTCGAGCTCCCTCTAATTGCCAGTTCTGCCCCTGCCAAGGCCTAAAGCCTCAGGCCTAGCCAGGTGACTCCTAGCTCCCTCCGATCACTGGTTTCACCCTCTGCCCAGGCCCCAAGCCTCTGGCCAACGTTTGGGGCCTGGGCAGGGGTCCCCAGATTCCTTCCATTGCCCACTATGCCACTGCCCAAGCCACAGCAGTGATCCCTCTGATTGCCAGCTCCACCCCTGCCCACGAGCCCCCTGGCTCAGGTTGCCCAGGCTGCTCAGGACCCATGCAGGGCCTACCTCAGAGTGACTTGGGTGCTAAGAAAGTTCCCAGGACCCAGGCTGCTGGGCACCTGCATATGTAAATTAACCTCCATCTTTGTCGGGTTCATTTGCATACTCATTCTGATTGGCTGTGGGAGTAGCAGAGGTACAGTCAATTTACATGTTTGTCTATTATTAGGTATGGTAAGTCATGGGAATGTAATGTATAACATGGTAACAATGGTTAATAATATATTATAGCTAGTGTTAAAGATTGCTGAGAGAATACATTTTTAAAGTCCCCATTATAAGAAAAACATAACTATGAATGACTTGTTAACTAGATTTATTGTGGTGATCATTTCACAATGTATATAAATATTTAATCACCATGTTGTACCCCTGAAACTAATATAATGTAATATGTCATTTATATATCAATAAGAATGTAGACATTGCAAAATTGTAAACCAAATAAAAAGGTGATAGATTTAAACCAAATCATATCAGTAATAAATTTAATGTGAATAATATAAACATGCCAGTAAATGATAGAGATGGTCATGTTGGATAAACTCACAAGTTTCAACTATATGCTGCATAAAAGAAATATATTTAAATATAAAGACACAAATGGGCTGAAACCTGTTTGGCTCAGTGGATAGCAGGGGTGGGCAAACTTTTTGACTGAAGGGTTCTTAAACTGGACCTGAGGGCCGGAACAAAAGCAACCTGACCATGCTGGCACTCTCATCTTGGGCTGCTGGTGAAGGAGCTGAGGGAAGAACAAGAGAACCCTCCACTCTTTCGGCTCTGCAGGCCAAATGAACAGCCAAACGGGCTGGATCCAGCCCATGGGCTGTAGTTTGCCCATGGCTGGGATAGAGCATCGATCTGCAGACTGAAAGGTTCCAGGTTTGATTCCAGTCAAGGGCATGTACATTGGTTGTGAGTACATCCCTATTAGGGGGTGTGCGGGAGGCAGCTGGTTGATGTATCTCTCTCATCGATGTTTCTAGCTCTCTATCCCTCTCCCTTCCTCTCTGTGGAAAATCAATAAAATATATTTTTTAAATAAAAATGAAAAATAAAGACACAAATGGGCTAAAATATAAAAGGATAGGAAATATATACAATGCTAACAGTAACCCAAAGAATATTGGCGGGGTGGGCTAGAAGGGGTCAATGGGAAAGAAAAAAAAGGGGTCAAATATAATACTACAAAAATTTAAAAATAAATAAAAATATTGGTGTGCTATATTAATTGATATCGGACAAGGTAGATTTCATAGTGAGGAACATTAGTGAGGTAAAGGTGGCTTCATAAATTATAAAGGAATCAATTTATTAGCATATCAATCATAAATATTTTGAAGATAACAGTTTCAAAATGCAGAAGGAAAAGCACTGATAGCACTGCCAGGAGAAGAAAACAAATCCACAGTTATAGTTACCAATTGCAATGCTGTTCTCAACAAATGACAGAAGAGGTAGAAAGTCACCAGGGGCATCGCCAACTTGAAAAATCCTATAAACTTACTTGACCTAACTGATATTTTTGTAGCATCCCACCCAACAATAGAACAACTTTTTAATGCATTCTTAGACCATTTACACAGATAGATTGTATTCTGAGCTATAAATCAACTCTCAATAGATTAAAAAAGATGAAATACTTCTCTGATCACAATAAAATTAAATTAGAAATGAGTAATAGGATGATAGTAGGGAAATTTAGAAGATTGACCATATAGACCATTGGCAAGAATGTGGACAAATTGGAACTTCCATGAACTGCTGGTGACACATTCATTTTGTTAAACAACTTGGCAGTTTCTTAAAAACTTAAACATATTCCTGATTTATCAACTCCTTTCCTAGAGAAGTTTACATATCCATAAAAGCTTAATACATAAGTTTTCATAGCAGCATTATTTGTTACGGTCAAGAGCCAGAAACAAATGTAATTAATAACTGAATGGACAAATAAATTGTTGCAATACCTACATACTCAGCAAGAAGAAGAAACAAACTATGAACACATACAACATAAATATATCTCCATGTAATTATGCTGAGTAAAATAAGCCAGGAAAAAAAGAATATATATCATATTCCATTTATATATAATTCTAGAAATAACAAACTAACCTAGAATAATAGTTAAAACTTATTCAGTTGTACATTTTAAATATTTACAATTCATTTAATGTTAGTTATCTATAACAATAAAAACACAATATGCTAATTAGGCCTGTAGATGTCTTCCGGATGACCTTCTGGATGAAGTGCAATAGTAGGGGTGAGGCAGAGGTTGTTATGGGTGATCAGGCAGGCAAGCAGAGTGCTTAGAGGAGGGCAGGCAGGCAGGCAGAGGTGGTTAGGGCAATCAGGCAGGCAGAGTGGTTATGGGTGATCAGGCAGGCAGGCAGTGAGTGGTTAGGAGCCAGCGGTCCCAGATTGCTAGAGGATACAAGCCAGGCTGAGAGACCACCCCTCCTCCCTGCAACACGTGCACAAATTTCATACACTGGGCCTCTAGTATCTTAATAAAGCTTTAAAAACTAAGCAAAATTAAATGTATGGCTAAAATATCCCTGAAATATATATGTCACAGAGTGGTTTTACCTCCATCTCTGTATCTTTCATCATATATCAGAATAAATTAGTAAGGCATAAAACAGAGAAAACAGGTAAAGAAGTGAATCTGTTACCTCAACTGCTTCTCAAAACAGTCCCAAATAACACATTTAAGTCCCAGAATAGGTAAATATAAATACATCTCTTAAGTAGTTATTTTTTAAATATAAAAATACAATGGACCTTGGATGAGGATTAACAAACAAAAAAAAACGAAAAGAACAGCAAAAAGAAGAAGGCCATGGAATTGGTTATTTTTATTTTATATTTTCTCCCTTCCTAAATGCCGTATCACTTGTGTTTACCTCTATCCTGGATTATCTGAGTATGCCATATCATAGCATCACAAATAGAGATATTTACTATTCCAATTCTTATGCCTATGCCTGCATTTCAGTTGCTTATCACAGCATCACTATAAAAATAATGTGTGCTTTGCGCTGAATGCCAAAAGATTCATAAACTCCTTCCATGAGCAAAATTTAATCTCATTCCATTTCTTATTAGATATCAAGAAATAAAATCTCATAACTGGGACAATGTTTAAGAGTATTTAAACATTCATATACCTAATATTTAAAGGAGGAAGAGTCTCAAAAAGAAGTCATATTTTCCCCCCAAATGCAAGTTATATGGATATTGGTTGCATGCATCAACAAAATTCTTAGGAATAAAAATAAGGCAGAAAAATATTTTCTTCCTCCATTACCTCATATACTTCCCAAAACAGCACCAAGTAATAAGTGGTATTGTTATTGTCATTTCATAAATGGAAGTCTTTGAGAACTAGAGTATTAAGAATGTGACAATGTTACCCAGCAACCAATTTTGGAGACTCCACACCCACATCTCAATTACCCTTGGCTATTCCAGAATGTACATTTTAGCTGAGAGCTAGCTAGGGTTGTTGGCTGAGATAGCTACCCATGGCCTTGTCAAGTGGCTCCTTTAAAACAGCCTCACTCAGGCAGGAGCTGGATTCCAAAAGCAAGCCCCCCAGAAGTCCCAACTGGAAGCGATCTGATCTTTATAACCCAGCACCAAGAGTTACTTGTGGTGGTCCCAGCTCTCCCAGATTCAAGTGGAGTTACTGACATAAACCCTCCCTCTCAGAGGGAGAGGTATCAATGCCTCATTACAAAGAGAACTGAGATGGAATATAACATGGGAGCCATCTTTAAAAAAATACTATCTACCATAGAAATCATCTCTAATAGTGTTTTTCCAAGTTTGGTCAGTATATTAAGACCATCCCAACAAAATTGACCTGATGGACATATAGTGGTTCCTAGGTTCCTGTTTTGTTTGTTTTTTTAAATATGCAATTTAAAACTCTGAGGTCCAGGCCTAGGAATGCACTGTTTAAATAAGTTATTTGGGTGGTTTTTATGCATCCCAAAACTTGAGAACCACTTACCTAGCCCTTATCTCTCCTTTGAAGGAAAAAGACAGTAGAGCTCGGGAGGTTAAAAGACATTTGCAAAAACACATAGTTAACTTTGATATTTTCAGCCTCCTTTCAGGAGTGGGTTCTACTGAGTTATTAAGAACAAGGTTCTTTATGATGGCTATCATAAAGACAATAAAGAGAAAGGGCAGGGAAGATCATTGTACACTCAAATCCTATGGGGCAAGGAGGTGACATGAATGAGATGGACCTGAAAAAAGACAAGATAAAACAGGAATCCAGGAAAAGGTCATGAACTGGAAACAGTTTGAATGATCAAAAACCCAGTAAGGTTTTATTCCAGATCCAGGTTGCTTGGCCTGGGAAACAGGCAAAGGGGATGGACACTACAATAAAAAGATTACACAACAGAGAAATGAATGATCTCACGAGAGGTCACAAGATGCCTTTGATCCAAGTGCCTCACACTTGGTGGTTAAGGATGTTTATTGAATATTCACTGAATAAAAGATAGGACTGGGGGAAGAAAAGTCAGATTCCAGGGTCTTTGGGAAGTAGCTGAAATTGAACAAATGATGCACACTGATTTGTTGCCCCTAAATTTTAAGGTAGATGAACATTTCAGTGTATTCTCTCTTCAAGCACACACACGTGCACACGCACACACACACACACACACACACACACACGTACATACAATTAAACTTAACGTGCTTTTACCAATAAAAGCCTTTATAACCTTTATTGTGCAGGAACAATTCCTTTAGTATTTATAATACTATGAACACTCTTTCACTCTTTTGTTACTTCTGTATATAACGGAATGAAGAGTTTGTTTTCCCCAAGAGGTAGAAGTCCTCCAAAAAGGTCAATGTCAGTAGTCCCCATGGAGCAGGATCCTGCTGACCTTTCTCAGGACCCCTCCAACTAACAGCCTGCCCTCTCAACAAACTGCCACTTTAAGTGTTTCAAGGGCCCCTTATTACAAAAATAAACAGCTTGCCCTCTTAAGGCCTGCCGGATCACAAAAGCCCTTTTTCAGCCACTCTTATTTTATGCACGAGGACAAAAGAAAATATTCTTGAATTCTGAAAAGGAGAACTCATCAAAGTACTTGTGAATGCAGTAGAAACAACCGTCTCCTTAAAAAAAAACATCCAGCGAGCCCTGCCTTTATTACCTCAGGGATGCTAAAGAAAGGGCATTTTAAAGAATCAGAACCAGCTAGGAGGATGTTCTGCCGCTGCCCTTGGATTCTGTGCTGCCGTGAGCCCCTCACTGGCCCATGCTCGTCAAGGGTGGTTGACATCCCTCCACAGGCCCATTTTATCTCTCTGCTGATTGCTAATTTCCTGAGCATTAATTACAAAGTTCAGCCCTTCCCCTATTGAGTCTGAAATAGAGAACGAGGGCTAACTTTAGAACAAAAGCTGTCAAATCACCCCGTCCACTCAGGACATGTAAGGCCAAGGACATGCAATGCAAAGAGACACATTCCTCCCCTTTCAGGACAATTTCTGTGACATTAGGATGACTCAAACTTTCCCTGTAGGTCCTTAAAATAAAGGGTGAGTGTTAAAGGCATTCCATTTTGAATGGCCCTGAATAAAAATCTTTTTTCTTTCTTTCTAGGAGATCTAGAAAGAGGGGTACAATTATCTCAGCGCCCTGAACACAAATAAATATTCTGGCCAGCCTTCTCTGCGTGATTAACCCGTTGTCTTACAGCTGGCTTCTAACTCTGAAATGAGTGCATTGGCTTAGTGGCTGTTTTTCATGAGGAGAAAGCAAGAAAAAGCATTTTGAGATACACAGAGAGAAATCAAGGGAGAGAGAAGTACATGGATCTGTTGTTCCACTTATGTAAACATGTAAGCATTCACTGGTTGATTCTTGTATGTGCCCTGACCAGGAATTGAACCCATGACCTTGATGTATCAGACAATGCTCTCACTATCTGACCTATCCGGCTAGGTACAACTTTTTTACTTTTGATATCAGGGACAAATAGCACACTCTGGGGTTGTCAGTTCCTTGTTTTGGTAGCCAGGTTCAATTTGTGGACCATCCTCATAACCTGCTTACCAAGAATTATTTCCTGATTAGCAATTCCCACAGGGAACAGAAAGGAGGGTCAGAGAGAGGACCAATCTACCATACTAGCTGATGGGGCAGGTAGCCGGGATGTAGGAGTCTATGCTAGCCACAGATGTGGTTTTTACTCAGGTAAATACTTTATCATCATTGCTTAAGAGATTTTTAAATAGAAAATGTCTTTTACTTTAAAGTATTGAATGGAGAACCTGGGAACAATTCAAGTCTGAAACATGTGTACCTGCTTCTACTTCCCAGTAAGTGAGACTTCCTTTTAAGAAAGAGTATGAAAACTTTATAAAGTTAAAAAAAATTCCAAACCCTAACCACACAGACTAAAACCCGAAAACCAATCTCAGTCTTCCTCAGCGACTCCGTGCCTCAGTGCGGTGACAGACATGAACATTCTCCAGGCCTCCGTTTCCTCGTCTGAGAGATGGGAGATGCTGGGTGGGACACGTGGTTCCCAACCTGTACCCTCTAAGTTTCTAGGGATACGCCCTGTTTCAAAAGCCTCGTGAAAATGATACTTATATCTGAAATAAAGATGTCTATCTGAAAATGACCCCTCTTTTGCTTTTGTCTGGATTTAAATCTATTCTAAAAGGTTAAATGTGATCATTATTTGCTGGTCAGAAGGCAGAGGTCAGCTTGAAGGCCTTGACTTGTAGAGAGCTGTAAAGAAATCAGCCCCCATGCCCTCCCACCCCTGGGGCAATCCCAGAGCCCTGCACCCTCCCATCCTTTTGAACATGATTTCACATGTCCATAATTCCTCCATCCCAAATGGTTTATGAATGATAACATGTTCATGTTCTGCCATCTCCAAGCAGCTCACTTTCTCCTCCTTTTCTCTCTCTCTCTCTCTCTCTCTCTCTCTCTCTCTCTCTCTCTCTCTCTCTCTCTCCCCCCCCCCTTCTCTCTATGCAAAGTAGCTTAAGGTTTTTACCTTTCAAATGAGTACATTTTCTCTGTCTCTTCACATATAGATATCTTTCAGGAATAACAATAGATGTCATTTGGTAAACAAAAATAATAAAATGCATATACCAGGATATTAGCCAGGGTCCTCTGTTCTAGTGTTTAATCAAATGCCTGTTTACTGTGACCCAGCCAAGTTGGCACATCAAATGAATCATCGTTGTGAATTATTACTGTTGAATGCAACTTGCCCTATTCTTTCAAAAATATGAATTCCAGATGATGAAAAGCTGAAGACTATAAATGAAGAAGTTTGCCGAGACCTTTCCCATATCCAAGGAAGGGGGAAATGCTGACTTAGTTGACTTTCTGTTGAGTGGCTTAACAGTAGTAAGGGTTTCTCCTAACCCAGTGATTGGCAAACTGCAGCTTGGGAGCCACATGCGGCTCTTTGGCCCCTTGAGTTTTTAGCAAAGGCCAGCTTAGGAGTACCCTAATCCTATATAATAAAAGCCTAATATGCAAATTGACCAAACGGCAGAACCACCAGTGGTACAACCGGTCGCTATGATGTACACTGACCATTGGGGGGTAGACATTCAACGCAGGAGTTGCCCCCAGCCCGCAGGCCCCAGGCCAGCCAATGTGGGTTATTGCTCAGCCGATGGGCCCTGATCACCAGCCAAGCCTAGGGCCCCTACCCGTTCATGGATTTCATGCACTGAGCCTCTAGTTAAGTTAATAACAATATACCTGCCTATATGGATTACGTTTAAAAATAACTTGACTCTCAAAAGAAATTTCAATCATTGTACTCTTGATATTTGGCTCTGTAGACTAATGAGTTTGCCAACCACCAGTGCTAACCTTTCAAGTATCTTTTGAGAAGACTAATTCAAGGTCTTCTATCTGTATGCTCTGGACTGAGTGTTAATGGTCTATTTTTGTCTGATAATCTGAGAGCCACTTTCCCCTTGCTTCACTCACCATTTTTATGCTTTGTTGTAGTGTATTTATGTATTTTCTGCAAAGATAGTCTTAGAACTAGAAGAAAGGAGGAAAATGTTGATTGTTTCAAAGCTCATCTCTTAGGAGATTTTAAGAATGTGCAAATATGGAAACGCTTTAAGCACTGAAAAATTAAAAGTCAAAATAGAAATAAAATATAGTAATTGTCTTTGAGTTTTCATTGAATGAGCCTAAATAAGTTTTGAAGTCACATCGGAATAAGCTCTGGGGCAATCAATATTTTCTCCTGCAAAAATTTGCTATATATATATATATATATATATATATATATATATATATATATATATTGTTGTTGATAGAGAGGAAGGGAGAGATTAAGAGAGATAGAAACATCAACATTGATTGGCTGCCTCCTGCATAACCCTCTATCCCCTGACCCCCAATTACCTTCCTACACTGAGACCCAGACCACAACCTGGGCACATGCCCTGACTAGGTATAATTGAACCCATGACCTCCTGGTGCATGAGCCACACTGGCCAGGCCCCAAAATTTTGCTTTCTTAATCTGATCCACCACACACAACTGGCAGTGACACTTCTTCCCATATCCCTCCTGCATCAGGGATCTCTGCCACCTCGCCATTGCTGCACATCTGAAAAGTTTGCCACACAGAAGAATTTTCTTCTAAATGGATAAATCACAGAAAACATTTTATTTTTGATATATTTCATTATTAAATATGGATAAAATTCAATCTAGATATACTTTTAATTTAGATAAAAGCATGAACGCCTGTTTTCCCACAATACAGCAGCTTCCTTTTACTGAAGGGGGTGGGTGGGAAGCCCATGCACATCCCAGGTCTGAACTTGAAACCAGGGTTCACTTTTTAAAACCCCTTTTAGAATGAATGTGCTTTGATGGAGACAAAAATGGAAAAAATAATTAGACACTCTCCTTATTTGCATTCTTCAGGCCCAATCCTGATGAAAGCAAACTAGTAGGGTGTAATTCCACCCCCCAATTGATGGCATTTTTGAGCGAGTGGCAATTAAATCTTGGCCATGATGAGGGCCCCACTGGCACCACAGGAAAGCCATTTTTTGAGACACAGTTCTACACCAGCCTTTCCATAGGTGGAGATTTGTGAAATGTGAATGTCTGTGCAAAGGCTCCAGGACTGTGTAATATTAGATCCAGCACTTCTAAGCACCAAAGGGTAAGGTGAGCCTGAGTTTCCCTCTGGAAACTGCTGAAATGCAGCCCTCGCTTCCCTGGTGAGCGTGTGTGCATTGGCACTGGAAAGAGAAGAACCCACAAAACTTTGTAAACTTGTAGATTACCGAATGCACAAATCAGTGAACTCCTCTGTTACAGTGTCTGTTGGATGGAATTGGCAAGAAGCCGGAGCTGAAAGTAATGGTGTGGATAGCCTCACCCCATTACTTCCAGAGCAATTGATTCTGTTGTAGCCATTATATCACTCTCGACTTAAAAAGGGAAAAAATGGAGGTGGTTTATCATCTCTCCCTCCTAATGGCTGGGATCATAAATTTGCTCTCAGTGTGGATAAGTGAACGAAATAGGTGCCCAGCTTGTCAGTGACTGCATGTGACCCAATGATGAGGTGACATACTCAGCTCAGTTGACAAACATTCCTACTTGCTTCCTGGGTGAGGGAGTTCCTGGGTTGTGTGCTTGCTTTAATGGCTTCTAAGAGTCATATTAGCTGGAAGGAAAGAGAGACACTTAGCAAACTCTGTGGTTCTTCCATGCTTGAATAGAATGTATCATGTGATGGAAAGATGGCGGAATTTTTTAGGGTCTGGTATCTGGTACCATTACTATTATCTATCTTGGAGTATCTGACTTTTGTTGTTTATTATAGTATTAACTAGAAAGAAATGTTATTA
Organism: Vespertilio murinus; assembly: GCA_963924515.1. Classification (NCBI taxonomy): domain Eukaryota; kingdom Metazoa; phylum Chordata; class Mammalia; order Chiroptera; family Vespertilionidae; genus Vespertilio; species Vespertilio murinus. Next base: position 18,849,716 of record OZ004715.1, on the reverse strand, counting down.
AGAGTACTTATGTTGTTCTTCAGAACAATTAAAAAAAAAAACAAGTTGAAAATTCTGTACTTAATACAAAATACCTAGCGACTCAAACATACATGGTAGGCTTTTTCAAAAGTTGTTTTGCCAGCACTGGCTTAAAAACAAACAAATCCACCCCAGAAAGCAATATGATATCAGAATACTAAGTTAAAGGGCAATTTTTTAAAAAAAGAGTCAGATTATTTTATAACCTTATAGTTGTGTGGTCAATTATTTAAGCCAATTGTTGTATGCCGGTTGGTTTGGTTACAGATCACAAAGGGAGAAATCTAGAAGTGTTTCCAGTCAGCTAGGTAATTCTCACATATTATCTCTGGGCTGAACATAGTGTTTCTCAAACTTTGCTGCCCACTGGAATGACCTTGGAGCTGTAAGACATGAAGCCTTTTCCTGGAGATTTGATTTACACGTTCTGGGTTTAGGCTTGGTTATCAGGATATTTAAAAGTTCTCAAGAAGATTGCAATGGGAAGCCCTAATTCTCAGATATGAGGTCCCCAATCATGTTCAATTGTCTCATAAATGCAGGCATCTGAGATTAAATTGATGTTGGTTTTGGAAAATCCCTGTTACCATTTAAGTATGAACAGGACCCATAGTTCGTCTTTCTGTATCAATATATTAATATCTTCAAGCACCATTGAAATCATGTTTTCATTTTTAGAAGCAAAACCTCAACTGGGAATTATTGGAAATATTTGATGGCTCATTCATTTTCTAAGCATAGATTTTGAATATCAGAAACAAGTTATCTTTTAGCTTGCAATCCTCTCAAAGAAAGTTGATTTTGATAAGAACATTCAAACCATAAATGTCAAAAGGTACAAATGTCCAATTTTAAGAGGAATAGGTTCTGGTGATCTAATGAACAGTATGGGAACTACAGTTAATAATATATTTTATGCATTAAAAGTTACCGAAAGAATAAATCTTAAATGCCCTCACCTCAATAACAAGAAAAAAGGTAATTATGTGATGTGAAGAATGGGTTAACTAATCTTACTATAAATATTTTGCAATGTATAAATATATCAAATCATCACACTGTACACCTTAACTTTACACAATGTTATGTATCAACTAGAGGCCCGGTGCACAAAATTCATGCATTGGAGGGGGGTTCCTTGGTCCCAGCCTGCACCCTTTCCAGTCTGGGACCCCTCAGGGGGTGTCTGACTGCTCATTTAAACCAGCAGTTGTGCATCCCTCTTAGAATCCAGTACTGCTCCTAACTGCTCACCTGCCTGCCAACCTGATAGCCCCTAACTGCCCCTGTTTCCAGCCTGGTCACCCCCAACTTCTTCCCGTTTGCTGTTCTGGTCATGCCCAACTGCCTCCCCCCACTGGCCTGGTCATCCCTAACTGCCTCTCCCATGCCAGCCTAGTCGCCCCTCACTGACCCCCTGCCAGCATGGTCACCTCCAACTGCTCCTCCCACCGACCTAGTTATCCCCAACTACCCCCATCACCCCTGTCAACCTGGTCACCCCACATAGCCTGCTGTTTGGTCATTACTATGACAGAGTCCTGGACAATTTGCATAATTCTCTATTATTACTATAGATTATTCCTCAATAAAGCTGAGGAGCAAAAACATGGTGGACCTTTAATAATTCTTAAGTTTAGAACTTTACTCTTACTTTTAAAAATTATTTAAGCAGTTACCTAAGTCAATAGAAGTTATATTATTAAAATGCTACTACCAATTTTTTAATCAGAAGATAATTAAACTTAATATGTAATTTACAAATATACATTTTATATTTTATATACATATATATCCCATATATTCAGAAGTATATATGCACTTTTGTTATAGTCACAATGACAGCAAAATGATATAGAAAACAATAAGCCCATTTTACGGAAGAGGAAAACAAGGCTTTGTGATATGAAATGAGTTTCCCAAGGCTACAAATCTACAAAATAATGGAGCCAAAAATCAAAACATATTTACACAATCTAAACTAACATATTTTTTTCCTTGGTAGAATGGTACCTTACCAAAGTATCTTAGAGAATATTTTGATAAACATGTCATAAAAATGTTAGTATTCTGAGAGATATACTTTGTCACTGATGTTATTTCTAAGGGTCATAATTTAGAAATTAAGATAATAGAATTATGTACTTAACTCTAAGAACTGATTCTTAAATGATTTTACATTATGGGCCTCCTAGAGAAACTAATACAAACTACATAAGTTCTCTTTAGAAAACTGCCCATCATCACAACATTTTAAATACAATTTTGAGAAATTCACAGATTCTCAGCTCCTAGATAAGAACTGTGCTCAAGTAAATGAGTGTAAGAATTCAACTGATACAAAGTAATTCATTTTAAAAGAGTCATTTCAGACAAGGAGACTTTAAGTGAAATCATTATTCTTTAATGCAGAGCTTTCTTGTTTAAAGAGTGACTTCCTGCCATGCCTTTATCACTCTGTATATATGGTAAGATTTAAGAGATTCCTTATTTCCTCTTTAGGCTTTTTGCCAATATTTAAATATAGAACCAGAGTCAACTGACCACTGATATTTATTAACAGAATAAGCTAACACCTAGATTTTATAAAATCAATTATACACACACACATACACACATACACACACACACACACACACGCGCGCGCACACACACACACACACACACACATATATCCTATATAATAAAGAACTTATAAGCTAATTAGACTGAACAGCAGAATAACTGTCCAGATGATCTTTTGGACAAAGCTGGGGCTGTGAGGGCCAGCCAAGACTGTGAGGGACGAGCCCCTTGCAGAATTTCCTACATAGGGCCTCTAGTACATACACAAATATACTAGAGGCCTAATTCATGAAATTCATGCAAGGGGCTTGACCTCTGCTGTGGCAGCTGCCTTGGCCCCTGCCTCAGCTCCCACCACCATGGTGGCTGTCTCAGCCTCGGCCCCCACCCCTGGCCACCTAGGCCTTTGAAGCCCCAGCTTTATCTAGAAGGTCATTTGGAAGGATATCCAGTCTAATTAGCATATTATGCTTTTATTATTATAGATGTATGTACTGAATTTAGTTTAGCATAATTATTCTACCCATTTTAAGATAAACTTTCAAATCACCCTAAGTTGTCACAAATCTTAGTGTTTGACCTTCTCCATAACTCATTGGGAAGGTTTAAAATTTCAGAGCTCAGTGTTAAAAATAGCACAAAGGCGAGTTCTGATTTCAGCTATGACATGCAAAGAGCTTGGAAGTTTGTCACCTCAGTCTTTACAAGGAAGTTAGACAGCTGAAAATCAATGACTATTCTTGGACACACCAGAGAATTAATGTTCAGGGCAAACTCTCACCCAAGTCTAGAGAGATAGGCACATCTGAGTTACAGCAACTCATCTGCTTAGAACAGAAGCTACTGGAGGCATGAACTAGTAGGAAGGATCACATGGGAATTTTAATGAACAGCTGGAATTGGATGTGGGCCTACCATGAAAGTGAGGTGAGAAATGCCTGGGGACCATAGTCTTAGGGGACCTCTCACACTTTTGTGAATGCTACATGTAGAAACTTACTAGAATCTTGCAGTAAAAATCTAAGAAAATTCTATTGTGGCTATGCTCAGGGGAGGAGCAGAGCAATCACTGTGAGCTGTGCCCAGAACCTTCTGTATAACAAAGGCCTCATCTCCAGGGGTAAAGATGTTGCCAGAATTTTATCCCAGCTGGAAGAAAGGAATCGCTCCCATTAATGCTCTTCTATATCACTTTAAGGACCCAGAATAGGAATGCCATAGCTAGAGAGTGGTATATGGAGACAGGGAGAGAAAAGACTCTACCAGTGAAGACGTATTTGTGAAGTTCACCTCCCCAGGTCACAGACCCACTAAAACACCGAGATGTAATTAGAACACAGAATGCTTTCCACCCAAACACTTTACCACCACACCAACAGAGTTCCCATGTAACAGCAGTGGGTTATAACTTGAAAAGAGAGGCAAGACAATGATTCTCTTTGAGGAGGAGCACACAAGGAAGCCTGAACTCATGAGGGGACACAAAATTGAGAAAGCCATAGGAATTTGAAGCCCCTGGCCCAGAAAACTAGCTGCACAAACATTAAATACAGCCCCCACTCAGAGAGATTCACATAAATGCTCACACTAAATAGGACCTTATTATACCAAGTCCTGTTTCCCAAAACAACATGAATGGGTTTCAGCAAGAAAATTACAAAGCGTGGCCAAAGGCAAACCTGAAAACTAAAGCCACAGTTGGAAGAGACAAAGCAATGGGTAGAACCAGACTCAGATATGAGAGCTGTTGGAATTGTCAGCCAGGAAATATAAAATAACTGTGATTAATATATAAAGGGCCCTAAGATATAAAAATATGCAAGAACGGATATAGGGTGATGTAGGCAGGGAGATATGGACTCTAAGAAAGAATAAAAAGTGGTAAAAATCAGAAGGACTATAATAGAAGTGAATTGAAATGCTTTTGAAATGTTCATCAGTAGGCTGGACTTATGGAGAAAAGAATCAGTGAGCTTTAAAACATATCCATAGAAACTGGCAGTTTCAATTTCCGATGAAAATTTGGAGCAAGAGGATCCAAGTTCATTGCTTATGAGCAGTTTGGCAGTGTCTTACAGACAAGAAAGGATGAACATAGCAGTCATCCTCATTATTTAGTCAATTTATTTGAAAGCTTAGGTGGACGAAAATACTTGCATGAAAACATTTATAGCCACTTTCTTTATAATTATCCAAAACTGTAAGTGAGCAAGATGTTATTCAGAAGATGGCTATATAAGCAAACTGTAGTAGTTCCATACAATAGAAGACTCTTTAGCAAATATAAATAAATGAACTATCTGGTGACACAGATATGGATGAATAGTAAATGATATTTCTGAGTGCAAGAAACGTCTAAAAAAGCTACACATTTATGGTTCCAATTATATGATATTCTGCAAAGAGAAATTAGATCGTAAGCTGACCCACAGTTTAGATTGGGAGTAGGGTTGAACAGGTGAAGTACAGGGATATTGTTTTTAGGGGCGGTTAACTATTCTGTATGATTCTGTAATGGTGGATGCACGACACTGAATTTGTCATATGCACAGAACTACTGAAGTGGCTGATTCTAGGACTGAGCAGGAAACATTGAAAATAAGCCTGGGGCATTTGGTAGTGAGGGAAAGCAAGGAAGAGATAAAACAAAAATACCATTTTGATATATGTCAAAGGGATGCAGGAATCAGCTGAAAAACACCCTACAGCCAAAGCTGGAACAATTTGAGCCACAAAACAGATAAAGTAGCATTGGATTATATAACCCGAAGTACAAACTAAATATAGGAGTTTATACAGATAAAAAGAAAAAAACACACCATCACCTATTTGAGAAAATAATAAATCAATATATATGAAAGCTTAAGTGACCATGATGACCAGTCAACTGAACCACTGGTCGACCAATCACTATGGCATGCACTGACCACCAGGGGGGCAGACACTCAATGCATGAGCTGCCCCATGGTGGTAAATGCTCTCTTACAACCAATTTCCCACGGCTGGTCAACCTCCCATCGTCCCTACTTCTGGTGGGCCAGCCCTGATCCGCCCCAATTGGGACTGGGTGAGATGGTCCTGATCGGCCCCAATCACTGGCCAGGCTGAGGGACCCCACCCATGCACAAATTCATGCACCAGGCCTCTAGTCATAAATGATAGACTAACTCCCTCACAGATGCTCCACTTACAAGATACTGACACACAACTCCTCTTAGTATGAGCTTCCCACGGTGACTTTCTTTCAAAAAGTACAGTGTGAGCACCAGGAAAGAAGAGTGACTTATGATAAAGAGATCTGGTGAACCCTACATCAGCCAGGTGATCACAGTTAACATCGGTGGTGATTAGTCATGTGACGTGTTGTACCCTTGGCATGAGGTAGATTAAAAGTGACTTGATCTCTGTGACCTTCCTTTCAAAAGCCCAACAATCCAATCTCATCATGAGAAAACACCAGACAAATCCCAACTGAGGAATAATTTACAAAATATCTGACCAGTACTCCTCAAAATTTTCTAGGTCATCAAAACAAGACACATCTGAGAAGCTGTCATGACCAAGAAGAGACTAAGCAGGGCTGGGCAAACTACGACCCGTGGGCCAGATCTGGTGAATAAAACTATTGAATTAAAAGAAAAAAAAACACACCAAAAAGACCGTACCCTTTTATGTGATGATGTTTACTTTGAATTTATATTAGTTCACACAAACACTCCATCCATGCTTTTGTTCCAGCCCTCCGGTCCAGTTTAAGAACCCATTGTGGCCCTCGAGTCAAAAAGTTTGCCCACCCCTGGTAAGCCTAAGAAGACAAGATACCTAAATATAATGTAGTCTCCTACATGAGAGCCCCAAACAGAAAAAGAGTATTGCGTAAAAAACTAAGGAATCTAAAGAACACGTTGCCATTAGTTAATAATAGTATATGCCATTAGTTAATAACATTATAAAACTAATTGTCACAAATAGACTATTATAATAAGATGTTAACTATAGAACGAACTGGGTAGAGATTTTAGAAAAAAATGGTATATTTTATAATGTTTTTGTAAATCTAAAACTGTTCTAAAATAAAAAGTTGATTTTACAAACTTGTATAGACTGTGAAACATTTGTCAAATTCTTGTGATACAAAAGTCCGATGTCTATCCCTTGTCAGAAGGTTGTTATCTACAAAAAGCCTTACTTTTCACTTACTCCTCTACACCTCGTTTTTCTCTTTATCACTCTCTGTTTATATTACTTATAACTTCCCTATTTATGTTCACGGCAACATAAATATTATAGAGCCCTCTGTTATGATTGTAAAAATTGGTTATTCCAAATTAATTTTGTTAAAGCTCTCTAACATCTTTAGAAAGATGTAAATTATTTTAATTACCCCTTTTGGGGGGGAGGTTACATGTTTGTTCTGACAAATGTGGATTGGGCTCAACATGATTCCCCTGAAAATGAGCCAATTTGCTAGATTAACCTTTAATAACACATTAAAAAAAGAAGTGGCTAAAACCAAGCTATAAATAGTTTTCATATATAGATGCATCCTGTCTTATCTTTAAATAATCATCAGAAGTAAATTTAACACTAGAGATTTATCAGCCTCGCTGAATCTCCCCATTCTCCTCCTTTGACTCTGCAGTCCGGGGGGTAGTGAAAACAGGATGAGACTCAGTGCCTGCCTCCTGCAGGCACATTTACAACTGCACCTGATCACAAACACACGCAGAATCAATAAAATGGCAAATTGCATGTTTCAGACAGCAAGACCCAATTGCTATTTTCACCTGCCATTACAACCCAAAGCACACGCTACATTGTATGTTCCAAAGAGATATGCGAACACACTTCACAAGCACAGCCTGACTGCTGGCAAGCACTGCCTTCCCTGACATGCAATGCGTTTCCTTGCATGTAATCATGGTTACAGTGATGCATTTGAGAATTATGATGTGGAGGGAAGTCTTCCATTATACGTTCCAGCTTGGAGGCTACTTCTGCAAAAGAGGACGATTAATCATTGTAACTAAAATACTAAGAGGATAATTTATATTCATTGGTGATAAAGATTTTTGTCATTTTGGATCTCTTGAAAGCCTCACAGCCATTTCTCAAGAAGTTTATTTCAATATGGACAAAAGAAAAAAATAAAAGGATTATTAAAAAAGGAAGTGGGTAGCCCTTGCTGGGTGGCATGATCGATCTGAACATTGTAACATCTGTGAAGTTGGTTATCACAGATGCTATCTAGTTGCCCTCAGCTGAAGAGAATTGCTTCTCTCAAAATTCTTATCTCTCTTTTGGGTATCCCGCACCTGATGGAATCTATATATCTATATATCTATATATCTATATATCTATATATCTATATATCTATATATCTATATATCTATATATCTATCTATATATCTATATATCTATATATCTATATATCTATATATCTATATATCTATATATCTATATATCTATATATCTATATATCTATATATCTATATATCTATATATCTATATATCTATATATCTACATATCTACATATCTACATATCTATATCTACATATCTATATCTATATATCTATATCTATATATCTATATCTATATATCTATATCTATATATCTATATCTATCTCTATATCTATCTCTATATCTATCTCTATATCTATCTCTATATCTATCTCTATATCTATCTCTATATCTATCTCTATATCTATCTCTATATCTATCTCTATATCTATCTCTATCTATCTATCTATATATATATATATATATATATATATATTATAGCCTAATATGCTAATTGTCCAGTCAATCAAAGCTCTATATGCTAATGATATACTAAGACTGCTCAACTGCTTGCTATGATGTGCACTGGCCACCCAGGACAGACATTCGACCAATCGACCAGTCACTATGATGTCCACTGACCACCAGGAGGCAGACACTCTGACCAGTAGGTTAGCTTGCTGCTGGGGTCTGGCCGATTGGGACAGAAGGAGATGAACCAGACATGCCCTGGAGCCCTCCCAGAATCCTTCCCCAGCTGTCTAACCTCTCATATTTCTCTCTGGCCCCATCATGCACTAGTGGGATCTCTTGGCCTGGTCTGCATCCTCTCAAAATCCGGGATGCCTCAGGGGGTATCAGAGAGCTGGTTTGGGCTCTTATCCCTCAGGCCACGCTGAGGGACCCCACTTGTGCACGAATTCTTGCATCAGGCCTCTTGTGTGGAATATAAAGGCCTGGCCCCTTTGGCTAACCTTGAGATAACTATGAAAGTTTAGTCCTAATTTCACAGTATTCTGTGGGTCACCTGAGGCCTTTCTTCACAGGGCTGCATCATGAACTAACTCCTTGCTCTGCCCACCCTGCTTCATCTTTCTCCCCATACTAGTGTTGATGCAGAGAGCATTTACAAATTACCTTCCCGAAGGCCAATATCTGTCTCTAGGTTGGTTTTCTGGGAAACCCAATCACCATCATTGTTCAAAAATAAGATGATTAACTGAGTGGTTCCATTTTTCATGATGGAATGAATAAAACCATACATTTTTCAACAATGTTTGATAATGTATATAAACGTTTCTAATGTAACACTAAATGAAAAAGAAGGTATAAGATATCATGATGAAAACATGAGAGAGAAGCAAAGAGAGAGAAAGATATAAAAGAACATTCTCCAATATGTTTATATAGGATATCTAGACATAAGAAAAATAGTGTAGTGATTTTTACCTTTGTGCTTTTCTGTGTTTCTTAATACTCCACAATTAATATATACTGCTTTTTAAAATTAGCATTTCAATTCTTGGTCTGATAGCAGTGCACATTCCAGGGAATTTTGGTGTCAATGTAATTTTCACACATAACTAGGGTGACTTTCATTTATCATTTTATAGGAGTTCCTAGAGACCTGATGCACGAAAATCCGTGCATGGAGGTCCCTCAGCCTAGCCGGCACCCTCTCGCAGTCTGGGACCCCTTGGGAGATGTCTGCTGGCAGTCACACATCCCTCTCGCAGTCCCGGGCTCTCCCAGTCCGGGACCCCTGGTTCCTTACCACCCACCTGCAACAGAGACGGGAGAGGCTCCTGTCTGCTCTGCTCTGCTCACCAGCCATGAGCCCGGCTACTGGCTGAGCAGCGCTTCCCCTGTGGGAGCGCCTTGACCACCAGGGGGCAGCTCCTGTATTGACCATCTTTTCCCTGGTGGTCAGTGCACGTCAAGTGACCAGTCGTTTCACTGTTCAGTTGATTTGCATTATTAGGGTTCTGTTATATAGGATGGGCTTCTTTGTCTTAGCCAGTGTAGTAATTTTTGATGGTTAAGCTACATTTTCTGTCTTCCTTTGAGATGAACTATTGAATAATTATTAATTTCAAATGTACCCTCCTCCCCATGACAGTTTCCCATCCTAACTGACTTGTCTGTCTTCCTTTAGGACGGGACACCAGCTATGCACACCACACCTCACACAGGGCTCACGTACCGAGATGAGGAGGTGCCGCTGGCTGCTGTGCTTGGTCTGTGACAAAGCATCCAATCCACCAGCATCAACTCTCCGGTCATTGGAACCCGGGCTTTCTAAAGATGGTAGCCAGGAGTTCTACCCAGTTTCCCATTCCAAGTTACATTCCTTCATACCACCTTCAGCCTCCTCATGATTCATTTTTTTCTGACAAATGTATGATCCCCTCTCCTCCAACATTGCCTTTTTACCTTGGGCCCAAGAGCTATAGAGGCAACTGAAATGCAGTGGTGATGGTGTGTGTGTGTGTGTGTGTGTGTGTGTGTGTGTGTGTGTAGCAAGGAGCTTTTATTTATTTATTTGTTTGTTTGTTATTTTTAAATATATTTTATTGATTTGTGTACAGAGAGGAAGGGAGAGGGATAGAGAGTTAGAAACATCGATGAGAGAGAATCATTGATCAGCTGCCTCCTGCACACCCCCTACTGGGGATGTGCATGCAACCAAGGTACATGCCCTTGACCAGAGTCGAACCCCGGACCTTTCAGTCTGCAGGCTAACGCACTATCCATTGAGCCAAACTGGTTTTGGCGCAAGGAGCTTTATAAAACAACCAATTCCCTTACCTGGTGGCCTCTGCAAATTCGTGGTTAAACATCTACCTATGTACCAGGAGGTCAAGGTGCTATTCCCAATCAAGGCACATGACTGGGTTGCTGGCTTGATCCCTGGTGGGGAGTGTGCAGAAGGCAGCCAATCAATGATTCTCTCTCACCACTGATGTTTTTTATCTCTCTCTTCCTCCCTCTTCCTCTCTGAAATCAATAAAAAATACATTAAAACAAAAACAAAACAAACAAACAAAAAAACCACTTCCCCTCAAGAGCTGATATCTTCTGAATTAGAAAGATCCTTTATTTTGAAGGACTGGCTGATGTTGTGTCTGGTTAAGTGATTGCCTCCTGTGAGCTGGCGCGAGTCACTGATGCAGGCTGACAGGCCCAGGTAACCAAAAGAGGCATCTACTGCCAGCTGTTGTTAAATGCAGCAAGGACAGGAAAGGATTAAAATGTCCAAAGGGGGTTCCCAGAATGAGAGTACAGCGACACAGCAGTAACAGCAGCAGGGAGATAGAGGCGTTAACTAGCTTTCCATTCTTGTTACCACTTTAAGATGAGATGGCTGTGCATTTTGGAAGGAAATCTCACTTCTGTTACGTGTTTCCTAAAACTCACGATTTCTGCTAGTGTCATACTCTCAGAATCATTGTCACTCATTCCCCTCTTCTTATTCATTTCTCTTTTTATATTCTCTCCCAGAAAAAAATCAATTTTTTCCCCAGCAAATAGAAGATGAGGCATGTGACATTTGTTATCAGAGATGAAAAGACGTACTCTCGCCTTGCTTTTGGTAATTCAGTTCTGCTTTTGTATAAGCACCGTTTGTTTCAGTTAATATTTTGAACAAACTTGAACTTTTCAAACTGGCCTAATATCTTGCCTGGCATACATAGCTATTATCGAAACCTGAATCTTTGGACAAAGTCTGCCAACAAACTAGGAAGGCAAATTATTACCCAATAATTTATTAAATTATTACCCACTAAAATGCGAGAGTCCCCATTATAAAATTTTCCATGGCCTAATCAGCAGTTCACCTATTTTCAGCAACATTTGACACAGCCTAATATTCCTGCATCAGAGGCATGTGGCTAGTCTTATGGCATTCTTCATTGGGATGGGGTTAACTAGCAAAATAAGGTTTGGGTTTATTTTAGAATCTTTGCTTCAAGTGCAAGCAATTTAGAGCTGAATATGCTTGAAATAGTTTACTGCTTTCTCCTCTATGCCAAATTTAGGTGCACCTTCACACATAAGCAATTTGCCCCACATAAAAAGTTAACAGATTCACCACACGTCTAATTATTGCTTGCCAAGGAGGCCACACTTAGCATCTTCATTAAAAGTAATTGAACTTACTAGATAATAAAAAGTTCATAAAATAATCAGATTAGGTTAACTACTTGGCAGAGTGTGTGTGTGTGTGTGTGTGTGTTTGTGTGTGTGTGTGTGTGTGTGTGTGTGTGTGTTTAACTTAAAAAGATAAATAATCAAGAGCTGAATGGTTGATTTAATTTTATTGACAAGGACAATGTTGGAAATGGAAATCAAGGGAACTATCTTGATAATTGTGTTCATAGCAATTGAGACAAACATGCTACTGAAACATTCAAATAGTTGTTTCACTTATCCATCTCATTCTGTACTTCAAACAAGACACTTTGAGACTTCAGCTATCCAAAATGTAACAAATCATAGTAGTTAAAAGGAGAAATTGTTTTCTTCCTATAAGTGGATTTAATTTCTAAAAATACACACAAATGAATAAATAAAAAAGGAATGTAAAATAATGAAGCTGGTAGCTTTCCGTGCCTGCTAGATTTCAAAGATTTTTACATATGGCTTAAGTATTCAGTATTAATAATCAGACAAAATTCAAATTTGAGAAGTCACTTGGTTTCCTTATTTGTCACCATCACCACCAATGCATTCTAAGCTCTACCTTAATTATTTATAAAATGAAAACAGTAGGATATAGGAATATATGTCACCTGTTATACCAGCAGAAACAACTTCTCATTCATCTTTCTTTCCTTGCACTCATTCATTTAACAAACATTCATCATTTCAAACTTAATGCTGAAATTGAGATTATACAGAAGGAAATAGATATAAAATTTGGTTTCTGAATTCTAGTGCTTATACCATAAAATGATAGATGGACTGCATGGTGTGGGAATAGGTACATCTGTGAGATCTGGGCTAAGATCCTGACTGTGCCACTTTCTAGCTATGGGTAGTAGAGATTATTTGTTGTCTATCCCAAATCCATCTTAGATGTTGCTTTGGAAATAGATTAAAGTTTATCTTCCTCCCCCTCCCCTACCAGCAGTCATGTTATTAAGCACCAATTCCCCTTAAGAGGGAGTTCTTGTGTCCTTGTGTAGGGTTGGGGGGAGGTCCAAGAAAAGTCCTTAAGAGGGGACATACAGCTTTAATGGACTTCTTCTGTTCTCCCCTGTAGTTTCTTCTGCCTTTTATGTGGAATATAAATGTGATTTGTAGAACCTGAGCAGCCATTTTTGGGAGAGAGGAAAACTTGAGAATGAGTGTCAAGTACATAGATTGGCAGAGCAGGAAGAGAAAGTCTATGATAACTTGAGGTTCCATACCAATCACAAACTGCTTTCTTTTTAATATTTTCAATGTGTGAGTGGAATTAATTTCTATTATGTTTAAGGAAACAGTTAATTAACAATCCCTAATTGATAAAATGTGTAATCTTGGTGAGTCCCTATTCTCTCTAAGGCTCCTTTTCAGATTTAATGTAACAGTTTTGTAGAATTGTCAAAAGGTTTAATATCTGTAAAACAGCCAGCACATAATAGCGGTGTGCACGGTAGATGTTCCCTGGGCCTGCAAGACTGTGGCACAGTCTTACTACCAGAATATAGTGAGTTGTATTTTGAGTGATCAGAAACTATGTTTTATCAGGGGTCCAATTTGGCTTTGACTGTCATCTCAGAAAATGTTATAGAAATTAGTTTCTAATTCACAGAAAAAAAATTTACCTACATAAAAACTGAAATTGCCCTAAGCAGTTGACTCAGTGGGTAGAGTGTCAGCCTGTGCCTTAAGGGTCCCAGGTTCGATTCCGGTCAAGGGCATGTACCTTGGTTGTGGGCACATAACCAGTAGGGAGTGTGCAGGAGGCAGCTGATCGGTGTTTCTAACTATCCCTGTCCCTTCCTCTCTATAAAATAATCAATAAAATATATTTACAAAAACTGAAATCATAATAGAATTTAAGAGCAAAAGCTAATAGAGGTGTCAGAAAGCAGTATCAGTAAGGATCAACTAGTTGGTGCTTTTGCCTTTGGAGATCTATGACCTGATAGTTACTACTAAGAGAGAAATACCAATGAGGACTCTTTATCTCATATCCATGGCATGTTGGCATTCATAGGCGATGAGGCCATTATAAAAAGTATCAACAAAATATAAGGTGTACATCCTGCTACAATGAGAATTGAAAAGTAGAAAAACCTCATGTGAAAAAGCCATGGCTTTATGAACAATTACACATTGTCCAAATTGCCATCATACACACCAAGTGCAGGCTCTGTACATGCTTTTAAAGTGTGATTTTTATTTATTTCAAGTACGGCTCAACTATATGTATCTCTTAAGCAGCTATTCTGGAAATAAGTGGCTAAATACTACGCAGTATTTAAAACAAATGCATTGAAATATAAATGAAGAATAAAGCAGAAGTTGGTGATGATTGGTTTGTCTTTGGCTTCTGATATAAAGAATTTATTACTGCATCCTGCTCATGAAATGCAGAAACCCCCCCCTCCCCTAAAATCATGTTTGTATGTTTGTTTTAAGCCCTGATGTTTAACCTAATTAACACAAATAAAGGAAACGATAATTAATACACACCAGGTTCTACATGACGTTTATGGCCCTCAGTGTGATGAATGAGGGGAAATGCCTGGCGTTTTGAATGATGCGATAATTAAATAGAAGAAGGAGAGGAATCCACTGTCACCGTGATAATGAACGACAGGAAGACTTTCTAAGAACCAGGCTGACTCAGGACTTGAACAAAATCTGCTTTCGACCAGGGAAAGAATAGCTGAATGAATAGCTGCCATTTTATTTTAAATGAGAACTGAGAGTTACTTATAACCCTTCAAAAACACTTCCCCTTCACTACTTGGCCACAGAACAAACACAGTTTAACAAGTGCACGGCCTTCCACCCCATTGTTAAAGGGGAGGGAGAAGATGTCAGTCCCGGTGTCACAGACACAAGTGGGAGAATATCGGGGATACAAACTCTCATTCGGTAGATGAAGAAACCAAGGCCAAGAAGAGTAGTAGTGATTTTTGTAAGGAATTTTTCTGAAACAACGAAATATGGAATGGGGCTCTTAGGGGCAGCGTATATGATGGACTTCTGAAACGTGCCTTTCTGTTGGGTTTAAAGTAGTTTTAATGGAATATCTGTCATTTGTAAGTGAAAGAACATTGACTAATTCAATTTTCAAAAAACTCTTCATCTTTAAATCAATGAATAGTAATATTATAATAAAAAAATAATTAGACCAGAATTGATTTTTGCTTAGAGGAAAGACTAGCAGGCTAATGTTTTCAATGATGAAATAAAATGTACTGCTTTAGGGCACTTTGCTTATATTGGTGGTAATAGAATGTGTGTGCTATATGTGTAGCATGGGGAGAGGGTGGGTGGAGGATAAGATTCAGATGGAATAACTGAATATGTTTTTAAAAATCAGGAAAGGTACAGACATGTTTGCCTTGCCTTTTGTCTATTTTGATTTTGTTTTGTTTTTAGTAGTTTCAGTAGGTATTGGGTAGATGCCCCAATTCATTTGGGAAGAAAAACCTTAAATTTTCCATTAAGTTGTTCTTACAATAAAATTAATTTTCCAAGTCAGCTAAACTATATACAAATGGCTACACCTCAAAGACACATGCTTAAACAAAGTATTTTACCCTCAAGCTTTCATACAGTGCTTTTATAGGATAAACTTAAGAAAAATTGTTTTTGTCTTATTTTAAACTACACACTTAGGGTGTAAACTTATTTCCCCCATTTCTTCATTTGTGACTTAATCCAATAGGAGATTATCACACACATTTCATATATTTCTAGGGTTCTTTAGAAGAGGAAGTCATAGACGGAAACATGTAGCCATAACTTGCAGACTGCCGAAGAGAATCTTAAAATAAGAAGCCAGAAACCACTGTGCCTTTTTAATTTAAAAGAGCAACTGGGGCAGCGTTAGAAGAGAGAGGTAGTTGGCTGTGAGTGCAGGAGGACAGTGAATGGACAGGATGGTGCCCAGATGAGAAGTAACTGGGGAATTTCCATGCTTATGTCAGATTCATTTCACCCATTGTATTCTGCTATTACCTGAGGGCTGTACCCTTCCAACTCCCTGTTCTGCATTATTTTGTTTGTTTATTTGTTTATGTTGGCAGCTATGCAAGGTCACACACAGCAGGAGGCTTTTGATACAATTCTCGTGGGCTGAGAAGGGCCCTGATTGTAAGAACCTTCAAAGCCCCCTAGGCGCCAAGGTGAACTCCAATAGTGAATTCCATGTGTAATAAAAAAAAAATGCACTGGACTGAATTCCAGAAGACAGGCTCCCCCCATGCCCCCAGGTGCATGTGTGCAATGTGTGCAGGCCACTGAGCCTTCCTGAGCCTCTAGGCCTGCTATGTGTAAAAGGGGTGGGAATGGGCAAAGGGGGCCAAATACATGGTGATGGAATATGGTTTCACTTTGGGTGGTGGGCACACAAGGTAATATAAAGATTCTATATCATAGAAATGCACATTTTAAACCTATAAATCTTTTCAACCAATATCACACCAGTACATTAAATATATACACTGAGTGGCCAGATTATGATGATCTGGCCACTCAGTGTATATCCTATATATAAAAGGCTAACATGCAAATCATTGACTAGGAATTTGACAACCAAGCAGGCCTGCCAACTGCCCATATCCCCTCCCCTGGCCAGGTTGGCCGGACCCCACACATACATGAATTCATGCATTCAGAGATCATAATCTGGCCGCTCAGTGAGTGTGGCCAGATTTAAATCATATATAGAAGTTAAACTAAGAACTTCCTTTTGGACTTCCAAGATGACCCCACCATATTTTGGCTGTGGGTTCCCAGAGGAAGTCTCCCACAGTCCCCTGTGGTAAACACTCAGAAACATAGCTGACAACAGCCCATCCAGGCTTTGTCAAAACCCATTACTTTTTTTCTCCTTTGGAAACCACCTGTGTTCAACGAATCCTACTATGTACTGGGAGCATGGGCCCCCTGTCTTGTATTGTGATTTATCTCAATTTCACAAAACACACCAAGTGCTGTCAAGGCTGCAGATAGAAACAGAGTCACCATTCCCAGGGCATGACCTCCTAAGAAGATACTTATTCTAAGGAGGCCCTGTACTCCTACAGATTCTGGATATGATTACAAATCTGCAAATTAGGCTAGAGGACCTTTATTTATTTATTTATGTTTTAAAATATATTTTATTGATTTTTTAAAGAGAGGAAGAGAGAGTTAGAAACATCAATGAGAGAGAATCATCCACCAGCTGCCTCTTGCACATCCCCCTATTGGGAATGTGCCTGCAACCAAGGTACATGGCCTTGACCGGAATTGAACCTGGGACCTTCCAGTCTGCAGGCCGATGCTCTATCCACTGAGCCAAACCAGTCTCAGCTAGGCTGGAGGACTTTTAAACATTGGTATGTGGAGGTGGCTGAAGCAGGCGCCCAACAGTCTAAAGGACAATCCATTGTGGACCAATAAGGAAAACCCCAGCTGGACTTTCAGAGACTGGGTTGGGTTTCTATCGATGTCCACTAGGCAAAATCAGAAGAACTATTCCCTGCAGCCACATAAGCAAGACATTTTTCATAAAAGCACTCAGAAAGGGAAACAAAATGGAAGGAAGAAGAAAGGAAGGGAGACTGAAAATTCTTTTTAAAAAGTAAGGGGGGAAAGAAAGCAGAGAGAAAGAGCACCTTGTATATATTTATAGTTTTCAAATGCCACATAATTTGGCATTTGAATATTGTGAGAATGTACCTGTCTTTGACTTCAGCTTTTGCATTATGTATTTATGTAAAATACATTTAGCCAGGAGGAGCCTTTGAAATTCTCATTACTATTCCATGAGGAAAAAAATATAAACTTTATTCCTTCTCATACATACTCAGAGTTGGCAGAGATCCTTTGCAATTTAATTATTAAATCTGAACCTTACTGTATGCCTCTTTTCTCCTTCTTGCCATCTGATTAATTGACATGAAATTATGCCACAGTTATTATATTTCATTAATGCCTTTGGGTCCCGTGTTCCCATTTTGTTGTGGCATCATTTGAGCTTAAATGCATTAGTATGATCAGTTTTAATCCCAGCTATACTATACCTCAGCGATTTTCAACCTTTTTTCATTTCATGGCACACATAAACTAATTACTAAAATTCAGCGGCACACACACACACACAGACAGACACACACAAATATATTTTTTGCTGATCTGACACAAAAAATAGGTAAAATTTGATTCATTCACACTGAACAGCTATTGTTGTGTTGGCTGTTGTCATTTTTTTGACAATCGAAAGGAAAAGAGGTCAGTGTCCCTGACTAAATAGTCAGGCACTGCATGTTTTAAAAACTCTTGCAGTACATCAGTGAGTGGGCTGTGGCACACCGTTGAAAATTGCTGCTATATCTAATAGTTCTCCACCTCAGAATTTCCAAGTACATTTCCAGTTTGCAGAGTAAATAGAGAATTGGGGACCTCAGCCCTGACTGAAAATTGGAACTATTTGGTGGAATAGTAGTCTGAGAGAACTGACATTCCGAAGCGTAAGCTGTTTTCATTTTGCAAGTGTTGAAGATCTGGAGACAACTTTAGGCAAATATTTTTTTTTCACACACTACAAAACCGCCTGGATGCTCCATTTATTTAGGCAGACAGAAAGCCAAGTTTGTAATATGAATGATAATACTGGGGTAGTAGTGGCTGCAAGGCCTACACCATGGGATGACAAAAACACAACTTAAGTGGGCTGTCATCATGCATTTTGACAGTCCATCTTTAATTTTGCCTGTGAATGAACTGTTAGGCTTTGTACCAAGGTAATGCAAATTTAACTTTTAACACTGCAAATACTCTGACCGTGTTTTTCTAAGAGTTTAAATAATGAAAAGGAGAATGATTGCAATGCCAATGTAAACATGACCCAGATGTCATTGAACAAAGGCTAAATGCCTGTATTATTTTCATAACAAATGGAAGCCCAACTGGAACTGGACGAGGAAGGTAAGGGATCTAAACAGAGTGTATTACATAATGTGATAGAGAGAATTTGGGACTGGACAAGGTGGAGAAGGATCGATGAGAGCACATATGGAGACAATCTCACGCTTGTGATGAGATAGGTAAGAACTTCTAAGTCAATTGAATGTTTCTCTCATCTGCCAAAAACGTTATCAATGCTTGATCAAAAATAGCAGCCACTGCTCAGTGGTAGAGCATCAGACTGCGGACTGAAAGGTCCTGGGTTCGATTCTGGTCAAGGGCATGTACATTGGTTGCGGGTACATCCCCAGTAAGGGCTAGGCAAGAGGCGGCTGGTTGATATTTCTCTCTCATCGATGTTTCTAGCTCTCTATCTCTCTCCCTTCCTCTCTGTAAAATATCAATAAAATATATTTTTAAAAAATAGCAGCCACTGAATTCATGTGGGCATTCCTCACAAATGAACACAACTCTAATGCGACCTTGTTAAATTACCATCTGGTAAGTAGAGCCCTGGGTTGTTGATTGGTGAGCCTCTGCAACCACAACAACAAAAACCACAAGGGAAATAGAAATAGAGAAGTTTAATACCTCAGGTGCTGGGAAGAAGTACATGGCAGGCTTCAAAGGGACACATGGGGAGGTCAAGGCAGAGGGAACTACAGAACTTGGAGCACATGCATGGATTAGGATTAATGGGTGGGATGCTTTCTTGTTCCCAGGCTAAGGATGGATGGGTCAATCGGAACCAAAAGAGTGGGGTTTAGTAAGCTCTCCATGGTTTCTTATCTAAGGTGCACACTAGGGAGGGCCCTGGGATGCTACGGACACTTTAGTCACTGCACCATTGGGAACCTTACATGTCCTTGTGACCTTATAGGCTGCTATCTAGGATAGGAAAGGATTTCAATCTAAAATGGAACCAGAGGATAGGAAATGAAAAATCTCACACATTTGCCCTCAGAAAAAAAACAAAACTTAAAAACTGAGCGATGTATTTCCCATAAATGCCTGGCTTCCAGAACACAGGGATGTACCTCCTTACCAATGAACATGCCCCCAAAGTCACTCCCCATTCTCAAGGCCATGAACTTAGTGCTTGAACTCTGGCTGGGCTCCTCCTCCATTCCCCCTCTCAGGGCTTCTTGCCCATACATGGAGAGCACCCCAAAACCTTCAGCAGTTCCTGAGTTGTCATTTTTCAGCTGTCCCTGAATAAAAGCAATTTCTTGCCTCTTTGCTTAGGTTAGACAAGGGTGTGCACTGGCATGAGGGGCTATTGTCAGGTTAAGGCCTCCACTTAACCCAACAACTGGATGCCGAGACAACAGTGCTGCTAGCCACCTCCTGAAAATGCCTCCGGGCCCCCTTTACTGTGCGCTGACAATGAATAGTTATGTTTCTTTGTTCAGAGACTGCAACTAAACTGTTCTGTGAGTAAACAAGAGGGGGAATTCTGAAAATAGATATGTTGGCTTCTTATGGTGTACAGCTTTTTCTGTCGGGTCTTATCAATGATCATACTTTTTGCAGTATATCAAGTAATGAGCTAAATCATGGCAAAAAAAACCAAACAAACAAAAAATCCAACCAACCAACCAACCAAACAACCCTTCAAAAAAAACCACAACAAAAAACCCAACCAAACCAAAAAAAATGTTCTCTCTAGATACTGGTACTTTAATTAAAATACATATATAGTTTGAAATCCTTTTCTAAAATTTCTATGAAAATTGTAATGAAGCATCAGTAAATGTCAAAGAAAAGATGGTTGCCACTTTGTCCAAATACCCTCTCTGCTACTCCATCTGCGTTTTTGGCCAACTAGGGCAAAGGTAAATTTTGGAAAATTTTATTTAGTTTATAAACTCCTTACAAAAGAAAATAAAAAAAGATTGAATCTGTTAAATTTCCTGAAAACCTCATCCACAGCAGTGCTAACCTAGGATGTGATTTGCTTATCTGTGATATTGAGGATTTTGTAATGAAATTTTTTTTTATCACTTTACAGTTTCCTCAAAATGCGCAGAAACACTTAATGGTATTTTAGACCTCACTCAAATAAAAAGGAGATAGCCTTTCACATGTATGCAGGATGGATCACATTGATTTCAGCTTTAGGGAAGATATTAAAATGTTGGCCTATTATAAAATTGGATTTTCGAAGATTGGGGCAAAAAGAATGCTTTCCAATTTAGAAATGCATTGAAGATGAGAAATAGAAAAAAGGATTACTTAATAGAAACTTATATTCTGTTTCTCCAAAACCGTTTGATGATCTTTGAAGGACCATAATGAGTTGAGAAAAGTATGAACTGACTATCTGAATTATTTGATGTTATATGTGGGTTGCAACAAAATCTCATATAGTAAAAAACAACATGACTCAGTTTTTGGAAATAAGACTGGCTTCAGAATCCAAAAGTGTGTCTATAGAAAAGGGAATCCAATTTTAATAGGACTTTCTCGGTATCTTTACTAAAAACAGTCACTTATTTGGAATCTAATTTTTATTTCATAAATTCAAATTATCTCTGTAACTATGCCAGTCTTATTTCAGCTTCAAGGTCTTTGCACTTGCTGTACATACTACCTAGAATTTTTCTCCCTTTTTAATATTTACAAGGTTTATATATAAAAGGACTCCTTTTATTGAGAACCTTGCCGAAATGTCACTTCCTCAGAGGCTCCTTTCCCAGTATCTCCTTCTGTAAGATTTTTCTCTTCCTTTTTACCTTCCTGGACTATTTCACTTTTACTCATTGTGCTAACCACTACCTGGAATTCTAACTTATAAATCTACCAGTGCCCCGGTGCATGGATTCGTGCACATTGAAAGGAAAATAATTAGAAGCTGGCCAGCAGGGTGGAAATGAGTAAGACAGGCTGTACACACTCTGGGGCGGTGCCAGGGCTTGAAGGTTGTTTGTGGAGCGAGTGGCGTCCTTCCAGCAGGTGGAGGTCCCTCAGCCTGGCCTATGGGGATTGGGCTGAAGCCAGCTCTCCAACATCCCCGAGGGGTCTTGGATTGCAAGAGGGTGGTTCTCAGGTGATGCACTCTAGAGCCGTGCTCCCTCCTCTCTACCTTCTGGGGTAACATAGAACGACTGTTGTCAAGTCACTGCAGCTCCTCCATTGAGTGTCTGCCCCCTGGTGGTAATTTCATGTCATAGCTACCAGTCAGATGGTCACTTAGCCTTTTATAGATACAGATTTGCTTCTCTCTCTCTCTCTCTCTCTCTCTCTCTCTCTCTCTCTCTCTCTCTCTCTCTCTCTTGTCTCCCTTCTAAAATATAAGAGCTGTGAGAGCTGGGTTCCGTCTGTCTTGACCGTACAATATTACCAGGGCCTTAAAACAGTGCTTGACACATAAGAGACACTTAACAAATATTTGTCAGATTGTGACCAGAAAGGGGATTCAAAGTAATTGTCTTGTTACTTCTCTAAAATCTTTCAGCACAAGTATTTGAACTAGATCTTATTATGTTTGCCTCAATAATTGCAATTATGGCAATCACATTCTCTTGGAAGGAAAAACACACTTTGGCCTTTGATATCTACTTTCAAAACAATCTAATCAGCAATATATATTTAGCAATAATTTCTCTAGATTTGTGGTAAGAAATTTGGACCATTCTTTGGATAATTATCAAATGAATTCTCCCCAACTGTTTTTTTTTATTCTTTTGCAAATTACTGAAAGGTGATAGTTGGGAAAAAGATTGGCAAAATGTGTTAGCTCAACATTTCCCCTAAGTTCTAGCTATTAAAATTGGCTTTCTTTAAAAAATATTGTGGAAAATATCAAATGCAAATTAAGATAAAGGTAGAGTAATGAACTCTCAGTTACCCATCACTTTTATTTTATAGCCTATCTTTTATTCACCTATAGGCTCACACAATTAAACAGATTATTTTAAAGGAAATTTCAAATAGTCTATTCTTTTAACTGTAAAATTTCACTGTGTATCATTAAAACATGAGAAATCTTTGTAATATAACCACAACTGTACTCTCTCCTAATAACAAATTCACTGTAATTCTTTAATATCACAAACATCCCCTTCTATGTTAAAATTTCACAAGG
Source organism: Vespertilio murinus (assembly GCA_963924515.1). Taxonomy (NCBI): domain Eukaryota; kingdom Metazoa; phylum Chordata; class Mammalia; order Chiroptera; family Vespertilionidae; genus Vespertilio; species Vespertilio murinus. Next base: position 18,826,641 of record OZ004715.1, on the reverse strand, counting down.
CAGATACAGAGAGCAAAAGAAGAAAGCATGAAATGGATGGAAAACAACTACAAAGTAATAAATGTAAAGAGAACAATATTGTTACCACATTAAATGTAAGTAGTCCAAACACTCAATTAAAAAGCAGGAATTGTGAGATTGGGTGAAAAAAACAAATCTCAAGTATATGCTGCCTAGAATAAATCCATTTTAAAAATAAAAACACACAGAGTAAAAATAGAGAAAATGTACCATGATAATAAAAAAGTGAGTGGCTATATTAATAACAATCAAAGTAGATACTTAGAATAAAGAACCCATGGGTAAAAAGAACCATTTCATAATGACAAAGGGTTCAGTTCTCCCAGTGGATGTAACAATCTCATGTGTCCTTCACATTATAACCGAGCTTATAAATAGATGAAGCAAAAACTGACTGACCCGAAAAAAGAAATGGGCATATCTATCATTTTTAAACCAGAGATTTTAACAAGTCTCTCTTAATAATTAATAGAAGAAAGTAAACAGAAACTCAGTAAAGATACAGAATACTTGAACCAAACTATCAATCAACTTTTCATAATTTACATTTATTGAATAGTCCAATCAAAGACAAGAGAATATTTTCAAGCAGACACAGGACTTTCACCAAAATAGACCATATTATTGGTCATAAAACAAATATTAATGCATTTTAAATTTTCTAATACAAAGTATATTCTCTAATCAAAATAGAATTCATTTAGATATGAATGAAAGGATATTTGGGAAATCCACATATATTTTATATGAAAAAACAGGCATTTAAATAATATATGGGTCTAAGAAGAAATTATAAGGAAATTTGAAAGTGTTTCGAACTAAAAATACAATATATAATAATGTGTAGGATGCAGCTTAATGGAGGGGAAGGAGAAGGAAAGCAAGAAGGACAAGGAGAACAAGAGGGAGAGGGAGAGGAAGCTAAATCTCTGAATTGAAAGAAAGTAGGAAAGAAAAAAAAGACAGAAAGATCTCAAAATCAAAGAGCTCAGCTTTCATCTTTAGAAATGAAAAGAGAGCACAAAGTAAACAAAAAAAAAGAAATAATAAAGGTTAGAGCAGAAATCAAAAGGAATTAAAATATTTTTTTCTTTCTTTTTAAAAAATGTATTTTATTGATTTTTTACAGAGAGGAAGGGAGAGGGATAGAGAGCTAAAAACATTGATGAGAGAGAAACATCAACAGCCTGCCTCTTGCACACTCCCTACTGGGGATGTGCCCACAATCAATGTACATGCCCTTGGCCAGAATCGAACCTGGGACTTTTCAGTCCTCAGATCAACACTCTCTCCACTGAGCCAAACTGGTTTCAGCAGGAATTAAAAATATCAAAAAATAAATCAAAAGTGCGTTTTTAAAAATAAACTAATGAACAAAAAAGACAGACTGGGAAGGAGGAGGTGAGTGGGGTAGGTGGGGCGTGACTAACTGGGGAACTTAAATGCAAACTAGAGGCTCGGTACATGCACTGGGGTGGGTTGACCCTCAGCCCAGCCTGTACCCTCTCCAATCTAGGACCCGTCAGGGGATGTCCAACTGACAGTTTATGGCCCAATCCCACAGAGATAGGGCCTAAACTGGCAGTCAGAAATCCCTCTCACAATCCGGATCTGTTGGCTTTTAATTACTTGGCTGCCTGCCAGCCTGATCACCCCATAACCACTCCCTTTCCAGCCTGATCAATGCCTAACTGCTCCCTTGACAGCCCGATTCCCCCCAACCGCCCTCCCTGCTGTCCTGGTTGCCCCCAACGGCCCTCCCTGCTGTCCTGGTTGCCCCCAACTGCCCTCCCCTGTTGGCTGGTCACCCTTAACTGCTCTCCCCTTCAGGCCTGGTCCCCTCCAACTGCCCTTCCCTGCAGGCATAGTCACCCCCAACTGCCCTCCCCTGGAGGCTTGGTCACCCCAACTGGCAACCATCTTGTGTGAGGATGTGAGGGTCAATTTGCATATTATCTCTTTACTACATAGGTTATGCATAGCCCACAGACACAGACAGTAGAGTAGTGAAGGCCTGTTAGGGGCAGATTCAGGGTGGAGGGTGGTCAATGGGAAAAAAAAAGAAAGGAGACATCTTTAACAATAAAGAAAATAATGGTAGGATCTTTGAGACCAATAAAGTTGATAAATAAGGCCAAATTGTTTATGAAAAAACAAAATATAGTTTATATATAAAGTACTAGATGACATCAATATAGATTCTCAGATATTAAAATGATAAAAGAATATTATAAATTATTTTGTTATATTTGATATTTAGGTGAAATTAGCATATTCTTTAAATAAACTTGTAAGACTCATTGAAAAAGAATTAGATAAGATGTATAATCCCATGTCTATTAATAAAATTGAACTTGTAGTTAAAATTTCCCCCACAAAGAAAACTCCAGGATCAGATGGCTTCATTTCAGAATTCTACCAAACACTTAAAAAATAAACAATACCAATTTTACACCAAATGTCCAGATAATTGAAGAGGAGAACAAACATTGCACTGCATTCTATGAGGTGGGAATTAGTCTGATACAAAGAAAGAGAAAGATGCTGAAAGAAAAGTAAACAACAGACCCAAATATCTCATTAACATATATACAAAAATTCTTAACTAAATTTTAGCAAGTCAAACCATACATTAAAAAGATGATATATTATTACCAAATAAGATTTATCCCCAAAATGCAAAATTGGCTTAGCATTCAGCAATCAATGAATGTAATTCATCATATTGCCATACTATAAAAAAAAACCAAAAAAACACCACATTATCATTTCAATGGATTCAGAAAAAGCTTTTGACAAATTCCAACAACTATTTACTATCAAGGCTCTGCCTGAACTAGGGAGAGAAGGGAACTTCCTCAACCCGATAAAAGCATCTATGAAAGACCTTCAGTCAACATAGTTAATAATAATACTAAATTATTTTCTTCCATGATAAGAAATTAGAAAGCTGTATTTATAATACACAAAACTTAAAATAAAGCAACCCTTCTATTTAGCATTATACTAGAGTTGTTGCTAGTGCAATGAGACAAAAACAAAAACAAAAAATGAAAACAAACAGCATTCAGACAGGAAAGATAGAGGCAACATGGTTAAAATTCATAGATGGTATGATTTTCTTTGTAGAAAGTCTGATGGCATCTACACAGGATAGTATTAAAATCAATTATATTTTTATATATTTATAACAAATAATAAAATATAGAAATTATTTAGAGAATCATAAAAATATGAAATTTGTCCATGGGGATTAATCTGACAAATATGTGAAAGACTATAGCTAAAAACTTTTAAATATTGCTAAGAGAAATTGAAGAAAACCAAAATAAATGGGTTGATACCCTGACTTCATATGAATTCTCTCCAAATTTATGTAAAGGTCCAACATAATTCTAATCAAAATTCCAAAAGACTATTTTGTTGAAATGGGAAAGCTAAACTGAAAATCCATGTTGAAATACAGAGTATTTTAAAAATCTCAGAATTAGAGGATTAAAATTACATGATTTAAGACATTATCAAACTATAATATGGAAGACTGTATGAATTTGACACCAAGACAGATGAATAGCTTGGCTCAGTGATTGAACCAAAAGGTCATGGTTCGATTCTGGCCAGGGCACCTGCCTGGGCTGTGAGCTTCATCCCCAGAGTGGGGTGTGTATGAGGCAGCTAATTTATGATTCTCTCTCATCATTGGTGTTTCTATTTCTTCCTCTCCCTTCCTCTCTGAAATAAACAACAACAACAACAACAATAAAAGGAAGATAAATAGACCAATGGAATAGAATATGTAACTCAGAAACACACCTATAGCATGGAAAAAGCCACATACTAGTATTGGGAAAAAGCCAATCTTTGTAAGGTATCTATCTATCTATCTATCTATCTATCTATCTATCTATCTATCTAAAAAGCTTAAGTGACCCCCAACCAGCCAACCAAAAACCAATTGTTTGGTAGCTAAGACACAAAATGACCACCAGGGGGAAGACGCTCAACTCAGGAGCTACTGACTGACAACAATTTTAAAGAGTGCCCTCTTGCACTCTGGGACCCCTGAGGATATTGGACTGCCAGTTTTGGCTCGATAGGGATCCCAATTGGGATGCATGTGAGGCTGGGACCAGAACCATGTTCACTGTGTGGAACTGGGGCCAGTATGGGGTTTCCATGGGGTTGCCAAGGGACCTCACCTGCTGAAGGGACTCCACTCACTTTACAGATGCCCTTTGAGCCTCAGGCATTGCCCCAGGTGCAGCAGAGCCAGGAGGGACCATGAAAGGTTGGCTCCAGGTTGTGTCTGGCCCATCTCACCCAGTTCTGCCCTGCAGGCCACTTCCTAATTATCTTTCAATGTGCACGAATCGGTGCACTGGGCCTCTAGTATATCTAATAAAGGACTCAATTTGAGGATATATAAATATTCTTCAGACTTCAATAATAAGAAAATAAGCAACCTTTTACCTCATTTCCTTTCTAAAAGAAGGAAATGAGGTAAAATATTTAAAGACACAATTCACTAAAGAAGATTTATAGATGAAAAATACACAGAATTCTTATATCATCAATCCTTAGAACAGCCAATTAAACCACAATAACACACCACATTAATTGAAATAGCTAGAATTAAAAGGACTGACCATACAGTGGTAGGAATATAGAGCAATTGGAAATTCTCATAAACTGCTGGTTGTACAATTACTTTGGAAAGAGTTTGGCATTCTTAGTTAAAAAAGTAAATCATACTCCCACCACATTACCAACCATTTTCCTCTTAAGCATTTACCCAAGAGAAATGAAACCACATGTCATTACTATGACTAGTGCATAAATACTCAGACTAGCTGTATTTGTAGTGGCCCAAAACTGGAAGCAACCAAAATGTCAATCAACAGATAAATGAAAAAAAAACCAAACAAAAACAATTTATGGTATGTCTGTGTCAATGCCAATGCCAATTCCCAAAACAATGGGAGACTGCCCACATTTTTTTTTAATTAGTTACTGACTCAAATGCCGTAGACAAGTAGTCTGTTGCCTAGATAATGCTTATTCGTTTTTCAACAAAATTAACATTATTTCTTCCAGAAAGTTCTCTCTCACATCCTCTTCTCCTCCCACCATAGGCTGGAGCTTGTGGTCCTGCTTTGTGTTTCCTTTGTATCTGAGCCTCACTCTGGGTTGCAGACACTTTCGGCTGCTCATAAACCATTTCTTTCTTCCTGAGATCACAGCTAAATGACATTTCCCATTCTCCCTTCCAGTCAAGTGTGACTATGCAATTGACTTCCAGCCAATGGAATTCAAGCAGAAGTGACATGTGACTTTTTCATTTCTGGCCTTGGAGAAACTCTCCAGACCAATCCTCCATCCTCTCTGTCCAACTACACGAAGATTAAGCCAATGTTTTCAGAAGAGGATGGAGTCATAAGATGAAGGCAGGAAGCCCACAGTTCTAACCATCAGAAACCCATGTTGAAATCATTAATAGAAAGTGTTCAATTGTGATTTAGGGACTTATCATAGCTGTTAGTATTACCCAGGCAGTCCACTCTGCAACCATACTGAAAACATTGTATTAGAATAAAATTTTATATGTTTGAATCTCTTACTAGACTGCTTTAACAATTAAAAATTTCTAGACTGTGCTGTGTCTTACACTTATTTGAGTTCCTAAGTAAATGCAGATAGTCAATGAATTCTTGAACTCAATGGATGATGACCTGAAGTTCTATATTCATAGAAATCACACGATTTAGACAATTTGTAAGAGTTACTTAATTATCTCAACATTGCTTGTGGTATATATCATTTTCTTTATATTATAAGCAGGGGAAGTATATTATAAGAAGGCAAGTAATTTGGGCAAGGTTGGTAGTCAACATAGTGAGAATGAGAAATAATACCCAGATCTGACTAACTCAAAGCCCACATTACTTCCTTGAAACATGTGTCACAGAGTTTGTGGGGATCTGAAATTCATATCTATAACCTTCTATCTTTTCTTTATCAGAAAATGTTGGCCATATTTGGTTCCATAATTCTGTGATATTGATGAACACTTTAAAAACCCCAAGAATAACTTTCCATTCTATGAAAGCTTATTAGAAGTTACTATTTACCAAAATAGTTTAGATCTATGCATCTATTTTGTCTCTAAATAGTCTGTAGGCTTATCCCTTGAATAAGTGACAGGGAATTTTTATAGGATAGAAAATATGATCTTTCTTCAAACAATGAAAGTTTATGATTTAATCAAAAGCAAAATACCAGTGACTTGTTATCTTCCAACAAGAACTCTGCAGTCCTTTGCTTGCATACTCCTTATTAGTCTCCTTAGCAACGGGTAATCACTTGTTTCCCTTAAATAGATGAGATGCCAACAAATATGTAATAGTGGTTTGATACATCAGCAAAGAAAAGTGCGGTAATGACAGTGTAATAAATCTGAACATGAAAAGTTAATAGCCACATTAGTGACAGCCTAACTATAGTGCAAGAAGCACACGGAGCCTGAATTTTCAGCTTCCATTTCATTGTTTTTGTGATACTCAATTCTTTCTAGATTGCCCTCCTCCGTCCCTCCCTCTTTCTCTCCTCCCTTTGCAGAGCCACAAACCTGTAAAGGGGTAAACACCCTTTACAACTAAAATAGACCTGTTAATAATTTCTTTCTTTCTCCTATAAGAAAGGATACTAAATTTATCTGAGTCTAGATACATATTTTTATTAAAAATATGACTTTGAGGTCATATTAAAAAAAGTTAAATGTATAATTTGAACCTTGAATGTATACCTAAACAGATGACATTTTTGACAATTCACCTTGACTTGTTCTAGTCAAGGTCACTAATCTCCACTAAATAATCTTTATTTCAGAGCCCTGATACTTAATCAGAGAAAAGAAAGTCCAGTGCAGAACTCACCATGGTTCTTGCACAGTGGACCTGGGGACAGCTGGGGTAGGCTTGAATCCCTGCCTCTGAAGTTATTAACTAGGTACTGTGACCCTGCTTGACCCACGGGGGCCATTGCCTCTTCTCGTGCTTGCTGAGGCTATATGGGCATTTGCAATGGCCAATGGACAACCATTGCTTCAATTCATCCCAATAATTAACTGTGCTTAGCAGTGGCACCAGATTTAGACCAAAATGAGGAGCCAGTCACACAGGTCACTTACATCACCTCCCTTCTTTTAAAAAAAATGTTTAGCAGAAACTGGTTTGGCTCAGTGGATAGAGCGTCAACCTGTGGACTGAAAGGTCCCAGGTTCGATTCCAGGCAAGGGCATATACCTGAGTTGTTGGCACATCCCCAGTAGCGGGTGTGCAGGAGGCAGATGATTGATGATTCTTTCTCATCAATGTTTTTAACTCTCTATCCCTCTCTTCCTCTCTGTGAAATGTCAATAAAATATTTTTTTAAAAGAAAAGAAAAAATGTTTACCCTTACCCTTGGGTATGTTTATTGATTGTATAAAGAGAATATATATATATATATATATATATATATATATATATATATATATATGTGAGAGAGAGAGAGAAACATCAATCTGTTGCCTCCCATATGCACCCCAACCAAAGACTGAATGTGCAAACTAGCTATGTGCCCTGACAAGGAATCGAACCCACAACTTTCAGTGTGTGGGGTGACGCTCCAACCATCTGAGCCACCCTCCCTTCTTTATTCACTTTATCCAGTTCCAATGGTTTCCTCTAGTCTTTTCTACTTTCCCTTAACCTAGTTTCATCTTTTCTCTTGACAGGGTAAAAAGCCATCTGAAAAAAAAGTTCCTTTTCTAAAACACTAAGTAGTCCAACATTAAAAGGTGAGACTAGAGAAGGAAACAGATTCAAGAGATAAAAAACCCACATAAAGATAAATATTCTGATAATATTAGAAACTATTTCTATCATCTGCCAAGAATTGACCATATGTTAGTCAGTGGGCTAAATTCTATGTGCATTATCATCAATGAATCCTGACAATGTGGACATTTCTACCTTAATTATACAGGCAACTTGGGCTTTCCACAGATGGTAAACATGTTGTTCAGGGTCACCTAACTAGAAAGTGGCATAGTCAGCATTTTAATCTACATCAGCTCGTTTCCAAGCCAATGTAGAGTTGAAAGGGTCACTCAAGGCCAATGAATAATTTTCTACAAATTGTAGTCATCTTTCATCCAGAATTCTTAGAAGATGAGTAACTAAACTCTGACGGTTCCAGGTCCCTGCCTTCCACGGCATCTACTCCACTATTAATGATACAAGGAGGAATAGCTACTACTTATGTAATGCTTTCAATGTGACAGGAACATTCCTAACCCAAAGCATGATCACTGGTTATAACTGTGGGCTCTGGAGTTTGCCTGCCTGAGTTGAATTCTTATTCCACCATTGTGAAAACTTGGACTTCTGTATCTTAACACCTCACTTTTCTCATTTATAAAGTGAAAATAATAAAAAATTTCATTGATGTAGGGTTGTCATGCAAATGAGGTAATGCACACAACTCTTGGGACTGTGACTACACTTAGAAAACACTCAGTAAAAGTTGACTAGATTATACTTGGTTTATTTTTGTATGTAAGGCAATGTGCTTAGCAATTTATATATATAATTAGAGGCCCGGAGCACAAAATTCATGCACTGGGGGGGGAGGGAGGTGTGGGGGTGCGTGTCCCTCAGCCCAGTCTGCACCCTATGGCAGTTCAGGAGCCCTCTGGGGACGTCCGACTGATGGCTTAGGCCCACCCTTTCAGTCATCCTTAGCACTGCTGAAGAGGCAGCTGAGAGCCGAGCTTCTGCCTGAGCAGTGCTCCCCCTGTGGGAGCATACTGACTACCAAGGGACAGCTCTTACATTGAGCATCAGCAGCCTGGTAGTCAGCACATGTCATAGTGACTGGTTGTCTTACCATTTGATTAATCTGCATATTAGCCTTTTATTATATAGGGTTTCTCCTGTTCCTCTTAGTAATTCTATGAATTATGCACTATGGTTATCCTTATTTTACAATTAAGAAAGACCATAGTATATTCAGAGCAAGTAATGGCAGATCCAGGAGTCTAAGTTAGGCATTATTTCCAAGCCTTCCTTCTCAATAGCTGGCACCCTGATTCTTCACTGTTGAACAATACTCTTGGTTAGAAAGCATATTTGAAGCCAAACCATGTCCTTCATCCTAGTGTTTGGTATTAATTTACAAACATTACTGAACCTTAAGAATTTTCTTTCTTCTTCCTCTCATGGAGTATTCCATATCCCCTTTCACTTATCACATCCTAACAGTTCTGCTTCATGAACTTTCCATCACAAGCAATTTGCTAATGATCTGTTAAGGAAATGTACAAAACAAATATGTGTAACCCGAAGCAAGAAAACTAATTTTCATGTGTTTGACCAAAATCCTTAAATACAGATTTATTTAGGCACCATTGCTTTTCTTATAATGGAAAAGAATAGAGCCAATCCATTGAATCTGTGAATTCCTCAGCCAATTCTCTGAGAGTCAGTTATGTATCCTTCTTCACCACCAAGAAGAGACACATCATGTCCAGATTTCACTCTGCCCCCAAAGCGACCCAGGTTCTGTTTGACAGCCCACACCCACAATGCACAGGGACTGCCTTTCAAGAATCAGCAATTTTAGAGAAGTTATGTGCCTGTGGCAAATTTGTATCATAGCAACATACACAATTTTAATAAATAAATTGTTCTCCAAATAACTTTATTCACTGAGGAGAGATTTCAGGTTCTTGTCTCTCAGTCTAAGTAGTACTTGATGTTCTGTGTTTCCTGTGTTGAATCTAAAAACCACACAAACTTTCTTCCCCTCTGTAAATTATTATCACAAATGGAAAATGTCTTGGTTTTCAGGGGATGGTAAAACATTGTTTTTCAAAATTCTCCAGAGTTATTTCAGAAACAATGTCAGAGATGAGAGTTTTATTTAAAAAGATGAATATCTGTTAGATGTCATTTCTGAATCTGACTTGGCTAAGGAATTATTCTGATTTCATTTCCAGTAAACTTGTACTTTGAGTGCTCCTCTCAAAGATCTTGAAATTTAGTGGGAGGGAGGAATGATAGAGTGAGTGGATGACAGACAAAAAATATGACACAGGAGAGACCATTAAACAAATTTCAACACATAATTATGTGAGGAATTATGTAACTGAACCAATGAAGCCAGGTAAAGTTTCAAGTAATCTCTATTGAAATTCCATTTATCCCTATTTTCACTTATACCTCATCTTACCCCACTTCTGTTTCCCATGGTTTACAGTGAGTAAATCTAACATAGGCCAAAGACTCCACCTATAAAAATGTTTCTAGCTATCTGAAAGATATTTGCTGAGCCTCTATAGACCATAATGCCATCATTTAGAAAGACCATAGTATGTCTTCATGTGTGGTTTTAAATAAAATCCAGTGCATCTTTTCTGAAATGCTCTCTTATCAGAAAGCTTCCCTTCTCCTCTTCCACCTAGAAGTTAGGTACTCTCTCTTTGGTTCTCATAGCACTTTATGTATTTCCCTAGTATACTCTACATTTGTTTGTCTGCAAGTTCATCTGCTTTCTAAAGTGTGAACTTCAAGACAAATGTTGTGCCTTAGGCCAGTGGGTGGCAGCCTGCAGCTTGCGAGCCACATGTGGCTCAAAATACCACATGTGGGCATGCACATACAGTGCGATTGAAACTTTGTGGCTCATGCGCAGAATTGGTTTTTGGCTCTCAAAAGAAATTTCATTTGTTGTTCTGTTGATATTTGGCTCTGTTGACTCATGAGTTTGCTGACTCAATTGCTTAGCAAATTGCTGCTTAGCAACAACAACAAAAAATCCCAATTGCTCAGCAAATTGTTGCTTCAAGTAATGATCATTGGATGGCTGGATGAATGAATTAAATGATAAGACATAATACTGGAAATCTTCACATCACTACCTTTAAGGCTCACTAATTACACATTCATTGCTTTAGGTAATGACAAAATAGAATGAGAAGAGCAATTTGAAGCAAAAATACCTATTGCTATTTGGTTTTGCTCCAATTACTTAACTTCTTAGACTATGAACTATCTCTTTCATAAATCAGGCCTAATAAAACTTACCTCAAAGGCTTTTTGTACAAATTAAGTAAAGTTATAAAGGGTCTAGTCAACTATAAGTGCTTGATAAGTGGTTACTATTATTACTTATAAACTAAGAACCTCTCAATACCTTAAAACATACCTTTGTTTCTAAATAAAAATTACTGACGACTTCCCAGCTCACCAAATATATGCATAGACATTCCCTCCTGAACACTCATGTTCAAACCAATAGACTCTTTAAGGAGCACACGAGTGCCACTTAGGCATTCATGAATACAAAATGTCTATTGTTCCCTAATACTACAAGTTGGCTTGGAAACTTTTCTGTACAAGGCAATGGAGGAATATATATATATATATATATATATAGTAGGACTATTTATACAGCATTTATTATGTGTCAGGTGCTGTTTTAAGCACTTCACATACATTGTTAGCTAATAGACACAAGAACAGTGTAAGGTAGATATACTATTGGCATCCCATTTTAACAGATGGGGAAACTTAAGCACAGAGTAACTCAATAACTAACCCAAGTTCATACAATTTGTGAATGTCACAGTATGAGCCAACTGGGCAAGTTTATTCAGGTAGCAGTGACATTAAGGTACTCCATTATGAAACAGGTGGCTGGACAGGAGCTCCTCAATATTTGCAGAACAGAATATAGCCAACATCATGCTAAACATCATGGAAAGGAAGACTGGCTTATGGATGCATACTATGCTAGTTCAAGATATGCATGGTTGGAACAGTCTCATGTTCCTACCCAAGGGAATGGTGCCCTTTTATTGTTTTCTATTTACTGGCCCCAAAACGTTGCAAGACTCCCAGGCTTGGTGGGTGGAGGCAGGAATCCCAGGGCACCACTTGAGTTTGGAGCTTGCAATAATAGTTGCTGTACCATTTGTACAGTGATATTTGGGATATGTCAGCTAGCTAGCGGCTGCTTCAGCTATAGAGTCATCTAAACCCTCCTATTTCTATTCTGGTCTGTCTGCACAGTTCTTGTATCTATGAAACAAAAATTTACCTGTCATGTTTTATACAAGTCTTATGGAGTCATCACGGAAAATAACTAAACCTACTTTTGCTCCACCGTGTGTGTGTGTGTGTGTGTGTGTGTGTGTGTGTGTATGTGTGTGTGTGTGTGTGTGTGTGTGTGTGTGTGTGTGTGTGTGTAAATGTATGTGTATCCAAGGTATTTGTTGTTCTACCTATGGAAGAGGTGTAGTATAATTAATACAAAAATCACAACATAATATACCTATCACCCAAATAACATATGGATCACCACAGAAGATTTATGCTAAAATGGAAAAATCCCTTTGGGAGAAAAGCCTTCTCACAGTGGTGGCAGTATTTCAGTGTTATGCATCATGCCAAAGATGAAGAACTAAGACCACTAAAGAATGTCAGAACAAGTAGCTCTTTAATCAGTGAGGTTTAGAGAAAAAAGAATTACCAAGAGAGTTGGAAACAAGGAAAACATTATCTGCAAAGATTCTTATTCTTCCCTAAATTGGGACCCCAGAATGTGCATAACAAGTTTTCCTGATGATTCTGATGGAAGGAGCCTATGTACCAAAACAAACACTGCTAGAGGGCATCTTTAGTTTTTTAATAATTAATATCATTTGTTCTAAATGCTTCATAAATTGCAGAGAATCACAAAAATTCTCTCTTGACCCTTATGTCATTACCCTAGATCCTAAGATACACAGGCATTTCTATATCAGAAATTGGAAGGCAATTAATCTCAAGACACTTCATAGATTATAACAAGATCCTCCATTAGGCTATTGAGATACCGTATTTGCCGGCGTATAAGACGATTTTTTGGCCCTGAAAAATATGCCTCCAAGTGGGGGGTAGTCTTATATGGCAAGTATATAACAAACTCTGTATTTTTAGTGGAAATGTTAGGGGGTCGTCTTATACGCCGGCAAATACGTATTTTTCAGGGCCAAAAATCGTCTTATACGCCGGCAAATACGGTATTTTAGTCCTCGAGCTTTCAGCATGCCCTCAGGAAGGGAAATTTGGCCTTGTACTTTTTCTAACTTATTTAAAAGGTCCATAACCTGTCGTTATGTTTCACCTGCATTGGTCAGAGTCCATGTGCATAGACAGTGGGGGAAGACAAAATGCCATGAGCAGAAGTCTTGGGGTTCTGTGATTTCAGACCGCTGTTCAAGAATTCATTAGGTTCAGAATGGCCTCTCCTCGCTGCTGTGTAATTGATGATCTGCCTCACGTCAATCTTATTATTGTATTAAGGTGACTATGACACACTGAAGACTGCATCAAATAAACTTGAAATTGAATATAACAGGTCCTTCCAAAAGCCGTAAAAGGGTTGATGACTGCATAGAATCCACCTTTTGGTCTGAATGTCTTAGATCCCTCTAGTGCAAAAGCAAAGATGGCAAAGGTGAGGTGGTCTGAATCCGAAATGAGCTCCGAGTCATCAGCACCAATATAATCATTATCATGATGATCATTGCCAACATTATTATTCCTCAACAAATTTAATTAAAAGTGGTGTCCTTTAGCCTGTACTACAAATGATTTCTAGTTGAATATTCTATGACATTTTCTTATTCTCTCAACGAAAGTGTCCGATTAAAATTTTTGCACTGCACAGTAGAAAAAAAGTAGGCATTAGAGTTCTTGATCTAAATATTGTCTCCCAAACTCACTTATTAATCTTGGGCAGATGCTTGACTTCTCTGATCTTACATTTTTAACATGGAAATGATAATATTTGTTCCTATGATCATTGAAAAGATAGTTTGAAAAACCCAGAAGCATAGGATTTGGTATAGAATCTGGCACTGAATATGTCTTAGTTACCTGCCCCCCTCACTTATCCAATGTAGTATAAGTTATGTATAACTGCATACCAGTGAATAAAGAATGCAGAAATGGATGGAGGGGGTTTGGAAGGTTGGACAAGTAGGAAATTCAATAACCTCATTTATAATTTATCAACTACTTCTCCAGGAGATACAATTCTCTTTTCCAAGTGGTTTCCTTCAAAAAACCAATGTGTTTTATTAAATACAAATGCAGAAACTATTATTATTAGAAGGGTCTTTATTTCAAACCAAGCATTTCATAATTTGGGAATAGGAGAGTAAATAATAAAGTCTCATAGAATATATCAACCAAGCTACGACATTTTGATCTTGAAACAAAGCACTATTGATTATTACACCAGTGCAACAGGAATGAATTGGAAGTATTCCTAGCAAGGTAGGATTACTAATAAGCTTACCCATGGCCCATGACTTGGCAATGATCCTTTTAACTATCCCTTTCTCTCAGTTCAGCACTTTTTCTGAGTGCATGTCTCTTTTAATACCTTATTCTAGGATTACATTAATGAGCAAATAATATATTAAAAATCATTGAAACTATTCAGAGCTTCCTATGGGATCAGCATAAAGTTAGTCTTAGCTTTCTTCTCAGGCTCTATCCTCCTTTCCTTATTCATCTCCCTGAGAGTACACCCCTAGTAAAAAAAAAAAATTTCATTAGTATTTCATTTCGGGTTCTGCCTCCAGGGGACCAACCCAAGACAACAGAATTGATTGTGGATAGCAAGGAACAGATTATTTGAGAAATAGAAAAACAGAGGTTTATTCCCCAGCATCTCCAAACAATCATCATCTTTGCCTGGCCAGTGTGGCTTGTGGTTGAGCATAATCCAGGAGGTCACTGATAGATTCCCCATCAGGGCACATTCCAGGGTTTGGGTTTGGTACCCAATATGGGGGTGTGCAGGAGGCAGCCAATAAATGACTCTCTCTAAATCATTGATTTTTCTATGTTTTTCTCCCTTTCCCTTCTTCTCTGAAATCAATAAAACATATAAAGTTATTTTAAAAAAATGAACATAGAGGAATAGTTTTCAGGGCCCTTCTTTTTCTTGCCTATCACCTCAAACTTCAATAATAAATTTGGAAGCCTTTGTGGTACTGGTTTGGCTCAAGAATTAAGCAAGTTCTAAGATTGTAAATAACCCCTTAAAGGGAAGGATACAGATTGTTGGTGTAAGTTCATGGGAAAAGTGAACTAAGCCTACAGTGGGTTTGCTATCTTCCCCAAAACTAATAATATGTTCAAGTCCTACCTGGGAATATGAGAACATGGCCTTACTTGGAAATAGGATATTTGCAGATGTAATTACATAAGATGAGGTTATTTGGGAGGAGGGTAGGTTCCACATCTTATAAGAATAGGAGACACCATCTTATACAGGAAGGTGATGTGTAGACACAGAGAGAACCCTGATGTGAAAACAAAAGCAGAAGTGGGGGTGTTCATAGAAGAGTCAAGGGCTGCTGTAACCACCAGAAACTGGGAGAAGATATGGAACAGATTATTCCTGAGCCCCTAAGAAGGGACCAATCCACCAACACCTTCATTTTGGACTTTTAGCCTCCACAATTGGGAGAGAATGGATTTCTGTTGTTTTCAGCCATCAGAGTATATGGTTATTTGTTTCAGTAGCCCTAAGAAATATACCTTAGTATACAATGGAAGTGAATTAACTTAACCTGTGCTTTCCTTCATAAATCTGGCAGAACCGTATCTATACCAGGTGTTGCTTGCAGTCCTGGCCTCTGTCTCTCCCACTTCTCAGCTAGAGGGATCCAGTGAAAAATAAACAGTGACCACAGTAGACTTCATTTTCTCCTACTCTGTATAGCCTTTTGCTTCTGTTAAATTCTGCACTTGGGGCTAAATAAATCTCACACTTGCAGAAGGTATGTTGATGTTGTCTTTACCATTATTAGCCAACCCACCTAAAATGCTTGACACTCTTGAATACAATCCCAATTAATGAGTAAAACATGACAAACTGATAATTAGCTTTTGCAAGTGAACTCTTTAACAGGAGAGTAATTCAGTAATGCCCTAATTGTTTTCCACAGCATCAGACATTAGCTGACATTTGTTTTAGCTTCAGCATAATAATTCCCAGGCTATGATTAGAAAGACCATGCACAATTTCCTAGGACTTGGCCAGAAATTATTCACAAGGCCTGGATTACACATTTTGAAAAAAAATGAAATTGTGTTAGTCCAGATTCTAGATACAAAAACTAGCTTTGGCTGAGGCTCCTGGCTTGGAATACTCAACAGAAATTTATTATCTACTTTGTTGTGTATTTTTTAAAAAAAATATTTCCAAGCAAAACAACATGAAAGAGACCTTTGCTAGATTATTAGCAATTTAAAAATTGACCAGCCAGTGTGGCTCTAGTGTTTGGCATCGACCTATGAACTAGGACAGTGGTCAGCAAGCTCATTAGTCAATAGAGCCAAATATCAACAGTACAATGATTGAAGTTTCTTTTGAGAGCAACATTTTTTAAACTTAAACTCCTTCTAACACCACTTCTTCAAAATAGACTTGCCCGGGCCGTGGTATTTTGTGGAGGAGCCACATTCAAGGGGCCAAAGAGCTGCATGTGGCTCTCCAGCCACTGTTTGCCGACCACGGAACTAGGAGATCACAATTTGATTACCAGTCAGGACACATATCCTGGTTGCGGGTGTTCCTCAGTGTGTGGCTCTGTTCCCCAGTGTGAGGTAGCTGATCAATGAAAATCATCTTTGATGTTTGTATCTGTCTTTCTCCCTCTTTTTTCCTGTCTCTTAAATTAAAAAAAAAAACATATATACATTAACTTGTCCCTCTATTGCCCAGGCAGTGAAGGGTAGTTATTTTGTGTGCTACAGCTACACCTACATTTTATATACTATTCCTACAAATGTGGGAAGGAAAGGGAATTATTTCAAAAGTTAACAAAGATATTTTGTATCAATTTTTTTCAAACTAATAACCTGGCAGCTTACATGTATTTGCGGAAAAGTTGTCAGTGGACCTAAAAAAAATAACCAACTATATTCAGCAAAGGTATAGTCAGAACCATTATTATTTCTGAAATTCTCTTCAGATTTTACTTAAAGGCAGAAGAAATTGGGTATTGTTTCCATTTGAAATAAGCTTTCTGTTTCTTCCTAAAATCCAATTTCTGCTAATAGCTGAAGCCAAATGCTCCTGTAGGGAAATACTGAGAAAATGCCAGAATCCCTTTCATGAATTTAGTCCCCCACTGCCTGAATCAAATATTTTCTGGATGTCAACTCTAAGAAACTCCACACACATTCTCGTCATTGGGCTGTCACAGGTCATAGTCTGGTGAAGGGAGCCTTAATGAAATTGATGTTTGCAAAACATTGCCCCTTGTAAACTAGCTATTCAAAATGAAAATCAAAAGCATTACAAAATGAACTCAGCAATAATGAAATGAGGGAGAAGGAAGAGGGAGGAAAGAACCCTGAAAGCTAGCTGGAAGAAAGAGAACGTGGTGGTTGAGAACCAATATTCCATGCTGGGGTTTGCAAACCAAGTGATTACAGGGGCCTGGCAGGAAACAGTAACTGGAGCCAGAGTACAGTTTGTAATAAATTGCAAAACTCTGCTTTGTCCAAAAGGGGCAGTCACAGTTCAACTGCAGCTAGTAGTTGCTTAGGAATGCAACACCAGGGCTCTCAGATTTTTTTCTAATTTTTCAAGAAAAATCAGATCTTCCAATTAAAAAAAAATAATTACATTTTAGATTAGGGGAGCTGATTAGATTTTTTTTTTTTTAAAAAAAAACACTCTTCAGGAAGAAAAAAACTCACCTTTTTCAGTCCTATGAAAACATGGGCTCTGACCTTAAAACCTCTTATCTGCACTAAAATTTTATTTCAGACAGGACTAACCACATGTTTTATTTTAATTTTAGTTCTTTGTTAATACTGGGGGATATTTTTCCACTGAATCAGGGGGGAGGGTGGACAGTATGGAATCATCATTGTGAGATGACATATCCATTGGTTGCCTCCCGCACTGGGAATCAAACCCAAGACCCTACTATTTCTTAAGTAGTGCAGGGAGGACACTCTCACCACTTAGAACACCATCCAGAGCCCAGCCACAAGATTTTGAAAGTTATAAATAAATTAACTGTTCTGCTTTCCATTGGATTGAAATGGACTAGCAACCAGGGGAGGAGAGGACCTCTCCACTCTATTAACCCTAAGTGTTCAGTTTAAAAATGAGAAGTCTTTTCTCCCGAGGGATAAAGAAGGGACAAATGGGACAGGTATCATTTGGAGATAATAGAAGTATTTTATATTTTTTTCCTCCTTCAAACACATTTCTCTTCAGTAACATTCATGAGACACATCCTGTGAGTCACTAAAAATCTTAGTTGGCACTGCAACCATGGTATGTCGATTTTCTGCGCTTTGCTAAGTGGTAAAATATTGCAAACAAGTAGAGAACATATAGAGTACACACTTAATTTGTTCTAATATTTCCCTTCCCAAGATCCTTGATACTTAAACTAAAAAGGTAACGTGGGATAAATGGCGATGGAAGGAGACTTGACTTGGGGTGGTGAACACACACCACAACATACAGATGATGTATTGTAGAACTGTAAACGTGACACCTGTAATTTTATTAACCAATGTCAACCGAATGGATGTATTAAAATGCTAAATAAAAAGAACATAAAAATAAGGAAACAGTTTCCCGAATTAGATAGATTGCCTATACATTATTTATGGATGAAAGGAAAATAAGCAACTACTTTCATTCCATGACCCAAGTGAAGAATATGGGGCATAAATGGGCCAATTTCCTGCAATCACCAGTAATGCTACATTTATCTGGGCAATTTTGATACTGTCAGAGAGATGATGATGATGGCTACAGGTGTTTCTAGAGCTGCTGAATGAACGAGGGAACTTTACCACATAGAAACATCACGAGTGACTTTCTTTTACTGAAACTGAATTTCTTCTTAAAAATTGTCTAATAAAAATAAGGATTAATTTGTTTACAGCTGTAAGTTTAAGGTAGTACAGAGCCAGAGGCAGGGTACAATGTGCTAATAAAATTGATAGCAGCTTCATTTCACATTTGGGAAATTATTGGCATATGGGGGACTTTTATTACATGACTTAAAACAGAAGAATAACATGATGCAAGTAATCCAAATAGTCCTAATTCATATTTTACATTTTGAGCCTTACTGACAAAGAACATTTCTTTGGGCCTGCAATTAAAATAAATAATAACAACACAAATCATCATAATCCAAGTCTACCTGGGGACAATTAAAACCTCTGACTAAAGGTTATTCAGCATGATCTTGCAAGCCAAAAAGCACAAAGTTACTGAACATAGGGTCTTATAAGATGGAACAAATTTGCATCCCAAGCATTTGGCTTCTGCTACTCAAATCAAGCTCCCAACTGTTCAGATAAGGTTAGCTAGACCATGCTAGTTCTACCATAATGGAGCGTCGCTGCAGCTGACCAATGAAACAGAGACCCATGCCGAAACCGGTTTGGCTCAGTGGTAGAGCATCAGTCTGCAGACTGAGGGGTCCCGGGTTCGATTCCAGTCAGGGGCATGTGCTTTGGTTGCGGGCACATCCCCGGTAGGGGGTATGCAAGAGGCAGCTGGTCGATGTTTCTCTCTCATCGATGTTTCTGGCTCTCTATCTCTCTCCCTTCCTCTCTGTAAAATATCAATAAAATATATTTTTTTTAAAAAGAAACAGAGACCCATGTGTATGAGGCTACAGAAAAGTCAATTTCTTTAATCCTTGGTTTCTTTTTTCTTTATATCATTTTAAATCAAGAAAGTCATGTCTACTGTACCTCTACCATGTCTGTGGTAATGTTTGGCCAAATATGTATTATTGTTACCAGTTAAAACTTTAAAAAAACCTTTGGCTTATTGGTTGAAATTGGGCAAAGCCCTGCTAGTATTTTCTAAACTATGAGATTTTTAATGAGAGAAAAAGAAAAAAAAAAAGATTACACTCCCCCCCCACCTAAGTAGTTTTTGCAGGGTTGCAAAAATGTGGGACAGACCTTAGTCTAAATTTTAAAATAATATTCAATGTTTTTGAATGTAAATTCCAAAGTTTCTAATCAGAAGCCTGGTTGTCAAAAACAAATACTGTCTTCAATTTGTGATCCCTAAATGCCTTGAGATTAAGCTATTTTTCAAGTTGAGACTAAGGCTCAATTTGGCTTAAGTCAGTAAATAAGTATAATCCACTCAATTCATTTGATGGGGTCCATTTGTAGTTCAAAACACCCTTTGAAAAATAGCCAAAACTCATGAGGGTTGAAGATTTCATCATACATTGGCAAATACTGCATTTTCCACTGAAATTCCACTAAGTTAAATATTAGTAGCAGAAATTATTGCTTACAGATAAGAGCAATTTAGTTGAATTGCCAATATGATTTCAACCGATAAAGTAAATTTTTAAAAATATGACTAAAATTTTTCCTAAGAAAAACAATGTTCTTATGTGGAGAGTGCTATGCTACAGTGTTTGGGCAGGTTTAAGCCTTGGACTGAGGAGAGGACACAGTCCTCTTATGGCCACGTGCAAGTCTCAACACAATTATAGCCAACAGCTGTAGTTGTCAGCTTGAACCTATGGTCCGGACACTGTAGCCACTCTCCACATCTTATTTAATTCCATGGGTATAAGGAAACCCTTTAAAAGATAACATTGCATTGGTATTAAACAGTCTAATTTCAAATATGTGGGACTATGGACACTGTAAATATAAGATGCATTTTTTAAATAATTCTATTGAAACTCTTTAGGGAACATTTTAGGCTTAAGATTTTGGAATCAATTTTGAGACACAAATGTCTTATTTTTATGACACTCTGCATTTTAAACAGCATGTCTTTGCAAGGTAACCTCATTATTAACCACCCTCTCCCTTTTTTTTTTTGTTAGTTTGTTTTGTTTTTAGAAGAGAATCATCAAAATAACTAGTGAGTTGGCCCAGGTTCCTCACAGATAATTTGTATTAAAGCCAGAAACCATGCCTCTTGTTCTGTGATCAATCCTTTGCCCAGCCTGATCCCTTGCTCACAAGGCTTTTCCCCAATATTTATCACTACCACACATTTTCCAATAATTCCTTTAAGAAACAGCATCCTATGAAGTCTTCTGGAATCTTTCATGAAAGTTAAATTTTCTATAATATCAATAACTTGATTTCTATCCTTATTATTAGCTCACAGGCACAAGAGACACAAACTATTAATTAATGGAGGGTCTTTACCCAATATTTATCTCCCAGCCCTAGGGTCCTAGGCTGAAATTATACAATAATGTAGTTTCAATTTAATTGACAAGCATCCAGTCAATAAACCCACGTTGTTATTTTTGGTTAATAAAATTCCATACACTCTCACCATGGATTAAAAAACTCCATAACAGCTGGAGCCGGTTTGGCTCAGTGGTAGAGTGTTGGTCTGTGGACTGAAGGGTCCCGGGTTCGATTCCAGTCAAGGGCATGTACCTTGGTTGCGGGCACATCCCCGGTGGGGGGTGTGCAGGAGGCAGCTGGTCGATGTTTCTCTCTCATCGACGTTTCTAACTCTCTATCTCTCTCTCTTCCTCTCTGTAAAATATCAATAAAATATATTAAAAACAAACAAACAAACAAAAAACTCCATAACAGCATTACTTCTCAATGGATTTCTCTCTCAAGAGTTGGACAAATAGGGGAGTGACTCCAACACACACACACACACACACACACACACACACACACACACACCCTTGTTTCCTGGAAGAGATGCAGTCTGGGTCCCCAACAAAGGATTCTCTCTTTGCCAATTTTCTTTTGTCCTGTTTTACCATGTCCTACATACTACCTGACGTTGAAGATTTGATAATAGAGTTCAACTTCTTTACTGGAAGTCAGTAGTGTGTGGGAAAAGTACAAAGCATTACCCAACTCAAACTGCTAGTGTAATAATGTTAGTAGAGAGCACAGCACTTTGGTATTATATCTATTTACCAACCTCTCCACTGCCTACAGCAATCAAGATGCCTTAAAACTGGTCACATTGTACAAAGTACTTATATTTAGTTATACCTTTTTTTGCTCACAAATCATTTTAGCTTTATTCTGGAAATTGCGTTTAGAGCTAACTTGTCAGTCATGAAAGGAACAGGATCCCATTTTCTACTCTACAATACCCCACTTGCTCATACTTATTAATTAAGCACATGCAGGGACCGATTTGACTTCAAGTGCATTTTGGCAGTTTTTAGAGTCAACTCCGTATGCAAGAAGGATGGCTTTCCATCACGGAAAAAAAGGAAAAGAAGACACTCAGACTGGAGGTAATGCTTGCTCCTTTTACCTCTGAGCAGGAGGAACCAACCAGTGGATTCTTTAAACTCCGTGACCTTTGTAACCTGCACGAACTTCTAATCAAGTTACACATAGGTTTCGCCAGTGCAGACCTGCCTGCCTTCCATCGCCATTCATAATTCTGGTAAGTTATAAATCCATTTCTGGAAATAAAACCCGTATAGGCCTCCTGAGGATGATCCATCAACATATCTGTCTTTCACTGGAAGCCCTAATATCATTCTCAGAAACAGTAAGTAGGCAATGGAGATTTGCCATATAAATGATCCATTTCACCGCCCAATGGTAGCCTCTGTAGTTACTGAAGCATACCTTCGAAAGATCAGCAGAGACGCTCCAAAAATAAGCCTGCCCTTTTAATGAAAACCAACGGCAATCAATACGTAAAACACCCACTGTCAGTGCTGAATTCAAATACAGACATACCTCAGAGACACGGCAGGTTTGCTTCCAGACCACCTCAAAGAAGCGCTGGTAGGAACACCTCCGAGTTGGAGTACGGGATCAGACCCTCATAATAAAACAAGTCTCGTGATCATGCAAGCCTTTATCCTGTTGCTGGGGGAGGGTCTTGCCTTCAATTTTTTAAAACAAAGAAACACCCAACACCTGTGAAGCTCAAGAAGGCTAAGTGCAAACAAGTGGAATTCTTGCTGTAACAATGAGAGGGCAATCCCTTTGGCTTGGGAGCATATGGTCTTAACAATGTGGTCATTAGCTAAAGCACCTGCAAAGCCAGAATTAGTGGGGGGTGGGGGGGGGCAGGAGGGGTGTGTGCCCATTTGTACTGCAGGGGGAGAGCACAAGGAAAGGAATAAGGAGGAGACATTTAAATCTGTTGCTTCCTTCTGTACCCCCACAGCCAACTTTCTATTGCTTTCATTGGGGTTTGTTTTGTTGAGAATTCATTCTGTTCTAGATGGAGAAGAGAGATGCAGTGCAGCCTTCATGGCTTGGTTGTAAGTCCCATGTGAGTCGGCCCCTCTTCTAGTCATTGCTGGTGAAGCCTACATTCTGATGGAACAGACCAATGGCCTATACTCAGGAGGGAAAGAAATACATGCAAATATGTGGAGAGCTGTATGGTTCCCTACAAGAAAGCACTTTTACTCCAGAGAGGACGAGGGACTTGGCCCTTTAAATGCAGAACTGGTAAGCCAGTTTATCCTTTATTCTCCTCACCTATATTACCGAGGAAGAAATTAAGGACAAAGCATTAGTTGACTCTTTGCTCTCCTGTAGGTCAGAGACCAGGTTGACTTTTTCCAGGCTCACTGTTTTCCCCACCACGTTCTAATGGATACAAGCGGTTATGAACACAATGATATCCGTGCTTTTGACCAGAAAGGCAGTTCTATGCACCAATTCAGGTTTGAAGGAAACTACCAGAGTCATCTTTTAGTTTTGTGACCTGATTTCTTCAGGAAAGTGGAAACATGACATGGGCATGTAAACCAAGATCTGAGTTTAAAATGTAATTGTAAGTGAAATTGAATTCCCATCTCTACTGTGTATTGGTTCTGTCCCTTAGAAACTTACATGAGAATATCTACAAAAGCAAACTGAATAATCCCATTTTTAAAAATGTATTATTTAATTTTTAATCCTTTGTTTTGTGATTTACTGCTCTTTTAATTTTTTGAGTATAAACACTCTCTTGGCTAAATAGTTCCTTGGCAGCAAATATGTAGTCCTCTTTAAAAACCATATATATATAAGAAACACCCATATATATATATATCTGGTAATAACAGCAATGAGTTATTACAACAGACTAGGGAGAGCCCAAGAGTGTGTGAAGATCACAATCCTTTCAGATGAGGCATTAATGATATAAATTGCCAAAAGCCAACTGTGTTTGCTTATGTGAATAGATCAACCACTCTTCAACACTTAGAACAAGCGAGAGGAGCAGTTTGTCATTTGTAATCACCTGTTTTCTTAAAAGAGAAAGAACAAACCTCCCCCAACAACTGTTTCCCATTTGTCTGGATGATCTGGATGAGGTGCAACCCCGCTCCTTCCAGAGGCAATGTGACTCTCGCAATGCATTTATATTTGTTTCAAATGGAATCAGAGATGCTTTCTCTGTCCCTTCCTTGTCACGGGTGTGATGCATGGGAAGGGATACATATATATAACCATAAAGTTGACCACCCTTGGGGATTTTCTGAGCACCGCTGCTGATCAATCTGAATTATTGATCTTTATTCATGGAGAAAGTTCCCTCAGGGGAAGGGTATGGCTTTATAGCAGAATGCGCTACAATAGATGTTGATAAATACGTGGAGTGCAGGGGAAACAATTCACAGAGAATCCGCTTTGAGTTCTAAGGTTAGGCTTCATCCTTTATTAGGTAGTGAGTAAAAGACAACTGATGATTACAACGCCAATGTAAGAGACCATTTTAAACAAAAAATGGTTCCATAGCGAAGTGAGGCAGAAGGGATTTACGTATTTCTGAGTGTTCTCATATGGCTGATGGAGAAAATATGGCTGATTTGTTTGTTCCCAGCAAATCATTACAGTTAGTAACACCTTGGGATCCAGGACTCTTGCAACAGGCCCTGACTTTTCGTAGACTGGCTCCATTGATCTAGGATGAAACGGGGAGGAACAGCTAAAGCACGTTGTAGCTAGATTGCATCAATGAACGCTAAGTCCTCCAACAGAAAGAGAGGCTTTATCAGGTGTAGGTGGTTGGCTAAGAATTCAAGCGGACTTAACAGTGAAACACCAAAATACTTGACAAAGCAGAAAAAGGAAACTAAAGTCCAAATGGTGGGAAGATGGTCACACAAGATATAGACAAAATCCCAAAGAACACACTCACGAGGAACTCTCCACCTGGTGTACTCCCGAGTTTGTGGGTGGAACAAACACACACCTGCTAAGACCAAAGAGGAGAGATATTGGTAAAGGCCAAACAATCACCAAAATAGTCTCAAATGCAAATTTAAATGCTAGCCGGCATGTTTAACCAGGATGTACAGTGTAAAGTTTAAAATTCTTTTTAGCAAAGACTGGTGAAATAGTTTCTTTCCTTCCTGCCTGCCCTTCTACCTTCTTTCCTTTTGGTTTAACAAAAGACATATAAAGCCCACTGCTTTAACGATATGTTTGTGTGACAAAGGTGTATAGCTAGATGGTAGACGAGAACTCCAAAGACCATGTTTAATGTTGAGCACCAAGCACGCTTATGGGTGTTTCTTAAATATAAAATGACAGATGCTGAATACCTCTCTCTCAAAGGGTTTCATCTTGAATCTTTACACCTCTCAAAAGGCTACTAACAGTTTAGATAAGGGCGGTTTCAGGAAGGCCATACCTAGCCCTTCCGTATGTTTTTAAATAGTCTTTACAAAACCTTTTCAAAAATATTTTTTTTTCTTTAAACTTAAATCACATACGGTTGATTTGTACATTTTTAAAAAAATCATTGATCTAACATTGACTGCCCTTGTTCTTATCAATGCAACAGACTGGCTGCATCAAACCCCATCATAGGGATAGGTATCTGTGAGCTTTCTATGGGAAAAAGCAAATAGCCTTTATCACAAATTAAAGGCACAGCTATTTTTATGCCATTTGTTACCAACTGAATGATAACATGTAACATGGGATGGTTATATATTTATTTTATATAGATTTTCTTCTTTTTATAAGTTATTCTCTTAATCTTTCTAACATATATACAATTTACATATAGATTTATATATATATACCCCTGATAAATCTTTCAGCCTTGTGGTGAATATCAAAGGCTGTCGGCATTTTACAGCTCCACTAGAGAAATGACGGTCAAGTGCATCTTACCAGTATTTTGTTTAACATTATATCCTCGATCTGCAATAAACTCTGATTCACTTTTCTTGTTTTTACTAGCATTTAAATATATATTAATTGTTTATATCATGTCAGTAGGAAATCTAGGAAATAAAAAACATAAACCCCACAATAATAGCTAATGTCTACCATCATACTCGAAGCAGAAATCTTTGCCTAAGTGACAACCCTACTGGTATGATATAAAGGGATATTGCAGAGGTACAATAGTCTGTGTGTGTGTGTGTGTGTGTGTGTTTTAATTGGAAAATCCTTACTTTGCCTTATCATCCTGGGTTATGATTGTCCCTTATCCACGAAGCAGAAGAGTTGTACAGATTTCTTTGTAAACTCCCATGATGCATGGTTTTACCTGTTCTCAGATATCTCTTCATTGTAAATACGTCCCTATTTCCAGCGATACTGCTTCAGGGTGGGAAAATGGTACTTTGTAAGAAATTGTCTTTATTGAGATCTCTTCCCACTGCCCTACTTGGCTCTGTTCTATGGTTCTGAACTCAAAGTCATATCTGAGCTAGACAGAAGGGGAAGAATGTGGACTAGGGAGACCTCCACAAACACCATCAGGTGCTTGTTTATTTTTTGACTGCTTACTGGCATGAAATAGTTATTCATTCTATCTTTTGCAGTTCTTTAAAACCTAGTGGCATAGACTGAGACACAGCGTTATTGTTTGACAAGACATCTACTGCATCTAGTTTGTTGGGATAAATGCCCACTAATTGCTGTCATAGCAAGAGGACCAGCACGGGTACTACTATTCACAGTGTTGCTTTTGTTTTTCCTTTTGTTTTTTTCTTTTTGTTTGTTTGTATTATTTTAACCTATAGAGTAAATTATTATATATACACATTGGAACCAGTTAATGCCCTTAGACAATATATAGTTGTTTCATAAAGCAGGAAAGACGATGCAGAGGGAAACAGGTGCCCAAAAGCATAGTCACACGGGCTTCATAAGTTCCAGGTGCCACCACAAGTCAATGTTGGAGATCGCTTCTGAAATAACCGGTGTTCAAGAGGAATGCTTGAATTTGGAGAAAATACCACCCCTCCCGTACCACCCCCCAAAAAACCTCCCTCCTTTAATTTTTAATAATCTTTTCGATTCACTATCAAAAGTCCTGGCTCTTCAGATAGACTTTAGACGATAAATAAACACTGCATAGTTCTCTTTTGTTTGTTTTGTTTTCTGTTTTTTTGTTTGTTTTTTTTTTTGAAAAAGTATTGCAGTACAAGGACTCCCTTGTGGAATTCAGTAAGGAGCGAACAGTACAGGAGTGTGGGCGGTCCGAATGGGCCCCGGGGCAGGCCGCAGGAGCGCAGGTGGGAGTGCAGAAGTCTGGAACAGCGTTGCCGCTGGGGCAGTTCGGAGACTGAAGGGGGAATTCACCGCCACAGCAGCAGCGGCTGCAGCAGCGGCCAGTGGGTTGGGTAGAATTCGTGGAGCCAATGGCTTTGACGGTTCTTTTGAAAATACTAATTTTACCTGCAAGGGAGAGAGAGGAAAAGAAGCATACAAGAACAAACTTTTTGCAGGCCACCCTAAGAATCCAACATGGGGGACATTTTTTTTCCAAATATAGCAACAAACAATGACAGAGATAAATTCCCAACTGTGAACTGACAATAAAGGTAATGGAAAGTGTAGAGAGTCTTTCCTTTAGAAGAGCTGGAAGATCCCTGAAAATGGCCTAGCCAGGGTTTTGAAAAGTCCTTTAGAAAAGTACTCCGCAGCCATATTTTATTATTCTTGTTACATAGACTTCCTGAGGAAAGTATTCATCTTGAGGAAAATTAGGGAATTTTTATTCCACCCTTTATGGACACACTTAGTATCATGGAACAAACAGTTTAAGAGATATTCATTAATGCTGGCAGTTATTCAAGTGTGTTAACTGAGCAGCATAGAGAGGTGTGAGCAATAATTACAAACTTCTACCTTCCATGAAGAAGTAAAGAAAAACTTAATTCCTCAAAAGTTTTACATGATTTTCTCTGTCTTTGTGCAATGGTAACATGTCTCAATCTAGTTCATTTTCTAGCTAGTTGCCCCAGTAAGATGGCTGTTCTCATGAAGGAAATGTTCCCATTTATGGAAAGAGTAACACAATGATAGCTAAGGATGCTTTGGATGCTCACATGGTCACAATCACACTTGGCTAATTAAGAACTATTCACTTGATTGTTGAAGGCTGCATCTATGCTGGTCAGAGATAGCTCTCAAGGTTATGACTAGTGTTGATGAAACATCAGCTCTGAGCAGAATCTTATATGGAAAGGCAGATTAAATTGCTTTTGCACAAAAGAGAAAAGTGACTTCATTTTTCATAAAAATGGGAGACGCTACCAAATTAATTGGGTCAATTCATGCTTAGGACTCACAATAGATGAAAGTTTTTTTTAACTATATTTTGATGTGTCAGCAGCACACAATAGCACCAATTATAGTTGACCCTTGAACAATGAGGATGCGGGGGTTAGGGTTGCCAGCCTCCCACAGCACTGTTGAAAATCTCTGTGGAACTTTTGACTCCCCCAAAGGTTACCCACAGTGGGCCCTGCCCTTTACATCTGAAGGGTTCCCAACTGTGGTTCAAAATTACTATTTTAAACTGAGGTTGGTTGAATCCATACATACATGCAAAACCCTTGGATGTGGAAAGCCAACTGTATTGATTGAAATTTGCATATAAGTGGACCTGCACAGTTCAAACCCTTGTTGTTCAAGGACCAACTGTATTAATAAGGTTCATTTTTAAAGAAAACAGACTTCAAAATACACAATTCAGTACATATTGTGTTCCAGTTGTTCTTCACTTTTCATTGTGCCCTGGGTCTCTCTGATGATGAAAACTATAGCTAAGTAACCAGAAAAAAAGAGTACATGCTCATAAATGTTAGCCTAAGATGTCAGGAAGTTCACAGATTTCCCTTAAAATCTTACCAAAATCCCAGGTCAGGACATCAGTAGTAGTATGTTTACTTATGTAAAAGGCATTTTTAGAGTAATGGGAAGTGAGCATTTCCCAGGCATTATATGGTGACCTTGGATGAATAATAACATACAATAAGCAATGCCTCTGAGACTGTGTCATCCAAATCCAAACTACTTTGAGGGTATCAATAATACCAATGCTTTAGCTCTTGAAGATGCTACACAAAAGCTTGATTTTCACTGACGCTTTTTCCTAAAAGTATCCACTAACATCAAGAGCAGATTTTTGGTGATTACTTTTCTGACTCAGAAGAGTTTTCTCCCTTCCCCATGCTCTGTCATAAACCTAAGCCCAACTCAAGAAGGTAAGATCCTGTGGCTAAAGGGTTCAAAACACCCCAATAACACATGAAACCAATAATTCTGTTGGTGATGTAGGGGTTGGACAAACTTTTTGATTTGAGGGCCACAATGGGTTCTTAAACTGGACCGGAGGGCCAGAACAAAAGAATGGATGGAGTGTTTGTGTGAACTAATATAAATTCAAAGTAAACATCATTACATAAAAGGATTCGGTCTTTTTTTTTTTTAATTCAATAGTTTTATTCACTGGATCCGGCCCGCGGGCTGTAGTTTGCCCAGCCCTGGGTTAGACTCTCAAGTCAATTGTTTGTCTTTATTGAGGTACCTCCCCTTTATTTCATCTAGTAAGTGACCAAAACACCCAAGTTTGGGAAACTGGGAAGCAGAGATGCCACTCACCCCCAGTGGATGTGCTGCCTTCTGGAGTTTGTTGTAAGGACTGTACTTGGGTTTCGGGGGTTTCCCAGCAGCTCTGTCTTTGTGCCTTCTACTGCTAATGTGCTATTAAAAGCAAATAAAAATGACAGCTTAAAATTCATAGAAAAAAAACAACAACTCCCATTACATTACAAATATTGTTTAACCCAGGGAAGAATGTTAATTATTTGAAGCAAGTTTTCAAAAGACAACAAAAATAAGTAAATAAATAAAATAAAAAACAAAGCATGTACTTTTATCCTTGGATTCTGAAGCCTGGAGGATATATATTTTTATGCTATCCATTCTACTACATGTTTTAACATGTAGAAAGATCTTCTTTCTCCCAGCCTTTTTTTCCTTTTCATTGCATAGATCCCCTTTTTTAAAATGAAGTTTACAAAGGAAGGGAATGCCTGAAAGAATCTTATGTGCAGGTAAACAAAGATGCCCAGGTAGGCATGGATTTATTTCCATAATAATATTTATCTTCATATTGTACAGCCAAGTGTCATCCCCTTCAATTCCAAAGATAAATAAACTAAGGTGTGTAAATCAGCTTGATATTGTACACGTGTATATAAAATACAGCACAGTACAAGGGCTGGCCCTCAATTGGAAACATCACTAGTCTCTTTCTAAGGCTCCTCAGAGCGAAAGTAAATACAACAGGATCAGTCATCTTCTTAGGAGTGGCTTCAGTATTTACATGGTGTTTATTACAACACCAGGTAATAATGCACATAAAGTCAAGGATAGCACAGGATAAAGTTATCCTACAAATATCAAAGCAAGTAAAAAGGGAACGTTGTAATGTGAACTTTAAATAACATCAACACTTTTTAGTGGGTAAACTGGTAGAAAAAAGATCTGATATACCTTTCCTGCCAATCTTCTTATATAAAAATAGCGCAAACTCACTTCAGATAATTTCTAAAAGGTCTGAGAAGCCACTACATTTAGTATTCCTTCAGCAACTAAATAAAATAAACCTACAATAATAAGAACCGTGAATAGAAGATAAGTGGATGGATGGATGGATGGACGGACGGATGGATGGATGGATGGATGGATAGATGGATGGATAGATGGATAGATTGCAAAGGGACAGATGGTAGAAAAATACAGAAAGGGAGTGCCCTAGCTGGTTTGACTCAGTGGATAGAGAATTGGCTTGTGGACTGAAGGGTTTCAGGTTCAATTTCAGTCAAGGGCACATGCCTGGTTTGTGGGCTGGATACCCAGTTGGGGGCATGCAGGAGGCATCTAATCAACAATTCTCTCTCATCATTGATTTTCTTTTTCTTTTTTAAAATATACTTTATTGATATTTCACAGAGAGGACAGGAGAGAGATAGAGCTAGAAATGTCGATGAGAGAGAAACATCGACCAGGTGCCTCTTGTATACCTCCTACCTGGGATGTGCTCGCAACCAGAGTACATGCCCTTAGCCGGAATCGAACCCGGGACCCTTCAGTCCGCAGACCGACGCTCTACCACTGAGCCAAACCGGTTTTGGTTCTCATCATTGATTTTCTTATCTCTCTCTCCCTTCCTCTCTGTAATCAATAAAAATATATATTTAAAAAGGAGTAATGCAAGAACAGACATCGTGCTCATGAACATGTCCCCTACCTGTTTTCATTTCTAGAGTATGTGCAGCTTACCTGTTTAAGTTGTGTTTCCGAGTTGACGTGCACATCACAGATTTCACAGTGAAATGTTTTGTTTTGCAGGCCCGTGTTTCCCTTATTAACCGGTGCTTTGCCTTTCACACCTGCCCTGGGAAAGGCTTTGATAGTCCCGCTTCCATTCCGGGCTTCTAGCATGGTTTTGTGCTTTGTACCTGCCAAGAACATTTAGAAAGAAAAAGAGAGAGAAGGAGAGAAATCTCACTGGTATATCCCTCCAAGAAACAAATACAACAATAAAATGTGATACCTAGTTTTAGTGTAGTTCCCTAGTGTGGTTGAACCATGAGTATGATACAGAAGATTATAAGGGTGTGTTTGTATCACCTTATACAACATTATTTAATTACTTCTTGGTGGGTTTTTTGTTGTTGTTGTTGTTGTTGTTGTGTGTTTTAATAATGCTCCACATTACAAATAAGCACCATCAATGTAGTTAACTTCAGAGTCCTGAGATGAAATTGAAGGGGTGTGACTTCATTTCATTTCTTTTTGATGCTAATAAGACATAAATGAGCCGAAACCGGTTTGGCTCAGTGGATAGAGTGTCGGTCTGCAGACTGAAAGGTCCCAGTTTCGATTCCGGTCAAGGGCATATACATAGGTTGCGGGCACATCCCCAGTGGGGGGTGTGCAGGAGGCAGCTGATCGATGTCTCTCTCTCTCATAGATGTTTCTAGCTCTCTATCCCTCTCTCTTCCTCTCTGTCAAAAATCAATAAAATATATATATTAAAAAAAAGACATAAATGATACCTGATGAGGAAGAGTGATTTAGCTGCTAAAGGTATAGTTGAAGGTGATATGTAACTAATGTAACAGCTTTAAACAAAGTATATTTACAGAAATGGAACTAATTAAATACTCACTTTCTAAACAGAGTAGGAACAGGCATCCTGGCTGTGGAAGAGTCATAGTACCAAGGTCTTAATGACTATGACACACACGCACCCACCTCATTAGGACAGGGAAGCCCACACTGATTGGCTGATCTCCCTTGTCTTAAAGCAGAGGCAAGGAACCCATGGGACAAGTTTAGAGTCACATGCTTCTATTTCTCAAAACGATTAAAACTTTACCATGTTTAATAGGAAAATGTATATTATAATTTTGAATGTCATATTGTTTGCATAGCTATGAAAATGTTCATATCTCAAACTGTAAGAAAAGAGAGACAAAGGTTCACATCTAGTGAGAAGACCAGAGGAAAGGGAACATGGACCAGAGAACCGTGCTGTGGTGGTGGCTGCAGGGCCCCACTGGGGCTGGCTTTCACCCATCACCATTGTGATGCAGTGACACAAACACTTTTTTCCTTTGTATGAAGAGAGCATAAGTGAGAGTGGTGTTCGTTTAGGGAGGAAGAAATATGTATATACATATACATATACATATACATATACATATACATATACATATACATATACGCGTGTGTGTGTGTATATACACTGAGTGTCCAGATTATTATAATCTCTGAACACATAATAATCTGGCCACTCAGTGTATATCCTATATAATAAAAGGATAATATGCAAAAGTCCCATCTACCAGAAGTTCGACCAACAAGCAGGCTGACCAATCACCCATGTACCCTCCCACTGCCCAGGATGGCTGAACCCCACCCCTGCATGAATTCATGCGCCAGGCCTCTAGTACTCTAACATACACACACACACACACACATACACACACACACACACACACACACACACACACACACACGTGAACATTTGAGAAATACACTTTCTCTCAGGAAAATCATTGGATTTTTAGCATCATTTCAGCATTAGTTTCTCCACAGAAGCTAGCAAAGATAAGAAGTTAAATATACCTATCCATGCAAGCACTAGCTCACATGCAGGCACATGCGTGAACACACACACACACACACACACCTACAGTTAAAAATGTGGCAAGATAGGGTAAGAAAATTCAAATAATAGCTTTGACTCAGGGCTTACTATTCACTGTTAGTAGAGTGAAACTTTTGTGACATATAACCTGGATTTTGTAGCAGATTGTCAATCATAATTAAATAGCTATTAGATAGTTCTATAATACTTAAACAAGCTGTAAGGGTAGCTGTATTTCCTTTGAATAGAGCTACAATTAAGGAAAGGGGTCCTCTTAATTTTAAAGCACTTACATTTTTGAGAGATTGAATGTGTATTAATATAAAAATAGTGATTCTTAGGAGATTTCATACTCACTTTATTTCTGAAGCATTGCATGGATTGTGTTAAATTATTCATCTGCTCACAGCTGCCCTATGAGTTAGAAGCTATTACTCCATCCATTTTAGAGATAACAACCTGTGAGTCAGGAAGGTTGTTTGCCTGGCTCCC
The DNA here is from genome assembly GCA_963924515.1 of Vespertilio murinus. Lineage (NCBI taxonomy): Eukaryota > Metazoa > Chordata > Mammalia > Chiroptera > Vespertilionidae > Vespertilio > Vespertilio murinus. The sequence goes on along the minus strand of OZ004715.1, from coordinate 18,792,630 downwards.
AAAGCAAGCAATACTAGGCTTCTGACCAGCAGAAAGTGGATTGCTACATCACTACAGTTGCAGGCACTTAGCTAGGAATCCACTAAGAATTTCTGATTTCTGAGCCAGTTATACCCGAATGCCATAGCACCTTTAATTTTCTCCATTGTTCATAGAGTCTTCTCTAAACTTGCATTTGAATCTTTCAAATCCTAATCCCTCATTTTCCCCCCTTTCTTTTTGCAAGATTCCTTTCTGCTCAGCACAGCACCATGGAAAGTGATGCTTCAAAAGGCTGTGGCTCCATGAGGGCCAGTTTGATCACCTCTTTGATCACTTCAGTTCAACATTGTGTAAACATCTTGCAAGGCTTGTGCCTTCCTCTGTGATTGCACAGCAGGTCAGTCACCAGTTTGCTTCTGTAGTTTGTCCCTTCCTTGGACAGAATACGCAAGAAGCCAAATGGACTATTTTCTCCCCATCACTTTTAAAAGGCTGACACTGGTTCTGACCTTCACTGGAAACTTGATGATGCCTGAAATGGGAAAGAATATTCCAGCCACAGTGTAAATTCAGCAAGTTGTAATGCAATACTAATTTTATTGTTTGTTTTTGATGACATGGGGTCAAGATATTTACTTACATCTGCAAAAATAAATATCATATGTGGAGGGGATGTAAAAAAAAGGGGGGGGTAGATTTCCACTTAATTCCCTATCATCTTCACAACTACCCTTTTTTAGATGGCTCTCAAGTTAGGTGCAGAGGAAAGGCATTTGAGCAAGAAAACTAGCCAATAACTTTTAACATTAAATAAATAGTTCATTAGGTCATAGAACACTTGAGGGGAAAAATTAAAATGAGTAAGATACAAGATTCCATCAAGGATAGATATATCAAAAATATTAACAGTGGTTATCGTGTTCCATTCTTATTTTCTATTTGCATATATGTATTTCAAAAAAGTTTGGGTAACTTGTTAATGTGACTTTGTATAGAATTTTCCATGGGATTATATATAGTACTTTTAGAAATGCACCCAATTTTTAATGACAACGTGATGTATTTGCTCACTAATCTTAGACATTTGTATTGCTTCTATTTTCCCCTATATAATTAGGTTGTACTGAACATCCTAATCATTAAAGCTTTTATCCCATATTTGGTTGTTTTCCTTAGAATAGATTCTCATAAGGAATATTATAGGGACAAAGAATATGACTATTTTCAAGTCTTGATTCAAGCTACCAAACAACTTTCTAAACAGTACAAAAGATGTTTCAGAAGGATCCACTTTATAGAAAAATGTATCTTGGTATAGTCTGCAAAATTTGCCCTTGTAAAAAATAAATTTCAAATCTTTACAATTCAGTGTTTTAGAGTGCCCATGAAGTGACATTTAGTAATGTAAGGCTAGACTAGTGATTTGCAACTTTTTTCATCTTATGATACACATAAACTAATTACTTAAATTCTGGGGCACACACACAAAAAAATTAAAAATATTTTTGACAATCTGACAGAAAAAATACTAGGTATTTTTACTTAATTCACATCATACAGCTACTGTTGTGTTAGCTGTTATTTTTAATTTTATTTTATTAAAAGAGGTCAGTGCCCCTGACTAAATAGTCAGGTATTGCATGTTTTAAAAATTCTTGCATCCTGGCTGGTATTGCTCTTTTGATTGGGCCAAGTGGTTACTGGTGGACTCCAGGTCAGGGCGCATGCCTGGGTCGCAGGCTTCATCACCTGTGCAGGAAGCAGGAGATCGATGTTCCTTTCTCACATATAAATTTCTGTCTTTCCCTACCTCTGCTATCATCTCTCTCTAACATAATAAAAATAAAAATTATTGTGCCACTACAGTGAAAATCATTGGACTAGACTCTTAACAAACCCATGCAACTGCCAGTGATAAATTTAGTTACTTTCTCATTGACAAATTCAGATGATTCAGATTGTAGGTAAATGGGCGGGAAAGTGATCTGTCTCCATATGAACAGTGAGTGCAAGGTATTTTTTCTGATGTGTTTATTTATGACATTAGATTTAACGGCATTATAGTCCAACTCTTGTGAGTCTCAAGAAAGCAAAATTCTCTTGAATCTATACACCTGAACTGTTTAATCGATATCAAAAGCCTCCATGTTCTGTTTCTTTTTATCCTGCAAATGTAAAATTAGCCTTTTCTCAACCCTGACCTCCTATATAACCTGTACTTTTATATTTACACTTTGTCTTAGAGGTAAAAACTTTGGTTTACTTTATCAGCATATCAATAAACAGTAAGCACCCAGAATGACATCCAGGGTATCAAGTAACCATTTAATGCCCCCAATGAGTACAACATTGTATTAGTTTTGTTAGCTTCCAGGTTGAAAGTATTGTGCTTATTCACCAGTAATTTATCTGAAGTCTGATTTGCAGAGGTGAAGGCAGGGACAAGGGAAACAAGAAGTCTAGGACAGAGGGGAGGAGAACTTTGCTTTCAGCATGAGATGAAGAGCCATCAAGGTAAGATGAGATGAGATGAGAGACAAGCCACACACAGTATTACCAGAGGGATAGACTTAGTAAACAACTAAACCCTAGAGAAGAGCACTAGGCCAGGGAGCCAGTAGGCTGAGCACTGGCTGGATCTGTGGGGGGAAATAAATGTGCAGAATCGATATAGCAATACCTCTTGAAGTCACAGCATGTGAGGAGAAATGTCAGGAAGCCAGAATCACTCTTTTGTCCATAATCACTGACTAAGGCTGAGGCTTCCCCCTGCTTCCTTAGACATGCATTTAACACATTTTATGTGCATTGGTCTCATGTCCTTAGAACAATGCCATTCAGAGCATGGCAAAATGGCACATTGCTTTTATATCCATTATCCAAGAGAGCCTAGGAAAAAAGTCTTCACACAATAAACACTGAAGTGAACAAATTAGACACCATAACTTAATAAAAACAGACATGAGATTGTATTAGATATTTATAAAAGCAATGTTTTTTTTATTTTTGTGTGTAAAATTGTCTTATTTTTATTTTTTAAAATATATTTGTATTGATTCAGAGAAGAAGGGAGAGGGAGAGTTAGAAACATGAATGAGGAGAGAGAATCATCAATTGGCTGCTTCCTGCACAACTCCCACTGGGGACCAACCCCACAACCTGGGCATGTGCCCTGACCAGGAATCCAACTGGTGACTTCCTGGTGCATTGGTCAATGCTTAATCACTGACCCACACCGGCTGAGTAGACTAGTCTTGTTTTTTTAATTTTTAAAATTATTTTTTGTGGAAGTAAAACTTACTAGAAAATTCAAAGAGCATTTAAAGTGAAAAGCAAAAGCCTGCCCACCTCTCATCTGCCAGCTGCATGTCCTCGGTTGTGGCAAATTGTCAGGTGCAAACTTCCTGAAATGTTCTAACCATCAATGACTTTATATTAGGCATAAGCAGCAAAAAGAATATGGGTCGAACATTCCACCTGGTTTGCCCATGAACAGGCATAGAGAAGTACACAGCAAGACAGTTCATCTTGACACAACTCTGAACTCACCCCCTTCTGGTTCTTAATCAGTGAGATGTCACCAGGTGGTAATAATTAAACCCTGGATACTCACAGGTATGCAAAAAATTATTCTTATTAGGCAATAGACTGCATATCACAATCCCCCAACCATGCTATTTGTGACTTATAGCTACTGCAACTGTCTGATTGAAATGCTGTGGTAATGGAAATGTTCCGTATCTGTACAGTCCAATATGGAGGCCATTAGTCATCTGTGGCTCTTGAACACTTGAAATGAGGCACTGTGAAAGTGGATTTGCAATGAATTTTAATTGAAATAGCCATCTGAGGATGGTGGTTACCATATGAGATAGTATAGCTTTAGTACTCAAAATACGCCCTGCATGGATGTGGAACATGTAAGAGGTATGAGGCTGAATTGTTTTGTTGTTTCTTTGTTTTTATCATTTGTATAAAGGTAAAAGAAGGTGGAATTGTGATAGGAGAGTTTCTATTTTTATTTTCAATCAAACAGAAGTCTTACCAGTATTGTAGAAGATGCCGAATAGGATTGGAAGATGCTCTTTGGGCCTTAATAATAATGACACTAGCATTGGCCACAGCTGACTGGCTTAAATGAGTTTTTTACTGGAAACATGAAATGATAGATCTCCTGAAGAAAGGAGTCTTTTCATATTTTACTCTGCATACAGAGGCATAAACTGGACATGAACTTCTTGAAAGCCTGGTTTTGCTCATATTCTTATTCTCAGTGCCTGGCACATAGTAGATGATTAGTGAAGGTGAGCTGAAGTATTAGATCTTAATAAAGTTCAACAAACAAATATTTTTAAAGAGAGTTATGAGTTCAGGCTCTGGAATGGTATAAATCATTAGCTGTATGATTAAATTTCTTTGTGCCTCAATGTACTCAGCTCTAAAAAAAAACAAAAAAAAAAACAAAACAAACAAAAAAGGCATTTTATGCTCTCCTGACATGTCTTAAGTGCATTTATTGTTTTAAAGGCTATTTTTGGCACTACTTTATGCTCAATAAATTAGAACTGTGACCTCCTGGTTCATGGGTCGATACTCAACTATGGAGCCATAGATTATGAATAAACAATGACAGCACCATGATTGTGAAGATGAAGAAACAATATTTGAATTACTTCAGTTATATCATTCTATGGGACTACTTCAAGTTGTTATATTTAAAACAGCTGTGCAGTGTATGGATTTTGGTTGCCCAGCTCAAGTTGCCCATATTGATAGCTGTCTATGTGACGCGCCCTGCACTGGCCACCTTCCCTTCCCTGGTTCCTTTTCCCACTCCCCTAACCTGCTTCCTTCACCTCCCTTAAAAACTATCTGCCCTCAAGTCCTTGTCTCAGTCTGATGGAACCCAAATTGACATACATCACAATAATCCTAATCTAAGTCCTAAAACTACTACCTCCATTCCTAGCAGGAGAGTGCCACTCACAGAAGCTCTCTCCTTCCCACACACTCAATGGGTTCCCTGTATCAGACCGCATGGGAAAGATGCAGGACACCAGGGTGATAGAAGCACTTGTCTGAATACAAGAAAGACTGCATTCACCTTTGTCTTCATTTAGAGGAAGTCCCAGAGCCTCTCCAAACTGTTGCAGGTACAAATAACAGAGCTGAATCTGGAGTGCAAAAATGGTACCCAAAACAGGGTCAAAGAGCATCTAACAGCATGCCCTTCTTCCTTTGCCACGTCCAGTCTTTCACAGCTGGCTTGTCCAAGTCTAGGGAGAACTTCAGGCCTGGACCATGGATGAAGCTCCCTGACTTTAAGGAAATTGTAGGGTACAAAAGCTCATGCTGAGCCTGGAGGGAAGTGGAGTGGCTATAGTCCCCTGACCAGGCTGACGGTGGAGGAGACACCCCAATAAAGGGAGTCAGGTAGGGGCAACAACCACATTCACCACCTTAAATTTTCAGATGAGATCATCTTAGTGCTTCTCAGCTCCGATTACACAACATTTTCTTTTCTTTTCCAAATCATTATACCCACAAGCCCTGAATATATAATAGATCAAAATCCTGTGTGTATATATATATATATATATATATATATATATATATACACACACACACACATATACATATATATCATAAATATATTTAAATATATACAAATAAATTTATATATTATATGAACATATTTAATATTCATATACAATCTATGAGTGTACATATCCTATATAATAAAAGCCTAGGAGGTGTCATGCCCTTGTGAGACACCCTCATGTGATGTCATCACAAGATGGCTGCACACAAAGTGGAGGCGGGGCCCAGAAACTGCTCCATGTGATGAGGCCTGGGGATCCTGCCGCTCTGTGTGGCATGGAGGAGGTGGGTCATGGCTGAGGAGGCGGGAGGCAGCAGAGCAGGGCAATTGTGGGCAATGGGGCCAGCATGGCAGTGGTTAGGGGGCAATCAGGCAGCCAGGCAGGTGAGCAGTTAGGAGCCAGCAGTCCTGGATTGGGAGAGGGATGCTGGTTTAGGCCAGCAGTGGGACATCCCCCGAGGGGTCCCAGATTGGAGAGGGTACAGGTGGAGTTGAGGGACACACTCCCCTCCATGCACTAATTTCATGCACCGGGCCTCTAGTCTACATATATTTAAAGCACCACAAGTGAATGTGTTTTAAAAACTCCATACGTAATTTTGACACACAAAGCAGAGATGAGGGCCATAGAATTGTAATATTAAAAATTTGGCCTGATGTGATGTAATCAAATTAATTCCTATTTACTTCTTAACCAAATGTTTCTGTGAGGAATTCAGAAAGGATACCCAAATTCTTAGTGAATTAACTCCAGACTTAAAGAATATGGTGTGTGCCCCTCCTCAAAATGAATGCTCCTCTGTTATTATGCAAAATGATCAAAAGCAACTGAGAAATGCATGGTCTTCCACCGATGTTTATGCTATCCCATTTACCTTGCATCGGGAAGAATGTATTTGTATGAGTAAACAGGTGATAAATCCAATGGTATAGATTCCGGCTTGACAGGGGACAGATGCTTTTCTGGGTTTCTCAGCCCTTGAACTCATGAACTCTCCTTGACTACAGCTGATGTGGTATGCAGGAGGAAGGGAAGGGCTGAAGGAATTGTTCTCCATCTGCAATTACCCCCTTAGAGTCTTGAAGTCAATACCTGACTATTACCAGTGCAGCACAATGACTGGTCAATGACTCAGTCAAATACAGCTGCAATATTAGCTCAGGGTATAATTCACGAGTGATTCTTTTTCTACTGTAATTGCTGACAGAGTCCTGGCAATGAACCCAGTCTTTTAGAGAAAAGTTGATGTTGGGCCAAAGGGCTGGCTAAAATCTCAGGCAGGACATAATTAAGTAACTAAATAAATAAACACACTACTATCTATATCTAGATAGATAGATCCTACATAAATATATATCTAGATAGATAAGTATAGATATATAATATCTTGATATAGATATATTATAGATGGATGAGATAAAAGTATATTAAGAAAGCATTTCACCCTGACTTATCAATATTTTCTATTATGATACATGAGAGTTAGAGTTTATGTCAGCGAGACTGGGGTTTAAATCATGGTTCCACCACTTAAGTCATCATGTACCTTCTCTGAGCCACAAATAAGATGATTAGTATCTTTAGGTTGTCAGAAAGAGTAAATAAAATATTACATGTAAAGATCATGCCTCCGTGGTTGCCCATAATAGACGCTTTCTTAAGTTTAATTTCCCAGGTCATATAGATTTATCCCAAGCAACATTACTTGCCATAAAACTGTAATGACAAAAAATACAGACATGTAGTTATCCAACCCAAATTTGCAACTCTGTTCATGGTACAACCTTAGGAAACTTAATTTGGAAGCAAATGCATGGAAGTACTTAGCAATCTAGAAATCAAATAAATGTAAAACTGCTTTAGAATTATATTTTCCTTTGTCCCCTTATGTTTACTCTCTCTCTCTCTCTCTCTCTCTCTCTCTCTCTCTCTCTCTCTCTCTCACACACACACACACACACACACACACACCATACACACAAACACATGTACAACATAGCACAGGAGCGTTGGAAACCCTCCCTTGACCCCATGTACATGACATCGTTGCGTGTCATTTTTATTTTTTAATGGTTATTGAATTGCATGTAGTAATCATCAGTTTTCTGCCACCTCTCCATCCCCTGCTGCAAAAGATCTCATCTATTCGGAGGAAGATAATTGCCAGGCTGTGGACACAGAAAAAGAATAGCTGCATTCTCACCACTGTTATGCGCCTCCAGCTGTGAGGCCGAGTTGACAGCAACCTTGCATAGCGAACAGTAAAGAAGCCGTTTTGCCTTTTCTTCCTCGGTCTCCGTAGAAGGACACGAGCTATTGCCAGTGGCGGCGGGTGTGGGGCTCTTTTCCACTTTAGAGGTTATCTCAGTTGTCATAACACTGTTTTTGGGAATTTCCACAGTTGTCGTCGTTGATATTGCTGGTGTCCCTGTGGTACTGTCTGCATTCAAAATAGCACAGAGAAAAAAAAGAGGGGGAGAAAAAAAACAGTGGTATTATCTTTCCCTATTTGGAAATGCGTCGCTAATATTACATTCTGCTAATACTGATAAGAGCAGCTAGCAAGTGCATCAGTCACCGCATTGGGAAATTTACATATATTGACCACACGTCGTTTTGTAGATTGCTACACAACGTTCTGGCGATTCTTCAATATAGACAAGTGCACTTTATATTTTTCCTAGGGTGTAAATAAATATACCCACAACTTTCTGTGGTCCCCATATAGCCTTAGTAAAATAATCTTTACAATGTATTATACTTTGTATACATATATTTCTATACAGATGGCTTTTTTTTTAAAAAAAGGGGGATCAATATTTAAAGATATCTGTATTTTGATTTACTATTTGTCTTTCTATTTCCCTTTCACATTTCTTTCTTTAATTAAAAAAAGCACTGATTCCTTTGTACATTCTTGTACAAAGGAAAGATTTAAAAAATGGAAATTTGATAATATATATTTTTGTCAGGAACAATAGTTTAGAAAAATCATCACCCTATTTGCAAAGAGTTAACACCAAATACAAAAATCATCAATATACAAGTAAGAAGGATTCTAGTATGGGCTCTTTATGAAACTTAGACCCTGTACCAGGTTTTGCTTGGGAAGTCTGTGGCATAGCATTCAAGCATTAATGGCCACTCTTTATAAGGCATTCACAGACTGGTCATACCACATTAAGGTCAAATAGTTTCCTGAGTTTGATGATCACTGTAACCCTACAACCCTGAGGCTTCAAAGGGTGATTCTTAATCCCCAAGAGATCAAGCTCTAAAGTAAAATTAGCTTGTCCTAACTTCAATTGGGTACACACAGCTCTCATTCCAAATAAGCCAGGTACCATGGTGTTAGCAACATTTGCATATCCAACAACACCCTGCCAATGAGCTCTATGCCCATAGCCTTCCTATGCTTGTACTACTTACTCTGCTTCCCTGCTGGCTTGCTCTCAACCTCCTACTTAAAACATTCCCAGGCCGTCTCTCCAGTTACAGCAGCTCTTGCAACTGTTGCTCATTCCATATGCTGCTGAGGTCACTACCTAATGCCAAGCTGATAAGTCCACGATAAATGGGTTGGGTGGTGGCTATAAAGGACGGTGATCTGCCTGCATTGAAATGTCCTCAAAATGCTTACTTCTTGTTAGCTCATACCATTAAGAGTTGAGTAGTTCTGGGATGCATTTTAACTTGGAGACCTCTTTGATCTAGATGCAGAGGTGGGAATATAGGTGAGGCTAATTATGACTTATTGGCGTCAGAAACGGTAGTCAATAAGAAGATAGATGAGGTCTTGGTTGAGGGCTGTTTTATAAAACAGTTCATCCGGATCTTATTTCCTTTGCCTGACGCTTCACATACTTTTAATCACTTATTTTAGCTGCTAAGATCATCAAGTAAGCCTCCTTCAGTGTTGTGGAGATTATCCACCAACCATGTAAAAAAAAATCAGTCTCCCAAGGCTAGAGAAAAATACATAAAATTACTATGACACCAAATGTTGCCACCAGACTTCATTTATTCCTTTGAACATGAAGAGGTCAATTTCCTGATTAGTTTTTACTTGCCTAATAAGGTACCTGATTAAAATTACAATATCAGGTAACAGCCAGAAAATCATTCTGAGGACCTAGATATGGCATAAAATACGATGATTACTTTAAGATAACCAAGTAGTTGTCCATTGCTTCCCATAAACCAGAAATGATTGTTTGACAGTATGTGCATATGTCTGTAAATAAGTAACACATGGCCAGTTAATTTGCTAAGTGTTTTCTATACATAATTTCACTTAATCTTCAAACAAACTTGTGCAAGCAAGGAAATCTGGAAGTTAAGGAAATTTCCCAGGGTCACGCAGTAGTATATGGTGAAACCAGGGCAAAGTGTTTCAAGAAACAAAGAAATCAGCGGTTTTGAAAAAAGAAAATGTGAGTGATAGAAAACCTTGGCCATGATAGTGATGCTCCATAGTAAGGTCACAAACGCCAATTTTTTCTTATGTTCAGCTCTATAGGGAGTGACAACTGTAAATGCAGAGATGTTCAAACTTTGGAGCCAGAAGACGATACGATGGTTATCTATTTCATTTAAATGTAGGCAAAGATATTCCTATTATATCCTATTTCTAATGAATTGTCCTTTGACTTGACCAAGTTTATTTTACTCTTGACCTGAAATTGAACATTAGCAAAGGCCATCGCAATCCTAAGCCGACTTCCCAATTTAGAGTGAAATTCATAACAGAAGTATAGAATAAACAAAACCATGGATCTTCCAACCCTTGTGACAGCTACACTATTGTCTTGACTAACCCCAGAGGATAATTCACATTTATATCAAAGACCCCATAAAATAGAGACACCAGATTCTCTATGCCTAGGGCTTAGTGAAGCATTAACATTTCCTAAGGCAAGTCCCTTGCTTGGGACAGGCTTAGGGGAATTAGTATCAAAATGCTTAACTTCTGGCATTTTTACTTTGTTGCATCCTTTAGACCACATAACTGATCCCAGATCTGTTCCTATCAGTTTGCAATAAATCGGAAAGAAACACAAACTGTTATAACAAGATGGATTTTTCACTTACTTTTAGTTTATAAGTGGTGAGGGGGAATTTTTTAATAACCAGAAAGAAATTAAGGTAAATATAGTTGAAGATTTTGCTTAATTCAAAGAGAACCAACTAAGTATTTTATAAATTGAATAGAAAAACTATATATAACAAAGAGATTTTTCCTTAATATGGTATGTTTAATTAATAATTATTAATAAACCTAATCTAGTCATTGTCAAATTCACCATAGGAATGTGACATATTAACATGAAGGGAAACTGAGTGGAGGGAATACTAGAACCTCTGTATTATTCTTGGATATTTTCTGTAAAGCTAAAACTATTAAGTGGTTTATTAAATTTAAGAAAATGGTATTACAACCAATCAATAATGCATCATTGTTATTTTGTAGAATCATAGTCAGAAGCTGTAGTACAGGTTTCTTGGTTTTTGGATTAGTAAATTTCTCAAGGTCACATAGTCCTCTGGGGGAGAAAATGGGATCTAACAGTGCATCTTCCAGTTCCTAGAGCCTGTTGTCCTACACTGCAATGACTTATGCATTCAAACTTCACCCCATAAACATTTATTAAGCAGGTATTTTGTGCTGGATTCTATATTAAGTCACTAAGAATGAGAAGGCCAATAAATGTCCATCACATACTAAAGGGGTTTATGAGACATCTCATTATGAATTTAAATAATAACAATAAACTTAATCCTTAATCAGCATGACGAGGAACTCAATACATATGTACTGAAAGAAAATAGTACATGACTTATAGAGAATAACTGTGGAAGAAATTTTAAAGCATTTACAGTTACTTATTCAATCCTCACAAACACCTAAGCGGCACATGCCTTTTGTATCCCGATCTGAGAGAAGAAATTGAGGTACAGAGAGATTTGGGAAGTTCCCACTGCCAGAGCTTCTGTCTATAGCACAATGATACCAACTCAGACTGTCTGGCTCAGAATCACATGGTCTTCACTTTTTTTTATTGATAATTTTTTTATCATAAAAAGTATAAACTGCCTTCCCTTCAGTTAATTCACATTGGTCATGACTTATCATGCATGTTTGAAGACAAAATGTGACTTTAAAAGAAACTAAACATGGTCTGAGCTGGAGCCAATTAGATATTCCAAACATCCATTTATGTTAAAGTATTTAAGTTTCTGGAATCCATTTAGAAGGAGGAAAGGGAAGAAAAACCTACAGTCCTCAAAAAACCTGTTGTGAGAAATGATAAAGTATAAACCACAGGCCTTCCTTATTGCACCCTTTTATTTTCTGTTAAGATCAGAAAGCAGAAAAATAATTCACTTTTCTTAATGTCTCCTAAAGGCTGATTCAGATTTCTTTGCACCATTCAACCAGTGAGGCTCTGGGAACAATCTGTGTGACAGGGAGTTGAAATAATGGGTGCAGTTCAGGGGGAGAGAAAGGTTTAAGATGATTTGGGTTTGCATTTCTGGGTTATTTTTCTACCAGTGCCCAGGAGCAAATACTCATTGTTGCAACTGTCGCAAACCGGCATTGGCATGAAAACAGACAGCTAATACTTTGTGGAACGGGGCCTTAGTTGAGAATGAAAGGGAACTTGACTGTATGCAGAATGGCCCAGTTGTAGTTCTCACCTTTAGAAAACACTGTAAAGACCTTCAGAAAAACACACAAAGCATAGGACAGGATTCCAGAAACTGCCAACAACTTGAATTTCAGATAATAAAATAGATCAGCCAAGTGACATGGTCTAGATAAGAAATTTACTCTCATAGTTACAGGCCTTATAACCTAAGTGGAGGAACCAGGATTAATTAAGTTTTCTCCTATTTAATAAGAACTAATATTATAGCCCCCAGATGCTCATCATGTTTTCCTATAGATGGAAGACTCAGAATTCTATATGATTTATGTCCTTCTTTCCTGTGTGAATTGAAGTCTCACCCATGTTTGCTAGAAAGTGAACAAAACAGCTGATTCCCCTTGAATATGCTGACATTTTGAAGAATAAAAAGGTGCTTTTTGACCAAAAAAACCCCCCAAAACACAAACTTTTAAAAATTATTACTGGTGGTTTCTTTCCTATGGATTTCATTTAATTTAACCAACATTTATTCAGCACAGTAACGCACGTGTAGGCTCAGGCTGAGGTGACCCCTGCATTGGGGTCTGTACTTATGAGGGCTCCACATATCAATCATAAGTCACTGAAACAAAAATCTATTGTGTTTGTTTTAAAAAAAAAATCTTGTAAAAGGTTTTTAGAAAGTTCAACAACTAACTGAGGAAATTGGAATTATAGGAAAAGAAAGTCAGGGCTGAGCCGGGTGCCCCCAAAGCCAGAGTTCACATACGTGAGAGTGTTTGTATGCATATGTTTTTGATAGTGGGTGTGCCTGCCTGGCTTTGTGTGTGTTGAGAGGAGGGAGGAGTCACAGCTTCCAGAGCAGTGGTTCTCAACCTTCCTAATACAGTTCCTCATGTTGTGGTGGGCCCCCAACCATAAAATTATTTTCTTTGCTACATCATAACTTTAATTTTGCTACTGTTATGAATCATAATGTAAATATCTGTGTTTTCCGATGGTCTTAGGCAACCCTGTTAGCGGTTGTAGGAAAGGAAAGTGAGCTGTAGAGCCTGCGGGCTTGATGTGGGGGACTTGCAGGAGGTGGCCAATCCATGATCCTCTCTCATTGTGGATGTTTCTGTCTCTCTTTCCCTCTTCCTTCCTCTCTGAAATCAATAAAAAATAAATTTTAACAAAGAAAAATAATTGAACTTTGAACTGATTTGTCACATCTCTGAGCCATGCAAAAAAGTGAACCACTGTACTTTTTAAATCAAGTTGTCAAATTCTGTTCTACAGTGACCTAAATAAAACTGTTAATGACCTAAGGGATCAGGTGAGTAATTCTTTCTTCTTTTACATCCTGTGAACTAGATTTCTCACATCTCACATATATTGGAAATTATAGAAAGGCAAGAGATTGTGAAAAACTTAGAAAACAAAAATATCGAACTGCAACTTTTGAGATGCTTTCTAAAGCTGCCCAATCCATGGTGTGTTTGAAGTAATTACATCAGGTGTGGACTCATACACAGTGATAACAGTTATCTCTGGCACTCACTTTTGCAATGTACACTGCATATAGATTAAAAAACAAATTATTCTAATGAAAAATATTCCAGATAGAGCCTATATATATAATTTTTAAGGGACATTCAACTTTCGGACTGATTAGTTTCATTGGGACTGGCCATTTTTAGGAGGATCATGTGATTTGACAAGTCAGGATGGTACCTGTCCTTGTAGACATGCAGGTCTGGCTTTGCCATATGTCTTTATTATCACCTTGAGAAAAGCCACAAAGTTTTATAGAAACTTCCCAAATGTTAAGTGTTAGCATCTGTGTGGTGTATGACTTCCTGTGTGGAGCACAATCTCTGTGTTCTGTATGGGCCGCGGGCAGCCAGCTTTGAGAGGTTCTCTAGGGACACAGTGCCTGTGCTCCCAAACACTGCTCACTTCCACCATGGTTCGGGGACTCAGTCACATGACTTGACAGAGCATATCTCTCAGAAGGCCAGGTTTCTATTTTAAGGAGAAATACGATGATCACAGCTAGTCTGCTTTTTACCTTTAGCAGATAGCATGCCCTTGTTCCTTTCTTTAAAGTCCAGCAGAAGGGCCTCAATCCGGGGCAGAAGTCTTGACAGCTATGTCTAAGGGTTTATACTTCATGGCCCAGTGGTGTTCTTGGTTGGTAACAGTCCCCTCAGCAATCTCTAATATCTTACCCCAGGGGGAGCTTTAGTTTCTGAAAGTCACTAGGGATTGTGCTCCCTGCTTCTACAGTGTACATATATACTCATAATACAAGTAGAACCGACCTTGCTAGTTATTTGCTAACTGGTAAATACTGAGGCTGCTGTCAACACATTTGTTCCTTTAGGTATTTGCCCTCCTTTGAAAAGTTGAGATTTTATCCCCATAAGAGGCTGAGCTGAAAATTGGCATGGCTATATAAATAGCAAAACTCTGACCTGCTACCCTAAGTTTTCAAATTCACTCACTTTTGTCTCATAATTTTTAAAACTCCTCACTGTGCTCTTTGGGCTCTCACAATACTCGACACTGATGTGGGGCCGAGACGTTGGAAAAGTTTGTGAATCAGAAATACTCTCATTACTGTACACTTCACTATCACCTTGGGGTTTACGAAACGCAGATTGTTGATTCCTGCCTGTAGAGTTTGTGATTCCTAGGTCTGGGTGGGGACCTGCATATATGCATCTCCAACAAGCGCCCAGTTGTTGCTTCTGCTACTGTGCCGAAAACCACCATTGGCAGGTCTGCCTATTCATTTCTGGTTTACCTTAACTGGTCTCAGCTTTACAGCTATAATGCCACACAGAGAGAAAGTCAGGAAAGTCAAAATGGGAAATGAGGGGCTCTTGTTTTTCCTGTAACTGAGGGACTTCCGGACACATGGAACTTTCAGTACTAAAACAGAGGAAGTGCCCAGCAAGGCTGGTCAAGTTGCTTACCATTGGTAGGAGTTTGGAATAAATGAGAAAACAACTCTCTAAAACATATTTTCAGTGCCACCCAAGTATACAATGAACCATTTCTTTTGAAAGATGCATTTTTGAGATACATGTAATAGTAAATGAGGAAGGATGAAGACACATTCAGATCCTAAAAACTGAAGTAAATAGCTACTTATTTAATGTTCCATTTAGCAGTTAAACCAGGAGTTCTTTTGTGAGAATATAGTCTTCTCCCTATATCTCAGAGTCCATGTTTCTAAGAGAGTTTTTTTTTTCCTACATCGCTCAAAGAATGTATTCTTTATCCCTTCCGAACATAAATTAATTCAAAGCTGATTAGTTCAAAATTAAGTTAATCAGGAGGAAAGGCCACTAGGATTTGAGAATTAATTGAGTGGGTCTGGCCCCTGGACATAACATTGACAAGTAGCAAAGGTTTCGTTTCATCAGAATTTGAGAATTTGCTGATAAACTGCACGAAAGGAAAATAAATGGGAAGACAAAAAGAAAATCAGTGTATTCCAAAGCTATTTTAAGTCATTTGGATGCCCCTAGATTAGGAAACTGCCTTTTTAAGCAACTAATAGGGATTTTTTTGGGGGGGTGGGGTGGGGGGGGTAAGACAGAAGGATAAAAGTCTATTCAAATCTATAAATGGTAATCCCCGTGTTCCAAGAGCTTTCAGAGGAAATAAAGTGTTGCATGCCACAGTTAACAGCTGCCATTTCATCAATGAGAAGACCTGTGTATTGAAAGCTAGATTTGAAATCTGGCAAAAAGTCGCGGCATGATTTTTCAGGGATTGCCTTTGGTAGTTTATCTCTTTATAGTAACAGTCTCCTTCCTTTCGGCTGTGTGTTTAAGCATGGGTTTGCCTTGTGCCCTGAACTTCCGTAATATCTAACTACTAACATTTATGCCACGATAGATCAAGAATCTTGAAAGCTCTTACTAATTGAACTTGAGCACAAAGTGAGAGAGAACATGCCTTCTGAATAATAGTGAATTTAGGTTATGTGAAGAGAATTAAGAAGGTGGAGGTAGTCATGCTACGCCATTTAGGATACAAATTCTTGCTGTAGCAGCCTGGGAAGCAGCCCATGTACAGATTTAAAAAAAAATAATTGTCAGTTCTTTAATTTTGTTGTACCCTGTCTTGAAGATAAGGAAACAAGCGTCCACAATAGATGGCACAATGATAAAATATTTATTGTGGATATAGTATAGAGCGTTATTCCATTTGGTCCCAGGCATTTTATTGTATGTGTAAGAGTTCCTTAGCAATTTTCATTACAATGTTGGTGGTCCACAGATTAAAACTATGCAAGAATTTTTTAAAGCAATAGAAAGGAACCAGGATGTAACTGACAGGCCCTTGTCACATTCAGACATCCAGATTAAAAAAAAATCAGGTGACCAAGAAAGCTATTTTCAGGGAGTTAGTTGCACTGGACAAATTATATGAAATGGCTGGCAAAGACAAGAAAAATAATGAAAAAGAGAGGGGTCTTAAAAAAGTGATAAGACATGAAATATATATTTTAAACAACAACCATTGAACAATGTCTAAGTATTCCACTTAAACTATATACCGCATAGTCTCAAGAATCCAACTATTAGTCATTTCACCCCAAACAGCTATTTGTTATTATTTTCCCCTCTGTAGAATGGAGAGCAAGAGTCAAGTCATCATGTAATCAGGTTTGATAAAAATTTTCTCCTAAACTGGTTGTTTCCATATAATGTTAATATACTCCAACCAAGGAGATTAAGAGCTGGAGGACACGTAAGCCTAAGGAAGAATGTGCACATCGAAAATAGAACAGGAGAAATCAGAATTCTACTCATTATTTACTAAAAGGCTGGCTGCTAAAAAATTAATAGAATTGCTTGGAAACTAATAAAATTCTGGAGCAGATGCCTCCCAGTGAAACCAAAAGACCACTTTCTAAAATGGTAGGATTCCCTTCTTACATGCAGGAAGCATGTAAGCCAGATTTCCATGAAATTCCAGATTTAAAATGATCTCTCTGATTATTTCCATGAATCATCACACCTCCAGAAATTCCAAGCCACAGCAGACTGCCTCCTGCACAAAATCAGCATACTTCATATTTTTCTTTTTCCTCTTGAGAATACACTCATTGAGAGTGTATCACTATTTCATCAAAAACGAATTGAAACATTAAAAATAATGTCAATCTCTCTTTTACGTAAATAATGCAGAATAAGCATTTTGATTTTCCTTTGGCCCCATTTAAGAGACTAGTTATTTTGACATTATTTAATAAGAGTTAAATCTAATTATTTGTCCTGTGGATATACTCGGGGAAAAATCTTGGTTAGCTCTACCACCCACAATTTAACTCAATACTTGAAGATATGTATCTTTCAAGATAGAGCTATGCTGAAGAATAAAACCATCTGTGCCAGGCTGGTGTGGTTCAGTTGGCTGGGCTTTTCCCCTTTACCAGGAGGTTTTGGTTGATTCCAGGTCAGAGCACATGCCTGGGTTATGAGCAGAATCCTCAGTAAGAAGCGTGCACGAGGCAGCTGATTGATGTTTCTCTCTCTCTGATGTTCCTATCTCTCTCTCCTTCTCCCTTTCTCTGTCTGACAGCAATAAAAACATATTTTAACTTCTAAGAATATATCCCAAGAGACTAGAAACACCAATCAGAAAAGATATATGCACCCCTATGTTCATAGCAGCATGATTTACCATAGCTAAGATTTGGAAACAGCCCAAGTGCCCATCAGCAGATGAGTGTATTAAAAAAATGTGGTACAACTACATAATGGAATACCACACTGTGGTACAAAAGAAGGAATTCTTAACATTTGCAACAGCATGGATGGAACGGGAGAGCAAAATAAGCCAGTCAGAGAAAGATAAATATCATATGATCTTACTCATTTGTGGAATATAATGAACAACATAAACTGCTGAACAAAAACAGATTCATAGACAGAAACATCGATCAGTCCATCAAACCCCAGAGGGAAGGTAGGGGAGGGTGGGGGTAAAGGGGAGAGAGCAACCAAAGGACTAGTATGCATGCATATAAGCCTAACCAAGGGACACAGACACTGGGGGTGTGTGTCAGGGCATGAGTGGGGGGATAATGGGAGGATAAAGGCACATATATAATGCTGTAATCAGTAAAGAAAGAAAGAAAAAGAATAAACCATCTAAGAATTAATTAAAAAATAAATGTGTATTATCTTTGATGATTAATACTGAGCATTCCATTCCTGTAGAATGCCAAATATTTTTATGGCTACAAAAGGATATATATCTAGTCCCATGACCTCACCTACCAAAGGGTGATGGGCATTTCTATTCCATTTCACTCTGTGGGATATTATTTCATGAGCCAAATCATAACACATGTTAGAGACCATTTGATATGAATACAAGTTCTGAAATTGTATCACTATTTTAGTTGAAATAATTAAAGAGTAGTGTTTAGTTAAGCTTTAGAAAACAGTCATTTTTTAGGACACATACAGAGTGGGGCAAAATTAGGTTGGCAGTTCTTATAGAAAATGACACAATAATTAATAAATAATAACAAGAAAAAATTGTATTTTCCATACTCACAAGTGTAAACCTAATTTGGACCCTTCCTGTATCTGTATGGCTGTTTTTAATTATCACCATTTCTACTTTTAACCCAAACCCAACTGTGAAACTAAAATTAAGAGCCAGCACTTTGACTTATAGGTCACTTTAGAAAGTTTAATATTTTGGGAATTTTTATGTATCCTGGTTTACATCAACATTCAGTTCTCCTGATGATGCTTGTCTGGAAATGGAGAAGCCATCCTGCAATGTGTGACCGGATTTGTTCACGTCCTTACTGGCGCCTCTGGCTCGGGGAGGAAGCCGGGCCTAACCCGCTAGCAGCCCAGCCCTGCCCGTGTGCAGTGAATAGTCTGCGTGGACAGGGAGTGTACGAGGCAGACCACATCCAAGCCTGACACTTGGGCAAGCTATTGCCAAGATTGCAGCCAGATCATGACAGCCAGTTCCCAGGGCTGGGGAGAGACGTCAGGGCCAGAAGGCAAGCTGGGTGAGAAGAGCAAGCCCTGGGGTACTTGAGGACGTGGCAGGCAGGCAGGCTGCTGACCTTGGCAGGGTATTTTTAGCAGGAAGGCCTCACCAACCCTTTCATAGTTTTATTGAGGAAAAAAAAAAGTATGCTGGCCACGCTCTGCACCGCCCACAGAAGGGGAGAGGAGGCAATGGAGGGAGATGGTAGCTGTGTGTCTAGACCAGAGACTTCGGGCTTTCTGCTCTGGGTCCCACTATAGGAAACTGGGTTAAGAGGCAGGGGAGACAAGCACAGGGCTCATGCCCCTCTCTTCCCTCCTCTCCGTTCAACTGGGCTGCTCCGTACCTCACCAAAAGTAAAATCACAACATAAATACATTTGTAGATGCATTCTCCTTTGGAGATTTCAATTTGCTCCCACAAGCCACCCTTCATGGAGGACATTTCTAGATAAAACAATAACACTTTGCAGACTGGCTGAGGCAGGGGGTAGGAGGGGGTGGGGGAGGGGGAGAGCTAGGAAGGGAGAAAAAACAAAAAACAAGTGGCCAATGATTGGGCGGGTCAGCTGATAGAGTGGCATTGCATGAACTGGTTCAATGAAGTCATCTTTTCTCAGAAGTTCATCTAGAGAATATTGGTGCTTAGGCCTAGCTTTGCAAAAATACACTTCTTTTAAAAAAAATCAAAATTGAAGTAAAAAAAATTAATAAGATTTGTCCACAGAGAATTCTAAGTGTTGGGGGAATTCTTGAAAAACACTTAGCCATTGGGAAAAAAAAAATAATACATTTTATTGTCACCCAACTTGGGATATATGCACCTTTAGCATTGTGATGCTACAGTTTCAGTGTCATTTGTTTTGCTTCACACTCCAGAAAATTCCATTGTGGCTTAACCTTCAAAATACAATTTCACAATCAGTAGAAATCTCTTCTCCGTCTGACTTGTCAGTCCAGATTAATAAACGTCTCCTCGGGCTTGAAGTCTAATTAAAATCGAATAGATCTGAATGAGATACAAATTATTTGTGTTTGCGTATTAGCTCTGCTTCTTGCAAGATAGGAGGGAACTGGAGAAAAGAGAAGACGGAAGCATTAGAGAGAAACGTGTCTTATTTGCCCTTCTAAATTCCAGACTTCCCAGGAAGAGAACTCCTTTTAAAGGACATTTTATCAGCCAGCCCAGGTGGGTCAATGTGATGAACCATCCATAGAATTGGGATAAATGTCTTCTCTTTCAATCTTTGAAGATCCCATCATCACAGATGCTCCGTTTCTATTGAGGGATACGTCCTGGTAAGGTGCCACGGAGATGATGATTTATGAGCGCTGATGTGAGTATCACTGACACACCAAAGGAAATGCCAAACCCGTCTGCAGCTGATTGTGCAAGATACATGGCATGCAATATACTCAGAATGACAGATAAGGCATCACTCAAATGAGATAAAGACTGATTCTTCACCTACTTTTTCTGTCTCTTTTTCTTTAAATTTAGCATTTTGCTTGATACAGAGAGGCTCACTAGTTAGTCCCACAGCCTAGCTGCTGTCTAGTTTTATAGGTCCTTATTCTAACTGTCATTATTGGGGTTTTGTTGTTGTTGTTGTTGTTTGAAATATATTTTATTGATTTTCCACAGAGAGGAAGGGAGAGGGACAGAGAGATAGAAACGTTGATGAGAGAGAGAGACATCGACCAGCTGCCTCCTGCACACCCCCCCACGGGGGATGTGCCGGCAACCAATGTACATGCCCTTGACCAGAATCGAACCCGGGACCCCTCAGTCCACAGACCGACGCTCTATCCACTGAGCCAAACCGGCTTTGGCTGTCATTATTGTTGTATGAAGCCACTGTAAGGTAAATCAATGCACTTCTTAGAAAGGTAAATGTAAACAAGTATAAAATTAAACACATGTAGCAAAGAAATTTTAAAAGATTCAAGTGACGGTCCTTTTTAGTTTTCAAATAAATTTTATGGATATTTCTCTCAAGATAGATATTAGAGTTCTTATTTTATAAAAGAGAAAATTGGCTTATTAATATAAAGTCACTTGCTAGAACCATATAGCTATTAATTAAGAAAGCCATTACAAGTACCAAGATTTTTTAGAGTTTATTGTTGCTGGCTGATAGAAATACTTAATCATTAAGAACTAAGTATAAAAATAAGTCACATAATATCAATAGGACATTGCAGACTCATATGTTAATGTATATTCTACAAAAATGCAGGATGGGGAAAACATGGGTTTACATTTCTGAGTACATGAAATATAGTTTGTTTTTGTTTTATTATTTATTAATTACTATTTTCCATACTAACAACTATACATGTACTTTTGCCTCACCCTGTAGCATTGCTAACACAAGCTGTATGAATAAAACACATTCTATATTTAGTTTTAAAGTAATTTTATAACACTTATAATGAAGACTTATGTATTAATATTACTATGTTATTTAAATGTAATGCCATATATTTAATACCTATATTATTTACTAAAGTTTCTAGCTTTACTCTTAGAAATTGCAATGGTTTAAAACAAACAAATACAAAATCTATTTTCCTTTTAAAATAGGGGTTAGCTCACATTGCTCTTTTCCTAAAACTATGTGGCTCCATATTTCACCCCGAGTGAAGGCCAGTATCTAATGGAAAGTCTCCCCCCTCAAATCAGGAACAAGACAAGGATGCCCCTCGGGTTATTGCTATGCAATGTTATACTGAAAGTTTTAGCCAGGATTATTAAGTATAAAATAAAAGTAAAAGTTATACCAATTGGAAAGGAAGAAGTAAAACTATCTCTATTCACAGATTACATGATCTCATATATAGAAAACCCTAAAGAATCTTCTGTTTTTGTTTTTGTTTTTGAAGCTTATGTCCTTCAATGGTCGGAAGGCTCTGCGTGGTCTGGTCCTCCATTAGTTAGCTGACTTTATCACTTCCTACCCTCCCTGTTGTTCCCCCTGTAACTACCACTCTGCACTGCTGGCCTTGTTCTTCTTCAGGCCTCTGCACATGCTCCCACCTTAGAAACATTGAGTTTGCTGATCCATCGAAGAGGAGGCCTCTTCCCCAGACAGCCATGTGACTCACCCCGCTCCACCTGTTAGTCTGTCTAACTTATTTAGTGAGGCTTTACCTTACCATGCTGAGTAAAATTTTATTCCCCACCCATGCCTGTAATCCTCTCTCCCACACCCACTTCCTTTTTCTCCATAAAATTTATTGCATTCAAATATGCTCTGAAATATTTAATAACTGAGGGGTGTTGGTTATCAGTCTTCCACAGAGTGGGATGTACACCCTACAAGGGCAGGGGTTTTAGCTGTTTTGTTCTCTCTGAACTTCAGCATCTAGAATTGTGCCTGAAACACAACAGATTCCCAAGAAGTATTTCTTAATAATTAATAAACAAGCAAAAACGATCCCAAAATAAAATGATGCTTGGAAAACAAGAAGGAATAGCAGGAGAAGACAGAGGAAGACCCAACATCAGGGTGATTGCATTTATGTAGATATCTTATTCCCCCTCTTTGTCTGCTGTCTTTTGTTCGAATGTGATTTAATTAGGTGATTTAAGAAAAGTGTTATGATTTTTTGTTAATGAGGAATCCTGTTACATGATTTCTAAAGTCCCTCCCGGCTCTACAATAAAAGGATGCTCTGAAAACCAGCATGTTTATAAAAACTCAGCTGTAAGATTCATAGAGCTTTAAAAGAGTGCATAATAATTTGATTTGACAATTACACACAAGTAATTCTTCACTAGCCCTTCCATTACCAAAGGCCAATAGGTAAATTAGATAGGGTATATGTGGAAAATTATTTTCTGCACTTGGGAAGTTATGCCATGAATCATAGCAAGGCATTATCACCATGCTTTATTTTTTTTTCCTTTCCCATTATGCTAGGTCAGGGAGAAAGGGATGATACAGTTCAGTAAAGAAAAGTTTCTGAGACACTTGGTGGGGTGGGGGAAGAAAACAAAATGACTAAACTTTAAGCAGCTGAAAAAAAGATTAAGCTAAAATCTAGTAATGCAAGAACAAAGACATTAGGAAAATTTGAACTCTCAAGCATCAAGTAGCTGTGCAAAACTGAGAAAATGTGACTCAACATTAAGAAAAAAGATTTAGGTTCTCTCTTTAAAAGCAAAGGTAAAAATAAGTAAAAAGTTTACTTTTACTAAATATAATGGTTCTTTAAATCTTGTTCTAAACCTGAATAAATTGTATTCATGTTATTAGGACTAGTTAATAGTTATACTTTTGCCAGAAGCTAATTACAACATGTCATAAATGCAAGAATTTCATCAAAAGGTTGATGGAACTTGGGGACTCAACAAGGGCTGAATCACATATGTGAGTGGCCAGCAAACCAAGGCTCGCGAGCCACATGCAGCTCTTTGGCCCCTTGAGTGTGGCTCTTCCACAAAATGCCACTTGCAGACACACACATATAGTGTGATTGAAATTTCATGGCCCATAAGCAGAAGTCGGTTTTCAGCCTGGACGAGTCTGTTTTGAAGGAGTGGCATTAGAACACTCTAGGGGCCAAAGAGCAGCATGTGGCTATGGAGCTGTGGTTTGCTGATCACAGACATATGTGATTGCCTGTTGGAAATGGCTAAGGGCATTTCCCCAAACCTGAAAAGGATGCATAAATGGTTGCTTGCTGCCAGATAGCTGAGGGTATTTCAATCTATTTGTTATTGCCTCCTTTTGGCCAAACACCTGAATAGCCAAAGGCAGTTGCTCCAATCTGACAATGAATTCTGTAAACTAAACCTTACCTTTTTATATGTATGTCTACCTTGCTTTAGGATAATTTGTGTTAATAAAAAGCAAGGGGTACAGAGAGACAAGAGAACTTGGTTTCTTTAGTTAAGTCTCCTCTAACCCCCCCAAAATGCCTTCCAAAATTATGTTTTATCTTTGACCTCTTCATTAATTTACACATAGCACCTTCTCCAGATTCCAGAAACCCTTCAAGATGCTGGATTAAGACCCCTGGCATACTTTTTTTTATCCATTTCATTTTTTTTCCAAACAGGAACACTATTATTGAGTAAAAACAAACACTGATATATTTTTTTAATTCGTTATTTCAATGAGGAGGCTACATGCTAAGAGTATCTGGAAACTTAAACAGTTTTTGACTTGGTAGCTGAGAATAAATATTCTCAAACCTAGTAGCCAACAAGCTGGGGCAGCCTCTTTGGAAAACATTTTGGCACAGCTCCTCTAAAGTTTAAGTCTAGAATTACCACATGACCCAGCAATTCTCATCCTATCCAATTTCAAACACACCTAAGAGAAAGCAAAACATATGTCCACACAAAAACTGGCACACAAATGTTCTCAGTAACATTATATTATCCCTAACGTGGAAAATCCAAAGTCCATCAGCTGATGAAAGGGCAAACATTAAATATGGCATAGCCAAACAATGGATATTTTGCCCTGAGGAGAAATGAAGTGATGATACAGGACACACTGTGAATGAACTTGGAAAACTTCATATGAGTGACTTCAGACTATTTGACCATCTGACCAGTAGCTATGATATATACTGATGATCAGGGGGCAGATGCTTAATACAGGAGCTGTCAAGCAGCTGTGACTTGGCAGTTGCAGTTCCCTGTTGGCATACCTCTAACCAGAGAGGAGGAAGCCTGATTCTGTGGGGTGTCACCCAAGAACCACCCTCTCACAATCTGGGACTCCTTGGGGGATGTCAGAGAACTGGTTTTGGCCCAATCCCTGCAGGCCAGGCCAAGGAACCCCACCAGTGCATGAATTCATGCACTGGGCCTCTAGTGTTAAATAAGTCATAAATGTCAGATATTACACGATTCTATTTTATGGCATATCCAGCATAGGCAAATCTATAGAAAGAATATTAATGGTTGCCAAGGGAGAGGGGGTTTCAGGAATAAGGGAGAGTGACCACTTTAATGGGTATGAGGTTTATTTTGGGGGGTTCTAACATTGATTGTGGTGATGAATGCAAAACTGTGGGTATACTAAACATCACTGGATTATATCCTTTAAACAGGCAATGGTATGGTTTACATCTCAATGAAGCTGGTTCTTTTAAGTACATAATTGTATCTCAATGAAGCAGATTTTTAAAGTAAGTAATAAGCCATGAAAGCACCTCTTAAAGTCTGGCTCCTTCATTTCAGGAAAAAACACGACCACCTGCTGACCAGCCTGTTCCCAGGGTGGACAAGAAGGGAGGGAGTGCAGGTTATGTGGACTGTTAGGCTGGTGCAGTGGTGGACTTCAGAAGCACCAAGAGGGGGGTAGGGCCTCTGTGCTGCTAATGACTTCAGGCAACTCTGTGGTGGGGGTTGAGCCTTATATTAATTTATATGCAAATGGGATGGTGGTTATCATATACCTCAGACCACAACTGGTCCTCCTAAAAGACAACTATAACCATTCCTCTGCTAAAAACCTCGTAGAACAAATCCAAGCTACTGTGTCTAATATACCTGTCTGGCCCTTGCCAATGTTTGAGCTTCAATGCCAGCTCCTCACCCACACGCTGCATTTTAATCTTGTCATACTATCCAAGTTGCCCCAAATGCTATGGCCTTTCCTAACTTTGTTTGTGCCCCTTGGACAAATCTTAGCACAGATGTCACCTTAGAAATTCGGTGGTTCCCCCTCCATGTGCTTATGCATCTTGTCTGTATTCCTATTTGGGTACTAATCATTTTACTATAATGACTTCTTCAATTAGTAATCTTTCCTCCAGACTATGAGACTCCCAAGGCAAATATCTGGCACAAAAGGTAAGTGCCTAAGTGAAATATTTATGACTTGGCTGGCTGGCTGGATGATTGAATCTAGTGTTGCAGTTAACTTACTCTGCTTGTCATCTCTGCTCTACAGGGATGGAGGGTGGAGGGTGGAGGGTGGAGTCAAACAATACTTTATACATAAACGTTGTAAGTTTAAAATTATGTAAATGGTATGAGCAATCACAAACTTAAGAGGTGGGCAATAGGGTATGTTTTAATCCTAATGAGTTCTCAATCCCAGACAAGAGAGCATTCCACCATGCTTAGTATATTACTATTTGTATTACATAATAAATCCTCACCCAAGGATATTTTTTCCATTGCTTTTAGATAGACTAGAAGGGAAGGGCGGGAGCAGGGGAGAAACAGAGAAACATCCATGTGAGAGAGACACATTGATTGGCTGCTTCTCCCCCCTCCCTCCCCCGCGCACACACACACACACACAGCAGGCCAGTGATCTAGCCTGCAACTGAGTTAAGTGCCCTTGTACAGGAATCAAACCCTCTAACCTTCGGTACTCAGGCCAATGCTTCAACCACTGAGTTAAAGCAGTCTTAGTTGGTTGTATATTATATATTTTTAAAATATATTTTATTTTACAGAGAGGAAGGGAGATGGATAGAGTTGTAAAACGATGACAGAGAAACATCGATCAGCTGCCTCCTGCATATCTCCTACTGGGGATGTGCCCACAACCAAGGTACATGCCCTTGACCGGAATCTAACCGGGGACTCTTGAGACTGAGCCAAACCGGTTAGGGCATGTATTTTTATTTTTATTTTTATTTTTAAATATACTTTATTGATTTTTTACAGAGAGGAAGAGAGAGGGACAGAGAGTTAGAAACATCGATGAGAGAGAATCATCGATCAGCTGCCTCCTGCACACCCCCTACTGGGGATGTGCCCGCAACCCAGGTACATGCCCTTGACCGGAATCGAACCCGGGACCTTCCAGTCCACAGGCCGACGCTCTATCCACTGAGCCAAACCTGTTCCGGTAGGGCATTTATTTTTAAACAACATGTTCCATAAACACAAGCCAAGTACCTCATCTAGTGCTCACCCAATGTACCATATTCTATTGTATGGCTGAATGAAAATGGAAAAGATTAGGCATTTAAGACAGATGGAATGTCTCCACCAAACTGCAACCTTTCTAAGGTACGTGCAAAGGTAACTATATGCAATGCCCAATTTTCACCTTAGATAAAGATGAGAATCCCCACTCCCCCATGTAAGATAGAACTCTACTCCCTAAGTCTGGGAATACAAGATTCTGTCCCAGGTCCCAGACCAACAGCTCACTACCTCCCACCGTGGCGCTTTCCAACCAAGGCTGTAGTCATGATGTACAATATTTTTTAAAAGAGCTATTAATTACAAACTGGACTTCTGATCTAGTTCCCAGAAGCACAGAACCACACTGCTAGGAACTATTGGCTGCTGCTCAATCACCTGTCAAGTTTTCTGAATCCCCAGCCAATTTACTCTGGATGTTAAGCTTGATCTTTTGTGTTCATATTCCTGTTGATGCTGTTTACATAAGGACTCCTAAGAGGCACAGGCTTGACCTCAGTTTCACGCTCAGAGGCTCTGTCCGTAATATCATCTGCTTCCTCTCCAGCGCTGGACAAAATTAAATTCAAATAGTGGCTTGCATGAAGGACTGATACAGATCTGGACCCAAATGCCTTTGGTTTCTACATCTGCCTGAAATTCAGAGGCTAATGCCTAATGCTCTGTGTAACTATTTCACAGACCTCCGATCATGTGAGAAATAGTATTGAGAGGCATAAAGCAGTTTGCGGATATTGGGTATTTATTAGTTATCACTGATGATATCTGATTATATTCTGTATGAAGCTTTAACAATATGCTTTTCAATTGTGTACTTCAACGGGGATAAGGGAATAAAGCAATTGTGCTTTCTTTAAGTACTACCTTGCATTTAACTTCGAAATTAAACCTTGGTATGTCATCTTGTGGTGAAGCTATAAAACCACATTGGTCTTTTAATAGACACACACGTGTGGTCTTTGTGCTGTGTGTGTGTAAGAACATATTGTTTTCTATTGACTATGAAGCTACTTATTAAAGCAATTGTAACCTCTAAAAATGAAGGTTTCTCTTTTCTAACTTGACCTACAGTCATGATGTAGGATAAAATTTTGAGAGCTCTTCGTTAGAGCAACTGCATTTCTGATCTAGTTCCCCAAAGACTCAAGACTCACCTTTCTGTCATGAAAAAAAAAAATTAAGTTGATTGGCTTAAGGACATCAAAGATTTGTTTAGCACTGTCCAATTAGCGAAATGCTTTACACCCATTCTTTCTCACAGAATTCTTTAAAATCAGAATGGGAGCTATTTTTGCAACTTAAAAATAAATGTGACTATAGTGCAAAAAACACCATATTGTATAATTTAAAATTGGTAAAAGAGTAGAACTTAAGTGATCTCACCCAAACAAACAAACAAACAGAGTGATGGGTACGTTAATCAACTTTACGGTGGGAATCCTTTCACTATGTATATATCAAAGCATCACCATGTACACTTTAAAACTCTTATAACTTTTATTTAATTTTAATTTTTTTTAGAAATATATATTTTATTGATATTTTACAGAGAGGAAGGGAGAGAGATAGAGAGAGCTAGAGACATTGATGAGAGAGAAACATCGACCAGCTGCCTCTTGCACACCCCCCACTGGGAATATGTCCACAACCAATGTACATGCAGTTGACTGGACTCTAACCCGGGACCTTTCAGTCCACAGACCGACGCTCTACCACTGAGCCAAACCGGTTTCGGCAAAAATCTTATAACTTTTATGGCAATTATATCTCAATAAAACTGAAGTAAAAAAACCTAAAACTAAAATGCAGGGACAAAAGTTGGGACACTGGAAGTAACTCACTTAGAGACACACACTGCATGGCGGCGCCCAGACCAGGGTGTCTGTCCTTCGCTGGTCACACAGGGTATCTTGGGGAGTTCAGGTGAGGTGACGGTGCACAATGCAAAGAAGACTCTCTGCCTTTCATTCTCTAAAACCATTTTCACTCTTTAGTGTTTCCTCTTTGGTCTTTGCTTTTTAAATACGCCACTTTTTTATTTAAAAAGTCCTCTTTGAAATTAAGTTTTAATTTTGAAGGAGACAATTTAAGAGAGCAAGTCTAGTACAGATGTTGTAAATTCAAATTATTCATGTTGGGCCAAATGTTAAATAGTCACTTAATTGCCTTCAAATTTGCACAGCAACTAATTAGGCCTCTAGCCAGTTGAAATCACACACTATCCGCTTGTAGCTGTACATTTCAAATGTTCACAGAACGGAGCATGCTCCCCGAATAGCTGCACATGTCCAGGAAAACTGCTTGCTGGGGCAAACTGGGACGAAAATACATCTGCGGCCATATTAAAGTATTTTTAACTTCTGAGCACTTTATTATCTGGCTTAGATTACTCCCTGTGACTGTCCAGCTCTTAGCGTCATAGATAAAAGTAGGTACCTGGCATATAGTAGTTGCTTAATACATATTTTATAAGTGAGCTAATTTGGGGGGCCCTTATTACATTTTCACGGCTGAAATTTGACAGTCCTGCATGCTATTTGCATGTATAATGGCAACAACAATCAAGAGCAAACCCCTTAGACTGAGAACTCCAGGTGCCCCAAAGTGGCTTGGTGGGTGGAAATGATACCACTGTAACAAACTAGCTGTTAAGTAATGGGAATGGAGCAAAGGAAAGGCCAACCATTATAAGCATGTTCCCTGCAAAACACTAGGGGAAGGGGGCTGGGCAAAGGGAAGATAGAGGCATGCCCAGTCAAGTTGGGGTGACATAGACACTTGCCTGTCAATCACACATGGGAACAGAGGTCATCGGCCAGAATAGGGGTGGCCACTATAAGGGCATGAAGATTTGGAAAAAAATAATCCCTTCAACAAAAGAATTCTCTCTCTCTTACTCTCTTGGCTCCTCTGGGTGCATTGTGCGTAACTCCTGTTGTGCCTAACTTTGAGCTTGCAGGGCCCTTTTGTTACCGCTTCCTTGCATTCTCTTGTGTGACCATCGCCGTGAGGACAACTCCCATTCCCCTACCCCTGTCGCCACAATGGACGAATGCACTGCAACTAGCCTAATGCTGTCGTGGACCCTGATCCAACATGGAGCAGAAACTCTGGACACTGGCTCTGATTTTAGCTATTGAAACCCCACCTACACTTCTTCTATAAATGGACAAAGGGAAATAGGACTTTGGGAATGCAGGGATTTAATGCTACACAAATACAAATCTTTGTGTGAGTCTCAGAAATTTCCTTTTCTCGGGATATCGCAAGGACTCCATCCCCAGCAGCACCAAGTTGGGAAAAGAACCCCCCGCCCCTTACATCAAGTATAAGAATTATTATGTTCCCATCTAAATGTAATCTTTTCTCCTTTTAATTTAATCTCCTTGTATTCTTGTTCACCCTCAAGAGAGAGAGGACACAAGAATTCTCAGGTACTTAAGATTTCTCAGACTATAAGGTTGATCCAGGAAACATTGTGCATAGGGTTAACCGTTTCCAAGTTTTAGAGGGCACATTTTTTTCTTCCTAGATTGGGACTATCAGATAGTGCTCTCTTGGGAGACCCATTGGCCTAAGTTCCTTCAGATGCGATAGGAATAAGAATATATGTCCCATAACTACCTTACTTATGGGAGGGACAGCACCCATAGAATGGAAAGTATGGAAACATGGCCAAGAAGTGAATGGCTGAGGTGCATGCTTCATACAACTCCTGGTTTAACCATAGGAAGCAAAGGTTATAATAAGACTTATACTCATTTAAATATCTACCTAAAGCCCATATTTTAGATTACAATATTCTCAGGCTATGTGATAAAGCAATGCATCAACTATGTAAAGCAGACTTTTGATAAAGTAATCACAGAGATTTCAAAATAATGCTACAGTCACTGACTGCAAGTTTGCTGTTGAAGGAGGTATCATACACAGATTGTTTTGCTAGCTATGTAATCTTGTGCTCTTAGATGGAAAATCAAAAGCCTTTTTTCCACAGGATCTACCAATTTGAAACAAATAAACCTTAATGCTAATAAATGCATGTTTATATTAAAAAGTAAACCAAGAATATATTCCCACACTGTCTCGCTGTCTTCCCGTCTGTCTGTCTCTCCCTTTTTGGTACAGGCACACACCACAGTGCCCATGCATGCCAGCTCAGAGACCCTCCTCAAATGCTTACTGTTTTTTGTTCTCTCCGTAACATAATAGTTTCACAAACAATAGCAGTCTACTCCTCTCCAAATAGAGTAGGCTCTATCTGGAATTGCAGTTGTAAAACCACAGCTGTTAGGAGCGGCAGTCCAAAGTTTATATGTTTATGCCGTATTATCAACTCATAATCTCCAAACATCCCTTTTTTGTGAAATAAAAAACAAAAAGAAACCCCAGATACTCAATTATTTACAGCTACTGGAAAATAACACATGAATGCACGCATGCATGCACATATACACATACATACACACACACACACCACCCCACCCAACACCACCCAAAGCTCATGGACACCATTTCTACAGTAATTTTCTGAATTAAGGGGAACAATAATCACAGCAGATGTGTAACACAGTAAAATGATTACAGAGATATAACCCATGGGAAAACGAGCCAGTACCCTGCTTACCACACATTACTCGCTACTCCCTGCTTCTCAGTGGGCCCGGGCAGAGGCATCTGGGCTAATTTATGAGGCTGTCATGTGATGGCACAGCCGGCCAAAGTCTTTACTTCAAAGTAAGATGCTATAAATTTCTTTCTCATTCAATACTTAGTCATCTTCACAGGAAGATTGTATATCCAAGTACTTTATATCCTGTGCTTAAAAGATTCCCATCCATCTCTCTCTGTACGGGGACATTTTCGGTTAAATACTGCTTTGCACGCATATTTTTAACTGTCCCTGTGACCACTTGGGAAACCTAAATTTTACTCCACGTAAGCAACTGCAAATATATCTAGGGTCTTCCCAATTTCTTTTGCTTTTAGATGATGTCTTTCTGCAACCCATTAAGTGTTTAAAAAACACACCACTTTTGTAAAGCTTGTTCTCTTTACGGAATGTTTTCCTTCAGAACCGTGGTTAGGCAGGTGCCATAAATTGGTCTAGCCATGCCAAATATAATCCCAGTTACTTTGAAGTGCTTTCTTACTGGGAAGAATGACATATTGAAATAGTTCATGCAGAGCTTGGATCTAATGGGCTTATCTTGTCTGATCCATATGTCTACAGGCCCTCTACCCCACAACCCAACACAACAAGGGGGCCATACCTTCTCAACACCTGGAAAGGGTAGATAACACAAGGCAAAGCATTTTAAAGTCCAGGAAGAGCCATAAAAGAAGCATAAATCAGACACCCAACCTGTCCATGATCACCAGGGCTTAAGCCTAAATTCTCAAAGAATTCCTCCAAGAATGAATTAGAATACTTTCTTTTTCTTGGTGCTCTTGTCGCACACACCTGTGCGAGTCTCAATGCATCTTATTGTCTATCCTGACCCTGCCTCTCGTTTTACTGTGAAAACTAAGCCATTCAGCGTCCACCTGGGTGAATTTTGTAACATTTATAGCATCTGTTTCTTTATTGCTCATTTTGTGTTTCCCATGAATGGCAGAGGAGACCTAAAGAGGGCAGCGGGAATAGGATCTGGCACGCAAGCAGACTCATTGCCTGCACGCGGACCCACTCTCTCAGGCTGTGTAACACTCATGCTCCACCGGATGGCAGGCCACAGAGACTGCTGTGAGCATGAAGAAAGATGATCTTCTGTGTGAATCCGTGCCAGCCTCCTCTGCTCCTGTTTGCAAGGATCTCGGAAAGGTGTTTCGGAGATAACAGTAGTAATAATAGTACCCTGTTTCCATAACCAAGCTCAGAGTACTATTATTTCTCACCTACGCCACTGAAACAGCTCTCTAAACGATGCCTTCACATCTTCTATTGCATCGCCCCAATCCACTCTCATAGGCACATCTATTAAAATGTTACCCTATACTCTGGTCATTTGTTCAATATTTAGAGGCTTGGAATACAACAAGCTGATTTTAATATGACTTAAAAAGGTCCTTCAGGATCTGGTCCCTGCTGAACGTTTTAGGCCAGGGGTGGGCAAACTTTTTGACTTGAGGGCCACAATGGGTTCTTAAACTGGACCGGAGGGCCTGAACAAAAGCACCCTGACCATGCTGGCACTCTCATCTTGGGCTGCTGGTGAAGGAGCGGAGGGGAGAGCAAGAGAACCCTCCGCTCTTTCAGCTCTGCGGGCCAGATAGAACAGCCAAACGGGCTGAATCCGGCCCGAGGGCCGTAGTTTGCCCATGGCTGGTCTAGGCCCGTCTTTCACCTCGCCTGCTCCTCTGTATATCCACTGTGCTCTAGTCATATCAACCTTCTCTCATTTCCTAGGAAACCACTCTTACCTCAATGCTCCAAACGTTATGTAACTGTTCCTTTAACATCACCCCTCCTTCACCATCTGGGAACTGCCTGCTTATCTCTCAGCAAAGAGAGTTCTTTCCCCAGGAAGCCTTCAAGGATCCCCTCCTGCAAACTGGGACTAACATTATGGTTTTCAACTTCTCGACCTCAATTTCCCATCTCCTGGTTGCAATCCTTACTAGTCTGAAAGCTCTGTAAGACATGACAACATATTCTTCTTGTTTTCCATTATGACTGGTGATGCCTTCTGAAGGCATTTATTAGGCACAAAAAGTTGATAAATGAATGAAGAACTGTTTGCATATCCTTGAACTTCATGTTCTCTTCCAATTACACATGCACTCTTTCCCCCTGCCTTAGATCTCCAGGAGTTATTGGCCTTGAGAAGTAAATACAGAAAATTTCAGCGGGTTGGAAACTTAGGAGAGTATCTACTAATGTTGCATCATTTGAAAAGTGAAAGCATATGAGCCGGAAGAGATTAGAGAGCCTGCCCAGACACTGAGCTGGAGAGATGCAGACTCTGGATCTGAATCCAAATCTCCTAAATCCCTGGTTTATGTTGTCTCAACTATACTTGCAATAATCAAGAACTTCTTATGGACTCCCTCCACAAGTTCTCGTGCCACGGGCCTAGCATGGACTCCCTTATCCACACCAAATGCTGATGGGGGCTGATAGCTCATTTCAGTGCTGTCTCTTCATCAATGTGCTCATCAGTGATATGTGAGAGCAACATTAAGAAGGAAACAGTGGAATTCTGCATTAAACTTGAACAGGTTACACTTCCTTTCCTATTGCATGAATTTGACAGCTTTTGCAGAATATGAAAATCATGAACAGTTTTGTTTATCGGGTGCCATAATTCTTGTCTTTAGAGGTTTTACAAATGATCATAGGTACCATGCATTTCCACCCAAAGAATAATCTGTTTCTAAATGAACATAAATAGAAAGCTTAAGTAAGACAGTATATTTGAGACGTTATTGGTGCATGCAGACTTTATAGTATTTGGGGCAGAAAACAGTTTTCAAAATAGTTTAAGGCACTTTTGGCCAAGAGCAAGCATGTCCCATTGAGTCTAATCTGGGGAACAAGGAGAAAGGACGATGATAGCAGACCTGCTGATTCCAGTTCCTTTCCATGGCTGGAGCTTCACCCTGGCCTTAGATGCCTGGTGTCAATGACATGTTTCTGTGAGAGTTCCCTAGCCATTCATAATGCCCTGTATCTGTCCCAGCAAACCCATGCTTCCCCTCAATGACCACTGGAGACTCACTTTGGTGCCACATTCTTCAGAGCTCAGAAATTCCACGTGTGAGAATATGCACAGCAATAAAAGTGCACATTGGACATGCTGCTTCTGCCACTTGTACAAGGTCTGAATCTGAGCAAGTTAACATTTCTAAACTACAGTTTTAGTGTCTATAGTGGGGTATTAACCACAATGTGGTATCTACCACCTCACACCGACTTAGAAAACCTAAAGTGTAAAAGTTCAAGCACTTCATATATTGGCAAAGTTATGGCCCAAACAAGATTTGCCTATTGTTGATGAAATGTAAAATGGCAAAAATCTCTGTGGATAAGAAGTTTGACAGGTGGTGTGTGTTTTTTTCATAAAGTGAAACATACTCCAGTCTTAGAATATAGCAATTCTATTTTCTTTGTACTTACAAAGAAAAAGTAAAACATCTCACCAAAAAAAAGTATACTCAAATGTTTAGAGCAGCTTTGTACATAAAAGCATTAACAACTCAAGTAGCCATCACCAG
Source organism: Vespertilio murinus (assembly GCA_963924515.1). Taxonomy (NCBI): domain Eukaryota; kingdom Metazoa; phylum Chordata; class Mammalia; order Chiroptera; family Vespertilionidae; genus Vespertilio; species Vespertilio murinus. Next base: position 18,757,247 of record OZ004715.1, on the reverse strand, counting down.
GTAAACAGATAACTTGGGGTATATTTATAAAATGTGATACTATTCAGCAATAAAAACCAACTTAATTGATATAAAAACAATGGGTGAAGAGGATATGGAAGAATAAATGATGATAAAAAAATAAATAAAATAAAGGAAAAAGTACTCCTAGGACACAGAAAAAAAATGGATGAACCTCAAAAGCCCTGTTGTGAAAATTACACTAAGCATATAAGAACACACAGTATGATTCAATTTGTAGCACATTCTAGAAAAGCCAAAAGTAGTCTCCCATGGTAGAAACCTGCTCTGTGCTTGCCTCTTATCTGGAGTTGATTGACGGGACTAGAGTATTGGTGAACTTTCTGTGGCCATGGAAAGGTCCTATTTCTTGACTAGAGTGATGGTTCTACTGCTGAACAGAACTGTCTAAACTCACTGAAAATCTGTGCATTTGATAGTATATAAGATATGCCTCAATAAAACCGTAAAGTACCTGAAATCTGTTCACCCAACTTGATTCCTTAGCATTGCAAACAGAATAAGGCCACGGTCTTTTGTGCTGTGAACTTGGAAAATAATCACAGTCACACTGTGATTTCACCAAGGTGTACGCCAACCGCAGCCCTCCCCGATAAACTGCCAAAATTTGAGTTCACCTCCGGCTGACCCCATCATGCTCCACAGAGAACAGCTGAGTACATGTTGCTCTCTTTTTGAGGACAAAATAGCAACACATTATACTAGTCCTTTTAAAACAGCTTTTTTTTTAAGAAAAAAAAAGAAAGCTTCAGAACTGAGGGAGTTTGTAATTGAGTGGAATTTTTTTTCAATTATAATAATTAATCTACATTGGACAAATATCCTATAAAAGAGTAGACTTGGGTTTACAAATGGGAAAATTTTGATATTCTTTTAAAATAAGTTACTTTCTATCTTTTTTAAAAAAATAACTGCATAGACTGATGGAAGTTCAAATATCTGAGAAGAGTTTTAAAGTTTTCTTTGCCTCGTTTTATTGCAATAAATAATATGGCATAGGCATGGCCACTTAAAGCTCAGGAAAGAACTATTAAAATGGGACTCAGGATATTAAACAACCACACAAAGAAGACTTAGAGAGAGAAGAAGAAATTCAGTAATTGCGTTGTGGTTTCGAAGCTTAATACTGGATATCCAAAGCAATCTCTCTTCTCTGGCAAAGTACTCCACAAAGCAGGTACATTAAGACAAAATTGATGGGTGAGAGGGCTGTGAATATAGCTACTAATGGAATGTGTTGATTTTAAAGATGGATAAAATGGAAGTCCTATCAACCTAGTATAACGGCTTTTCTCTCCGCACGTTGCTTGCTGCGTGTCATATTAGGCACTTACAGTATGTTTCCCTCCTTGAAAATATAAGTCCATTGCATAATCACGGTAAGGAAATGTATCATGCCCTTCTTTTCCACTTTCTTGTTTTGCCGTGTACAGCGCTGCACAGACCAACTCTCCGATAAACACATGCCGATAGAAGGACATACCTAACAGAAAATGATGGAAGGCCTGTATCTTTAAAAAGTCCTGGATACCAAGTCATTCTCAAGATCGTCTGAGGAAAGCAGGCAGCTGCCCAGCTTCTTGGGTTCTCAGCACAGAGTCACTAGTATTACTCTGAAATGTGATAGGGGTGGGTGAATTCTGCCTACATTATCTTCCAATTTCTATAAAGCTGTCAGAGGATAAAATGACTGAGAGAACACAATAGGCATTTTCCATGTAAACCTTTCTGTATTTTTAAAATGTTGTTTCTCGAATTAGCATCAAAGAGACATCACTCAAAACAAATAGATGTCATGAAAATACATTTTTAAAAGGACAAATTAAGTGTAATGTGCATATAATATGATTTATAGCTTTAATTTTATGGAGGGGGAAACAAAGTTAACTTGTTTTACTAACATTGAAGCAGTGACTGTTCTTTGCTGTCACATCACAGATCCCAAGTGATCCAGACCCACAATTTGGAAAGTGCTCCTGCAAACAGAAGACATGTCCTCTGGGACTGACGAGGGAGGAGAGAAAATACAGGACACAGCAAAATGCAATTGCTCTTGAAAGGTTGTTCCTAACCTTCAGCCACCATGGGGCCCCAGATTCGTTCATCTACATGGAACGCACTTTGAGAAAGTTTGCAATTGCTTTCCAACACAATGCAGCTATCAGCATCTGACGGTAAATGAAAGCAAGTTATGGGACTCCAAATTCATATTCTATATCCATTTTTAAGACAGTATAAGCTAGTGATTTATAAATTTATTAAATTTTAGAGATAGAGGGTGGGTATCATATTATAACTCTATTTAACATGAAAAAAAAATAGGGGTCCAGAAAAAGATGGATGACTTGCCAGAGAAAATGCATGTCATAGGCAAGGTAATTGCCAAATTCTCCTGAGTGCTGAGCATAGACTTTATATATATTAAAAAATCAATTATATATATATATATATATATATATATATATATATATATATATTATTGATACTTTACAGAGAGGAAGGGAGAGAGATAGAGAGCTAGAAACGTCGATGAGAGAGAAACATCGACCAGCTGCCTCTTGCACACCCCCCACCGGGGATGTGCCTGCAACCAATGTACATGCCCCTGACTGGAATCGAACCTGGGACCCCTCAGTCCGCAGACCGACGCTCTACCATTGAGCCAAACCGGTTTCAGCTATAATTGATTTTTTACAGAGAGGAAGGGAGAGAGATAGAGAGCTTGAAACAATGATGAGAGAGAAACACCAATCAGCTGCCTCCTGCACACCTCCCACTGGGAATGTGCCCACAACCAAGATTCATGCCCTTGACTGGAATTGAACCTGGGACTCTTCAGTCCACTGGTTGACACTCTATCTACTGAGCCAAATCAGTTAGGGCATGGGCTTGTTTTAACTGTTCCATTTACTGGGTTGTTTTTTATCATTACTTGGTAGGATCTAGTCATACAAGGACAATATTTTCAGGAACAATGTTGAAAGTCATTGTCTTCTGAACATACAAGGATCCTTCTAACACATAAACCCTAAAGCAGCTCTGAAAACTCACCCTAAAGACCTCAAAGCAAATGAGCAAACTCAATTCTCTGTAATAAAGTGCCAACCTCTTATATTTGGTGAAAATATTTTCCCGCTAATTAATCTATTATAACAAGTCTTTGAACAATTGATAATTCTCAGAGGATGGAGTACAGAGAACAGTGCTCAACCCCCTCCAGTTAAAACACCAAAATATGTTTATTATCATTAGTTTTCGTTTATTGAAAATAGCCTGCAGTGGGCAGGGTTACATGTCTCTAAAGATTCCTTAGTTTTGACACAATTGGAATACTGATTTCTTTCTGAGTATATTTACAGGGTCTTTCTGAATATCTTTGTGCATGAAAAACTCAGTGACAAAGGAGATCAATTATTATTTGCTGGTTAAGTTTTTCCTCCTCCCTGTTGGAAGGTTCAAAAAACAAAATGCTAAATTTGCTAAATTATTTTGCTTAATTTAGGGTAAAACTGTGTTTATGTGATCACTGGTTAGTACTATTGTCATCTTGAAATTTGTTCAAGACAGCCTGACCTGAGTATTTAAACCTTATCTCATATTACACTCTGGTGAATTCTCAAGATTCAACGTGTCCCATAAGCCTTTAAAGTGATAACTCTTTATATCATAATCAAGCCATGTTGCAAAGGTTTGCAGGTGTCAAAGGAAAAAAATATTTAATTCCGTTTTAGCATTTCTTGACATAAGGAGCTGTGCTAGGCATTTCAGCAGGATACCAAAATATGTTGTTTTTTTTTTTTTTTAAAAAAAAGGACAAGAAATCTCTACTCTTGAAAAGCTTACAAGTAAGAAAAGGGGGCGGACAAGAACTTTGTCCAATGGCATGTGAAAAGGACATTAAGAGTAGGGCTGCAGCCTGGGAGCCAGCAATGCATTATGGGACTCCGAAGAGGAAGTGATGCCTCCCATTTAGAAAATATGATCCTTAGCCACATATGGCACCACCATGCAGCCAACTGCTTCACCTGAACCTTCTTTGTCTTTGCTTCTTACCTCTGATCCATCAACCACTCCTCTTGCTTCTGTTTAAAAATGTACTTTAAACCCACCCACCATTTCTGGGGTCATACTGTTCCCCGTTACCATCACTTCTTGCCTAGACAGGTCTATCGCCTTCAATCAGTCTCCTTGATTCCACTCCTAATTTTGAATCCACTCCCTGAAGTCTGATGAAAGTAACTATTTCCAGCACATAGTTACTTGGGAAAGATAGTGCCTACTTAAAACCCTCCAATGGCTTCCCACTGTTCTTGAAGGATCTCTCTCTTTATATATATATTATTTTTTACAGAGAGGAAGAGAGAGGGATAGAGAGTTAGAAACATCGATAATAGAGAATCATCGATCAGCTGCCTCTTGCACACCCCCCACCAGGGATGTGCCCACAACCAAGGTACATGCCCTTGACTGGAATCGAACCCAGGACCCTTCAGTCCAAAGGCCAACGCTCTATCCACTGAGCCAAACCAGTTTCAGCTTTCCACTGTTCTTACAAGTCCAACTGCATGCCACAGCTCCCAGGATCTGAGCAGGACATTTCCAGCCTCCTCTTTGCTTCTGTGGTGGATGTGGTGGCTGGGCATCCACCCCAGAGGTGGAAGAGCGACAAGCTGCCCATCCCAGATGCTCTCCCACCAAGACCCTGGCCATAATTTAGTTCCTACCAGTTTGATTGCATGAGGTTAGAAGAAGGGGTTTAGACTAAATTTCTGTCTCTGTCCCCCCCCCCCTTTTTTTTTCTTTTTGTCTGGCAAGCTCTGTGAAGGAAGAGTCCTATTTTTCTGTGTTATCTGTCCCATGTGTGGCTGTTTCCTGAGTACAGTGTCTGCCTGAAGCTGGGTGTGGCCCCTTGCTGGCACAATTCCACAGCTCGGTTGAGAACTGGTTTCTTTCCTTAGTGTTGTTAATGAGTCTGTGATCCATTTCATCCTTCCTACTGAAACTAGCTCAGGGGAATCCGAAATCCAGCTGTTCAACCCTGAATGATAAATTTATATTGAGTGTCGCTAATTTACCAAACTACTTTTGCTGTTAATTTAAGGTCTTGACACGCACTTTCTTCCATGCCTGGGCTGGCCTTCTCCAGGATCCTTCTCACATTTCACTTCTTAGTGTACATTTTATCACCTCTGAAACATTTTGCTTGGTCAATGAACACAATTTAAATACGTCCCAATTTTCTCCTATGAAATCCCCTGCTTTGTAACTTAATAATAGTTATATAAGCTGTGGTATGTAAGCATATATCATCAAATATCTGATAGTTTTCATCCTGTATATGAGATATATCCATATATCTATCTTTAGGTAATCTATATTTATGTGCCAGGGTGGGCAAAAGTAGGGTTACAATTGTTTCTATGGAAAATGATACAATAATAATACAAATAATGACATGGAAATAAATTGGCTCACGTACTCACAACTGTGAAATTACTTTTGCCCACCCTTGCGTATAACCTTGTTTATCATGGTCAGCCACTAAATTGTAAGTTCTTCCACTTGCTCAGCAATGTATATCCAATACCTTGGAGACTGCCTGCTACAACCATTTTTTGAGAATAAATCTAAGTTGCTTCTAGAAGTTTTACAACGTTTCAACCAGTCCCTTCTTCTTCCCTTGCTTTTCATTGACCATGGCTTAGCCAGGAAACCAAGGGGTTGGGGTGTCTCTATCCAGAGTGGCTGGGGACCTTTCCTCAGAGCACAGCATGGAGGCAAACCACAGTACAACAGTCACAGAGGGTGAGGATCACTAATAAGGGGCTGTGTCCTATTTCCTAGCACCTTGCAAGGTCTCTGGACATTGAATAGGTGCCCAAGAAGGTAAATGTTTGGTAAATCAACTGATTTTATTCAGTCCTTTCATCTGAGAGTAACACAAGGTTAGGGAAGGTTAAGTCACTCTCTCAATTTTAAAATACTTGGTTTGGAGGTGACTCTAGCTCCAGGGTCATCAGATACACAAAAACCATCATTTTCCTTATACCATTCTCTTTTCTTGAAAAATCTAAAGCCATTGTTTAGACCAATCTCAGTACCATATATAAATATCCGATGAGGAAGACCTCCCAAGATCCAACATTCTGAAATTTCATGTCATTTCAATATAACTCGGTTTTCTTATTAGCCAAAGAGCTCCATTCTGCGTAAGAGATACACATTTAAAATGTCAGGCCCATTAACTCTTTCATTCTCTCAAAGAAACAATCCATGCCTACCTGTATTAGTACAAATCAAAGTTAAGACAAGAAAAAAGATTACATTTTACAGATACTTAAATTTTGAGTTTATAGTAGACCCCATTGGCACTTTTAGAAAAATCTTCCTCTCCTCTTTTTTTTATGGCCTGATATAAAATCATTTCCAGTATATTGTGTATGGGAAAGACCTCATCCTTTAGATATATCTCATGTGTGTATATGTGTATTGCATAACCAGTTCATCATCAACAAACAGAAAAGCATGTTGCTTTCTCAGAAATTACATGTCATGTGGATTAACAGCACAGTTGATATCCCTGGTTATTTGAACATAGTTCTGTGAACCTTCCTCAACTCAGAATGTAAGTGTTAGACATGTAAGCAATTGACGTGTGTTTGGGAAGAGAAACTGCAGCTATGATGGTGTGTGTGTGTGTGTTTGTGTGTGTGTGTGTGTGTGTGGCAGCTTCATTCTTTTAAACCATAGCCTTTTAAATAAGAGCTAAATCCACTTCGTTTGTGGTCTGAGGCTGGAATTAAACATTGTCTCTATGAAGGAAGGCAACTCTTTTACTTCACCATTCACTCAGCTCCGAAAATAGACTGGACAAAGTAACCGTAAAAGGGGCTGCTGAAAGGGATAATTGCCAAATTATTATTTACCCAATAATTCTGAAAATCAGACCCTCTACTGCTCTCACATACAAACTAGAATATTTTTAATGACGCTGAACTCAATTTTCTCCTCACATAGACAGGGTGGAGCAAAAGTGGTTATGAATACTTGAAATGCAGAGTTTATTCTTATACTGTTATTGATTAATCATTGTATTCTTTTCCATATAAACCTACTTCTGCCCCACAATGCATTTGTTTGAATGATGTCTTTAATATTCTTATTCTCAAGACAGGGAGAGTGTCCATATACATGTGTGAGTGTGTGTTAGAAGGAGACTTATGTTTTTTTATGTTGCATTTTTAACATATTAACTGTAACTGTTTTTAGCTGAGAGTGGCTACCCTCTTCTGATCACAGAACCTGGACAAAGATCAGAATTAAAATAGAAGGTTTGTCCTAGTTGGGTGGCTCAGTTGGTTGGAGCATTGTCCCCATACACCAAAGTGTTGCAGGTTTGATACCAGATCAGGACACATATCTAGCTTGCAAGTTTGATACCTGACTGGGGCTTGTACAGAAGGCAATCTCCCACATCAGTGTCTGTCTGTCTCTCTCTCTCTCTCTCTCTCTCTCTCTCCCACCACCCCCCCACACACCTTCCTTTCTCTCAAAAGACAAACAAATAAAAACACATCATTGGATGAGTATAAAGCTACAATAATAAAAGAGAAAAATGCTAATTGATCATACCTTCGCTACACCCTCAGCCAATCAGAGTGAGTATGCAAATTAACTCAACAAAAATGGCAGTTAATTTACATATGTTGAGGGAGGGAGGAGTGAAGACTAATGACAGCATAGAAGGAAGAGGGAGGGAAAGTGGAAAGCAAGGTGGCTGTGGAAGGGAAAGTGTGGGCGGGGTGGGGCTGGCAGGGCAGGAGGAAAAGCATGAGGTGTGGATTGGAGGTCAGAGGTGGCAGGGAAAGCATGGGGGGTGGGTGGGAGAGGTGGCGGTGGCAGGAGGAAAGCCCGCTGGAAGCCCTGTTCTTACAGGAATCTTCCTGCAACGGGCCCCTAGTACATAAATAAATGAATTAATGCATAATTAAATAGAAGACTTCTTTTGAAGACTTCTTTTGTATTAAAGAAAAATTTCCCTTACCCAAAATCTATTCCTTATCTCTTCTCATCCTTCACTTTGGCCAGACCCAATTCTTCCCCAAAATCTAGCACCAGGAAGCTCTTATTCATTCCCATCCAAAAAAGAGATATCAGGATGATAGTATTCCGGGATGCAGAGTATCATTCATATCCACATTCCTCTCTCTGTTTCCCTAACTTGTAGGGGCAATGGTTACTCTCCTGAGTCATTCTCTGTGCACCCTTGGCCATTTTTGTAACTGCCCATAATTCTTCCAAGACTGTAAAACTCACAGTCTTTTTGGCATTGTTATTTCCTCCTCTGTTGAGTCTCATAGACCAAGCCCATCAGACTTCACTCAAGCTCACCTCTTCCTTTCCTATTAACACCCCATGTTCTGGGTAGTGATTGCATCGCCTTTACAATTCAGCAAAAATTTCCCCAACGCACCTTCTTCTTCATGTCACTGCTAGCTCCCCACTATCCTACGAGCTGTCAGATCGGTCTCTCTAATGTCAGCCCTGAGTCCTTAACCTACTGTGTCTGCCTTTTCTTCCTAGAGTTCCTCTCTCCTCATCCAATCCTAGCACTCTAACTCCCCATCAACCAACACAGTGCTCATTCCTATATCAGCGTTTCTGTACGTGGTTACTTCCATCAGGCTTGCTTTATCTCTGACATTGTCAACATCCATGCCCAAACAAAAGTTTCCTTTAAATTTTACATCTCTCATGGAGCTTCACTTCCAGAAACTAAAACCAGTAAACACATAGGAATGGCCACCAATTTTCTGGCCTATACGCTACCAACCCACATTTAAAGATACAAATCTAAGGGTAACAGTGACTTTCACTACTATTACAATGGAGTTGGAGGGGGCATCTTCCAGAATCACTCAGATCTCCAAGGATGTGTACGAAAAGTCCTTGCTTGCTCCCTAAACCTTAAGTAAATTTCTTTTGGAAAGGAATATTTTCAACCTCTATGAAGGTAGCATAACATTTCAGGGAAGGCAAATCCATGGGAGAAAAAGTATGTAGAGGTTATTCATTACTATAGTCTAAACCCCAGTACAGACCTTAGGACATATTAGATATTCCAAAGTATCTATTATATAAATAGATATTGAATGTGTGGATGATAGCATCATTGTTCAAAACCTTTTCTCTACAGAGCCCTTCCCTATCAGAGGGTTGCATATGCCTGTGGCCCACTGACATTAGGACTCACCAAGTGACAGACTTGGTCTTCCCCCTAACCCCCAATAACAACATGAATGAAAGTGACCCATCATCCACTTCCTGGAAGATAGTTTAAGCTATACAGGTAATGTATAGCTTACCTGATCATAATACAAGAAATGTCCAGATACACCTGCTCCATCAGACTATGTCCAGAATTAAAGGCATATTCAGCCAAGACATAACAAACAACCCACCTTTGTTTTTATAAGCCGTTGAATTTGGTTATCATTTATTACCATAACATAGCTTAGCCTAAACCCTCTGATACAGAGATAATAAAATATTTGCAGTAGAATAATTATGTCCTAGTACTGGCTATTGTCTCTCAAAGAAATGAGAGTCCCTTTTATTCAAATTTGTGAATATCTTCAATACAGATATTAACTAAGATCCAAAAACATAAATTATCAAGTTAATAATTTTATACTTGAACTTGTAGCCTAGAAGTATTGGTATTATTCCCTGTATGGGAAAACTTTGGAAGATTCTAGAACTGTAAGCTAATTTAGTTCAATATTCAGACAGGAAATGCATATTTCTCTGTATAATTTCATCTAGGATACCACTTGAGAAATTTATCTTTGCTTTATGTAACTTTTGTGGAAAATTTCCTCCTCAGATCTGATCCATAATTTAACATGTGTAATTAACACATGTAATGATGTGTTAATGATCTCTTATTTATACAGCATCCAGCTTCAATGAACACAAAGTACTCTATTTACTTAATTTATTCTCTAAATATATGCATCTGCAACTAACTTTTGAATTAAAATAAATTTACTCCACTAAATAGTAGATTTCTACAAAAGAGTATTTATTCAAAGGCAAGAATAAAAAATTAATACATGCAAATATTCATTTACATGACAGATTATTTAAAGCTTTTGATTTAGAATGAAGAGTACCAAAAAGTATTTCCTACCTCCTATCAGTGTTCAGCAGCTCTGATGACTACCTAGAAACTTTAATTTTTATTAAAAACATAAAAACTTAATTTCTAATGAAAGGCTATATTGCAGTTGCAGCTAATTCTACATTTATACCTGCCTCTATAATTTGCTTTACTTATGTCTGTCTCTTACATTAATATTCATCACAAAATCCCCCTTCCAATATTACTTGATTTGACAGAAATGCATTAGCTATGACAAATGCTTCATAATGTACTCAGTATTAATGCAAGCAGAATCTATGGTAATTATTGCTATTTAAACACACTGATTATTCCTTCTGGTTCTCTTTTAAGAAATGGAAATAAAATCTACAGCCATCAGAAATTAGAAATATCTGTTTTTAAAATGTACTCTATGTTAATATAATTCCCTTAAAACTCCTATACAAAGAGGTAGTGGCATATCATAAGCATGGTGGCTGCATATATTTATTTGAAGAAGGAAAGAAAAGAAAAAAAAAGAATAAACTTTCACTTGTATAGGGAAAAAAAGAGGTCTCAGGAGGATGAGTAACTTGGTGTAATAGTAAGACTAAGCCTTTGATCACTCCATATCAATTTATCCCCCTTTCTTTAATAATTCCCTCATTCTGGTCACATGCAACCAGGTCACCAGCACCTTTCAATAAGCAAAGATCCAGAAGATGGAGAGGATTTCTTTTCTACTTTAACGATACTAAAATTCATAACACTTATGACCTGACTCACTGGTAAGTTATTTGACTGGTGGTATTACATTTGACTTGTTCAATTTTGTAAGGTCATCCCACAAACGTAGTCCACTTATTTCAGGGGTTATGAATCATTTCAACTTATTTCAGAGGGAATGAATCATTTCAAAGTAGCAATTAATATAAAGCTACCTCACGGTTCAAATGTATTCAGATGGCTCTCTGGACATAGATGGTGTTCTCAAGGATTTTAACCAAATAGCGGCATCGCTAACTGCCATTTCATTAGGTACATAAATCACCAAGTGTCGTTTTCAAAAAGCACATTTCAAGTTTACTTATCACATAAGGCAATCCCTCACGACTTATTTAATCTTCTAAGCTTTCCAGATCTGTGAATTGATTTATTGAGGCTGCCTCCAATGCTAGGCAGAGCGAGTGTGACAGGAAGCGCAAAGCTGTCTAAGACACTAGCTGAGAAATCACCCAGTGGCTGAGCTACCTGGAAGGCATACGAGTAAGATTTCTACATCATAAAAATGGGAATCCAGATAGACTTTGTTGCATTATAGTAACATAAGTAACATTATATATTAGAATGTACAGACTGGGGAAAAATTGAACACAAAAGGGATAAGATGCAATAAATGCGGTAAACCACTTATTTAGAAATAAAAGGCAGCCCCCTCTTTCCCCCGAAAAAAAGTAAAATGAAGATATTATCAAGAATAGGTATTATTTCCAACAGAGAACATAACCTTTGGGATTCCTATATATTCCATTCAAATCTATAGATTCAGCTCATGTATTATAATTTTGAAGTGCACCACTTGGTACTGCCTACTTTATAAAATAATAAAAGCTCAAAATTTAGAAGAGCTGGATCTCACAGGGCATTTGATGAAAATCACTATCTCAGTGGTTTTCAGATATATTTTTAGCTGAGGGGAAAAAAGTCTATGCAGAAGCTCAACTATTAATAAATACAGAGATTAAAGTTGGAGTGAGGAATCCAGAATTCTGACCTCGAAACCTCTGTGGGGCTCAGCATAAGCTCTGGGGTTGGGAGAGCAGATGTATTCTTCTTCCTCACTGGAGTGCCCAGGACAGCTTATTCTGTTTGTTAGATTGCTTTTGCACAGCTCCAAAGACAGAACTCCATGTCTTTCAAGGTAGCCCAGTTCATTTCCAGATAGCATTTAATTTTTAGGGAAGCCTTCCTTATGGAACTGAAACCCATCTTTCTACAATTACCTTTCACTGTCTGGTTTGCTAGTGTATGTCTGGGGCCTAGAAGTGCACAGGAATGTAATAAGTGTTCAGTACAGCATCATTGGATAAATGAGTGAACAAACAACCCTCTTTTAAATTTTGTTTAAAGTCCTAATGTCATAATCTCTTTTCCAAATATCCAAGTATTTGGACACTGTTCTCAACTGTGTGTCCAGGTTCAGTCCTAGTTGCTTCAAGTATTTTCCCTGTGGTGTGGTTTCCAGACCCTTCACTGTCTTCAGTAGTTTGAACTAGCCTTTGAGTAATTTCATTAACTTTTTTGAAGTGAGGAGGCCAAAACTAAGCTCAATGCAGTAAGACGGTTTGAGGAGAGCAAAGTAGAGCCATTGCTTTTGAAAATCCAAACTCATTTGTTTATTAATTATAAGTAGAATCGCAATAGTTCATGACCTAAGCCGAAACCGGTTTGGCTCAGTGGGTAGAGCGTCGGTCTGTGGTCTGAAAGGTCTCAGGTTTGATTCTGGTCAAGGGCATGTACATTGGTTGTAGGCACATCCCCCGTAGGGGGTGTGCAAGAGGCAGCTGGTCTATGTTTCTCTCTCATCAATGTTTCTAGCTCTCTATCCCTCTCCATTCCTCTCTGTAAAAAATAAATAAAATGTATTAAAAAAATAGTTCATGACCTAAGATCATCATTAGTTGACTCCTACTTTAAATCAGTGGTCAATGAATTGTGGTCTGCAGGCCAACTCTGTTTCAATGTCTGATTTTTATAATTAAAGTTTTATTGGGATATGGGCACATCCATTCATTTGTGCACTATCAATGGCCACTTTCACATTACAATGGCAGAACTGAGTGTGCATGACAGGGACTATTTGGCCAGTAAAGCCTAAAATATTCCCATTGCGTACTTCACAGGAAAATAAAATAAATTTTGACCTTGCTGTAAATCATTCTTTCCCGGAATCAATGAAAGTTCAAGCCAAGATAAATAGTGTCACAAAAAACCACAAACCCAGGGAACCTGGAAAAATACTCCCTTCAAGACAGAGCTATCTTTTGCCTAAGAATTCCTTTAAATCAGAATTTCCCCAACCTTTGTAATCGGTAGAATTATCTGTGAAAAATTTATGAGGTGGCAATTCCTGGGCCTCTAGCTAGGTCAACTGACTCAGAAAGTCAAAGGTGTGGCTTTGACTAATCCCTGGCCTCTGCAGCCCGGCCCCAGTTCTATCCTTCTACCATGGTGCCTTTCAGCTTACTTCTGTTTTTGTTGTTTGCTTGTTTAGGTATTACTTTAAAATAATTTTACATCTACAGAGAAGTTGTAAAAACGTGTTCTCCTGTAGTTTTCATCCAGATCCCTACCATGACAACATCTTATATACCATAGCAAAGTGATCAAGATCAGAAAACCGATGCTGGGCAGTGCTATTAAGTGAACTACAGATTTTATTCAGCTCTTATCGGTTTTGTCATGATAAATTGTTAAATATTTTAAGATAGATATTTCTTTGAATTTTCTTCAGGTAAAGATTCTTGTAATCACCGCCACGCCAGGAAATAGACTGCTGCATCACTCCAATGAAACTTGCTAGCGCTATCCACTGTAGGTTCTCTCCAACTCTTAAACCTTGAAAACTATTGCACATTATAATTTGGACAATGTAACATAATGGAATAATGAAGTATGGAACTTTTTGAGACTGGGTTTGTTCATTCACCACAATGTCCTTGAGATCTGCCCAAGTTGTTCCACGTAACAATAGTTTATTCCTTTCTGTTGTTGAGTAGCAATCCATTGTATTGATGTCTCTCAGTTTATTAATCCATTTGCCCAGTGAAGGCCGTTCGGGCTATTTCCAATATTTGCTAAGTATTAACAGAACTGCTAGAAAAAATCATATCCAGGTTTTCAAGTGAACATAAGTTTTCAATTCTCTTGGGCAAATCCCCAGGAGTAAGGTTGCTGGGTCACCCTGCAGGTATACATTTACCTTTATAAGAAAGGGCCAAATGTTTTCCTCAGTGTCTGTTCCAGTTTGCATTCCCACCAGCAATGTGTTCCAGCTGCTCAGCATCCTGATCAGTACTTGGCGTTGGATTTATTTATCTTATTTTAGCCATTCTAGTCGGTGTGCAGTAGACTCTTATCATAGCTTTCATTTGCACTTCCCTAAGAGCTCATGAGGTTGACTATCTTCTTGGGTGCTTACTTTCCACACATGCATTTCTGGGCGAAATATCTGGTCTAGGCTTTGCCCATTTTTCTAATCGGAATGCCTGTCTTCTTAGAGTTGAATGTGTTATTTATATATTCTGGGTACAAGATCCTGGTCAGATATGTGAATTGAAAATGTTTTCTACTAGACTGTGGCACATCAAATGTTTTGATTTTTATAAAGTCCAATTTATCTTTTTCCCCCTTCTTTTATGGATCATGCCTTTGGTGTCATTCTTTATTGCCCAGGGTTTATTTTTTTAAAGGAGGATTTCCATTTTAATGTATTTTATTGATATTTTACAGAGAGGAAGGGAGAGAGATAGAGAGCTAGAAACATCAATGAGAGAGAAACATCGACCAGCCGCCTCCTGCACACCCCTACTGGGGATGTGCCCGCAACCAATGTACATGCCCTTGACCGGAATCGAACCGGGGACCTTTCAGTCCACAGACCTATGCTCTACCACTGAGCCAAACCGGTTTCGGCTATTGCCCAGGGTTTAATCAGTAGAGAGAAACTACATAAAAATCTGAACAAGGAAAGTTTACTATTAAATATAATAGGGGATTGCTTGATGATGATTGGCTACTAATAAGTAAAGAGATCTCTAAGTAATATGGTACTACTAGATGTAGGAGCAGACAACACCCCTAGGGCTGAGGTCCTATGCCTGAAGAAGAGCTTGTGGTGGACGGTGTGGCAACGGCTCACTGAAGGTTTGAGAGGTTGCCTTGGGATGTTACTGGAAATCTGTCCTCTAGGTACCAGGGAATGCTGGCCATGGGTAGGCATCTCTCTGGAGGCACAAAGCCGACCAAATTGCCATAGGGGTGTGTTGGGAGAAGCTGCTGACTTGTGGATGCCTCTAGATTTACATCAGGAATTGGGTATTTATGGGAGAAGCTGTCCACACTGCAAGAATCCCGCCAGTGAGTACTTAAGACCAGGAAGACAGACCTCTTCTTCCTCCTGCAATGTCTCTCCAGTGCCCTCTACTGACAGAGCTTGAAATCATGCAGGTTGGTAAAGGAGTGATATTGAAAGGATCCATTTTCACAGGCTGAGACTGGTCCTCCTGGCTCCCCTGGAGAGTTTCCACAGGGCCTGTTGGAGAGGGGCACTGCTTTGCCTGCAGCAGCATTGAGTTTGATGGTCAACAGGATACTCCCCCTCAGTTTTTGAAGTGACCAGTGATGCTCACCTGGAGAAGGGTGTGTGTGGCCACTAAGGTTCTATCTATAGGTCAACTGTCTTCTAGGTCTAAAAGAGAACTAGAAACAGCAGACTTTCCTTGGGTCTGTTGGGTCTGCAACCATTTCTAGTTCTAGGTAGCAGGCTTCTCTGGCACCCAGGCTTGGATATAAAAAGGGCAAAAACAACAACAATAAGAACAATAAAAAATAAAGAAACAGGTAATAGGGTACTTCTCACTGGGTCATCCTGAGATCCTTAGTCTCTCCACCCTTCAAAGTCTTCTGGTTGTTTCCTTAGGTGTTCTGTCCAGGGTTTATACTTGTAATTTGGAGGAGGATAGGATGGAATGAGCTTTCTTCATCTTCTCTGGAACCAGATACCCTCGGGGCCTATGGTTTATTTCCTTAGACAACACACCAAGGTTTGTTACACATGTAGGTGGTTCTGAGTCTGGCTCAGGGAGATTCCTTCCAAAACTGCTTATCCTGACCCACAAAGTTTCCTTATTGGCTAAAAATGGAGACAGGCCATAACATGGACAATAAAGACACACCCACACCATTAAGAAGGGAAAGCTCTACTAAATCCTGGAGCAGATGTGAGGAAAAAACTGAAATTGTCCTAAACTGTTAGCTGGTGGTAACTAATGTTCATTTGGCATCATTGATTCTCCCCTTTGTGTTATATCCAAGGTCCCAGAATACCTTGGCACTCTTTCAACTCTACCACCATATCTGACCTTGCTAAATATCAGCTTCTTCAATGGGGTTACCTTTTCCCTCGATTTGTGCAGACCTCAGAAGAGTGGGAAATTCTGCCTCTATCTCAAAATTACACATGAATAGAATGATTCTGATCATGATAATGATTGCAATGGTAAATAGTAACAGTGATCTCTCTACCATTTCTTAATACCTACTATGTGTCAGACATTAAGATAGGCACCTAAACTGAATTATGGATCATCCTCACTACACTTGATTACTTGACAAATGAAAAACCTTAAATAGTACAACAGAGATTAGAAACCTAGAGTCTGATTCAAAATCTTGTCTACTTCCCAATGTAATACCTCACCTTTACCACCTTCACATACCCAAACACATGTACTACCCTTTTTGCCTGTACCTTTGGGCATACATTGTAATATTCAGATTTTGGTTTTATCCATAAGATAAAAATAAAAGGTCCCTGGTGACAGTACATTATCATAAGTCTTGGAATACCTACACAGAATCCTGTTTTAGGCACTGAGTGGCTACAGATTTTCACAGCTGCTATTAAAAGAATTTATCTAGAATCACAAATCCATTCAATGATCAGTTGAGTGGATGGGATGCTCAGTGATTAATGAGGCTAATCTGACTAATGATCAAAATTGGACCATGCATAAATATGAGCACCCAACTGGGAGGAGAGTCACTGCGGGCATTATTTTATAGCTACATATGAAGAAATGGAGAAGAGAGTCATAAATGCAAGTGCAAGTCTTTGGAATGCACATTTCAGACACACGTACTTTAGGATGATACCTGATGAAGGCTCCCATCAGTCATGCCACAGCCTCCTGTCCTGATTACAGAGTGCATGCTGTCCATTTCTCTGAACATGATGACATGTTATCAAAATATGATAAATGTCCTCACAAACAGGTAGCTAGAACATATGCTTGCAATATTTCTCTGTGGTTTTGCAACAGCAAACATCTGGACTTTTGTTGGGGAATAAAAAGCAAAAGGCTTCACCTCTCAGGAAAGCTAAAATGTAAAGAGAGAAAAATCAGAGGATCTGGGTGCTGGAATAGACATTACATTACATCTAACATAACCACAATCCAGAGCTAGCATTTGCTTTCAAAATTCTTAACGGTTAGTCACATGTTCTGCACCAGAATTCCTCTACAGAAAGTGAAATATCCTTGTCTATACTTTACCTTTACTATATCACTTCCAACTGTAATTACACATACAATATATAAACCATGCACACACAACATGGATATACTATTAGAATAGAGGAAACTTGATTGAGGAACAAGAATAAAATGATATGCTTACTAAAAATATAACACATGTACAGTAGCTTGCATCACAGAGCAATAAGAGTATGGCCCAAGATCAGGCCTCTGAAGCAGATTTGCTAGATTTCACTCCTGGTTCCATCTTTACCAGTTGTGTGGCTCTGGGCAAGTACTTAACCTCTCCGTTCCTTATAATAATGACATTCGATGACCTGTTGTACAAATTAAGTAAATAAATATATGTAATATATTAGCATGCTTAATTCATAGTGTATGTTATAGATGTGTGCACTATTGTTATTATTGCGAATAAACGTGCAATAAAAATGTAATTTTTTTGTTTGTCCATGGTTTATTGATCATATTCTAGCACAGCAGAAAGATTCAAATGGCTCCATGTGGTGTTTGAAATTCATTCCAAATTCAGGCTGAATGACCTGCAGGTTTGACAGAATGCCAAAGTCCAGGAGCTTCAGCATGTCTTTAGTGTCAGGATCAACTTCAAAAATCTGATCCAGGCTGAGCCCTCAGGAACATAATCCTCTCTCCTTTCTCTCTTCTTCCTGCAGCTAGATGGAGAACTTCTCATGGGGCTTCTCTGAATCCGCTTTGTCAGATGTGTAACAGCTTGCTATCTTGTTTAGGAGCTTCTAGCTGGGATTAATGACAATGTCCTTGAAGAAGTGCTTGTTGGAGTGGAAGTTGTTGCTCAGGTGCTTGTAGTATTTCTCAGGGATGGCCTGGGCTGCCTCCTTCATGATCTTGGTGCAAACATAGCCCATCTTGGTGGGTCCTGGTGAAAGCTGAAAATGTAATAATCCTTATTTGCTAAAACCATGTCATTCTTCCTTACCAGCTTTCACCACACTAAGTTGGAAGTGGGTGGGAAGATGTAACTTTCATAATGAATTTATGAACATCATCACGATTTTTCCAGGTTGAGTAGTCTCTTTTGGATTTTTTTAACTCTATGGCACAGAGATAATACTATCTCTCTTATTCTCTTAAAAATGATATAAGGCCTTTTGATTTTTCCTTAATAACAGTTTTTTTCATGCTAATTATGTTCCAGGCAGAGACCTCTGAGGAGGCCTGTTTGTTCTACTTGACAGTAGGCCAAAGGAGACAAATATAAGACAGGCATTGCAAGGGAAGGGTTACCTGTCCTGATGACCTCTTTCTCTTCTTATGCTTGATCTTCTTCCCCTTCAGAATTGTAATTGTTCATAACAGATTAAAAACATTAATTTGTTCTAATCTACCTCGCAGTTAAGGCAAGAAGAAAACAATTCTTATTACGAGAAAGGAGACAGCACTCCAGTTATACAAAGGGCTGATATCAATTAGCCTTACGTTGCCTTCATGTATCTCCATATCTAGAATAGAATATTTTACGGTACTGCGATCAAGGCAAACTTTGTAATCTTATCTCAGTGCATCTGTAGAAGACCTGAAATGCATTGCTCCGATTTACCTGGCCCCCCACCTTCGGTCCATCCAAAGTCACAGCTCTATATAAACAGGACAGAAATGACATTAAGGAGATTGCATTGGAAAAGACTTGTGCCTACTGGGCAGTTTGCTACCTAAGTCTTAGCTGTTTTCTTAGGCCAGGGGTTTTAGAGGATGAATAAATCCAGCTCTCTGGAAGGAAAGTTTTAGCATTTATTTGTTTAATCTTTCCAAGCAGTCCAAAAGCATTACTGGGAGGTAGAACTTACAATTGGATTTCTAGTCCCAGAGGACACGGCTGTTGCTGCTAGAATCGGCCTAAAGCCCTAGCATGTAACAAGCACATTTGCAGTGAAAGTCTATTAATAAACTGATGAAAGCTCACCAGTTAAAAGCTAAAGAATGCTATTAAATGCTCTCTTTTGCTCTTAATGGACTGAAACCTGTTAAAACACTGCTAAATAATAAGGCAGATTTTTCTTGCCGTTGATAGAGGGACAGGAACACACACACACACACACACACACACACACACACGATTGAAAGATTAATTCCAATAGGCTTTATGTCAAAAGGAGCTGGAATGGAGCAAAACCTAGAGTCTTGAGGGTCCACGGAGCCCCACAGAATGGCTGGAGATAAAACTGGAGACATTTCACTCAGACAGAACTCTATGATCACATTATCAACTTTTCCTGGGGCTATTAAATCAGTGGAGCAAAAAATAGGCACATTTGGTCTGCAGACAGAGAGAGCTGGGTAGAGCAGAGAGAGAACTGAAATGACACAACAGATGTCTCAGGGCTCCCATATCAAGGTGCACGCTCCGAAGGGCTCTTCCGGGGGCTCTACTGCAGATAATGGTTTATTGAGCGCAAAAATGAGAGAAGTTAGGGGATGGAGTTTTAAAGACTTCCCTTTTTCTTTAAGTTCCCAGATCGGCTGTTTCGTCTATTTTTGGATTCCTGATGTCAAACCAGCCAGTCGATGCAGCTCTTGCAGTGAGAGTTTTGCATCTGCGGCACCTGTCAGGTTTCGGCTTTCCAGTCAACATTCGTTTCTTCCTTTCTAGCTAGGAACACGCATCTGTCCGCCCCACTCTATGCTCTGGGTTGTGCTTGACTTGCAGAGGGTTTCAGACCTCTAGACGATGTTGAAGTGCCTGCTCAGAACATGGCTTCAAGGCCAAAGACACCTCACTATTCTGGTTATGAAGGTCTCTTTCTGCTTTCCTGTCTTGTTTGTCTGAGTTTGGATTTAAAATCTTCCTGTGAAAAGTGGAGGCCACCCATTCATCTTTTACATATACAGCATCCCTAAAATTCTTTTCGTGGATGTACGGGTCTGGGGTTTTGACCCTTATACCAACCTGAATTCAGCTCCTGCTTGCCTTTGCTACCACAATCAATGTAGTCTTTCCCTGTTACTGGCCCGGTTTATCCCTTGCTTTCTAAACCATGGCATCCTGCTTTTTTTCTATTAGAATAAACTGGAAGCTCGCTGTGGCTGATTGTATTTTACAAAGATGACCACAGCAACAGTTCTCATCTCACATGACCATCTTATATTGCAACCGACCCTCTGCTCTGGGGCCTGTCTGAACCAGTACTATAAGAGGGAAGGCCATTATTATGACTCGAAGGAAATATAGCCGAAACTGGTTTGGCTCAGTGGATAGAGCATCGGTCTGCGGACTGAAAGGTCCCAGGTTCGATTCCGGTCAAGGGCAGGTACCTTGGTTGGGGGCACATCTCTAATAGGGGGTGTGCAGGAGACAGCTGATCAATGTTTCTCTCTCATCAATGTTTCTAACTATCTTTCTCTTCCACTCTGTAAAAATTCAATTAAAAAAATTATATATATATATATATATATATATATATATATATATATATATATAAAATAAATCATCAGCCTGGCTATCTTTTTGGAATGCAGGTGCCATCCTATGAGAAACCCAGGACAAAGGGAGGCCACCAGTAGTTGCTTTGACAGACAGCCCACCAGAGGTTCCCGCCAGCAGGCAAAACCTAACATGTGAGTGAAGAAAGGTTAGTGAAGACTCTAATACAGCTGCCATTTCGCTGTAAATACACAGGAGACAGCCCACTTCCTCCCTCATCCAAATAAAACCACCGGCTTAGTCACATAATTATGAGAGATATTAATAGTAGTAATAATACTACTAAGATACCCAAAACTATTAAAATAAATAAGTGTGGTATTAAAATAAGTATTTTTCCTCACTGTCACACTCATAGTGGTTGGGTTTTCATATGCAAATAATTGAAAAATAATTAAATAGCTGAATATCTATAGGCCTCTAGACCTGGCATTGCGTATACTATTAATATCTCTCAAAATTATGTGATTAAGCCGGGGTTTTATTTAGGTGAGGGAGAACGTAGACTGTCTCCTGTGTACTTACGGTGAAATGGCAGCTGTATTGGAACCTTCACTAACCTTTCTTCACTCACATGTTGGGCTTTGCCTGCTGGCGGGAACCTGGGGCCAAATCTAGCCTGCTGCATGTTTTAATAAAGTTTTATTGGAACTCAGATTATTCACTTACATATTGCCAATGGCTGTTTTCATGTGACAGCGCCAGAGTTTAGTTTGACAGAGACAGTGTGATTTATTAAAGCTAAAGTATTTAAAGCCAGGCTCCCTTACAGAAATACCTTTTCTGAACTATAATCTAGACAAATGACTGATTTTTTATTGTAACTTTTGACAGTGTACATTTAACATATTGCCACATGATATATGTGTATGTTACCCATCTATGGAAAGTTTTATTTTAATTTTCTCACCAAAAATAAAGCTACTCATATACACTCATATATTTGTGGAATCTTTCATTAAACTGAAATATACCACAGATATCCAACATTGCCATTATATATGATTTTCATAATGTTACTGTTGAATTGAGGGTGATTTGAGGTACCCAAAATTCAATATGCCCATCGCCCAAACCCAGGAGTGTGACACATTTATAGTGAATGTCTTATCTTCCCTTCTGGAATAGAATACAGCTGAGAAAACCAGAAACTCCTAACAATTCAGAAATTTACACTGGGTGGGACTGTGGCGAATATAAAATAAAGGCAGATTTCTTACTGTTTTAAGGAAAGATAAGTAACATCTCAAATGCATTAACCTGACCACAAAGTACCTACAAATTGAATGCATTTGCTTTATGCATTATAAATGTGTTCTTGTTTTAAAAAAAATAAAATAAAACATTTTTTCAATTATGGCCCACTTGAATTCTTTATTACTTTCTGGACTATAAAAAATAAATTTCTGCAGTATACGATTTAGAAAAACTCTCTTACATCCCCTCCCCCCCATTAATTGCAAGTATGAGGAAAGATGCTACCTTTACCCTTTTGAATAAAGGGAATGTTAGGGGACAGAAACACTCAATGGTTTGCCAGCCACGACAAGTAAATTATTCTATCACTGCTCCAACCATAGATCTTAGATCAGTGATTTTACACAAAGATGCATAATCTGGATAGAATCTTGGATTATTTTGAAGATACAGTCTTCACCTACTGTTTCCAAAGCCTTTTTAAGATCCAATTATCCTTCAAGATGATGAGTAATCCCCCCCCCCTTTTCTGGAAACAAAAGTTAACACATACAGGTACCTGGAAATAACTAAAGGATACTATATTACAGATATATATTTCCATTATATTTGCAAATGAGGTATTTTACAAATAGGGAGATAACTGTTATTTCTGTTCAAATTCTGATACTCATATTCTTCTGCAGGAAATATTCTTTCAAATGGGGGTATCAATAACTTAGAAATAATACATTTACAACATTTTTTTAAAAAGTTCTGTATGAGGCTGGAGTGCAATAACTTATACAATGACATATTGAAATTTTAAAAGCCACAGAAATAAAAACCACATCATTTTTTCCTGTTTAGGAAATTGTCAACCTTATAGGGAAAACGATTTATAACCTTGAACTCTAGACTGTATTACCCTATTTTAAAATACCACTGTATACTGATCTAAAATGTCTTCTAACAGGAGGAAGCTTACATTTGTGAGCTCTGAACCAATCCTTTCTAGGTTATTGGATTTTCAATTACTCAAATTACTGCACTAAATATCGACTTCGTTGCCTGAAAGAATTAAAGCACTTTTCTAAAGCAGAAATTCTTAAGAGTTAATAAACATCCTGTAAGACTTTAATCACTTCTAATGTAGTTAATATTTTATCTTTATTTGTTAATTTTGTATGCTCATTTAGAAAAAAATATCTAATGCCCCTCCCAAAAAACAGACTTTTCTTTTGTATTTAAGATTTGAGTTTTGTTCTTTCAGGAAATTCTTTCGAGAGTATTACAAAATCAACATACATACAAAAACTAAGGTGAAATGGCTTCACATGTAACTCCTAAATGATCTACTATACATTTTACACAGAGAGATAGAATGTTTTACTTTCCAATACACATGAAGCTTTCCTTCCCGGCAACATAATAAAAAAATAACAGTACAGTTTTCATTAAATAAATGTAGACTAGCAAAAACACTTTGGCCCTTAACTTTATCTTCTCTTATCAGCTTCCATGCAGGCAAAAAGCATAACAAAGACACGAAGGGCATAACTGTGGGCAGATAGCCATTTGACGAGTCTATGAACTAATGTGAAAAGGCAACTATTTACAGCAGAACCTTTGGGTATCAGAGGCTTTTGCAAAATAAAAGGGCTACCCTGAGTAATCCAACAGATATAATGATACCAATTAGCAACCAGGGCTAGTGCTAGCAAGAAAAATGGGAGGAGTAAGCATTCTGCAGCCTAAGATGAGACAGCAAAAGTCTTGGGAGGAAAGCAAACTCAGTTCAAATCCTAGCTGTGCTGCCTACAAATTTGTTGGCCCCAGTCAATTTACTTCGTGTTTGAATGGGCTTTCATGTTTGAATGAGCTTTCCTTTCCCTGGCTGCCAGCACCACCTTTCCACTCTAGCCCAGTTCCTTTCTGTTCAGGCCCTAGAGCTTCCCCTTTCTGCTCCAGCCCCACCTTCCCACACTGCCTAGAGGTCCTGAAACAGAGGGGGGCGGGGAGCACAACACCTGAGTCTTCACCATGGCTATGAGGCAAGCATCCTATTCCCCATCACTCAGCACCTGCGTATGCAAATTAACTGCCATCTTTGTTGGGTTAATTTGCATATCACTCCTGATTGGCTGGTGGGATAGCAAAGCTACAGTCGATTTACATGTTAGTCTAATATTAAGTAAGATTAAGAATGCCTTCTTTCCAGAGTTAGGTACTCCCATAACCTTCACAAACCTCTAACACAGAATTTCCAAACCACTTGGTTACAAAAGCTTTTTGTTCTCTGTCTCCTCCACGAAAGTGAGTCACTTGGAGGGCAGGAGCCACATCTAAAACCAAGCAAATACCGAGTACTCCTTAAAGTAACATTTTATCCAAGGAGTTAATCTAGGGATTATGCACCCTTGACATTAAGCTTAGCACATGCCTGTTAATAATATCTGTGCCTCCTTCTTCCTCCCATATGAGAAGGCCATTCCAATTGCTCTAGGTTTACATGGCACCAGATGTGCTATTTTCTCCTGACAAATGATTTCCTATCCTGTGTTATAGGTTGGGTTTATTTCCTGTCTTCCCAATCTTGATAGAAATTGTGTTCTGCCTCTTAGTTTTCATCTCTGCAGCACCTGATATATTGCAAAAGTACATATAGATCAATGCGTGAGTATGAATAAATGGATAAAAAAATATAAATAAACCTACAATTCATGATTCAGACTTAAATCGTTGACCATTTCAGAAGGAGAGAAAATATATTCTTTTTCGCAAGTTCTTATACTTCCTGAGCAACATGAAATAAATGCCTTTTTTTCCCCTTCTGGTTTTATTTAACTCTACTAGAGAACTCTCATGGAAACAGAAAACCAGCGGAGGAGGGAAGAATAAAATAAGGTCTAAATGGGCATCATTACTGCTACACATTCTGCATCTTGACCTTCACCTTGGAGTTTGGCTAGGCACCAACTGTGGGTCTGAGGGTGATTGATTTGAGCAGTCACATTAAGTGTAAAGTGTTTGTCAAGGCTGTCCCCAAACTGAGTCATAACAAAAGCAAGCTAGAGCCCTGGGTGTGCAGGGTCCAAGTGGCACAGACTCTGCCCCATGGAGTTAAATATGCTCGCTGCCCTCCAATTTGACCCAATACCAATGTCACAAGTTGAAGTTAGTACATAGTCAATCTAACTCAATAGAGCTTTTTAAAATGTTCTTAACTCTCATTAGAAACTGAAGTAGCACAGTAATTTAATGATGAATCTGAATGCAATTATGATAATTAAAATAGCAACTTAATTTTATGCTGTCTCTGAAAAATGCTCAACCCAACGGTTGCATATTCAAAGTCTGAGTTACACTGGTTAATGCCTTTGATTTGTATTATAAACTGGCAAATGTGATAAAGTTCCATTAGTCAAATTTATGGACTATATGCCCTCAAACTATTACTATATATTTTAGAATGTGTTAGTTTTTGCTGTTAAAAGAATTCTAAGGATGGTCTTCCAGAAAATAAAAGTAATATTTTGCCTTGGCCAGTCCTCTCAGTAGTTAGAGAACTCAGTGGTTAGAACCCCTCAGACTGAAGGGTCTCGGGTTCCATTCCCAGCCAAGGGCAGGTATCTTGGTTGCAGGTTTGATCCCCAGCTCTGGTCAGGGGTGTGTGAGAGGCAACCAATCAATCTGTCTTTCTCACATTGGTGTTTCACTCCCCCAGCCCCCCCACACACACCTTCTTTCCATTGTCTCTAGCAAAAACAAACAAAATCAGTGGGAAAAATATCTTGGAGAGAATATTAAAAATAAGTCTATTATTATTCTTTGATTTAAAAAAATGTATTTTATTGATTATTTTACAGAGAGGAAGAGAGAGGGATAGAGAGTTAGAAACATCAATCGGAGAGAATTATTGATCAGCTGCTTCTTACACACCCCCTACTGGGGATGTGTCCTCAACCAAGGTACATGCCCTTGACTGGAATAGAACCCAGGACCTTTAAGTCCACTGGCTGACGCTCTATCCACTGAGCCAAACTAGTTCCAGCTATTCTTTGATTGGTTTTATGTAAAACTTCCAATTTCTGGGATAAAGATACATAGGACAGAGGTGTATGATTCACCAAGGAAGTGAAACTTTGGTGGGGTTGACACGTAGGGAGATATACCATTTCAAAGGTGCTGGGACACAAAGCATATACTAAAGCCTGGAAATAGAAATCAGCCAGGCAAAGAGTGTGAATGTATTTGTACATGTTTACGTACAGCCATGTGTGTGTGCACCAGTATACAACATATGCACCATCTGTGCATAAGCACCGGATGCATGCGATGGGGTGAAGTGCAACAGAGGACTCTGCCAGGCAAGAGAATGTCTATGCCTGGCTTTCACCCTCACGTGGTTTTGTTGGGGTAGGGTTAGGGAGCGATGTGAAGACCCGCTGGAAATGGCAGGCAAGGGCTCCATGGCAAAAAATGTTCTGATGCCAGGTTAAGAGTTTGAAATTCATAGAGCTTAAATGCAATTGCAATTCTTAGTTTAACTAGAAGATTCAGCTTGGGTTTACTAAGACTGCGGTACAAGCTTTCTGTCCCCTAACTACAGGAACTGTGCTGTGAACATGTTTTGTTTCATACTCCGTGTCTACTACTACCTTGTTTCCCCGAAAATAAGACCTCCTCCAAAAATAAGACCTACTTCATGGAAACATAATACACCCCCTGAAAATAGGACCTAGCGCATCTTTGGGAGCAAAAATCAATACAAGACAGTGTCGTATCATCCAGAAAACAGGGTAGTAGATATCAAACCCTTCCCTTTGCCGCTTTGGAGACGAAGTTGTCTAACTCTCCCATGATTTTATAGGTGCTCATTTCACATTCTATCCTATTTTATTGTTGTCCAAAATTTTGTCATAATTAAGGTTCTATCTTTAAGAATTATTTTGCAGTTGAAAATTTTTATCATTAGTGTGTACTCAATCCCTAAGAAAAGCACAAAAAATAGGGGGGGGGGAGACACCCCTTCAGAAATTAAAGAAACACACAAAAAACAAAACACACACACTAAAAACCTCATCCATACAAAGGCACAGATAGACACAGATGTTTCCATAAGTATGACATCTGTAGACAAAAGCACTGGGAGTTTAATTTAGTTTTAAAAATTCATCCAGATGTCTAGTATTTCACAGATGCTGGTTAGGTGGCTAGCTCATAATTTATTTGAGAGATTTGATATTTATGGCAAAGAAAGACAGTCTCATGCACAGTGTATACACATACATGTACATGCATGCGCACCTACATACACAAGTAAGGGACCGGTTGCTTTGGACAATAAGATAAAATGACCGCTAGCTGGTCAGTTTAACCTTAATTCCCCTCTTATCAAACAGGCCATATACCAGCTACCTGAACAAGGCTCCCTGGCAGGTTCTTTAGGCACTTTAAGTCCTTACTTCCTCCCTCATCCATTGTGCTGAAGAAGATACCATGTCCTTGTCCGCATGAAAATTCACTGTGCAATGCTTCTGTGATTCAAGGAGGGGTTCATATGTAATGTATCTCGTTCAAAATTCTTATCAGCCTGATGGGACCCACAAAATAACACGCATCTTGCTTTCCTCATGCACAAAAGGAACGTTACGGGATTTTTTGTTATATCCCATGTTGCCCCTAATATGCAATGTGTCATCACTGATTCACATGCAAAGAACCTGGAACCATGATATTCGACTGAGCATTGAGTGCCCCCGCACCCCCTGCTTCTGAATGTCCCTTCTCCTTTTCCATCTCTCTTGATAACTGCCCCCACCAACCTGGCAAGCACTTATCACACATCTTGAGAAGGGGACACTTGATCAAGTCTCTTTCTCTGACCAATCTGAAGCATGGCATGAGCCAATGCTAAGAAAGGAAAAAAAGCACTTTCATTTCAAATCAATGGTCTCACACGGGTGCTTGAACTCCTGTGCCAAGATGCATGCAATGGGGCCCTTTATCATAGCTGTGATTGTCCCCGGGAGGTTTTGTATGGGACAATGGGTCAGGAAAGAAAGAGCCCGGGAACTAGCCAAGGAGGCATTTATACCCAGTTGCACCAGATCTATAAGTGCTGATAGAAATGTGCCCCTTTTCAAATGATTTTATATTGCCTCATAGAGTACAACAGAGCTGATGGATTCATAAGACACAAAAGCCCTCTTTTTTTTTCTTCTTCTTAAAGAAAATGCGCAGTACTAATTATGAAGGCCTGGTATAGTGGGACATTTTTAAGACAGGTATCAAAGATAGAATCTTGTATGTAAATACGTATATAGAATATTTACACATAATATACGCCACACTAAACATATATGTATTCCGATACCAATGATACCCGGCCTTCTGATGTCAAGCTCAGCTTGTACTTTGTTATACTTTTCATTGTACATTTGGGACATTTGAAGCCTATGTCAAAAGAAGCAAACCTTTTCCCATCTTCCCTTGGAGAAGAGAAACAAAGCAAATTCCTACTTGTCTCCTGCTGACAACTGTCCATTTTCTAAATGACTTTGGCATTTTTTCCGTACCAACTATTCCTCTACCACCTTTATTTTCAGATCAGCATTCTAATGATTTTCCTCCTAGATAAATGGATAGGGGAAAGGGGCCCATGTCTAGTTCTGCCCGGCCCGGGGCCCGATATAAAATAAGATAACACTCAGGAAGGGAAAGGACTCAGACTCTGTGACCTCATTATTGACTGATTTCCCAAGGAGGCTTTGTTTCCTATTGTACTTGCTTGCAGGCATCATTTTACATCAGATATCTTCTTTATCATTAGAAAAGTCTCTTTCTTGCTCTAAGTCCCTGAACAAATAACGTGCATTCCAATACACATTTAGAGCCAATTATTAATCCACAGCCAATTCGGGCTCCTTTGCATTCATTGACTTCCTCAACGATAGAGTCAAAAGTATTTCACTCTTGGCACCTTTGAGAGGTCAGTGCAATGCCCCTGGATTATAATTTCATATTTTAAAAAGGGAGCGGATATAGGTACAAAAAGACTAAATTATAAATGACAAGTGAAAATTCAAATTGTAATGTAGTACTTGTATCTACCGTGTTTCTCCAAAAATAAGACATCCTCTGAAAATAAGACCTACTTCATGGAAACATAATACATCCCCTGAAAATAAGACCTAGTGCATCTTTGGGGGGAAAATTAATATAAGACACTGTCTTATTTTCAGGGAAACAGGGTAGTGACTATGTTGGCAATTCACTGAGACTTGATAGAGAGTTGTGTAATAGAGTCCAGGGGAAATGTTCTCAGATCTTGCCAATTAGGCTAATTAACTCCCGCTTGCTAGTCACTCAGGGGCATTAGAAATGTCAAGCATCCTTTACCTGTGAAACTAGAGAATCTCAAAGAAAAAAATAAACAAACTTGAGGGGTTAAACTTGATGACCTTCATGAAAACTTTCACCTCTGAAATTTGATGAGCAATATCTCAGAATTCCTTAGATTAATGAGAACGATTTTTCTTTCACGGAAGCATCTACTCACAAAAAAATCTAAAGCTTTACTATGCTTTAACTCAAGGACAAACTCAGGGCTTCAAGTTTTAAAACTACTTTTTATCTTTTATATAAAAAGTTCTGGGTAAAGAAAAAAATAAAAGGATTATGTAAGTATGTATTCTTAACAAACATGTCATCTAGCAATAAAAGGATGTAAAGACATCAATATCATATTTTAATAAGAATATGGTGTGGTAGTTAGAAAAGTATGGGTTTTTATGGGAATTCAGAGGCAGAAGGATAAAGAGGAGTGTGTATACATTGAAGACATTTCAAAAAACAGTAAAAGAAACAAAGACAAAAGAAGTGTGTAGTGGAAAATACTGCAGGTGAACAATAAAAGAAATGTTTGAAAAGGTAGGTTGTGGTCAAATCACAGAGGGCCATGAAGTGCAGCAGAAAGATAAATTGAAAGTTTCTAAGCGCTGTAACCTATGTACTGTCCAGTACACACAGACAGCTGGATGAAGAATGTCAAGGGGCAGGAATTGAGGCTGGGGCAATTGTATGGGCAAGACACTCACTTCAATGCCAGGAAATGTGTAGTAATCCTGTGTAAAAGAAGAAAAGATGTTTTCTTGGGACTGTGAGGAGAGTGGATTCCAACAACTGAGTCAATATGTGGACTGAGATAGTGAGAAGTACCAAAGACAATGAGAAGTTTTCAATTCTGAACTGCAGGACCAAAAATAAAACTAGGAAAACAGGATGAACAGAAAGTTGGGGATGATGGTCAAGATGAATATACTTTTTTTTTTAAAACCTGTATAACACAAGTGCTGACAAGCCATCCAAGTGAGTGACTCAATTCTGATGGAAAGTTAGGTCAGAATTGAGGAAAAGAACAATGTTAAAAATGTGGAATGTTCAGACATCTACGCACAAGTGACAGTTGAAGTCATGGGGGACTAATGTATTTTATTGTTCACTCACATGGTGCCCCCTCCCAGGAGGAGGTATTCTTCCTTGCCCATTATAACAGGCTTAACCATGAAACTTGGCAGTGGAAGTGAGAGATGGGTTATACATTCACTTCCATTAAAAAGCTTTAAAAGCCTATTGATTCATGATGTTCTTTTCCGTCTTCCATAGAAATTGTAATATTAATAGTGACTGCTTCATTAGCCTGGGCCTGGAATTAAATGAACATGGAAAGAAAACCACAGCTGATGTGTTGTGTGAGTGAGAAAGGATTAGTTGTTGCAAAAGCCCCTGGGATTTCAAAGTTGTTTATTACTGCAGTATAAGCTAGCCTGACTAACTGATAGGCACTCAGAATAAATAAGGTTTCTCAAAAAGGGAAAGTAAAGAAAGACCAGAGGGCCTAGCTGGTCTGGCTCAGTGGATAGAGTGTGGGCCTGTGGAATGAAGGATCCCGAGTTGGATTCCAGTCAAGGGAACATAAATGGGCTGTGGGCTGGATTCCCAGTAGAGGGCATGCAGGAGGCAGCCAATCAATGATTCTCTACCATCATTTATGTTTCTATCTCTGTATCCCTCTCCCTTTTTCCCTTTTTCATTTTATTGAAAAATAAAAGAAGACAAAGCAAACACCAAGTGAGTTATTTTTGCCAAGTTACTTTGAGCATAATTTCTTATTTTTTGTCATTACTTTTTTTTTGTATAAAACTCCTGTATTAAAAAAAACAACAACTTGCTAGATCAAACAAAGTTATTCTAGCCAACTTTGAAAACGAAAATATTCACTCTATGAAATATTCTGAAATACATACCAACCACCCTCATGTACTAAGATGTTTGAGTGTTCAATTATTTTTTAAAATATCACTTTTGTCTTGTAAATGTTTCTTGTGAATTCATCACTCTAATATTCCTCATTAGACCACAAGGACTCAACTTATGTGTTCACGTTAGGGAGAATCTTTCTTGCCCAGAGATAGGGGAGCTAGGCTTTCTGTGAGCAGTTGCTAGTTGATCACTGAGCATTCTCTATTACTCACCACTCTAGCATGCACACTGACATTAAGTAATAAAAGAGAATTCCAAGATCATAAAATTAGTGAATAAAAGCTTACCCAATGTGTCATTTAGACATATTTGTTAGCCCAAGCAGCAATTAAAACCCATAATATATGATTTAGGAGTTTAAGAGGAATTGTTTTCACAGGTCTATTTTTATTAAGTAGAATTGGGATGAAAATTTGTGTTTTTTTATGAGTATTCTATTTTTTATATGTTTGAGAAACACAGGAAAAACGCCAAGTCAATTTTATAATTCAAATCCACATTACTTCTTGCTCTTTTCACTATTGCTGCCCAGCTTTCTCTTAAGGTCTTTATCTACCAAAGCATTGTCTATTTGGCCTTTTTAAAAGCAAATAGTTTTAAAATATATATATATTTTGGATTATTTTTATTAAGAGTAATTTGGTAAAATTAGTAAAATATGATTTAATACACATCTGTATCTTTTAGGTATAAATAAGTCCCAAAATCACAAAAAACCTTGTTCATTAATCAAAATGGTTAATTTTTTTTAAAAAATACATGAACTTTAATCCTATACTTCTCTCTCTCTCTCTCTCTCTCTCTCTCTCTCTCTCTCTCTCCCTATCTCTATCTCACTCTCTGCCTCCAAGTAATTAACTTTTCTAGGGAAATGCCTCAGAGACCCATCTTGTTTTCAGGATTGTGTTCCTTCCTCATCAGTAGGAAGAAACAGTAATAAAAAAACACAAGTAATTGTGTGTGTGTGTGTGTGTGTGTGTGTGTGTGTATGTGTGTTTAAAAAAACCTCTTAATTGGTTAACATAGGTTGATTTTATATTGCAATAGAAATGAGATAACAATTTATAACATGACTGGAGCTTTCTTAGGCTACTTCTTATAGATAGTTAAGTGGAAATCCCCATTGATAAAATTTGGCTTAAAATACCATGTTAGTGTGCTAGAAACCTTAGTCTTTCAACCTATAGGGCTGATTTTTGTTGTTGTTGTTTTTTGGGGGACGGTTTTTTTTTTGGGGGGGTGAGTACAGATTTCTATAGATTAGGAGAGCAATGTCCTTCCTGATGCTCATAATTTTCTTCATTTGGCCATAACATATTTGTACCAATTTTATAGATCTAACTATCCCTCCTGCCTTTCTGGAATTTTCTCTAGCTCTAGTTTGAAAGGGTGTTTCACCATTTCAATGACATTCCAACCAGCGGCTAAGTTCCAGCATCTCCACTGGGAATCAGTTTATTGTATGTAGGTTGTCACCCTCAGGCCAATCCAAACAATGCTTCCATCCCACTCTTCAGAGGACAGAGCCTTGGTCACTGCCGTCATTTATATTTTGGTCTTTAAGTTGAGAAATGGAAGAATGCATTCAAAACAGAGACAACCCATGTGGGAGCCTTCCCTAACTCAAGTTAGCAGCTTTACCCATCATGTAAGTATACATTGTTAAATGATGTGCATCCTCAATGTAACAGAGACTCTTGCATTTTAAAGAGGAGTCAAGAAATTAAGAATAGAGCTACCATATGAACCAACAACCGCTCTCCTAGGTATATAGTATATTAAAAAAAAAAACCCTCAAACTCATTTATATGCAAAAATATATGCACCCCTATGTTCATTGCAGTATTTTTCACAGTGGACAAGACATGGCAACAGCCAAAGTGCCCTGCAATAGAGGACTGGAGAGAGAGGATGTGGTACATATACACAATGGAGTACTACTCAGCCATAAGAAAGGACTAAATAGCATCATTTACAGCAACATGAAAGATCCTTGAGAACACTACACAAAGTGAAATAAGTCAGAAAAAGTTAAGAACCATATGTGGAATATAAAACTGAAATTTATGAACACGAACAGTAGTGTGTGGTAGTTAGCAGGGGTTGGGGGAAAGGGGAGTCCAAATATGAGGTGACTGGAGAAGATGACTTTTGGTGGTGGAAACATAGTGCTATATACAGATTTTGTAACTTAGAAATCCATACATAAACCTATGTGTTCATGTTGGCCAATGTCACCCCAATAAAATTACATTTTAAAAAAGAGGAGTCAAGGAAACTGAAATAGTCATGATTGATTAAAGTGTCTAAGAATAGAAACATTTGGAGGCAAGCAAAAATTTTACATTAAACTCTTTATAACAAGCTCTTCTCTTCTAATCAAACCAATGCCTTTGTTCTCTCTGCCTACTTTCTTTTTACAAATGAAATACATTACTTTATGGAAATTATGGCCTTTGGGATGCCAATCTGTGCTCTAATATCTGGGGGGGGGGTGAATTAAACTCACCTGCTTAATCACTGATCACTCCCTGATAGCTTCCCCCCAAAATGGGAATACATATTAAATTAATAGAGTAAATATTAATGTTTTTCATGTAAGTTGTACATCTAAATTAATAATACAACATAATCCCAGCTCTTACTCTGGATATCAAAGAAGTGAAGATGATAAGCACTTCTTTTTAACCTGTAGTATGTTGTGACACAAAATTCAACGAATCAGAGAATGGAGGGGGTAACATCCAATAGACATTTTACTCAGCACCTATACCTAGTGACAGTGTACAAAGATGACAAAGGCACTCAGCTTCAGGGAGTACACAGGGTTCTGAGGGAGGACAGCATGATGCATCTACCAGTAACACCTAGATAAGGAACAACGATGTTGTCATGGGAACTTGGAGAGAATATCATTATCTCTTCCAGATTCACATAGGAGCAGGCATATCCTCAGATCCTATATGTGTCTAATGGATGCAAGCAGGTGTCATAAAGTCACTATGATCTGTTCTACTTGCTCACTGTAGCATTTTATATTTTTTATCAGTCATGGCCAGGAGAGTTTCCTCTAGTTAAGACTATCTATAGTGATATGGATGCTTCCTGATCATTGTCAGTCGAAGAGACTGGAAACCATGCACCAGCTCTTCTATTTTAGACAGTAGTGTATTAAATGTACATCCATACATCACACAGGACTTCCATGTAATAGTTGAGGACCAGTGTTTTTATATTTTCAAATGTTATCTATCTTAGGGAAACCCCACGGACTTCTCCTGCTGCAAATAAACTAGCTGTTTGCAGGAGCTATCCCAAGGGGCCATTCAGAGGCCATTATTTCACTGAGAAGACTCTGTTCAAAAGAGTAATTGGTATCAATAACACTTACCTGTGTATGCAGAAGAAAGGCTACCCAGCCGTAACAAGCCCAGAATTACCTAAAAAACTGAACTGCTTGGGATTTATGAGAGTAAGGCCTGTCGGTAATAATGCCCTTATTGGGACCTTCTCAATTCGTTTGGCATACCTTGTTGGGTACGCACCATTCAATCAAATTTGTCATGCAGTCTCAGGCTAGAATGCCGCACACTAGATGCAAACAATGCCAGCCAG
Source organism: Vespertilio murinus (assembly GCA_963924515.1). NCBI lineage: Eukaryota > Metazoa > Chordata > Mammalia > Chiroptera > Vespertilionidae > Vespertilio > Vespertilio murinus. The sequence continues at coordinate 18,722,185 of OZ004715.1, read as the reverse complement.
CAAGGTTCGCATTTCAACAAGGGTCATTGGGGACATGGCTTCAAATGCCTTTATGACCCTGGTGTTGCTTTCATACAGTCACGGGACTGTCTCAAATGCAGACTCTGTAGTAGAACTTGTGATTATTTTAGTGTCTGAAGGGTATTTAAAAAATAAGGTGAAACAATTACCATTGCATAGAAAGATGGATCATGCATGAATCAATGCGGCAGGAACATATAGGTAAACAGACACAGGGTTAGACAAGGGAAGAAGCCCCAAAGAGCAATGATGGTGACAGCAACAACAACAACAGCAACAACAACAACAACAACAACAGAGATCATTGCTTAACCTGTTTTGTCAGAGCTGGTGTTGATGGTATTGGTAGTGATGGAGGTGAAGGTAGTCTTTGCGCTGTCCTTGGCAGTGACAGATTTCTGCTTATTTTTCATGGCTTCCAGTGCTTTGAGCTTCTTGGCATGTTTCGTGCCTTTGTAGTGGGCCGCAGCCTGGCTCTACAAAGGAGAACAAAATGAACCATGCAATCAGGCTCATTTCTGAACTAGCAATTCTCTGTATTATTGCAAATACAGACTCCCTTTCAATAATTGGTACCGTTCAAGCTAATTTTGGCCGTGGCCAAACAGTAGGGTTCTATTTAGAATGATGCTAGAAAGCAATGGGGATCGGGTTCTCAAACCTCTGGTGGGAAAGAAGAAATATCCGATTGCTTCTCTTCAGAGACATGCAGCTGAACACCTACCACATCAACATTTTCTTTGCGGAGGGGAAGAAAAATAAGAATTTACACCTGTGTTGCCTTTGTTCTGCCAGAGAAGGTGCTGGGCCCCTAAATAACAAGAGCCCCAGAAAGAAATGGCTCTCACCTTCTTGGCCTAGGGAATGTGTTCCTCTTTCTATAATGTGTCTCATTAATAGAGCCCCCAACAGGTGTCTCGAAGAAAAACTTCACATATAACAAGGGAAGTGGCACTCAGGAGGCTGAGATTGAAGCTTGAGAGTTCAAAAGCAAATGCATTGCCTAAGTCCAAATGGAGTACACAGAAGCTGGGTAATTTTCTGATCCATTCTTTCTGCTTGCTTCCCATAGAGGGTGGCCTTAGAAATTCAAGGTTGAGGCATTCTTTCAACACGTGAGTCTTTCATGCCCAGCCTATTGTCAGGAGGCTACAGTGTGTTTTGACTAGATAATGGGATCAATGCAATTCTTTTGTCTGTGCCTTCATATATATATATATATATATGTATGTATATATTTCCCCAACTTTATATTTTCTGAAAACTATATTTCTTATGGTACTGGAGAGACACATTCATTGAGATAGAAAATAATCTTAAAGATATCTATATTTATTAATGTTTATTTATGGGGGAGAAAGCCTTGGTGGCTTTGCGTGGACTGGGAGTGAGCAGGGAAATTCTTAGGTCAGAAGGATTCCCAGCTCAAAAACCTTTCAAAATGTCACCTCGCAAAGAAGTGGAGACCTCTGCCTGTTAGATTATCCATTACTTCCAAAGGCTTATTTAAACCCAAGGTTCACTCCAGCTGGTTTGGCTCAGTGTTGGCCTGAGGACTGAAGGGTTCCAGGTCAGATTCTGGTCAAGGGCACATGCCCAGTTTGCAGGTGTGGTTCCCAGTAGGGGGCATGCAGGAGGCAGCTGATCAATGATTCTCTTTCATTCTTGATGTTTCCATCTCTCTCTCTCTCTCTCTCTCTCTCTCTCTCTCCCTCTCCCTTCCTCTCTGAAATCAATAAAAATATATTAAATAAACAAATAAACTCAAGGTTCCATTTTGCAAGAAAAATGATAATCACAATGTCCTCTTCATCACAGCAACTGTGGTAGGTAGGGTGTTGCAGTATATATTTTTATAAATGATAAACAATTAATCTACACCTTCATTTGCATCATTTTGACTAGTATCCTCAAAGGACTAGGTACCCTTATTGAAAGAACACTGGACAAGGAAATTTTATATTAGAAACAGTTTGAACAGAAAGGACACTCATGCATCAGTTACAAGTTTTCCAACAACACGTAACATCAAAAGACATAGTGTGAGTCAAAATATGAAGTTAGGACTGGCTATAGTTAATTGGCGAACCAGCAATAGATTGGACTGGTTTGATTCTACATGGAGAATGCAACTTTGATGGACAGAGCAGTGTGTCCCTTTTTATGTTCTGCCTAGTTTTTCTTATGAATAAATCGAGTCTTTTAGACATATCTTTTGAGGACAACATGCTATAGCCAATTACATCCACAATATAGTAGGTCATCTTCTCTAGGCAACTGGCTATATACTTTTCCTTAAAGCACAGTTCCTCTGTTTTTTCTGTCAGCATTCCCACCCTTGGTACAGAAGTGAGTGTTTTATATACAATGCCTATTAAAGACAGTGTTTAAATTAACATAAACAGCTACAGGTATATCTCTAAAATAGACATTTTAAGGTTTCTAAGTAAATCTGAATTTTCAGTGGCATTTCCAACCAGATAACACTGTTTTAGAATACCATAGAACCAGGAGAGTGTCACTACTTTGGAGATGAAGAAAAGAACCCAACAAGAAAAAAGAACACTTATACCCCCAAATACTCTCCTTACAGATACAACTAAGCCAATGATTCCCACCAGTGGAATGCCTCAGGAAGTTGTGGAAGAAGGGAATAACAAAATGACCAATAGTTGGTGTGTCCCAATTGAGACACCGGATATATCAAAAAGCAAAAGAAAACAACAACAAAAAATCCACACTCATTTGTTAAATGAACAACAGTCCCAAAGCACCCTGATAATAATCATCTTAATGAAAAATTATCTGATTCAAAGAAAGACAACTAAGCCTCCCTCAAATTTGGAAAAAAAAAAGTGCTATGGAAAACCCATGATGTGTATAATTTTGGTGAATGGAGGTGTACAGAAGGCAGATAGCACTAGAGGAGATCAATGTAATTGTGATGGTGCAGGTGTGTGTCTTGAGGTAGAAACGGACATACCAGTTGGAAACTGAATTCAGACAGATAACCCTTCTGGATAGTATACATTTTCTTTGTCATCCACCTCTATTTATTGTTTGTAGAATTTATTGGACTACTTTTAGGTCACATTAGTACTACTTTTTCTATGTATAGACCCACCCATAACTCTTGGCCCAACTGAAAACAGGTGTGTTGTATAAAAGTGTATTCTTTGTATAAAAACATAAACCACAAAAAAATCCTAAAAAGAAAAACAAAAACCAACTCAAGCCAGCTCTTCTTACTCTTACTACTCCCCTCTCTGCCACTTCACTGAACTGGATAGGTTATGCAGCCATATCTAATCTTTTTGTGACTGTAACCTAAGTAAGTATCCCGCTGGGAGATTTTTTTTAAAGCAGCAGTTGGCCAGAGATGTCTCTGTGGGCTTCGTCTGGGCAGAGAGACGCTGGATGTAATGGAGCACACCACATTCCCTCCGAGGTTGTTTCCTGTTATTTATTAGCCAGTTTCTGAGTCAAGTCTTTCCCAGAAACCTGGGAACCGTCACACACAAGCAAACAATTACTTCTTCACAGGAATGATTCCAAAGTTAAAGACGTGTACTACCTCATTATGGCACACTTCAGAACTTTGCATTTGAAAGCTGAAAACAGAATCAGATGATCAGAGTACACACAGAAGTGAGAAGAACAATAAAAATTGGACTTTAACACCTTCCTTTTAAGTAACAAGTGGAATACTGGGGTACTGTGTCATAAAAGTCACTATTACCGACTTTGGAATATAGCACATGACACCAGCAAATCTAACAAATGGCAAGTAATGACATTAAAGATATGCGCACACATTTCTGATGAAAAGAATGACGCTACTTTAAATGTCATCACCACACCCTAGTCATCAGTAGGCAGTCAGACTGTTCAGTCATCAAAGTATATCTCCAGAATTTCAAAATGTCTTCCAGTTTAAAAACAATGGAAGTTCCAAAGCAGATAAAAATAATTGTTGAGTGGCTAACATTTGGGGGAAGTTTTTTCCTTCTGAAATACACACACACACACACACACACACACACACACACACACATTATCTTACTTATCTAAGTAAGAGGATTCTTTTTAAAACACTATTACTGTGAAACTCACATGATTTTTATGTTCATGTATTATTTTATTCCTTTAGCACCAGTACCTGGTATACTGTTTGTTACTCACCATCTCTTTTATATAAAGGTATCTTAATATGTTTTTTCTCAACTCAGCTTAATTGAACATTCCTATGAAGCATTAGTTCTCAAAAGGTGGTCTCCAGACCAGTAGCAGCAACAGAAGCCGGGAGCTTGTTAGAGATACAAATCCTCAACCTTCATCCCAATCCTACTGAATCAGAAATTATGGAGGTGGGACTCAGCAATCTGTGTTTTACAAGCTCTTCCGGTGATTCTGATGCAAAGGAAAGTTTCAGAGCCACTCATCTCAATATTAGTGGTCTTTCTACAAAGATGACCCCTTCTTCTATAAGTAGCCAAAGTCTACTGTTTTTTTGTTGTTGTTGTTTTGTTTTTAAGATTAATGCATAATTATTTGAAGATGGGACATCTGCATGTGTCTAAATGTCAGCAATATACATTACCCAGAAAAATTATCAAAAGTTTCTTTCCTTAAGAACAAGTCATACAAAGAAGTAAAAAAATAACTCAGATACATATGTAATTGGACAATGTCTACCCAAGGCGGATTAAAGCAAAATAGCAAATCAACCTTGAAAATCTCCACACAATTCACAAATCCCATGTAAGTGCTTCCCAACTCCTTGTGACTTTCTCTTTCGAGTTTTTTTTTCTTTTTCTCTCCAAGCTAATTATTATGGCAGTGTGACCCTTGCACCCCATTTTTTCCCTCTCTACTGAATGCTTTGCCATAATCCATTCTGTGGGGCTGGGCGAATCCCCAACTCTATGAGAATATAAGCAAAGCTAAGCCCTGTATCACAATTCTTACAGCATCACTATAACAAGTATCTAATTCACTATGTTTTTTATTTGCATTAAAGTACTGTAGTGTTAGTCATATCCTGGTTCTTTCATTATGTATGTGGGGCTTTTTTATTGAGGAAAACTTCTCGCCAGCAGGCAAATAAAAACCACTCCAGTAAGCCAAAGAGAGTGCTTTTTCTATTGCTCCACTTAAACGATTTGAAGGAGAAATTTACAGATAGAAGGGCTCATTGTTTACATTTTCCTTAAGCTGTGAATACATGCTCCTTTCAAATTCTCTTACACAACAGGGGAAATGATGTAATATAGGCATTTTTATTCCTTAATTAAATGTTCCACAAAGAGTATTTATTAATTTATTTTAAGTTGAATTGTGCAGTGAATGCAGAAGTAGATGACTGCATTATGAGTAAAAATGAAAATTCACTGGCATTGAGTCCCAAAGTAAAACACATGATTCAATTCTGAGTGTTTTCTCTGAGCTCAAGTGATGGATGCCTTGTTTTAAATGTAATGTGTCCCTGTCTTCTGCACTCTTCAGTAGAGAAATGAACAATAACAGTCATAGGAATAGAAAAAAAATAGAATAAAGAAGATAATAGCACCAAGAGTAAAGTAATTTTTATACACTACCACTACTCATGGAAACAGATTAAAAAAAAACCCTAAATAAACAAAGAAGAGGCATGTCATAATTTCTCAGATACATTAGGTAACTCTAATTTTTATTTTATAAGCAAAGAAAATATCCTGTTACTAAGTGCCTATGTGGTTGGATAAAAATAATCTAGAGGGACTCAACTTTTCAAAGTTCTTCACCTCATCTACAAACATTCACAGTGTTTAAACATTAAGCATTTAATGTGTTCAAGAATCTAATGTGAATGATACAGTAGGAAGTACTCATTTGAGTGAAGAAAGCTCATTTGAGAGGTTTTGCCTGGTTCTTGTTGTGAAACCATCTTTATCTGTATATTCGGAATCAAAATAGCTACCTCACTGACCTCTAATGTTGGGTCTCTGACTGGGAGACACAGGCTGGAAGTGGGCTCTTGAAGCTGGTGTTCCTGGTCTAGATGAGCTAAAAGGAATATTTGGATCTGGCTAAGTAGGTTCAATAGTTTGGGGGGGCTTTTTGTAAGCCTGGGACCTCACATGAGTATTCACTCTAGCAATAAAATCACAAAAGTGTCTTGTATGAAATTGAGATGTATTAGAAGCAACTACACATTGTCTAACTACTTAATCAGTGTTCAGTATCCATCCCTTCGCAATGCCCATAGCTTAATACTTTTTCTCTGTGTGTGATTGTCATGTATCATTTAAAAGTTTGGAAGTAATTAGAAATGTTGAATTTAATTATATCCAAGGGTCAAGCTATCATAGGTGTTGCTATCAGCAGCAGAGAAAAATGTCTTATTTTCTGGCATGAATTGCATGCTTCCTCTAAGTCCACTTCCTCCTCCCAGGAAATCTACCTACCTCGGGTCCCCACCTCTCAGTCACAGTCACAATGTCATTCTCTAGTAAGGAAAACTGCTTGTAGTGCAGATAAAAGATAGATATGTATCCTTTTATTCTCTTAAGATAAATACCCCGGGAAGAAATCATTCTTTAGCCTTTGTATAACTAGTTCTCTCTGCATAACACCTTATTTTGCTGACAGATGTCTGTTATCACATGTCACCTACTCCATGTAGCGAGGGGTATGCAGATTTGGGTACCACTAATGTCACTGCCATAAGAAGGGTTAAATGTTTCTTCTTCCAAAAAAAAAAAAGTGACTCTATCAACAGACAGGGAAAGAGCTAATGTTCCTTGTCTTTGTGTCCCTAAGTCCTAATCTAGGTCTTTAAACAAGTGCCTATGAAATGCACTTGAATTAGCTTCACATTTTTACTTCAACATGGAAATATGCATATGGTGTCTCAAAGGATTTTACATGTGAACAGGGTTCAACTTAATCCCCTGCCATTCTCTGGCACTTTGCCTTATCTGTTGAATACACTTCAGGGAATTTTTATGGCACTTAATGCTGGAAAAGCATCTGGCACAAACACAAACTATTATTATTTTTTTTCTCCAGGAGAAACTTACCACCAACTGCAAATTGTGCTATTTATAGGGAGCTCTCTTTGCAAAGGAATAATACGGAGATTGTTTCACTAAAAAAAAAATACTGATGAATAATTAATAAGATTTTTTTAAATCCAGGAAATACAATGAGTAATTCCAGTGATGACTCTGTACTTCAGATTTATTTAACACAGAATTCTTTTAAATAAACAGATAGAGATGTGCAGTATTTGAGTGCTATTTCTCAGTTTAACCCTCACAATGGAATGTTTATGTTTTTAAACAATGTAGAGAAATTAATTCTGACACCATTAGCTCATTTTCTTCCCTATAAATCCATGTAAATATAAATATATATATATATCTTTATATATATATTTATTTATATCTAAATATAGCTGAATATATATATATTAAATATATATATTTACACCTAAATATATTTATTTAGATATAAATATATATAGATATATTTAGATATATATCTTGTATTTGCTGAAGAAAAGCTCCTTCCATTAGGGGACATTTGTTAAATTCCTTATTTCTCTATAAGTCATGGAAGGACTTCTTTCTATAGGTTCGTAGCATTTCTAATTCATACATCTGAGAATTGTTTCAATTGTTCTCTTAGTCAACTTGTCCCACTGATCACCTCTAAAATATGCAATTGTTAGTGAGAGTCTTCGGGTCCCCAAATAATGGATTATATTTGAGCCAGATGTTTTGTCAGTGTTAAGCACCAGAACAATTTTCTGAAGCACTTTGGGTGCAATGAGAGTAAGAGATCACAAATAACCTTAAGAACTTAGACTAACAGGCAGAATCCATCTTTATTTCAATCCTTGTTCTCTTCATTCATTCACCAAAGATTGACTGACCTGTGACAGATGCTATTGAAATTACGGGATAGAGAACAAGTCAGACTGATAAATTAAACTAAATTTACAAGTTTTTTTCTATTAAAAATACTATAAACAAAGTAAAAATGTTTGAAAAATGCAAAAAGTATTTGCAAGTCTCATTGCAAAGGGGTGAAACTTTACTAGTTTTTCTTTATCTTGGGCCCATGCTTTAGATGCTATTATTAGCATCATTCTATCTGAGGGCTCACCCATTTAAGTTATTTCAGTCCAAGCTCCAATAAATTAATGGTGAAGTGCCAAATAAAGTGTGGAAAACTATATGATGCTTGTTTCCATCTTGAAATGTGAAGTCTTTAGACACCAAGAAGTATCACTGGCACAAGTCAGCTCTAGCAGAGAGCCTTGTAGTCTCGGATAAGGGTGATGTTCTTTAATATCTGCTCAAATGGAAGGCTGCTCAACGGTTTTTAAGAAATACAGACACATAAATATGTTTGCATCTTAATGAGATCACTCTGGCAGGGACAACAGGGCTTGATGGGAAGAGAGGGGTATAATGGGGATGAAGCAAAGGGTTGGATGATTATCAGAATGGTCCAAAGTAGAGATGTCCACAGCTAGGAATCTGATGATGACAGAGAAAGCAGAGAGAGGATAGCACATACATTCAATTAATAGGTGAATTAAAAATGTCAAGAATTGATGAAAGATGCCTCACAGATTTCTGCTTCTTCCAAATGCATGGTTCTGTCTCCTAGAATTTTTGATATTCAAAGAGGTCCAAATGTATGGGTAGGAGAACATGAATTGGGTTAGGGTATGTTGAGTTTAAGGACTCTTTAAAACACTGAAGAAACATGGGCTCTGTCAATAATTCTTTGATAAGAAGCTTGGAGATGAAGTCAAGGTTGTAGCTAAATTGGGGAGTTATCAGCAACAGATGGCAACCCAACCTACTGGGAAATGCCATTTGAAAGGCAAATACAAAATTTCTTTTTTCTTGTTTTACCACTGAAACACGATTCTTAATCAGCTGCAACATTTGAGTGAATGAACTAAGACTCCAACTGACAGTTGGAGACAACATATGCAGGGAACCAGGAAGAACCAGGAACCAGGAAGAACTAGGAACAAGGAAGAACCAGGAACCAGGAACTAAAACCTAATGTAAAGGGAGCTGGCCAACCTTGATGGCTCTGAAAGGTCAGAGCTATTAACTCTAGGTTGGGTCACTATTGTTAAAATGCAAAAAGAGATGGCCAACTTCAATGGTTCTGAAAGGTCTGAGCAATTACCGTATTTTTCAGACCATAAGATGCACTTTTTCTTCACCAAATATGCAGTCCCCAGGGACACGGAAGGTCCTGGGGGACCTGCTGCAGCGCTCTGCAACTCTGACCATAAGACGCAGGCACTTTTCCTCCCACTATTTGGTGAAGAAAAGGTGCATCTTATGGTCCGAAAAATACGGTAACTCATTGTCTAGTTGAGATAGTAGAACTTGAGGCAACTTTAATTTGTTAATCATATGTAAATTCTTGTTAATTTTCTGTTGCTGGAACTTTTCCACCTAAGTGATGTCTTTTATCTCAGAATCTCAATAAAAGGAATGGCAACAGGCCAGTCAGTGATGAGTCTTCCCACTAGAGGTGGACTCCCCGCCTGGCCCCCATTTTCCCAAATTAACTCTTTTTCCAGTCTCTTCATTTTAGTGTGCAGCCTTCTCCAGAAACCAGACCCTGAGTGTGGGCCCTGAACCACGCTGGTCGTGTTCAGGGATCCCACAAACATATTTTTAAATTCTTCATTGAGCAAAGTATGCTTCATAGGCTAGCCTATACAAAAGTATTTTCTTAAAGTGCATGCAATCTCCAAGTTTCAGCCACAGAATGAGTCATTCCCTTTTCATCTTCACACCAAAATAAGTTAACTTGAAAGAAAGGATCCATTTCTTCTGACACAGACTATCGTATCTTAGCATTTGGTCTCTGGAGGATGAATTCACAAGGACAAAGGTTTTAACATCAGATCAGTGACATCAGGATAGGAAAACACCTTTCGAAGGAGGCTATAATGACGTGGCCTCCAAACCTAACAGGGGGCTGTTCTCTCGGCTAAAATTGTAGTGGATGGAATCAGCCATTTACGGGAAACTTATTATAGGGTAGGTCAAAAGCAACAAAGCAGGATGAGAGTAGTAATTGAGGGCTGACTAAATATAAAAGAGAGCTGTGCTTAATGAATATTATTAACATGTCTGAAGTAAGACTGTCTCCGTTGAATAGGTTATACCCTGTCATCCCGGAAAAAAGGGAATTTAAAGATTAAGGTCATATAGATTTATTTCTCTCCTCTTGATAAAATATAGGAGGGGAGAAAAACCTAATGGTACCTGTTTCTATTATATCCAAGGGAGAAAGGGTTTATTTTGTAAATAATATCTTTTAAAAAATGTTGTAAGTGTATCCGTGGCTGATGTGGCTCAGCTGGTTGAGTGCGCCCTTCCATGCACCAAAAGGTCACCGGTTCCATTCCCAGTTAGGGCACATGCTTGGGTTGCAAGTTCAATGTGCAGAAGACAACCATTCAATGTTTCTCTCTCTCCCTCTCCCTTTTTCTCTCTTTAAAATCAATAAGTAACAACATATTTTTGAAAAAATTACAAGTGTAAAATTTAAAAGTTTCAGTGACTACAAGATGTAAGCATCCCCTGGCTTCCCTATCTGAAGAAGTAAAAAGCTGCAACTGAGTGAGATTACTAAGATTCCAATCCATTTATTTTTCCATATTTTCAAATGCAAATTTTCAAATTTTAAACAGACTTTTAATGTCAAAGCGTTAGGGGATGGTGTCACAAGAGGGGCTTCATTTGAAATGTTTTCCCAATAGTTTTTGCAATTAACACTAACAGATAGTTAAAGAACGTTTTCTCTAAGAATTATTAAAACTTTGACTTAGTAAATATTAAGTTTCTAAACACAGGATTTTCCATGATATTATTCCTGAATCCCTACATTGCTTGAATTTACCAGGGTCAAAGTAAGGTAATGAAATTAATGAACATCTACATTTTCATGACAAGTTAAAGTATTTTGAATTCAACCTTAAGTGCAGGAGTTGTCCAAGCTATGCTTGTTAATATCACTGCTTCCACCGCTTAAACCAGCAAGAGATTGCCCCCTTGGGCATATATTAACAATTTGATTTTTGCAGACAAGTGCACAAATATGATTAGCTTTTGCAAATTGCTCTTTATTCTGTTACTGGTAAGTAATTTTTTATATTATTACAGTGCAAACAGATGCTATTTTCCACTACATACTCAGCTGTAATGAGCTAAGTTAATGTATTAAGATAACAAGAGAACTTCAAGAATGATTCAGTGATTCAAACTTCATGGAAACCAAGAGAAAAATCAAGCACCAAGTTTGCAAAATGATGCCAACATTTAGTTTTCAACAAGAGATTGTAGAGACCCTTGAGGTTGTTTATTCAAAGCTGTGCTTTCACGTTTGCAGGGCGAGTCTTACAGATTATCTTTCCAAAGGTTCCACAGCTCCCTTGGTCATTCTGCTCCCATTTCCTGAAACTCCCAACATTCATGCCACACATTTAGGTTAAAAATTAGATTTGCTTGTTTGTTTATCTGTTCATTTAAATATTGAAATGTTCAACACATTCTTATGCTGTGGGGCATTAATGGCAGGAAATGGCGCCAGGAAAGAAGACATAGAACATGGGAAATAAGATAAAAACCTGAAGACTCTGATATCATGAAAGCCAACAGAAATAATAGCTTATGGAAGGAAATGGTTTTCACCGCTGCTGCCACATCAGGTAAAAGGAAAGCATAGGCCAAAACCAGTTTGGCTCAGTGGATAGAGCGTTGGTCTGTGGACTGAAGGGTCCTGGGTTCAATTCCAGAGAGGGCATGTACCTTGGTTGCCGGCCCATCCCCCAGTAAGAGGTATGCAGGAGGCAGCTGATCTATGATTCTCTCTCATCAATATTTCTAACTCTCTATCCCTCTCTTCCTCTCTGTAAAAAATCAGTAAAATATATATATATTTTTTAAAGGAAAGCATAGAATGTCCACTGGATTTTACAACATGTATATTGCTGGTGATTGTAATTCAGGACATTATAATTTAATATTTAATCAATTAATTGGAACAATGGATCTTTGGAAAGGGAGGCATAAATGAAAGATCTGAATGCTTGGACATGGAGGTGCCAATTCAGGTGGCCTCCATCTGACACTGTAATTCTGAACTGAACGTCGTTGCTTTACTTAATTCTACTAATATACATTTCCAAATTATAGATGGAATTCTGGAAAGAGACCTGCATTTTGATTCTATCATTTATAAAAGCAGAAAAATGAGTTAATATTTTAATAAATGAGTGAGTTATCTTAAAATATTTTCACTTTTTTTCAGAACGTGCATCAAATAGAAAGTTTAAATAAAGAGAGGGAATCATATAAAATAACCTATAAACAAATCATCCAGTACTAATCTTTACAGACCTTCAGGGATTTTATTCTGTCACTAGGGGAATAGTAGGTGTTCAATATCTATTTGTTGAACGATAATTATACATCATTATACAAATAGTAAAATCACACTTTTTACTGTCACATGAAATACTTCATTTACTTATTAACATATATATGACATTTATTTGTTTGACTGAGATTTTTTGGATCACATCCTCAGGACAGAGAGGTAATGTAGCTTGGTACAGTAAGGAACAAGCTAGAAATAGGAAGGCATAGCTCCCAACCCAACATAGATCATTTCACTTCCAGTGAAATTTTCCCCATTCCTAAAATAGAGCACTGTTACAGAAGTTTATAAGCAGGTTACTGTTTGAATTAATGTATTAGATACTTTGAAAGTAAAACTTTAGGTAAATGCTTCATTTTAATTATCCATAGAAATGCTAACTTTAGGCTTTCTTCCATCAATTAGTATTTTGAATTGGCTACTTCCTGCCTCCAATACCCTCAATGTCTGCAATGCATTACTTGCTAAAATCAGAAATGCAGACTACCAAAAATATTATGTATAAAAGAAATAGACATCCATGCCATCTAAATTAGAGGTATATTTGTTACAGGATCTTAGTGTTAACATAACTACTAGTAATACACATCTTTCCATATATATATTTTAGATGAGGAAAAAGAAACTTAGAGTTGACCTAATAATGATAATACAATAGCCCTCCTCCCCTTACCCATAGAAACTATGTATGAAGACCCCTAGTAAATGCCGGAAACCATAAATTTTACCAAACCCTATGTATGTTGTATTTTCCTATACATACATACAATGAATTTTATATAACTTTCATAGTTTCTTTCAAAATGAGATTTTCTTATATCCATTTCACCATGAGGAAACTGAGGTTCATAATGTTTAAGACACTAGCTTAAGGTCCACAGTAGAAAAAATTGAAACTAGGCCTTCCTGTCTCCAAAGTTCATGATTCTCCCTTCATACCATGAATACTTCTTCAAACATTTCTATCTTCAATGTAGACATTTAGCAAAATTAAAATTAAAAAAAAAGACCCAGGAGAGAGAGAAAACATTAAGAGAAGTATATTTCTCATAGAGCAGCTTCCCCACTTCTTTTATGACCCTCCATCTTTTACCACGTAAAGAAAACAGTACCTTTTGTAATAACCTAGCTACTTTCTGGGACTCAATGTCAGGAACTCACAGAAGAAACTTATTTTTTTTCCCTTGGTACACAGCCGGACTATAGTACTCTTACACGTAGGTGTTATGTGACTGAATTACAGACAATGAGGGTGAGAGGAAATGATCTTCACCATGTTCACATGGGTTAACTAAAACTTCCCAAGCACGGTTTTTCTGGATCTTTTCCCTCTACCTGTTTGATGTAGGTAAGCAGAGCCACTTGGAAGCTACACATTAAAGATGTTAAGACCACAAGATGGGAAGGCCTGCATTCCTGAATCACCACTTGGAGGAGATCTAACAATGATTGAAGGACACATATTTTGGCTATTACATAAGCAACATTTAAATATATATTATTAGAGTCATGATACACCTTTTGATTGGTTTGGAGGACAGCCAGAGTTATATAAGTTAATGAATATACTGACCATATTACCATGCCTTAAATCTAAATAAATACCAAGTTCCAAGCCAGGTGGAAAGAAGAGGAGGTATGTGAGCATATAGGCACAATTAAGTCCACATTATTTTTTAGCTAATATTTGCCTAAATGAGCACCAAAGTGCTCTGAAAAGCTCCATGTTCCACGATTTTAAGAGAAGCAAGAACACAACCTATCTTTCTTTGGGCCTTTTTGGGTATTTCTTTGTATTGTCTGGAGTAAAGAAATATCTAGGAGGAGTCTGAATCACAGATCTGGGTAGACCCAAACCATATGTTCTATATAATTTCTTGTCAATTCTTATATAATATTTTTTCAGAGAGGAAGTGAGAGGGAGAAAAACATCAATGATGAGAATCAGTGATCGGCTGTCTCCTCCTAGGGATTGAGCTCACAACCCAAGCATGTGTCCTGACTGGGAATCAAACCTTGACCTCTTGGTTCATATAAATCACTAAGCCACACTGGCTAGACTCCTTGTCAAGTCTTAATAAATCAATATGGTTGTCATGCATAGTTTCCCCAAATGTTCACTCTCCTGGAAATCAAAGGTGCAACCAGGATTGAAGGGCTTTTTCAGTCTCTCATCAAAACCAGTAATGTCTATTTACAACATGCTAGAATTTTTGTTTCTGAGATCCTATTTGACTTTGACAGAATAATCAAAAGACCCTGCTCCTTCCTAAAGAGACCTACACATGATTGATGAAACTCCTCATGATTTTTAACACTGTGCACTTCAAAAATAAGCACTACTTTTATTCTAGGAACCCTTGGAACCTATAGCTCCCTATGTTTCTTCATTTTTCCTAGCTGTCCTTTCTCATCACACACTTAGAAAGCTTAAAGAATAACATAATTTACTGATGCCTTTAAAAAAATCTTTTCAGTAGACACAGAGGTAATCTTGTGATTCTTTTTTCAACCTTACATCTATAGATCTCAAGGCCCTTTTGTAAACATTCATACATTTTTCACTATCTTCAAGAGAAGAAGATAAGAAACATTGCCTTACAATAGGTGCGTGAAGTGCAGAAAGTGAATAAATCTTTGTACAAATCTTAATACAACTCAGGAGATCATGGCACCAGGTCTATGAGCTAAGGTGTAAGCCTTATCTACACTAATAAAAGAGAAACATGCTAATTGTACCTTCAGGATGCCCACAGCCAAATAGGACCCAATAACCAACAAATATGGTGGTTAATTTGCATACATGGTTGCCCCGCCCCCGGCTGCTCTGGGCCTCTGAGCAGTGTAGGAAGGTGGAAAGGTGGCTCCAGACAAGAGCAAAAGCTGTGCAGTCAGCGAAAGGAAGGCCTATTTTGGAACGAATCTTCATGCACCGGGCTTGTTGTTGTATGTAAATAAAATAGAATGAAACCAAGATTGAATTTAATGGTTTTCAGTTTAAATTTGGCTTTCTAATCATGGACTGTATGACCTTAAAGCAAGTTACTATTCTCTGAACCTCAGTGTTTTTGTTTTGTTTTTTCATTTGCAAAATTATTATAGAAAAAAGTTGTTTTTTTACTTTGTGATGATCAAATTAGAGAAGCAAAATTTCAGTGCCTTGAACAAAGACTACATTTGAGTGAGAAGTTCTGAGGTGTCCATCCTGGTCTCTGAATTACTTGCTCTTTATCACATCAGAAGCCTCTTGTGGAAGAAATAGCGTTTTCTCCATCCAACTATCAGACTCATCCCCTTTCAGGAGCCTCAGTCGCTGTGCCCAATCAGATCTAAGTTACAAGAAGGAGGGAAAGAAAACAATAGCAGCCAAAACCGGTTTGGCTCAGTGGATAGAGAATCGGCCTGGGACAGAAAGGTCCCAGGTTCAATTCCAGTCAAAGGCATGTACCTTGGTTGCAGGCACATTCCCAGTAGGGGGTGTGCAGGAGGCAACTGATCCATGTCTCTCTCTCATCGATGTTTCTAACTCTCTATCCCTCTCTCATCCTCTCTCTGTAAAAAAAATCAATAAAACATATATTTTTAAAAAGAAAACAATAGTAATCTTAGTAAGACAAAAGAATAACATCAAGAAGGTTTTCAGAATAACCTATGCTAAATGGGCCCTACATTTGTTTTATGCGCATTTCATTCTAAGGAACTTGGAAAGTCTAAGTGCACTCCTCCAGAGCCCAGAGGAGGCACGATCTAAAGTTGCCTACCTCTACTACAATGACATCTATAGGAAAACAAACTGGAAGGGGATGACTGACAGTTGGATCTGGGGAAAGCTCAAGGAGAGAAACTTGCCAGGGGTTCACAGACCCAAAGGACAGTAAAAGAGGAAATGAAGAGGGGCTCGGGAAGGAAGAAATCCTCAATTCCCAACCAAAGGGACTAATGGATGACCTCATGGATTGATTGAAGATTAGATAGGATAGATAAATTTGTGAAAATGCATAGCCATCTAACATATGATTTCCTTCTTCCTTACCTAACATTATGGGCATAGCTGTTCTTGAAAATTCTTGCAGTGAAATCATCCTTATCTGTATGTAAGTACAGAATAGAGGAGCTGCTCTGATGAAAGCTAGGAGTGGAAGGAGGTGAGAAAAGTTTTTCATCCTCAATTTCTTGGTCTTCCTTTCCACGGATCTTATTTGCTTCCTCTCCAGATGGTTATTAAGCTCTTTATTTGGGGCCCTTAAGACCCAGGGGAAGGGAAGGGCAAAAGGGATATTCTCCAGGTACCTTTCAGTTAAAATGTTGCATGTCACTATTGCAGTACATTTTAAAGAAACAGGAAGCAAGAGATACTGTGTTTCAGAAACATTCCCTTTCTTTCTGGAATATTTGAATTCCTGTGAAAGTTACCTGAAAAAAACATATTTGAGATTTATTTTTTTAGAGGTTGGTGGGACCACAAATAACTTTTTTTTGGTTTTTATTTGGTAATTAAATGCCAACTTGACTTCCATCACAGTTTCAACTCTCACCCTCTCATTTTCTCTGTAATCCAGATCTGTGTCATATTTTCCTAAAATCTCTCAAGAAAATAGGAAACAAAATCACAGTTCAGACTGCCAAGAGAGGTTATCTTCCCTGTTGTAGTGGCTACAGGGAAGCGTTGTATTTAATGAAATGCATGGACTTTGTGGTCAGAAGATGTGATCATAATCCTAGCTCTACCCACCTGCCGGTAAGGGGGATTGTATATAGCCTTTTAAAGTTTGAGCTTCTCTTTGTCAAAGTAGAAGTAACAATGCTTGATTGTTTGTTCATTCATCCTAGCATCAAATGTTGTTAAAATCCATACCATGTACTCAAGCTCTGTCCTTGGTGAACTTGGCATCCATAAGGATTATAGAAGAGAGTGAATTTAACAATGTTAACTTATCAATTCATTATATATCTATTATTTCTCAAAACACTGTTATTATTATGACACAAAGTGTCATGGGTGCAGGTCATGAGGCTTTTAGGCAATTTCAAGACACACACACACACACACACACACACACACACACACACACACACACTACTTTCAGGTGAAGGCTATTTCTCCTACAGGCTTGCTATCTGACTAACCAAAATGTACTTACATGCACCTTTGTATAAATCATATTAAATTGCCTGCATTTTCCCGGTCAGTGTGCCCTAGTGGTTGAACATTGACCTATGAACCAGAGGTAAGAGTTCAACTCCTGGTCAGGGCACATGCCCAGGTTGCAGGCTTGATCCCTAATAGGGGGAGTGCGGAAGGCAGCCAATCAGCGATTCTCTTTCCTCATTGATGTTTCTCTCTCTCTTCCTCTCCCTTCTTCTCTGAAATCAATAACAAAAGTATTTAAAAATAAATTGCCAAAAAAATAAATATAAATAAAAATAAATTGCCAGCATTTGACAATTTTTGACCTATAAAACCAGCAATGTTAGATGCTCATCTACTATGTCAGCGGAAGAGTAGGGGAAGCATGAAAAGAGGTGTGTGGAAAGCAGAACAGAGAAATAAACAGCCTATGTGGCAAAAATTTCAATCTGCTCAACATCATATTTAACTATGTATAGATTTCTGATAATTGGATTTTAAGATATTCTAAAATATGGAAAATTTTTGGCTTTCTTGTGGCTATTGCTCCCATGTGAATTTTGAAAGCCTAATAAAAGTTACTTGTAAAATAAAATAATGTACACCCATATCTGAAACAAATGTAGGAAACATCTGTACAAAGATTATATCTGTATGTTGTTGATAGTAATAATATTCTGACCAAATATTCCTAGTAGAAACATATTCAGCAACTTCCAATGTCATTTTCCTCTTCACCTTTCTGTTTATCCTTCACCAGTATACAATCATTTCAGCATGCATTTATTTCAGCATATATTGAGTTCATTCAATGCTTGTTGAATGCCTATGATGGCCAGAACCTCCTTTATGTACTGTGTATTCAAAAACACACTCAAGGCAGTAAATCAAAGCATTTCACAAAGACAAACGGCCTATACAATTTACTATCTGCCACTCCACAATGTCACTAACCCCTGCTTTTGAAGAGGTGGTACAACCGTCTCCCACAGACCCAGAAAAGCCAGGGTTAAAGATCTTCGGACTCAGAGCCTGAGCCTGTATTCCATGAAGATGGATATAATCACTGCTGTAAATTGGTGAGTTATGCATAAAGCTACGGTGACGAACAAGGCCACACGCCATCACAGGTCCCTGACATTACTGATGTACTACCGAACCCCCAGTGGCCCTCGCCCAGGAGGCTGCAGCTCTAAATCTTCCCAACGGACGGCAAATAAGCACTTCACCACTCACAGGGAGCAGAGGGAGTCACTTCATCATGCCTGTCATATGCATTGCTGACACTAGAAACTTTCCCCCCTCTTAGGAAACCACTAGTACTATGTGATGGCTTATCAGTTGGAAAAGACCTATTTTTTGAGCTGTCTCGTAGTTGAGTCTAAAGGACAGTTCTCTTTGAGAAACAGCGTGGTGCACTAAGCATCTGGATGCCTGTCATTCTCTACTAATCTTACAGAAGCAACACTTCATGAATCTGCCGATGGTACATAAATTCATTTATAACCATAGCTGTGCATTTAGTATGCATCTATAGGGCTCTGAATGCCAATGGTCTGATGGATATCTGACCAGCAATTCACTGGGTACTATTTTCTAAAAATGTTAGGGCAAAACTGCATTTAATATTATAAAAGTTGTGGTTTTAGTTAGAGAGAAGAGAGGGAAAACCCAGAATCAATCTGTCAGTTATGGGGTCAAGCTATAAATTGCTCCCGGAATTAATTTATATCACTTGCTTATATTTTAAAAAATAACCAAATGATTATGTATGTCCAAAGATTTACTGAAAGAAATAACCAAAAGAATGGAATACATTGGCAAGTGCCAAAATAACACTCAATTATCTAATTGATAAAGAAAGATAGAAGCATTACACATCTAGCAATCCTTAACACAGACACGTAAATGGTGATTCTGGAAAGATACCAAGCATGAAAAAAAGTGGCATCTGTATGCCAATATTGAATATAAAAAGGAACTAAAATTAAGCCTAGTACCTATGAACCTACTGCTTTGCTATAATACTCAATTTAATCCTCACAGACATTTTCTATGGTAGTATCCTCATCTTTACTGTACAAGTGACATCTGAGATTCACAAGTGCAAAACTTGCTCAATATCACACCACTAATAAGTGTGGAGGCAGGATTAGCCTGATCTAAGTCTTTCTGAATCATGACCTGGAACACATAGTAATCTGGACAAGAACTCCTTTCTCATGTGAACCTGTGCTGTGGATTGGGTACTAACCCAAAACAGTGATCTTGGTGATTTATTAAGGGATCATCCAAAGATTTGAACAGCTTGCTCCATCCACACTCTAAGATGTCTACTATACTAGGCTAAATATAATCTTCTCTCCCCAACTCTCCCATATTTAAGAAATTAAAACCAAACTCAACTTACTCAGCAGGTCATCACTCACATCCTGACCAGAGAAGGAGAGAGCTGGAGTAGTGCTTTTGCATGCTCACCTCAGAGGAGCACAGCTGGGCGGCAAAGACGGCTTTCTCCAAAATCTGTTGCCAAGTTGAATTTTGTGATTTGTATTGGCAGATGATCAAATGCAAACTCTTCACTGACAGCCAACTTACCTAAAGGCAGCTGCTGGAAGAACTAATTTAGAATGCAAATCTAGTCTTTAATTTATGGGAAAACTGTTCCAGTGACGGTTGGACTTTGAAGCCATAGTTTATGAAAGACACCCCTGATGTCCTCTAATATTATGGAAGAAGAAATATTTAGGTGCCATTTGTTTACTTTTGAGCAACTGCCCTGCTCGCCCTCCCCCCCTCTCCCCCCCCCCCCCCCCCCCCCCCCCGTGCACCGGGGAGATTGTAGTCCATGGAAAGAGGGTCCAGGTATTTAAAATCAGCCTCAAGTTTCTTTTCCACATAAGAAAATTGAGATCAGAAGATGGATGTGTAGACTAATTTCAAACAATGTCTTTTTAGTATCTAGGACTCTGCTACTTCAAAGGCTAAATCATCTAAAGGACAAAGCAACTTGGATTTAACAATTTGCCTAGAATCCTTTGTGATGTCAAGAACGTCGAAATGTGAGCTCCTATCATAGATCCAGCCTCTTAAAAAATCCTGTTTCTGTAGGAATGAATTATCAGTTAAAGTTGATAGTCTTTTTGTCTTCTTATTCATTTAACTGCTAACAGTGACCTTCTAGAATATCTAATAGATGAAGAGTTCTCTGCAACATTCCACAGCTTTGATCCTTATCTCTTCAGTTGAACAGAATCTTAGAAACTACTCAGTTCTGGTTATTAGGAGGTTTCTTATTATTGCATTAAGTCATTAAAGAAACCTGGTCTTGTGAAATATGTATGAAGACCTCATCACTTGGCAACTGCCAGAGTTAATGCAATAGGAAAAGAAAAGTATGTCTCTATCTGTTCTATTTTGTTAGGCATGGAGAATAATTACTGTGGAGCTTCAAACAATTCAAAGAAGTATTCGAATAAGAATAAAGGGAAAATTACAAAAGGGAAGATATATCAACTTCCATTTTTTTCTTACAGCTTGACTTTTTACAACAGAGACACACTTCTAGAGAACTTTGATTACTAAACTAGAAACTCTCAGAACCCATGATATGCCTCTAACTAGTCACTTTCATACGTGTTCACTGTTTTACATGAGCCAACGTGGATGAAGGAAAAATTGAAATGGTGCCACTAATCATGCATGTATGTAGTCCTGCATTTCCCTGCCCCATCCCACCAAATACTATGATGAAGAAAATGAAGTGAGCTCATAGAAGGAATAACAAAATGGGGCAAAGGCTATTTCTTTAATCTCTTCTAAGAATCTCTCCTTTTCATGTCATGGGGTATGGGGCTCCTATGGTTTGAGCAGGAAAGAGGAGGAAGACAAATTGGGGGAGAGCTAAAATAATATGCTAGGTAAAATAAATGAATATATATATATATTCATTTAGTCATTAATATATATACTCAATAAGTGCATCAATATTAAGCACTATATTTGAAATACTGTTCTAATTACTTGGGTAAAACAGTGAACCATTAGGCCAAAGTCTTTGATCTGGTAGAGCTTACATAATAATTGGCAGTGGATAATAAACATAATAAGTAAATTATATAGTATATTAGAAGATAAATCTTGCTTAGGAGAAAAACGATCAGGTAAGAAGGGTGGATGATAGAGATTGAAATCCTAAATATAATGTTTGTAGGAAGCAACATGTGGTTGTCACATCTGAGTAAAGCTCAGGAGACAAATCATGTACAAATATGAGAGAAGAAGACTCCAGTTGGAGAGGAGAGTCAGAGCAAAGACCCAGAGACAGGAATGAGCCTGATTCATGCAAGGGATAGTGAGGGCAGGGCTGGAACTAGTTGTGATGAGGGAAGTACTTGCCTTGGGAGAAAAATTTAAGGAGATACTAAAAAACTCAGTATTTAAGATAAATGCTATTTTAATTCAGGCCTTTAAAAAATTAATCGAAGCAATAAACAAAATCCATGGAGAATAAAATATCAAAACTTTAAAATAAGACTGGATCTGACCCTGCACTGATACAACCCTAATTCAGTCACCTGCTTCCAATAAAAAATTATATACAAAAATAGGCAGCCAGCCTGTGGGTCAAAGTTTGCTAATATTATCTTTTTTATTGCATTTATTACTTGCCCTGTATACTGAGTTTTTTAGCAAATCTAAATTTTGAACTCCAGTGCCTCACTTCACCACCTTCGTCTGGGCCTGGCCAAGAAGGCCAGTATGGCTACAGAGGAGAGAAATTGGTGGTGGTGGTGGTGGTGGTGGTGGTGGTAGGAGGAGATAAGGTCAGAAAGGCACTGAAGGCTACACTTCTTAGGGTTGTGTAGCCATTCTAAGGATTTCACCTGTCAATCAAAGCCAGCAACCTGATCTCAAATCCCATTTTTTAAATGATGAGTGAAAGAAATAGAAGAAGAGCAAAAATCCAGATGAGAGATGATGGTGGCTTGGACCAGTGGAGTATCATGAAGATAGGGAAAAGTGGGCATACACTGGATATATTTTGGGGGTATAAATAACATGATTCATGTAGTATTGGATATAGGGTATGAGATTGGAAGAAAGAATATATTTTTATGAGACAAAATGAAATATGAATTGTGATTATGAGATAATTGCTGTCTGTAGAGTAGGTATGGCCTTAACTTTTGAACATTTTAGGTTTGAGATATCTATTAGCTAAACAAGTGAATATACTGAGTGAACAGTTGCTACTCAAGTATGAATTGAGGAAGTGATTCCAGCTGGAGGTATAACTATAGATGTCATATGTATATCCAGGTAACATATTCCTTTCTTCCACCTCCAGATACTGAAGCCATTCTTCTGTGAACTAAAATCAAGAAGCATTTTACAGAGAAGAAGTTTTTCTAATTAATTCTTTTAATAGAAAGGTATGATTTGTAATCAAATCCATGTCATCTTATAATTTCATATTCTATTCAGTTTTCTTTACAATTTGCTCTAAATGTGAAAAAAATTGTGCTTTATACACCTCTAAATTACTGTTCTGTATTTTATAAAGTATTAAAAATACCACAAAATACAAGAAAAAGAGTCTCTTTGTAGCATATACAAAAAACATATTAAATGTTTATTTAATCAGATATTTATTCTAAATACTTTATGAAATCAATAAATATTTTACCATAATAATGTCCTATCATTACTCTAGTTCTGCTCTAGAAATGCTACCATTTTTAAGAAATATGAGCTAGCTTAGAGATGGCAAAATACTTTTACTGCATATAACATATATTACAGACACAGCTAAGAGCAATGCTGACTTTGAGCAACTGATTCTAAAACATTTACTTCTCAATGCCTTTTTAAACCATGAATATAGCTAGTTAGTGTTACTTAAAATAAGACAAAAATTAAAGATAAATATTCCCTAGCCCAAGTTAAAACATAAACAAAAAGCTTAACTTAGGAAACCATTAAAAATCAACAAAATTAGACTTGCAAACATTCTAGTAAAACATATGCTAAACTGTTTCTTACAGAAGTATTGAATATTCATTGAATTATAATTCACATGATTTTAATATCATACAACAACAACAGTAAGAGTGAGGAAAAATCCGTATGAAAATAGGGAAACGAAAGATCATAAGCGATTCTTTTGTATTAAGAAAGCAAAAGGATGATACTAATAACATAGGACAAATTATTAACCAGACTTTTTTCCGGAGAATCTTTCCTATGCAAAAACAGACAGAGTCAAAGATAGACATGACGACTCAATGAGACCCAGATGTAAATGATAAATCCACCCACAAAAAAGCCTTGGAGGAAAGTACTTTTCCCATGGAGGGATGATTTGTACTGGCCTCCAGGTGTAATATTATGTGCACTGATGAGCTGATCAACAGAACAGAACTTCTCCCCAACTGTAATCAAGAGTGATTGATGGTTGGGACAAAAAAGTTGATTATCATGACAAGTTCACTGATGCAGAGAAAATAAGCCCTGTCTGGGAAAAGGATAAAACCTTCTCAGAGACTACCTCCTGAAACCTTATTTATAAAGGAATCTAAGAGAAGGTTCAAAGTTGCACAGGCAGATCTAATATTCCAATAAACCTGATAAGAATAAATTTGCCATATTTCAATTTACACAGGTTTCCTGGGTAAGGGATTTCAAAGCTCATTTAGGCCCAGCAGAAGGTAAACCACATAATGCTCAATCAAGTACATGTATGATTCTTAAAAGTTATCACTCTACTTCTCAAAGTACCACTAAAAAATCATGCATGGACACAGAAAATTAAACTTTCATGCCATATTATGCCTCCATTTGCCCTCCTCAAGTCCCTCCTTCCTTACAAAGAATGAGTTCCCCAAATGACTGCAACCTTCACCACTATCAGATTCAATTTACATCAAAGCATAGATTTGGACTGAGCCAACAGATCCCAGAGGCAGTATTCTACATTTAAAATGAGGTTTGGCAGGCTTGAGAAAGGTGAATCCTGGCCAGAATCTTAGGTATAAGTACAGTGTTCTAAAACAGTAGCTAGATTATGCAGAGACTCATATAATATGAAGAAATATATCCATCTTTTCAAGTTCTGGTTCTAATGTCATAAAAGAAGTTCCAGCAATGTAATACGTATGTAGTACGTGAATTACAGCATGCACACTACAAACTCATTTTCCTTAAACTCCTAATGAAACCAAATAGCTACTCCTAATCAAGTCAGCATAAGAAACTTAGAAGGTAAAGGAGGTCAAATGAATGGTTTATTTCATCTATATAGAAATTTTTGGCCATATGGACACTTGAAAAAAGTAAATGTATTTCATTAACTATTCTCTAGTTAATTAGTATAGAGAATGTAGGACTTAGTAGAAGAGACAATCTACATCAATAAAAGAGAGATATGCAAATTGACCATATGACGGCTACACCCACCAGCCAATCAGGAGTGAGTATGCAAATTAACATGACAAAGATGTTGAGCTAATTTGCATACATAGGCACCCAGCAGCCTGGGTTCTAGGAAAATCTTCTGGACCCAGGCTACTCTGAGTCTGTAGGCCCCCATGTAGGCTGAGAACTGCTGAGGTCCCAGAATGCACCAGGCCACTCCTACCTATCTGCCTTGGTGCAGATGGGCTGGGGGTGGGGTGGCAGAGGCTTGAGCAGGGCCTGAGCAGAGCCTGCCCAAGCCATGGAAGAGGCTTGATGGAAGTCAGGGGGCCCTGCCCAAGCTATGGTGGACGTTTCAGCAGGGCCTGAGTGGAGTGTGGGCCCCTGCCCAAGCTGTAGCAGAGGCTTGATCAGAGTCTGGGGGCCTTGCCCAAGCCATTGCACAGGCTCTGGCAGGGCCTGACTGGAGTATTGGGGGGGCCTTCCCAAGTTACAGCAGAGACTTTATTAGAAGAGGGATCCCTAACCAAGCCACGGTAGAGATTTGAATAGAGATGAGGGTGGGGGTGAGGGGTGAGGGGCCCTGCTCAAGCCACAGAGTCTTGAGCAGGCCAGGAGTCGGCAGGGGGAGGGGGCAGAAACGGATGTGTGCCAGCCTCTGTTTGTCAGCAGTCCTCCCCATGGGAGTGGGCCTAAGCTGTCAGTAGGATACCCCCTGAGGGCTCCCAGTTTGTGAGAGGGGTAAGGTTAGGCAGAGAAACACCCTTCCAGTTCATGAATTTTGTGCACCGGGCCCCTAGTATCAAATAACAACTGTTAAGAAGGGCAGGATACAAAGGGTCACAAAGCCAAAATGACTCAATAATAGCCACTGATATGAATTATCTTTTTCTCAATTTGTTTTGCTCCTCTGCCTAAGACCAAATCTCTCTATTGTATCCTAATTCCCAGGACTTTAGTGAAACTGATGGTTTATGAAATGCTGAAATAAACTATAATGAAACAGAACAAAGGACAAGGGGTCTGATAGACAGTGACTACAATGAATGAAAAGGAATGAACAAATGCTATTTTTCCAAGTACTGGTGATCACTAATCCAGTTTCTAATAATACTTGTAGACACTGTATTATTGGTGCTTAGCCACACACACACACACACACACACACACGAGGGCTGGTGAAAGAAAATCCGTGCACTAGAGGGAGGGGTTTCTCAGCCTGGCCTGCCCACTCTCACAGTCTGGGAGCCCTCAGGGGCAGGAGGTGACCTGGCAATCAGGGGAAGGTGATGCCCCATCACACCTCTGCTGCTGCCACTGCCAACAGTGCAAGCCTTGGCAAGCCCTCATTACCTGAGCCTCGGGTGGCCCTGGACAGTTGGGCAGCTACTGTTCGAGGCTTGCTTGCACCTCAGGCTGGCCCTGGGAGCCTGGGGAGGCTGAGGGACTAGGGACTCCAGAGGCAGGTGCAGGGAGCTGAGGGGGCTGTGTACTGCCATCTTGTGGCTGGGAGTGCTGCCATCTTTGAGGGCATTGCAGTCAATTAGCATATTCCCTCCTTATTGGCTATGGGTCCTGCCATATTTGTGAGGACATGATGGTTGATTGGCATATCCCCTCTTTATTAGATAGGATAGCTGTGAAAAGAGATATTAAGCAACTGATGGCAACTAGATTACATCGAGGTTTTTATTCCATTGATAATAAAATCTTCGTTAGTCAAACAGTGGTATGCTCTAAAATCTTCAGGGTATAATCATATAGTTAAAATAGGGGATTTAAAAATATATATTTTATTGATTTTTTTACAGAGAGGGAGAGGGATAGTTAGAAACATTGATGAGAGAGAAACATTGATCAGTTGCCTCCTGCACACTCCCTACAGGGTATGTGCCCTCAACCAAGGTACATGCCCTTGACTGGAATTGAACCTGGGACCCTTGAGTCAGCAGGCTGATGCTCTATCCACTGAGCCAAACCGGTTAGGGCAAAATAGGGGATTTTTTACAACAATGATTTTGTTTTTAATAACTAAAAATTCAAAGGTTGCTAATGGCAAGCTTTCAAAATTGTAAGAATCAGTTCTCAGGCTGCAGTAAAATCTAATTCCACTTCTTCATTTCCCTTTTCATTCATGTGCATTTTCTCTTTTAGGGTTTAGGGAACCAGTTGCTTAGGATGTGCACTGCATTGCAGAGGAATCAGGCACTGAGGGAAAGGCAACCTCAAGTTCCATTTTTATCAAAATATAGCTATTATTCTAAATGGTCCCACTGAAACTTATGCCAACTCAGAGATTCCTGTTTCCACCTTAATTTGTGTTATTACATGAACAATATTTCTGGTGCTGAGCACTTCATTCATTTACTTACTCAACATTTATTGTATAATATCTAAGTCTTCCAAAGCTTTGCCAGTAATAAGCTTCTTGCCTCATTTTTGGGGGATGTGTGGATGGCATTTAATTCATTTAATTGGAAACATCTCTCTTGCTTCAACAAGCAGTACCCACACCATCACATTCTTTCCTTTCATGCTTTGCCCCATGCTTAACCCTCTCCGCAAATTCATCACAGTTAAGAGGTAGCATTTGATGAAATGGATTCTCTTATGCCCCCTTCAATACTTACTACAATAGTATTGCTCTTTAAGTGGTTCTCAGTTCTGAAATGTGTTTTGCTATTTCAGCTATCCGTACTACTGGCAATCTAGCTAGGAATGTAAAACTGATACTAACCTTGATTAACTTTTGTATTGTGAATAGAACTTAAGTGATCAATTGCCTTAAGTGAAAACTGTCATCTGATGTCAAATGCAAATCTCAAAATGAATTTCCCTGAGGGTATGTCACTTTATAAAAACAAGTGCTATGCTGGGACTTCAGAGCCCTGTTTCCAGTCCTACCAGCTGTTTCAACAGCTGAAAGACCTTGAAAAAGTCAACTAAGTGTTCTGGCTTTCGATTTTTCCATCTGTATAGCCTTTAAAATGGACAGAATGGTTTCCTAGACATCTCTTAGACCTAAAACACAACAATTCACTGAGGTGCTCACAGTACTCCACAGAAATATAAATCTCTCTTTGATTACTGGGAGTTATGTACACACTAGAGGCCTGGTACACGGATTTGTGCACCCGTGGGATCTCTCTGCATGGCCTGTGGGGATTGGGCCAAAACCTCCAGTCCAGCATCCCCCTGAGGGATGTAATAGTGCAGGAAGTGGCAGGAGCCTGAGCCCAGGCCAGGCGCCTTGTCGCCCCCGCTCATCATGGCCCTGATGTGCCTGCCACCACCACTTGGTAGGCTCACTGCTGCTCCGCTGTGGACTCTAAGAGCCCATCCTAGGGTGATACTGGTGTGTCCATGACCAAGAGGTGGCCTCAGACTTGCACCCAGTCAGTCCCAATGCAGGTCCAGTTGCAGATGGGGGATGGGCATGCAGGGGGAGTGTCTGAGAGGCTTGCCAGCCATGAGCCTAGTGTCTGGCGCCTGTTGGTCAGCTGAGCGGGCCTCCCACTGAGGGAGTGCACTGACCACCAGGGGGCAGCTCCTGCATTAAGCCTTGGCCCTCTGGTGGTCAGTGCACATCATAGTGACTGAGTGAACAGTCGCTTAGGCTTTTATATATATAGACTAGAGGCCAATGCATTAAATTTGTGCAAGAGAAGGCCTTTCTTCCCCCCAGATGCAAGCACTGGCTTCCTTCTGGCACCCAGGACCTGGGCTTAACTCCAGCAGTCTGCAGGCATCTGGGACCCAGGCTTCCCTTGCAGCCCTGGCTTTGTCCAGAAAGTCATCCAGAACGACGTCTGGTCTAATTAGCATGTTACACTTTTATTATTACAGATTTACTTATCTAAAGCCAACTTTCTCTTTGTAGCTTTTCCGGCTCAAATTTTCCACGTCTAAGAGAATGCAATAGAAAGGTGAATTTTATTATTCTATTTTTCTTTGTTTACAAAGAAAAGAAGCTGAGCCCAGTGAGTGTGGCTGTGTAGTTGGCCGCAGACCCATGAATCAGAGATCAAAGCTCGATTCCTGTTCAGGGCACAGGCCTGGGTTGTGGTCTTGATCCCTGGTAAAGGGTATGCAAGAAGCAGCTGATCAATGATTCTCATCACTGATCTTTCTCTCCCTTCTTCTCACTGAAATCAATAAAAAACATAATCATGAAAATAAAAGAATCCCAGAGAAATATGGACTCTTTTATAAACATTTATATTTTTCTCACTCTTATTCTTCCTTTCATCTACAGATGAAACTCTGGAATATCAAAACTACATTCAGAGAGCCTTAAAATGCCCATAAGATTGAAGTTTTATTTTGAAAAGCCTGTCAGAGAAGTACAGTGCTTAATTAGAAGTACAGTGTTTAACTAGTACAGTGTTTAACTAGAAGTGCTTAAATAGTATAGTGCTTAACAAGTACAGTGCTTAACTAGTACAGTGATTAACTTGTACAGTGCTTAACTTGTACAGTGCTTCCTCTTCATTCCATCCACAGATGAAACTCTGGAATATCAAAGCTACATTGAGAGAGTCCTAAAATGTCCATAAGATCGAAGTTTTATTTTCAAAAGCCTGCCAAAGAGGCACAGTGCCTAATTAGATCCCCGTGCTCCTGACTGGCAATTTTCTCCTGAAATATCTAGCAGCCAGACCCAATAGCCTTTGCTTGGTCTTCCTGTTCAAGTTTTGCTTGCTGAGATTTCCGACAGTGATGCGGGTCCCATTTAAAGAAATAAAAGCTTTCACTCAAGGATGAAATGGTGCCCAGTGCACACTCACAGTGTAATCCAAGGAGACATCCCAGCCATTTGTTTCAAACTCAGCCACAGCCTGCAGTCCGTCAGCACGTACTCTAGAGCTAGTACCTCACAGCGTGACCTTACGGCCCAACTGAACCTCCTCGGGCCCCACAAGCCGAATGGCCCTGTCACAGACCTGCTTTTGAAGAAGAAAAGCTCCAGGTGGGAAAACCATGGCACACGGGGCAAAGCTCTAAATAGCTCTGTCAATCCTGGAGACTCACAGAGGACAGTCTCTTATGCAAGAGGTGGTTCAAAGCTGCCCGGAGATTTAATTTATAACTGGGTCCCTCAGATCCTTTGAGACGTAGCAGCAGCAGCAGCAGTAGCGGCAGCAGCAGACTTAAGGAGGTTGAGAGTTTTTAATACATGCAGCTTGCTGGGGACAGGCTGCCTCTGCAGCTATTAAGAGGTAAAGCGTAAAGATTTACCGGGAATGAGAACCTCAAATCAACAACAACAACAACAACAATAAAAACGCACTAAATACAGACACTTTAACTTGAATAGACTCCTTGAAATACTTAAAAAATAGAAAAGAGTCTTCAAACGTTTGTATTTCTTAAAAAGTAATTTAACATTCAGGAAAACACACACACACACACACACACACACACACACACACACACACACCAATGTAACTGTATTGTTTATGCCATAAAATAAAATAAAAAAAATATCTCCATTTCATTCACTGTACAGTTTATACTCCAATTGCCTATATGCTGTGTCTTATAATCCTTACAACATGGAAGGAATGGCTATTCTTTATTTCATTTAATTTCATTTTGTTTTTTAAATCACCTTGTCATAAACATTTCTGGAAAACACCTTGTCCTGTCCCTGATGGTGACAGTTGGGACTCCATTACATTTAGCCCTTTCCCATATGCTGACCACAGCCCAGCACGAGAGACTGCACTGTCTCGTTCACCCTCTCAGTCCTGGGAGAATGTGGCTTTGGCCATGAGCTACACAGCAGGAGTCTGCTGGGGCCAGGCTTTTAACGTCCGTTTGTTATCAAGGGAGCAGTCTTAGCAGAATTTCACTTAGAGTCAATAGCCAGTCTTTCCTGACGTTTCCATGGGGACCTGGAGTTTTAGAGCCATTTCAGGGAAGAACATTGGAAAGAAATTGAGGGGCAAAAAATATAGTCACACTGTACACACACACACACACACACACACACACACACACACACACACCATTTCTAGAACCAGGGGGCATGGATGAATCACTTCCTCCTCAAGGCCCACAGGGTCCAGAGCTGTGTGTGGCTTCCTTGGGGCCAGGTGTGACCTAGTTCCTATGCTCAGAATACAGGAAAAATCAGGTTTGAGTCCTTAGTACACATTACAGACATGCTTTGGATTGTAACTTGCTGGGTGACCTTGGGAAAGTCACTTAACCTCTCTCAGCCTTGGTTGCCTTATTTTGAAAGAGTGTAAATGAGATTTCGTGTGTATGTGATATATATATATATATATATATATATATATATATATAGAGAGAGAGAGAGAGAGAGAGAGAGAGAGAGAGAGAGAGTTTTTCATAGTATGAAAGATAAAGCATTATGAATAGCTCACTTAGTGTGTGCCTAATGTACTATGCCCTAGATAGCTCCTCTAAGCCCTTTATGTGTGTTAATCCATTC
Organism: Vespertilio murinus; assembly: GCA_963924515.1. NCBI lineage: Eukaryota > Metazoa > Chordata > Mammalia > Chiroptera > Vespertilionidae > Vespertilio > Vespertilio murinus. The sequence continues at coordinate 18,690,689 of OZ004715.1, read as the reverse complement.
AATCTTCAACAAGTATATAAGGTAGACGCTATTCTTCTCTACCTGTTACAGATGGGAAACAAAGGCACGGGGAATTAAAGGACTTGTCTATAGCCATATAGCTAGTGAGGTGGCATTTGAATCCAGGTAATTTCATCTAGAACCATCATTTACCTAGTCCCTCCACATTCCGCAAATTCCCATCACTAGAGAGGTGCTCTCTATCTTGGGGTGGGGTGTTCAGCTTCCCCACAGCCTGGGCGAAGTGTCCTTCAAAGTTATTCACCTGAAGTATCCTACCTTGTAGTCACTACAAATAATGCTTATCAGTGAATTGCAAACTTCAGATTCATCCAAGAGTTTTGTTGTTGTTGTTGTTGTTTGTTTGTTTGTTTTTTAAGTGGAAGCTTAGGCACCTCCCTGAGATCCTGATCAGTAAGCACACCAGTTTGGTTCCATTGAAGATAAGAGAAGTAACTCTTGCTACTTGAAGCTAAAGAGGAATTAGGTCAAAGTCAAGGAGAAGGGAAGCAAACACTAGGAGAGGGTCCTTAGGTGTAGCAGCCGGAGAAGCCTCACTTGGTGCCTTAGACCCATGGCAGCCCCATCCCTAGCTCGGAGCACACAGGACATCCTATAGGACAGAACTCCAACATCAAATGGTGGTGTCTCCCAGCTGGTGCAATCCCTCTGCCTTCCATGGGCCATTCATTCCACCATCCAGAAGGCCAGCCCCTCTGGGGTGTGGGAACATGGTAAGACCAGAGAGAATCCTGGGGCTCCAGCACATGGACTCAGTTATTTTGCTGTAAATGGATTCGTGATCAGAAGAAATGTTGGCTTTGGGAAAAGTTAACACTGTACTAGCATTTAGTTACATGAGTCTCAAATGCCAAATTCCAGAGGCTGTGCCATTCCATGTCAAAATTTCTTATAATCCAACAGTGGTTATATTTCCAGATAAACACGTCAGCCAATAACCATCCTGCTTGTTCTTGGTGCTTTTGAATGTTGAGTTGAATGATTGTGGAACCTGTAGGTTCAATGAAGGCTCAAGGACACACTATCAAGAGATGCAGATCTAGATCACAAGTAGTTTTATTCCTGATCCAATGATTTTCCTACCATCCCACTTGGCTCCCCTATGTGCTACTTTAGGTTTGGGGTAAAATGCCTATCTCTCATGCACAGATTTTTATTAACCTTTTTCCTCAGATATATAATAAAATGCTTAAATCTGGACAAGGATAATACCTATAAACTCTCCTGCGCATGTTTTGAGACTGCAGACATTGCTAGTCACAAATGAGGAAATAGAAAAATTGCAATGGAGGCCTTGAAAATGGAACATATAGTTTGGTACAAAACATGCGGCTTAAAAAACATAAATAGGATAGAAGATGCAGTAATCCCTTCATAAAATTTAAGCATGCTTATAATAAAGGAATTAAGAAAATTTTAAAAAATGTTGAAAGACATAAAATGATAGTTCTCCCACTCTAATACAATCACTATCAGTTTTTGTTTTTCTTCCCATCTAAGTAGTATTTCCTTTAAATATCCGAACCTCACCCCCAAATATATGCAGATTTAAACATGTAAAGGATGTGTCTTAAGACATGAGGCTAAGAAACTTTAATTGTCTAATTTGGTCATTTGATAGGAAAAAATATTCTTCATATTCATCCTTATATTGCCACATTTGGTTTTGGAAGTTATGACAGAGATGTGAATTACAGTCAGGTATATTGCTTAGTTTCACTACATTTCTGGGTTCTAAAATGCAGAACAGGAGCAATGATGTCTATGTCATAACACTATTGGACATAAAGAGATTCTATGGATGCTGGTCCCAAGGATCCCCTTTAGAGTGGGCGGAAGCCTCTAAGCAATGGGATCCCCTAATGAGATTTCGGCCCTGATGTATCACAGTCTGCTGAACTAAGCAATGCTTGACAGTCCTGACTCCTACAGGACATGTGGCTACTGTACTGTAGTTCAGTGATTTTAGTTTACATTTACATTTTCATGGTGGTTAGGAATGAACTGTGGGCATGACGGAATATGACTGAAGCCACTGGAGAACACTCCTGTGTCCCTTTGATGAGGCCCAGCTTGGGCTGTGAATACCTTCCCACCACAGCTCTGCCTGCATCCCATCAGTTCCAGAGAGAAAGAGGCCTCATGCCCTCTCTCTGAGACAGCCTCGCTGGGCAGGAAACACACAGATCTCCATTCATGCCATCGCTGTAGGATCCGCTGGAACTTCAGGATGGACTGCGGGCCTGCCTGGACCAGATGAGGCAGCGACATCCAGGAAGTGGACCGTGACTCTGGGAGGCCCTGTATAAATCTCCTCCTCTTTCCACACTTCAGTTTCCACACGTGAAACTGGTAGAAGTTTTCTTCTGTCTCTACCGTATTATGAAATGCTATTGTTAGGAGGTTAGCCATAATGACTCTTAGAAGCTACTATGTTATGATTCTTTTGTGCAGGGTCTGAAATCTTACTCTCCACTCTATAAAAGGTCATTGAGTAATCATTCTCTATCTCGCTTAATCCTCCATCCACACCAGCCCTGCTAAAAGTTGTCTTTCAAAGGCATACTTAATAACTTGCCTAGGCCAATGCTAATTTATGCTTATTTTAGTATTCTGATAACATAACTGGGCAAATTACAACCTTTCAGTCTTTAATTGGCAGCTTTTTGCATAACTCCATGTGTGTTTCGTATAAATCTTGAGAATAGTTTTTTTTTTTTTTTCATTCAAAGAACAGGCTACACCAGGAGAAGGCACGCTGACTCAAAGTATATACAAAATAATGCGGAATTTTAAAAAGATATCTGCAAGGCCAACAATGGAAAATGAACTATACGGGAAGCAGGTACAGCATAACACCAGACTACAACGTTTATCATGTAAAGGGTTAAAAAAATAAATAAAAGCTTAGAGGAAAAGGAAATTGAATTTTCATGATGCAGAGATGAAAAGAACTACAAACTATTATTTTCACCGGGAGGGAAAAAAGCTTGGAAATGTAAAAAGTTTCATAAGGCAAAAATACTTTCCTACATGATAGAGGATTCAACCGGGCACACAAGGGAATTGCAATGTTGCTTTTCAAAAAAGATTCCAGATTTAAGAATGGAAACAGGAAGATGAATTCTAGATTTATCAGACAAGAGCAAAGAGGTGGTTGTATTGAGATTATAATGCCTTTTCTTAATATTAAAATGATCATATATATATATATATATATATATATATACATATATACATATATATATATGATCATTTAAAATACAAATATATATATATATATATTCCCTTTATTTAGAGATTATTTTCTTATATGTAAATGAACAGATAATATAATTGATCTTGGTGTTCAGTTTTAAATATTATATAAAATTAAGAGTCATGGATATGACTGGTCAATAAATAAAAGTAAATAAAACTAATAGTTCCAGCATATCCATTCTCTTTATTGACATAATAATGCCACAGAGATATTTTTAAAGTCTGTGAAGGGGTTTCTACTCCTGCATTTCAATTTTGCGGTAATTATGCTTTGACAGTTAAAAAGGTGCTATGTCATTTATAAACTCAATTATATTGGGTCTTCCAAGTTTTAAAAACTTCAGTTTTAAAAATTAGCACTGTATTTACATTCAAGTTCCAGATAAGGAAAAATGTGAGGGCGGTGAATTCACATGGTTCAGTTTATATAGACCCTCAAAATTGGACTGAGTGATTATGTGATGAATTCAGGGGGTTATGAAACCCAATTCACACCTAAATCAGCTGTGAATGACTACCGGTGCGAGGCAGAACAATGGTATTTATTAATGACAATAATACCTGGAAACGATGAATATGTTATATTACATGGCAAAGGGGATTACGTTAGCAGATGACGTTTGGTTGCTAATCAGTTGAGTTTAAAATAGAAAAATGACCCTGGATTAAACAGATGGGCCCACTCTGATGACAATGGTCCCTAATCATGGCAAAGGGAAGAGGAAGAGGAAGAGAGAAAAGACTGGGCCAGTCATGCAGGCTTTGAAGATTGAAGGGAGTCAAGAGCCAAGGAAACAGGGCAGCCTCCAGAAACTAGAAAAGAAAGGCAAGGAGCTGATTTCTCCTGGACACACTCCAGAAGGAATATATCCCTGCCTACACCTTGATGGTAGCCCAGTGAGACCCATTTCTGACTTCTTACCTCCAGAGCTATACAGTAATACATTTGTGTGAGTTTTTTTTTTTAAACCACTGGGTTCCTGGTAACTTGTTTACATAAGCAGCAGCAGATTAATACAGTAATCATGTAGTGAACGGTGTTGCCTGCACTTGGTTAATTATGACACAGATTGAGAAGGAGAAGCAATTGTCCCTAATAAATATATATTGATTCCTCTATCACCTTGAAACTTCATTAGCAAGATAAATTGCTATTCTTTCTTACAAAGGAAGTAAATAAAATGTTATAAAAGAAGTATGTTAATGTTCTTTCTATTGCATTATGTTAATAATCATATATGAAAAAAAACATATGTATTGTCTGAAGCAGTGATTGGCAAACTCATAAATCAACAGAGCCAAATATCAACAGTACAACGCTTGAAATTTCTTTTTAGAGCCAAATTTTTTAAATGTAAACTTCTTCTAATGCCACTTCTTCAAAATAGACTGGCCTAGGCTGTGGTATTTTGTGGAAGCCACACTCAAGGGGCCAAAGAGCTGCATGAGGCTCGTGAGCCACAGTTTGCTGACCACTGGTCTAAAACATACCTGACAACATTTCTAAAGTCTTTAAACATGACTTTGATTAATATCCACTGAATAAGGAACAATACAAAAGAAAGAAAAGAAATAACTGTCTTAAAGTGGTGAGTGATCCACCACTGGGGATCATCAACCAAAGGAGCTAGCCCGGATGTGGCAGATGGTTTTCCTAATACAGAGGAAAATATTGATAGTGAAAGTTTTGGCAGGGGGGTATTTTTAAGTTGCCCTCAACAGATGAGTAAAATATCAGTATGATTTAAGAAGAAAGGGAACCAATAAGAAGCTGCTTAAAATCATCATTACAAAACTATGTGATTTTCACTGAGCATTTAAAAATTATCAAAAGTGCCTGGCTGGCATGGCTCAATGGTTGAGCATCAACCTATGAAACGGGAGTTCACAATTTGATTCCAGGTAAAGGCATATGCCCGGATTACTGGCTCTATCCCCAGTGTGGGGCATGCATGAGGCAGCTGATGAATGATCCTCTTTCATCATTGATGTTTCTATCTCTCTCTCCCTCACCCTTCCTCTGTGAAATCAATTTTAAAAAGTCAATATTTATTTTAAAAAAACTGATCAAAATCGCCATTACAGTTGACCCTTGAACAACATGGAGGTTAGGGAAACCAATTCCCTGTAGAGTTGAAATTTGTGTATAACTTTGACTTCCCTAAAACTGCTATTAGCCTATTGATGACCATAAACCTTACTGATAACACATCTAGCCGATTGATACATATTTACATGTTGTATGTATTAAGTACTGTATCCTTATAATAAAATAAGCTAGAGAAAGATGTAAATAAGAAAATCATGATATATATACTACTATTTATAATACTTTAAACAATAAAAAATAAAATCGTAAGGCAGAGAAAATGTATATACAGTAATGTACATATTTATCTAAAAAAATCATGTAAAGTGGATCCACATTGTTCAAACCTGTGTTATTCAAGGGTCAATGGCATTGAGTTCAGAACTCTTATCTATACGTCAGACTCCTCTTTTTCCTTTTTTTTACAATAGCTGGAAGAGATTACTATGTAACATTGATCCCTTGCTAATACTATTGATTAACAAATTAAACTATAGTAAATTTCTCAAAATTCAAACCAAAGTGCTCAGTATTAAAAAAAAAATACAAATAACGAAACACAACAAAAACCATCCCTCCAAGTCAAATGCAGTATGTTTGGTGCATTTTCTTATAGTAGCAAATACCTTTCAGATGGTAACCTACCTTCTCTTTTTTTAAGCCAACTCACGAAATGTTATAAAATTACCTGCTGATTGTACTGTACTAGTAGGTATGAGTTCATAGGATAGTAACTATCTTTACACAAAACGAAATGTTTTCAGAGAAGAAAAAAGCTACTATAGTTATGCTCCATCTTATTTCCTGCGCTTGATTATCTGCCATCCCCACCAGAGAGCACCCAAGGGACCTGGTAGCCCAGGAGATTAAATACTAGATGGCCAAACATTCTCCAGAAGCCAGATCTGTTGGTCATGTCCACAATGCATATCAACTGTAGAGCAAGATGCTGACACCTTGGAGGGGCCATTTTGATAGGATGAGGTTCTCTATTTGCTTAGAGTATCCACAAAGTGGTCAATTCCTATCCCTTCCAAATCAACATTCCTGCTCTTTTCTATAGTTCTCAGAACCAACTTCAAACCAAAACAAGTTGCAAGGAGCAATATTTTTCACATTGGCCACGAGCTGAAATTAACTTCATGGTGATGAACCAAGAGTCTTCCCTGATCCTTACAAATGGTGTGAGTGTCTCTGTGAATAATTTGCAAAGCACTGGACAGTCTACAATTGTCTAACATCTGCCATGTCATCCACTTTATTTTTATTTATTAGGGGCTTTGAGGGTTTTAGAACACCTGTTAAAATGATAATACTTCTAGAACAGTCAATTGAGTGCTCTAGCACAAAAATAATTAAGGACTCAGGACTGATCTGGAACTGGGGATCACCAAGGCAGGCAAATAGAATTTACAAAGCCAAAATCTTGACTTTGAAATACAATTTGATATCTGTCTTATTTCAAAGGTGTAATTTATTAAAAACCTCACTGGTCCTGTAATTGACTATTCCCCAAAAGAAAAGCTGATAACCTACACTTAGCATTCTCAAGAGATTAAAACAATATCACTAAATAGGAAGTATGAAAGATTATATATGTGAGTTTTTCCCACAAGTAAACAACCAAACCTAATATAATAAACTCCAAAGTTAAAGCATATAGGGAGTTAAAATATTATCTCTGTATTTTGGCATGCTCTATTATTTGGGAAAAATGTTTAAGAAATCTCTTCTGCAAGATCAGAATGGCATAATACATTTTTTTTTACTGCACACTAAATGATAAACTTACATCAGAATTAAATCTCAACTGGCAAATGTTGCATGATATGACTTGCTTTCTTCGATGAGGAAGAGGAACCCCGAATGTATGATTTATTACAGCTTTCTGAATCGGGTCCATCTGTAATGAGAAAAAGAATACAACAAATAGAAATAAAGCTTGTCAGTTCCATTGGAATGTTGCCTACTTCATTAAAGAGCCAATCTGTACAGCTTCAATCTACTGCTCACATTATAAAAAGCATTTTTTTTAAGAAATAGCATTTCTACTTTGTCGAAAAATAGAAAACAATAAACTCAAAGCTCACTATGATAAGGGAATAATAAATGTATCCATTAGCGTGTGCATACTGACTGTGTTTCTCATTTATAATCAACAATTGTTTCAGTTTGATAATCCTAAAATATAATTAAAGGTTTATCAAAACTCAAGTTATTATAAATGCCACCAATCTTACACAGAAGTGTGACTGCACCCTAGGCCAAAATGGACTTCAAAAAAGACTTGGTCAGAGGATCAGCTCTGAAAATAAATGATGCGCCATTATCCAACATTGACCTTAATCTGTTTTGTATCTTTTCTACCTTAAGAATATAGTATACAATTCCTGCTTCCTAAGAATTCAAATATAGAGAGCTATCAATGCATTCAGTAACAATTTATTGATTCCCTAATACATTCTTATATCCTATAGATTTTTTATTTGAGGTTCAAAGAGTTAGGCTACATACCAGTTTTCTCCACCCCATTTCCCAGGACAGGACAAGTGACACTAAATACATAACATCAATTATCCAGCTTTATTAAAACATAGTGTCTCCTCATCAAGCTCTGTCCTACAGTCCACATTAGTGGTTCTCAACTGTTAGAGTCAGGTGAAATTTCTGATCTGCTTCTTAATATACGTGCAACTTCTTTGCTAATCTGTGCTTATTAAGGTTGTTATGAGGTTTAAAAGTGATAATTTATGAAATTAATTTAGCACAGTCAGTGCTAGGCACATTTAGAAGTCCATAAATGTTGGCTATTACAGATTCTCCATTACAACACATGTGAGATCAAGGTTAATATGAGCCTCACATTACTTTAGTCACTGTTGGCATACCATCCAGATATCTCATGTGGCCAAAATGTTTTCCCCCAAATGATTTAAATGTCACATATGTAGCAATGACTTCTGGTGAATGCTTGCAAACTATGACTCTTATTTTTAAAGCCACATTAAAATATATGCTTATTTATTTTTAGAGAGAGGAAGGGATAGAGAAACATTGATCTGTTGCCTCCAGTACCACCCCAAATGTGGACCAAACTCACAACCTAGGTATGTGCCTTGACTGGGAATTGAACCCGTGACCTCAAACCAACAGAGTACAGGATAACACTCCTGCCAACTGAGCCAGATCAGCCAGTGATGGGACTCTTTACTCTCATCAGATACAAAGTTCTTATGAGAGTGATCCCAATGGGTGGAAATATTTCAGACATGACTTGATAGACACACATCAAAATTAAGCATGGCTGTGAAACAATGCTCTAATAGTCACCTGTGATACATTGTAGTTTGTTAACTACCCTAAACAAGTCACTGACAAATCCCACCTCTTCTTTTGTATTTCAAATCATCAGAACCAGTTGACTCATGGACTCTCCTGACTGATAGGTAGGAGGAAGTTCCTGTCTATATTTATAACTCCTAGTAGGTTATCTAGGCACACTTACTGTACTTTTCTAAAGAGCAGCAATAGAAATAATAGCACACAGCCAAAACGAGTTTGGCTCAGTGGATAGAATGTCGGCCTGCAGACTGGAAGGTCCCTGGTTCGATTCCGGTCAAGGGCATGTACATTGGTTGCGGGCACATTCCCAGTAGGGGGTGTTCAAGAGGCAGCTGATCTATGCTTCTCTCTCATGGATGTTTCTAACTCTCTATCCCTCTCTCTTCCTCTATGTAAAAAATCAATAAAATATATTTTTTAAAAAGAAATAATAGCACACAGAATTTATTAAGTGCCTTCTATATACTGAGTCCTAGGCAAGGTGGTAAATATGTTAAACAGTTACAACGATTAAAACAAAACAAAACAAAACGACATGGGCATAACCATATTTATCTTCCACCATCACTTTAAATGTCTTTATCAGATATGAATCCTTGCCAGGATCCTGGATGAGACTCAGCTATGTGATTTTTCTGGTCACCTCCAATATGAACAAATTCTAGCATCTTTCCCCCACCCCTTTACTAGTGGATTCAAACATATGTTCTATTTAACCAGTTTTATTTAGATATGATTTATATACAACAACATTCACCAATGCTAACTTGCAGAATTGGCTGAGATTTTACCAATAAGTACAGCAATACACATAGGGAATTTCATTACATGGAAAGGTTCCCTTCTGCTCCTCTGTGGTCAATCCCTGTCTCTCACCCAAGTCTTTGAAACCACTGTTTTGCTTTCTATTTTTTTGCCTTTTCTCAAACTTCATATAAAGGGAATTGTACAATATGTGGTCTTTTGTGTCTGGCATCTTTCATTAAGGATAATGCTTTCAAGAATCCACCATGTTGTTGCATGTGTCAGTAGCTCATTCCCTTTTATTGCTGAATGGTATTTCTTTATACGGAAATACCACAATGTGCTTATCCATTTGTCAGCTGATGAACATTTGAATTGTTTCCGGTGAATTCCACAACCTTTTCAAGTCTCAATACATATCTAAAGTTCATTCTTAAATTCAGTTCATCAATTTAATACAAACATTAAAATTAATTCAAAATTATAGTCTCTTTTCTATAAATTGAACCTATTATCAAATAGTAGTTTGAAAGGCAATAGGAAATGGTACAGGACTTCTCTCTCCACCCCATTCTCTCTCTCTCTCTCTCTCTCTCTCTCTCTCTCTCTCTCTCTCACACACACACACACACACACACACACACACACACACACACAAGCACCCCAATTCAACTAAGTTTCCAAACCTTTGTTAACTCATATCACCCCTATTTTTTTCAGACCCCAAATGGATAGTGGGCAGAGCCTGATTAAGCCAATAGCCACAGAGATGTGTGACTCTAGGCTGTTCCAATAGTCTTCATTCTACTTTCCAAGATCCCCCTATATTACCTTAAACATGCCATCACAATGCTGCCATGACAATTAATATGGAGACCACTGGTGGATAATTTCCCTTTTTAGCCAACAGGTAAAGAAAATAAAATGCAGAAAGAGGTCACTAACTTAGAGGTAGTTACCTCGTCCTGTTATATTGCATCTGTTCTGTACATAAATGAGGCCCATTTCTACCAGGGAATAAAGTGAATTATGCCTATAACCCACTTGGGAATACTGAAGTCCACTTATAATAATAGTATGAAATAAAAATGACCTACACATTTACATTAAATATGCTCTCTAAAATGTAATACAGAGTGTTTATCATATATTTGCAGGTAGCATATTATTTTGATCTTTCAGTAGCACTGCGGAAGCAGTGACTACATTCATTCCAAGTTTGTGTGGGAGGCATTTTGGAACTAGACAGCATGCAAATGTGGCATATTCTCTAGGTTTAATTCTTTTGTTTGAATTGAATGATGATCTGATCACTGTGACTATAAAAGCAAATTTCACAATGCAAAGTCCTGTATTCTTCTTTGGAGACAATTTCATTTCCCAGTGTACTGGAAAAAAAGGGCTTCTAACTAAGTTATATTTTAAAGATGAATTCACAAACTAGAGTTATACCAACACAAGTATTTATCTTTTATCATTTAGGAATCTCATACAACAAAATAAGTTTAATGCTTTCATTAATTAACATATATCATATTCACCTCTCTATTAATATATGCAAAACCATTTACAACTAAATTTTTTAAAATATATTTTATTGATTTTTTTACACAGAGGAAGGGAGAGTGATAGAAAGTTAGAAACATCCATGAGAGAGAAACATAGATCAGCTGCCTCCTGCACACCCCCTACTGGGGCTGTGCCCTCAACCAAGGTACATGCCCTTGACTGGAATTGAACCTTGGACCCTTCAGTCCACAGGCTGATACTCTATCCACTGAGCCAAACCGGTTTCATCTACAACTAAAATTTTTGAAGGGGCAAAAATCTAACGAATAACCAGTTCTGTCGTTAAATAGTTAATTAAATGAATCTATACGGTATGTAACTAAAAGTAGTGTCTACTATCAACTCAGGGACACACACTCACACACAGCCACTTTGATCATTTTGTTTAAACGTACCATTATTTGTCATTATGATCAGACATTTTGTTCAAAAACAAAGTCATATATGTTGGTGCCCCCATGAACAAAATAGGGATCATCTGTCAAAATAATCATACCTTACTATGTGTATGCACATTATCATTCGTTTTTCTACAAAACCAGTCTCTAGAGATGCCCATAAATGTAGACGAGAATAAAGGGAGGATGTCAAAATCAGTTGTAGGAAACCTAGGTATACCAACCTGGAGATTCACAGTGCACAATAAAATACTAAGTTCTCTGAGATGTCCTACAATAAAAATGTTTTAAATAAATACTTTCTAAAATAATATAACTAGAGCACTTATTGTTTTTAAATTTAGCATCCCTGGTTCTATGCTGCAGTTTAGAACATAGATAACCTGAAAAATGAAATCATCACAAAAATAAGAATAAAATGTAAAGCCTTCAGTAGAAAAGTAAAGGCACTGAACTAATGATGTAATACGTAGAAATCAGATCCATAAAAACATTGATACATTTCACCTGTTCCATGCAACACTGAATTAAAAACTGACAGAAATGGTGAAATATGCATGGTATTTTAACCCATATTTAACTAATTTCTAAAGTGAGAGATTTTGAAAGCTAAATTCTCTAAATACAATACCTAAATTCTCTAAATACAATGCCCAAAGCAAACAAACAAGCAAAAGCAAAGAATGATTCTGTACATATTAATATGAATACCCAAACCACAGACAAAAAAATCAATTTCAAACTCAGCCTATGGCCTTATTTAAAGACAAATGAATATGTTCTTCTAGATTTCAGGCTTAAGGATCTTTGCATTTTTATCGAGGCGCTGCTTTTCCCTCCCTCCCCTTCTGGGCATTCTGCTAAATTGATGTGTAAGTAAGTGTGCAAAGCACAGTGTCAGGAAGAGCAGCCACAGCTAAGGTTCCCTCCTCTAAGAAGTCTGCTTTATTATCAGAGAGGACCTGGCTTACCCGTGCATGAGTTCACATTTCCCGCTCTAAAAGGACTCCTCTCTTTAGGTTCCTATTGTGGATTTCCGTTTTAAATTCAAATACTAAAAACTTAAATGGCAGGAAGTTTAGAAACCCAGAAATATAAAGGTTCATCTCTTCCAGCTGGCATTTCTATCTAACAGAGGCAAGTAACAGCTCTAAAGGTTATACTTGAGGGCACTTACAGGTTTTTGGGGTGTGTGTGTGTGTGTGTGTGTGTGTGTGTGTGTATTGTTTTATGTTTCTAAGCATCATTTCTATCTTAGAAACTTACTGAGGAACTCTCATTGCTCCTTGCTTAAAATCATACAACTAGTAAGTGCTGTGATATTTGTGACCCGTTGGTATTAAGTGGCACTGAGTAGAAGACCCTGGTAGATTAGTACTTCAACTATTCATTAGGAAAATTTGTGTTTACATGACTTACATCAATACATTAGAAAACACCAATGAAACATCCTATATAATAAAAGGCTAATATGCAAATCGACCGAATTGTGGAAGGACTGGTTGCTAGGATGAACACTGACTATGGGGGAAGGGGAACAGATGCTCAACACAGGAGCTGCCCCTGGTGTTCAGTGTTCTCCCACAGGGGGAGCACTGCTCAGCCAGAAGCCCGGCTAATGGCTGGTGAGTGTAGTGGCGGTAGCAGGAGCCTCTCCAGCCTCCGCTACAGCACTAAGGATGTCTGATTGACAGCTTAGGCCTGCTCCTAATAATCTCATTCCTGCAACAAATTTATATATTTGAAAATTTTTGAATTTTTGTCATTTTTCTTTAATTTTGAATATGGATGTATACCTTATATACAAAAAAAGCATACACATCTTAAGTGTATCCTTAGTTGCATTTTGACATGTGCATAGGCTCATATTATCACCATCCCAAAAAAAGTTGTAGGATATGTTCTGTAATCTAAACATTCCCTGGTCCTGCTCTTGCCCAGTCAATACCCTCCAGTGATCACTACCATTGTGAGAATATCCAAAGAGATGATTTTTTTCTGCTTTTGTACATCATACAATATAATTTTCACAGTATGCATTCTTGGGTGTATGGCTTCTTTCATTCAGCATTGTGTTTGTGAGTATTTTTGGCCATTGTGAGTGCTCTATAGTATTCTATTGCACAAGCATACCAGGACTATTTGCCAATTCTACAGTTGATGGAGATCTGATTTTTCTGTTTGAATCTATTATGATTAAAATTACTATCACTATTTGTGAGTATGGGGTTTGTTGGACATAGCAGTCATTTCTCTGAGGTATATGACAAAATTAAATGTCTAGGTAGGGTATGCTTTAATAGATACCACCACAGAGTTTTGCAAAATGGTTGTTATAATGCTGCAATGCAATTCTGGCATTAAGTACCTGGAGTTAGTGCAGTCTCCACAGGTCACGTCCACAGTCCCCAACCAGACTGTCCTCACTTTAGAATCTAGCCACAAGTTCAGAGTCCCCAAGTCACCTGCACTTCTGACAAACTGCCAATTTGAGGGTTCCCATGACTCCTGAAGGCTTAGTAACTTGCTAGAATAACTAACAGAACCCAAGCAAGGACTATACTTCCAATTTCAGTTTTATTGTAAAGGATACAAATCAGAACCAGCCAAATGAAGAGACCAATAGGGTGAGGTCTGGAAAAATCCAGAATGTGAAGCTTCCATATCCCTTCCCCACGGAATCAAGACATCTTTCCAGGATGCATTATAGTCCTAATATCTTCCCAACCAAGTTCACCCAAGCCTTACTATCCAGAGTTTCTATTAGGGGTTTATGACATAGGCATGATTGATTGATTAATTGGCCACATGATTGACCTCACTCTTCAGCCCCTTTCCCATCCCTGGAGGTCATAAGGACATTTTCTATTCTAAGCCCTACACTCTAGTAGTCAATAGTGACTGGTTCCGTCCTAAGGCATTCATTAGCATAAACTTAGGCATGATCCAAGGCATGATCATGATCCATGATCCAACAAAGACACTCTTATCTCTCAGGAAACTCCAAGATTTCAGAGGTTATCTCCCAGAAACTGAGAATGAAGAGTGTCAAGTTCTTTATTATACAATATGGCTATATCTTTATACTTATGTATGCATAATTTTACATAGCTGTAAGCATAAAACAGAATATTTTCCTTTTCTTCCTTTTAACAGTGTATTGGAAGTATATTTTTATGTAACTTCAGTCTTATATTTACCAATTAAATGGTAGCATACTGCTTCACAAAATGATTGTACCAGCATTTACTGAGCCATTTCGCTGTCACTGCACACCGAGCTTGTCACAATGTTAAATTGCACTGCACAGATCATCTTTTTGGGTGTAACTTTTTCCTAAGATCCATAGCATCTTACAGCTGGGGAAAAAATCCCAGTGATCATATTTCCCCTCTCATTCTATTGACAAGTCCACGAAAGCCCAAAAAGATGAATTATTCTACTAAAAAAAATGGGCAAGAAGCCAACTCACCACTGCCTAGTCCTAGGTTCTTGCCATTATAACATATGACACTGAGACTGACCCTTCTGTTTCCCCCTAAATAAGAGTAGCAAATGGTTAAGATCTACTCTAAAATCTGTCTTCTTTTGTTTATTAGCTGTTTTATTTTCATGTTTCTACGCCTCTCTAAAGTGGAGTGATAATTACTGTTGGGTTGTAGTGAATAATGAAATATATACAATATACACAGATCCCAGCACTGTGTCTGACATACAGAGCACTAAAAACTGCAACTGTGCCTGCTATTATTATTTCATAACAATATGGTAAACATCACCATTCATTTTCAGAAGCAGAAAACAATAACTGATTTCAGGTGAGGGCTTAGATGCGTGAGGCAGGCCTGGGTCCCATTGTTCTTTGTACCCATCAATTAGCATAGTGGCTCACAGATATCAAAGACTTAACAGATGTTTGTTGAGTGGCTAAATAAATCAAAGCCCCAAATCAAAACATAATAGTGTATGAGTGGAATTAACAATAGCAGTGGGAAAATCTGGTCTACAAAGAATTTTTAGGCCTAGGAGGTGAAGAGAGCTTATTAGAACCGAAAGCAAATAGGAAATGACTCCAGGATACAATACAGGACAAAGAATATAGACTCTGGGAGTAAAATCGACAACTGCAAGCCACCAAGCAGTATTTTCATATTATCTATGGCCACCTAAGCAAATGGTTGATGGATTCTCTTTACCCTTTATATGCCTATATCAGACCATTTTCCACCAGGTATCTTCTCTCTCTTTGTTTTCCCTTTATGGATTAAGGTATTCAATATGTGTCTTTATACCCTCTTTGCCTCCCCCGCCCCCAAGCTCCCTAACACATGTCCTCACCCGCCTGGTGTCTGTGCCCATTGATTATGCTTATATGCATACATACAAGTCCTTTGGTTGATCTCTCCCCTTTACCCCCACCCTCAAAGGCTAACAGACACACTGTTCCCCTGATCGGTTAAAGATAAATCTATAACTGGTTCATAAAACCAGTGCTTGGGCTTAAATATGGAAATAACATTTGAATGCTCACCAAGTAGTCAGGACGTGTCCACGTGTAAGAGACATTTCATGGCTGGTAGCTTTCCACCATGACTATTTCCCCTAGTGTTCTATGAGGTGGATAATCAAGTGAAACACAGAAAGTTCAAAGTGAAGGATGGATAAGCTTGAGGGAATCTTAAGACAGCATTTTTCTTAGAATGATGTATGCGTTCAAGGAAAGTGCATGTAACCAAGGTGTTGAGGCCCTGTAGGGGATTGCCCACAGATACCTATACTCCCAAGTTTTTTTTATGTGAATAGATTGAATTGTTACGAACACAATTTCTCAGACATGGAAATTTAACCCTTAGGACCCCCTTTGTTCTCACCCCCACACACATACTTTTAGAAATTATCTATTTGTGTGTGTGTGTGTGTGTGTGTGTGTGTGTGTGTGTGTGTTTTCCAGTGGGGAGGGACTATGTTTCACCTCAGCTCATATTCCTAGTGGTTCTCATTCCTTCCCCTGATCCAGTAAGCACTAAATATAATATATATTCAAATTTTATTGAAATTTCTCACTTTATAAGTGAGAAAATCTATATCCATAGGTGAATACAAAGCTCAGAATAAAAGGATGGGAGGTGACCTCATTCTATTGATGAGTTTCCTTTTTCTGCAACAACAGCCAAAAATATTTAACACTGTAATATGTTTCCTTAAAAAGAATGAATGTTGCCTAATCAGTCTAATATCATCCTGTGGAGAAGATGCCAATATTTAATTTGGATGGACACTTTAGACACCTTTTTATTAGCATCACTGGGACTCAATTTGATGCAAATGTGTGTTTTTTTTTTTTTAAATCAGAATTCTGTTTCTGGGGACTTAAACAGCAAAACCTCTTTCAAAGACAATGCATGACTGTGATGCCTGCTTGTGTGAGAAGACAGGTTTCTCAATTCTCTGCAGGCTGTCTCTGAATAAGGTGTGCAGTAATTAAACCCAACAACTCCAGAACTCTGGTTCCATTTGCATGGAGAACATGGCATTGACTGATCAGGAGAATAAATTCCAAAAAGCCATGTTATCAGCAGCTGTACCAGAAGTCCACAAACACATCTGGTTCCTGGGCAGGTCACTGACATGTGGGGCAGGGGTTAAAACCCACTGTAGCCCTAGCTGGTTTGGCTCAATGGATAGAGCACATCAGCCTGAGGACTAAAAGGTCCCAGGTTCCATTCCAGCCAGCATATGCCTTGGTTGCAGGCTTGATCCCCAGTAGGCGGCATGCAGGAAACAGCCAATCAATGATTCTCTCTCATCATTGATATGTCTCTCTCTCTTTCCCTGTCCGAAATTAATAAAATATATTTAAAAATTAAAAATAAAAAGTAAAACCCACTGCACTCCGATGAAAAGAACAGCGAGGACAAAATATTTGTGTGTATAAATCATTGATGGTAAATTCTTATTCTGAAATCACTCACTGTCCTTTCTACTTTTCTGTTGTTAAGCTCCTTTCCTTTTTAAAATCATGTTGCTATTAGATGGGTTAATAGATTGAAACAATTAAAATGTGAAAGGGCTATGCTAATTGGCCTTTTAACATTTCCCTTTTAATATTTCAAGCCAGTATTGGCTTCCTAGGGCTGCTGTAAAAAAAGGTATTTCAAACCTGGTGGGTTAGAACAACAGAAATTCATTACCTCACTGTTTGGGAGATGGGAAGTTGGAAATCAAGTTGTTGGGAACCCAATGCTCTGACAACTATAAGGAGAATGATCCTTGCTTATCCCTGGCTTCTGCTGTTTTACCAGCAATCTTTGGCAATCCTTGGCTTATAGATAACATACCACCCCAATCTTCCGCCTTTATGTTGGATTCTTCCTAAGTGTGCTGGTCTCTGTGTCCAAATTTCTGATTTTTTGTAAGGATACCACTCATATTGGATTATGGACTGCTCTCCTGAACTCATTTTAACTGGACAACCTCTGTAAAAAGTCTATTTCCAAATAATGTCTCATTCTAATGTATTAGAGGTTAGGACTATGACATACCCTTTTGGGGGGGACACAATTCAAGCCATAATAAATGGAATGGGCAATATAAAAATATAAAAACCACTGGGAAATATCACTTAGGCAATCAATTCTAGGATTTCTTGCTCAGAGAAAAAAATACAAACTAAAATAAGTTTATTTGTGCCAAAACCGGTTTGGCTCAGTGGAAGAGCGTCGTTATGCGGACTGAGAGGTCCCGGGTTCCATTTAGGTCTAGGGCATGTACATTGGTTGCGGGCACATAACCAGTAGGGGGTGTGCAGGAGGCAGCTGGTCAATGTTTCTCTTTCATGTATATTTCTAACTCTCTATCCCTCTCCCTTCCTCTCTGTAAAAAATCAATAAAATATGTTTTAAAAAATAAGATTACTTGTTTTAGTGGCTACAACTAAAGGGAAAGTCTGAACAGCCCACATAGCACTGAGGCTATTTTTCCCCACCTCTTCCTTAACACGTTCAATTTTAGCCTCAAAGAGTTTTGTGGACCCAAGGGTCTGGGAAGAAGAAACAAGTTCAGGGAACTGAAATGTACATGGAGATGAGGACAACGGAATGGAAAGAATGAGTGTAGATCATTACTGGTGAGCCTGCAAGTAATTTATTGAACCTGCAAAGGTACAGTACTTTTGAAATGTCACAAAGTCACAGTTATAAAGTCTATAGAAGAGTTAAACAATGGCACATTGAAATGAGCAATGTGAGTGATTATTCTAATTTAATTATTTGGTTAAATTAGGAAAGACGCAAAGCTACATATTTTGCATTGTATTTTCTTTCGCTCCTTTGCTTGTTTGTTTCTTTGAACCACAATTAAGGGCTTCAAGAAAGTGTAATGATGGGTGAAATGGCTCTTTTTATACAACTCCCATCTCTGTAGGTAACCCATCTGGTCTCTTCTAGAGTGAAAATTCCAAGATAATGCATGTATACAGAAGAATTAAGCACATAAGGATATGTTTGCTTTTTACATTTTGTTCAAAAATGCAAATAGACATAAATGTACACACATGCATACATACACATGCATACGTATATCATTTATGTACCAATTTATATAACAGATTTATCCACCAATTCCCTACATAAAATTCCACTGCTTGCAATTTGGCATAATTCAATTTTTGTGTTTGGGCCAGACTTAATAATTTCTTAAATATTCTGCTTCTCCTGGCATTGAAGTATGCATTCACTAATTTACACATGCACTTGCCCCCACCCCGTATACCCTTTCTCTTAGCCAGTGATGTGGAATTCAAACCACAAGGGGTATTTTGTGTTGGCAAATACTGCCTTCCATGAACTTGGCCAGCCCACATCTCTGGATGTATTTCCATTCCTCCTTGCCTCCGATGCTTTGCTCTTATAATACAAATCTGCTAGCAATCCTTTGCGTAATTCAGCGAGGTTTATTGTCTCCTTATCTTTTGTAAGACTTTTTAAAAATTGTCTCAGTATTTATTACTTGCATATTACATGTATAATTCCCATCTATCCTTCAAAATGCTACCCCCCCCCCCAAGAGAATCCCTGCTAGTCTTTCAATAGTTAAGGCTAAATACCCTTCCTCTCAGTCCCCACAACAAGTTTCCTTTGTCCTTGTAAGACAAGTGTATGAGCGCAGAAAATGCTCAAAAACACTTTATTGTTGAAGAAAGCAATTCACTATGCAAAAAGCAGCCTCTCCCGCCAACTGTCAATCATTGTGAGGAGAAACATGTGGCAGGCCCAAGACAAAATTTCTTGGTTGATGACACTTTGTTCAATTTCATAGAAAAAATTGCACTGTCATCAAATTGCATTGTCAACTGAAGCTGATTGTGTTTTTGGAACCTTGAATGTAAATATGCAAAACGAACGGTATGTTTTGAAGTGCAAAATAATAATCTGTCTCTTAAAATGCTTGCCACATAGTTAGGGCCATTGTTCTCAACCCCGGCTGTACAATGGGGATCACCCGGGAAGCTTGTGAAAGGTACAGGGCAGAGCCCCAACAAATGGCAAAAGGGTTCAATGTTTAAAAGGCTCCCAGGGAAACAGAGACAGAGTCACAGATAGCATGCAGACAGCTGTTGAGGAGAGGAAGGGGCTGGACTAGGGGTGGAAAGATGGAGCAAAAGAAACAAAAAAAAAGGAAAGAATGTATACAGATAGACAATAGTGAATGCAAGGGGGTGTGTGTGGGAGAGGCAGAGGAAGGCTTAGGGGGAATAAATGGTGATGCACAGAAACTTGTATTGGTGAACACACAAGACAATGTATGGAGGATGTGCTGTAGAACTGTGCTCCCAAAACCTGTGTAATTTTGTTAACTAGTGTCACATCACTAAATTCAATCAATCAATCAATAAATAAATGGCTCAAGGGGAATGGCTAAGAAGTATTCGTTAAAACCTTGGTATTGGAATCAACTTCCTGTTTTTAAAATGTTTTCATCAGATGTTCCCAGGAAACCAAATGTCTTCTTTTCCACCAATAAATATTTAGACCAGTGGTCGGCAAACTGTGGCTCACAAGCCACATGTGGCTCTTTGGCCCCTTGAGTGTGGCTCTTCCACAAAATACCACATGTGGGCGCACATGTTCAGGGTGATTGAAACTTCGTGGCCCATGCGCAGAAGTCGGTTTTCAGCTCTCAAAGGAAATTTCAATTGTTGTACTGGTGATATTAGGCTCTAATGAGTTTGCCGACCTCTGACCTAGACCAAAAAATCCTAGCAGTGGTTCCCAAACTTGTCTGCACTTTGGAATCAATGGAGCTTTGACAACTACTAATGCCTTTGTTCCACCCTAGAGATTGTGATGCAGGAGTAATTGGTCTGGGATGTGGCCTAGGGCTTTGGACATTTTAATAGATCCCTAAATTATTCAATTATCTGGCCATGTTTGAGTGGTTAGATAATTGAATAATTTAGGGATCCATTGATTCCAAGGTGCAGACAAGTTTGGGAACCACTGCATAGAGGATGTGATATTATCCTAATTTTACAGAAATGGAAACTGAAAAATACCCAGGAGCAAGTAATTTGCCATGACAATATATTTCTTACAAGGCAGCCCCAAGATTGAGATCCAGGCTTATGAAAATCCAGTGTTCTTCCTATATATCACATTGCCTTCCAATATGGGTAGCAGCTCAATAAACTTCTGAACTCAACATAAAATCTGAATTTGAATTTGGCGATGTTTGGAATTGGTAAACCATAGGCAGGAACATGTATACCTTTTTTTTAAAAAAAGAGCAAACCATGAAGAGAAGTAAACCAGAACAACTTGAAATCAACAAGAACTATTACAAAGTGTTTCCAACAACTGACTTATTTTTATTATAGCAAAGGCTGTTTTTAATCCCAAAAGTGCTGCTAAATCACTGTTTCTCTTCTACCTTTATATTTTTTTCCTAGCATGCATATTTTTCACTTCTTGGCCTTTTTAAAGAACTTAAAGAAACTAATGTAAAGTTGAATTGCAGTTAGAAGATTGGATCTGATATAATGAAGGACAAGTGACCAGCAAGATGCTTTAACTGTGGAGATCAAAGAAGGATGAAGGACTCCCAGAAATCCTAAAGTTCAAAGCCCTGAACCAATGAGTTAACCCAAAACTTAAGTCATGGCAAAATTACATTTTGGTTGTATTTTATTTTATTTTAAATATATTTTATTTATATTTTACAGAGTGGAAGGGAGAGATATAGAGAGCTAGAAATGTCGATGAGAGAGAAACATTGACTAGCCCTCCCTTGCACACCCACTACCGGGGATGTGCCCGCAGCCAAGGTACATGCCCTTGACCGGAATCGAACCTGGGACCTTTCAGTCCCCAGACCGACGCTCTACCACTGAGCCAAACCAGTTTCAGCTTGGTTGTATTTTAAACACTTACAAATATTTTTATTAAAATTTTTAATTACAGGCTGGATGTAGTAGCTCAGTGGTTGAGTGTCACCTGGAGGTCACCATTCCATTCCTAGTCAGGGGACATGCCTGTTAAGGTTCAATCCCCAGTGGGGGGCCTGGAGGAGGCAGCCAATCAATGATTCTCATCACTGGTGTTTCTATCTCTCTCTCCCTCTCGCTTCCTCTCTGAAATAATTAAAATATATTTTACAAAATTTAATTACAGTTCACATTCAATATTATTTTTATTAGTTTCAAGTGTACAACATAGTATTTAGCCAAACATATACTTTGCAAAGTGTTCTGATATTTCCAGGATTCAAAGGGCACTATACATAGCTATTAACTTTATCAAAATTATGGTCTGCTAATGTGGTAGAATTCTATTTCTTTTTTTATGACTTCGTGGCTACAAAGTTTGGCCAATTAAAAGAAAATTGTTCATATCTTTGAGCAAAGTAGCTTCTACTTTCTTATCCATTCCACTGCTTGAAATTCTTTCCTAGTTTGACATATACAGTATATCATGACTGTCTGATGTTTCTTTTTTGTCTTTTTCCCATAAATAATGTGTTATCTTAAAATAAAACTTGTTTTTCCCATAGATCCCCACTTGTCATGTCATCTATGTTATTCACTCACCATAACATCTGCAGACCCTAATTCCAGACCTTCTACAGAGTTCTGACTTTGTTCTTTTCTTCGCTTTCTTTTTCTGTGAACTTTTCTGGCTATCCATTTAGTATCCAGTTGTCTTTTTGGCTACTCAAAACACCTTTTTTCTTCTGCATCTATATTGCTTTCTTGTATTTCTTTAGTTTTATTATTGTATTTTGTATGATCTTTGTCCCATTTTGAAAGAAAGCTACAGGTTATTTCTAAATGATTTTTAATTTAAAAAATCTGAAGAAAAAGCATGCCTATTAAAAAATGTACATTGGTCCAAAATGCCTGATAGCTGACATCAATAAATTACAGTTTTTAGGTAAAGGCTATTGGTGCTCAATTTTGATCAGAAAAACTACTCCATTTAAATAATCACCATTCTAAACAACATTTTAACATCAAGGCATGATGTAGGACCATGTGGCTTCTTCTGAAATTTTCTGGGAACTTTTAGTGAGAGCTGATTTCCTCCACTTTTTAGAATATGCATTTCCTTCTATCATGCAAATAATACATGGCAGCTAAAAGCTACAGTTTCCTCCTTCCTCTGTTGCTAAGTTTACTTTGTGTTTTAAATGAAATTTCCAAAGCAATTCCCTAGGCCTTTCTGGAGAGTAATTTGCATTTTGTAAAAAAGTCCTTGGCTAAGGAAAGCAAACACAAGAAAAAGGCAATCACAATGAAGAAAATGTAGTTAGTAAAGACTTCTGCTAATTACCTGGCAAAATACTCTGGCTGCCCGAGTACCTCTGGGATGTCAATGCTAACTTAAGAAAAACTCATCACAGATTAAGTGTCAGGCTAGCTAAGCTACATTTCAAACAATTCCAAAATATTAAACAGGAAAAGACGTGTGCTGCAGGACATAGCTTGGCAAGAGTTCCTCTAACCATTTCCACTTTATCATGTCAATCCACATAAGGATTTAAAAAAAAATACAGGGCTCAAAAATGTGGCAAAGGGGACAGCTGAGAACTGGAAAATGGGGAGATAAGATTGATTCTAAGAAAATAAGGTATCCTAGCATACATCAATGGTACTATGATGTATGGTCTTGGATTTACATCTGGGGATGGTCACTTACATTTTTTTTGACCCGGGAAAAGAGTCCTGGGAGAAGTGAGTGAAGTAATACCTGGGAAGCACCTGGGACAGAGCCTAGCATGTTCAGAATCCATAATGGTACTATGGTTTTCAGACACCATCCTTCAGATACTGAGGGCCACAGAAATGGGAAAAATAATAAGTCTTGTCCTGTTTTACATGTGCTAGAGATCATACCTGAAATGTGCAATTATCCTATATAATAAAAGCCTAATATGCAAATCAACGGAACAGCTAAACCACCAGTGAATGACCTGTTGCAATGATGCACACTGACCACCAGGGGGCAGATGCTCAATGCAGGAGCTGCCTCCAGCCCACAGGCCCCAGGCCCAGGCAGGCCAAGTGGGGGACCCCTGAGGACCTGCCAATCACCTCACAGAGGGAGAGGACCAGCAGAGGCAACAGGTAGCAGGGCCGGTGAGCAGGCGGCACTAAGTTGACCAAGGTGGGTGCCAGAAGGGGCCTCCCATTGGCCCTTCAATCAGCCCTGATCACCAGCCAGGCCTGGGGACCCTACCCATGCACAAATTTCATGTACCGGGCCTCTAGTGAAAAAAATATTCTGTACTGATTGCTGAGAGATTAGTTAAGATGATTTTTTTTAAATGAAAACAATGATTAAATACAAATTGATAGTGTTGACCAGTTTGTTAGGATTTGAATGTGTAGACCACTGATGCATGCTTATAAGAAGGATAGCATTTGATCAGTGTTGTGAGGGAAGGATGTCCTATACGGTAAACAGAAATGTTTCTGAAACTCTTTGGACTTTTGTCTGAGGAGGGATGCATTCTAACTGCCGAGGCAGATACAATAATGCAAAACACATGGTTCTGAACTCCAGAAAGGAACTTAGAATAATTACAGTTAAAAAAAACATATACATTTTAGTTCAGATTTGCAAGTCTTGGAATTAAGACATGAGCACAGTGCCATGGAAGCAGAGGGAAGGAAGTAGTTACTCAGTCTGGGGATGCTCTGGAAGCCATCAAACAAATGACCATATCTGGGTTGCATGAATGGGAATTATTTAGATTTTTTAAAAGGGGGAAATGGAAATTACAACAGAACATCCTATGCAGAGGAGTAAAAACATGTGACATTTTCAGTAAACATTTAAAATTGAGGTATGAATGGAGAACCGTATAAATGGAAAAAAATATGAACATGGCAGGGTCAAGTGGGGCGTATGCATAACATGTGTGCTCTGTCAATGAGTTTGGACTTCTGTCCTTTGAGCAATGTTAAGGTATAAGAAAACATTCAGCTCAAAAGTATATATAGCAACAGTTGTATTTTTAGAAGAATAACCTAAACAATAAACTGAAGAGAGAAAATCAATCTGGAGTCAGGAAGACAAATCAGGAGGCGTTAGCAGCAGCCCAGCTGAAAAGTGCAGGCCATAATTCAGCCAGCAGCAACTGGGAGGTTGAGGAGGAGACTGGGGAGATTTTAGGGGAACAGGCTTTTAAGACAGCATTACCTTTTTAAAAATATACTTTTTTATTATTGGTTTCAGAGAGGAAGGAAGAGAGACAGAGAGATATAAAAGACCAATGATGTCAGAGAATCATTGATTGGTTGCCTCCTGCATGCCCCCCACCAGGGACTGAGCCTGCAACCTGGTCTTGTGCCCTGACTGGGAATCGAACAGTGACCTCTTGGTTCATAGGTGGATGGTCAACCACTGAGTCATGCTGGTCAGACAGCTTTGCCTGTTGAAATAAGGCCCAAGGAAGAAGGATTCTTCTCATTCAGGTAATTGAATGCCCAGGGACAACATTAACCATCACATATGTAAAGGACGAATGGCAAATTTCAGAAAGATATGTTTGTAGGTATATGCCTGGGCAGAGGGATTAATGAACTCATTATCAGGAACATATTAAATTGTATGTGCTAATGGCTGTCTTTATATGAGTAATAGAGTAGAGATATAGGAAATTAGAGTTAAGTCTCTAGAGTTTAAAAGTGTATTCACTGTTGAAGTTTCAAATTGTATGATTCTTGGTGTAAACAAAGGGTAGAATATACTTTTGAGTAAAATGAGATGAGACGGGACTACAAAGAGATTCCTGGGTGGGGGGTCACTGATGTTTCTGGGGGTGTGAGAGGCAAAAGATACCACAAAGGAGCTGAAGAGGAGAGTTGGAGGGGAAACAGGTGAGAAGAGGGATTACCATACAAGCTAATTTCTGAAGACTCTATTGAGAGCAGATTCTAATATCTCCTTTGGATGCCCAATTTTGATGCTTAAAAACTTAGAGTAGCCTAAACCGGTTTGGTTCAGTGGATAGAGCTTCAGCCTGCAGACTGAAAGGTCCCAGGTTCAATTCCCATCAGGGAGATGTACCTTGGTTGCAGGCACATCTTCATTGGGGGGTGTGCAAGAGGCAGATGATCAATGATTCTCTCTCATCGATGTTTCTCTAACTCTCTATCTCTTTCTCTTCCTCTCTATAAAAAATCAATAATGTATATTTGTGTGTGTGTGTGTATGTGTGTGTGTGTGTGTGTGTGTATATATATATATATATATATATATATATATATATATATATATATACACACACACATATATACACACACACACAAACCTTAGAGTGCCCACATTCTATCTGGTAGGCATTGTGACTGAGCCTGGTGAAACAATGACAAGATAAAGTCCCTGATCTCAATAAGTGTGCAGTCCAGTGTGGAAGACAGATATGTGTAAATATAATTAGAGCACAAGACAATCTATAACAATAAAAGCATAACATGCTAATTAGAGTGGATGTCCTTCCAAATGACCTTCTGACGAAGTTGGGCTGCTAGGGAAGGCCCAGTTCGGATGCCTGCTGATGGCTGGAGAGAAGCTGATGCCAGCAGCCAGGGGAAGGAAAGCCTACTCTTGCATGAATTTCGTGCATTGGGCCTCTAGTATTAGTATAATTACTGTAAAACAGGGAGATAGTTAGAAACACAAGTGAGAAACTAATGAGTT
Source organism: Vespertilio murinus (assembly GCA_963924515.1). Lineage (NCBI taxonomy): Eukaryota > Metazoa > Chordata > Mammalia > Chiroptera > Vespertilionidae > Vespertilio > Vespertilio murinus. The sequence continues at coordinate 18,664,065 of OZ004715.1, read as the reverse complement.
TTGTTGGAGATAGATCATATAAGGCTTTGTAGTGGAAGAAAAGGTGAAAGTTAAGAGTAAAGTGGTTTTCTCTGTAAGTCTTCTCAATAGTTCTAATTAGGTGCTTTATTTCAGATTCTCATCTCCTAGCTAAGTGGAAATCTTCTAGCGACTTATAATTACTAGCTTCTTTCAAATTATGATCTTTCCTTTAAAAATCCACGATATGATGATTTAATTTTTAGAATGTATAGTGTCAATAGTTTGTTAAAGGCTGTCCTGATTTAATTGAAAAAAATATGAATAATTTAACCATGTTTGCAAGAATAATAATGTATCACAGTGCAGAACCTTTCAGAGTTAATTTTTAAACTATTTAGAACAACATTAAAGAGCTAAATAAATGAGGGATATAGGCTATTATGGTAGAAAGCTTCAAAATATATATATTTTTAATTTATGCCCCCCCCCAAATTGAGCTAAAGAGTCAATAAAATCAAATAACCATGAGTTTTTGTCCCCCCCCCCTCCCCCAAGGCTCAATAGGATAATTCTAAACTTGAGAAGAGATATGAGAATAAACAAATTACCCTTAAAGAATGAGAACATGAAGAGGCCATATTCGGTCAGATGTCAAATCTTATAGTAAAGCTATGGATTAAGACAATGGTACTCACCCAGGGCAAAGGAAATAGAACGGCAATTTCCACAGAACAGTGTGCTGCAAGAATTGTTAAAACATGCAATACCTGATTATTTCATTAGGGTCACTGATCTCTTTTCCCTTATGTTGTCAAATTAAAAAAAAAATGACAACAGCAAATACAATAGCCACACTGTGTTTAATGAATCAAAATCACACCTATTGTTTTTGTCAAATCAGCCAAAAACATATTTTGGTGTGTCACAGAATTTTAGTAATTATTTTATGTAGGCCATGAGATGAAAATGGTTGAAAATCAGTGAAATAGAACAATGAAACAGTCCTGAAACTTATGAACAGATCCATTATCAAAATGAAATATGCTCCTTCTCCCAGTTATGTAGTATGTACTACTGAGTGCTCATTATGTGTGGGAATCTTCTAGGTGCTGGAGTTCAAATGTTAAGTAAAACACCCACACAACTACGTTTTCTTCATTGCATGTGAGTTATTATAGTGGGGGACATACACAATAAGACAATCATATACAAATTCCAATAGTCATAAGAGTGATGGGAGAAAAAAGAAAGCAAGGAAAATAAATTGAATAAGTTTGGGAAAGTGTTGAATTTTAAATGTAAATAAACATGGCCTCACTGAAAAGTGGCTTTAGAGGAAAAGCCTGAGGGAGGTGAGGAATGGAGCCCGCAACCACCTGGGGAAGAGCACTCTGGGTAGCGGGCAAAGCAAGTGCAATGACCCTGAAGTGGGAGCGGAGCTGAGGCCAATATGTCATTGTCATGTGGTGGAGAAAGAAATGACAAATCAATGCATGAGGTGGAACATATGTTTACCCTTGTGACAAAAAATGAAATTAGATTTTGACCTCACACTGTACACAAAACTAATTCCCAGCAGATTATAGACTTAAACGTGAGAGGCAAAACTTTATCTTTTAGAGAACAAGTGGAATAATTTAATGGCCTCATGGTAGGGAAACATATTTTTAAGAGAAACAAAGGCTCAAACAACTGAGAAATTAAAAGTATTTATACAACAGAAGTCACTCTAAAGTCCTGGCTTGTGTGGCTCAGTCCATTGGAGCATCATTCTGTGCACCCAAAGGGTTTGATAACCAGTCTGAGCACATCAGGGAGGTTGCTGGTTTGATCCCTGGCTCTGGTCAGGGTGTAATCAGAAGGGGACCCACTGATGTGCCTCTCTCACATCAATGACACTTCTCTCTCTGTCTCTCAATCCCTCCATCCCTCCCTCCTTTCCGCTCTCTCTGAAAAGTAATGAGGGGGGGGGGATCATTGGGTAAGAATTAACAAAAAAACAAAACAAATAAACAAACAAACAAAAAAACATGCCCTTGGTTGAGAATTAAAAACAAAAAGGCGCTACAAAGTGGGTGAAAAGACAAGTCACCAATCTCACAAAGGATTAATATTATTAATGCATAAAGCACTTCAATAATTCAGTCAGAAAAATCACAACTCACTAGAAAATGGACATTTCTCAGAATAAGAAAAATAACTGCCCAGGAAACATATGAAAAATTGATCAACATTGTCAGTAACCAGGGAAAAATTTGAAAACACAACATAATTTGAGGATTCTATTTTTACCCAACCAATGGACATAAAATTGTAAAAATATACAGTAGCACCAACCACTGGTGACGATGTAGAAGAAAAGGAACTCTTACACACCCAGGAGGGAGTAAAAACTGGTACCACTTTTTGGTAATATCTACTAAAATCGAGTTCCTGATCCTGTAAGGCCCAGAAATCCCATTCCTAGGCAACAGACTCAAACTCATGCAGCTGTGCACAAATAGCCATATGAAAAAAACATTAATAGCATCAGTACAGTTTTACAACAGCCAAAACCTGGATCCAAGTAACCTCTTGTAGTAGAATAGATCTATTCCCTGTGGTCTGTTCATACAATGAATTAGCCATGAAGGAGAGTGAGAAACAAATCACACAAAATGTGTCAATATGGGTGAAACCCAGATACATGGTCTTGAGTAGAAAAATAGGTGACAGAGGATATATATCTATACTAATGGAAGCCCAGCTAACCCTTGTGCATGATGTCATCACAAGATGGTCGCCACAAAATGGCCACACACACAGCAGAGGTGGAACCTGGTGGCCACTCCACGCAGTGAGGCCTGAGGGTCCCACGGCTCAGCACCTAATCAAAAGGAAATAGTCTATTCATCCCTGTATTACTTGAATCCTCTTGGGGGAAGTAGGAAAGGGGAATCATTGAATGTTTATGGAAATAAAAGGTAATGAAAGAAATTGAATAGATCCCCCAAATCATTATTTACCCAGACTTTAATGAGTTGATCACATGATTAACTATGTTTAGCAATGTTTAGTTTTAAAGTCAAATTAAGTCCAATATAAACATAAATTAACTTACGAGGTACTCATAAATGTTTTACTATGCAGTCCTCAGAGAAAACACACACATGCAATTAATTTAGTACGCATTAACCTATTCTTAGGGTCACAACCAAAACCTTTATTTACCCAAAACTTTCCTTCTTCTGAAATCTGAAATGCATTCTTCACTGTCTATAACCTTCTTCAAGTTCTACTTTATTTTTTGTCCCTATTTTTTTTAAATATATTTTTTATTCATTTGTTTTTTACAGAGAGGAAAGGAGAGGGATAGAAAGTTAGAAACTTCGATGAAAGAGAAACATCGACCAGCTGCTTCTTGAACACACCCCACTGGGGATGTGCCTGCAACCAAGGCACATGCCCTTGACCAGAATCGAACCTGGGACCTTTCAGTCCGCAGACCAAAGCTCTATCCACTGAGCCAAACTGGTTTCTACATGCATCCTGTTTTTAGCTTTCTTCAAAACACTGGTTCTTTCACCTTAAAATTCTTTTTCTAATATCTAGTCTAGAAACTTCACATGCCAATGGTTTTCATGCCTCACTACACTTCCATCACACACACACACACACACACACACACACACACACACCCCCACACACACACACATATATATATATATATATATATATATATATATATATATATATATATATATTTAAAATGCCCATGATAGCCCCAGCCAGTAGCTCAGTTGGTTGGAGCAACCTCCCCTACACCAAAATGGTTGCAGGTTTGATTACCAGTCAGCACATAGACAGTCCTTGGATTACGTCTGAATGGATGTACATCATTTTGTGATTACATCACCATCTCCCATTTATTTATTAAAAAAAACCAACACATGTGCTTCATGTTTTCTATTATGTATTTACAAGTAAAGGCTAGAAATTGTTATCTTTATTTTAAATTGTTTTACTCTTTCACTTCATTACTGCTGTGTCTGTGCTCCATCTGAGTGACGTAGGTGCTTATGTAGGTGGGTTCCAACTTATGGCAAAAATCGCATAGTCTCCCCTTATAAATGCATCTCCCACTTAACTCCAGGACCTACTGTATCTAGGTTGCCACTTTGATCTCTGGTCAGGTGGATACCAGAGGCAACCAATTGATGTTTCTCTTTCACATCACTGTCTCTCATATCACTGTCTCTCTCTCTCTCTCTCTCTCTCTCTCTCTCTCTCTCTCTCTCTCTGTCCATCACTGTTTCTCTTTCTCTCTTTCTGCCTACCTTTTTCTCTAAAATAATTAAACATGTCCTCAGGTAAGGATTAAGAAAAAAAACCATGAAATATTATTCCCATCATTGATCAACCAAACACTTAAATTCTTAGACCTTTTCATGTATTACTATTTACTTGTTACCAGCTTCTCAAGCCTGATACTCCTTCAAGTACCAACTCCTAAGTCTTACTCAGGGTGAGTACTTGACAAGTTAATTAACCTCTTTATGCCTGAGTATTTATAATTAAGAAAATAACATGAAACATAATGGTATAGTGTGGGAGATCAAGTGAGATTAGATTTGCAGATTATTAAATTAGTACATTTTCTGGCATGTAAGAAATTCTCATAGTGATCACTTATGACTATGAGTAGATTTCATGACTTATGTGGGAAAAAGAAAACCCTCATGTAGATTGCCTGCTTGGTTTCCACATCCTTGCTGCTTCTCTTATGAGATCCTGTTCCTCTGCCCATCTCTTAAATAAGACCATTCCCAGTATTCCAATCTGGTGACTTATTTACTAATATGATTTAGCGTCTATGTAAGGTGATGCTATTTTTAAAATTATAAACTAACAGTAAGAGAAGCAAGTTAATGACTGCAATAGGTGGCAATAGATTGTGTCTTATATCTCTTTCTTCTTGCTGTTTCATCTATTTATATTTTCTCATAAAGTCTTCCCTCTTTCATAGTTTTGTCTTCATGGCAAACAAACAACAGCAGTTATTACATTACATATAATTTTCTTCTCTGTGAGAAGAGAAAAAACTTAAAAGAAAAGGTATCCACAGTAAAGCTTTGGTTTGTTCAAACTCCTGCTCTCGAATCAGATCTTTGAGATGTGAAAGGAATGGCAACTTCTATTTTCAGATTTTGAATCCCAACAACAGGTGCCTTTCAAGAATAAAACCTATTCCATTTTCTTCTAAGTAGAAAGCAGTTAGAATCTGTCAATCACAGTATAAAACACCCACAAGGGGAAAGCATTCTAGAGCATGAAGCCATTCATTGATCTAAATAAAATGAAAAGGTGCTCTCTTAGGCAGGTCTTTCTAGGGCCAACGTAAATAAATATGCAGGGGAAGAAACACTGAGATAGGGAAGAAGATAATTAAGGGTCTGATTCCAGGCTCCGTCTGTGGAGGATGATGTCAGCTTGATCCTACGGGGGTGTCTAGGTTGTAGACTAGGCCACAGTTCATCCTGACCTGAGATAAGGAAATCCAGCTTGAGTGTCCCCATATATTTGTCAATCATCTCTGAGCACCTCCCAAAGGTGTCTTCAACTTCTTGAGATTTCTGGTTCTCTGCCTGGACTGAAAATGTGGCGTTAGGAGCCCGATGGCTGTGTGGTGAAGAGCTAGGTGCAGAGCACTGGGAGAAGCAGCATGCCAAAGTTAGGAGGGGCACACAGCTCCAGTCAGGAGGCCCAGGATATCTGCATGGATAATGGGCAGTATCCACCACAACAGGCCCTCCTTTCAGTGGCCATGACAGAGTAACTGCACATTTTAAGCTTCGTGATTGCTCTGACATGAGTAAGAACTGGATAGAAACATAAGCCCTTCCTATACAGGAGGATTCCCTCCATCTTGCCTTGCACAAGATCTGACTCTGGGTGGTCAAATATGTATCATGGAACTGTACACGTGAAACCTATATACTTCATCAACCCTTGTCATCCCAATACATTTAACAAGAAAATGAAGATACCTGGCAAAGATTTCAAAATAAAAGAATTCAGCAAAGCTAAAAAGACAATCAAGTTTACTATAATTGGAGAAAAAAAGTTTAATGTTTTGATCTGTTCAATTCTATGTTCATGTATAATATAGTTTAGATAAGCTAGCCCTGGCCCACAGTAAAAAGATGCAAAGTAGACCCATGACCTAGGACACAATTCCCCTTCACAATTATCTATTGAACCATAATCATAAAACATCCATGTATCCTATAGTCAATCAATAAAGTAGAGATTAAATTGTTCACCTCTACCACAGGTAACACCAATAGTTAATTAAATATCCTAGTCTTTGATAAACAGCACTAAATAGTTAAGTAGTTGTGACACTCTCTAGGCCAGATTAAAAATATACATTTGTCTTAATAGAACTTAGACCAAAAGAAAGAACCCTAGAAAGTACACTTATCACTGCTCAGATACACCAGGGGTCTACTATGAATTCCAACAGACAGCCATGCACTTGGGCCCCACCCAGTATTTCTCCCAGGGACAAAAATACAGCATCTCCATGTGGGGGGTTCTTTACTGCTCCAGGCCTATAAGTGCCTTTAGCAGTCGGTATTTGCAGGCCCTCGTGGCAATGAGACTTCTCAACATTTGTTCAGTTCTTTGCTTGTTCCCAAAGCCCCATTACTCATGTGCAAGTCTTCACTTTAGCCTAGCTTGGAGAGAGGAACCCAATATATATATATATATATATATATATATATATATATATATATATATATATATATATATATCGCAGGGAAATTGGGTACCTACTACAGGACAATATTGAATATCAGGCCATTTTAGAAATCAAAATGAACTAATCCTCACTTTCCAACTTCATTACTTTTCTCCTCTGCCCTGGACTCCATGTGCAATAGAGGGACTCACTGTTCTCAGTGGAATTTCGTTTTCACAACTGAGGTGAGGTTTGAGCAGCAGAAATAAGGATAAAGCTCTCTTAGTGAAGCAAATTAAAACTGTCTTTAGACATAAACCTTCTAGATCAAGAAAAGAGGATAAGCATGAAAGTCTCAGAGTGATCTCTTGTGAGTGTCAGGATACATCTAACACCAGCTTCCAATCCTTCTTTCCCAGTTTTCCACCAAAAACATGCACAGCATCTAATTGTAGATGAGTCTCTAACACCAGAAACCCAGAGGCACAGGTATCCATGCAATTTAACAATGCACAGGCATTTTTTTTCTGGGTCATACTAACCAGACATTTGATTCTAAATTTCAGCTTTAACAATCTTAAGGGAAGAAGAAGAGAGTTTGAGAATTGCTTAGTGCCAAACACTTCAGTCATTTTTTTAACACAATAAAGAAGAAAAATACATTACAAAGCAAAGAATAGAAAGTCACAAACCACACCATTCAGTTTACAGAGTTAGGGAACCCTGTAAGAGTGGGAACTTACTATTCTTCAAGGATTCCTTGTTTCATCCTCAAATAGCCTACAACACAAACAGAGGTGCTTCTGCACATAGTGTTAATTTCCCTCCATGCTTCTGAGAAGTTGAGTCCTTAGTGACCTCATCTTTTCATTGTCTTTGTAAGGGATACCGAGAGGATTGATGATGAAGGGAAAAAAGGAGTATGACTTTATGACACACTCTACCCTCCCATTTCCAGACCTAAGATTAACTAATTCAGCCTGACAATAGATAGCCCCCTACAAATGTACTCTCAGAAGTTGCAAGTTTTATTCCTAAAGTCGTTATTTTCTTTGTGCTTTTCTGGTTATCAGTGATGCCAGCAAATTTTATTTGGATGATATTGTAGATGACAGTTGGTGTATTTATATTATTTGAAAAATATATATATATTGAGGACTGACCTAAAAAGAAGGCATTTTAATTAAATAGGATTTGCTTTAAAAATGAAGCTATGGTTCAGTTCCAGGTTTAATCAACTCGTTGTAATTTATAGCCCCTAATTAATTAGTGGCTTCATTTTCTTTTCTAGTGGGAACACTCAGATTATTTTCAAGTGGTACTATCATGTGACTCAAGAAGTCTTGCAATTCACGCTGCATTTAATATTTACTAAGTGGAATAAGCAAAATTCCTACAGCTTTATTCAGCTTATGTGAACTAGATACTGTGTTATGTAAAAAAAAGGATCTAAAGAAAAATGAGACGTTACCTACACTCTCATAAAACTTGGAAACAGAATGTACACGATAAATAGACCACATGAAAAAGAAATGGCATAGGAGTTTAGAAGGAAGAAAGGTAAAATGAGAGTGATTTCTGACAGGGTAAAGAAGAGAGAGTTCAGTGAAGAATAGCTTTAAAGCTTAGAATTGGTAGGTAGGATCATAAAAATGGAAGGGATGGGGAGTGGCAACTCAGACCTGGCAACTATAGAGGAAAATGGGTGGCATGGAAAAGGCATGGAGGTAACAAAGCTTTTTCTCAGCCAACTGAAAGTTTGTGATGTATCCAGAATACCGAGTAGAAGCAGGTGATAAGCCTAGGAAGGTGTGTTAAGATGAGCTTACCAATGACCTGGCATGTGTTTTTTAATGGGTGGCAAATGGCATCATGGACAGACTTTAGAAAGTTTAAGCCAGCATATATGTAAAGAGATGGCTGAATAGGGAAGAAAGGAAAAGACAAGGAAACCTAAGGTCTGTCTGAAAATGGTCCAGGAAGCATTTAATGAGTGATGGAAAACAAAAGGTGAACAGGAAAGATGAAGGACCTTGCAAACAGGAATAATTCAATGGAATTTGCTGATTCAAAACACTACTACTTTATAGAACACTATTAGCAAACACATTTATAATAATTCACAAAGGCCTGCATGAATTAAGATGGGAGATAACCATGCGAGTCTTACAATGGTAGTCTTGGGAATAAGTGCTCATTTTCTTTCATATTCTTAAAACTTAATATCAATACAGATATATTAGCATACTATTTATATGAATAAAATTATATGCACACATCTTATTTCTAAATACTTTTCAAAGATTCCTAGATTTAAAATAGTGTTTCAGTAGAGAACCAGATACATGTAGTTTTTAGCTAAATGGGAGAGAAATCCACAATAAGATTTTGAGTAAACATAGACACATTTAAAGCTTGGTCAGTGAGGAGGAAATTTAGGAGAAAGAGCTGGCGAGCACTACATAACATATTCCCAGTTGGATCGTTTATATGTGAATAAACAATATAATTGGACCAAATACTATAGTTGGATTCAATGGCAGTGGAGCAAAGTCATTGTCTGAAACTCAAAGTGGGATTTCTTCCCATCAGACAAAAGACTAGAGTCTCAAATATTTTCTGTTGACTCGAATCTTGAAAAACAAAACAAAACACTCAAGTACCAATTTATGCTTTTAGTGAATTATGACTATACGAATTTATGTGCTTTAATTTAAAACATAAATTAGGTACTGTGACTCTAGGTAAAGTAAATAAATTTGAGGGGAATTGAAAACTGAATGCACATTTTTAGTATAAAATTCCGAGTCACCCAAGTTTCTCCCAGCCTCTCAGGCAAATATAGTTTTTTTTCAATTTCAAAACTGTATTATTTATTCAATTTCTTTAATGACTCTATACAAGTTCACAATATTTTCTCATGTTCATAAAAATCTTAAATGGGGATTATCTACTTAGACTGACCTCAATGGAACAAGATGTCCTTGTACCTATCCGCCATGTTTGAAACCATACTTTCAATGTTGTCTTTAAAAAATTAGTCCAATAGAATTCCACTCAGAAAATGCAGTGCTTTCTAAGTATACTTCAACTATTTTTAATGTGAATCTGGGGTCACATATAAACTTTTCTACAGAAGGTCACTGAAAAGTAAGTGCTGGTTCCCATTGCAGATTGGCTCTGTTGTTTACAGACAGGCGGATGGACAGATCACTTATAGCAAATGGCAGGCTGTTTTATAGATTGGGTTGAAATACTGTTACTGCATATCTGAAGAGGAGAAAGTTGAGTAGGATTCTGGAAAGGATTTTAGGAGATAAGTACAGTGCTTGCAAATACCAGATATTGAACACATACTTATTGAATGGGTGAGTTGGATGGTATCAAAAGATAAAAACATTAAACGTGAAGTATTTGGATTTTATACTTTTAAATGTCAAAGTTTTTTTTTTCTCAGCTGCCAAGTACTTGTACCATGGTTTATGTAAGAGATGATTCCTCAATAAATAGCTGCTATTTATTGAGAATCTTCCACAACTTACACTTTTTGCTGACTCTAATGCTGAGCTACTGTATAAATTTGAAATTCGGTGTTGTTTTTCTTGTTTTACAGATGAGGAAAATGATGCTCAAAGACGTTATTTATGTAAAATCTCAGGGAATGAAACACAATATTTAAGGTTGACCAAAAAGGACTTTTGTTGAAATAAAATTGTAGTTTGAGAATTTTTTTTAATCCCTATCAGTAGAGCATTTCTATTTTGCTATATCCCCAAACCCCTTTTTTTCTTTTATAAAATCTCCAAATAAGGCCTTCTAACCTGATATTTATTTTTTCTTCAAGATGATATAATCTATATATTGATTAGCATACGTTATATTAAATAAGTTGATATAAAATCAATCATATATAAGATACCAATTTTAAAAGGACAAATTATTGGATGGAGCCCAACTAGAGTGGCTCAGTGACTGAGTGTGAACCTATGAATCAGGAGGTCGTGGTCCAATTCCAGTAAGGGCAAATGTCTGAGTTGTAAGCATTATACCCAGTAGAGGGAATGCAGGAAGCAGCTGATGAATGATTCTCTCTCACCATTGATGTTTCTATCTCTCTCTCCCTTCCCTTCCTCTCTCTGAGGTCAATAAAAATATTTTTCAATAAATATGATTATTGCTTCTAGCTGAAACAGCTCAGTGGATAGAGTGTTGGCCTACAGACTGAAAGGTCCCTGTTTTGATTCAAGTAAAAGGCATGTACCTTGATTTCAGGGGCATCCCTGGTGGGGCATGTGCAAGAGGCAACTGATTGATGTTTCTCTCTCATTGATGTTTCTAACTCTCTATCCCTCTCTCTCTTCCTCTGTAAAAACTCAATAAAATACATTAAAAAGATTATTGCTTCTAATATGCTTTCTTTTATTTTTAATGTAAATATTTCATTACCAACTTCATAATAACCTAAATTATATTTACTTATAAAATATAAAGTTATATCAATCATTTATTTTATTGCTTTTTTAAAGAATAAATAAAAACATGGTAATTAAATAAGATTTTCTAACCAAATATGAATTACTATTTTAGACAAATCTGGGCTGATACTATGAATTTCTATGCAACATATTACTAAATTCTAATGATATTATTTCTTTTCTTTTTTTTTACTTTTTTTATTGAATGTATTGGGATGATGTTGGTTCACAAAACCATACAGTTTTCAGGTGTACAACTCAGCAAAACATCATCTGCACACTGTATCATGTAACCATCATCCCAAGCAAAGTCTCAAGAAATATGATTTCCTAAGGTGATTAGCACAATTTCTAAATTAACTATTTGAAGAAAGTCAAGTAACAAAGCATTATTTCATGGAATCAAAACAAATTCAAATGGAAGGTGAAGCAATTCTAACATCAGATGGGGGATAATTAAATTTCTGTCCCTTTCTCTTTCATCATCTGAAAAAAAAATCAATGAACACAAGGGCCAGAATCAAAATCTCTATGTTAGAAGATAGCAAGAAACATGTCCTTTTTCCACAAATATAAAACAAAGTGAAGAAAGGTGAGGTCTAAAGACTTCGAGAGAGAGAGAGAGAGAATAACTAACAACAATAGAAAACCAATTTGAGTTACCCCTCAGACTCATAGTGGGGTTTGGGAATTTGCAACTCAAGGGTTATAAAAATAGTGGGTGTGCTACTTCCATTTCCTGTTTCATGTTTACTCTTGATACATCATTTGGGAAGCAAAAGATGTATTATTTGGAAATGTTAAAATCCAGAAGGTATCAAGCACAACAGTTATTTTGGATGGAGTAATTAACTAAATGTGAGCAAGGTCAGTAGAATAAATGGTGAAATTTCCCAGGTACCATTTTCCTCTAATGCTTAGAACTGTGATAGCCACTAGTCAGATCTGTCTGGCTATTGAAATTAAATTAAAACAGACTTCTCAATTGCACTAGACACCTTCTAAGGGCTCAATAGCTACATGTGGCTGGTGGTTATTATCCCAGACAGCACGTGTATAGGACATACCCGGCATCATAGCACAGACAGTTTTCTACTGGACAACACTGAAGAAATAAGCAATCTGTGTTACAGCCACCAGACAGATTAAATGATGCTTCTCAATAACATAGGAAAGCCCCAGAATAAGATCTACCATCCTCAATGTTAGGCTCTTCCAATAAAAAATAGCTATCAGTCATATATCTATTTCTGTATTGCTGATCCTACCACCATCACACGAGGCATCAAATTAGCTTTTTTGTGTGATTTACTCTTGAAAATAAATTTAAAGCTGTAGATCATGAGGCATTTTAGAATACCTTCTGACAGGAAAGACAGAGACTAAAAAGAGACAAAAACAACACACACACACACACACACACACACACACACAAATGAAGAGGAAACAGAAGCAGTACAAGGAACAGAAAAAAAGTGTTTCCCATGGTAGACAGCAGAATGTATTCACGAATAAAATGGGAAGATGCTATTAAAAATAAATATTCAAATGCAAAAAAAGGCCACAGAAATTCAGAATGTGTAAGTATACATCCAAAAGTAGTAGAAATTTTTAAAGATTAACTTGAGAGAATATCAAAACAATTAAAAATAAAAACCCCAAAGATATGCACAATAGATTAAAAAGTATGAAAATTAAAGATTAATCCTCGAGATGCCACATTTGACTAATGTGAGTTAAAAGAAAAAGAATCCTGATAAAATGTGCACAGGAATTTTAGTAAATTCCAGGGAATATTGATTAAATGTATTGATAAAATTAACATAATAATTACTATTTGAAAACCCACAAACAATTTTACAAAACAAATTGAATCTATATATCCCACTGGATGGATGACCAAGTTATTTACGAAATGCATATTTGATTTCAGTTCCTTAGGGTGAAACCAAAAGGTTTTTTTTTTTTTTACTTTAGAAAGCAGAAGATAAACCACAGGCCAAGATAGATCTGAATTCTTACTGCTGACTCATTTGCATGAATGAAGTAAAACATTCAAAACCTCAAGAAAGATAAAAATTCCAGCTAATGAGGCCATTTGTGCAATTTCATTAGCATTAATACTTCCAATTGATTAGCACAAAGTGTTACAAGGAAACCTCAAGCATAAAACGGAACATAGACCACTGTAGGCTGTTCTCCCAAGACAGAGAAAACCCCTGGGGATGAGGCACTGGGGAGTTTAAGAAAAGCATCTGGACTCCTTTGCAAATGAGTCTCATAAAATGCAACATTTACTAGTACTTATGAGACTGGATTAGAGTAAGTGCTTAATTTTTATACGGGTACTAATGTGAGGTCAGTTAAGGAAAGCACAATGTAATGCCACTTACTCATAAAATGTGACATTATTTTATAAACGAATGATCACATCACGTTGGCTCACAAGCATCCCAAGATGCCCTGCTCCTTCCCAAGCCAGTTCACTGTACTGCATTAAGGATCTGGAAGACACAGTTGACACCTGAGGTGGCCCTTCCTCCAAGAACAGATCAGCTCAAGGTGTGGTGGTGGTGGTGGGGGGGGCGCTCTAACAATCGAAGGCATCCGCTCTTTGATGTGTCCATGTGGAGCACTTCTCACAGTGATGTAGTGATCTCTTTCTGTGGGCCCTATCCTCCATGATGCTCTATGTTCACAGAGAATTAGCAACCAGGCTATCTTACCCATCATTGTACCCATAACAACTAAAAAAACTGTCTAGCACACCTTGGCAGGTATACCAATATTGATGGAAAAAGTGAATAAGGAAATGGAACTCTTCATTTTATGAGGAGAAGATGCACTGCTAGGGAAGCAAATGCCAGCCCAGGGAGAAAAGCAGGAAGCAGACCTTAGGTTTTTCCCCGTGCTCATTGCTCTTTTACAGGGTTAAACTAAAATTAATGCTAACAATTCGTAAATTTCAAAAATAAATAAATAAGAAAACAGAATCTGTTAGCCCAAATTTAAGAGCCATGGCTGGCTGAATATGTCACTAATAATTGAAAAATACTAGAAGGGAATAGAGCAATAACTCATGGGAAAGGACAACACTGTGCTCATTACAGGGGTGGGAGTATGTGGGATAAGAGGGTTTGGGGGTAAGTGTGATGGGGAGAAGAAAAGAAACAATTTTTATAAAGGTTATGAAAGGATTTTTTTTTGGAAAATAATTTGTTAATTATCTAAAAGCAACAGAGAACACCACGACTGCTATCAGTGGCATTTTAAGGGAGTGGAATTATGAGATAACTTTCATGATTGGATTAATATATAGTTCTATAATGTTTCAGTTTCATATGATCATGTATTTCACAAACTTAAGTGAAGTAAAAACACTTTTAAAAAGTCAAAAAATGATTATAACCTTATGTTTCATTACACAGCCTCCACTACTCTCACAGATCCAGATTAAAAGATCTGTTTACTGTTTTGACAGAGCTAGCCTACTCCCTCCTACTGCCTTCTCTGATGCTGCAGTTGATGACAGGAACTTCCTGCCTCTATCTGTAGCAACCTCAAGCCTACTAGCATTCAGGTTCAGGCATAAAGACCATCATGTTCAATTTCAAAAAAGTAAAAATAACTTAATATGAAATAAAACACTGAATACTTTCTACATACCAGGCAAGATAAGAGGGGGGAAAAGGTGGAAAATAAGCAACCTCTCTTATAGAGGCATACCATTCAATTAGATTATTAAGAGATAGATAATATCTAGAGTTAATAAGAGGGTGTGAAAAAAACACCTATATTCAATATTGGCAGGGGTGCAGATCAGTGCCAGGGTTCTTTATTTATTTATTTATTTTAGTTGTTTTTTTTTAGTTTTTTTTGGGGAGGAGATGATTTGACAATGTCCTTCCAAGTGAGAAGTCCATGTTCCCTCAGCAATTACACTTGTGAAAATATGTCTTCCATTCTTTTTATATTAATGACTTAGAGGCCCAGTGCATGAAATTGGTGCAAGTGTAGCCCTTTGCAGCCCCAGCTGCCTCTGCCCTCCCAGCCCCCGCTTCATCCGGAAGGTCATCTGGAAGGTTGTTCAGAAGGCCATTGGGCTTTGCAGCCATTCGGTGAATTTGCATATTGTGTTTTTATTGTTATAGATGACTACAACTGTTTTTATAAGAGGCTAGAATGGTACAAGTAAGTGTCCATTCATAGGATGCTGAAAACATAGATTGTGTTACATCTATAGTGATAATATTTTATGTGTATAAAAGAATGAGCTATTTCTCTAAGCGTTAATATATATATGAAACACACCCTCAAACAGAAAAAAAGGGAAAACAGAAAGGTACAGACAAATATGTCCAATATGATTCAATCTGTTTAAAAAATATCTATGCATATATGTCTTTATATGTATTAAAATGATGAAGGCATAGTTGAAAGAGTAAGAGTAGTGATCAATTGTCTCTAAGAAGTTAATGGGAATATTGGGGAAATAATAAATGGGGTAAATGGTATTTTATACTGGTAAATGATATTTTATTTTATATTTCAGAAGGCAGATAGTGTTTCAATAAGCAGAGATAGTGGGAGGAATCTGGGTATAGAGTGGACTACATTTCCCAGCACAGGGCCATATGATTTGCTCCAGCCGATGAAACGTGAGTGGAAGTAGGTGGCATATCTCATCTCCTGAGTGAGGCAGTGAGAGCCCTTGTACAACTTGATTCAATCATAGACAAGGACTCCTGTTGAGCTGATAAGCAGGTGGGGCCACGTGAATGTGGAGGAGGGTTACAAGAGGAAGCAAATGCCCCACCTTCCTGTGGTCCAGACTCTGGATGGCAACCAGAAGGTTCCTGCCCATAAGGAAGGGTGCTCCCTGTGAATGAGGCAGAAAGCTGGTCCTCATGGACAATACTGTTGAGTAAGTTTAAAAAGAAGAGCTACCCTACTGTGTCACATGAATCATCCAAAATTTAAAATAAAATTTCACTATGTAAAACCAATGCGATTTCAAGTTGTTAGTTAGTAAGGCCAAACTTAGCCTGACTGTTACAGACAATATCAGAACAGACAATAACATTCTAGGGGAAAGGTCTTAGAAGTAGAGGTCTATGTTTATAACAGAGAATATGTGTGTAGTGTTAGAGGGGAGATGTTCAGAATGTAGCCTGGAGTTGAAGGCAAATGACATTGACTGCCATAAATGAGAGGTGTAACAAAGTCCTGAAAGTTTTGGATTTGGATTTGGATTAACAAAGTCCTGAAAGTTTTTTGTTTGCAGGTTTTTTGTTTGTTCGGTGTGTGTGTGTGTGTGTGTGTGTGTGTGTGTGTGTGAGAGAGAGAGAGAGAGAGAGAGAGAGAGAGAGAGAGAGAGAGTGAGAGAGATTGGGGGGGCGCACAGAGGGCTTGTTTTCATTTTATGCTGAGAAGAGACATGATTAGAGTTTAGGAATTTGAATTACTTATGAAGATGAGCCTAGCAGTGCTATACTAAGAGAGATATATAGTTTGGGGAATGGAAGAGGAGTACTCAGCAAAGAAGATAGAGCAGAACAAGAGAAAAGTAGGAACACTTTATGTTCTAGAATCCAAGGACAAGGGAAGGAGTAGGTGGTTTGCAATGTGAAACCCAAGGGGGTGAAATTAGGTAAGTTCTGAGAATTAAGTGATTCTGGTGATTAACAAACTGAGAGAAAGTAATTAGCAGAGTAAGGTGGAAAGAAACTAGGTTGTAAGCATTTGAGGAGTGAGTAGGTGGGTAAGGAAATGGGGTCACTTGGTGTAGGAAGCTCGCTAATGAAATATACAAAGAGAAGAAGAGGGATAGAAACAAGCTAAGAAAATTCGCTTAAAAGTTAAAGAAAGTTTATTTATTTAGCTATTTATTTAGAGAGAAAGAATAATGAAATATTTGTGGACAAAGAGAACTCAGGTTAAGAGGATAGAAAGGATGCTAGAGGATAATGTCATGGCATGGCCCACGCATGCTAGCCATGGGTAAAATCAAATGCACAGATGAAGCGAGTGGCCTTGACCACACTTCTGACATGAGCAGGCAGCATGAAAAATTGGCAAACCCAATGAAAAATTCTGAAGTGCATAAAAGGGAACTTAAATAAAAATTGAACTTAGTTCTAACACTTATCAGTAGAAAAAACAAAAGACATGCCCTTTTTATTAGAGTCTGGAGGCTCAAAGTAGAATTTAGAAGTGAGATCATTGGAGGTGAGTGATGTGGGGAGGTGGAGACAGTTAATTTCCAGGGACTGAGAGACAGAGTTAGGAGGGAAAATCTGAGCCCCACTGAAAGTTCATATACAAAGAGAATGATCTGCATTGCATGCAAAATAGATGGTTGATAAACATCTTCAATTAGGTAAGCAGCCTGGGAACAGAGGGGAGAAGGCAGAATTGGGGTGTTACTGGGCTTAAACTGAGGTGAGAAGAGTAAAGCAGCATGTCTAGCACTGACTTTTCTATATGCAAATGGCTCACACCCGTGGCCAGGTTGTTGATCTAAGGTAATGGGCCAAAGAGAGGAGACAACAGAATGGCAATATGCAACTTAATCAATAAAGCTTTTCCTGGTCAAACTAAAGAAATCATCCCCTCTTCAGGTGTCTTTCAATGTTGTTGTCTAACCAACTCTTATTGCATTTAATAATAATACCTAACTCATCAGATGGTAGAAACAATGGACGGGGGCAAAAATAACAATTCATC
The DNA here is from genome assembly GCA_963924515.1 of Vespertilio murinus. Lineage (NCBI taxonomy): Eukaryota > Metazoa > Chordata > Mammalia > Chiroptera > Vespertilionidae > Vespertilio > Vespertilio murinus. The sequence continues at coordinate 18,646,179 of OZ004715.1, read as the reverse complement.
ATCACATGAACCCTATGGGTGCTTGATATTACTACATCCTCAGTTTATTCAACTGTAAGATGGGTGTAGTACTATCAAGTTCACGTGATGACGAATTGTTATTTTTGTCTCCTTCCATTGTTACTACCATCTGATAAGTTGGGTATTATCATTAATTGCAAAGTCACAGATGAAGAAATGGAAAGGTTCTTACTCTGATCTTGAGTAATTTCATTAAAATATTTGAACATAAACATTTTCTAATAACAGCCTGCTCTACTCAACATGATGCAGCACTGGGTGAAAGGCTTCTTGTGTACTATGCACAGGATCCAACTTTAGAATGTGCAGACTGGACTGGTTAGTCCCTTTTCACCCCCTCCATCCAGTCCTGGCATTCCCTTGCCTCTGTTCCCTGAGATCCTCACTCTGTGGACTCCATCACCTGGATCCCTTCCATCTCACCAACAGGAGAACTGAAGGATGGAGGTGAGGGAGGTCAGAGCACATCCACCCCAGAGCCATCTACATGTCACACACACACACACACACACACACACACACACACACACACACACCCTTCCCCTCCTCCCAGTTGTCTCTTTAAGGGCACAGCTTGAGCCCAGCAGCCCCTGTAGCATATCAGCTCAGCTCTCCTGGACCTGAGCAGCAGCATTTCCTCCCCAGGTCCCTTCAGCCCAGGGGCGGTCATCCTGCCACCTCAGGGCACCTTGATCTAATGTGTGAACTCCTTTAACACTGCCCTCATTTCTGAGCGGTGTCCTTTTCATTCTTTTCTATTAAGCCTTTTAAAGTAGATTTTTGCCCTATCCAGACCCTGACTGATCCAGAGAGTATAATAAAATATCATGCATTTTATGTATAAAAAGGAACATCAATAATGCAGTTTAGATCCATAGGTGGCTTGAGAATGCATTTGAAATAGGAAGAGAAATGGGGGCCTGCAGGATTCAATTGGCTCCCGGGCTGAGCTGGTAAAGAGCAAAGCCAAGAAGGGCCAGGTCCACTGACTCCCAGCACAGATGATTTGTGCTCCATCGTGCAGTCTCCCTCTCAGAGGGACCTGAACTGGAAAACAAAAGGTTCTGATTATAGGAAGCAGCTGCAAGACAGTGACTGTGGCTTCTATTAAATAAATTCCACTGTCAGACCTTTCCACCCCATCTTCAGAGCAGTCCTACCGACTCTCTCTGTGGAGATAATTAGGATTTAACCTCCTCGATGGAGACAGAAAGCTGCTAGCTTTCAAAAAGAGATGTTACCAAAGGGTCAAAACTATTTTCTCCTGATCAATTCTGCTGCAAATGGATGAAGTTCTTATATGTGCTTCTTGTTTGGGGAGTGGTGGGGTAAGCTGTCCTCTCTGCCTCTCTCACATACTTACAGCAAGTCATGTATCATTGGCCAAAGTTAAGGGATAGAGTCTTTAATTAAAGCAATTCCTCAATGCTGATGCATTTCAGAGTGGTTATTTTATTTACATTCGTCAAAATGAACTTTCCTAGCTGTGTTTTGTTTCCCCCCCAAATTATTCTTAAACTTGATCCTTTTCACAATAATAGATGGCTTCTTAAATATACATCCACAGCACACATGCAAACACATATAGAGTATATACAAACATACACATACAAGCATATGCAGACATACACACACAAATGTAGTTTCTAAAACTAATATAAATTCAAGCAGTTTAAGTTACAATAAAAAATAAAGAACATCTATTGTTTAGTTGGGAAAATTTTGCATTCGTGAGTTAAGTCTACTCCAGCCGAAACTGGTTTGGCTCAGTGGATAGAGTGTCTGCCTGTGGACTGAAAGGTCCCAAGTTCAATTCCAGTCAAGGGCATGTACCTTGGTTGTGGGAACATCCCCAGCAGGGGGTGTGCAAGAGGTATGTGATCAATGATTCTCTTATCAATGTTTCTAGCTCTCTATCCCTCTATCATCTCTGTTAAAAATCAATAAAAAATATTTTTAAAGTCTACTCCAATGACTGAAGGTGCTATTTATTATTGTCATGTTAGACTAGAGCAGTGGTAGGCAAACTCATTAGTCAATAGAGCCAACTATCAATAGTACAATGATTAAAATTTATTTTGAAAGCCAAATTTTTTAAGCTTAAACTCCTTCTAATGCCACTTCTTCAAAGTAGACTCACCCAGGCTGTGGTATTCTGTGGAAGAGCCACACTCAGGGGGCCAAAGAGATGCATTGTGTTCTATCTTTAGAACTAGATTTTCCTATTCCACAGTTTTCCAACCACGGGAATAGGGAAAACTAGTTCTAAAGACAGAACACAAATGCTTATCTTCAGATATAAACATCTACAGATGAGAGAACACTTAGTGTCACCTGGAGAAAGGGAGAAAGTAACCCAGATGGCTTCCTGGTCTTGTCCCTGTAAGAGGCTTCATTGTTGAGTCCTGCCTTTGAGTTCCATGAGATGTTCTTTTATTCTTATAGTAATTCACCTTTTCTTTTGATATACATAAGCATGCTTAAAGAGTCATGTGCTACTTACTACCAAGTGACTCATAATACAGAAATACACTTTTTGTCTGATAATTATGGATGCCTCTTAAGCATGTGATTAAGAACATGACTTCCGAGTGTGGCTGGTTATTAAACCTTAGGCATTAATGGAATACCAGATAACTAAACATACAGAACTACAACGGTGGTTCAAAGCGTGGGCCTTGGATTCGGATTACGTAGCTTCAAACATTTGCATCAGTATAACATAAAACAAGTTATTTTTACCCACTACGCTGCTGCTTTCTCTTCTATAGTCTATGGAAAAGAAAAGAATTTACCTGAAAAGGCTGTCATGAGAAGAAAGTGATATGTGGAAAGCAGTTGCCACTGTAACTGACCCAAAGTACAGCTCAAAACAAGGTTAGTTGTGGCTTTTTGTTCTTCTCACTCTGATGATCCCCACAGCTACTTTTCTCTGTCTTGCTGTCTAGCTAAAAGCTTCATTTTGGGGTTCATGTAGAAGTGTCAAAAAGCCGTCTACAAAGGAGAATAGTTTCAAATCCATCTGTGAAATAAGATCAAGGTCTACTGAGCCGTTAGTATTAACGTTTATAGTTCTTCCTTTATCCTTGTTTACATTTCAAATAAGTTTCATTCATTCCCATAAGAATAGGTTGGGGTGATGAGACTTTGCTGATACAAGGAGAAAAAAACTGTTTTCAATGCTTTGTCAATGATGTTAGACAACCTTCGGGTATAATCAGGAACCTGATATGAAAATAATTGTGCCATCATTCATAAATGGAACTGACCGCCATCCACTTTTATTAGGAGTTACCCTGAAGTTGTTGACCCAGCTGTGCTATATAGAATTGTGCTAAATAATTTTGCTTGATCTGTCCTAGATGCCAAAGTAGGTACTTTCAGAAGAAGGAGGTTAGAGTTAGAGAGAAGTTCATATTCCAGAACGAACAACACTCACTGGTCCACATAGGGATTTACCCACCAAATCAGGCTCATTAACACACAGCTCAGCCAATTGAGCTAAATAATTAGGGTCAGCTATAGATAGAATTACCATTAATTGTTTCCATATTTCAATCTCTCGGCCTTTCATTCCAGAATTACTAATTAAAATGAGGAACAGAAAAGTGCTCAGAAGTGGAGAGTCAATTTATGTTTCATAATCATTTATTAGTAAGCCAAATGGCTCACTTATAGAGAATGCTAAACAAACCAGGTTTTACAGTAGTAAATATTTAAATTCAGGGAACTTCAGAAAAATTTTAGACAGCACTGTTTTGTTTTGTTTTTCTAGTTAATATATCTTCCCATTCTTATTCTTGGGACAATTCCACTCATGAACTATTCTTAGCATCTTAGAATACCTTGCCTCACAGTGGTCATACTCATTGGTCTGAAGTGTCAGTGCAAAATCTAAAGGGAGTCCATAATATTCATCTGTGGGATTCTTTTCAATACGAAACTAAGAAAGGACATATTCTTGACACACTGATAGTCGTTGAACTGTTAATGTATAAGCGAGATTGGCTTGCAGCCATTGCCAAAGCTACACAAAGACAAATGAAACCCACATGCAGAGAGAAACAGGGATGGCATGCAGAGAAAGATGGGGAGAGAGGCCTGATGGCATTTGAATCCCCTTTCCATCTGTCCCTGGCTTTACTCTTACCATTCCTAATTACACAGAGTAATAAAATTCCCTGTGTGTTTTTTTTAATTAATCTACTACTCCAGGATTATTTTCTTTAAATATTGTTAGGACTTGTTTCATTACAAAGACCTCAGAACTACAGGGACAATTTAGACAGTAGTCACACATACATTATTAAATATGCATAAATATAGGAATATGTCTTTATAAAGCCCTCACAGTAAGCTGGTAAGTGATTGTATTATAACAAAGGACAGGCATCATAGAGCCAACTACACAAGAATACAGATCTATCAGGATCTGACTCGAAAGCTCTCATTACATTACTGGATTAAAGAGTAAAGCATAATGATGATACTAACTTTTATTGAGTTATGATAATGTGCCTGCCAGAGATATAAGCACTTTACATCTATTACCAGATTTAATCCCACTTTTTTTTCTATTAGGGCGAATTAATTATCTACTAATGTATGACAATCTAACTACAAATTTAGTGGCTAAAAACCCACATGAGTTTATTATCTCACAGTTTCTGTGCCTCAGGAGTTTAGATACAGCTTAGTTGGGTATTCTCAAGACTGTAATCAAGGGGCCAGCCTGGGATGCAATTCCATCTGAGGCTTAGTTGGGAAGGATCTGCTTCTTCACTCGATTTTCTGTTGGCTGCATTCAGCTCCTGGTCTGCTGTTGAACTTGGCCTCTTTTTCTTGCTGGCTGTAAGCCTCAGGCTGCCCCAAGTTTCTTGTCATGGGAAATTTCTCTATAAGCAATTCACAACATGGCAATATGCTTCTTCAAAGACACTAAGAGAGAGAATCTCCTTGCAAGATTGGTATCTAATCATATGTAACAAAATCATGTACATAAAATCATGGATTTTCCTGTCACCTCTGCCATATTATATAGGTTAGAAGTACATCAAAGGTCCTTGCCACATGTAAGAGGAGGAATTACACAAGGGTTGTAAAGGAGGGGCAGATGGGAGCCACCCTAGGGTCTGTCTGCCACACAGGTATATATTATTTCCCATTCTACAGAGAAACTACCATGCATAGCTCGGCCTCAAATCCAGGCAGTCTGTCTCTACTATGCTACTGTTTATGGGAAAAAGGAAAACCAACTACATATGGCAAGTTCAACACCAGTCCCAGACCTGATTGTTCACTAGCATGTGGGCTGAGACAAAAGACTTACCTTGTCTGATATTCACTTAATTTTTCTCCTATAAAGCAAGAATAATAAATAAAATATGTCTGGCTTTATGTGATGGGCAAATGTCATACTATATGTAAGTACACTATGTAAGTAAAAGGATATTGTGTTAAAAATATCACCCTATATCTACATGATATAGAATAAAGATGAACTACATTGCTCTAAATGCATTTCCCTCAAATAATTCGGTACTGTATTTACTATGAGTTGCTATAATTCTATGTACCCACATAGTCAAAGGCCAATAAATCATCCATTGCTTTCTGCAATGATGACAGAAAGCTCAGTTTTAGAAGTCAGAGGGAGATGAAGATAAAAGTATCTGAGGATGGCATGATGCTTCACCACCACCCAGACATGAGGCTTGAGCACCTTGACTAGAAAGATAGGTGGGTTTCCACAATAGAACCCATATATCTTTGCTTGTCATCCCCCACAAAGCCAGGCTAGACTTAGAGAGATTCTTTGGTAACAATGGACAGGAAAATAAAATAAATTCACTTTTGGTGAGTATTTACTAAAAGTTACCATTGTCCTAGGCAGTTCATAGATGTGATTTCAATTAAACTTTAAGGAAGCATGAGGAAATAGTCATTATTAGCGCTACATTCACATTAAGAAACTAAGAATCTGGGAGGTCATGTAACTTTTTCAATGTAGAACTTAAATCCAAGAGTCTTCAAGTTAGGCAAAAGGAAGGAGTATATATTTAAATATGTGTATTTGATATGTAACAAATCACAGCGGAATCGCTTCATTTATTCACTTGTCAAATCACCAAGGAGTAATTAAGCTCTTCTACCAGTCACAGATATATAAAAAAAAAAGCAATGAGAAGTCAGATTCATGTCACAGCATTTTGAAAGAGAAACCATTCATTTGGAACTCAAAAGATATCTGTCTTATATCTGGCTGTACTTTTAACTAGCCATGTGTCCAAGTCAACGGGGCTAGATTCTATAGTCCAAGCCTCAGGTTTTCCTCTGTAAAAAAATGTGGCAATTCCCTCGCCATATCTTGGTTTTTTTTATAGTTGTTGGAATCAAATTAATTAATATGCCTATAAAAATAAAGCACTGTAAATGCAAGAAATGATCACAGGTATGGGTAAACAAATCTGATCTTACACCCATTAGCTTTGAATAATGGTCAAAAACAAACCTCCTCATTCAACATCTCCTTTCACCAGAGTACTTAACACACTCCTTAAGACAACAACGCAGAACCCTTGCTAATTTAAAAGTACATGTAAAATATTTTCAAGAAAGAACTAAATTAAATAACTAGTTTCTAATCATTATATATCCACAAAGGACAATTTCAGAAAAAAAATGATATGATTATATAAGCTACAAAGAGGTTCAGGCATTCTATTTACATGTAGAATGGCATTTGAATCCCCTTTTACACAATTCAATGTATTATCACAATGTATTATCACATCCAGAGACATATTTTCCCTAAATCTTTTAAAAAATATATTTTATTGATTTCAAAGAGGAAAAATGGGGGAGAAATAGAAACATCCATGAGAGAATTATTGATTTGCTGCCTCCTGCAGGACCCCTACTGAGGATGGAGTCCACAACCCCCTGCATGGGCCCTCATCCAAAATCAAACCACAAAGCTCACCCACTGAGCAACATAAGCTGGGCTTTCCTCTAAATTTTTCACGCTTTTTTTTTTTTAAAGCACATGGTTTTTAATAAAAAGCAATATAGAAAACATACTATGCCCTCTTCCCTATAATATTGGGCTTCAAGATGTAAATTTGGGGTGGTGGTGATACACAATCCAATCCATAATAGCTATGTTGGGGATCCTCTTGATTCTAGTTACACAGAGGTAGAAAGGAATATGGACAAAAATGGCATGCTTAGTGTGGCTTTTTTCCCCAGCCAGGCCTGAAATATAGGATAACCACTTCCAGTCCCCTTCCTTTAGCTAGGACTCAGAAAATATGGCTGCATTCGCAAGGGAAGCTGGGGAAATGAGGACCCCTGTGAAACCAACTCCCAACCAAAGCTCCCACAGTGATAGTTATAGGCCATCTCCACTTGCAAACTGGGTTCAAATCTTCAAATTCTTTAGGAAAATGAAGCGCTGAGTCTCACACAGCAAGAACTCAACGAATACAATGTTATTTTATTTAACTTCTATGCCTGGCTTTCCTCTCCTAACATTCTTGATCTTGCCCTCTAGCCATGTCCTTGACCCATATTTTTTTTCAGTTTCACAAAATGTGTTGTTATTGCAGATGTGCTTTTGCTGTACCTTTCATTTTTTTTTCATTTAAAACCATTTCTATGGTCAGAGATTCAGGTAGCCAACCCATTTTATAAAGCCTCATCTGCCTTATCTCTGGGGGAAGAACTGTACAGAAGTGAAGGGAAAATGTGTGTCTGTATGTGTCTATTTGTGTCTGTTCATGCGAGCACATTGGGAAAATGGTTAAAACACACACACACAAAAAAAAAACCTGCTCATCTTTTAAAGACTTCATTATTCAGAGGAAAATCCATAAAAGCTAGTCTAAATGTGGCTTTAGGAATCTAAGCAGTTTTATTTACTTCCGATGAGAGCAGACCGATTTCTGGAAGTCTAATCAGAATGAATGAATAGAAAAATTAAGGAACAGAATTGATGCATAGAAAACAGGAAAAGAAACTTCGTAATCAGGCATCAAGTTCGCTCAATTTACAAAAGCTGAAATCTATTAGAATTTACAAAATAAAACTACCTTAAGGTTTCCCTCCCCTTGACAACATCCCCCTTAGGAAGGCATTTAAAGAAACTTTACTCATAACAACCCACATGGGGCAACAGTGCACTGTTCCTCTACATTAAGATTAAAAAATAAATATTAATTACCTATGGATGATGGCATTTACTGGGAACAGGCCTCCTGTAACATGTGGGTTGGTAAAAATACTCTGAAATTTTATCTGGGTTGTAGTTAATGTATATGTATATGTTTGTATATGTAAAAACTGATAGAGCACTTAAGGTAGTACATTGTATTGTATATGTGATATGAGGTCCATTAAAGAAAAGGAAAAACAAAAAACATAAGAGAAAAAAATGTTATGTATTTATTATATAAAAAAGACTTCCCTCTATGTAAATACTTAAAAAATAAATGAATAAAATAAAAAACAAAAAAAAAAAGAAAAGAAAATGTACTGGTCATCATATAATGTGACAATGTGATGCAAATCAAGGTCACCTGAAGGTGGGAGCTCACAGTAGCAGGTCACCTGAGAACCCAGGGCGGGCACAATTCATGCCATTTCCTTATAAGGAAATCCGGGTAATAGAAACCTGGTAAGGGATGGCTTAATTCTTGTTTACTGCTGGGAACAGACAGACATCTGACTCGGTGATGGTGCCAAATTAGCTGTTTCTCTGCTGATGCTGGAGATACCCTTCAGCACCTTCCATCAGAAAATCAATTTCCTCGCAGGCGCGTTTCTGAAGGAGGCCTGGGGACCTTCTGTAACTAGTTGTAGCGAAACACACTTTCATTCCTAAAATGACTCCTACAACACCGGGTGCATTTAGTTTTGCAAATCACAAATGCTTCCCTATCCTTTAAGTCAAAATACTTATGCCATTTTAAAAAATTACAAAACAACTCATGTTCTCCAGCTCATTTTTTTATTGCTTGTTACACTTTGCTTATTAAAATGTCTCCAAACAATACTGAACAACTTCAGTGTGTGTGTGTGTGTGTGTGTGTGTGTGTGTGTGTGTATGTGTGTGTGTGTGTGTGTGTGTTTGTGTAAGGCTCACTCTTTAATTACAGTACCTGGGATTTAAATACACCCAACAAAATACTTTTCATGACATTTGTATGCCTTTGATAAATAAGACAGAAATTACCAACACGGGTCACTTTGAAACTGGAATTTCAATTTCTTGTAAATAGAATGTGTACATTGCCATCACTTATGAATCTGTAATAGAGTTCTTTATCACAGCCAATACCCAAATTATTACTTCATCTTTGCTGATTATTTTTTTGAAAGGCCTCAAGCAAGTCAGAAGATATCACATCTGACTAAATCACTAGAGCACACTGGTTTTGCCCCTACCACATACTTAAAAAAAATACAGACCTGATATTTTCCTTCTTTGCAAGAGCCTGAATTTCAGCAATCTCCTTTCTGTCCTTGAAACCTGTGCCATCAATAATCATTTCTACATTTACAAGCCTTAATGTGTTGAGTAATAGAAAATTCTGGCTTCTCTAGCCACTAAGGATACCAATTTTCTATTTAATACAGTTGAGATCCCATGTGCTCAGAACAATCAGCTAAGTCCTTCAGGAAAGTTTTCCGGAAAGAACCAGGGGTGTATGTGGGTGCTGGATTCCAGAGGGATGGCTTATTAAATAGCTGTGTGACCTCGAACAAGTCACAACTCTAAGGACCTCATGTGCACATCCTGAAAGTGGGGTATTTGGATGAAATGCTAATGACAGCTAATTTTAGAGAGTGTTCTGTGGCCCTAGTACACCTTATGCTTTACATATACAGTATTAGTTCACTATGTCCTCAGAAACACCCTAAGAGAAAAGTACTGTATACATTTTATTGATTTCAGAGAGGAAGGGAGAGGGCAAGAGAGATAGAAACATCAATGATAAGAGAATTATGGATAGGCTGCCTCCTACGCGCCCCACATTGGGATCAAGCCTGCAACCCAGCCATGTACCCTGACCAAGAATCAAACTGTGACCTTCTGGTTCATAGGTTGATGCTCAACCACTGAGCCACACTGGACCAGCAAGAGAAAAGTACTTCTATAACCTTTGCTCTACACATCTAGAAACCCAAGTCATGATGAAGTGAAGAATCTTGCCCAACTTCAAAACAGAAAGTGAATATGAAGCAGATTTAAGTTAGGAGTAAATGGACTGAGTTGCCCCAATCCTACTGCAAGGCCTTTTCTAGCACTGATCCACTCTGATATAGTACATCAACCTCATCTATAAAGCATTCAGATCTAGTGCCCTCAGAAAGAGTTTTGAGACAAGTAACATGACAGAAGGGAAAGAATCTGGACCAGACAGGAACCACAGCTGGCCTCTCTCTCTTGCCCTCTTAAGAAGTCATGTATAGCCAGGAAGGTTACCAATAAGCTTTCTGTAACTCACAAATCATTACAGTCCCTTCTAATTCTCCATTTGTGGGATTTTGATTCTGGATTAACAAATGGTGCATCCATCATTGTGAATGGACATCTAGATTCCTGGTACAATGAGTTCCTATCTCCCATGAGCAGTGGCCTCTAAAAGGATATGTCCCTGTCCTAATCCCTGGAACCTGTGAATGTTTCTTTATATAGCAAGAAAGTAAATGTTACCTTATTTGGGGAAAAGGGCCTTTGCTATGTGATATGTTAAGGATCTTAAGATAGATTTCACTGGATTATCCAGGTGGACCCTGAATGTTACATAAACAGTCATAGCAAAACATATTTTCATTCCTAAAATAACCTTACAAAACACACTTTCATTCCTAAAATGACCTCTACAGAAAAGAAAATAGTACTAAAAACCACAATGTTCTCTATCCTAAAAATCTAGCTTTTTCATCTCTCTTTTTTAAACCATAAAATAAATAGAAAAACAGCTCATATTAATGTTCTAATTAGTTAAAGGGAGAGAGAGATTCACACACGGACACACAGAGAAGTGAAGACAGAGGCAGAAATGGGAGTAATGCAGATATGGGAATGCAAGGATTTCTGGGAGGCAGCAGGAGCTAGGAAGAGGCAACAGAAGATTCTTTTCTAGAGCCTTCTAAAGAAACCAACCCTGTTTATGCCTGGTTATGGGTTGCTAACTTTCAGAACTATAAGAAAATGCATTTCTGTTGTTTTAAGACTCCCATGGTGTGGTGATATGTTACAGCAGCCCTATCAAACTATTATAGTACCTTATTCAGAATGAATTGGGTAAATCAAAGAGTGGAATCAGAAATATATTTGTAACTGGTGATTGCACAGTAAGTGAGCAAAGAATATATTCCTTTGAATATCAAATCATATCATAGAAATTTGTATACTGTAGGCCATTTTGGTATAAATTGGAAAACACTAGCGAGGATTGATAATCTTAAATAAGAAAAATTTCCATTAGGATAAGAATAGAAGTCTATCTAATACAAAGCAACAGAGTCAAGAAGACTTGAAATTTAAACATCATCTTCTGGCTTCAACCTTTATGTGTGTGTGAGCGTATACATATGCATATGTATCTATGTATAAGTACATACACATTTAGGCTCAATAAGGAATGCCGGTAGTTTTTCTTTTCTAAATTCATACTCCATTATCCAGCCCAAACAACAGTGATGAAACCCAAATCTGAATATCACACTAATCCTATAATAAAGAGGAAATATGCAAATTACCCCTCACATCTTTGCACAAAATGGCCACCCCCAAGTGGTCAAATATGGCCGCCACAAGATGGCCAACAGGGGCGGGTAGTTGTGGGTGATCAAGCCAGCAGAGGAGGGCATATAGGGGGGATCAGGCTGGCAGAGGAGGGCAGGTGGGGGCAATCGGGCCAGCCGGGGAGCAGTTAGGCATTGGTCAGGCAGGCAGGCAGGCAAGTTGTTGGGAGCCAGCAGTCCTGGATTATGAGAGGGATGGCTAACTGCTGGTTTAGGCCTGAACCCACAATCGGACACCCCCAGAGGGGTCCCAGACTGGAGAGGGTACAGGCTGGGCTGAGGGACAGCCTCCCCCACTAGTGCATGAATTTTGTGCACTGGGCCTCTAGTGATCTTATAAAAGTTAGATTCAATTCCATTAAAAATTCATTGAAGTGAACAAGTCTCTGTCTGGAGAATGGTGGTAGGGGTTACTGAACTTAAAGCAGAGTTAATGTTCCTATCTCAGACCCACTGTAGGAATGATGGGTAAGACCCCACTATCTTCTAGATCTAACCGATAAGGTAATTCTGGGAACTCCATTAGATAAAGAGAAGACCGGAACTCTAGTCACTGTAATCCCTAGTAATTTTCCCACATTGTACCTGAGAAAGAATGAGGGGAGTGTTGACTACTTGTGTCTGGAGACTGCACTTTCTTGGGTACCAAATAGATACTCTCTTTAATGCATGATATTAACAAATGCAATGCAAAGGGCATGTGTCACTGGACTGCAAGCTCATCAGAATTATCATCTTAAGTACCCAAGTTGAGCCTGTTAGGAAAACATCTGCACGTATTTCAGTGTAAGGGGGTTATTTTAGCAAGCAATGAATAGTACGTCAGAAATACAGCATGTTTATCTTGGAAAACAAATGCAGTCAGAGATCTCTGAATATTCTGCATTTTAAATTGAGGTCAGGATATCTAGGCACTGGGTCTCCCAACTCTTGAGTTCAAAACATAACTCATTACAGAAGAGTTTCCTTCTTTTTCTTCTTCTTCTTTTTTTTTCTTTCAAAATTTAAATTCTTCACTTTTTCTTCCTGCCCCCCACATCTCCTCGGTCCACACTTAGTGCCTCTATTTTGGTGAACAGATACACAATTGGGATGAGACCTTTTTCTAGCTTCCTTAGCAGGAAGCTTTGTGCTAATGAAGTGCCATTTTATACTAACAAGCCAATAATGAGTCTCATTGGAAGCAGTCAATGAGGACAAGCTTGGATTCAGGCTACCCTTATGCTGGGGCATTTTTCTTTTAGCACCTAGGTCTCTAGTCCTCAGGTAGCACAGAACTGCAAGCAAAGGTATTTTAATGTCAGCCCACTTACTTTTTTCATTTGAATGCTCTCTGCCTACTTGATTCTGTGTTTTGGTTTTACCCAATATGCTGACTCTTGAGTCCTACACCCAAGGGGAACACGGGTGACTGTAACACAATGCTTGCTGGTACATTTCACCCTTGAAATGTCACAGTCGTGGGAGGCAGTTTTCCACAAAGGCCTCAAGAGGCAGAACTGGCAAGAGGCTCTAAGTCCAAAACTAGAAAGCTACATATGCAAACTAACTGGTATTGTTATGCAAATCCTTGTAGGTGAACTCATCATAAATCAAACAGAGTAGGTGAGCAAGGCTGTGTGTGCCTCTGTGTGCAGCACGTGCACACACACACAACCATATGCACATTCACTATCTTCTGAAGCATTAAATACCTAGTGTGGGTTAAGCAGTAAGCAATGGAAAGCAATCATTTCCTTATAAAAACCTGCACTGCGTACCATGATGTTAATAAGAAGGCTGCAAAAGCACAACTTGGAAAGCTGGACTGCTTACTGCAACTACTGGGTGGCTTTCCCCTTGATAATTATGCATTTGCTGTCTAAGATTAATCAGGGAAGTTAATGATGCAAAAAATTACATTTATAATCCAGTCTGAATACAGCTGTACTGCAAGCTAAGTTCTAAGTCCTATTAAAGTAAATGGAATTAATGGGCTGTCGCTGGCAATCTTTATATCTATCAGTTAGTAATTAACATTCGCCTGTAAAGAATAGTTTGTGGTGGGGAAAAAATAAAGCATACCTTAGTATCAGCTAGGGTAAAGCTTAAGGAGATTCTTAAAGACAGGCCAAAGCAGGGGCTGGTGGGGATGGCCAACTGGAAACTGCCAATTCCTCAGGTCATCAATCAGTTTTTAAAAAATAATAAACTGTGTGTGTGTGTGTGTGTGTGTGTGTGAAATTAGTTACCGAGGACAAATTAATGCAGCCTGTTATCTTTGAAGATACTCAAGCACATTTGCTGCTCTCAAGAAAAACCTCCCAGTTTATCCGTTTTGAACTGTTTTCTGTCCCTGTGCTAATTTGAGTGTCTCTTCTTTCCCACCCTTGAGCTGTGTGTGTGTGTGTGTGTGTGTGTGTGTGTGTGTGTGTGTTTGGTCCTTAGTCCACAAGGGGAAATATATTACTTTTCTGAACTTTAATTCTCTTGTATCTTTGTTTTGCTTTTATTTCCCTGGCCAGAAACATGTGCTCCATCGCTTTACAGTCCAGAGGAGACTCAATTTGCTAATAAAAAGATGCAGTTTCTTTTATAGGAGACAAAAAGAGTTTCCACTCATTTTTTATGACTCACAAATTGAGACTCTGATGCAATAAAATCTCCCTTAGGCCTTATCATAAATCAAGGATGAATCTATTTTAATAGGAAACAAGTGACAGAGTAGGAAGGCGTTCCAAAATAATGCTTTAAAAAGAAAATAAGGTCAAGACCAATTTACCCTCAGATTTTCAATATCTCCCATTTGCCTTGACACCAAACAGTTAACACTTTCTCTGAAGAGATCATTTGCTTGTAAACTTTCCAGATGTTCAGGTCTTGATTCTTCCAGCTAGATTCATGCAGAGCCTCACAAAGCAGAGGAGAGGCAAGTGTTTTGAGAAGTCAAGTGGGGGGATAAATTGGGTCCTGGATTTTGAATGGAAAGGTCAAGGTTGAAACTGTATCTCTGTCACTTACTTTAGAAGCAAAACACTGAGTTAGATTTTTTTCATCCATTGAAAAGGAATGAATCCAAAGACCTTTGTTCTTCCTAAGGAGGTATTAATGTGTTGAAAATTTCATGTGAGCTTATGAAAAGTGTTCATGAATATAAATTGATTCTCTATGTTAAATTTAGTTCACCAACATAGCTATCAAGAGACAGGTACAGCTTTAATGCAGGCCCAGTCCATAAGAATCCCCAGGGCTGGACCCAAGCATTCATAGGGGCCTTAGACTTAAGAAGTGAGCCAGCCTGCCCCCATTCTGCACTTTGGGGGACTTTCCCCCTAAATTTCCCTTTCTATGTGGGAGCCTGGACCTGCCGGAGCTGTCAGGATCATTCCCTGGGGTGCCCTCAATAGGAACCAGGTGGCCACAGATCTCGGTGACTTGTGCCTTTGAGGTCATCATGACACTTGTGGCCAAACACAGTTCCAGGTGGGTGACCTGGGCACCTTATATACAGGTCAGGCCGTCTAAGCTGCTGATACCTGATCTGGGGCAACCACTCACATCCATCAAACAGAAAGCATGTTTGGGGCTCTGGTCTACTAACTGCTGACATGGACCCAGCTTGAGTCACACACACATGGGCCCTGCATGGGTCTTGCCTCTCCTGTCCTGACCATCCAGGTCCATAGCATTGATAGGGTGGACACTGACCTTGGCCCTGTGCAGCCCCATGCTCAACACTCAAGGCAGCCACCCACCCTCACCACCAGCTTCACTGTCTTCCTAAGTGGCTTTCCAGGCTGTTTCTCCTCAATTCAACCAACCCTTCTGGTCAATGTCCTTTCTTGTCTCCCACAGATGTCCCACCATATGCTGTCCTATCCTCTTAGGCTGAGTCTCATGAGTGTGGACCTTTTTGCCCCCCCCCATCCCCCCAATGGAACTGCTCTCCTCTCTCTGCAGGCCAGTGGTATTGTTTTGGTGGCAGGTGGTTCCATTGGAAGGGAGCACATTCTATAAAAGCAATGATTACTGCCTCAATTGGTCAGAACACGATGGGAGATAGTCTACAATTCAGTGTTTCCCAAAGTGTGGTATGTGTACACCCAGGAGTACGGGAAGAGTTTGGTGGGGATATGCACTGCACCATGCTTAGCTGTGCCTAATTCTGTGTTCTCATGAGTCAAGTCAAGACAGTCTTGTGTGGCGTGAGATGGTCGGGTATGCAAATAAATGTTATTTATAATATAATTTTATTTACATTTTATTATGAATAATTTTATTTTTCATTTATTATTGTTTTGTGTATGTACCAAAAATATATATATATTTTGATTGTTATTAAAATATATCCTTTTTTTGATGAGGGGTACTCCGAATTACGAAAATTATAGAAGGGGTACACATATGTCAAAAGTTTGGGAAACACTGGTCTACATGGATGCTAGAAAGTTCAAACAGTAAATTTAAGACCAGCAAAAAAATTCCCCTTCACACTTTCTTACATACTCGGGAAGACTTGCAGCTCCTGTCTTCATCAAGGCGGAAGCATACTAACAACTACCATCAAATGGGGTCACTGGTTGTCAGTCTCTACCTGGAGCTGATGGCTGAGGCAGCTCATGAATAACAATGAAACAGCCCTTTAAATGGAAAGTTTTAGGAAAAAGTGGAAGCAAGATCTATTCTGCTTTAGTGCAAACCAGATCTGAAGAGCCCTGGCATTTTACTACAATGCTACTCCCTCCTTCTTACAATGAAATATATAAAAGCAACGAGGAATGGTGTATTGGGCAAAAAAGGACAGGAAGAGAAGGTGTGTGGACCTTACAAAAAATCATGTACACTGACTAGACGATAGATAAGTAGCTCTTCTCTCTCTACCCATTATTCTCATTTTTCTTCAGTAAGTCACTATACCTTATAAGGGCCCATAAATTTTTTTATCCATTTCATAGTCAACTTGTTCTTTAGACAGAAGCCCCACCAAACAATATCTGCTCAGACTCTGCAGATGCTAGGGGTAATTCTTTGGGGCATTCTGTTTTATTTTTCCTAAAAAGATCTATGCATATGTATATATACACATGTACATGAATCTACATAGTTATACAGTCAAAATTCACTTTCTGCGTTAAATTCAATCCATCTATATAGCTCAAAAGGTCTTATTTTTAATTTCTCTTGAACATGGTTATTATTTTGCTTTTTCATGTAAATTAGATGTTGTAGTTTGCCTAACCCTCACTTTGCTTGATGATGGCTATCATGCTTCCATAGGCAGGCTCATTTTAACTAAGACTCAAGTCTTTAAAATAATTCATCTGTTCTTTCAAAATGATTTATGTGGATGCTCCAGGCCAAATATAATGGTAAAGGGAAATAATTTAAAAATCTTGCCCCCAAATGAAAAAGAAAATGATTATTAGCCTTTCTTTCTCAACTTGTCACTGAAATGAAACAATGATAAAATAATGTTCCCAACCAGAAGAAGGACAATTTTTTTCTAGTGAGAAGCAGTATAACCAGTGTTTGGGAATAGCGGCTCAGCTTTAATACTGCCGCAATTCACACGAGAGTACTGGTCTTCACCAGCTGTGTGAGTTGCAGGACCATGACTCAGTTTCCTCATCTGTTCAGTTATTGATGGTTATCTGAGCTGATGATCATTTTTCTTGTAAAAGTAAAGCAATACAATTTGGACAAAAATTAGTACAGAATTACGCATGCCAATTGGTTTGAAGTGAAAAGCTGAAAGAGGCTAAAAGCATCAGGGACTAGTATAAAAAAATGGAAGCAATGGCCCTAAGCTATTTTATGGAGGGCTTATTTGTTCATTTTTTTCAGACATAAATGAATTGAACCATGTAACTAGTCAAGATAAAACAATATACAGTAAAGACAAATGCCCAGGTAGTGTGGCTCAGTTAGAGTGAGGTCCTATATATGGAAGGGACCGGGTTTGGATTTTCAGCCAGTGTACATTCCCAAGTTGCAGGTTTGATCCCTGGTGGGGGTGAGTAAGGGAGGCAACCTATTGATGTTTCTTTCTCACATCGATGGACGCTTCTCACCACCCCTTCTTCTCTAAAAATCAATGAAAAGCAGATCCTTGGGTGAGGATTCAAAACAGTAATCATACAAATTATAAAAATAAAATGTTACAAGTGTTCAGTTCACTTCTTAGTCCCACTTCACGTGCAACCAATCGACGTTATTAACTCAATGAAAACCAACAGCCCTACTTAGAGATGCCTCTCTTCATAAAAGTGCCTTTTCTTAACACCAAAACACAATTTCGGAAATTACAGTTTGGTCTGCCTTTGAGGCTTCCCAGATTGGCCACAAACCTTAAAATCAAGCCCTGCTTTCCACTACATGGAGGGTTACCTGTCAAACATCTGCTTTCTGGGTGATCTACAAAATTATTCCAAAATACAAAACTGGTATTAAAGGACGTAATTATTTTTTTTCCTTTCAAAAAGTACTGCAATAAAAATAGCAATGCTATGTCCAGTCAAACCGACACATATAAATGATAAAGATGCATTCCCGAAGTTGGAAAAGATTTAACATATTTAAAGAAAAACGCAGACATCTGTAAAACAGGCATACTCTGAGGCTTTATAATGACTGCTGGAAAGACCTGGATCATGGAATCCAGGCAGCTGGGAAAATGCTGGCTCAGTAATGTTCCCGAGAAACCATGAGCGCCTACATAGATAGAATTCAGGAAGAAAAGCATTCACTCCTCACCTCTCTCCCTCCAGCCTCTGAATTTCCAAGTCAAGCATCATGCAGGTTGAGTGCTGAATAGTCCAGGAAAACCTTGAGCCCCGCTGCAACCTGAACCCGGGGCAGTGAGGAAGGAGCATCCTATTTCAACTGCAGTTATATTGCGGTCTCCAGACTGTTTCCTGCTTCTGACTCAAAGCCAAGTTTCGATCTATTAAAGGCAATAGATTTCAATTTTTTCTCCTTTGAGTGACCTGCCAAACCTATCACATTCCCATTCCTAAACATGAGGCTTTGAGAGGAAGGATTAAGATCCCATAAAAATTGGACATTGTAATAGTCGACTCACTCAAAATACTTTCATCATCTCTCTCTCTCGCCTATCCCTCACATACTTCCTTTAACCCAATTTTAAGGATCAATAAGCTAAAAGTTATAACATAACAAGACAGAACTGAATGGATTTTTAGAAAATACTTGAACTATTTTAATGGCAGAACCCAATAGTCAAAGTAATAAAGATCTAATCTAATTAGCTGCACAAATAAGAAGCAAAGAAAGCATTTCTTAATGATTACAGGGACTTTCTAAGTCTTCCCAAGATTCATAAGGCATTTTACATGTTTGGCTCTTCCTATTGACAGTCAGGGGAAAAAAATCTATCTATATCTTTATCTATATCTATATCTATATCTCTATATCTCTATATCTCTATATCTCTCTATCTCTATCTCTATCTCTATCTATCATCTATCTATCTATCTATCTATCTATCTATCTATCCATCTATCTAAAACCATTTGATCATTTGACCTGTAGCTATGACATGAACTGAACACCAGGGGGTAGATGCTCAACACACAAACATGGAAGCATTGAACAGACTGATGAATCTTAGAGGGAAGAGGGAGGGAGGAGATGGAGGGGGGAGGGTAAGAAGAGATTAACCAAAGATCTTATATGTATACTAGAAGCCCAGTGCATGGATTCATGCACCAGTGGGGTCCCTTGGCCTTGCCTGCAAGGATCTGGCTGAAACCAGCAGTCCAACATTCCCCAAAGAGTCCTGGATTATGAGAGGGTGCAGGCTAGGTTGAGTGACCCCACCAGTGCACAAATCCGTGCACCAGGCTTCTAGTATAATATAATCCAAATGAGGAAAAACCAGAAAGGACTACCTGAGAGAACTTTGCAGTGGATAGAGCGTCAGCCTGCGGACTGAAAAGTCCCGGGTTCCATTCCGGTCAAGGGCGTGTATTTTGGTTTTGGGCACATCCCCAGAAGGGGGTGTGCAAGAGGCAGCTGATCAATGATTCTCTCTCATTGATGTTTCTAACTCTCTATCCCTCTCTCTTCCTCTCTGTAAAAAAAATCAATAACATGTATTTTTTTAAAAACCAAAAAAACACAGATATAACTCATTAAATTTGAACAATTCAATGCAACTATGTTATTTGAATACTATGAGAGAAAGAAATCTTCACAAGTTCCCAAATTTAGCCCTTGGAAAATAGCCAAGTATTAAGAACTCATTCTTGTCCATTTTGAGGACTGAATGACTGAGACACAAAGTCATATAGCTTTTATTGCTGTGCTGTCCAATACAATGGGCATAGTTAAATGTGACTTACATTTAAATTACTCAAATATAAAAATTCAGTTCCCAGATCTCACTAGGCACATTTCCTGTGTTCAGTAGTTACATGTGGTAGGTGACTAACATATGAAACAGAAATAAAACCCTTCCATCATCACAGAAAGTCCTAATGGACCATCCAATGTTGTCACTCAAGCCTCCCCCACCTCTTCCCTCCCCCCCCAAATTTCTTAAAGTTTCCATTTCATTTAAATCATACTATTGGTTGGGTACTTTCCACATTTCATCTCCCTTTATTTCTCAGAGCTGTCCTATGAAAAAAAGTCATACAATTCTCATTTCACAGATGAGGAGACTTGGGAATTGAAGAAGGGATAAACACATTGCCAAGGTCACATATCTAGGACTGAACACCAGATCTACCTAGCTCAGAGTTCCTGCTCTATGTCCAAGCTGTGAGTCTTCTGGTTTATTCTCACTGGTCCGAAATATTCCAAAGTCTTAGCCAACGAGAACAAGCCCACTCAAATGCCCTTCATATGTATCTATTTGTGTGAAAATGAGATAAGGGGAGGGCATAGAAAAGAAATTAATATGGTCTAAGAGCCACCTGTGCCAGAATCTATGCCAGACACGTCTCAATTTTTATAAAAATCTCATACAATGTACACACCTAGCACTGACAGACAGATTGTCTTTGAGCTTATGTAATAAAATGGCTTATGTCATCTCTGGAGGTCAGATTTGGTTCTCATCTGTGGCATTCTCTTTCCCTTCTAATGGGATGTTCCTATCTGATTCTAGTCAGACTCCCAGTGGCTAAGGCAGGATAAAGTACAGAGAAGGCTTATCACTACCACCACCTGTGGTGACATTGGCCCCGGCCAGGGTTTCCTCCCCTGAAGGGAAGGCTAGGTAGGTAATGGAAGTACCTCTTACCTTTGGTTGAGGTGCGTGGATGTAAAGGGAGATGTCAAGATGGAACCTGGAAAGTGAGTCCAAGATGGGTGCCAATAGAAGAAAATCTAAGGCAAATATTTGGAGGAAGAATGGAGAACCTGGGAGCAAGAAATGCAGACAAGTGGCTTAAAATTCGTGAATGGGCAGTGATCCAAATAGATCTCAGTAGGCAGGCCAAGGCTGGTGGGCTACTTACATGGTTCACTGCACATGGATTGGTCCTGACAGGCACATTGAAAGGATATGGGTATTCAGGGGCTTAGGGGGAAAATGCAAATGTCAATTAGGGATTTGGTGACTATCAATGAGGAGTTTTACAGTGCTTTGTAATAAAATCCAATTTAAAGATTAAGACAGTTAAGGGACATTCTCTTTCTTTTTTAATAAAACTAAATGACTACAATTACAAGATTATCTTTTGTTTTCTTTTGAAGGTTGTCTCTTTTTAGTGTTAAAATGTATTTTTTTAAATTGATTTCAGAGAGGAAGGGAAAGAGAGAGAGAGCAAGATCAATGATCAAAAAGAATCACCAATTGGCTGCCTTCTGAACACACCCCTTGGGTATCAAGCCTGCAACCCAACTGGAATGGAACCTGGGACTCCTCAGTCCACAGGCCAACCCAGCCAAGCCAAAATGTCTTTAAAAAAAAGAAATTATATTAATAGGCTATGCTATTGGTTTCAATGCCTTTTGTAGGCAAAATTAAGTAGCGTGAGTGTGACTAAGAGAGAGGAAGAGAAGGGGAGAGAGGGAGAAAGAGAGAATCATTACCTATTTGTGAAGGCCAAGTCTAGGAACCACTTTGCTAGGGAACAACTAGTAAGGAAACTAAACTATGAGGGAATCTGAGAGTTTATAAGACTAAAAGATGCTGTGAAAATCTGGTGGGTAGATCAAGTGTCTTTTTCTCATCATCCAACCCCATCTCAATTACTGAAATCCTACATGCCTCCTTTTTTATTGGGGCTTCTAAGCTAAAAAAAAAAAAAAAAAAAAAGAAAGAAAGAAAAATAAAAAAAATAAAAGAAAATAAAAAGAAAAAAGAAAAAAAAGAACAGAAGTAGATAAAAATATAAATACAAAAAAGACCCCCCACACACACACAAACAAATAAACAAACAAACAAAACAAAAAAAAAACTGCCACTGCCCGACGCAATGCGCAGCCCCTGGTTTTTCCATGAAACAACAAATCAAAGTATGTGATTAGAGGCAATCTCTATCATGTACTATTCACTCTAATAAGGCTTGACTTCTACACTCCACTCATCAAGCAACTTTCATTTTGCTCATGTAAAACTCAAGTGGTATGTTTATAGATGCATTTAGAATGACTATTCTTAAAATTTAAGAAATGTGTGCTATTGGATTAAGCATCTATTATTCAGGAGAAGAAGGACATTTCCTTCTAAAGCATTGACCCAGTTGCTTCTGTGGAAACTGACTGCCTTTGAATTGTACAACCATCTTAATAGATTTTTGGTGTGTGCCACAACTATAATCTGATCTAAAGTGTTTATTTTAAATTTCGTCGTACAGACAACGAGCAGAATGGACCAAAAAATGTCAAGTGTTTTCTTTGCAAATATATTCTAAAACAAGGAGTGGGCATATTAATAATCATTTGGTCTGCAATTTTCAAGACAAAATTGAGCAATGATCTGAAAGACGCCACTCTCGCCACCCAGGAGTGCTTTCCCCATTCTGCCCTAACACGGTGGACAGAGGCTTGTTGAATGCTACTGCTTGAAAGTTTGAGAAGCATGTAAGGTGGCAATGAATTTAGGGAACCCAAACCCGTAGCTGGAGATGAATAACAGGCTGTTGCAAAACATCTTCACTCTCATGCCATGGGCTTTAGGTGGCCTTTCATTGTCAGATGGGATCCAGTTTAATTGCTCACAAGTTACAGCTTTGCTTTAAGGGGGAAGTGACATTAACTGAGGAAGGCTTTGGGGTTCAATAGAGAAAATAGTAACTGGCAGTGGGGGGGGGGGGGAGAAAGAGGATTTATTCCCAAAGCTGCCACCAACTGACTATGTCACCTTAGGCAAGTCATTTTTATTCATTCCCTAAAGGGTACTCTTGGAGAGAAAGGATGTGAGGTAGTTTTTATGAACAACCTAAATAAAAGAAAGAAGTCAATAAAATAAGAAGAGGAAAGGAAGTTGTTTAACTTCTCCAAGTTCCTATGTACTATTTTCTAAGAAAGGCAGGTGAGTCTGTAAGTAGCCGCTGAATTCTGTTCCTTCGCTTAGTGACTGGCTGCCAGCCTTGGCGTAACTTCGGACCTTCTTCATTATACAGATTTTCTGGAACCACTCCTAGTTTTCCCACAGAAAATATGGAAAGGAGAGATGGAATCTGAAGTGCAAATAGTTGTAGGTAGTAATAATAGTGATAAAAATGATAGTTAAACTTCACAGCACTTACTATGTGCAAGAGACTCTATTAAAACAATCTATGTATATAACTCCTCAAATCTACACTAATAAAAGAGTAAGATGCAAATTGACAGTACCTTTGTGACTCCCACCAGCCAATCAGGAGTGAGTATGCAAATTATCTTTAAAAAATATGGTGAGTTAATTTGTATACACAGGGACTGAGCAACTGGGGGTGGGGAGGAATGATTGTGTTACAGGCGTTCTGCACTGCCCCCAGCTGCTCCAAGTATCTGGGCAGCAAGGCAAGGCTGAAAGGCGGCTCCAGGCCAGGGTGAATAGGAAGCTCTGTCTGGAGTGAAGGCAGTGCTGGCAGCCAGGGGAAGGAAGGGCCATTCTTGCACTAATCTTCATGCATCAGGCCTCTAATATGACCTATAATATCCTTTCTAACTCCATGATTTTATAATTCCATGTACCTTCCCACTCATATTTTGCTTGGGTATTATTTAGCAAGGGAAGGACTAGTAATTTTTTTAAGGCACCCATTCAGCACTATACCATATAATTAAGAGACGGTAAATGTTAGCTAAAACACAGAGGTTAGACTATAGTCTCCTTGTCTTGTGATTTGTTCCTACTCAGTTTGGGAGAGAGTGACTCTATCATATAGGGGACTTGTACTTCTTTTTTTCCTAAAGATTTTCTAAAAGTAGTGGTATGCCAAAGCCATCCATTCTGGGAAGGAGAACCAGAATGCAGGCAAGGTTCTTCCTTGGGCCTCTTCTGGCCTGGTCGGCCTTGAGTTGGGATGGAATAAGAAGCTCATTCAGGAGGGGGCTCTTCCCCATACAAGACCCTATGAAAATCTACGTCTGATTTTCAACTGCTCTTTGCCAGGCCTATTCTTCTCTTACCAGGGAAGAAGGCTCATTATTAAAACAGAAGATAAGAACATATACACATGCCATATTCCAGGCTCCCTTTGAAAATGGAAGGATTAAGCACATGGAAAATGACCACTTGACCTAGTAATGGAAACTTCTGACAATGACTGCCCATGTGGAATTTCTTATTTCTCTCCCCCCACCCCCAACCACCAGCATTTCCAGGCTTCTTTCTAGGGTGAAATGGCCTCAAATTCCACCAAAAGATGGGCAGTCTTTAATGTGGGCTACTATTATTAGCACCATAGGCAACTTGTTTCCAGTTTTTAGGAGAGAGGAAGAGCTAAGATGCAGTACATAATGCAAACTCATCCAGCTTTTGAAAGCCTAGTCGTGGATTCAACAGAAAGATGCAAAACTGGAACACACTGTGCTGGCTTACCCTAGAATTTGCTGTGATGGAATTGTATTCTGACATCATTTCATGGGTCTCTGCCAAAGGAAAGAGAGGAAACCCATCACAATATTTGCTACAAGGATGTGATGAAATATTCTCTGGGAGGACCCATGGAGAACGTGTCCCTCTACATAAACATCCTCACTGCATTTATCCAGTCATGCTATGAAGTAAGTTTTTATCACCATCACCATTTGACAGGAAGAGGGGAGATTATAAAATATAAGACATTTTCTCATAATTATTTAGCTAGTACAGTGGTTGGCAAACTGTGGCTCAAGAGCCACCTGTGGCTCTTTGGCCCCTTGAGTGGGGCTCTTCCCCAAAATACCACAGCCTGGGCGAGTCCATTTTTAAGAAGTAATGTTAGAAGAAGTTTAAGTTGAAAAAAGTTGGCTCTCAAAAGAAATTTCAATTGTTGTACTGTTGATATGTAGCTCTATTGACTAATGAATTTGCCGACCATTGAGCTATAAATCCAGGATCCAATGTTCAAAATGAAAACTTTTCAAATTCACAACCTTTACTTTCCAGTTGAATTGAATTTCTAAAACACCAGATATAGTCCAGTGTGCCAAACACACTTTTTACATACAGGGAAGTCACTCCACTTTGCTCATCTATAAAATAGGAAGACATGGTCAAACCAACTTTGAGTTTGGATGTTATGATGACTTTGGCATCATTGTTATCATCAGAAATATGAAACTTAAGTTCCCCTTAATAATCATCATCATAACAATCTCTGTCACTGATATCTATTGAGCATATATTATGTGTTAATTACTGTGGAAAGGTGGAGATTTCTATTCCTCTAACACACCATATGATGGAGGTACTATCGATTTCTCCACTTCAAAGATGAAATAAGAGAGAACTGAAGACATGAAGTAATTTTCCAAGTCTACATAATGAGTAGGTGATGAGGATAAGGTAAAAAATTTCAAAGTGTCTATTGAACTTCAGATAGATACCAGAGAACAGCTCTATGACTCATGCAAAGGGATATTTTAAAGGATATTCATCGTATGTACATTTATATTTAATGATTTGTACCAATAACTTACAAACTTCCCATGTGTGAGTTTGTGTTTTGGTTTATGGGGAGAGTGAGGTATGTCATTGTGGCATTAAACACTCACATGGTAACACTGAAGAGCAATTTTCTGGTGACCATTTCCCTTCCCACACTGGACCTCAGTGGCAGGTTGGGCAGCAATGGCCCCCTGGCTCCTCACTTGGCCCCTCAAAGACTATGCCACATAGATCCAAAGGTTCTTCCTACTCACCTAAGACAGATAAACCTTAGACTGTCCTACGACAGTCAGTATCTGCAGGTCACATCTCTAGAGTTTGCTATATTCCATATTATTATAATGGCAGATCCATCTCTTATCTCCTCCTCTCCCATCTCTAGCACCATTATAGATGAGGTGTTAATATATTTGGAACCAAGCAAAGGAAGCTTTTTAAAAATCCATTTCTTTGGACCAAAACACCTCTTTTAATACCAAGAAGATCACCATGATTAAGTTTTTCTTCTCTTTTTGTGGTGAGGAATGTGTCCTTATTCTCATTTAAAAAATGTATTTGTATATATATTTTTCAAAATATCCATATTGCCTTGGGCAATCTAACAGCCTCAGTTGCTTCAGTTTTAGACAGGCATCAAAAGGCATTTTGAGCTTGCAAAATCTTTGTATTTATGGCTTATTTTTTTTAAACTAAGTCAAGATTTGAGATAGGAAGGAGAAGCTTCCTAATATCAGAATGTGGGTATAAAATCAGTAGGTATTCCTGGTAAGCACTGGGGCCAAGGATGTTTGTTCTCATCAGTTTAGTAGAAATAAAAGCCTTTCCTTTAAGGCTTCAGATCCCCAGAGATGGATCCTTGTTTACTGGGGGCTTATGTAAAACCCAAATGAATATAAGCGCATTGACAGCATATATGTCTATGAATGTCTAATACAGATTTCCCTCATTTAACCAATATTTTGGAACCAAATATGTGTCAGGCACTATACTGGGCACCGGGGCATGGTGGTGAACATAAACAAAACAAAATCCTCACTGTCACAGTGATTATAATCCCATGGTAGGAGAACCAATTAAAAATTAACTAGGTATACTGTGGTGATAATTTTACAACATATGCAAATATTGTGTCATTATGTTGAACATATGAAGTTAATATAAAATTTTTATTATGCCTCAATAAAAAAATACAATTTTAAATTGGAGGAAATTTTAACATTCCTACCCTCAGAGAGCTTATATCTGTTGGTGGGGAGGTAAATATTAAACAAATAAATATGTAAATTAATGTCAAATGTTGGTGAGTATTATGTAGGAAAACGGTACTGGGGAGGTGGCAAAGCATACTGGTGAGGTAATGTAAGCTAATTTCAATTAAAAGTGACCAACTGAAGACTATTTTTTTTAATTTGTTCATTTAGTGAGTCATTACCATTAAACCCTTGGGAAATAAATTAACTTTTTACTTACTTCTCATGCTGAATTTTGTCAATTCAAAACAACTTTGCATGAAATACATTAAGTTAATTTCCAAAAGAATGTACTTAAGAGGGGGAAAGCCAATATAAAAGTGTTTTGCTCTGGGAGATTGAACAATAATGTGTGATATGAATTAGACCATGGAGTGTATTCTTTAATGAAAGAAACCAGAGAAAAGAGACATTATAAATCCATCTCAAGATTCAGTTGGCATGGACTGTTGCTTCTCCCTAATTTGTAGGGGAACATACATTATCACTGTTGGGTTGGATATGACAAAATTTGGGGAAACAAAATAAAAATAATCCTTCTTTGTGAAAGTTGGAATCAAATTACAGTGTCATCAAGCAATTTGAAGCCCTAGGAAAACACTTTTTCATGTATCTAGTAAAAACATAATCTCAATAATGGGAGAATTATATTATACCTATTTTATTTATTTACTTAATGAATCAATTTATAGGAAAGTTATTCTTATATGTTTACTTCAATATATCTATCATGGGAAAATCTGTGATATCATTAGAGTGGGGCTTTTAAAAAGTTAGATGAAATTTGAACACAGACAGAAATTTTAAAAATCAGTATATTTCCAAGAGTTAATAGAAAAATTATCAATTTTATAGCTATCATAAGTTGGTATTCAAAACTGGAAAAAATAAACTCACTCACTTTGGTCTCTTATTTAAGAGTTAAATGAAAATTAAATCAATAGAAGTGTAACATTTTTACTCTATTATTTTACATTTATTGTACTCTACTATTAATGATTATTCATTAACTTGAATAAGAGCTTGTTATAACACTTGAGTTATAGAAAGTGACATGAGAGTGTCTGTCAAAATGATGGATCTTTAAATTGAAGTAGTATGCAAATGTAGGAAAAGTACAACAAACTAACAATAAAACAAGAAACAAAATGTGAAGAGGGGAAATGGGGGAAAAACTTTAATATATATTTATCTACATTCAGCTATTGGATCAAATTTCAGGCCATCCTGAGTATTAGTTCTGGGTATCCTGACTTCATTGAGAAAACTTCAAATTGTATCTTATTATTAAGATAGTAAATAAGCCCATTAAGATTATAAAAGATGGTGCTTTTAGCATTGTACACTTATGATCCTAGTAAACTGAAAAATTATAATGAAGTATAAACAGTTCATAAAATTGCATATTCCTTTCAACCCTAACCTCTCTACAATATATATATTTCATTGTTTATAACATATTGATAAATTTAATGATCATATACTTAAATGTTTTATTTTTAAAAATATATTTTATTGCCGAAACCGGTTTGGCTCAGTGGCAGAGCGTCGGCCTGCGGATTGAAACGTCCCAGGTTCGGTTCCAGTGAAGGGCATGTACCTTGGTTGCGGGCACATCCCCGGTGGGGGGTGTGCAAGAGGCAGCTGGTCAATGTTTCTCTCTCATTGACGTTTCTAACTCTCTATCTCTCTCCGTTCCTCTCTGTAAAATATCAATAAAATATATACATTAAAAAAATATATATATATGTATATATAATTGATTTTTTACAGAGAGGAAGAGAGAGGGATAGAGAGTTAGAAACATCAATCAGCTGCCTCATGCACACCTCCCACTGGGGATGAGCCCACAACCAATGTACATGCCCTTGACCAGAATCGAACCAGGACCTTTCAGTCCACAGACTGATGCTCTATCCACTTAAATGTTTTAAAAGAGTGGTATTGGTGACTAAACAAAGCAAATGAAAAAGAAAAAGATGGCTTTCCTTTTCTGCAATGATATAAAACAAAACAAAAAAATCAACCATAAAAAAATCCAAGATTTTCCAGCTCTAAAGAGCATTATATATTACACATCTCTTTATTTTAAAAAGTACTATATTTTAGTATTAAATTTAAGAGGTATTTATCAAAATTTAATTCTCATTTTCCAGTAGATAAAATGGCAAATATATAATATACTTAGTTAAGAAGGACATAAAGGTTAAGTCACATCTTTCTAGCTCTTCCAATTACATAACATTTTAGGTAAACTGCATGCCTATAATCTTGTTTTGATAGCTTCTTAAGTACATAAATATCCAGCTAATCAAATTACATATAAATCAATCAAGGTTTTTAATCCTGGTATTTTCCTCCACTATGCTCTGTAATTTAAGGCTTACTCCTTTTTGGGGATTGCAATATTTTTCTTATAGATTTCATTTTATACAGGGAAGAAAACTGTCACTAGATGAAGTATAATTTATAATGTGAGGCATGAAAATGAATTTATTCATATGCATCAGGGTAACTTGTGTCAACTGGTTTATAATTTCAATGGGAGCAAACCATGCTTTTGCTCTTCAGGTCTAATTTTGGTATCAAGAGGCACTTCTCTAAAAGTCAAAGCTGATCCGTATGCAAATAGGAACCTATAAGTCCCTACACTTAGGTACAGAACACCATCATAGCCACTATTTTCATGCCTATAAATACACAGATTTCTTTAATTCACCTACTTAATAAATATCGATCAAGCATCTACCTTGTATGAGGTATTGGCAATTGCCTAAAAACATAAGGATGGTCAAGCTAGATTAGGTCCCTGTTCTAGTAGAATCAAATGGATTTAGAAATGTCATTATTTGCAAAGAATTGGATGATATCTCATAACTAAAATGTACTGAATGCCCATCATATCCCTGGCTCTGTTCCAAGCACTTAATATGTATCAACTCATTTAATCACTGCAACAATTCTAAAATTATGTTTCTTTAGTATCCCTTCTCAATAGATGAGGACATTGATGCACAATGAAATAGGTGACTTAGTCCCAACTACAAAGGTACTAGGTGGCTGGGATGGGATTCCAGTTTAGGCAGACTTGCTCCAGAGTCTACACTCTTGAAGAATGCATAAACTTTGATAGTGACTCTGAGTAGACCAACACCAGTCCATATTGGCTAAGTAATCTTCAATGTGGAGTTTATGGAATGCATTATCTCCAAGAGATCCAATTTCCTCTTCCAATTTGCCTGCTTTTCTTCCCTAATGTCTCTCTTGACAAAGTCTAGATTCTAAATTTTATATGACTTTAGGTGATCCTCAGGGGAAATTGTTTCTTTATTTAAAGGAGAAATAAAATGTGATTATTTCCACAAATCCAAAATCTCCACTACTGATAAAGATAAACACGCACATACGTGCAAGCTCTTATACACGCCAACCTCAAAAAGAATTAACCTCTTAGTCCCATCTAATCAAATTGTCTCTCTTTGATGTGTCAGAATTTCAGAACGTGGATAGCAACCACTTAAAATTTTTTTAACTTACTTAAGAACAATTAAAATAATTGTTACTTAGAACCTTTTCATACTCAAATCTTTCAATTATCCAGAAATATAAACCCACCACTTCTACATTCCCTACATCTCCTCTGCTTTTTCTCTAGATTACTTAGCACCATCTGACATATTGGCTCAGTGCATGAAATTTGTGCACAAGCATGGTCCCTAGGCCTGGCCTGTGATCAGTGCCATCTTCCCCAGCTGCCAGCAGCTGGCCCCACACCCCGCCACCATCCACCCCCAGTTCCCTGTTTGCCATCAGGAGATCAGAGCCTGCTGGCCAGGGGGAGGGACCAAGAGGTTGGCCTTCCCCTGATGCCAGTAGCTCTCTCTGTGTGGTTATGAGCGGGGCAGGGAGCCTTGGCCTGGCACCATCCACATTTGCCACCACCCACCCAGGTTCCGCATTCTCCACTGGGTGATCAGAGCCTGCTGGCCAGGGGAAGGAACCAAGAGGTTGGCAGGCAGGCCCCAATTGGGCCATCAGGGCCTGCAGGATGTGGGTAGCTCCTGCTTTGAGCGTCTGCCCCCTGATGGGTAGTGCATGTCATAGCGACCAGTCATTCCTCTGTTCAGTCGATTTACATATTACCCTTTTATTCACTAAAATGCAAGCAGTATGATCCCCAGAGCTATCACAGAATATGACAAATAGGAGGCACCCAATAGATGTTGACTGAATGATTTACTGAATACATTAAATAAATAGATATGCTAGTTAATTTCTTTACAAAATTAGAAAACTACTAAAAAAGTTTTATATTCTGCTTTATAAATGAAAATATTATGAGTCTTTCTCTGTGTCAATAAATATTCTTTCAAACCATTACTTTTTATGGCAATATAAAATTCCATTTTAGAGATCTAATGTAACTTAAATATTTCCTCATTGGTAAGCACTTGGCTTTCATCCAGTATTTGATACTATAAATAAATTGCCTGAGACTTCTATGAATATTAATATTTTGCTATCTCAACACTGCTAGCAGATGATATTCTCATTTCAGTAAACTCCTAAATATACAGTTTTACATGAAAATAATTTATTTACAGACCTTGCCTACTTTAAAACATTCAGATAAAGTGTGATTATTTGTATTAGCTATACATTTTTTTTATTTTAAAAACTGTTTATCACACGAGTCTCCTTAAAATTAATTTCTTCACCACACTATTGCAGTTCAGAAAATAAAAACTGTGAGCAAACATCTCAGACACAGTTTTAGTATATGTAATGTATAGTCCAAATATACTTTAAGGCTTTCTCTATTATTTATATTTCCCAATAGTTTATGTAATTAAACATTTGCATTATTAACTCAAAATTATCATGGCTTTTCAAATTAGAGTTCTTCTCCCCTTTATTTAGTTTTAACTTATTTTATTTTCCCAAATCTTAAGAGAAAGAAAGAAGTTTGAGATCCTCTCTATAAGGTGGTAGTTTTACAGATCTTATAGTATTCCTCCCAATATCTCTAACTCACACATTCTGCTGCAGTTAATGTGGTGGAAAGTGTGGGCCTTACAGTTGAAATACACACATGCACACAATTGTTGAGATTACCATAGTAGTTTATCATCAAAGTTTTGCCTCTCTGGCTTTTCTGATTAAAAATTGAGCAATGGCACTGTGTGTGTGTGTGTGTGTGTGTGTGTGTGTGTGTGTTGGGGGGAGGGGTAAGGTGTGAAAGTGTCCCAGTCTACACAAAGCATGCTGTTAGTGTCTGTACCCAAATGATGGACCATCTCAAGTTCATCATTCCTGAAACTCATATATTTACTATTTTCCAAATATATATATATATATATATATATATATATATATATATATTTTTTTTTTTTCTAGATACTAAGAACTACATTGGCTACTGAAGGTGAAAGTGCCTCTCTAATTGAGAACTATCAACTAAATGCTTATAATAATGGCCCAGAATTTTTGGTGAATGTGTTCTTTGGTATGTGCGATGGCACATGTAAGAACCTACAGTTTTGCTTCCAAGCAAATCTGGAAAAGGGGTGGTATGATAACTCTAAGAATTAAAAGATTTCACTGTGTTTTTTTGTGTGTGTGTTTTTTTTACCAACTCTGAGAAGAGACCTTACAGGAAGTTAGAGCTTCTCTGTGGCAAAGGCCATTATAAGCTGACACTCTGTGTTGGTTGTTTTTTTTTTACCATGGGGTTCAAGTCATGTCAACAAACTAAGTTTAAGTGCTTTATACCAGTGTCAGCTATATTCAGTGGACTGTAAATAGGCTTTATAGAGAGCTGAGAACTATGTGAAGAAATACCTGATATATGCTATTAACATGTAAAGAGAATTGGAATGTGCCTGAGTCTAGACCACAGGTTGGCAAACTTTTTCTGTAAAGAGCCAGATAGTAAATATTTTAGGCTTTGTGGGCCATACAGAAGGTCTTTGTCTCAACTACTCAAGCCTGATGATGTAACATGAAAGCAGTCATAGATAATATATAAACCAATGAATGTGGCTGTGTTCCAATAAAACTTTATTTACAAAAATAGGTGGCCCATAGTTTACTGACTTCAGCTTCTATTGACTCCTATTTTGGCCTCATGACTAAGCACAGGTAAATCACCTAATTACTCTGGCCCTTAAATGCACCATTTACAAAAATATTTATAGAATTCTAGAGTCTTAATGTACTAAAGGAAAATGGCATGTGTGTCTACACAGAAAAAAAAAAGGTAATCACACATTAACCTGCATATACTTTTGCTATAAATACACATGTATAGGTGGAAGTCATAGTTGATGTCTGTGCTTCAGTTACTCTAAGGATAATTTCCTGAATAGCAAATCAGAAAAATGTTATCTGAAGAATGGGTCTACAATTTCTAGCTTAGGAAACATAGGTTTAAAAAACGTATCATTAATGTATGTCTCATATCCTTTTATAAAACAGGGATAATTTAATACACATAATTGTTCTATCATCAAGATGTTCAAATCTAGATGACCCAAGTAACTGAATCTTTCACTCTACTCATTCATAAGCAAGAGTGTCTTTATGCCCATCTTAATGTGGCAGAATGCCCCCAAATTCTCAGCAATATCTCTAAAAGTTGCAAGTGGAGTTATATTTTTCTGTAAGTGCCCTTTCTGTAACTGCTTCCTCAATCACTCCCACAGTGAGCATCTTTCCCATAGGCCTGTTTTTGTCTACACTAGAGATTACTGCTCACTTTTAATTTTCCTAGAGCTTTTGTGTTTAGTAGAGTATTATAAACAATTAAGGGATGTCTAGAATAAATTTTAGCATGAAAAAGGAAACATAGCACCCAACAAGTTGGAGTAGAAGGAGGAGGAGAGAAGGAGAAAGAGGAGGGGAAAGAAATGGTGGGTGGATGAACAGATAAAAACAAACATTTTTTCATCATCATCATCATCATCATCACCACCACCACCACTGGAAAATTCATGTATTACATCCCTCTATTGCCTATTCCTCATGCCACGTACCAGATGCCTCTCTCTTGTGAAATTGTTACATTCCTCCATTGTCTCTATTCCCACTTTCTACAACTAGACAGTATAAATTTTTTTCTCACTTTACGATGCAGAACAAATCAGATCTCCTTTGAAGCCATATCTTTAAAAATCCCTCTATAATTCACGAAGCACTTTGAGATATTTTTACTCTAACCCCATTTAGCTAGCAGTATTCACTAGTTAAGAGAAAGCATGGCCTTCTGGGTAATACTCAAAAAATTTGAAAGCAGGGACTTGAACAGATATGTGTACACCTATGCTCATAGCCACAGTATTCCCAATGCCCCAAAGATGAAAGTAACCCAAATATCCATCGCAGGGTGAGCGGATGAACAAAAGGTGGTATATACATACAATGATATATTATTTGGCCTTTCAAAGGAATTTCTGACACATGTTACACCAAAGATGAACCCTGAAAAATTCCCAAGTGAAAAAGTCATATATGGAAGGACACCTAGCGTATACAAACTCATATAGATAGCAAGTAGGATGGTGGTTGCCTGGGGCTGGGGGAGGGAGGAATTGGAAGTTTCTATTTAATGGAACAGTTTCAGATCTGCAAAATGAAAAAGTTATGGAGGTGGGTGGTGGTGATGGCATAGTCACAGCAATGTGACTATGCTCAATGCCACTGAACCGTATACACTCAGAAATGGTTACAATGGTACATTTGATA
Organism: Vespertilio murinus; assembly: GCA_963924515.1. NCBI lineage: Eukaryota > Metazoa > Chordata > Mammalia > Chiroptera > Vespertilionidae > Vespertilio > Vespertilio murinus. Next base: position 18,611,319 of record OZ004715.1, on the reverse strand, counting down.
GTACATATATTTTAACACAGCAAAAGGAGACAAAGCAGAGAAAAAGCATTTGATTTTCAAAAGCCGATGTTTTTGAACTCTAAGAGTTGGGCTTTTGAGTTTAAAAGCATAAGCTCTAAAGGCCACAGTGTATAGAGTTCCCACCATAAAAAAGGCAGATTGAGAGAAATGCATGCTCATTAACAGCTATTATTCTGACTTCAAAAGACAGCACCATTCTCTAGGGTGGGGAAGGCAGCGCCATGGGAGAAGACAAAACTTAGAGGCGGTTGGTAAATAATAGGAGTCGAACCAAGTACTATATTAAGTGTTTTTGTTTTGTTTTTTGAGAAAGTAGAGAAAAAGAAATCTGTTTCAGCATCATCCCCCACTTGCATAAGGGCCAGTGACACAGAAAGATCCCAGAGATTCCTTTTGCCAGCCATAATTCAGAGCAAAATGTCTGCCTGTGTCGGGGGCAGAGGGGGCGGGGTGTAGAGGAGATCTACACCAAGGAGTAGGTCAATCTCACAGAATTCCGGACTGCTCCAGTGATGTCTGGTTGAACAGAATGGCTCCTCCTACACATCTGAGTAGCACTGAAACTGTTTTGGCCTTAGAACGTCCCTACAATTTCCCAAGGATCTAGACTGTCATGGAGAAATGGCTGAATTTAGCCTAAAATCCTTCCCTGTATGTAGCAATGGCAGAGAGAAGTGACCTGCAGAGACCCTTTGATTTAGAGGCGTGCTGTCCAAAAACACTAGCCACTAGCCACGTGTGGCTCTTTAAGTATCAATGAATCAAATGTAAATGTTCCGGGACTGAGCTGCATTAGCCACATCTCAAGTGCTCGAGAGACACACGTCGCTTAGTGGCTACCCAATGAGACAGAGCGGATAGAGAACATCTAAAACACCACAAAAAGCCCATTGGATAATGCTGGCTTGGAACAAAGAGATACGGTAGCAATATATGTGGTTGGACAGCCAAGAATCATGTGGAAGAGATCAGAGTGCATGCCAGGTCTTGCCAACACAGACAGTAAAGGACACAGGATCAGGTATCTCTGCTCCCTGACATTGTAAAAGTATCCAAGATATAAATATAATCCAGGACAGTAAGGAGAAAGGCTCTGAATGAACTAACATAGTATTCTTACTGAACACAAAATGAATTAGAAGTTCAACATAGATACCATGTTCAGTTTTTTTTTTTTTTGGGGGGGGGGCATTTCCTGCACACAGAGCCTTATGGGTTAAATTTGATATCTCATCACATGTAATGATATGATGTAGGCCAAGCTACTGTGTGAAAGGGATCACAGCACCTTTTTAAAGATGAAACGATGTTCTCATCACCACCCAGACACGAAATGCCCAGGGCAGTGCCTAGGCTATAGGCCTCATTTATAGATAGCTCTTTTTAAAATGATAGTTTTTCTAATTATTCCTCTCTAAACACATCTTGTGATAAGCACACAAAATAAAAGTGTGCATCTGAAAAGAAGTGAAACCTCAGTGTCTAAAAATGACAAATCTACCCTGGAGGATAAGCAGCCAATGAGAGCCAAAAGACCTTGAAGTCTCTCAAGTCAGGAAACTCAGCAAGTCTCTGAGACAACGCTCCCAGAGGAAGTGTTGTGAATTCCCAACTGTAGGCTGTACCAGGTTCTTGCCGCCACTGGCAGCTCCAGGACTGGTGACAGCTGTGCTCTCACATTCACAGCCAGTGACCAGGTGTCCAAATCTGATGGCAGCCAAGGTTGTTAGAGTGGCTGATAAAATGACCGGTCGTGGAGAAGGAGATGGTGCAAACTTGGTGAGAACATGCTAGCAGCTGGGCTTGGGTTGTGAATGAAGACACAGAGAAAGTAGGAAGCCACTTGAGAACCCTGCCACCTTCACATCTGCAGACTCTGGTATAACTCTAACCTTCCTAACAGTGGGGATCTTAATTACAGTTAGAGCTGACCAAGAAAGTATACATAGACAAATACATCTCAGGGGCATTATTCCTGACACACAGCATCCATTTTGAGGGTGAGAGCAGGGCTTAGAAATAAATAATAACCCTCAGAATCCAGTGGCAGGCTAAACTGGTTATTTAAAGCTAGGCTGAGAGTTTGAGAGAAGGAAAAAAAAAAGCTATTAAATTAGTAGTTGGCACAACCGCTATAGAAGTGAGTGTGACCTAACAGTTTCTGGAAAAGATGAAGTTCCTTGTAATTCCCCACCTACTCCCCAGGTGGCCCCCAACCTTCACTCTCAGCCAAGTTCAATGCCAACAGTCCTTGAATAGAAGAAAAATATATAGGAAAAAAAAGGGCAATTGAACAACGTTAAAGTGACTTTATTAGAACTAGCAGAGGTTTTGTTCTTTTTTTACTCCCTCATTACCAACTTACAGCTGCTGGGTCTTACATTAAATTTAGCTTTTCTAGGTCCATGCTCAGTGTTAGATACAGAGAAATTTTGTACATTAATAAAACTTATCAAATGTCTCACCAGGAAAGGTTTTCATTCTGCATGTGATTTATAATTTAACTCAGCCAGATCTCAAATGTGTCTCCTACCTAAAAGAGCAGCCAACACCAAGAAGTGAGTTGAAAGGAGCATCTTGCAAAGCTCAATGAGCCTAGTGCGCAGAGACGGAGAGAAGGCCTAACGGGGAGAGGCTGCCAAAGGCCACAGGGCCAAATTGCTTTAAAAAATACATTTTTACTGATTTCAGAAAGAGGAAGGGAGAGAGAGATAGCAACATTAATGGTGAGTGAGAATCATCCATTGGGTCTGCCTCCTGCACACCCCCTACTGGGGATTGACCCTCAACCTGGGCATATGCCCTGACCAGGAATCGAACTGTGTGACCTGGTTCATGGGTCAATGCTCAACCACTGAGCCACACAGGCAGGGGGAAATTACTTTTCTTAGGAAGGAAAAATTCAAGGAAGTTTTTGAAAATAGATTTTCTTTCCAAAAAATTGAGAAAGAGGGGCATATACCATGAAAGTAAATGCAATCGTGCATTTGGTTATGTTTAAGAAAATAAAGGAGGAAAATCGCCTTCACCGAGCACCTACCTATCCGGGACTTACTTAGTACCATATAAAGTTTCAGATTAGAGGTTTTGAGTGATAAGGAGCTACACATTATTATCCTTAGTTTATAGATGAGGAATTAGTCACTCAGGCAGGGAAAGTACATGGGCCATGAGCCAAACCTGCTAAGTGTCAATGCCTGGATTTGAACCCAGATCTTTATCTTCAAAGGTAAGGCACACATTTGAAAGAAGACATATCAGCCACAGACTATTTTCAGAGGCAGCTGACACTGATTCATTCAGCCAATATTAAATGAGGGTCTACCGTTTGACAATCACTGCTACGGGAAAATGGCAAATAGTGAATTTTGGAAACATGTCAAACCTAGAGAAAATCTGAGTTTCAACAACTCTACAGTCTCCGCCTACCTCAGAGGAAGATACAAAAGGAAGAAGCCAATCTTCTCTTTTCTTACTATCAGAGGGAAGGCCACTCCGTTTACTCTCCTTCCACAATATTATCTGAGGATATTTTAAAGCACCAACAGGTTCAGCACATTGGGTCACAAATAGAAAGCAATAAGCAATCCTGGTTGTTGCCTTAATGGCAGCACTGCCCAGCCCCACTTTATCAGAAATCAAGGCAAGTCCGAATTGAGAGCCAGTCCCGAGTGATTTTATAATCTGCCATTCATTCTGTGCTACCAGTGATCTTTTTATTGATGATCAATTTCTTAGTGACATAAGTAGTCTCTTATTTCTAAGCAAAACAGAATTCTCAAAGAGAACAGCAGGTATAAGACAGATCTAATTTCTTCTATACTATATTTACAGATAACTCAAATGTCCAAAATAATTGTTATCTAAACTCTGATATGACTGTTAAGTAAATTATAGTCATTTTCCAAGTACTACTCTTTGAAAGAGATTGCCTAAATAACATGTAATAGGAGCAACACAGAAACTCAATATGAGAATTTCCTTACTGTCTTGTTGTAGACCATGTCCAGACCTACATTTCTTTGGCGGAATATTCTAGAATGACCATGATGAATAAATCATTGCTTGCTTCCTTCCCTCTCTCTTTCCCTTCATCCTCCCATTTACTTACCACGACAAATACAATCATGCTCATTTTTCAAGAGTGACTTAAGTTCTAAAGAATATCAGGCAATACAGCTAGTTCAATAATAGCCATTAACACAGCTCAATTCCTAAAATAATGAGTTTGTTCCATATTCATTATCTATAAGTCTGTTTCTTTTAACCATGGAATGACTTGTGATGGTAAAATTTGTTTCTTCCTTTGTATTCCCCACCATTTAGTAAAATAATTTCTCAAAGTACACCTACCCTGTCAGGTGTAGTTCAGTTGGTTGGACATCAGCACATCTCTGATATAATCTTCCCTGAGAAAGTTGTGTGAACTCCCAACTGTAGGTTGTACCAGGTTCTTGCCGCCACTGGCAGCTCCAGGACTGGTGACAGCTGTGCTCTCACATTCACAGTCAGTGACCAGTTGTCCAAACCCGATGGCAGCCAAGGTTGTTAGAGAGGCTGATAAAATTATCAGTTGTTGGGAAGAAGATGGTGCAATTCCTATTTAGGGCACATGCCCAGGTTTTGGGCTCAATTCCTAGTCAGGTGCTTGCAGGAGGCAGCTGATTGATGTTCGCTCTCACATCAGTGTTTCTCTCTTCTCTCTCTCTCCCTCTCTCTTTCCCTTTCTCACTTCCTCTCTCTCAATTAAATCAATTAAGAATCTGTTAAAATATAAATAAGTAAATAAAGTTGTACTCTAAAGAAAAGTACATAATTTTTCACTTTAAATGTAGCTTTAAGAGACAGGTTAACAACTAGCTACATTTAACTGTAGATTTTTATGTGCTATAATATTGCTATCCATTACCACTTTTATACGTTTAACCAGAACAAAATAACCATCAATCTTTTGCATATAAATGCTATTAAGGAACACAGTGTAAACTTCAACTGATTAAAATGTTACTTAAGATGCTTTATTAAAATTCATTTTAAAGTGATTTTTCTCATTAAGACTTGACACATCTGAAGAGCTCTTCATTTAATCTTCTGTATGAGGATATTTTGCATGCTGAAGGACTGTGAGATTCTAGAGACTTGGGCAGTCTAGAGTTACTGAGACGTGTATGCAGTTATTTCTTGCAGATCTACTGTGCAAATTGTTTTTTTACACAAATCAAGGTGGGAAGAAAGAGCAGGAAATCATAATCTTGTTTGTAGGTTCAGTTTTCTATGAACATCAATAACAAATGTAGAAGGAAGCAACCGCCGATTGAAATCTGCAATTTTTACACACCTCTTATGATTGCTTGAATAAAATAGCCCATAGCAGGTCTACCAAGAAATAACAAAGATACAATAATCATTGACATTCGCACATTGACCCAAAGCCCACACTATATTCTTGAGGTTAGGTGTGTTCCTGGAAATGAGACATATGGCTATCACACTTAATCCACAAATAACCCCTGAGTCAGTAGTTTGTAGTGTTACTTCCATTTTGCAGGTGAGAAAACTGAGCTCTTGGGGGACCAACTAACTTTCCCAACATTACATAGGTAGCAAGTAGTGAATCTAGACTATAACTTTAGACTCTGATTACAAAACTCATCATCTTAAGCTCTGCAGTCTTGTTCCTCAATGTGAGGTCCCTGGACAGGCAACATCAGCTTTACCTGTGGCTTTGTTAGAAGCACATGCTCTGATTTAATTGCATAGAGACGTTTAGGAGTACTGCTATAACAATAATAGAAATAATAATAACATATGCTGAATCATATATTTATTTATAGCTTAAAAATATGTGTACACATCCTACTTATATGTGGGTGAGACAAGGCTAAAAGGCAAATAAATATGAAGAATGTTCCAGAAGATGTCACCAGAGAGTGTTTTGTCTGCGGTTTATGACAACATGGACATGCTGTACTCTTGCATGATTATGAGGCGAGTGGTCATAAGTTCATGACCCCAGAAACTACTTAGAGGGATGACATCATGGAGATTTGCCAAATTTGCCCAGGAAGGGTTGTCCAACCACATCAACAAGCTGTCTTAGCAAAAGCAACATGCAATGTCCTTTCTAACGATATAATGAAAGGAACCTCGTCCACGAGAGTTTCCATTTATACAAGGAGAAATCTCAGCCAATAAACTCTTCAGTGCCAGGAAGTATTTCAGGCTCCAGTCTCTTTTACTGAATGTTTAAATATCTAAAAAAAAATACCGTATTTGCCGGCGTATAAGACGATTTTTTTGGCCCTGAAAAAATATGCCTCCAAGTGGGGGGTAGTCTTATACGGCCAGTATATAACAAACTCTGTATTTTTAGTGGAAATGTTAGGGGGTCGTCTTATACGCCCAGTCATCTTATACACCGGCAAATACGTATTTTTCAGGGCCAAAAAATCGTCTTATACGCTGGCAAATACGGTATGTAATTAGTGTATATCGAATGCAAAACTGGATATAGTTCTTTTATCAGAAACACAAGTGAGCTAAAAAATCATGGGAGAGGATAGATTTATGTTTTCCAATTCTTTAACTACAACCACATAAGAGTAAATTTGTTAAAAATAATTAATCTGTCAAATTAGTAGCATGGTATTTACTATTAGAATTATTTAAAACGTGTTGGTTTCTTGTGAATGCTTCCTCCGTTAAATTATACATTTTATTCTTCATTTATTCTACAATATCCCACAAGCATTAACTGTCTGTTATTTGCAACTCTGAAAGTGTCTATAGTATAGTGTGGAGCTTTATTAGTCATATAGTAAATAAATACTAATTTATTCATAAATTAAAATAAACTTTATTCGGATTTCCTGAATCACGATTCCAAGTTCCTTGCAGGAAAGGACTGCATCTCGGTCACTGCTGTGTCTCTCAGGACTAGAACTTTGACAGTAACAAAGTATTTATCAAATTAATTAATGAATAAGAAGAGATTGAAGAAAAGTAGGAAGTTTCCATGCTCTGAAAGGGTCCCATAAAATATGTTAAGCCCAAAAGTAACTCCCATTTTGATGGCAATAATGTCAATATTTTCTCATTTAAAATAGAAATTAACAATGAAACCCTGTCTTAAATACTTATTAGTTCAATTAAATAAGAGTAGCTATTACCAAAATTTTCAGTTTATACTCATTTTCTATAAGTTCATATAATTTGTGGTTCAATAATATCTGCTAGCAATCAAGCTGATAAATACATTCATATATTTCTAAATGCTTCTTTTATTTCCCGGTTAACTTCTACTTAATATTCACATTATCAAGAGCCCAAATTTATGAGAGCAAAGCTCACAATTATGAAACATATTTTAATGATTTTAATAGCAGAATTCCTTAGGTTGGGTCCCTTTAAACATCAATGCTCCATAAAATGACAATTAAAAAAAAGGTATAGATAAAATATAGGTTTTTATTATAACTGGTATCTTTTTGAGAGCACTTCACATCCATAAGATTTTTGTTTAAGTAATTCTTTAAAAAAAAAAAGAAGAAAATAATGCAGATACCCTGAGGACAGGTAAGAAATCTAGAGTAATTTATTCTTCCATGTCACCTACTCAAAAAGGCAAGATGCCAATGCCAGTTAAGCATAATGGCTACCACCCAGCTGGTATGGCTCAGCGGTTGAGCATTGACCTATGAACCTTGAGATTACAGTTCAATTCCTAGTCAGGGCACATGCCTGGGTAGTGGGCTCAAAACCCAATGGAGGCTGGGGGGAGTACAGGAGACAGTCAATCAAAGATCCTCTCTTATCACTTATCATTGATGTTTCTCTCTTTCTCTCTCTCTCTCTCTCTCTCTCTCTCTCTCTCTCTCTCTCTCTCTCTCCCCCTTCCTCTATGAAATCAACAAAAATATTTTTACAAGAGAAAAAAAAATGTCTATCAACCAGCCTATATATCCATAGAAGAAAGAAAACAGCTCAACAGAAGCAGGCCAATGTACTCAATAAGGAATCAGATAGTAATCACGGAGCTCATTACCGTATTTACAGTCAAACACTGAAGTTGGCAAGGAAATTGGAAGATGTGTTAAGGGAAGCATCCTGGGTGCTAGTATTTCAAATTCTAAAAGGGTGGGAAAGATGACCACAATAAAAGCAGAATATGAGGAGGGATTACACATGTAATCAACATTTCCAAATCCCTATGAAACTGTATATTAAATGTAAACAGATTTTAGATTTTGTAAGCTTCAAATCCCTGGAATGATTTCAGGAGCCAAAACTCAACCTGGAACATTTTCCTTTGCTCCCAGGGTGAGTCTTCTTCCTCAGGATGTCCTTTGAAGTTTACTCAGGGTAAGGGAAAGCTTATGTCCCCTTCCAGTCGCTACTGTAAGGACCTTCTCAACCAGCTGAGAATAGGCAGCCTGCTTCTCAGGTGAGAAAGAAGTGGTTTCCTTCACTCATGCTTCTTTATTGGCCATGAAATCTTTTTTTTTAAAAGTCCTCTAAACAGCTTGCAGGCATCTGCATAAGATATGCTATTTAGGAGAACACATACACAATGCACCACACTTTTAAAAGGATTCTGAGAGGAACATGGACTCTTCAGTTCTGTACATTCTCCTCTCACTGTTTCCCAAAACCTTTCAATGCCTTTGGAAACCAGCTATTGTAAACACAAGGCATTGGGTTTGTCCTTCTCGTGGTGGGCTTGCCGTTTCTGGGAAGAGTGCATTGGGACTTTGAAAGTCATCACACAACACTTTCCATCTGACTGGAAGTCTGCTCAAGTGGGCTGTTTTCCTTTCAAAGGAGTATGTTAGCCTTCACATTTTTTTTTGCCAGAAATATGTTTTTCAGGCTCTTATAATTTAAAAAAAATCTTAAGAAAAAGAGAAAGGGAAGAAAAATTCTGGGGCAAAGGCCTATAAAATATTACCCCATTTATGTTATGACTTCAAATAATGTTATTTTCATTATGTTCATTCAGTTTAAACTGAATGTATTTATCAGATGTATCACATAGTGTATCTATGATCACTAAACTTTATTGTTAAAAAAATGGTTCCAGAGTTTGTTGAATTAGTAGGCATAGCAGTGTGACCTTTTTTGTTTGTTTTTTTTTTGTTTGTTTTTTTTGATGGTGGGGAGAGGTGCCTATAAGTTATTACTAAAACTATTCATCAAATAGTATTTATATAGCAAGTTGAATGTATTGACAAGTCTAGTCAACCAACTTTAAATTTAAATTGGGCTGTTTAACCTCATTCAGGAGTTTTATGGTAGATATGGTATAGTGGGCTCAATGACCCTTGCTTCCAAAATGACAACTTTCTAATACTCAAACCCAGTAGTTATTAAAAAAACAAACAAACTACATTAATGCTTTAAAAATACAGACTGTTCAACAAAAAATTAACTATCGACTTGACATTTTAAATTTGCTGGCTGGACCAAATCTTTTTAAAGAAGTGTAAATAAAGTTGTCCACTCTTGAGAAATGATTCAAAGGTGGTGTTTGAAAGGTGTTACTCATTGACCAAGATCTAAAACACCATCCATACTGTACTATGAAACTTGGTGTAAGCTAGGGTACCATAGCAATAAAATTCCATTACAATTGATATTAATAATAAAATCCAGACATTTTGCTAACCTCTTTGACTTGGTTTGTCCTCCTGAATGAGCAAGTGTTTAAATGATAATGTTTTTAATAAGTAAAATTGAATTTGATTTTAGAAGTAAGTTGCCAAGCTTAGTCCACACATTTTCTGATTGATTTTGCAATCTCAACTAAACAGTAGGTTACAAGAATCAATACATTAACCTTTCTACCTGGATATTAATCTAAAACAGAGCTCCTAGAGCAAACCAAATCATGTGTGTGACAGAAATCTCAGGGTTGAGGGCATATTGATCAGAAAATACAAACTAGTACCTGAAGCTGGCACATCTAAGTATTAACATTGGCCAGGCCCTTAACTAATAACATATTATAGGTGGTACATGTTGCAATGAAATATTTTTCTGAAGAAATTTGCAACTTCAAAATTGGAAACTTTTTACATATATTAAGTACATACACTATTATAATTGACCATGTACTGATTGCCTAAATTAAAACACTAAATATTAAATATTTACTTCTGTTGCAGTTATTTCTTTTTTTATTAAATAACAAAATCTGTACATTATAGAAGTATTACTATCTCCTCCGCCCTATTGACTCTCACTCACTCCCCAGAACCACTGAAACTAAGGACCTGATGTGTGTTCTTCCAGCCCATGTAGTTATCTACTGTAAACTAGGGGTGGGGAACGTCTGGCCCCTGGGCCATATAAGACCCAAGGCAGCCGAAACTGGTTTGGCTCAGTGGTAGAGCTTCGATCTGCAGACTGAAAGGTCCCAGGTTCGATTCTGGTCAAAGGCATGAACCTTGGTTGCGGGCACATCCCCAGTAGAGAATGTGCAAGAGGCAGCTGATCGATGATTCTCTCTCATCGACGTTTCTAGCTCTCTATCTTTCTCCCTTCCTCTCTGTAAAATATGGATAAAATATATTTTAAAAATAAATAAAATTTAAAAAAGACCCAAGGCAATTGCAGGCGGGACTCGAAATTCAATAAACCTAGACAGCTTTTGTCACAGCAACATATATTCATATGATGTAACTTTTGACTGAGCGAATGATGCTATGCATATCCAAATTGCCCTTGGCAGAAGAAAGGTTCCCCACCCCTGCTATACACCAATTTCAGTCCATCTCTTTCTTTCAACCTTTCTCTCTCTCTCTCATCGCCATGTAATTTCAAAATACACACACATTCTAAAATTCTGTATACATCTGAAACTGTTTCCTCCCCACCAATATTATGGTTTTATGATATGTCCATGAAAAAAAACACACACATTATTTCATTTTAAAGGCTTCTTAAAGTAAATTTCAGGGGGCAATGGTAATATATGTACACAGATAATAATTTAATTTAAAAAATAAAAAACAAAGTACATTTCATAAATAGGTCTCAATTTATATATCTATTTCCCCATTGATAATCATATTGATTGCTGTATATGTTTTTCTTTTTTTTGCTAATATATCATTGCTGCAATAATCATCATTGAATTAAGCCTCTTGACAAAATAAGCAAGAGTATGAATACATATGTAAGTTCAGTATTTTAAACCATGATTCTTAATAGGAGGGATAGGTGCATGCATAAATATGTGAGTGTGTGTGTGTGTGTGTGTGTGTGTGTGTGTGTGTGTTTTACTTAAAAATTCTGAACTTTTGACTATGATTTGATGTAAGTCAAATTAAAAATAAACTCTAGCCAAAACCAGTTTGGCTCAGTGGATAAAGCGTCAGCCTGTGGACTGAAAGGTCCCAGGTTTGATTCTGATCAAGGCCATGTTCCTTGGTTGTGGGCACATACAGAGTAGGGGGCATGCAAGAGGCAGCTGATCGATGATTCTCTCTCATAGATGTTTCTGACTCTATCTCTCTATCTTCCTCTCTGTGAAAAATCAATAAAATATATTTTAAAAAATAAAATAAACTCTAAGCTCGAAATCATTCTACTTTATTTCTATGCCTCATTCTGAACCAGGATTTCAAAACTACAGAGTATGTCAATAAGATGTTATAGATAGTTTAAGAGCTAATTTAGTTGATTCTGAAAGTCATATTAGTATTTTCTGAACTTTTTAAAAAAACATATTTTTTATTGATTTTTGAAGAGAGAATAAAGGAGAGGGAGAGAGAGAACAAAACATGGTTGAGAGGGATGGACACCCAGGTAACTGCCCTTGGCCAGGAATAGAACTGACAACCCTTCAGTAGATGGGACAATGCTCAACCAATGGAGCCACACTGGCCAGGGCAAATATTTTCTGAACATTTTTACTTAAAAAATAAGCAGGTACATCTGCAACTAATATTTTGAATGTCAAGTGTAAGTGAAAAAAATAACAACAACAACAAAAGCAGGGTTACTGTACCAAAGAGGAGCAGTGTTCCCCCAGAGCCCATCATACCTAAGAACATATCTGTGTATAAACTCTATATTTGTAGAAAGTGCTAAAAAGCGCTGCTTCTCTCTCTTGTTTCTATTTCCTATTATAAGCTCTTGCATTTCAATGTCGTCAATAACAAATTTAAAATAAGCACTAAAACAGGAAGTATGCTTAAGTGTTCTAAAGATCATGGGATGTTTTACTAAAATTGATTATATTTCTGTGTGATTTCCCTGAATAAAATCCTTAAAAAATGTCCCCAACCTATTGTGCTAGTAGACTATCATTTACTCTAGTTTCTATTTTAAAAAATAATAATTTGGATTACAAATCAACACAATAACATTTCTTCTCCCCAGATATACGCTCTTAAAGTTACTTTTTGTTTGTTTGTTTAGTTTTTGAAAAATCCTCAGCATGATCCTTGAAGTCAATTCCACTTTAAAATGTTCAAGAAAAAAAAGCTCAAGAATTAACTATTGAGTTTACCACTTTATTACGAGTCCAAGCTCCACATAAAATGTGACAGAAGGGGTTATGCTTCAGAGAGAGGCAAAACATAAATTATCTTATTTGGATTCAACTACCGTCTTGACTTAGGAGTTTCGGAGAGAGCCATTTGCCATTGCCATACCTCACCGGGATAAGGGAAATTGGATAGAGCTAAAGTAATCTGAATTGCATTTGTGACTTTCTGAGCCATACATTATGCGAATTACCTGAACAACTGCTTCAAAGTCTCCTGCACCTTCTGAGTATAGATGGAACTCTGAAATCCTTACCACCAACAGCAGTTCTTTTCATCTCTCTTCTCTGAAGGACCAGCCCTCCCCCATCAATCATAGATTGATACTTTTTAAAAAAAAAATATAATGATCTTGGATTACCAAGAAAAAATGAATTAAAAAAGACTTATAAAATATAAAGCCACAAGTCTTTTTTTTTAAATTATATTTTTAAAAATATATTTTATTGATATTTTACAGAGAGGAAGGGAGAGAGATAGAGAGCTAGAAACGTCGATGAGAGAGAAACATTGACCAGCTGCCTCCTGCACCTGGGGATGTGCCCGCAACCAATGCACATGCCCTTGACCAGAATCGAACCCGGGACCTTGCAGTCTGCAGACCAACGATCTACCACTGAGCCAAACCGGTTTTGGCTTAATTATATTTTTATTGATTTCAGAGAGGAAAGGAGATGGGAGGAGAGAGAAACATCAATGATGAGAGAGAATCATTGATAGGCTGCCTCCTGCATGTCCCCCACTAGGGATTAAGCCCGCAATCTGGGCATATGCCCTGACTGGGAATCAAACCAGTGACCTCTTCTTCATTCATGGTTCCACACTCAACCACTGAGCAACACCAGCCGGCTGAGCCATAATTCTTTATTTGCTTCAAGAAATGTAAAAGTGTTCTCTTAAATGGCTTAAAAAAAAGGTCTAAATGTTGTTCCCTTTCAATGCCTGCCTGTATCTCACTGCAGCTCTGTAACCCGCTCTTGGATGAGTACAGCTATATGAGCCACACTTTGAGAAGCACTGAGCCATGAAACAAAATAGTCTTACTGGCAAAAAGTTCTCATTCCTTTGACGAAGAGTAATGAGAAATGGCATTAACATTGTTCTTTGCATTTGTATTAAGGGGGGAGTGTGGAAAGGATAACTTTCCTCCAAAAATTAGTCTGAGGTTATTCTTTCATCTGTACTTAGCTGTGAAAATAGATTTTTCCCACCACTTTTGGCTACAGGGCAATGCAGTGAGTTTCAACATTTAAGAGGCAAAGATATCACCTTGGGAAGGTTTTGAAAACAGGCTCATTTGGGTACTGACCTCAGACACACTGATTCAATAGACCTCCTTAATGCCTACTATTGCTGTAATACTTTCAATCTTTAAGCACCTTTAGGCATTCTTATGTGGTCAATATGACTATTCTTAGTTTTACAAATAAGGAAATGTGGACTCATGATTTTGCCATAGATTAAGTATTAAACATAGAACTCAAACCTTTTAGATTCTAAGTTTAGTGGTGTGTGTGCATGTGCATGCATGCGTGTGTGTGTATGTGTGTGTGTGTGTTTATAACCTTATGTGTGCAAAATGTACCTTAAGTCTTAAACAGCCTTAACTATTACTGGGATAGGAATGGATTTTTTTCATGCACTACCACTTAAAACTATTTATTCTCCTTCACAATGATAGCCCATAACAACAAACTTTTCTGAAAGTTACACAATCTACAGATGCTCCAGATCAGTGGTTCTCAATCTTCCTAAAGCCGCGACCCTTTAATAGAGTTCCTCATGTTGTGGTGACCCCCAACCATAAAATTATTTTCGTTGCTACTTCATAGCTGTAATTCTGCTACTGTTATGAATCATAATGTAAATATCTATGTTTTCCGATGGTCTTAGGCGACCCTGCTAGCGTTTCTCAACCCGTGGGTCATTGAGAACCGCTGCTGTAGAGCCAAAGCAATTCTCAATGACCCTATTGATAACGAAGGCCACATTCTAGGGCCCTGTGGGTTATTTATTTTGGAGAGACACAATTGAACCCATAGCATTATGGTTCAGTGATTAGCATTCTCACAAGAAGCAGAAGCCAGGAATAATTTTTCTCTTAGTTTTGAACTTACTAGCCATGAACCTGGAAATCTCTCTATCGTTCTACGCTTATCAGTAAAATAAGTGTGTGGGAACATACACAATTTAAGCCTAAAAAGCTCCTTTTGTTTCTAATATGTTTGCATCTACGTGTGAGCAGGGATCTTAAAAACAAAACAAAAAACAAAAAAACTGCTGGATCACAAAACAAGCTATGAATTTAGCTGTTCTCTCTTATTCAAGGCCCCATATTTGCCCAGAATCACAGCTAGTAAGAAAGTCAGACTGGGAAACAGGTCAAATGTATTCTTGGGAAGATCAAAGCCTCAATGCATTATGATGAGATTGACTGATAAAGGGAAATAAATATATAATGTGCAGGATGCCTCACTCTTTAGTGAGAAGAAATTCATACATCACAATATGTCTGGAAGGACAGATACAAAAGCAATTCACCACTTTGATTGTCACTTAAGAGAGGAGAACTGAGTGGCAGGGGAAGAGCAGTAAGGGAAAATTATTTGTTCTCTTTACATTTGAATCATAGGGAAATGTACTACCTGTTCAGGGTAAACAGGTATTAAAACAGAAAACAAATATTCATGTAATTGTGCATTTCTTTAGCTTTATGTTTTCAAGCCCTCGTATTCTGTATTGAAGTCATTTTGTGTTTGGGGTCCACAGCACTTATATATTTGTTTCAATATGAAAACATAGAATGAGGGAAGAGTTAACAAGCAGAGGTTTCTGAAGAAGCTTTTGCTCTACAAATATGATACACTCAGTGCAAAGAACCAGTTAGCAATCTGTGACATCTGTCTTCAAAGGACACAGACCTTAGCGATCAATGCCAAATGTATTGCAGCATTTTTCACCTGAAAAATATCCACACCCTCTAGCAGTTGGTATTTTTTGGTCCATAATTTCAACCTGGCTGCCTACCTATTTTTGTGGGAGTAGCAGTAGTAAAAAATGAGAGCAGTGAGCAAATTATAGACTAAATTTAATTAATTAATATCTGTTTGAACCAAACAGATGCTTAGACCACTGTTTCTATAACTCTATTGTTGGCCGAGGTTGGGAGAAATGTCATACCTGGAGCAGGTATCAAAATCCAGAGCCACAGAGGAGACCAATGTCAAGAACATATTTTTAATTGATTTTAGAGAGGGAGAGAGAGATAGAAACTTCTATGAGAGAGAAACCTCCATCAGTTGGATCCTGCACGCCCCCTAGTAGGAATCAAGCCACAACCAGGGCATGTGCCCTAATCAGAGTTCACACTGGTAACTCCTGGTTCAATCATTGAGACACAAGGCTGGGCTAAAAACAATTTTTGATTTTTGAAAGAAAGGGAGACAAAGTGTGATGATAAATATGGTGGTGTTTCCATTTTAAATATAGAGAAAATGGAGATCCTGGAGAATACATATTGAAGGATAAGAAAATCTTAACTTTAAAATATCCTATTTGGGGTTCTGTCCCGCCTGCTCCTTCCCATAATCCTACTACTGCTCCTCTTCCTCCTTCTCTTTCTCCTTGTTGACTTTATATTCCCATCATCTACTATAGTGTCAGGCATGTAGTTGATGATTAATAAATGCCCAATGAGTGAATGGTGGATTCAGAGATTAATGACCTCACTTCCTCATATCCTCCATTATATTTCTAAATGCTAGCCTCATAACAGATGCTTTTGATGGAGTCCAATGTATTGAATCATTCTTCTGGCTTCCTCTTCTTCCACCCACATATGCTCAAAATTTCAGGCTCCACCTATGAACCACCTAATCAGAATCTGCACTGCAACATAATTTCCCTGGTGATTCATATGCACCCTAGACTATGAGAAGCACTAGCATTGCTCACATAAACTTTACTTTCTTGCTCCTCCAGCTGATAAAACGTTTGCACTCAAACTAACACCATACTTAAAATTTTTAGGAAAATTGGTGTTTTTGAGAAATACAAAGAACTAGAGTAGAGTCACATTCTAGGATTTGATGATCTCTTCTTCTCTCTCAGTCTTTCTCTTTTCCCTTTCCTCTCCCCTCCCTAGCTCTTTGCTCTCTCTCCCATAATGAAATCTTATGTAGAGAAGCAGCACAAAGTCTGAATTCTATGCTAGTTTACCATTTTTAAAGTTCAGTTATTTACTTCTTTTTAAGTATATTTTTATTTATTTCAGAGAGGAAGGGAGAGGGAGACAGAGACAGAAACATCAATGATGAGAGAGAATCATTGATTGGCTGCTTCCTGCATGCCCCCTACTGGGGATTGAGCCTGCAACCCAGGCATGTGCCCTTGACCAGAATGGTAGCTGGGACCCTTCAGTGAACGTTGACACTATATCCACTGAGCAAAACTGGCTAAGGCTGCTAATTTACATTTTTAATGCTACAGAATCTTAGCCAAAGCTAACTGAAAGCACAATAGCCTCTCTCCTAGATTTTCCCCCATTTCTAACTTTGTGGGCAACCTCCTTACTCATTCTTGTGCCTCTCATAGAAGGAAGGACTTAATATTTACTGGGTATTAGACACATGCAGGTGCATTAGGGCAGTTTATTCATTTAATCTTTGTGCCAACAGGAAACATAGCCCTTCAACTGTCCCCAAGACTCTCTGTCTACTGTGTTCCTCCTCTGAGGATGTGAGTATGGAATTTTACATATTCCAAAATTAGTACCTTCTAACCACATATAGCCTTCCACTACTCCCCTAAACTGCCATCCTATCCTATGGACATATACCTATATAAAAGCACCCATATTTCCAAATGTATCTTTATTTGTCCAACTTATCCTTTCTAAATGGAATTATATTGTGGCAGAGGTCATAACATAATTTGTGTTGTCACTATTCCTCCCACATAATAGATGCTTAGAAAAATAGAAGGTACTTGAATGGAGTAAGTTTACACCATTTATTAACATTTTTTTCCTAAACATCATCTACTTACTTATAGGATTGATTCCTTTCAATAAATGGAGACTTGGAAGGGACCACTGGGATCAGTCCTAAGCACTGACGCTCCCATGTCTTAGATATTGAGGAGCAGGGTGGGGGTACAGGAAGAATTCAAGAATAACTGTCCCTTGTCTGAAAGCTTCTGGAACATCCACTGATACAAAATCCCTGGGTCAAGAGAACAGCTTCTGTTGCTATTCCTTAAAAGTTGGCTTTAAGGAGACTAAGGGATCCTAATGGTTTTAGCAAATGTCCTCTTTTTATATCCACATCCGAGCTCAGATCCCACATTTGTTTTCCTTTCCCCTGAACTGTGCTTGTTTTTACAGATGTTTCGTTGTTCTTTCTGACTCACATCCAAACCCAATGGCTTATACACTTGTGGATGGAGGATAATCAGAGATACCCACTTCTGGTTTTGCGCATTTTATTTTACAAGTACATATATTTTTGAAATGTCCTTCACTACCCTGCTTCACCATAGCACAAATGCACAGATGATTCCATACTCACATCCTCAGAGGAGGAACACAGTAGACAGAGAGTCTCTGATTGTCAAAGACATTGTTTCACAAAGATCAGATGGGGGAAGGATGTTGGGTGGCAGAGCGGTTCATCATTTTCTTGGCAAAGGGGTTAAGTAGTATGGCAGATCGAGGCAGGAGAGACCACTGAAAGTCTCTCAAAGTGGTGTGCCCCAAAGTGAAAGCTGGGGACCAGCCCTGTATTGACCATCACGTGAATGCCTAGGTGGATGATGACCAGAAGAAGAAGTCTCCTACCAAAAGCTGGATGAATAACCTATAGCTACTTGAACCTCAGCACAACCTGAAACAGAATTAAATCACATTCTTCTCTAGTCTGATGGAAATAAAATCAAGTCACAGAAATAAAAAAAATGTTGCATACACCCCGAATTTGTAGATTAAGATTCACACAAGACCTAAGGGTGCTACTTAGAAAGATGCTCTGTGCCCTAATACTGAGTCTGAAGCCACCTAATTATGGATTTGCAACCATTCCCCTCAGTTGGAAGCAAGAAGTGGCTTAACCCATGGCTGGCTGCACCCTGACTAGCACTGGAAGGAAATGATCAATAGGGGTAGCAACAGAGTCTCTTTATTTAAATGGAACAAATGCTAACAGCAGTCAAAATCCATCATAGAAAGGGGACAAAAAAGAAACCAAGTCACACTTTTACCATCAGGTAGTCAATGAACTTCCACATTCAAAATCGGAAGGGTTGAAAGGCTATGGTACCTATCACTCAATAGTGTTTGTTATATGCTGAGCCCTGGTGAAATGACTTAACTCACATAACCATTATCACATGCCTCTGAGGTAGGTTAAATATTGGCCTCCACTTGTGGATGAAGGTATTGAGATTGGTGGGAGTTATGTGACTTACCCAAAGTCATAGTGATGGTAAGCAGCAGCTCTGGGATTTGAACCCAGTCAGTCTGGCTACAAAATCCAGCTTGATCACCACATAATGCTGCCTTTGCCCACAAAAGCTCAAATAGTTGAATGGTATAACCCCCACAAGGAGAGTTCCTCGCGTTCCCCTTTTTTTCAAAGAGGAGGAAGGCCGCAGTGGCACAGAGAATAAAGAGATTTGCTCATTGTCAGATAGCTCAGCATCATCACTCATCTTTGTTTTATGACAAATGATATTCAGTCAAATTAATCATTTTGCTTTCAACATTTCCCAAAGGGCAAATCTAAAGTTTAAAACCTGATATATTTTACAGCCTTCCGGAGATTTTACTGTAACTGCTCCAAAGCCGACACGGGACCTGAGTGACAGGATGCCAAGTGGTCCCAGAGGCCAGACAAAGCACCTTGATGGATCTTCCCTGGGGGTCTGGGAAGGGAGACTGCTGGGAAGCCACTTAACAGAAGAGCAGACAAGATGCTCCAACACAGGGGAACCCGGGAGACTTCAGTGTGGTCATTTAAGAACCAGAGAGTTGGATGCAATTTGTCCTCTGCTTTCAACACCTAAGATTAGGAACCCTTAGTTTGGAAATGTGATTTCTTCATGCCACTCTATTTAAGCTCCATCAATTTCAAAATAAGATTCCCAAGAGAAAATTCCTCACCCCCAAAAAAGCAAAGCAATCATTGTGATTCTCCCTTTCCCTTAAGTAAGGACTAGCCCATGAGGGTACCATTTATATTGGCTGTCCAAAGCACCCAGGATGAAATTTTATTAAAACCTATTGGACCCAGTACTGTCTGCCTGAAGGAGAGTGATCTAATTTGGGGCAGATGTTTAAAAGTCCATCATGGATGCAAAAAAAGTTGCAACAAGAAATGTGTATGATTCGGATCACTGGGCATTCAGTGACCTCCCATCTTAATCCTCTGCTTTGCTTGTGTCGACACGTCCTGTCATTGATATGCTCAGAACTGCATTATAACAACTGCTGAAAGCTGAATCAGATGCTGTTAGGGAAAAATGTCACTTACTGGATTCTAACCTTTTCCACTCCCATTTCTATTTCCATCCTAAGAATATGGTCATTGGTCACACAAAAGAAAAATGATGATGAGTATGAGGAATCTGCCAACCTCAAAAGACATCCTTTAGAGAAAAATAGAAGGAGAAGTAATTGAACTTGTGTTGAGAAGGCTGTTGACAAAGCTTTCCAAAAACACGGTAATTTAAGAAAGACAACTTCAACAACTGTGGCTGAGCAGGAAAAATAGAAAAAGAAAATCCTTGCTACCAAAACCCTGAGTTGTTTTAGGTTAAGGAGGCAAACGGTGCTCTATACATGGAAGACGTCAGGTAAGGAGTAACAGATTAAAATAGAGTCCATACAGGAGACACATGTTTTGATTTTTAGACATCTACCTGCATTCTAACGTTCTCTAACAAATTCATTCAATTTTGATTTAAATATATTCCAACAAAATAATGAAATTGTTAGTGTTACCCAAAAAGACACTAATGGGGAGATATGAACCCATGATGAACCCAATCCATTGAATCTCTTTTCATTTTCCCCTGAAGGCGCCTGGCTTCAGGGACCTTCCATAACCAGGCAGGCAACTCACCCCATGGCATTCAGACATCCATGGAATACAGAAACAGAGCCAAACAGAGGCAGTGACCAACTCACCCCTGGCTTTTAAGGTTTTCCAGTATCTACCACCCTGGCATATGAAAATTGGACAGTGGGACTTACCGCATTAAAATTGGGGAAGAGGTTGACTGCTGCTGCAGTGTCAAGAGGAAAAGGAAGGAAGGGTTTAATATCCAGCGACGGTTGCAAAGGAGGGGCTGGTGGACGGACCAGGGCTGGGAGAGCAGGGCTCTGGCATGTACCACCTGCAGAGAGGAGAGCAAAGGAAGCAATCAGGGATGTCCCACACATTCAAAACAAACAAAAACCACACACACACACACACACACACACACACACACACACACACACACTACACCACAACAACAAAAAACACACAAATACACATAGGTCTCTTGAGACCAAAAGGCCAGCTTTGTAGGTCATTGGAAAAATCAAGACACAAAGTGCAAGGACCTCAGCTGGGAACTGGCCAATAAGCAGATCTGCTATTAGGCAGAGAAAGCTGGTTGAGCTGCTTCTTTTCCCTCCTTGGATTATAACTCTCTGCTTACGTAAGTAACAGTTGACATTTCAAACATGTCAGATGTCCCTATCTATCCTTCTTTTCCTGCCTAGAGCTTTGGATTGGATCAGGACCAATCTGCCACCCAAATCCCTAGATTTGAAAGGCAAACCCCTCCATGGCTCCACCATCCCTCTCTGCAAACTAACTTGTGCTCAGAATATGTATCCAGTCTCAGTGGTTATTTTACCGAATTGCTCTTTTCCATCACATCCAAAATTCTGGCAGCAAGACGACGTGAACCTGGCACGGAAAGGAAACTTAACCGCAAGTACAGGCAGCAGTACCTTGCAGCCCGGTAGGCAACTGGAAGATGAAACGCAGTTGGTTCAGCTACCAGTAGAGCAATCCCTGAGCTACCCAGCAATCCCATAGCTTTAAGAAGTCAATGACTACCTTCGTTCTCCCCAGTTACGAGTAGGTGGATTTTACAAGTTCACCAATGAGCAGGCAGTGGAATATTATGCCAACAAAACACCCCCTTTGCGTGCAGAAGGCAGAGCATATACACTTATGCACACACCCTCCCCACCCCCACCCATCCGCCCCCCACTGTTATATAATCCCACTGCACTCAGAGGCTGGAAGGACAAAGCCCACTTCAGCTTTCCATCTCCATATTTTGGTAACATTCCAATACATCAATTTTTCTGTTAATTAAAGGCTGCCGAATCCTAGGAAACTTAAAATATGCCAACATTCTTCTAATCTGAGAGGCAAGCAGCAGACTGTAAAAACCTGCTGGTGAGAATCCAAGAGACATTAGGAAAACAAAATGCAGTGGGATTTCTTTCCCCTCTCCCCACAGCAGAGAATTCTGAGACAGAAAAGAGAGGAGAGGTTCATGCCCGCACCACTTCCTCTCCTGTCTGTCATCTTGTTTGTAAAGCAGAGTAGAGTGAGACTCCTTAGGATTCACCTTGACAAATCGCACAATCACCTCTGCCAGCTGCACACAACCATCATGCGGTCTCCATCAGTTACCTGAACTCAAGATGAACGGTTTAAAAATGAGCCCCCCAAAGGTGAACCCAACCCTACTGGACCAGAGGCTCTGCTAACAAGGGGGATGACTTAATACCCATAATAGAAGCCAGCAGCACAAGATTTAATTAGCCATACCGAAAAATCGTCAGCTCTCCTGCTCCCAGGTATAAAATCAGCTGGAACCAAATTAACAAAGACAGTATTTCCCTCACTCCTTTAACTTCCCTCTTGAAATGTTTCTCAGCAACAGCAAGGGCAACAATAGCACGTTTGAATCAGCAAACCAATTAAAATAAAACTTAGTACAAGTCAGAAAAACAGAGGACAGATATTAAGGCAAACAGAGATAAGAGCAAAATATAACAAGTCTACATTTATCAGACCACACCATTACTTCATTTATTGTCCACCTGGTAGGACATTAAGTGTGGGGATGTAGACTTTCTTAGAGAAGGCATCCATAACACTTTGGTGACAGAGTACATGAGTTTAGTGTTGCTCACAATTTCTCTTTTGATGAAAAGTTCAAGAATCAAAATAGTCTGGCTGGTGTTGCTCAGTGGTTGAGCACTGACCTTTGAACCGCTTCTATTCCAGATCAGTGCACATTCCTGGGTTGTGGGCTCAATCCCCAATGCAGGGAGTGCAGGAGGCAGTCAATCAATGATTCTCTAGCATCATTGATGTTTTTATCTCCTTCTCCTTTCCTCTCTAAAACAATATATATATATATATATATATATATATATATATATATATATATATAGATATAGATAGATATAGATAGATAGATAGATATACATAGATATAGATAGATATAGATAGATAGATAGATATACATAGATATAGATAGATATAGATAGATAGATAGATATACATAGATATAGATAGATATAGATAGATAGATATACATATTATAAAAGAACCAAAATAAAATTTTGACTGGTGCCTCTTTAGAAAGCTTCCAAGTAAAAATAAGTTTTGGTTGAAATCAGTGGTATGGTTTAACTTGTCCACAAATAATAGTGAGCTTTAATAAATCATGTAAAATAATTTTTATTTGAGACAGGTCTCATGCTGTGCAAAAGTACTCATTATCGTATATGATCCTAAAATCTCGGGCTAACTTAGTATCACAAATAGAAAAATAAACTCTTTAGCTATTTATGTTGCTTCCACAGAAACAAGCATGCCATTCAGCAGGAATACATTCTGTAATTATTTCATTTACAAAGTGCTCTCTGGTTCAGAGAGATTAAGAGTAAACTCAAGCTTACTTTTTCATCCAGCACAATGCTTAGCACAAATAATAAATGTATGTTGATATGACCGCTAAGTGGAGTCCTACTTTCTCTCTTCCTCCAAGAGTTATATTTCATTTACACACACACACACACACACACACACACACACACACACACACACATACACTTTATCAATATTATAACTGGTGTTTCCTTCCTGGTGGTGGGGGGGATCAAAGAACAGTCATCCAACTTTGGGATGCTGCAAAAACTATTTGAGTTCATCTCTTCCCACCTATTTGAAGAGAGAGACCTAAAAGATCATTGGCATGCAGAAGACATGTGACTACATATTATTTGGCCACTTGCTCTGCATACACAAGTGTAGTGTGTTTCCCACAGCCCTCCTCAGGGCAGAGGACTCATTCTCCTGCTGCTGGGAGTGCTGGGAGCTAGGGCTCACACCTGAGATCTCTTCACAAATGGCCCTAGACCAAGAGGAGCTGCCTCATCCAAGGTCAAACTGCCTGTCAAGTGGAGGGTTTGGTAGTCCCATGCGATGACTTATTAAGGAATGGGATTATTGGTTTCTCCTCTTGCCTCAAGGCTGAGCAACTCAGAAACTGTATTTCAGCTTTAATGCCCCTAGCATATAGAAGAGACAGAGGTCTCTGTTGAGATTGCATCTCAGATCAACTTCTCCCTCTGCTCAGTCCTACATCCCTCACTCCTGACAGCGTTCCCAAAAGCACGCCCAATAGAGCCCAAGACCATTTCCCGAAGAACATGGCTGGTGACAGCAGGGCAGAACAACGTATGGGTCTAAAGTGAACTGCTGAATCACTTTAAAACTACAGCGCTGATACTGAAGCACGGAATTGAGGCTACCTCTTAAATATTATCCGTGACTAACATTTCTGCCTTTGCAATTTAGGTAGGTCCTGAAATAGTCTACTTGTACCAATATGTACAAGCTCAGCAGTAAGAATATTATGTGCAAATAGTGCAGAATCAAAGCCAGCAAGTATAACAGCTTTCGTCTGTAAAGCAGATTAAAATAATGCTCCTTGAGGAAAGAGCTGTCCCATTTCTTCTTTTATTAATAAAAATATTGCATTTAAGACATGAGTACATGCTTATTACCATTTTCCTTTTTATAGAATTATCTTAAAAGTAATAAATGTCAAAATACATACAAAATGTATAGACATTTTCACAGGTTAAAAAAGTTGTTTCATGGTTACTATCTACAAACAGTGTTGCTTCACACATTAGAATGTCACACTTCTGAAATATTGATATTCTTAAGTTGAGCAAAGCATTCTGAAGTCTCCATGGGGGAGATGCTGAAAAAGATATAAATGTACCTTCTTTGTATATGAAATTCTGCCTCTATCTAATATTGAATACCTATGCAGTTTTGACTTATGCAGTTTTAACAAGTTAAATTTAAACAAATTATTCTGATTTCAGAGCAATTAATATTTCTTTGTAACAAATTTCTTATATGTAATTCAAGTCAACAAATTAAAAACATTCACTGAGTACAGAGTGGTTATGAGGTACTGAATGAGGTATTAAATAATGAAGATAGATACCATATATACCAAAAGTTTATCTTTAGAACTTGGGATTAAATTATAGACCTAAACATTAAATATTACAAAGTAGCTGTGTATGTATGAAAATTAAAAAAAAAATTAAAATATACTAGAGGAACCTGTTTATTAAAATAGTTAATAGGGATTGAGGAAGTAAGACACATGGACTTTAGAAGTTTGGATTTTTTGATACATTAAAATGTAAACTTAGAAACATTTATTAATTTATACATATCAATAGGATTTCTAAATCAGTGGTTGTCAGCTAAAGCTTATGGTATAAGAGATAATATATATAGAGTGCCTAGCACAGTGTCTAGACAATTGGTTCTCACTAACTTAGGCATATATTTTTCATGAACCTAATAAATTCCAAAGGAAGTGTGTAGGTTAGTGCACACTCAAATCTGGGCTCTTGGAAAGTAGATAATTAAGATAATTTTTATAGAAACTTCAAATTCTTCACTTTGTTTTGAATCCTCTTTACAAGAAGAAGCTACTTTGCAAATCAATATTTTGAAATGCAGTACTCCTTGAGAGTGGAATAAATGTTCTTTCCATAGTACAACACTTTTAACCTTGAATTTCTGCACGTGGTTCATTTGGAGTTCATTGAACAGTCACGCAGCCACAGACTTTCTGACAGCTTACCCTGTTACTTAATCTTTCACTTTCAAAAATGACAAAACCAAAGCTCAAAATAATCAGAGGTGCCTCTGTTAAGTATTCATGCCAGTGTGTGCTTCAGAACTGTGACTCATATCTGTGTGTGTGTGTGTGTGTGTGTGTGTGTGTGTGTGTGTGTATAAAATGCACATCTACAGAAAGCAGCAGAAATCCCTGACTTTCTGATGGGAGAGATAATTTCTATAGTATCTTCTTCTTTTTACCATTAATCTATATATATGAAAGCCTAAGTGACTGTTTGACGGTTCAACCATTTGACCAGTAGCTATGACAGGCACTGACCACCGGGGGCAGATGTTCACTGGACAGGCATGGAAACATGGAACAGACTTATGAATCTCAGAGGGAAGGGGAAAGAGGGGAGGGCAGGAAGAGATTAACCAAAGATCTTAAAGCATACTAGAGGCCCAGTGTACGGATTTGTGCACCTGTGAAGTCCCTTGGCCTGGCCTGCGGGATTGGGCCGAAACAGGCAATCCAACATCGATCAAGGGATCCCAGATTGGGAGAGGGTGCATGCCAGGCCAAGGAACCCCACAAGAGCATGAATCCTCTAGTTTAATATATATATATATATATATATATATATATATATATATATATATATATATATATATATGTTTTCCAATGGTCTTGGGCTCCACAGCAGCAGTTCTCAACCTGTGGGTCACAACCCACAGATTAAGAACCACCAGCAGGGTCACCTAAGACCATCAGAAAACACAGATATTTATTTACTTTATGATCCATAACAGTAGCAGAATTACAGTTATGAAGTAGCAATGAAAATAATTTTATGGTTGGGGGTCACCACAACATGAGGAGCTGTATTAAAGGGTCTGCGGCATTAGAAAGGTTGAGAACCACTGCTCTACGAAGTCAGTTTTGTCATATTAGGTGAGCCAGCTTTCTCGCATCCAGAAAGTAATGTGTTAAAATCATAAATCGTGTGATAAGTTTTTAATAGGGTTCAAAAAACAAAGAGACACATTCCTTGTACAGGAGATGACAAAAGAATATTCAGTATTTATCACCAATATTTATCTACCATGGGAACATGCTGGCACAGTCTTACATTTTAGAAAGAGTCCAGAAAGACACGCATATCGTATCAAACATGTTTCAAAAGCCCTTGACTTTACATTCTTCAACATGTACTTGACAAATCAGAAAAGCAAATGAGTGTTTGTAGTATTCCTTTATGCGGCTGCCTCTCAAATACTCAAGATTGTTGGTTGGGAATTACAATGGGCAGTGTGTTATCTTTTTTTTTTTTATTCCTTGACTAGGAAAAATATATGTTTCTTTAAACCTCATTGATACAAACTTCCATTCAGTTCCTATCTTTGTTGAAAATATAATTCCCAACTGAATGATACAACCAGAAACTTATTTTGAGATAAAATTTGAATTGTGTGTGACTTGGTCACAACTTTCATTTTTGTTGTTAAGTTTCCTCTCTTTTTGGGTGTGTTGACCCACCAAATAGGTTTTGGAAAGTTGATCCAGCACTTTCTGGCTCAGGAAGAAGGTCCCCATTGGCTTAAAGTGTCTTGCCCATGGCAGGTCCATTCCAATGTTAAAGGAAGGCCTGATCACCAGGGGCAAGCTGGCAGCATGAAGCTACACAGGATGGTGATTGCTGTCTCACACGCCCTGCTCTTGACCACAGAGCAGAATGAGGTAAGAATAGAAGTATGAGTCAGGGCAACGGGAAACACTGATTCAAAACCATTTGCCCGAATCAACGGTCAGTGACTTGATCTTCACCCATGAAAGAAAACACTTGTCAGTGACCTACGTTTTCCATTGTCCAAATTATTATTTATTCATTTTAAGTTGTGGCATTCACATATTCCAGTAAGTCACCCCAAAACTAACTTCTGAAGGCAGCTAAGAAAGTTAGACAAGCCAATATTGTTTTCTCTGTCACTGTCATTAAAGGCCATGACCCAAATGAAAATACTGCTGTTATCTAGTTGTTAATATCCTGAGTCAAGTCTTCACTTGAAGAATAGTGGAATCTCTCACTTATGTACCCGAGTTTCGAGACAATATCTGGTGCCTGGGAGACACTGGAGAAGATTCCATGAAGGAATGCCAGAGTAAAGAGTTTTAGTCATTTAACCCAAAATACCCCCTCTGTGCTTCAGCCTCTCTGTTGAATAATACATAAATCAGGACAAGTACCTCTTCATAGGAAATCGAAAGATTTCGCCTGGAAACATCCTCTCAAGTCAGCATCAGTGAATGCAAAAATGTAAAATTTCCCTCCAGGGGAATTTCCCAAGGTTTCATTATTTAATAAATCACAAAATCAATTATAACAAATAAAAAAGGTGCTCTAGTGCTAAGCGGCCCAATATGGTAGCCATTAGCCATATGTATCCATTTTAAATTAAGTAAAATTTAAAATGCAATTTCTCAGTCACACCAGTCACATTTCACATGCTCAATAGCCACATGTGGCTGGAAGCTACCATGTTAAAAAGCTACTACAGTTAAAAAACAACAACAAAAAAACAACAACATGTTCTTCATTGTAGCAGCTTCCATTGGCCACAACTGCAAAGGTGAAAAACCAATTCTCACAAGATGAGTAATTTGCAGGTAAAGTGCCTGATGCTGTTTGTTTTGGAGTGCGTTGCAGGCAGGAGAGGAAGTCTTGCTATTCTGGGGGTGCTTTCCTTTTGGAATTGAGGAGGGGAAATTTCCCAGAGCCAACACTGGGCACTGACAGACACTGCTGGGCTCATGGCAGAAAGGACAAGTCATTCCTTTCTAGAGAAAAGAATGGCTAACCTACAAATCTTCATAGGTGATCAATGATTATGATACGCAAAGGGCGACCTAATTTTAAAAATGGTTAGTGCTGAAGTCAATACTACTGAATAAGGAGTGTTTTTGAAAGCAATGATACCACCTCTTCAAATGAAGGATGTAAAAAGGGGCAGTCGTGGAGTCAATGGATGTTTATTAATAGCTGATACTCCTTGAGAGTTGCTCTTCCAAAGCTTTCATTTCACCAAAGTGTATCACCACCTAATCTCAACTAATAGCCAAGTGTTTAAATCTGGCTAATACAGGC
This sequence comes from Vespertilio murinus, assembly GCA_963924515.1. NCBI lineage: Eukaryota > Metazoa > Chordata > Mammalia > Chiroptera > Vespertilionidae > Vespertilio > Vespertilio murinus. The sequence continues at coordinate 18,582,429 of OZ004715.1, read as the reverse complement.
AGTGAAGCCTGCCTAACAGTGTCTGTCTCTCAGGGTAATTGAGCCATAATACCTAGGCTTTATTCATCTCACTCATGAAAGATAAACAAAAGATCCTGAAGTCTTGTGACATACGCTTATTCTTACATGACCTCTGCCCCTTGACTGGGATTTACCTGCATGATCTCTATGCCAGTAGAGCTGGGCATGAGGCTCCTCCATAGCCTGATACACACCTTCCATCCCCATGTTTTCTCCTACATGGTACCTGTGTGATATTCTTTGCTTCATCTCTAAGCACTTGCTAATCTGTGCAGGTACTAAAGGTGATCCTGAAACATTTCCTGAGCTAAAGTAGTAGTTGAGTGCAGTCTTCCTAGTACATCAAGATGACCTAGGCAAGACTCACACAAATTAGAGAACACCTTCGTTTATCTCACTTAGTTTTCCTTATTGTGTCAATAGTGAGGCTATCGGTTGAGATCAAGAACACCAGAGGTAGAGCAGTTCTAAGAGAAGAAGGCAAGCTAAGTCTTCAACATAAAAAAGTTTAAGCTATACCTGGAAGTGTGCCTATTGAATAAGTGGGAATAGGGCTTAGAAGACAGTTCTGAGCAGACTTCCATTCAGAGTAAACATTGGCGGAAAGTAATCGGGTAACCAATGAAATCAAGGACAAGAAAAAGACTTCCTGCAGAAAGTGTAGAGCAAAGAGACCAGCACCTAAGTGTTAAGGACCTTCAGCTAGTGGAGTAGATTGAGAACAGGCAAAGAGCAAAAAAAGGGTGGAAAGTGGAGGAAAGGGATCACCCAAAGAAAAAAGGGAAGGCTGTTTTCTAAAAGGAAGGTGTGATCAATGCTGTCTAAGGCTGCCTGCAGAGGGATCAAATAAGAGAGCAACACATGCTAGATTTAATGTCTTAGAGATTTTTGGTGACTTTATGAGTCATCTAAGTGCATTCATTTAAGTGGACAACATCAAAGAAGAGCCATTTTTGAGAAGCATCGGGGATGGATCAGGGATTCAGAATGGAGACTAGTGGAGAAAATTATTTTGAAAATTTTGATTGGGAAGGAACAGTAGAGTACAATACCACAGATAGTTTTTAAAGGCATGGGAAAAGACTGATTATTAGAATACCTAATATAACTCACTTTTGGGATGGCAAGATTCAACTAGCAAGTAGGCCTGGAAAAAGTGAACCCATGACATCATACTAAGCAATGTAATTTGTATTTATTTCAGTTCGTCCCTCCCTTCATATTCTTTAAACATCCATCAAAATGTGGCAAATAAGAATCATCTACTATTGGTTCATAATGCAGCTCAAATATGACGTCCCCAGTGAGTATCTCCTAGATGTCACTGCAGAAGGATCTCTCTCTCGGTGCCCTCCTCTGTCTGCCCTGCACTGGCTTCTGTCTAAACAGACATTGCTGGACCTACAGCATTCATAAGGATGCTGTGTCTTGAGGAGTGTCTGTCATTGTAATCCTCCTTGACGTAAATGTATTAGAAACCCCTTGTACCTACCCAGTGATTCCTGTGGTGTTTTTTTTAGAAATAAATGGATGAATGAATAGTTGATCAGCAAACAAATGATTGAATTAAAGTGAATCACAGCCTTCTGAGAATACTGTACTCTCTCTTCTATTGTGCCCAAATTAACATTTTTCTATCCATTTCATAAACCAGCAAATTCCTTGAAGAACTAGAAAAGAAACGGGTACTAAACAGTAAGAGTTTATTAGAGTACATTGATAAAAGGTGAGAAACAATTTATCATAGGTTTTTAGTTCAATTAAGCTTCCATTGTTGATTTTTTTTCTTAAAAAACACACAAATAGTCCAAACATAAAAAGCTCTAATCTTTTTATATAATAATTGTACTAACATTTTTCTCTACATTAGTTACTTAAACATGAATTTATTTTTAGGTGTAAATTTATTGCATCTTTATAAGCACTCCCTTTTCCTTTTCAACAGTGTTTCCCAAAGTATGGTATGCGTACCCCCAGGGGTACGGGAAGAGTTTGGTGGGGATATGCACTGCACCGTGCTTAGCTGCGCCTAATTCTACGTTCTCATGAGTCAAGTCAAGACAGGCTTGTGAGGCGTGAGATGGTCTGGTGTGCAAATAAATGTTATTTATAAATATATAACTTTTATTTATATTTTATTATGAATAATTTTATTTTTAGTTTATTATTATTTTATGTATGTACCAAAAAATAAATAGATTTTGATTGTTATTAAAATACATCCATTTTTTATGAGGGGTACTCAGCATTATGAAAATTATAGAAGGGGTACATATATGTCAAAAGTTTGGGAAACACTGCTCTACAGGAATAAAAGCAATAACATTTCAGTTCCTGTATACTAGGTGCTATGCTGGGTATTCTATGTAGTATATCTCCTTTGTCCTTTCATAGTCTTATGAGAAAGGAAATAGTGCAATGGTGACGTTAAGACAATTGTTCAAGGCCATACAGTTAGTAAGTCACAGAGCCAGGATTCAACAGCAAATATTCTGTTTCCAGTTTATTAGGTGTACTGGTTATTAATGCAGATTTTTTTCAATAGATGTAGTTACACATATGTTGATATATATGCTTTTAGATATGTATGCTATTTTGTTGTATTGACAACAAGCTTAAAAACTTCATATGTCATAATTGTTGGTCTTCAAACTTTTTCAGTTGACCTGGACATTCTTTGTCTTTCACATCAAAATCATCACTTTTAAAGTGTTTAAACTAGCATTCACAAGTATCTTGAGATGGAGCATGTTCATCATAAGCTTCCCGAAGTATATGATGACTTTCAGCAGGATTTTTCTTCAAAATAAAGTCATAAATTAGAACTTTCTGCAAATTCTCTTTTTTTGGCACAAAATTTGACATTTTTAAGCGTAAAAATATCTATGATGTTAACACTTCAGAAAATTCGACATATGAAGTTTTGAAGCTTATTGTCAATACAACAAAATAGCATACATATCAAATTGCATATATATCAACATATGTGCAACTCCATCTATTGAAAAAATCTGCATTACTAACTGGTACATCTAGTAAGCTCTTATATCTAAATTTTATTCAGGGATTGTCTTTTGTCACTAACAGGTGGTAGAGAAAAATAATTCTATAAACGCAAAGCTTCAATTAATCTTTCCCAAATCAATGTACTATACCAAGAGGAATTCTTTGTAAGGCACCAGACTCATCAAGCAATTTCACCTCTTTCTTGCTTCCATTGGTGCTTAGAATACTGGTACAATTTGTGCACGAGGTGGGGGATGAGGGGGGGGAGAGGGTGTCCCTCAACCCAGCCTCCACCCTTTCCAATCTGGAATCCTTCTCACAATTCAGGACTACTGGCTCCCAACTGCTCACCTGCCTGCCTGCCTAATTGCCCCTAACCGCTTCTGCCTGCCAGCTTGATCACTCCCTAACCACTCCCCTGCCAGCCTGATCGACACCTAACTGCTCCCCTGCGGCACCATTACCCCTAACTGCCCTCTCCTGAAGACCTGGTCACCCCCAATTGTCCTCCCCTGCTGGCCCAGTCACCCCTAACTTTCCTCTCTTGCCAGGCTGGTCACTCCTAACTGCCCTGCCCTGCAGGTCTTATCAACCCCAACTGACCTCCCCAACTGCCCTCCTCTACTGTTCTGATTGCCCACAACTGCCCTCCCCTGCTGGTCATCTTGTGGTGGCCATCTTTGACCATATGGGGGCGGCCATCTTGTGTGTTGGAGTGATGGTCAATTTGCATATTACCTTTTTATTTATAGGATTATATCTATCCAACACCATGATACTATAGACTCAATATATGTGTCCCCCAAAAATTAATATGGAGAAACCTAACCCCCAATGTGATAGCATTGGGAAGTGAAGCCTTTAGCAATGGCTTAGGTCATGAGGGCAGAACTCTCAATAATGGGATTAGTAGAGCCCTTATTAAAGAGACTCTAAAGAGACCCCTCGCCCCTTCCATCATGTGAGGTGGCCATCTATGAAGCACAAAGTGAGGTCTCATGGGACATCATATTTGCTGACACCTTGACCTTGAACTTCCAAATCTCTAAAACTATGAGAAATAAGTGCCAATGATTTTAAGTCACCTACCTATGTACTCTGTTATAGCAGCCAGATAGATTGATATGTATCTGAACATATATGTTCATCTAAAGTATCAGATTTTTACTGTACTTGAATTAACCTAATTTTGGTTCAACTCTACCATTCACTCTGTCTACATAATCCAGAAGAGCATAATTAATTGTATTGAATTTAATGGCAATACCTCCTAGAGAATTTGTTTGATTGTGAATGTTTTCATTCACTGTTTCACTGTAATTTTTTTTCACTATTTCAATTGGATTTTCTTTCATAGCCATGACACAAAATTCCTAGAAAATGCCACATGGGTTAGCACTGGGTGACATTTAGAAAGATCCATGGAAGATGGCACTATGTCACTATCAACATCATCAAATTAAAGACAATGTGTTAAGAACCGTGAAGATCAAATTGTTGCTGTCTTGAGGGGGCCTATATTTAGCACATCCTATTTGAAGCATCCATTAGCTTCCAAGGTTTTGGGACTGTTAGTTCTGGGTTCCATTCTGTTGAACATTCTCACAAATTCTCTAATAGCAAAAAGAAATTCTGATTTCAGTTTCCCTGAGAACATTCCCTGTGGAGCTGACATGTGCTCTGTTTAGTCTCAGCCTGAATGTGATTGTTTCTTCTGGCAGCCTTGGCTTAAAACAAACCTAACTTTATTATTTTCTTTTAATTCTGAAACATTTGGTCCTTGGAAAAGATATAAAAGCAGTTACTAATGGAATTGTAGTAATTGCAGTCTCCTGGAAATGACTGGCTTTAAATGGAAGAGAAATAAAATGCTTGTAAGTGATTTCAAGCAAGAAGATACTCATAATCGTAGTTCATTTTTATAAGGAGTCCTGTCATTGTGAGCACTGACTCTATTCCAGAAGCTTTGGTAGATGGCCTCACATACATTATTTATGTAAACAATGAGGCTACCCTTGTTCTCATTTCACAGGTGAAGAAATGGAGGCAGAGTGAAATCATTTCACTGAAGATAAACCGCCTTGTTAAATGGTAGAGCCAAGAAGAATTAGAAACCAAAGATGTCTGATTCCTAACCCATATTTTTTGACTATATTATATCATCCTTGTGCCTCTCAAATACCTACCAATTGTGGTTCCCGCCAATCCAAAAGAGGAATTGATGGAAGCAGAAATTCCCTCTGAGGGAAGAACCTAAGTTTTCACATTCAAATAGTCAGGATGCAGTGGGTATTGGATTTACAAATTAAAAAAAAAGAAAAGAAAAAGAAAAAAAGAAAACAGAAATCGCTTATAGCCTGAGGGAGGAGAAAGTCATTACACCAAGGTTATGGAGCCATCACCAAGATGCAACCCACAATGAAAAGGGGAATCTATATTGTGACAAAATAAAACACATCATAAAGCAGTACCACTAAACACAGGATTAAAGCTAACGTAGAATGAAAGGGAAGCAGATAATCAGAGGGCACTGTCATTCCTGGGAGCCATGTTGGTAGAGACGATGAGTATTAAGGGTTAAGTCTAGAGGCCCTGAGCTCAGAGGATACCAGGCACTGACCAGAAGTTCAAGATCAGACATCATGGTAATAAGAGAAGACAGGTTTTCCTTGTTGCCATAGTAAAATTCTCACCTTCTTAGGAATTGCAGCCTGAAATACACAGTTTAGCCTTGCCCTGAGGCACATGGGTATCTTGACTTGTATTACTAATTCCTATTGACTGGCTGATGTAGGAACACTGGAAAAAATGTCTTACATTTTCCTTAAAACCAAGTTTACAAGAAAGCCAACCTCTTATTTCAGCTTAAAATTTGGGTATTCAGAAGAGCACAGGACTAAATAAATTTCTAAGAGAAAATTTTAATTTAGCAATGAGAGTAAAATATTCCAGTAATAAAATTGTACTATGCTGGCATGTGGTGAACCATATAGACTGAATTACTCAAAGCAGTCCCAATTTTTTTAAAACAATGATAACCACTGAAATAATAATTATAACCTCATTATTTATATATGACTTTAATTTTCACAACAGTTCCATTCGTTCTTTAAAAATTAGTTTTTAATAAGTAAAAATTTTAGTTTTTAATTTAAAAAAATTAGTTTGAATAAATAAGATGCATGAGAATCAGTGGTGTATTGATTCAAAGTAAGGATGTGAACATATTTGACTGATTTCAATACTCTTTGTCTTTATAAAAATCCTGCTCTGTCCATTGTCCCCAGGAGGCAAGGACAGAAATCCATATGACCTAGTACTCACGGCATTCGCTACCAATCAAACCTCTTTCTAGTTGGCCTCAAAATCTTTCTAATACAACATACTGTAAGGTTCTCCCCCTCCCAACTTATGGGCGGAGTTTACCACATTATTGGCACCTGTCACAGAGACATCTCCAAGACATTGAACCATCAATCAGCATATGCCAAAGTGTCCTGGAGCCCACCCCTTCCTGTTCACCCTGGGTCCAACCCCCTTTCCTTCCGGCCCTTAAAGGGACCCTCAGGCAAGCCACTTGCTGCTACTCCTCTATGTCCAGGAAGCAGCCGGCTGGGTCCCCTGCCCCCTCCCCACTCCTCCAATTCTGATTTCTCTACCTCCATAATGAGTCCCGCTCATTACTGGGGAATAAACTTTACTTTAAAATTCCTTGGTGGTCTGTTTCCTGCTTCCCTTCAAATCTAACACATAACAAGTATCTAATCCAGTTGATCAGAGTTTGCTATCCTCAACATAAATACTCCAAATGGTCTTAAACATGGCAACATTAGGGCATCCTGAATGCTACATGCTTGCTCATCAATCAGGCTAGAAGATGTACAGAATTCCTTTGTACCCAGTGGAAGATGGACTGTGAAATGATCCTTGAGATTTTGTTATACTAAGCCAGTGGTCAGCAAACTGCAGCTGGCAAGCCACATGCGGCTCTTTGGCCCCTTGAGTGTGGCTCTTCCACAAAATACCACGGTCTGGGAGAGTCTATTTTGAAGAAGTGGCATTGGAAGAAGTTTAAATTTAAAAAATTTGGCTCTCAAAAGAAATTTCAATCGTTGTACTGCTGATATTTGGCTCTTTTGACTAATGAGTGTGCTGACCACTGTCCTAAGCCATTTGGCAAAGTGCTGAGCATTCTTTTTTGTTAGCACCTGGAGAGAGGACTAAGAAGAGCATTTGACTTTTCTGACAAAGCGTGCCCAGGCTATAGGGTAACTGGAGGGTTTGAATTTGCTCCTCAATAAGTAGGAGACTTCCACTGCCTGGCTTTGGACAAAAGTGGGTGTTGACACAGTAAACATACTTCCCGAGACCTCTCCTGGCTCAGAGGTGATTTAATGCCTTGAGAATGTAGAACTCTCACTGTTATTCTTCCTTATCGATCTGTCTTAAGATAGTAGAAGACTGTGGATTGACCTGATCAATGTAAACCCACAAAATCCTGTGGAAAACAAAAAAAAACTACTGACCCCAAAATGACACTTGAGAAGGGGCTCTCATCAAAGGCCCCAGGACCTTGAGTCAGTCCTTTCAAATTCATGGGCCTGTATGCCTTAAATTGCAAAGATTATTTTGTGCTTTTGAAGAACATTAATCCCAGAGGAAGAATAAAACAGAATGAGCAAAATTGCTTTGAACAGCAATGCCTGCTGAGAGAAGAGAGAAATTCTGTAAGAAGTATCTCTTCTGAAATTGGCCCTACATTTTCCTGAATGATTCTGATCTGTCCTGCATATCATTTTCAAAAGTCATTATGCCTTGCAAGCGCTGGCTATCTATCTCCGGTGATCTCTATGTCATTTTGATCTCTTCTTGCCTATTCATACTATTTGGTGGCCTCCTTACATAGTAAGTAAGATCAGAAAAATGTTTTTGTTTGTTTCAGTATATTTTTATTAATTTCCGAAAAGAAGGGAGAGGGAGAGAGAGATAGAGACATCAATAATGACAGAGAATCATTGATTGGCTGCCTCCTACATGCCCCCTACTAAGGATCGAGCCCATGACCCAGGCATGTGTCCTTTGACAAGAATCAAGCCCAGGACCCTTCAGTCTGCATCCCAATGCTCTATCCACTGTGGCAAACCAGCTAGGGCAATAAAAAATACTACTTAAGATTAAAAAAGAAAAATGGTGTCATTTAACTCATCTCTGCCCTTCATGGTTTAGCTGAAACACTAATTCTTCCTACCCCGGCCTCCAGCTATCCATTGGTATGAAAATCAATTTTCTCTTTTGTAAATGTCCACAGACTATTTTAAGTGGTTTTGAGAACAGGCTTTGTCATCAGAAACCTGAATCCAAATTTCAACGTTTTCATGTCCTCAGTAACTTGGCATCTATTTAGTTTCTTCTCTAAGTTAAGAAAAACAATACCTAAATCACAGGAATTCTTTAAGGATTCCATGAAGATATATTTAAAAGAGTAAATATTAAATTATAGTCATTATAATTATTGCCTTTTTATTCATTAGTATTTTATTAAAATTATAAAATTAAATTGATATGTTATTTTATTAAATTTGACTTCATTAATGCTATTGTTTAAATCATTAAACATTACATCTCTTATGAGTCTTACATTTTTGCTGAATAGCCTAAGCATTTGGCTTAAGAGTTTTTAAAAAGCAGTGCCCCTGTCTGTATTACCTTAATATTTTTCCCATGATGTCTAACAAAGCACCTTGCAATTATAGGCATTTAAGTGTTCTTGAGTGAATGAATTAATAAATAACTGAATAAATAAAACAGTCTTTATTTAAAAGCGCATCTAAATAGAATAAATGGAAAAGCAAACTATACTTAATTTCATTAATACTATTTGGTTAGGTTCTAGTAAGAACATGAAATATTCATTGATGCCTGTTTCCAAAATATGTATGAACATTGTGGTGGTAGGCATAGAAAACAGTACTAAAAATGGAGTGACAAATGAAAAGGAAGGAGAGAAGGAAGAAAGGAACCAAGAAAGATGGAAGGGAGGTGGGGAAAAACAATAATTCAGGGAAGTGATCATATATAGCCAGATCAGATGGTTATGAGTTGATTCTAGACAGAACTGTAACTGAAATGACCTCCTATAAACAGCCTGGAAAATGCCCCAAAAGATATCTTCTATGGACATTCCCAAGCAAAAGCACTCATCCTAATCCACAGAATATTTCCTTTCTTTAAGCTGGGTAGTAGTCAATCGAGGGCATAACAAAGTATATAGGGTAGAGACTACCTCAGTGCCTACTACACTGTTCAAACATGATAGCTAACTGGGAATCTGGGATGGATGTATTACTAATATTATTTTTGGTCAGTGGAAAAATGAACACATACTAATTCACATTCACCCATTTTTAGCACTGATAAATGCCAAGAAGAGTACATATGATCCTAACACCTTTAAATAAAAATAAAGCAAAAGCAATAGCAGGAAATAAGCAAAACAATGTCCCCACTTCTATTCTCTTCAGCTTCCCCTTTGGGATAATAGTTTTCTCCTATTTAATAAAATGGAATCTTTCCCTGAACAACTAAATAAAATAAATGCAGTTTGCTAATATTAGCATATGTTAACAAAAGCAAAATAGTTTGAAATCCACTTCCTTGGCAAAGAGCCATATGTGATGTTTGATTACCAGTATTAGATATGATGGCTGGCTTTTATTTTTACCAGAATGTGACATGCTGTAGTATCCACATGGACTAGAATCAAGGCCACTCAATTTTATGAGTGGCTCTCTTTGTCCATTTGCTACATTTTCACCGAACTATTCCAGGCTAAGTTTAAATGACATACTGGCACTGAGGAAATCTTGATGATAATTGTTATGGCAGTCTTGCCTGTAGTTGGAAAACTCAATTAGTCCAACCAAAATTTCATTCGGCTCTTTTTTTTTTCCAATGTACTATCTTAGCCAAATCACAAGTGCTACACAGCTCTACAAAGAAATAGCCTTTCTTCTCTACCCTTATACACAAGCTCATAATTTTAGATTCCCTCTTCCCCACAAGACTGCTGTTTACAAAGTCTTTCTTAGGTGGCTACTGCCTCAAAACCAGGTAGACATTTGGGAATTTTTTTGTAGAAGTTTTGTTTTTAATTTTGTGCTTCAGTTTGAATTGTTCTTAGTTACATTTCCATTTCACTAGTTTGGGTTGGGTCTCAACTGATTGATAAATTCCAATTACAGAAATGAGCATAACAGACCTGTTTGCAAAGAACTCATCCTCTGCCATCGCATTTCAGAGTGTAATACTGCTACAGAATATATGAGGTCCTCTAAAAACAAAAGAATGTGCTCAGGTAAATCTTTGTAGGAAACATTTTTATGTTAAATGAGTCATACACTCAGAAATCCTATGTGAATATATTGTAGGAGTAAAAACCTACATTTTTTTGGCACTGGGGATTGTGATGCACATTTGATTGACATAGAGCAAATTATGTTATTCCTCCTGTTTTTGAAAAAGGTAAAAGCTGTACAATTGCTAAATTAAAAGTGATTATTTCAGTAATGAGATATTTCAAATAACCAGGCTTTAATCTGCTAAAAGATGTAGCAGGGTGTACCTCAAGGGACAAGCTTAGGAAAGCTGGCTGTCCTTCAAAGAAATCTGTAATACCAAGAGCACAAATGTACATCACAGATAAAGTGGGTAGAAGGGAAACCAAAGAGAACAAAATAATCGCTCTGCATGTATTTGGGACACACACACATATACTAGTTCATAACTCCACACATACCCATGTTTTCTGGAAGACTCAAGATTAAGAATAATAAAAGAATACCAAAAAAATTAAAACAACAATCGTGTATATTTTTAGTGTCACAAATAAAACAGCAAGACTAAGAACCAAACTTAACATGATGAAAGGAAAAGAACGAAAAACAAAGACTTCAGTGATTTCATTGATTGACTGATTGATTTGCCAAGTATTGAAAACATGGACAAAAATGGGAAAAGGATTGCAAAATTAGAGTTGGGCACCTAGAGTATATTGAACCAATGTGCTGGCCAATTAAAAAAAAGTGTATGCCAGTATAAACCTTCACTATGACAAATAGTTGACATAATTGAGTCCAGCCTCAGAAAGTAAGAATTAACCCCATTTTTATTGTTGGACTCATTTTGGAAAGAAAGGATGTCAAGTAAGGGATGCAGGTTACGTTTAGTGAGCTTCTAGCAAAGGTAAGTTCAGAAGATATATACCGTATTTTTCGCACCATAAGACGCACCCGACCATAAGAGGCACCTGGTTTTTAGAGGAGAAAAATAGGGAAAAAATATTCTGAACCAAATAGTGTAATAAAATATTTAATAAAGTATAACAGAATAATATTTGAACCATATAAACTGAACAGCAGTCAACAGTGGCATTGAGAACCATTATCACTGTCATTAACACATAAAGACAAAGGTTTGAGTACTCTAGTCTTCTGAAAACCCCAAGAACTCTTCTTCGCTAGAGTCAGAATTCATGAAGACGCAAGCACTTCTTCTATTCGGACCATAAGACGCAGGCACTTTTCCTCCCACTATTTGGTGAAGAAAAAGTGCATCTTATGGTCCGAAAAATACGGTAATTACGTAGAACTCAACAAAATGAAGAGCTGAAACCTGGACTATTGGAGGGTTTGTTTGTTTGTTTGTTTGTTTTATTCTTTTAAGTTTTATTTTATTGTTTAAAGTATTGCATACAGTATTACATATATCTTCTTTTCCCCCATTGACCTCCCCCCCGCCAACCTCCTGCCCCTCCAGTACATGTCCTCACCCCCCTGTTGTCTGTGTCCATTGGTTATGCTTATATGCAGGTATACAGGTCTTATGGTTATCTCTTACCCTAACCCCACCTACCTTGTAGAAGGCAGAAAGACTGGCTAAGTATGTTAAAGTCTAATAACTTATGAAATATGCACACAGTTTATAAAATATCCAAAGCAGAGAAGAATATATGATTAAATGGTATGCAAATAAAAGAAGGGGAAAAAATGGGGGAAAGATAATAGTACTCTATTGGCAATGTTTGCCAGAAGAGAAGAGACCCTGCGTGACTTAATGGCCTGCAACTATTTGGAAAATAATGTAGAAAGGATGGTGAACAGATGTTCTCCATTTCCACCAAAGACAAAAAAAAAGAAAGCAGACAGAGCACTGAAAGTGCAGAAGAGGGATAAAAAAAAGTTATTGTAGTTGCAAATGTGTCTGGAGAAAATACACTTTCGAGACTGTCAAGGGTTCATCCTTTTTAGAAGAATGAGCCTCTGTATGTCATATGCAATTCTGAAGGATTCATACAGGATGATGTGCAAAATCAGAACAATTTAGAACCATACAGGATGGGACCTAAGCCATCAAGGAGTCTACTTCCTGAGCAGAAGTAACAAACTTTTTTTATTTTTATGAATTGCCAAATAAAAATATTCTAGGCTACCTGGGTCAGAAGGTCTATACTACCATTCCATCACTCTAGTGTGAAAGCAATCATAGACAATACGTAAACAAATGGGCATGACTGTGTTCCAATAACATTTTATTGGCCAAAACAGTCATCATGCCAGATTCGGCTCTCTAACACCAGTCTCCGTTTGCTAACCCTCGTCTAAAGCGTTGGTTCTCAAACTTTGATGGGCATCAGGCATATCTGGAGGACTTGTTAAAACACAAACTGCTGAGGACTGTTCCAACCCAGAGTTTCTGACTGGGTTTTGAGTAAGGTCTGCTAATCTGCACATGTTACTAACTGTCAGGTAATGCTCATGCTGCTGGCCCACAGACTATAATTGAGGACCCTGAGGCCAGAAAGTGGAAATGATAAGCCCAAGGTCCAGCCCATGCCATCTTTGTGTGTGGAGCAGAATTCTAAAGATAGTTCCTATGAGCTCCTGTTTCTGGGTGTGCACAATCCCAGGACTGTGGATTTCTATAGATATTACTCCTGTGATGAGTTTAGGCTATATGACATGAACTCAAAATTAGGAGATTATCAGAATTGGTTCTGAGTTAGTCACATGTACTATTAAAAGTAAACATGTTTCTGCTGGTCACTTACACACCCGAGGATTCAATGTACTGTTGCTGGTTTGAAGATGGAAGCCAGGTGTTAAAGAGATTAAGAGTAACCCCAGGATGACAATAGCAATGAAAGAGAGACCTCAGTCCTTAAACCACAGGGATCACTGAATTCTGCCAACTAGAATAAGTTCAGAAACAGATTTCCACCCCACCCCAGAGTCTCCAAATCAGAACTCAGTCCAACTCAGCCTTATGATGCCCTGATCAGAAAACACAGATGCATGAGGACTGGACTTTAGACCAACAGAACTCTAAACTAATAAATGAGTGTTGTTTTAAGCCACCAAGTTTCTGGTAAACGTATCACACAGTCATAGAAATCTAACACTGTGTGTGGTGTGTGTTCCACCTTAGATCTAAGCCTCCCTAGTGGAAATGGCTATATATCCACAGCCAACTGCTATTACGAACTCCAACAACTTCCACGCATGCTCTGCTCTACCCATTGCCCTCACTGCGTGAATAATCCCCAGAGTACTGTGTTTAGAAACATCTCCCTTTGACTTACAACATCCTCCAACCACTTTTCTGGTTAGGGGCTCAAATAGCTGAGGTAATAAATAGCTTATATGTTTGGCAAACGTAATGATACCAAACCTAAAATATGGTTACCTGTTCTTTCTTTCCAAGTAGTTTTATATCTCTACTATCTAATTTAAGCCAACTCTGACTCTTTCGCAGACAGAACCCCTTTAAGGATGTTTAATAAGCCCCCAAATCACAAGAAGTTCAAAAACACCCTCAGCAGTTAAGTATTATAAAAATCACATTAATCTAAAAGCATTACATTTTCTGACATTTAAAAAGTCTCTGACATGGCATATCCATAGTTTGATTTTTCTAATGTTCTTATAAAGGTCATGTTTATGGTATAATAAGCACACATTTGCAAGGGTTATTAATCAGTGCAAAGCTAGGCTGCAAACAGATTTCCAAAGAATTTCCCATTTTTATTCCGAACATGTTAGCTACTTAAGAATGTCACACTTTTTCAAGAGCCTACTTGGGGAAAAAAATTGACAATTAATTTTGTTCAAAGGGATGCCTGCCTTTTAAATGAAGTGGGAGCGCAGCTTAAGAAAATAAATGACACAGATGTATTCTGCTAGTTCAGCAAACTTGCATGGCAATTTACAAAATTCTAATTTTTAAACTAATGCTTTAGAACAGGTACACTGCCAGTTAGCAAGGAAACCGATGGGGTCTGTGAGCTTCATAAGGATTCCATTGGGTATTATATCAGCAATAGACTTTTCTAATTTGCATGCTGCAAGAAATGCGCCAAAATCCTGGCCCATACAGGTGTTAAGCTTCACTTTTTAAAACAATATCTTCCTACTTTGTCTTAGCAAGAGATATTAAATAGGTTATTTCTTGTTGGTATTAAAAAAAAAACGTATTTTTTTTTATGTTCAAGAGATGCCAAGAAGTGCCCTTACATATTTTTTGGGTACAAGCTCTTTGAAAATAGTATGTGCTGTGATGACAGGAATTCAACCTACCCTTGAAATATAAGCACACTTTCAAAATACTGCAGCTTATCAGCCAGAAACAAACAATATGGCACAGCCTCCCAGTTCCTGACAGACAGCAGAAGTGGCAGACTGTTAAGCATCTGATTTTCAAATTTCTGTATCTTGCTTCCATTTTTCCACATGAGTCTCTCTAACCTTGTGTGTGATGAACTTGACAAAGCAAGCAGACAAACTGGCACACGCAGGTTTGCTCCAAGGAGAGGAGGTATCAGCTTCAAAGAGCTGCTTCAACCTGAGGGATGTTTGTACCAAAGGCTCCAGCCAGATTGCGGGGGCTCTAAATAGCACCGGTGCAGAAGAGGACAAAGTACAAATCCATTAGAGAATGATGGAATTAGTACAATTGGCACCGCCGAATTACTGATGACATGAGATTTCTGGAAAACCATTCTTTTATGGAACAACACATCTGCCTCTCTTAATTTAGGGAATGGAGTGCTGGAGATACAAATGATCAGCTACCCTGAGGTTCTGGCTAAGGGACCAGTAAAGCCATAAGCCAAGAGTTGACATCAAGGCAGGTGAATTTCCTGAGCAATAATTCCTCAACTGAGACAATCAGAGTAGGGACAGTGGCTCAACCAATAAAGCAGAGAGAGAACAATGGTGAGAACAGGCAGGCGGGCATCCTGGGCTGTCACAGATATCCATCTTGAGTTCCCACATGGATAAGGGACAAAGGCAGATTGAAACATTATAGCCTTTCATGTGACCCACATAAGAAAAATTTCAGATAACTAATAAAGAAAAAAATATATATAGAAAAAAAACAATGAAAATTAAGAGAGTAAATTTTTTTTAAAATGGCAAGCCATCTGCTAGTTGTAAATGTTTATAATAGTGAGGCGATATGTGTATCGGTTGGTTGTAGTTTATTTCTTGATCTCTTCATTAAAATAACACCAAATAATGACTGTGTTTGCATTTTAGGATACTGTAATAATTTTTTGTAAATAAAGTGGTAAAGTTAACTAATTACTATGTTGTATTCAACTCACTATACGTAAGAGAGAATCTCTACATATAAGCCGGCTTAAAAAAAAAACAAAAAAAAAAACAAAAAACCCTTTACACCACTTTTTCTGTATGAAGTCTTCAGAAACCAGAGTGTACTTGACACTTACAGCACACCTCAGCTGACCCTCGCCACCATTTTTAAGTCTGCAATAGCTAACGTGTGGCTGGTGGCTATTGCAGTTGATAGTGTGGGCACAGAAGGAAATAAATCAGGCTTTGGAGTCTGACCTTGATTATAAATCCTGTCTCTACCATTAACTAACTAGCCGGATACTAGGCCACATGGTTAATATTTCTTAACCTAATTTATCTTATCTGTAAACAAACAAACAAAAAAAAGGTGTCTACCCTTAGTGCTTAGTATTACTCTGTTGGTTAAATGAGGTAGGTCGCATATAATGTCATAAATACTAACTTGATATTTACTAAACCTTCTATTATTTTTCAGTAATATTTGAATAAGACATTACTTATAGCTTGAAAATGTTAGAGCTACAAAGCATCTTTTATTGATGACTTTGAGATTCTGCCTTTAACGATTTGGCCATCCCTGTAGCAAATTAAATGTAGCCACTAATACTTTGCCGATCCTCCTAATGTGAAGTGAAGCCCATTTTTTTGTCCCATGAGTTATCACTGGACTCAGCACCTGTTTTCGCAACAGAATATGGTGGAAGTGGTGCTGTGGGCAAACTATATTGTGGGCCTCAAGAGGCCTTGAGCTCCTGCCCTGGCTCTCTGGTAAGGCTGCCTGGAGCGCATTAGGTAAGGAAGCAGGTTGAGCTAACTGCTAGACCATGAGAGGCCAGAACCAGGAGAATCAGAGTCCACAGTCAATAGCCAGGACCAACTTTTAGAAAGATGAGTTAAAGTCATCTTGGATCTTATGCCCAGAAGACCTTCTAAATAAATGTGTCTATCTGAATAAGCTCGGCAAAGCAGAGGAAGTGCCCAAACCCAGAATATCATGAGACATAATATTCTATTATCGTTGTAAACCAATTAATTTGGGAGCTGGTATTATGCAGCAATAGCTAACAAAACTATTACCCATGACCCATGATATGCTTTTTTTTTCTTTTTAATAAAGCAAAAGGCACTTCTAAATTCACAGAGGATAAACACAAAAAGGAATATCAATGGTTTACCAATGATGATCATGTACAATTTTCACTTGCTCCATTTGATAAATAGCTAAAAGGATTAATGAAGCTTTATGATTATGTTATAAAATAGAAATAGGCGAATAATAGGAAAAATTAACTATAAGCTCCCTTCTAGAAGTCACCTCTGCTACTTTTGGCATCTCTACTATTTTACCCCTTTATAAAATATTTGAGGGGGGGAAACGCATTAGTTTACAATAAGAGAATCATTTGCTGCTGCCTTTGTCCAATTGAACATAATTGCATATCTTAGTAAATATACTTCTAAAACATCATTTTATATTATGAAAAGTACTTTATTTTAAAGTAATAGCATAACTGATGTAACCAGTGCCAATCTTTGGCCATTTAAGATAAGTCTGATTTTTGCCATTATAAGTAAAACTGATATATAATAATTTTACAATCCTAAATAAAATGTTAAAAAAAATAAGGCAATCAATAAATTGGGGGGAGGCAGTAAAACATGCCATGAAACACAGAGACATTATCCATTAACCATCCTTTTATAACAAGTTGCAAAGTAAGTCTTTATCACAGCTAGATATTCACTGCATTTTTTTTCTGTCTCAGTTACTTTAAGTACTTTTATTAATGTTCCCATAATATGTGTGTATGTATATTTATAAACTGTTTTTTAAATTCATAAATTCTGTCCTATTATAATCTAATGAAATTCTGCTATTCAATTAATATTCTAATATTCAATTAATAACTCCAGAAATACAACATAAAAGCTAAGCACCAAGCTAAATAATGTTGAAAACGACAGAGAGAAATTTCTCAGTTCCCACACAACAGCTTTGTACTGTACCATATGTTTAGAAAATCATTAAGAGCCCACCAGAGTATCTGAAAAACAGTTTGTGAATACTATGATATTATTATAAAGCATTTGTGTTGTCAACAACATGCCTCAATATGTATAGAGAAATAGTCCTTAGCCAAGAAGTTAAAGTCTAGTTAAACAAATAAACTAAGAAAAATGAAATGGAACGCAGAGCTACAAATCGTATGTACTCATGTGGCTGAGGCTGGGCAATTTCAACCTCCAGAGAATTTTTTGACGTCCACATATTTTAAATCATCTGGCCTGCTCTCCCTTCTTGAAGGACAAAGTTACTCTCACGTTTAAAGATTGAACAACAAACATCTCAGCTCAGTAATGCCCAGCTGACTGTGCCCCAATAGAATATTATAAAAGTAGAGGGGAGAGAGAATGTTGACTTTTTTATCTAGTACTGTCCAGAGGAGAACACCACCAAATTTGTGAGCAGCTAGAATTCAATCACTGGAGAGGTGTGCTCTATTGTTGGGGTAACATAAGCCCTCTTAAACTTGCAATGGCTAGATGAACTGTCACTCAAAATGATCAACCTCCTTTTTCCCCACACTCACCAAGCAATCTGCATATTGATAGGGTGTTTTTAGCACTCTGGAAAGGGTAGGCTTGAAAATCGAGGCTCTACATTCAATGTAGAGTCACCTATATATTAATAATTAGACAAACTCAGGTTGAGATTTCATGTGCATTTAGTTCATTGATGGCAATCCTTGAGAACTTGATGACTTCTAGTTAATGTTAGATTATAGGGGAGGCCATCAAGTAGCTACCGGAAGCATCAATCTACAAGGAACACTAAAACGGTGATTCTAAAACTTTTTTGACAATCACCTGGAGCTGAAACCGGTTTGGCTCAGTGGTAGAGCGTAGGTCTGTGGACTGAAAGGTCCCAGGTTCGATTCCGGTCAAGGGCATGTACATTGGTTGCGGACACATCCCCGGTAGGGGGTGTGCAAGAGGCAGCTGGTGGATGTTTCTCTCTCATCGATGTTTCTAGCTCTCTATCTCTCTCCCTTCCTCTCTGTAAAATATCAATAAAATATATTTTTAAAAATAATCACCTGGAGAACTTTAAAACAACAACATCAACAACAACAAAAACAGATTTCTGAGCGCCACCAACTGAGAATTTTCATTTCTCAAGACTTCCCAGGTGATGCTGAAGCTAACTGTCTTGGAGACCTTAAGAGTCACTGCCCTAAAATATCCTTGGATTACAGTGGGAATGTTGCAGCACTTTATATTGGTTTCTAAATATGACTCTTTACAGATCCAGTGAAATTTAAGTGCTTCTGCTCTTGCCAAAGTAGACAGTGCCCTTGAGTGGTGTCAAAGCTGGTTCCTTAGGTAACCGAGCCAAAGACAAGACTTAAGTGTCCATGCTTTATTTGGGAAGTGCAGGGACAGAAAGGGCAGTGAGAGTAAGGAAAAGGGATGAGAGGCAGGGAAACATAGCAAACAACCCAAAGTAATGTATCACCACATTGGCCACTGCTTGCCCACAGTCTGTGATGAGACACAGCCAGTTCTGCTGAGCCACGTGATACCTCCAGACAGACTATTCTGAGAAACTGTACCTTGGAGTAGTCCCCAAGAGAGAGGGAATTTAGCTGCCTTCCTTCTCATTGTCACCCACTTATCTCCAATGAATGGGGTAGCAGACGCCCCATCCAGCTCTAATATGACAGATCCTGCTAAGTCTGAGATCAATGAGCTCACAGTTGCCTGAAAATGCTTGCTAGACTTCAGCTGAAATTCTAAGGTTGAGTAGTGCGTGACACAGTGCTGCTGATTGGGAACAAGGAAATAATTTTCATTATTTTGAAAATCTAAATGTACACTCCTTAATGTGTCATCTGAAATGTTGTCTGGGTCAAAAAAAAAGATGATGAAAAATAAAGGGAGTGCTGTTGCTTTTTAAGCAGAAAACATTTACCAGTGAGAAAGATTGAAGACTTTTAAACATATTTGAATGAGACTTGAAAACTGTCTTAAGAAGTGAATAAACATCTCTGAGTGATGGAAAAACTGAAAATTAAAAATATCAATTATATGAAATACATGTAAACAACCCTTTATTCTAGACATAAAATTTGTACACATGTTTATTCATATGAAATATTTAGTTTTAGTAGGATGATCTATTTTTTCTTCTCTTCACTAAATAAATTTAATTTTAATATAGAATAAATATGACAAAAATGACTTGAAGGGGCAATAAATCATTAAACCATCTGGGCTATACAGTATAACTCAATATTGCCTGCCTAGGGGTCCATAGGGAATCTGAATCTGCATACTTAGTGCCCACCACACCGAAGTTTGAACACTAAGTAAAGCCTTGATTGGATGGTAAATGGATCAACGTAGCATAAATTTCATGCTTCTGCCATAACCTCCTTATCCTCATCTTCCTTAACATTATTGACACTGTAAAACTTTAAGAAATCTTTCAGTAGAGCCTTTTAAGGCATGCCTTCTGATATCATAAAGGCTTATGGGGAAAAGCTTGCAGCTTGGAAACAGATTCAAGAGCATCCTAAACAAAGTGGAAGGAGATTAGGAGGCATCAACTATCCATGGGCCTGAATCTGCTTTCTCTCAGCCCTTCCAAAACACTAAATGGTTCTTCAGCCTCATCTGGGCATTCAGGAGTTACCTTAGGTCTTGAAAGTTCCCATACATGACAGAGGAAGACAATTTGGGGGGGGGGGAAAGAAATCTGAACTATGGTGAACTAATGCTCTGAACAGTAACCTGAATACTCATTTGTGTATATCAAAAGGTGGAATCCTAGGTATTTGAACAGATGATAATGAATGAGATAACTAAGTAAACATCTTGTGGTGGATTTCAATTAATCAATTTTATAATTCCAATTGATATCCAACTCATTAATTGTGGAGGGTCAAGCCAGTTATTTAAATTCACTGAGTCTAATTAAGAAAAAGAGAGAGAGAACATTTAAAAGGAAAAGAAAGGGAATTGAAGGAAAGGGAAAGAAAATGAGAAAGGGAAGAAGAGGAAAAAGGAAGAAGGGAAAAGGAAGGATAAGCTTGGTTTGAAGTGAGGCCAACCTGGGCTTGGATCCTAGCTCTACCACAAGATTGCTTTTGTGATTTAATACATCACTTAACTCCTCTGTAATAGGAGAGCATTATCTCAGAGATTAGATACGGGGTATACAAAGTTGCTGAAAAATAGGAGTTATGCATAAATGGACGCCATTTTCATCATCATCATCATCATCATCATCATCACAATTATTAGCATCATACCACCTTTCATACAAAAGTACAAAGCAAAAAGCCAAGAGTCAGGCATTCAAAAGGACATCAAAAGAAGAGCATTATAATGGAGTTATTTTTCTCGTCTAAAGTAGCCTTCAGAAATTACCTCTCTTTTCTCTTTTAAATTAATCTTGGAATGCCTCTGGAGACAGGTAATTTTCAAGAGCTGAGCAAAAGTGAAGCCAATCCACAGTGGAAGGTAATACTTAGGGGAGATGGTCTGGTGTGCGGAAATGTGTATCATCAGCGAGGTACTTCCCCATGCAGCACTTTTTAGTTCAAAGGTTGCAGTCACGTGTGATTTTAAGACCACTGCAGGACACAGTGCATATTATAGTTTAAGTGGAACTGACCAACAGCCCAGCCAGCTAACACAAGGCCTCTTCTCAAATAATACCGGATGCTTCAATGAAAAGTACAAAATGCATCAATATTCCTCACCATGCTCTGCAAAACCATCAAATAATACAGTCTTGACCTCAGCAAGTCATAGAGCCATGCCCAGGAGCATGAGACCGTACAACCCTCCTAATAATTCTATCCTTACAGTCAAACTGCACAAGCTATTAATAATATTTATACACATATAGACTCCATGGAGATATTTCATTTTATTCCTTTAAAATGCTATTCCCTCCCCCTTTTTCATTCTAATTGCTATTCTCTTATTAGGGGGAAAAGGGTTAGGGGAGGGTGAGGGTTAGGGGGAGAGATCAACCAAAGGACTTGAATGCATGCATATATGCCTAACCAATGGACACAGACACCAGGGGGGTGAGGGTATGAGTGGAGGGTGGAGGAAATGGGGGGATAAGGACACATATGTAACACCTTAATCAATAAAGAGAGAAAAAATAGTTTAAATAAAAAGAGCATTTTAGTCTCCTGAAGTTCAGTTACAGCGATAGCTTTTGTTATTGTGTTTTCTCAACGCCAGACCCTGTGCTAAACAACGTTATATAGCCTGTCTCAATATAATCGTGCTGGTAGTATTACAGCCCCATTCCACAAATTAGAGAAGTGAGGCTCTCAGTGGGTAAATCATTTTGCCCAATTTCCTACAGTCACTGATTGTCAGAATTGGATGGAACCCATTTCTATCAGCTGCAAGGCCATCAGAGTGTATTTCCTTTGGAGTGTTTTTACGGAGTAGGCAAAGGCCTGGTGAGTTAGGATGTTTTAAATGTGAGGGGGTGATGTTGGGAGTAGGGAGGTTGAACATGATCTTAAGAATTGGATCATTCACATCAGAGCTCCGGCACTCAGCAGGTGTGTGACCTTGAGGAATTTACTTCATTGTCCCATGCTCAGTTACTTTCTCTGGAACGCAGACTGCCTAAAACTTCCTGAGGTCACCTCTGGCCCCTTACTCACCTGGCATAAAGAAAACACACAACAAATATTGGTTGTCATGATAATAGTTATTGTGTCGGGACAGCATATGCCCATGATACACAGTCATGTAGAAGCTGGCCCGTCAGTAAAACCAAGAGAGTACATCCAGAGAATTTACACATTTCTCTTAAACCACTTGATCAATGCATAATAGGCTTTCTGATCTAATCAGCATAAGTGTGTGTCCACATAACCTACCACATCCATCAAATAACAGCCCTGTCAGCAATTAATCCTTGTCTATCAAGCTCATATAATGCATTTCCAGTGAATTATCCAACAAAATAAGAACTTAGTTTCTACCAAGCAATGCTTTATTGTGGGGGGAAATCTGCTAATGAGCCAATCTCCCCATAAATCAGCAGTGCCTGCAATTACTGTGACCTGAAGGAAGCAGAGCATTGCCATGGAGCCAGTCCTCTCTGGCCGGCTATAAAGACCTGATGTTACACCTTGGCAGTTTGTGCCTCATTAATAGTTCTCTGTTTTAATGTTACTTAAAACGGGAAAATTATGAGGAACCCATCAGAGAGTGAGTTTAGCATTCTCATCAATGTGTTTGTGTATTTTCTTAGTTCAGCAGAACAGCTTGAATTGGGTAAGTATGTGCTTGCTCTCAAAGAGCAGGTTGCCTGGTGGACCCTGGTTAACTTAACTAGTCATGTGGCCTGAGGTCACTGCTCCCTCTTCTTGCAATAGGAGGTGTTGGGATCAAAGCTGAACTTTTCCATAAGATCACTATTCATCCAACAAATGATTGAGTGCTTACTTTCAGCAAGGTGTCATTCCACAGGATGCAGATATAATAGCAAATAATTGTACTGCCCTCACAAAGTTTATAATTGCAATAAATCAATAACTACTATACCAAAGTGATAAGCTGAGCTCTGATAGTAATAATTTCTGAGCAACTCACTGGCCTTGTTGAGCCTCAATAAAATAAAATAAAAACTGGGGCAAAGGACGTACAGATGCACTGTCCACTATGGTACCACTAATACCATGTGGCTACTTGAGCACTTAAAACATGGTTGGTCAAAATGGTGTGCTCTGAGTGTAAATACAGTGTATTCTTCAAATGTGCCCTAAATCCCAGTTCCATATATTGAAGACTTAAGTATTATATTTTAAAAAAGAATATAAATACCTTAAAAGCATTTTACATTAACTATAATTTCAAATGATAATATTTGGGGTATATTAAGTTAAATAAAATGCACTATTTAGATTCAATTTTACTTATTTCATTTTGCTTTTGAAAATGTAACGAGCAGAAACATTTATATTACCCATATGAATTGCCTTTATGGGTCCATGTTATATTTCTATCTCTAGTAGGGGCCAGGTGTGGTGGGGATTGGAGCACAGAATGGTTAGGGAAGACCTCTCTTAATAGCATGACAACCTGTTCTTTGAGAGCAAGAAAAGAGTGAGGAAGTAATCCATGTAGTTTCTGGGGTAGAAGCATTTCTAGCAAGAAACAGGTGGCACACTAAACTGTGTAAACCCCTAGTAAAGGGATCATTTTTAAAGGTCCGGTAGGGGATAGTAAAAATCAATGAAATAATGTATCCTACGCAACTTAAAAACATCCTAGTTAAAGGGCAAAATTTAGCTCTAATGATTATTCTGGCTCAAAACCATGGACTACCATTACAGATCTGCATTTATACCATGTGATTAATTTAAAAACTAGTTTGCACTTTTGTTTTTCTGAGAAGGAACAGCCAGGACTAACCGTCATGCGACAGAAGACCTGCAGACCTTCTTGCTCTTGACTCTGACAAGTTTTGTGACCTGGTGGCATTCAGTAACACATTCAGGCTCTCTGAGCCTCACACACTGCCATGTGAAATGGAGTGGAAAAATAAATAAGAATGTCTGCCCTGCCTTCTGTAGAGAGTTGTGAAGTTTTAGAAAGTTTTGTAAATTACATAATTCAAGAAAAAAATCACATTTGAATACTTAAATGCCATGCATATGTCAATTTCATAATTAAAATGTACAAGATAGATGTCCAAAAGAGTTTGGATTCATCTGTGTTGCAAATGCCTATATGACTATACTGAAATGAATTTCCTTTATGTTGAAAGAAGAAAATAGTTTCAATAATTGTTCTGGACATGTGCTCTTTGCTTATCCATGTGTACTCTCGAGCTTTCTCCAGTCTTTGCTCTGACCTAAAGGTAGAATGAAAATAAGTTTGGGGGTTGAATTCTCTGATGGGTCTCCATTGATTATCTGCTTCCCTATACCAAACATCCCATGAAGTAGCCTTCCCCACACTGTTCAAAGGTCACCTTACTTCTTATCCAGGAAACTATACAATCCTGGTGGTACCCTTAAATCCTATTGGACCTTTGAAAATGACCCCTTTACTAGGAGTTTACACAGTTTTAATGTGCAATGTTTTTCTTGCTGAATCCCTGACTTCCCCTGGCTGCACACAAAATAAACTATTTCAGTGAGAAAGCAGTTATTCCAACCTTATAAATATAGCTTATGCTGTGTATACTCCTACAAAACAGACAAACAAACAACAATAAAAATGAGGACATACATCCTCCTCTGTGATAACACCACTGTAGATAGTTCTTTTTCATGTTGGTCCATGAGCTTGACCACTAGGCTGATGAGTTGTCTAAATTAACCCATATGACCCAAAGGGTATGAAACACAACTACTAATGAGAACTTAATTTGAAACTTAATCAAAAGTGAATTCAGTGATCTCAAGGATCCTATGACCTTCCATTCATGCTCAGTGAGCATGGAAGGCCACATAATATGAAAGTAAGAAAGGCTCCTCAAAACTCATTTTGCCAATCTCTTGCTTTCACTGCTAAGGAAATCAGGAGTGGTTGAATCAGACACTTGCCTGAGGCCATGTCACGGCAGAGCTGGAAACAGAACCCACTTTGTGTTCCATTGCCTCTTTCTATCACCCCCAACATCCACCTGCTCCCATGCCTCTCCTGTGGTTCAGACCCTTTGCATCAGGCACAGACCTTGCTGTTCTGTTCACAGGTTTGGGTTTGACTTGCTTGACTGTCCTCTGCTTCCTGCCCCAGAAGCACTCAATGGCTCGATTCCTGCCACTGCCACATCAAGCCCTGGTTGCCAAAGCCACAGCCTGGGACATGTGCCCAGATGAGCTCAGTCAGCAGGGAGAAAGCATAACCTGACTAATGATGGTGGTGTGGGGGTGGGAAGTGGAAATTTACCATCTCCGTACACAGCATAACATCTGAGGCACTACTTTGAGTCTCTGAGCATTTAACTCACATCCCTATAATGACTTGTCCTTAAAATAATTACTCATTGGGCACAGAGCTAACAATAATTTAAAAATTTATCTTATGTTCCCCCAGGACCAAAACAGAATAGACTTCAAGCAGGCCACAAAGCATGGCATGACTACACGTTGACTTACGGAGAATTTTATCACTGCTAAAAAAAAATATTTTTCTAACTGTTTGATTAAAATATTTTCATATAACATATAATTCATCTTTTTCATAATAACTATGTATGGGGCCAGGTGGGTACTTGAAATATATCAGGGGGACCACTCTGTAAATAAAGTACCTGATTTTCTGCCCACTGTACTGTATATCTGAAACTATTACAGAATAATATTGAATATAAATTATAATTGAAAAAAGCAGACATTTGATAGCTTACCTCTAACTTCTTATGCTGGAGTCTAAGAAATAACATACTACAAAAAGATGGAAATGGCAGGAACGTTTTGGCTCAGTGGATAGAGCGTCAGCCTTCGGAC
This sequence comes from Vespertilio murinus, assembly GCA_963924515.1. NCBI lineage: Eukaryota > Metazoa > Chordata > Mammalia > Chiroptera > Vespertilionidae > Vespertilio > Vespertilio murinus. The sequence goes on along the minus strand of OZ004715.1, from coordinate 18,556,244 downwards.
TGAAAGGTCCCAGATTCGATTCTGGTCAAGGGCATGTACCTTGGTTGAGGGCACATCCCCAGTGTGAAGTGTGCAGGAGGCAGCTGATCGATGACTCTCTCTCATCAATGTTTCTAAGTCTCTATCTCTCTCCCTTCTGCTCAGTAAAAAATCAATTAAATTTATTTTTTTAAAGGTGGAAATGGCAATGAGGCTGGGGATTAATTGTGCATTAATCATAGCATATTTATGACCTGATAAAACTGAGATTTTTTTTTTTACTTCTACTAAGCTATAGCTGACCTCTTGAATAGAGACAGAAATTGGAGCTCCAGGGATATGTGTTCAAATTCATGTCTACATTAGATTTATACTAGTAATCTTATGATCAGAAGTGACCATGAACTAGGAAGGTTTATTCCAGTTTGTCATCTTTTTAGGTGTTAATAAGTCCATTATAATGAAGACCAACACCCAGAAACCTATTGCTTTGTATGTGCCATGAAGGCAGCATACAGGGAAACAGAGAGTCACATCCCCTGATAATCTATTTGTGGGGACAGGCTATTCAGACAGATAGATAGCTGATGATATAGAAATGATGATAGATAGATTTTCATCCCAGAGATAACCTCAGTTTTATAAGTTGACAGTTTATTTTTTTTCTTCCTTCTTCAAGTGGCTGCCTTAGCTCACATTCCTCTGTACATGTAGACATATCCATAGAGACAATTTGCAAATCTTGATGAAGTTTAAGTTCAAAGGCTTTCAGAAGCTCACCTTTAATAAAACCCAGATGTAATTCAAACTTGAGTGGGCGTTACTTTGCCAGGAGTTGTTTGTTATTCTTTAAAGGAAAATTGAGTGAGCTGATGATCTGAATTGCCCTGCCGGGGGAGAGAGATGCTTTGTTTAAATAACTACTATTCTTTTTAAATACCTCCTATTTAGATCAGCTTCATTATGGGACTTACAAATCATATCACCTTTATTAAAGACACTGAAGATATTCAACATGAAATGAAACTCTGAATGCTTGATTTGCTATAAATTGTGCACAGGTGTAGGACTGTTTACAGTCCTTTGGTACAATAGAAACTCAAGCTTTCATTTATATTTCACGGTGCAGTAACTACCCTTTAACTCTGCAATGTTAGCATCATTACAAGGGGGCTTAACTAGGAAGCCATTGTCCATGCAGATCAATGTCAAGACTCAATCATGATGCATTAGACATTGCAAGGGCTTCTTTATATAGAAAACATTTAAACTCCTAACTGCTCCAAGGGCTGTAGATGAGACAAGTGCATGCTAATAGGGGCAAAATCTGTCACAGGCTCCCCTGGGACAGCACGGCGGATCTGAGTGGTGCCACACATTTCTTCTGAAGGTGAGGTGGTTTGAGAAGGTACTGGTCTCTTTAACTGTCTTGGTTACCATTTCCAATGAGCAGTATCTAGGCCCTAATCAGCCCTCAGAGACTGGGGAAAAAAATACAAATTGCAAAAGATGACACATCAGCTCTTTTAAAATGTTAACAGATGAGGAGTGAGTGAGCAGGATTATCTGTGTGAGGCTGGGCTTAGTGACCTCAAGTCATTTATTTCCTGGGGCAGCAGAGGAGCACTGAGCCGGGAAGAGACAGCTGGGGTTTAGTGCTGGCTCTGGACTGAAAGGCAGGAGGGGCCTTGGCAAGTAATGATGGCTCTTGGTGGCTCCGTTTCTGCATCTGTGAAAGGAGCAGCTGGCAAGTATACCTGGACTTCCTCTTAGCTCCTCAACTCTATGACAAGGTAAGCCCTAATCTTAGGTCATGGCTGGCAATTGTGAGTAAAAATAAAATTAAAAAGTCACCTGGCATTAGCAGCAATAACGAAGGAACGCTTCCTATGTCCTAGGCACTGAGCTAAGGCATTTGCAAGTTCATGCCACGCTTGCAGCCACCTCAAGAGGAAGCTGCTATGTCCTCTGGGATAAGGTAAAGGGACCCTCCCAAGAAGGCACAGCTCATAAGTGAAACACTAGGATTTAAACTGAGGTTACTCTGGATCAGCACCACAATTCTTAACCACTATCTCCTCCTCATGGAATGTGGGATTCCTAAAGCTCAGGCCTATTGCATAGCTGTCTTCCTCCCACACACATTTATTTTTATTTTATTTTTTTATATATTTTATTGATTTTTTTACAGAGAAGAAGAGGGAGGGATAGAGAATTAGAAATATCTATGAGAGAGAATCATTGATCAGCTGCCTCTTGCACATCCCCTACTGGGGATGTGCCCGCAACCAAGGTACATGCCCTTGACCAGAATCGAACCTGGAACCTTTCAGTCTGCAGGCCAACGCCCTATCCACTGGTCCAAACCGGTCCTGGCCTCCCACCCTCATAGTTTACCAATTTTCTTTAAGAATTGTTTGTTACAATTCCAAAAGTACAGAAATGAGTTAAATATCAATGCTTTACATTACTTAGAAAAAGATGCTTTTACGCCATGTTTTGTTTTTGTATTGTTAAAATTATGTTATTAAAGTATAGCTTGAGTCCTTTCTATCCTACTGTTCATATGTCATCACTGTTACAAAGAGATAACATTTAATTGTCTAACAGTTTCAAGGGATGTGTGGCAAGAGCTTCCCCTGGCTCTCCTCTTCACAGCCAACCTGTTTCACTGAGCCAATGTTTAGACCATCTGGAGTGGGTTACAAAGGCACACACGTAGGCACAGAGTTATATATTGACCATGATGTCCTCCCCAGGACTCCAATATCATAAAGCCACTTTTCCCTGAAGGCAGGCTTTGCTCCTCAAGCTTCTGTGGTAGAAGAATACTTCCTTTGAGACCACATGGGGTAGACTGGGACTCATGTTGTGATTGAAACTCTTGTAGATCCAATACTCCCTTGCGTATTTCTTAAAATAAAAAGCGAATAGACCACAAATACAATGCATGCCAGTGGCACAGTGCACATTTCACATTAGTGTTGATGGGTATCAAACTGTTGGCTCAGCTTAACCCCTCCTCAATATTTTCTCACCACTTCTGAATATATGCAGTAGAGTTCTTTGTGATCACAAAAAAATGAAAACAAGGAAACTGTCCTTCAACAAGTGAATGGACTGGCAAATTACACTGAGTGGCCAGATTATTATGATCTCTGAACCCATAATAATCTGGCCACTCAGTGTATACCCTATGTAATAGAGGGCTAATATGCAAATTGGCCCCTCGACTAGGAGTTTGACCAGCAAGCAGGCTGGCCAAACGCCCATGTCCCATCCCCATGGCCAGGCTGGCTGGACCCCATCCATGCACGAATTCACACAGGGCCCCTCCCCCCCACACACACACTGGGTGCTAGATTATTATGCCTTTAGAGGTCATAATAATCTGGCCATTCAAAAGATAGAATACTATATGTAAAATAGAAAATACATAAAACCAAATAAATCAGGACAAATTATTAATAAACAAAACAATAATACATCTTAAAGGCTTTAGGATGAGTGAAAGGAGATGCTCCTAAAAACTACATATTCTGTGATTTTATTTACATGATATTTTGGAAAAGACAAGACTACAGAGACAGGTATCTGTAAGTGCTTCCAGAATCTGGAACTAGAATTAGGTATTTGCTATTAGACAGCATGGAGAAATCTGGGGAGAAAAAATGGAACAGTTCTAAATCTTAACTGCGATGGTAGTTATGAGACTAAATGCACCAGTCACCACTTTCAGATCTATAGCCTAAGGGATACTTTATGCCTTGACAAAAATAGAACATACTTTTTAAAAGTCAATTGGGTCTGCCAGACCCATTGTCCGGGCGAAACAGGTGTAGGGTGATACAAGTGATAACATGTCAGACAGAGGACAGGCTGCAAGGAGAAAATTCTGTCTTAGAAATGTATCCTTCTGTAAGAAAAGATGAAAGAAGGGGGAACATGTACTCTGTCTCATGATTTGGCCTTGGCTCTTCCTGGCCACTGACCCCACATGGCAGTCAATGCCAGGGTAGCCTTTTGAAATTTTTCTGCTGCAGGCTTTCCTTAGGCTCTCAGAACTGCTTTGGAGATTTTAAACTGGAAAAGAGAGGAAATTGGGTAGTGGAGAGTGAAGCCATTGTGAGAGATGGGGCAGTCGCATCAAGTCACAGGACAAGGGCTAGAGTGAGGCCCCGGGACCTACTGCTGAGGGGACATCAAGATGACCTGCTTCATTCCTGAAACCCACTCTGTCTTCACAAGGTCTGGCTGTATGACTTGCTCTGAGGTCCTATGAGGTGCTCTGACCTCTATCTCCTAATCGTTATCCCAAGCCTGCAGTACCTAATGATTACATCCTTCAACCCCATATGCCTATTAGCGGGCAGTGCCTAACTTTCACTGAATTTTTAAATCAGTATTTCACAGCTCTCCTCTCCCCAGTTTTGTGGCCCCATCATTTCTTCCTACACTCTGGCATGTTGTGACAGGATGTGTTAAGTTACATACAGCCGGAAAAGAGAAGGCATTGGTGCTAACTCTGCAGAATCTCAGCGTTGGAAGTGACATAGGTATGGGAGCCAGGGGAACGTGAGCATCTCCTCTGTAAGATTTCCTCTAAGGAGTTATCCAGCCTGCTCTTGAACACCTGCAGGGTGGAGGACCTCATCACAACAGGAGCGAGGCAGCTTAATTCTCTCACAGCCCCGATGTTAAGTAGTTCTTAAAATTCAGTCAAAATGCTCAAATTATTTTTGCCAATCTAATGCCTCCCTGATTTTCCCATAGCCCCTCCTCTACCATAGCTGTCTGACCCTTGTCCTCGGGAAATTTAAACCTCTCTGGGCCTACCTTTCCCATCCCTCAAAAGGTTTTCTAAGAATAAAATATACAAAGTAGAACAAATCTAGGTTTACAGCTGTGAGTATGCAAAACACAGTTTATTCTTTTATTATAAAAATAGTATTGACTATTGCATTACTTTTCATGGGAACAACTGTAAACCTGCATTTGCCCTATCCTGTATTGAACTCCTCCAGTATCTCATCTCAGGGGGTCAGATTCACATTCCTACTTGCTCCCTGGCATTGTCTTTGCTTTTAGAACCAAGTAAGCACCGTGCATGGCAAAGTGTGCCCGTGTCATGCATCACCTAGAATGATTTCAGAACTTCTAATATTCTATTATTAAGTTTGTTAAGCTGGGAGAAATGGTTAAGATACTCAGAAAAGATTCACCTCCATCTCATTTCAGCACTTTCTTTTTTACAACAGTAATTATGGGACAACTCTGTTATAAGTAATCGGGTTCTGGCAGTCCCACAACCTGTATGCCATTGGCATGCCGTCGTCTGTAGCTATCGTAAAGCGAAAAAAGACAGAATATTTCCTACAATACATGCATTCATACTGCCTTTTCAAATTTTAAAGCACAGCCAAGTACGTTACGTTTCATATTTAGCTTTATCGACATATGCACTTCCAAAGATATTGAAAGGAAAATGAACAACAACATCCAAGGCCAATCCCTAGCTCTTCCCAGAGAAGGTAAGATAATTCAGAGACTCAAGGATACAGAGCACAACACTGGGGCTGGAACTCAACCTGGAAAACCCATTCTACCTTTCCCATATCATGGAGCATGGGGATAGAGACCAAGTAACTACTGTCTTAAAAACATACAATGACAGCCTGGCCAGGGTGGCTCAGTTGATTGAGCATTCTACTGTGCACTGAATAGTTGCCAGTTCAATTTCAGGTCCCGGCTCAGATCTAAGTTGCAAGTTCCATCCCCAGTCAGGACACATAGGGAAGACAACAGATCAATGTGTCTCTTTATATATCTCCCTTCCTCTCTCTAAGCATGTACTCAGGTGAGAATAAAGTGATCCTTTTCAATGCAAAAATAATTTTCTTGTAATTCCTTACAAGGAGAGTGGAAGAGAAACAGCACCACATGATGGGATTAAAGGAGAAGCAGTGTACTCAGTGATGACCCTGAAGGGAAAATCAAAGAAGAGGTTTACAGGAGCACCCAAGGTTTGGGAGCTGTCACTTGACAAGCAGAGGTCTAGAAAAGGGGCCATATTTTCTTTAGAATGGGGCTTGGTTTATTCTCACTTAGTGGAATCTTTGGGGCCTTTGCAAAGGGATTATTATTCTACTAAAGACCCGGTGCACGAATTTGTGCACCAGTGGGGTCCCACAGCCCAGCCTGCAGGAATGGGCTGAAACCAGCACTCCGAAATGTCCCCAGAAGTCCTGGATTGTGAGAGAGTGTAGGCAAGGCCGAGGCACTCCCCTCCCCCTGGTACACGAGCAGGGCAGGGGAGAGACACAGGAGGTTGACCAGCCAGGGAGGGATCATAGGAATTCTCTGGAACATGTCTGGTCCATCTTTCTCAGTCCAGATGGGCTGGACCTCAGCAGCAAGCTAACCTACCAATTGGAATGTCTGCCCCATGGTGGTCAGTGCACGTCATAGTGAGCAGTTGAACAGCCTTAGCATATTATTAGCATATTACTCTTTGATTGGTTTAACAGCTGACCAGTTGACTGGAAACTTAGCATATTAGGCTTTTATTATATAGGATGTGCAGATTTGCCCTTAGCTTCTAACAAGAGAAATAGAGAAGCCATCTTAATTTAATTTATTCTGTTGACTCTCTCTGTTGAAGGCTCCAAGGTTGGTCAACTTGACAGTGTCATGTCACCACTAAAATAGTTTGATAGCTTCTTAATGGGTTTCCTTGCCCCCACCTTTGTCCATGCTCAAGCTATTCCCAACACATCAGCCAGAATGATACTGGTTAATATATGCCAGATCATTTTTGTCCTTCCCTCTGAAACTATCAATATTTTTCCATCTTAATCAGAGTAAAATCAAATGTTTTATAATACCCTAAGGTCTTTATATACTCTATTATCTCCCTATGCAATCTTCATCACTAGCAAACTTAACCTTGAAGTTCATCTTCAGCAACTCTGTATCCCTCTCCACCCACTCCAGCCACATTGGCTTCCAATGTCATTCCTCTAGCACCATGGTCAGCAAACTGTGGCTTGCGAGCCACATGTGGCTCTTTGGCCCCTTGAGTGTGGCTCTTCCACAAAATACCACAGCCTGGGCAAGTCTATTTTGAATAAGTGGGATTAGAAGTTTAAGTTTAAAAAATTTGGCTCTCAAAAGAAATGTCAATCGTTGTACTGTTGATATTTGGCTCTGTTGACTAATGAGTTTGGCAACCACTGCCCTTACACATCAGGGACAGTTCTCCCTCAAGCCTTCTACATATGCTGTTCCCTGTACATGGGGCAATTATTGCCCATATATATGCCAAGCTTGATTACTGAGCTTCTGAAATATATTAAATAAAATTCACCTTTTCATTGAAATCTACCCTGAATTCCTAATATTTCCCTTTACCCTTCCGTTATTTTCCTATATAAAATTGTGTTCCTAGATAGCATAGAGAATGTTTTACTTATTTATCTTGGTATATCTCAATAACCCTAACAGAATATAAGTTCCATCAGGGTAAGAAATTTTGTTTCTTTTTGTTCATTGTTCTGTCTTCAATGCCAAGAAAAGTTTCTGGCACATAGAAACCCTTACTAAATATTGAATGAAAAAATGTTTTACCTCCAGCTATCAGTTGGTTGAGAAAATACATGGTGAAAATATTTTAATAAAATTATGCTTTTAAATGGATTCACCCATGCAAATCATAACACCACCTAATGCATTCAAGGGAAGGGTAGAATGGATATGGACAAAAGAATGTTCTGAGGCCCTCTGGAATTTTCAAACTTACAAGGAATACTTGGAGCCACATAAGATTTCCAAATGCTTTGTGATAACTGCCTGGGTCTAACTGCAGTCCTGATCTAGGAATTGGACCTATGCTCCATTGTTGTACCAAAGTAATCATTCCAAAATATAGAGAAGTCCCATCATATTGGTCCTCTGGTTAAAGTCCATTAGGGTTGCCTATGCCCCAGTGCTTCACACATGTTCACCTGCATTGAGTCATCTGGAGGACTCCCAAGATACAGACTATTGGGTCCCACCCTGTAGTTTCAAATTCAGTCCCTCTCAGATGAAGGCGGAGATTTTGCATTTCTAATATGTTCTCAAGAGATGTAGGTGCTCATGTTGCTGAGATCACACTTTGGGAACCACTGAGCTAAAAAGTGAACAGGCTTGCTTACATCAGTTGTCCCCAGCACAAGAACCTACAGAAATAGGCAGTCTTGGCCCTCTAGGCCAACTCACTGGGACCTCTTCTGGAATGCTCACCCAGATTGCTCCTGGCCAATCCTTCTGGGGACTCCTACTCAGGATACCCCACTATGTGAAAAGGGGTTTTGATTTGGTCTCCCGAGAAAGCATTCTGTTCCTGGCAGACAGGTCAGAGGATAAAATCCTGGGAAGCATTGGTATCTATAGTAGTCATTCAGCTGTAGCCACCAGCCAATGAGGTAGGATAACAATGAAAGCCAGCAGTGAATTGCTTACTAGATGCCTGAATACTTGCTAGGAACTTTCCATGCAGGGGTTTATGAAGTCCTCTCAGCACCACAAGGAAGGTTCCTTTATTATCTCCACTTTATAGATGAAAAAAGCTGAACCTCATCAAGATTAAGCAGCGTGCTCATAATGAAGCAGCTTGTTAGTGGCAAAGCCTGGACTTGAGCCCAGATATTCTGATTCCAGAGGCCAAAAGTCATAATCAGGATGCTATGAAACCTTCTCCTAAATAAGAAATCAGGAAAGAAAATCTCAAACAATTAAAGTGTTTACTTTCCAGCGTGATTTAGGAATATTCAGACAGAAAGGAAAAACTGAATTGAATCCATTTTCAAGACAATTAGTACGGCGGAGTGTAGTCTACAAATCACTCAGTTTTTACTTTCTTCTTACTTTCAAACTCTATTTTCAGCAGAAAGTTAACAAGGTTAAAATTATTAAAATCCTTTCCCCAAAGAATAAAGGAATAAAAAAAGTTATTCAAAAGTTTCTAAAATTGGTAATGGCTAAAAATTGGTCTAATATAGTTGCCTAACACGCCAGTTGTCGTTGCAGTCACTATGATCTTGTACTTGAGGGCATAGTGTCTATTGTATTTGCATTTAAAAACTGATAAGGCCCGAGTAAAGGTACATTTCAACCTCGCCACTGAAAGTGTGCTCTGTGAGCAGCTGCATGGATCAAACCTGGCGCTTATTAGAAAGGCAGACTCTCAGACCCCCTGAGACAGAATCCACATTTTTAACAAGATCACAGGTGACTCTCATGCAGAGGTCGCGATATGCAATTGCTGCTACATTAAATATCAGCATCCGGGTGCAGACATCAGAAGAACTATCTCCCTAACTAGCTGTACCACCCTGAATGCTTTCTCTTCTCTTGGTTGCATTTCTTCATTGAAAAATGAGAAAGCCAAAACCGGTTTGGCTCAGTGGATAGAGCGTCGGCCTGCGGACTGGAAGGTCCCAGGCTCGATTCTGGTTGAGGGCATATACCTTGCTTTCCGGCATATCCCCAGTATGGCGTGTGCAGGAGGCAGATGATTGATGATTCTCTCTCATTGATGTTTTTAGCTCTCTATCCCTCTCTCTTCCTCTCTGTAAAAAATCAATAAAATATATTTTAAAAAGAAAGAAAACTAAGGAGAAAGAGGGGCCTAGTATAGTGGTTTCCCAATTTTTCTCCATGGAGGAGCATCTGGAGATGTCCAAGTAAATACTGTCTCCTTCTCACTCCTAGAGAACCTAACTTAAAGTATTCATGGCTGTGACCTGAGTAGTGTGTTTTTTTGTGTCTTTAAAAATATATATATCTTATTGATTTTTTACAGAGAGGAAGAGAGAGGGTTAGAGAGTTAGAAACATCGATGAGAGAGAACCATCGATCATCTGCTTCTTGCACAACCCATACTGGGGATGAAGACACTGGTTGTTGTTTTTTTTTTTGTTGTTTTTGTTTTTTGTTTTTTTTTTTGGGGGGGGGGAGTTAAACTTGCCCCAGAGATTCACAGGTGTAGGCAGGGTTGAAAACCACTGACCTAGAAAAGTGGTTCTTAAAGTGTTTCCCTTAGACCTGTGGTCTGCAAACTGAGCCTCGCGAGCCACATGAGGCTCTTTGGCCCCTTGGGTGTGGCTCTTCCACAAAATACTACCGCATGGGCAAGTGTATTTTGAAGAAGTGGCATTAGAAGAAGTTTAAGTTTTAAAAATGTGGCTCTCAAAAGAAATTTCAATCGTTGTACTGTTGATATTAGGCTCTGTTGACTAATGGGTTTGCCCACCACTGCCTCAGACTTCCTGAATCAGACTCTGTGGGAGCGCAGCCCAGCGATCTGCGTCTCACAAGTCCTCTGGCTGACTCTGCTGCACACTCCAGTTTGAAAACACCAACCTGAAGAATTCATCAAGGCCCCTTCCATGCTGTAAAGCTACTGTAAATGCAACATGTTTCCGATCACAAATATTAACAGTATGTTTGCCCCCTGATATCTGACGTGCAGACCTGCTCTCTGGGGGCAGTTGGTGAGGAAGGGAGAGGAGAGCCTGGGGAAGACTTCCAGATGGTGAAGCAAACAATCCCAGATGGCAACCACGCAATTATCTGTACCTTTTTCCTGTAAGATGAACCTCGCCATGGAGGGGGCATGAACAGCGCAGGCCCATATGCTGAATGACATGCTTTGCTGAGAAGTCCTTCTCTTCTTTTTTAAGATATTGCTCATTATCATGAGGAAATTGTAATGGAATTTTCTCTAATGAGGAGAGTTCAAACATAAATAGAATAGAATGTTATGTATCGTCTATACCAGTGGTCCGAAAACTCATTAGTCAACAGAGCCAAATATCAAGAATATAACGATTGAAATTTCTTTTGAGAGCCAAAATTTTAGACTTAAACTACATATGTAGGTACATTGTTATTAACTTAATTAGGGTACTCCTAAGCTAGCCTTAGCCAAAAGCTCCAGAGGCCAAAGAGCAGTGCGTGGCTCTCGAGCCGCAGTTTGCCGACCACTGGTCTATACTCCTGGGAAAGTATAGACCACCTCTCCTTCTCCATTGCTGGAATGGTTGCATAGAAGTCCCCTATAAGATCTCAGCAGGTGCTGGTCCTTCTTCTGCCTGATCCAACACAAAGGACCAATAAAAGAATTTAAGATTTCCACCTTCAGGCAGAGAGCTGAAGCACAATGGATGAGATCTAAACAAGACTGCATATTTCATTGCATTGAGAATAAAAAAAGGTCAAGTGAAATCCTTTGGACAGGCTAAAACGTCCTTCCCATGGTTATAAAAAGAAATAACCCAGAGAAGAGAGTACCAAAAGTTGATGTATCCTAAAAAAAGACTCCATAGATACAAAAAAAAAAAATCCCTTTCATTCGATATGAAGAAATAATTCCCTTGTACTTTGAGTTTCTTTGAGGTTTTACAACAAAAATAAGAACAAGAACATCCTATTTTGGGGAGTACCTAATTTTTTTGTGAAATGCTTTTGATCTTTCAATTCCTTGGCAATAATGATAATAATATTCATTCAGACTATTTTAAGTGATGCAAGCACAATGTTACGCTCTATGGAAAAGATGTGTTTATAAATACACAAAGCCTGTCAACTGCATTTTACAAAGATCAGCCTAAAATGAAAAACTCAGCCTGGCATTTCATGCCTGAATTATAATAGTGTCCCAGGTTCCAGAGATATCTGCAAACAAATAGGACAGCAGGGGTGGCGCCTGGTCCCCAAAGGGGACAAGTAATATAAGTCGCTGTTTGTTGCAGACATGAGGTACAGTAATAGTTGTTCCCTCCCCTGCAACTGCCACAAACCAGCAAGTGGCTCTGGATAAAACCTTTCCTTAGACACCATAGTGTGTGTTCAACTGATATTTTGCATGATGTGTGTATGCAGCCCTCTTCCTCTCTCTCCCTCTCCCCTTTACCTTTGCAAAACAATGCTTCCCGCTACCTGGTGCTGAGGCCTTCTCTGTTTGCCTTGCCTTTTCTGTTTCTCTGCCTTAGGAAATGCCCTGGTACCCATCTGGCAGGCCCAGGGCTGCCCAAGGGACCGGACCCTGAATATCCAGGAGCCTGGGTCCCTCCTGCTGGAGGCACTGAGAATTCTGTCTCGCTCCCGGCTAATGGCTAAGGAGGCCACAGTGACCTGTGAGATGAGGCTTTGATTTTCCTCATCCCACCCCCACCTCCCGGGGCCTATTAAGGTTCCATGCCACATACTTCAAACTCCTTTTGCCCCTTGTCCCCTGATGGGACCTACATTCCCTTGCCAGCGCCCATACCAAAGAAATTAGATCCCCCCCCTTTCAAACCCATTTCAAAGACTGCTAAACTGAACAGAGATCCTACAACCTGCAAGTGATGCTAAATGCCTCCCAATCTGCAGTGTCATTGGTCTCACTCGCCAGATTCCCCTCTCTCCCTCTGCGGCCCACATACCTGTGTGAGCATGCACACCCTTTGGACAGCAGGTCTCTAACCCGGCTTCCATGGCTGGTTCCCAAGGCAGTGCAGTCCTGGCTGGCTCACCCTTCTGCCTGCCCAGTGAGGCCTTGCCTTCTGGTCTTGATGCCTCCAATCAAGCCAGTTCAGGTTAGGACCCAGGTGGTTTTCCCAATATAAACAGTAAAAGGAAGAAAAGCTCAGGTGTCCACCCAACCAGTATGGTGGCATTTTCTTTCCCAGTATCGGTTTACAGAAAAACAAAACAAAAATAAATAAATAAATATAAATGCCAAGCTTTTCCCAGGTCATAGTAGCTCAAGACCTGTGTGACCCTACCTCATGACACACGTCCACTTAAAAAATATATTTATTTTAAAATGATTTTTCCTTTTAAAACAAAAGTTAAGGCCACAAGGATGCGAAATAAAACAAGCAACAAAAACCATACAGCTTTCAGAGGAGCTACTGTATAGGTCAGGTGCATTGCCGAGGTTTGCCCATTTAATTTGCACCGTAACAGATTTATCCCGCTTCATGGGTGAGGAAACTGTGGTCCAAAGTTCTGCCTGACTCACTCAGCGGGTTAGTGGCAGAGGAGGGATTGGACTTACTCCAACCTTGGCTGACCTTCATGAGGAGGCCCCCTCCAGCCAGCTACCCACCCTTCCTGTAGTTCACCACATCGCTCCTGAACTGTATTTCCTATCCATAGTGCCTCTTAATATTCTAACATTGACTTATCGATCGTGTTTGTTGTTTAATATATGCCTCTTCCCATGAAAATGTAAGGTCTTCAAGAGCAAGGATCTTTGTTTTGTTCATTGATGTACCTCTAGTGTCTATAACAGTGCCTGGGACATGGCGGCACTCAGCATGTAAGTGAGGAAGCTACTAATAAAATGGCTGTGCTCCCAACTACTGCTCTATACTGTCTCCGTTCTGAGTATAGAGATAAAAACTCTCTTTCATTCCACGCTGAGCTGCTCTCTCCACTAATAGTTCAGTAATGGTGAACAGGAGGTACTACTTCTCCAAACATTCTGGTCTCACTGGTGGCAATATATATATAAAGTTATCAAGTATTGAAGTCTGTTACACCTGGAGGTATAAAAGTTTATAAACAATGAAAATTTAAAAGCATCTGAAGCCGAAACCGGTTTGACTCACTGGATAGAGCATCGGTCTGCGGACTAAAGGGTCCCAGGTTTGATTCCAGTCAAGGGCATGTACATTGGTTGCAGGCATATCCCCAATAGGGGGTGTGCAAGAGGCAGCTTGTCAATGTATCTCTCTCATTGATGTTTCTAGCTCTCTATCCCTCTCCCTTCCCCTCTGTGAAAAATCAATAAAATATATTTAAAAATAAAACAATAAAAAATAAAAGCATCTGAAAATGAATTGTTCAATAAGGCATATTTATTTACAGGTCGGTTTGCTCCACATTGGCTAAAAGGTCTTCATGCAAGCTTTTTAGTAAAGACATGTTAAGAAGAGGCAACGCTTATATAAACAGCAGTGAAAAGAAGATTATCTTCTACTCTGCTGTGTTTGAAGATAGAACTGTTAGTGCCACAAGCAGAGGAAGATGGTGTGACTCAAGGACCTTGGCAATCTTGTTAACTCTGAGGGACTCTGGTGGGATGGAGGCTTCTCTCTCCCCACTAAGTATTTTAAAGATAAGGTCTTGGCTCCGCCAGTGCTTTGGCCTGGATTGGGCTGTCAACAGACTAAGTGGGAAATCTGGCACAGAAATGAAAACAAGGAAGGCTTAAAAATACAGCAACAACCCAGGAGGCCAGGGCAATAAAGAGGAAATGCTTTGATAACCCAGGGGATGACATCACTCAGAATACCTCCTAGGAAATAGACCTGCAACAGTCAGCGATGTGACTGAGGAACAAGACCTGGAGACAAGGATCCCCTTGTAGATGGAAGGGGACTGCCTGCCTGTGTATCCAAATTGGTATAAGCCACCAGACAGTTTTCTATGAAAATCCCTCTAGGGATATAAGATGAAAAAAAGTGGCTGCCTCAGGCGTCCCGTTACATGCATGGGCTTCATGCATTCGTGGATCCATTCTCCATTCATTCAGTAATCATGGACTGACTAGATCAGTGGTCTGCAAACCATGGCTCGTGAGCCACATGCGGCTCTTTGGCCCCTTGAGTGTGGCTCTTCCACAAAATACCACAGCCTAGGTGAGTCTATTTTGAAGAAGTGGCATTAGAAGAAGTTTAAGTTTAAAAAACTTGGCTCTCAAAAGAAATTTCAATGTTGTACTGTTGATATTTGGCTCTGTTGACTAATGAGTTTGCCAACCACTGGCCTAGATCACTTCAGGCTAGATAACAAACTGCTACCATCTCACCCGGAGACAATTGCATTATCTCACTCATGAAAAACACTGTGAGGAGAGATGCAGATGTCAAATGTCAGGGGCAATGCCCAGGGTCACTGGGCTGATTGTCACAAGAAGTGGGACTAAAGCCAGGCAACCTGACAACCACACAGGGGACCTAAACCATGTGTCAGTCCTGGGCAAGAAAAGCCTTCTACCTAAAAACAGACATCAGTGACGCCCGGCTACAGACATGTGTCCTGCTTTCTGAACAAGGCACTTCCCCAAAGACAAAAAAGATGGCACACCAACCGTGCTCTCCAGTTCTGGCTGAGCGTCAGAACCACCTGGGAAGCTATTACTTACAATGCATAATCGTTCTCCACTAATCTATTTCTTATCTGTGCTGATGCAAAGTAATATAAATGAGAGAACAAAAACAAGTGACTCATATTCCAATGCCAGATTCCATTTACAGTGACAGAGCACCTGCGATGTGCCAGGTACCCTGCCATGCTGGGCACCAAGCACTGAGCGAAACAGGCATGGGTCTGGCCGAGGGGAGCATCCATCCCTTCTGCACAGAATGACCTAAAAAGCACAAGTCCCGCCCGACTCTAATAACAGCTAGCTATTCCTTATGTTTATTTCTGGGAATGGATACATCAGGTTAGCAATCAAAAACCCTTCTTAAATGTTTATTCCAGAGGGGATGTCTTTTGGGACCCCTCTTTACCCTCCTGAGCCTTGCTTTTACTGCTGCTGCATTCTATGTTTTTCCCCTCAACACCGCATAAAGACATGCTTACTTTGTGATGGGCGCACACCATTCATGGTTGAATGTACCATAATTTTATTTACTGTGTTTCCTACTGATGTTCCACTTTGGTTGTTTCTAGTTTATGCTTTAAAAAGAAACCCTGCATTTAGTATCCTTACATATTCATAACTTTTGGGGGGATCATGTTCTTAGTAACAAGCTTTCTAGGGTAAAATGTGCTTGCTATAAAATATGCATATATAAATATTATCAAATCACCTGTATAGAGTTTGCAAAAATGTATTCTCTAGCACACGACTGTATCTGAATGCCCAGCTCTTAAAATTTTGTCCAACTTTTAAATATCAATCTGCTAAATGAAAGAATTATATATACATAGAACTCCATTATTTCATTTATATTGTGTTGATTGTGAGGGAAATTAGTGTAGTTTTATATTTTCACTGGCAAAATAGGTCTTTATATGTAATGTGTTTGCTCATAGTCTTCTTTTTTTTCTTTTGAGCAGTTTGTCTTTTCTTACTGATTCTTAAGAGCTCTTTATTAAAGAAATTAGCCATTTCTCTGACACTGCTGTTTAAATACTATTTTTCAAATTTCAGATAAATATTTTCCTTTTTTAACTTATGTTTTGAATTAATTTTTTCCCTAACACAAGTTACTAATCATATGCAGTTAGATTTATTATGTGTCCCCTTTATGGTTTGGGACTTGTATCCTGATTACAAAGGCCTTTTCCATGGTAAGAGTACACATTTATTCACCCAGCTTCCTCCAATAAATTTATGGTGTCATTTTTTATGTTTGAATCTGTGTTCAATAAAGAATTTATTTTGGTACAAGAAGTGAAATGGAAATACGCTGTATTTATTTGTCTAATTGTTTATCCAGCTGTACCTAAATCATTTAATATTTCCTGGTTCCAACAATGAACTGACATGTCATTTTTATCAGAGACTAGATCCGCATATACAGAAATATTAACGTTTACTGCTAGATATTCTAATCTTCTTTTTATTACCTATCATTCAGGATGAAATTATTTAATTATTATGGTTTTATGATCTAATTTAGGGTAAGTCTCTCCTATCAGAACACTCCCTCATCGTAATTTCCTGGAGAGTTTGCTTATGCTTCTTCTTTCAGATATATGGTAGTATAATTCTGTCATTATTAAGGAACTGTTAGTTCCTTAAGTGTGATGGCATTACATTTATAGGTTTATTTATGGAGAGCTGGATGAGAATCTTGAGATATTAAATTTGGAGTTGGGAGGGGGGGGGTTGAAAATACTAATTCTGGGGCTCCATCCTTGAAGATTCTGACTCAGTAAATCAAGAGGTGGAAATACAAACAGAGACTTCTTAAAGACTCCAGGTTTTTTTATTTTTCATTTTCTCAGACAGGTTTTGACAAGACCATACAGGGCAATTCAGATTAGAGGTGTTTATTTCTTTTGTAAAGAATTAGATGGTCTTCCTTTTAAAGAGGGGGCTTCTGCAGTGGACTTTCTTGAAGAATTCATAATATTGGGTTTTTACATAAAACAATGAAAGGTCAAACAAAATAAGAGTGAAAAGTAATGAATGCTTAGTTTTTTGGAGACACAGAGGTATAAACAAGCTACATATCAGGCTAGAAGGACGATGTGAGACAAAGTTTCAGAAAGGTTAAGAAATAGGGAGCGGTGTTGCAGAACTTAGGGTGAAATAAGGGGAGTTTTGTAAAAGTAAAACTACAAGGTGAACTGAAGCCAGAACTTGGACTGCACTGACCAACTGAAGAAGAAGTTTGGAAGTGCTGCATCGGAAAATAAGGACCCCTGGAGGCGCTTTCGCATGCGCACGCGCATGTATGTGTGTGTGTGTGTGTGTGTGTGTGTGTGTATGTGTGTGTGTATGAGAGAGAGAGAGACAGAGAGAGAGAGAATGAGAGAGACAGAGAGAGTGTGTGTGTGCCTGTGTGTGTATGAGAAAGAGAGAGAGAGAGAGAGAGAGAGAATGAGAGAGACAGAGAGAGAGAGAGAGAGTATGAGAGAGACAGAGAGACAGAGAGTTACAGAGAGAGAGAGAGAGAGAGAGAGAGAGAGAGAGAGAGAGAGAATGAGAGAGAGAGAGAGACAGAGAGAGAGAGAGACAGAGAGAGAGACAGACAGAGAAAGAGACAGAGAGAGAGAGAGAGTTGGCAGGTACTTAGCATGCCTGTAGCTATGCCTTGGGATGGCAAAGTGCTGGCTGAGTTGGAAGCATGAGAGAATAAGATCAGCAAATTCATTAGAGACAATTATAGCAGCTCATGTGAGAGATAGATGATGCACACTGCTGACAGTGAGGAATGGCATGAGGGAGACTGTATCGTGCTTTTTCGACTCAAGTTGGCTGTAGTGATTTATTGCCCCAATGATTTCCACTCTTTTATTCCCACAGCTATTGTAGGGTTGGAGATTTTTAGGGCTGGGAGAAATCTTTGAATTCATTTAGACCCTGAAAAGTATAGGATCCACCCACCTTTACTAGCAACCCTAAAGCACATGATGGCAGCCCATAACCTCAACTCCAGGAGGCAAAGAGGAGGGATAGACAGTGTATGAGCCTGAATCCAATCCCTGGCTCCCACATTCCCATTATAACCATGGAAAGTAACAATATGCTAGGTTTCTCACCTATAAAATGAGAATAATACTTATCTCTTAGATTTGTTGGAAGAAAGACTGAGCCAACAGATATCCCTTTTGAATCCTAAGGAGGGCGAAGTACTGGGAAGGATTCAACAAGCCTGAATTCTAGGTAGCCTGGTTCCTCCACTCATGTTGACTCTTTATTGGGGTTAAATAATTAAGCTATTAGCTCCTTTTTTCTCACCTGGAAATATAAGGATGTCAGATGTGAGAAGAGATCCTACACTACCATGTAGGTATGAAAATGTTTACTGTGTATTACACAATATGTATATGTTCAGTAGGGCGGGGACAACTTTCAATGGGTCAGTGAACAGAAGGGATGTAAATTCAGACACTAGATGGTGACTTCTATATAGCATTCCTAATGAGTATTTTATAAAGTACAGTGATTTGCTGATTTATTAGCAGTAGAGCCTGCTAAGATGGTTCAAAGAGGCAGCAGTTAGCATGGGAAACCATCTCTTCAACAGAAGAGAGAACTGATGATTGGTCACCCTCCCTCCTCAGAGCCCCTGCTGTAGGGTAGGGCTCTTTGTACTATTTTATACTTTAGTGGGAATTGTGTGATTGCCCTTCAGACTCTTCAACAGCAAGGACCATGAAAGTGAGAATTTCCACCTTATATAAATGCCCCCTACTACCAAAAAAATCACAGATGTGGCCCAAGTGTAGTTGGTGTGCTAGACAGAAAACACCAAATAAAAAAAACACCAAAACAGCAACATTTTGGCCTAGGAAGATGTCCAATTAGAAGGTCTTGGGTTTGAATCCTTTGCCTACCAGGTTCAAGCTATGTGATCTTGGGCAAGAAACTTAAGCTGTGGTCACATCTTTCCTCTTTTGTAAAGTATAGAGAATTACATCTAGTTCATTAAAATAATCTCATCCCTTTAAGGGGGAAAATGAGTTGATGTCTATAGAGAGCTCAGTAAATGGTGACCATTATGATTTGGGGATTTTTTTCTTTAATAAATGTGGCATTTTTACCACATTTATTAAATAAACATGCTATAGACATTGCAGCTTATTTACAGAGACATGCTATAGACATTGCAGCTTATTCTTAAGCCTAATATGTTCTGAAAAAGTAACCGAAGGTCATGGGGTTAGGAGTAGAAGGAAAAACAATGAAATATGTAATTATGCAGATGTGCTTTTTACTTTTTAATGCCCACTGGCAGCAAAAGAAAATGAAACTGCCAACCATGTCTGGCTTTAGATCTAACCGAGTTAGAGATCTTTCAAGGATCAAAATTCTAGTTTTGAGGCAGGAGGGTATGATGTCATGTACAAGATGCATTTTTTTTCTGTTGTATGTATCCCCATTCTAAAGCATAGGAAATATTTCAATTATGCAGCACCATTGCTTTTTTCCTGAATATTGAAACTCACATCCACATGGAATGGGCACAATAAAAGTGAAACAGAGAAACAGAGTAGGGAGGAGAGAGCAAAGACCAAAAAGCAAGCAGCCGCTTCACTCTGCACTTTGTTCCACTCTGAGAAGCCTGCCAAGAAGTTTTCACATAAATTGTCACCAGCTTGAAAGGCACTATTTTAATGACAGAAATTTATCAATAAAAAATTTCCATGGGGCACTTCGGAAATACCCATGAGAATGAAATACCCTTTGCCCCATAAATTCCATGTCTAAGAATTTATCCTTTGGATATGTGTGCCCATGTGCGCAAAGAATTACGTATGCACAATGGTATTCATTGTTTTTTACTAGTAAAATAATAGAAAGAACTTATTTTTCTTTTAAAGGGGACAGTGAAATAAATCCAAAATATGTGCTGGCATTAAAATACTATATAGTTATAAAGAAAAAAGAATGATAAACAGCAATATATCCTAAATAAAGCAATATTCAAAGTTAACATTTAGTTGACCAAACAACCGGTCAACCTGTTCCTATGACACACTGACCACCAGGGGGCAGACACTCAACGCTGCCCCCTGGTGGTCAGTATGCTACCAAAGCCAACCTCCTGCAATCAGCCAACCTCCCACAATCCCTCCCTCAGCCAGCCAGCCAACCTCAGGAGGTCCCTCTCCTCTGACTGGGAGAGATGGCCTCGACTGGCCCCGATTGCTGTCCAGCCAAGCGACCTGACCCATGCACGAATCTGTGCACCAGGCCTCTAGTTGGTATATAATATTGTATGAGTTTTAGGTATACAGTATAATTAGATATATGTATTTATTGAGAAATGATCACTACAGTAAGTTTAGTTAATATCCATCATCATACACAGTTTCAGGTTTTTTGTTTTTTTCCTGTGAAGAGAGCTTTTAAGACCTACTCTCTTAGCAACTCTCAAATATACAATACATCATTCTTAACTATAGTCATCATGTGCACATTATATTTCTATGACTTATCCTATCTAATAAAAGGGTAATATGCAAATTAACCATCACCCCATCACAAAAAACAGCAGCAAGCATAATCACAAGATGGCAATGCCCAGTGCTCTCAGCCTCATTGAAGTACCCCAGTCCCGGGGAGGTGGGGAGGTGTGGGTGAGAAGGGGGCTGTCTGCTGAGAGTGGGCAGTGTGAGCGGCCTGGAGAAATGCTTTATCGCTGCAGTCAGGAGACAAGCGTTCCGCCCCAGGCTTCAGATGTGCCCCTGGGCCTCTGAGAGCCTCTGGGCAGCGGGCACAGAGAAGCCAGGCCCCGCAGAGAGCTACTGGCGCACATATTTGTGTGCAGGGTTACTAGTTTATTTTATAACTTCGAGTCTGTGCCTCTTGTCCATCTTCAACCATTACCCCCACCTGCTTCCCAAGCCTCCCATAGAGTTCAGTCTTTCAAATGTAACAAACTGCACTAGGTTACAAGAAGGAGGTTACCCATGTAGAATATTCCGTGTTTAAGACTGAACATACATTATCTTTTTCGAAAAATAGAAAGTATTCTACTGAGGGCATAGAAAGATTTCATGGTCTCTCCCAGGGACCTCAAAGAAGTCTGATGATTATCAGGTTAGAAGAGACCACCCCACATGGGGCACACTGCACACTGTGCCCAGAAAGAACTCAGGGAGACAGGAAATCCGTGTGAAGAACGGGTCCTGATAGCAGGCACATGGCCCAGCACAGGGAAGCCAGCTGTCACTGTGGTCAGCATTGCCTGTACGCTAGGGTTTGGGAGCGTCTCTGGCACTGGTGTTGGTGCTGCATGTTCCATGAGTGAGACTTTGCATCTCCTGCACTCATGCCTTTCTGGGTGGGAACTGGACTCTTTCCCTGATCTCAGCCTCAGGTGCCACCACCAGGTGATTGCTTGGCACGCAAGTGGAGAGGAGTTTGGCTTGTGTGTTGGTTGTTTCCCTGTTGCATGCCTCGCCTGCTCCAACACCCCACTGCTCTGCTTGAATAGTGAGAACAGCCTCCTGGGCTTTGGCTCTCAGAACCTTTACTCAGGGCCACGCACCTCGGGTCTGGCCCAGCTGGGCTACTTACTGTAGTCTCATTGCTCAAGCCTTGTGATGTAAGATGAGTTCCCCTTATCTAAAGTTACTGATTTGGAAGCTGAGGCTCAGGGGAGCAATCTGTCCAAATTCACACCACTCAATCAAGACGTGGTCTTAATTTTTAGTTTTGTGTATTGGCACTAGCTAGATATATGCCTTCACTAATCACTGGGCCTCCATTTTCCTGTCTCCGAAATGGAGACCTTGGCTTTCATATGCTTAATGATGGCACAGGCTAAGACAATAGCAAAGAAGATGGGAAGAGAGACAGAAGCCTCCCAATGTTGCCTCTAAAATGGACAGCGTTTGGGAAAGTGTGATTGTGCTGGGCCCTCTCTGCAGCTGTGTTTTGAGCTCAAGGAGAGCAAGAGTAGCTTCTGCTTCTGCCTCATTGTTCGTTTGTTTTCTTGTCAAAAATGCTAGTCAGCAGCCGTTCAGGCCCAGTAACCCCCACTGTGGCATAATTTCCCTCTCCTAGCAGCCCTACTTACCAGTCATAATAAACACACAAAAGGAACACTTTGCTTTGCGCATAAAAGTCACACATTTGGCAGACTAAGTGCTCAGATGAGCGGGCGGCATTTGACGGGAGGTGAGCGCATTGGCTCTGCAAAGCCGGGGCCCTTCCCTCAACACCAGCCACCGGAGCGGGAGGAAGTGGAGCCTCGGGTCTCTATTGGAAGTTGGTCAAGAAGAGATGCCCACGGTTTGGCATTCCACTCAATAAACATGCACAAGCCGAAACCGGTTTGGCTCAGTGGTAGAGCGTCGGTCTGCGGACTGAGGGGTCCCAGGTTCGATTCCGGTTAAGGGCATGTACATTGGTTGCGGTCACATCCCTGGTAGGGGGTGTGCAAGAGGCAACTGGTCAATGTTTCTCTCTCACTGACGTTTCTAGCTCTCTATCTCTCTCCCTTTCTCTCTGTAAAAATATCAATACAATATATTTTTTTAAAATTTAAAAAATAAACATGCACAATTCCAGGGTCCATGTGCCAGGCTCTGTGCTAGGAAGTGAGTTAGAAGTTTGTTCTAGATCCGCCCCCCGCCCCCAATAGACACTTAGTGGAGGCCTCAGTATAGTGCTACCTTGTCTGTGTGTGTGCACGTTGTTTTAAGGATATTGATTGTTACCACAATGACAGGTTGGGGAGATGGAAGGCACAGTCATTAGCTCCTGCCCTCATAAGTTGCTACAGAGCTCAGAGAGATGCTAATGGATAAACAAGGCTGATAGGAACACGAGGGGACTGTTCAAAATGTCCCAAGGTGGCTAAGTCCTTGCGGGTCTTTCTTTCCATAAACAGCAAACAAAAACCATTAGTATTGATATTCGGGGAAGGCGGGCTGTACAGCGAACCAAGAATGACTTCACCCCGCTTCACCCATCATATCTCAGGGCAGGGGGTGATTTATAAGCTGCTCTCTCCGTACAGTGATGGTGCCATAAAGATGATCCATGAGCACTTATACTTGATCTTCGGGGTATTTCTTCTTTTCAGTCATGGAGAGGCGTGCGGAGTCAGGGCTCTGAATCCACGGCAATAATAGCCACTGCCAACGTTTAGTGTGAATCACCACTGGGACAGCGTGGGGAATACTGAGTATACACCTTCTCACACAATCCTTGCAATTATCCCAGGAAGTTGCATCGATGGTTCCTGTCCACAGATAGGGAAACCAAGGCTCAAGAGAATCAGGTTACTTGCCCAAGTTCTCCATGGGGAACTTGGTCGTCTTCCGTGTTGAACCTGGGACTCAAACTTGATCTATTGGAACTGGTGTGACCAGTTCATCCCAGGCTGCGTGAGGCTTCCTTCGTTGCAGCACCCAAAGTCCCATGTCCTGGGAAAGCCCTCAGTATCAGGCAACATGGGATTGTTCCTTACTCCAAGGAGAACACTAACCATAGACCATTCAGTATGCTGCAGATTATAAATAGAGCAATTTAGTGTAGACACGTAGACCTGATTGCCCATATCTGCAGAAAGTGGTGCACAGACCTCGCTAAGCAATCTCTAAAGCCATACTCCTTGAGGTGCTGTCAGCAAGCAGCACTGAGGTCACCTTGGATCTTGTTGGAAAGGCAGAATTCAGGCCACAATGGAGACCCACTGACTCAAGAGCTGCCTTGTGACACGATCCTCGGGTGACTTGTACCAACACTGAATTTTGACAAAGGTTCTAAACATCTTTTCCAGAACCATACCATGGTGATCCTCAATCCACTGGAGTAGCATAAAGCTCCTTTTTGGTGCCAGCTCTACACAGGGTCCCAAGTACAGAGAAGGGGAGCCCATGGCTAGGAACTTCCACTCCGGAAACCAGGGCGGGGGGCAGCATAAGCAGTTTGTAATCAGGCCCGGACCTCATGTCATAGACCAAGAGCCCTAAAGGCGAGCAGCGTGTTGGGGAGGAAAGAACACAGGCTTTCGATTCACAGTGCCCGGGTTGGCACCCTGGTCCTGCTGCCTGAGGGTCCCGGGGGCAAGCTGAGAGCTCCTAGGGCACAGGATGCACTTTGTAAACCGCTCCCATTGCCAGGACTGCTCTCCATCAGCCCAACGGGGGGTGAGAAATTCTCTGAAAAATCAGAGAGATCGGTAACTTCCATGCCTTTGGGCTTCTCACTCTTAATTGTCTCACTGATTATGCATGTTCAAGTTAGGGGGGAAAACACACAGGCAATGGTGCCAAAGAAAAATAAGTAATTTGCCAGAAGGTTCATGTTTGGGATTTTACACAACATATTTCTTAAAGGAACCCTACCCCCCCCCCCCAACACACACACACAAGAATCTGTCTTCTAATACAACTGTTCACTGCTAAAGTTGCCTTAAGATGTAAAACTTAAGCATCCGCATAGCCCTCGAAGTGATAGCATGCCGTTCCTTGGGGCAGCTAATTAAAACACCTGGTGGTAGGCAGTGCCTTCCATATGGTGCAAGGGGAGGGTGATGCTGGGTGATGATGCCCGGAGTGAATGCAGCCTGGCCTCAAAAGCAGAGCACAGTACGTTATGCCCTGTCGCTGCGCTTCGGCAGCGGGCTTTGCAAGGGATGCTAATCATTCCATACAGGAAGGCGAGAGCTGTTTAGAAGTCCAGCAACACGAGGAAGCATAGCTAAAAAATCGATACCAAATCCCTCTCTCCTTCCAGACAACTATTAATAAACTCCTGCAGCTTTCAAGGTGTCCATCCCCATGAGAGCGCTGCCGAGGGAGGAATATGGACCACGGAATCTGTGGGGAGGGTTTCTTGCCCAGCTCACTTGCTCCCCACAGCATCTGTGCCTGCGGTTTCCCTTTCTTTAGTGTAGAATAGCGACAAGGAACAGATTAAAAGTGGCCTCAAAGGTACATCTGATCCCACAGTACCAGAGGCTTTTGGAGGAAGTGATCAAATGCTCCCTCCCTTCCCCGGGCCACTAGAAATCTCTGCTGGAATGCTAAGCTGCAGAGCTGAACATTTTATCTCCAAATGGTTGTTATTTTTGTCCAAATCCACTCTTCTAATTCACTTGGTTTTTCAGGGCCTCATAACAAGGCCCTTTTATATGGTGCTTTGCAGATTTTGAAGCTTGCTTTCAACTTCTCGGGACCCTCACTGCCAGACACTCTTAAACCCATTGTCCGGAGGGGAGAGAATAGTTGACACACAGAGAGAACCACTCACGTGTCCCATGTCACGCTACCAGAAAGTGACAGAGAAGGCACTTGAACTGGGAGGACTGGCGAGGCATTGCTGAAAGCTCTTCGGCTTTCCTCCTTTTCCTCTTACCTGTATCTCCCCCAAGAGAACCTCCCTCCAATCAACTGAGATGTTTCTACGGAGACACTGACTCATTTAAAGTGCTCCTTCAACCAGGTGTGAGATCTCCTTCCAGGTCACTGGTCAGTTTGCCCTGAGATCTGCTTCTTGAACTTTCTCTAGATGGCCTAGGGAAGTGATCGGCAAACTCGTTAGTCAACAGAGCCAAATATCAACAGTATGACAATTGAAATTTCTTTTGAGAGCCAAAAACCAACTTCTGTGCATGGGCCATGAAGTTTCAATTGTGCACCCGCATGTGGTGTTTTGTGGAAGAGCCACACTCAAGGGGCCAAAGAGCCGCATGTATCTAGCGAGCCACAGTTTGCCTGCCACTGGCCTAGGAGGCGATTGCTACAGGATGCACTGCCCAGGCTGCCTTATCAGTTGGCCATTGGGTTGGTTCCACCAATGAGGGGACAGAAGCAGCTCATTGGAGGGTGGGTGAAAGGGAAAAGCCAGGGTTATCTCTCGGCCTCTCTGTGTGCATAAAGCTGAATCCCTCCATCCTTCAGTGTCTTAGGCTTGCCATGCTTCCAACTTCTCCCATAAGGCCCTGGGCCTGGCCTCCAGGATGCCATCTCATCTATCTTACAGCTCCCAGCTTCCTGCTACTGCCAGTCTCAATGCCTCATTGTCCTTTGTGTGGCTTCTCAACTCTTCCATCACCCCTAGAGCAAATTATCTGCATTAAAGTCCTTCTTCATGAGTTAGCAGGTGTGGTTCCTGTTTTCTAGTTGCCCCAACAGAAATAATCACTCCCCCCCCCCCCAATTTTTTATACATTTGTATATTTGGTTGGCTAGGAAGTGAAAAAGCAAGAAAAGTATCAAATGTTACTAACGGCTTAACATGTACTTCCTGGGGCTTGGCACTTTTATATGCCTTGTATATTTTAGTCCTCAAAATAGAACTGTGGGAAACATATTATCATTATTCTCCTTTCTCAAAAAAAAAAAAAAGCCTGGATATCAAAAAAGTGTGGTGGCTTGCCCAAAGATACAAAGCCAGTAAGTGGAACATCTAAAATTCTAACGGAGGCCATTTTCCCCTCTTTCTCAGTCGTGGAATAGAGACCAGCCTGGGACTCCATCTTGAAAAAAAACCACTGGTGATGGTGTCACTGTAGATATCAGAGTTTGGAGCACAAATGCCTTTTTTTTTTTTACAGGCATTGAATTAAATAGTGAGCCAGCAGGAATGTAACATATAATTAGTACAAGCCTCACTATCTGGCATTGCCCTGGAAAAATTGAGGCAGTGGAGAAAGCCTGTGTCCTGCCTGAGGCAGCCTTGTGCCTTCTAATTAATGTGGGGTTGTTTCTTTTTTTCTGATTATAATTAACTATTTGATTTAAAAATCAAGGCAGAATAAATAGAAGTATGACATATGTTCAGACCTCTGATCAATGAGACTTCCACAAAAGTCAGACCCAAATATATGTGAGTTCCTAGTCATTTGTCAGGGCTTTCTTTATCTACGAGCTAGAATATTTTTTTCTGGCATTGTGATTACAGATCATCTTCCATTCAAAAGATATCCCCCAGTGCTCTGCCTCAAGGAGGGAAGACGCTGAAGGAAGCACCGGAAGTACTGACTCCGTCTTGGCTTTCACACGTACCAGCCTTGTGACCTTGAGGAAGTTCTTGCAGTCATCGCAGGCTCAGATTCCTCTCCTAAAAATAGTGATAATTATATTTCCTCTACCTCCTGCAATGGGTCATTTTGAGCATTAAAAAAAAAAGCGCAGAATGTGGATGCCTTTTTGATAAATACAAATTGCTATAAAAGTGTAAGCGAATATGTTTATCAAAGCACGTTTCCATTTGTTATTGCATTTTTACCGTCAGAGCAATTTGCCACCAGCACATTCCCTCATCAGCATCAGGCATGGATAGGGAAAAGGCTAAGGGTGAAGAACTTGCAAATAGTGTCAGAATCATATCCATTTTCTTTGGCCTTAACAAATGGCAGTCTTTGAATCTGGTGGCCCTCTGGGCATTTTTGGCTACTGAGACACAGGAGGTTTCCCTGTCTATTCCAGTCTCCTGGCTCTGCCATCAGCTGGGACAAATTCACTGGAACCAGGTGAAACCGAAAACGTAAGCTGCGAATTAAGGGGAAGTAAGTGAAATGAAGGGGAATCAATACAAGATATAATCTACCATTTTATATGATCATTGTAGGTATTCTTCGGGCATGTTCATACAGTGGCCTTAATAGTCTAAAAGATTTGGCCCTCTTTTTACATAGCAGAGCCCCAAGAAGAAAGAAGGAGGAGGTAAACAAAAGCAGAAAAAAGATGGTGCAATTCCTTACATGTATGGTAAGATCTGATTTCTAAGGTCAAGCCCTCACTGTTACAGATTTAAAAAGGGCAGCGAATGTCACTCCAGTAAGAGGAGGGTTTCTCTAGTCAATGCACACACACGGACTTTCACGGGGAACATCAGCCTTAAGGGATCTTGCTGAAGAAGTGGATTCCATGGCTGTCCGATCTCCAAACACCCTTTCGATGGTGCACATTCAATACATCTTTCTACGTGCCCGTGTGCCCGGCACTGAGCTGAGCCGGGAGCTAAGGACACAGACATTCAAGAACTTGGCTCACCAATCCCTGCCTCCCACCAGCCCCAGTGATGCTTTGGGGCAGACAGCACGAATCATGTCACTGCTGCTGCCTTTGCTCCTGACCTTGGCCAGGTTACTTGCCTCTTTCCTCCCCACTTTCAGAAATGTGATACCACAAGTGGGGTGGGGGGGGGGGAGAGAGAAAACTAAAAGGTTGATAAGGAGAAGGGGTTGGATGCATTCCACTCAGTGCTCTGATGGAGGATCGTATGCATTTCAGGTTTGGGGATCGAAAGTCTTTTCATGGCAATATCCTCAGCCTCCCAGGCTGTGCAAACCTGGAGTTCACATTCGGAGAAGGCCGACTTCCAGCTGCTTCATAACGATTTTAAACGCTGTGACAGAGCAAAGCGTCAAAGCGTCTTCCTATTTTCAACCCTAGCAATTTGGTTCAAGCGTGATCTCAGCCACTTTAAGCTCTGATATTTCTAGCCACTTCTTATGCTGTATTTGCTCTTAATGCCACCAATCATGTGTGAAATTCTGTTGCAAAACTAATCTTTGTGGGAAATGAGATGTAATGGTTGCTTTAAAGAGACAGAGAAGAGAGGGCAGCGACTATGACCTTTCTTGGTTTTTTTGACATGTTTTTCATAGTGTAATACAAATGGAAACATCTTATTTCGTCTTAAGGTCAAATAGAAATAGGTTCCTTCTTATACAAACATCATTCTTTGTTAAGCAGGCAACATTATCCTTATGACTTAACTTTACAAACCTTTCATGTATGTAATGGTTGTTAAACTTAAAAGCAAGCTCTGCTAAAAAAAAATAGTTTAATTTCCATCTCATTAAATCAATACGTTGCATTTTATCTTTCAAATGATATGAACAGATTTAGGAATACACAAAAGACGGGAATGAGGAATAATATTTGAGTACTTCTATAACATGGCGCTACTCAACATTCCACTGTTAAACACACACATACATAAGCCAACACATCTTATCTCGCCTTATCAAGGGAGGTTTCAGTCAGAAGCAGCTGTGACCACATCTCCTGGAATGGAAGTCAGAAACCACTAATTTAAATTTTTCATTTGTTGTTTTTTTGGGGAACAATTATACCACCCACAATAGGGTAACTTTGCAAGTTGTCATTATCTCATGAATTTTGGAACTTATCCCTTAAATAAACCCATCTCATTTCCATATAATTACAGCAACTAAGAAGGCCCTTAAAAGAAAAAAAAAAGGTAAATTTTAGCTCAAAACTTAAGGGTGTAAATGAATAGGGAATCCATATTCCCAGCATACTGATCAAATATAGAATTCGGTTCCTTCAAATAAGGACTTCATATGAATTTAATAGAGAACAGTCTTGAGGGGGAAATCTTTATTATTTTTTTGAAATTCTTGTAGAGTTCAGGTTCCTGCATATAATCCTTTCCAAAAGTATTCACCTGTCACGATCTCCACCCCAGTTGTATAGTAATTTATTGCACTTTTTTTTTTTTTACTTTCATAAAATGTAACGGTAATGACTACAAACTTTTTAAAAAGGGGAAACCTGAACTAACAGATTTCTTCCGGAATGATTCTGTCCCCGGGAACCTGGGGAAGACAGACACACCTCACGAGTGTTTAGAAGACTCTAGTGGGCCTAATTCCCCATAACAGGTCACTTAACACAAACTAATTAGGACAAGTTAAACGTTTCCTCTGAAAACACCAAAAAAAGAGGACTTTTTTTTTCCCCCTGCTGCCTGCTGGTTTCTGCTCATTTCCTTCCCCATCACCTTGCCACTTGGCTGTTTTTCCCAACACACTGCTTCAGAGGTGAAACTTGATGGGCCAGCCAAAACCAAAAGTGCAAATGCTGAGTGAAGAATGTTCTAAACATCCCAGGAACAAACAGAAGGCCTTCTATGACAATGTACAACCGTGTTTATCCTAGGCAGGGGACTAGGTTCCTGGTCCAGAATTGTCCTGCTAACTCTGGTCTAGCTCTTGTATTCAAAGCTTCCCCGGTTACGCATTTCTTGTTATGACGGGCACACACCTCTGAGTATTTTTCCTATTTGTCTTGGGGCGCTTTCAGGCAGGCGGCTGACCCACAACTAACACCACGCTGAACTTGAAGAGCTCAGTCACGCTTTCTAAATGTTGCTCGCCCTTTTCTCCAGGTTTACTTATTGTGCTATTAATAGGAACATTTAGGGTGAGCGCTAACGTTTGTCTCCCGGCTCCCCACATGTGTGGAAGGAGTATCTTTCCCTTTATCATTTCTCCATGTGGTTCACTTGGGGTCTGATAGCATCCTGGTGTTCAGCCACACAGAGTTTCCTCCGTGCCATCAGCCTCCCGTTTTGTCTCCAGATGGCAGAGGGTGTCGACATGGCACCCCTCTGGCCAACCATGGACACTTGGTGAGGTGGATATGACCAGTGGGGACGACTCACAGCACCAACAGTGGAGACATGTGTGGGGCCAGATGGGAAAGGGGGGGGAGATGACTCAGACACACGGCGCTTAGAGCTGAAGACAGGACACAGGGACACCTTCTGCCAGACTCTCAGATACATAACCAGGGTGCACTCAAGCAAGCCGCCCGCCCTTCATACCTCCACACTCCTTTGAACCAAGCTTGTAATCCGGTGGCTCCCTCCTGCCTGTTGTAGTGGCAACCACCCATGGCTACTCGTCCTTAATCTGGGATCAAGTCTCCCAACCGCCTTGCTTTTATTTCTGGATACATTTTTAATGGCCATTTATCCTTGGCCCATGTAATTTTTAACTGGGTAAAATATGTATGGGGGCGGACTGGGTGACTTCAGAAGCATTTATTATTCTCCCTTGCATTTACAGTAAATCCCACTCGGGTTGCTGCTGACTGGGATTTTCCTGGCTTCCGCCTCCCCTGCGAGCCCGACTTCTAACTCTTAAGTAATGAATGCAAGCAAGATCGATAGAATAAGTAACAAAGGTATCCAGGGTGATTGAACAGCAAACTCTTCAATCACTGCGCGGTAAGTGCGAATGAACAATTATTGAAAACACGGCACTGAAATCTCAGTCGGAGATAAGAGTGGGGCTTAAGCCATTAAAAGAGTCCATTAGTCATGTGAGTCTGAGACAGCACACTCCACATGAGCTGTTCTCGAGAACTGGGACTATTCTACCAACTCGCACACAAACAACTGACTCCAACTGACCAAGGACAGAGCTCCGCTTCCCCATCCCCGAGGGTGAGGAGGCATGAGAGGCAGAGGAGCAGAGCCAGTCTGCTCCGGCAATCAGCCCATAGTTATCGCCGGGGCCGGGGGTTGTGTAACGCTGACAGACTACATTATTTATAAGGGAAGTAAATATCCCGCCTGAAAATCAATTCACCCCGTGTTACAGCATCATCATGATCTTCATCATCACTCCCCGCTCAGGACACAGATAAAAGAATTCTGACGCCTCTACCCCATCCGCACAAATCAGCAGAAAAGCTCGAGAATGCAGTCTGGCTCCCCCTTCGTCCCTGCGCTCCCTGACTTGATAAATCATTTTGCACTTCAAACATGAAGGGACAGTAATAGGCAAAGTAAAAGCATGGTTCTGAAAAATGACCTGAAATGGCTAAAATGTTGGGCACACACATCAATGTACACACACACACACACACACACACACACACACACACGTACATATCAGCACAGTAGTAGGGCTTTGCAAACATTTGAATGCTACAGAATCTTCACATGCCTGGGTCGCATTGCTTAATGCCTCCTGTCCTCGCTCTGGCACCCCCGCGTTTCATTAGAGACAGGTGGGCTCTCTCGGAGTTCTGATCTCCATCAGCCTGAGCAAGGGGCTGCATCGCATAACCTGAAAGCAGCAGCGGCATTCCTGAATCCACACGATTTCCTCCGGGAATAGAAAAACATAGCTCATGCCGGAATTATGGTAAGACCGAACCACGCTCTCGTGACACACACAGGGCAACTTTAGCCTCGCCTTTAAACGGAGTATCATTTCATTCGAAGTAGGACATCGCATTTCAAGGGGGACTATTAAAGACTTGCATTGCACTGTGAAACTAATTGCCCCGTGTGAATCACCCTGCTTCCCAAGGCGGCTGGGCTGGCGCTCAGAGAATAGCATGAGCTAGCCCCGGGGAACATTTCACCAAAGGCCACAAGATAAGCCGGTACAGCACCGAGGGGGCCTCTGACCAGCACTTTTAGACTCTGCCAGGACTCCAGTTAATGCTACGTCCTCATGGCACTCATCACACAATACATTGGTGCAGGAAGCTGAAAACTTGAAGTAAAATCACAATCCACTCCCCACCCCTCAGATATCATTAAGATGCCAACATGTTCTTTTGCCCCAAAGACATTATTATCTTCACAAACTTTTCCATGATCAACAATAACTACTTCCTATTCTATTCATTGCCAATACACAAGCTTACTACCTCCCTCATGAACCCCTGGAAAAGGGTGGTGTTCAACTCTGGATCCGGCTTATACTTGACATGAAATCAGAATTGTTTTCTTTCTGATCAATTTTGGTCATTTTAATAGCTCTTTTCTAACATGACGCAAATTATTGGGGCATCGAAACCGCCGTCAAGACAACTAAAGGCATCCAGTTTTTGCAACTTGTGTGCCTTCCACACTTTCACAAATGTTTCTAAGGCAAGAGAGAAAAAACAAAAAACAAACCACCACCACAGCACATAGTACACACAGAAATCAATACCCGAGACACTCATATTGCCCCCCCCCCCGCCCCATGCATTTATCTCAATATTTCTTTAATCTGAAAAACGACTCTGGACTTCATACTCCAAGCTCTAACGGAGAAATCACACACAGAGCAATTGCCTCTGCAACCCTTCCCGGACCCCTCCCCGGCGGCTGCTCGCACCAACCTTTGAGTATCAGATAGATGCCCTTCGAGGACGACGCCGGGTGGAACTCGCAGAGGGAAAGCATAACTTCGGGGAGGAGGAGCGGAGATTTCCTTCTAACCCGCGGCTTCTTAGGCTGAGAAAGGGTTTCTGCCTCCTTCCCTGGCAGCAAGTTGCAGCAGCAGCGTTACAGCAGCGCGGGTGCACAGCTCCCCGCCTGCTCGCAGCGCTCCGCTCACTGCCCGGCGCTGAGCCTCAACATGCTTTTTTTCTGGGAACACGGGCAGCTCCACTGAACACCCGGGGAGGCCCCCCCCCCCGCGACACCCCACTAAACCACACACTTCTTGAGCTGTGCCAAGGCATCTACGGGTTCACAGTAAGATGCATGCAGCGCTGGGCGGCTCTAGCTAAACGGAAAACAGGGATGGGATGGAGCCGGATGGAGCGGTGTGGGCTGCTCAACCCACCGCACCCCAGAGCGAGCACGGTTCCCCTCTCTGCCTCGGCACTAAGGAAAAGCCCAGCTGCTTCAGCAAACACTGGTTCGGGTTAAGCTTCTGCAGCAGCAGCATCCCTAGCGTAGGAACTTTTCCATCCCGGCGAGTTAGCCCCTGACTTCCCACATGGCGGGCGCACCGCGTCCCCGTCTCCCCCCCGGCTGCTCAGAAAGCCAACTTCAACGCGGGCACATGCAGGCAAAGTTTAGCCACCCCCCACTCCTGTCTCTCTTCCTTTCCAACTCAACTTATCCAGGACCAGGAGCCCCAACTGCACCGCACAAAGCGAGCTTCGGAGGCTGCAACCCCCAGCCCGGTCCGCAGCCTGGTCCCCCGGGTGCCAATCGGAGGTAGCTTCAATGTAACCAATTCTTGCGGTCCCAAGATTTTATTTAAACACACACACACACACACACACACACACACACACACACACACACGGAGGGAGGTATCTGCACGGATGAAGCACGCTGGTCGTCCCCCCAGAATCCCATCCTCCTCAGAGTCAGCACTCACCAAAATACATTATGTGTCTCATTGATCGGACAGCGGGAAGCCCAGCGCGGCGCCTTCAGCATCGGCTCGCACCCAGGGCTGCCTCCCGGAGCGGAGCCCTGTCATGCTCCGGGCAGCAGCAGCGATGTCCCCGGAGCGGGGAGCGGTGAGCGCCCGCCCAGCGTGCGTCCTCAGTGGCAGCGGGCTGAGCGCCTCGGCCCCTCCGAGTGCCCGGCTCACGGTCCCCCGCGGCGGCGGCCGGAGCGTGCGCCGGGGCCGCCCGCTGCTCTGCCCATCCCCGCGGTAACCCGACTCCGCCCCGCCGTGTCCTGGCCGCGCCTGTGACATCAGGGCTGCGAGTACTACGCGCAGACCCTCCCCGCCCCGCCCGCCACACCCCACCCGGCGCCCCGCTCGGTGCTGGGAGCGAGGCGCTCTGATCACCAGCCTGGACCAACCCTGGCTCCCGGGGAAGCTCCGGCGAGCCCCGAGGCCCGGAGGGGGGCGGAGTGAGGGGCGCTGGGGGGCTCTCTCTTAAAGAGAGCGGGGTCTCTGGATCCACCGAGGAGCTCGCGGGGGGTGTTCGCACGGGGTTGGAGGGGTGGGGGGGACGTGGCGAAGGGGAGGTCTACCGTGAACGTGTAATTAGACACCCTTGTGTCCCTCCCCTCCCCTCCCGCGACTGTCATCATCATCACCATCACCATCATCACCATCACCATCATCATCACCACCACCACCATCATCACCATCATCATCATCATCATCATCATCACCATCCTCCTCCTCGCCCAAACTGAGCCTTCCCCACCCACCAAGTTACAAAGACAGTGGGAAGAGGATTGTGTCTTTGATTCAGGGCGTTCTCTTTTGCCTGGGGCTGGAGGGTCTCCTGTTTGTGATGTTAATGCCCAAATGGAGTAAAAAGACTCCGGGGACCATCCCTGGGAGAACAGGTTTTTCTACTTAGGAGTGATCAGAGATCTTAGAAAGCAGCGAGTAGTGGGTAAAGATTTATTTTTATTTCATGCGTATTTTTGTATTTTTTTTTCTCTGAGCTAGGTTGATAGAGAAATGGAAAAGAAAAATAAAGTGATGGAAAAAAAAAGTCTCCTCCCAGTCTCACAAGATCACACCGGCTGCTTTCCCTTAGTAAGTAGAAAGGACACTGAGGCTGGGATAACCTTTGACCCCTAAGCTGGAGAGATGGTGGAGTCTGAAAGTCAACTGGATTGTGTCAAAATCACAGTCCAATCGCCTGTACAATATAGATACCATGCGCGCACACTCCCACTGAATTTGCAAGGAGCAGTCAAGAAAGACACAGCTTATAGCAAAGCCTCTGGCTCCTCCAATGGTCTAATGAATTGAAGTTCTTATCTTACACAGAAAAAGGATGTCAGAAAGAAATCCCTGAAAGCTCGCTGATTAATACTTAAATTCTCGGCATGGAAAATAAACTCACAGAGCAAGTTCAGTTTCCTAGGGACTCCTCGCTATGCAACCCGACTTACCTACGGGACCACTGAAACTTAAATATGTCTATATAATTTATGAAATAAAGAGCTAAAGATAAGGAACTTGAACCTATGAAAGGAAGCAGTTGGGTATATTTTTAATATGGGTGTTTATAAGTCATGCTAGCAAACATTTCTACGTTTTGATGTTAAAATAGTAAACAATTTACACAATTGCATGTCTGTTGGTGGATTTCATGCCCAAGTTTGGATCTGAGGGGCTGGAGCTCATAATAGCAGCTTGCTGTAGAATCTTACAAGAAAGCTTAAGCCCCTATTTTCTCTCCGTGAAAGGAACACTATGACAAATACCCTCTCTCACAATGAATTATAAAGAGTTTGGTGAATGAGAATAGGTAATCATATATAAATCAGAAATATTACAACGAGTCTCAGGATAAATCTAGTGGTTCTTTTAGAATTAAGACTCTTTGCCCTGGCCTGAGGGCTTAATGGTTAGAGCCTCCTCCTGTACAATGAAGGGTTGCAGGTTGATCCCCAGCTTGTGAGAGGCCAATCAATCAATGTGTCTATCTCACATCAATGTTTCTCTCTCATTCTCTCTATCCCCCTTCTCTCCCCTCCACCCCTGACTTCTCTCTCTCTCTCTCTCTCTCTCTCTCTCTCTCTCTCTCTCTCTCTTGTCTCTCTCTTCCCCTTCCACACTCCCTTCCCATTCTCTCTAAAAATATCATTGGGAGGAGATTAAAAAATAACAATGAAAATAAATCTAGACGTAAGATCCTTATGAAAAGCCATTTGATAGAATAAAATTTAAATAGTAAAAAGAATATTTACATTTTTACTCCTCCTATAAAATAAAAATAAAAATAATGTTATAGGAAAATATTGAAGAAAGCACATGCGTGCTTTTCCTTTCGGACAGATGGAAATCCTCCAAAAGCCCAATTACTGGCCCCTTCCCTCAGGCAGAAGAACCATCTGTGGTGAAGCTTACTCAGGAAAGCCATCAGCTGCCTTGACCTCCTACATGGGCTAGGGGGCACTGCAGTGCAATGTTAGAATTTTTGGTCCGTTTGAGTTCCTGTAGTTAGGAGATGCAAGCATTAAGAGTGAGGTTCAAAACAGGAGATATGAGACCCTAAAGGATAGTCTTCATAATTAATAACACTCTTGCATTTGCAGTTACAAGGTAAATTCACTTATGTCATCTTTCTTACTGACACACTGAGATACAGAAATGTGGATATGATCAATGTTACAAATGAACGAGGTGAGGCTCTGAGGTGCTAGCAATGTTTTCAATGATGTGGTCAGTAAAGAACTATTATCTCAATATGGGTATATTGAATTGATGTTACAGTTTTCTTTAGTTAAAGAAATAAATTATAAATTTATCATTTGTAATCACTCAGGTAAATTTCTTACCCAAATTATGTCACTGCATGCTCCAGGGGAAAACACACACACACACACACACACACACACACACACAGGCACTCAGGAATATACAGGGAGAGAGTATCTGGTAATAAAATATTCCAACCTTTGCCTAATCTATAGAGGATTATGTCTGAAAGAATAGTATGTAGAATCTGAAAGAGTAGGGCATCCAAGAGACAACTGAGGGTTTCCTCTGCACAATGGACTTCTGTTCAACCAAAAAAAGGAAGCTGAGCTCCTGTATTTGAAAGTGTATGCCCTGCCCCCTCCAAATAAAGGTTATTTGGAATGCCAAGGCCTCAGATAAGAGCACTCGTTATCTCTGGATGGAAACAAATTATTTTTTATTTTTATTTTACACTGTAATATTTCACTAAAATGTATTTGTATGCATTATATTTTAAAAAAGAAAAATGCAACTATTTTCTTTTTGGAACAAAACAGCACCCAAATGATGACACAGCTGGGTGTTCTGGACATGCCAGCTGTGCCTAGGAGATGCTGCCATATGTCAACTCAGGGTCAGGGCCCAGCAGCTTAAGGAAGGGTGTAGTTCACACCTCTGGCCTTTACCCCTCTCTAAGAAGCTTTAGATGCTGGGAGATTCTGTAGAGGAATCAGGTCATTGCTTGCCAGACAGAACTATTATTTTTCACTATTAAAAGGAAGAATGCCCTAAAACCAATTACATACTTGGGGTTAAAACTTTAATAAATGTAAAGTAAAAATGTTAAGTGTTAAGAAAAAATATGGTAACATGAGACTTCCTTTTCTGCTTAAATATCCAGATAGCTGCCTTCTTGGATTCCCTCATCTACTTCAGGTCCTGCTCAAAGATTTGTACTGCTCTGTCTTTTTTTTAAATATATTTTATTTTATTTTATTATTTTTTTACAGAGAGGAGGGGAGAGAGAAAGTTAGAAATATCAATAAGCTGCCTCCTGCACACCCCCTACTGGGGTTGTGCCCACAACCAAGGTACATGCCCTTGACCAGAATCGAACCTGGGACCTTTCAGTTCACAGGCCGACGCTCTATCCACTGAGCCAAATAGGTTTCGGCTGTCCTGCTTTGTCTTTTCACAGTGTCATACTGCCTGGCTCCTCTCTGGCATTTCCTAACCTCCCCCCCCCCATTCCCTTAGGATTCTCCACAGCAGTTACCACCATCTGACTGTACACTACTGATGTTGGTCTCTCTTCCCCGGAATATACTAGTAATCTCCATGAGGGCAGACATTTCTGTTAATTGTTCACTGCTGTATCCATAGTTCTTAACAAAAGTATCTGGCACTTGCTGCTACTGAATAAATATTTGTGAAAGAATAAATGAACGTACTGAGTACCACCAGATTGTGTGCAAGACATCATACTTTGCTGTGTGCCTGCGGTCAATTCTTGAGGTTGATGGTGTCTTATGCAAAGTATTTACACAAATTGAATTTGTCCATGCTTAGCAGCAGCTGTTCTTAAATTCCATGCAATACAGATGTCAGGTGGGACTGCAGGCCACAGATTTTGAACTTGCTTGTCCTTTCAAGTTCTCATAGCTATATGCCATAGTAATTTAAATTGAGTTAACACAGCCCAGTTGTTTTACATTGCTTTCCCTGAGCCTCAATTTAGTTGGCTCTCATCTCTTACATTTATTGCAGCAAAAAAAATGTTATCCAATGTTCCCAACTCCAAGCTTGCTGAAGTCTAATCCATTTTCCATATTAGATCAATCCATTATCTTTTTTAAAGCAGTGATCAAGTCACTCCCTCATTCCACTCATATGTGTCTCTCTATTTCACTAGGATATAGAAGGCCTTTCACAATCAGGTCTCTAATTACTCATCCAGTATTGAATTCTTTAGCCTTAGCACTCTTCACTCCAATTCTACTACATGATTCCAGTCTCCTTAAAGTCTGTACTCTCTCTTCCCTGTTCTCTTCACCTGGACAGTTCCTATTCAACCTCAGTTCTCTGTTCAAGCATTATTTATTTGAGTACATTTTCCTAACCTCAAGGCTGAATAAGATTCTTCTTCTTCTTCTTCTTCTTCTTCTTCTTCTTCTTCTTCTTCTTCTTCTTCTTCTCCTTCTCCTTCTCCTTCTCCTCCTCCTCCTCCTCCTCCTCCTCCACCTCCTCCCCCTCCTTCTCTTCCCCCTCCTTCTTCCCTTCCTCCTCCTCCTTTTTTTTTAATGTAGCACATAGCACCTATTTTTCTTATGACACACATTATTTCTTATTCTAGCACTTCGACATAATGGGAATTTCCCTATACTAGTTTGTTTCCCAAGTGCAAGAGGATGCTCTTTTATCTTCATGACCTAAACAGTGTTTTCCAAAATGTGGTACTCGTACCCCCAGGGGTACAGGAAGAGTTTGGTGGGGATATGCACTGCACCGTGCTTAGCTGTGCTTAATTCTACGTTCTCATGAGTCAAGTCAACACAGTCTTGTGAGGCGTGAGATGGTCTGGTGTGCAAATAAATGTTATTTATAATATAACTTTTATTTATATTTTATTATGAATAATTTTATTTTTTGTTTATTATTATTTTGTGTGTGTACCAAAAAAATAAATATCTTTTGATTGTTATTAAAATACATCCATTTTTTTGACGAGAAACTCAGTGCTACAAAACTTATAGAAGAGGTACACGTATGTCAAAAGTTTGGGAAACACTGATTGGTACTTAATGAATGAACCCATCATTAACTTACTCATTCATTAGATAATTATTGAGTAAATTCAATATTTTTGAATGCCTACATTGTACCATCCATTGTTGTGGGTGTTTGATAAACAGCATTGCAAAAAGTGCCAAGGGCAATACCTGAAGGATACCAGGAAGAGCAACATGGCCGGTGTGCTACAGCAGAGGAGATTTGAAGAGTATAAATGGGTTTGAAGTAAAGTAGGTCACATGGAGCCTAATTCGGTAGGACTTTGTAGGCCATGGTGGAAGGACTTTGACTTTTATTCTGACTTGCGTAGGATGCCTTTGAAGTAACATGACTTTTCATGTTTTAATAGATGTGTGGATAATGGACTAAAGAGAAAAGGACAGAGGCAAGATGATCATTTAGGTAGCCTTTGTAATAATTTGGGGAAAAGTTGGTGGTTTGGATGAAGATAGGAGCAGTAGAAGTGGTAAAAGGTGGTTCAGGTTTATCATAGGTTAAAATGGGTCAATAGGATATTCTAATGGTTTGGATAGGCACTAGAAGAGACAAAAGAGAGAGAGAGTGAGTAATGGATTATTTAAGAATGGGAATTGTTACTAACTAATATGGAGTGAAAAGCAGAACATGCCTGGTTGAGTGTTGAGGATTAGTCAATGTGGAGATATTTAGTCTGAGATACCTATCACATATTCAAGTGGGAATTTTCTATATCATTTTGACTCTATGATTTGAAGTTCAAGGAAGAATTGTGGGCTTTATATTTAAATGCTGAAGTCATCAATTTGTAGATAGAAATTAAATCCATGAGGTTCGATAACTTTCAGGGAGTATAGATGGAAACAGAGTAACAAGAGGGTTAACACTGAGCTTGGGGACATTATAAGCAAAAGGCTAAGAATGTGGGAATTTGGTGATTGAATATTTGTTGAAAGGATAATAATGTGTTGAGCAAATATCTGTTGACATGTGAATGACATTTGATGAAGTGCTATTTATTTTAAGCCTGAGTTTGCCTCTGTCTGATATACCACAATCTACTGTAAAAACAGTTTGAAAATGGAGAAATAAATCATTTGTCTTATATGAGAACAGATGCCTAATTCAATTGATCTGTGTAGTGCTTTGATCAGAATTTTTTTAGATTGTGTAGACACTGCTATAAACTCATAAATCACTTTTATTTCCAGATTCTCACTTGAAGTTTCCATTGAAATGAATGCTTAGGGACCTAAGTCTGAAAAATTAATTGTCTACAAAGGAAGATATGCCAATATTTTGATAAAAATAAAATCTTATAAATACTATAGTATTCCAAAATTCCATTTATCTAAATTTCCATGACTCCAGAGCCATCCAGTAAACCCTTTCTATATGTGGTCCTACCAATTCTATAATTAGTTAATAGGCATTCTTTTAAAATATTTAATTACTGGCATTGAGAGTCTGGTTAGAATCCTTACCTTAAATCTGGCTATGACCTTAACCTTGGTCAAGGACCAAGGACATGGCTTATTGGGCTAGTGACTAGAGTAAGTCATTCACATCAGACATGGCCCATGATTTAGGAAGCAGCAACCTTTGCTGTGGTTGGAGACAAGAATCAGAATTACACAGACAAGGAGGCGACATCAAGAGCAATCTTAGGGTACAGAGAGAAATCCCAAAGCTCTGAGGAAGGCCAGACAGGAACCAACCATTAGGCCAGAAAGAGATCAGAAATTGTGTGAGTGGAGCAGCTAAGGAAGTCAATATGGGAGCCAAGTATCAGAGTCAAGACAGAAAGTTTAGTCAAAAACAGAAAGAGTAAGGGAAGTTAATCAAACCTCTAGCTTCCCTTATAGGTGGCATTCATTAGTGCATCCTTATAATGGGAAGAAGCATCACAAGCTTCCTGCCTGACGCCTTTCAGATTATCTCTCTGCCATGTCCCCCTTTCTTTTCTTTTCCCCCAAAGAGCTTCAGGCAGTTGCTTCTATATTACTAGTGTTTTATAAGGTCAACTCTGGCTTATTGCTCCTAGCCCCAGACCACCTACTTTGGTGCCTCATTCATAGGAAGTTAAGTTGGTATAACCGTTATCATCACTGGCAAAAAATAAAAATAAAAATAAAAATAAAGGAGGAAGAGTTGAAGGAAGGAGGGAGAAAGAGGAAGAGGAAGAGAGGGGGAAGAGAATAAAAGGTGATGCTAGATAGCAAGGAAATAAACTCTTACTCTTTGTGTAAGCTCTTACTCTGCTCTTCATTAAGAAGATGAGGCACATATCCAAATATATCAGTAAACACAAAGGCAATATAAAGTAAATAACAAGTGAATAATCTAGGTGATATATATACATATAAACTCTTGGTAAAAAAAAAAATAGAATTATGATGGCTTTAGGCAAACCTGGAAAAACTACAGAAAAGAATTGGAACTTAAGC
This sequence comes from Vespertilio murinus, assembly GCA_963924515.1. Taxonomy (NCBI): domain Eukaryota; kingdom Metazoa; phylum Chordata; class Mammalia; order Chiroptera; family Vespertilionidae; genus Vespertilio; species Vespertilio murinus. The sequence continues at coordinate 18,514,204 of OZ004715.1, read as the reverse complement.
CTGGTCTTTTAACACTTGCCCAGATTGATAAACTGCAGAAAAACTTGCCAAACAACATAAACAAAGAGGTGGGGTGTGAATGACGTGTCTGGGAGACCAAGAACAAATGAGAGTATTTAAGAGCAATTTTCATAAAACACTGTCATGCAAAGTAAAGTTGGAAAGGAAAGCGCAGAAGCCATAGGGGATGTGATCTCATATACCAGGTTAAAAGATCTGAATTTTATTTGACAGCTAATAGAGGAAGTGTTTGCTGAATGAATACATAAATGAGTCTCTAAGTGCTTCCAAAGACAGAGATGTAATAATACAGCTCTGAAGATATCCAGTGACACAATACCGTGAGTTAATGCATCTTGTATAGCAGGTTGAAAGATCTCATACACTCCAGAGGTTTCCAATTTTTCTTAAAATAAAATTCATTTATGGATTCTGGGCAGCAACTTGAAAATCAGCCCTGTCCCCACCCAGCCCCACTACAGATGTGCTTGCAAACAAAATGGAAGAAGAAAATAGAAACATATTGAATTCCTTCTTTTGCTTTAAAAAAAAAAGAATAAGAAGAGTCTTCAAGATAAATTGAGTACAGCTCTAGTACATTTGGATGCTTTAGGTCATGGGCATTCCATTTTTATATATACTGTGATAATAACATATAGAGTGAGCAGAGATACAATGCATCTCTGCCCCAGCATTGCAAGAATCCACAAAGTAATTGAAAGTGTTTCCAAGTGTGCATAATGTTGTGCCTCCAGTCAAATGTGGTAGATGGAAATTTGTTTGGCTCCCTCTGTCAAAATGTCTAAAACACATAAAAGAAATGGGTAAACGAAAAACAAAATATTACAGTTTCAACATTCTCCTAATTACATTTCAGTTTCAATCTTGGCTTTGCTCAAACATATTAATAATCCTAACTGCTCATCTCTCTGATCTTTTTTGGTGGATAAAATGACCGAATGTGATTTTTACCCTTGACTCAAAAGTGTCAGTTCTGGAAATCTACAGTATTTGTCACCATGAATACCATTTAACTGCAGCAGTACCCAAAGGAACTCTGCACAGCCACACGTGAATATAACTGGAGGAACTTAATTAATCTTGCTGTCACTTCCATGATGCTTTTCATTAGTTTTGCTGCTATCTGATCAACTGGCCTTCCCACATTGGAAATGCTACCCACAGCCTCTTGGGAAAGCATTTTCAAAGGATAAACAAAGACTCACCTTTGTGGTAGGGAGCATTTATGCAGATAGACACTATTACTGCTACTCTACTATGGAGCTAACCCTTACATTTCATATGTAAGATGATAATATTGTAGAAAACATAAATATCTACTTTGTCATCAATTGAAAAAGTGTTTTAAAATCTATATGCAGATTATGTATTTGAAGTAAGAAAAGGTCATATTTTTTATATGTTCTGAAGAGTGTTGTTATCAGGAACTAGACTAACTAAATATAGAATTCAATTCATAAGAAATCTAGAACTTTTCACTGACAACTGGAGAAATAGATTAGGTGAAAGTTGGACTTACCTGACAGGACAAAGCAAGTGATAATTCAATGATAGTATCAGCCTTCTTTGAGTCACATTTTTGAAAATTTTGTTTTAAATGTGACTCAAAGAAGGCTGATACTATAAATTTATTTATATGCATTCCATTTTGCATTATTTTCTAATGCTGACCATAGTTTTAGGTATTTAAAATTAAAAAAGATTTTATAAAATGTTATCATATTTTAAAGACAGTTGTTATTTGAACAACAGTGGAGTTAGGGACACTACTCCCCCCCCCACACACACACACATAGATGAAAATCCAAGTATAGTTTTTAATATATATATTTCATTGATTTTCTTACAGAGATGAAGGAAGAGGAAGAGAGAGTTTGAAACATCGATGACAGAGAAACATAAATCAGCTGCCTCCTGCACATCCCCTCCTGAGGATGTGCCTGAAACCAAGGTACATGCCCTTGACCTGAATCGAGCCTGGGAACCCTGAGTCTGCAGGCTGATGCTCTATCCACTGAGCCAAACAAGTTATGGCCCATGTATAATTTTGGATTCCCCTAAAACTTAACTACTAATAGCCTACTGTTGACTGGCAGCCTTACCAATAACACAAATAGTAAATTAACACATCTTTTGTATATGTATCACACACTATCCTATATAATAAACAGCTAATATACTAACTAAACCAAAGAGCAGAACAACAGTCCAGATGACCTTCTGGACAAAGCCAGGGCTTCAAGGGCCAGCCGAGGCAGCTGGGACTGTAAGGACCAGACCAAGCCATTTGCATGAATTTCGTGCATCAGGCCTCTAGAATTCTTACAATAAAGTAATCTAGAGAAAATAAATTGTTATTAAGAAAATCACAAGGAATAGAAAATACATTCACATTATCTTCTACCATGTGTCTACCAACACATATCACTCTCTTGATCCTCCACTCACATAGTACTTCTTCTAGGAGGCTTTTCTTGATTGCCACAGTCATAATCAGTGACTACTTTTTCTTATGTCTCAAGACTTCTTTATAACTTGTGTCCTATTAGGTATAGTTCCCTGTTTTTAATGTAAAATTTCATTAGGTAAAATTAATGTCTCATATATTTTATTGGCCATGGTTTAAGATGAGGATCAGAATTACACAAACAATACCTGCCCATAATGCACTGCTCAGATCTCCCTAAAATGGCACACTTGTTGCTCAGCTCCTAGGAGTGGTGTAGACAGATAGATTTCAGCTGCCAGGACCGTTAGTTATTATCTCAGCTGCTGGAATCTGCCTGGCCAAGGTTTCTGGCCTTTGTGGTGGACCATATAACATGGTCAATGTGGGAGAAAAGAAAAAAAGTTGGACCACCCAAGTTCTAGAATAGCCAATGCTGTATTTAGACCTGTAGCACAGATCAACTTCTTCCTCCACCCCCCTACTTTAATTCCTTTTCTCCCTTCCACAGGGCTGATCCAGAGCACTGCCCAGTAAATACCTTACATGCTAATTTTCAAATGTGTTTGTTTCATGGAGAACCTATCCAGTGACACTGTCAATGAGAAAGGACTGAATAAATGCTTGGTGCTTGGTGGTATAAATGTAGGTTCCAAGTATTTACAGACAAACAAGACTAATTTTTTTTCTGCCAGAAGCCCTTGAAATTGCTGGGTAACTTAGGGAAAAAGCCCATCTATTCTCCAGAGACTTGTTGATTTTGGAATTAATGTAAAGAAAGAAAAGCCTAGAATCTAAATAAATGCCCTGGTCCATGTACTCTATCCAAGTAATAGTGATGGCTCAGAGCTGTCAGGTCTGCCAGGAGATATTCAATCATTATGCTCTCCTCTTTCTCTTCAGCGAAGGTAATCACTCAGCATTTTATCTTTTCTAGAAGGTGTCATTACTTTGAAAAAACAATAAAAGTCTCACAAGTGTTTCTATGTAGTGGAAAGTTTTCACCTTCAAGAAAAGAAAAATCGAAGGGAGAAAAAGACCCTAATTAGTTTGAGTGTGAGGAAATGCATTAGCTTTGAGGAACTCCCATACTTTTCAAGTATAACATGTCTTGGGAAATCCTATTAAGCTGAGAAAAAAAAACACACCCTATAGACACAGAGAACAGTGTGGTGATTATCAGAGGGAAAGGGGGACTAAATGGTGATAGAAGGAAACTTGACTTGGGGTGGTGAACACACACTACAATATACAGATAATGTACTATAGAATTGTACACTTAAAACCTTTGTATTTTATTAGCCAATGTCTCCCCAATGACCTCAATAAAACTTTTAACTTTTTTTTAATTAAAAGGTAAAAAAAAATAATAAAATGTCTTGGGAAATCTTTTGAAATTGAGTAACTTATCATGTTCTTTAGTCCCTACACCAGGCATGGGCAAACTATGGCCCGCGGGCCGGATGGCTGTTGTAAACTATTGAAATAAAAAAAGAGACTGTACCCTTTTATGTAATGATGTTTACTTTGAATTTATATTAGTTCACACAAACACTCCATCCATGCTTTTGTTCCGGCCCTCCAGTCCAGTTTAAGAACCCATTGTGGCCCTCAAGTCAAAAAGTTTGGCCATCCCTGCCCTACACTATATAAAATATATCTTTTTAAATTGCATTACCTTTTTAAATTAGATTACCTTAGTTACACAACAAGACCGTTCTTTCTGGAGTGAAAAAAACAAATTTTCCTTTGGAAATATCTATGATGCAGAGATATTCACAAAGAGTCCACCCTAAATAAACTACCAGTAGTAAGTGCCTCTTAATCTCTACCTACATGTCACCAACAACAGACCATGGAACTAAAACCAAGTGGTTTTTCACCTATTTTCAAATCAAAGCTTCATCTGAAAGTCATTTAATTCTTTTCTTTCTTTTTTTTTTTTTACTGATTTCCCAAATGTTCACTGAGCCACCCATTTGTCAAACATTCTTCTTTAGGCTAGGCATACAGGAATGATCAAAAGAGATATAGTCCTTGATTTTATGGAACTTCCAATTTTTCAGAGAATGGAGGATTGTAATGAAAGTTGAATCAGTGGCTGCAAGAGTCTGCTGAGATGCAGGAAGTAAGAAAAAAGTGGGCAGTCAGCGAAGTTAGAGAAGGACTTTTGAAAATGTGGCATCTAAGTTGAAAGATGACTATAATTTGAAGTTAAACAGATAAACATAGCGAAGAGTATCCCAGAAATAGTCAACACCATGGGCAAAGGCCCAGAAGGCAAAGGAGTGTGTGACAAGAGCTAAGAGGTGTTCAATAAGGAAAGGCAGGGGAAGTGGTATAGAATGAGGAAGGACCTGTAGCTGGGAGGCAATCATGAACCTCCAACAGGACAGATAAAACCACCAAGAGCTTAATTGGGGGCTGCATGGTTATAGACCCAAAAGGAACTAAAAGAGTTAACTACTAACTATTCTGTGGAAATAAAGCTCTCATGTGACCATGCGACTTTTGAGATAAGCATATGCAGTGAGGCTGTAAATCTCTGGTATAAGCCACAGTTTTCCTGGCTCAGGTTTTCGGTCTCTATGCCATGAAAAGAAACACAGCAGGCAAGTAGAAAAAAATGTCTCACATATAGTTGTTCTTGTCTAGTTGAGAATCACCAACTCAGCCAGTTTCTGGATAAATCAGCTTTTCCGGTTGTCATGGGAGCTGAGCATTGAATACACAAATGAAAATTGAACAGTTAATTGTTTGACAATGACCCAGATTAGCCTTAAAATGATGGACTCAGTATGCTGGCTAGATTGGATTCTGTGCCACACACATATTGGCACTGAAGTACAGATACAGGCAGACATAGATACAAATATAGATATAGATATGGGTATAGATATAGAGAAAGAGATATATAGATATAGAATATTATATATATATATAGATATAGATATAGATATAGATCTATGTATCTATCTATGTGTCCATGTATCTATCTAGATATACTATACACACACACACACACACACACACACACACACACACATATATATATATATATATATATATATATATATATATATTTCACAGAATAAAATAGGGAAAATTACACCACTTAGTCATATATCATAAGTCTGTAGATTTATATACAAGCTGTGGTGTAATTTTACATTTTTAGCTCCCAAGTCCTTTTTTTCAAATTTTCACTTCTTTCCTGCTTCCAAAATTCTTAAATAATTTCTGTCACACTATGAGGGGCCCTGTTTTTGAAGATCCTCAAGCACTAAAGAGTATTCTTAGACTGCCCTTACCTTTAGTTGCCTCAAGGAAATAACTAGATATTTTCAATGGTCAAAAATGCCTTGTTTCTTCTCTAAGGCTTCAAAAATAAATGTCTTTCTATCTCAGAACTATTTTCACATAATAAGTTGGCTATTGCATTTATGTCAAAAAAGCAAAAGCAGCCATTTCCAAAAGGTTGTGCTTATGTATAGCATTCACACAGTATATAATATGAGAATGTGAGATTTCACTCTTACTTCTTTAGAAACATAAATGCATCAATCTCGATGGGAAATATAGGAAACTTGGACACGTTTTGGGGTGGCTGCCAAGCCAGCCTCCTCTCTGGAAAAATGCTTGTCCATGTGAAATATGCAGGCCCTACTCACCCCTTGACATGACTGATGTGATTAGGGTGGCCTCTGAATAGGATTTTCTGAGACCTATGACTTACATGACCTAGCTTGAAAAGATGAACCGAAACAATCATGTTTGTTCTGGAAAACATAAACTTAGAGATGGATGAGGAACTTGTCAATTAATGAAAGGCCATGGACCTAGGAAGTCATATAAACTCAAGTCATATCGTTTCACGTACAAAAATTGTGAAGCCTAGGAAAGTAGAATAAAGGGGAAATGGTAAAGACAAAGAAAGAACATATGCACTGGGTGCCAGATGGAGAGAGGAGCACTTATTTATTTAATGCTTACCTGAGGAGGATATATATATATATATATATATATATATATATATATATATATATAATATTTAATATTTTTTTTGAGAGAGAGAGAGAGAGAGAGAGCTAGAGGCGAGAGAGGAATATCAATATGCTGCCTCCTATACCCATCCCAACCAACTGGGGATAGAACCCACAACTCAGGTATGTATGTGTCCTGACCAGAAATTGAAACCACAACCGACTTGGATCCAGGAGAGATCTTGCAGGAGAATACACAACCATGCTCCAACCAACTGGGATGAGAGAGGCACGTTTTTTATTGGTGGGCTTTGGATATTCAATAGTTTCTTTTCACATGCATCTTTCCAATCATCTTTTTCCTCCTTGAGGCAAGTCTCTATCCCTTCAATAGTATCTTTCTTTATACACTTGGTTAATTGGAAGAGATTTGGTAGACTGACACTAGGAGGAGTCATGGTCAAGTATAGTGCACTAGCCTTTTGACTACTTCTAAACTAGAGAACACTAGGTGGCAGCAATGTGAAGCAGGGAAAGATGGGACTCAAGGGCCAAAGGAAAGGTCAGTCATGCTGGGAGGTATCCAGACATTCAGGAAGTGAATTAAGGGGAGTTACAGAATAAATAATGGGTTCTACAAAGAAACATCATCATTTCTAGCTCTCCATGTCAAAAACTTAGTCTCTTCTGACCCCTATTTTCCACAAATATTTTGTACATGTAAACAATAAAAGGAAACATTTTTTAATCTTAAGTGTTGATATGTAGCCTATATTCATTGTTTTATGTGTTCTTTTCCAAATATTCAAACCTCTTTTATTACTAGATTGATGAACAGCATTGACCTATGTCAACTAGATGATTTTCTATTTGTCATTGGTGAGGGGGGATGATGATTGAAGTGTTAGAACATCAAACCATGACGTTGGTCCATGTATTTAGACTTGGTCGGCATGCTTTTAAGAGATGAGTTAGTGTTTGAGTGAAGAGTAGGGAGTGTGGCAAACCATTGGCCATAAGGAACATGGTTTCACTGATTCCTTCATCTCAATTTCTGCTAATTCATAACAGATGTGCTATAAGATGAAAATGCCAGGGGAGATCTTATAGGAACACACAGAAATCTTTATGAAACCAGTTATTGAATGGAAGATAACAGAGAAATAAGTAGTCAGAACAAGAATAAGTGAGGATAGATGAAATTTAAAAGAAGTTATATTAAATGGAGTAAAGTAGGATGAAAGGATATAACAAGTTAGAAGGCAGGATAAAGAAGTGGAGATCCTTGAAGTCAAGAGCACATAGTTAATATTGTATTTAGTAGAAAAAAATGGTTTACAGTTGAATCTTTGTACTTGAGAGGATTTGTGGCTATGAGTAAAGAAAATAACCCAATGAGGTTCTATTAATATAAATCTTGCCTAATCCAATACTTGATTCAAGTTATGGGCTCAATGACCATATATAATGTAGCTATCAAACACAATATCTTTTTCACTCCAGTCTTTTCATTTTGCTCATGAGAAGTAGCTAAAGAAAGTGTTTACAACCCCCACCATTCCTCACACAGGTGCACTCCAGCTATATCTACCTAAGCCTAAACTGAAATAGAATTTGGTAGCAAGATTATCAGTTGAGAGCCTTACAGAAATCACAGTTCTTAGAAGAATGCTAAGCATGAAACAGCCATCTTTAAATAAGACTGAAGCTATATATGCTTTTTTAAAGTTTGTGTTATTAGTCTACAAAATATATTCCTCCTTTTGGCTCAACTCCTTTTGTATCGGACAAAGTTACACATTTCTTCACCTCCAAACTTAGGTGCCATTTCTTCCAGAACATCATGACTGCTGATAAACCTTCTATGTGCTTCCTCAGCACACCCTCCTGAGTGATAATCATTTGTTATAGGTGCCTTGACAGCTGCCTGTTTCTTCACAAGACTTTAAGATGCCTTGGTGGACTCACTGCTGTATCTCCAGGGTCTAGTGTATAATTCACGGTAAGTACCCAATGCATACTTATTAAATGGATGAATGGATGATGAATGGAAAGAGAGTTGGGTGGAATATGGGATATGGGGAGACAGAGGAGGAAGAAAGAGGATTATATACTGTGATGAGAGTATATACCTGTAGATATTTGGATAACAGACAAATATTAACTTTGTTTTGGAGCATTTTGGTAATTCAAGGAGAGGACTCTCTTTCTGAGGTTAAACCACAAAAATAAATATGTTAGGTTTAAAATATTATAAATACCCATCACATACCCAATTCTAACCTGCCTGTTTCTTCACAAGACTTTAAGATTCTTGAAGACAGATGCCTTGGTGGACTCACTGCTGTATCCAACAATTGGATACAGCAATTGGTTACAACAATCCTCACTGTTGTAACCAACAATTAAGACTACTCATATTTCTACGTTATTACAATTTGTTTTCATTATTTACATAATTACATTCTAAGCCTGAGAGGATTTCACAAATGTGTACTTGTCTCTCACTTACAGGGAGAAATCTTAGTGGAATATGGAGATAAAGGAATAAAAGAATCTTAAGGTCATTCATGCCATGAGACCTATGCTTGCATTCTAATATGGGCAAAGATTCCCTAAGACTTTCTTCCCTCCCTTATATCTCTTAATCTGAAGAATACAAATATAAGTTAGTTGATTGGTTGTTCTTAGGCACATAAGACCAGACCAAAGGGAGACAGAAACACGTTTATCCAGGCCATGGGGTGGCACTCAGCAAAATGCCTATTTTATATCCTTAGTATTATGTCATTAGAATTTAACATTCCACTTATCAGCACAGTATTGGACAGATATTGACAAATTTGAAGCATCTATTTAGTATTATTTAACCACAAAAGTCTTATGAAACCACTTTACTTCAAAACCTGATCTTGTAGTGTTCCACTGAAGAAACTCTATATATCTCAATTAAGATATTGGTTACATAGGGTATATTTGTCAAACTGGTCACACTTACAACTTCAAAACTGTTTTTTATTACAGGTAAATCAAAATTTTTCAAAAGACAGAAATGGAATAAATAAATGTTAAAAACACACAGATATACTCAACTGGATTGGGAAACAAAGTATTTGAAAATTGAAATTAGACACACGATATCATCAGAAAAAATTAAAAAACCAAAATGAATCTTAAATATTTAGCAGGTTTGAATTAACTTTTTTTGATATCAGAAACAATGGGCCCCTTGGGTTGGCAGACAGGCAAAATGTTATAGCAGAAAGAGCGTACTCTCAAGGGGGAGAAAAAAAAAGAGAGAGAGAGAGTAGGTTTAAAGTAATATTGACCCAGGATTAAATCCAATGATGCTTAGAAGCTGTGTGACCCTATAAAAGTTACTTAACCCTTTGGATTCCATATCAGCATCTGTAAAACAAGAACAATAATCCCTACATTGGTCTGTGGTTTTGAACAGCTGATTCACGTAAGTGTTTAATAAATAGCTGCTATCATCATTCTTACCCATCATGTTGATGACATATTGATTTCTATACATATTAAATAGTTATAACAATATTCAAAAGACATTTCCTAATTTGTGCTTTCATGTGTGACATCTTCAAACTTTACTACAAATCTCTTCCCTAAAGTGGGTTTCTCTGTTAAAAATAGGAGTCAAATAAAGGAAAACCTTTAAAAAGAGGGGTTGTGGTTCACTGATAGAAACAGAAAAGGAAAAAAAAAAGAGAGATGAGTCTTAATCCCTTGATATCACAAAGCTCAGAGACTAGCTAAAAAGAGAACAATTTCCAGTGAGGATATTATGGTGGAGACAGGGATGGATTGGTTTGCTAAATATTGAAGAGATTTCATTGACTAACTGGTTAGGTAATGATGGGTGGTACAGGGGTTTGATGAAGGAGTGAATATGATTAAGAAGCACTGAGGGCCCCCACCAGTTTGGCTCAGTGGATAGAGCATCGGCCTGTGGACTGAAAGGTCGCAGGTTTGATTCCAGTCAAGGCCATAGGCCTTGTAGATGTGCCTTGGTTTCAGGCACAACCCCAGGAGGCGGTTGATCTATGACTCTCTCTCTCTCATCGATGTTTCCAACTTTCTATCCCTCTCATATTTCTCTCTGTTAAAAAATCTATAAAAATTTTTAAAAAGAGTCACTGAGAGTTTTTACTTTTCCAGTCCAGTGCCTGTCGCTGAAAATGGGAATTTGGGGGATATCAAAAATGCCTTGTAGTGTGTGTGTGTGTGTGTGTGTGTGTGTGTGTGTGTCCAAGAAGTTAGATTTGGATAAGAAAGTTGTGGCACCTTGGAAACAAGAAAATGGAAAGGATAGAGGCAGTTGAACAAAGGGTCTGAAACTGAGAAGGCAGATCCAGGCCAGTGGTATGCTGATGTTGGTAAATGCTTGACAACTGGTTCTCCAGGGAAACAAAGCCCTGGTTTGTAGTGCTAGCCAATTTCCATGGTTTAAATACTCCCACCGAGATACCAATTTCATGTTATAAATGCAACCAGCATAGCTTCGGAAGAGATGTGCACAATTGACTCTTGCAAAGGGGGTGCAACCCAACTCCATCACATGAGGGGTGATGTAAGAAGTAGGGATATAGTCAAATGCTTAAAATATTCATGGAAAACTGAATAAATTCCTCTGGATAATGACTGCCTTTTGCATATCTTTTGCTTTTGTTTTACATGTGTTTCCTTTTTTAATTAACTCCTTCATATAGGGTTACATGGTATTAGCAGAAGAATTGGCATCTGGTCCTTAAATCAGCTTAGAGCTTTTATTGTCCACACCTATAATACTTGCTCCTTCCCAAGGTCATCTGAAGGTTATGGTAAATAAAGAATAGCTTCTCCTTACTAAAAATATAAGGGAGGCAGGATAAAGGGCAATGAAAACTGCTTTTATGGCTCTATTATCCAACCCTTAATGAACCTAATCGCACCTATCTGAAGTTAAACTCTATTTCCTTCAGCATATGGAACCCTCTATGATAATTTCCAAATTTAAATGTCCTATAATTTTCATGAATGTTTGGGTTATTTGTTTATCATTTCTTCCTCCATATATGTTTGCTGTTTTGTATCTCCAGCAATTAAATTCTTATATTGTAGTTTTCAATAACAGGAAACTAATTATTTTCTTAACAAAAGAAGGATATGATTCTAGTGTACATTTTAAATTATCTAAGCCAGAAACAGAGCTCATTTTTAAGTATAACGCTTTTCACTAAATATAACATTATGAAGCATTCCTATTAAAGGATTGGGAAAGTTTAGAATACATGTAAGGAAGAAAAATAAGAACCCAAACCCCAAACAAAAAAAATATTTTAATGTATTTCCTTTCAGACAGTAAACTATATATTCATGATGGCATACTGCTTACATATTAAATATTTCACAATATTTCTTTGTGTTCTAAAATTTTAATATTATACTGCTATCTGATAATTAAACCCCCCTGTCATTTGAGGGAGCAAAGTTCCCAGGTGCCTCTGAATTAAGAATTAGCAGAATGGATGGGATATGGAAAAAGGCCTTATTTGCATGAAGTTACATTTCTGAGCTTCCCCTTAAGCTGGCCCTAGAAAAGGTGCAGCTGGGGTTCCAGCAGAGCCAGAAACAGGAAACAGGGTCCGTGTCAGAGCTCCATGCCGTGGTTCAGCATTCAGGTCAGATTCAAGTCCATTGGTCTATTGAGTGGAGTCCAACATGGCCATGCACGCTGTGGGCTAAGGCAGTCCATCCCCCTGCCAAAGGAGAGTCGGGATCCAGTGCATGAGAGAGAGAAGAGAAGAGAGCTCACTTCTTCCTTTAAAAATTTAAATATTCAGGTTTCTTGCACTTGCAGTGGCCACACCCATCCTGGCATCTAATTTGTTCCCTGTTATAACTGGCAGTCAGGTAAGCACCTTTTCACATCATTAGACCTTACTGAGCATGCGCATAAACTGTCTTTGTCCAGTGCCTTCCCCCACTCATCAGTGGGGAACAGGCTTGGAAAGTGTTAAGTGCAGATTTTGACAAAGCTGTGTTATTGGCATGCCTACATCTAGTTTTCCCTTTCTTCCTTTGCTGTTAAATAACAACCAGGCTATTACAATGGAGTCAATACTATCATCTTCCCCATGTCACTGAAATTCTGTCAAATATAACCTTAAGTGTTAATCAGTATCCTCTGAGTATACCAGATGCAGTAAAACACTGTTCTATTTTTGGACACTTAGATGGTTTCCAAGTTTTCATTGTTATAAATGGAATGGCAATGGACATTCTCTTCCATTAGTTTGTGTGCTCGTTACCCATTGCTTCCTTGGATAAAGTCCTAAAAATGTAATTACTGGGTTTAAGGACAAAATTGCTACAAAGAACCTTGGTACAGTGTTCACAAGTGCTCTCAAACCAATTGTACCAATTTACAATCACATCAGCACTGTGCGTGAGTGTCTGTTTTCACTCCATCACCAGCATTGGATATTACTTTTAAGAAAATGAATATGTGTAGTGTAGTGTGTGTGTGTGTGTGTGTGTGTGTGTGTGTGTGTGTGTCCCATTTGATAACCAATGACTGGCATTTCATTATTTGCATTTATGTTTTTTTTACTGACAGGTTAATGTTGTTTGTAAAATATTTTAATTGATTTCAGAGAGAAAGGTAGAGGGAGAAAGAAAAGCATCAATGATGAGAGAGAATTGATTGGTTGCCTTCTGCACACTCCCCACTGAGGATAGAGCCCACAGCCCAGGCATGTGCCCTGACCAGGAATAAAACCATGACCTCCTGGTTCATAGGTCGACACTCAACCAATGAGCCATGCTGAGGAGGAAATAGGTTAATATTTTTTTTATAGAAGAAACATTTTTGTGTATCTGTGAAATTCCTCTTCATCTCCCTTGTTCATTTTTTATTGATGTCTAACTTTAACCAAAGAATTTGATGTAATTTATAAGTAAAATAATAAACTTTATTTGAGCTTCTGGAAATATAATTTCTAAATTGAGCATCAGAAATTAGTATGGCAGAGAAAATAAAGCTAGTCTATGCAAGTGATGTTCGCAAAAAACATAATTACATAAAGGAAAAGGAACATTTTCTTTTTACAGCTTTTAGGACCCCAGGAGAAAGGCACAGTTGCTACCCCTTTGGGCAGAGACTGATGGTGTCCTCTTCTGTCCATGGATGCCGCTGGATTTCAGAGTGAAGATTAGATTCAGAAGGGCTCCCAGTCTCCTTCCCATCACCGCTGACCTGTGCTGCACCGGAATCCTCGCAAACATGTGCTGTGAGCTTTAGATACGATTTTCTAATTCTCCCTTGGCCCCCGAACATGCTGCTTTCTCAGCCTTCTCACCACATGGGATCATGTTGCCAATAGTGTCTTTGGGATGAATTTGAATTCATCAGGCTGGAATTTAATTACATTACGCAAACTAGAAAATGTCCCCAGCAGGCTTTGAGGGAATAGCTTCTGTATGCAACTGCAATGTCCTATTTTGTTTAAAATATTTGCATTTGGAAAAAGCCACTCTGACTACAACCCCCTTTTTGATCTTTGTCAGGAACTCCTTTTCATCACATTGGCCTGATTATCCTTTTTGTAAAAGGTAAATATTTAAAAAAATTTGCATAACTTAACTTTCCTCTATTCTACATCCTTCCCAAATGCCTGTCTCTTTACCCAGCTGGGGCAGAATGGTAAGAGGAGATGGACACGCATCACTTTCACAAGGTATTCTAGCGCCATAGACACTGGAAAGCAATAATCACATTCTGAACAGTATTCTGAGTGCAAAAGGAAGAAAGGCTTTCAAAATACTCAAACGCTAACTGGAATTTACACTTAGGATCAATGTGACATTTGTAAAGTGGCTCATACTGTAGATTGTACCCCTTGGCCCCCAATTTTCACCTTTCCCCATAACTATGCCCTTTGCCATGTAACTTTCTAGTCCCTCCCTCTAGTGGGCATGTATTTCAAACCCTGCCTTATTTGTGACTTGGTCTTCTGACCACTTTTGATTAGTGCAGCATATATTTAAATACATTTAAATACATTTTCATTTATTTCAGAGAGGGAGAGAGAGAGATGGAAACATCAATGATGAGAGAGAAATCGATTGGTTGCCTCCTAGTCACCCCACTCTCAGGATGGAGTCCCAAAATCCGAGCATGTGCCCTGACCAAGAATCCAACCATGACCTTCTAGTTGCTAGGTTGATGCTCAACCACTGAGCCACATCGCCAGGCTGAGCCCAGCTCTCTTATGCCTCCAGTATCACTATGAGAAGAACCTCCCTGGGCAAGCTTGCTGGTCCAAAGAGAATGAGAACAGAGACAACCCTGCAGGCTTAAAACCTGTGCTTTTAGAAGCAGAGCTGTCCAGAAATCATAGCCTGCAGCAAACCCATGAAGCTGAGCCAAGGGTACATCCCTTAGACCCCCGGCAACAGGCACGATATGCAGTGAGAGTCCAAGAAGGAAGACCATAGGTGACTGCTGTTTTAAGTCAATGAGTTCTCGGATGGTTTGTTAAATAGAGATAACAAAACGGCACAGTGTCCTAGAAGTTTTACAACTTTCAACTTACACACTCAATGCAAAAATTAAAAAAAAATCCTCAGTGAGCAAGAAAGCCAGTCAGTGCCCCTCACGCAGGAATGGGGATGTTCCATTTTCTCAGGTTCTTGTGTGTAGCTCCACACATGTGCCTTCCACTGGAAGCATATATATTCATTGTCTTTTAAAGCAACATCTCACAACAAATACAGTTTTATTTTATTTTTATTTAAAAAAATATATTTTATTGATTTTTCACAGAGAGGAAGGGAGAGGGATAGAGAGCTAGAAACATTGATGACAGAGAAACATTGACCAGCTGCCTCCTGCACACCCGCTACTGGGGATGTGCCCACAACCAATGTACATGCCCTTGACCGGAATCGAACCTGGGACCTTTCAGTCTGCAGACTGACACTCTATCCACTGAGCCAAACCAGTTTCGGCAACAAATACCCTTTTATTCCCCCTCCTCAATGCACCTCGCCATCTCTCTTCAAAGCTCCTCTCAGCTATTCACCCTTTTCCTACCCACAGAGATGCCTAGAGCCTAGATTGAAAGGTGGTGATGGTTGAGTTCAGAATTAGAGCAAGCCTTTCCATTTCCCGTTCATCTTGCAGCTGTAATCTAAACCATGAAGTTCTCCCTAGTCAACCAGGCAGCTCTTGAAAGATACAGAGGAACAATTCTGATTTCAGAGCATAGCTCGTGAAAAATAAAATCTACAATCACAGTAAAACATATATGTACACCCATCTCAAAGGAGGCAGAAAAATCATCTCCCATAGCTTTATATAATTTCTGGCTTCTCATGATAGAAATGAGAATCGTGTTAATTTTTAATGGCATTAAAAGTAAATTGACTTTTAAATGTTTTCATTGATTTTAGAGAGAGAGGAAGAGAGGAGGAAAGAGAGAAAGAGAAATGTTGATGAGAGAGAAAAAATATTACACTGATTAAATGCCTACTGCACACCTCCTGCTGGGCATTGAGCCCACTACCAGGGCATGTGCCCTGACTAGGAATGAAACCAGCTATGTTTTGGTGCAGGGGTCAAAAATCAACCAACTGAAACACACTGGAGTGGGCGAAAATACATTAAAAAATCCACAGTCTCTTGTAGTCACATTGTGACTTAGTTTTACCAAAATAATTAAATCACCTGTGACTAAGTGTTTTATAAAACAATCAGAAAACGGAAGGAAAACATATTGTGATTAAAATACCATTTTAGCCCAGGACAGTGGGGGTAGTGGGTGGGTGCATGAAGGAGGTGTCCGATCAATGTGTTGCTCTCACGTGTTTTTCTCTTTCCTCCTCCCTTTCTCTCTCTCTCTAAAAAATCAATAGAAATATTTTTTAAAAGTCTATTTTAATAAAGCAAAATCACTATCTGGCACGTAGTCTGGAACATTACTATATGTGGCCCAGATCCTATTAATATCCCTGCTGTCCTGAGAACAGCAACCCTCCCCTGGTTCGTTAGACAGAGCTAAAACTTCCCACAGAAAACCAGGTTGGACACGGCGCTACTCTTTTAGTAACACTCAGGAAGCAGTGATCTGGCGGCTGACAAGGACAGAGCATACCGCTTTTAGCCGGGAGCAGAAAAGAAATCAACCCCACTCCTGGCTGAACACAGACAGCTGCCTAGGGATTGCCACTTCGCACAGGACTTGGTCAGCATCAGTGAAAAAGCCACGGGCATCAGAGTCCTTAAGCATCACTGGGTGTTTCAGGACAGAAACATGATAAATAACTCCATGCTCTGCGACACACAAGTGAACAGATTATTCAAGTCAGATTGATTTCTATCTTCATGATCACGAGCCCCAAATGATACAAAGGTTTGCATTCAGGAACATGTCTAAATAGCTCACATGAAGAAATGTAATTTTTCCTGCTTTTTAAAAAGGTAGGAAAATAAAATTTTTAGAAAGGATTATTATTACCCAGACAGCGTGGCTCAGTGGTTGAGTGTTGACCTATGAACCAGGAGGTCATGGTTGGACTCCTGGTCAAGGGATGTGCAGGAGGCAGCCAATCAATGATTCTCTCTCATCATTGATGTTTCTATCTCTCACTTCTCCTTTTCTCTTCCTCTCTAGAATCAATAAAATATATTTTAAACAAGAAAGGATTATTGCTTCATTTCTAGAAAGTATATGACCAAAAGCATAATATTTAGTTTATTATGTCATACATATAATAAAAAAGGCAATTGAAAATTGATTTCAATTAGAGAAGTTAGCTTGTTGAGTTTATACAATAACAATTTTAGAACATTGGAAACAAAGATTATTTTTCTGATTTAATTCCTATCTTGGAGAAAAGGAAAGGTGTTGGGAATTAACGCTATCTTCTACGTTGTACCTACTTTACATGTGTAAGTTCGCTCAATAGGGTTCAGTAAAAAAGATCTATAACAAAAGGGTAAGGAGAGTGTGATGCACATGCCCACTTAGAAATCAAGGTCTCAGCTCCCAAGACATGTTGGTATTGGTTTCTGAGCATGGCCTTATTGAGCAAACTCTATAGCCTATTGAAAAGTACAAGGATCTACTAACTCAATTATTCAAAATAATTTTTTACTCAGCATAAAGAACGACGCGCTTATTTATCTCCTGGGCTATGTGAAAGTGGCTGCCGGGACCTAACTAGTACATCAGTGAATAGGACACATCCACCCAGAAGCACGCAAGCATCTACACAGGAAATAAATGCTGCTGGGGGGCCAACAGCAACAATAATAACAACAAACAGGTAGCACTTACCATGTGTCAGGCACTGCTCTAAATACTGCCATTAACTATTTTAATCTCCCTAACAATCCTGGGAGACAAGTTTCACACATTTCGCTGGGAAGTAACAGCTTAGCAGAGTGCTAACGGCCAAAGTGAATATGAGATGAAGGGCATAAAATCATTGCAACTTCTATCAAGGGAGCCATGTCACAGTTGACTGAGTTTTTCTCTGAAATTTCCCTCTCTTCCTCACCTACTTTTGTTTCTACTACTCAGCCTGTGTATTCTTGTCTTAATATGCTCCATGTATGAATTTTATATTATATACTAGCAGCCCTGCACACAAATCTGTGGGCCAGCAGCTCTCTGCAAGGCCTGGCCGCTCTGCCCTTCCCAGAGGATCTCCCACCTGCAGCCCACCCCTGGCTGCTCTTTGCCCACTGCTCACAGGCCCTCTGAGGCCAAGGTGGGATGCTTGCTTATCATTGTGGCAATGAAGCAAGCATTAAGCCAGGCCACTCACACTGCCCGCTCTCAGTGGCCACCCCTTCTGGACTGGGGGACTCTGGCAAGGTTAAGAGGACTGGGCACCGCCATCTTTGTGACAGAATGATGGTTAGTTTGAATATTACCCTT
This sequence comes from Vespertilio murinus, assembly GCA_963924515.1. NCBI lineage: Eukaryota > Metazoa > Chordata > Mammalia > Chiroptera > Vespertilionidae > Vespertilio > Vespertilio murinus. Next base: position 18,495,806 of record OZ004715.1, on the reverse strand, counting down.
ATATTATAGAGGATTGTTATGATTTAGTTACTGAAAAATAAGAATATGTTCCCTTTCTTTACATTAAGGGTACATTTATTGAGTATTCATTTTATGTTTCTCATTACATACTTAAGGGATGTTAAGGGCCAATAGTAGTACGCCCATCAAAGTGCCACAGAGTACCTTTAGAATGTCCACAGGTGCAGAATTAGCGCTTCTAACTACATCATAGAGTAATCCACATGGCCTTCAGGGAGCTGCTATACTGTCCTAAAATGCACCCCTCTTTCTCCGACTTCTGCCTTAAAAAACATTTTCTGAAACCAGCTCCATCAGATGACTAATAACAACATTCAAAGATTAACAATAACAACACCATGGACTTCCTGTGAGGTCCATAATGACTGCTGGCTGTGGAGTTCCAAAGTTGTCATGGCAATTACTTAATACACGGGCATCTGAAGCAACCTGTTTTAGACCCATTACACCTGAGCAATTTTAAGGGAGTGAATTTCCTGGAATTCCCCCAAGTTGTATGGAGATTATAACAGAGAGAAAACTCAGAAGAGGGAGGTAATGTCAGCTATATTAATCTTTCAGAATATTAAAGGGTACAGATAAAGATGAAGTTTAGGAAGAGTATAGCTATTGTTTTCTTTAAAAAAATAAAGAGAGAAGAGGGAAACAAATGGACTTTAGCAAGATAAACACACACACACACACACACACACATACACACACACACACACACACACACACACACACACTAAAAAAAACAGCGTTTTCAGATAAAGTACTGTCAGAAGGAAAGGGAGACAGAAATCTAATGTTCTCTTGCCCATGTAAGATGGGAAGCCTCTCTAGATCTAAAAATGAGGCACTGCATAAAATATGCCAGAAATTCCTAATTTATGTAATCTCCCTCTAGACCTCATCTGAAAGCCAACCATGTATAACACATATTAAATATATCAAAGGCTCTGCCAAGGAGTGTCAGGTCTTGAGTGTCCATATGATATGCAATATTTTGAGAAAACAAATAATTCTTTAAAGAAAACCTTTTTTTAAAAAAAATATTGGCTCCTTTACAAGCCATTTGGGACAAGTGTTTCATGACTCTCCGCTCTAATAATACCTCGTATAAATCCAGGCCAGAGAATGACTAAGGGTTCCTTGCTGGGTTAACGAGATGAGCCAGACACCTGGAACAAACACTGAAGTCTTGTTACTATTATGATTCCTGAAGTCATAATATCAAAGGTTATAAATATCTAAGCAGCATGGGTTTTAGAGATCCATCCCTCTACCACACTGACAGAAAAGTTCTTATAAGTAGACCTCTAGCCCACAGGTCAAGATGAATCACATAACTGGCATCCCCAGCAACATCACATGACCAAGAAAAATGCTTTAGCAATCAAAAGAAAGCTGAAAAAGTTAATGGGGATGAAACAACCAGCAACTTCCATCACTCCTCAAACTGATGAAAATTGCCTCCCTCAATAAAATCAGCTCCTCACTTTTCTGACTTTCTCTCCTCTCCACCAGAGGGAAGACTCAGCCTCGCCACGTACCCTACATTCTCTGCTTCTTCTGGATGATAAAGCAGTCATTTTATGACTTGGATAAAGAAAACCGATGCTGTCTCACCATCAAATGCACCATTGGCATAATTCACTCGGAGAAGATGCTGCCCTGATTTTAATGGAGGTCAACAGCTCTCCTGTAAGAGCGGTGCATATACACCTGCTGTGGGTATTCAGTATCCTGGGCAGCACTCAGTGGTGCCTGCCAGGTGGAGGGCAGAAAAGGAGCACTTGTGTCTTTATGCAACATCAACATAAACTTTCCAAGCTTGGGACTGAGAGACATGATCAGTAACCTAGAGGGAATTTAGGGATCAGAGAATTTAGATACTTTTTTTAAGGTGAGGAAACTAAGGCTCCAAGATATTAACAGGTTTGTTGAAGGTCATCCATTGACTCAAGACAAATAAGCCTCTAATTCAGGGTCTTTTCATCTAGACTCTGATCATTTTCATTTTTCATATTATGGGTAGATCATTAATTTATGTCTCCTTTCCCAACTTGTCTTTGCCTTTAAGCCTCTCCAGATTTGCTATCTGTGTGACTCTGAGCAGATTGCTAAATCTCTCTGAAATAATTTCTTATATGTAAAAATATGCATATATATATATATATATATATATATATATATATATACTATTAATATATCTATTGTTTTTAGGATTTAGAGAATTAAATTAGATAACACATTTAAAAAAACATGGCCTATTACTTATCTTATGTAATAGGTAGTTGATAAATATTAGTTCCCTATCATTACTGTTTGGGTGAGGATGATAAAGGCACTAAAATAATGACTATGTGGGTTATGATGCATATGAACAGAGGCTAAGAGGGAAAGTGGAACAGGAACTTAATTGAACCTGGTCATTTCCCATCCTGCATAATTAGGCTTACCTTCTTGAAAATTTGTTATGCAGTTATAATTGCATTCAAACTTGGGAAAGCAAGGTCACTAAAATATTCATACCTCAACTGCAACTCCTACTCATAATCCTGCTGTTTTGCATGACCTTAATGCAATCAGTAACTGATGACTATTTTTCCTGATCTTCAGATCAATACTTCAAGATAACCCTTTCCTAGGTGATATTTAGGAACCCTAATGTATTGTGATTCTCTGGTGTTATAAATAGAGAGATATCTGAAACAACCTGACATATGGGTGACCTAGATAGGCAATGACCAGCTATTAATTCAAAGTTTTATGGGGAAAGGGTTTACTCTGATCAGAGCTTTCATTAAATTCCATTTGAATGTAAACTTTCCCAGAGCCTCAAACATTCCATCATACAGTGGAGTGAGAAGAGCCCGAGAAGGCACCATCCCTGGAAATCTTCCAAGGAGAGGGGTAATAGTACCTTCTCTTAGGAAGACAATTAGATATTATTACCCGCTACCCTTTAGCAAAAACATTTTCAGAGAGGCCTACTTGCATGTAGACTGTCCATATAGAGCATGAGCCAGAAGTATCACCTGCAAACATCTCAGATGCTCTAACAGCATAGCCCTTGGAGAATCCCACTCTCTCATTTCATTATGAACTAAAAATTTGTCCATTCATTCCCAGTGTCAGGACCCTCACCCAGCCTTTCTGAATTAAGGACGAGCACCAGAGAGACGTGCAAAAGCACAAGCTAAAAGATGCTCTTCACAAAAAATAATTAAATAAAATAACTAGCCAACTGATCTTTTCCTGCACAAATGCGGGAATATTTATTTGACTGAGGAAACATTCAAAAGCTTACACTACACTTGGGGAAAGTTAAGCTTTTCCTAACATGTATTGATGGACCCACTTCCCATGACAAGAAGAAGAAGCCATGACAAGAAGAAGAAACTATACTCAGCCATTGGATGGGTGTTTTTAAAAATGGAAATGCCACTTACTACCCAGCTCTCAGTGTGAGCTATTTATTTATTCCCCTAAAGATGTATCTTTTGGTGTTACTTTCAAGATAGCAGCATAATCACATTTTATTGGCACCTGCGATTACTAAGGCTGATGGCACCTCTGTGCTCCAGGGGTTAAAAGTGGTTATCAAGTAGTTTCACTCTAGCCCAGCCTGTGTGGTTCAATTACTGAGCATCAACCTAGGAACCAGGAGGTCATAGTTTGATTCCTCATCAGGCAGGGAACATGCCTGGGTGTGCAGGAAGCAGCTGATCAATGATTCTCTTTCATCATTGATGTTTTGATTCCTTTCTCTTCCTCTTTCAGAAATCAATAAAAACAACACAAATATATATATATATATATATATATATATATACACAAATATATATATATACACACAAATATATAGTAGTATACACACACACACACACACACACACACACACATATATATATATATATATACATTTCAGTCCACTTTTCAGTACTAAGTAAATGTACACACTCACATAGAATATGATATAGAATCAGGGAATGAACTAAAGTGGGGAAGTGAGTACCCATATTGGGATCAAAATTTAAGAGGGCACTGAATATTTCAATAATCAATATAAATTTATTTTAATACATATTTTCTAAAACAGATATAAAGTAATGCAAAACAAATGAAAACAACCCCAGCATAATAAAGGAAATTTAAACATCTATAGTAATAAAAGCATAATATGCTAATTAGACCAGACATCCTTCCAGATGAAGCCACAGCTGTGAGGAAAGCCAGATCCTGGGTGCTGAAGGGGAAGCTCAGGTCCCGGGTGCTAGAGAGAAGCCAGTGCCAGCAGCCTGAGGAAGGAAGGCTTACTCTTGCATGAATTTTGTGCATCAAGCCTCTAGTTTTAAATAAAGGCAGAATCCGTCTCACTGATTTCTCTTTCTGCTTTAGACTCCAATATGACTCCACATACGCAGCACTGCTACTGATTGTGATTTTTATTTAAAACTTTCATATTTTGTCATGGCCATTGCTGTATTAAAATATATTGTGTTAACATATTGTCTTCTTCACTGTGGTTTTGGCAATCCCTTAAATTCCGTGGCTGAAGCAAGTGCCTCACTCGCCCACCCTGGTCTGGCCCTGAGAGAGCTGTTCATGTGAGCTCGGTCCATATGACCTCGGTCCCATGACCCTCACATCTGGTCCTCCCCACGGAGCTAGGAGAGGTGAGTTGTGAAAACTCAGTGTTAGAGCGCTTTAATAACTTTCCCTAAATCGCCTGCTTAAGAGGGCAGCTGGCATATGAACCCCGGCCCAGGTCACACCTGAGCCCCACATGTAACCTCTGCTACACTGTCTCTCCCTGCCTGTCCAGGGTTATCACAACATAAGAACACATTCAATTAGACAACTACCTAGTAAGTCCCTACTCCATATTCTATGGAACTTTGCTAGAAGTCTGGAGACAAGAACACATTTTTTTTCAGTGTAGTCATTACCTATGGAAGTACGCATTAACCTATTTGACTAACTGTCCTCAATGTGATCAACATAAGTCATACTAAATAACACTTCCTTTCCATAGAGGTCATACCCTTGATGTGAGAAAGGGAGAGGAAATGCAAGAAACACTAAGCATTCTATTTATCCTAAATGCTGTTACTTTAGGATTTTGTTATTTTAATACTCACTGGAGGGTATGTTTTTAATTGATATTGAGAGAGAGAGAGAGAGAGAGAGAGAGAGAGAGAGAGAGAGAGAGAGAGAGAGAGATTGCTTCCTGTGCACACCCTGACCAGGGATCAAACACATAGCCTCCTACTGTGCCCTAACCAGGAATCAAACCAACCAATCAAGCTACCTGTCAAGGGCTAGGATTTGTTTACCCATGACTTTTATTTACATTTATTTCACCTCATCAAATCCTTGTGTGATACGGATGGCTTTATTATTCTAACAGAGAGATTTGCAAAGGTTTACAATCTGCTCAACATCACAAACATCAATGATAAGACTGAGATCCACAGCGAGCTTTCTCTAGCTCTCCTTTTCCAGGATTCCTCCTACAGAAATTGACAAGCTTCTCTAAATGCTACATGTGACCCTGTTGACTGGATCGGGCAAGGCTGGGACGCGGTGCCCTGAGCACGCTGTGCTAGTTAATGGCCTGACCAGAAATGGTTCTGTTAGTCTCAGACCAAGAAAGCAAAGAACTGCTTAAGAGTATGGCACTATTCTAGGGAAGACAATTTTTTATAATCTTCATTGTTTGCTTTGGCATATTTCAGGTTTTAAACATATACAAATTCACTGCAAATGGGATATAGCGCCTCTGGCAAGAATTATTCAAAAGGCCTTAATCAGAAATGTTGCTCTCATTCCCAGTGCCCCGAAACCAAGTATCCTGGCTTCCTAAGTACATTATCTCTGACTCAATCTCTGCTAGGCCATTGGCGAGAAAAACAACTCTCAAATACCTCCCATTGTGCAAAGACTATGATCTGAAACAGCACAGCATCCATGGTGACAGAATAATCAGGCCATTTGTACATTTCTGTTTGGCAATTCATACAACCAAGTTGCATCTGAGCAATTCTTTTAGCATTAAGCTTTGCCATGTCTGTGGACATATGCTAAAAAATGGAATGAACAGGCTGTGTGTGCTTGTGTGTGTATGTGTGTGCGCATGTAAATGAATCATATCTTTGAAACCAGACACAAATTTCCAAGCCCAATCTGCAAATATGTTTTCCTAAGCCTAGGCGTAGTAGATCATTGTGTTATTTTAGGAATTAAGCTATAAGGAGAATAAAAGAAAAGAGAATTTTACGAGATACAACATAGCGGATTGAACATGTATTCATCTTTATTCTTGCCTGAAACCACACTGAAATGACAGCAAAATAAAAATGAGAACAGTATTAATCCCCAAAGACATGATACAAACAACAGTATATAAGGAAAGTTAACTCATTTTTGGAATACAGAGAATGAAAGAAAAATGTGACCAAGCAAAGTAGTGGAAGCTGAAACTAAAAATGCAGAAGAGTTAGTCACTAAGGAGACATCAGCTTGTGAATCTTCCAGAACTTCCAGGAAGTGGAGGGTGAGATCCTCCTCCAAAGGCATCAGTACAACCACAGAGCACTCCTCCTCTAACTTTTGCAGAAAAAAAGGAACTTCAAAGACACACCAAGTAGAGGTATGATGCACAGAGAAGGGAGGGAGTGAGAAGTTATTATTAGTAAAATGGTAACAGAAGTGTTTAGTGAAAGTCTGAAAACTAAGTGGGAACATGCACCCCACCCCTAAGCCCTCAGGTCCAGCTAATCCTGCAGACACCAGTGGCCAGCACACCCAGGAACACACACACACTCTACCCTGCAAGGTATACTAGAAGCTGCTTTTCATGAAAAACAGAAAGGTCCCAAGGAAATGCCATTCAGATGCCAATTTTTTGGAAGCTGACAAGAAAAAAAAGCAGCCTTCTATCCAATCACCTTATAGTGAAGGTAACCAGCACCACAGGTTATGTTGTCAACTTTCTAATACCTCATTCTTAAATACTCACATACAGAAAGATTACCACATGTTTGAGGAAAGCCTCCATCATGAAAACCAGAGACCAAGATAATTGAAAATAAAACACAAAGAGAGTCAATCAAAGCTAAGAGCAGAAGCGTTTCATTTTTATTTTCTTTAAAGAACAGTGGATAATAACCTAATAACCTTTGAGAAGTAGGAGTTAATATTGTATCACAAAAAAGGAGCAATCCGATAAGAAGAAATTAAAATTATGATAGGATTAATCAAATATTCAAGAGAAGCATTAAAAGGTAAAGGATTCTTCCAAAGAGTAGGAATAAAAAGACAATTAGATGGGAAGTAAGAGGGAAATGATAAAATGAGAGAACCGGTCTACACAATTTAATATCTACCTAACAAGAGATCCAGAAATAAAATTAAGAATAGCAAATTACAAAAACTAAATAACAGACAAATAGAAGGACATGTTCCTAGATTATTAAGGCCCAAGTAAAAATATAAAAAGGATTCTCACTAAATCACATTTTTGAGACACTACAATTTCCAAAGAATAAGTTCTCTCCTTTTTCTATCCACTGTAGGAGGTGATTTCACTCTAGAGAGGCCATGATCACACTAGAGGAGGCAGGGAATTCAAGGAATTGGAATCATGGGATCCAACAACCGCCACAAGTCTGGCAATTTCCAACGTGATGGTTGATGGGATGTGTGATAAACCAGCCACAAAGGAGGCTTGGTCTAGATTAGGGCCAGAAGTCAGAGGATATAAGGAAGGAGAAATTAAAAAAAGGATAAATCAGATGGAGAATCTGACGGACTAGAGCAGTGGTCGGCAAACTCATTAGTCAACAGAGCCAAATATCAACAGTACAACGATTGAACTTTCTTTTGAGAGCCAAATTTTTTTTTAAACTTAAACTTCTTCTAATGCCCCTTCTTCAAAATAGACTCGCCCAGGCCGTGGTATTTTGTGTGAGAGCCACCCTCAAGGGGCCAAAGAGCTGCCGCAGTTTGCCAACCACAGGACTAGACCATATGCTCTTGAAAAGTGTGAGGGGAAATATCCCAATAGTGCTAAGCAAGTGAAAAAATGAGAATGGTGTTCTAGAATAACAACAACAAGAAGAAATTATAGAATTAAGTAGAAGTAATTATAGTCCATTACTTGGCTTCACCATGAACAGTATGTCCTCAGGCATAATAAATAAAACACAAAATACTGATTTAATTAAAACCATAATACAATAATCTTTGGAGGCTGGGAGGGTGTGTGAGCCATACACATTGGAATTCCAGACATAATGTCTAAAGTTATAAGTCAAACAAAAGCAATAAAGTCCAGTTATTAGTAAAATAAGGAAAATAAAATAAAATCTGGAAGAAGCATGCAGAGAATGGAAAATGGTAGAATCTGGTAAATAGGACTTTGAAGTGGGGACAGTCAGGGTAGAATGTTGGTCTTATTGTTGATTTAGATGTTAGAGCACAATTTGACTTTTATCTTATGTGCATATGTTCATCTGTTAAATACATAAGTTAATAAAAGGTCAAAAGGTTAATACATGCCTTCTTAATGAATTTCTGCAACTGCATTTTCCAGAAAAATAAAGGAAGACATCACTAATTTACAAGGTCAGAAAACAGCCTCATTCACCTTACTTTAAAAATTATTGAATTTACTTGTTTATTTAAAAACAAAACAATAAAACACAATAGTAAATTAAATATGAAACAATGATTCAGAATGCTTAAAGTATGTAGCAGAATTTTTACATTTTTATTACATTTATTACATGGACTGTGACAAATGTATGAACATAATTAATGAATATTTTATGACCTTCACGTATGTGGCTTCTTGGCTTCTTTCAATTTGTCAGTGTTGTCAGAGTATGGCAAAAGGATACGATAAAGGGACTCCAAGGTCTTCAACAGGAAATTGATTAAGTATAATCAGATATTAAAAATAAAACATTTTGAAGCTACTACCAGGCTGAGATAGATCTATATGAAAAGATTTCCAGCAATCTATAATAATAAAAGTGAAATATGCTAATTAGACTGGATAGCCCAACAACCTTCTGGAGGTTCTTCTGGATGAAGCCACAGTGGCAGGGGCCAAGGCAGAGGTGGTTAGAGGCAATGAGGCAGGCAGGCATGTGGTTAGGGGCGATGAGGCAGCAGTGAGGGGTGATCAGGCAGACAGGTGACCAAATAGGGGAGATGAGGCATGCAGGTGAGTAAGTAGAAATGATCAGGCAGGGAGGATTATGAGATGGTGCAGGCCGGGCTGAAGAACCCTCCCCCCACCCTAGCACAAATTTTGTGCACTGAGCCTCTAGTTATGAAATGAAAGGATTGAACATAAAGAACAGCATGTATTCTCTGATTACTTTTGTAAACACAATACATACACACACACACACAATTATGTTTGTGGATACACAAACTAATTTTGGGAGGACATTTGTACTGCTAACAGTGTTGGCCTCTTGGGAAGAAATCCCAGGGGAAAGATTCATATGTCATTGTAAAATATTTAATACTCTGATTTTTTAACCTTATGTACATTTGGTTTATTTTCAATAAAAAAGTGAATCATAAAGATAAAATGCTGATATTTATGCTGCCATTAAAATAGATGGTTAAAAAAAAAACATGAAACAATCAATCAAGTTATGAAAAGAAGAAAAGGCCAGTGTGGCTCAGTTGGTTGGAGCATCATATAGCATACTAAAAAGTCATGGGTTTGATTCCAATCAGGGCACATGTGCAGGTTGTGAGTCCAATTTTGGTTGGGGTGAGTGTAGGTGGCAACCAATATATGTTTCACTCTTGAATTGATGTTTTTCTCTCTCTTTCCATCTCCCTTCCTCTTTCTAAAATCAATAAAAGCATGTCCTCAGGAGAGTATTTTAAAAAATTACAAAGGAGAAAAGAAATTGTGATATTTATATAAAACTAAACAGAGTTACCTGTTGGTTACATGATTTAGAGTGTTATTGTTTCTTCCTTTTAATTCTTAAAGTTTACAAAATTTCTATAGTTATTTTGAAAATTATATTTAAAATTAAAAAGAAAACAACTGAAAAGAAAAAAAAAGAAAAAGAGAAGAGAAAATGTCATGCCTTTACCAGTTCTCTGGGGCACAGAAGATGTGCAGGCAGAATGTAGCTTTTCTGGAAGGAGAGAGTGAGCATCTGGGTATTATATTCGCAGATGGACTTCATACAAAGCATATGGGAAATTTTCTCAAGGAAAATTGTTGCTGTAGAAGCACAAGTTGCTATTTAAACCTCGGCAGACTTGGGCTTTTTAATTCTTGAGTTTTTTCTTTCCAATATGTGAATTAGGCATCTGCTCAGATTTTCTTAAGGAGTTCCCCCATTATTGAAATTCCTCTTCTTTGTAAATATTGTATATTATAGAATGTGAAATTTTGATAGCTTGCATAGTCAAGGGGGGGTAATTTTTTTTAACTTTTCCTTTAAGGCTATCCTTTTTTTTTTCTTTTTGCTCCCTAAGTTGACAGATATGTTAAACAAGGGCAAAGGAAAATGAAACACACACAAAAACACTATAAGCCAATATGAAGATATTCACAACATCAAGCAGGCATAACACCAATTCAGAATAACAAGCAACTTCATTCTCAATTTATCAGAGGTGATATAGCTCAAGAAATCACAAGTACTTTTCATGGAAAGTAAATGGCTTTATAAAGGTCAACGCAGAATTTGTCAACTTTATTGCATCTTTTCTGTTCTTTCTTTGGGTATGTAAAAGGAACGCACAATAGTGGTGTGTGTGTGTGTGTGTGTGTGTGTGTGTGTGTGTGTGTGTGTGTGTGTGTGTTTATTTTTTTTAAATCTCTTTTCTGCAACAGGACTAGATAGAGCAATTGCTTTACCTCAGTAAGTTGTTTGGATAAGCTGTAGGTCCATTTTTAACAATAAACATACCTTCAGTGGCTCAAACTAAGAAACAGACATGAGGTGTGCAGCACAGTGTGAGGCAGACAAAGGAGAATGACAAATATTTACCCAAGGAAAACAATGATAGATGCCAACGGTATTGCAGAATTGTCTTCACTACAAATAATTGTCCCTTTACATTTAGGGTTTTCGCTCAAAGCTTTAGGAGAAACTCTCTTCCCCAAAGAAATCTGGCCCCTTCAATTTCCCATCCTGCTTTGGCAACAAAAATATGGAACTCAGCTAGTGATTATGGTCCCCCAGGGGATATTTTACAAAACATTAGCAACTCTAATGGTTTTCATTACTTAATGATTTCTAACATTAGGAATCTGAATGATAGCTAAAGCAAAGTTTAGAAAGCTTAACAACTCTCAGATACATATTGGGACTGACTTTAATAATTTTCTTATTCTCTTTCTCCTTTTTTGCAAAATGAAAAATTACAATCAAAAGATGGGGGCTCAAAGATTTAAAGGCAGGGGTGGGAAGAGATCAACCAAAGTACTTGTATGCACGTATGCATAAGCCATGGACACAGACAATAGGGTGGTGAAGGCCTGGGTTGGGGAGTGGGGGCAAACTATAAAGGGGTCAATGGGAGAAAAAAAGGGGACATATGTAATACTTTCAACAATAAAGATTCTTTTTAAAAATTTGTATTGTTTTGAGCAATTAGCTTCTCTAAGCCTTAAAGTCTCATATCTGTAAAATAAAATGATGGGGAAAATAAACTATGATGACCCTCCTAACTTTAATATCTATACTTATAATAGGGTAATATGCAAATTAGCCAGGATGCAGTCACGTAAAGACTGATCAGCAGGAGGATGGGCCAGCAAACTATGAGTGTCAAAGAGCCACAGGAGTGAGGGGCAGCAGGCAGAGAGCTACAGGAGTGTGGGGCAGTAAGTTATGAGTGGCAGAGAGACATGCACAGCAGTGTGTGGGGCGGCCAGCTGAGGCAAGCTGGAGTGAGCTACTTGTGCACAGATTCATGCACAGGGCCACTAGTTCAATGATAAAGACGTATTTTCTCTGGAAAGCACTTTGCACCCTCCATTGAAAGAATACAGAAATTTATAAAGTCATGGCAACCACTCTCTGCCTCTAAGTTTGTTTGGAGAAGGGATTGACATATTTCAGCCCTTGGATGAAATCTGGCCAGCCACAGTTTCTGTGGATCACATTTTATAAGAACAAAGCCACACCTATTTGTTCGCTTACTGCCCATGGCTGCTTTCAGGCTACATTGATAATGTACTTAATCAGCCATCATCTGGCATGCAAAGTCGAAAATATTCACTAGTTGGCTCTTTACAGAATCAGACAATCTCTAGTTTAGAAGCTCTCTTAAAGGCCAAAGACTTTCTTGACCCCTATGTGTAGTTGGGACCTGACACAGAAGTCCGGGTTGGAATGCAAGAGATAGTCACACACAGACAACGATACATGCTCTCTCAGCCACTTCACATCTCGCTCACTCCTCAGGGATAGACACTCCCCATCCCCTTCAATTGAGAAATACCAATATCTGTATCCTTTACATTAGAAGACAAGCTTTCATTAGTACCATTCAACTATATGAGGTCAAATCAGTGGTTCTCAACCTTTCTAATGCCACCACCCTTTAATACAGTTCCTCATGTTGTGGTGACCCCCAACCATAAAATTATTTTCCTTGCTACATCATAACTATAATTTTGTAATTGTTAATGAATTGTAATGTAAACATCTGTGTTTTCCAATGGCCTTAAGCTCTACAGCAGCAGTTCTCAACCTGTGGGTTGCATCTAGTAAGATGATGCGATCCACAGGTTGAGAACCACTAGCAGGGTCCCCTAAGAGCATCAGAAAATAGATACCTACATTACGATTCATAACAGTAGCAAATTATAGTTATGAAGTAGCAACGAAAATAATTTTATGGTTGGGGGTTACCACAACATGAGGAACTGTATTAGAGGGTTGAGGCATTAGAAAGGTTGAGAACCACTGGGCCAAATAATTGTTTTCATCATCTCAAAATATTGTTCTCAGTTCTCCTTGCTGTGGACATTTTCATCTCTGACCAGTAGTCAAATGTTTTGGTTGGTCACTGATGTTTTTGAGAATCTGATAAAAGCTATGGGCCCCAGGAAAATGTGCTTTCATAATTTAAACAACATTTCACATCCAATTTTCACAGTTGGGGTTGGTTCACATTAGTACAAGACTTAAGAATACAGAGCCACCATAGCTTCTAAATGAAATAATTTGTACAATATTCTCACATAGAAGCCAATGCTACTACCCTCTTTCCCCCAAAATAAGACAGTGTCTTCAATTAATTTTTGCTCCCAAAGATGTGCTAGGTCTTACCAGTATTTTCAGGGATGTATTATGTTTCCATGAAGCAGGTCTTATTTTTGGAGAATGTCTTATTTTCGGGGAAACACAGTATATAGCATCGAATGCATGATAAGGAATGTCAGGTGAGGAACCAAAAGAACAATCTCATGCCTTGTCTCTGCTACTAACTAAATATAAGAGGCCACTGAAGCACTCCATGCTTTATGTCCATTTATTAATTAGTGAAAATAATTGATATCCTGCCTACTCTATGGGCTGTGATCAGAATCAAATGAAGTATAAAGAGTGAGAGAAAATTTAATAAAGCACATAAAGCTTCCCACTTGAGTGGTGAGAAATATGACAGCCCATTTCACGGGAGGGAACAAAGGACCACAGGCGTTTTGTATGCAAAGTGTGATCCTCAGACCAGCAGCATCAGCATCAAGAAGCTGGTTAACATGCAGATTCCCATGCCTCCCCTCAGACCAAGCGAATCAGAATCTGCATTCTAAGGAGCTCACCAGGAGATCTGTGTGACGGTCAAGCTTGAGGAGCATGACCATGGAAAGATATCTCTGCAAAGTGCCAACCATGGCGTAAGGCTGACCTCCTTCAGAAAAGGCAGCTGGGGCTTTGCAAAGTCAAGATGCAAAGAGATGAAAGTGAACAGATGTTAGATTTTAGAAGTATTTTCCAAACAAGTCTGTACTCATGGTGCTCAGGGACTAGTGAAACTAAGACACATCCTTACGTAAACACAACATGCTGCGGACGCTCTCCAACAGCTCGACCAGGTCACTGCAATCCAGAAAGAGCTGCTGGCTGTTACTGTGAGGCTATGGAATTATTGTCAGGGCAAGCTGTAGATTTCTATAATTTCCTTTTATCTGCAAAATTGCCATATGGAGGAAGCACGTACGTGTCTCAGTATTATCTCATTGATAGAGTAAAATTAGTAATAATTACGCAGGCTTTCTTGATTAGACTCCCTACCACATTTCACTTCTGTCTCTAAAAGAGAAGTTTTAGAAAATAATAGGATCAGGGGCATGTGGAGAGATAAACAGAGAATGAGTAGGGATACTTAAAAGAACAAAACAAACCTGCTACTGACAGTAAAAGGAAGAAAATGAATTGAGGGAGTATTATCTGGGAAAGGAGGTTTTCTTGGATGACAGTAAAATGGGAATTTTGGGGGGTGAAATAGGCAGGTGGGGGGGATTTTTAACATTAAGGGTGTCCATGGAACAAGTGCAGGCTGGCAGCAGAGCTGCAAAGGGTTACAAGTCCATAAGATAAGGGAGTTGGGAGAGGCTGTAGTTACATTTCCATAAGAACTAGAGGTAGCTAAAGGTCTATATTTACAAAATAAAGGAGAAAGAAAGCCCAGAGGGAATAAGAAAACAATGAGGGAGGAGGGATGCACTTGTACCTTGTGAGGTTTTGACCTTTGAGCTCAGGAGTTACTGTAGTGACCAAATCAAAGTGGAATAACTACCAATCAGAGGGGATATAGAGGCACAAAAAATTGCAACCTTTATAAAGGGGGAGGGGAGGGAAGAGGAGAGGTGGGGAAGGAGCTCCATGGGACTCTTTCTCCCCACCTGAAGTTTGTTCTGTGGGGCTCTTTCCCCCTCCCCACATGGGAGGGGAGTCTGTGCTTGTTTCTCAATAAATCCCCACCTTTGCTATACCACCTTTCATCCATGTTTTCATTCTTCGACTCCACCAGACAAGAGCCTGGGAACCATCCTGCCCAGAGGAGCACCACGTGTTTCCAGTCCAAAAATCCCATAACAATAGAGGAAGACATCCTATTTCCACCTTTCCATTCTTTGCAATGAGGTGTAACTTGCCAGGTTTGGAAGGCAGGAGTAGGGATGAGAAGGAAGGGAGACGAAATAAAAACTTTTAAAGGAAAGAAAGGGGAAATGGATGGGGCTTATACCATTAGGATCTTCTGAACTAGTAAGATCAGGGGACATTCTCCATGGTACCTGGGTTCTGGGGCAACTGTCCTATTGAGATACAGAGGCACCAGAGTGCCACTCAGAGGGTAGAAACAAAGAGCAGATTGGCAGGTTTTGCCTCAGGTTTACAGAAAGCCAGGTTCTGGATTGTCTACTTCAGACCACCATGTTGAAGGAGCAATAGGGGTTCAGAGTAGAACCCGAATCTAGAGGTTTGCGCTTATCTCTCATCTCTTAGAACCCTGAGCTTGGTGGGTGGGAATAGAAAATAAGCCAATAGGTGCTAACATCAGAACACGGTGGAGTGTCAATGGGGGAAAAAGGGAATATCTGTAATACCTTCAACAATAAAGATAAAGTTTAAAAAATGATAACCTTAAAATGGCTATTGCTGCCCACTCTGGGGGTATAATAGAAAGGGCAGAGTTTGGAATAAAAGAAGCCTGGGTTTGAACCCCCATTCTGCTATTCACCACTACTGTGTGACATCAGGTATGCCATTGACTTCTCTGAGCTTCATCGGAAGACTACAAATTATTGTCACACATCACAAAACATTATTATAATAGTTAATAATAATGAAATAATGATTATGAAGTGTTGACAAACTGTGTATTCATTTCATTCCTTCCTCCTCCTTTTGTACTCAGGCTCGGTTTGTTAGTCCATACTTGCAGTCAGTACACAGTGTGTGCTGAGTTATTACATAAAGTCATTTACTTAGGATCCTCAGTTACAAAAGAGGTAGTATATATACAGGGTATCCCTCCGCCCCCCCCCCAAAAAAATGTATACACATTTTAACAGCTGATAGTTCAATTTTGAATATGAAACATATTAATAAACACTGACTTTATAATTATTCAAATGTGTGTATACATTTTTTGGGCACACTCTAAATGCAATGGAATACTACTCAGCCTTAAGAGGAGATGAAATACTGCCATTTACAACAACATGGATGGATCTTGAGAATATCATTCTAAGTGAAATAAGTCATAAAGTTAAGAGCCAAATGATTTCACTATCTGAATAAAAGAGTAATATTCAAATTGACCTTATCTTCCCCCTATAACCACAAGCCATGCCCACCAGCCAATCAGGAGTGAGTATGCAAATTAATCAAACCAAGATGGCTGCGGCCACAGAGCAAAGAGGAGGCTTGGGTTTCCCTGGCAATAAAAGGAAGCTTCCTACACACCCTGGCCAGCCCAGGCCTCTGCTCAAGGCTAAAAGTTTCAATTATAGAAGATAAATAAATCTCAGATCCCAGGGCATCCGCTTGGGTCACCAGGGAACATAGCTGGCCTGCAAACCACCACAGGCCCCTTGCCCAGGCTGCCCATGCCCCAAGGAACCTGCACCCTGATCCAGGACACCCTTCATGGCAAACCAGCTGGCCCCCACCCATGCAGCAGGCTTCTATACTATCTAATAAAATAATAATATGCAAATTGACCATCACTCCAACACACAAGATGGCTGCCCCATGTGGTCAAAGATGGCTGCCCCCAAGTGGACACAAGATGGCCACCATAAGATGGCCAGCATGGGAGGGCAGTTGGGAGGGACCAGGCCTGCAAGGTAGGGCAGTTGGGGGAGACCCAGATCTTCAAGGGAGAGCAATTGTGGGGGACCAAGCCTTCAGAGAAGGGCAATTAGGGGTGACCAGGGCTGAAGGGGAGGGCAGTTAGAGGCAATCAGGCTGGCAGGGGAGTGGTTCGGGGATGATCAAGCTGGCAGAAGTGGTTAGGGGCAATCAGGCAGGCAGGTAGGTAAGCAGTTGGGAGCCAGCAGTCCTGGGTTATGAGAGGAATGTCCGACTGCCCATTTAGGCCCAATCCCAGCAGTCAGACACCCCTTATAGGGTCCCAGACTGGAGAGGATACAGCCTGGGCTGAGGGACAACCACTCCCCGCCTCTGTGCATGAATTTTGTGCACCAGGCCTCTATTGTGGGATATAAAACTGCAAGCAACAAATGAACAAACAAAAACCCATAGATACAGACAACAGTGTGTTGGTTACCAGAGGAAAGGATGGTAGGGAAGTAGAAAAGGATAAAGGGGGTCAAATATATGGAGATGGAAGAAGATTTGACTTTGGGTGGTGGGCACACATGCAATATTCAGATGATGGGCTGCACACTTGAAGCCTTTATATTTATTAACCACTGTCACCTGGATAAATTCATTAACACACACACACACACACACACACACTCTGACGAAGGTAAGAAAAATAACACTTCAGTGTGAGTGCTCCAACCCTGGTTGTCCTCAGCTCACCCTTCAGGTTTAATTATCCAACAACAGTATCAGCCTGCCCCGAGATCACCCAGTGTGAATGGAAAAGCCACTGGAGGCTTTCATGTAATTATGCACACAGTTGCTGTAGACCCCAGGGGCCCCATTGGCCCGCTAATAACGAAGGAGTCAGGGAAGTCTGTGCCTTCCCAAATTACAGCAGTGGCAGGCTGTGGACTCACCCCAGTAACAGATGGTTTTATTAGTGGCCACGGCCAGACACTTGGCTGAGGGTGGAGCGCATGCCATTAGCGTCTGTTCCACTTTGGTGGAGCAGGGGCACAAGGAAAGCTGGGTCCGCAAATAATTGACAGCGAGGGAGACAATGTGTTCTCATGTCACCTGGGGTGAAAATGAACTGCAACGGGAAAAAAACGGTCCTTTCCTTGAGCTACTAAAACAGAAAAGATAAGCTCAAATAATTGTGTTCTTTCCATGGAAGAGTAAGGGCTTGGGACAAATGAAGCAGGGAGAAAGATGTCCACAGGTACCTGGCACTCAGAGCCATCTGTGGGAAGAAATTCTGACTCTGATTAGCTGGCAAACCAATAAAAACAAAACAAAACTTTTCTTCATCTACCGTTTTCTACAATTACAGGCACTCAAATATGGCGAATAGTTGACTATCAAACAACATGCCATAAGAAAAAAAAAACATGCTCCATTTTCTTTTCTTTTAAAAAAATAATATATTTATTTATTTCAGAGAGGATGGGTGAGGGAAAGCGAGATAGAAACCTCAGTGATGAGAGAGAATCATTGATTGGCTGCCTCCTGTATGGCCCACACTGGAGTTCGAGCCCACAACCCAGGCATGTGTCCTGACCAGGGAATCGAACTGTAACCTCCTGGTTCATAGGTCTATGCTCAACCACGGAGCCACGCTGGCTGGGCAGACATGCTCCATTTTCAATGGCAACCATACAATATTCTTTGTAACCAAAACAAAGGGGTATGAATATTTAAAACCAGGAAACCGAAAGCTGGTAGTTAGCTATGCACACAAGTATTTAAGTATTTAAAAGATCTAGGAATGTATGGTCGCCCGCTCAAGCAGAAGTAGATTTGCAGCACGAGCATCCTTGCAAAGCCCGGAAGCACTCAGCTTCCTCTCCCACTAGGCATCCGGATGGACATACTGTCACCAGCTGCTTTGTTTAGCTTTTATTTTTTAATCAAGTTCTAGTAGATTCCCCTAGCTCTTTGGAGCTCGCGGAGTCAGAGTGCATTAGAGAACTTCGCTGCAGTGAAATCTCTCTATCCATCTTAGTTTTCTATTGCCGGCTGACAAATTACCACACAATAAGCAGCTTAAAACAAGGCAAATTCATTATCGCACAGTTACGTGTGTAGGACTCCGGGCACAGGTGAGCTGTTTCCTCTGCTTATGGCCACACTAGGCTGCCATGGAGACATTGCCTAGGCCTGCTTATCTCCTCGGAGCCTCAGGATCTGCTTCCAAGCCCACGGGTTGTCAAGAGGATTCATAACCTTAGGTCTGTACAGCTGAGGCCCCCATTTTCTTGCTGCCTCTTGATTAGGGTCCACTTTCAGCTCCTAGAGACCCTCCATGTTCCTTGTTGCATGGCCCCTCCTCTTACAACATGGCCGCTTACTGGTACTTCTTCAAGCTAGCAGGGGACAATCTGCTACAGCGACTTGACTTCTTGAATGAGTCAACTAATTAGGTCAGGCCCACCCAGGGTAATCTCTTTTTTTTATTGACTCCAATCAATTAATCAGGGACCTCAGTTACATCTGTAACACTCAACTTTGCCACCTAATGTAACCTACCCATGGGTGTGCATCTCATTCATTGCATTCGCAGGTTCTGCTACCACTCAAGGGAGGGAGATCACACAAGGCATGCACATGAGGTGGTGGGACCTTGGGGCTTTTTTTTTTTTTTTTTTTCAGAGAGGATAAAAGAGGGAGATAGAAAAATCAATGATCAATGATGAGAGAGAATCATTGATCGGCTGCCTCCTGCACGCCTCTACTGGGGATCAAGCCTGGACCCCGGGCATGTGCCCTCAGCCAGAATGGAACCTAGGACCCTTCAGTCCACAGGGTGACGCCCTATCCACTGAGCCAAACCAGCGAGGGCCTTTGATTTCTGTGTGATATATTATTTTTTAAGCTGAGACAAAAATTTGCAAAACATAAAAATAACTATTTTACAGTGTACAAGTCAGTGGAATTTAGTACAGTCGCAATGCTGAGCAACTATCATCTCTATCTACTTCCAAAATATTTCCAGCATCCCTCGGGGAACCTCATACCCATTAAGTAGTCACTCCCCATTACCCTCTCCGCCTGGCCCCTGGCCACCACTAATCTGCTTTCTATATTTGTGGATTGACTCGTTCAGGATATTTTTATATAAATGGAATAATAAAGTATGTGATCTTTTGTGTCTGGCTTCTAACAGTTGCTGGACATTTGGGCTGTTTCCATCTCTTGGTGACTGAGAATAGTGCAGCCATAAACATCTCTATACAAGTTTTTGAACATCTGTTATCAATTCTTTTGGGTATATACCTAGGAGTGGAATTTCTGGATCATATGGGAAATGATGAACTATTTTTCACAGAGTCTGCACCATTTTACATTCCTATCAGCAATATGTGAGTATGTCAGTTACTTTACATCCTCACCAATACTTATTCCAGGTAGTTTTTTTGTTTTGTTTTTAATTATAGCCATTTCAGTGAGTGTAAAGGGATGTTCATTGTATTTTGGTTTACATTTCACTGATGATTAGCAATATTAACTTCCCTTCGTGTGCTTTTTGGCCACTTTTATATCTATAGAAAAATGTTTAAGAAAAAAATCCACTTTTCATTTCTTTTCTTTTTATATATTTTATTGATTTTTTAAAGACAGGAAGAGAGAGAAATAGAGAGCTAGAAACGTCAATCAGTTGCCTGCTGCACACCCCCCCACCGGGGATGTGCCCTCAATCAATGTACATGCCCTTTACCGGAATCAAACCTTGGACCTATCAGTCCTCAAGCCGATGCTCTATCCACTGAGCCAAACTGGTTTCAGCCATTTTCCATTTCTTAAGTGGGTTTTCTTTTTATTGATCTATGAGAAATCTTTATATATTTTTATATACTAGAACTTAATCAGTTGTCCCAGAAATATTTGTTGAAGAGACTGTTATTTTCTTATAAAATTATACAGTTCTTTTGATGAAAATGAACTGGTCAATGACTTCTGGGTTTATCTCTAAAATCTCTATTCTAATCCACTTATCTATATGTCTATTCTCTTTTTAATTTTTAAAATATAATTTATTAATTTTTTACAGAGAGGAAGGAAGAGGGATATAGAGTTAGAAACATCCATGAGAGAAACATCAATCAGCTGCTTCCTGCACATCCCCTCCTGGGGGTGTGGCCACAACCAAGTTACATGCCCTTGATCAGAATCAAACCTGAGATCCTTCAGTCTGCAGGCTGATGCTCTATCCACTAATCCAAACCAGTTAGGGCTCTATCTTTCTTTTTTTAAAAATTATTTTTATTGATGAAAGTATTATAGATGTCTCCTCCCCCCACATTGGCCCTGCTCCTGCAAACTCCACCCCAGGCCTTCACCACACTATTGTCTGTCCATGGGTTATTCATATATGCATGTTAGTTCTTTGATTAATCTCTTCCAGCTGCCCGCTTCCTTCTTTCCCTCTGAGACTGGGCAGCCTGTTACTTGCTTCAGTGTCTCTGGATTTATTTTGTCAGTTTACTTTGTTCATTAGATTTAACAAATAAATGAGATCATGTGCAACTTATCTTTCTCTTCCCAGCATCATTATGACTTGATTTTTGTAGTTTTGTAATAAGTTTTGAAATTGGGAAATGTGAGTATTCCAGTTTTACTTTTATTTTTCCAGATTGTCGTGGCTATTTGAGGTGCCTTGCAATTCCATATGAATTTTAGGATCAACTTGTCCATTTATGCAAAAATGTCCACTAAGGGTTTGATAGAGATTTTACAATAAATCTTGAGGTTACTTTCTATAGTATTTTCATTTTAAGAATATTAAGTCTTCCAATCCATGAAGATGGGCTGTCTCTCCATTTATTTAGATGCTTTTTAAGGTTTAATAGTTTTCACTCTAAAAGCATCTCCTCAGTTAAATTTACTTCTACATATTTTATAATATTGCAAATCAAACTCTTAACTTCATTTTTAAATTGTTCATCATTATTTCATATATATATATATATATATATATATATGAAATATAACTGATTTTTGCATGCTGATCTTGTGTCCTACAACTTTGCTGAATTTGCTTATTAACTCTAAAGGTGTGTTTTTTTTAGATTCTTTAGGATTTATCTATATAAGGTCATGTCATCTGCAAATAGAGATAGTTTTACTTCTTCATTTTCAGCTTGTAAATATTTTTTCTTGCCTAATTGCTGTCTAGAATTTCTAGTAATAACATCCTTATCATATACATGATCATAGAGAGAAAACTTTTTTTTCACTATTGAGCACACTATTAGCTCATTTTCCACATTAAGAAAGTTGGCATCTATTCCTAGTTTGAGGGTTTTGTTTTGTGTTTAATCATGAACGAGTATTGGATTTTGTCAAATGGTCTTTCTGCGTCAGTTGAAATGACGATGCATTTTTATTCACATTCATTCTATTAACGTCATATTGATTGATTTCACATGTTGAATTATTCTTGCATTCCTGGAATGAGTCCCATTTGATCTAAGGATACAATACTCTTAATAGGCTGTTAGATTTGGCTTGCTATTCTTTACTTGAAGATTTTTCCATCAAGATTAAAAATACCTTTTGGTTATAGTTTTCTTTCAGTCTTTATCTGGTTTTGGTATCAGGTTAATACTGGCCTTATAAATTGAATTAGTAAGTATTCTCCCCTCCTTAATAATTTCTCATGAAAATGATATATGTTAGCTAATATAGATTTGCAATTCCAATATTGTCCCAGAGTTCAGAGTTAAGAGGAGGGTAGCATATATTAAACATTGTTTCCAAACAGAGTAAAGAATAAGAAAGACTTTTAGTGTAGGTTATAGAGATGGAGTCATTTCTTTGATAAACCCAATTACTGCTTCCATAGGGAAATGGGCTCACTCCTTTGGAAAGGATTTTCCAA
Source organism: Vespertilio murinus (assembly GCA_963924515.1). Lineage (NCBI taxonomy): Eukaryota > Metazoa > Chordata > Mammalia > Chiroptera > Vespertilionidae > Vespertilio > Vespertilio murinus. Next base: position 18,473,072 of record OZ004715.1, on the reverse strand, counting down.
AATAACTTTTGTGTAGTTTTATGATTGTTTGTTTGTTTTGCTTAAGACCCCTAAAGCAGAAGATTCTAGCCTCTTCTAAACCACAGAGTCAAAACAATATTTATGTAACAAGACATTTCAAATAAGTTATATATAACAATTGAATCAGCACTTTATCATGCAGAATGTGAACTTAATTTTCAGAGAGGATTCATTTTGGTTTATAAAATATGGTAGGTGCAACCTAAAGTATGTGTGCAATCAGGTCATAGGGCCAACTGCATGAGGGAGAAGGAGGAAGAGGAAGAGGAGGAGAAGGAAGAGGAGAAGGAGAAGGAGGAGGAGGAGGAGGAGGAACCTACTCTGGAGGCAGGGTTATACTCAATAGAACACTACCATCTCAATATCAGTGCTAAACCTGGGAGAGTGATTTAATCTGAGCCACTTCATTTCCTCGCCTCTAATTTAAGGATAAAAGTGCTCACCTGCCCACGGAGCAGATTAATAACATAATATTTATGAAATGCTTTATAAGCCACCTGACCGAAGCAAAGGTAAGTTTTCTCTTTTTTTAATAATATATTTTTATTGATTTTTCATAGAGAGGAAGAGGGAGGGATAGAGAGCTAGAAACATCGATGAGAGAGAATCATTGATCAGCTGCCTCTTGCACACACCCCACAGCAGATGTGCCTGCAACCAAGGCACATGCCCTTGACTGGAATCGAACCTGGGATTCTTCAGTCCGCAGGCCATCGCTCTATCCACTGAGCCAAACCGGTTTCGGCATAAAGATAAGTTTTCAAGGATTTTGTGTGCAAGTGATTGATTGACAAGTGCTCCCAGGAGAAAGAAGGAGGCGGGGGAGAACTACAGAAAAGGCACAAGGGAGAGGGGAGGGTGGGGATTTTGGCAATCTTGTTCCTACTGGGAGCTTTGGAGTTTTAATTATGTCAGAGTTTGTCTCCTTTCAAGGCTGGCTATAGTCATTGCTTAGGGACCACCCAGTGAGATAAAAACCCTTTAGGCACTCAAGTTCTCTGTAGAGATAAGCAAATAGCTTCAGGAACTTGAAGACAGTCCTCAGGAGAGACATAGAGGTATAGATGGCACCTTAGAAGCAAAGCACCAAGTGTGAAGGAGGGAGGAATGGGTGCTTAAGTGGTACCACTGATCGGCCAGGATCTGGGTGGACCAACAGTGTCCACATTAACTATCTCCTTTAACATTTCATTTTCTTCCTAGATTTTCTCTTTTTTTTTTTTTGGTGCAGATTTTTAAAAGTAAATTTGTCTAGACCAACTGTAGGCAAACTACGATCCGGCCCATTTGGCTGTTCTATCCGGCCCACAGAGCTGAAAGAGTTGAGGGTTCTCTTGCTCTCCCCTCGGCTCCTTCACCAGCAGCCCAAGATGAGAGTGCCAGCATGGCCAGGTGCTTTTGTTCCGGCCCTCCGGTCCAGTTTAAGACCCTACTGTGGCCCTCGAGTCAAAAAGTTTGCCCACCCCTGGTCTAGACACAGCATTTACTTCCTGTGTAACTATAGATAGAGTCACTGCTATTTAAAAGTAAGATGTTTCAAAAACGCTGCAAATCAATTATGGCTTCAGAGCTCAGCATAAAGCCTAAACATTCCATAATAAAATAAATACCCTCCCCAAATGTTTAAAAATCCAGTTTAATTTTACAATAACAGAACATTTTTCTTTAAAACTTTATAGATGTGAAGTAATCTGAGAAAAGGCCCATGCTAAGTTCTAGTAAATAAAAGATGCATGTACCATCCCTGTCATAATTCAAATAAAATGCAACTTCCCGAGATAGCACAGCAGGAAACAAAAGCATTTTTGGTCAGGCTTCACCATTTTTCAGGCTTCCTGATATTGAACAAATTCTAGTAGTTTTTGGTGTGTGTGTGTGTGTGTTTTTTAATATCTCCCTATGAGATATTTTGCACGGAGTCATTTATTCCAAGAGTCTTGAGAGCAAACTGGTGGAAGGGGAAATGACTTAACAGGCCCCAATGGATAATTAATCATATCTCATTTTGGAATTGCACTCAGCATCTGTGGCACTGTCATTTGAGAATAAGAAATTCAGTATTCCTCAACCGCAACGGGAGTACTGTCAAGTTCTATAGAGTTTCCTGTCATGTTTAGACAATGAAGAGATTTTTGCTAGAAGTATTTTGACCCATCAGAAGACAAATTGATGAGGTTTTATAAAGGTGTAGATTATTTTAGTTGAGACCATGCCCTGTCGCGGGGCAAATTTAATCTACTGTTCATTTTTGCCCACAGTGAAACAGTTGGATGCAATTATGACTCAATTAAGATGTGTCTGATGAGGGTGTTTCAGTAAACAGAATAGTATTTTTCATGCTACATGCCTATTGTTCACAAATAATGTCCTCTATGAATTTTTAACTTGTTTTTTTTTTTTCACATGATGAAATGTAACTGCCATCCTGAAGTAAAAAGGCTAAAAAGCTCTCTACTTGCAGGCTGTAATTAAAATGAACTGGCATTTGGTGATAGCAGTCACTTGTGGGAGTAAAGTTTTAAGAAGTCATCAGATGAAAAACAAAGTAAGTAATTCAATTTCTCCAGGGAATGCAGAATGACTATGAATAAGAGAGGATTCAAAAATAGAGGTAGTGCCCTGGCTGGATTTCCCAGTGGTTGGAGCACCAATCTGTGCACCAGAAATGTTGTGTGTTTGATTCTCAGTCAGGGCACATGCCTCATTGTAAGGTTGTGAGTTCAATCCCAAATCATCAGGGGGTGTAGGTGAAGCTGTAGGCCAATGTTTCTCTCACATTGATCTCTCTCTCTCTCTCTCTCTCTCTCTCTCTCTCTCTCTCTCTCTCTTTCTCTCTCTCTCTCATCCCTCCCTCCCTCCTCTCTACAAAATCAATTAAAAACAACACAACTAAAACATATCCTTAGGTGAGGACTTAAAATAAAAAGTTGGGGTAGTGATATTTCTTGTCCATTTGTCATGCTTTGCCCCAAGGGGAGCACCCTAGTGTGTGAAAAGTGTATGTGTTCAATCAGAAGTCAAGAGTGTGAAATCCTCCTTCTTCTTCAAAGCTGTTCAATTCATTTTAGACTGCCCTGTCTTCAGATTATTCATAATTTACTTCATTTGAGCCACTTTTAATGTTCATTTACATTACTTACTTAATTTTACAGATGAGTAAACAGTGTCAGAGAGGCTAATTTGTCCAAGAGAATAAATGACGAAGGTTGGACTATGTCAGTTCAACACTATGCTATTTGTATTGTTTTCACTGTCTTACCCCATTTACTTCTATCACTTCATTGTTAGAATGTTACCTGAAAGATCAATTTTAAGAATAAAACTTGAATATGTATCATTATTATTTTGAGAATAAGAAAAAAGAAAACTCTGGAAGAGTTCAGACTAGAGCAGTGTTGGCAGACTCATTAGTCAACAGAGTCAAGTATCAACAATACAAAGATTGAAATTTCTTTTGAGAGCCACATTTTTTAAACTTAAACTTCTTCTTTTTTAAATATATTGTATTGATATTTTACAGAGAGGAAAGGAGAGAGATAGAGAGCCAGAAACCTCGATGAGAGAGAAACATCCACCAGCTGCCTCTTGCACACCCTGCACCGGGGATGTGCCCGCAACCAATGTACATGCCCTTGACCGGAATCAAACCCTGGACCTTTCAGTCCGCAGACTGACGCTCTACCACTGAGCCAAACCGGTTTTGGCAACTTAAACTTCTTCTAACGCCACTTCTTCAAAATAGACTTGCCCAGGCAGTGGTATTATGTGAAAGAGACACACTCAAGGGGCCAAAGAGCTGAATGTGGCTTGCGAGCCGCAGTTTCCCGACTACAGGTCTAGAGCTATGCCATCCACTATGGTAGCTAGTTATATGTGGCCATTTAGATTTAAATAAATTCAAATTTAAAAAAAAAACACACAACTACAAATTCATCAGTTTCAATAGTCACATGCAGCTCCTGGCCACCATAACTAGGAAGCACAAATAAAGACCAGAAATTTCTATTGAAAAATGTTGGCTAAAGTCTAGATTCAGAACTGCCTACATTGCATTTTATAGTCACTAATATTTTCTTTATTCGTTATATATATATATATATATATATATATATATATATATATATATTTTTTTAATGGTCAGAAATCAAACAGGAAACCTTTCAGTGTATAAGGCAACACCAACAACCTGAGCCACATAGTCCAGGGAGTGACTAATGTTACACCTGTGTTCTTTTTCTTACTCCTACGCATGGTGCATTACCTTATTTTTATAACAATGCTAGAGGCCACAGTGCATGTCATAGCGACCAGCCATTCTGATCGACCCGCCGTTCAGTTGCTGGGCTTTTATATATATAGATATGGCAGTGTTCATCTTCAAATCTTTAGTCAGTTATGTGCTAGCATAAAATCATATGGCAAAAAAAAATCAGATAGGCAAAAGGTTTGAAAATAAGATATTGTCTCTCATTATTTGAGATGCTGGGGAGACAATGCTAAAATTCAAACTTCAGGTAAGATACAGCTTAGAGTCCTTTATGCATTGACTAAATCATTGGATATTAAGAGACTCTGTAACTACTAGGTTTTCTTGCCATTTGCTTACTTATATATTTGTTTGTTTGCTATTTATTCATTCATTCATTCATTCATTCATTCATGGCATAAACATGTAGCCAAAGCAAGTGCCACCTTGCTTTGGCAGGAGCAACATTTTAATTCCTGTGGACCCTTGAAGGTAGAATGGGAAAGACTGATATTTTTAGCATGAGGGCAACTCATCTCACTAAAAGGGTTTCTAATTTTAAGCTTATCAGAGAAGAGACTAATCATATAGCCTTTTGCTCCTTAGACCATCTCCTCTCATGTGTGAGGAAATAGTACCCAGCTGCAGATAACATAAGAGAAGGTTGTTTGTTGAAAATTTGGTAACTACACATAAATTAGATTAATTCAAATTAGGGGTGCACGATGTGTGTGTGTGTGTGTGTGTGTGTGTGTGTGTGTGTGTGTGTGTGAGAGAGAGAGAGAGAGAGAGAGAGAGAGAGAGAGAGAACCTGCCTGCCTATATAAGTGATATGTGCAAATTTATTGTAAATTTCAGTGTAATGCGGGGGTTTAGGTAGGTCAATGGCAGTTTTCACTGTGTGGACTAAAATAAAACCAGGCTCTGAAAATTAATACTATTGACTCTCAATGATTCCTGGTCATAGGTAACAAATCCATAAATGAATATTGTCCACTCAATCCAATCCAAGTCAAACAGCCTACTTGTGATTAGGAGAAAAAACAAAAGATCATTCTGCAAAACGAAGATTTGTCTCTGACCCTATGACCTTCCCCTGGAGAGCATTTTTTTTTTTCATTTTAAATTGAATCATCTGTGCAATCTCTGACCATACCACTTCAGACATTCTGAATTCCTCCCCCACAACAACTTCCCTCAGAGATACCAGGAGTATGGTAGCACCTAAAGATGGCAAGACTGGATTCAACTTTTTCCTCCCGCATCTATCCAGTGGAGATGCTAATGAGCAGTGAAATGGCCATAATGCAAACGCATGGAAAGAATGGGCAGCTGCTTGGAGCATGGGATCTCATAGAAAATGAAACATATTTCCTTGGATAATTACTATTTGGCTACAATTTCTGCTACATGTCACTCCTACTTATCTTCCATGTACCACAGATGGGAATCTGGAAGAGGTCACTTTCAATATGTTTTGGAAACCATACAAATATGATGTCTATAAGTAGACAACACTTGAATGAACAGTCTTGCACATATCCTTGTTCTCATTTGTCTTGAACAATTGATATGAAAATCAGCCAAACAGCAAAGCACGCCTATTTGTCTAGTACTCAAGTGGGGCTTGCCTCCCTTCCCCCTCTGTTAGTGGTTTTCCAATTTCCCTAGACAAAAAGCTTACTTACCAAGGCTCTGGTTAAAAATACAAACTATGTAAGCCTCCTTGAACCTGAAGAAGAATTTCAAGGATAGAAACCTTATCATCTGTATGTTCACCATGCATCCACAGTAATTCTTACAGTGAGAGCCAAGTTTGAAAACCATTAATTTATATGCTGAATGGACATTCTAATGTCCATGTGTGGTTTTTCTGAAATCAAGGACGACCTCCCTCCTATTTCTTTGATGTCATTCTAGTCCACTTCATAGTCCACGCTATTGTGGGAAACCAGGAGAAAGAGATTTAGAATAGCACTGTCCAATAAAAACATAATGGCTTTTACATGCATAATTTTCAATTTTCTAGAAGCCACATTTTAAAAAGTAAAGAAATAGCTGAAACAAATTTAATAACATATTTCATAGAACAATATAGCTAAAGCATTATTTCAACATGTAAATAATATAAAATTATTGGGATATTTTGCATTTCTTTTTAGAAAAAAAAGTCTTATAAGTATGATTTATACCTGGAACAGTTATTCCTGGAACATTTATACCCAGAGGACACAGATTACAAAAATAATATTGCCTGCCTTTGGAGTTTCTTGGTAAATAATATTTTCATTGCATAAAATATGGTATTGAGTTAAGAAATAAAATAGAGAATATATTCTAATTCCCATTAGGAGATGTTAAGTGTTAACTCTTACCATGACAATAATACATTATATTTAAAACATATTTAAATAATGAAGTTTAGTTAATTATTAACTTATTTAATAATTTAGTGAAATGGAATCATGGGGGAAATGTTTCCTATAGTCTTTCAGTTTCTTCTTTTCTATTTTTAACAAAACAAGAGGTTTCTTTATATTATTTCTTAAGCTTTTCAGTATACCAACCTCCGTTTTTGAATGGCATCTCTAAATAGATTGGTTTTTAAAAAGTCCCCACTTGTAAGGAAAATTTGAGTTAAGTCTCTGAGGTGCTGTCACAGTTCTTACAAAAGCTCTTTCTTTACTCAATTCTCATATGTAATTTCTGAAAATAAGGCCCCATTAAATTTTTCATGGTTATTTTATTAATATACAGTAAGAGTATAAACTAAGTCAAGTATCATGACTTGAAAGTCAACCCATTTCCCCTTGATAATATTTGGAGACAAATTTGCTCTGATGTTTATTAAGATATTGTCTACCTCATAGTAAAGTTACATAGTCACTTACCCTAAATTCAGAATTTGCATTATATTTCAGATATAAACTAAACTTAAAAAGAAAAAAAATATTTCCTGGGCATTTGCATTGTGCCAATAACTCAAATCTTAATTTTGTATTAGGCCTAACATTACATATGGCCAAATGTGTTTGAAAACAAAATAGCTTAGTATGGATTTATTTTTATCATTGTTCCCTGATACTGAAGTGAGATGTGGGGAGATACACAGCCAAAAGCAGGATTAGGGAGAAAAGAGTAAAAAATAATTTGCCAATCAAAAATGTCTATGCATAATAACACTGCTAATATTTTCCATTTTATTGTCATTGCGTATATGTGTTGTTGCATATGTGTGTTTCTTACTTTTTCTTATATGTACACTCACACACAAACACATATTGGTAATAATGAAAAGTAGCTACAATTCTCCTGAGGTCCTAAATTCAAATATCTAATGTTGAACACAGTGGCACATATTTTGACTAACACTCTTTTCTCTAATCTTCTAGCTCCCTTTACTAATTAAACTGAGTGTCACTATTTCCAGCCTACCTTGGAGTTAGCACTGCCCATGTGACAATCAATTAAATATAAGCAGAAGCCCTTTATAATAGAAAAGATCTAGTGAGGTTGTCCCTTTTTCACTATCCTTTACATTTTGTTGTTGTTGTTGTTGCCTAGACTTAGATTTGATATCTGGAGATAAATTAGCCTTTTGCTTCACCCTAACCATGGTGAAGCAAAAAGTCAGAATTATCTTGAGGGCCTGGTTACATCATGGATTGATGATCCTTTACTAGCCTTCTTTCACCTCAAGCTGAGCCTAGTCCACTTAGTAACTTTTCCCAAAGGAAGTCTTGGAAAATGTTGAGAATCTCTTCTGAATGTATTAGCAATATTATAATTTTTATGGAAGGAAAATGTAGCTTAAGGATAATGATATATTCTTCTGTTCATTACAGTTATCTCAAATAGTAAGAATACTAAAAGAGTCCCCTAATTTCCTGAATCTTCCTCATTGGTATAATCTTACCCATGGACATTGGCTTGAGTCTTATTAACACGTGACATAATGAAATTATGGGTAGAAGGCAACGATGGGAAGAAAGTTTTGAAAAATGTGCCCATAGGGATTAAAGACATTAATAGGGTCATCTTGACTTTGCTAAGGCACTAAGTTGAGAAAACCAGAAAGCAGATCACTTTGACTCAAAATGTCTCTAAATGCTGTCAGAAACTTCCTTCAGCGTCCACAGACCAGGAGCTGCATCGTGCTGATAAGAAATAGAAGTAATTTCTTACATATAATATATAAACTCTTTAAATTGATTTTTAAATCTGCTCTTTCCAAATTGTCTATTCCATAACTCAACCTGATATTCTCATTGCCTCAAAAGTCATTTGGGATGGCTCTTGCATGCCAAACACATAGCCCTATCTTCCCTTGACTTATAAGAAAATGTAAGATTGTCCATCTGCCTCGGATGCAAAAGTTTTATCAGATATTGGATTCCACAGGAAGATGGGAGATACTGTCAGTCATCAATTTCAATATGCATTTTCCGAAGTAGACTTTGCAACAACATACAAGTTTTCTTTCTAAAATAAACAATTCATGCTATAGATAATTTTCATGTGTGAGACAAAATATTTACAGAAAATCAAGAATTTTAGAAGTAAAAAAAGAAAAGAAAGTGAACACATTATGATTATGTGAAAATGCATACTTTATTAAAATGTAGTATATATTTTATGTAATATTTATGATTCAAGCAAAAATATATTTATGAAAACTTGGATATACCAATGGTCAAAGATAAAGAAGTGAATGTATATTTTAATAAATTGATTTTAAAGTGACTAGATTAATATACATATATATATATATATATATATATATGTGTGTGTGTGTGTGTGTGTGTGTGTGTGTGTGTGGGTGGGTGTGTTCTCTATAAGATGTGACATATACATACGTAATCATTAGTTTTAATCTTTAAAAACGTACTAGAACCCATGAGAGTAAGTAGTTCTCTAGTAATTAATTTCTCTGAGTTTACTAAGGAGTGTAGTTCTAGCTTAAAAGGACAAAAATGCTCATCGACGCATTGTGCTTATATGTAAGACAAAAGTTACACAGTATAAACAAATGAATAGTGGAATTCTTTCAGCTATATTGAAAAGCAAATGTGAAGATGCTTGAAGGAATTGATTAAATAAATAATGTAGGAAAACTTTAAAAAAAATCACATTCTCCTTCCAAAAGGACCTGGGAGATAAAACTTTGAATATAGGTATAAGTTGCCCGCTCCAGGCAAACACAAGAAGCTATGATTCCCAACACCCTGCTCAGCGCTAGGGCCTCAGAGACTGTGGCAACTTACCCTTGACCATCCCTGCTCTACGCTAAGTGAATTCCAACAGAGGTGCCATCCATCATCCTCACCTCTGGGCATGACAGTTGCAGAGCCTGAGAAAAACTCTGTCAACCGAGTGCCCCTGTTCTGCCCTGATGGTAGCATCATACCCCCCTCCTTTGCCAGGGCGGTGGCCTTGCAGATGTTGGATGGAGCACTGCCAACTATTCCTCTCCTGCCTGAAGCTAGTAACAACAAGGGGGGGCAAAACCACCTCACTCTCCCAACCAGAGAGTGGTGGGGAGGGTTATAAAAAGGAACAAGTTGGATAATGCGGTGCTTCAAATCAATGCACGAGGTCCCAGGAGACACCCCGGAGCAGCCTGTGCATGAAACCAACCAGAATCAACACAGCAAAAGCCTTGGGAGCTGAGTAAGGGGGTGGGACACTGTCCAGGTGTCAGGTGGGCCTCTGGATAGCACAGAATGGAACAAACCAGAATAAGTAGTACTCCAAAGACTCTGAAAACTAAATTAACAGTTGATCCACAGCCTAAAAAAGACAGCCAAGACATGAATTCTAAAGTTCAAGGGGTTGTCTGAATGCAATAACAGAAGATTTAAATAGGAACCAAAGTCTCATAATATAGAATGTCCGGAATATAATGTAAAAGTGCTCATCATACCTAGAACTAAAAGAGTCTCAACAATATAGAAAAAGGTAATGAAAAGATGCCAAGTGCCAAGATGATGCACATATTGGAATTATCTACGAAGACTTAACAGCACCTACCATAGAATGGCTCAGCAAGCAATCACAGACATTCCTAAGGAAATTAAAAGTCTCAGCTAAAGGAAAAAAATAAAAATAAATTCAGGAAACTTTCAGAAAAAAACACAGAGCAACAGAGATGGTAAATATCTGGCTGAATATAATATGCTCTTCTTATTCTCTTGAGTTTTTAAATGCATGCTTGGTGATTGAAAGCAAAACATAACATTGTTTAATGTGTTTTTCAATGCATACACAGGTAATATTTAGGTGGGGGTGGATGCAAAATGTAAAGAGTAGTTAGATTTTTACATTTCCCTGAAAGTCATAAAATATTGAAACATGATCATAAATTGTGATAACTGAGGAGTGTATAAACCCCTAGGGTAACCACTAACATCACTATGCAAAGATATGTACTCAAAAACACTAAAGATAAATTAAAATTGAATACTGAAAAATGCATAAGGAGGCAGGGAAGAACAAACACAGAGGGAACAAAAACTAAAAACAAAAAACAAACAAACAAACAAACAAAACCCACAATAGATAACCTCAATACAGCTATTAACTAGAAAGGAAATTAAATTCATTATAATAAAAAAAACACCCTTTGAAGCAAAATATCTAGGCACAGATGGTTTCGCTGGAGAATTCTCCCAAACATTTCAGGAAAAAATAATTATTTTACACAATCTTTTTGAGAAAATAGAGGAGAAGGGATCATTCATTTGTCACTTCATTTAATGAGTCCATCATTACTGTGATAACAAAACTAGACACAGATAGTACCAAAAACAATTAGAGATCAATATCCCCAATGAACATTGACAGAAAATCATCAACAAAATATTAGCAAATCAAATTCAGCAGTATTTAAAAAAAATACACCATGATGGGGTGTATTCTAAAAATGCAAGGCAGGTAGAATATTTAATAGTAAGCCAATCTAACTAGTCAATTAATCTAAATAATCTAAAGACAGAAACTACACGATTGTATCAATTGATGTGGAAAATGTATTTTACCCTTTATAACAAAAAAGATGCTGCTATTTATTTTAATAAAGCTATACACCTAGTGGCAAGATTATTATGATCTCTGAATGCATAATAATCTGGCCACACATTAAAAATATATATATGAGGCCCAGTGCGTGAATTCATGCATGGGTGGAATCCGGCCATCCTGGCCAGGGGGAGGGGACATGAGCAGTTGGCCGGCATGCCTGCTGGTCGAACTCCTAGTCTAGCAGACAATTTCCAAATTAGCCTTTTATTATATAGGATATACACTGAGTGGCCAGATTATTACGTGTTCAGAGATTATAATAATCTGGCCACTCAGTGTATATGTATGTATGCATATACACATGCACACATCCTATATAATAAAGAGCTAACATGCTGATTAGACCAAATAGCCAAATGACATTCCAGACATCCTTCTGGAGAACCTTCCAGACAAATCCAGGAATGCGAGGGGCTGTAAAGGGCTCTGAGGGCCTGCGAGGGCCAGCCAGGGCTGTGAGGAACAAACCCTTTGCATGAATTTCATGCATTGGGCCTGTAGTATATTTACATTAAAAAATAAAAATGTGAAGCAAAACTAAAGAAGCTGGTTCCCTATGGGGAAAGAATTGAACAAGGTAGAGAAAAGAGATTGATGCCAGATTCTTTAAATATACCTTGTTTTAAATTTGGTCTTGATTTATATAAATGTTTTACATAATTATTAAACAAAATGGAGCAAATGAAACTAGCTGTATATCTTTTTGGAGACTTACATACACAGGGAAGAACTGTTTTGAGTGAATTTAAACAAAGGATTTTGAATATACATTCCTGGTGAACATATTTAAAGGATAAAATAAATTATAAAGATAACTTAAATCATATCACTATATACATTAGTAGAAAATAGATTATTATGTTAAGATATTGGGTGACCTCATTTTCCATGTAGCTTAAAAGGAGACAAAACATAGATATAAACGCAAAACAAAAACCAAAGTTAATGAAAATGGCCTGAAATACTAAATTTAAATTGAAAATACCAGTAGAAACTTATTTTGCTTTATTTAACATAAATTCTATTTCTTAGCTTACACCATAATGAAGTTTGAAGGCCACGAAAAGAGTAGTAGCTTTAATCACTGAGATTTTGGTTTTAAGTAACATTTCTAACATATTTTGGTGTGCTCATGATCATGTGTTAATTTATTTTAAAGTTGTCTCTTAAAGTCACATTTTGACATTTTTTTAGATTAAAATATAACATGAAATAATTCATAAATGGGAGAAAGGTAAAACTGAAATAAGATTTGTGGCCTCTATCACACTCTAAGTTGATAATTGTGGGAGCTCCACGATGAGCATTCATTATGCAATTCCCTTCTTTCCTGTATATATTTTTTAATGTTTTTTATATTAATAGAAGAAAGCAATTTCAGGTTCAAAAACTCCCAAAAGGAATAAAGAAGATTGAGAACATCAAGATGAATCTAAACTATTATTATATTAAGCAATAACAAATCAATTTAATGTTTCAAATTGAAAATAAAATGAAATAGAACTATGATAGAGAATTGCCCATAGCTATTTGGAGCTAATTGACGTTAACAAGCTCTTGGAGTTTATATTTCTCTGGAATAACAAAAGATATTTAAATTTATACTTGTTATAATGAATGTGCTATTAATGTTTTTGAGTAGCCACTAAAAACGTAGCTATAAAAAATTTTAAAATGAGAAAAGGCAAAAAGAAAATAAAACATAAATGAATCAGAATAAATTAAAAGCACAAAATAAGATGCTAGAAATGAATGAAAATATATCAATAATCACAATTAATGTTAATAGATTTAACTGTAGAATTAAAAGACAAAAATGGCCAGGTAAACTTCTCAGAAAAACTAGTCATCTGCTGTTTAACAAAGACTCAAACCTAAGATATACACAAAGTTTGTATGTGATACAAAATAACATTTCAAAATTAGAAAGCAAATTTTGAAACTATAAGAAAAAATTAATGAATCATCATAATACAGGGCTATCCTACATAATAAAGAAGTAATATGCAAATTGACTATCACTCCAACACACAAGATGGCTGCCCTCATGTGGACACAAGATGGCCACCACAAGATGGCCAGCAGGAGAGGGCAATTGTGGGCTATCAGGCCAGCAGGGGCGGGGCAGTTTGGAGGAACAAGGCCTGCAAGGGAGGTCAGTTGGCAGAGACTGGGCCAGGAGAGGAGAGCAGATGGGTATGACCAGGCCTGCAGGAGAGGGCAGTTGGGGGCAAACAAGCCTGCATGGGAGGAAAGTTGGGGGCAACCAGGCCCGCAGGGGAGGGCAGTTAGGGGCAATAGGGCCAGCAGGGGAGCAATTAGGTGTCATTATGCTTTATCTAATGAACATATATATAAAACTTCATTTTAAAATTATGGAATATACATTCTTTTTAAGCTTAGTAAAAATGAACAGTTTTAGGAATGAATAAAAAAACATTAAAAACCTTAATAAACTCATAAGAATGAACTAAATTGAATGAATAATTTAAAATATTTCAATAGGTAAAGATGGTTTCTCAAAGATGTTTTATCAAACTTCAATAAATATATTTCCAATCTTTATAAATTCTATTCTTACATAAAATCTCTTTTAAAAATATTTATTTATTTATTTATTTGTTTATTTATTTATTTTTTACAGAAAAGAAGGGAGAGGGTTAGAGAGTTAGAAACATCGATAAGAGAGAAACATTGATCAGCTGCCTCATGCACACTCCCTACTGGGTATGTGCCCACAACCAAGGTACATGCCCCCCTTGACTGCAATCAAACTCAGGACCCCTGAGTCCACAGGCCAAAGCTCTATTCACTGAGCCAAACTAGTCAGGACTTACATAAAATCTTATAGAAAAAATTTCAAAATAACTTTATGAAACAAGAATAGTAGAAGCGATTATATTACAGGATAACCTCATGTATAAGTTTAGTTGGAAAATCTTCAAAAGAAGTGAGCAAGTCAAATTCAGTAGAATACTTAAAATGTAAACTATCATAAATAAATTCATTTTATCTCAATAGTGCAAGATCAGCTCAAGTAAAAAATGCATATGATCATCCTAATATTGAAAATTTATTAAGCCTTAGGTAATTTTTAAAAAATGCTTTCATGATAAAACAAACAAACAAAAACCCTCTAACATAATTAAAAGTTGATAGGAACTCTCTTAACCAACAAAGAATACTTAGAATTAAAAAATTCTGCCTTAAACATAATTTTATTTAAATTCAGAAATAAGATAAGAATGCTGATAATTTGATGGAAAATTCTGCAGAAGATTAAAATGTGCTTCTAGGAAAATAAAATAAAAGTGGTCATCATCATGCTTGTAAAAAGATGCTCAACTGCACTGGTAATCAGAAAAATACAAATTAAAATAACAAGGCGATGCCATTGCACAGTCACCAGGTTGTCCAAAATGAAAATGTTCACTGAACATAAGTGTTGGCAAATGGACACGTACCCTCATCCCCTGCTGGTGTCAACATAAGTTTGTACAGCCATTTTGCAAAAACACTTTGTCATTATGTAGAAAAGTTAAAGGTACATGTGTCTTATAACCCAATGATTCTATGCCTAGGTATACAATCTTTTTGAAAAGTTACAAAGGATGACCTGTACAAGAGAGTTGACCCTGGGCATTGTTATCAGAGCGAAACTCTGGAAGCAAGCCAAGTATATAGCTCTTATAAAATAGCTTAATGAATTGTGGGGTACCTACGGATTGCAAATGAGCAGGAAAGGGAAGGAACTTGGACATGCATCAGCACAGATTTACCTCAAAAACATAACACTGCGTGAAAACTCCGAGTGACAAAAGAATGCGTGTAGAATCTTACACTTATGGAAAGATTAAAGGCAAGCAGGCAAAACTGCATAAAACAGTGTTGAGATATGTACATGTATCATAAAGCTACAGACAAAAGAAGGAAAATGGATCACTCAAAATTCAGGATAGCAGTCACCTGAGAAGGGAGCAAGGAAAGAGAGTTGCCATAAAAAAGGATAAACACCAGTGACTTCAAAAATATTGTAATTCTCTACTTTTCAAGCTCCATATTGGCATGCTTATATTACAGACAGGATGTGCTGCATGAAAATCTTCGAAGACTTCATAATTAGAAAGCAGGTAGAAATGTAAACATCACATTTAAAAAAATATATATATATATATATTGTATTGATTTTTTTACAGAGAGGAAGAGAGAGAGATAGAGAGTTAGAAACAATGATGAGGGAGAATCACTGATCAGCTGCCTCTTGCACACCCCCTACTGGGGATGTGCCCGCAACCAAGGTACATGCCCTTGACCAGAATCAAACCTGGGACCTTTCAGTCCACAGGCATCGACTCTATCCATTGAGCTAAACTGGTTTCGGCAACATCACATTTTTTACTCATACCAAACCTGATGTTATATAAATTCGTAACATACTAATTTAGGCAACTTAAGACTTACAACATGGTAGCCAAATCTTCACTGTGATAACTTTGTGGGTGTTAGCAATTCCTATTTGTATTCTAAGCATTGATTTACTGATAAACACATTCAACACTATGTGCCTACTTGTAGTCTCTCCCCAGCCCCCACGCCAAACACAAGACTATGCATCCATAGTACATAAACACATTTTATTTTAATTCACTTCTCTTTTCATCAGACGTTCAGGCTCTCTCTGGGGATGAAGTCAAGCGTTGCTATGTTCAGATGAATTTTCTGGCCCAAGGAGATAATTTTGCTCAGTCAATAGCAATATCACAGAAGTGAACCAGAAAACTCAACCAGTGAAACAAAATTCAATAGCAATATCAGAGCAGAAAAACCCCTTAACCACAGAGGGTATGTTTTCCAAAGAACATACCAGTAGATGTAAATGGAACACATAATACCTACATCTGATGGAAGCCGATTGTGCCACACTGTCGGATAAGGTTGCAACAGGAAAAATAATAATTCCGCCTCCCTAACTCCCAAGGGCTCTGTTGCTCAGGTTTGCTGAGAGTCAATTTATGTTAATGGATTGCACAGAGCTGTACATCAAACCTGAGGTGAAGTTGTCGCTTTACTGAGAAATCATTGAATTATTACGCTACTTAATGATGCATGAAAACAAAATGCAATTGGGAAGAAAAGCATTTTGGGTATAGATAGACTGTGCATTTTAGTAATGCAAAACGGTGCATTTCTGACAGTTCCCCAAACGCAGCATGGCCATCTGTGCACACCTGAAACTGAAAGGAGATGACAAAAGGTGACTAATTAAAACAGGACTTCTTTCAGAATCCATTACATCACAATACAGTGCACCACCCGAGGCCTGGAGGCCTCTGAGCATACCCGGGAGGGCTTGCCCCTCACACTGTTTAAATTAACTTCATATTCACAACAACATATCTATGCCTCTGAGAATTTTTATTTAAAAGACTAACTATATAGCAATGGTGCCTTTACAAAAACAACTATTGGGGCACATATTTGCCCTTATGCATGAGTGCAACAATCGAAGGATATGCATAATTAGATAAATTATTGTTATACAAACATCAATAAAAAGCAAAAGTTTCTTTAAGCCAAAATATCATACACACACACGATATATCATATACATGCATTTGTATACATATGTGTCTCTATATATGCCTCACTTGCTTTTATATCTTACATATCATGATTATATATATACTTGAGTATATGCCTTTATAACTGTATAGTTTCCTATTACCTCCGTATAACTATTTATAGTTAGAGTGATCTTATACAAAAAAGAGGTAATATACAAATTGACCATCACTCCAACACACAAGATGGCTGCCTCCATGTGGACACAAGATGGCCACTCCCATGTGGGCACAAGATGGCTGCCTCAAGATGGCCAGCAAGGGAGGGCAGTTGGAGGCAATCAGGCTGGCAGGGGAGTGGTTAGGGGGTGATCAGGCTGGCAGGCAGAAGCAGTTAGATGCAATCAGGAAGGCAGGCAGGCGAGCATTTGGGAGGCAACAGTCCTGGATTGTGAGAGGGATGTTCCAACTGTCTGGTTAAGCCTGATCCTGGTGGGCAGTCCCAGATTAGAGAGGGTGCAGGCTGGGCTGAGGGACACACACAGTGCCCCATGCATGAATTTTGTGCACCAGGCCTCTAGTGTAGTTATATATATATAAAATTAAGATTTAAAAAAAAAAAACCTTCATACATAATTTGGTAAAACTAAGTAGAAACAAATGATTCCACTTGGCGGTGATGTCAATATGTGAGTTCTAGTAAGTGAAAAATATTAGCTATAAAATAGTTTAGTATCATAAAATAATTTAGAAAATTTAAAGGAAAAACATAAATTGTTCTAAAAAGACTTGATGACTGTTTTTACCATATAAGAAAAAGGTGGAGAAATGCCTGCTTGCTTCTTCTGTACCATAAGGCTGATTGTAACCATAATATGATAATGTGACATTTCAAAAAAAAATGCTTTCATTAACAATGTTATTTATATATAAGTGCTTTTTAGAAAGTTAATATGTTCAGATAATTGAAAGTAAGAGACTTCCATATAGTTTAAGTATTGATCCCATTGACTACTTGAGTATTCAAAGTTTTAAGTATCAGTACCACACAAATTATTCACACCCAACATTTTTTTCTTCTAATATTCACATCTACTTTTTCCCACTGATATTTATAAATACATACATCAATGCAAACAAGAAAAATAACACAATTTCCCCACAAAAGACTGTTCTACAATGACCCTAAGGGGGATGCCAAAAGGAACATGAGACCTGAATAAAGCTGTATGAACTTCATGAAGTTGCGTCAGAATCATGTACCACGCACTGCCTTTCTCACCTACTACATTTATGGCCAGAACAATTTTGCCAATTGAGTACACACTATTTTGTATTCTTCTCAAATTATTTAGTGTTTGTGATACCTCTCCTCACACGTCAGTCAAACTGCTTTTAGTTTCAGGAAATAAAATAGGAAACTAGAACTGGCTAAACACATGCCATTGTTTGCCAGCAACAAAACTCTCCAGCAGAATTTCTCTCCTGTTTCTTTGGGCAGAAGTGGATCTCCTAATCATTGCTAGGAGGAAATGAAGCTGGGAAAAAAACATATCTGGCTTTTATAGTGTCGTCATGGAAGGCTGGCTACCATAAGAACTACCAATAAGAACCTGGGAGAGGAGAACGCCTGGTAGGAAGGAAACCAAATGTCTACAGCAATCCTCGAGCTGATTAAGGTCCCCAAAGATTGGGCTGGGCACTATATTACTTATGTGTCCAGCAGGGTGGCCTGTTTTTGTTTTGTTTTGTTTTGTTTTTTAAATATATTTTATTGATTCTTTTACAGAGAGGAAGGGAGTGGGATAGAGAATTAGAAACATCAATCAGCTGCCTCTTGCACAGCTCCTACTGGGGATGTGCCTGCAACCAAGGTACATGACCTTGACCAGAATCAAACCTGGGACCTTTCAGTCTGCAGGCCGATGCTCTATCTACTGAGCCAAACTGGTTAGGGCTGGTTAGTCTACTCAGTGCTGCCCTCACTGCTATTCTGAGTAGGCAGCACTAGTCAGAAGAAATCTGTATTAATAAAAGTGTAATATGCTAATTAGACCAGAAGTCCTTCCGGATGTCCTTCTGGACAAAGCCTGGTCCCTGGTGCCTGCCAGCAGCTGGAGGGAAGCCCGGGTCCTGGGAGCTGGAGGGATGCCCGGGTCCTGGGTGCCAGAGGGAAGCCAGTGCTGGCAGTCAGGGAAAGGAAGGCCTACTCTTGCATGAATTTCATGCATCGGGCCTCTAGTATTTCATAAAATGCACAGAGAGACATGTAGTTACTGGCATCCACACAGTGGTTGGTAGGTAGGAGTAGGAAGTAATTCCTTTCTTCAGAAAGTGTGGGTGATCTAGGTAACTTCTGTCATTGTTCAGATGGACAGAACAATAAACAAAGTTTGGATCAGACTCAACCACTATTTTGCTTAACATGAGCTATAATGGGGGTGGGAGATGCAATCCTTAAGTTCCAGAATTTTGCAAGTGGATGGAAGTTTCATGGTGTAATGAAGACTGTCCATAGTGAAACAATGGCAGAAAGAAAGCTAGAAGGGTCCCTACAATTAGTAGGAACAGAAGTGAGATGGGAGGATTATTGAGAATCAGGACACTGACAGAAAACTCGCCTGCAGGACCAGGGTGGAGGTGGCCCCAGTCCCCCACTGCATGTGCCTGAAGGAATCAGTGACCAGTAGGAGCTTCAAAGTCAACGTGCCTGAGCTGAGAGCTTGGTTCTGCTACCTGATCAAATGGACAGCTTTTATCAGTTCAAGCTCTCAGTGCCTCTGCTCACACCTCTCTAAAGTGAGTGTTCAAATAATACTCTTCTCACAGAGTTACTGTGAGGATGAAATTAAGTAGTATATGTAATTAAATTAGGTAATATATGTAATTACCTAACATTGACTCACGGTAAGTACTCAATTCTTGTTAGCATTTGTCACCACCATTCACACTTTTAAGCCACACCTCTGACAGGGCCCTTGTGAAAAGATTTGCAATTAATACCATAACTTCTCTGAATATTATTTGTTTTACACTAACATCTATCTATAAATCAGCTGTTAGGCAAACTATGCAAGAACTCATACATGTATACATATATACATAGACATATATGTTTATTGGATCATTATAAGCCTCTTACAGGCTTCAGAGTCTGACTTATAAGGACTCATTCAAATTGTTTCTAAGAGATCAGCTGGCACTTGTTGGCAAGCAGCACGCTTATAATAGGTGTCTAGTTTAAGTTGACTCCTGTCTCAGGATGCCACATGCTACACTAGACCAGTAAAATCACTTGGACTAAATTCACATACTAAGTAGTTTATATTTCATCCAGATTTCATATAGGAAGGAGATCAGAAATCATACCAACAGTCTCCTTATATTAATATACTGGAATGCCTCAATTTTGAAGCATTACAACTATTACTGGAATGCTGAAAAAAATGACAAATTGCAAAAATAGTAATTCTCCCAGGAGTTACAAGTCTAGGAAAGAAGTATTCCAAATGTGTGTGACATTTGGCTCTTCATTCACATGCAATTTCTGATCCCTTTGAAGTCTGCCTTTCACTGGCAAATATACTAGATAGTGCAGGAAGGAACATGCTGAATTTGTAGCATATGTTTCTCTCTGTATTCAAAAAATATCGGTCAAGGGCTGAATATATTGAGAGCAATTAATCTTCATTTTATTTACCTGGATATGTGCCATTATAAGTCAGTAGTATTAAATATTAAGAAAAACTTGACTTATAGTTTATGTATTTCTCCTGATTATTATTATTATTATTTTTGCTTTCCTACCCTATATTTTCTACCAAGCCAATGGGAATATCGTGTCAATAACCAATCAGTTATAAACAAAAAATAAACACTATGTATTTTACAAAGGGACAAATCTATGGATACAAAGGTTGACTATAATTTTTAAAAACCAGAGCCACATTCCATACATAGAATAATCCATTCAAACCAATATGTTCATCTTTATTGAGAAGTTTTGTGGCCTGATGTTCACATATATGCTACCTCTGAACATCAATTCCAGAGAAACAATCAGCTAGTGGTTCAATGGCAGCTTTCCGGAAACACTGAGGTTGGCAGGGGTCATGTTTTAAATATCTTCTGAATGATACAATCAACATACATTTTATTAGCTTGTACTACCTACTAGAGAAACAGCAAAAGAGGATAGGGGGATTTTATGGCTTTTAAAAAAAAATGACTTTTTAAAATAAATAGTCCTGATCCCATAATCTTAATCATGTGTAGTCTAAATCACTTTGGCATTCATGTCTTCCCATAAGGAAACTTTGGCAAACGGTTTACCATATGTTTGCTTAACAAATATTTATTGACTTTTTACAGCCAGACAGGCATGGACAGCGTGGATCCAGCAGGGGGCAAAGCAAACATCACTATCAGTTTCTTTGTTGCTGCCCTAACAAATGACCACAGACTTAGTGGCTTACAACAATACAAATGTACCCTTTCACGGTTATGGAAGCCAGAAGTCTGAAAGTACATTCGCTGGACCAAATTCAAGGTGCTGTCAAGGCGGGTCCCTTTAAGACTCTGTAATATCATTCCCTTACTTTTCCCAGTTTCTTTCCCTGCATCCTTCAGCTCACTGATTCTTTCTTCTTTCTCATCTTCCTAGCACATTATTCCAACCTCTGGTTCTTACCTCACATCCTTTTTTTTTTTTTTAACTGATGTTGACCCTCTTACATCCCTATTATAAAGGCCCTTGTGATTATCAGCCCATCTGGATTATCCAGAAAAATCTTATTATCTCAAGTCCTTACTTAAGCTCCATTTGCCTTGCAAGGGAACACATTTCTAATTTTTGAGGATTAGGATGCAAGCATCTGTGTGGGTTGGACAGTATTCTGTCTACTAGAAGTATCTGCTCCCATGAAATGGACTTTCTAGAGATAGACAGTAAACACGTAACCAAATCAATAAAACATAATTTCAGGAATGACTATATGCCAGGAAAAAACTCTGAAGGGACATTGGTCAGTAAACAGTTGGATATGGGGGAGTGGCCCTTTTATCAGAAGTGGTTGACCATAGAAACCCACTGAGATGTGAGACTTGAGATCTAAATGACGAGAAGGATGAAAAGAATTTTCCAGGTGGAAGAAACAGCAAGTGCAAAGGAACAAACTTGGGTGTTTCGGGACAGGAAAAGGCCGTGGACGTAGTGTAGAGTGAGAGTGAAAGGAGACACAGTCAGACATTAAGGTTGTTCCCTGACCAGGTAGGTCTCTGTAAATCATGGGGGAAAGCTTGACTTTTATCCAAATTAAAAGGAGAATTTTAATGAGTGAGAAGACATGATACAGTTTATCCTCTGAGAAGATCACTCTGGCTGGTGGTCAGAAGTGTGGACTCCAGGGGACTGAGCTGGTGGCAGAAAGTCAGGCTGAGAGGAGCAGTTGCACTAGAACAGGTAGCTTATGACGGTTTTCACAGATCAGGTTTTTCATGGGGGAGGTGCTGAGAAACTATGGAAATACCTTTTAGAATAACTTCAGAAAGGTTTGCTTGTAAGCCTCGAATGACTTTGAGTAAAAATGCAATCTTTATTTCCATCAAACTGACACCGTCTCTACAATGCATATACAATAACAGGCATGTGTATTTTGGGATTGTTTTCCAGTTAATTTGACCTGGCAGTTGATTTGACTAATATTTGTTTAACTGACCTGACCAGCTGCTTGGCCGAATGGATTGGATTGATCTGTTATTTTAGCAGTGTTGAGGTAGCTGTCACCATCTCTAAGGCATCCTAGGCCCTACCCTTATGCTCTTTCTATATAAAGCTACTTGTAATCGTCTTAGTTGGCATCGTTTTTGGCTACCTTGGGGAAAGCCTCTACATATAATTTGCATTGGCGGTTAGTTAATGTCAAATTGATTCTGTAGCCAAAACTGTATTTGCTTCGCCATTCCTATTTGGTGTTTGTTTGCTTTACTTCTTCAATTCCCTGACCCTTTCCAGAATGAGGTAAACTCTGGCCAACATCTTGCTGAAAGTATCTTATTAGCGGGGATGCGGAATATGCCTGACATTTTTAAGTAAGTGTTCCATGTTTGTGATTTCTTAACCTTAGCAAATGTTTGTGTCTGGAAATTTTGCTTGCAGTGTACAAAGAAACCTTGTGCTTCTGGGGGAAATAATGAGCATGTCCATATTTGACACTGCCCTGGGACAGACAGAAATCCTGGAATGTGTCTGGAGGAAAATATTCGTGCCATTGGTCTAATTTATTCACCCAGATTCATTTGGAGGACGTCATGTCATAAATTGGTTTTAAACGCTAGTATGTAGAAACTTTTGTCAAAAAAAACTCGTACTTGGGTTGAAGAGTAAAGCTTTATAAAACAAAATGAGTCAAATTCCAGGATTTCAGAATTTATGTACATAGTGAGACTGGTGACTGAACCTAAACAAGAAAAGAAATGTTTTCTTGACATTTCTTTTAAAAATAAATCAACACTTGGGGTTGTTTTTAGAGGCACAGTAACTGTAAAAATATTTTGTTTAAAAATTCCCTCTCCTCGGCTACCTGGGATGCCCTTTCTCATAGGTTCTATCATTTCCTTTAAAGTTTAACTGTTCCAGGATGCTTGCAGGATTACCCTCGCTTGTGGGCAGTGGGAGGAAAGGAATGGAAATGGAACTTCACAGGATGCTACGAGAAAATAAAATATACAAATTCATATGACAGAGTTATAACATATCCTCAAAAGTATTATATATTTAATTAAAAATATATATTCCTTTGGAAACAGCCTAGGTGCCCGTCAGCAGATGAATGGATCAGAAAACTATGGTACATCTACACCATGGAATACTATGCTGCCATAAAAAGGAAGGAATTCTCATCATTTGCAGTAACTTGGATGGAATTGGAGAGCATCATGCTGAGTGAAATAAGCCAGTCAATGAAAGAGAAACACTACATGACCTCACTCATTTATGGATATTAAAGATCATTATAAACGAATGAACAGAAAAAAAAAATAAAAAAAATAAAAATATATATTCCTTTAGCCCTTTATAATTATTTGATTCCTTGGCAAATTTTTCTTGGTGGATGAGCCCTGGGATGAAATAAGAAAACCTCAGGTTTGTTCCAAGTTAGTGGTAGTGTTTGAACTTAAACACAGACCCTTCTACACCCAATTCAGAGGTCATCCATCCCACTTGGCTACTAATTTATTTAATAAATATTTACAAAGCTCCAATCTGGTTCCATTTAACCATATTTTATCCATGAACACAGAACAAAGACAGTTGGAAGTCTCTTATTCTAACCTCTGGGAAGGAAGACTGCTTTCTTCTCCGTGGGATGTGAATAGTACTCACATGACTACGTTATAGCCACAAATTCAACACTGGAATCAGACCACTGATCTGATCCAATCTGTATTTTTATGGCGGGTTTCACCTCACAGAATTTCAACCATGCTATCTTAGAAATATATGTAATACTGCATAACTGTGTGCACATACCAAAATAACGTAGAGTTTGAAAATATTAAAAGAACCCTATTCCTGGCCCATATGTGGCTCAGTTGGTTGGTCTTCATCCCATTCACTGAAAGATTGCTGGTTTGATTCTCTTTCTCTAAAAAAAAAAAAAAATCTATTAAAAATGTTAATTCCAACTGGGTTGTCCCAGTGGTTGAACATTGACCTATGAAACAGGAAGTCTTGGTTACAGGCTTAATCCCCAGTAGGGAGCCTGCAGGAGACAGCCAATAAATGATTCTTTTTCATCACTGATGTCTCTAGCTCTCTCTCTCTCCCTTTATCTCTGAAATCAATAAATACAAATATATTTTTTAAATATTTAAAAAAGAATCTTACATGCACATGTTTATACTTACACATGCTATGAGAAATGGGGTTAGTGAGCTTTTAACATATAAACATTTTGACATTATCATGCACTATCCCTTTAATTAGCATGGATATAATATTTCCAGATTCACTTATAAAAGCATTAAAAATCAACCCAAAGTATTTTTTAGCCAGTGTTATTAAATAATTTGTCTTTTGCTTATTTCTGTCTTCTCCTTCAAGCCCATATATTTGAATTTTTTTCTTTTTATTAAATTTGACAATACTGAATGTGTTAATAAACCACATGTCTTGTCTGATTCTTTTTTCTTCACATCTACTTTCATTTAAAATTATTCAATAACAACATGAAAAATAATTATAGAATTTTTCCTTAATGTAACAGATCTTCCAGTAAATCAACTAATCTCTTTAATGTTGCCTTCCTTTTAGCATATTATATGTCAGACTCATTCACATTCTGCCGTGGTTTTATAATAAATAATAAACATTATTTTCAACAAATAATTTCAAAATCATTAGTGCTGGGTCCTGACTTGTGAGTAGGAATTACCTTCAAGTGAATAGAATGCCTTGAACTCTCATAGATCAGAAAAGCAACTTTGCAATATGGGAAGTTGCTATCCCTTTGCTCTGAGATTCTCCTAAAACTTAGAACTTATAGCTGCTCAGACATTGCCTTTTGTAACTGGCCACATAGCTGTGGAATTTTGTGTTATTCACTTTCACCTCCTGGCTCAGCCCAATTAAAAAAAATGGGCTCAAGGGACAGGTGGTTTGATTCTCAGAACTGGGGTATTTAAGTGGAATTTAAGTATCTTTCATAAATGTGATCATGTGTCCCTGGTGGGAAATTGGACTAGACAACATTTCTGGTCCTTTCCAACCTGAAGATGATCTGATTCAATGAGTTTTCTCTGCTCCATTCTGTATCTTCTTCTGTTTCCTGCCCCTAACAGTGAAGAGGGTCATGCAACGGATATTCAGATATTTCTCTGACTTCAGTTAATTCTGCATGGCAAAACATTTATGTGAGAACATCTGAATATCTTATATAAAGTCCTCTCACTTCCTCAGCTATGTTTTTAACCCACAATTTTTTTTTCAATCAGTAGGAAGCATCCTACCAGTATCAGGATATTTTCCACTCCCATATTCTAAATGTTCATTTATCCATTTAATAAATATGTATTGAGCACATAAGTACTGTATAAGACATCATGGTGTGTTGGAAACTAGGAACACAGCAGAGATGTAGGCAGGAATCCTGTATCATTGAGGATTCTATTAATGAATTAATTGAGGTATGTTTAATGGGCAAAAAGGTGGTTCCCAAAATAAGTACACATCCTAAGCTCTGGAACCTGCCATCATTATTTTACATGGCAAAAGAATGAATGTCAATTTACATGGCAAAATATGTGATTAAATTAAGGCTCCTGAGAGGACTTTGTCCTAGCTTATCCAGGAGGGCTGTAAATGCAATCACAAGTATCCTTGTAAGAGAAAAAAGTGGGGAGGTTCAACACTGTACACAGTGGGGAAGGTGACACGAAGATGGAGCAAAGAGAGATGTGGCCACAAACCGAGGAATGCCAACAACAAGCAGACGCTGGTACAGGCAAGGAATACATTCTCCCTAGAGCTTGCAGAGAGAGTGGGGCCCTGTAGACACCTTGACGTTGGGTTTTTGGTCTCCAGAAGTGTGGGAGAATACATTCTTGTTGATTTAAGCCACTCATTTTGTAGTAGTTTGTTGCAACTCTGGGAAACAAAAGCGTATTAAAAAGTTAAGAACTTAGAAACCAAAAGATTTAGGAACTCTGAGCTCTGCAACCTAATACTGGTAAATGGAAGGCTTCAGGCAAATCACTTAAGCTTTCTGTATCTTAGTTGACTAATCTGTACAATAAGAAAATACTATCCACCTCCTCGTTCACCATTGGCTTAAAAAAGGAGTACCTTTGAGTGACAAGCTGGACCGTAGGAAGCAGACAACAATTGTAGGCATTTTAATATGCTAGCCAGTAGTCATTTAAATATTTATATAAGAAATAAAGTCATTTTAGAGGAGTTGCTCAACTGAAAATACGAATGTCCTTTTAGAATTACTTTTGAGGTGATAATGAAGTAAATACACACAAAACCTTTTATCTAATAGTGATATCTGTCTACCCACCAAAGCTATCATTCAGAACTGAAGGTCAGATAAAGAGCTTCACAGACAAGAAAAAGCTAAAGGAGTTCATCACCGCCAAACCAGGATTACATGAAATGCTGAAGGGTATTCTTTAAGAAGAGGAAGAAGAATAAAAAGGTAAAGGTAAAAAACTATGAATAACGAAAAGACATCAAATACATACCTACCAACAAGTGAATCTAAAAATTAAGTGAATAAAAAATCTGAAAAACAGAATGGACTGGTGAATATAATAGAATCAGGAATATAGAAAGGGAGTGGACTGATAATCCTCAGGGGGAAGGGGGTCTGAGGGGTACAGGAAAAGACTGGACAAAAATCTTACACCTATGGATGAAGACAGTGGCAGGGGGTAAGGGCATGGGGTGGGGTGGGGAATCAGATGGAGGGAAGTTATGGGGGGAGGGGAAAGGAACACCTGTAATAATCTGAACAATAAATATTTATTATATAAAATAAATTTTATAAAACAATTATAAAGACAAAGGAAAGCATGATTCAGTTACTCTAACATGGAAGTCTCATTGTATTTTAAAAACAGAGTTGGCTGAAGTGAATACTGCTGTTTGGTTACCTGTCAATCTCTGTGTCTTTCTTTTCTGAGTACCCTCGTTATGTTCAAATAGTCACACAGCCCATGGATCCAGATTAACCTCTTCTCTTCAGTTTGAGCTCCAAGTCTAAGCTCTCAAACTCCACCCTCTTGACCAAGGACTGGCTCAGGAACTGACATATGCTGCGATTTGACCAATGAGACCCAGAGGACCCTTTTATTGAGGGCTTCTTAGAATGTTTCTTTTTGCTTATCTGGGGAAGAGTCTAGGAGGCCTCTCCTTATTGTACACAATACCAATAAGGAAGCATGTCACTATGACCATCCTATGGCCTTTTAGGATGAAGGTGGCACTTTGGACTGCAAAATAGAGAGAAGGTTGATGATTCTATCACTGATTTTTTTGAATCAGTCAACATCAAGCTTTATCCTATCTTTGTATGCTCAGCCCTGTCTGTGTATTCTCAGTTAAACAAACCATTAAAAAGCTTCATTTTCCAAAAGGCAATTTTGCATTACAGTTTTGTAACTTGCATATGTCCTAAGGGTTAGATTGGCCTGGCACTGTCAGGCACAGTTCTGGCCCTAAATAATAAATCCACTTATTCACTGGCGTGTAATTATGGCCCTAACTAAACACTTAATTACTGCAATTTAGTTATTATTTAAATGCAAATATAATAAAGGTGGTGTCATATGTGAGATCTGACCAGAAAACAAGGGTTTCTCAACAGCTAGAAAAGAAAGCTAAAATTAGTGAGAATCTTTAGAGTTTGTATTTTTTTATAGGTTTGGGGGTGGGGGGAAGCAGTTATTTGTATTAAATAGATTCTGTGTGACCATATAGAAAGCGGCTCATGATTCTTCCATTGTGAACTTACTTAGAACAAGTCTTCCCTTCAGAAAGTCATTGTACTAGCATATGCTTCCGCCAAAACTCTAGTAGGATAATATTCCAACTGAAATATATTTAGCCTTCTCAGGAATGTGACAGAAAATATGATTTGGAAGGTAGATCAATGTGATATTATTTTTTTTAAATACCTAAACCAACCTCATATGTTCACTAAAGTAAAAGACATAAGTAATAAATATAACTATTTAGTATAGTAGTGAAAAACTAAAAATATATGTGGAAAGACTAAAATAGGGGAGGTTTTATATATTATTTGGAGAGGTTCTCAGTATACCAGAAATTATCTTGAAATTAATTTGTTACAGAGAAAAAAGGAGTTGTTTTCCCTTCTTACATTCATAAATAATAGTGTGTCATTTCAAAAAAAATTAAAAATTTCCAAAGGCTTAATAATTATTTTTTCTGAGGTTATATTCCACAATCCCTCAACTATTTTATAAACAAAATATATTAATGGACTCTATTATTTTTAAAATAAAACCCATGAGTTTTTTAGGAGCACCTTTTTAATTGATGATAGAAAGGGCACAGTTTCTGCAGATACCTGGGAATCTGAAGTAAAAACAGGTAAGAAAATTGCACTTAGCTCTTTTAATTATATATTTACTTATCTATTGTTAATAATACTTCACAAGAATATTTTTTTGGAGAATTTTAACGGCTGATGAGAGAAGCAGACAGGAAAAAAAAAGTTATGTTTTAGGGATCATGCCAGTAGTTGTTTGCTATCCCAATTCTTCAAATAAAGCTTTGATTTATGAACAAAAATGTTATTCAGAAAAGGTACTAAGAGAAAAACATACAGTTTTTAGAGTCACTTGTTCAATTGTTAGCATCAAATACTTACTCGTTGATCTAGAGCTCTCTTGGTCTCTTTCTCTCAACTCATCCCTGAACCAAATTTAGGACTTAAACACATTTACACTCTCTTGTATTTTGGTCAATGAGGTGTAAGGATGGGGTGGGGAGTAGGGGTGGAGTGGAGATAGTCAGCCAGGTGTGTTTATTTTTAGGTTCACAAATGCTACCATAGTATATAACACATTAGAAAAAGCTAAAAAGAAAATGCCCGAGTCTGCATTATTGACCAAAAATTGATAATGTTCTATAAATAGCTAGATAGTAAACAATTTAGGTTTTGCTTATATATCCTATTATAACTATTCACTACTTTTCTATTCAAAAAAGTAGTCATAGATGATATGTGAAGGAAGGACCATTGTTGTGTTCTCAAAAAACTTTACCTATAGATAATCTATATGATAAAAGCCTAAGCAACCATTACAGTGGAATGACCAGAACAACTGGTCACTATGACATGCACTGACCACCAGGGAGCAGATGCTCAACACAGGAGCTGTCCCCCGGTGGTCAGTGCACTCCCACAGTGGGAGTGTCACTCAGCTAGAAGCCAGGCTCACAGCTGGTGAGCACAGTGGCGGTGGCAGAAGCCTCTCCTGCCTCCTCGGCAGCACTAAAGAGAAGCAAGCTCAGTGGTAAAGAGCAGCGAGGAGGTGGGCGGTAAGGAGCGAGGGGTCCCAAACAGAGAGGGCACAGGCTTGGCTGAGGGACCCTACCCCAGTGCAAAAACATGCACTGGGCCTCTAGTCTATATATGTAAAAGTCTAACTAACCAGTGGACCAAATTACCAGTTGCTATGATGTGCACTGACCACTAGGTAGCAGATGCTCAATACAAGAGCTGTCCCCCTGGTGGTCACTGCACTCCCACAGTGGGAGCACCACTCATCTAACTGATGGGTGCCAGACGCTGGGCTCATGGCTGGCTGCCGCGGCCCCAGAGACTGCAGCAGAGCGGCAGTGAGCTTATGGAGCAGAGTGGGAGTTTCAGATGCAGTGGGGCTGGGATGAGCAGGAGCGGCAGTGTCTGACTGCCTGTTTCAGCCGATCCCTGAAGGTCCCGCTGAGGGACCCCACTGGTGCACAAACCCGTGCACCGGGCCTCTAATTTCAAATAATTTCCACATTCCATGAAGTATTATTATTCTTTGGATTTTCTCTTTCAAACATTTAAAAAGTATAAAAACTCTTCTTAGCTCATAGACATACAAGATCATATAGTAGGTAAATTTGGCAACTTGGCCATCGTTTTCCAACTCTCCTCTATATTTACCCCGTCTTAAATATCTGAGAATAATGAAAAGCAGGAAGCATCATCCAGCTTATTCTAGGCATCTTCATCTCCCCACTCCTTGAGCTGATCATCTCACTTCCATTTGATGAAGCATGAGATCTCATTCAGTAAAAACACATGACTTGTTTGAAGAATACTTTGTGATGATTTTATGAAATGTTGTAAAAAATTCTATTTATCTTTAGAGCGCTATAAAATATAGAGATGTCTTCACATGTCACAAACATTGAAGTGACAGAAACAAAAAGTTAAAAAAATTATTTGAAAATGTTTTTTTTTTCATGTTTCATTGTTATATGTCTTCCTATAGGCTTTCCTCTTTTAGTCTCTAATTCAGAGAAATGCTTTCTCACTACTGAAAGCATTTGGCTTCTTTGAGTCACCTTTTAGTGTATAAAAACCACTCCAAATAATGTCTTCAGACCACAGCAATTGATGTCTAACAATATGATGGGTTGGCTGTGGGGTTCTTCTGTTGATCTCAGCCAGGCTCACTCATGTAGCTGTGTTTGGCAGGTGGGCAGATAGGGACCAGTACTCATCAGGGACAAGTGGATTAGATAGGCCTCTTGCTTTATATCCCGGGCTTCTTAATGGAATGGTGAGCTCAGGGCAGCCCTCCAAGGGAAAGAGATGGAATCTGCAAACCCTCTTTAAGAGGCTTCAGAATTTAAATGGCATCATTGCTTTCACATTCCATTGTTCAAATCAAGTCATAATACCAGCTTAGATTCAACAGAGAATGTGAAGCCACCAAATAACCTACCATATAACACTTATTTCATGGTTTGTAGGGCCTATAGGCTGATATTATCCCTTTTATTGTTTCTAAGCATTACATTTTCATAACTGCAAATGAAGAGAAACAACCTTAATGGCATGGTTGCAAAGATGAATGATAAACTCAGAACGACCCAGATAAACACTGTTTATAGGACTAGGGTGTTGTCATAAGATTGATTTGTGTTGCCTCTTGTTATTTTGGTAATATAAAAAATTCAAGAAAATGCCCTTGGAGATGACACAGAGGATGAACGTGAGCAAAATGCAAGTGAGACCCTCATATATGTCTGGGAGGGTCTTCAGTTTAGATAGTTGAAGGGTTTGGGTGAAAGAAAGCCCAAAGGTATGGTAGAGATGACAGAGACAAAAAGGTGATGAGAATGCTCTGATCATGGTCACAGTCAGAATGGAGGATGAGGAAGAGCTCCCAGTTGTTGCCATATGAGCTTAAGCATGAATCCACAATAAGGTGGCCAGCCTTCCTCATTTTAGTTCAGATTTAAGACCTCTACAAAGGACATCTACACATCACACTAGCTCTTTATAACACTAGAAAGCACATTTTCAAAGGTCTCAAGGAAACTCCTGGAGCTTTGAGTTTCCACAGTTGGGGTGATGGGGAGGGGAGATGCAGCAAGGTGTGGCACCGCTGCAGGACTCCACACCGACCCCAGCCATCATGACTTAGTGCTCCAGTCAGCTCCATCCAGAATCTTGTCAATGGTTTTATAATAACCTGCTTCTTTAAATCTAAAATGTCATCTATTGTAAGTTGCATCCTGATTTATGTAACATTCAGCAACTATAGTTAGGAGGTGCCACTGATTGTAAAATGCATCCTGATTAATTTCAGAGATAAGCTGAGAGAAAACATGCTTTTTATAGGAGGTGGAATTTTTTAACAATAATGACAAAAAGAACATGAATGCAATAATAAACACGGGATGACCAAGCATATTAAAGAATAGCTATTCATATCACTCTGCAGCTTGTGTTTTTCACTAAACAGCACATCAAGAGCACGTCTCCAGATCAGAGTAACGCAACTAACTTATTGTTTTTAATAGCTGCACAGTAACCCCAACACCAGATTCACTTTTTTTATTCAACTATCCCTCTACTAGTGGACGTTCAGATTATCACCAGGGTTTTGCTACTACGATGTTGCCATGAACACTATTTTATACATAATTGTATGTGTAAGTGCTTTTATTTCTCCTAAAATCAATTCCCAAATCCCACACTGTTGAGTCAAAGAATATTTTGTTTAAAAAAAAAAATTACAGACTACTGTGTCAATCTATCTTCTTACCTAGAAGCATAGACTACAAATCTTATTAAATTTTGCTAATTTTATGAGCACAATAATAACAGCTCTTTGGCCATTTCTAAAATTTAGATCTCCCGTTCAACTGAAAAAAAAAATATATATATATATATAATTTTAAGGTTGCTTTATCCTTCAGATAACAAAACTATGATGTTTTGAATATAAATACTAAAGGCCAGTACACAAAATTTGTGCACTTGGGGTGGCCTGTGCCCTCTCACAATCTGGGAGCCCTTGGGGGATGTCCAACTGACCTCCTTAACACTGCTGCGGAGGCCAGAGAGGCTCCCACCACTGCTGCTGTGCTCCCTAGCCTAGCGCTTCTGGCTGAGCAGCACTCCTCCTGTGGGAGCACACTGACCAACAGGAGGAACTCCTACATTGAGCATCTGCCCTGCCCCCTAGTTGTCAGTGCATGTCATAGAGACCTGTCACTCCACCTTTTGGTCGATTTGCATATTAGCCTTTTATTATATAGGATAGTTAAATCTATAATAATTTCTCACTAGTGCAGGCCCACTGGAGACTTGACATCACTCTGTTCCCAGGCCCAGGCTGATGGAACAGCACCTCTCTGAAACAAAAGGATTCTAATTTGTAATACCTCTCAATTTACATGGTTGTGAAAATGGGGAGGTAGGAAGGCAAGTAAATTTTATCCTAAAATCTGATTTGTTTAAGATTTTATTTATTTTTATTTTTTTAATTTGAATTCTATTGCTCACATGAATTTCTCTCTCCACCCTCCCACCCCAACACACACACACTTCAAGCAGTAATGAATTTAATTCGATCAAGTTTTGAAAGGCTAGGCAGTGATTGGTAGACATGAAAGATGACTTCAAACTCGACGTGGCTGACAGGAGGGTTTTGGGACTCATGTAGATGATTCATGATGATGTTTCCTTATAGTGATGCTATAATTAGATGTTTGGCGTGGTTGTTTCTATATTGGTCTGAGAATGTTAATTCATATCCAAAGGGTTGTTGAACAGTTATTCAACTTTGTAAATGGAATGAGCCTTTTCTTACTTGATTCAGCTTCACAGTCAATCCGTCTCCTTCCAAATGCCAAAAATGGGGCAGAAATACAGCACCATTTTAGCCCTGGTTACCTCCACATTTCATCTGCTGTCAGAGAGCAGCTAAGCTGATGTGGGGGGATTATTTTGATAAGGCTATTTCTAAAGACAGAATTCAAAACAAGAACATTCTGGTCTCCCCCATTAATGTCAAATGCATGGTATCCTGCCAGACAATGTTGGGGCACACTTCTGAAAATCTGTTTTCTTTCAAATTGCACTATATTTTAGTTTCTGAAGAATGCTTGGTCCCTGTTTGAAATAGTTTAGAGTAAAAGCTTTTAAGAACAGTTTCTTTAGAAGCTGGGTTAGCTTTTTTTAGAACTGTGGTTTATCCTACAGAGTAGTTCCTGCATAATTGCTAGAGAACGAGATTAGTCCTATTTCAGCACAAGCGGAACAGGGCCACTCCTGCGAGCGGACTCTGAAGATGGTGTAAGGACACTGAGCTCATAGGTGCGGGGAAGAGGTTTTAGGACCAGCTGGTGGAAGATCTAGGAGATTTATCTTAGCTCTTTTATCTCTTCACTCTTTGCTGGGGGGCAGGGGAGGGCACTGTAAAATGGGTGTCATCAAAACATAGCCAATGTGGTGTTAGTGGCCGAGGAGTTATTCTGGCCATCTGGGTTATCCCTAAGGCTATGCTTGAGCCCAAGAGAAATGCAATCCTGTTATCTATTTTAGGAAAGTGGGCTCTAGGGATACAAAGCCATTTACATTTCTTATGCTCTGTGGCCGAAGCAAGTAAGAGGTAGACCCTGATTCAAGGTGTATAATAATTGACAATATTTATTTGTTAATTACACTACAATTCATTGAGCCATTAGGATATACAGAATGCTGCACTGGGCACTGCAGGGAAAATGAAAGAATTATCTAATAATTGGGCGTTCATGAAAGTCAGAATATGATAGAGTAATCAAGGCATTGCCAATGTTAAAAAGGAAAAAAAAATCCCAGAAGATGTTGAATTCTTAATGAAAGAATTATTCAGTATGAACTATGACAGACAGGAACAATTCTAAGAGTCCCTGGTGGAAATATGAGGACTGGTCCCTCTAAGGTGGGAGTAGAGCATTCATTCAATTTTCACTCCAGGCACATCAGCTCCATTCACAGCATCATGTTTTGTACTGGGGATCAAATATTTTCAAAGATATTTTTATTAATTTTAGTCCGGAAGGGACAGAGAGAAGGAGAGAGAGATAAACATATCAATGATGAGAGACAGTCATTTATTGGCTGCCTCCTGCATGACCCCACACTGAGGATTGAGCTGGCAACCCAGCATGTGCCCTGACAGGGAACTGAATTGTGACTTCCCATAGTTCCTGGGCGGATGCTCAACCACTGAGCCATGCCAGCTAGGCTGGGGAACACATTTGAAACACACTTGGACTGTGCAAGAAGGAACTCCAGTAGGGAGATAAGATACATTCATAAATAAACATAATATGAGATAGAAAGTAAGGTATTACAGGGGAAGAATAGACCCTTGTTCTGGGAAGTGTGCTGGAATTTAGAAAGATGATATTTGGCAGGACAGGAAGCAAGACTCCTGGATTTGGGAGCACACATATCTTATATAGCATTTTCACTATTTTATCTAATTTTAATCTTTAAAGAACCACGAGAGGTAGATAATAGAGGGCCGGTTATTATTCCTGTCTTACAGATGAAGAAATGAAGGTCAAAAGAGGAGAATTTTGTTATTGTTTTCGTTGTAGTTTGTATAGTAGACCCCTGAACAATGTAGGTTTGAACTGCATGGGCCCACTTATATGTGAATTTTTCTTTCAATTGATTATAGTGCAGTTGACCTAGTTAGCTCAAATCTAGGTTGTTCATCAACTAGTGATTTGGGTATCTGCATATGCTCAGGGCAACTTAAATTATGGCTGGAGCTTCACCTGTGCAGGTGGTTAGTGCCCGTAGCTCCCAACATTGTTCAAGGGTCAACTATAGTTATACAAGAGTCCTTTTGCTAAAGAGATTCCATCTTGTGTTAGTCTCTTTATTCCAGCTAATTAGCTGATTGGTCATTATGGATGATGTTTTTTCTGGCATTTTTTATTAGCAACCTGTATACTGAAGTTTTCTGAAGCTCAGTCTCTCCATGTGTCAAGCAGGGGTATTAAAATCTGCCCTATTTGTAAAAACTAAAATGATAACTCCTCACACCAAGACAAGGTGTGACATTTTGCCTGGTGAACAATCATATGTCAGCATCATGACTTCCCTGATAGGATTCATTTCAGTTACAGATGCTTAAAATATGAACTATTGAGACCTATGAAGTGTTTGTCACAATCAACCATACTGCACTATCTGAAAGTTGCCACGTTCCACTTGGAGCTGGTGCTTTCAGCTGCCTTTGAAAGGCAAAAGAGATCACCTTTGCTGTGATTTCACAGTGCTGTTTGGTCAGCCTCACAAACAGATAACCATCCGTGCACAGCGCCGTGGCGACAACGCTGAGATAATTGAAGAGATCCCAGTGGATTTTAGAATCTGATAGAGGTTGGTTTCACTTACAGCAGTTCTATTGTGCTTCTGACACTTTAAGACATGTGTTGATGTACTCCTAAACCATGAACAGAGGCAAAACAACAACAAAGAAACAGCCCTTGCTAATCTCTGACACACCGGTCTTCATATTACTTTGCAACTTTCTGGCTGAGAATCACTTCCCAGGGTGGGCACTATGCTTAGTCATTACTCTCCAGCACAGGATGCATACTTGTGCTGCAAATTTACAGTCCTTAACAGAATAGAGCTTCCTAAGATTAAAAAGAAAGAGGCCAAAAAAAGTGTGCCTATTTAAATTGGCCTGGTGGTAACATTTTTTTTTTTCTGCACAGATGTGTCTTCTACTGTAATGGAATATAATAATGATAATGATTTTGGCGGTGGCATGAATTCACGCACAGAAGTACACAGTAGCTCTTACAGCGAAAGCTATTATATATTCTCCTGCCCTTTGTCCAGCTCCTTCTTCTGCATTACATTCCTTTTCAGTTAGAAAATCTATTTCAGAACTGGTATGGAGATCCTTCTAAGCAAAAAGAAATTTGCTCGGCGTTAAATTTTAGAAAGATGAACTGAGCAGACCGTGCCAGTTTTCATTAATCCTGCAAACCTCTCAGCACTCCACTCTCTCCCAGGAAGGAAATATGTCTGCATCCCCTAAGTGCCTTCTGGTGTATAAATGCACCTCTGAAAAAAACACCTGCATGACCCCAGCTGCATTTGCCATATTATAATATCAGGATGTTCACCGAGAGGGCTTAAAAGACTTGATTATCCGAGATGGGATTTTTGTGGTTAATGAGAGCTCCTGAGAATCAACATCTTTGGCTTTTCAAGGGGAGAGCTGGCTTCAATGTCTACATCAATGTCAGGTTAAGAAAATAGACCTGAATAGATGAAATTGTTTGGAAATTCACACAAAAAAGAGACCCCTCAAGTGAAAAGAAATGAATCTTATTGATAATGGCCGAGAAGTAATTCCGCACAATGTATATATAGTACCTAAAGTCTGCTAGTGCTTGGGAAGTCTATTGCAGTTCTGATTGCTGGGCGCCTGCTGGTTACATACCAAGAAAACCTGCTCCAAAGTCAGAAAGAACTTGTAGGTTGTACCAACCCGGGCTGCAGGAATTTAGAAAAGAACCACTCATTTGTCTTTGTCATGGAAAGGCTTCTAGTGACAATGGCATAACCGGGAAAATGGAGTTGGTAGAGTGGAGGATTTGAAAAAGGTATCTGAGAGGTGATTCTCAATCGTGGAATTCATTAGGTATTCCCATCTAATCAATATATACCATAGCCTTCCACATTATTATCCTTACATCTCTACTTGATGCTGGAACAGGTAACCAAAGAATTCAAAAGTATTTAATATTGTGGTAGTTTTACAGATTGAAAAGGCACTTTCTCATAAACTAGTATAAGTGGGGAAATTATTGACATTAAATTGTCTATCATCTCTTGATTTATTTTTTGTTGTCTTTCAAGGGGCTTTTGCTATGGCTAAGAGGCGATGCAACCTTCTCCTCCAGCATCTGATAAAAAAACAAACAGGAATTTATTGAGAAGATTAGGGCATGTTGCTGAAAGGTTAGAAGCCTCCTTTGTGATGTGGGGAGATCTAAGAGAATGAAAGTGACTCTGATTTCTCTGGGCCCCTGGGTCTGGCTCCTAGGCATCACCCACATCGCCAAAACATACCTCAGGCTTGGAGAGTGAGGATGGGAGAGGTTGAAAGGAGTGGCTGAGTGGTACACTTACAGAAACTTAACCTCACCCAAATCACAGCCCAAAGCCACAGACCCTTGGGGCCAGAGGACACTTGCAGAATGAGACAGTGACTGTCCTGGCTCCCAACAATGAGTAGGAATGGCCCATGATTGCTGTGGGTGTATGACGTTCACAACCCTATGGATGTATGACTTAACAAAGACCATTCTAGTGAAAGGTCAAGCAAGATGTTTTCACGCCCGCCCCATTCAGATTCCTTTCTGAGACCGGGCTCCAACCTCCACTTTTCAGTTGAGGCAAATTCTAAATTCTAACTTCACATCAGCTGCCAAGAGAATTTACCTCTGGAAATCCAGCTGTGAAAGCTATTCCTCGCCAGTAGGACTATGAAAGAATTTATGTTTTTATGACCAGTTTCCAAGAGACCCTGAATGAACAAAAAGCTTGTCTAAGCAAAATACTATTTTAGTTGTTTGAAAGCATCCCACCACCTGTGTTCAAAACAGTTGCTGCTGAGGTTTTCTTGTTTCAAGGGTATTATTAAGAACAGAATAAGAAGGAGTCTATGACTTATCCAAATTCAAAAATATATCCATTGATAAGGCTGCATAAGTTAAGTAGAAGATTGTATTTCTATGCTTTAGAGAGAGATCATCAGAAAATAATAAATCCAGTTGTTTCACGCTGCTTAGAATCTTTTTAAAGCTCTTAACATGTTTTAGATTACTAGAAAAAATAATTATATAATTAACATGGTTTATTGAATATAATAATACTTTGGGTTTCCCCCTAATCTGGAACCTGCACGTCATTTTCATGAAGGTATGATTTACCTACAATGGAATTCACTGATTTCAATCCTATAATGTCATTAGTTTTGATAAATGCATCTTCATCTAATAAAAGGCTAATATGCAAATTAACCATCACTCTGTCACAAAGATGGTGGTGCCCATAGCCACAAGATGGTGGCATCCAGCCCTCTCAGCCCTGCTGGAGTCCCCCAGTCCCAGGGGGGCAGCCTCTGAGAGCGGGCAGCTTGAGCAGACAGTGGAATGCTTGCTTCATCGCCACCCACACCAACAAGGCAAGCATTTCACCCTAGCCGCAGAGGGTCTCTGGACAGTGGGCGTGGAGTGGCCTGTGCGGGGGGTGGGGGTGGGGTGGGGGAGTGCTTGCATTATAACCCCATCAACAAGGCAAGCGTTCCATGCCAGGCCACGGATGGGCCTCTGGGCAGTGGGTGTGGAGCAGCCGGGCCCCACAGAGAGCTACTGGCGCGTGGATTCGTGCGCAGGGCTACTAGTCATCTTATAAAATACCAATACAGTGACAACATAGGACATTTCTGTCACCTATGAAAAAATTCCTCTTGTTTCTTTGCTGTTGGTCTCCTCTTTTACCCAACGGCCTTTGCAGCCAGTGATTATTTTTCCTTCTCCTTACTGAACTTTTACTTTGATAAGAACTCTTAACATGAGATGCATCCTCAACATATTTTTGTGTATGATACAGTATTGTTAATTGTGAGCATGCTGCTGTGCAGCAGATCTCTTATGCATCCTATCTGAAACTTACCTGAAATGGGAGTCATTAGCAGCTCCCATTTTCCCTCCTCCAAGCCCTCAGAAACCATTACTGTATTCTCTACTTCTATGAGTCTGACTCTTTCTGATATTTCATAAAAGTGGAGTTTTGCAGTATATTTTATTAGGTGAGATCACTTAACAAAATATCTTCAAGGTTCGTCCGTGCTGTCACATATGGCAGGATTTCCTTTTATAAAAGCTGAATAATACTCTAGTGCGTGTATGAACAACCTTTTCTTGATCTATTCATCTGTTGATGGGCATGTAAATTGTTCCTCCTGGTGGTTAGTCTGAACAGTACTTCAATGAATATGACAGAGCTAATATCTCTTGAGACCCTGATTTCCATGCTTCTGGATAAATAGACAGAAGTGGGATTTATGAAGCATATGGAAGAAAATAAATATCAGAGTAGAAAAAATATAGAGATATGAAAAATCACATGATCATTTCAACAGATGCAAAAAATGTTTAATAAAATTTAACAACCTTTTATGAAAAAGTCTCAATAAACTAAAAATAGAGGAATATTACTTCAATATAATAAAGGCCATATATAAAAAGCCTACGGCTACTACTAATATGAAAACTTGAAAGACTTTTTTTCTTTTGTTCTATTCTCTGGAATATTTCAAGGATGGCCACTGTTGCCACTTCAATAGTACTGCAAAGTCCTAACCAAAGCAATTGGGCAAGAAAAAATAAGTAAAAAGCATCCAAATCAGAAAGGAAAAAAATAAACTGCTTTCCTTTTGCAAGTGACAGGCTCTTGTATATAGAAAACCCTAAAGACTATTCTCCCACCCCCAAATATTGTTAGAAGTAATAAAAGAATTCAGTAAAGTGGCAGGATATAACATACATAAGTCCTTTGCCTTCTATATACAAACATCAAACAAAAAAGATAAAGTAAAATATTACTAAATATGCAATCATCAAAGTACAAACATAAAAAATAGGAAAAATATATCAAACAATGGATGAGACAAATAAAATACCAAGAGCAAATTAGTAGGCTTAAATATAGGTACATCTGTTATTACATTAAATGCAAATTATTTAAATACTAGAGGCCCTATGCACAGAATTTGTGCAGGAATAGTCCTTCCTTCCCCCGCCTCTGGCACTGGCTTTCCTCTGGCACCTGGGACCCAGACTTCCCTCACAGCCCCCCCCGGCTTGGTTCAGAAGGACTTCTGGTAGAATTAGCATATTATGCTTTTATTATTAAAGATACTAAATAAAAGTATAGATACTATAAGAATAGAGTTTTTGAAAGGAACAACTTTATCATGTCTTCAAGAAATGCACCTTAAGTGTAAATACTGAAGAACATAAAAGAGTTGGAGTGACTATATTAATATCAAAGTATTTCTGACAAATAACATTACCAGAAATAAAGATGAATATTAATGATGATAAACATTATATATAAAACTAAAACAATTCTAGTTATTTAATGACATTTGTAGGACTCTCTCAACAAGTGTAGAGTATATACACATTTCAACGGAAATATTCTTAAAGTTTGACAATATTCTGGGTCATGAAATAAGTCTCAAAATTTAAATCAATAGTTAAAATACAACTTCTGTTCAACATTATAGTGAAAGTCTCAGACATTAAAAGGCAAGAAGAAAGCAATAAAATAAAATAGATAAAATAAAATGATGCAAATTGGAAAGGAAGAAGTAAAACTATATTTATCTGTATATGACACATCTTGTGTCAAAAAATCTAATGAATTTACAGAAAGCTAAAAAATAGGCAGTTTAGTAATATTATAGGGTACAAGAGAATATAAAAAGTAATTATATTTCTGTATATAGTCAACAATTTTATTTTGAAAACATCGTTTGAAGGCATTGAGAATCTTAAAACATACAGGGACAATTTTACAAATGATTTGCAACACCTATATACTGAAAAGAACAAAATATTGATCAGAAAAAACAAAAAAAAAATAGGGAGATATACTATTTTCATGTATGAGAAGACTCACTTTTGTTAAAATGGAAATTTGACCTGCACATTCAAAGCCACCTCATTCAAAATATATGCATGTTTCCCTAGAGCAGTACTCGGCAAACTGTGGCTCATGAGCCACATGCGGCTCTTTGGTCCCTTGAGTGTGGCTCTTCCACAAAATACCATGTGTAGGCATGCATGTATAGTGTGACTAAAATTTCATGGTCCATGGGCAGAAGTCGGTTTTCAGCTCTCAAAAGAAATTTCAATCGTTGTACTGCTAATATTTGGCTCTGTTGACTAATGAGTTTACCGACCACTGCCCTAGAGAAATTGATAAACTAATTGTAAAAATTATGTGAAATGCAAAAACATATATTAACAAGAAAATTTTTGAAAAATAAGAACGTTGAAGAACTTACATATACTATAAATTCACATTAATAAAGAATATATGATATTTGACTTGAAAGAAGACATATAACTCAGTGGGACCAAATAGAGAACCCAGAAATTGACCTGCACATGAATAGTGAATTAAATTTCAGTATGTCAATGTTACCTAATGGGAAACGATCTGGAAAAAATACACCTTGATGCTCACCATGTACCATATAGAAAATGAAACGCAAATGTATCAAGGACCTACACATAGAAGAAAAATCACACATTTTTAAGAAAAAA
Organism: Vespertilio murinus; assembly: GCA_963924515.1. Taxonomy (NCBI): domain Eukaryota; kingdom Metazoa; phylum Chordata; class Mammalia; order Chiroptera; family Vespertilionidae; genus Vespertilio; species Vespertilio murinus. Next base: position 18,430,762 of record OZ004715.1, on the reverse strand, counting down.
ACATGGAAAAAGTCTTTATATTCTTGGGATAGGAAAATATATCTTAGTTCACGAAAGGCATTTACCACAAAAGAAAAAGTTTATAAATTGGGTTTCATTTGTTTAAATAATCTGTTTTTCAAAAATTATCCTTAAGGAAATAAAAAAAAAACCAAGTCTCAGAGGGGAATAAACTAGTTCTAATGCATATATAAATGGGACATAATAAAGGAACTTTATAAGAAAACTTACAACTCGATGATAAAAAAGAAAAATGGCCCATTTTTTAAAATGGCAAAGGATTTTAACATGGCCTTCAAAGAGAAGGTATACAAGTGACCACACAAAAAGACTCACCTACTTCAGCCTTCATTCTCTAGTTACTCATGGAAACACAAATTAAAACTGCAATGAGATATGAGCACCCCTCTACTAGAATGGCTAAAATTAATATTTTATTTTTTAATTGATTTTTTACAGAGAGGAAGAGGGAGGGATAGAGAGTGAGAAACATCGATGAGAGAGAATCATTGATCAGTTGCCTCTTGCACACCCCCTACTGGGGATGTGCCTGCAACCAAGGTACATGCCCTTGACCAGTATGGAACCGGGACCTTTCAGTCTGCAGGCTGATGCTCCATCCACTGAGCCAAACTGGTTTTGGCTAAAATTAATATTTTCAAACTTACCAAGTATTAGTTAGGATGTAAATCAACCAGAATATAACACTGTACTGATGAAAGTGTAAAATGTACAACCACTTCATTTTGGCAGCTTCTTGTAAAGTTAAATATATACTTAACATATGACTCAGCAATTCTACTCCTAAGTATTTATGAAGAAATGAAAATATATCACTACATAAATGTTCACAAGACTTTCACTTGAAATACGAAAAAACAGAAATCTTTTAAGTGTCCTTAAACAGCTGGTAGTTAAAAATATTGTGGCATATACTCTTAAAGGAAAACTAAGCAGTACAAAAAGCAACAAAGAAAAACTCCTGTGATCATAAGACTCCATGTGTTAAAACTTTGCTGTGATTATTATGAATAGGTGATTAAAAGAACATAAGATTCATTTCACATAATCTATAATAATAAAAGCATAATATGCAAATCAACCAAATGGCCAAACAGCAGAATGACTGTCTGGAAAGCCATGCTATGACAAGCACTGGCCCCAGGCTAGCCAAGACGGGTGCGATGCGATTGGTCAGGGGTCCCTGCCATCACTATGTGATTGCTCTACAGAGGGTGGCCCACCGGCTGGTGGGTGATCAATCACGGGGGATCTCTGTGATCACCCCAAAGAGGGAGACCAAGGCCACTGACTGGTGGGTTGGTGGGGCCTCCCTCTATGGGTTGATTGATCATAGGGTTCCTGGGAATCTGAGAAGGTGCAGGCTAGGCTGAGGGATTCCTCTCCCCCAATGCATGAATTCTGTGCACCAAGCCTCTACTATTAATAATAATATAGACTTCAGCATCAGTTTTTTTGGTGGTTTTTTTGTTTTAGGTTTACAGACTTAAGCACTAAGTATTAGATTCACTTACATAAGTAGGTGGACAATAGAAGTTATATCATTTTTTAAATCAAATTTAAAAAATTATTCTGCATTCCTATTCCTTCAAACCCCTTCTCTCTAGGTTACTCACTGCCATTAGAATCTCACGTGAGCTCCTCAACTCTGCAACCAGTCTCTTCTCTCTCATTTTGTACTTCTTCCTTCCCCATTTCTGGGTTGCAGCTACTGACATTCTTCTGTTTCTGGGACATGTGAAGTTCACACCTACTTCAACTTTATTCTTGGTTACCAACTACAGAAGCCCTGTAGGCCCTTGTTGTCTTAAGGCTGTTTCACCTTCCCAACATTCATCACTGTCTGCAATTGCTCATTTTCCTCTTTTAACAATGTTTCATGACAGCAAACTCAAAACCTTTTTCCCTTTTGTTGTTGTTCCTCTCTATTACCAATACTGTGCCAGGCAGGCTCTCAACACATACTCTTCAAATAGGTGAATGAGTGAATGAATTAATACCAAGTAGTTCTTAATAAGCATTCATTTTCAGAAAACATTTTGTTGTTGTTGAACAATTAGAAAATTGCTCTATTTTTTAATGACTGCTTTTTCCTAAAGCTACAGGAAGCATGCATGATATGTCTCTTGTTTGGCTGTACATTTCTAAACAATCTTTGAGTGTGAGACAAGTTGGAGAAGGTAGAAACTCCAACAAGTTCAATTAATTGCATAGCAGTTTCCCTGAGGATACTTCTAACAGTGTTTCTAGGTCTTATTCATAAAAGAGCTTCCCTAAGTGACTGTAATAGACAGCATTCGTTTGAAAACTTTCACCCATGGACCTGTGTCTATTGATTTTTACATTGCTTTTACTTTCAAGGCATCAAAGTCAGAAACGAAATGAACATGACACTAAATGGTTGATTATAAAGGGGATTATTTTCTCCAAAGAATTTTGGACAAATGTTCTAATTCTAAAAAAGAATGATTAGACAGTAATTACTACCCTGAGCTGAGCAAAAGATTCCATTATTTCTGCAGTGGTATTTAGGACAAGATGACACTGTAATTACTAAGAATTGACTATGCATAAAATGGTGGACAAGATGAGAAATTATGGAGAACTATTTCAAGGGTTAAAGGTCAGCAGGAAATAATTGAACCTTAATGGAGAAGGGAACAGAACAGGGGTTAGGATATTGAAATTCAGTGGGACATGAAGGAAATTATATCCAAAGAGACAAGGATCCCACTCAAGCCCCTGATAAGATCATCATGAAATAAACAGGATTATCGCATGAACACAGTAAGTTAAATATCCATGTTCACAAATATTATGGGAGACCTGAATTCAGTTTTAATTTATTCTACTTGTTCCCTCTTCACATGAACTCATTTTTTATCTATTTCTAACAATTCTTTACCCAGTGGTAAATGTCGGTTAAAATTCCACATTCATTGCAAAAAAAAATTGGGTAATGTGATAAAACTAAACCAACAACAAAAAGATGCATTCTGAGATGTCAGAGGGGAGACAAAAGGGGGACTGGATGAAAGAAGGTGAAGGGATTAGCCAAAGAGCATACTACTATATGGATAACCCACAGACCAAGACAGCAGTGTGGTGATGCCCAGAGAGAAAGGGGGTGGGGGCTGGATGGAGGTGGGCAAATACCAGAAAAATAAGAATGTTTGTAATAGTGTCAACAATAAAAATAAAGTTAAAATACATATGTTAAAATGAGGTGTTAATGAAATTACATATTCTCACTGACATGTAAGGGCGCAAACTTTTTTCTTATTCTTGATAAGAAATTCCTACAGTTATTTTCAGTGACAGGAGAGAAAAATGTCTAGAAAAATAGAACTGACTCCCCCCCCCGACAACTATTTATTTTCCTGTTTGGTGGATTTAAAAAGCTGGCTGTCTTTATTAGTTCAGAAATAATAAGTTTGGTAAATCAATCCACTCTCATCTTTATAGCATGATGACAATAAAGGCCATTATAATTAGTAATGAACAATTTTAGAACTTAATATTTCTAAATTTGCATTACTGTTTCTTTTGTGTTTTGCAGTGTCATTTTATCTCTCCTTTTCTCTCTCCCTCCCGCCCTTCCTCTCTCTCAAATATCAATTAAAAAAAAACATATCCTTGGGTGAGGATTAAACAAGTAAATAAATGAAAAAAGTACCAAACAAAAGGAAGAGTATAAGCTGGATTACTCCATTTATAGGAAGCTTAAGAAGAGCAAAACAATTTTTATAGTGACAGAAATCCAGTGATTATAGGGGATTGGGTTATGTAGTAGGAAGGAACACAAGGGAACATTCTAGAGCAGGGCTGGGCAAACTTTTTGACTCAAGGGCCACAATGGGTTCTTAAACTGGACTGGAGGGCTGGAACAAAAGTAACCTGACCATGCTGGCACTCTCATCTTGGGCTGCTGGTAAAGGAGCAGAGGGGAGAGAAAGAGAACCCTCCACTCTTTCGGCTCCACGGGCCAGATAGAACAGCTGAACAGGCCGGATCTGGCCCACAGGCCATAGTTTGCCCATGGCTGTTCTAGAGTGATAAATTAGTCTATACTTTTATTTAGGTGGTAGTGGACAGATTAGAAATAATATAAAATCACAGGGATGCACATTAAGATTTTTATACTTGTGTAAATTAAGCATCAATAAAATAAACAGAAGAAAGGTGTACCTGGGATGCCATGTTCCTTAGCATGGCCACAAGGCCAGTCATGACCTGCTCCTTAACTACTTTTCTCAAGTCTGGCCACTTCATTCTCTTTCTTCAATCAACTTTTGAGCCAATTATTATTTCCTGGCCACAACATTTGCCTTTTGGGAATTGAAAAGAAATTTTAACAGGTTCACCTCTTTGCTTATTTACGTCCTCATCCAACCTTGCCAAGCAAACTCCAAGTTCTCTCTCAAATCAGGGCTTATATGACATTTACTTCAAAAACCCTTCCAGAAATATGAGGGAGGGAGGGAGGGAGGGAGGGAGGGAGGGAGGAAGGGAGGGAGAGAGAGAGAGAGAGAGAGAGAGAGAGAGAGAGAGAGAGAATCAGCTGACCCTCCTTTGCAGGGTTACTAGCTTCGTGGGGAGGCAACCTCAGCAGCAGTTCAGTAGCTCAGGAATGGCTGCCTCTTAGTTAATGCTCTGCTATAGTCACCCTGATATTCTGGACTTTTCCACAAGGGCATATGCACTTTTACTTTGCACTGGGTCCTGAAACTACATACCTAACCCTGCCCTTCTGATCTTTCACTATACCTGTACCAGCATCTTTTGTGTGTGTGTGTGGGGGGAGATGTTTTATTTACTTCTTAGACTTCTTAACTTACTAAGAATCTCTCAAATCATGGCAATGGCTTTTCCATTTGCATCCCAAGAATCTAGCATATCTCTGAGCATTTAATTGGCAGTGAAGGAGTATTTGTTGATTGATAGAGTAACTGACTGACCCACTAATTGGATTAATCAATTAATAACAGAGTAAGCTAATTAATGTTACTGGGAAAGAGAGTGATATGGCGATTAAAGAATATAACGGAGTTGAGTAGTAAACTGAAAACTGTAATCACTTGTTAATCAGGTCTATAAATTCATTCAACAAACATTAAATACCTACTTTGCACCAGAATACTTGATTAGCTGGCAAACACATTTATCATTTCCGTCCTTGACAGCCTTATTTGCTTGTCTGCCTCTTCACAGACCTGAGCTAGGCCAATGGAGAACACTGCCTCTGTAACACATCTTGAAGACCATGGCAAGAACTGAGGGTAAAGCTGGGCGGAATTAGGGCATTTTAGGTTTGCTGCCAATATTGTCCTCAAGCCCACTTTCTGAAATGCTAAAACTCTACTTACCTTATATCCTCATAAAATCATTCTTCAAGCACCTCCTAGTCAATTTATTTCCTGTCAATCAACTGAGATACAGAGGACAGGAGAAAAAAGGGGGAGGGTCATGGCATGGAGATAGCAATATATACACTTTATTTCAGAGGGAAACCCTCTAGAAAGCAACTGTTGGAATCATCACGATTTGTACCACGCCCACACTCCACCAGAGTTCGAGCCGAGCCTCTCTGCCTCCTGGGTATTCTAAAGCACAGGCAATGTTGTTATCAAAACTACATTACCACCCTTCAGTCCAGTCCCATACTCATCCTTCAAAGTAATTTAGCATGGTGTTATTTTATCGTAAGACTTTGCTAGCAATCTAGGACTTACATACTGTCTCAAAATAATGTTTGCTTTCCCTTAAAATTTTTTAGCTGATAAAAATTGCACTCTTTGGCATCCCCAACTGCCATCTCAAGTCAAGATGGCGCCTGGACAACCCAGGGAATTAATCTCAGAGTGGCGTGTGACAGATGTGCACTTTCCATGGAATTCTCAGAGTTGCATTTATTCATTAAGATAAGGTAGAACAGGCTCCATAATATCTGCCCTCTGTGGAATTAAGGCCTTCCCTGTCTTTCTAGTGCTTTGTTTTGTTTTGTTTGTTTGTTTAAATGTTTTTATTGATTTTGAGAGAGAGAGGAAGGGAGAGGGATAGAGAGATAGAAACCTCCATGAGAAAGGAACATCATTGATTTACTGCCTCCTGCACAGCCCCTCCTTGGGACTAGGGCTGCAACATGGGCATTGCCCTGACCGGAATTAAACCTTGACCTCCTGGTTCATAGGTCGAACCTCAACTGCTGAGCCACAATGGCCAAGCTCTTTCTAATATTTTAATCCTGTGAGTCTGGATTTAATTTCCTTTCTATTTCCACAGGAAGTTAGAATCACAATCTATTGCAAGCGGTTTCGATTTTCTCCCTTCCCACACATATCAGAAAACATTGTCCAGACGACATGTAGGCTAATATAGACCTGGAGCCTTTCGACTTATAGAATCACTGTTCAGTCAATCCCAATATTTTTTTAACCTTTCTGCTAAGAGATACAGAATAAAAACTTGTTTTAATCTCTTAAGTAAACCTCTATTGAATGTAAATATGCTTTAAGTGCTATGAGCTGATCTAGATAATGTTTGAATGTTTATAATGAAACTTTGTGGCAATAACTTTAATATAGTGTGCTGCTAATTAAGTGTGCTATTTATTTGCATCTAGTTGAAGGTGTTAAAATAAGAGAAATAATAAATGTACCACTAAACATAGGACTGGAGGAAATCTATCACCTATTATCACACAATATACATGGAATGTTCTATGTGAGTATAGTATATGTGTTTTTATATAAACATATATATTGTATGTATTATATATGTTTATATATACATATATACAGTGTATGTATTGTATGTATGTATGTATTCAGGCTGTATGAATTCTACTAGTTGAGTGTAAGTAGAAGATTATAAATTATAAAATGCTTATTTTCTAAGAGGAGAATCTTTTTCTTGCTATAAGCTCCAAGAGGAATTATTCACATGAGGTATTTTATAGCATTGGTTGACATCCAACTTTCCTAGTTTTTTTCCTCACTCCCAGATCGTTTCTTCACAGCCCTTAATAGTGGGTGTGCTTTAATAGCTGAAGTGTAGACATTCGAGTGTCCAAAATTATTTCCACGGACCTTCTACTTCTCCACACTCATTCTTCACCCCCAATCTCATCTACCTCCTTGGCTCTAAGTAACAAACTGCAAACTAATTTTGGTCCTTACTAGTTTTTCCTATCCATTTGATATTTTTATGTCACTTCATAGTATAATCAAGATAGAACATAATGAGTTATTATGTCTATGTTTTTAATTGTTGGCTCCCCCTATTAGAGTATAATGACACGAGGGTATGTATTTTGGATGTCTTGTTCACATTGTACTTCCCTGGTTTAGAGCAGTGCCTAGCATATAGTAAGTTGAATTATTTACATCCAAGGAAAAATAGGATTATTTTCATATTTTAAAAGTTCTTTTTCTTTTATGGGCTTCTTTCTTTTCCTTCCTTCCTTCCTTCCTTCCTTCCTTCCTTCTTTCCTTCCTTCCTTCCTTCCTTCCTCCCTCCCTCCCTCCCTCCCTCCCTCCCTTCCTTCCTCCCTCCCTCCGTCCCTCCCTCCCTTCCTTCCTTCCTTCCTTCCTTCCTTCCTTCCTTCCTTCCTTTCTTTTCTTTTCTTTCTTTCTTCCTTCTTTGTATAAAGTACATAGGAAGGTCCAGCGGGTGTGACTCAGTTGCTGAGCATCCGTGGAACTATGAACCAGGAGGTCACAGTTCCATCCACAGTCAGTTCACATCCCAGGTTGTGGGCTCGATCCCCAGTGTAGGGCATGCAGGAAGCAGCCGGTCAATGATTCTCTCTCATAATTGATGTTTCTATCTCTCTTCCCCTCTCCCTTTCTCTCTGAAATCAATAAGAAAATATTTTTTAAAAGAAAGTACATAGGGAGGTGTATAAAGAAATAATAAGGAATTTGGAGCACCCAAAAATTAGCAAGTGGAGGAAGTTTTAATTCTGAGAAACCATGAGGAAGTGAGGAAGCTAAAGAAATCCTGGCATTGACTGAAGCTGTGTGTGGGGTTGCCTGATAGGAGTAGCAGTCCAAGAAAGAAAGATAATCGCCCCAGCCCCACAGCCTAAAATAGCCATAGACCTCTGTTATCTCCTAACCTGGAATCTCCTGCTGATGCTCTCCATTGGCCAAAGCCAATAGAAGGCAGGGGCCTGGAAGACAAGGCTGGGAGTGGATCTGAGGTGCAATCAGAGAACAAATAGCCAATGTGTACTTAACATACAGTCACAGAACAAATGCATGGCAACGTGCTTAAAATATGGTTTCAAAGAAAACTTAGAAATTGAATCCAAATGACTCTTTATTTCAGAGACTCTGAAAAATGTCAAGAGCATTAAATCAAAATGAAACTCAGCAGAGGCAATTCTGAGAGAGGTTAATGTAAGGAGTTTCTAAAGGAGCTGTGGAGGAAGGGTTATTTGCAACGTGGATGATTTGGCCAAATTAAACTGTTCACATGAGTGAGTAGATACATACACATGTATCTACACTTCATAGTTCTGTGTACATTCTACCAGGAATCCTTCTGTTTATCTAGGTGGCATTCATGGTTTGCACCCTTAAGTCATCTTCCTGCCATGGGCGCAGCTCGCTGCCAGTCACCCAGCATGCAGGCAGGGCAGAAACCCTTCACCATGACAACTGATCTGATGCCAGGGCCAATCTGGAAGGCCACCCGGCTCCTCTTTTCCTTGACCGTATATCCCACTTTTGGAGAGCACGGCTTTGCCAAGAGATCTAGGAACTGGTTTGACATCAGGAAGCCAGAATAGCAGACACCACAGGCATCTGCCCCTACACACAATGGGAACTACAAAACTAAACTTTCATATCTGAAGTTCGAGGAAGGGATTCTTTTTTTAAATTTATTTTTTTATTTTTTTAAATATATATTTTATTGATATTTTATAGAAAGGAAGGGAGAGAGATAGGGAGCTAGAAACATCAATGAGAGAGAAACATCGACTAGCTGCCTCTTGCATACCCCCTACTGGGGATGTGCCCACAACCAATGTACATGCCCTTGACCGGAATTGAACCCGGGACCTTTCAGTCCGCAGACCGATGCTCTACCACTGAGCCAAACGGGTTTCGGCGAGGAAGGGATTCTTTTAAGCAGCAATGCCACCCAAAACCACAAGTTATTATTTCTGTAAATAGTTAGAAAACACAGGTAAAGAGATGAAAACCACAAGGCAGCTAACCGAGCCTTTCTGCTCTGAGGGATCCCAGAAGCTCAAAGAACCCCCTGAGCAGAGCCGCTCTTTGTACTCTGTCTGCAGGCTTACTTCTGCTTCAGGAAGAAAGCTGGGGGCAAAAACAGCCCCTGGAAAGCCCAGAAGGGGGAGAGTCTATGCATGTGTGGATTTATCTTTCCTCTCAGGTGGAGAACAAAGGCATAGCAAAAGACAGAAAACAATAAAGGGGGAAATGCAGGGGCCCATTTTCATGGTCATGGAGATACAAAAGAGATTCTGCTTTTCTTCCTTTTGCTCTCATCAGAGGTCCACAAAATAGGGCATCAGGAAAAAAAGAGACAAAACAGCTTGTCTCAGGCACAGTCAAGGTGCAGGTCATCCATCTGGCTGGCTGCTTACCAAGGCCTGCCCCTGGCACAGCAATACTGCTGCCTTTGGGGAAGGGCTAAGGACATTTTTTGTTTGTTTGTTTGTTTGTTTGCTTTGTAATATTTTTATTGATTTCTTTTTTTGCAGAGAGGAGGGCTGAGGGATAGAGAGTTAGAAACATCAATGAGAGAGAAACATCCCTCAGCTGCCTCCTGCACATCCACTACGGGGGTTTTTGCCCGCAGCTAAGGTGCATGCCCTTGACCGGAATTGGACCTGGGACCTTCCAGTCCGCAGGCTGATGCTCTATCCACTGAGCCAAACCGGTTAGGGCAGGGCGTTTTGTTTGTTTTTCCTCCTCTGGAGCTAGAGGTGCTGACCTCACGGCTGGAATGGAAAGATAAGAAAAGTTGCTTTAATCCATAGGTTAATTATTGAAATTAGAACTGCAAACAAATATTTTGGGAAACTTCAAGTTGCTTCCAAATGTGGCACTTTCCATTTTAAGCCCAACGCATAATTGTGTATCCAACGGCTCAGATCCTCCCTGAGATTCATGCATTATGGATGCTGCACTTCCCTGGGACACGGGGATGTCACGCTCCGCATCCTGCTGAAATGGGGAAATCATTTCAGACAGAGGTGGACTTGAAGAAGTATCAAAACTCCAAGGAGGAAAGACAAAGCAAAACACAAAACTTGGAACCTAGTTTGGGGGGAGACTCAAAAACTTTACTAATAAAGAGGCTCTCTATGGAGTAAAAAAAATAATTATGAAGTTAAGATGAATGGTGATATGGCACAGTGACTACATTCTTAAAAAATAAAGGCACACTATTTCAAAAGAGGACTATTGGACAAGGTCTGGCAGACATTTTCCGTAAGGGACCAGATACTAACTATTTTAGCGGTGACCTGATCTCCATTTAAAGACTCAACTCTGCCATCGCAGTGCAAAAACAGATAAATATAAACCAACGGGACTGTTTTCCAGTTAAACTGTATTTACAAGGACAGGTGGTCAAACCGATTTGGCCTGCAGGCGTAGTAAAACAACCCCTGAGGTAAAACATGTACTTTTACAAGGTGATTAATATTTTTACAAGGCAAGTTCCATATTTAAAAGCAAACAATATTCTGACTGGTTTGGCTCAGTGGATAGAGCATCAGCCTGCGGACTGAAAGCTCCCAGGTTCGATTCCGGTCAAGGGCATGTACCTTGGTTGCGGGCACATCCCCAATAGGGGGTGTGCAGGAGGCAGCTGATCAATGTTTCTCTCTCATCGATGTTTCTAACTCTATGAGTCTCCTTTCCTCTCTGTAATAAAAAATCAATAAAATATATATTTTTAAAAATAAAAGCATACCACATTGCCCGTGTTTGTAAGCTGGTTATTCCCTTATAGATTCCTAGCCTCCTTCATCAGCTGGGCAAGTACAGATTTCCGCACATCACCATTGATTAAGAAGGGAGACATTTTCACTGCCCTCCCCTAAGGGCTCCTGAGAACAGATCAAGCATCCCTTCTGTATTAGGTCTAACATTTCCATCGTCAGGCTGAATAAAATCTTAATAGTTTTCAAAGCCAGGCCCACAGACATTTTTTCTCTAACTTTGGCCACAAAATCAGGGGTACCTTGGCCGGTTCCATGGCAGTGGCTTTCTGCTGCTCTGGGGAGGACTGGGCTGAGGAAATGTGAACATATGTCTGCAGCCACTCCACTCAGAGTCTCCAGTCGAGATTGCTGTCAAACCAAATGAAAGGGGCAGAATGCAGTGATGTCCCTTTAGACTCACTGCCTGATTCTCATTTAGTTGCCCTGATTTCTCTCCATCTCTGGGCACATCTGCCAGTGCTGATTTTATTTATGGCAAAGGGCTGATTAAGATACCTACATACCTGCATGCTTAATATGCAGCACGGACCAGGCAAAGAGCAGAGTTTAAACGTTCAGTTCAAGGTCAAACTGAAGTATTTGAATCCATGTAGCTAAACGAGTGAGGTTGGCAAACTCACAAGTCTGTTCTACAGGGAACCTCTCTTTCTCTTTGGTGCATCTGGCAAACCCAAGGAAACAAACTGCTTTCAATGGAGAGCTCTTTCTCTTTCTCTCTCTCTCTCTCTCTCTCTCTCTCTCTCTCTCTCTCTCTCTCTTTGATTTTTTCTGACATGCCACAGCACAGGTGTTTCAACTGTACCAATACAGTCTGTCATCATAATCTGGAAAATTCAGAATAATGACAATTTTTCTGTGTTCCGAAATAAGTGAGAATTTTCATTTAGGAGCACCATTTGCTGCTCATGAAAACACATTTATCTAATTGCCTTCAGTCATGTCACTTAATGTGCTGTACTCGATGCCGTTTCTAACATGACCTTGAAAGCAGGTAAACTCCGTGTGCAGAGTGAAAATGTAGATAAATGCAACTAATTAGAATGAGTATGGGAAGAAGTTGACCACTGTACAATAGAGTGGCAACAACTTGATGGCAAAATCTTTGACCAAGCAGCCTTGTTTTGCAAACGCTCATTGGGAAAGCCCGATGGCACCTGGTGGAAGAATCCTTCCAACAGTCACCTGTGGATCCGGAATCAGCATCAAAATAAAAGGAGAATATAGTGAATACCATGGTTGTCTCCCCAGGAGCCTTTCTATCTCACACTGAGTTAAATGTGTCAATCTGTGGATAGAACGTACTTTGTCTAAAACCAATCAAGTTAATCCCACCCTCTTGCCACAGTGGCTGGTTGAGGTAACCTCCTCTATGCCAAGTAGCACATATTATTCCCTTGGTACATTGAACACATAACCATGGCCAGTGAGAACAGAATAAAAGTTCTAGGAGTTATATGAAAAAGAGGTTACTCTTAAGTCAGAAAAGCCATACCATACCTTGAAGACAGTGTTTCACAATGATATCAAACCAAGCCTAAAGCTAGACCATTAATCAATCTGGTCATCTGACCTAAATAATCCCTTCACAGTTTTATAAGTATAGTTTACATTTTTTAATTGCAAAGTATTTCAAATATACACAGAGAAGTAGGTAAATGCTAGGACAAGTACCCAAGCACTTCATTTATATTAGGAAATGTCAACACTTTTTTTTAATATTGATATCAAGTCATTTTTTTAAATGTTAAAATGCTGTGGAATGCTTTATCTCATAGTTCTGCATTCAAGTAATTAAGAATAGGAATAGAACTACCATGCAAACATTTTTGATGAGTTAATTCTGTGTACTAGATGTAGGACACCTATATTGCTTAACAAGTTCATGTTAAAAGCCTAAGGTAAATGCAATGTGTTTGACAGCTTTGATTCAGAAGACAGGGTCCCAGTGATAAGAATCAGCATGAAATGTAAATGGATTTGAGATTTATACATCACACTATTTTCATAAGAATAGAAAATAAACAACAGACACAAACAAAATATTTTCCTTTATCATTCCTGATCAAAGATATGTCAATACTTTGAGAAGGAGACCATAACTGCCACCATGGCCACATCACGTGGCACACTGAGTGAGGATTTCTCCTCAAATCCTCATTATGCCTTGTGAATGGGATTCCAGAATAAAGACTTATGCTAAAGAGAGGTAATTAAAGTAGAAGGAAACAAAGAATCTTGCAGACCATCATTCTGTAGCCCAGTTAAAGCTGTCTAAGCAAGCAGTTATGCCTCCATATAAAGGTCCTCACCCTGTTGGCATGGGCCCTGTTGTATCTGCCACTGCAGATCTCAGAGTGCCAAGCCAATAGCTCTAATGAACAAAGACACACTGAACTATTAGTTCAATTACACCTGGTCTTGGTTGTTTCCAGGATTTCTGTTGCCTAATGAAGGTCGACTAGGTCATCCTATATCCTTCTACTTAGTTTAATCTGAAAAAAACTCACTTTCCCTTCCTTCCCTGATTTTACCTCAATTTGTATACAAATATGTGAAAATATATGCAAATAATATGCTTGCAAAGGAGTATACATATTTGAAAATATACATATAAATATTCATAGAGTCCCCTGTTTTTGAAATCCCAGAGGCCGGCAGCATAAAATCATGTTGGAAAATCATATTTTAGAGCTCATATCTAAGCAAAACAACTTACTGATATTGGTGCAGAGGTATCATTTTTAAAATGAAACTCTTTACTGATAGTTTAATTTATTTTCTTTTTGTATTTCATCATTTACCCCATTAATTTCAATTTCATCAAACTAAATGTTCAAAAAATGTTGGCATTCTTTTTTAAAAATAAATGTCAGTATTTGATTATAATTTGTAATATATCTTCTCTTTTCTAGGGTATTGTAGGTACTCATTATATTTTGAGTGCATGGATGGATGAGTAAATTAATAAATGTCAAAATGCTCATATTAAACATTTGTCTTCATTCTTTGAGCAACCTTCTTGACTATTGGAAATAAAAGTAGTGTTCACTATTAATACACAGAATAGTCATTAAATTATAGGCTTTAAACCTATATTTCTGCCTTAGTCGGTTTGGCTTAGTGGATAGAGCATCACCCTGTACACTTAAGGGCTCCAGGTTTGATTCCAGTCAAGGGCACATACCTTGGTTGCAGGCCTGAACTCTGGCCTTGTTCTAGGCATGTGTAGGAGATAACCAATCAATATGTTTCTCTCCCATCAATGTGTCTCCCTCTGTGTCACTCCCCTTTCCTTCCATTATCTCTAAAAATCAATGGGAAAATATCCTCAAATGTAGATTAACAAAAAATAAAATAAAATCAACCTGTGTTTCCCAAGCACATCAGTATTTAACCAAACAGCACTCACATCAAGAGTTTGGGGGATAATTAATAGTGGGTGCTAAGATAAGAAGCTATAAAAGATCTACTGAATTTTGTAAGAAAGTTGTCCAACAAGGATATAACTCAGGAAAGGACAAAGACTTGCAAAGAAAGACAGTCAATATATGCCAGTATAATTAATGCAGAAAAGACGAATTTTAAAGACTGGACTTATGTTACCAGCAGAGACACAAAGAGCAATTAATGTACCTGTGGAGACATAAGGAAGTGGCCACCAGATCCAGACATCTATTGAATATTAACATAGTGAGTTAACAGTGTTTCTCAAACATCAATGTGCATATGAATCACCTGGAGATGTTTTTCAAAATGCAGAGTCTGATTCACTATGTCTGGGAAAAAGTCTACATTTTCAACAAACTTCCAGGTTATACACATGCTGTTTGTTCTTAGACTATGCACCTAATGGAAAGAAACCAGATCCTCAAAATGAATAAAGAAAATACAGGTAAGGATTATGCCTCACAACACATCTGTTGTGTATATAATTTGCCTGTGCAAATGCGCGCATGCTTACACACACACACACACACACACAGGAGTTCATTTCATAGTTTAATTCACAACTACTTCTATTGTTACCACTCTAAAAACCCAAGTTCAATAACACAGATCACTTAAAGCTACAAGATATTTAATAGTTAACATGAAGTCTCATTATAGTTAGCCAGGTAAGCATTCTTTTCATCTCAACCCCATCTATGATAAAAAGGGAATGTATTGGATGAAGTCTCAGAGAACTTACAAATTATCTGAGCATCAATTACATCAACTATCATTTGGGATGCTTGTCTTGCCTCTCTGAGTCTTCGTTTTAATTCTAGCTGAGTGATTAGAGATGTGGCTTAATCTTTATGAGCCTCAGTTTCCCTATTTCTAAATTATTGATGAAAATCTATATTTTTTTGAAGATCAAACAGGCTAATAAATGTTTAGCACAGTCTTTGATACATCACGCTTTCTCATTAAATGACAGTGTTATAGATACTATAATAAAATAATACAATACTATTACGCATTTTCTAAAGGACTATTCAGATTTTTTATTATTATTTTTAAGGCTTTATAGTTAGTCTTAATAACAATACTTTTCATTCCATTATTTATCCTTTTTCATCAACTTGTTTAATTCTAGTCCTTAGTCCTTGTCTCGTTTTGCTAAGCTGAGTATTCTGAGCCAAAAAAAAGTCCTCATAAAATAGCATTCTTTATTATGCCAATAACTCAGAAATGTAGGTCAAGTAAATACAAGTGGTGTGTGAAATGAAGCATTAAGAGTTAACAGGGCTACTGACCAAATAGTCAAACATTGTTCGTGAGATTGTGAAGGCCAGAAGAGTCACCCTACCTTCAGCATGAAGCCTTTCTTCACTTTTACAGCAAATGCTCTGAGGGAGGGGGAGGAAATAAGACGAGTGTGAGTGTGTTTGTGTGTGTGTGTGTGTGTGTGTGTGTGTGTGTGTGTGTGTGTTTTAGAGGGAGCCCCCCACTTGCCATATCTATTTAGTAGCCTCTGGTAGCAGTACAAGTAATTAGAACATTTGCTACACACTGTGGGTTACCAGAGCCCTTAAGTAATAACATGAATCCGCCAAACTTATAAATAGATGGAATCAATACACAGTGCAACCTCAAAAACTCATGCCATGTTGGTGGAGAATTTGGGGTTTATCAAACATAGGTCTGACTGAATTTGCTTTTGCATCTCCTATGGAAGGAACAAAAACCTTTGTTAAGCAATTTAACAAGGCCATTTACTTTTCCTTAAAGAATACAGCCACGTGCCACATAACATGTTAACCAGTTAAGGACCACATATGTGATAGTGGGCCCCTAAGGGGGCATTTAAAATGGAACTGATTCCTATTGTCTAGTGACCTCATAAACAACACTATGTTCTAGTGCAACACATTAGTCCTG
The DNA here is from genome assembly GCA_963924515.1 of Vespertilio murinus. Taxonomy (NCBI): domain Eukaryota; kingdom Metazoa; phylum Chordata; class Mammalia; order Chiroptera; family Vespertilionidae; genus Vespertilio; species Vespertilio murinus. Next base: position 18,414,390 of record OZ004715.1, on the reverse strand, counting down.
TGGTTTTGGTGACACTAGTGTAAGCAATTCTACTTCACTACCAATCATATAAAAGTACAGTGCATGGGTTATGTACAGTACAGAATATTTGATAGTGATAATACATGACTATATTACTGGTGTATGTGTTTACCACACTATACTTTCTATTAATACTTTAGGATGTACTCTTCTCACTTATTAAAAAATATTGCTATGTGATGCGTCTCAATGTTATTCTCTCTCCTGATCCTGCACTTGATTTTATTTCATGTTGTTGTATAAATTTAGTGTAGACTGAGTATACAGTGTTCATAGAGTCTATAGTAGTGAACAGTCAGTGCGAGGCCTTCACATTTACTCAGAGCTCAGTCATTGACTTACCAAGACCAACTTCCAGTCCTGCAAGCTTCATTCATGCTAAGTATCCTATGCAGGTGTACTATTTTTATATTACATTTTGTTGTACCTTTTCTATGTTTAGGTGCACTAATACTTAACATCATGTTATCACTGCCTACAATATTCAGAACAGTAACATGCTGTGCAGGTTTGAAGCTTAGAAGCAATAGACTTTGCTATATAGCCCAGGTGTATCATAGGCTATACCATCCATCTTTGTATAAGTGCACTCTGTGATATTCACACAACAATGAAATTTCCGCGACAAGCATTTTGCAGAACATATACCCATCACTAAGTGATGCATGGCTGTACGTCATTAAGGCATTTTAAACATGTCCAAGGATACAGAGTATGATAAAACCAACATTGTTTTCAGTTCATTAAAGCAGAATCTGCAAATCTTCTTTGACAATATGTTAATATGCCTTCCTGAATATTGCCAAATAAATTAAAAAAAAATATTTGACAAAGGAGGCAAGAGCATACAATGGAGTTAAGACTGTCTCTTCAATAAATGGTGTTGGGAAAATTGGACATATACATGAGAAAAATGAAACTACACCACCAACTTACTCCATACACAAAAATAACTCAAAATGGATAAAGGACTTAAATGTAAGATGGGAAACAATAAAAATCTTAGAAGAATCTATAGGCAACAAAACATCAGACAAATGCTATAGCAATATCTACTATATTGAAATAGCTCCTAGGACAATGGAAACTAAGGAGAAAATAAACAAATGGGACTACATAAAAATAAAAAGTTTCTGCACAGCAAAAGAAACCATCAACAAAACAAGAAAGCCCACTGCATGGGGAAACAGTAGGGAGCGATTATAGGGTTAAGTCTCGGATTGACCTGTGACAGAGCCACAAACATGTCCCAGTTTAGAAGGCAGAGTCCTCTTAGCATAAATAAGGTTGAGACCTTATGAGCATTCCCTGGATCTTTCCTAGGTAGCTAATGGGCTGTGAGAGATGCAGCAAGTGCTGCCAAAACCAGTGAAACTCACAAGAACATTGTAACTAAGTTGACCACTACTTTGTTTTGATCACACTATAAAATAAATCCTCAGCTTGCTGGCTGGATCTTTTTCTGTGACCTCATCCAGGCACAGGAGATCCACTGTGCCCCAGCTATATTCTCTCTGTCTATCTTCTTTAGTCCTTCATCCCCCTCCCTCAGGCTCACCGAACCCTTGGCTGTGCTAACTTGGCACAGAGAACATATTTGTCAATGTTATATCTGACAAGGACTTAAATCTCCAAATTTTACAGGGAACTCATATAACTTAACAAAAGGAAGATAAACAATCCAATAAAAAATGAATAAAGGACCTAAATGACACTTTTCAAAAGAGGATATATATAGAAGGCCAAGAGACATATAAAAACATGCTCAAAGTCACTAATCATCCATGAGATGCAAATCAAATGACAATGAGGTACCATCTTACACCTGTCAGAATGGCTATCATCAACAAATCAACAAATGGCAAGTGCTGGCGAGGATATGGAGAAAAAGGAACCCTTGTGCACTGCTGGTGGGAGTGCAGACTGGTGTAGCCACTGTGGAAGATAGTATAGATTTTTCTCAAAAAAACTAAAAATGGAACTCCCCTTTGACCCAGTGATCCCACTTCTAGGAATATATCCCAAGAAATCAGAAACACCAATAACTAAGGATATATACACCCTTATGCTAATAGAAGCACAATTTACAATAGCTAAGATTTGGAAACAGCCTAAGTGCCCATCAGCAGATGAGTGGATTAAAAACCTGTGGCATATCTACACAATGAAATACTATGCTGCCATAAAAAAGAAGGGACTCTTACCATTTGGAACAGCATGGATGGATCTGGGGAGTATTATGCTAAGCAAAATAAACCTGCCAGAGAAAGATAAATATCACATGATCTCACTCATTTGTGGAATACAATGAACAACATAAACTGAGGTATAAATATAGATCCAAAGACATAGAAGTGAGGGTTGTCCAACCTCAGAGGGAAGACAGGGAAGGGAGGTTGAGAGATCAACCAAAGGACTTGTATGTATGCATATAGGCATAACCCATGGACACATACAGTAAGTGGGTGAGGGCATGTGCTTAGGGGGGGGACGACCAGGGAGAGGTCAATGGGGGAAAAAGGAGACATATGTAATACTTTAAACAACAAAAAGATTTAAAAACTCTTTCAGAGTGTCTTTACTGAGAATTTGCTAAGGTTGGTAGAAATGTGAACATTGCTGGGTAATGTGTCAAATTACGAGGTCTTGCAGCTTAAGGAACTTTTTCTGTGGAAGAACCTGAGCTTTCACTTAGACTGAATGTCTTTCACATTAAGTGTTCCTTGTTCAAAACCAAGGTACCTAAAATCCAAGCACAGTACTGCATAATTGATCTTGTCACTCTATTCAAATGCATACCCTTCACCACTTCAATACAAACAGGAGATTTTAAGTGCAAACATAAATATTTTATTTGCAGCTTAAAGGTATAATTTATCTTGTTTGGGTTACCAGAAGCTGTGACAGGGCAAAGGATGCTCACAGAATTTACATCATGGGGCTTTAAGTAACTAAACACTGGCTTGAAAACTAAGACTAAAATATATCATCATTTAGAATTATAAATATGCTGGCATACTTCAATACGGATTGGTCTATATCAGTGGTTCTCAACCTTCCTAATGCCACGACCCTTTAATAGAGTTCCTCATGTTGTGGTGATATCCAACTATAAAATTATTTTCATTGCTACTTCATTACTGTAATTTTGCTACTGTTAATGAATCATAATGTAAATATCTGTGTTTTTTGATGATCTTAGGCTCTGCAGCAGCAGTTCTCAACCTGTGGGTCATGACCCACAGGTTGAGAACTGCTAGCAGGGTCGCCCAAAACCATCCGAAAACACAGATATTTACATTATGATTCCTAATAGTAGCAAAATTACAGTTATGAAGCAGCAATGAAAATAATTTTATGGTTGAAGGTTACCACTATATGAAGAACTGGATTAAAGGGTTGAAGAATTTGAAAGGTTGAGAACCACTGGTCTATATAATCAGTATGCATATATATATAAATATACCAGTGGGGTCCCTTGGCATAGCCTGAAGGATCAGGTCAAAACTGTCTCTCTGACATCCCCTGAGGGGTCCTGGCTTGTGAAAGAGCGCAGTCCAGACTGAGGGACCCCACTGGTGCATGGTAGGGCTGGGGAGGGACATGGGAGGTTGGCCAGCCAGGGAGGGACCATGGAAAGGATCCAGGGCATGCACTGCCTGTCTTACTCAGTCCCAATGGGCCAGACCCCAATAGCAATCTAACCTACTCGTTGGAGCTTCTGATTCCTGGTGGTCAAGGCACTTCATAGCAAGTGGTTGAGCATCCTTAGCATATCATTAGCATATTATATTTTGATTGGTTGAATGGATGACCGGATGACCAGACACTTAGCATATTAGGCTTTTATTACATAGGATACATGTTTAAAACAGTAACAAACTAGAGAAATAGGTTTTGATTTTATAAATCTAGAATTAAAAAAAAAATTACTGCCCACGTTTCATGAGCGTGTCACTATGTATACACGACATTGGTTCGCAAACTTGGTCAAGTGGAAGGAGGGTTTCTTAAAAGAATTTCTGGTTCAGTAGGCCTTGAACTTGCATTTTTAACAATTGCCCCAGCTGAAGCTGACACTGCCAGTCCTGGTATCCACACATTGAGGGCCACTGCTCTAGAATATCTTCTTTATATTTGGCATACACAATAGCTCATTCTCTTTTCACACTTATTTTTCCCCAATATAGCAAAGATATTCAGGATTTATTAGCATGCTTTTATCATCATATTGTTTATATCAATTATTGAAATAATCTGAGTATTTAAACATAAACTAACTAGAGGCCCAGTGCACAAAATTCGTGCATGGGAGGGGACTGGGATGGTAGTGTCCCTCAGCCCAGCCTGCATCCTCTCTGATCTAGAAGATGCCTCTCAAAATCCAGGACTGCTGGCTCCCAACTGCTCGCTTGCCTGCCTTCTTGACTGCCCCAAACTGCTTCTGCCTGCAAGCTTGATAACCCCCTAATCACTCCCATGCAAGCCTCATTGATGTCTAACTGCTCACCTGCCAGCCTGTTTGCCCCCAATTTCCCTCCTCTGCTGGCCTGGTCACCCCTAACTTCCCTCCCCTACTTGCCTGATAACTCACAACTGCCATTCCTCGCAGGCCTGGTCCCTCTCAACTACCCTCCCCTGCTTGCCATCTTGTGGTGGCCATCTTGTGTCCACATAGGGGCAGGATATTTGACCACATGGGGGCAGCCATATTGTGTGTTGGAGTGATGGCCAGCTGGTTTGCCCTGAAGGGTGTCCCAGATCAGGATGGGGGGTCCCTTGGGGCATGGGGCAGCCTGAGCAAGGGCCTGTGGTGGTTTGGCACCCAAGCTGAGGCCCTGGTATCTGGAATTTATTTACCTTCTACAATTGAAACTTTGTAGCTTGGACCAGAGTCAAGCCTTCTGCTTGCTCCCTGGCTGCCACCATTTCTCTTTGGATTTGTTTACCTTTTATAACTGAAACTTTGTAGCCTTGAGTGGAGACTTAGACTGGCTAGGGCAGGTGGAAAGCTTTGCTTCTATCATTTGCTGGGAAACCCATGCCTCTCTCCTGCTTTCTGTGGCCACAGCTATCTTGGTTGGGGTTAATTTGCATACTCACTCTGATTGGCTTGTGGGTGTGGCTTTGTGGATGTGGTTTGTGGGTAAAGCTTGTAGGTATGGTCAATTTCCATATTACTCTTTTATTAGACCAGATACCTGGCTATCCCATCTTTAGGCATAAGGTGAGGCCAGGTATTTTCAAATTTTGCTGCCTATCCATCAGTATCCACTGAGAAACCTTTTAAAATTAATGAGACCCAGGCTATACTCCATGCCAATGAAGTCAGCATCTCTGGGCGTTGGAATTGGGTCTCATTAAATCTCAACATAATTACAGTGTACACCTAGAGTCTAGAACCAATCTGCATGCCTGAGAAACACTATGCTAGGAGTATGTATCGCAGTGTCCTCTACTGCTTGCTTCCTATGAGGACAACAGTAATTATGAAAGTCAATCTCTCTTTTCTCTGTCAAACTGCATCTTGATCACAAATTTATATTCACTCGATTACTATACTTAAGTGTCTAATTTATAGGTATGTATAATTTTTCTACTAACTACATATATTTCAATGCCTATTTTGAAATAAGACATGCTATTGTACCACAGTGCACTTTAATGTCTTTCAATCTCTCACTTAATTCCAAGAGCAAATATAGTTTATTAGAAGAAAAAACACATACAAACCAGCAGGCTTTTTAATCAGTTTTTATGTGCAATATATATGATGATTCTTGAAGATTTTTCATGGGATAGACTCTGTGTTATGAATTGGCATGCATTATTTCATTTTATTTTCATGGTAGCAATTGTCAAAATTTTTTGTAGAGCCAAGGAGTAAGTATTTTAAGCTTTTGGGCCATGTAAACTATGATACAACTTTCCAACACTTATGCTGTAGTGAAAGCATTCATAGGCAATCTATGTAGCCTTAATGGGTATGACTGTGTATTAATAACTACTTATAAAACAGGCAGTGGGAAAGATTTCACCCAAGGGACATAATTTGTAGATCCCTATTCCTGATCATCCTATAATTTTATAGATGAGGAAATAGTAGCAGAAAGTGAAGGCATAGCCACTCCAAGCAAGGGTCTCATTTCTACTACAAATACTTGCTTTAAACTTTACCTCCTGGTTATCATTTTATTGGAATCTTAAGAAGGTATTTATTGACATGAATTATCCATAATAAGGAATGTCTGCCTCCATTTTTCTTCTTGGTCATATGTTCAGAGACAAAAGTTCTCAAACTGCTATTAGGCCCACTATTATAATGTACTTGTAAGTTGGAACGTGATGGTGCAATTCATTGTTCCAACTACTACATAGATAGGGCAGTTATTACACAGCAGTTAAACATTGAATGTCATTCAATATTCATTATGTATGTGTATGTATATTATTGTTCAATAGCAGCTGATATGCCTCATATGTTTATTAATTCACCAAACAGTAATTAAGTGCCCATCATGTTCAAGGTCAATACTGGGTACTATTGTGGAATGCAGAATACAGCAGGATTCATTCTAGGGAACTTTAAGTCTGGTAGAGAGATGCAGTGTACATCAATCACTGTAATATAAGTTGACGTAAGAGAGGTATGGATAAGTAGTTAGGAGTCCAGGGAAGCCAAGGATCACTTTTCACTAGAACTGATTCCATTTAAGGTTTACCTAATAAATGTCTACTTTCCCAGAAATTTTCCTAGGCTACTGGCAGAAAACAAAAGAAGAAAAACATTAGATTTCTTGTTTCTTAGTTTAAAGATATAATAAAATAGGAAGCACACAAGTACATTTCTCAAAAAACTGATAGAAACTCCAAATGGTTAGTTTAAAAGGTATTCTATAAGGTATATAACATAGTCAAGAAAATAAAAACCAAAAAAGACCACTGCAAAATGTAATTAGCTTATAAAGATGCATAGCCTACTGAAGACCAATGTATAGGGCTAAAAAGTTCCCATGTCTACACAAGAAGCGGTATCGTAATTTATTATCATGTGATAATGTGCTTTGCAATAAAAAAGAATTTTGGATCAGACTGATAAAACTATCATCCAGCAATCACTAGGGTTAAAGACTTTCAAGTCTTTTATATTGTACTAGAGGCCCAGTGCACAAAATTCTTGCACAAGTAGGGTCCCTAGCAGCTGCTGACTGGGGCTTTCTTCATTCTGTGCCACCTCCAAGTGATCAGTGCATGTTATAGCGAGTTATCAAACTCCCAGTAGAACTCCCAAAGGGACAATTTGCATATTAGGCCCATATATATATATATATATATATATATATATAGAGAGAGAGAGAGAGAGAGAGAGAGAGAGAGAGATGATATAAAGCAATGTCAAAATGATTACAGGTGATATAAATATCTTAGATAGAATTGCATGATGTATGGGGACTTTTATGGTAACTGAATATATGAAGGATGGCAAAGAGTTAAGTAATTATTTCAGGGACAAAAGCCAATTTGGCATATATCTACTCTAAAGCATGTAGGATTCAATAGAGTACAAATTACAAATAAACCACTACTACTAATGGAACAGTAACAATGAGGATCCCTTACTGCACACACTAATTTTTTATCCACATTAAAAAAAAAAGACTTTCAGCCCAGCTGGCATGGCTCAGAGTTTGAGTGTCAACCTATGAACCAGGAGGTAACAAACAGTTTGATTTGCTGGTCAAGGTACATGCCTGGGTTGCAGGCTCAATCCCCAGTGTGGGGCATGTGGGAGGCAGCCGATCAATGATACTCTGTCATCATTGATGTTTCCATCTTTCTCTCTCTCCCTCTCCCTTCCTTTCTGAAATCAATACAAATATATTCCAAAGTAAAGGCTTTCAGTATATTTTTGTTATTTCACTGTATTAACGGTATACTCATTCCTCATTCTCCACCCCCTTCCTCTTTACTTTTCTTATTAGAATTTATTGTAAATGAAACATGTTGCCATTCTCAGGGATTGCTTGGCAACCCTATTTTTTTACCCTCTAAGTGAATTCTTAATACACTGCCATTAATCCCAAATGCACATTTGACAGTATCGTGGTGAGAAAAAGCGCATTATTTCACACATGTAAATCCGATGGGAAGTAAAGACTATTTTCTCAGCATCTAAATAGGTTAGTTAGTATAAGATAGTATGCTTTTACCTGAACAAGACATAGAATTCTCAATTACAGTAATACTTTCTTTAACTGCATCCTTATTTCATTGCGGACATGTTAACCATCTGTTACACGGTTGTTTGAGGAAAACTGTGCCTTCCTGGATAAGAACCTATTTCCAGAAGCAACATTTTAGGCTCTCTCTCATATCCTATAGGTTACCTAAAATAAATATTAAAATGCAGCATCAGCTGGCAAAAAAAAAAATGGAAAAAATGGGATTCATTTGATCTCCATATTAGTTGGGAACTATTATTATTATTATTTTACATTTAAAGAGCCTGTTTTCCCTCCTACAAAAGCAGTGTGCTGCATAACAATGCTTGGAGGAACCCAGAAAGAACATTATACAAACTCATTAGCACATAGATTAGCCAACAGAAAGAGATTGCTTTATGGTTTCACTTCAAGACAATCATTCCAGTGCCAATGGGTTGGTACATGTTGACAGGGCAGAAGTACAGTGTCAAAGAGTATAACTTTCAAATGAGCCTGGAAACCCTCTTTAGAGAGGGCATGCATACATATTATCCTAACACATAGTCATCAAGATATGTTTTATTTTATTTTATTATTATAGCTATTGTTTTAACTATAATGCCCTGGGAAATTCCTGGGAAAGTAGAAACTATCACAAACCTTCAAATCAAATCCCTCTTCAGCATGTGGCACCCTTACCTCCCAGAAAGGTGGCCTTCCTGAAGTGGACATGTGTATTCCATTCAGAGAGCAACCCTGATACTGTCAGGTTGAAGGACAGCAAAATCCATTAAATTGAATAAGCACCATTAAACTATATTCTGAGGGATCAATAATGAATAATTGACAAGCCAAATGCAGGCTTACAAAGTATTACATGTTCTAAATGATGTAGTTCAAGTTGTACTCATAATGGAAAAAAACATAGTATTCTTAGCTCTTAACACTATATAAGAAGAAAAATAGTTTATGCATTATAGTAATTTGTTAATGTCAGCTACTTGAATACACATTAGATTCTAGCCCTAAAAGACAAAAAAATTAAGCCCAGAGGCAATATATGATATTATGTAAATAGATTTCTTCCCACAGAAGTGTTAAAAGCAGTTCAATCAAGCAGTTGTAGATCTCTTAAAGAGAGATCAACTTAAAACTAGGGCAAATTTTTCTTTAGATTAGATAAAAACTATTGAGATCAAAATTAGTAAAAGAAGGCCTGTAAGTAAAGATGATAAGATAAAAAAGGATACTATGCTTTTATATTCTCTTGAGGAATTTATAAAAGTCTCCCAAATATACAGGACTCATATTCCCAGTTCTAAGCTTGAACAGTCTATCCAAAAGTACCTACTAAATAAATTGCAGCTGCAAATATAAAGAAAATTTCACTGGCAGATAGCTAAATATCTTGGTAATGGTTCTTCCCGCACAGAAAGTTTATATTCTTCCTGACCAAGCTCCCAAATTTCAACAAGCATCACTGGACACAGTGGCCTCTTTTTCATCAGCTATAAATTAAATTGTCCATGCACGACAGGCAGGTTGTACTGAGACTGAGCAATTCCTCTCTGACTTGACTTTTTACTTAGAGGTGATCCCTGAAGTAAAGTGCAAGCCCCAGCTCTGGTTTCATCATGGTATCACTAAAACTGTATTCACAATATGGATATGTTGTCCAGATTCACAATGTGGATATGTTGCCCGACTAATGTGATTCTATGATTGAGTGTTGACCTATGAACCAGGAGGTCATGATTCAATTCCCATCCAGGGCACATCCCTGGGTTGTGGGTTCAATCCCTAATGTGGGACATGTAGGAAGCCGCCTATCAATGATTTTCTCTTATCATTGATGTTTCTATCTTTTGTTCCCCCTCCCTACCACTCTGAAATTAATAAAAGTATATTTAAAAATAGATATGGATGCATTTATATCCAATCCTATCTAATAAAAGAGTAATATGCAAATTGACCATAACTCCAACATATAAGATGCCCCCCCATGTTGTCAAAGTGTCCCCATGTGGACACAAGATGGCCAGTAGGGGGGGGGGCAATTGGGAGGGACCAGGCCTGGAGAGGAGGGCAGTTTGGGGCAACCAGTCATGCAGGGGAGCAATTAGGCATTGATTAGGCTGACAAGAAGAGTGGTTAGGGGGTGATGCAGCTCCAGGAAGAAGCAGTTAGGGGCAATCAGGCAGGTAGACAGGTGAGTAGTTGGGAGCCAGCAGTCCTGGATTGTGAGAGGGATGTCCCACTGCCCTCGAGGAGTCCCAGAGTGGAGAGGGTGCAGCCTGGGCTGAAGGACACCTCCCCCCCATGCACGAATTTTGTGCACCAGGCCTCTAGTAACTAAAGATGTGATTTACCAAAACACCTATCTTGCTAGTAGAATTTTTAAATCCAAATTTAGTGATCTTCCTCTCTGTCTTGTTAATTATATACTAGGGTATCCACAGAGAAAGAAAGACCCCCATCTGCCTAATCTAAATGGGATAGACAGTCACTTACCTCAAGTCATTAGACACTGGATGCCTAAGTAGGTTTTTATCTAACCATCAAATTAATCAAACATTTGTCTTAAAAAAATGAAAGAGAAAAATATATATATTTATTCTTTTATACTAAGAATTACTCTAAGGACTTACTTTCTCATCCATTCATTCATCTTTTCAATCACCTAACACCGTTCCTTACGTTTACTGAGCATCTACTATATCTCAGGCTTTGGGCTCTGGGTTGGATCTATATAATGAACAATAGAGGTTTTCTGCAGTGACTTCATAGTAGCAAATAACTATTCTCATATTTCATGTAATTTTGTGCATCATTTGGAATCATTGGAAATTCAATTTTCCTGTTTTGCCGTCCAAAAGCTTTGAGAAGATTCTATCTAATGCGGACATAAAATTCTGCACAGCTTCACCCTGCTGCAAGCTACTAAGCATTAGCTTCTGTCTAAATGTTCTTTCTTTCGGTAATTGCTTTCTTTAGGATCACTAATCTTCCAGAGAATCATTGTTTACATTATGCCTTTGCCCATTAACCGGAGCCATTTCTTTGTTACCCTCTCCCCACTCCCAGGAAGGATTAAGAGCAACTTGTTAACACAATTAAAGCTCACTTTAATTTCTATGATCCATTTGCAGTAAAACACCATGACGGTGGGCTCCTGGAGGGTTTTAAGTGCCATCCGACCAGCTTTGTGCTGCTACCCGAAGTGACCTGTGTAGCAGGAAGAAGGGACTTTTTATGTGGGACTCCGAACCACTCAGATTCCCTGAGCAAGGTCATCTGGATGCTCTGTGTGCTTGGGGACAAGCTTGAGCATAACTACCGGGTTCGGACTCTCTGTGAAGCTGAGAATCAACCCAGCAAACGCCGTGCCCAAATGACTACTGCAGCATGGAGTGGAGTCTCAAAAGCATAGTGGCCCGGAAGGTTGACCCACTGAGGAAATCAATTCAAGAGCAAATGCCCTCCGTGTATGACCCATTCTCCGCGCCCGATCCCAGGCAGCACGCGCCTCCCCAGGAAGGTGTTCGATTAGAGAGATGACAGCGGTGTCACATAGCCGTCGGTAGTCATTTACAGTTGGTTAATTTAACCTGACCCTTCCCTGGAACCATACGGCAGGACGGACGACTAGTGATAATTGGTTCTGAAGAGCCTCTGAAATGGTTCAAGGAAAACACAGCTGTGCTGTGTAATCCTTCTTGTTTGCTCTGGATTCTGAGTTATTTTTAGCACTCGGTTCATAAAGGTGATTTTCTTAAGGGACCTGCAGCGGAATGCATGAACTGCCACGCCATGCTGTTGGAATTGGGATTTGCAATGGATGAGCCTATGGAAATTAACTCCGCCAGCACTGCTGCCTGAGTTTTATCTTTATTTATTTTATTATTATTTTTTTTAATAGAGAGGAAGGGAGAGGGATAGAGAGTTAGAAACATCGATGAGAGAGAAACATTGATCAGCTGCCTCCTGCACACCCCCTACTGGGGATGTACCCCCAAACCAAAGTACATGCCCTTGACCAGAATCGAACCTGGGACCTTTCAGTCCATAGGCCGACGCTCTATCCACTGAGCCATTGAGTTTTAGAGCCGAGGCCCTGCTGGTGGAGATATCTAAGGGAGCTGGTTAGAGCCTATTTCATTGTTTCCCAAAATAAATCTCTTTTTTTAATGTCACAGATGGACTCAGTCCAGTCCAGCTCCCTTTTCTTTATTTTGTGCATTGATATTGTATTAATTATGACAGCAATAAATACAGATTTCAGAATAGAATAAGCAATATATGTTAATGACTCCTTATACATGCTTTACATATATTTTGACATCTCTGAGCTTGATGGTATATCATAATAGTGCATGTCAGATGACATCTTATGTTCATTACAATATGGGAACTGATGTAATTGCCTAAGCAATGTTCTAAAAAAGATAGTGTTTTTATTCCCATCTTAAAGATGATGAAAGTGAACTACAGAGAGGTGATATGTTTGGTAAACTGTAGAGCTGTGATTTAAATGTAAGCAAACAGGTTCCAGATTCAAATTCCTAATTACTATGAGATGTCCTTTGGACCCATTTAGATATGACTCAAAATATTTGACAAGATCTTCTCATAAGGAACTTACTTTAGTAGTTTCATGTATGTCCCATTAATGTAATGATAGCAATAATATGTTATATATATTTTAGAGGCCCTTTATACCATATACTAGAGGCCCATTCCACAAATATATTCATGCAATAGGCCTTCCTTTCCTTGGCTTCCGGCACCAGTTTTCCTCCGACACCTGGGACCCAGGCCTTTGTTCCAACCAGAGTCTGCCTCCTTTGTCTTTGCTGCAGACTCCGGAGTCTGTAGTCTTCATCTTCGCTGTGGCAGGGGTCCTGCCCCACCCTGACATTCCACACCTGAAACAGCTGGGTGGACTCCACCTTTGTCCTTCTAATTTGCATAGTCCCTCCTGATTGGCTGGTGGGTGTAGTGGAGTGATGGTCAATTTGCATGTTTCTCTTTTAGTGTAGAATGTATATTCCAGTATATTTACAAAACAGTATTCCAGTATGTTTATATATCATACTGTGAAAATCTTTCTAATTTGTTTATATCACTCAATGATAATATTGCATAAAGTACTTTTAACATTTTAATTCCCATTACATGAATGAGTATATAAGAGATTCTCATATTTACCTCTTAAAAACAGTCTATAAGGAAATATGTTTAAATGTTCTCATTTAAACAAGTTATTATCTAAGTGAATATAAATAATTAGAATTTCTGTGTCATGGATATCCTTCTATTTGTTTCAGAAGATTTAAATATTTTAACTATAAGATGCCAAGCCTATTACACTGCATTTTGTTCCTACATTCAACAAGTTATTTAACATTATAAATTAGAACGTTTCTCAAACTCATTTAAACTGCTTTTCTGTATTATTCAGAGAATCTTTATAATACACTCAATTTAGGTTCATACACACCAAAGATATTTTGCATAAAAACTCTGTAGCCCCGCTGGTGTGGCTCCATGGTTGAGCGTGGACCTATGAACCAGGAGGTCATGGTTCGATTCCTGGTCAGGGCATGTGCCCAGGTTGCAGGCTTAATCCCTGGTGTGGGGTGTGCATGAGATAGCTGTTTAATTATTCTCTCTCATCACTGATGTTTCTCTCTCTCTCTCTCTTAACTTCCTCTCTGAAATATATATATCTGTACGTGTGAAGGACAGAGGGCTAGGCCAGGACTGTTGCCAACATAAGTTCTGTGACTCACAACCAGAGGAAGAGAAGTGCCCTTGTTATTTTTCATTATTTAAATGCTTCTCAAATTTATAAAACATGTCAAAGTGCTGACATGTTGCTTGTCACAAATGGTACTAACAGGAAATCAAATATGATAATGTATCTGCTATTGAATAAATAAAATTCTGAATGAGAAAGAAAACTCCTGTGTTTGTCGCATGCTTTCAGCACAACGAGCTCTGTCCTCTTAACTCCAAAGTGTCTGCCTTCATAAATTATTTCTGACAAACTTGCAGTCTTGTCGAAATGACACACCGTCTGCTCAGGGGAGGACACTGGGATCTGTTTGTTACCATCCCTGGGGCTTCAGGGCGGGCTCTCAGCTTTCTTTGCAGATGCTTCTTGTCTGTGGTCTTAATACAGTTGTTGAGCATTAAAATAGCTATGTTATCATAACACTTAATATAAATATCAGGTGTAGGCTTTTGTGTTTTAGCTCATCTGCTAGAAACCCAACGTTATTCAAAGGCAGAAGATATTAAGATAAATTCAGTAACGTAAATATCAAGTCCTTCACACACTCTCGAAATACAACACTTTTCTCACAGCTGCTGGAACACACAAAGGCACTTCAATTAAAAATTAATCATCGCACGGTTTAGGGATAATAAACACGACTAAAATAGCTGTCCCTGAGCCACTGCGTGCTACATTAACAGGGCACGTGGGTCTTCCCTGGAAATGCTGCTTACAAACTTCAGCATCAAAGGGTGCACATGTAGGCGAGGCTTTAGTTGGTTTCCTGATGTTATGTCTTTAGTCTGACAATGGAGATAGGGAACTGGAGTTACCATTCTCTCTTTCTTCTTCAAGTGCAAGAGAAGGACATGCCCTTTTCCCACTCTAGCCTTAAAGGTAAGGGTAGTCCTGAAGCTTGGAATGGCAGAGGTTTACATAAATGTACTGGAAGTGAGGAGAAATGGGTATTGGTGATAAACAAAGCTTTCTGTGTCAGCAACAAAAAGCATATAAATTGTTCCCAAATGAAGATCATTTCTATTATGTTTCATTAACTTGTTGTACATAGAAGGGTAGAGTTTATGTTTTATGGAAAACAAGGGCATTTAGGAAAGCAATGCATTTCTGTCACCATCTTTGAGGTTCTATCAGCAGCAAATGTAATTGTTCTTTTTTTTTCTTTTTTAAATACATATTTTATTGATTTTTTACAGAGAGGAAGGGAGAGGGATAGAGAGCTAGAAACATCGATGAGAGAGAAACATCCATCAGCTGCCTCCTGCACACCTCCCACTGGGGATGTGCCCGCAACCAATGTACATGCCCTTCACCGGAATCAAACCTGGGACCTTTCAGTCCACAGGCCGACACTCCATCCACTGAGCCAAACAGGTTTCGGCAATGTAATTGTTCTTACCATATGTAAGAACAATTGGTCTCAAACTGGGACATACTATATCATCTCATTCATTTCATCATAACTACTACGTAAGTCAAATTTCTGGTACAGCAAATTAGTTTTTAGCAAAAATAAAGCTAATATATATTTTTAAAAATCTGTTAGAATATAATATGAATATGCAAATATCTTATTCATATATATTATTATATATGAATACGCCGATAGTTTTAAACTTTTATTTTTTTTATTGATATTTTATTGATATTTTACAGAGAGAAAGGGAGAGAGATAGAGAGCTAGAAATGTCGATGAGAGAGAAACATCGACCAGCTGCCTCTTGCACACCCCCTACTGGGGATGTGCCTGCAGCCAAGGTACATGCCCTTGACCGGAATCGAACCTGGGACCTTTCAGTCCGCAGACCGACGCTCTATCCACTGAGCCAAACCGGTTTCGGCTAGTTTTAAACTTTTAGAAGCATTGTTCTGTAATAGAGGAATACTTTTGTTTTTAATTTTCATTAGACCATGCACAGTAACAAATATTTTTTTTAAGAGCCAAATTTTTTAAAGTCAAGCTTCTTTTAATGCCACTTCTTCAAAATAGATTCTCCCAGGCCGTGGTATTTTGTGGCAGAGCCACACTCAAGGGGCCAAAGAGCCGCAGTTTGCTGACCACAGACTTAGCTAATTATATGGTTTTATTTTAAAGAGTACAGCTACTTGAAAATTTCCTAATTTCTCCACTTTGTCCTCAAAAAGGTATGCAAGAACCTTTAAATTAAGGTAAAAAGTAAATAAGTAAGTCATGTCAATAGCATTTACATTTTGAATATTTACTCTGGAGAATGGAGTAAAATGTAACACTTCTCATTATTTAATAAAACCGTCATGTATAGATTAGTCTGAGGGGGGGGGAGTAGTATTCATGGTTATTGGGAAGTGACAGATTTATGCTTTGTCTCCTACTACATTAAAGAAGTGTCATAAGAAAATACCACATATCATCTATGGGTTAGTTTGTATGTTAATCAGATTATTATCTCACCATTTTGTCTAGATTTATGATAACGACTGGGAGTTTGTCTTCTAGAACTTTTATTTTATAATCATATGTGCTATACATTTTGTCTATGGATGAAAAAATCAAATTGATTTCAATGTTAGAAACATATATCAGCATCGTTTTAAGTAATTTCCTTATCTTTGAAAATAAACTGAAAGCTCACTTTTCCTCCTATAAAAAAATAAATAAAAACGTTTTTTTTCTAACCAGACAAGTGTCTAGCCAAAATGACCATGTCAGTCATATAGTCTGGGCCCTTGTTTTCCATATTTGTAAAATAAAGTTTTACCTGATCCTATAAAGCTCCATGATACACACTCAGGTATAAAAATGTATGATTCTATGAAACCGCCATTCAGTTTTGGTCACACTCATTCATGATATGAATAACATGTAACATACACTTCCCCAAGATTATTGAAGCTTGGAATGGCAGAAGCTTAAATAAATTTATTGGAAATGATAAAGGATTTTGGTGGTACACAAAGCTTTTTGCATGGCAAAATAAAGTCTATAAATTGCCAAAAATGAAGATCGTTTCATTTTTATTATATTTCATTCAATTGTTGCACATACAAGGGTAGAATTTATGTTTATGGAAAACAAGGTCAGTTAGGAAAGCAATGCATTTCTGTCATCCTCTCTGAGGTGCAGCCAGCAGCAAATGTAGGTTAAACCGTGTATATATGTCAGAACAATTGGTCTCAGACTGTGACATGTTACACCATCTCATTCATTTCATCATCGCTACTAAGTCAAATTTCTCGTCTTTCAAAGGGGATCCATTTGGGCATCATTTTATGGTATCCTGAAGGCATGCTAACAGAGGCATGCTAAGACTTTTAGAGCTGATGTGCAACATCATAGCCATGATGCATCATAGCCAAAGACATAGCCATGGCGCAGGTGATAGGGTAGGGGCAAGGAAGAGTGAGGGTTTGTCATCTCATTGCTGGTTACTGTTTTGTAAGAAAATATTAAGCATTTAGTAAAACCACTGCTATGAATTCTCTTTCATATGATTTTGGCAAAATACAATTTATCCATGCAAAAATGACCTGATCATTTGTATATGTACAGGCAGTCTACAAGTAATGAACACAGTTCTTTAAAAAGTTCCTTTTCAAATTGGTTGGTTAGAACCTGAGATTTCTTTTCCATAGACACAGTGCTCCCGGTGCAATTCAGAAAAGTCTTTTTAACAGAGAATGTTGCTAAACTGATATTCTCAAGGCACGTGTTACAGGTTATGCCTTGAAAATACGTAAACCAATGGGGATGGGGGAACAGTACATCTGTAAAAACCTTCAACAATAAAGATAAATTTAAAAAAATAAGTAAACAGCTCTGCAAGCAGTTTTGCCTTCGGTGTTATTGCTGAGTGTTCCTCCTAATGTCTTCACCTTGTAGCTAAGGTTCAACCCTGGAGTTATTCCCTGTGACACTTTTATGGCCTTGACCCAGATATTAAGATTGCTCTTGACTCTGGCTAGTAGTGTATTGGAGCCAGCTCACCCTGGCTACTAGAGAAAATGATTCAATTCTCAGAAATGTTGTAAGCCATTTGTTCAACACAGTCAATATTTAAAATTAGATTACATATGCTTACAATGAAATTATATTAAAATCAAAGGTAATCAATGGTCAAAACTCACCAGTTCTTAATTATTTTATTACATTTCATATCACCTATTCTCTTGAGGTAATTTATGTGTATTATATATTAAAAATACATTCTTTATAATGAAAGTGTAATATGCAAATTGACCAGACAGCAGAATGATGGTTGGCAGGGGTCAGGGACAGTGAGCAGGGGGCCCAGGCCAGCCAAGGCACATGCCAGCAGGCAGAGGGTGGAGATGGGAATCAGAGGGTGGCAGCAACCAGCAGTGGCAGAGGGGTGATCAGGGGTGGGGAGCAGGGAAGGCTTCCTACCACCAGCTGACTCCATCCCCTGATTGGCCAGCCAGGTTGCCTCCTGAAGAGGCAGGCCAGACTGCAGCTTAGACCAACTTACAGAGGGTTCCCGGACTGCGAGAGGGTGCAGATCAGTCTGAGGGACCCCCTGAGTGCACCAATTTTTGTGCAACTATATGTATATGTAGTTGTTATTTTCCCCTGGAGAACTGTCTGTAATACAATATACATATGTTTATATTTAAATTTTACTGATATAAAACTTGTGTAGCGCACAATATATAATTATATATGTATGTATATAAATATACAGAAACTAATAAAATAAAAAGGTATATATAAGTAGAAAGATCTATCTCTATATTCATTTTTAAAAATTGGCTAATATGATTGTGAAGGCTTAATAAGTTCAAAATCTACAGAGTAGGCCAGAAGTCTGAAGACCCAGGAAAGTGTCCAAATAAAGTTGGCTGGCAGTACTCCTTCTAGCTTAGAGGTCATTCTTTGTTCTATTAAGGTCTTTAATTAATTGGATAAAGCCCATTCACATTGTGGAGCATAATCTGCATTACTCAAAATCCACTAATTTAAATATTATTCTCATCCAAAAATCCTTCACAGAAACATCCACACTAATGTTAATCAAATGTCTGCGAGCCATTGCTCAGTGAGGTTGTCACATAAAATTAACCATCACATACATATATACACGCACTTTTTTCCTTAAAGAGTGTGTGTGTGTGTGTGTGTGTGTGTGTGTGTGTGTGTGTGTTTGAAGAGAGAGATTTTAGAGAGGAACGGAGAGAGAAAGATAGAAACATTAATCCATTAATGATGAGAGAATCATTAATTGGTTGCATCTTGCACACCCTCTGCTGGGGATTGAGCCAGCAACCCAGGCATGTGACCTTGACCAGAATCCAACACGGACCCTTTAGACCATAGGCCAATGTGCTATCTCTGAGCCAAACCGGCTAGGGCCTAAAAGTGTCTTTTAAATATGGACAATCACACCCTAACCCCCAACTCTGCATATTCTGTACTTGTCTGCCTGTTTCATGCCTAACATTTCAGCTCCCTACTTCAGTGTTAGGCCTGGAGGATGGAGGAAGCTCCTCCCCTCTATGAGTCATGGTATGGATGAGACCTGACACTCTGCTTACTGCACAATGGCATGCAGAGAGTAGCTGGATCTGGGTGTGACTGATGAATGAAGTAGAGGAAAGGAGGAGGAAGAACCTTTCCTCCTCTTCCTGATTTAGAACTGGCAACCTTTTGAAATAATCTCTGTCTGCATTTGGCATCCTTCCACTCTCTTCTCTTAGCAACGCCCTTCCTTAAATATAGCTCAGTGGCTAGCTCTGGTCCTTAACCTTTTTGAAGAAACAGCCCTCAAGTGGATATACTAGTATGATATATGACACACACACAAAAAGCAAATTTTGTAATTACAAATCTTGTTAAATCTTAGAATACTTCCTTGTCCATAACAAATTACAGAGAAATGAAGGCATGGGCAGCTAATATATATTTATGGAATTCCCTCTGATTTATATTTGGCAAAGACCACAATAAGTTGATGAGATCTGAATTCAAACACACGATTAGCATTGGCCCTGCATAAGCAAATCTAAAAGGAGTTCTGCATTTTTTAAATAGTTCTTCCTACCTAATAACATTAACTTAATCTTTATATGTGGTCCTGATTGGATCCTCAGTGTCCCTCTGGGCCCTCTTCCTGCATAGCTTTTCATTTATGTGTGTGGACCACCTGGCTAGAACGTCTGTCACCACATTCAATGCCAGACTTTTTCAAGAGACTTGGCAACTGTTCCTTCCCCTCCTCACCTTCCCATGGATGTCCCTCTGGAAGCAGCATTTATTAGTTCTTTCTTGTGGATGTTTCAAATTGCTCCACTATACACCTTACTGGAGAAAAGAAATGGTCCCTGACCTTAGGGGGCAGGGGAGAAGAAGGGGTTACATAAAAATGTTACCTTTGGAAAACACCTATGAGAAGACTAACGTGGCTTATTGTAGCTTTTAGATTCTCAACCGTGGAATGACAACTTATTTCGTGTATTGAAATGTCATGAAATATGTTTGATTTTTGTGAATTTAGTCTTAAATCCCAGAGTTTGTGTCTGAGTGAGCCATTTTAGTTATCTACTACCAATAACTGATTCTAATATTTTAGAAATCATTCAAAGAAATGATACTGCTTAATGGCGTAGTTTCTAAACTGAATTTATGGAAAGGAGAAGGAATACTTGTGCATGAAGTACTTAAAAGAATGAAAAAAGCAACAATTATAAGCTGGAAGTTTCTTAAGTCTAGATCAATAAATGCTCTAAAAATAATTTGTTTTAAAAATAATTTGTTTTATTATTATCCAGAATTTTGTTTTAATTTTAATAAATATTTTATAACAATTACATATCAGTTGCTGCATGTTGGGGAAGGGAAGCAGAAATTAACGCAGATGGTATTTGCTCTCCTGTAAATTGTTTAGAGGCAAAACAATGAGAAAAAAAGCAAAAACAAGATAAGTAGCATGAATAACAATCAGTGAGTAAAGAGAACAGGGAAATAAATTTAAAATCCAGTGAAGTGATTAAGATTTGGCCTACCCTCTGAAGGTTCCTTAAAAAAAGAAAAGAAAAAGAATGCACAGAAACTTCTAAAATGCTATCATTTCTTATATCACTAGGAACAATATATTGAATTGAAGAGAAAAGGGGAAAAAAGCATGATTAATGAATCAGTAAAATAATTTAAAATGTTGCTTTAAAGAATTAAAACATAAAGTTTCCAAATGGCTGACATATTTCAACTGGAATTATATTAATATATTATAAAATAACTCAAGCATTTATGGAAGAAAATTACAACACAATGAATGAAATTTCTTTTAAAATAAAATGATTTAATGATTAAGAATTTATTTCCCTTTCATTTCCCCTTTTATTCAAACTCAGTAATTGTTCACCCTCTTTTCTGAGAGACAATCTCCTCAGTATTTTCAATTCCAGGTAATTCTTCCTCAATTGTCTAGATTAGACCATTTTTGAATCAAGTATAATAGTTCAAAATTAGAGAGCTTCACAAATGTTCATTAGATGGTTAAATAGATGACTAAGAAACCATCTGAAGTTTAAGAATTGAGCTCCAATGGGCCTGCACTCTTAGAAATGATTAAAGAAAAACTATTACATTGAGTTAAATAGCAAGAGACCAAAAAGAAAAGAAAAAAAACCACAAAGTTTTCAAGGAAGAAAGCTGAAGACCACTTGCATTTAGTGGAGGTTAGAGGAACAGGGACGTGGAGCAGATGGAGGGAGAAGAGTGTCAGAGAACAGTGGGCACGTTTTTAAGAAGAATGAAGTAGTTCACAGTGATTCACAGAGGTTCAAAATTGCTAGAGAGCCGTGAGAACTGAGAATTGAATATTGGGTGGGTCAATCAAGAATTTATTAGTCTCCAGATGGGGTGCCTCAATGGTTGAGCATTAACCTATGAACCAGTAGGTCACACTTTGATTCCAAGTCAGGGCACATGCCTGGGTAGTGGGCTCAAATCCCAGTGCAGAAGGCAGCTGATTAATGATTCTCTCTCATCATTGAAGTCTCTCTCGCGCTTGCTCTCTCTCTCTCTCTCTCCCTTCTCACTTCCTCTCTGAAATCAATAAAATATATTTCTTTTTAAAAAAAAGTTTATTAGTGCCGAAACCGGTTTGGCTCAATGGTAGAGCATCGGTCTGCGGATTGGAAGGTCCCGGGTTTGATTCTGGACAAGGGCATGTACATTGGTTGCGGGCACATCCCGGGTGGGGGGTGTGCAGGAGGCGGCTGGTCGGTGTTTCTCTCTCATCGATGTTTCTAGCTCTCTATCTCTCTCCCTTCCTCTCTGTAAAAAAAAATCAATAAAATATATATATTTTTAAAAAGTTTATTAGTAATTCCTTCAGGCCAATTTTCACTACTGCTGAAGAAATAGAGCATAGAGCTGTGGATTGAGGAGTAAGTGGAAGAAAATGGAAAGAAGTCTAGGTACAGTTTTCAGGAAAGTTGCCTGAAAAGGAAATAAGACAGGTAGAGATAACAGGATGCTAAAAGTGAATCTCTTTTGTATTTTATCCCAAACATCAAATTTATAGCTAAATAATAAGTGGCGAGTTCTTCTCAGTGAGGTGCTAGTTCACCTTGGTTAATGGAAGCAATGCGGGGGAGGGGAGGTGTCACAGGGCCAGAACCATGGCTCTTAATCTGGCCACCCACCTCCAGGCAATCTCCTGTTCAGAAAGCAGGACTTGCAGGATGACATCGGAAACATTACTTGACACTCTCCACCACACCCGGGCCAATTTAAAAGGATGGGGGCTTAGAGTTACTTAGAAAACTACAGATAATTTGTTTTGGAGAGAGGCACAGAAAGGAAACTTCTCAGAGACCTCCATAACACAAATTTTGGGAACTTAGTGGGCAAACATCTGACACTGAACGCTAACTAGAGAGAAGCAATGAGCTGAGGCTGCTGGTGGCCCCAGAGTAGAATACCTGAAATACCAACAAACCCTTTGGTATCAGGCGAAAAGCATGTGTTTCCCATGGATCTACTGTGACCCATGAACATGGACTAGGCCTGGCATGGCTAAAAGGCTCAGCTACAGAGGTTGGGCTCTCTCTCTCTCTCTCTCTCTCTCTCTCTCTCTCTCTATTTATGAGGACATGAGTCATATTGAATTAGGGTCTATGATAATGACCTCATTTCTAATTGGTTACCTCTTTGAAAACCCTATCTCCAAATAAGCTCACAATCTCATGTTAGAATTCCAATTTTATTTTATTTTATTTTCTTAGGTGGGGGAAAAATTCAACTCCTCACACCTGACAATTCCCAATTTTTGAATATGCAAATTACATACGCTAGAGAGGATTATACTTAATGTATAGAGGGGGGAGAGGATTTAAAGTTAACACATAAGCATCAAACAGAGAGGAAAAAGTCTTCTTAAGACCAAAAAAAAAAAAAAGGTGGAAAAGAAAACATGATGCTAGACTCAGGTGGGTATGACAAAAGTTAAGGGGGGTGGAATGTAGGTAGGTATAAAAAAACATAATTTGCTGAACTATGTCCTCTTAGAGAAAAGGAAGGATAGAGAAACAGTGGTTGAGGTATTCAAGGGGAACAGCATGAAAATTGCTGATACAAGGAGTAATAAGCAGGATCAGAACAAAGTAAAAATTGATTTGTGGGGCTGAGGCCAAAGAAAACAAAAATCATGAACTTGCAGTGGCCTCAAACCACATCGGTTGTATGGTTTTGTTTTTGCTTTGGCTTTCTGTCCCCAGAAGCACTTAGTGTTTGATAGTGGGAGACAAGAAAGTGAATTTTTGAAGCAGCATGGCAAAGGATATAAGTTTGAAGTTTGTCTCTAAAAATGTTGAGCTAGTGTACAGACTTTCTTGAATGTTATCATTCTACTGCATTTAAAATGGTTAAAATAACACTTTCTTTATAACGATTTTATGAAAAGCATATACAATGATAGAGGGAAAGTGTTTATCTAATGCACTGGTTGGCACATAGCAGGTACTCAATTAAAATACATTTTTAATGTTATTGTGATATTTTCAGTGTTAAGATTATCATGATCATATTTCAAGCTTGGTGGTTTGATGTAGCTGGGGCAAATATATATGAAGAAATTTGATGTACTTTTACTAGTTTTGTTTTGTTTTGTTATTACTATATAACAAATTATCAAAAGCTTGGCTGCTTGAAGCAACACACATTTGTTATCACAATATTTCCATGGATGGGGAATTCAGCCATACCAAATTTGATTCTCTGCTCAGGGTATCACAAGGTTCAATCAAACTGTTGGGCTGCATTCTCACCTGGAGGCTAAACTGGGGAAGAATCAATGAAATAGTTGGCAGAATTCATTTCCTTGAGGGTATCTGACCTGGGACCCTGTCTTAATATCGGTTGGAAACTAACTCAGATGCCACAGGCACCCCACAGTTCCTAGAGATGGCCCAGAGTTGCTTGCCTCAAGTTTCTCCAACAGAGCCACTTTCTTCATCAAGCCTGTAAGGACACTGTGTTGCCTCAGTCTGTGAACACAGAGTCTTATATAACATAAGATATTTTAAAAAGTGACATCTCATTTTCTCAGTCACATTCTATGGTTAGGAGCAAGTCCCAAGTTCTATTCACACTCCAGTGGAAAAGTTTGCACAAAGCTGAGAACAACAGGAGGTAGGAAGAGTTAGGTGTCACCTTGGGGTCTGTCTGCCATACCTGCATCAGGAAGCCCTCAATGAGTAATCAGTTCCAAAAAACTGACTGACTTGATATGTCTGTGCTCTCATGATCCTATAATTAAGAAGTATCTTCACTTTGGATCACTGAAGTATATATTTTTTTCACCTACCTCTTCACACTAAAAACACACTAAACACATAATTTAAATTGAACTACTTGTAATCCATACAAAGCAAAACTAAAAGCAACTAAACATAAAAGTCTGCCAGCTTATACCTATAAGCAACATTTTATTTATTTTTAAATATATGTTATTGATTTATTTATTTATTTATTTATTTTTACAGAGAGAAGGGAGAGGCATAGAGAGTTAGAAACATCGATGAGAGAGAAACATCAATCAGCTTCCTCCTGCACATCCCCTACTGGCGATGTGCCCACAACCAAGGTACATGCGCTTGCCGGTATCGAACCTGGGACCTTTCAGTCCGCAGGCCAAAGCTCTATCCACTGAGCCAAACCAGTCAGGGCTATAAGCATCATTTTTAAAAAAGGCCCTTTTTGAAACAAAAACTTAATTATCTCAAAAGAGTCACAATTAGGGAATCAATGTGTAAAACAAAAAGACTGCCAAACATTTCCCTTTTGTTATATAAGCAGATCATCTGAGGCCATTTCTAGAGCAAGTTCTTCAACATTTCTCAGAGGGATCAATGGGCATTACATGAAAACCTCCCCCGAGTAGGAATGTCTGAAGGCAAGCCATTTGCCAGCATTAAAGTTCCTGTTCTAACCCTCCCGCATAGATAGCTCTGAGGGCAGTGAAGGGGAGACAGGTAGGAGAGGAAAGGAATCAATGTTGGAACCTTGCAGCACAGCTTCCAAGAAAGGGCACGACTGGTTCAAATATTCCTTTGTCAGTGGGAGTTCCCTTACCATCCTGATTAAAACACCTCCTGTTCATCTTTCACTTTTCAACTTCTTCCCTTCTTGGTTTCACCTCAAAGTCCTTTTCTCTAACAGACATTGTATTCTGTAGTTATTCGTTTGTTATCATTCTTCCTGACTAGAATGTGTGTAATAGAACACATAGGTTTCGTCTGTTTCACTTGTGTTATCTACCTAGTGCTTAGAACAGAGCCAGCACAAAGGAAACTTCCTGTTCACTAAAGAATGAATGGCAGATGAGGCCGGTTTGGCTCAGTGGATAGAGCACCGGCCTGCAGACTGAAAGGTCCCGAGGTTGGATTCCGGTCAAGGGCATGTACATTGGTTGCGGGCACATCCCCAGTAGGGGGTGTGCAAGAGGCAGCTGGTCGATGTTTCTCATCAACGTTTCTAGCTCTCTATCCTCTCCCTTCCTCTCTGTAAAATATCAATAAAATATATATTTTTTAAAAAGAATGAATGGCAGCAGTGAATATCCAGCTAATGTTCCAACAATCAGCGTGAAATCAGGATGAGAGGTCTTAAATTGTCCTAATTATCTGAGATCTGAATTAACCAGGTTATAGTCTACTCTCATGATTACTAAGTGGTATACATTTAAAATTCTGCAGATACAGTAAGTTTCGGTTACTTTTAAATCTATACTAATTCCCCTAATCCAGAAGTAATTCAGTAATCCACAGAAGGGACTGATGTGATTTGGGGAAGCCTCACTCTGCTTAATAGCCTTTTGAAATGGAGATTTCAAGCTGACCAGAAAACACTAAATGCAAAAAAATTATTATCAAAACAACAAAGATACTGGTTTCAATGAGGGCACCCAAAATCTCCATTTTAATTCGGCATAGTTTATATCTATTCATTTCAAGGGCAACTAAAATTTGCTTTAAACATTAAGTCCCACTAATTGCTTCATGGGTAGGCCACATTCTGAATGAAAATATGAATAAGAGCAGTGGAAATTAAAACACCTCAAATGAAGCTTTATTGGAATAGCTGGCGTGGAGGAGTGCAGATTTCTAGAGAGTGAGACGCTTGCCTGGATTTTTTTCAGACATTTCGTTTACAGCCTTGAACACCTACAGTGTCAGAGACATGCTGGTTCCGCACAGAAGCCTCAAGGGGAAGACGGCAGTAAATGACTGCCTCGGGTTTGCCCAGATACATTCCTCAAGAAATCTCCAAGGAGGTAACAATCCAGGGAAATCATTCTCAAAACACACGCTTGTCCTTACCTCGCTATTGCTTTGCCCAAAAGCTTTCCCTGGGCTTTGTTCTCTTTAGATTTAAAACTATTATTAGCCTCACTGACTTAATTGGATAACACTCTCGCTGGTGCAATCAGACCTTCTCTCAAAATAAACTTGAAGAAATATTGAGGTGAAGATTTATTGGTATTCTTCCATCACAAGCCCTATTTATATATTCAAAGGAGCTAAACATAGGTCTTTGATGGAATTTAAATTTAATTAAATGTAAAAGACACTGACTCTCCCCATCAACTTTTCTACTTCTTTGCCTCAACTGGTCCATGATTCCCTGAGGTTACTTTTCAAAACTGATTTCTTCACACAGAAAGATAAAGTCCAGAAGTAAAGATATGATCAGTGGTTTTCTAACCTCAGGCTGTGACTAATTAGTGGATTGTGAAATCAATGTATTGTTTTGTGTCTTCCAAAATCAAATGGAATAGAATAGAATGCAAAATATCAGAGTAAATCATGTGTTGCAAAGATAAGGTTGGTGTGTTGTTGTTTTTTTAATGTTTCTATTGTGTGTATCTAAATTTAGTCTCCTGTACAATGTGTGCATTTGTTGTTGTTGTTTTGTTTTGTTTTGTTTTGTTTTGTTTTTTAGACTGGATTCCAATTAGAAATATTTGAAAGAACACTGGGGAAGAGAAGAGAGTAGAATTAATGGGCTAGCAGGCCTACCCTGAATGCTGGCTCTAACACTCCCCACGCAACAGAAGAATAACGTCTCCAAGTTACAAATCTCTGGAAGCCTCAAGTCTCATCTAAAACGGTGGTGATGATCCCATGTGGTAAGTGGAAAAGATTAGTAAATTAAAATCACTTCGAATATGAGACAGACAAACTGGATTAATATCATATATCATCTACAACTGCTTTTATCCCAGACATACCCCATTCTACATAGGAATTGCATTTTTTTATAGAAGCAGGGAGATCTGGCACAAAATTTAAAACATTAGTAAAAATAGCAACAAACAGAAAAGATGTCCTCTACATTGCAGCCGTCAGACAGACTCCTGATGGGCACCCAAGTCATCAACGTACTTTACTGTGCTAGACTGTGGTCTGGGAGCAAGCCCGGGAGATATGCAAAATGAGTCATGTTGTCCGTGAATAATATTTTAAAAGGCTAAACAATAAAAATAACTTAGCATTTATGTGAAACATAAAACCTTTAAACGTTTTAATGTCTCCTGAAATAACTTCGCTCATTAAATGTTTTTCTACTGAGCTTATTAAAATTAATTATCGTGAGAAGTCCATCTGAAATTTTAAGTGTGCCAAGAGAGAGAGCGAGAGTATCAATAATGTCCTGAAGGCTGAAAGATGTCTTATAGAGAAGTCTGACATTGAGATTTGACAACAATTAGAAGTCCCCTGCTGTTAGGTCTAGCTGTCTCAGAACTTTTGGAATTAATAAAGAGACCTTCCACATTTTATCAAAGCCACTGTTATAAATTCTAGTATCTGAGCTGAGTTAGGCAATCATCAGTTTCTATTCTGTGCAGATTTTCAATAACAAGCATCACTTGAGTCTGAATTTAGTAGTTTGATCTTATCATCCAAAGAAATTTTGTTTTTACTATATAGCCTATAGATCAATCTAAAGATAATCACAGCCTTAAGTAATTTACAACAGCAAATTAATATATACAAAGGCTTTTAATATATACAAAGGCTTTGTTTAATATATACAAAGGCTTTACCTGACTTAGCAAGTTCAGAAAACTCCAATGACAGTATATTTGTATATGTGTCTCTAGGCAATTATATATGTGTTTTACTTTTCTTAAAATCTCACAGTTTTGAAATTGTATAATCTTATATAACGAATTATTTTTAAATTGCCTTAATCGAGAAAATTGATTTTTTCTTTGAACAATATACAAAAAAGACAACAACATCATCTTTATCATAATTAATTAAAATGAAAAAAATTCATGCCACAAAGGTAATAGCAAACCATTCCAAAATTCACAAATACTATCTTAAGAACTAGTATGTGATAATTGGTTTATTCATCTAATACAGTGGTCAGCAAACTGTGGCTTGCAAGCCACATGCGGCTCCCGAGCCGCGGTTTGCCACTCTGTTGACTAATGAGTTTGCTGACCACTGATCTAATATCACCACTTGGAAAACATGCTTTAAAAAATGTTTAAATATTATCCTATATAATAATAATGAAAGGGTAATATGCAAATTGACTCGAATGGCTGAATGATGCACTATGATGGGCACTGACCACCAGAGGGCAGATGCTCAAGGCAGGAGCTGCCCCTTAGTGGTCAGTGCACTCCCACAGGGGGAGCTCCAATCAGCCACAAGCCAGGCTGATGGCTGCAAGCGCAGTGGTGGTGGCTGGAGCCTCCCCAGCCTCCTCAGCAATGCAAAGGATGTCCAACTGAAGGCTAAAGCCCGCTCCTTGTGGGGAGCTCCTTGGACATCCCTGAGGGCTCCTGGAGTACAAGAGGGCACAAGTCTGGCTGAGGAACACTCCCCCACCCCAGTGCATAAATTTCTGTACACTGGCCTCTAATACTGTTATAAATGCCAAGAAAAATAGTTGAATCAAAATTTCAATCAAAAAACACTTGCATTTTGGATTTTCTATTTCTTTCCCATTTGTTCCCTTCCTTTTCTTTTATAAAGTTACCTGCATTTGTGAAACCAACATAGATCAAGAGTTTTATCTGATTTCTTTTCACCTTATAGACTAGCAATCATTTTAGTAGCTCACCTTATTTTAAACGTAAAAATCTATTTTATAATTATCTTTAATTAATATACTTTGTGAGTGGTAACAATGCTCAGAGTTCATGGTTTGTGGGCTCCCTCCAGTGGCTAATTTAGCATCCACAAATCTCCTGAAATGGCCATTTGAAACTACTCAGGTTATTTCGGCAATGATGAGCCATGGTTTCCAAATCTGAGTTTGAACCTTACAAGAAAGAATAATTATGAGCTGTGCATGCAGTCATAAACCACTTACATTTTTATTCTTTTAACAAGAAATGGTAGGGCTTAAAACATATCCCAGGCACCTTGCCAGTCTCTGGAGATTTAAGGTATGAGGCGACCTCTCTCTAGAGCTCACTTTGAAGAAGTGACAAGGATGTTTATACATAATGACTAGCACTACCAACCAAACAGTGTGGTGAGCACAATAATGTTTTTATGTGCACAACGTGGAGACCCCACATAGTCAGTAAATAATCCTACTCAGACAGACCAGGAAAGGCTTCTCAATGGACCCTAAAACACGAACGTGTGGTTTGGAAGAAGGACACTCTAAGCAAGAGAACAGCAGGCTCAAAGCTGTTATTCAAATACTAGTTGGGCGTAGATGGAAAGTTAAGAATTTCTGTAGCACCAATGAGTTCACTTGGGTTACTGGTAAGAGCTAAGGATGCTCAGGAAGATAGGAATCAGACCGTGAAGGACACAGAGTCAGTCCTGTAAATGGCAGGAAGGTACCAGCCTGGCATGATGAACCACTAAAGCTTTTTTCCAAAAGAGAGTAACATGGACAGATGTCCATTTGGGAAAAGACAATCGTGGTGATGAGATGCAGGATGCAAAGCAGCAGGAGTGAAAGCAAGTCCAGTGGATTCACGTAGGTGATTCTGAGGGAAAAAGACTACATGATAAGAAGGAAGTGAATGCCAGATTGCAAGATGGAAATAAGCAGACTCACCCCAGAAGACATCTTGAGTATAAGGCAGAGAAAGGGAAATGTGTCTGGGATGTCTCCTGGAAGTCTGGTTTACATCAAATGCAAACCAGTGTCTAATTTGTAGAATTTTAAAAATGTAAAATGTCATCAATGACAATTATATTTAATGAGTGGAATAGTTATTTGGACCATATTAAAATTAAATTTGGGCAGGGATTAGGGATTCCTCTCTAACATGGGGAATAGTGCTGCTCCTGAGATGTCTCTGCTCCCACATCCAGAAAAGATATTCTGTGACACTGCGTTTAAGTTTCTTCTGGCAGGAATGTTCATGGGAACCAGGAAGAAAAACAAGATGGAAACCCTGTGATTTCAGTACCTGAACAGTTTATTCTATACATCTGTTAATTTTGAGTGGGCAAGAGCTGCCCTTTGGGAATAATTGATGCTTTGGATAGATGTCATTCATGGCTGCCCCAAAACTCCATAATTTGATGGTTTCCCACAATATATTTACCACTTTCCCACAGTGCAATTGAAAAATACAACACAAAAAAATCTACACACATTTCCCAGCATCCTCTAGGAACATACATATGAGTTTGGTTTCATAATCTATACATATAAAACCCTAATATGCAAATAGACCAAATGGCCAAACAACTGGTCATTAATGATGTGTTTTTACCACCAGGGGGCACACACGGAACATGGCAGGCATTGGCAGCAGGAAGTAGAGTGTGGAACATGGTGGGCGTCAGGCCAGTCGCTGTCATTGGGTGGAGCCTCCGGTGGTTACTGAAAATCCTTTGCTCCCTTGCACCATGGTCCCACCCAGCACTCGCACCCGCTGCTGCTGGCCCCAATCGCTCAGCGCCTTCAGCGGGTGCAAGTGATGGCTGCTGGCCCTGATCACCCTTCAGGGTTTCTCCACCTCTCCCTGTTCCTAAGGGGTGATCAGGGCAACAGCTGCCACTGGCACCCACTGATGGCACCAGCTCCACTCACACCCACTGCTGGTGCTGGCCCTAATCACTCCATGCCATCAACGAGTGGGAGCCATGGTGGCAGCAGGAGTGGGGCTGTCAGCAGACAGGGGACCAGAAGCCCTTGGTGGGAGGGGCCAGGTGAAGGAGCAGAAGATGGGCGGAGACCTGCCCCTGTGGCCATCACAGCCTTGTGGCCCACATTTCCTTTCAAGGTGCATGGATTCTGGACCCCTAATAAGATATATTTATGGGAGACTTTGATTTGCAACTGAGTTATGTGGGGAAAACAAGGAAGGGCCTGGTGAGTCCTCCCAAACCCCATATACTCTACGAACAGGCAACATGTCCCTGGGACCAGCAGCTATGGTAGCAGCTTCCTGTTTAGGAGCTCCCTGATTGGTAGAGGTGGTTTGGTTATTGAGCCAGGAACTATGTAGTAGTTTCCTGATGCAATGATTGTGTTCAGTTCTTCTGGGGGAAGGTAGAGGCCTGGGAAGGGTAGCGATACGAAATGGGAAAATAGTGTTGGTAGTCATTGTGGGGTCTGTTTAATACCCCAATGCATTTTTCATAAATTGGTGCTTAAGTTAGGCAGAGGTGAATCTGTCGTCTGCAATTCTGAATTCTGGCAAACACACACACTGTTAGAAGTCACTGGAAGCAGAACTTGAAGGAAACAAGACACTTGGACTGGTTTTCTGATGGCTGGGTTTATAGGCAGTGAGGATCCAGCTTTCATTAGAGGATGGAACGTTGGTAGTCCATAAAAAGCAGTCATGAAATAGCGAGAGCAAATGGAATGCAGAATCTATTGTAGGCTCTTGATCACACAGAGGCTTTGAATACCTGAATTAAGGTGCTTAGACTAGTGAATATAATAGTAGTTGTCTTGAGACTGCCCCATGGCTATCTCAGACTACTCATGCTAAAAACAGGCAAAAAAAGGATTAATACGTCACCTGGGTGATTAATCTTGTTTTTCAAGTTAAAAGAGAGTTTTAAAATGTTTTGGAAAGAATATATATTGGTCTAAGGAAAGAAATAAAAAAGTTGGACTATTTATTACCTCATGACTAATTGCAGAAACCAGGACTATAGTAGCTATTCTCATTTTTTTCCCTCCTTACTGTGTCTTTCTTTTTAAAAAATATATTTTATTGATTTTTTTTACAGAGAGGAAGAGAGAGGGATAGAGTTAGAAACATTGACAAGAGAGAATCATCAATCAGCTGCCTCTTGCACACCCCCTAATGGACATGTGCCTGCAGCCAAGGTACATGCCCTTGACCAGAATCGAACCTGGGACCTTTCAGTCCTCAGGCCAATGCTCTATCCATTGAGCCAAACCAGTTTCAGCCTTACTGTGTCTTGTATTAATTTACACATGCTAGCTAATTCTCCTTTCTCCTACCTCCCTTTTCCTTACTATTTTACAGAGGGTTTTCTGGCTATTATTAATTTGTAACATTTCCTAGGTTTCAGAATATTTAGGTAGGATTGTGACTATGCAGGAGGAGAAGTGAACATCGAGAGAGCATTCTTGCTTTGGATTTAGTGTACGATATTTCATCTAGATGTATTCATGTGCCTATCATGTTCATTTAACTTAAATGAAAGGAATGAGCTAAATTCTAATAAACCAGCATAAATTTACCAGTTTTTGTTTTTATTATTTAATTTTAATTATTAGCTATAACATCTAGCTTCCATCTTTATATCAACCAAAACTTATTCCTCATTTCTAGTTTCTTTTCAAGTTTCAAGTTTCTTTGTAAATATAGATGAATAAATCATGAGCACTGAGATTGCATTTTTATTCATTCAAATATTAGACTATGAAATATGTGGATCAAAGTGTATAATTTTCCGTTCCTCTAGCATTCAAGTATTACATTTGAGGCCAATTATTTTAAAACACAAAAGGGAATATGTAATAAAAGAGATAAAAATTACATTTCAGTGATGTTGAATATCACAAAACAATTTCATTATCACTGAGAAAAAACACCTGGGCACATATTCACTAATAAATCCCCCTGAGATCTAGCATAATGGTACTGCTTTATACCGAAACAGTTCATTGTTAGGAAATTTTCCTAATATAGATATCCTGAATGTGTTTTATGGAGTTTCATTTTCATTGCTATTAAAAGACAAACTTCATGCATAAACACATAAAAAAATCTTCATGCATAAACTACTTCCAGATTATCTTTTCGGAAATAGTTTAGTATTATTTTATATAAGTTATATTCCTAGTTTGCTGCAATTCAGTTATTTGAAAAGGACTGAGATATATACATATTATAACTTCCCATTATCAGAATTTGTAAATGCAGTATCTCCAGTGATAGTGCATACATCAGATGTTATTAGCTCCAAGCTATGCAAGTCAACCAAAGATTACAAAAACAATAGATTATTTTCTCAAATAACAGAAGGTCTGCTGGTGGCTGTTTTCTGGACCTGTTCCTGTAATAGCTCAATCATGACAAGTTTTTTTTCTGATCTTACAGGCATTTTCCCGATGATACAAGTATGTCACCAATCCAAGCATTACATACACAAAAGATAATGCCCAAAAGACAAGGAAGAAAGAAGACATTTCCTCCTACATCTCCCTTTTTTTTAAGTAAAGCTTTTCTGAGGACTTTTCAGAAGACTCCTCCTCAGATCTCCTTGGCCAGAACTAGGTCATATGCCTCTAATCCTATCACAGGCAATCAGAAAGAGATTGTGACGCTCAAATTACAACATATGTGAGTAATATCTTAGGGTGGTGGGTTTGGCCCCCTGAAGACATTTCTGGTTGTCACAACTTGGAGTGGTGATGACATTTCTAGAATCTTCTACAATTCATTAGACAGCCTACCGCAACAAAAAATTAACTGGCCCAATGTATCAATAGCACAAAGAATGAGAAACCCTGTCCTAGATTTTCACTCACCTTCCCTGTTAGATTACTTTTTGATAAGTGAACAAAATCAAGGTTCCGTTAGCAAGAAATCAATAATCTCATCCACAGGGGAAAAGCATCTATGAAATCAGTGGTTTTCAAACGTTAGAAAACTTGAGCATTATCCGGAAGGCTTATTAAACCAGACCCTATTTCCAGATATTGTAGTTCTGGGGTGGAGGCTCTGAATTTTCTATTTCTAACTAACTTCCAGTTGATGCTTATTCTACTATTGTATGTGATCATACCCAGGAGACTGTGAATAAGCATTCACCAGATTGTGACATTAGGCAACTAACTTAACTTTTCTAGGCTCTGCTTTCTCTCTGGCAAAATGAACAACATACTGAAGGAACAATGTAAGCAAATTGTGCTAAAAACAAATTGCTTGCATCAGCCCAAGAAATACAACATCTAATGAGAAAATGACCCAATGTTCAACCTAAGCAACAAAGAAAGGCCAATTAAAATAACCATGAAATACTTTCCATGTTTTGAAAAAAGATGAAAGCAAACAAGGAAAACACTGAATGCTGGTAATCAGGAGAAAACTATGGGAGCCACACCTGACACTACTTTGCCAATTTCACTCTAGAAGGATGACAGAATCAAATAAGACAAAAGGATGAAAAAACAAGCAAACCCACAAATAGGAAATAAAATTGGATATTTATTGGATCTATGGAAAATAATAAACAACTTCAAAACAAGAGAACAACACTATGACCAGTTCATCATGATGATGGTAACATACCTTTGCTTAATAACATACTAAAAGAAAAAAGAGATTAGAAAATATTTATAGAAATAGGTCAGTGAAGTGGGTAATATGCATTACCTACTTTATAAGTGCTCATTTAGGTGTAATGGAAAAATAGCAAAACAATAGATAGGAAGATAATAATACCTGACAAGTCACACAAGATAATGGATAATATGGAACTAAATCAAGAAAGTAAATTTTAAAAATAGCAGTGGTATTAATATGGGGCCATTATAGTCAATATCTTTATGTGCATATATACAAACATGTAGAAAGAAAAACAAGTTATTCACTATGCAGGCCTGGTAAAAGATCTGTAATGACTAACTTTGACCTTGGTCTAGAATAAAGGCTGATGTTTACCCAAGTCCCCGTGTCTGGTGCTTCTTAAGGACATCATCTAATTTGGTGCATGTAACAGCCCTCTCAAGAAACCATTATCATCTCCATGTTACAGATGAAAACACTGAAATTCAAAGAGGTGAAGTGACCAGCCCAGTTCTGTCTGGCATCAAAGCCTGTGTTCTTTCTACTGTGATTTTACTGTTGCCCTTGGGTGGTGATAATAAACATCATCACTTTAATAACTAACATTTATTGAGTAGCAAGTGCTGTGCCAAGCAAATTGCCTGCATCATCCCATTTAATTCTCAATATAATCCTGTTATCTACTCCCATTTGTACAGGATAAAATTAAGAGGATATCTTCAAGGTCATGGAACACTTAAAGCCAGGTCTGAAAGATTCCAAAGACTACACGTAAAATACTTTCTCCTATATTCCTTTCTAAAGAAGTGTAACACACACACACACACACACACACACATGAAAAGAAATTTAAAAACCTAGAAAGAGAAACAAATGTTCCACTAATGGTCACCTGACCAACTTGAAAGAGGCATTTGTGACTATGTTAGGGATTGAGAAATTGATGGGAGCAATTTATCTTACTTGATTTATCTTTTAATTCCTATCTTTACCTACCAACCCTAACCTCTAATTTAGAATGAAATTCTCATCATCAAATTTACTAATGGTTTAGTTTCCAAAGTTTGGAAGAGTATGAAAAATGGGAATTCAAATACTATAGATTATTTTTTATTCTTTGAGACAATGACTCAAACTTCACCATTGGTCTAGTACAGGGGGTGGGGAAAACTTTTTGACTCGAGGGCCACAATGGGTTTTTAAACTGGACCAGAGGGCCGTAACAAAAGCATGGGTGGAGTGTTTGTGTGAACTAATATAATTCAAAGTAAACATCATTACATAAAAGGGTATGGTCTTTTATTTTATTTTATTATTTCAATAGTTTAGAACAGCCAAATGGGCCAGATTCGGCCCACAACCGTAGTTTGCCCACGGCTGGTCTAGTACTATCGTTGGCAAACTCATTAGTCAACAGAGCCAAATATCAACAGTACAACAATTGTAATTTCTTTTGAGAGCCAAATTTTTAAACTTAAACTTCTTCTAATGCCATTTATTCAAAACAGACTTGCCCAGGCTGTGGTATTTTGTGGAAGAGCCACACTCAAGGGGCCAAAGAACTGCATGTGGCTCCTGAGCTGCAGTTTGCCAACCACAGGCCTAGTAGAAAGATAACTTACTTTCTGGCCTGGTAATTTGTAAGTAAACAACCTTTGCAGTGCTGTCTTTGCAAACCACACATATAAAATGATTACACCTGTCACTCCATGAAGCATGGTCTTGATACCATAAGATAAACCAAACCACCCAGTCATCATCTTTCTAAAAAGGGATGGCCCATTTTAATAATTAGAAATATGAGCAAGCTCTTTAGCCTTAGGGCAGAAACTGATCATTAGGTGGATTTGGGGAGGTATTTTCTCCTCTTTCAAACACAGCAGCAAAGAATCAGATGTGTGTGTCAGAGGAGGCTCACATCAAATAAGAACCATTGCCCAGGGCCAAACACAACATTTGATGCAATGATTCAGCCATTCAAAATAGGCCCTGAGCTCTATTGTGCCACACTCACACCTGTGCTCCACTTTAAAAAAGATTCTTGAATCTGTGCGGCTGGTTTAACAGCCCCATCTCAGGCGGACAAAAGGCCAAATGCCTAAGCAGGCATTTTATGAAAATCACAATTGATGGCCGTCACAGGACTTTATTGGTTGATGAAATTATTCTGAATTTTGATTGTGGTGGTGGTTGCCTTGGAGTAGACATTTCTCAAATTCGTTGAGCCATACACTTAAAATGATGTGTTTCATTGTGTAGAAATTATACTTCAATAAAGTTGATTTAAAAAAATGACAGCTGTCCATGCCGACCATGAACACATGCCCCTCCGGCAAAAGCAAGAGGAGCCATAACGTCGGCTCTGGGTACACACTAATAAAGATTAAATACGGTGTTCAAGACTTTGTACCGTGATGAACAGAAGGACTTCCTTGTGAGAAATGGCAGTATAAAATCTTCTGGGAACTTTATCTTGCTCTCAAAGGCAAGAATGGTCCCTCAGCACAAGTCTCTGAAATTTGCCTTTTCCCTTATCAGACATTCACAGAGTACATTAGCATGTTCAATGGCTTCCTAAAAGTTTGTACCCCCATATATGCCCACAGTTCATCATTACAGCTGGTAAAGTGTAAGCTCAAAATGCATTACAACTATAAAGAGTTTATCCCCTTGTTTCGAGAAAATAAAATAGCATAGTTATCTGGGATTATGGAAAATATATCTAAGAAATATATTGATGATGCTGATTTCCTAAATATGTAACATCGTGCATACTGAGAAGCAACACGTGGTTCTAGAAATTACCTTTAATTATGTGACCTTGGCAAAGTCATGTAATCGCTCTGGATCTATATCTATTTTTGCTTTTGTAAAATAAAAGGACAAGACCAGATAAAGCCCTATGACAAAGAACATCATAAATCACACTTGTCCCATGGATTAGAAGCTCTATTTTTACTGCCTGGACATTCTCTCTTTCTATCACCTAACAATTTCTCCTCTTTTTGTCATACTTGATTTGGAGAAAGGACGGTGCTGATGAGAGAAGGAGAAAAAAAAAATTAGTTATTTCATTGAGACACACAGAAGACACTCTAAAAATACTAATTTCTTTTCAGCAGACTAGATGTGTTAGAAAAACTGCTCTACAAGTAGGGGCT
The DNA here is from genome assembly GCA_963924515.1 of Vespertilio murinus. Taxonomy (NCBI): domain Eukaryota; kingdom Metazoa; phylum Chordata; class Mammalia; order Chiroptera; family Vespertilionidae; genus Vespertilio; species Vespertilio murinus. The sequence continues at coordinate 18,375,995 of OZ004715.1, read as the reverse complement.
GTCAGGGAAATATTAGAAAGAGAAAGAGTACTATTGATGAGGAAAAAATAACAAAGAAATAAAGCTATGATTCATCTTACTAATATTTTAATGAAAGATCTATAATAGATTACATATTTCATTGAAAAAAGTTGAACGCATCTTTGACTTGTGAAAATAACTTTATATTTCAGACATTCTGCCATTATGGAATGTTGGATTTCGAAGGGAACATGGGTGGTCATCAATACCAGCTTCTCACTTAGAGTCTGATGGTGCCCAGTATTTTAACATAAAATACAGAAAGAGCTAAAACTTCTTTGATTAGTTTACTTTTGTTTTAAAAAAAAAGGCACACAAACAACTTCACACAGCTGTCACTTTGCATGTTTAAGCCAAGCTGTGCTTAATATATTAGAGATAAATATTCAGAGATAGTACCCAGGGCTTTCTTTTATCACATAGAGGCAGGCTAAATTTTATCCAAGGTTGCATTTATTCATGTACTTTAAATTGCCAGTACCTGGCAGTCTTTCTCAATTTTGAACAAGGGCACATTTCTCAACCTAAGAAGAGCTGATAGGATAATGGATTTGTTCAGGGAATATAAACCTTTTGGAGTCTGGAGGGTAAAATATAAATAAGGAAAACAAATGTGATAAAAGTTTAGAACATCAAAAAAACTTGGACTGAATGTGCCACCCAATAAGTATCTACAGGTACTCAATTCAATGCATTGTTTACTATTGACTAAAGCCTCAAAATCAGTCAAGTTACTTATTTCTTAAACTTAATGATTTTATCTGATAGAGGTACAAATACATCTTTATTTTATTTTTATTTTTTGCTAAAACAGAAAACTCTAAAATTTATACCCTTTTGGATACCTACCGTATTTGCCGGCGTATAAGACGATTTTTTTGGCCCTGAAAAATAGGTATTTGCCGGCGTATAAGACGACTGGGCGTATAAGACGACCCCCTAACATTTCCACTAAAAATACAGAGTTTGTTATATACTCACCGTATAAGACTACCCCCCACTTGGAGACATATTTTTCAGGGCCAAAAAATCATCTTATACGCCGGCAAATACGGTACCAATATTTTTAAAGCTATCTAATCGTAACATTTCTTTGTTAAATGGTTGATATATACCTGACTTCTCAAGTAATCAGTGAATTGATTGTAACATTTTACTCTTTGTCTCCTTAACTAATGAGTTAAATGAAATAAAAGATTTTACCTCTTCACTTTATATTAGCCTGACAATTATGATTTTGCTTTTTAAAAATTATGAAAGGATGAACTATTAAATGGAAACTGCTCATTGCTGTGTGTGTGTACACACGTGGGCGCGTTCAGAGAGCTGTCAGTATTCCCCCAGGCACAGTTATTTCCTTCATGTCATTTGGGTCACCCTTCTTTAAAGCACCTACTATTTTGTACTGCAATTGATCTGTTTAAATGTCATTACTGACATCTATTCAGCTTCATGCTCACTGAGTTCCTTTAAATGCAGGCCTGGCAGTGACTGCCCCAGGTTGACAGAAGATGAACAGAAAAGATGTCTAACAATCGCTCCTTGAGTTATAGATTCTTAGAAGGTGGCAGCCCAGTGGAGCTTTACTGGACTAGTTTAATCTCGGTGCTTTGGTGAGGTCAGAGTCCTACATAAATGAACTTCTAAGGAACCCCTCTGGGCTCCATTATCCACCTGTGACCAAAGGACAGAAATTGCAGAACTTTCAGCATGGACCCAGTTCTTGCCCTGGTTTCCTTCGTTCACTTAATAATGTCATATCTGACCTTGCCTTCACTCAATATGCCCTCTTTGGCTTCTCTGGGCTCATTTTCCACAGCCACAGGCCAGCACCACTATATTCCTATGCCCAACGTTGGCTCCGAAACCACAGGTTTGGCCAGAGACTCAGGCTGTTTAAAAGTTATTCCCAGGTGTTTGGCTTCTGAAAACATGAATGTTCTCACATCCTGGACCGTTGGCTGTCTGCACACTACCTGGTTCCCCCAGCTGCAACTAGTATGAACAGTAGAGATCATTTATGTGACCAGAGGTCACAACCCAAGTTCCTGTATTCACAGTCTTCAGTCAACCTCCACATCCTTCAAATCCATTGGCAGGTTAACTTGAACTTTGCATTGATTCTACAGTCTTCGCTGCTCAAAGTTAGCAATGTGGTCATTCTCTTTGAGTGCCTGGTTGTGCTGTATCTAACCAGGATCCATGTTGATATCAGTCTCTAGTGCTGCTAATCTGGCCCCTTGTACCAGACAATTAGAATATACTTCTACCACCTGCACATAAAGAATGTTTGTCAGAATTTTCACCTCCTTCCATAGGCAACCCAATGTTCTTTTAACCTTAATCTTAGCTTTTCTTTAACTTTTCATTAGATTTATAGTAAAGTTCACTCTATCAAAATTTTAAAAGATATATATTTAATAAGATTCTTATAGAAGTGTGGTCGTAACTCTGCTATCCAGGGACAAACATTGCTAATATTGTGGTATATTAACTTCATATTTTCACCTTGACCACACATAAATATGCATTGTTATTGTGAAAATGGCATTTTATTATGGTATGCAATTTTTCTGTTTTCATATTAGAAAATCAATTTCCATATCAATGTGTATACTTTTTTTCTAAATCACTAAATTGTATTTCATTCAATAAATGACTGGTTACTTATTTATTATTTTTAATATAGTTTTATTGGTTTCAGAGAGGAAGAGAAAGGAAAGAGAAATAAAAAACATCAGCGATGAGAGAGAACCTTTGATCCTCCTGCACACCCCACACTGGGAATCAAGCCCGCAATTTGGGCCTGTGCCCCAATCAGGAATCGAACTGTGACTTCTTAGTTCATAGGTCAAAGCTCACCCACTGAACCATGCCAGCTGGGCTAGACAACCGATTTTTATATGATGAATTCCTTTCCTTTCTCCTCCACCCCCCACCCCCATCCCTACACACACACACTTTAAACAGTATTGCAAGGGACATTTGGATCATTACTGTGCATCCATCAGGTTAGGAAACATTCCTAGGCATGGGTCAGGTTAAAGGGAATGCACTATAAGACTCTTTCATACACATTAACCTTCACAGAGGTTTTTCCAGTTTACTCTTCCACCAGATTGTCCCCATGCTTAACCCAAACTCGGTACTTTCCATCTTTTACACAGTCTGATGCTAAAATACATGAGAGAACTATCCTCTCAGTGATATACATGTTGCTACAGTCTGTGCACATCATTGTGCCTTGGAGCTTAAATCCTGAGATCCAAATCCTAACTGGACCCAAGCAGAGGATGTGAGAGGCCCAGCGGGACCTATGAGCCTGCCCACTGGAAAGGACAGGCCCAGACCGACCTTTACTCATGGAAGGATAACAAGTCGTGTCTATAAAACAAGGAGCCTGCGAGAGGGTGAAACAACTAAAGAACAGAGGGCATCATACTCAAGATGAAGGTGAAAACAATAGGTTTGAAACATTTCTGATAGAATTGGGAGAAGACCGTTATTTGTTTACCCTTCTTCACATATCTTTTTTGAAAACAAGGACTCTTAGAAACAGGGAAAGAGAGTTGAAGTTGAGATGCATGTGCATGCTTTGACAATAAGATGGGTGAGTTAATAAATATGGCAAGAAAACATGTAACCGTAGGATGCAAAGCTGCGTTGGAAAGAGAAAAGGGCCAGCGGGACACTGACTGGGATATGCCTTTTGTACTGAGAAATATGCTATTTTGTAAATCATTCATTTATTCTAGCAAATAATTCTGGGCATCTATAGCCACACGTCAACATTTAAGGGTGGATGATGAGAATCCGGTTTGCAAAGAACTCATCTGTAGACGGGAGACCAACCGGAAACACTGGGACAGATGAGTTCTCAAATGAGGCTGGGGCCCAGGACTGTGGGAGCACAATGAAGGGAGGATTCACTACGCACAGAGCGAGGAGGGCAGGCACAGGGCATGTAGTGTAAATCATGGCTTGGAGAATGAGTCAGATTCGGCCAGAGTCTGGAGGGATGGGAGGAATTCCAGGGAAGGGAAAGAGTCTAGGGGAAGTTCTCCAATTCATCTCCATCTAGGTTAAATTACCCTATGTTCAGGTTCTTAACCTTATGAGGAATCATTTTAGCTCCTTACCTAAAAAACAGGAAGGTTATGAGCATGTACACCCATGTGTCAATGTTATGACAATTTCAGCTGTTAGAAAAGGTTATAAGGTTACAGGATGTGACTTATTTTTTCTCATGCAGCAGCTAACTTTTGAATGGTAAACAATCACATCTCTTTAGCATCTGAAAAAGTCATAAGAAAATTCATATTTTAAAAATATGTAAATTATTTTTTCTCTAAATGGCTCAGGGTCTGAACAAAGGGTGAATCTCTCATTGATAGTTTAAGTGGTTGAACACACAGATGTTCTATTTCTTTAAATAAGTTCTCTTGCTAGAGCAAGGCCTTGTCCTGTGACATATAATTCACCCAAACATACTATGGATGACAAGTAGAAGCAATCACATTCTATTTTTGGAACCACTTGTTGGAACTCTGTCATGGCACAAAACACAGCCTTCTACCACGCTCCCCAACTTTTTTTTTTCTGTAGCAAGTATTCAGTTTAACAACACAGATAAATGTGATGTTCTGAGACATTTTGTTTTCTGTTATATCTGATGAGGAGGAAAAAGGATCGAACATTACTAATAATATCGTTACAATGGGTTGTCTTCTCAGATTATGAGCAGGTGGGACTCATCATTGGTAACAAAATCGTTGTAACAGTTATTTTCTTTCTAAATATACTGCTAACCATTGAGTTCCACAGTTAAATATGGAAAGAGAGAAGGTTGATAGGCAAGCAAAGTCTACTTCACTCTGAGACCCTCCAGTTCAAGGCTCTGAATGAAATCCTCAAAGGTCAGTACCCTGTTTCCCATGGGCCTGGTAATTCTTAAGGGAGAGACAGTATGACGCACATGGAGTGGGAAAACCAATTCCAGACATGTAAGTCTGTGAACATACTGAGAACAGAAATTAGTTCAAAGTAAAGGACTTGTACCCATGCATATGCACATGACCAATGGACAAAGACAATAGGGGTTGGGGGCATGTGCTGGCGGGCAGGAGTGGGCTGGGAGAGGTCAATAGGGGAAAAGGAGACATGTAAAACTTTCAACAATAAAGAACTTAAAAAAATAAAATTAAACGCACAAAAAAACAACACGTGCCCTAGCTGATTTGGCTTGGTGGATAGAGCATCGATCTGCAGACTAGATTCCCAGGTTTGATTCTGATCAAGGGCACATGCCTGGGTTACAGGATGTGACTTAGGAGTATGTAGGAGGCAGCCAATCAATGATTCTCTCTCATCCGTGTTGTTTATATAACTCTCTCTCCCTCTTCCTTCCTTTCTGAAATTAATAAAAATATATTTAAAAACATAACACACACACATACAAAACCAACTCATAATAATGGGTTTCAGTTTTTTTGAATGAAAATTGGGACTACTATTGGGACTATCTCATGCAAAATGGAAAGTTGAGACTATACATGGGAAAACTTTTTATAAACGGTAAAGTACATATAAGCCTATATTTATGAATAAAGCATCACCATTATTATATGTGATAAGAATTGACAACAAATTGCTCTGTGACTTTGACAATAGCATACAACTAAAGGAGGCTACAGAAAAAAAGTATAAACTGTTTTTTAGATACAAATACTACTTAGCTAGCTACTGCATTTCAAAGTGTGTATAGACCCAAGTAGCTATGGGTTCGTTTTCTCTCTCCTCTCTCTCTCTCTCTCTCTCTCTCTCTCTCTCTCTCTCTCTCTCTCCCCCCTCAAGTAGCTATGGATTCTCTGTGTGTGTGTGTGTGTGTGTGTGTGTCTCACACACACAGTCAATTGTTCTTCCTAAACCATCACTGTCCTTCTTCACTTCTCCATAGGATTGTTCTAGTCATGTGGCTCTGGGGTTTCATCCAGCAGTTTAATTAATCGTTGCTGGAAATGATCACATCTGCCCGGCATGATATCTGTTTCATGTGTTTATTATACAGGTTCCATATGTTCCATATATGCTTCTAAATCTTTGAATTAGGGAAGAGACCGTTGCTTCTTAAAAGCTGTTAAGGCAATAATCTTGAAACTTCTCAGCTCAACAAATAACCTTTTAAAATGTCAAAATACACAAAGAGCTTTCACACTTCAACCTATTTTAAGTATTATCTCCTCTGCTTGCTGCTAAAAATACAAATACTAAAAATGGAATTTATGACTTGCAGGAAATTACTACATTAAAAAAATAATATTACTGTTCCAGTGCAATGAATGAAAAAAAATCTTTGAAATTCTACCCAAAAAAACAAAAACACATTGATAGACCAGTAATAATTGCATCTCCTGTATAATAATACCCATGTGTGAATGAGCAGGTATGATTGACAGGTCAAGATATAAAAGTGGAAATATGAGATGTGACATGAGCTAGGGAAGGGGACCAGAGGCGGCATTTATCAGAGAAAGCACAGAACACTGCATAAAATCCTGAAAATAAAATGATGGCACTTGAGAAACATGATAAATACAGGGAGAGTAAAAGTAGGTTTACAGTTGTGAGAATTCAATTATATTAGAGTTTATTCTGTATTATTATTTATTAATTACTGTATCATATTCCACATGAACTACTGTAAACCTTCTTTTGCCACAACCTGTGAGACTCGTAACTTCAAAAGATATATGAGTATATAGGCTTTAAATTTAGTTGTAAAATTTTACCATATTTGATGACTTAAGTATTTATATATAGCTGTTTGAAGTAGGTTATAAACATGATTTTTTTAGTTAGTATTTGAAAAACTACATGGTATTTTCTCAAGTTCCTAAGAATGAAATGTGTATGTGTTTGTGGGTGTGCTCTGCTTTGGGAGTGGATGCTGATGAGGAGAAAATAATATGGTTCAACAAACGCTTCCATAGTACTGGAGATTCTAAAGCTCAAAATGAATTTGTAAACACTAATGACAACTAACGCAGGAAATAATTGGGTAATAAACTCAACATAAATAAATTGCTAATTTCACATAAACTAGAAAATAAGATGTTATGATACCTCATTATCTCATTACTAAATGTAATACTTGTTATAAGAAATATTAGTAATGCTTACTGTTAAGTATCTAACAAAGGAAAATAAAATGTAAAATGTTTTGCATATTATTAACTTCATGCTTACGGTGACAAGGCCATGCTGTGAAGAGTCTGGGATTTGAGTTCATATTTCTGTTCTGCCAACTACTTGCCTATATTACAATGGCCCAGTTACATAAATTCATAGGCTTCGTATTTATAATATGGCTATAATCTTAATATTTGGCTCATACAGCTGTTTTGAGAATCAAATAATCTAAGATGGTACTCATAAATCATTCAACATGACAAATGGATATGCTCAAAAATATTTTAGCATTCTTGATAAAAAATAAGAGCAACATTGCAGATGTTGTACAGTGGTTTTTAAACATTTTGACTGAACTGTATTTTTTTTCAATGACATATAATTGATATATAAGCCTGTGTATGTTCAAGGTGAACCACATGAGGATTTGATACAAAAATATATTGTAAAATGGTAACCACACAAGACTTAGTTAACTTTTTAATTACCTCACATAATTACCTTTTTTTGGTATAAGAACATTTATGATCTACTATTAGCACTGTACCACTTTTATCACTGTTAAAAGCCATTAAATAATTTCCCTATTTAATTATTTGCCAAATTATTTTATTGAAATTGAAGCAATGTGAAGGATTTCCCATGTATCTATAATAGAAATTTATCATATTTGGAAATCATCACAGGGTTATAGAGAACTTATTTTATGGCAGGCTTCTATGATCACTCAAGTTTCTCAGAAGTCATAGATGATAGTTAGATAGAGATCTATATCAATCTAAAAATGAAATCAGAGTGACTTAGAACTTTGATACTAATATTAATGAGAACTGAAACCAAAATAAGGTCCTATCTCTGTATAAAATAATACTCAAAATAAACAAATTAACCTAGTTTTTTGCTCCAACAAATACTGGCTCCTGGAATCTAAGATTGTGAACCAGCAAAGGAGCACATTTATCAAGACTAACATTTTGCTTATTAAGACTCATTTCACAACCCCTGTTTTGCTATTCATGCCAACTCAAAACTGAATACGGCTCAATCTCAACTATGTCTCTACCTTACAAGATCTGTCTTAAAATTATTCAGCCCTGTCCCTAACCCAGACCTTAAAAATGGTTAAATACTTGCTCTAATTTTCCATCTGAGCCATTATTAACTCTTAGTGGTTTACTCTCTTGCTGCAGTAGGTCTAATAGCTTTACTTTGTCAACGTATTTTTCTACTATACTTTCAGGTTTTAACAGTTGACAACAATTTTAACACATCATTAATGGTATCTAGAGAGATAATATTTGAATCTCTTATACCCTCATGATGGTAAAAAGCAAAGTGTTCTTCTTATTGGTGTACAGATACATCTGATATGTGCAGAGGAAACTAAATAAACACGACCATGCTTTGACCTTGGAGTTGTGTGCCATTAAACGCAATCCAGTGGGTTGTTCTCTAATGCATGCAGTCCAGGAGATGTATCTAATTGTACAAAAGTACCAATTGCATGCCATTAGAATGAGCCTCATGCTTCTGGACTTACACAAGGAGAAAAATCCAACTAATTATGTTATATTCTACAATATACTGACAATAAACTATGCTACAATTGGGCCTCTGTTAATAAGAAAGTTCAGCATTCCTACTCTATTATGTGCCCCTTTACTCATGAATATATATATATCTGAAATAGCTTTTGGCTCCTTATCCAGAATATATAGAAAAATCTTAAATTGTCTTGGCTTCCACATGTAAGAAATTGAAATAGTACTGACAATCTTACTGCGGTTTGGTAAGATTATAAATAGAATTTCAATGATGATGAGAAAACAGTCCATTGTTCACTTTCTGGGAGTGATTCTTTTTCACTTTTGTGGAGCAATAGATAATCACTCTGAATGAGGGGGTCTGAAAAAGTACATTGGAGGTGTGATTGAACCAAATGGAATCTTCTGGCTGGGGAGGCAATGCTCTTCCAAAGATAAGCAATGTGCAGCTTTCTCACTAGGAGAATGGATCCTTGTGAGCACTGGGGGTAGGGAGTAGGGGGCGTGACACCATGCAGGACTGCGATGTGTCCTACATATAACCCTTCCACCTTCACCTACAGAATAAATGTCTTGTGGCTTTACCTTCCTCATCTAAAACTATTTCCTCAGATTATATGTCTGCTGCTGTATGAAGTAATCCATTAACAGAAAGATCCAGCACACTTCACTTGCCAAAGTTGATGTCAGAAGGAGTCTACCTACCTGAACTTCTGAGTTTTGTATGGCTAATATGACTCTTACAATCCCGGTATCATTGCCATTCTTAAAGTGATGACTTTTATTATTCCAATAGAGAAGTTATACATCTATAGAGAGGTACTCAAATCATTTTATTTTGTAAAGCTTCTATATCAAAAGTCTTATCTTTATTAAACTGTAAAACAAAAGTCATTTGCTGTTCCTTTTGTTCAAAAAAAAAAAGGTTGCTGTGTTTCCATCAACTTGGGATGAAAGTATCAAGCACTTGGCTTTCCAAGAGAGATCAGAACTTTTAGTTGGTAGGGATTAGTCATTCCAAGTCCCTCGCTCTATGGCCATCCTCCCAGCCTTTGATCACAATGCTGATGCATCATAAACCCGTTCCTCATAATGAACCATCTGTCTAGACCTCCTCATCAGTAGCTGTTAAAATTAGGCAAGGATTTGTTGGCTAGTTATTTTTATTCACAACCACATTAATGTGCCCTAAAGTAATCAGCTTACATTATGTGGCCTTTCACGCAGGGTGCACAGATTTGCAGCTTGTTTGGTTTATCTGAGCTCATGCGTGTGAGGCAGCTGTTAGGCATTTAGTTAATAAAATCCTCTTCCTCGGGGAACTATGTTTTGTCCATTCATAAGGGGCCACATGTTCAACCCTAAAAACATTTTAAATCTCTCTCTCTCTCTTCTCTCTCTCTCTCTCTCTCTCTCTCTCTCTCTCTCTCTCTCTCTCTCTCTCTCTTCTTCTTCTTCTTCTTCTTCTTCTTTCTCTTCTTCTCTCTCTTTTTTTTAATGAAGTCAGCTCCAGAACTAGCTCATTCAAGTATGACAAAACTTGGCCATGGGTTTCTTCATGTTCCCGAAGGGGGGTGGGTTAACACTTCATATACTATTTGTGAAATAAATCAAATTGATTAAGTGTAAATGATCTCTGAATGTCCTTAAGTTATTCAGCCTCTAACCCATTCTTTTTTTTTCTGTCCTTCTATTCTACCTTTTTTTGGGTGGGTGTGGGGTTGTCTTATCTGTATTTTTCAAATACTGAAGAAATGAAAATTGGAGATTATGCCTTTTCTCATTTGATTGTGTCCCCGCCAATAGATCATATCAATGAAAACTCATTCAAATACCTCATTAAAATTCAATTGAGCAAGTTCAATTGGCATGAAGTCAAGATACAGAATTATTTAAATTATGAACATTTCTAGGAACAGAAAACTGGTGAAAGGCGTCTATTTACATTACATCAGTCCACTGTTTTGGAAGTTCCAATATAAATAAATACTGTGTATTACTCCTAAAGAGGAAGTGAAATACAAAAAATATGACTATATAGCACCTTTAAAATAAAACAAAAATAGTAAAAAAAAAAATCTTAAATGCCCTTCAGTTTATTTGTATTGAAAAGATGTTTCAATATCTAAAGATAAAGTCTTTCTTGATGAAGACCCCAGATCAAATCTAATAATACTGTGACAAATTACCCTGATGTTCAGCTCAGGCAACTCTTGCCATGTATCACGCGATCTCATTCATGTGCGGAATCTAATGAACAAAAGAAACTGATGACCAAAATAGATCCAGTGACATGGGAACATGGAACAGACTGAGGAATCCCAGAGGGAAGGCTGGAGGGGGAGAGGAAAGAGGATTAACCAAGGAACTCGCATGCATATAGGCACAATCCATATGCCTATGGGGTTAGGGGGAGAGAGTGTAGGGGGTCAGTGGGAAAGTAAAGGGATACATCTTGATCCTTTCAACAATAAAGATAATGAGTTGCAAAATATTTCCACAGGAAGATATCAGCAATTAGTATGCGTGCAAATACCTCAAGCAAGGGAAGAACTATGAGACTTGGGCACGTGAGCCACCAGAACCAGAACCATATTCAACAGAAAGCCAGAGTGTAAAAATTACTTTAAGAAATACTAGAAACACAGTGTACAAAGAGAGTGGCGTGTCTCTTAACACCCTGCGTATTTCTCTGCTATCCCATTTATATGGCATATTTTCCTTACAACCCAGGGAAATAAGGTGGTATGCCTTGACAGTACAGGGAATAAGATAAATACTTTCTGCATCTCAGAGAAAGAGTTTATAGTTCATTAACAGTCTACCCACTAGAGAACTGCTGACGCTCTGCTTTTCATTTGCTCAAAGACACCTGGGGTTAAGGTTATTATTCCTTTTTAAAAAAATATATATATATATTTTTAGTGGGAACCAGGTGGAAGGGAGCTATGGTGGGGGGTGGGGGGAAGGAGAAACAATTGTAATAATCTTAGCAATAAAGAGTTATTAAAAAATAAAATAAATATTTTTAGGATTGTTATTATTATTGCAGGTATTTGCTAGTTCATGACAATGAGAATAGAATTGTAAGCATAAAACATTTAACGGTATGATGTAACTTTAGAAATGCTAAGATACTTTTTATTGTAAGTGTATCTCTTTTATTTTTATTCTTTTTCATTCTTGTTTTAATTACTATTTTCCTGTTATCGGGTAAAATGAATAAATAAGAGTTTCTAAAGATTTTCTGCATAGATGGTTTATATTAGTAGTTACAGTAAAGCAACCTGCTCATTCAATAAATATGAAACTACTTCCCTTCCCCCACAAAAAAGAAAATAGGAAAACAAGGAAAATAACAAAAATGGCATGTATCTCTATACACAGACAACAGGGCTCAGCTGATTAGAGATTTAGGAGGTAGAATATCAAAGATAGGTTGGAAGTCACGGACTTATTTAGAAAGAAGGAAGAAAGCAAAGATAGTGTTCACAGCTCATACACTGTATGGAATTCAGGCCACATGGGGAAACTAGGCATTTTCTGCCCCCGGTATATGAGTTTTATCATACAAGTCAAGACGTGACTCAAGTGAGGTTTTCCTGCAGAAACTACCATGGTTTTGGCTCTTATTAGAATGACCAGTGGAAGCTTAAAAGCTAAACTGGTTACAAAAACTCTAGCTTAAAACCAGAAAAGATGACCAGTGACAACCAAGGGTACACAAGACTTTTTAAAAGATATTTTAAATTGACTTTTAGATAGAGAAAAAGAAAGAGGGAGGGAAGGAGGGAGGGAAGGAGGGAGGGAGGGAGGGAGGGAGGGAGGGAGAGAGAGAGAGAGAGAGAGAGAGAGAGAGAGAGAGAGAGAGAGAAACATCTAAGTGAGAGTGGAACATCGATCAGCTGCATCCAGCACGCCCCCTAGGAGGATCGAACCAGCAACCCAGGCATGCATCCAGGCGCAGTCCTCAGCCAGGGCTAGCCTTTGTTTTACGGGTTGAATTTCAGATTTCTCACATTAATATCAGGAGTGATTCCTTCTTTCCAAATGTTTATGGATATCAAAGGTATATTAGGCCACATCAAAAGCTTCCATTTGATGTGATGTAAATATATCAAAGGGTAAATATTCTATATAGGTCATGTTCTGCAACCAGAAGGCAAAAAACCTTGAAATTTATAATAAAAAATGAAGACAATTACAACTTTGGAAAGTAATATATTTCTTGGATAGGGGATATTAACTTAAGTAATGAATATTTTATATGGTGTTTGTAGTATTTGAATTTTACTTCTGATTTTATTTTTTTGTTACTTCTTCAAGCTAATCTTCCATATTATTCAGTTGATTTTCTATTCAGTTCATTTTATAGTTGGCTGCTTCTGATGCAGTTTTAATTGTAAATTTATCTTTAAAATATGATCTTTATACAAATAATACCTATTACAGACTTTAGAGAATAGAATCAGAGAAAGAACAACAAAATGGCATATACTCCTATACCTAAAAGTAATAATTTTAACCATTGATAAAATTGTATGTCTGATAATATGATTATTTAAGGCAAGTTGTATATCTTTTGGTATAAATTTTTCCAGTGTAGCATGTATATTGATTTACAACTTTATTTTTAATTTTAATACTCAACTGTTAGTCTTCAAGTAATTAAAAATTTGATTCAAAAGCAATTCCTATTAGTTCATATGAGTTATTTTGTAAAGGTCTATCACAATGTATCTACCCAGTGCCTTATTGTTTGATGTTTAATTACTGAAAGAAGCTATTATTGCCGCTGATGTTGTTATTTTAGCTCTTTTATTCAAGAATGTGGCAAGCAGTGCTGGAAGGTGTGCTCAGTGGTTAGAGCATAGGCAAGCAGACCTTGAGGGTGGTGGGGTTCAAGGCTATATACCTGGTTGCAGATTCGCTCACTGCTGCAGATCTGAACGTGTGCAGGAGGCAACCACTCAATGAGGCTCTCTCACATCTCTCTCTCCTCTCTCTCTCTCTCTCTCTCTCTCTCTCTCTCTCTTTCTCTCTCTCTCTCTCTCCTTTCTCTCTCTCTCCCCTCCCTTCCTCCCTTCCACTCTCTGAAAAAGCTAGGATTACATGGTCTGTGGTTTAAAAAACAATTTCCTTTAACCTTGTTCTTCTCTTCCTCTTCATTCAAATATCATTTTACAATTCTACACTATATTGCATTTATCTCTTCGTTGGCTGAAGGTGCAGTGTTTAAATCATTTTACCTTCTTTTAATATTTAATCATTTCAGTTAAATTGGCAGCTTAAAACGACTTCTTGACACGAGATCCTGTGATATTAATCAATGTCTTTATCTCTAGGCTCAGCCTTTGTTATTTATTAGCTCCAAGGTTATTTCAAATGCCTGCCCTAAATCCCAACATCTGAGAGAAAATATTCAAATCCTTCCTACTCCTATTAAATGAAGACAGCCTTAATTTAAAATCTCTTCACTTGCTATCAGGTGGTTTCATAATGTATTACATAGTATCAGGAACACAGTCTCCTCTAATAACATTTGTGTGAATAGTTGTCTTTCATATCTTGTCTGTAATAGTTTTATTGTAAAATTGCCGAGGTACTTAAGAGAATGTTGAAGAACAATGTCAGAGTTCTGTCCTCATTTATTCCTTAACCAACAAGGATGCATTATGGTCAACCATGTATTAGGAACCAAGCTAGCACTAAGAGTTCAAAGGTGAAATATATAGTCATGTTCTGGTTAGTAAAGGTGGTAGGTTTTAAAAAAGTGTTAGGCAACTTTTTTTCTTGTGAACATCACAAAGTGCACTTACACAAACCTGGATGGGATAGCCTACAGCACAGCTAGCCCATGTGGTACAGCCATTGCTCCTAGGCTACAACCCTGCACATCATGCTGCTGTACTGAATACTGTAGACCAGTGTTCCCCAAAGTGTGGTACGCATACCCCCAGGGGAACGGGAAGAGTTTGGTGGGGGTATGTGTTGCACCGTGCTTAGCTGCGCCTCATTCTACGTTCTCATGAATCAAGTCAAGACAGTCTTATGAGGAGTGAGATGGTCCAGTGTGCAAATAAATGTTATTTATAATATAACTTTTATTTATATTTTATGATGAATAATTTTATTTTTCGATTATTATTTTGTGTATGTACCAAAAAATAAAAAATATATTGACTGTTATTAAAATACATCCATTGTTTTTTGACTAGGGTTACTCAGCGTTATGAAAATTATAGAAGGAGTACACATATGTCAAAAGTTTGGGATACACTGCTGTAGATAATTGTAACATAATGGTAAGTATTTGTACAGGCAGGCCTCGGGTTACATCAGATTCAACATACATCGTTTTGTGGTTATGGCACCATCTCCCATTTATTTATTAAAAAAAAAAAAGTTCCGTCATTTCAACATATGTACATGTGTGCTTTATGTTTTTTCTTATTTATTTACCACGAGTAAAGGTCAGGAATTGTTATCATTCTTTTAAATTTGTGTTAGTATTTCACTTCGTTGCTGCTGAGTATGTGCTCCATGTGAGTGACGTAGGTGCTTATGTGGGTGGGTTCCAATATTACGGCAAAAATCACGTTACACCCCCCCATAGGAATGGATCTCCGACATAACCCGAGAACTGCCTATATACTTAAACATACCTAAACACAGAAAAGATTCAAGAGCTTGTGGGACTGGAAGTTGCTCTGGGCGAGTCAGTGAGTGATCCCTCAATTCGTCTTCACCCAAATGTCAAGGAATGAGGTCAAAGACCTCAGGTGCAGCAGTTCCTCCTTTCAGTAAAATACTGGTTATCTAAAACCCACCACCACCAATAAAACAAAAACAAACAAACAACCCCCACAAAGAAACCTACCTGACCCTTACCGCAGATAGCTGTAAGGGAAAAGCTACACTATGGCTGAGAGGAATTATTATTCTCTTGGGGATTATGAGAGCCTACAGAGCCAGATTTGCCCCCAGAATATTATCTGACTCTAGTGGTACTGGGTTTACACATGGCCAATGCAATGACCATAGGATTCTGTCAGCCTTTCTAGAATGAATGTTCTGTATCTTGCTACCACTGTGGGCTACATGGATGTAGGCATTTGTCAATCCTTATTGAACAGAGCATTTAAGATCGATTTAATTCATTATATAAAAACTAGAAGCCTGATGCATGAAGATTCCTGCAAGAATG
Source organism: Vespertilio murinus (assembly GCA_963924515.1). Taxonomy (NCBI): domain Eukaryota; kingdom Metazoa; phylum Chordata; class Mammalia; order Chiroptera; family Vespertilionidae; genus Vespertilio; species Vespertilio murinus. The sequence goes on along the minus strand of OZ004715.1, from coordinate 18,360,035 downwards.
GGCCTTCCTTTCCCTGGATGCCAACTCCGCCTTTCCACGCCAGCCCTGGAGCCACCTCTGTCCTAAAGAGCCTTGCCTTCCCACACTTCCCAGAGGCCCTGAGAAGCTGGGGCCTTGTGAAATGCCATGGCAACAGTGCAAGCCTTCCTCCCTGCCCCTGGCCACTGGGCACCTTCAGATGCAAATTAACCCTCCATATTTGTTGGGTTAATTTTCATACTCACTCCTGATTGGCTGGTGGGTGTCACGAAGGTACAGTCAATTTGCATCTTTTTCTTTTATTAGTGTAGATTTTATCTCAATAATAAGGTTACAAGGAAAAAAAATAAAGTGGTATGGTGATATGGGGTGATATGAGCTTGATCAAAAAAGTTTGGGAATTATTTCCACAACCAGCAATACTCTTGGAGACTGCACAAGGCACCTGGGTTTTAGTATGGAGAATGCTGCAGGAATGCTGCTGGAAGCCGTGAGATCAGCTTTGCTAATGCAGACGGTGTGACACTGGCATAAGGAGAGGCAATGCACAGAACTGAGACCAGAAATTAATCCTTACATTTGTAACCAATTGATTTTTGGCAGCAATACAAAAGCAATTCAGTGTGACAAAGGACAGTTTTTCCAACAAATTGTGCTAGGAAAATTAGATATCCATATGCAAGACATAAATTTCAACCCTTACTTCACACTACATTCATAAAAGATAATTCAAAATTTATTACAGGCTTAAATATAAGAAATAAACTATAAAGCATAAGAGAAAAGCGTAGAAGATATTCAGGACTTTTGGCTACGCAATAATTTTCTTGGATATGAAAACCAGAAACACAATCCATTAAAAAAAATAAAATTTGACTTTATCAAAATATAAAACATTTGCACTTTAAAAGACCATGAGACAATGAAATACTAAGCAACAGAATGGGAGAAAATATACACAAATTATATTAAAAAAAGGATTTGTATCCAGAATAAACAAATAACTTAAATATATATATATATATATATATATATATATATATATATATATATATATAATTGATTTTACACAAAGAGGACTTGAGAGGAATAGAGAGTTAGAAACGTCGATGAGAGAGAAACATTGACCAACTGCCTCTTGCACCTTCCCACTGGGGCTGTGCCCGCACCTAGATATATGCCCCTGACCAGAATCAAACCAGGGACCCTTCAGTCCAAAGACCAATGCTCTATCCACTGAGCCAAACCGGTTTCAGCACAAATAACTTTTATAGCCCAAGCTGGTGTGGCTCAGTCAGTTGGGACATTGTCCAGTACACCGAAAGGTCACAGGTTCTCTTCCCAGTCAGGGGACAAACCAGGCTGTGGATTGGGGTTGCATACAGGTGATATCCAGTTGATTGATGGATGCTTCTCTCTCATATCACATCATTGTCTTTCTCTCTCTCTCTCCCTGCCCATCTCCCTCTAAAAATAATTTTCAAAATATATTCTCAGGTGAAGTTTAAAAACAAAAACTTTCACAACTCAATTATAAAATATAATCCAATTTTTATAAAGGGCAAATGATTTGAATATCAAAAGAACATATACAGGCTGCTAATTAATAAGCACATGAAGAATAATCAACATCATTAATAATTAGAGAAATGCAAACTAAAACTAAATAAGATATGATTTTTCGCCCAACAGAACAGCTATAATAAAAAAGAAAGCACAGTAGGTCCTTGTGTCACATCAGAGATGCGTTCCTACAGTCTGACATAAAAGATTTTTACCTTAAGTCAGAACCCACCAACATAAGCACCTATGTCACTCACATGGAGCACATGCATAGCAGTAATGAAGTGAAACAGTAAAAAAAAAAAAAAAATTACAAGAAAGATAACAATCCCTGACCTTTATTTGGGATAAATAAATAAGAAAAAAAACATAAAGCATATATGTACATACGTTGAAATGACAGAACTTTTTTTTTTTAATAAATAAATGGGAGATGGCAAAGTAACCAGAAAACAACATCCATCGAGTCTGATGTAACTGGAAGACTGCTTATAATGTGTTGGAGAGATTGTAGAGAACCTAGACCCCGTATATATAGCTAGTGAGAAAGTAAAATCATAGTCACTTAAATCAATTTGGCAGCTATACACATTAAACTTATCAGGTGACCCAGGAGGTTCATTCCTCGGTATCTAGCTAAGAGAAATGAAAAACATGTGCCCACATAAAGGTGTGTGTGCAAAGTTTATAAAGAGGAAAGGTGAAACAATCCAACATTTCCATCAATTGGTGAATGGATATTTTTATTTTATCTATCCAGTGGAATATGATTTAGAAATAAATAGGAGCATGCTACAAGAAGGTTGAAACACCCCCCACCCCAAATACAATGAAAGATTCCAGAGGTATAGGCATGTGCACTGTATGATTTCAATTACACGGAAATCTATAAAGACAGAAAACAGATTAATGATGAACATGGACTGGGAGTGAGAGCAGGACTTGACTGCAATAGAGAGGTGGGATATTTGGGGGACGATGGAAATGTTCAATCTGTATCGTGGTAATGTTTGCACAGCGCTGCAAATGTACTGAACACCACTGGACTGTATACCTTCATGACTGTGTTTTATGGTGTGTAAATCACACCTCAATAAAGTTGTTTGAAGAATGCGAGTAAATCAAGGAAAATAAAAGAGAATAGGCCCTTTCTGATATAGAAAATAATACGCTGAACACCATCCTCATAAGAAACACCATGTTTAGCTGCTTTGTTAATATTCCTGAAACTAAACCTATGGGGAAAAAATGTGAAAATAAAATTAAGTGAAAGCCAGCTTTCAGGACATCATGCAGCACCCAGTGGCTCCATACAGGGATAGATTTTTTTTGCACTTAAGCGATGGGCAGCATCTCCCTAGGACTATCTGTCATAAGTATTCTATCTCTCTACCCAGCTTTTGATTTAATGTTGAATAGCAGTGAGTCTGAGGTTATAATCCTTGACAAGTATCTGGAGTGCAGTTATTCTACCTGGCTGATTAGGTGGGGAACCACCAGCTTTAACTGTCAGTTGAGCTGGTGCCAGGATTACTCTTTTCCTGAGATTAAACTAGAAAGAAAGAAACAAACAACACCACCACAGGCTGGAATAGAAAGGCATCCCCCTTATTTCTTGATTTTTCTGGTTTCTCAAACTGAATAGAAGAGGTAAACAACTTCTAAAAAGTCAGACACATCCAGTCATATTGGCACCAGCAAACACCACAGAGTAATATTAGCATATAAAACATTTTTATAACCATGCTGATTCTCTTTCATGGTCATGATTAGGATTTTGCATTAAGTATGGCAGTAATAATTGGATTATGGATTGTTGCCCAGACCTATCTTGAAGTATTTACTGAAATTGGCTATAGGCACAGAAAGTCATAAGGCTAGAGCAGATACAAGGCCTTTGCCAAACCAGTCTGGGCAAGCTTCACCCAAGGGAAGTGGAAGGAAACTTTCTGGACTGATTCCTGTCCAAGGAAATACCATTTCCCCAGGTGCTATTGGCACGCTTTCTCAATATTGACACCTTCCTCAACTTGGGGAACTTTGTATTTAAAAATCAATAAAATATGCTTGCATCAATTCCTTGTTTCCAAAGAATATTGTAGGTTGTTTTTCCTCCATTTTCTCAACACCCTAATCCTCTTTAGATCTGGGACCTAAAACATGGAAAGGTTCATCATAGCTTCTTTTGTTTCTCTGTCCCTAAGAGGAATTTATCTAATGTTTAGATCTTGCTATTTAACATGCATTCTTTAATCCATAATACATTTTAAATTATGTAACTGCAAGCTAATATATATATATATATATATATATATATATATATATATATATATATCCAGTTACCAAAAGGCCTTAACAACCAAACAACAACAGGTCTCTATGTCACCCACTGTGGCCAGCAAACCAACATTCTCAGGGGCTGGCTGGCCAATCGCCCATGGCCCATCCCTCCCACCCACCCAGCCCGTCCCTGATCAGACTCTCCCTCCCCAATCAAGGGTGGGATGGCCTGCCAAACATTCCCCCTTCCCCCAGCCAGCCCCACTCTTGATCACCCACCCTACTATGATAGGCCTGCAGCCCTTTTCCCTGGCCAGGTCTTCCCCTGATTAACCCCTACCCCAATAGGGGTTGGGGCTATCTGGTCCACCTCCTGCAGCGTCTCCCCCCAACCTGCCCCACCCCAGATCAGCCTCTCCCACCCTGATCCAGGGCAGGGCCAGCCAGCCAACCACCCATGGCCCCTCCCCAGGCTGCTTGCCTCAGACCAGCATCCCACCCCATTCAGGGCTGGGGCCAATCCCCCTTGGCTCCTCCCTCTGATTGGGGCAGGCTGGCCCACCAACCTCCTGCCATCTCCTCATCCTGACAGGCCCAGCCCTGATCCACTCCTACTGGGGCTGGGCTGGCTGGACCCCACCTGTGCATAAATTCGTGCACTGAGCCTCTAGTAGATATATAAAGGAATTGATGATAGTGATTACAAAGGATATTAATATACAGAATTTTTACCCATTTACAAAAAAGCCAATGCTTATAGCTCTATTATATTTTTTTAGTATCTTAGGACTAAAACTGTTATATTTGCTTAGTATACAAAAGGCTAACCTGCTGGTATTAAGCACTGACTCAGAAAATAAAAATAAAATGTTTACATATTTGGGAGAAGGGAGAGAACCATTATTAAATTTGGGTAAACCATGACAAATACAAATAAAAAGGGTCCTGTCTCAATATGACTCTACCAGTGAGTCTTTACATAAATTAAATCTTATTGAGAAAGTCAAAATAATTCCAGGTCACTCCAAAGAAGCTTACAAACAGTAAAACTTGAACAAATTTCATATCTCATAGTCTCTTAAATACAGAATTTAAACTTGCCTTTTTATTATTAAACTAGAGGCCTGTTGCACAAATTTGTGCACCAGTGGAGTCCCTCAGCCTAGCCTTGGGTATTGGGCCGAAACCGGTTCTCTGACATCCCCTGACGGGTCCTGGATTGTGAGAGGGTGCAGGCAAGACCAAGGGACCCCACTGGTGCACAATTGGGTCCTGGGAAAGACGAGGGAGATTGGCCAGCCAGGGAGGGAACATAGGAGGGCTCCAGGACCTGTCTGGCTCATTTGCTCAGTCCCAATGGGCTGGACCCCAGCAGCAAGCTCACCTACCAGTCAGAGCATCTTCCCCCTGGTGGTCAGTGCAGGTAACAGCAAGTGGTTGAGTGGTTGAGTTGCCTTAGCATATCATTAGCATGTTACGCTTTGATTGGTTGAATAGCCGACCAGATGACCAGACACTTAGCATATTAGACTTTTATTATATTTGATTTATTGGGATGATATTTTTTTCATAAGATTATACTGTAGGTTTCATGTGTACATTTCTGTGATACATGAACTTTCTTAGTCTCTGTTTCCTCAAATCCAAAAAGGAGTTAACTTTAATTCCACTTAGGTCATAGGATTCCAGGAATTTTGAATGAGATAATGTATACAAGTTATTAGCAAAGTTGACTAGTGCATTATAGTCTCTCAATTAATTGGTTATTATTATGTACATAGTAACTTATTGATCATAATAAAATTAATTTTGATAGTAAAAAGTGTTAAGAAATTTAGTGAGAAACTGGTTTTCAGTATTTAAGAAACCTGAATATTTCAGACAAAAGAAGCAATATTCAATATACCCTATAACTTTTTTCCTTCACCTCCTTGGAGAGGCAAATATTACTAGTTTTGTTGAATCTTATTTTAGAAACCATTTGAAAACAACAATTGTTGCAGTACATTTCTCTTTTTTTGGATGGAAAACATTTAGAGTGAGGAGAGTCTACAAAATCTGAAATACCCGAGGCTATATTTGGTTAAAATATGCTCTGTGTATTTCCTCCACATCACAAGAGTTTGCTAGAAATAACTGTTCACGGAGTATCTGAGTTCCAAGGAAATCTATGTTGCAGCTTGTTAAATTACTAGCAGTCATCAGCAATTATTTATTCTGAGATTTGTAATGGAGATCTTGGCTTTTTACCAGATGACTCCTTCTTACAATTATATATGCAAAAAAATGGATGTCACTTTGACTTCTAAGACTCAAACTAATTTATTGACGGCATCACAGAGGCATTGAAATATATTAACGATCCAAAGTTGGCCACATGTTAGTAACACAGCATGTGCGAGTCCTAGTGATAGAAAGAGTTTAGAATTTTGGACCAAATTGCTCCCGTTATGGGATAATTAAACAGCTCCAGCCCCAGGGAAGGCTGGGTTGGCTGGCAGCTTGACTGTACCAACAGACGAACTTGTTTTGCAAGCAACTGAGTAAACATTCTGTTAAATAGAATTAATTTGGTTTTGCACATTGTTCTTCCACTTTTTATTTACCAAATAATTCTCATCTCCACTTAAACATGGAGGACTGAGTCTACAAATATTAGCTGTGGCTTAAATGATGCGAGTAAGAATTTAAGGGAGAAAAAAAAAAGCTGTTTTTATTCCACTATCCCATGGCATTTGGAACATTGCTTGATTTTAGTTGTATAGGTACTATAGAAAAGACTCCTTAAAACTATATAACGATCAATTTACCTGATTTGTGTAATAAGTTCCCTTTATAGTTGTTTCATGGAGTCAAATGTGCACTTATCTAGTAATAAATTGTATAGAAGGAGAAAACAATGGAGGAGTATTTGTCTTCTGAGCATGAAAAGTTTGCACTGTGGGTATTAGTGACTAACAAGTTAATTTCAGTCCTACACATGCCTTAAAATAACCTTGATGAGAACATTCTTTCAATAAAACGATTCACTTATTTTATATAACGAACACATAGCACTTACTAAGTCGCATGCATTGTTCTAAGTGCTTTGTTAACGAATTCATTCCCCCAAATCACCATAGGATAAGGTTTTATCCCAAAAAGATAAAAAGGCAAGGACACAGAGTGTCACTGAGGTCAGTAAGCTAATGTGTGGGTGTGAACCTAGGGAGGTGAGTCACAGGACATAGCTCTGACCACCTATTGGGCTTTCCATACTGTCTTCTCTGAGTTTATTTCAGAAGTGTATACTTTAGGGTTTTTTGACCAAATCTAATTTCCTATAAGTTTACTTTCTTGGAGAGAATATAAATTGCTTACCTGTTGGGAAATGATCTTTTCTTAGCACATAGAACGGACACCGTATAAGCAGAATTAATTTCGCTAATAGATTGACCTTAGGAGAGCAAGACTAATGTGGATTGAGAGACCCTGGGCCTGTTTCCAGTTGGGCCCATCTCAGAGTAGGAGCATCTCCTCTTGCTGGCCTTTGGCAAGTAAGTGTCCTAGGGACACACACCATGTGATGTTCTGGAAATTTCCACAACATAGTGTGTAAACAGACTTGAGTAGAGTCCTGTTTTAAAAGATCTTTCAGATTGAGTTTGAGGTGTGCAGTCTAAATGGCAAGGGGAAGGGGACCACGGGACGTTGTGCTGAGAACTGGCAGACACGCCTAAGGACTAGTCTGTGGACAGGTGCCGAATGCTTGGGTAGGGCATGAGCACGGCCAGAGAGACAAATGATGTAGGTAACCTGGATAAGGAGGCCGGAGAGGGAGGACACGATAGAGAAGTCTAAGGTGATTCCAGAGCTTCAAGTGCAGGAAAACAGGAGATTGTCAGAGAGATCTTGTCTGGGCTGAGGTGAGAGAAACAGGAAAGGTGGCACAAAGTTGGAAGAGAAAAGCTGTGCATGATTCTTTTGAACAACATAAAGTCTTATTTTGGTCATCATTTAGCATAATGAGGTTAAAACCGCACAGGCTTTGTAAAAGTAGAACTTTACATATTTAAAACATTAGTTTTGTATTCAAGTTTAGTTGGTATAGAATCTTATATTGGTTATATTATAAACAAATAATAATTAATTAATAATTAACACTTGATTTATAATCATTAACAATAATTAATGATCCAGAGGAGTGCTTTTCTCTCTGTTTATTATAATATTATGTATGTCATAATAATTAATTTGGTTTACTAATTATTAATGTTTGATTATATTAATAGCTAACATATTCCAGGTGTACAATATATTGGTGGAACTTTATACCTTAGCGTGTAATCACCTCACTAATTCTAGTAATCATCTGTCACTGTGTAAACCTGTCACATTGCTATTTACTAGATTCCCTCTCACATTTCTACCTGCCCCAAACTTCACCCTCTTCGTTCTGGTAACCACCCCTTCCGTCTCTGATTCTAAGAGTTTGCTTTTGTCTGGAGAAACAGAACTTATTTAAGATGTATAATTTGTGGGTGGGGGCGCTATGCCAGCCTAAAACTATGAAGAGAAAATGTGTACCAATACTTATAACCAGCCCTGCTCCGTGAGGTAATCAATCTAAATGGGCATCCCTGTCACTTTCTCATGGTGCCCATATGTTTCCTTCATAGCACTTAATGTAATTATGCACTCACTTATGTGTTGACTTGTTAAATGTCTATTTCCTGCACTAGACTGAAATCTTCCTGAAGCCGTTAACATTATCTCAATTTGCAAGGATGTGCATCCAGTTGTTAACATAGATTATGGTACAGATGAATAAATAAATGGTCCAGGCGTTTTGTCCTCACTACAGACAAAAGAAAACCAAATACACACACACACACACACACACACACACACACACACACACACACACAACTGAGGTAATACATAAGAGATGCCATTAATTTTACTATGCTAAAAAAATAATAAAATGTAATCTAAGTCTATAAAATCCCTGCTTTCCCCCCCAAAGATTAGGAATAGTTGTAACTAGGTTAGTAGTAAATTGCCAAATTAAAACATTCCTCCTCCAAGTGGTTAAATTCTATTATCATTTCAACTGTTCAGATTCTCGGATGTAAAATATTGATGAATACAGAAAGTTTTAATGGAACATTACTCGTACAATGAGCAGCAGGAGGAATTTACTCTGGATAGGAGAGATCTACATGAAAGCCAAAAGAAGCTAGCCTATTCTGTGGGTGCTACAGAAAAGAAAAAATACCATTTGAGATTTTTTTAAAAGGTGTTCATAAAAGATCAAATACTCCAAAGCATAGTACAGCACCCACTAATATTTTTCCACAGATGAAAGACCTAAATAAAGCAAGCTTTAAAAAAAAAAGCAAAGTACAATAAAGGTCTGTGATCCAGAACGCTTTCAATCACAGCCTCTTATTCTGCTCTGTCATCTAATTTCACCATTCTCCACTTCAGTGCCTTTGACCTTCGGAGAACAATAATGCCAATTACTTTTACAGTTATTTGCCCCATTGTGCCAATGTAATTGAGTTCACCTAAGGAACCTGTTTGATATTGTGTTAATAATTGTTTGTGTAGGAGATATTTTTGCCACACTAATAAGTCTTTGTAAATCTAATTGAGAAAGGTAAGAGATGTTTGGTGCTATTAGCACAAAGCATCCTGAACTATACTGAAGGTCTCACAATTGTTTGAATTGTAAAAATATATTTATTGTCACATTTATTTTAGAAATAAAAGCGCAAAGGACATTTGTATTTTATTTGGCTCCTTTGCCTTGAGATGAAAGGAGAAATTCTGCAGTTTGGCGTTAACAAGAGATCTATCAGTGTTTTCTGAATAAAACATGCCTCAGCCATATTTACTGTTTTATATATCCTCAAAGTTAATATCACCCCAACATTTTCTTAAAATATATTCAATATTAAGAATGTGCACAGCTTAAATGAGTCTTTACAAATCTCAAGCAAAAAGACAAAAAGTAGGAAATAATATTCTTCAAAAGAATATCTCTCCTCCTTGCAATGAGTGTCCAAACTTTTTCAGTTGTCAGACATACGATTTTCAGAAATATCAACACAGTGCCCAATCTCTACACAAAAGATGGCCCATTTGAAAAACTCCCTTTAAGTAGTATTCAACACAACAAAATGCCAATGCATAGACATTACTGTGGACAGTTTCAGTTTTTAACATCATTTTATTTTTCCACTCAACAAAGATTTTTAAAGGTACCCCTTTAAGGTAAAAACTCACATACTGCCTAAGTGGGCTTTTACGTTATAGCTGGCAAAGGCTCTCTCCCAATCACGCCAACATCTGAATAACAACCACCAAGAAACTTTTGTGTACTGATACTTAGCCTCACAGATGAGAGTATCTTTGGGCAGTCTGTCTAATTAATATCATCTAAGTGTATCAGGTCCAAGCCTGAATGAACCTTCTGTGAAGGTGCGTGGACTGCAAGTGTGAGGAGGGCAGTGAGTGGTTGAAATATGAAAGTCAGTAGAATATTTTTGGTTATTGCCTGTCTAGCTCTCCCATTTGAATTAGCCTTTCATCAGGTAGTCATTCATGACACACTTCCTGGATGATAAACGTGATTTTTTTTTTATCCACACTACTCCATCACTGTAAACTACTGTGTATATTATAAGCAGGTCTATAATTTGGTCAAGTTCTTCCTCTTCAACAGTGTCAGATACCTTCCATGAAATTCACTTATTGCTCATCACCCACTACACGTACTTAATTCATTTACTCCTAACTATTTTAAGTGCACATTTTTTCATTCCAATGCCCCAATCTGAAATGTTTACATTTCTACCATTATTCAGTACAAAGTCCATCAGCCCTTAAAGCAAAGACTGAATGATGGAACAACCAAACAACTGGTCACTATGACATGCACTGACCACCAGAGGGCCTGTGCAGAACATGGTGGGTGTTGGCCATGGTGGTATGGTAGAGCAGGTGAGTGGGGGCACCAGACCAAGGCAGGGCACAGGTCATTGTGATAGGGGCGAGCCTTTCATGTTTAATAAAAATTCTTCCTATACCGGAGCTGCTGCTCACACCCACTGCTGGTACCTGGTGCCAGTCCTGATCACTCAGTGCCATCAGCGGATGCAAGTAGCTGCTGCTAGCCCTGATCACACCTGAGGGCTTCTCTACCTCCCCCTGCTCCTGAGGGGTAATGGGAGCAGCAGCAGCTACTTGCACCTGCTGCTGGAGCCAGCCCCAATTTCTCTGCACTGTCAGCAGGTGCCAGCGAGGCAGGCACCATTACTGTGTGGGAGCAGTGGCAGCGGGACTGGGGCAGCCAGCAGACAGGGGATCGGAGGCTGCAATGGGAGGAGCCAGGTAGGGGCACAGAGGATGGGCCAAGACCTGCCCCTGTGCCCACTGCAGCCTCAGGGCCCACAGTCCTTTCAAGGTGCACGAATTCGTGCACTGGGCCCTAGTATGTATATACTAAGCCAGGTCAAATGTCAGCTGTAATAAAATTCTCAGCTTCACTAAAACAAGAAGAAAATAACGGTCTATAAAAATATAGTGACTAGGTTGTGTATTTTCTGTGGTCGTTTGCAATTTTAATTGCATGACTCTTTAATTTTCTTTATATATGTGGCCTACCTTACAATTAATTAGGAGCAACTAAATCATTAAGATCTATGATTGGGCTTAGCCAGTGTTGCTGAAGTTTGAGCCTCGACTTATGCACCTGGAGGTCATGGTTCAATTCCTGGTCAGGTCAATGTGCCAAGGATATTGACTGGATCTCTAGTGAGGGGCATGCAGGAGGCAGCAGATCAATGACTCTCATCATCAATGTTCCTATTTCTCTGTCCCTCTCCCTTCCTCTCTGAAATCAATAAAATATATTTTTTAAAAGGTCTATGATTGAAAGAGAAATGAAATACAGATATTATGTTTGTTCTTTTTCTTTTATAAACTCAGGGTTTTTTTACAAAGTAGAATAACTAGATGCCATTAGGCTATATACAATTATTCTTTTTGACTTTGGGAATTTCTACTTTACTAAACTTAGTGTTAGTTTAATAAAGAAAATGTATACAACATGCATATATGCACATATGTGTATATTATAGCTGAGAACATGGCATAACAATAAACAAGAACTATGTAGCTTGATGTGTTCATGTAATTTCAAGCAATTGATAATCTGCCAACAATTGTATTTGATAATTTTAAAAAATTCTGATAAAGTAATAAATTCTAGTTCTCAAGAAACCATACCACTTGGTACTCAAGTAGCTTGTTTTTGAAATATAATGATTTTTTTTCTTTGAGCCACAAGGAGAGAATAAGCAAATAATACTTATTTTAATTCATTTGTTAAAAGTGTGCACTAATAAAGGGCTCTTTAAGATTATCCTCCAATTCTGATCTGGCTAGACAGTTTAGTTGATCGGAGCATTGTCCTGCACCCCGAAAGGTTGTGGTTTTGATTCCTGGTCAGGGAATAAATCCAGGTTACTGTTTCTATTCCCAGTTGGAGTGTACTAGTGTATGGGAGGCAACCGATCAATGTTTCTCTTACATCCATGTCCCTCCCTCCTCTCTCTTCTTCATCTTCCTCTAAAAAATATTCTCTGCTGGGGATTTTTTTTAAAAAAAGGAAAGATTACCCTTCCATTATAATTACTAGTGACTCATCCTTTTGTTCCATAAAGTATGATACCAAAGGAATGCAGATACTCATCTTTCAGCTAATGCATTGTTAAGAGACTGACTAACTTTGGATAAGAGCACATGGCCACGAGGGCAGGAGAAAATCTAAGCATTGCAGAAGCAACCACATAATTTGCTTTGATTTATTACGTCTTCGGCAGGCAATGCTCCAAGCTTCCATGCATATGTGGGCAATTGGGCCATCCGTGATGAAGTGCTGTTGACAGAAGTATGGCCCGTGGTAACATGATTGCTATAATAAGGCAACCACAGTGAGGCAGACAGCTGCATCAATGGTTATTCTCTGCTTTGATATTTCAAAATGTCAATGCACCATCACAAACTGTCAGGGAGGAAATTTAAAGATGTGGGAGAGGAAAGAGCACTGCTATCTGCAGTTCCTTAATCAAGTCATGGTTTGAGGTGTCCCTAATCACAGGTGCATAATACATGCAGTTCTTCTAGTTCTCTAAAAAATAAAAATATGAGGAGTTCACCAAAAGCTGAATGCCAAGTTCATCAGGCATAAAGTCATCATTTATTTCGCCTCATAAGACATTACAATTTAACCCTTCTAGGTCCATACTAACATCTTCCAGACAATACATAACAACTTAAAATTTTAATGTTGCTTCACATAACAACTTATATAATTTTATGTATTTATTATTATTATTATTATTATTATTATTATTAGATCCTTTAAAAGGATATTTTCCTCATTGAATTTTAGAGGGTGGAAGGGTAGAGAGGGAGGGAGAGGGAGGGAGAAGGAGAGGGGAGAGGGAGTGGGAGGGGGAAGAAAGGAGGAGAGGGGCAGAGAGAGAAAGGGAGGGGGAGAGAGAGAGGTTGATGTGAGGGAGACACATCCATTAGTTCCCTCCTGCTTGTGCACTGACCAGGGCAGGGAATTGGACCTGCAACCAAAGTATGTGCCCTTGACCAGGATTTAAACCTGTGAGCCTTTGATATGCAGGCCAACACTAACCACTGAGCGAAATCGGCCAGGTCAACAACTTACATTTTTAATAATAAAAACAACAGTAGGAAAGCCACAAAAGTCATAATTTTAGGCTAAATTCAGTAATTTTTTTTACCTGAACACAAAAAATAAGGAAATCATTAATTTCAGCTTACCCATTCCACATTTTTGTTCTATCTAATCTATAGGGAAAACAAGTATCTTAAAAGACGCAATTAACTATTCCAAGTAACTATGCCTTATTTGACTCATCCTAATTTTCTAGTTTTTTTTATCAATGATCCAATTTATGAAATATTGAACTTTACTATATGTGTTAGTGACTTCTGCAGTAATGGCTTCAAATAAACAGATGATGTATCTACTGACTATTTATAATATAGTCAGTATGTTTCATCTATCTTTTAATTCAGGAATTAGTCCACATGATACAATGTAGAATAAATTCTAAAAGAGAATTAAGAATAACACGCAGCCAAAGTTATATAGTGTATAGAAGATGAAATCTCTTCATCTGCAAGGTATCTTGCTCTTACATGTAGATAATATAAAAAATATATCCATAGACTAGAGTACTGTGCTATACCAACTACAAACGTGTATTTTTCTTAACAAGAGTTTTTTTTCCAGCACAGATGGAGAGAAGAATGCTACATGAGTAACTTAGTTCTGGCAGTTTGATGCAATGGTCAAACTAAGACCGAAAACTCCGAGGCATGTTGCTGTATATGGAAATAGGAAGAAATCATTAAGTATTGTTACATTCTGTGAGGAGAACTATGATTGTACTGAAAATTCAATCAGTTTCCTCTCCAGTTCAATAACAATAATTTTAACATGTTCATAGCTAAAAAAAAAACAACAACAAAAAACAAAAATCTAGTGAACCATGATATTGCATTCAACACAGAGAATGAGGCCAGACACTAAGTCTATGGTTTTAAAAAAAAGTATATTTGGTATATCTTAATGTTTCATCTGTTTTGCACTTAAGTAAAAGGACTGTTTTTAAAAATGAAATAAAAATTCATGTGTGTGTGTGTGTGTGTGTGTGTGTGTGTGTGTGTGTGTGAGCATGTGCGCTTTTTTATAGTCTTACACATTAACTTACCCCAACAGCATTGCACTTGCTGCTAATGAAAGGAGAGCAGGCTGCACAAATCTCCTTAAGTCTCCTGTGGCAGGAAAACTATTACAGGAATGAATAGAAGGAAGTCTCTGGAGCTTTCCCCGTGCCTGCTTGTTTTACCGAAGGCTGTTAGGATCACACTGAGAGCTGTCAAAGCCGAATAAACCACTGGCAATTGGGCTTATACCCTCTGGGCAGTCAGGCTTTCATGGGGGATGATTTGACTTTGTCCAAGCACCAATATATTAGAAACAATATGAAAACTCCCGGAGCCTGGTGCCAGCCTCATAACTGCAGACAAAGAGGCACTTTGCTGCTGCTGGCTTGCAAGAGAGGGTTTGTCAGAGGCAGTTCATTCAAGCAGCCTGAAATGGCATCAAACCCGGCCGTCTCCGTGCTGTTAATCTGCAGCTCTGCACATTGTGTCGTTAAAGTCATTCAGCTGCGGGGCTGGAGAATCCCTGGGTTTAGAGCCTCTCTTACGGAGGCGAAATTTCTGAACGCCCATCTTTGACAAGAAGACGCTCATTAAAGTTGCATGGGGTGAAGGGTGGGGGAGGAGGAAGGGATGGCTTCCAAGCTCCTTCTAGGAAATTATTTGAAGGTCAAATTCAGATGGTTATAATATCTTCTAAACACATTTCTGTATTTTCAGAATAAATTAGTAAGCTCATTGTAAACTAGAATTATAGAATGAATATATATATATATATATATATATATATATATATATATATATGGCACTTTAGAGGTCAAGAGCTTTACCTACATTTTACAGATGAGTATACATGAGTCTTTCACATTTAGTTTTAGAAATCTCATTTATACAGGGAATACCACACATTCACTATCAATATGAATAATTTGAAATTATTTTATACTTACACATAGGCAGACTCATAGAAAATATATATCATCATAATGTGAAGATTTTTCAAATACTGAATGCACACATTCACTGACTGTATATACAAATGTATACATATGTACATTAGAATACACAGAGAGAGAGGAGGGTGGGAAAAAAAGAGAAGAAATTTTCCTACGCCAAGCAAGCACTGGCTGGGACATGGAAATGATATCTCACTCACCAGAGTTTCTGACTACATTTCTACCCTTCAATATTGTCTGAACTTCAATAGAAATTTTATAAACTATATGGATATTCATATATTCAACCACACCACCTGGGAGGTATACATTTTATGTTTAAGGCTGGTTCTTTTATTTGTTAGCTTCATGAACTCATTTAAAAACTTAATTTCAACTTTTTGTGTAACAGAAATCATAATATCTAATTAGAAGGCTGTCAAGATTAAATTATTTTGCTCATGTCAAAAAAATAGGATACAAAGTAGGTTGAACAAATGTTGGCTTTGCTAGATTCAGAATTTTACACGGTGGAAGAAATTTATCTTAAAGAACACATTTTGTACTTCTATTAGAATGAGCCTTTGCTCAATGGGCCCACACCTAATTGATGTAACATTTTAATCATACCCTTAACTAGAATTTTCATATTAACTTATACCACCAAATTGCTAAATGTTACGAAAATATCTTAGGAGATATTTAAATATGTGCACTGATATATCAAGCTTATGACTTGGCACTGTGTGTTTATCCCAGAAATATTAGTAACTGCTTCATTTCTTCTTTAAGCAATATACATTAATAAGGATAAATTTCACATGCTGCATTATACTGCTCAATATCAGAGCTCTAAAAATTAACAGCTAAGTTCACAGTAATATGAATTTAAGCTGAACCCAGTAATCATCTCTTAATTTTACTTAATGCAGTGTGTACATTCACATGGCAAATTAGCTGATTTAGCTGACCTCTGCTTAATTCATGGATCAGTTCACCAAGTCTATTTATATATTTCTCCAAAGTCATACGCCACTGAGTCACAAAATTAGGATCTCTACTTTTGAGGATGCATCGGTTCCTTGATTTCCCAACTTTTCTATTTTAACTCAACCATTTCCATTCTTCATTTTTAAAATGATTAGAAAAAGTGAAGAAGGAAAGTTTCTTAGTTATTTTATATTACTTCTGTACATAAACAAGTTTTATATGCATCCAATGCTTTGCATTATGTGTAAAGAAAACCAGTGTATACATCAGTTTACAGTGATACCTATTCCTATACAGGTATTCCAAAGTTTAAATTGCATTTTATTACATTCTAAATACCCAGAATCATTGAATGACTATTTTAAATATTTAATTATTATCTCTTATACATATTTTAAATACAATTTCCTAAAAGATTATTTTTTTAACTTACACATTATACCAAGAATGATTCTCTAATGTTGTAAAGAGTCTTCTATAAAATCAATTTTAAGAGTGTGAGCATTTTAAGAGTTAAGCATGTAATATTGCAATGGACAGATCTACCATGATTTTTAAAATAATCCTCTTGGCTTGGATATATGGATTAGTGTCAATATGACCCTTTCTGACAAAACATCAGTTTGAGCATTTTGAAAAATATAATATTTTTAAAAATATATATTTTTATTGATTTCAGAGATGAAGGGAGAGGGAGAGAACAATAGGAACATCAATGTGAGAGGGAATCATTGACCAGCTGCCTCCTACATCTCCCGCATTGGGGATAGAGCCAGCCAGCCAGTCATGTGACCTGACCTGGAATCGAACCAGGATCTCCAGCAGCCCAGCAAAATATAATCTCTTTATAAATATAATCTCTTTATAAATTTCTATGATTTATTTCTTTTTAAAAAATATATCATTGATTTTTTTATAGAGAGGAAGGGAGAGGGATAGAGTCAGAAACATCGATCATCTGCCTCCCGGCACACTCCCTACTGGGGATGTGCCCACAACCAAGGTACATGACCTTGACCAGAACCGAACCTGGACCCCTTTAGTCCACAGGCCGACACTCTATCCACTGAGCCAAACTGGCTAAGGCTATAATTTATTTCTTAACATCAATATTTCAAATTGGAATTTGGGGGCCAGAGAATTTCAGCTTGCCCTCATGAAACTTAGTAATAATTCATATACTGATTATGTATAAGAATGCTTAAATATTTTACATATAACTCTTATAACTCAATGTGATTTTGGAATTTCCCTCGACCTCAGTTTTTTCATCAATAATACTGAGATAATGTGAGAACCTAACTCAGAGAGTGGTGGTGATGATTAAACAAAATAATTAAAATTAAGCTCCTAATTGAGAGTTTGTCACAAAGGACTCATTCAGTATGTGTTGCTTAATGTAAGTATACATTACTTCTTTTTTATTGTTAATTATAGAGAGAATGGGAGAGAGAGAAGCATCAGTTCATTGCTTTCCTCAAGTATCACTCACCCCACTACACACACACACACACACACACACACACACACACACACACGGTCATCTAACCTGCAACCTAGGTATGCGCTCTGACTGGGAATGAAACCCCAAATATTTTGGTGTACAGGACAACTCTCCAACCAACTGAACCAGACCACCAGGAAGGAATAAATTAATTCTTGATTAATTCTTGAGGACAGGTATCAAAGTTTTGTTATACAATGGTATGTAGTAAGACACACCTGATTTTATCGTTCACGATGCTTTCAAAGAAGGTCTGAAAGTTAGCATGCCCATTTACCTTGCATTTCCACAGATTAAACTACATTCAAAGAAAGAAGTCCAGACACTAAAGGTAGAAATGTTAAGCACATGAAAAATGCTGATGATTGATGAGCTCATTTCTAAGACTTCCAGAGAGGGTTCCCCATGGTGCCTTAAACACATTCTCTTCCTCTCCCCTTATTGAACACAATTCGCAAGCAGCAAAAATCAAAATTACAGGTGGCAGACTTCTTTATTTCCTAGCTCTATGCTCTTCATTGGGTTACAAACTACCACAATTATCAAACCTGAACACTCTACAAAATTATCTCCTCCGCAGTCTGGATTTCCCTCTCGTGTGTCCTTACCCTCTTGTTTCTATAAAATGAGATGTGATAAAACATGTGTAAAGGTCATCTGGAAAACACATATTTCAAACAGCAGCTCTTACAAACCAGAATATGCCTAATTTTTTTCTTTTAAAGTCACATCAAGCTCAATGAGTAACTATTTCGTTTGCAAGTGGCAGTAAAACATCTGGAAAAAAGTGGAATCGACTGGCTCTGTGAGTCCCATTCTGAGTTTTTCTGATATCATTATATTTTGACTTGTCTTTCATGACTATATTCATTATGATGTATTGCACCTGAAATTCCCTGAATCACATAACTTTAGTAAGTTTAAGTAGTTACCACCAAGCAAAAGTTTGTAAAAATGTTTCACCAGGTGGCTAAAATATAATATTGGAAAAGCTTTGATTATCAGTGAATATTTCTAAATTGTATAGCTTCCAGGAATATGACATTAACTCACATTTATGGTTTGACATAATCCTGTATTTTCTAAACATCCAAGGAATACAGAGCAGTTTTTGCACTGTCATTTAATTTTAGCCAATATATACCCAACCATTCATTATTCTGATGTTCATGAAACTAAAATGAATATGGGGGCTGAGAGAGCAATTTATTTAGGCTTACATAAAGATATCACTGCAATATTTGGAAATTAGAGAAAATTAGAACAACAGATTTCTAATTAGAATAGTAAACATACACACACGCGTGCACACACACACACACACACACACACACACAAATGAAAGCACATGTGGTCTGCAACAAAATACTGCCAAAGAGTTGTCCTAAAATGGGCCCCTTTCCAACCTGTTTTGCTGAGCCATATTTATAATATCATAAATAAACACAAATTCGCTATGAATGCAAAGCAAGGAGAGATGGATAGGTTAGATTATTTCTAATTGAATTCCCTAACATAAAAAAGTCTGATTTGAGTTTAATTGATTTAATTACAGGATATGAGCTACTGTCTCTACCTATTTGGAAGAGAAAGACATGAGATATGATATCAAAAAGTACAATTTTGTGTCACAGTCTTCTCATTGTTTTGCTATGAACTCTAAAACTCTCTGTGCCTCAATTTCTTTGTTGTGACAATGGTCTTATACAAATAATGGCAACCTCAACGGCTGAATATTTAATTTTAATACTTTTATGGGTGATGTTTGATATATAGTAGATGGAATTTGTCTCTAAGTAATTCATCCCAATATTTTTCTTTACCTTCTAGTAACCACATAGGGATCGATCTGTTCAAAAGTGCACTTTCTGAAACATTCTCAAAAATGAAGATTTTTCACTTATTTTGTAGACTCACAGGGATCTAAGGAGCCAGTAGAATCACTACTCAGCTCAGAGGTTTCCAGACTTTTTTATTTTGTGGAACTTTTATGGTCTTAGAAACTTTTACACAATACTCCAAATAAAAAGAAATATGTGACTCCTATTTATTAATCAGTTGGCTCCAAACAACTGAAATATTTATTTCTTAACAAGTTAATAGTTCAATGATTAAATAATGTATCCTAGTACAAGTAAAATTATTTTTATATTTTTATTGATTTGAGAGATGAGAGAGAGAGAGAAACATCAAGGATGAGAGAGGATCATTGGTTAGCTGCCTCCTGCACTCCCCCACTAGAGATTGAACTTGCAACCCGGTCACAGGGTGACTCTCAAGCCACACTGGTTGGGCTAAAACACTGTTTTTATTTCATTTTTTTAAATTACCACAATTACTTACTAATGGAATGTACACACCCATTCAGCCTGACAGAATTTCTCATGCATTGAAATAAGATTGTACAATTTCACCATCATTTCCTGATCTTCACTGACTTATTCTTTTACCAGAACTACCAAAATCTAAGCTCTGCAAAAAAATATAACATAATGAAAAATAATGTATATCACCTAATATTGAAACTGTAGACAGCCTCAATCAAGTCATTTGTGAAATGTGTGGTGTATTAGAATCAAAAAAGTTGGATATTAGAGAATAAAGCAAAGACAACCAGGTCTTGAAGGTGGGAAGCTACCAGGCCAGGGAATACAGATGAGTGGGGAGAAATCAGAGCATTCTGTTGAGAAGTGAAGGCAGGGTTTTTAAACCCTGGAAGGAGAATGGCCTCCATTAAGCTTAGTCTATCTAAGGACTAAAAGTCTGATAGGTTGTGCTGTGTTTGAAAACTTTAAAATGTCTGCTGACCTCCCTCTGAGTTTACTAAAGTTTTTTAGACTGCCCTCTCATGGGGGAACCCTAACATTAAACAACTGTGTGTAGTTGTTTTTCTCATGAACATTTTACTATCATCAACAAAAGCTTTGTGCCCTACTATAAGCACAGTGTCATTGTGGAAAGCTATGACAAGGTCTTTTCTGAAATAAAAGAAACCAATTAGATGAAATACTTCTTTCTTCCCACAACATGCAGCACGATAACACAAATTTGGATGCACTGCTATAGGTGATGGGTTTCTTATCCTTCCTTCTGGCCCGGTTCTCAATCTAGCTGTGGGGAAGGTATCGTAGGAATGTGGCAGCCAAAGTTCCTGATTTCTCTTGGGATGTGAGGTAGGACATGAAAAGGAGAATGAGGCTGGATGGAAAATGCAGGTAACTCCTTCCCAAGAAGCAGAGAGGGGGAGGATGAACCCTCTCACCTCCAATATTCTCCGATACTCACCACCCCAAGTCTGTTCAACATGTATCAACTAAATGGGTGATTCCTTATGGTCATGATAGTCTCCAGGAAGCCCTGGCTCACCACTGGACCCAAAATCACCTCTATCTCTACTTAAGACAGGGCAAGCAAACACCAGGGAGTGGTACACACCCAAATAACACCTTGGATTTATCTAAACGTTTCCATCTATTCCCTAATTCCTAACCAGCTAGGTGAACAGGCTCATCCTGGCTATTTCAGGCACACACATTTTATAGAACTGAATATGTTGGATCCACTCACGGAGTTATGGTGATAGGAGGGTTAACTTTACCATGTAGTAGATAACTATCGGAAGTCAGTTCTGAATTGGCACATGCTGAGTGCTCCAGGAGTGAGACAGGTAAGTCACTTTTCCATAATCCGGAGAAGAGACCCTATTTGCAGGTTTCTCACAAGTCGATAAGAACCTGAGTTTATTCATCCAGGGTCTTAGCCATGAGCCAGATTCTGTCCCCAGCTCAAATATGGCACCAAAGATGAGGCATCTAAACTCCTGCTAATAGGGGAAGAATGTAGAGAACTCAGGAATCCTGGTGGAATCTTCCAGTCATCAGAAGATGGGTCTCCAACTAGGAGTGGGAAGTGCATCCTACTGCTCTAAAATATAATTGGAATTATTTGCAGGTATAGTTTTTTTTCAATATTTATTTTATAACCAGTTATCTTATTGAATTTGTGATGTTCATCAACAGTACTTTGGTTATAACATCATTGTCAAATAAAAGGTATAAATATTACACAAAAAAAACACACAAATTTAAAGAAAATGGTGTAAAGTGACAGTAAACTAAAGGATGCCTGAAGCCAGCATGCCATTTGAAATACTGGGGCACAAATAGAAAAAAATACATATACTCAAGAAAAATACTCCACAGTGAGGCCTAAATGTTTCTGAATATGAATGTAAAATAACAATACTTATTAAAAGACCTCACTCTTTCAGACCCATTGATCTTTTATGAGCTGCTATAATATTTTTCTTGAGCCCTAGCAATCTGCTAGCTATTTAACTATGCCTATAAAACATTCCCAACATTCACTTTAATTTATCTATGATAAATAGGCCCTAATAAAGGACTGTATCATTAAAATAAATGGGATACTTCATCACCTCCTTTAAACAGTTTCTGCCACCCCTTGTGTTATCAGAACAGCTGATAAGTTGCAAAATTAAATGAATTGAGTCTTATCTCTATTTGTAGTCTGCCCACCATCTGGCAGGTTATCAAAGTCTCGATGTCTGTGTTTTGGCCTGTTTGTTACTTGCTTGCCTTTCAACAGATAAGTAAAGAAAAAAATAATTAACCTTAAAGTGCCTAATATTTTTATCAGAAACATTAATACTAATTGATTTCCTCATTCAAATTAAGTTTCAATGGTTCAAGTTTGACTTTGTGGCTATAACTAGTCGGTGCTAGGACATAAATTCAAATGTTGGGTGTCAGAAACATAAAAAGTAATCAATAAATACATAAAGAGGTTTTGAGGGATGCCACTTGTCTTACATTATTATTTCTATTCTGTTGTGTATTTAAATATATATATATATATATATATATATATATATATATATATATGTGTGTGTGTGTGTGTGTGTGTGTGTGTGTGTGTGTGTGTGTATTGATTTTGAAAGAGAGAGGAAGGGAGAAGGATAGAATGATGAGAGAGAAATATCAATAGACCGCCTCCCACATGTCCCCTTCCGGGATAAAGCCCACACATTGGGCATGTGCCCTGACTGGGAATTGAACAAGTGACTTCTTGCATCATAGGTTGATGCTCAGCCACTGAGCAACACTGGCCAGACCCCACTGTGTTGTTTTAATGGAAACAACGGAGCACTATTAATAGAATCTATGTCCTGTTGTAGTGCAAATTTTCTAATGTATTGAAATATAGTTTAGCGAAAAATTAACCTGTTTATAAATGGCCATGCTGACAAAAATAATTCTATATTTCTATGACAGTTAGCGAACAGCAGATATAAAATGTATTAATATGTATTGCATCATTTTTAAATTGGCACATGCTTCCAGAAATATATTTAAGAGTGTAATGCTCGAAGGGTTTTCATTAAAGTCAGGAATAGTCTAAAATTTCCTATCGGCAGTATCATTTAAAATTATTCTGAAATTTCTAGACAGTGTACATTATTGTCAATTTATTTAATCCCTTAATAATTAATTGAATGGAGAGGAAAACTGCTTGAATATTTTATAAAGTTAAAAGTTTCCATTTTCCCCATAAGAAGTAGTATGGATTCTATCCAATCCTGTCACGTGGGGTTTGTTTTTCAAATGCGATGCTCTGGGTGACTTTCAAATTCATATATAACTTTTCATATTATAGTAATAAAAAGGAGATGGAGGCAACATTAAACATGATAAAGTTTCTGTGGGGGAAGGAGAGGAAGGACCGACCTTCTAGAGTGATCTAATTATAAGCATTTCAAAGGGAGACAACAACTAAAATGTTGCCCCGGGAAAATGAAACACTTTTCATTTTATTTAGCTTTTCGATCATTGGGAGAAAGTCTCTGGTCAACAGAGTGACATACTTAAACCAACTAATATTTCAGAGAAACCTGTTCACAGTGATGGATGAACCTGCTGCTCATGGTTACACCTGTGCGATGGGAAAGAGGGGTGCAGGATTCTGGTGATTTGAGGAAGTGTCGTGCTAAGCATGATCTCTCTGAGGAGTTATGCAATGAGCCTGCTCTCAGAAAGAGGAATGCACAGCCTCAGGGGCCAACGTCAGGCCTTCAGTGGAAACACACCTCAAGCTGTAAGCCCTCTACTGTTTTCTCCTGTGATCTGCGGTCCCTCCTCCACAGGTAATCCAATTTCACCTTGACCTAAAGTTTATAATCTCTGGATAGCCTCTCTCCTTAGCCTTAGTCCTCAAATTTCGTCTTGCATTAAGGTTGCCCTCACCTTGCAAGTAACCTAATTCAGTAATTGCGGTACCCAATCACACTCGTCCCTTAAAATTCCACGTCTATGTCACAACTTTGTTTTGGTTATGACTCCGTGACAAGTTCATTGCTTCTTGGTTGTAAAGCCTCAGATCTTGTCCCATTATGGAGCATTATAAATCTTCCTACCTTATGAACAAAGACATCCTTAGGGGTTATCGTAGTTCTCATCCATGTCTGCAAGAAGAGGACATTCAGAGGAAAAAAAGCTCTCTGTTGCAATTTCCTGATCAGTTTTAAAACTAAAAATATGCTCTTTTCTATCTCCATAAACTTGCATGACACAAGCCTGCCCAGTTACCAGAGGATATGCATAAGATATTGCTGGGCAGTGTGATATGTGCTGAGGGATCACTGCTGGCTTTGTCTCCATCCACCCGCCTCTGCCCATCACCATCTGGCTACCCCCAGTTTCTATCCCATGTCGTCTCCATGGATTGTCCCTCCTGGCTTAGAAGCTGATAAAGCATTTTAGTTTGCATGTCCATCAGTTTGCTTTGGCTTTCCCCCCTTCAATTCTTCATTCTGTAGCCCATAGGACCTCCTCTCACCATCACTCCACTGGTAAATAACACTCTCCAGCAGTGTACACATGAGTTCCGTTCTGTGTATTTACTGAAAACCAATTTGGGGATGCAGGTAGCACCTGATGAGACAGTCCTATTTAAATCAGCACCCTGATTCTCATGATCACCCCTGGTGGGTCCACGTGCTATGCACACATGCATACTCACACATATTAAAGAGAAGGAGGTGACGGGAGCAATGCCACTATGGAGATATATTTTGTGGGGGGGAAATCCTGTTGATTTATTGGCATGAACATGCAAAGGCTTACCTCTCTCTTCCCTGAAAATCCTTGGTTGTTAGTGGTTTTCAAAATAAAGCAACTAAGCCTTGTAGGTAATACCGCATCTTCTCTACCTAAGATTACTGCCTTGTGTAAATGAGAAGCAATATTATTTTGTTGGAGGATCACAAGAAGAACTACATTTAAAAAATGTTTTTTGTTGTGGTTTTTTTTTTATTGATTTCAGAGAGGAAGGGAGAGATAGAAACATCAATGATGAGAGAGAATCATTGATTGGATACCTCCTGTACACCCCCCCTCCACCCTGGGGATGGAGACCACAATCTGAGCATGTGCCCTTGACTGGAATTGAACTGAGCCAAACCAGCCAGGGCAAGAAGACCTACATTTTGTATTAGGGGATTGGGTAGTGAAAATAGAGACCAGGAACATGGACTTTGCTCTCAGACAGACCAGAGCTCAAGCTGTATTCCTTTCCAGTTGAAGGAGCTTGTGTAAGTTGTGTATCTTAAAACCTCAGTACTTTCATCTCTAAAATGGGAATAACAAAAAAGATAAAATAAAATGAAATAACAATGCTTCTCCGCAGGCGTGCTATGAGAATAAGTGAGCCAATATTTACAGAGTGCCTCCTGGGTGGGCATATATTATATTGGTAATAAATGGTAGCTCTTATTTTATTGCTATTATTATTGTTACTGACAAGAAGATGAATGTCTAATTTTAAAAAATGCTCTTAGTCAATGAAAATGAACATTTTCACCTGTAACATAATCCTAGGGTAAAAGTAGATTCTGCTGCCAAATTATATAATCACTAACTAGATAAACTATTTTTCCAAACTATTGCAGAAAGTTTTACAATTGCATTAAAAAATCCAAATAAAATATTAAGCCAGAGAGGGATGGCTTGGGGTTTAGCAATCAGAAAATTAGCTAAATATAAACCACTGATGTTCACATATAATCTTTATCCCTAATAAAGCCAGGTACCAGTATTTTTTTATTATAATAAACTAAAGAATATAAACCATTGAAGGTAAATGTAACATTGTTTTACATTTTCTATTAGGAGAACAAATACAAACCATAAGATTCTATCTTCAAAGTCCTGAGATATCATAATGCAACACAATAAGATGTCTCTTTCTACCTTTCTCTATCTTTGTCTCAAATAAAAATAAATTTTAAAAAATTAGAATATGAAGATATTTGACCAAGAGAGACATGGTTCCCAGTCATAGACATGCAAGTTAATTGCATGTGTAACTTGGTGTTTAGTAGACTCCGATCTTACATTTCCTTATCTGCAAAATGGACTGAAGGATAGTTAGATTTCAAAGCTGGATCCAGGGTTCAAAATGAAGTAATATGCATAAAGTGCATGTCACATATAAGCACTCATTCAAAGATCAGTTACTGAGCACCTATTGCCAATCAATTCCTAATGATGAGGAAACACAAGCACATGAAACATATATATTGCCTAGACTTGTTCTACCAGAGAATATAAATAGTAACTGAGCAAACAAATACTGTTTTAAAAACATAATGTCAAAAAAACACATTTAGGACCATTCTTCAGAATAACTACTATACAGAATGACATGCACTCAATTAAAGAAAGAAAAAAAGAAATGCTTAAGAACAGTTTCACAGAAAAAGTCTAAAAAACATGCAAACTAAAGGCAGTGTGTGATCCCAGATTGGATTTCAGACAGGGAACAAGTGGCCACAGAGGACATTATCGGAATAATTGGCAAATGCGAATATGTGCTGTGGATTTAGAAACATTATAGCAATGTTAAATTTCCTGACTTGGATAATTGTTCTATGTTTAGTGGATATGCTTGCTCTTAGAAAGACACAATGAAATATTTAGGGGTAAAGGAGCAGAATGCTTCCAAAACCCTTAAAAAGCTCAACAAAAAGGCAGAAAGAAGAGAGGGAGGATACAAAGAGGAGATATAGTTGTAAAGCAAATGAGCAAAATATGAATAACTAGTGAATTTTGATAAATTCTATAAGAAAACTACCATTCTTGAAATTTTTTTGTAGGTTTAAAATTATATAAAAATAAAAAGGCCCTTTGTTTGAGGGAAGGTAGAGAGTTCTTCAACAAGCACAAGCATAATTTTCTTTTTCCTTTCTTTTGGAACCTGCTTTCTGGGGTAATTTTAGCTCATTTTATTTTTAATTTCAGCAGTAGAAACGGAGGCCTACACTTTTGTAGGCCCTTCAGATTGAGCAGTACAGGCCTATCTCAATGGATTTGACAAAATCAATCATTTATTGTACAGGATTTTCGGTAGAATGATGTTACTGGCATGAACGAGTTGAAAAACATCCCTTAACACCCAGCATGGCTTCTCAAGCTGGCATTTTATTTGGAAAATAAGCTCAACAGGTAGCAAATATAAAAACATATTGACATTTCAAGGCTAAAAAATTGGCCTCACCTTTGTTTCCCATAACAAGAGGGATAAATGAACAACTTTAGGTTAGCAAAGATGCATCTGTGGATTTCAGTTTAATTACTATAGCATTTCTTGGACTTTTCCAAGTTTATATCATGTAGCAGAGGCTCTATGATAAGAATGGTCATTATATTCATTTTCTGATTATTCTAATTAATAGTGTCACACATACCAATGACCAGATTTTACTTCCGATGTTTAGAATAAATGTACATGCACATATATGTTAATGTATCAGTGTGTGTGTGTGTGTGTGTGTGTGTGTGTGTATGTGTGTGCGTGTGTGTTTTAGAGTAGACAGCCATGGATATAAAAGAATGCATTTAGATGAATGGAAATTATTTCAGTAGGATACAAATAAGGTCAAACAAGTGTGAAAAGTACTATATATCCTATGTTTTACAAACAATTCTACCTTTAATTTGCGAAAAGTTGAAACATGAAAATATAGATTCTAGAAGGACTGCAATGGTTATAATTTAAAGGCAATTTATTTCTCCTAAATTTACTGTCTTAAAAACTGGCAATAGCTTAATCTGATTGTCACTTGGGTGTTCATTCTAAAACAAATAATACATAAAAGCTGAACCCAGAAACTTGCACTCTTAGTTATGATGGAGTATCTTATAGCAGATCTAAAATCCCGCTAAGAATAAAACATATCACAATAAAATTTTAAACAATTGATTTGAAAGCATGAGAGAGAGCTGCTGAGGCAGCCAGTTGTGAAGGGCCAGATCCCGGAGAGAAGGAAATCTTATTTAGGTAAGTACTAGTAAGCTTATTTTCCGCACATTGGTTTCTCCCTGGGACATATACTGATCCTTAATGTGTCCCAGGATGTGACTAAGCTGGATAGAGAAGCTGCCAAGAGCCTTAAAACACAAAAGAACTTTGGATGTTTTCACAGGGTTGGAGAAACAAACATTAGAGCTCTGGTATAACACTGCATTCAGAACTCAACTGACCAAAATTGCAATGATGAATGCAGGTTGCAGAAGTGAGACTGGCACTCAAGACCTATCATCCCACCAAGGCATTATCTGATTAAGCTACAAATAAAAAGATATAGAGGAGCCAAGCAGACAGTGTGAAAGGAAGCCACATGTGACTCAAGAGGCATGTGGGGTCCTTAGCATTGCCACAGAGCTAGGCAAACTAAAATTGCACCTGAAGACCTCCGAGGAGGAGGGGCATGAGGAAACACTCCAGGCTCTAACTGAGAACTGGAGGGATATTCACAAGTGTGGGAGTAAGACTAAACCTTGCCAAGATTGCCAAGAAGCATCAAGTTAGTTCAAGATGTGATTGGATTTAGGTGACATATCTCTTCTTGGCCAGCCAAAATGTAGGGGAAAGTCATCACTAACATTTTTCATATTTAGGATTGGTACTGAAACCAAAATTGTTTGGAATGTTGAGAAATAGGACCAGAAAGCAAAACAGCTTGTTGAATAGACAGCCGGGTTGGCAATTTGCCTGTTCTGAACAAATAGATGATCAGGTAAAGAGTTTTAAGAGAAAATGAAGAACAAATCAAATGGAAGGTTGTGAATTTAAAAATACAATAATTGAAATTATAACATGACAGATGGGACACAGCTAAAGAGAGGATGAGTGAAATGGAAGCTAGATCAGTAAACAATATTTAGGCTGCAACACAGACAGCCCAACAGATGAAAAGTGGAGAGAAGATCATAAGAAATGTAATACATGCAACAGATAAGCACAAAACACATACTATATTATTCATGTCTGTGTTAGTTTTAATAGACCTAACTTGTCTATCAATAGTAGAACGGATAACTACATTTTTGTATGTTTATATAATGAAAAACTAGCATTGAGAAATTATGTATGTATATACATACAAAACATTAGTGAATTATTCAAGCATAATATTGCACAAAAGAAGCCATATATAAAAGCATATATGCTGTAGTGGTGCCATTTATGTACAACTCAAAGATTGGTAGAATCAATCTATTATTATTAGAGATGAATTAATGACTAAGCCACTGGGGCTGCTATTAATATTCTATTCAAGGGCAGTTCCAGAAATATATCTGCCTTGTGAAAATCCATTGAATTGTAAACTTATGATTTGTGTGATTTGATGTATATATGCTAAACTTTAATTTTAAAAGATTTTAAACATTTAAAGTTTATATTAAAATTGAAATTAAAGTTCTGGGGATAATACCTGTCATTTTCATTCTCCCACAGCTAATAAACAGCTGGTTTTGGTTTTCAAGAAATGTGAAAAATTAATCAGGATAGAAAATGTCAAAAATATAAAAATAAAAAAGTAAAGGAGGTTGAGTGGAGGGATGTGTGTATACCTGAAAGGTTCTCAGTAGCCCTATATAGACTTAAGGAATAAGGAGAATGGAGACTGCTTAAGAACAAGTCAATGGTCCCACCAACAATTTCCTCTTTCAGTAATTCAGCAGAGACGGGGCACTTGATGTGGTCAAATATTATGAAATACCAGATATTACCAATAACACTATTATAGAATTTATAAACAAACTAGGGGCCTGTTGCACAAAGATCTATGCAATAGGCCATCCTTCCCCTGGCTGCTGGCACCGGTTTTCCTCTGGCACCCGGGATCCAGGCCTTCGCTCAGGCCACAGTGGAGAAGCCAAGCCTCTTCAGTCTTCAGTTCTCTTCATTCTTCATTCTTCAGTCTTCAGTCTTGACTTAGGCTTAAGCCTTCAGTCTTTGCTCTATGCCTGTATCTACAAATTAACCTTCCATCTTTGTTGGGTTAATTTGTATACTCACTTCTGATTGGCTGGTGGGCATCATGGAGATATGGTCAATTTGCATATTTCTCTTTTATTAGTGTAGAATTAGATAATAAAGTATTTCCAATCTCTTTTTTTTCCCCTAAAGGCAAACTATTCTTTCTTTTTTTCCTCTGTGGTTTTTTGCTTGCTTATTTGTTTTTACTATTTCCAGAGATAAAATGTCCCAAACTTATTTGGAGGCGCTTCTACAGCTTTATACTTTTATGACTAGCATCTCTTGTTTCTAGACTCTGAGCTCCTTGAGAGTGAGGTCTCTGAGTTAGTTGTGTATTTATATTCCATAATAAGGCAACTATAAAAGAATAAATACTAAACAAATGTGTACTGCCTATTACTAGCACCATCTACAGCAAACCCAGGATTTAAATAGGACTAATGTTGTAGCATTTTAGATATGTTACCAAGTTTTTCCTTTGCATCTTTATCCCCCCGCCCCAGAAAGAGAGAGAAAAATAACCCAGGAACTATGGCAATCATCAATTAGAACATGTTTGTCCTGGTGTAACTTAAGATCTTGCTAATTTTTCTCTAAGTTTCAAGGTTTTGGCTGTGACCACACACATGTTTATGATCAGATTTGGCCTTTGTCTCCAGACCAGACTGGATATTAGTAAAAATTTCCATATATTTTTTAATCTGATTACTCTTTGTGAGTAAAGGCATTTCTGTTAATTATGTCTTCTGCAAATGTAATCAGCAAGAACTTCACAAATTGGTGAACTGACACTTTAAAAGCCTTCCTGGGGAGTGAGACTAGTTGGAATGTGAAAGCTGTATTGAGGGGTTCGGTATTGCCACAAACAGTTCCTGCATAGCTGACCTCAATGCTGTAAAAACACTCATGAATCTACTCTAGAAGACTACAAAATCTATGAAAAACCAAAAGACATTTGCTTCATGATAATATCAAAATCAGAACTTTAGGTTTAAAAGTTTATTTATTCTAGATACAGCCTCCAAGAATCCAGGCTCACCAGTTCCAATACTCTATCACTGAATTTGATGATATGGGGAACAACAGAAAATAATTGTGACTATCTACTTATCCAATGCTCGCTTTGACCAAATGATACATGGCTGATGATTCATTTGCCTGGAGCATCTTCTGAGCTAGGTCAAAACAAAACAGTACAAAAAAAAAGGCACAAGAGGTATTTTGCTACTTCCCAGTATAACTTCACCAAACAGAACAACAACAAAATTCAGGGCTCTGAGATTATGTACATTTAATTCCACACATCACTAGTAATCATAATCATACATTTTAACTGTTAAATATAACCTTAGAGGCAATCCTAATGTAGAGGTATGGAACACTGAGGTCTAGATATTGAGCCTCTTGGCCAAGACTTGACATTTAATTAGTAACTTAAGCTGAACCATGACTTAGTTATCCTAGCCTAGCCAACAATGAGGAGGCTTTCACCTACCAAACTGTTAGGGCAGCTCTATGTAAACTGTGTGATTTTTGAGGTTGATAATAAATAGGGAAGGAATAAAACTCTTGCCCACTCCAGTAGAATGTTTACTTTATAACCTGGAATGTTCAATGATAATTGTCTCTTAGATTCCTGAAACAGCGACTACTTTTCAGATGCTCCTTCTCAACAGAAACATTGAGAAAAAAGAAAGAGAGAAGAATAAAGTCTTTGCAGGAGCATTCAAGATAAAGAGGAGGGCCAAAACCGGTTTGGCTCAGTGGATAGAGTATCCCCTGCAAACTTAAAGGTCCGGGGTTCGGTTCACGTCAAGGACATGTACCTTGGTTGCAGGCACATCCCCAGTGGGGGGTATGCAAGAGGCAGCTGGTCAATGATTCTCTCTCATAGATGTTTCTAACTCTCTATCCCTCTCTCTTCCTCTCTGTAAAAAATCAACAAAATATATTAAAAAAGAGAAAAGGATAGAGGAGGTAAGTATTCAAGGAAAGAAAACACCAGGGTAGAAAACTATGTGCCAAGCCTTAGGCTAACAGGTACTTGTGTTGAAAATATTGTCTGATGATCAACTGCTACTGAGGTCTTTACATGTGTCCACAGATTCTCTGATACCCTCTCTTCAAATGGCAGAACCTAATTTGTCTCTCCTTGATTTTGGGCTGGACTTGGTAACTCACTGCTAATGAATAAAATATGATAGATGGTGCTTGACTTACAAGATGAGGTCAGAGAAAGCATTGCGACTTCTTTTTTTTTTTTTTTTTTGATCTTTTGCTATATGTTGAGCCTGGTGCCATGTTACAGAGACACTAAAGCAGCCTTTGAGAGAAGCCCTTGTGAAAAGAAACTCGGGCCTCCTGTCAACAACCAACGCTAACTTGCTGGACATGCCACTGAGCCATCTTGGAAATGGACCTAACAGTCCCAGTCAAGCCCTCAGGTAACTGAGAATGGTATCTTGACTGTAAACTCATTAGGGACTTCCAACTAGAACCACTTAATTAAGCCATGCTTGAGCTATAGACTCATAGCAGCTGTTACATAATAAATGGTTACTGTATTAAACCACTAAATTTGGAAGTAATTCTTTAAAAAAATGTTTTGTTGATTTCAGAGAGGAAGAGAGCGGGAGAGAGAGAAACATCAATGATGAGAATCATTGATTGGCTGCCTCCTGCATGCCCCCTACTGGGAATCAAGCCCACATGTGCCCTGACTAGGAATCAAACCAGTGACCTTCTGGTGCATGGGTTGGCGTTCAACCACTGAGTAACTATGGCCAGGATGAGAGTAATTCTTTACAAAGCAATCGGTAACTAAAAATGCTAAATATGTTGAAGGGAAGAACAGTATCACAGAACTTATAAACCATAACTACTATTAAAATGAATCGAGCTAAAAAATCAGCAGTTCCTTATGACTTAACCTACTGTACAGGAGCCCTATTAAATGGATTCATTCCAATTTTTCAACTGCACTTTGGTCTCCCAAGATGCTTTTGTTCAATATGTTTGTCATTTTCAAAGTTACGATCACATGGAAATACAGCCATGACTTTCTGACACAGTGTTCTGATGCAACTGTTGGAAACTAATTATTAATGGATTACCTCTTGGTTTAGACATGTAAAAGATAATTATTAGCAAATGATGACCATCCTCTTTTTCAAAAGTTATTTAGTATTTTAG
This sequence comes from Vespertilio murinus, assembly GCA_963924515.1. Taxonomy (NCBI): domain Eukaryota; kingdom Metazoa; phylum Chordata; class Mammalia; order Chiroptera; family Vespertilionidae; genus Vespertilio; species Vespertilio murinus. The sequence goes on along the minus strand of OZ004715.1, from coordinate 18,326,495 downwards.
ACTTGGGACAAATATTCAAATAAATAATGATATGAGTTTTGAATATCTTACACAATCATAAGTACAAGAAGTTATTTTTTTCCTGATGCTTAGAAGTATTAGGTGGCTATTGTTAGGACATCATGTTTTCTTTTTTTTAAAACAAAACAAACAAACAAATAAAACAAAAAACCACCCAAACTATACAGTAATTAATTTGAGTGCTCTTCTCATTTTAATTACATTAAGATGTCTTGGCCAGCCCAAACACCAAATTAACCTTTTGATAACTTACCATCCTGTTTGGCACAACTTTTGCCACTTATGCATTTTGATTGACAGGATATGTCAACCTGGTGAGTGAGAATTTATTTCTGCTCCTAATCTCCCTGGAGTTTTCATGGGTGTTTGACTTAATGCGAAGTTTCATGTGTAACCTTTTCAGCACTAGATCACAACAATTTCTTACTTATCTTTGTCATTTTCAGCTTTAACTGAATACAAATCTTAAATTTGTTATCGAAAATTGGCACATTTTATCCTGACCCCAAAGGCAAGATTCTACTATTATTTAAAAAGGCTTTTTATCAATTACCCTTCTTAAGAATTTGTGAGGATGTGTCACATATAAATAACTATTATGGGATTGCTGAGATAAAATTTTTGACTTGCTAATGAAATTATTCCATCACAGTAGGGATGTATTGGCAGAGGAACAAATATACTCATTGCTAATCTAGCAAAGGTCTTATTTTCTCCTTCTTTTCTTTTTATAGAGCTCAGTCTAGCTCTCTATCCTCTATAGAGAATGATTATGAGCTGAAACACCTATTGCTAACCAGTAGAGGAAATTCTGAGCTTCTTAAACTATTGAAAATGGTATGGCTTGGACTTTCTTTGAAAACAGAATACTACTTTAAGAGACAAACCTTCTGGCAATAGCTCAAATTTAATAGGCTGTTGCAGTAAATATATTCTCAAAAATAACCGTGTGTGATCCGATAGCACTATCAATAGTTCATGCACCAAGAATGAGAATGCTATCTTAAACCTGCTAATTTGCCGTGGCTTTTATGGAGGTATAATTTTCCATTTACAATGCAAAACTCCTTGCACAAAAATACTTGAATAATTATGAAAATGTAAGTAATCCTTTGCAAAAAGTAATTATGGTGAGGGAGACTATTCTTTGCACTCAGTATTTTATGCATGTGTCTGATTGCGTAAGCACGCTAATTAAAATGTTGCAAGACATACTGAAATGCTGGCATTTAAGATGGAAAGCAGTTATACTCCTGGCAAAGAGAGTTCCGCATATCTAAGGATTTTTTAAGTTGTAGTGATAATAAGCTATTCAGGAAAGCAAACTGGAAACAAGAGCCAAAATCGTAAGATCTGTAGCTGGTACTTTGAGATCTGTTGATGCTTCCACAGAGCCGTGAATTTTTAAGTATAAAGTGGGACCAAAACCACATTTACTTAGTTAGCAAACATTTGGGGCCACAGGGGACAAATGTATTCATGCAGCTAAAGTTTAAGAACATAATTTGGAATCCATCTTAATTTTTTTAGATTGAGTTGTTTCCATGCTTTAGAAATGATTGGCCAAGTGGCTGGCAAGTAGTGTTTCCACCACCAACGGGAATGTTCTAGTCTAGCATGTCAACTTATAAGATAGACCAGGGGTCAGCAAACTCATTAGTCAACAGAGACAAATATCAACAGTACAACGATTGAAATTACCTTTGAGAGCCAAATTTTTTAAACTTGAAATTTCTTCTAATGCCACTTTTTCAAAATAGACTCATTCAGGCCGTGGTGTTTTCTGGAAGAGCCACACTCAAGGGGCCAAAGAGCCGCATGTGGCTCTAGAGCTGTGGTTTGCTGACCAGTGAGAGAGACAACTGGGTTATGGTGCAGCCTTAACAGTAGGCCCTTGACCTGAGAGCCCCGGAAGTAAAAAGCAGCTACAGAATGATTAGTGGGAGTGCTGCAGGCAAGCCCTGTATCAGACTCCTAGGCCACTGATATTTTACTTCCTGGCACTGCGATTGATTCAAAGTAGCAACTCAATAAATCTTGCTCAAAGCATGACTGACTGACCAAGAAGTGAAGAGAATGAATTATTTGAGAACACATGATCTTAAGATATCTTGGGTCCCCAGGACCCAACACATAGTAAAATGTCATTTCCCCCCCAAAAAATATATCAACTCTATAGTTCAATTACTTTTTCATTATTTGACTAATTATGGATTTAATCATCAGTAATGTATTTGATTGGTGCTATGGAAGAGTTTTAAAAATGAATGAAGATATGGCATGAAATTACTTTGTTCTAAAAGAACTGTTCTATGAGAAAGTGAAAATTAGACTTGCTGGTCATCAGAATGTAATATTCCTATGAAAATAAAAACAATATTTCCAATGAGACATTGGTAAGGCCACATATAAAATGGCCAGCGTTTCTACTAAAGTCACATCACAGCTTCAAAATGGCAAAACAACCCCCTTTGGGGTAATTTTTGCTTTTTTATCCATTTGTAATGCAGTTTCATTTCATCCATCTTGCCTTTTCCAGGAAGTTACAATCCTGAGGTATCCAAGTGCTGAGTTATCAACCTGGGGTTGGTTGCTGCTTTCCCAGATCCTCCTAAGAATCATTCAGCACAGAGGGAAGCCCATGCAAATTGCTCCTCCACACACCCTCTTACTCTCCCAAGATCTCTTCCTGGGTGATTTCTCCTGCAGCAGTAAGCTAGTAAATAAACTCCCCTTTGTTTGCAAATGTATTCCAGGTCATCTCAGCTGGTGAGCTCTGGTGTTTATTAGGTCACAACTCGAATATACACCTACATACTATCCATAGGTCAACAGCATTCACCAACTCGATGAAAGGAAATTGATACATCAAGATTATTGCCTAACTTTTAAGCCTTAAAACTCTGTCAAAAGTCTCATGTCCTTGACACAAATGGGGAAGCAGGAGAGCTGCTTTTGAGAGAAAATGAGTTCAGGGTTAGACTTATTTTGTTTGAGTACGACTAAGAATTTCTCATTCTTCTGTTCAGTGGGTGGTTGAAAACGCTAGTTCCTGAGGGAGTGGTAGGTTGAACTCAACTCTGAGGACTCATAATAATAATAGAATAGTAGGGACTGCTCATCTTTTAAAAAAAAAATTTTCTTTTTGATTTCAGAAAGGAAGGGGGCGGGAAAGAGAGATAGAAACATCAATGATGAGAGAGAATCAATGATTGGCTGCTTCCTGCATGCCTCCTACTAGAAATCTAGTTAGCAATCTAGGTATGTGTCCCAATCAGGAATAGAACTGTGATTTACTGTGTACATGTACTATATGCTCTCTATAAGATGTTAGTTGTGTGTGTGTGTGTGTGTGTGTATGTTTGTTTGTTTGTTTGTTTATATGTATGTATATACATATATGCCAGTGCATATTATACACATATATGTACATGTATACACATGGACATATATAATTTCATTTATTTCTTAAACAATCATGTGATATAGCTGCTTTAATTTTCATGTTTAAAAATAAAAACTCTATTAGAGCTATTAGTTAACAGGATGAATGCAAAAAATAATGACAGAATCTATTTGAATATTAATCAAGCTGACTCTGCCTTCCAATAATACAATGAAGTTAAAATAATTCGGTAAGAATGCTGGTAGCTCTGGATAGTGTGTCTTGATGGGAGTGTCATCCAGGACACTGAAAGGTTGTAGGTTGATTCCTAGTAAGCGCACATACCCAGGTTGTGGGTTCAACATCCAGTAGGGGTGTATGCAGAGGCAACCGATCAATGTCTTACTTTCACACCGATGTTTCTCTCTCTCTCTTAAAAAAAAAAATCGATGAAAAAGCATGTTTTCACATGAGAGAAAGGAAAAATTTAAAAAAAAGAATCCTGGTAGAAAACAAAAGTTCTAAAGATATTGATGATGGCCAATTGTTTCATTTTGGAGAATTATACTCATGAAGTATTGTAATAAAACCAGCAATAATAAATATTTTCATTTTCACAGGCCTACATTGTACAAAAACCTGTCCATGTTAACTTTGGATATGGCAGGAGGAATAAAAAAAAGTTTATTTTGTCTTAGGAGACATTTCAAATGGAAACAACAATATAGTTAAGATATCAAGCTAACTTCATAGAGATTGTTTGTCAGTGAAAACCTGAGAAAATATGTTTGCTTTGTGGCATTGTAATGCAGTGTAATGCCCTTGGCATTTTATTGATAAAAACAACAACAAAGCCTCAGAGGAAATGCTGCAGCTCAGAAGCCTGACTGACAAGTGTAGTCGGACTTGCTGATATAAAGTTCGAAATGACTATGTTTGTTAAGAGCAGATAGGATTTAGGAAGTATGACAAGACCTTTAAAAAGCTAAACCCAGGGAACCAATTCTGTATCATTTTTTAAAGTGATATGAGTTGCAAAGGAAAATTTTAGCTTCATGATAATGATACAAATTAATGCAAGAACTCCTCATGGGGTGTGTGAGAGTGCATGCAATGGACCCCTTTGACAGTGGGGGTAAGCCTTCAATAATGATGGTTTTTAAATATCTGAAATAAAGTACTGGAATAAAAGAGGTTACAAAACAAACTAAAACATTAAAATATCACTGTCAAAATATTTTTAAAATGTGATATGGTCATATATGCTCTTGTGTGTTAACACATTAAATAGCAGATTTCTTGGCAGGTCTAACTTAATACTTGTCATCACGGGGTAATGTGGATATAATCAATAGGTCAACAGACCTGCAAAATACCAGATTTTTATGATGTCTATTGGTGAGAAGTCACAGGAACTGCCAATAGTATTGTGGCTGTTACCCTGTATTCACATTTGAAAAAATACAATATTTCCCTTAGAGGTTCTAAAAATAAAGATGTACTTCTTTTACTTTCTAATTATACACACACACACCAACCACTACCGATAACAAAAAACACTCAGGTCTACACACAAACCCCGAGTTAAGAATTCCTATATTGACATGTTTCTACATTATAATACAATTTTCCATTTCCTTTAAAAGGTAAAGAGAATTTAATTATAAGAGTTTAAAGTAAAGGAAACGTTGCCTACTTGAAAGACAGAAAAGCTACAAGAGGAATAAACTATGTTACACAAACCCAGGAAACGTGTGTATGTATGGAACCAAGTTTGCAAATAAAATAGTTAAGATATCTAGGACAGCGATTTTCAACCTTTGTTCATCTCATGGCACACATAAACTAATTACTAAAATTCATTCTGCAGTACAACAAAAATATATATTATAGTTTGGCCAATATGGCCAAAAATGGGTATAATTTTGACTCATTCACACCAGGCAGCTACTGTTGTGCTGGCCGTTGTCATTTTTAAATTTTTTTTTTTATTTATTTGACAATCTAAGAGAAAAGAGGTCAGGGTCCTGACTAAGTAGTCAGATATTTTGAAAATTCTTGCATCACACTGGTTGAAAAGCACTGTTCTGGCAGATCAATTTTTTTTCTTGGATCTTTAGGGTCTAGCACAAGTCCAAAGAAGCTAGTATTGTTTTCTTGCAATGTTTTTAATTTTACAACATGTTGCCAAGAACATCATACTGTTTTCCCCGTTTGTTTGCTAGAGTCACATTCTCTCTCTCCTCTTGTCCCTTCTCCTTTTTATATTGTTTCTTTTGCAGGAATGGATATGCATAAAGAAAATCTTTGGATTAACAATAATCACAGTTTCAAAAATGCTATCTTATTGATGGTCTTGTTAAGGGGTAACTTTAAATAACATTGCTTTAATGTCTCAAGAAATCAAAATTTACTTTTGTGCAGCAAACCATAATGTTATTTATGGACAGTGATGCCAGAATTTAGGTCTCGGTTAATTACGGAGGTGAAGAAACGATGAACACATCATTTATTTTTTTCAAACAGAAACACATGAGACAGAGAATGAATAAAGTCATCCATTTTTTTTTCCAGTGAGAAAAACATATGAATCTGTCAATCCTCTTTATACTTATGTTGATTAGACACACTTGTAACTAGGGTTAAGATGATATTTAAAAATTTAGGGATTTTTTCTATCTTTGACAAAGAGAATTATACCTTCTAATATAAAAGGAATACTTTTTTTAAAAATTGATTTCTAAGAGGAAGGGAGAGGGTTAGAGAAACATCAATGATGAAAGAGAATCATTTACAGGCTGCCTTCTGCATGCCCCATACTAGGGATCAAACCCACAACCTGGGCATGTGCCTGACCTGGAATCAAACCGTGACCTTCTGGTTCACAGGTCAATTCTCAACCCCCTGAGCCACGCTGCCTGGGCATAAAAGAAATACTTTTGAATGATAAATGTCTTTTAAAAAATTTACATAAAATTAATTCTGAGCAAATCAATGGAAGTGCAAGGCAATGCTAATATGAGCTAAAAACATCCTTGGGAAATAAATGCATACCAGTGGGTGCCCACTCATTAACATAATTGCTTAAGGTTTGAAAATGATAGATTATTCTCACAGAATGTGAGTTTCTGCAAATGAAACCTAACACTCAATGTTCTCCCCCTCCCCCCTTTCTATTTAAGGAATAGTCTCCTATAAACCCCCTCTGAAACTTTCACATAATGAAGGAAGGACCCATTAGACGATTTTTAGAACACAAAGTGTAAAAGAGCAAAGTACTACTATTTTACCAAAAAGTACCTTCGTTCCAACAGGCATTTGTAGAAATGGGAATGAGCTTTAGAGTATTTAAGAGCAGAAGCAAAAATAGACAAAAAGCCATTATTTTGGTGTCTATCTCTATCTCTAATGACTAATTCACAGGTATTTAAAGTTTTAAGTGCTTTTCCCCCATCTTAAATGTGCCTTTTTGAGCTCTGACTGCAAATGTAAAAGGAAAGAATAGCACTTTTATGCATTTAATACAGCCCAAGAGGCCCACCTTCTGGTTCCTAGTCCACATGATGGTCTGGGCTTGGATAATTCTTCAGTATATGTGTGTATAAAAGCAGAGGCCAGATGGACACATTTTAGAAGCATTTATGTGCAGCTCCACTTTTTTGAGAAGAGGAGGGAAAGGAACTTAAGAAACTAGGGCAGCCCCATCCGGTTTGGCTCAGTGGTTAGAGCTTTGGCCTGCAGACTGAAGGGTCCCAGGTTCAATTCCGGTCAAGGGCATGTACCTCGGTTGTGGGTACATCCCCAATAAGGGGTGTGCAGGAGGCAGTTGATAGATGGTTCTCTCTCATCTAGCTTTCTATCCTTCTCCCTTGCTCTCTGTAAAAATCAATAAAATAAAAAAATAAAAAAGAAACTAGGCCATCTGTGAAAAGTCAAAATAATATCTTTGTTGATATTCATTACACACAAAAAGTCAATGGTGAAGTATTTAGAGGTTTCTTAGTCAAAGGATATCTGGATTGGTGCCTTTCTTTTTTTTCTTCTTTTTAAGTTAATAAAATTCTTGTAAAATTAAAAATGTTTGTTAGTCCTAGCCAGTTTGGATCAGTGGATAGAGCATCATCCTGCAGACTGAAGGGTCCCAGGTTCAATTCCAGTCAAGGGCACATGCCCCATTGTGGGCTCAATCCCTGGTTGTGGGTATGCAGGAGGCATCCGATCAATGATGCTCTCTCATCATTGATGTTTCAATCTCTCTTTTCCTCTTCCTTCCTCTCTGAAATCAACAAAAATTATATTTTAAAAAACATTCCTGAAACACTATTTCAAATTTATAAATCTGAAAAAATACAGGTCTTCCCAGAGATGACTTTTTAAAGAAAGCTTTCATGATTATATACAAAGTATTTTTGATAGTTTTGACGATAGTAACAAATGGAGAACAGAGATAGAGGTGAGAAAAAATAAACTGAACCACAGGTAAACTAATGAGCAGTAAGGTGTGGCTCAGTTGGCTGGAGACTCTTTCTATGCATTGAAATGTTGCAACTTGGATTCCTGATCAGGACACATACCTTAGTAGTGGGTTTGATCCCCAATTGGGGTGTGTATGGGAAGTAACCAATCAATGATGTTTCCCTCTCATATTGATGTCTCTTCTTCTCTCTTACCCTCTCTCTAAACTTCTAAAATTAATAAACTTATCCTCAGTAAGGATTTAAAAAAAAAAAAAAAGGAAAAAGGAAAGAAAGCAGGCCTCTTATCTTTGGCAATACAGCAAACTAGATTTTTTTTGTCTTGTTATTTTTTAAGGAGTTTTCTTTTTATTCATAATTATTAAAATGTTAATTTTTATAATTTTATATGGTTAAATTTATCAATCTTGTTTTTATCAATGCTTCATTTTGAATCTTGTGTAGGCTTTCCTACATCCAGGTTATAAAAAAATGAGCCATCTGTCCTTCTAGCTCTTATCTCTCTCTTTACATGCAGGTATTTGATGCATTTGGACTTTATTCTAGTGGTTGGAAGGGACTGATTTTATTTTTTTAATGACTATATAGTTGACCTATCATTTATTTTTAAGTACCTTTATCTAGATGAATATTGGAACTGAGATTCCTCATAAAATTCAGACCTTCATAGTGATATACTTTCAAAGAAAGGTAGAATGGAAATATATCCAATTGGAAGCAAAGGGAGATGTCAAGGAAACTTGCTTTTATTGGCCTGGGTTTGAGGGAAAATGCTTCACAGAACATAAGGAAAAGCTCAATGAATATAATCACTTTCATACAGGGTTGGTTTTTCTAACCACAATGTTACCACATTGGAAAGCAAGAACAAGCACATCTAAAAATTCAACATGACACAACTAGACAGTGTGTGTGGGATTTTTACACATACTTCGAGTAACAAATTAAAATCCAGGAATGCTTCAAACCAAGCAATTATAAAATGACTACAAATCAAGACAAGTAGTAACTAGCCCAATCAGCATGTACAATAAGTCTGTAGATTTCAATTCTTATATTAGAAAATAAGGTCTCAAATTAATGAGAGCTGTGCCTAACATAGAAAGACAGAATTAACCACAGAACAAGTCAACAAATTTTGGAAAGAAAAAAATAATTTTAAAAAGACAAAGAAATAAAAACATGACAAAGTTGTACATATCCCAGGAGAGAGATGGAAGAATGAAATACACAGAATAAATAGGAGAGTGTCTTGGTCAAAGCACTTTGGAGAACTCTGTAATATATAGATCATTTAAAAACACAATCATCCTAAACCAGGAACCCTATACTTAGGTGTACAATCTGTTAAAATATATGTAAAATAATGAATCCAGTAATGTGAAGAATAGGGAAAAATTAAAATATCCATTTCAATCAAACAGAGAATAAACAAATAACTTGTGGCATATCCATATTATGGAGCATTACAGACTATAAAGGAAACTTTAAAATGATTCAGTGAAAAGTTAAGTTGCAAAAGGTTATGTCAAATATAAAAGTTTTGTGGAGTTTAAAATGTGCAAATGAATACTAAATTCTGGAATTTTTAAATGTCAAAATCTAGAGGATAGTAGTTACTTCTGGCTAAAGAATCGGGGAATTTTAAGGTGGTGTTCATGGGTTCTCCATGGCATTGCCATGTGTTACGGGTTTTTGTGTGTTTTTATGTGTTTGTTTAAATATATTTTTTATTGATTTCACATAGGAAGGGAGAGGGAGAGAGAGAAACATCACTAATGAAAGAAAATCACTGATTAGCCACCCCCTGCATGCCTCCCACTGGGGATGGAGCCCACAACCCAGGCACGTGCCCTTGACTGGAATCGAACCCTGGACCCTTGAGTCTGCAGGTCGACAAGCTATCCACTGAGCCAAACCAGCTAGGGCAATGACATTGCCATGTTTTAAGTTTGTGCATAGGTATGCAGATTTTTATTATATTGAATCTAAAGTTTTTTTTAAAAAAATACTATAATATCAAAATATTACAAAATAGAAGAAAAATGGAAAAGGAGCAAGAGAGAAATAGAATAACGGTAGGACAGAACTAGTAGAATGGAGATAATGAGGTCATGAAGGGAAAGGAGGAAAAGAACTGAACATACCCCTCTAAACTATTATCACAGTTCCACAGTTGGGCTAGTCATAAACCCAAATGCATTTGCCCTTAATACTCTAGTGCAGAAAAAAACACAAAATATAAAAACAAAACTCTAAGATCTTTCAAGACTAGAAGATTATAATGAACTAGAGGCCCAGTGCACAATATCTGTGCACAGGTAGGGTCCCTAGGCCTGGCCAGTGATCAGGGCCCATCTGTGGGGCGACCAGCAGGGTGATCAGGAGGCCCCTGCTGGCACCTGCTTTGGTTGGCCTGGGGCTGGGGGCTGGGGGCAGCTACTGCGTTGAGCATCTGCTCCTTGGCAGTAACTGTGTGTCAGAGTGACTGGTTATTCCACCATCCAGTCGATTTGCATATTAGGCTTTTATTATATAGGATAAAATACACTACTTTAAAATATATATATATATATATATATATATATATATAATATATATATATATATATATATATATATATATATATATATAATTGATATTTTACAGAGAGGAAGGGAGAGAGATAGAGAGCTAGAAACATCGATGAGAGAGAAACATCGACCAGCTGCCTCTTGCACACCCCCTACCGGGTATGTGCCCGCAACCAATGTACATGCCCTTGACGGGAATCAAACCCGGGTCCTTTTAGTCTGCAGACCGATGCTCTACCACTGAGCCAAACCGGTTTTGGCTACACTACTTTTTTATTAAAAAAATGGCAGCTTGTATGCAGAAGCAGGGCAAACATGCAAGGCAGAACAATAAAAGCTGGAAAGATGAGCTATTGCCATAAATACCTTATATCAGCTGATGTCATATGACTCAGAATATTTAGGAAATCCACTTTGGGGCACAGAAAATGTTTTGAGTTCTGCACACAAAATTCACCAACAGAATCCTTTATGCCTCGGTAAGGGAAGAAATTATTAGCCCCAGGAACAATTATTTCTTTCCATAGACATTTATGGAGCTTGCTCCATTTAGGCTCAGACCTGCATTCTATCCATTCGATATAATGGCCACTATAATAGATTTTGAAATAACCACATTTTAAACCTAGAAATCTATTAAGACTCTGATTTATTCTAGATAAATACAAGGTTACCATGGGCTCAAATCTACAAAACATTTCAGTGCCAAACTGGATTTCAAATTCACCTCACCCCACAGGCAGAAGAAAACAAACTGGAATTTTTTTTTGCCCCATGTATATCACTATTCCTCATAATAATGTAACAGTTTTGTCACTTCTGTATGAATAATTATTTTAACAGTGGTTTGGGGTTATTGATATTTTGAAGAGGGGAAATAATGTAAGGAGAGCTATTTCAGTAAATCTTACCTGATTTTCCCCCCACTCCCACTTTTACTCATCCTTCCACACCCCCAATGAAAATATCATCTTTTCAGAACTAAATATACATGATAGATTCCTGGACAGAATATTTCAACAGCTCATAATTGAAAAAGTTTTATTACTAACAGACTTCATTGAAGTCATGATAAATGGATTTCTACAAGTTTTGTTAATAAATCATCCCCAAGTTATCCCCAGAAGCATAATAAATAATTACTTAGAGCTTGATTCATCTTTACATATATCTGTAGGGATATATGAGTAAATTCTACTATTTGTTATTTCCTAAAATAAGTATGTGTAAGCATAAACAAGTCCCCACTAAGAAAGCTTTTCAGAGAAATAAACAAATTGTGGCTAGATGGTTATTTGAAAATATCTAAAATATTTTTAAAATAGTAGTTTCCTTAGAAAAAGCCATTTCAATATTTCATGAGAACTTTATATTCTGTTTCCAAATACGGCTATCTTTAAAATGGAAGCACTCTGCCAGAGAATGAACCCAATATAGGGTTTTTATTCACCTGACTTCATTTATTCACACCGATGAGCTTGGCAGAGTTATTCAAGCCAAGAACCGAACAGCTCTTACTCTCATGGGTTTTAATGGAGAATGGAAAAGAGAAACACATAAGTAATAATATAGTTTGCTATTATAGGAAGTTTTGTTTTGTTTTTGTGTTTGTTTGTTGGTTTGGTGTGTAAGGTCCCAAGACCCCCGGTGAGTCTGACGGAGGGGGCGACGACCCCAAGTCAAACGCCGAGACCGAAACTTGATGCAAAAAGCAGGAGGTTTTATTACAAGTGCAGTGCAGGGGCTTCTCAGGCAGACAGCATCAGTGCTGGCTGACTGGGAGCGCCAAGTAATTGCAGGACATGAGTTTATAAAGGCTAAAACCACACGCAGGTGGTCTTTAAATCAGGGAACTATGTTAACAGATAATATTTGGCTCATAATAGTTGACAGTTGACTCATTTCCCGAGGAGGCCGGATGGTCTGTTTTTGCAGGTCGATTCCAGAAACAGATAAAATATAGCCATAGTCCTCCCAGAAACAGATAATATAGCTATGGCCCTGCGGTTAGGGAGGCTGGATGGTCTGTCTTATCAGGCTGATACCTCAGGCTGATTTCAGGAACAGATAAAATACCTCTACGATGACCAAACCAGAGTCTGCTGGAAAGGTCAGTTAACCAGGGCTTACTGGAAAAGTCAGTTAAGAAGGGGAAGGGGGTTTTCCCTGGCCTTACATCCGTGTGGGTTTTTTTGCATAAAATAAAGCTGTGGATAATCAGAGGAAAATTTTGGAATCTAACTGCTGAGAACCAATTCCAGCATGTAATAATTATGAGAATTTTACCAAAAGGTTGGTGAAACTTGGGAGGTTCAACAAGGTGAGCCATATAGGCAATTTACCTGTTGGAAATGGCTAAAAGGCACCCCCCCCCAACTGGATCGGATTGTTAACTGCCAGACAGCTCAGGGCATTTTATTGCCTCCTGTTGGCCAAACATCTGAAGAGCTGTAGGGTATTCCCCAAACTGACAATGTTTCTGTATACTCTTTGATACTGTACCTTTTGAAGTGTATATTTCCACCTTGCCTAGGGAGGAATTGCGTTAGATAAAAGCATGGGTCCTGAGACAAGAAGAGTCTTCTAGCTCCTTTAGCTGGAAGCTCCTCTGACCCCCAATGCTTTTAAAAAACATCTTTGGTCCTTGGACTCCTTTTAATCATCTACATGCAGCCCTTTCTCCAGAATGCAGAACACTTCCCAGAGCTGGCTTCACTTGCATTCTGTCAGTAAGAACCTAGGATGCTTCCTTCTGGTCTTTGGATACATTCTGACTTCTTCAGGAGTGCCCACCCCACCAAGTTACACTACAGGGTTAAGAATACTCTCCGGGAGCTGCTAAATTCAGAATTCTTAAAGAACTGCATATCAGCTCCTATCTAAATTTAAGTACTGTCCATAGGTTATATTTATTAAAAATGTATAATCTAGTGTTTCATAATTGAAAGTGATTGTAGGCTCCTGGTAAAAAAAGTGCTGACTCAAAAACTCTGTTTCGTTGTTCTGTCTCCCAAATCCCATTAAAATGATAGAAGAAATGTAAAGTTAAAAATAAATCAATATTAGCACTAGAAAGTAAAAGGTGACCATTAACAGAACCAAAATTTAAGGACTTGATGAAAAATGTAAAATACATATGCTCAAACAGAAGGTAAAACTGAAGAGTTTACAAATGTGCACAGGTTAAAGAGAGGGCCGGTGCTTAAGATCACAAATAAGTTTCCATGCTGAAAAATTATATTGGCTTTAAAATACAAAAAATTAAAATGTTGAATAAAAAAAAGAGCAATAGCATGAATGTCCTCTGAACTTAAAATTATAATAATTGTATTTAGTGTTATATATAACATATATTAAAATTCTATTACAAGGAAGTTAGATATTCTCTTGCAAAAATTCACAAGCATGATCACCATTACTGAAAAACCTCAGCCAACTCTATTAAGTTAGTTACTTTAGGCCAAATACATTTTAATTAATATTTTAATTTTTTGTACTGCAAAATATTTACATTTATTGTGGATGTGGGAACACTTTAATGTGCTTGATATTTGTGCTAGGGCCTCCAAGAATAATAATTGAAAAAAAGTAAATTTTCTCTGTAGAGCTTTGAGACAGCTTTAAGACCTCAAGTAGCAAGGTAGGAAGCAAAATCAGCTGATAGGGTGACAGGTAAAAAAAACATAATTAAGGAAATGATCATCTAACAAGGTCCAGCCAGGCTAAAACTTTAAAACTTCTTGCTAAATAAAGTAGGCAGTCATCTGGGACATTCACTGTCCAGGTGAGAGGCTGGAGGATGAAGTTGGGCTGTACCCCAAGGAGCATCTAGATCTCGTGCTGGCAAAGGAGACCCCACTCTTACAACACAAGTGTTCCATGGCCCCAGAAAAATAAGCCAACTGGACTATAGGTCCCCATCAGTGGCATCCAATAGTTATTATACAGATCTTCAAGAATTTTGCTCATGCCCAGCTTGAGTCAACTAGTTGGTTGAGCATCCACCTGTGCACCAACTGTTGCCTGTTGGGTTACAGGTTCAATCCCTAGTTCAATCACTTATAACAAAAGGTAACCAATCAGATGCTTCTCTCTCCTCTCTGTCTCTATCTCTATCTCTGCCTCTGTCTCTGTCTCTATCTATCTCTATCTACCTCTATCTCTACTAGTATCTCTATCTCTATCTCTCTCATCAATAAAAAGCAGGGGAACAGTTTATTTCAGAATACAAAATACAGAAATACCAATATATACTCATCCCCACACTCACAGACACTGAAATCTCCAAGGATAAAAACAATAATCCTACCAGCTGTGAAAGAGAAGAAAGATGATACCTAAAAAGAAACATGAAGCAAACTCACCAAACTCATTTGTAAAAGGGAATACTAATAAAACAAAATGAAAATACAAAATACCAGTACAGCAACAGCTAACAACTATACTCCCTCTTCTCCAACTATTCAAAGTAGAGGAAATTTTACATATGTAAATACTCAAAAGATTATCATTCATGGAACTTAAAAAGAAATATGAAGATATGTGTAAAAAAATCAATTCAAGGAAATGTGGAAAACATAAGAATGAAGAAACAAAATTCTTAAGGATAATGAGTAACTTAATATATTTGTTAATGAAGTAATTTTATGTAAATATCCACAAAACAAATGCAAAATGCAAAAACAATAGAAATTAATATATAGGTGACAAAAAGTAACTCTGGAAAGAGACTTCACAGAAATTAAAAAAAAACAAAAACAAAACAAAGTGAAGACTACAAATTAATCTGAAAACTGTTCAAGTTTAAAGTGATGCTTATAAAAGTTTGGGAAATATATTTGAGGGAGAAAAAGAGAGAATTCCCATTTATATACTAGAGGCCAGTGCACAAAATTCATGCATGGGGCCCTCTCACAATCCGGGACCTCCCAGGTAGGGTCCCTAGGCCTGGTGATCATGGGCTTCCCTTTCCCTGATTACTGGCAGCTGGCCTCATCCTCACCACCTGTTGCCTCCCTCTGCAGGCAACAAACGTAGGGTGCGATTGCTTGGCTGGTCTGGGCCTCCTTCTTTGGGGTCATCAATCACAGAACCCCTACTGAAGGTGGCCTGGGCCTCCCTCTACAGGGCAAACATGGGCCAATTGCAAGGTACCCCCAACCAATCACCTTGGTCGGCCTGGGACCAATGCATATCATAGTGTGGTCACCCAGAAGGTTGTCCAGACGGTTGTTCTGCTGTTCAGTTGTTCGGTCAATTTGCATACTAAACTTGGATTTTTATAGCCTAGAGGCCTGGTGCATGAAATTCGTGTCCCTCAGCCCAGCCAGTACCATTTCCTATCTGGGACCCCTTGAGGGATGTCCAACTGCCTTCTCACAATCCAGGACTGCTGGCTCACAGCTGCTTGCCTGCCTGCCTTCCTGATTGCCCATAACCACTTCCGCCTACCAGCCTGATCATCCCTAACCAGTCCCCCACCAGCCTGATTGATACCTAATTGCCTTCCCTTACAGGCCTGGTCCACCCAATTGCCCTCCCCTACAGACCTGGTCCACCTGCCCTCCCCTGCTTGCCTGATCACCCAGAACTGCCCTGCCTTGCAGGCCTTGTCCCTTCCAACTGCCCTCCCCTGCTGGCCATCTTGTGGTGGCCATCTTGTGTCCACATGGGGGCAGGATCTTTGACCACATAGGGACAGCCATCTTGTGTATTGGAGTGATGGTGAATTTCCATATCACTATTTTTCTAGATAGGATAGAGGCCTGGTGCATGGGTGGGGTCCAGCTGGTTTGCCCTGAAGGAATCCCCATGCCCCAAGGGAATCCCTACCAGATCAGGGTGGGGATTCCCTTGGAGCATGGGGTGGCCTGATCTAAGGGCTTGTGGTAGTTTGCAGGCAAACTTTGTAGCCTTGAAATGAGGCCAGTGCCAGCCAGATTGGGCGGAAAGCTTGGCTTCTTCCATCACAGAGGAAAACCAAGCCTCCTGCTTGCTAAGTGGCCAGCCACCATCTTGGTTGGGTTAATTTGCATATTCACTCCTGATTGGCTGGTGGGTGTGGTTTGTGGGTGTAGCAGAGTGATGGTTTCTCTTTTATTAGTGTAGATGTCTTTACTGTTTGAATCATCCTATATAATAAAATCCTAATATGCAAATCTACAAAATGGTGGAATGATTGGTCGCTATGATGTGCACTGACCACTAGAGGATAGACTCTCAATGCAGGCGCTGCCCCTTCATGGTCAGTGTGCTTCCACAGGGTGAGTGCTGCTTAGCCAGAAGCTAGGCTCAGTACTGTCAAGTGCAGCAGCACCAGGCAGGCATCCCCTGAGGGGACCCGGACTAGAGAAGGCACAGGCTGGGCTAAAGGACCCCTCTCCCACCCCCCAAGTGCAGGAATACTGTGCACTGGGCCTCTAGTTTATAATGAGTATATATTACTACATCATTCCTATTTTTCAAGAAATTAAGCATTACTGTGGCCATAGAAAATTTTGCCTAAACAAATAATTTATGGATTAAGATACTAAAGAGTTGCTTCCTTGATAATTACAGTGTTCTATTTAAAGCAAATAGGTTTAGTGTCAAGTTTTAAACAAGACTCCATTGAATCAATTTTATAGCACCATTTTATCAATTTATTATACCACGAATTAGCACATAAATATTCATAATAGCCACACAGATTGAAAACACTCTGCAGTCTAATTTTCACTTCTCTATGCTCCATATTGAGTTGGGGAAAGGTAAAAACTCTTCTGTATCATTAATATCCAAGGAAACTTGAAAGAAAGTACCTAGGAGTATCATGACGTTGAACCATTTATCTCCTTTCTCTTTCCTGAGCAACAGTGCTGAGGAACTTTGTCTCTCCCTGCCTCAGGCAGCCTCACTGCTGCCTGGAATGAATTCATTTCTAGTCCTTTGGTTTGTTAGCATAGTGGATGGTGACGCTCAGTCCGTTTCCTGCCGATTCATCCAGAGGGCATCATTGTACTTCAATTCTCAGCTCGGAAGTTTGAGCTGTGAGCACACACTGATGAGTGAACACAAGCGTAGACATTTCTTGTTTGTTTCCAGCAACAACTGCTTTATTACAGAAAGCATCTGGTTCCCAGTTCTGGGTGTTTCTCTTGTGTTCACTGTCCTCGTATGTTCTCTCAGCATTTCATTTCCAGCAGCTGGTCTCCATCTCCTGGCTTCCCTGTGAAGACTGGCTTGAATTCACACCTAACACTTTGGATGTTTGAGTCACCAGTTTAGGGTTAATAGTGAAACATCCCAAGATTGCACTTCCTGGATGGAACCTTGATTTACATACATGTCCTCACTTTTTGTCAAAAAGATATATTTTCTTTCTGACCCAGGAAACAATGAATGTTCTATAGGAGCATATGATTGTCATCCTTTAGGGAGCAAACCAAAAAGGAAGAGTATCCCGTATGGTTAAGAACTTTGTGCAAGTTATGGGTGAATAGATATAAATTTGGAGTAAACTTACTTATTTTCTTAATATTTGTTACTTCTTCTTATAGACTATCACAGATTTATAATCTATTTTATAAGGTACTTTTTAGACCTGGATTTCTCAATCTGGAACAATTTTACCCCCAGGGAACATGGCAATGTTTGGAGATATTTGGAGTTGACACATTTAGGAGTTTCCCCTGGCGTCTAGTAGGTCCACTCTTTGTAGAACTGTCTCCTACAAGGAAGAATGGTCTAGTTCAAATGTAAATAGTGTTGAAGTTAAGAAATCTTGATCTAGATTCTATAGTCAACTGCTAGTTCCACGATGTCAAGAATGTTGTATTTTCGCACACAACCTAAATATTTCTAGTTTTTCTTCCCTTCCCATCATTTCACTGCCTATTAAGGCTAGACATGGCCATCTGACTTTCATGAATAAAATACAAGTGAGGGTGAGAACATTCAAGGATGAGAACATTTATTAACTGGAGTATGATTCTTTTATCTTTTAATCCTACCAAAAGTTTGTGCTCCGAAAGCTATGCGGGTTTTCTCAGCCTACCGGAACCTCAGAAGAATAGCTCTAGAGACTCACTTGAATTGCAATGTATTTTATATAATGTTGACATAATATTTTGTTAAACCACTGAAGTTTTTGAGATTATTTGTTTTTCAGCATAACCTACCCCTTCTTTTGACATTCATTTTATATCCAAGCTCCAGTAAGCTCTCTCCTGAAAGAAGAGCCAGGTGGCAGGGGCAAAGCTGGATGCATAGATTTTAAGGATGAGGATGTTGTAGAAGCACTTTCTGTTTCTCTCTCCCACTCCGCCATTGGGAACACAAGATGGAGATAATTTCTGTGCTCCAGAGGTTTCACCAGCAAAAAGCAAATGCTGGAACCTATCTATAAACAAGACTCTAAACACAGCAGTTAGCATGATGAAGAGTCTCAACATGGGAAGCAACATGAGCTATGCTAAACATGGATGCTCCAGACCTCAAAGCTTTGGGAGTAGTCAGGATCAGCAAATAGAAATGTCAGAAACCCACAGCACAAATATGCTCCCAGGCATTATAAGAACAGAAACCTCAGAGGGTTATTATAAAAACTAAATTAGATAATCAATATAAAGTACAGTGATTAACACATGGGTGAAACTTCTAAAAAAATGTTAGTTACTATTATCAACATTATTTGCATCTCATAATCATTTATCATATTGAATTGCCTATTTTCACTCCCATTTCTGTCTTTATTTATTGATTTCAACATTGATTTTATAAAATAAAAAAGAGCCTCCCCAAACTCTGCCCATCTCAACTCTATGAACTTTTTTACTATCAGCTCCTCAAAACTTGAGAAAACTAATAGCATCAAGAAATAATACACCACTCTATGATGCTAATTCAGCTTTTAAAAAAATATAAAACAAATTCACCCCAAAGGAAATCAATAAAAAGAAATGATACATCCAAACTATGAACCAGGAGTTCATGTGCCCTGATTCCCAGTCAGGGCACATGACCAGGTTGCAGGTTCCATCCCCAATAGGGAGCATGCAGGAGGCAGTGGATTGATGATTCTCTCTCATCATTGATGAGGTTTCTATCTCTCTCTTTCTCTTCCTGAAATCAATTTAAAAGACATATTAAAACAAAAAGTTTTTAAAAAGAAATGACAAAAAATTCTAAAGTTGCATAGAATACCCTATCAAAAGGAAATAATATCTGTCCTAATCACACTCAACATGTTCTATATTATGTAATAGATTCACATAATTTTAAGAATGAAAATAATAAAAAACAGAAATCAGAGAAGAAAAAATTTTAAATTACACTTTTAAATATCATTTATTTTCTCAAATAACATATGCAGAGTACTTGCCAGGAAAGAAAGTGAATAGTTCTCTAAAAGTCAAAGCCACTGTGGATTTTTTATTTCTTTATTTATTTATTTGCACGGAAGGCAGCAAAGGCTCATGCTGTGAGGATCAGAGAGAGGCAAAGAACTGAAGATAAAAATGGGAAGTATGGAGAAGGTAAATAAAATAAAAGTACCCTGTTCTCTCTGTACCTTAAAAATAGCATGTACTTCAGTCTGCTATTTACAAGTCTTTCTCCCACACAGAGGTCTTTTCTTATTTTTATTTTCCCTACCCATCCTTGTCAAATACATGGCACCATGAGCCTTTCAATAATATGGTTACATTGCAATAATGATGATAGAGTAGGGGAAAGATATTATAAAAAATAAAACAAAACTGAGAACAACAGGAAGCAGGTAGCAACTGGGCCTGAGCAGGAATCACCCAACTCTCTTTTATGCCTCTGTCACCAATTAGCTCAGTCTACTTAGAGATCATGTGCTTGAAACTCAACAAGGATCCGGACTGAGGGAAGGTACTCATAATGCTATTATCATGCACATATCACTTTTATATTAACATATGAAAACCCAGTGGCACAGAACACTAAAGAGGATCACACTGAGAAACTAAATCTGATTTCTCCCTTCAAATTAAAGTTTTACATCAAACCCCATCTTCACTGAGAATGAAATGGAGTCATTTTGACAAGGTTTTTCTCTTTGCGCATTTAAATAAATTACAAAGCTGATTCAGGCTGAGAGCAAATCAAGAGATGTTGATCAAAACAAATAAGAAGGCATTTTAAACATGTTTAGAAGCAAAGAAACGCATTTTATATTAAGCTGAGGATTCAGTGAAAGTCAACAGAAATTATTCATTATGGATACTAATATACTGCAGGTTAAGTCATGTATATCCCATAATCCTGAAAGGTACAATTTATTATAGACAAAGAAAAACAGTAAGAACTTCAGAGAGTACCCTGTAGCTGGCATGGCGATGTGGGATGAGGCCAGTGATGTTGGGTTCAGTAAGAGATCCAGTATGTCAAGTCCAAGCACTGTTTAACATCAATAATAGAAGTGATTTTCTGCATTCCAATTGCTTATATATATATATATATATATATATATATATATATTATCAGAGTTAATTTACCAAATTAATTTATTGACAGATACTAATCAAGTAAGTAAAATCAGAGTTTGGGGTAATGGTGACTTACTACAATGGTCAGATAAAAAATAATGAAGATTAATAATATAAGCACATCAAATACTTCCTATATGCGATTATCCATTTTAATCCTTATGCAATCCTCTAAAGAGACAGAGGTCCCCTCGTTGCCCTAATTAAGCAGGTGGGGGTACTGAGACAGAGAGTTGAAGTAGCATGCACAGCCCCTTAGTTGGCAAGTTATAGAGATAATGCTTGAGCTTACACCACGGAATTACAAAATTCTTGCTCTTAGCTGCCACATCATAGTGCAGACTAAGAGGAAGGAGACTGAGCTGGGACTCAGAGATTAAGTTCTTACCCAAAACATTAAAATTGCATGGTGTGAGGGTCCAAAAGTAGAAGATCAACAATGTGATGAATTGAAGAAGTCAAAAGAACCAGAGAAATCCTGAGAGAAAAAGAAAGAGCATATTTTTTAAAAGACCTTAAGTGTTATATTTTTTTAAAGTCATGAGTACACAGCAGAAGATGTTCTCTGTTAGTGTTCAGAGTGTATATACCTTCACCAGAAGAGATGCTCTCTGAGAGTAAAAGACCCACTGACATCATTCCATAGACTGTCGTGATATAAATTAAAGAGATTATATCAAGGAAAAAAGCCCACAACACTTTCTTCAACAATTTGTGATCAGGTAGAAATTAACATCATAAAGAAAAACAAGTTTCCAGGAAAATAATTTGAACAGTCTGAGTGTATTGTTATATCAAATAAAGTATTGTTATAATTTAATATTCACTTCCATACCAAGCACTCTGACTACAAATGCTCTACATTAAAAACTGTAATAATAATTAGGAACTGATGTCACCAAACATCTTGGTTCATCTTGAAGTTTTTACATTTTAACACTAAATATTCTGTGTCCTGGGAAATCCCTCTGTCTCTAGACAAACTGGAATAGTTTCCCAGGCATAGTTCCAGTACCTCCTACTCCCAGAGAACCCCATCCATCAGTCTTGCACCAACCAAATGTTTGGTCAATTTATCAGGATAATATATTACATTAAAGCCCCATCATAATTATCATGAATTGGATCTCAAAAGGGGGAATTTATATGGTTAAAATTATTAAGAAAATGACGTTTAAAATAAGAAAGAAAGATATCAACTTGAACACACTCAACTGTAAACATATATATCATAGATTTAAAACATGGTTCAACAAAGATAAATAGATTTTAAAGTTATCAAATGATCTCATAAGTGGTACCATGGAATGCTATTTCACAACAGCTTTCCTACACACATGCTATGTTCAAGAATGTTCTAAACATCACAGATATTTGAATTCAAGAAAAAATGAATATAAACAATAAGTAATACTCAATGCAGTAAAGCAATAATCAGGGAAATGTAATATTGTACATTTCAAAACTGTCCTGGAGCCGAAACCGGTGTGGCTCAGTGGATAGAGCGTCAGTTTGTGGATTGAAAGGTCCCGGGTTCGATTCTGGTCAAGGACATGTACCTTGGTTGCAGGCACATCCCCGGTAGAGGGTGTGCAAGAGGCAGCTGGTTGATGTTTCTCTCTCATTGATGTTTCTAGCTCTCTATTCTATCCCTTCCTCTCTGTAAAATATCAATAAAATATATTTTAAAAAACGGTCCTGGATATTTTAGGCAAAAGAAATGTATATAATAATTGAATAAAAAAACAGCCCATGGATGTACTGAATTTATTCTTTAGTATGAGAGTATTTCAAGATTTAGATGTAAAATACTTTTAAACATATGTTTAATAGGAAAATTCATAAAATGGCACCACTTAATCATTTTATACTGTTTTTAGGTTACCCAGAAGATTTACACATAAAGTCAACACTGCAGATTTATAGACTGCTGTATGTGCAAGAAAATCACTGAACATTGAGCAGTATGATGTTAGCCTACATCTGGGTATCAATGAACTGTACAGTGAACATAAAATGTTCTGGATGAAGTGTGTTAAATTACTTAAATCATTTAGTTTGATTTCCATTAAAAAGCAATCAGGTTCACACAAGCAGTGGAGTAAGAAGAAATACTAGGAGAGCAGACGAAGCTTCCCAAGCCTGTCCTCATAGGTCCATTTACATTATCATGGACACAGAGATGGATGGCCTTTTGCCCAGTATTCATCAGCAAAATCCACACTTCCCTCTTTTTTTAAACAATATTTTTAATGTTAAGCAAAACGCTGTACTATATCTAAGCATAATACCCTTTTAATTGAAAAAACCCTTATAATTTAAATACAGAGCACATCAGAACATGCACAAAAAGAATAACTTATCAAAAACATTTTTAAAATTGATTTTAGAGAAAGGAAAGGAGGGAGGGAGAAAAGCATAGAGGGAAAGAGAGACTGATTTCTTGCTTTAGTAATGCATGTATCCATTGGTTGATTCTTGTATGTGCACTGACCTGACGGGATAGAACCCACAACCTTGGTGTATTGGGATTATATTCTAACCAAGTGAGTGACCTGGCCAAAGCCCAAAACACCATTTTAAATACGGTAAAGAATTATGGGGACAAGGTCTAAGTTAGAATTTAGGAAACTTGCCATTTGGTATTCCAGATTTTTGTCAACAAAATTTCTGTGTTATGAAAACCCAGAGGCCAAAATCGGTTTGGCTCAGGGGATAGAGCATCAGCCTGTGGACTGAAAGGTCCCAGGTTCGATTCTGGACAAGGGCATGTACCTTCTTGGTTGCAGGCACATCCTCAGTGGGGGTGTGTGCAAGAGGCAGCTGATTGATGATTCTCTCTCATCGATGTTTCTAACTCTCTATCCCTCTCTCTTCCTCTCTGTAAAAAAAAATCAATAAAATATATATTTAAAAAAAAACAACACACACACATACACACACACACAGAGAGAGAGAGAGAGAGAGAGAGAGAGAGAGAGAGAGAGAGCCCTAGCTAGTTTGGCTCAGCAGATAGAGTGTCGGCCTGTGGGCGGAAGGGTCCAAGATTTGATTCTGGTCAAAGGTACATACTTGGTGCAGTATCGATGCCCAGTAGGGGGTGTGCAGGAGGCAACCGACCAATGATTATTCTCTCTCATCATTGATATTTCTATCTCTCTTTCCCTCTCCCTTCCTCCCTTCCTCTCTGAAACCAATTATATATATATAAAGAAAACACAGAGAAAGGATATATTAAATATTCTGATTACACAAAATTGGGATAGAAGACTCATACAATCAGAAATTTAAAAAGTTACAAGTCTGTGGGCAAGCCACTTATCCTCTGCAAACCTCATTTCTCCATCTGCAGAGTAAGGATAATAGTCTATCCCTTTTGAAGATGCTGTATTAAATTATTAAAATCTACAGGCCACATAAATTGGTATATGGCCCATATTGTATTCAATATTAATTATTAGTAGTACATAGTCAATAATGGATATCAAACCCCTTTTGTCATACTGTTGGGTTGCTATATCTAGTTGTGATAGATTTTTTAAAAAATTTTTCTTTTGTGTCTCAGGCATATGGTTAGTTGAGGGTCTTAAATTATTTTTCTGCATTAACAGACTATAAAGTATTCATCTAATCCTTTGCAACAAGCCATTTGCTTGAGCTCACAGTCTTTCTGGTCCAACTCTTGACAATGCTATGAAGTCCTGGTGATGTGTTTCTCTGCTGGGAAAGCCCATGAAACCATAGGTTGTCTCCCAATATTTTACTCCTCTAAAAAAGCAAAAGTCTAAATCTCACTAAAAAAGACATTCTCCAAAAGTCAATAAATAGACCAATATTGTGATGACCCAAGTTAAGAAAGAATATCTTGTCTTGCCTGTGTGGCTCAGTGGTTGAGTGTCAATATATGAACCTGAAAATCACGGTTCAATTCCCGGGTTGCAGGCTCGATTCCCAGTATGAGGCATGCAGGAGGCAGCTGATCAATGATTCTCTCTCATCATTAATGTTTCTATCTCTCTCTTCCTCTCCCTTCCTCTCTGAAAATATTTTTTTTAAAAAATAAAGAATATCTAGGTCTTTATACTATATTTTCAGAATCAAAACAAACTTTGTGTCCAAGACTTGAATAGCCTGGTTATCTTTAGAAGATCAGAGACTATTCAACCTCTTTATGTTTTAACTCTATATTATGCAAGAGGTCTGATCTTTGAAATCACCAAATCAAAGGAGTAAATAAAAATTTTAATTCTCACATCTATAATCAGTTGTGGTCCTCAAATTTCCTGGACCCTATTAACAAAGCTATAGTTTACAATGCTGCAGAGCTGAACAAGGCTCCAAACTGAGAAGGCCATAATGTCTGACTTTGCCACACAATTATCTCCTTACATCATTGCCACTCAAAGAATAGAAGCCACTGTCATTAGGTTTAGCAAAGCAAAAAGATTTGGGGGTATCCAAATGGATATGTAGGGCAAGGATGAAATGGGACATCTCTGTAACCTCCACTCAATTTTGCTATGAACCTAAAACTTTTGCTACAAAAAAAAATGTCTTATAAAATATTTTTAAAAACAAAGATTTCAGCTGAATGTGAGGAATGAGAGTAAGAGAGAAAACAAACTATAGTCTTCTTGATGACAGAAATAGATTTGAAAGTACAAAGTTCCTGAAATGACTTACTGTACAGGCATACCTTGGGGAACCTGTGAATTCAGTTCCAAGCCACTTCAATAGAGTATCTCAATCAAGATAGTCACATGAATTTTTTGGTTTTCCAGTATATAAACAAGCTATGTCACAGTCTATTAGTTTAGCAATAGCAATCTAAAAATGTGCACATATCTCTATTTAAAAAAAAACTTTATTGCTAACCCTCATCTGAGTCTTCAGTGAGTCATAATCTTTTTTGGAGAGTCTTGCCTTGATGTTGATGGCTGTGGGCTGGTCATGACGATGGCTGCTGAAGGTGAGGGGCTGTGGTGATTTCTAAAGTAACACAACAGTGAAGTCTGTGGCACAGATTGAGTCTCCCCTTCACAATGTCTCTGCACCATGCAATGCTGTTTCATAGTATTTTACCCACATAGAACTCTTTTAAAATTTGAGTCAAACCTCCCAAAACCCACCACTGCTTTATCAACTAAGTTTAGGTACTAGTAATAATCTAAATCCCTTGTTGTCATTTCAACAATCTCCAAAGCACTTCATCAGGAGTAGATTTCAACTCAAGAAACCCTTTTCTTTGCTCACTCATAAGAAGCAACTCATCATGAATTAAAGTTTTATCATGAGATTTCGGTAGTTTAGTCACACCTTCAGGCTTTCCTTCTAATTTTAGTTGTCTTGCTATTTCCATCATGTCCGCAGTTAACTTTCTACACAGAAGTCTTGAACCCCTCAAAGTCATCCATGGGGATTAGAATCAACTTTTCCCCAAACTGCTCTCAATGCTGATACTTTGATTTCTTCCCATGAAGCATGCTTATTCTTAATGTCATTAAGAATGGTGAATCCTTTTTCTTAAAAGCTTTCATTTGACTATGCCCAGATTCATTAAAGGAATCACCATCTATGGCAGCTATGGTCTAATGAAATATATTTATTAAATAATAAGACTTGAAAGTCAAAATTAGTGCATGTGCTACAGAGTGGATGCTATGTTAGTAGGCATGAAAACAATATTTATCTCATTGTACATCTCTTCCACAGCTCTTGGGTGACCAGATGCAGTGTCAATGAGCAGTCACATTTTGAAAAGATCTTTGTTCTGATCAATCAGTAGGTCTCAATTAGTGGGCTTAAAATATTCAGTAAATCGTGTTATAAACAGATGTTCTGTAATCTAGGCTTTGTTGTTCCATTTAGAGACTACAGGCAGAGTAGATTTAGTAGAATTCTCATGGGCCAAGGATTTTCGGAATGGTAAGTGACCACTGGCCTCAACTTGGTCACCAGCTGCATGAGGCTCTGACATAAATGATAGCCAGTTCTTTAAAGCCAGACACTGACTTCTGCTCTCTGGCTATGAAAGTCCTAACTGGCTTCTTCTTCCATTATAAGGTTGTTTCATCTGCATTGCAAATCTGTTGTTTTGTGTAATTGTTACAGAAAACCGAAGAATATCAAAGCAATACTTAGAGAGATGGAGTTACATTTATTACACGTGGTCCCAGAGGAAAATGTATCTCAAATTCTGAGCCCCAATATGCAGGAATTCTCCCTATTTATATGATTTTTACCTTCTTTGTCTCCCAAATATGGAGAGTTTCTGGCCCCCTTTTGCAAGTTCTTAAAGAGCCGTTAGGCACTGGGGCCTTGAAACCTCAACCAGAGGCCTGACGCCAGCACTGATAACCTTGTCTGGGGAAGGTTAAATTTACAGAAGCCAAATAACAGGGTTAAAATTTCAAACAGCAGTTTTCATACAAGATGGGTGCTTCAGAGTTACCTTCCTTAATTACATTAGCTAGATCGGGTAGATAACTTGCTGCAGCTTCTACATTAGCACTTGCTGCTTCCTCTTATACTTTTATGTTATCTCCTGGAGATGGATTTTTCCCCTTAAACTTCATAAACCAACCTCTGCTGGTTTCAGACTTTTCCTCTGCAGCTTCCTCACCTCTTTCAGCCTAAATTGATAAGGATTAAGACCTAGCTGTGGATTAGGCTTT
Organism: Vespertilio murinus; assembly: GCA_963924515.1. Classification (NCBI taxonomy): domain Eukaryota; kingdom Metazoa; phylum Chordata; class Mammalia; order Chiroptera; family Vespertilionidae; genus Vespertilio; species Vespertilio murinus. Next base: position 18,298,874 of record OZ004715.1, on the reverse strand, counting down.
GGCTTAAAGGAATATTGTGGCTGGTTGGATCTTCTATCCAAATCACTAAAACTTTCTCCCTATCAGCAGGACCATCTCACTTTCTTATCACTCATGTGATTAACTGGAGTAGCACTTGAATTTCCTTCAAGAATTTTTCCTTTGGATTCACAACTCAACTAACTGTATGGTACAAAAGGCCTAGCTTTGGGCCTATCTCAGCTTTCAACATGACTTTGTCACTAAGCTTAATCATTTCTAGCCTTTGATTTAAAGTGAGAGATGCATGCTTCTTCCTTTCACCAGAATACTTAGAGGAGTATTAATAGACCAAATTTCAACATTGTTGTGACTCAGGGGATAGGAAAGCTTTGAGAGAAGGAGAGAGATGAGGAGCATAAGATTGGTGGTGCAGTCAGAACACACACAGCCTTTATCTGTTAAGTTTGCTGTCTTATAAATACTAGTAAGTGTGATTTGTGATGCCCCAAAACTGTTGCGATAGTAACTTTAGAGATCAATAATCACAGATAACCCTAACAAATATAATGGTAATGGAAATTTTTGAAATATTGTAAGAATTATCAACATGTGACAAAGACAGGAATTGAGCAAATGCTGTTGGAAAAATGGTGCCAATGGACTTGTTCAACACAGGGCTGCCACAAGCCTTCAATCTGTAAAATATGCAATATCTGCAAAGTGCAATAAAGTGGAACGCAATAAATCGAAGTAAGCCTGCAAATGAAATGAGAAATATGGTGTAGAAGAGGAAGGTTGGTGCAAAGGATTCTTTTTGCTTAGTGTGATTTAATACAGTATACATACACATAAAAATGTTTTCCTATAGACAGAAAGAGAATTAAATGAGAAATGGGCTGCAGGGTTCAATCCAGGACATAAAACAGAAAATAGTCTTCCGTAGCATTTTGAAGGTTTTTTTTTTTCCAATGTCAAGCTGGGGGAAAAATGCTACAAACTCCTATACTTTTGTAAAAAATAATTTATTTTATTGATTTGAGAGAAAGTGAAAGGGAGAAGGATAAACAGATAGAAACACCAATGAGAGAGCAACATCAACTGGGGGGTGGGGGGTTCCTGCATGTCCCCTACTGGGGATGGAGCCTGTAACCCAGGTATGTGCCCTAACTGGGAATCTAATCAGTGCCCTCTTGGTTCATAGGTCAATGCTCAGCTACTGAGCAACACCAGCCAAACTCCTATTCCTTTTAATTTCTACTTCATTTTTAGCTACTCTCAAGTAATTTAGAGATTCAAAGATATGAGTTCTTCACAGACAACTTTTCATCCTAACACCACCCAAATAAGGGAAATTCTCTACGGGTTTCATTGTCATTTCCAATGCTGATTTAAGGTGGCATTTTAAAATATTTTTTTGCATAAAATACTGTAATCACTTTTGAAGAGTATTCACAATGTGATTTTTCTTATTTATTTTGATTTTACAGATCTTTTCCGCATCCAGTGAAACTTGAAGGTACTGGGTTCATGACCAGGCTATCTACATGTGGCTACTTGGCACCCCTGTGCTCCTGAAAAATGAGGCCCAGATATATTTGTCACTAATCAGGGATACCTGAGTTCTAAACAAATGTCTCCATCTCTAAGCTCCAGGTGAAGAGCGAGGGATTGTTCATATCAATTGCCTCCAGGGAAGAAAAATAATGAGGGAGGCAATCTGAATGACTGAACATTACTGAACAAGCACTTGTTAGTATAATAATTGTCAGCCTTGGCAGATTCAACTGGGAGGAAAATTGATGATAGTGGCTCTGCACAACTGTTCCAACAAAGATGACAGCAGAGTGGGCAGCAGGGAACCTGCTAAGTGGAATAAACAAATAGCCGCTGAGAGGAAAAAGTCAAAGGAAATACTCACTTAGGGTTTCAATTCAAAGCACCAATACTTTTTTTTTTTTTTTGCACATAAGATAAACTTTTTGAAACTGCTCACTTTTGTTGCAATATCCTTAACTATATGTTTCCAGGCCTATTGTTCCTTACTATCTGTCACACTGTTCCCGAGTACTCAATAGAGAGGTTCTCTAAAGAAGTGCAATGTTCCCGAAACTAGTTTGGATCAGGTGATTGAGTGTTGGCCTGTGAACTGAAAGGTCCCAGGTTCGATTCTGGTCAAGGGCATATACCTTGGTTGCAGACACATCCCCAGTAGGGGGTGGGCAGGAGGCGGCTGATCGATGTTTCTCTCTCATGGATATTTCTAACTCTATTTCTCTCCCTTCCTCTCTGTAAAAATTAAATTAAACTATATATATAACAATGCCTTGGCAGTCTATTACATCCTACATTCATATGAGGACATTGTAGATTGACTGAAATTCCTTTTAAATTAGTTTGTTGACATTTATTCAAAATGGACAGTTCACTAGCCATTTTCCCCCACATTTGCTGAAATGTGGAGTAACTGTCATTGAAGAAAATGTCCTTCTCTTCTTCCATTGATTTTTTTTCTTTCATTTTCATTGAAATCAGCAATTGCAAAAACCTTGAGATCTACTAAATTACTTGTAAATATGGTATCAACATATGATATCAACACCTATTTACTCTTACAGGACAAGTTATGTTTCTGCTGGAATGGAGAGTCGAGTGTCTTCTTGTTCTCGGTTCAGTGTTTTATTTGAAGCAGATTGTAAGAGTCAACAAAAAGGGTTCTTTTTAAATCAAATTGTATTGGGAGAGGTAATTTATGGAATAATTTTCAAGGCTTTTCTATTAAGAACAAAGGAAAAGTTAAAACCAGAAAAACTTTAAAACAGATTATATAGCAAAGGATTCAAGAGGCAACTAGAAAGTATATGTAATATCTACGTTGAATAAATAAAGAACAGTTACTAAAATTTATATTAACTCTCAGGTGACAGACATTGGAGCATTTGGATGATAAATTATGTTAGCAGCAGTTGACTTGATTTCTCTATGCCAATAGTGAAGTATATGACTTGGATTAAATTAGTAAATAGGTATAAACCACATCATTTTTCCATGTAAACTAAGCAGGGTTTTGTTGTTGTTGTTGTTGCTGTTTTGTTAATCCTCACCTGAGAATATTTCTTTCATTGATTTTTAGAGAGTGGAATGGAGTGAGAGGGAGGGAGAGAGGGGAAGAGAGAGACAGACAGACAGAGAGAGAGAAAGAGAGACATCAATTGGTAAACTAAGCAGTTTTGATGAGTTAATTTCTCATGTCTTATGTAACTTTTAAATCCTATTAATTTATTTTATTACATTATATATTTATATTAAAATTGTATGTGTATAGAAAATAAACTAAATAAAAACAACCCAAAGCAGTGAATATTGCTGTCTGACTTTCACAATCTATCCTCAGGAAGGAAGAAAGGAAGAAAGGAAGGAAGGAAGGAAGGAAGGAAGGAAGGAAGGAAGGAAGGAAGGAAGGAAGGAAGGAATAAGGAAGGAAGGAAGGAAGGAAAGAAGGAAGGAAGGCCGGCCGGCTGGCCTGGAACTTGAAATAATTCCATTTCATCACATGGGCCCCTTAGGCAATCTACACAGGCTGACAGGAGGCAGAAAGGGATTTTATGCTGTTTGAGAGAGAGATGGTTTCTTAAAATATCTATAGTTCATGTTTTTATAATTTAACTTTGTGGAGTGCTATCATTCAACTTCTCGGACAAAGCAAACTGTATTAGGACTCATTTAGCTTCAAACGAGAGAGATGTGGCTCAACGGTGGTTAACTGAGAATGGAGTTGAGAATTTAATATGAGCTCCTTCCAACAAGATGTCTTCTAGTATCAACAGCCACCTGGGACCCAGGCCTCCAGGATTCAAGACAGGGTAGCAAGCCTCCAGAACACTACTCTTTAAAAGGCGACTTGACAACATGGGTTGTCCCACTTCTCGTGTGCCTATGGCCTCTTCACAGAATTGGACCCTGCAGTGTGACCTAAAGTGAGGCTGCAGTTCCAAACCCTAACTGCTCAGCGGCATTTTTGTAGGGCCACGCAAATGAGTGCTGCCAAAGAATGTTTCAGGGCTATGAACTAATTTGAGAGTTTGTATATGTAAATAATTTAGTGATGCCAAGAGAAAAATAGGACCATGTGTTTTCTTTACAGTTTTAAATATTTGAATTAATTTTAAATATTTTCACTGCAAATCTACACTATCTTAAATTTGTTACGTTTTAAATGAGCTTTTGAAAGCCAGCCTGAAATGTTAACTTTAATTTTAACTTTGTTTGTATATTTGGTTAAGGCTCTATAATAGAAATGACTGACTGGTGCTTAGGTGCACCACTGCCCATCTCTGAAGCCAGAAGTTTCACATCTCTCCTTAACTTGAGACTTTTCCTCTAAACATCATTTTCCAGAATACTTACTAGCCAAGAATGCAATTGCCCTCATAGGAATTTTACTTTAATCCTTCCTAAACTTCGCACTAGTTCTGATTAGAGGAGAAGAAAAAGGACAAGAAACATGTGACTCATTGCTTTGTGGACAGTCAAGTGGCCAGGAACTCTCTGGCTGACCTGCTCAAGAGCTAACCTAGGGGGAGTTGTGTGTGCAAAATGGCACTACTTAATCAGGAGATGTGACCACCTTTTGGTTAGTCTGAGTGTAAATTTTAAAAATCCTAATAAAGAGCTAATATGCAAATTGACTGCCACTCCAACACACAAGATGACTGCCCCCATGTGGACAAATATGGCTGCCGCCATGTGGACACAAGATGGCCACCACAAGATGGCCAGCAGGGGAGGGAAGTTGGAGGATACCAGCCCTGAAGGGGAGAGCAGTTAGGGGTGACCAGGCTGGCAGGAGAGACCAGTTGGGGATGACCAGGCCTGAAGGGGAGAGCAGTTAGGGGGGACCAGGCCTGCAGGGGAGAGCAGTTATGAATGACCAGGCCTGCAGAAGAGGGTGGTTGGGAGAGACCAGTCCAACATGAGAGGGCAGTTAGGGGCAACCGGGACAGCAGGAGAGCAGTTAGGCATTGATCAGGCTGGCAGGAGAGTATTTAGGGAGTGATTAGGATGGCAGGCAGAAGCAGTTAGGGGCAATCAGGCAGGTAGGAAGTAAAGTGGTTGGATGCCAGCATTCCTGGATTGTGAGGGGGATATCCGACTGTCCATTCAGGTCTGATCCCATAGGCAGTTGGACATCCCTTGAGGGGTCCCAGATTGGAGAGGGTGCAGGCTAGGCTGAGGGACATTCCCCCCTTTGTGCATAAATTTCTTGCACTGGGTCTCTAGTATATTAATAATGCTTATTTAAGTGACAGGTGTGTGTGTGTGTGTGTGTGTGTGTGTGTGTGTGTGTGTGTGTAAGAATGAGGGAAGAAGAACCAGGAAAAAAGGGAGAGGGAGACAGAAAAAAGGGTTGGGTGCTGAGTGTGAACAAGTACCAGTAGATTAGGGTTATTCTCTTTTTATAAGCAACATCGACCATGAGGTTGTCTCTAAGAGATTTTCTCCCATGAAACAATGCAGAGAAGTAAGATAAGTAAGGTAAGAGATGGATGACAGGTCTCCCTTCCTTCTGCAGAGCTAGAGGTATCCTTTGTGACAGGGTGGGGGTGGGGGTAAGGTGGGCTGGGATTTTAGAGTGCATTTATTTTAGGAAGGAATATTCGCAGAGATAAAAATCTGGAAATCTATTCCTAAAAACCATTCATTGGCATCTTAGAATTCCTTTGGAGCCTCCAAAGGACATGTGGAGTCCATTTTGAAGACCGTATATAAGTTCCAGAATGAAGAATTATGTCAGTGTCATTCTGCTATATCTCTGGGTCTAAGCATCCGTAATAGATGCTCACTAAGGGGTTATTGAAAAACTAATAATAGTGATTAAATTAAAATTGAATTTCTAGCAACAATCAATATATATTCTATTTTTCAGAATGCAGTGAATAGAATAATGATGATGATGATGATGATGATGATGATGTAACTAGAGAAGGCAAGCTTTTTTTTTTCTAAAGAGGAATAAACTGTTACTGGTCATTTTCTAATTTTGTAAATTACATTTCCTCTTTGGAAAGTGATAATGCACATTAAATGCTCGAGAAAATTCTGAGTTTTTTTTAAATAAACTTTTTTTAATATTTCCAAACTTATGTGAATAATGAACCCTTTTAAATTCTCATTTAAAACCTTTAAACATTCATGAAAACTAGTGATCTTAGAGCATGAGGAACTAAATGTTGATAATTAAATGTTGATACTAACCATATAACATAGTAGATTATTATTAGGTTAGCAATGCTCAGTTAGAAAATAAGAGAAAATCTAATAAGAAAAACCATCACATGAGTATTTTTATAAAAGCAGTGGCTATTAATTAAAGAAGAGAGTGTTGAGCTCTAGTTTTAATTGCTTCTTTATTCCATAACAGGGGGTATTTTGGCTCTTCTAGTGAAATACAAAAAAAAAATGCTATCAAAACAAACAGTAAATTGATTTTTTAAAAAGTTAATTTTGTATCAAATTAAGTAATGACACTTTTACTAAATAACCTTTATATAAATGTATAATGAACTGATATCATGGATATGTAAAAGCTTTATTGATTCCTCACTTCTGAGGGCAGTATTAATGTGGCTATGGCTTGGTAATAAGAAAAGTGTTAATCACTTGAGATTGTAAAGAACTAAAAATAGAGCATTTAGTATATTAATGTGCATTTTTAAACAGGACTCCTTATGTTTTTTTTCTGACATTTCTTCAAGGAGAAAGACAATGTCAGAAAGCATGTCAGCAGTGAGCACAGAGCATAAAGAAAAGTACACAGTCATTTACTTATTCACTGAATAGAGTCTTATGGACAAAAGCCTTTGGGTTACCCTTTGCTCCTTTTTCTCTTCGGTCCAAATGTGTCTGAGCACAGCCACTGCTTCCCTCTTTCCCGCATCCTCCTATTCTCCACACTGTCACCTGCAGGCTCCCGCAGCCATCTCCCAGCTGGGAGTCTTGCTTGAAATTTTACCCTCTAGAGTTAGCCTCCAAAGAGCAGCCAGCATCTTGCTTTTGAGTGTCCGTCAGGTGATGTCACTGTCATGTTTTCAAGCCTCCCTTGGCTTATATAACATTTAAAGTAAAACCCAAAGTCTTTACTTCCTATAGACACTAAGACTCCAGGCAGTTTGGCTCAGTGGATAGAGCATCAGCCCGAGGACTGAAGGGTCCCAGGTTTGATTCTGGTCAAGAGCATGTACCTTGGCTGCAGTCTCCATCCCTGGCCCTGGAGGCAACCAATCAGTGTGTCTCTACATCAGTGTTTTCTCTCTCTGTCTCTCCCTCTCTCTTCCACTCCTTCAAATATATACATTCCCTTTCTTCCTCTCCACACCGTCCACCACTGTCCCTGAGTATATTCTGTTCACTTCACCTCCTCTTGCCTTATCCTGATTCGTAGCTCAGCTCACAATCTATATTAATTTCTGCTACTCATTTGGTTATTGTTTATTATTTGTCTCTGCCATTAAAATATAAGATGAATGAAGGCATATTGTAATCCCTGTTTTCTTTGTTGCTTTATCCTCAGCACCTAGAGATTAATAATATGAACTTAATAAATACTTGCTAAATAAATTAATAAATAAAACAATTTAAAACATGAAAATATTCATTACTCCATTAGAACCATATTTTACTTGGAATATGCTAATTTTCCATAAATAATGAACACCCATAACACTTTACATGAGCAAATCTATATTCTTAACGAAGTCATTATTGCTATGTGAAGAAAGGACCTGCTTGTGATGAAATTTTTGGAAGTCAAGGACACATGCTACTTAGCATGTTTAATATTATATTGTGTTTTAAAATGTATCTACACATTCTTGGATGACTCACCTGCCTTCCCACACTAAAAAGCCTGCCCATCTCCATTCCCCATAAGTGTGGGCCAGCCTGGTGACTCACTTTCAGGAAGAGAATGTGGCCCAATTGACAGTGTGTGTCTTATGAAAATACGGCATTAGAAACACTGCAGTTTCGCCTGGCTGGGTGCTTAAAAACCGTTAGCAGGGACACCTAAGACCATCAGAAAACACAGTTCTTTACATTACGATTCATTAAGAGTAGCAAAATTACAGTTATGAAGTATCAACTAAAATAATTTTATGGTTGGTGGTCACCACCTGAGAAACTGTACTAAAGGGTCACGGCATTAGAAAGGATGAGAACCATGCTCCAAGAAGTGGCCAGACTGGTCCTTCTGTCCTTACCACACCTTTGTTCAAATAATATAAATATAAACATAAATAAGATGACATAAAGTAAGAGTAAACATAAATAGAAACACATTAATTTAAATATATACAGAAGAGAAACTTATTTAGCAAATCAGATGGTCAATAAGACTTAACTGCAAAGAGAAACTTTGGGCTCTTCTCTGGCCCTCCTCACAGAAGTGTTAGGGGTTTGCCAGGAGCAGCAGAAAAGAGAATAGGACCTTTAAGGGGACGAGATGAACATTCCACTTCCCTGGTAGATAATTGCTGACAAAGGTGCAGAGTCACTCAAACGTACACCAGAATTCAGATTTCCAAAGAGAATGCCTGGGCAACTTTGTCTCTCTACTGGACTTCAAAGACTGGTACCTGCATCTCCAGAAAATGCTGAAGGTGGGAGGCAGCTGGAGCTGCCACCATGGATGCATAAAGAGTAAGAGCAACAAGAATTTATGGCCTGGCTGAAACCGGTTTGGCTCAGTGGATAGAGCATCAGCCTGCGGACTAAAAGGTCTCAGGTTTGATTCCGATCAAGGGCATGTACCTTGGTTGCAGGCACGTCCCCGGTGGGGGGTGTGAAAGAGGCAGCTGATCGATGATTCTCTCTCATCGATGTTTCTAACTCTCTATCCCTCTCTTTTCCTCTCTGTAAAAAATCAATAAAATATATATTTTTAAAAAGAGTTTATGGCCTGCCCTCCCATGTGGGTGTGGGGAGGATAAGGGAGGTTTTTCTAGGCCAAGTGGGTGTTCAACAGCATCTAAATGTGAGCCAACTCTATGGGCCCCAACTCTGAAGGGCTGCTTGCTGTAGCATGTTGAGGAAAAGAATTGGTATGAGGAGCACAAGTGGTAAGCTGGAGTGCACATAGATGCAATTAGGCAAATACACAGGACCAGAAATCTGAGTGTGCGGGGATGGTGGAAGCAGTGTTTGCAAAGACCATAAAACATACTACATATAAATGCTTGACATGACTGAGGGTACCAGTAAGCCATTCATTATATTGGTCATAAAGATGTTTTGTCCTTTTTCTTCTAATTTCTACTTTCTCCATATGGATTTTGTAAAAGTCAGCAGGGAAAGGGATAGAGATAATGCAAGCACATATCACTTTTGCCCCATCCAAAATTGTACAGGTTAGATAGAATGGGGGCATATGAATAGTATCTAGATTCAATTTTGAAATTGAATTGCCTAAGGATTGTTCATTCCTGAAAGTTAAAATTGCCAAAAATCAGCCATTTCTAATAATTGAAAGTTATAAGAGCAATACACTATTTTCCAGGGGTATCTTCAGTGAGCATGGAAGGGAAAGCCAAGAGAAATGTTGAAAGGAGTAATGGGGAAAAAAAAAAAAACTGAGTCTTTGCCTGTGGTTTATTATGTGCAGTCTATTCAATAAATGGGTTTAAAGTTAAAAGATAATCCAATGGAAGAAAAGTATATACTGCTTATGAGACAGCATAGTCAATTTTGAAAGATCAAAGATGAAGGGCAGGAAAAACATGATGTGCTCTTCCTTGTTGCTAAGGAGAAATAGATGACGTTGGGTGAGATGGTTCCCTATCTGTGCACCAGGGGGCGCAGTTTAGTTGTAGGCAGTGACCAGGCCAGAAGAGGAGATGGAGTTAGGAAGAGACTGCTAAGGTTAAATGGTGTACCCTTAGCTATTAGTCTTTAGTTGATTGTTCATGGCTTGCGATATGTCTACTTGAGGATGAGAGTAAGCCACATGACAAAGAAAAAAAAATTGGAACTATATTTCTTTGGAAACATAACCCTGGTTGCTAAATAAGTTTCACCTCTAGTGGGTGCTTCATCAAAATCAATGATGCCTGTAATCAGAAGTTGCCCCATTCCTGTCTAATTTTCCTACTTTCTAGCATCCATAAATTCAGCAATGGATTATGAAAGTCTAGATCACTCTGGGGCACCTAATGTGACTATAAAGAAGCATTCTTTTCCTCCTTGAATTACTCTTTTAATGTTCCCACTTTCCAATTTGCATCAGTTAGAAGCTGTTAAAGTAATGGTATAGGCATTAGAAAAATAAAGGAAATATGAAAAGGAAGATTGCTTATGTCTGTTTTATTCATCACACTGCCTGCTTACGTTTATATCACTGGCTTCCAATTTATCCAGTTCCCATTCTTTTATGACTGGAAACATTAAAGGCAACCTGTCAGCTCTGTAAAATAACATTTGTAGTACTCTGAATCTTCTCAGTGTATCCTTTAATAACTGTCTTATGTTTGCGCTGACAGCAAGCAAGTCATAAAATGCCTAATACCATTTTATAGGTCACATAATACAACAGTTTGTTTTAGTTCAACAGGGCAATAACAGGTAACGGATAATGAAGTCACTATAGATTTGTATAATCCAGTTTCTGAATTGGCAACAGTTCCAGAAAAGCCTTAGAAATCTTCCTTTGAGCTATAACAAAACAGAAGCACGTTTCCCATTTTCTCCCTCTCTAATGACTATCACACTAAAATTAACCTCAGAGATGGTACACTTCAATTTCCAAAAGTTGATGCATATTACTGTGCAAACAAATTAAATTTTAATGGGAAAAATGTCTTTCTCCGAGGACTTCAAATTGCATAAGGGAAAAAAAGCAAAAAGGCAATTATTCAATGGCTATTTAGGAATACAAAAATATCTAAGACGTGGCTGTCCCATACAGTCACCTGACCACTTATGCCTATTGAAAGTGAACTTAATTAAAATGAAATAAAATTCAAAATTTAGTTATTTTAACGAGATCCAATTTTTATTATGGAGTATCTCCCTTCTGTCGGTTTTATTAGTTTAAGCATATGAGGCACTTTCATATATTTGCATTATTTCTAGAGTTTGTGGTGCTAATTCTACTCTTCGCTGTACTTAATAACACTGCCTCTTCATACGAATGGGTACTCTGTGGCAGTGTTAGTTCCAGCTGAACACTTTTAGCAACACCATAAATTCTGTCCTCTCCTGGGACAGGATGCCTTTGGGCCTATACCTATACTAATAAGTAAGGATTTAAGAACTATACAAGTATATGTCGCTATTTCCTTCTCTCTCTCTCTCTCTCTTCTCTCTTTCTCTCTCTCTCTCTCTCTCTCTCTCTCTCTCTCTCTCTCTCTCCTCTTTCTTTATTTCTCTCCATCTCTATCCATTTTAGTGACTATGATAAATTTAAGCATTGAAGAAACAATCTTGGGGTCACAAATTAGACTCTTTTATTACAAATTAGTTTTAGAGGTGGTAACCAGAGCAGTCCTGGGATCACAAGGCTGAGAAAAGGTAGGATTTCTTCATTGAACGTGGAAATTTCCTTAACTAGACACGTGCAAAAGCTTTGTGCAACAGATGTTATAACTAAACGTGGGCATTATATACTCCCTGGAAGTTAGTTGGTGGTTGAAAAATAAAAAAGCAAGTGTGACCATATACTAAAATATCACAGTGGCATGGAGAGCTAACTTGACAATAAATATATCAGAAGGTATCTCAGGCCTGGCACAGACACTTCAAGATGTCATTAAGTACCCACACTCTACTTTTACTCTCCAACACCCCGGCTATAATCTTTTGTTTTTTTATACTGGGTGCTTCATTGTCACAAGAGGGCTGCCATGTCTCCAGAAAATACACCTGTGCTCAACTAGTAAAAATGCATAAAGTGCTTGTCTAACAAATTCCAATGTTATAATAAATTCTCCCCTAACTTGCCTCTCCTTAGATCTCATTGGTCAGTATTGAGTCTATAGAAAAATGAGGTCAAAGTGAGTGGCTCAGGCTAAAAAAGATAATCTCTTGGAATTGGAAGAGGCTCAACATACCCTTACAACAAAAGATCCCTTCCCATTGGCCAACAAATCAAGGTCCTGACAGTGGAAAAGGAATACATGAAGGTGAATAGAATGCTTTTTGGGTGGGCAACCAATAGTGTCAGCCTTTGAGTGGGAACAGGATAAACTCAGGTTATGGCAAGACCCCAAAGAGGCTGTATTACACAGCTATGACAGTGGAATGAAGTGAAAATAAACAACAAAAAAGGCATGATAGTATTTTTGGACTTGACTCTTCAAAAAATTAAAATTACTAGAAGTCTCTGAAATGAACAAAAGTGGCACTGACCTATCAGTATTTTAAAAGATTTTTTGGTGTCTAAGGAGAAATAAAATAGATCCAGGATGCCTCCCTCTTCCCATAATCCTTCCTAAGGAAGAGGAGCAGAGAAGAAACTCCAGGATTCCGGTCCACTTTTCTCAGTGTAGAGACAGTAGATGTGCCACCATGCAAAGCCAATTGGACCTCCCCTCAAACGCGCCCCCCCCTTTCTTCCTCTGCCCCATGAAACAGGCAGGAGCAAGCTGGCAGCCTAGGTAACCTCAATGGAAGGCAGGCACCCTCCTGTGCTCCCCCCTTGTGGCCTGGTGCAAGGCGGGTTTGAGCGCACTAAGCGCTCAGCTGTACTGGCAGAAAGAGAAGCCTCGGGCAAAGGAATCTTTGCTGGCCTTGCTATTCTAACACATTTATTTCTGTGTCATACATCCACCGAGTGTGTATTGTGTCCTCACATCGATAATGGTGCTTTCCTAGAATTGGAAACACACTTAATTATTTTCTATGTAATAATTTTCCATAAATATTTCACTTACAACTTAGAGGATAATTGAGCTTATTCTGTATAGACATTACTCACATAATAGAAAGGAAAAAAAAATCAGAGATTTCATCAATGTAAAGCACAATGTAAATCCTGGATAAAGACGTGCGGTAACATCCCCGAATCTAAGTTTTCTTTTCTAGATGTGTAGCTAACTGCCTCATGCACACCAGGCTGTGTTCACTCTGGCATTTATAGGCGTGCATTGTTTTAAAGCCTCACCACAGATTTCCATGAAGGAAAAATCACAGACCATGAATGCACTGGCCTTGTGGTGTCTTCCTTTAGTAACTGATTGTGTTTATCAGGGTATCTGTAGCAAACTATCAAATTCAGAAGAAAAAATATGTAAAATTATTTCCCCAAGAAGGGCAGTAATTTGTACCTATAATGCCCAAGGTAAAGCAAATTGTAATATTATTTTCATTTCCACATCTGAGTGACTGTGATAAATTTAAGCATTGAGGAAACTGAATCTTGGGGTCACAAATTAGATGCTTTTATTATGAATTAGTTTTATATGTGGTAACCAGAGCCGTCCTGTAGTCACAAGGCTGAGAAAAGGTAGAATTTCTTCATTGAACATGGAAATTTCCTTAACTAGACATGTGCAAAAGCTACGTGCAACAGATAATTATAACTAAACGCTGGCATTATATACTCCCTGGAAGTTACTTGGTGATAGAAAGATAAAAAAGGCAAGTGTGACCATCATATTAAACTACTCAAGATTTTGGTCATATAAGAGACTCTGGTTCCTTCAAGCAGAATTAAGTGATCTCTAAAGTGTTCCATCAGGGATAAACTAGAAATCAAGAATAAGAGAGACTTGCTAAAGAGTTGTTGCAAAAATAAGTATTACACTTATAATAATTTATTCTATGGATCAGGTAGATCCATATAATTTTTTACATTTCTAAAAAATTTTAAAGCAAACTGATTTTTAAAGCTAAAATATGTTGTTATATAGAGTATAAAAACTTGTACAAGAAAAGTAAGGGGATGAAAGTTAGATCTAAGAGAAGGGAGGAAGGTAAGAGAAGGGGGAGGGAGCATGATAAGACAAGTCAGGCAGAGGAACTATTAAAGGTTGGGGGAAGGATGGAACAGAGAAGCGGAACTAAGGAAACTGAGAATAAAAGGAAACATCTAGATCTGATTCCTGGTGCCCTGGAATACACATGCTTCCCTGAAGCTGCGCTGTTTGATTCTCAGCTCAAGTTCCCGGAAGACTCGGCCAAGTTAAAAGCTCCTGCTCGCAGCACACAGGAAAGAAAGGCCATGACTGGCTTGCCCCGCAGGTACTTCCTTCCCTGGCACTTTCATTATTTTCAGAAGTTCGGGTTTCTAGCTCCAAGCACCTCCAATCAACACTGAGCTAGAGATTTCTTTAGAGACACAAAGAAAACAGCAGCACCCCTCAGGACAGAAACAAGCAGGTGTGGGAAGGCTGAAAGAGGCCATGGAGTGAGACCAGTGCTGGAGACCCAGCTAGGTTCCGTCAAAATGAAGCCCTTTCATTGTCTTTAAGCCTCAGATTATTAACTCAAATCTTAATTTGGAGACAAATCTAATAATATTTCCCTTTCAGGACTGTGCTTCTCATTCTCTAATTTACTTTTTTAAATATAGAGAGAGGAAAAGAGGACAGATAGAGAAACATCAATGATGGGCTGCATCCTCCACACCTTCCATTGGGCATTGAGCCCACAACCTGGGCATGTGCACTGACCAGGGAATCAAACCAGTGACCTCTTGGTTCCTGGGTTGATGCTCAACCACTGAGCCACATCATCCAGGCTCTAACTTGTAAAGTGAGTTTCACATAAAGGAGAACTGGCAGTGAGAGAAAGGAAATGGGAGTGATTTCCTCTGGAGGGAATGAGATGAAAGGAGCAAAGGGCTACAATTTCACCATTGGTGATGCTTTATTCTTTAGGGCAAAAGACGTTTACATTTCAAGAAACTCAGCCTTCCCTGACATTTAATCCTTGCTTTATCTTTAAAAAGTATACTAGTAAAAAGCCATACTCCACAACCTTCCCTGGGGAGAAAAACATTGGAAAAAAATCAAAACACCTTGGGTGGCAGTCCCATTGTTGGAACCCAAGTACAAGGCTATGCAAATTATTTAGGCTCTCTATTTTTGTTTTCACTTGTAAAAGAAGCCTGGTATTAGCTTCTCTATCTTACAAGTTTGTAGTGGAAATTAAAAGAATGGGGATCTTGCACAGTAGGAATAAGAACTGTTTGCTGAATTGAATAATATATGTGGAAGCTCTCTGAATAGTAAAAGCATACTATTTTTAGTATTAATAAAAAAATATGTGACCCAGCCTCTGTAGCTCAGTGTTTGAGTATCAAGCTATGAACCAGCGGGTCATGGTTCCATTGCCAGTCAAGGGCACATGCCCAGGTTGTGGGCTCGATCCCCAGTAGGGGCTGTGCAGGAGACAGTTGGTCAATGATTCTCTCTCATCATTGATATTTCTATTTCTCCCTCTCCCTTTCTCTCTGAAATCACTAAAAGTATAATATAATATGCAAAAAGAGGTTAACTACCAACTTCAAATATATTCATTTATACAAGAGAAACATTCCTCTTTCATAAAGCAACGTTTTCAAACAGGATTGTTTCATATAATTCTATAATTCATGAATGGTTTTGTGTTCTTTAAAAGGACAGTTTATCATCATGTATGGAAAGGAAAATCATTACAAAGCATAGGTTTCTTTAATTTTTTTCTGCTTGTATGTTGATTTAATGTTCCCTGCACATTTCCAGGGATATTTATATATCTATATCTATATCTATCTCTATCTCTATCTCTATCTCTATCTCTATCTCTATCTCTATCTCTCTCTCTCTCTATCTCTATCTCTATATATAGATAGATAGATAGATAGATATGAAAAAAATGGTTTGGCTCAGTGGATAGAGCGTCGGCCTGTGGACTGAAAGGTCCCAAGTTCAATTCTGGTCAAAGGCATACCTTGGTTGTGGGCACATCCCCAGTAGGGGCTGTGCAAGAGGCAGCTGATTGATGATTCTATCTCATCGATGTTTCTAACTCTCTATCCTTCTCTGTTCCTCTCTGTAAAAAATCAATAAAATATCTTTTTTTTAAAAAAAGATGAACTTAGATATATATATATATATATATATATATATATATATATATATATAAAATTTCAGAGAGGAAGGGGGGGAGAGAGAGAGATAGAAACAACAGTGATGAGAGAGAAGCATTGATTGGTTATCTCCTGTATGCTAGGATAAAGCCACAACCTCAGGCATGTGCCCTAGACCAAAATTGAACCTGGGGCCCTCAATTTGCAGGCCAATGTTCTATCCACTGAGCCAAACCGGCTAGGGCCATTTCTAAGTAACTCTCAGTCACCATTCATATTTTCTCAGGGTTTATTCTTTTGTGGCTGTGTACCTATAAGATGAAGACATCAAGAGTGAAGTTCCCAAAGGATTATACAGAAACAAGCTTCAACAGCTGTGTGATTGTCTTGCCTATGCCAGCTCATTTGCTCCGCAGAGAAAAGGCAACGACAAGCTGATCCCACAATGATCAGCTGGAGTGAGGCATTGATTATGTCAATGGAAGAAAAATTAGATACACAGTTACCATAAACAGCCTCTGAAGTGTTTCAATAGCTATAATTCCACCCATCGCTACCATCTAGCTCTTGGCAGAGAAGCCAGCTCTCAATTTCTGTGCAGATGAGTCTAAGCAAAAGCCTGTAATCTGCTGCCTCTTGCTAGAAGATAACTAATAAATGGTAGCTGAACGGGAAACCTACCCATTGGTCACTTCTGAGTGTTGTCAGAGAAAATAATCCAGTTATCCATTTTTAATTTCCTGTTTCAAAATTCAAATGTGGGCTGCCTTGAATGCCTACTCTATTTCCTTAGTTTGCTTACTATAAGAAAATAACCCTCTTCTTTCTCTGAACTTTCATCCTTATTCCTCACCCCACTCACATATATTGCATTGCAATGGCCACGCTCTTGCCTTCCCACCACAGATCCATCTTACATTCCCATCATTACTTATCCCCCCTTCCTTCCTCATGATGTTGGAGGGCGTGAGCCTCTGTCCATCAAGGGTGCCTACTTCCACTGGCACTCTGGATTCTTTCCCTTTCACACCTCTCTATGAGTACCTTCATTTGTTCAATGTTTTCAAAAATGGCCCTCAGACAAGTAGCATAAGCATCACTTACTTGCAGGTAAGAAATCCAAAGCTCTCAAGGGTGATGAGACCAGACATCAAGTCTGGTGAACCCCTTCCTAGGTTGCAGCACTGGGCAGATATTAGGTCCAAGTTTAGCTAGGATCATCCACATGGTGCAATCAATGAGTCTTCGGCCAGACTCCTAGTTTCTCATGGAATGAAATTGTTGGATGAGAGACTTGAACATGCTCTTGGCCTGAGTATAGACAGACACAGATGATGAGAGGTCTGGTGGCACGGCTCAGGACAGAGGCAGAGAAGTGACCTGAAATGTGTGGGAACCTGAGGTGGAGGTTTTGTCTGGGAACATGGGCTCCAGTGGTGGAAGCCACGGCCCCAACAACAACAACAACAACAAAAAACCCAAGATGAGAATTTAGTAGTAAAAGGAGAAAACCAGACAACATCACAGCAAGATCCAGTGAGAATTCAGGAAACAGTGACCAGTGAGAGTTGAGATTCACCTTTCCCTACTGCAACCAAGTTGCCTTGCCCATAAACATGGATACCATCAAGAGATCATAGGAAAAGGAATGGGATCAAAAAGACTGAGCCTTATATTTAGAAGGACTGAGTGTGCCCTGGCTGGTGTGGCTCAGTTTGTTGGGGCATCCTCCCATATACTGAACGGTTGAGGCTTTGATTCAAGGTCGGGGCACATACCTGAGATGCAGGTTTGAACCACAGTTGGAGCCTACACAGAAGCCAACTGATCAAAGTATGATTTTTCTCTCTTTCAAATCAACTTTTTAAAAAAGTGATAAAAGAACGGAGTTTAATGGCACATTTTTCATAAACTTCATTAAACATTGTAAATTATAAAATACATTGCATTATTTTTTTTCTTACCCAGTGGGTAGGGATCATAAGAAAAATTAGATAAGCTAAAAGAACCAATAAAGATGTTTGTCTTCTTTATACATCTAAGTGTTCTGTCAGTTAATTAGTTAGATCACTATACTTAGAATGTTCAAAGTGAAGGCATGCCAGACACTGCTTTTTGAAAAAAAAATTATATTAAAGAGCTTTAGAACATATAATATTTTTCAAATATGTTTTTATTGATTAAAGAGAGAGGAAAGGAGAGGGAGAGAAGGATAAAAACATCAATGATGAGAGAGAATCATTGATCAGCTGCCTCCTGCAGGCCTCTCCCAATGGGGACCAAGGCCACAACCCCGGCATGTGCCCTAGTCTGGAATCGAGCATGACCTCCTGGTTCATAGGTTGATGCTCAACCACTGAACAATACTGGCCATGCAGAACACAGTATTTCTTAAAATACTAAAATAATTTTTATGTGTATATCTTGTTATTTCTGAGATGTGGAAAACAGCAAAAAAAACTGTATTAACATGAAAGAGATGAGGCTGAATAAATTATTAGAAACTTCCTTTAAGTAACTTCAGAGCTAAAGCTATCGATTCATTCCAAGTTCAGATTATCTGTGTCTTCCTTTTATTCTTATAAACATCTGTTAAAATGTCATGGTGGTTGGGCCACCAATGCATTGACAGGTTTAATTTTCCTGAAAGATCCTTTCTTCTGTTTCTGTCAGTTTTTGTTATTATATTCATCCTACATGGATCCAATACTAATATATAGATTTCTTGACCCATTTATTATTAGAATAATAAAAAAATATGGCTCACTCATTCTCCCCATCATATTAGAGCATATGTTCATACTTATTGGGTAAATGCATTGAAAACATCACGTTAATGGAAAAGTGTTCTGTAATAGTCATTGATTTGTATCTTTCTAGTCTAAATTCACTCTTCATTGCCTGTTCTGTAATAATGTCAATGGACCCTGTCAATAGTTCTGATTTGCTAGTTTGTATGATGCTTTCTCAGTAGAGGGCACTCAAAGGACAATGGGAGGAAGAAGGGGTTTCTTTTCCTGATTCTGGTGAGCATTGGAGCCAGGTTCCTCAGGGCTAGCAGTTTCTACAACACCTGCCACCTGCCAGGGGTGGCTAACAGCACACAGTACTTCCCTGGTGCCCCCTTCCCTGGGCACTCCCCAAGGTAGCTCATGGCCTCAGGGATCTGTTTGCTACCTAGTGAGCCAGGAATGAAGCCCTGGGGAAGGGGGCTCTCCCAATTCCCAATGACTCCTTGGCCACACTAGCTCAGCCCAAGCATTAACAGGTGCTCCCTGTATGTGGTCTTCCTATATTCTCTAGAGTCCTCACTTGTCATTACTTGCCTGTCTTCCGTTACCTCAGCTCCCTGTGGTAAAGAGTAATTCTACATTAAACAGCTCCTGTTCAGTTTACTCGGAGGTTTCTGCCCTGGGGAGTGGTCCCAGGTGGCAGACCCATGAAGATGGGACTCCTGGAGTGGTTTTGTTGTGCCTTTAGGCTTGATTGCTCTACCTAACTCCTTGTTCATGGCACACGGAGTTCTAGGAATCCATGGCATGCAATGGCATCGAAATTAATCGAAATGCCACCTATGGTGTACTGTGATGAAGTACCAATTGAGGCAAGTGTCTTGAGAGCACAAGTGGCTGTTGCACTTAGCCACCGTGGAAATAATGATGATGACAAGGACTGTGGTGCAGGATCGATTTTCCTGAGTTCACTTGGGCACTTAACAGAGAAAAAATGGCAAGCTCCCAGGGCAAGACACAGCTTGAGGACCACAGAGGTACCATGACAACCATGAAAGGGTATTTTATTTATCGTGGCCAAAGGGCTGATATTGCTGAAAGTCAGAAAACATTTAATTGTGTTAAGCTGCTAAATAGCATTAACAGGTACAAATCCACAAAGCATAGCCTTCTCTCTGACAATGGAGCTGTCCTTTGAATGCGGGCACCATGTTAAGCTTTGTCCTTGGAAGAAACCAAAGGGAAACCGAAGGAGGAAAGGGTTTCTCTTCTGAGTTCTGGTCTGTTCCTTGCAGCAGGGTCCTTGAAGCATGTTCAGCTTCTGCACTGCCTGACTCCCGCCACACCCACAGCTTCTGTAGGGCCAGCCCCGGGCATTCAGAGAGGGGCGCTCCTCATGGCAGATCAGCATGATCATGTTATATAAACATGAAACAGATGAGGCTGAATAAATTATTGGAAACGTCCTTCAAGTAACTTCAGAGATGAAGCTATCAATTCATTCCAAGTTCAGATGATCCATGTCTTCCTTTTATTCTTACAAATACCTGTTAAAATGGCATGTTGGTTGGGCCACCGATGCACGGATGGGTTTTACTGCCATGGCGTCTCCTTGTAAATGGCTTCCACTGGTATCCCCGTGAGGAGCATCTGCCAATCAGACAGCCATGGCTATCTGGACCTCAGTGTGACATCTGAGGGCTTCTTCAAGATGCTGGTCCATCTACTGTACACTCTGCAAGCCCCAGGGAGAGTGGTCCTGTTCCCGATCCTGCTATCACTTTAAGATTCCTTACAGTTCTGTTTGTTCATTGCTGGTCAGTCCCCAGTTATAGATACTTTTTGATGTTCATATTTCTGTGTGGGTTCATTTTCTCCTAAATCCTGATTTACACCTTTCACAATCCAACATTTTAATATTTTAGTTGGGTAAAATGAGGGTGCTAAAACTAATATTTGACTTAGTGGTGATCTTCCAGGAATCACTCATTTTTAGTTCTTTATCATTCATAACTTACCTATTCTTAAAATGATATAAAGTCAATTAAATCTAATGAAATAATTATTTGGAGTGTTACTCAAGTAAAGTTAAAATCAATAAACCTATTAAAACTTAGTAGTATAAAAACTTGTATAAGAAGTTTTTATACTACTAAGATTTTATACTAAGATGTACAAGTTTCAATTTTATCCTATTTCTTGACAAAAATACTAAACATATTAATAATTCTCTAAAGCCAAAATCTTGGAAAGGCCTGTTAAAACAAACTGCAAGTGTTTTATACATGTAATTCAAATGGAAAGGTTAAACAAACATAACAAATAGAATATAATTGAAATAGAATTTTAGCTTTATCTGTCAATATTCTTTTAAACTCTATGGAAAACCCATTATTCTTTTCACCCAGAATGAAATATTGGAATCCAGTAGGTAGGCCCCTTTGTTTATTGGCTAATTTAAAAATATATATATAGTTCTCCAATCATTTTAATCACTAACACAATGTGAATTAAAAAGTCTCCAAGAATTGATGTTTTACTCACTACATCTTAAGTAAAGAGACACAGGACCCTCCACTTCATTTAGAAAAATAGATGGGATTCTCAATCAGGTTTTATAAAGGCAGTGGACTTGCAGCACACCTTGAAGCATAGAAGAGATACCAACAGATGTATTGAGTGTAAGAAGACCCAATACCAGCAAAGGTGGGTGTGTCCTGATTGGGGTCCCTGGGAAGGTCAGAAGCCCAGGGTTACCCAGACAATGAGTCAGAGTTACTACGATGACGAATAAATTGGTTGGGATCTGGTTGTAGGATCTTTAAAATGCCAGGGTAAAAAAACAGATCTTCTGTTATAAAAAAACAAAACAAACAAAAAAACCACACAAAATAAACAGAATAAAAAATTTTCTGTATTAAATGTCAGTTTTTGAAATATATTCTGAAATAATTAGACTTTAAGGATTGAGTCAGACAGTCTAGGAATAAATAAAATGGTAAATGTGAAGTCAGACAACATTTTTTGACTACAAGTACTTAGGTGTACAATGCAATACAAGGTGCCTATTATAAATGGGCTATCCAAACAGCTTTCATGTTATAGTTTCTGAGTTGCATTCACTTAAAATTAATAGAAGCTTAGGGAAAATGAGATTTTGTTGAATCCTAACACTCATAAATAATAAGGTTCTATTTGGACTACAGTTTTTATAAAAATCAATAATCCGCTGTTTCCCTTGGTAATATTGAAAATGCATTTGGGAGTTAAAAAGCACCAAAATTGGCCATGAAATAATGAATAAAAAATGCTTAAATCATCGCAAAGTACAAAACAATAAGGCATATAAAGAGATCTATCAATATAGCTATCATCTATCTAGACTCCCATGAGTGTGTATAGAAGAGGCTGGCAAAATGGTATAACAAAGAGATGCCAGGCCCCTGGGCAGGTGCCATATACCAGCCTGTGTGCTAGGTAACTTCAAAAGGATGAAACAACATGCCTACTCTCCTTCTGGTAATAAACTGCAGAAATGGGATTTATACATTAATAGAAATGACTGAAAAATAGCATATTACTTCTTCCACGCTGAACTATCTCCTTATAAGTTCTATAGATACTAAGCTAAGACCAGAAACACCAAAATAGAAATGTACTTATTTGATTTTGCCAGTGATAGCTTCAAAAAAAATAGTCGAGAGATACAAGCTCTGCAAAATATCTGCTGAACTACAAAGGACAATAAGAAAGGATTCTCTGGCGAACGTCATACCACGTCAGCAGTGCTCTTGTGCCTATAAACTGTAGACCAAAGAAGATGAAATCGATTATGGAAAAAATGGGCACTTCCTGGAAATGTTAGAATGAATCCGAGGACACATTCCAAATCACCTGCCGACTCTCCACCTCATTTTGCAAATGAGTTAAGTGAAAGCCCAGCGAGGCAATATGATTTCTTTCAAGTAACAGAATGGGTGAGGGGATAAATTGGGCTTCTACAGAGATCAAGTTTCATGGGCGTCAGTATCCTGTTGTTACCTTTCCATTGAACACATCATGTTTTTATTTTCTTAATAGAATAAAGATTAAGAAGGGTTTCCAGGGGAAGGTGTAGACCTGACATGAAAGAAAAGCATCTGCCATGGTAAGTTCTCCTTCAGAACTCAAAATGCCCAAGAAGTGATAGTCTAGACAGTTGATTTGTGTTTTATTTTTCCCAATGGGAACACCTTTTATCCGTTGTGTCTTTAAGGGCTGGAAGTACTTCTCAGGCTAGCCAATATTTACTGGAGCACTTGATATATGCCAGATGTTGTGCTAAGTGCTTTGCTTTCACGATTTCATTTCGCTCTTCTGGTTACCATATGGAGTAAGTACGGTTATTTTTATTTCCATTTGGAAGGTGAAGAAACCAGAATTTATTTTTAAATGGCTTGTTTGAATTTCGATCATCTGGAAAACCAGCAATGGGATGGATGATCTGAGTGAGCCACAAAATTAAAGTCGAATCTTCTTTTGTAACTTCAGTGCCCACATTCAGGTGGATGCTTGTGATCACACGGACACCATGTGAAGGTCAACTGACATCTCTGGTAAAATATAAACTTACGACAGGTCAAGTAGAAACAAGTGGTGGGATATTAAGCCCTCCTATGGTTCATTTCATAACAGCAAAGTAGGCATTAGCATATCCAAGAGGGGTAGTTTTGCTTAGAAAGGGATAATCTCATCTTGAGAAAACACTAACATCCATCCTATTCAATGAACATAATTAACTCCAATGGTCTAGCTTTAACGTTTTATTTGAATTGAATAGGTAAATTAGTTTTGATTCTGGTTGTATAAAAACTAGCAGAATCAGCAATTTGTTCTTCACTTGTAATTAATATAGATCATATATCATGTATAATATATATTTGATGTGTAAAATCATCTTATAAAAAATAATTTCCGCACCTGCGAGGGAAGGTGGTCTGTGAGAACCTTTCCTTCATTCCTTTAAAAGCTGTCCATGTTATTTACATTGGAAACAGATGGATCCAGCTCCAATAGAAAATGCATTCTGCCAGCGCAACTGCCATCAAATCCAGGATGGATTCCAGTAGGTGGATGGGTGGAAACCTTCTTGCTTCATACATATGGCATCCTCTGTGGAGTGCTGTCACTCTGAGCTTTCAAGTGCACTAAACCTCACCCTGTGCCTCCTGCTCTCAAAGACTGAGTTAGAGAAAAGGAAGTGTTTTATTACTGGTTAACTTTCATCTACTTTTTTGACTTTTGTCATTGCCCTGCTTTAGAGCAGTGTTTCCCAAAGTGTGGTATGCATACCTCCAGGGGTACGGGAAGAGTTTGGTGGGGATATATGCACTACACCATGCTTAGCTGAGCCTAATTCTACGTACTCTTGAGTCAAGTCAAGTCAGTCTTGTGAAGCTTGAGATGGTCCAGTGTGCAAATAAATGTTATTTATAATAGAACTTTTATTTATATTTTATTATAATTTTATTTTTCATTTATTATTATTTTGTGTATGTACCAAAAAATAAAAAATAAATATATGTTGATTGTTATTAAAACACATCCACTTTTTTTGACAAGGGGTACTCAGCATTATGAAAATTATAGAAGGGGTGCACATATGTCAAAAGTTTGGGGAACACTGCTTCAGAGGAAGAATAATGCTGTTCTTCTGCAGCTAATGTTATGATGCTTGGAAACATTTTCTTTTAAAAAAAACACAACAATTTCTTCTGTTTCACTGACTGTAAATGTTTCATTCAATATTTTACAACCCTGAGTTTGGTAGGCAGTTCCCTTTGAGATGTGTTCTTCTTAGTGATGTTTTCATTTTCCCTGTTTTTTTAGAATTGTAAATTTCTAGTGCATTCTACATAAAAACTACTGCATGAGGCAGTGACAGATAAATGAGCTCAAAGTTGTTAGTCTCTTTCTACCAACACTAGAAGAAAAAAGAACAGTTCCAATCAAAGGCACGAGAAAATAAAGAATTGCTGTGGAAGGTAAATAGAACCACCTAGCAAGTATGAATCATATTCTGTGCTACAAGGTGTATTACCTGCAAGCATATTGTCTAACATCACAAAAAGAGAGTCTTTGGCTTGAGTGAATTAACGAAAAGATTTGCTCCCTCACCCGGGGTATCAGATGACTGCTTCTGTAACTGAGGAGAATTCTGAGTAGACAATGTTTTACTAAAGCCTATTGCCACTTGCCATGACCTCTTTACACTGAGCCAGTATTAATAGAGAATCAAAGGGCCCAGAAGGTTAAAACTGCTGATATGTTTGAAATTGAACTATTTTAACAAGGACGGAAAAAAAAGAACAAACTCTCTTGATAAAGACATATGAGAACTAGAATAAGTACTCACTTTTATAGCCGATTCTTAGACACACCATCCACTCATTCATTCACTCACTCATTCATTGGCATGTAGAAGGGCTGTGGAAGGTAGGCGGGAGGTATTCTGAGTCTCTTTTTATCAGAATGATGAAATGGCATCGTTAGCATGATATATTTCTCTTATGAAAACAAGTACTAAATAGTACATTTTAACACACCTGAGATAAACTCAATGTTTAGTACACAGATTACCTTTTCTCTATTCAGAGACTAGTTTAGTAGCTATTTCAGTTCTAAGCCTGTGACTCACCTGATGAAATAGTACATGTTACTGTTGTGTTACTTTAAGTGACTATAAGTAATTTTTAGTAAATGAAACAGTGTAACTGTCACATTCTTGACAGGATAGCTTAATCACGGCCTTTATCTTTACAGGGTAAACTAGCCCTGGGATTCTCTGAATATGAGAGACCCTCACCCCGGAGCCCGAGGCATCTACTAGTAATTCAGTAGAACTGGACTGGAGCTCGGGTATCTGCAGCTACAAAAAGCTTCATGGCTATTCTCACTTGGTGTCTGAGTGGAAAGCCACTGGCATAAACATCAGGTTATAAGGGAATTGGTCATCAAACATAACCACATTTTCCCAGTAACAAACCTAAAGCACTCGACACACACGTTATTAGTCCATGCGACACTTGTGCGAGATGGGGACAATTATTGCTCCTATTTGACAGATGAGTAACTGAGATACAGTCAGCCAGTTCGTGACTATCCTCCTGGGCTCAGCTTCAGGGACTTGAAAGCTGTGTCCATCAGTCTTACTCTACTTCAATAGAGAGGACCTGAATGGGCAGCATTCTAGCACCTTCTGCTTTAAATTTCCACGCATGTCCAGAAAGTGTTTACTGTCTTCTGTCCTGGTGGGGCTTTAGTTTGTGGGCATGTGCTCTTGTGGCTTCCCTTCCTAAGCTCAATCTCCCTCTCACCAGTTCCTGCTTCCTTGGCTCAATACCAGTTCCCTCAAGCCTGGCCTTGAGCCAGAGTCCTACTGGTTGACGGTCTGACCATCCCTTGCCTGGTGTTAGTAACTTGTTGGGCCTCACCCTGACATCTGAACTTATCTTCCCAAGTCCCCTCAAATTGTGACCCATCTTCATCTATTGCTCTCTCTCTTACCCGATGTGGAGAGGTCTGACCAGTTTGGGTCAGTATCAACTAAACTTACCTCTTAGTCACTGTGACACCTTAACTTGTGATTTGGAGGCTCATTAGACACTGGGGGGTGGGGGTAGGGGGCTCAGCTGACTCTTCCCCCACTCCCGCCAGTCCTGGCTAGTTGCTGCTCTCTCTCAACCAGCTACCTGGTAGGAATTCCCAGCAGTCTTAATCTACCTTGTAGATGAATATTGCTACCTTGTTTAATTATGCAAAATAAATTGTAATTATAATTTTTTAAAGGTAGTTTCCCTTTTAACAGGAAGTTATGTAAAACTTTCCTGATTCTGCAAGTGGGGATTGTAAAAGAAATTAATTATAGATAATAGTATGAGAAGAAAGCAGAGGTAGAAATTAGAAATATATTTTAGGAACTGCCCAACTTGAAAAAAAGAACACACAAACACACTACAGTTTTCTGGAATAAGATGGGCTAAGTTAAAAATTAAAGGATTTATATGCAAATATGAACCCAACACTGAGGTGACTTATTTAATGAGCATAATTCCATAACTTTATTTAAATTATAAAAGAAATGTAGGTTTTCCATAACACATTCATTAAAATTAAGTCATTTCATCAATAGCTAATTGCTAATGGTTGATATAATTTTTTCTAGTTTTATTTTCTCTGCAAATGATGTATGATACCAACCTTATGAACCTGTGCTTTTTTATAAATATATGTAGTATAATTTTAATAATGTTGATTTATGTAGATATTTATATACAGAATAAATGGAAATATCTGTATGCTTTCACATATACACAAACTTAATATCCTAGAAGAAATATATTTTTTTACCTTGTTTTATTTTCAATAGCAATTTCCCTTTCATTTTAACCCAGTTTTGGTGACAACAGCTGTCAAGTGTGTGGTTTTCTCCCGAGAGGTGATTTTCAACACAGAGGTTCTTTTACATGGTCTGTTAAGGCATAAAATTCCTTAAGAAGGAAGAAGCTAGGGTGTGAAATGAAGCGAGAGCTTGACGGGGACAGAGATGGGATGATCTGAATGACTGGACACACTTTTGATCCCAGTCACCACGAAATGATTGCCAAATTCATGCATTGTGTAGGAACAAAGGCTTTTGCAGTCAGACACGCTGGAGTTCAAATTCAGGCTTCACAATTCATCACCAGAGCGGCCTTACAAAAGTTACTTAATTTCTTTGAACTCAGTTCTCTCAGCTATAGACTTGATATAATTTATAATTACTTCACACACAGAGTTGTTATAAGGTCTGAATGAGATCAATATGAAAATCATTAAGCAATGATGCTTGCACAGGGTAAAGGATTACAATTCGTCCTTCCACCTTAATACCACCACATCCTTGAGGTGTACCCCTGAGGGGAAAGAAACTCTACTTGTCTTTGGCTCCTTAAAATCTACAGATAACGTAAAATCAACTCTTCCTGATGGCAGGCCATTTTGGAAGGAAGGCTCAGCCAGAGCCCAACCCTACACATTCATTCATTCATTCATTCATTCACTTATTTTGTCACTTACAGTCACTCACTCACTCAATAATGATATATTGATCCCCTACTATGTGCCCGGTAAGACAAGGATATGGACATAAGGAATAAATGCAATCCCTAACTGGTTTGGCTCAGTGGATAGAGCATCGGCCTGCAGACTGAAAGGTCCCAGGTTCAATTCCGGTCAAGGGCATGTACCTTGGTTGCGGGCACATCCCCGGGAAGGGGTGTGCAAGAGGCAGCTGATCTCTCTCATCGATGTTTCTGACTCTCTAACCCTCTCTCTTCCACTCTGTAAAAAAAATCAACAAAATTTTTTTTAAAAAAAGAACAAATGCAAGCTATGTACCTATGTACAGACATGTAATCTATGTCCCTAATATACACAGGGAAGCTTGAGCTCTTTGAGGAAGGCTTCTTGCTAGGACGTAACAAGAAGGCTTTTTTAGAGCAAATGATTTTTTTAGGGGAAAAAATGGTAATGCATAGGCATTTGCCAAACAGCTGGAGTTGCAGGCAGAATAATATGGTTTTTCCTAATGGAAGTAGTAAAGGTGAGTACAATGACAAGGGAACTACCAGTAAAGCAAAGGCTATAAGGTATGGTAAGGGGATTAGAACAGGGAACACAGCTTACAAGAGAGGTTGGGTTTATCTGGGAGACTTGTATGTAAGGACAACACAATTTGAAATGGATTCTATGATAATTTGAAAAGTATAATTCTGAAGACATTTAAGCGATGGTCTTTCTCACACAGGCTGTTTGAGAACGGCCACCCTGGTGTCATTTTAAAAGGCAGATCACAAAGGTGTAAACTCACAGGCTGGGACTACAACTGTGATAAGAATTCAGCCTCAAAGAGCTGGCGTTTCGAGCTAAGACTGCGAGCCAACGGGGCTCCATGTTGGCTCTCAGGGGATGTTTTCAACCTTCCAAATGCGGAAAGGTGGCAGTACGCAGCTCTCTCTACTTAGGAATGATTCAAGAAAAAGATGAGGCCGAAACTGGTTTGGCTCAGTGGATAGAGCGTCGGCCTGTGGACTGAAGGGTTCCGGGTTTGATTCTGGTCAAGGGCATGTACCTTGGTTGCGGGCACATCCCCGGTAGGGGGTGTGCAGGAGGCAGCTGGTGGATGATTCTCTCTCACCGATGTTTCTAACTCTATCCCTCTCTCTTTCTCTCTGTAAAAAAAAACAAAACAAAAACAAAACAACAACAACAAAAAAACAGTAAAATATATTTTAAAAAAAGAAAAAGAAAAAGATGAGGACCACCTAAAAAGTAGAACTCCGCCCTGACTGTGAATTTGGTAAGTGTAAGTTCACTAAATATGTATGAAAGCTTCAACTTGGGAAATTTGGGCCCATGTAAGCAGAGCTATCAGTACTCCAGCCTGGGGGCCTGGGGGACCCCTGGATTGGATGCTCGCTGCAGAAAGGGCCCCGCTGCAGGAGCTGGGAACACCGAGATGATGCAATCCAAGGTCACTAGGTGCCACACTGAAGGGACTGAAAGTGTGTGGAATTGGCACTATTTGGTGGTTTTCCTAATGTACCATCTGGGCATTTTGTTCGGCCACTGCTGATTCCTTAACTATTTCCTTTCAGTGACTCAATGAACTGAACAAATGGTTTTGTGGTTGGACTTCTCTACTGTGTTGGTAGATGGTAAGCTTAAATCCAAAAAATCTAGAAGACATCAGATCAAATGTTTATTGCCTCTTTTATGTCTTCTGCCCATTTACCAAATGCTTTTTCCCAGGACTCTCATGAAAATCTATACAATAAAACATGGAATGAACTCACTGTCCTGTTTGTTTTAGCACGAGCAGAGACACGTGCTTTTTTATGGGACAGAGAACAAGGGACCGACCCCCAAAAAAGCATAAAAAATGTTTGTCAGCCTGACCAGTATGGCTCAGTGGATAGAGCTTTGGGCTGCAGACTGAAGCGTCCCAGGTTCGATTCCAGTCAAGGGCATGTACCTTGGTTGCGGGCACATCCCCAGTAGGGAGTGTGCAGGAGGCAGCTGATCGATGTTTCTCTCTTTGATGTTTCTAACTGTCTGTCCCTCTCCCTTCCTCTCTGTAAAAATCAATAAAATATATTTTTGAAAATGTATACAAGTACATATAAGTACAACCAAAGGACACAAAACTCTGGGGAAGGGGGGCATGTATGGGGAGGGGCAATGGTAAGATATGTATACAGATAATAATCTAATAAAAGAAAAATAAAAAAGAAAAATAAATAAAATTTATATATATATATATATTTTTTTAATGTTTGTCAGCCTCCATCAAATATACTGTAGTCCTTAATCAGTAGAAAAGCTGGTTGCGGCAATATAATAAATTAACCAGACATTGTTTACCCCCATTTACCTTAATCTCAAGGGTTTATAACCAAATTTACTTGACTTGATACTAATAAAGAAAAGTCAACTCACTGTAGCAAAGCCAACAAACAGACTATACATTAACATTTGAATGAAACTAAAGTAGCAGTTTTCTGGACTTAGAAACTGTTATGGCTACTGTCTAAAAGAATATTATTTATTAGCCTTCTATCTGATTAGCTTTGGCTGCAAAATTAAGTCTTTCTTATTTGCATTAATTGTAAGTAAAACATTTTTTGAACTTTATAGTCTGAGAAATTAAGATAATTAATGAATAACCATAAGAAATCTCTTCATTAATTAACAATTTTAGATTGATCATTTTCTCTAACCATCAGAAACCACGGGGGGGTTGGGGGGGATAGACCAAAAAAAAAAAATACAGCATAGAATTTTTAGAATTAGAAAGATATAGGGTGATGACTTTACTGATCTCACTACTAATTCTTTATTTCTTATTTCAAATCACCACTAGGGCTAAGAGAAAATAATTATTTATCTTTGTTGTATATTTATTTCTCTTTGTTGTATATGTATTTCTCTATAAAAACATATCTATTAATAAGGATTTACAGAACATTAAATATTTACATTGGCAAAAATACATTTGCATATGTAAAATGTGAGTGGCTAAATGTGATATGCAAGCTGTATATGTATGTACATGTACATGGATAAAAAGTGTGTACAACATATGTACATAAGTACGTAATTTTAACCAATTATATTTGGTTATTTCTATACTTAAAATCACAAGTTGCACTAATCAATTTTGTCCACCTTATTTTATTGTTAGGAGTTTTCAGGAAATATATAGTAGGAAAGTTTTAAAGAATGTTTGAGCTCTCAGTAGGAATGAATGCTGTGATTGATTATTTATGTCTGCCAAAGCATAGCAATACTCATTTCACGTATTTGATATCCCTATTCTGTGTATCTAGTTAGAGCATAACTGTTACTGAAAAAAAATATTTTAATCTTTCAAATTACATTTTAATATTCAGACTCAGAATAAGTAAAAACTGGTTAGTTGAAAAAGTGGCAACAATATGAGGGGGTAAGAAATCTCTCAAATTATCTAAATACAAACTTCAGTAATAACAATTTGAATGATTATATGAAACTACTAAGTTAAAAAATCACAATAGCTCTATATTTCTATAATTCTAGTGCTATATTACAGTTATTAGAATTGCAGTACTTGAGATATTAGAAACTTTGTCTGCAAAAATTGGTATGTTGCATATTTTTCTAGAAATACAAGCTGTAGTTAAAACAGTGGGAAATATATCTTTTAAATTGTTGAATTCTATGTTGTTCTTCAAGTTTAAGACTACTCTGCAGCTATGGTGATTAATGCTAAAAAGCTATTGTACATTATCAGGATATGTAATATTTGCTTTACAATAAAATGTTATTTTTCATTGTTCACAATACAACAATTGAAATTTTTCTATATAAAA
Source organism: Vespertilio murinus (assembly GCA_963924515.1). Classification (NCBI taxonomy): domain Eukaryota; kingdom Metazoa; phylum Chordata; class Mammalia; order Chiroptera; family Vespertilionidae; genus Vespertilio; species Vespertilio murinus. Next base: position 18,267,192 of record OZ004715.1, on the reverse strand, counting down.
TTATTACACAACATTTTCTAGGATATTAATTCAACAATAGTAATGCTTTCCATGATCTATATGACTATAAACTGCAAAATCATAGTGTATGCCTTGTAAAGGGAAAACTTTAAGGAATAACACCTAAACAAATTTTGCCTTTAATAAAAACTATCATATATGGACACAACAGAGGCACCTTTGTACCTTCGTCTGTATCTGATACATCTTCCTCCCATAGCAATTACAACGGATATATTATGCTTAGAGTTTAAAGTGACAATATCTTAAGAAATGTTCTTTTGCACTGAATTCAACTCAAAGTGCAGTATCAGCTCTCAATAAACATCTGTGCAAAATAGTTATCCTGGTCTTTCTATCTATGAAAGATAACATACTATCTTCTCTCAGCTACTGTGACAAAGGGCTTTTTATCTTATTAAATTTTCTTATGTGAGATTATATGAGGCAAAGAGATAACTTTGAGGAAAGAGAATTAAAATGTTTAATTTGCATTATATCCCATATCAATTGCATATATGCTTATTGTATGTTTACATTTAAGATTTAATATTAAATAATACTTTTTATGGAGGTCATAATTACTAGAATTCATTGAATAAAATATTCAGCAGTTAATACAAACCACCTGCTTTTTACAATAAATTAGAAAGTTTGCTCCTCATTAATCAAACAGATTCATTTTGTTTATTTGCCTGCACAACTAGTCCAAGAAGGAATTCAGGTCTTTTGCAAAAAATATACACAATAAAACTTAACAGAAGTGAGTCAAGAAAACAGAAAAAGGCCCGGCTGGCATGGCTCAATGGCTGAGTGTCCACCTGTGAACCAGGAGGTCACAGTTTGACTCCAAGTCAGGTCACATGTCCAGGCTGCAGGGTTGCAAGCTTGACCCCCATTGGAAGAGCACACAGAAGGCAGCTGATCAATGATTCTCTCTCATTATTGATGCTTCTGTCTCTCCCTCTCCCTTCCTCCCTGGAGTCAATAAAAAATATACATTTAAAAAATATAGAAAAAGGAGAAAGGCATATAAAAAAAGAAGATACGTAGAAATATTGAAGTGTAAATTATACAAAATTTGCTAGAAATGAGACCACATTTTTCAAGCAAACTTTCTTACAACAAATGCAAACACGGAACCGTGACAGAGTTTATTCAAAGTGATCATCAAATAAAGCCAGATAAATCAGCAACGTGATCCAAAGTCTGGCAGTGCTAGCATTAGAGATGTGTTTCTTCCCAGTAACATGGTGACAATGTCCTCAAAATACTGTTTCTATATACAGGAGCAGAGGCTTTAGAAGGCTATTTTTAAAAGACTCTTTATAAACCACTACAATCTAATACACATTTATTAAATTACCCCTATATCATAGTCACTTTATTAAGTGTTAGGTCATTGACCCATCACATCCACCTTCTATAATGGGCAAAATGATTACCCTTTTCAACAGATGAGGGGAAAAGCTCAGGAAAGTCACATACTCTGTCAGCATCACTTATCCGTCAGTGACATGACTGATGGAGTCAAATGGATGACTCCAAAGTCAGGTTCTAAGATGCTAGTCTTTAGGAGTTCTGCTTGGGTAGGTCCAATGCCATGATATCTAATTGTTTATGAACAGTAAAAGCCAGCAGGCAGATGGCTCTGGAGGAGGTTGTTGGAAGAATTGAGCAAAATCTATATCTATATCTATATCTATATCTATATCTATATCTATATCTATATCTACACATATATCTACATCTATATATCTACATCTATATATCTATATCTACCTATATATCTATATCCATCTATCTATCTATATATGAAAGAATTCATGGACACAAATAACATTGTGGTGATTGCGAGGGCCGAGGGTGTGTGTGGGGGGGTGCAGGGTAGGTGGAGGTAAAAGAGGGTGCAGAGGCATAAATGGTAATGGAAAACATAAAATAAAGAGAAGAAAAAAATTAAGCATTACAGAGCTTATAGAAATATGTAGTTGTGACAAGCAGAAGTATGCTTTGTATTCTGATATTTGTTTTCTCTAAGAAATTAAATAGAACTTGTTAAATCACTCATGAGTCATCCTTCGAGCAATACAACTTTGTAATGTTCCCTTCAAGATACACAGGCCTCAGAATGGGTTCCTCTGTGGTTGAGTTAACTTGCTAAATGTGAAGGTTAGCTTTGAGGCAGCTTAAATATGGGGGATGCTCATACATATAATGATCTTGAGATTAAGAAAATGCTTATCTCTTTGGCTTCAGGAGGAACAGATGAGGCACAAACATCTTCCTTGACCAAAATTAGTGTTAAACAATTAAGTAACAGGTTACATAGAAAAGTCATCTGAATTCACACTGATGCATAGCATTAGATTTTTTTTTTTTTACAAACAATTGATACTTTCTCAAATTAAAAAAAATAGATTCCAATTTAATGTTTTCTGTATTTACTTTTAAATAACATTAATGGTCATAAATATCTAACTTGATAAGTGTTACTGGTGATATTACCATTTATTATTATTAATTAATATAAAGTATTTATAAGAGAGGATTCCACTAATGCAATAAAATAAAAAAATAAGAAATACATTAACCTTTGTACATTACAGAATTCATTTGACAAAGGTCTCAGTTTCTTTTTTCTAATATAATCCTAATAGTCACTGGAAGGCTGTGATTTTTTTAAAAAAACAAAACAAAACAATTTCACATCTGAACCAGGTGCTCTACTGCCCTCTCCTGGATTTTGTACGAGTAGCTCAAAGATGAAATACATCACCTAAAGAAAGATCAATAAAATGAATTCTGTTCAAATGAAGCCTGTGACAAGTAACAGTCCCACATAAAATAAGAACCATGCTGTTTTCTTCATGAAGAATACTACACTTACAATAAATGCTACAACCTGTTTAGGCACAAACACTTTCAATAACTGTAAAGTAAAATACATGCAGTACATATGACTTACTGCATTATGGACTATGAAATTGCTCACGTCCCTTTCACTTCTAAAGCCCTATGATTCTAAAGCATGCTAGTCTCCCCCTGACTCAGGTAAACCCGCATGACTGGCAGAGAGCAAATGACTTCAGGCCGGTAATCACTCCAAATGATAAATTGCTTTGCCATAAGTCATAAAATCCTTCATGGAGCAAGAGGTAAGAAATCTTGGGAAATAGCAATATGAGTGGAAATACAAGTGTGGTGCTCTGAGTAAGAGTAAGTAAGTCATGAGGGTGGAGGGAGGAAGTGAGAGGAAGGTGGCTACTTACAATTTATAGGTTCTAGACTACGTATCCAAAGGGTGCTGCATACATGATATATGTTTTTCAATGATAGCACTCATGCAAATTGTGCTATTAGGAATTCTAATACTCTGAATTAAGACATAAAACACATTTTTCCCGATGATGTTGGGGGCAGGGGTTGAAAAACAGTCACTGGTACTGATGTGTAAGTGCGGCCTATGCACTTTTAAGACAAGCAAGGAGCTGAGAGGTGCAGTATCTCTGAAGCATAACATCCTGGACCCAACTTAGCCATCCTCCGAGAACAGTGGCCGTTCATGTATAGAATTTCATAGGCCTTACCAACATGAGGTTAAGCACTGTTGTAACTGTTTCTTGGTTTATTCCGAACATTGAAATATAAGCATTCCGCATGTACTCTCCACTACTAAATTTTTTAAAAATAATTTTATTGATATTTTTTTTTTTTTACAGAGGAAGGGAAAGGGATAGAGAGCTTAGAAACATCGATGAGAAGGAAAAAAAAAAAACATCCATCGGCTGTCTCATGCACAGCCCCTACTGGGGATGTACCTGAAACCAAGGTACATGCCCTTGACCGGAATAGAACCTGGGACCCTTCAGTCCATAGTCCGACACTCTATCCACTGAGCCAAACCGGTCTGTGCTACTACTAAATTTTTTTGATAAATGTTTTTTAGAAACAGTTACAAGTTGTACAGCACTGTCAACTGAATTGAAAATATAATATGATCCAAAACCAAACACCTGTCACCTGCTATTTGTATTGTTTCTCCCGGGACCTTCTCATTCTAAAGGAATTGGTTGACTTATATTCCAAGGAATCAAGTCCATATTAACAGTTCTAGAGGAGCTACAGAGCTCACTAATGAGGTGTGCATGGGAGCTTCCAAGAACGCCACCTGCCAGGTGAACTTTGCCACCGGCTCTGCCATCCCAAGGGATTTGCTTGAAATTTAATGTAAGATAGATACCTAGTCAGTTATTCAACCTGCATTAAAACTGAAAGTACACATCTTCATTGCCCTAAAAAGACTAAGAAATACTAAGTAAATGTAAAAACAATGTATTAACCTATGTCAAATTTTAACAAGTCTACTCTAAAATCATATTTCCTTGGCACATGAATTGGAACTTACTCTGGAGTAATGTACTTCCATTTAGAATGTCCATGAAACATTTAGAAATTATTTTAGGTGCGAGTATATGTGTGATGTGCATTCTCAAATAATGTTTCACTGATGTCTCAACACACTGTATTGATCTGGTCTGCCTATTTAATGGTTCTGTTCCCATAGTAGTCTCTGCATCTACTACGTTTTTAGAGTTCTTGCTCACTTTTGAGCCACTGTCTCTGTCTTTCAATTGCTTCTCATCATTTGTTCTGCTTCCACAGACTTCTAGCTCCTGCAGCCCCCAAACAGGTCCAGACACTGGGGCCTCTCAAGTGGTGGTGGATTGGAAAACAGGCTTTTTTATTTTTTAATCATTAATTCAATGAATCTGATGTCCCAGGACTCGTTAGGAACTCTCTGCTGAATTGTTTTGGGAGGCATTAGATAAACCTCTATTAGTGAATATTTATTCAGCTCCTACTGCATACTGCATACTAGGGACTACTGCAAATCAGAATGTGGAGGGATTTCAGGTACTTGAAAAAGGTAGAGCATTCCGAGTCAAGTTGGGCTGTCATTATAAGTTACCACAGACTGTGTGGTTTACACAACAGAAATTCGCATCTCACTCATAGTTGTGGGGGCTGGAAGGCCAAACTTGAGGTGCTCAGAGGTTTGGTTTATCCTGTGGCAATTCTCCTTGGCCTGCAGATGGCCTCCTTCTCATTATGTCCTCATTTGACCTTTTCTCATGTGCTGCACCTCTCTTATCTCCTCCTCCTCTTATAAAGACACCAGTCATGCTAGGTGAGGGACCACCCTCATGACCTCATTTAACCTTAACTACCTCTTTAAAGACCCTGTCTCCAAATGCAGTCCCAGTAGGAGTTAGAGTTGTGACATATGAATTGAGTGGGGGTAGGGGGGTACAATTCAATCCAGAACATGCAGCATCACACAACCATGATCCAGCTTGGAATCCAGGCCACCAGAGTTTGAATTCCATCTCCACCTCTCACTAGCTGGGTGATATTGCACAAATCATTTCAAGAAAATGTAAGCTTCATTACTTCATCTATCTTTTGTGACTATATAACACCACAACCTAGTTCATAGTATTGTTGTTTACCTCACTTGATACTCAGAACAACCCTCTGAGGTAGTCCCTAACGAAAAAGAAGTTTTAAAATGCTTTCTTATTTACTTTCATATTCCGAGGATATGCATGGCATAGGACTTGAAACAAACAGGCTCTTAAAAAGTACTTGTTACAGCCGAAACCGGTTTGGCTCAGTGGTAGAGCGTCGGTCTGCGGACTGAAAGGTCCCAGGTTCGATTCCGGTCAAGGGCATGTACCTTGGTTGTGGGCACATCCCCATAGGGGGTGTGCAAGAGGCAGCTGGTCAATATTTCTCTCTCATTGACGTTTCTAGCTCTCTATATCTCTCTCCCTTTCTCTCTGTAAAATATCAATAAAATATATATATATTTTAAAAAAGTACTTGTTACAGATGAGTCAATATTAGTCACAGTGACTCTCAAATGCAGCACGAAGAACATCCAGTTTCACACCCATATGCCAAAATGAGTCACCACACTTGTTTTCCTTCTGACTGAGTTACATTCAGTATCTGGAAGCCCAAGGGAAACAATACATAGCAATGCAGGTTAGTGTACACCAAAACTATTCTTATTTAAAGAGACCCCGAGTAAGCCACCTGGCTGTTGCCCACTGTGACTTTTTTTTTTTAACAATGTGTTTTCATTTTATCAACTTCTTTATTAACACCCAATTCTACGCACAGAAAATTCAGTCTCCTTCCTTCACCTGCTCCCGAACACTCGCCGTCTCAGTGATCTGTAAATAATTGACCAGGCAAGCTCCGAAGCACAAAGGCAAACAGATCAATACTCCTCCCGCAGGTGCTCAGAGCACAGACAGCATCCCTGCTTTCCTTTATTCCCTACCACGGAGGACCCCAACTACCAATCACTTCACAGTCGGCAGCCCCGGATTTAATTCAGCATGCATAATCAGCAACATTTGCTGAAGTCTTTGATTAAACTTTTAAATTGCTTCTTAATATGATGTAAATGGAAAAAAGGTATTGATTAAAGAATCTTAAAATGGTAACCTGTTCCCGATGAGAAAGAAAAATGCTTGGAGTTGGTGAGCCTGCTTGGCAAGATAAACAGCGTGAACAATGCTCAAAGGATTTCCAATGCACCGATGCAAAGCGGGCCTTAAAAATACCCACTGGCCATCATGTTCATGGACTTGGGAAAAATTTGGAGAAAGTTATTACATTCTGTGGCCTTCATTTATAGTAAAAATGAGATGGATAACCTGCAAAACATAATCCCTCTTAAGACATAAAAATGATTCTATTTTTACCCTAAAAAATATTTTTTTTTCTAAGATGGTTCTGGGTTTTACAGAGCAACTCGTTGTAGCTGTCATTTCCCAGTAGTATCCTCTCAAATACAGAGTTATAATAATTATAGCAAGTAGATTATGTCCCTGCATGAAGAATTTATCTATTGACTCTAATGACTACTCTACAAATATTATTAAGCACACAACTTAAGCCAGGGTCTTTTCTATGTATCGATGATGCAGCAATGAACAAAACTGATAAACTCTTTGCCTTTGAAGAGGTTAGTTTGAAGTATGCAAGAGAGAAAATAAATAAAATGAACTAATACAATACGTGATTTGCTGAATGACAAGTCCTATGGAGGGAAAGAAAACAGGAAATACGTTGGTAAAGGGGTAACAATTTGGATATACTAAGTTTCAAGAAAGGTCTTCTGAGATGATGATGTTTCAGTAAAGAGCTAAGGTGGTAAGGGATGAGCCATGCAATTTCCTGGCTAAAAACTTAATTTAAAAGCAGCCAACAGGCCGAAACCGGTTTGGCTCAGTGGTAGAGCGTCGGTCTGCGGACTGAGGGGTCCCGGGTTCGATTCCGGTCAAGGGCATGTACATTGGTTGCGGGCACATCCCCAGTGGGGGGTGTGCAGGAGGCAGCTGGTTGATGTTTCTCTCTCGTCGACGTTTCTGGCTCTCTATCTCTCTCCCTTCCTCTCTGTAAAATATCAATAAAAATATGTTAAAAAAAAATAAAAGCAGCCAACAGCAAGTGCAAAGGCCCTGAGGTAAGACTCAAGCATAGTTTGCATCAGAGAAAGAGCAAATCGTCTAGTATGGCTATTATGCTGTAAGGGAAGAGGGGGCAAGACATGAGATAAGAATGGAATTAGATTCTATTAGGATTTGGAGGTCACTATACGGACTTTGCTTTTATTATAGGTGCAATGGAAAGCCACTGGAGGTTTTGAACAGAAAAGAAACAATCTGACTTCTGTTTTGGTAAAAACACTCTCTCTGATGTATGGAGGATAGGCTGTTGGGAGTTATTAGGAAGGGAAGGGAAGGGAAGGGAAGGGAAGGGAAGGGAAGGGAAGGGAAGGGAAGGGAAGGGAAGGGAAGGGAAGGGAAGGGAAGGGAAGGGAAGGGAAGGGAAGGGATGGGATGGGATGGGATGGGATGGGATGGGATGGGATGGGATGGGATGGGATGGGATGGGATGGGATGGGTTGGGATGAGACGGGACAGAATAAACAGGAAAGGAGAGGAGAGAACAGGAGAGGAGAAGACAAAATAGAACCAAACAGAACATCAAGTTGTCAAGAAGGTAAGAGGAGCAGATATTAAAGAGAGACAATCAGGAGCTCAGGTTTATACATGCTACACTTGGAGAGACTGATTACATATAAATACAGTCATTAAGAAGCAATTGGTTATATGGTCTCATATTATTATATCAGTTCAGGAAAAAGATGCAAGCTAGAAATACAATTGGGAGATCACCAGCATTTAGAAAGCACTTCCATAGCATTGGGTAGAATTACCAGGGAAATAAAAGGAGTAGAAAGAAGAGAGTTCCAAAAGGCTAAGCCCTGTGGCACTCCAACATTCAGAGGTCAAGGAGGTGAGGAACCAGCAACATAGAGAAAATGTGCTTAGGAGAGTGGGAGAAAAAACAGAAGGTGGGAGGCATAATAAAGTTCATCTTTCAATAAGAAAAGAGTAACCTGCTTCGAATAAGTGAGGTAAAATGAGGCCTGAGAGCTGACCTTTGAATTTATCAGCAGGAAGTCATTGTTGACCTTGAAAAGAACAGGTTCGGTGAATAGATAAAGGAAGCAATATTTGTTTGGAGTGGATTCAAAAGAAAACTGGGAGAGAGAAATTGGAGATGGTTAGCATAAATAGCTTTTCCAAGGAGTTTTTTTCTAAGAAGGGAAAGAGATGAGTGGGGTAGAAGGCAGAGGAGAGAATAAAGTGAAGAGAATAATTTTAAGGTGAAAGAATTAATAGGATGTTTGAAGAATGATAGGGAATACCCATCAGAGAATTTAAAAAACAAAAAATCAAAAATCTGATGTGAATGGAGAGAATGGGGAGAACTGCTGCAGGAACGATGTGGACTAGGAAAGAGGACAGGAGCTAAGGCACAGGGCAGGGCAAGGCCACTGCCAATAGAACGGGTGTGCATCCAGAGTAAAGGCAGCAGAACACCGTATCTGGGCACACAGGCAGGTAGGTAGCAAGATGCCTTAGGGCAGCGGTTGGCAAACTCATCCAGGGCCAAATATCAACAGTACAAGGATTGAGATTTCTTTTGAGAGCCAAATTTATTAAACATAAACTTCTTCTAACGCCACTTCTTCAAAATAGACTCGCCCAGGCTGTGGTATTTTGTGGAAGAGCCACACTCACGGGGCCAAAGAGCCGCATGTGGCTCGCGAGCCGCAGTTTGCCGACCATGGCCCTAGGGGAGCTCATGGCAGTTCTCTGCTGATCTCTTCAATGTCTGTAGTGACATAGACTCCAAATTCATCAGCTGAGAATGAAGATGGAAAGAAGGGATGGCGGGAGAGGGAAGATATAAAGGAGTCATCCACGGCCTGAGAGGAGAAATAAACCAGGGAACTCAGCCCCACTGAAAGCCCCCTGGAAGTCAAGGATCATGAATTTAAAAGGAAACTGGTCAGCATGGGGTCTTTGTGTCAGAGTGTCAAATATGATGGCCTGCATGGAACAGGCTGTATGATTTAAATGTAGTTATTTGGCCTACCCAGTAAGAAAGAAGGAAAAAAGTTTAGGGTATATGCAAGGGAGTGATTACAATGATAAAATTTGTAATTTGAGCTTTGATAAGGAGATAACTAAAAAACTTGATAAGGGTAACTTTCAGTGGATAGATGGTAAAAGGCAACATCAATTTATTTAACATATATCTCAGTATATTATGCAACCAATGTTTCATTAAATGCATTCTGTAAAAACACTCGTGCAGATAAACTGTAGAAGCAACTTTAAAATACTAACGATTAATGGTCTTTAATGTGTTGATATTGCAAAAACTAACTGCCTACTGATTTACTATCTAGAACATATCAATACTTAAAAATTTAGTGATGTAACATATATTTAATAGTAACTTATCAAAAAGGCACTAAAAGAATATTATAATATATAAGTAGCTATTTCTTCCTATTCTGAAGTTCCAGAAAATGTACCTTATATAAACTATTATGATATTTCAACAATTAAGGAAGAGATTAACTAGTCCAACTTATTCACTGAAACTTCTGTTAACTTACAAATCTATAACACAATAGATTCAGACTATATAAATACGTTACGAAGATGGCTCAAATAGTTCCTCTCTCAAATGAAAAAAATTAAGACTAGAAAATTGCTATAGTCCCTCAAGGACCAGACATCCAGATGTTTATGGAACCTCTTAAATGCCTTAATAGCTTCAAGTGCAGTTAATTTCTCTTTTAATAAAACAGTATCTAGGTTTATATAAATGGTCTTTTTTTTAAACTGCCCTCAAATATTCCCTTTCTGGCAGGGATAAACAAAGGATTTTTTTTATTGAAATTAAATATTTTTTGGCTTTGGGGAATACTTCATATCCTCAACATCCTTTTTTCTTCATCCCCACAAATAAAGTTTCCTTAATGTCTGCCTCAATATCATGAAGACTCTGAGGTTAAAAAAAAATTCAGTCAGGCTATGGAGTGAAATACTGAACTTGGGTTCTGTGTGTGAATGTGCTAAAGTGGGCATGCTTATGCGGGGGGGGGGGAGTGGGGAGAGAATATACAAAAGAGACAATCAAAACCAGTGCTATTGTGTTGTTTTATACTATAACTAGAGACCCAATGTATGAAATGTGTGCAAGGGAAGGCCTTCCTTCCCCTGGCTGGCGGCACTGGCTTCCCTCTGGCGCCCTTCACTCGGGCTTCCTTCACAGCCCCAGCTTCATCCTGATAATAGTTTTGGAAGGACATCTGGTCTAATTAGCATATTATGCTTTTATTATTATAGATTATTAGAGCAAAGTATAATGGCCATATTAAAGCAAGAATGATTGGAAATTTACACTGATCACATTTATGGTTTGAGGAAAGGTGAAGTAAACACATTCTATCCCCTATCCCGTTCCTCCTACTAAGTAAACTAAAACCCCTGTATAGAATGCATAAAGCAACCCTCAGAAGACTGAAGGATAGACAAAAGAAGGCACTAGATAGAGGCCTCATTATCCCAGGAAATGATCTCTTCAGCTCTTTCCACCTGCACTGGCTTACCCTCTCCCCTTCTCCATAGACACAGCGATGGGGGAGGCTGTGAGGAGGAGCCTGGATGACTAAATAAATGACAGTAAAGAGTAGCACCTCTCTTAAAGAGTGAAGGGAGAATTGCTGGAGATGACACTGCTGGTGAAAAGATTCTTTAAGCTGCGTATGAACTTCTGAATAGGCCCATGAGTGTTTATATATAGTAAACACAGTTTTCTGAAGATCTAACGTAGAGTATGACTATAGTAATACAATATATACATGACAGCTGCTAGCAGCATAGATCTTCAATGTTGTCACCACAAAAAAGGAGTAATTATATGAGCTGATGGAAGTGCTAACTTACCTTTTTGTGGCAATTATTTTACAATATATACATGTAACAAATCATCACACTGTGTATCTTAAACTCACACAATATTACATGTCAATTATATCTGCATAAAGCTGTAAAAATAAAGGAAAAATTGCATATAAACACTGATCAAAGAAAGCTGAAGTGTTATGTTAAGAAAGAGAAATTGAAATTGAAAACAAAGAAAATCATCCAACAGTAAAGCTTCAAAATACATGAATCAAAATGGCAAGGAGGTTATCAAGAACTTCAAAACTTTTGTCTCAGTGATCACTAAAACCACTACATAGGAAATTAGCAATGATAGAGAAGATCAAAACAACATCATCAACACAAGTGAGAATCATAGAACACTCCACCAAACAGCAGTGGAATTCATATTCTTTTCAAGTACACAAAGAACTTTCATCTAAATGTCCATATCTTGGCTAATAAAATAGACCTCAACAAATTGTAGATAATTAAAAATTATATAAAGTATGTTCTCTGATCATATGGAAATAATATTTAGAATCTTGTCTAAAGAAAAAACACACACAGTAAAATCTCCAAACATTCATGTACTCTTCCCACTCCAATATCATACTGCAAACTAAGCCAATGCAATGAAGCAGGAAAAACAAATGAAAGACACAGCTCTAAAAAGAGAGAGATAAAAACTTGCCTATTTACCAATGACATAATTAGTTATATAGAAATTTGCAAGAAATATACAAGAAAATTCCAAGAACTAAAAATAGTTTAGTAAGATACACACACATACTCTCACACACACACACACCATCAATCTTATTTCTATATACAAGCAATGAAAATTTTAAAACAGAAAATTAAAATGCAATTTATAATAGTTCCAAAATTTTAAGTCTAAGAAAACATAGAGAATTTGCATGATGAAACTACAAATATCTAAATAAATGGAGAGATACACTGTGTTCATGGATTGGAAGACACACTGTAATAATGAAATAAAATCTCTCCAAACTATTCTCTAGCTTTAATATATTCCTATAAAAATGCCAGCAATATTTTCTTTAGCTATAGATAAGCTGTTACCATTTAAAGTAACTAAAACTCACATAAATGAAAAGAAGATATAATCACTAAAATTGTTTTGAAAGAGAATAAAATTTGAGTCACCACATTACCCACTATAAGGATTACAACAAGGCTACATATAGGTAAAATTACAATTTGTTCCCAAAATATATTCCCCAAATATGTTCCCAAAAATTCTAGTTTAGCACTTCTTAATTGGGATTCAGGAATCTGTATTTTAACAACTCCACCAAGTGATTCTCATCATGAGAGGAAACACTGCAACAAAGAATCTGTTTCCAAATTATATAAAGGACTCTATAAAATAGGGAATAGAGGAGGCAATCTTATCTAATAAAGAGGGAATATGCTAATTGACCATTATGCCCTCACAAATATGGCAACACCCACAGCCAATAAGGAGGGAAAATGCCCTCAAAGAGGGTGGCACCCTCAACCACAAGATGGTGGCGCCCAGTCCCCTCAGGCCCCCAGCCACCCAGGGCAGCCCAAGGCTCAATTAACCAGGGCCAGCTGAGGCTTGCACTGCTGGCAGTGGCAGTAGCAGAGATGTGATGGGGGCATTGCCTTCCCCTGATCACTGGGTTACCTCCTGCCCCTTAGGGTTCCCAGACTATGAGAGGAGGCAGGTCAGGCATGAGTTTTCATGCACCAGGCCTCTAGTATAATTTATAAATGGGCTAAAGACTTGAACAGATATTTGACTAAAAGGGATATATGGATAATAGGAATGCTAAACAAAAGTTGAATGTCATTTGTTATTTGGAAAATGCAAATTAAAGCCACAATGAAATATTTTTATACTCCTATCTGATTGGGCAAAATTTGAAAACATGAATTAAAAGATTCAATCAAGTGCTGATTAAGATGTGGAGAAGTGTATCTCTCAAGTGTTACTTGTTGAAGATATAATGGAAATTTATGTAGTAGAGTTCCTATAAGGTTAAACATGTATTACTATAAAACTCAATAATTGTACTTCTGTGTATTTATTCTAAAAGAAATAAAACTTATATTTACACAAAAGCCTGTGTAACAATGTTCATATCAGCTTTATCTGCAATAATCAAATGCCTTTTACCTTGTGAATTACTTTAAACACAGCTATACAATGGTATAGTCTCAGCAATATAAACAAATGAGGGGGGTAATGGGGAGTAATGGGGGGATAAGGACACGTATGTAATACCTTAATCAATTTTACACACACACACACACACACACACACACACACACACACATACACTAGAGACCCGGTGCACAAAATTTGTGCACAGTGGAGAGGCGGGTGTCCCTCAACCCAGTCTGCACCCTCTCCAATCTAGGATTTCTCTCACAATCCAGGACTGCTTGCTATCAAGTGCTCACATGCCTTCCTTCCTAAATGCCCCTAACCACTTCTGCCTGCCAGCCTGATCACCCCCTAACCACTCCCATGCCAGCTTGATTGATGTCTAACTGCTCCCCTGCCAGCCTGTTTGCCCCCAACTTCCCTCCTCTGCCAGCCTGATCACCCCTAACTGCCCTCCCCTACAGGCTTTTCCACCCCCAACTGCCCTCCCTTACAGGCCTGGTCCCTCACAACTGCCCTCCCCTGCTGGCTATCTTGTGGTGACTATCTTGTGTCCACATGGGGGCAGCTATCTTGATCTTGTGTGTTGGAGTGATGATCAATCTGCATATTACTCTTTTTTTAAAATATATTTTATTGATAATTTACAGAGAGGAAGGGAGAGAGATAGAGAGCTAGAAATGTCAATGAGAAACATTGACCAGCTGCCTCCTGCACACCCCCTACTGGGGATGTGCCCGCAACCAATGTGCATGCCCCTGACTGGAATCAAACCTGGGACCCTTCAGTCTGCAGATCGATGCTCCACCACTGAGCCAAACCGGCCTCAGCTGCATATTACTCTTTTATTAGATAGGGTAGAGGCCTGGTGCATGGGTAAGGGCCAGATAGTTTGCCCTGAAGGGTGTCCCGGATCAGGGTGGGGTTCCCTTGGGGCATGGGGCAGCCTAAAATAAAATCCACATAATCCTCATACAGTATTCTGCTATACTGGCACTATATTATTATAATATAATTTACTTTTTATTGTCTGTCTGTACTTCCTAAATTATAAACTCCATGAAGATAAAATTTTGCCTGCAAATAAGATGTTCTTTATAATGTTTGTTGAATGAATGAATGAGCATATTAAATAAATTGTTTTATTTATGCTTACATTTATATCATGCTCATTTTAATATTCTGGTACGTTATTGTTTTTTTGAGACTGTAAACCTAAAACATTGTGCACCATTATAGAGGTTTTTACAGACTAATTTAGATGAGTAAAACACTACACTGCAGAGCAGACCAAAATAAATACACTGTGATTATAATCTTCTTTAAAGAATAAAATGATCTATAAGCCAATATGTCTGGAATTTCTTCTAATTTGTGAAGTATATTACATGAAGAATTTTGTGTGGTGTTTTTTTTTGGGGGGGGCGTTAGTTTGTTTTCAGAAGACTATTTTGTTTTTCATTACTAACAAAAGATAAAACAAAAAAATAGAGTAAGTTCTTCAAATGTGTCTAAAAAGAATTTAGAAATCAAAAGCTACAAGCTATCTGTTAGTCAATCTGATATTGTATTTACGTTAGTGAACTGAAGATATAGTACGAAATATTCCTCTTGACATTCTATAAATG
Source organism: Vespertilio murinus (assembly GCA_963924515.1). NCBI lineage: Eukaryota > Metazoa > Chordata > Mammalia > Chiroptera > Vespertilionidae > Vespertilio > Vespertilio murinus. Next base: position 18,252,031 of record OZ004715.1, on the reverse strand, counting down.
CTTGACATTAGAAAGAGATGAAACAACTGAGGGCAAACATAAGGCTGTAGACAAAGGGCTAGAATGAAAGTTCACAGAACTTTAAAAATAAACTGCTCTGTTCTTGTCTGCCCAAATCTACTTCCTTCCCTTCCGTAGGAGGACCTCAATTTTCCTTGGGAACTACCCCTTTCCACATAGTGTCTGGTGCTGATGTCAGTTCCGAGGTGGACAAGTGACCATATAGGCAGGGCTTATGATTCCTGGCCACAGGGATTGGCCTTACCACAACTCAGAGTTCAGTGAATGTCATCCTGAAGCCTTTGCTCTAATGACTAGGAAAGAGATAGTCTGTTCTGCTGAATTCAGTGTTGTGAAAATGAAAGCCTGGGTTGCTGGTAGGATGGTATCAGCACAGAGGAAAAAACAGAGGAATGGGGATTTGGACATGAAATGTTTGGGTAATACCATATGCTTTCTATGTATCAGGTCTCATTCTGAGTATATTATCACAACAATGCTCTGAAAAAGATAACATTATACACATTACACAGTCGAGAAAACTGAGGCCTGTGGATGTAAGAAGCTTGTACCAGCCCTAGGTCATTTGGCTAGTGCATAGAGTGTCTGCCTTTGGACTGAAAGACCTTGGGTTTGATTCTGGTCAAGGGCAAGTGCTTTGGTTGCAGGCTTCTCCCTGGCCTAGGCTCTGGCCAGAGCTCCTGCAGGAGACAACCAATCAATGTGTTTCTCTCACATCAATGTTTCTCTCTGTCTTTCCCTCTCTCCTCCACTATCCCTAAAAAACAATTTAAAAAAGGAAAAATATCCTCAGGTGAGGATTAAAATAAAGTAGAAAAAATATATGGTTTTTAAAAATTCTCCTTCTAAGATAAACTTAGATATATGACAATAAAACTATAAAAATATTCTTACTGACAGAAAACTAATATTTACACTAACTAATAACAAACTAGCTCTTGAAATGGATTTTTTGAAGGGGATCCTGATAGACAAATTTTTCCTTTTTTGGGTGTAATAATATGAAATTGACAATTACAGCTACCTACTATTAGAATACTCATTTATGATGGGAAAAAAATATAGCCTTCTAGGTGATGAGTACTAAAATCCAAACTTATAAAAGGACAGCAGGCAATAAAATGCTTCCATGTTCAAAACTTAATTTTCTTAGCCAAGTTTCAAATTAATTTAAAATGCAAATAATCAGCAAAATTCTGCCCATGGAGTATATAAAACTGATGCTTCAACCTAATGTTTTAAGAGGCACTTGTAAAAACTATGTCTCTTTCGCCCAAATGCCCTTTGGAATTTGCAAAGATCATGTGCTTTCCCCATAGAAATACTGGCAAGGAGAGTCTATTCTTGCTCCATAAAAGAGATCGATTAATGTTTAATATTCTTTAAATACCTGCAATTTCTTATAAGGGTTTTAAATTTGACATTTTCTAGATGCCTTCATTCAGAAAACATTTCTTCTCCAGTGAGATAGTCAGTTTTCGCTAGTCCTGCATTTGCCATGAAATTCATTGATAAATGAGGCTTTTTTTTTTTGCTGTAATAAGTAGGAAAATTTATTTTGCAAATTATCTTTTTCTGAAATTGGGGTTAGGAAAATAGAGATTATTGCTTCACTGGCTACACCACAAAAGAGGGCTGACCAGAGAAATTAGGGGGGATTTGTTTGTTTTTGTTTGTTTTTATGGGGGTTAAAAAATATTTCTGAGGTTGATACTGAGTAAATAGTACATTCCTGAGATAATTGTTTTATTATTATCATAAAAATATAGTCTGATTATGGCTTATCCTTAGTATTCAACACCCCTTTAGACAAAGGGCTTCATGATTAGAATCCCAATTATGTAAAATTCATGTAACAACCTGAGTATAAAACCACATAATTCAAAGAAATGCAACTGAGTTAGAAATCCTGCTTTATATAAACTTGTCTTCAGCCACGCACGATGGAGCGATCAAACCCAATTAAGTACGCATTTACCAGACCCACAGGAGCTGAGTCCAGAAACAGTGAAGATCTTACACTGAAGTAGCTCCCTCCAAATAAGCTGTGTCATTTCCAGTCTGTCACACCACCGCTCTTCGACTCTTCACTGTGCTGATGTGAAGAGTCACAGAACCACTTAACACCACTCAGCTTCCTCTAAGCAAGTGCAGAAATATTTTCAACCATTTCTTGGAAAACCCTTGAAACTGCCAAAAAATGTGCCGACCACAATTAAACCTAATTTAATTATTTCCCATGTGGCTACCCACCAAAAACCTATGAACATGAACAACCAATTAAAACTAAGTTTAGTGACAGAAAAGCAGATGTGAAAGGTTTACTTGGCAAAGGCAAATACCTTGTGATTTCGTTTCTATTTGAAATCTAAAGAGCAAAGCAGAGGAACAAACAAAATAGAAACAGAATCTTAGTTACAAAGATCAGATTGATGGTCGCCAGAGGGGAGGGAGTGCTGAGTGCAAACGGTGAAAGATTAAGAATTATAAATTGGTAGTTATAAAATAGTCTTTACATAGGAATGTAAAGTACAGCACAGGAAATACAGTCACTAATATTGTAATAACTGATTGGTGCTAGGTGGATACTAGAAATAGCAGGGGGAACAGTCTGCACAGTATCTGATTTTCTAACCATTATGCTATATACCTGAAATGAATACAAAATAATATTGAATGTAAACTGTAATTGAAAAAAATTAAAAATCAATAAAAAATAAACTCCATAGATTAAAAAAAATAATGAAACTGGGAGCATGGACTCTTCTAGATAGATTTGCAAAGATCTATATAATGCTAGTTGTATGTGGCTTTTCTAAGGCATCTGTCTCATATTTTATTTAGTCCTACAGTTCTATTTGTCTCTCTTAAGTTATGTAAATGACCATAAACCTTTAGAAATGTAGGAATACTTTCCCTATTCCCTTTTCTGAGAAGTGTTAAATTTCTCCCTAAGAAAGAGGGACAAGAGCTATAAGTCAAGGGAGTGATATGAACCCCAGAGAGTTCCAACTTGCTACCACCTTCTAGCCTTTGACTTGCCTATGAGTACTCAGTCTCCTATTTCAGTTTACGTTGGGGCTGCAAAGCACAGTCAAGTAGGAGTCAAAGGTCCTTGCTACTCACAGTGTGGTCCCAGGACCAGCAGCAGTGGCATCACCGGGGAGCTGATTAAAAATGTGGGAACTCAGACTCTGCCCCAGATCTGTCTGAAACACAATCTTCATTTTCAGTCTCCACATGATATGTATGCAGGCCAAAGTGTTAGAGGTCCCTGCAGGCTAAAGTGTTAGAGGTCCCCAAACAATTTTTAAGGGCACTATAAGACATGGACAGGTGTGTGTGTGTTTGTTAGTATCCCAACCTTGATTTTCCAACACTGAATAAGGGCTAACCATAATTATAGTTCACACTTGTTTTACTGAAGGTTAACTATATGCTTGCACTGAACACATTACATAAATTACTTTATTTAATCTTAAAATTATTGCTTCTGGGATGGTACTTATTACATAGGGCAGTGATTTCAAATTTGAGCCTGAAGCAGAAGCAACCAAAGGGCTCAGGCATAGATTGCTCAGCTAACCCTACTAAGTTTCTGACTTAATAAATTTGGGGTAGACCTCCAATAATTGGGTTTTACTAAGTACACCGGTGATGCTGACTGGTACTACTAGTATAGAGGTCCTCAATTCAACTACCTGGGCACATACCTCAGATACAGGCTATTGGTTCTTCATACTTTCAATTTTTTTTTTCATGAAAGTTCTAGGGATTCTATTGGTGCTCCTCTCATTCCCATAGTGGCCTCTGCTCACTTTCCTTTTATTTCTCAGGCCACCTGTGAAAGACCATGCACTTTCTCTATCATCCTCCTACTTGTTGTCCTAGAAGTCTCCAAACGTTTGGCTTTGGTGTTATTAGTGCTAAGTACTACAGAGTAGTGGGTAAGAAACATTCCAGAAATTTCACAAACTCTCAAGTTATTCCTGTGCCTTTTACCCTAGGTGTAAATGTGGAATTAGTTTCCTATTAAATTCTTGGAGCCCTTTAAGTTCAACTAACTCAAGAGTCTCTTTAGAGGAAATACCCAACTGAAATTCACATCTTTGCTTAAAAACAAAAACAAAAAAAAAATTGTTGAAATGTTCACCTCATTTGCTTCTTCTTTCAATAATTTTATTAAATAGGCAAGGTAAGTAAAATAATGCCACAAATAATTAAAAGGAACTGGAAATAAAGTAGTAACAGCATAATAGGTCTTTCTTAGGGAAGATCCTTATTTCAGAATAGCCATATTTTCATATGTTCCTACATGTGTACATATCATGTACTCACATAGTTTTGTGGCTTTATTTACATGAATATTTCTCAGTAGGAAAGAGTTGTATTTATACAAGATTGTACCTAAGGAAATTATGTGTTAGATGCTTAGAATAACATCCCCAGAAATGTGAAAATAGGCAAAAAGTTCAATAATTAATAGAATCCATGCTTACTTTTCTTCTCTCCTGGGTTTTAAATAGGAATTCTTTACACAGAAGACATATCAACTGCACTGAGTGTTAAGTAGGAGATAAATATTTTTAATTTCTTCCTTCGGGCCACTAACCCAATTAGTCTGTTAAGACATTAAATTGCAGAAGGATGGAAAAGTGGTTGTGACCTGATTTAACAAGCTATATGAACTCACACATTAGTTTTTTTTTAAGAAGCTGAGAGTACCAGGAGGCAGCTAGAATTGCGGAATTAAAGAGTTATCTACTTAGGTGTATCTGGAATCCAGTAGGAAGATCAATGTTATTGGAGAAATGAGAAAAATTCCACCCAGGAATCAGATACTTTAGAGTAACTCAAATGCTTGAAAGAAGTGTTTTAAATGCACTTGAATTGTACTACATATGAAAAATGACCTACAGACAGATATATTTAAAAAAAAACTTCATGTTTTAATAGGAATGTATAAAAGGTTAAGAAAAAAAATATATATATAATGTATATATATATATATATATATATATATATATATATAATGTGTATATATATAACGCCTAAGAGGAACATCCAGAATAACAATTAAATAAATATAACTAGTAGAGGCTTTAACTTACTCTCAGTTCTATTCATGTGAATATCTAGACCTACTTGATTATGTGTAACATGAATCTAGTGTGGGTCATCGGGGTGATGATTTGACTGAACATTAAGTCTCCTGGGAAGAAGGATTATTTTATCTATTTATCTATATCTATATATCTATATATCTATATATCTATATATCTATATATCTATATATCTATATATCTATATATCTATATATCTATATCTATATCTATATCTATATCTATATCTATATCTATATCTATATATAATATGCTAAGTGTCCGACAGTTCAACCAGTAGTTATGAGGAACACTGACAACCAGGGGGCAGATGCTCAATGCATAGGCATGGAAACATGGAACAGACTGAGGAATCTCGGAGGGAAGGGGGGGGGGGGGTGGAAAGATTAACCAAAAATCTTATATGCAAACTAGAGGCCCAGTGCATGGATTCATGCACTGGTAGGGGTCCCTCAGCTTGGCCTGCAAGAATCAGAAAAATGGCTCTCCGACATCCCCTGAGGGGTCCCGGATTGCGAGAGGGTACAGGCCAGGCCAAGGGACCCTACTGGTGCATGAATCCATGCACGAGGCCTCTAGTAAGGGACTAAAAGTAAATACTTCTGGGAGCACTGAAGACAAAAATGGGTCTCAATTGGCATCTATTTGTAATGTGTATTCACTAACATAATTCAGCTATAGTTGTTTCTAATACTTTGTCTTACATTAGAATTAAAAGTGATTATGAGCACTGTTATGGTCACAACTATTGCTTCATACTTTCATATGACATACTGCTTCTAAATCGAACAAGCACTAGGAAGAGAATTTCATGTGTTTTTGCTTCCTATTGCTTCTATAAGAAATTCCAGCAAACGTGGTAGCTTCAGACAAACTAAATTTACCTTGTAGCTCTGGAGGTCAAAAGCTGAAATGGGTCCTACAGGGAGAAATGAAGGTTCAGCAGGCACCTTCCCCCTGGAGGCTCTAAGGGGAAAGTCCGTTTCCTTTGCCTTTCCAGCTCCTAAAAGCTACCTGCACTCGCTGAACCCTTCCTCCTTCTTCAAAGTGCACCACTCCAACCTGCACCCTGTCATCACCTCTCCTTCTCTGACTCTGCCCTTCCTGCTTCCCTCTTATAAGGGTCTCGTGATGACATTGGTCCTGCCCGGATAATACAGGACAATTGCTGCACCACAAAGTCCATGACTTAATCACATCTGCAAAGGCCCTTTTGCATAGGCACAGGTCTTAGGGATTGGGACCTCTTTAAGGCAATATTACCTCAACATCATTCTACATATATGAGTCCTTGTACTCTTTTCTGAACCCAATGATCATACAACATTCAATCAGGGATTTGGTGAAGCTTCGCAATGGTTCATGAGAACCAATTGTGAGTTCTTCTCCCCTATTCTGTGTTCAGGATACCATGTTGGTAGCTTGAAACCAGCCATGGTGGAAAAGAAGTATTGTTACAAATCATGGCTTTTATTTTATGGAGAGTGAGGTGTTAAATGTTCACTAACTTGCATCTGCATACAACCATTTTTCTATATCAAATAAAATTCTATTTTATAAAAGTAGGAATAAAAACTTGATAGCAGGCATTATAAGTTTGGGACACTTACATTAGTCAGGTTGACAAGTGGGGTCCTTGACTTGTTGAGAGAACGAAATGTGCCTGACAGGATCATAATGATAAATTAATATTTATTGAGTACCCATAATATGTATTAGGTTTTTTTTGACACTAGTTTATTTTCTCAAACTTTGGCACTCTTGACCAAAATTAATAATAAAAAGAAAATGTTCTGACATTCATCAAATTGTAATTTTTCTGTATTTAAAAAAATGAAGTTTACAATGAGAAGACTAAGAATAATTCTAAACCTTTCATTGTCTTGATAAAAAGTGATGGTAGCAATAGTTCAACTATTTGCTGTTTATTGAAATAAAGTAAGAATATCATATTTTATTGATAGCATTGTTCTGTTTGGGTCTCTTGCATTTAATAATGGGTGAATTAAATGGAGGAAAAGGAACAGTGTTCAAAAGATACCCCAGGGTTACAATCAATTTACCAAGTATAGACTTTGGATTTTAGATAAGGAATAGAATGAAAAACACTGGTGATCCCTTGCCCCAGTGACATCCTCAGGGACCAAGACAACCACCTATAGGTAAGGACTCTCATGTGTGAGCAGTACAGGAAAAGAATAAAAGAGACATGACAGAATATGGGGCATCAACATATGCTGATACTAACATATGCTGAGTACTTATCAGACTAACCATATATATCTACTTCTGAAAAAAAATAACAGCTTATGAAAATAACATTCTCAACATGCAAAGATGTAATGAGAAAAAAAGAAAAAACATATAAATATTGCCAAGGAGGTAACTTGAGATAAAGTATACACACTCAGACACTCTTTTATGATGAAGATGTAAAGTGTGCTGGTTGGAAAGTCAAGCAAGAGAGAGCCATAGCAGATGCAAGCTGTGGGGTGCAAGACCTTCCACACCACAAAAGGATTAGCTGCTCCTCAAATTACCCACAATGCTTAGGATGCTCTCACAACCATAAGAGCTAGATTTACAGGTGGATTTTGGTTTCATGATTCATAGCTCTATGAGAGTCCCTCACACAGGAGCGGGAACGTCTGACCTACAGGCAGAATAAGGCCCACGAAAGCATTTGGTCTGGCCCTGCCTAAGCATTAAGGGTGAGTTAATTAAATGCCTGGCCAAATACAGCAGGCTGATTTTAAGTTGACAATTTTGTATGGCCCTCAAATGATGTTATAAATATCCAAATGGCCCTTGGCAAAAAATAAAGTTCCCCACCGTATACCCTAAAACATCACTGAAAATATAACAAGAAGAAAACACTTATTCTCACACCTAACTGAAAACAATGTAAGTAAATTCATCACAGTTTTCATCAAACTGTGAGCTCCACTTTTAAGACCAGTTCAGATTAACTTTGGAGACACTAGTTTGCTGGGAACCTAAATTATAGAGCCCCTTTTTCTACCTCTGTGGGTTTCCTTATTTTTATTTATATTCAGTGTTTCACAGCATTTTTATTCCTCACTATTTTACTTTTCTCAAGTGTGTGTAGTGCTGCTATGTATTTACTTACTTCTGTTTTCAAACTTCTTGTGTCACAGTATTGCAATTTAGGAGACAAGGAAAGGAAATAGATGTTATCTGGGCTGTTATTTAATTGTTTTCTTATCTTTTATTTAATAAAATTCATATTTTAAAGTCTAATAAAGAAATCTTTGTTAGTAGATTAATAAAGCATACCTGGGATGAAGCTATAGAAATTGGGAAGCTAATTTAATTAGGGTTGAACTCTACTAGCAACTGCAAAATAACTTGGTTAGAAAAGGGAAATGTATACATAAAAGAGTACCACCTCTATTATCTATAGCTCTGTTATCATGGGAAATAGCATTCAGGGGAAATATAAAGAGAACAAAACAAAAGCAAAAATATACTTTCAAACATAGAAAAGTGGTTATTTTTCTAAGATTGAAGGGTAGAGAAACACTAGGACTGGGAGTGGTTGGTAACTGAAAGCGGCAAAAGGTGAGGGAACAAGAGGTAGTTGTTGACGATTGTGCTAAGCAGATGTGAAATCCAGATGGACAATACAAGTATTCTGTCCTTTCAGCTTTATTCCGCCAGTGCTGTAAGCTCCCAATTGCTCTAATTCTTCAAACCTTTCCCAAACATACACAAGCAAATACACAGAGAATCACAAATGGAAATCTCTTGCATCCCAAATAAATTCTATCCCCAAACTAAATGACATGCATTTAACTCACTCTTCTTTTTTCTCTAATGGCCATTTCATCTAATTTTTCATTGAAAACAAGAGTCATGAAGAACCAGAGTTCACTTCTTGAGTGCAGCAGCCCACTGGGGTGGTCTTTAGACAGGGGTCAGGCTGGGTTAACAGCCTCAGATTGTAAAACTTCAACATTATCCCATGAAAGAGGGGTTTTTCAAGGATGTAACATATTTAAAAAAAATATCTGTATTGATAAAGATAGCATCTTCCAGTGGAATTAGTATTAAGTCCAGGAGAAGCAAGTAGCTAGTGGTTAATAGTCTATTTCCTTTGAAATAATCAGTGTGTTTTCTCTTCAGGGAGAAAAATAATCCATAACCAAAGTCAGAAATCTACTTAAAATCTGAACATGATAAAATTAGCATTTGTCACTTTCTTCTGTATTTTTGTCCTTCAATGATAAGAAAGAAACTTAAATCACTCACCCAAGAACAAAATGTCATTGCATAATATTGGGCAATTTAATGCAGCATTTTTTCATTGCCTCACCTTGGCTAAACATTCTAAATGACATGGTCAGTAAGAGAGAAAGAGAGAATTATGAACAAAATGATATTCCTTACTGCCACATTACAAATATGCCATTGACTAATTTGGATAAGATATAATTAAGAAAGCAGTTATCATTATTAAGTAAAATTGATCCCAAAAGGAATTAATATGAATCCAAAATGTACTGGCAACTTTTAATTAATCTATTGATATTCTATAAAATCACAAATAGTCCTTGGAGATAAAAAAAAAAAGATGAGACAAATCTATATATAAGTGAGTTTATATATAAAATCAAGTCTTGAGATACCAGAAAATTCTACGAAGCCATTTTGTTTTTATTAACTACCAATGTTACAGAAGGAAAATCTTGTAAACTGAAATTCTACTGATATTTTAAACCTCATCTGGGAAAATCAATTAAAAGAGAAAAGAGAATAGATCAGTGAGAGCTAGAAAGTGAAATCATATTTAGCTTTTCTATTAAATAAAAGAAAATGTAATGCTAAGGAGGTAGAGAAGGGTGAAAATATTTTAGATTAATGTGGCACAAAATAATGAGCACTGGAATGCTGTTAGATAAAAATGAATTATTTGATAGCAGTTTCAGAACAATAAACATAGAAAACCAGGCTTAATAAAATAACTCAAATATGACAAAGACAGTGTGAATAAAATAAAGCGATTACAATAGGTCAACCTGTTTCTCAATCTCCAACAAGCATGAACAACAGTTAAACCAAGGTGAGCACATGGAATGGAATTAAATTAGTTGGCTATACAGGCTTTAAATCTCCTGAAAGTTGCACACTTAGTAAGAGGTATTCCAAAATGTTCTGAAACAAACAAGCATATTTATTCTAACATTCACATTTCTATTCCTCGATAAAACCCCTTATAATACTTCCTTTTAAACCTCATTAAAATGTTTAGGTTTTCCCAATATATAATGTATCACATAAGTGAGAAGCAAAATGACCTACATCAGCACAATCTTAACATCTAGCCAGAAATGTTCCTCCATTATTAATTTCTTTAAAATATGCAAACATAAAAAGTAATGATCTGAAAACAGTATTATGTTACAATGTATGTAATACTGTATGTATGATTTATTGCTTACTCATATTTATTTGCATAACTGGGAGAATTGTAACAAAAGGCTTAGAGAGATAAGTTACCTTTGTAGAATTCTTGGTGATTTTTATTTTATTTCTAAACATTCTGTGAACAGCCCAGATGAAATAGTATTATTTTTATCATAAAAATAATTATTTGCACAACTTAACTTCCTCATAAATATAAAATCAAAGACTTTATCCAAATAGAAAGTTAATAAGCCACGTGGATTGAATTTGTTTTTTTGTTTTCTTGTTTTTATGAGAGAGTGAACTGTGGAATCTCTAGAATATGATATAATCTACATGTTTAAGTAACTTTCACTTATAGAATAGCCTTCTGCCCCTTCACTTCTGTATCTTATCTCATCTTTAAAAAGTGTGTTAAACTAAAAATAAGTGTATTTCTGGAATAATTTGGAATGCATAGTAATAAATTACAAAAGGGTCTGTTTATATGACTCCATTCTGCACAAAATATTTACAACAAACGTGGTGAAGATAATTTAAGAAAATATCAAGTTTGTAATGTATGTTAAATGCTTTTAAAAAATGGCAAAGTCAATAATTTTAGAAAAATACCCTAATATGTGGCATAAATTTGTAGGTAGTTGAATGTCAGTTTACCAGAGAGATTAGTGCCCTGCTGATAATGGAGACACGGGCAAGCTTATAAACAAACAGAATTATCTGGCAAAGTCTCTTAATCCCTTAAATTCTTGGCTATCTGATTTGTAAATAGAATAACACTTGCTTTGCAGAATTGTTCATTGTGGCTCTGCAAATAACGTATATAAAATAAATGGGACAATAAATACTATTTAACTATTTGCATTTCTTATGAGAAAGCTTATGTACAGACATCAAATAGAAAATACATATGGGGGGATTTTTTTTTTGCTTTTGCACAATAAAGCATACCCACTTTTGAGAAAAGGTGTTGAGTTACTTTTCAGTCTCCCCCCCAGTGAGAGAGAAAACTCAGGAGAGGTAGCTCCTTGGCCTGAGGGTGATGCTTGAGGAGGGTCTCAACTCCCAATTCAACAAGAGGGACCTTGGAGGCTTCCATGAGCAGGCTCGTGGGTGGTGAGCATGTGCTCTGTATAATTTTACTCTGCAAAGAATGCAGCACTATCAAAAATTAATTAGTGCACGTGATATATTTTTTCACCGTGATCTTCAGATGATCATTTCCTCTTAGTGAAGTAAGTGAGAAATGTCACCATTTTGCTCTGATATTCAAAAACCATCTTTTAAGTATGGGGATATCTGTCTTGATTCTTATTCTTTGTAGTGTGTATTAGGATATATGTCTAGGTATATATTTATACAATGTTCTCCATTTATTCAATACAAAAATGATGTTTTTTCCATTCCACAATAACAAAAATTTGTTCCATGTTATTGGCATCCTTAAATAAACACATTATAGATGAAGTTGGTTAAATTCAAGTAAACATCTCTATTGTTATATTCCTTTCTTGACACTACTCTAATTATTTCCCAAATGAAATCTAAATTGAGCTGATGATTTTCTGAAGATGGAAGAAGTTCACAGTGGTCATTTGTGCAAGGTCACATATTTAATGAGAAGAATAAAAAACAACTTCTGTATATTTCTCTAACTAAACTAAACATGATAATGTTCTTGACTAAGAATTTATAGGGTCCTCTATTCTTGAGAATTCCCATTTTTAGCTTGGTCTCCATATAGTTAAAGAAATTATCATTAATACGTATAGAAAGATTGTAATTGGGTTCCTATCTTATTTTCAAGAAACCTGAAAAGGCACATTTTTGAATGAGAACATGAGGGTAAGTCAAAGAAATAATATTAGTATGAAGTAGGTTGATTACCTATAATGAGATCTACTTGTGGTTAAAGGTGAGGACTCTTCTGAAGTATAACTTCAGGCCAAACGAATAAGGCCTAAACCAACTACTGAGTATTTTTAATGATTTTACTAAAAAGAGCCTTAGGAAAAAAAATAATATGGATAGAAAAATTAGTAATAAAAAATGTGTTAAGCACCATATGGATCAATGTATTTTGGGGAGTGTGATAGAATTTTATTTTTATTCTCTTAAAGTTCTTTCTTTCTTTGAATAAAGAAATACAATTTTGACATACACTTCATTTTGGGAAGACAATAAATTTTAGAAGTGCAAGTATTGAAATGAATAAGACCTAAATTTGCAAGTTTGACTATTAAAATAGTTGTATGATCTTCAACACACTATTTAATTGATGCTATCCTCAATCTACACACTTATAAGAGAAAGATAATGGCAACATCTCTGTGTTTGTAATAAAAAAAGAATAAAAGTTGCATGCAAACTTTTAATACAATGATAACCCATAATAAGTGCAATGATATAATTATTTTTAAAATATTTGATTTGAGAAAACTCATTGGTAGGATTCTGATGTAAATGTTAATGATTGATTTTTTTTTTGGTCTGGAATGGGTTCTAATTTGAGTTTCTAAATCAGGTATATCTTTTGTCCTAGTTTCTATGATATCATTTATTCCTTCTTTCAAAAGAAATTTATAAATATCAAGGCATCCTATATAATAAAGATGTAATATGTAAATGGTCTTTACACCATGAAGCATAATGACAAACCGCTTAACAACCAGACCATGGTTCTGCAAGAAGGAGGGGCAGTGAGCTAAGGATAGAAGGTGGAGAGCTAAAGGAGGAGGCAGGGCTGCAATCTATGAGGAGAGGCAGGGGGGGAGGGTGAGGGAGCTACAGGAGGGCAGGACAATGGGAAGAGAACTACTGGAGGGCAGCAGCGAGCTACTAAAGGTGGTAGTGAGCGACTGGCAAGCTACTTGGCACACGGATTTGTATGCAGGGTACTAGTGTGAAATAAAACACCAAGTTGACGCTATCACCTCCAATAATACAAACTTAATGAAAAACAACTTGAAATTGAATCATGCTGTACTTAAGACAATTCTATCTAAATGTCAATGACAAGGCAAAGGATTCCATTAAGAATTTCAAAATAGACCCTTAGAAATATATATATATATATATATATATATATATATATATATATATATACATATTTATATATATATATATTTAAACATGACTTAATAAGTACATTTACCTTCCTAATTCATCTTCTGCCTTCAGTAGTTCTCAATTACTCTCTAATGCTATTATTATTGTACACCTTTTTGACTAATAACGTCCACAATTAATTGTTAGCCATACAACAGAAAGAGAAATATGGAGAATATGAGAATATTGCAGTGTATTTCTACTAAGTTAACACAAAGCAAAATAGGGGGGGAAATCCATTTAAAAATGTACTTACTGGATTTTTCTTCTCATGATTTGGTAACCTTGAAGTAAACTACAAAATTATATTTAAAAACCTTCAAGATGTTGAATATTTAAACATATAAAAATTCAGTCACATTTTTGCATGTCATTAAAATGTGAATAAACTATATTTTACTTCTCAAACATGAAACATCAACCAGAATAGTGTAACTCTTCATAGTTGCTATTGTGTTATCGTTCCAAAGTCCCCAGTCCAGGAAACCCCTCCCTCCCTCACCTCTCCATGCTTTTTCTAATAATTTGCCATTTTCCCATTTGTTCTCAAAAGTATCTTTGTGCTATTTTTGAAATCTGTGTACTCCTAAAATCATCATATATTTTAAAAATAATAGTCTACAAAATTAGACAAACCATGAATTTTCACTAGCAAATTTAAACAATCTGTATGTATGAATAGATCCAGTTTTATTAGTTAAAACGTGACTTCGGAAGATACGTACTGATCTAAAACCAACTTCAATATTACCAACCAACTGAAGCCCCTAACATGCATATGATAAGGAGAAAATTCTGAGATATCCTAAATTAAATTATAGTAAGCCAGAGGGAGAAAGGAAAATAGTTAATCCGTTAACAGCCTGGTAAACCCAACACAAGGCTGCCTACATTCCTGCGTATACCTTGAAACTTTGAATTTAAGATGGTATTTCTTTGATTATCTAAAGAGAATAGCCAGGTGCCATTGACCACAGACTCCTCTACTTCTTGCTTACATATGCGTGTTCCAGACTTTTGCCCAACACCAATCCACAGGAGCAAACAGTTCTTCCTGGTGGTCTCTGCCCTTTCCCAGAAGTAGCCCCACCTCACCTTCCCCCACCTCCTTACCTACAAACATAAATATACTCAAAATGGATAAAAGGCTTAAGACCGGGAACCATAAAAATCCTAGAAGAAACCATATGCAGCAATCTTTCGTAGCAATATGTTTGTGGGTACATTACCTAGGGCGGTGGTCGGCAAACTCATTAGTCAACAGAGCCAAATGTCAACAGTACAATGATGGAAATTTCTTTTGAGAACCAAACTTTTTTAACTTAAACTTCTTCTAATGCCACTTCTTCAAAATAGATTCACCCAGGTTGTGGTATTTTGTGGAAGAGCCACACTCAAGGGGCCAAAGAGCCGCATGTGGCTCGTGAGCCACTGTATGCCAACCACTGTCCTAGGACAAAGGAAACTAAGGAGAAAATAAACAGATGGAACTACATCAAAATCAAAAGCTTCTGCACAGCAAAAGAAAACAAGAGAACCCACTGCAAAGGAGAACATATTTGCCAATGATACACTGGTTAAGGGGTTAGTATCCAAAATATGTAAGAAATTCATAGAACTTAACAAAATAAAGACAAACAATCCAATTAAAAAATGGGCAAAGGACCTAAATAGACACCTCCCCAGAGTGCACATACAGATGGTCAATGTCAATTCTTTCTAAACAACTTACATCTTTCTTCCCCAAACTGTTTCCATAAAAGAACCCATCAACTCCAGACATGTGTGTCTTTTCCACATTGCCCTGCTATTGGGGTTCAGACAGAAGGCCCTTTGACTTGGTCCTTCTCTGGCTAGCATTTTTGGTTCAATAAACTCTTTCCCTCAAAATTTTTCACACATGAAAGTTTTTTGTTTAACACATTAAAAACACACAAACATTGCTTCCTACACAATGTAAAAATATGCCCATTTCCAAATAACTATGTTAAAGGCAAACAAACATCAAACAACTTTAATGTCAACTTTTTCAAATCAGAACAAATGTGCTGGTGGTCCTGATCACACCCTCGTACAGTTAATTATACACAACAAACAAAATTTCTTCTTCTCTAAAATGTTGGGAGGCATTATTTAATTTATAATACCCATGCTACAAGCTTCCATGTGATATTTTTTCCAGGTCTTAAAAATAAAAATGAACCCATTCTCTTACCTTCATATCTGCAGTTACACAAATCATGGAAGCTGACGATGGAAAGTTGAGAAGACATACTTTTAGAAAAACTTACCATTGTCGATTTTCAGCATCCCATTGCTGAGCTGTTTCAGTCTCTTCTGATGGGATTTGCCGTTGTAGTGGATCTGAGCTTGAGCAGTGGAATTCAGCTGAATGTTACACACGTTGCACAGAGTGAAGTTAGTATGTTTCTTTTCCCTTTCTGGCTTCTCTTCCAAGTCATCAGGTAAAAATTCAGCCTCACTCTCTCCGTCTTGTGCACAAGTGAAATCTAAGGTTGCAAAGAAAGTTATGGATAAGCTGGTCAAGATTTCCGGATCCATTTATACAATTAAACTGAGTAGCAAATGAAGTTTATACTCGTAGGAATTAAAAATGCTCATGTTCTCCTATTTCAATAGGTTGCTTTGTACTATCAAAAAATGATTAACCTCTTCATTGGGACACGAATGGCAAATATTTTATCCTAATTTTTCTATGTCAAATCATAGTAATGGATTAGGCATTTGACTTGCCTTGTTTCATATCTGAGGAAGCTAAGTTTAGAGAGGATAAATCATTTGCATAGGGTTGCAGAGGTAATAGAGTATAGTGTGGGATAAACACTGTTTTATTTATCTCCAAAATCCAGTTCTTAGTCATCTTGTTCTCTAGCATTTATTAATGTATTATATATTCCCTTTTGATTGAACTAAATAAAATTATCTTCTTTTTATAATGCTTCCAATTAAGTAAAGTCACATATCTGAAGAGACCATCCTAAATATGCAAAAAATGCTAAAATGGTTATAACATCTAAAATTTTATGTTTTATATCAGAAGCACAAAATAGGTTCTGAATATTCAAGATAACCTCATAATCAGGGTGAAAAAGAGTGTAACTGATCTATGAATTATATTTGCATATGTTACTTTTATGTAAATAAATGCTCTGTAAATTCAAATCTAAGAGAAAAAGGGCAATTAACATTTCTAGCACCTCTGGCCTTAAAATGGCAATAATTAAAGGAACTATTGCAATACACATTTTACTATTTATTTATAAGTCAATTAATAATGATTCCTTTCTAAAAATGTTCTGTTTATCTACACAGTACTCTGAAGAACTCTTAGAGTCCAGATGTAATTTCTTCATTATAATTTTCCATATTCTTCAAGGATGTATTGTGTAGTCTTTAGGGTTATTGGCAATGGAAAGCAAATCGTGCATTTATTACTTACTTACTATGTGGCAGGTACTTTCTAGGCTATGAAGATGAACTGGTAAGCAATACTAGGATAGGCTTTGCCATTATCCACCTTACTTATAATGATGGGAGGGCAAGGGCTTTGGGACCAGGAAAATGAGATAACAAATGCCTGAATAATATTAACAATATGCAAGAATTAGTTTGCTAGCAATTGAAATTTAAAAAAAAAACACATAACTACTGAACTTAAGCCAACCGCAATAGTTTTATCTCTTTTTTTAATATATATTTTATTAATATTTTACAGAGAGGAAGGGAGAGAGATAGAGAGCTAGAAACATCTATGAGAGAGAAACATCGACCTGCTGCCTCTTGCGCACCTCCTACCAGGGATGTGCCCGCAACCAAGGTACATGCCCTTGACCGGAATCGAACCCGGGACCTTTCAGTCCGCAGACCAACGCTCTACCACTGAGCCAAACGGGTTTCGGCAGTTTTATCTCTTAAAGGATATTAAGGGTACTACTTAAGGAGTAAAATATTTTTAAATATATAATTTATACATTTTTAGGACTAGTTTATTTAAAATATTTTAACCATTTTAAAATGGAAACTTTATATTCCTTCCTCATTATCCTGTTAGGATAATAATAAATATAAAATTTAAGTGTTCTTATTTAAAAGAAAATTTGGGTACTTTGTGAAATTATTTCATAATTTTAGTTAAAGCAAAATATACAATAAGGAAAAAGACCATAAATGTGCATATGTTGACAAACATGTAAAACACAAATAAGACTTAGAAAAATATTAGGAGTTGATGTTTAATGGTAGAGTTACAGTTGGTTTTTTTCAATAGTTTCAAAAATTTAAGTCTAATCACATTTATACATGTTCTAAAAACAAAAAATCCACATATTTGAAAGAAATGACCCAAAAAAGAGCGTTAGTTTACAGAATGATAGGTTTAGGTTTGTCAGATCCAGACCACAGTACATAGCTAGTCCCAGTCCATAGGCCCTGGTGACCCATGGTTTTTGCTCAGCCTTTTTTTCTCCCCTGACTCATAAAACAAGAATGTCTAACAACAATTTAGGAGACGAAAACATTGGAGGATAAATTTTCTACCAAGGCTGTGAGGTTTATTTGCTTATGCATGAGGGTTTCCTTGGTCATGACAGGAAATGAAGGCTTGTCATCAGACAGAGTCAACAATTAATTTTGCATGAAGAGGCCTGGGGGCGAGGACAACAACCCAAAGGCATCAGAAAGTAAAGTAAGTGAACTGTGTGGTATGGACATTGGGAGAAAAGGGGAATGTCAAGTAAATTCTTACGACTGGATGTGACATCACAAAGCATTTATAGATTTTTGCAAGGAAGCTGCAATGCCTCAAGTGGTACTCTGAATTGTGAGGCATTATGTGATTTTTTTATTCCCAATATGGTGAAAGTAACATACTTAAATTCTGGGAGAGAAATTTTGTTCATTTGAGTCTTACTGAGAAAAAAAACTCAGTTGCCCCATACATAGGGTTTAGCCAGCTGGTTGAAACTCCCCAAATTTGATCAATTTGTCCATTTTCCCCCAACATGGATGGATTCAACTTGTCTCTATTCCCCCAAACCACTAAGATACTGTAAAAAATCTGTGGTTTAATGTACTAATCTGGATCTAACCTATATCATGTAATAGATTCAAGGAATAGAATTATTATCATATGAACTAATGATTTGCTTTATTGTGTGTTTTTAAAATTGTATAGCTATGGAACTATAATCTATCAGATTCATAGAAAGAATTAAAACATGGCATACATAAGATAACTCATGGTTGGTAAACTACATTAAACTATGTGTCTGAGCATAATTTGTACAAAATAAAATGGGGATTACTAATCTTCCTGGGAGGCAATATGGTTCTTGAAATTGATTTATAGTCCATTGTTTTGAAATAGTAGAGAGCCTTCTGAGACAAAAACTGAAATGTTACTACTGATCCCAAAGCACCAGCTTTTGGTATCCAGACTCTCCTGAAAAGTGCTGACATTCTTTTCCCCTCCCACCAAGGGTAACAGGACATACCCCTGGAGGACCCTAATTGATATAACCCAATTGAATAATAATCAAAAGTTGGAGAATAAATACAAAAGCCCCCTGAAGAAACCCTCAATAACCAAAGCTAGAGCAACAACTGAAATAACATATTACTGGATTAGAACCCACAGTATAAGATCACTATCAATGAGGACATACTGCTATAAAAAATGGGGAAGAAGCCCTTGCCAATTTGGCTCAGAGCATCCTCCTGTGGACTGAAGGGTTCTGGGTTCAATTTTAGTCAAGAGTATGTACCTCAGTTGCAGGCACCTTCTTTTCCTAGGCCTTGCTCAGGGCATGTGTAGGAGTCAACCAATCCATTATATCTCTCACATTGATATTTCTCTCTGTCTTTTCCTCTCTCTTCTCCTCTCTCTAAAAATCAATGGAAAAATATCCTCAGGTGAGGATTAAAAAAGAAAATGGGGAAGAAGTTAGAAACTGACCAAAAGGAAATATTTCAAATATTTTAAATAGATACACTCCCCTCAAGGAGGGATGGGGTATAACTGTCTATCCCATATACTATGCTTAGTGTCTTGCTTCCAACTGGTACAGTACAAAAAGAGTAAAGAGAGCAATGGCTCAGTGGAGAAACCTAGCAGACATTACCTCACCATGTCATCAAGGCTAATGACACTGACAGTTGTGTGGATGGATGTATCCTTGATATGATGTATGGAGGATAGCGCTTCACCTCTGAGGTCTTCCTCCAAAAAACATGTAGCCCAAGTTAAATATGGAGAAAAACATCAGACGAAACCCAAATGGGTGATATTTGACAAAATACTTCACCATTACTCCTGAAAACTGTCAAGGTTAACAAAAACAAGGAATTATCACAGTCCAGGGCAGCCTAAGGAAATATTAAGATTAAACAGCTGAAACCAGTTTGGCTCAGTGGATAGAGCGTTGGCCTGAGGACTCAAAGGTCCCAGGTTCGATTCTGGTCAAGGGCATGTACCTTGGTTGTGGGCACATCCCCAGTAGGGGGTGTGCAGGAGGCAGCTGGTCAATGATTTTCTCCCTTCAATGTGTCTAGCTCTCTAACCCTCTCCCTTCCTCTCTGTAAAAAAATTAATAATATATATTTTTTTAAAAGACTAAACATAGTATACTGGATGAGACTGTGTAACACTACAAGAACCCTGAGTGAAACAAAACCAATATAATACAAATAAAGTATGAAATTTTACTGGTAATAATGAATTATCATTTGTCTATTAATTGTGACAAACACACCATACTAATCCAATGTGTCAATAATAGAAGATGGGTAGTTGAGGTGTATGGAAACTCCACTTCTGTAGCAACTCTTCAGCAAATCTAAAACTATCTAAAAATAATAGGTTTATTTTAAATGTTGTTGTTAATCCTCACCTGATGATTTTTCCCCTTTAATTTTTAGGGAGGGGGAAGAGAGCAAAACATCTATGTGAGAAAGACACATTGATAGGTTGCCTCCTGCACACACCCCAACTGGGGCTGGGATGGGGCTTGCAACCTAGGTACATACCCCTGTCCAGGAGGGAAACCCGGACCCTTCAGTCCACAGGCTGATGATCTAATCAATGACCAAACTGGCCAGAGCTATTTGATTTTTTTTTTAAGTTGGGGAATAGGGCAAGGATTATCTTCTGTTTCTCTCCTTGAAACATAAAACAGGAATTTCTCTATTTTTATAAACTTGTGTAGTATTCTGGGGATTAGAAAAACACACACACACAAATAAAGCAGCTTCTATTCTCTTCTTCATCTCTTGCTTTCATTTCTACTGCCTCCTATGTGGACCAACATCTTGGCTCTGTATTTAAAAATTAGCCTAAAATCATATTCTCTTATCTTTTAAGTGGCCATATACGAACTTAAAGTGTAATGGCTTCACTTGCCTGAAGGGAAGGCCCAGAATTCTCCAGTTGCCCTATAACTTCCAGGTAAATACAATTCCGGAAGGAAAGGGTGGGAAATTGAATATGGACCATGAGTTCAAGCCATTTTCTCTAATTCAACTTTGCCTACTAAATAACTCACCTACCAACACACCAACCAAACTTGAACACACATCAACAGAGTACTTGTATCTTATTTACAAGTTGTTCCAATCAAGATGAAGAATGAGCTATTCACACACACACACACACACACACACACACACACACACACACACACGTGTTATCCAACCAATCTCCATATAAGAATTCATAAACTTCAGTTTTAGTTTAGTATTTCAACTCTATCACAACTAGTACAATCACTCATGCAAAATTAAATTATCTAAGAGCATGTTCTTACTTGAAAGCAGTACCTGAGTAAATTGAGTGGAAAATTTCGCCTACAAGTAATTTCAGTGTTTTATTTCAAAGTCACAAATCCAAGCTCCATTGATTTGCCTATGTTAAGTGTAGCACTACTCACAGTAGCCAAGACATGGAAACAATCTAAGTGTCCTTCAATAGAGGATTATATAATATATACTATATGTGTTGTACATATATACTGTACATATATACAATGGTACATATATACAATGGGATACTACTCAACCATAAAAAAGATGAAATACTGCCATTTGCAACAACATGGATGGACCTTAAAAATATTATGCTAAATGAAATATATCAGTCAGAAATAGCTAAGAACCATATGGTTTCACTCATATATGGGATATAAAACTGAAACTCGTGGACACAGACCACATTATGGTGGTTACAGAGGAAAGGGGGTAGGGGACAGTAAAGGGAAATTGGGACCAAATACACGGTGTTGGAAGATGATTTGACTTTGGGTGGTGAGTACAGCTCAGGTATCATAGAAACGTACACTTGCAACCTATGTAATCTTATTAACCAAGGTCATCCCTAATTTAACAAAAAATTTAAAGAGATGGCATTTTATAAAAATTTAAAGCATTCATTTAATTAAAATAGGAAAAAAGTGTAAAAACAATTAGGTATTCAAATGGTGATTCTAGTGTTGACAAAGACATTATTGTCAAAGGTGCCTGCGGGGGGTTTAAATAGACTTGCTGCATAAAATTAAGATCATAATTAAAATAGTCCAAGCAAATATTTAAAAATCTAATATTCATTCTTGAAATTAATAAAGAAAATTGATCATTATTCTGTCTTCTTGGTAGAAAAACTCAGGGTTTTTTTTTTAATTCTCACCTGAATATATAGGATTTAACTTTCATTCCACACTAGAGGCCCGATACACAAAATGTGTGCAAGGGGTTTGGCCTTCGCAGCCCCAGCTGCCTCAGAAGGTCCTCAGAATGATCGTTCTGCTGATTGGTCTAATTAGCATATAAGCTCTTTATTATATAAGAATTCCTTCTAGTAGCATTTACATAGCATAAGTACATCTTTATATACATATTTATTTATATTTCAAATATACTGTAAGAAGTCAAATAAACTATTCCAGTAGTGAGCTTTCTTCTATTTTCATAATAATTGAGAAACAAAATCATATTGTACTATAATGGCTAAATACTAAATATATTAAATAAATAATATGTAAATGTTATTTATAGCATTTCTCCATTGAGAAAATTATACACCTCAGAATTCTTCTAGGTGTATATGAAACTGTAAATGGCTCATAATTAGGGCTATGAACTACCAACACAAGAACAATTTTGCATTGATCTCATTCCCCACTAGAGTGCAGTATGAATTTAAAATTAAAACTGTAGTATCTGGAGATTCCCATAACACTAGGCTTAAAAATATCATTCCTGTAACTTTGTAAATACATAATATATACACACATATTCATATACACAATACTCAGCTTTAGTGATAAATACATGTAAATATAATAAATCTACACAAATGTAGCTATCATAATCAGACTTTAAAGATAAATTGGAGGAAAGTCAGAAAGCCAGACAATATAATTCAATTACCATGTCTTTTAAAAAAAATACATTAATAGTCTCTTGATTTAAATATAGCTGGGAACATTAAAAATTAGGAAATTTTAATTGGAATATCTTACTTTCATAACAAAATGATATAAAAGATTACATGAGACAAATCAAGGTTAACAGATCATTACTTCAATTACAGTTTTTATTACATCATGGCCCCAAACTGAAGTTGTCATTCTCAATAAGATTATTATTTGCACAAGGTGAAGGAACTCTTTGTGGATATTCATGGGTTCACATATTAAAATTAAGCCAGGAGTGGCAGGATGAGATAGAGAGTAAAACTTTAAATGCATTCCTTTCCCCTTTTTAAGCACAAAGCTTCTAAAATTGTAATTGCAGAATCAAAATTTCTCTTTTGTGACCACAGATTAAAAAAAATATATCTTACTTTTGAAGTGACTCATCATAAAATCATGGCTAGAATATAGCTGAGACCAAAGAAGAGCTCATGATTTAATCTCAAAGTTAAAATAAAGGCATTTTTTAAAGTCAGTCTTCAATTAGAACCTGTATTTGAAAATAGGTCACATACATCTTAAGTTTTAATGCAGTTACAATTATCTCTCAAAGTTTCAAAGTCCAATGGGAAAAAATTATTTTTATAAGCAAATATTTTTCTATATTTTGATCTGTTTACTTTCTTTTTTTTTTAATTTCAGGAATCTCTTTTTGAATCAATCATGTCCTCAGGGCCTCGTTGGCTAAATGTGACATATAAACGTATGCCAACCAGTGTCCCTGCTATCCTACCAGGAATATTAAGGCTGGTTTATGAGCCAGGCACTTGATTTTTTTAGGCCATATATTTTTATAAAGCCACTTTAAATATTAACCTTGTTTCTTTGAGAAAGCACCAAATATCTTCGTGCTTTCACTTGCATCCTACTTTGCCTCTAAAACAGCTTATATAAAACTTAAGAGTGGTTTGCCCCAGAAAAACTTTCGGAGACTTAAGTTAGAGAGAGATTGGTTTTGGCTTATCCCAGGTGAAAAGTTATGTCAAGAAAGGACTAGGAGATGATCGCTGAAAAGTGATGCAACAAATGTATTTTAAGCACATCCATTGTGCCTAGCATTCTTTTAGACACTTCGCATATTAGCACACCACATAAACAAATATCCTGGTTATATGTGGAGTTTTGAGAAGAGGGTGAAACTATAGGCTGTAGGTATATTAGGATGACTTTTGATAATCAGTTACATGCTAAAGAAAAGTAAAATTATTGTATTTGTTGTGACTAAGATTTGGGCTTGCAAATTCAGCAGCTGAATGTTTATGTTTATTTTAAAATATAGCTTTGCCTCTTATTCATAATGCTTAAAGTCAGAGGATTTTCTTGCTTTCCCCACCCCGCCCAGACTCTGTCTTTTTAAATTGTAGTTTGTTATTCTGATGATTTTAATTGTTGTCCATGTCTAGTTTTTTAATACTAAAGACTTTCTCATGATGTTACTGGCATCCAATTTTATCATAATCATTCTTGTAAATCACCTAAGTACTCTTAGCTCAATATTTTACATTTTCTCCCTTCTTGGCATTAGATGAGTAGAAGAGATACTATTGATGATTCAGAATACCTTCCTTCTGTTTGAGAAATTTTTTCATAGTAAGAAAAAGTTCCCTGAAAAATCTGTGCATTCAACTGTGACAGACATCTAAAACGGCACCTCTGACTTCCATCTCATGGTAGCCAGACCTTTGTATAGTTGACTCCTCTGAAGCATATACAAAACCTGTAAACTTGCTTCTACCAATAGAAGATGGTAAAGGTGATGGGGATATATGTGTTTAGATGGATCAGATATATATATATACCAGAGGCCTGGTGCATGAATTCATGCACCAGTGGGTCCCTTGGCGTGGCCTGTGGCATTGAGCTGAAACGAACTCTCCAACATCCCCCAAGGGGTCCAAGATTGTGAGAGGGCACAGGCCAGGCTGATGGACCTTACCAGTGCACATTTAGGGATATGGGAGGTTGGCCAGCTTGGGAGAGACAGCAGGAAGGTTCCAGGGCATGTCTGGCCTGTCTCACTCAGTCCTAATTGGCCAGACCCCAGCAGCAAACTAACCTACCAGTCAGAGCTTCTGCCCCCTCATGGTCAGTGCATGTCATAGTGAGCGGTTGAGTGGCCTTAGCATATCATTAGCATATTAAGCTTTGATTAGTTGGATGGATGACTGGATACTTAGCATATTAGAGTTTTATTACATAGGCTGTTATAGAAGATGGTAATGCTCATCTTATGAGGAATTTGTCTCTTTTGCAAGCTTTGAAAAACTGCCTTACTGGCTTCCCTATGGAGGGTACCACTTAGCAGGGAGCTTAAAGGTGTCTCTGGACAACAGCCAAGAAGAAATGGAGGCCACCATAAACAGGAGAATGCTATCAACAGCTACAGGAGTAAGGAGGAAGCAGTTCCTTCCTTGTCAAACATTAGTTGAGACCACAACCCTGGCTGATATCTTGGTAACCAACTCCTGGAAGCCAAAAATAATCCAAAGACCTGCCACCATCCCTCTTCATCAGCTTTCTTATTCACAATTTCATATGCATATTTACCCTATGCTTCAAAACCCTAAGTCCACACAAAGTAAACTAGTGTGTCACTGAGTTATCTAACTGTTACAGCATTTAAATTGGCCATTAATTTGAGAATTTATGTTAAAATTTTCTGGGTTTTGCTCATCATCGACAATCTGGAAGAGGACCCAGGGAACCCAGCTAAGCAATGCCTGAACCGTGGATGCTCAGAAGCTAGGAGAAATAAATCGGTGTTGTTTTAAGTCATTAAGTTTGCTGTGATAATGCACCAATAGATAACTACTACACAATCTAACTCTTCTGCACTAATTAAATTATAAATTATATATTAACCCAAATTTCCAAGGAAATGTATTTCTTTGTCAAGAGAAACTCCCACAACAACTTACCACGTCAACTTTTAAAAACATGACTTGTCATTTTCCTCTTACATATTTTGAAACATTCCAGCTAAACCCCTAACCTCAAACATAAAAATCATGTTTGAATAAAACAGGTGGAAAAATAATTTCACCCATGAAGATCTAGATCACCTGATGTCTATCCATGGCAGACATCACTAACCAATCACGACCCCCTTTCTTTCAGAGCCTGAATGTGGTTTCACACACTCAATAGCTCAGTGTGCAGATCCACATATTGTTCCCATTTGCTGTTCAAGATGAAAACTTATTTGTTATACTAGATACATTCACTAATATGTAATTGTCCAATTGACTTAGGGAGAGATATAAACCCATTTTTAAAAAGGATGAAAATATGTTATAGTCACTGTTTAATATGGTCCCATTTAATGTATGTTTTTATTATCTAAACTAGAGGCCCAGTGCAAAATATTAGTGCATGGAGGGAGGGTGTTCCTCAGCCCAGCCTGCACCCTCTCCAATCTGGGACCCCTTGAGGGATGCCTGACTGCCCATTTAGGCCCAATCTAGGTAGGATTATGCCTAAATGGACAGTCGGACATCCATCTCACAATCCAGGACTGCTGGCGCCCAACTGCTCACCTGTCTGCCTTCCTGATTGCCCCTAACCACTTCTGCCTGCCAGCCTGATCACCCCCTAACTACTCCCCTGCCAGCCTTATTGATGCCTAACTGCTCCCCTGCCAGCCTATTTGCCCCCAACTGCCCTTCCCTGCAGGCCTGGTCCCTCCCAACTGCCCTCCCCTGCTGGCCACCTTGTGACGGCCATCTTGTATCCACATGGGGCAGCCATCTTTGACTACATGTGGCAGCCATCTTGTGTGTTGGAATGATAGTCAATTTGCATATTACTCTTTTATTATATAAGCTCAAAGGCAGTCAGTTATTAATTCATTCCATGTTCTTACTGGATGAACTACATATGTTCCAGTATTCATAAAATAATATTTTTCAAAACAAGTATCCAGATACCAATACCATATTTTGAAATGGTATATAACAGTTAATTATAACAATATAGAAATGGTTTATAGCAATTAATTATAACACTATTGAAAATGTCAGGGACTCTTTAGTGTTTTTTTAATCTAGTAATTTAGAAATACTTATATAGTATTTACTGGGTACCATATACTGTTGAAACACTTTACAAGTATTAATTCATATAACCCTCAGAATATCGTCAATGAGGTAGATTCTATAATTAACCCCAGTTTTACAGAGGAGGAAAGTTAGGCACAGCCAATCAGTGGCAGAGGTGGGTTTTGAACTCAGGTTCTGGCTCTAAAGGCAGAGCCTAATGCTTTCTTCAATCTAGATGGTAACAAATGAGGAAATCCTAAAATCTAAAATACCCTCACATATCAAAAGACATGTGTAAGTTAGAATGTAAATGGCCTGTCTTTATTGAAAGTTCTTCATTTCTTGTTTCAATAACTTTATCTAGCATCATTTAAAAAAATTAATCCTCACCTGAGAATGTTTATTGATTTGAGAGAGGAACAGAGAGAGAAATACGAGAGAGAAACATCACTTGTTTGCCTCCCATACACTCCCCAACCAGAAATCAAACCCACAGCCTAGATAAGTGTCCTGAACGAGAATGGAACCCACAATTTTTTTTTTATTTTTGGTGCAAGGAACAATGTTCTAACCAACTGCTATCATGAAATGTGCATACACTGCATTCATTTATTTAATTGAGATTAAAATAAGATCACTAAGCACTAATCAACACCATATGGTTTTCAAGTTCATGCTAACTAATGGGGCACTTTGGGTGGTTTAGAAGTATTTAAGACCTTAATTACAAAAATCTACTTGTAAAATATGAAAGCGTTCATATAGTGATCTCTCTCTCTTTCTCTCTCTCTCTCCCCTTTCTCTCTCAAAACACACACACACACACACACACACACACACACACACGCACACACACACGCACACACACACACACACACACTTTCAGAAGTAACATTTAATTTTATACCTCTGTGCCATATCATAGCATTCAAAATTCAGTTTAAAGGGGGAAGTAATAACCAAGGGGAAATTTAACCAAGAGCAAGGAGACCTAGACAAAAAATGGAGAAAGGGAAGGAGGGAGTTTGAGAAAATAAATTTCATTACTTAGAGAAAGGTATCATGGGAATACAAGTCTTTATTCCCCTCCTCACCATCAGACGTTTCACATTTTTAGACTTGTCTTGTGGGTCTCTCTTTGGGTGGTGATATTTAGTTAGATTTCCCTAGCTCAAAGTTGTTTTGCTTGGTAAGCACAGAAGCAACAGTTAATAGACAGGGAACCTTAGTAGACCATCTACGTTGCTTTGCATCCTGTTGAATCTCTTCAATTGTTCATTCTGCACACACTGCCTTGCAAAGGATATTAGGATATCCTAGGAAGTGAGCTCTACTTACAGAGATGTGTATATACTAACCCTCAAGTGCCATCTGTCATTCCTGAATACTTCTAACACACTTGTGCCCTAATGTGTTTGCACTGTTTGGAAAATGAACGCTTACCGATTAAATTCAACAATAAAAATGGCCCAGCGGGTGTAATGAAGCAATAAAAACAGTATTGTGGGTAAGTGTTGCCATCACAGTTTGAGATTTTTATATTGCTGCTTGAGGAGCAGTTTCTAAAACAATTACTTGTGGGCAAATATATTAATATTCAAATATAGTCGAAGTTGGAAGGCAAATCTACAAGATGGGAAATTTGATGTTCAGACTGACATTCTCTCCATGACCTAGCCCATCCCCTGGACTCAGAAACCATAGCATATATTAATTTTATTTTGACTTGTGCCCTCTATAACAACAGCTGCATGTACGAGGTATAGCAAATAGATTTTTAAAGGATAGTTCTTTTCTGTTACTAATGTAATCTTATACTCATATACTGGTAACCTTGAGTTCATTCTCAATAAGAAAAGAAAAAGTTATTTTGAAGTGTCTAGAAGTAATGTCTCCAAATATATCTGTCAAGGGTTTTGTTGTAGTCATTGAGCCTAACGTTTAGTCATCATAAGCAATCATTAATATCATAAGCTTTAAAGGGTCAAGGTTACATAAATAGTAATCTAGTGATATGAAAAAACCCATTAGAACTATCTGGAGTAAATGGCATGGAGGTAAAAATAAACATTGATATACTTAAAACTGACCACTATTAATTACCTTATGCTTATTCAGTATTTCTTGGTGAAGTTTCAATCATTTAAACACATCCATCCATAAGAAATGGCAAGTAATATGTCATAGATACGGGCCTTTTGTTTTCTTTACATGGATAGCTTTCCTTTCTTCTTATATGGAATTTAATGTAAGCTATTTAAAAATAATATCATGGCCTACATATTTACAATTACTATTTCTTTTGGTCAAGATTTTTAATCTTAGTTATAATTTGTATCTCCAATCTATATCTATATATTTAAAATCCTAAGTGACCATTATAACCGAACAACCAGTCAACCAGTCGCTATAATGCGCACTGACCACCAGGGGGCAGATGCTCAATGAAGGAGCTGCCCCTTGGTGGTCAGTTCGTTCCCACAGCCAACCAACTGTGGGCCCTCCCCCTAGCTGGCCAATCTTCTGTAGGCCCTCTCCTACTGGCCAACCTCCTGTGGCCCCTTCTCTCCCCCTGCCCCCAAGCTGGACAACCTCCTGCCATCCCTCCCCCTGGCCAGCTGCCCCCCCCCACATAGGCTTCAATTGCTAGCCAGGCCAAGGGACCCCACCTATTCATAAATTTGTGCACCAGGCCTCTAGTGTCTGAATAATCTGTGGTTTGTGGCTCTACTCTTTCTCCTGGTATCTGGTAAATTTTCTTGATGTGATTGAAAAATTGTATGAATAGTGGGAAATGTGCATAAAAATGTACAGGGGTCCCAGAGGATGTCTGTTCCCTCCAGGGAGAATTACTCTTCTTCGGGCCTTCAAAGAGAACTGAGGCATATTCTCTTTAATCAATCAAAAATGAGACTTCAGACTGTGGGTATATGGTCTTCATTCCTAGGGAGTAAGTCTTCTGGTGTTTCAGATGCAAGTCGTGGACCCTCCCCTCGCTTTGCCTCCTGACCATGAATGCCAACATTTCTCTCTCCAGCTCGGTGAGTCTGTCAGCAGCTCCCCTTATAATTTCAACCTTTTGCACCTTTATTTGTTCAGTCTCTGAAGTCCTGACCTCACACAGTTTAGGATTAGACAAATGCCTCGGTGGACAAAAGCTGCTTGAAATATCTCCCTTTATTCTTTTTGTTTATTTTTCTCTGGCATCTTGCCTTCAATAGTTCTGCCTTCCTTTATCATGGCCAGTTTCAAATGGCCTTTTGTTATTTCATGTATCTTTTTCATAGGTGTGCTTAAAGAGAGGATGACTTGATTTAACCACTCTGTAATAGTCAGAAATGGATATCCGTTTTTACTTTATACCCTATAAATTCATGTGTTGCTTTCCAACAAGTATGTATTCATGAATTACTTCTATAGAATTTACAAAGGCAAGTAAATATTTTAATAATCCAGAATAGAAGGCTGGAGAACAGAGACAGCACGTGTGTACAGAATCATAAAAAAATATGAAAGTACTTAATAATAAAGAAAAGAGAACCAAAATGAACAAAAAACGTGTAATACTGGATTTGGCAGGTTCATCTAGTAAGTTTAAAAGGCTACATCAAGTTTAAGGATAGAGAAAATATTTACAGATTTCACAGTTAGAAGTAAAATAAAACAGTATTCTCAACATGGTGCTGAGGCAACTGCTGATGTTTACAGCAAAGACACATAATAATTGGATAAAGAACATGAAGGAATTAGCTACAGAACATATATGCACACCCCATGGGCAGGGACAATTTGGCAAAGGCCAAGGAAGGGGTGAAGGGAGAAGGGGTGGATAAGTAAGGGGGAAGGGAGGACTCCTGCAATAATGTCAAAATTACATTTTCTTAATTAAAAGTAAATGGTTGAAATGTAAAAGGGCTGGGAGGGCGGGGAATCTTGCTTAATCTATAGTATATTTTAAATACAACATTCTAGGTTTTATTTGAACTTTATTGCCTTATTATGTATTCATAAAATGCTTTATTCTAATAATTTCTCTGTGTAGATTAATACACATCTTAATAAACTAATAATTAAAAATAAAACTTGATTTGTGAAAGGACATTCATGAGAGAGAGCTTCAGGATACTGAGTGATCTAGTACTAAGCATATTGTAAAAGAGCGCTAAGTCTCTTATACATAGCAGGTAATCGATGCGATCCTGTTAAAATAAGCTTTCAGGGAACAGATATGGAAAATGAGAGGTTAGATTTTGTTTCAATGATTGAATTGAAGCAAGAAAAAATTAAAAATTCTCAACATAAACATTGCTTTGGCATGTTTCACCTCTCCTTTTAGACTTCTTATTTTGTTTCAATCTCTTGCATCTCATGCCAACAGAAAATTTAAACAAATGGTCATATATTTGTATTTTTATTATTAAAATACGTACAAGGCAGGCAACATGGCAATAAAACGCATGTTTAATATAAAAGTAAATCAATGAACAAATAACCTTTCCTCAGTCTTAATTTATGAGACCTTTCCCTGTCATTAATTTCATTAAGTTAGATTTCACCATTTCTTTTAAGTGGAAAATGGTGGTCTCATAATTTATCATATTTTCCTTATGCTTCATATGTATTTAAAAAAAACAAGAGTAGCCACTTCTTGTTTCTGAATATGACATTAAGCATATCTTCTTTAATATCTGAAGAATTATAAATTCTACACCATCTGCTGCTCTTCAACACATCTCATAATTATTGAACATTACACATATAACTAATCAATGACTAAATCTCACCTGCCTTACATCTCCTTCAAAATTCCTGCAAATCCCAGAATTTCTTACTTCTGACTGAAGGGTAGAGTGGGATGAGGGGTTTAGGAGGTGGGGGAAGCAAGGGAGTGAGTATAAGCCAACCAAACAAAAGACACAATCCTATCTCCACATCATGTTTGCCAGTTTATGGTATGAAGTGCCACCTCCCCCTATCCCACCCCTCCTCCATCTCTTTGTTTCACCAAGTTATAATTAATTGCCCAATGTAGATCACATTTTATATCTCAGATCAGGAGAATGTGTGCAAGGAATGTATAAGTTATGAATAACATGATTCAAATGTTTTCTTCACTGCATACTTAAATAGGCCAGATCATTAGCAATACTGACTGACAATATAGCTGAACGCAAGAGCTCTTCGGAAAGGAGTGTTTGTCCCTGCCAGCGGACAAGATGTGAGGCTCTGGAAATAGTCAAAGTTCCAAGTTTCACTCAGCAGGTTCTGTGTGGCCAAGGAATCAGCCTTGCTGACCTCTGCTTTAGCATGATTATACAAGAGCATGAAGGGAAAGAGGGAGGGACTGAGCACATGCATGTTCTTCCTTGCCAGTGCTGCAAGACATGCCCTATTGTCATCTTCATTGTTCTTATGGGGAAAGGGAAGCCTGTCATTTTAAGTACAGTTTATGAAGGCAGACAGCTTTGTATAGCCACAATTCTGATTTAAATGAGATATGGCTAACTGCAAGATCTCTACTGCAAACAATGTAGAGAATTAATATACTTATAGCTAACCAAAAATATGCCTTTGTACGATGTGTAGGCAGAATGTATGGATTTTGCTTTAAATAGGCAACAGGATAAAATATGGAGTTTTGTGAAAAGACACTCAAAATATAACCATAGCAATTAATATTTAACATTAAGGATATTTATTACATGCTAAAATAAAAGCTTTTTGAAGGCTTTACCTGCCCTAATGTATTTAGTCATCAAAGAATCCCTATGGAATAGGTATTATAAATATCTTTCTGATTTAATAGGTGAAAACAAGTATATTTCTGATTTTATAGGAGGTCACAGAAAGATCAAGATCATACAACTCGTAGCTGTCAGAGAGGGCACTGACTATTACACTACCCAGACTGAGAGAATTCATATATGATAAATTTGAGTAGGAAATGGAAGAAACGGCTATGCACTCTTCTTCCGCTTAATCATGGAAATCCCATTGTCAACTGAGAGAATATATTTAAGATACACATTTTGATGTATTCTTATTTTAATTCTTAAAGTTTAAACAATATCCAAATACTATTTTTCTACCCCTTTAGCCATAAGGTTTCCTTTTTACAAAAGGAAAAAGTAGAAGTGGCTATCCTGATAAACAAATATAGAAATTATTTTAATTTGATAATTTTGACAAACTAAAGGTATTTTTGCATTTCCCCTTTGAACTTAAATACAAAGAAAATCAGTTGCTAACTGAAAGAAAAACATATAAAAAAACAACAACAACAAAACTGCAGTGTGTCAGACAAATTGAGATATTAAGTGAGGCTTCATGATTTTTTTTCCAAACTTACTTAAATGTTCTAAAGGTGGTTTTTGCACCAGCCATTGTTTTCCTACTTAAGATCAGCAAACTGGGAACCTGAAGGGTTACAAAATAATTATTTTTTTAATATCTATAATAACAGTTCACTACTGACACTTTACTGGAGTAATAGAAGAATAAAGTGAATTAAAATACAACATGGAAGAAAGCTCATGGCAGAGCCTACCAATAAATCTCATCAAACCGATTGTTCCTGGATTCTCATACTGATCTTGTAAAGATCTGTGGAAAAAAATAGGCAGTGAATTTTCTGAGGAGACTTCAGTTTTGGCCATGCCTCCTCCATCTCACAAGCAAGTGATGGCAGAAACTAGTAGCAAAATCTCTGGACGCCACCCAGGAAAGTGTGCCTGGGTGAGGTGGCAAATAAGGACTATGGGGCCTTTATTTTTTTAAGATATATATTTATATTGATTTCAAAGAGGTAAGGAGAGGGACAGAGAGGTAGAAACAACAATGATGAGAGAGAATGATCAATTGGCTGCCTCCTGCATGCTCTCCACTGGGGATAGGGTCCACAACCCGGATATGTTCCCTGACTGGAAATCAAACCAGGACCTCCTGGTCCATAGGTCATGGCTCAACCACTGAGCCACACCAGCTGGGCTGGGGTATTTAAATTGCTTATTATGCATGACAGCTTTCTGATGGGTGTTATCAGTCATCAGATGTAAAATAGTCCACAGTTTTCAAAATGTATAAGCTGACAAAACTAATGAGAGAGAGGAACTGAATCACAGTCCATAAAGCTGAGAGGGCTCCTGGAGGATCAGGTGACAGCTTTAGAATGACATATCAGGGTATCTGTGTTGTCAGTTTTGTAATGATTGCTGTCAGTTTATTGTCCCACTTAAAGATTCCAAGGTGATGCCCACTTTATGAGGCTATCAATGTTGTCTCTGCTGTTGATATGGCCACCTGGAGTCACTGACAATGGTGTTATAGTGCAGAACGCCAGGGCATAAAACCACCCTGCTTCTCACATTCCTCCAGGCAGCTCACAATATTTACTCAGGGCACACTGTGAACAAAAAGAGAAACTAGTAATATATGTATTACAATGGAAGACTTTTAAAAAGAAGAGCAGATGTGGCATAGTCCCTTGAAAAGCATAACTTCTTATAGGCATGTCACAAATGCTCCCATTCATGCTTGGTCTTATAAATACAAAATAAAATAAGCTATTAAATTAAGCTTCCACGTGGAAGCTAAAGAGACTGATGAACACAATAGGAGTTGATTGAACTGTAGAGTATAGCCATACTTTGAAGATATTCATATTTAGTGAAGACATTGCGTGTATTTCATTAGTAATACTTTTAAATTCCTCTATTCTGAATCTGTTGCTACTTATAATAGTATATTTTTTTATAATGAAGTTGATTTAGGGATTAAATAAATGAACTATAAGCAAAACATTCATTGTTTCTGTACCCTGGCAAAATTTATTTATATTTTTAAGAGTATTTATCACAAGTGTTCCAGAAATCATTTTATTCCTTTATGATTATTTTTGAGAACTCTAGAAGAAACATCAAGTTACTGCTCACTCTACCACCATCCTAAATACAATCATTTACTTGGCTTTTATTTATGATTTAATCTTTAGTAGAATAACCCTTTCTTTTGTTCACTTAAGTAACAGTACAAACACACATATAGAAGTAAACTAAGGATAAATGTAGAAATTTTAAAACAATTATTTATTCAGCCTTACTGTTGAGAGGCTATAAGCACAGATATTCATTTCTAAAAACCACTTGTTTACCAGAGTAATGGGAAATAGGTAATTTTTATCAGAATTTCCAGATATCTCAAAAATTCTTTATCCATAATTATATTCCATTATCCTATTTCAGTGGTCAGCAAACTGCGACTCTGTTGAGTAATGAGTTTGCCAACTAATGTCCTATCTAATAAATTGACAATCACTCCAAGACACAAGATGGCCACCCCCATGTGGTCAAAGATGGCTGCCCCCATGTGGACATGGATCGCTGCCACAAGATGGCTGGCAGGGGAGGGCAGTTGTGGGCAGTTATGGGTGACCAGGCTGGCAGAGGAGGCAGCTGGGGAAGACCAGGTAAGCAGGGGAGTGCAGTTGTAGGGGAATAGGATGGCAGGGAATGGCAGTTGGGGGGAACCAGGCCTGCAGAGGAGGGCAGTTGGGGGTGATCAGGAAATGTATGAGGGCAGTTAGGGGTGATCAGGCCTGCAGGAGAGGACAGCTGGGGGAACCTAGGCCTGCAATGGGGGTAATTGGGGACCAAGCCTGAAGGGGAGGTCAGTTGAGGGGGACCAAGACAGCAGGGGAGGGCAGTTGTGGGCGATCAAGCCAGCAGGAGGGCATTTAGGGGTGACTGGGCCAGCAGAGGAAGGCAGTTGGGGGAGACCAGGCCTACAGGGGAGGACAGTTGAGGGGGGGACCCAGGACAACAGGGGAGGACAGTTAGGGGCAATCAGGCTGGCCAGGGAGCAGTTTGGCATTGATCAGGCTGGCAGTGGGGTGGTTAGAGGGTGATCAGGCTGGCAGACTTAAGAAATAAGGGCATTCAGGCAGAGGCAGGCAAACGGGCAATTGGACATCCCTCAAGGGTCCCAGATTGGAGAGGGTGCAGGCTGGGCTGCACCATCATGCCCATGCATGAATTCCGTGCACTGGGCCTCTATTATATATATAAAAGGACCATACAACTGGATAACCAGTTGGTAGCTATGATACACATTGACCACTGGGGAGGAGAGAAGGGGCAGACACTCAATGCAGGAGCTGCCCCCTGGTGGTCAGTGTGTTCCCACAGCAAACCTCCTGTGGCCGGTCAATCTCCCACAGTTCCTCCCCCCTGCCGGCCAACCTGATAGGCCCCAATTGCCAGACAGGCTAAAGAACTCTACCCATGCACAAATTTGTGCACTGGGTCTCTATTATTCAATGAGGAGTAATATACTGTGGATAATAATTTGCTATGAACTAAGGTGTTTGGGATGAAAGAAACCTATAAAAACTAAAGAATTAATTTCATATCATAACACTAACAAAAGAGTCTGTGGAAAGCAAGGGCAGGAGTAATTGATTAGTGGTTGTACTGTTGTGCTTAACACTCATTTAATCACCTGCATTAATAATCAGTAGGATGTGTCTCCAAATGCTTTTACATGTATTAATAACGTAAGTAGGTAAAGTTATAACAAAAATAATACTTATTCTATTTCAGAAAGCATGAAAAAAATAAAATTTGTATCATAGTCCTATACTTACATCCCAAAGTAACCAACGCATCTGTAAGTGAACTGGAAAGAGAGTGCTGGGAATTAGAGAAGTCTAATTACACTTACAATTAATGAGCATAAAGGCTCAGTCAATTAAAATATATTTACTGATCACCCAAAGAATCCATAAAGCTGTAAGAAAAAAAAAATGTGTCTAAATGCCATATCAAGAGATGATTTAGGTTAAGAAAAATATATTTGATCTTCAGAAGCCTACAATTCATTAGAATTAAATGGATATGGATAAACATGAAATCAATATAAGTAATGTGTCTACATTATATTTTGTAATGCATATTTTTTCAGAAATTAACTCTTGTCAATACTCCAAAGCCTACTGAAAGATAATTCATTTCCCTTTCCTCCCTCCTCCCCACTGCTACCCCCCTCCCATCTCTGCCCAATTCAAATTTTATGCTTTTGTCTTAAGAAACAAGAACGTGTGCCCTCACACCTCTGAGTTTGTTACCAGTGAAAGTGGGATATCACTTTAGTTATCTTGAGAAAAATAATTTTCTGAGACTTATATGGGAGGACCAGTGGTTTTATTTGGGGATTCCATCCTTTGTTTTTCAAAGCCCCATTCCCTTTAATCCAGTCCTATAAAAAAGTGCAACTGGGATTCAGTAGAGCTAAATGCAAAGCCAAACCAGGGTCCAGTTTCCGTTCTATGTTGGAATCGGGTTGGGTTTAGCATTAGGCTAGTTGCAGTGCATTCGTCCATTCTGTGGCATTCACGTGGCTGTGCGTGCACCTACTGCAATAAGAGGCCCAAGAGAAACAAGAACAGTCCCAACAGCATGAACCAAGAGCCCCAAGAGAGAGAACATCTTTGTTGAGGAGATTAAGTACCCAAAATCTTCCTGCACTGGCAGTGGCCATGCCTACTCTGGCCAATGACCCATTCTCAGGTATGCCTGACAGACAGGCACCTTCCCTAGTCAACCAGACGTTAGTGGGCACCATCTATCTTCCCCCTGCCCAGTCCCTCTCTCTCCAGATATCTGTGGGGAAAACACCAGTGGCTCCCAGGGGAGTGTTTTACTGCGGCTTCCTGGGAACGCTACACGAACAACATGCCTGTATGTTTGGCATTCCCTTTGCCCCTTCCTAGTATTAATAACTGGGCTAATTACAACAGTATCAAATATGAGCACTTGAAAGCAACCTGAAATACCTACGAAACATCAACTTCATCTTATGACCAATGCAATACATTTGAAAAAGCTCACTATGTGTTCATAAACATAATGTATTTATAGTGAATATTTATTAAATGCACTTTATTGAAAGGATGATATTCTTTAAAACAAATATTGATAATAGGCAAGTTCGATCCTCTGGTGAATTGGCTTTTTGACAAGTTATTTTGACAATTGGACTTCATCAAATAGACAGATCCTGAACTTTACAATGCCTATCTGGTTTCACTCAACTTTCTCCCTCTGGCTAACTTCTATGCATCTTTTAATAAGTCTCCCTCACTTGATTTTCCAGGAAATCTTTTTAAACCCCCTCCCCCCCTAGCAAAACTTCTTGTATGAGCACCCTGTGCTTACCCAGGTGAAAATCTGATTCTAGTAGAAGGAAGAGTTTGCCAAGCTGTTGGTCAATCTCAGTAGATTCTAAAGTCCTTAAGAGAAAGGACAATATCTTAGTCATCATTATATCTCTAGCCCATACCAGATGCTCAATAAAGCATTTGATGAATGAATATCTCTCAATGTTTACAATAACTGGGGGTTGGGGGGGGGGGGCGGATAAATTTCCTGAGATTGCAACCACTTGTTTTCACTGTGAGTTTCAACCTTTGCAGATAATCTGGTTCCCTGGACCCTCTGGCCTACTCAATGGATCATCCAACGATGTCACCTAAGAGATTGCAGTATATTTATTTCACAAGTGGGAAGCTGGCCCAAACAAGGACAATTTTATTCTCTCATCTTAGCATTTAAAATTTAGATCCAGATACTAGGCTTAGAGTTTTATTTAGGTGGTTGAACTAGGAGAGGATACAAAAGAGGGAAAGCAATTGTTTGTGTTGTATCTGTATGTAATACCAAAACATCAAGTCAAGAGTACAAGAGTAGAATGCTGCCTTGAGGCAGAAAGAAATAGCAGAACAAACTGAGAGAGGACAGAGTAACAGGATAATGGAGGATAGCAGAGAGAGAAATGGTGGAGAAAGGTTCCAATGGTTTCAAAATCTTATATTTCTTGAATATAATTTCATGGGGACTTACTGAATTTCTTGTACTAGCATCTCTAAGATCACCTACATACTTCCAGTAAATTCCTCCATCTCCTCTTTTTCTTCCTTTATCTACTTTGATTATATTTTTAATTCAACCAAATGTTCCCTGGCTCTGGCAGTGGGCACCTAAGCAATTTTCTCAGCCCTGCAAATACTACTTAGACATGAGATAATTATAGATATACAAATGGCAGTTTTCTAGGATGCCTTGGTAATAGAGAAGTAGTATTTTTGCAGCATCTTTTTCACAGAGCTCTATTTCCTATTGCATATATAAGAAAGGCCTCATAGTCTCTTGCTCAGTTATTCCCAGTGGATTGCAAAAGGCAGCAGAGAAAGACAAATGGGTAGAAGGGGGTGGGCCACCACATACTGCACTGTCCCACCTGCTTAGTCTCTGTCCTAAACCACCTATCATCCCTCCTCCACTAAAGGATAGAAACAACAAAACTTCTGTGCTTTCTTATCTTCATGCCATCTTGCTACATTTTCATACATATACAGCATGTCTTCCTGTAATGATTTTTAAATCAAGAAATTGAGAAGGATAAATAGATTGATTAGCTCAGATCAAGTGGCTCTGATCCACCTTTTATAAAGTAAGAGATTGTTGACCTTTTGGAAGCACATTAATGTTTCACTTAAAAAATTATCGTTTCTTGGAACTAATATGACTCCAAAATGTCAGGCTTCATTCCTTCACCTTTAAACAAATCAGGTGTGTGTGTGTTTTAGATATATTTTTATTGACTTCAGAGAGAAAGGAAAAGAGGGAGATAGAAATATCAATGATGAGAGAGAATCATTGATCAGCTGCCTCCTGCATGCCCCACTCTGGGGATGGAGCCCACAGCCCAGACATGGGCCCTGATTGGGAATTGAACCCTGACCTCCTGGTTCACAGGTAGATGCTCAACCACTGAGCAACACCTGCCAGGCTAAACAACTCAGGTTTAGTATGTTTCTCCTTTCAAGTGGCTATTTTAAGTAAGTACAAAAAGCCATTCCTAATGTCAATATATGTTTTCTCATCTTAATAGATAAGAAAATGGAAAGGCAGATAAAAGCTTATCTTAGAGGTAAGTAACATGTAATGTGTGGGTAATTTTTATCATTAGAAAAATAAAATTAGGGCAAAGTTAATTATAAATCTACGGTTAGTATGGAACTAATAAGACTAAAAACATTCACTTGTTCTCTTATTTATAGACTTTCTGAGGAAAAAAATCACTAATACTTAATTGCAAGATGCTAGGCTAATTACATTAAACGAGGTGAAATGAATGTAAAATCAATTAATTCTAAAACAACAAATAAACATAATTGTTTGAGAGCATTTACTTGGAGGTAGTAAGATACTCACTAAATTTTTTTTAGCCCTGCTGAATAAATGCAAGTTAATCTGTGGAAGTTTATAAATCACTTTCTTTTACAAAAATTCCTTTCATATCAAAAGGAGATTTCTCAAGGAACAGATATGATTACAGGGAATTAGGCACATAACAATATTATTGGTAAAGTTTAATAATGTCATAGTTTGCCTTGGTAATCCAAGGTAGGAGTTAATAAATATTTTCCATAAAGGGCTAGGTAGTAAATATTTTAGATTTTGTGGGTCACATATGCATTCTCTTTTGGGTCTCTGTTGCACATGGGTCTCTGTTGCACATTCTCTCTTTCTTTTGGTTTTATGTGTTTGTTTATATTTATAACCTTTGAAAAATGTTAAAAACCACCCATTGCTCATTGGCAATATAGGGAGAGAAAAAAAAGGCCATATATCATATTTGCCCATTGGGTTGTAGTTTATTGTTCTAAAGCAAAGGGTTATTGGGTTGTCACATAACCAGGTACAATTTCCCTTTGGAAGTTAAATACTGTAGATTGTACATTTGTATTGGCTCCTAGTTGAACAAATCATAATTTGCGGAACTGATTAGGCACTGTAGACGTCAGGGTGACTTTCTTAGGTCCAGTATTCAAAGTTAGTATGGCAAATCTATTTCAACCTACTCATCAAAATATAACCCAAGGAAAAATGTGATGAAGGCCACAAGAAAGCTTCAGGCCACTGATGTTGTACACGCATTATTCATTAGGTCACTATCACTCCAAAGGTTTCAGAGGACTAATTTTCCATAGAACAGATTTCTTTTTTAATCCTTACACCAGGATATGTTTCCATTGATTTTAAAGACAGAGAGGAAGGGAGAAGGAGTGGGAGAAAGAGAAAAACATCCATCTGTTACCTCCAGGACACATCCTGATCAGGGATTGAACTCAAAGCAACCTGGGTAGGTGCCCTGACCCAGAATCAAACCTGTAACCTGCAGGTATACAAGATGACACTTCAACCAACTGAGCCACACTGGCCAGGGCCATGGAACAGATTCTTATGCTCAGTAAGAGATACAATCTTTCCAGCATACCAAAGATGGGAAATCCCTGAGAGATTAACAGTAAGTAAGTACATTTAAAAGAGAGAGAGAGAGAGAGAGAGAGAGAGAGAGAGAGAGAGAGAGAGAGAGAGAGAAGAAACAAAACAAAACTGATTAAATCCCCAAATGCTTGTATCTTTGTGTATTCTCCCACTCTTATGCAGATTTACATGGGAAGCCAATTTATGAAGCACAGGTTGTACGGTTATTATGGAATTAGAGCCAAGAGAAGTTAGTTGTTGAGTCAGATTTTTAAATTGTTAAGAACCCGTTCATTACACATCATTATGGATACATCTACCATAGCAGAGGCTGGACAGCACCGTGGGTCAGAGCAAACTTCTCCAGGACAGAGCTAAGGAGCTGTTGCCAGTTCTGCTTCTATGCCCTTCCCGTGTAATATGTTTCAGGCAAAACTGACTCCCCCTTCTCCCTCTATCCCCTATGGCTCACTTACCTCCTTTCACTTTTAAGGTTTAAGTCATTTCCTCTGAAGCTGGCTAGACGTTTAAGTAGAATTTGACTTTAAATGGAATCACCATCATTCTTGTTGCCAGAATAAACTGTTTTTATGCTAAGGGAACATTTTTAATAGTATTAGATCTCATAAGTTGATACAATTTTAATAATTTTTTTCATAGGTTCATAAATATACACACATTCACTCAATGTCTACTTTACGTCTCAGACTTCCATGGCTCCATTGCCCACAGCGCTGTCTTTGTGGACAAGTTGCTGCAGAAACCCCAATGAAGGAAAGGCCTTTTCATTGTAAGTCATGGAAGGTACAGGAGACATTCTTGATGGCAGTGACACTGGATTTTAGGTAGAAGGAAATCTGGAGTATTGTCCCAGATGTGAAAATATAAGAGGTATATGTAAAAAAAAATGGCTTAAACATAGTTTATAAAAGGGATGCATGCGAAGTATGAGTTGGAAAAGTAGGTTGGACTCTATCATGGAAAAGATTGACTAGCATGCACTCCAGACTGCAACTCACCCAACCATCCAAGGCAACAGATGGACGGTACTTCCCAGTCTCCCTCGTAGCTAGATGCGGCCAGACGACTGATGTCTGGTTAATAAAGAATGACTGGAAATGATCTACGGCAACTCTAAGCCTGACCCATAAAAGCCTCCCATGCACGATTCCTCATTCTCCTTTGCCTTCTGTGGCCAGGTTGGGAGCTATATGTTGAAGATGAGTGAGCCACAAAATCACCGCTGGGAAGAAAAGTGCCTGCCAAGTCAAAGAATCTATCTTGAATGGTCATAAATAAGAATTAAACTTCAATTGTGCTAAACCACTTAGAGTTCGCTGTGTGTTTGCTGGGGCAGTTAGCATGAACTTAACCTCTGGGATTTATCCTAAAGGTAAAAGAGAAACATGAATGCGCAATGCCTTGGAAAGAGTAGGAGAGACCAATTAGAGAGCTGCTGGAATATTCTCCAAGAGAGTATACCCACTCTCCATAAATTAAAGTACAGATTGTGAAGGTAGAAAGGTGGAGAAAATTCACTAAATATTGCACAGGTGACATCCTTAGAAA
Organism: Vespertilio murinus; assembly: GCA_963924515.1. Taxonomy (NCBI): domain Eukaryota; kingdom Metazoa; phylum Chordata; class Mammalia; order Chiroptera; family Vespertilionidae; genus Vespertilio; species Vespertilio murinus. The sequence continues at coordinate 18,208,940 of OZ004715.1, read as the reverse complement.
TTCTTCAACAACCACATAAAACCTAGCTTTAAATCACCTCTCCAGCTGTCTGCTATGATTAGGTTACTCTCCACTCCTTCTTTCTAACCCTATCATTTTCTCCAACACATATTCTCTATATTTGCCATGATACGATTTTCTATAAAATGTTATATGGCATGAATTTTCCTGATTTTCTTTTAACTCAAAAAACCTACAGATTAAAAAGTGCAACTGACCTCTGTTATGGATTGGACCGCATCCTCCAAAAATTCACATGTTGACGCTCTAACTCCCAGTACCACGGAACAAGACCTTATTTTAAATAGGGGCATTGCAGGGGTTAAGATAAGGTGACTCTGGAAGAGAGTGGGCCTCTGTATCAATGCAGCTGGAATTTGTTTGGATCAGGTATGAGGAGGAGGAGGAAGTTTTCACTCAGTCCCCTGTGTGGAGGAGCCACACTCTATGCAGGGCCACGTGGAGAAGCACTGGGTTGGATCGGAAACAGGAGTGAGGAGAAATGTAGAGATCAGAGTTTTGACTATGGTTTTCATGGAAAGGAGTGGATAAGGCAGGGGGATCAGGCTGACCCTGTATAGGATTGCCTAGCTTGAATATTTTAGTGGGCTGCAGGCAATAGAGACTGTTCCTAGTTACCTGAAGTCGGCCGCTGGGATGGGGGCAAAGGAGTATTGCCTTTTAGATTGTAAAAGCCAGACAGAGAAGAGGGCTCAGAGTGTGACCTCTGGATTGGCTCCTTTGCATATCACAGATGTGCTAGCAGGCACGTCCTTTACTATTTCTAGGAATTAGCTAATTCAAGAAGGGGCGGTTCTCCCAGAACTACCAATATCCACAAATCTCAAACTATCCCATAGTACAGAAAAATTGTAAAACATAATACATACGGGCTCTAATCTAATATGACTGGTGTCCTTATAAAAAGGAGTGTGAACACAGGCACACACATAGGAAAATAGAATGTGAGGATAAAGGCAGAGATCTGGGTGATGCTTCTGCAAGCAAGGTATGACAAAAACTGCCAGCGAGCCTCCAGAAAAAGCTAGGCAACAGCCATAGAACAGACTCTCACAGCCCTCAGAAGGAAGCAACCCTGCTGGTACCTTGTTCTCAGACTTCTAGCCTCTGGAACTGTGAGACCTTAAATCTCTGCTGTTTAACCAACCAATTTGTGGTACTTTGCTGCACCATTCCTAGCAAATGAATACAACCTCTAAAGTGTTCACACTAAATGGCCATCCAGCAAGCATTTATTTTATTCCTTCCCCATCCAGAGATACTGTGTAAGGTGTTTTATGAGAAACATGTAAGTCATAGGATTCAAGCCTCCATAAAACTTACAATATGGAAGGGGAAAGATTCAGGCCCAATGTCTACTAGTATATCAGAAGGTGAGAACAAATGCTACAGGAATTTTTTTGTATGTACCCCAAAAAAATTTTTTGGTACATACACAAAATAATAATAAACAAAAAATAAAATTATTCATAATAAAATATAAGTAAATTTATATCATAAATAACATTTATTTGGATCAATGAGAAGGATGAAATTGACTTGACTCATGAGGATGTAGAATTAGGTGCAGCTAAGCACAGTGAAGTGCATATCCCCACCAAACTTCGGTGCAACACATACCCCCACCAAATTCTTCCCGTATCCCTGGGGGTATGAGTACCACACTTTGGGAAACACTGCTCTAAAGGAACCACCATGTACGGTGAAGTTTGTGAGGGTAGCCATTCACATGCTGGTTGCAGATGGTCAAGAGCACATTGTGACCTAAACCCCAGAATGCAGCACGGTGTGGTGTGTAGCAAGAGGACCCCTGGTCTTGACTTGGCCATATACTAGCTATGTGGCCTTGAGAAAACTCTGAGAATGCTCTGGTTCTCCCATAGTTTATAGATAAAAACTGTTAAATCCAGGGTCCAGCATTGCTGCAAACAAAGAAATGGAGTCAAGGTGTGGAAACGTGCCTACAACAGTGTCTGGCCCGTAATAAATCCTCAACCAAGTATGAAAACATTAAGATAATAAAACCATATTTTAAAAGAGTGATTTTTAAAATATGTTACCAGAGGCAGGGTTTTCTCTTTGTATATCACCAAATGCTGAACCAATGAAATGGCTTACTTGTTTAGCTCATGGCTGCAAAAAAGAAATTATTTATTTTTTGCTGCCATGAAACTATTTTCAAATACAAATGTGCCTGCACAAAATGGAAGACTGGTTTCCATTTCATCCTCCCGGTGGATTAGCCAGAGACCTGTCCATCCCCTCCTTTTTGCATATTCTCTTTTGCCATGGAATGCTTAATAACATTCTACCGCAACCCATGAGTGAGTTTCATTGGCTTCAGAGAGACACAACTTAACTGTAGTAAAGTACATGACAATGATAGATGGGAGGAGAATCACGTTAGTGCTGCTTCAGTGCTGGGGAAGCAGACATCCCATAATTCTTTTTAACTAGTGAAGAAAACACGCATAAAATAGACATAAAAAAGGGATGATTAGTTTGCCTTTTCTAAATTGGAGTGTTGTCGTATGAAAATAAGTCTTTGGAATATGAAACAACTAGCCCAAATTTCTACTAACACATTAACAAGTATTTACTGAGTGCTGATTCAAAATTGAAATGGAAACAAAAGTAATCAGTTATTTGAATGTTAAAGCCTAGTTATATTTATTCCATAAAATCATGACAATTCAAGGAGCAATTTAGTTCCATCAATATAGATATAAAGAAGTATGTCTGTGAATGTCTACACACATCTCTCTGTCTCCGTGTATATGTCTATGGGAGAAAATAAAAAAAGTAGATAATGATATAAGGAAGAAAATTTAAATAGGCATATTTTGACTTATGTCCTATTACTCATAAATAGACACATACTGCATGGCAATTTTATATCAGCTTCAATATGATTCTTTATTTTGAGTGTTTAATGTCCAAACAAGATAAATGTTCCATAATTGATTTTAAAATTATTGACTATTGGGCATTTAGGTTATTTTAAATGTACATTCATCCACTACTGTTATTTTCCAAGGATAGAGTCTTAGAAGAAATACTAGGTCCAGAACCAAGGCAATCTTAGTAAACTATTTTGCAAAACAGTGTAACAATTTACAGTACTGAGTTACTGTATAAATGTAACAGTATTAGCAATATTTCGTCAATATTGAGTATATGAAGGTCAACTCAGAAAATGATATCTTGCTTTAATTTACAATTAGTTTATTTCAAGGGAAACATTTATTTTTCTTATTCTCTATTATTTGTGACTCTTTTTTTATTTTATAAATTGCCGGTTCACATTTTTTGCCCTTCTTTTTGGTTATAATATTTTGAACATATTTATTGCCAAGAGCTGTTCAGATGACATCAATATTGTTATTTAACTCTTATGTTAATTTAAATAGTAGAGGCCCGGTGCACAAAATTCATGCAAGGAGGCGGGGCGGTCCCTCAGCCCCGTCTGCACCCTCTCCAATCTGGGACCTCTCTGGGATGTCCCACTGCCAGTTTTGACCCAATCCACACAAGGCCTAAACCAGCAGATGGACATCCGTTTCACAATCTGGGACTGCTTAGCTCCTAACCACTTGCCTGTCTGCCTGCCTGATCGCCTCTAACCCTTCTGCCTGCCTGCCTGCTGGCCTGATAGCCCCTACCTTGACCTCTGCCAGCCTGATCACTTCTATCTTGCCCCACATTGGCCCCTGCTGGCCTGATTGCCCCAACCTCCCTCCCCTGCAGTTTTTATTCCACTTTTTCCGTTTTCAGTTCTAGCTCTTCAAATGATCAGGAAATTTACATTTCCATATTAGTTGCTGGCTCTCATTAGTTAGTAAAAACACAGGTTGAGAGTTTTGACTAACTTCACTGTTCTATATTGCTTTCAAGAAGAATTTTTAAATATAGATTTTTTGTGTGTGTCCAGAATTTCTATTTGTCTTAGTTCAAGGCTCATATGAATTATCAGAAATACACCTTGGGAACGGTCCCCTATAACCAAGAAGGCTAATGCTTCATACAAGTTTCTTCCCAACTATAGGCCCCAAGCTCACTTTTCTTAGAGAATGTACCCTTTGAAATATAAATCTTCCTTTAGCCTCTTGCCAGTTTTACAACCCTGGAATGATTTTTCAAGGACCAGAGAGCCATTCCTTCGAAATATAATAGTTAAGAAAGACAGCACTCCCATATCCAAGTCTATGTGAGATAGATGATGGCAGGAGACTTAGATCAGTGCCAATTAGCACAGACAGATGCATTAAGCTAATTTGACCAACCTCCCTACCACCACCCTGTTTAGTATTTTTCCACTAAATCAAACAAGTGCTTCACAGCTCTCTATCCTTTTGCCTCAACAGAGTTGAGTTCCATTTCTTTCTCCTACTGCAACAATCTTGACCTATAATATTGCAGTAGTCTTGAATAAAATCTTTGCCCATTTAACTCTGCACAGAGCAATTATCCTTTGACACACATTAGTACATAAAAAATTGACCTCGCTCTTTTTATTCACTACAGAGAATTATGTGGTATAAATGTATCATAATTTAGTAATTCTTCTTTTGATGGGTATTTCAATTGCACATTTTCAAAGCTTAAGCTACAAGCAAGGCAAATCAATTGACATAACTCAGTGGAAATGTATGGTAATGAGCTGGTACTTTCTGTAGCTTTTTTTTTTTTTTTTTTGGCTGAGAGCAGTATTCTTTTTGTTTCAGATATCCTGGAACTGACTTTAAAGAAATGTTATGCTTTGATAATTTGCAATAAATGAGGTCAAACTGTCCTATAAAGGTGTTTCAGAAACACTATGCTCACCAGAAAACTAACTCCTCTTTCAACTTTCTCAAAGCAACATCTCTGATAACTTTTTAAAATTTATTTTATTGATTTTTACAGAGAGGAAGGGAAAGAGATAGAGAGTTAGAAATATCAATGAGAGAGAAACATCAATCAGCTGCCTCTTGCACACGCCCTAAAGGGGATGTGCCCGCAACCAAGGTATATGTCCTTGACTGGAATCGAACTTGGGACCCTTCAGTCCACAGGTCTACACTCTATTCACTGAGCCAAACCAGGGGCAATCTCTGATAATTTTAGACTCTGTTTATATTTATGATTAAGAGACTGTCTGTTCCCCTTCCAAGTTTTCATGAGTATTCTAATCAGGGGAATATATATAAGTCAAGCAGTAGAAATCTAGAAATAAGGAAATAGAAAATATATTCTGTCCTGTACATATGTGAATCAATCTTTGATCCTTTTTCCTACCATTTTACAGCCTATTCTACAGGTAATGCCTAGAATGTTCATGCTTGAATTTAATAAATCTATTTTAGCTTTTAAGAGTCTTGGGGCCATCTTATTAATAAATTACATCTTATTAAATACTACTATAAATCTATAATCCTTATCAGAAATCCTTAGGACTAGATATGCTTTGGTATTAAGAATATTTTAGACTTTATAAAGATAATGAGGTACAGACACAATGAATAATATAATACGCTGAGCTCTTCCTATGGCAATGATACATAATTAAACACAATATGTCTGCATGCAATGTATGGATATTTATACCAAGTAGGACAAATAAAAATTTTTGAATAGTCTTGGCTCAATTCAAGAAATGGTCTGCTCAAACCCAAAGACACAGCCAACATAGAAATTACTTTCTATTTTTCTGCATGAAAGAACTGATCCTCACACAGACAATTCGAGTAATCTCTAGAGAGTAGAAACATAAGTCTCCATTCATCTCCACATAGTAGCTTAATTTCTTTCAGAACATTGCAGCAATGGCACTTAATCAGATTTAAAATATTTATCCACCATTACCTAGTTAGAAGCAATATCTGTGTGTGTGTGTGTGTGTGTGTGTGTGTGTGTTTCTGTCTATACAAACACAGAAAAATACACATGCATACATGTCCATACATGGGCACATTCATATACACATGTATAAATACAAAAGATTATAAACTTCTTAATTTTTTACTTTTATTACAGAAGTTAAAAAGTTATGATGAATTTCATGTATTAATTGCCCACTTTCAACAATGATCAATTCACATCCAATCATATTGAATCCATACTCCTATGCAATTCCTCACCCCAGCCTCATTTATTTTGAAGCAAATCCCAGATATCATAACATCTCATTCATAAATATGGCAATTTGTATGCACATGAGCACTTGACAAGTATTGCTTTAGAATGTTCTTAAGACTGCAAATCATCATTAATTTTCAAACTCACAGAGGCAATTTTGATAAATGATGGTTTAATTTCAATTTGCTTTATTTTATAGAGATATCTAATCACTTCAGGGCTTATGAGAAATAGTTTTCTTTGTAGCCGTGTGTTTTTTGATCTTTTTAATAAAAAAAAAACCTACTCATTTGTTCTTGTTAACTTGTTAATATAGACATCATAATGGTGTATAGTCTGCATGGCTGACAGTAACTAAATTACTCCATATATGTACAAAAAAGCTAGTACAAAGATAGGAAAAAAATTGAATTTAATTTACATATAATTTGCCCAGCTTCAATCATTTAAATTCATCTTTGTTTTCACTGATTCAATTTAAGCTTTGTCTTCTTTATCATCAAAGCTTCTAAAATATCCACAAAAGAAATATCTTCATGACTGAGTAATAAATATGAATGCCCTCAATGAATTCAGGTTTTCTAGGTCTTTTTCATAACTATTATTCAGATTTCATTAACCACCCTTAATTTTGCTGATTATAAAAGCTACCGAGGATTCATAAGCCAGTTCCAACAGAAAAATGCCAGGATATTAGCCTGGTGAATAAACAAAATCTGTAGCCACTTATTTAAAGTCATCAGAAAAACACAGTCAAGTCTGAGCTCAAATATACTTAAACTAAGGCCCCTCAAGTCTAAAAGTTATTTCTTCCTACAACTCCTTAAGAAAAATGACAGCAAGGCGTGGGATAGTCAACTGCATTTTGAACTTGCTTACTAAACCTGGAATTGAACTGCATAACCGGCCATAGAGTGTGGGTTAACCATACGAACTTGGACAAATCACTTACTACTTTGAGCCTCCAGATCTTCATCTACAAAATGGGAATAAAAACAACCCATTTCCCAGGGCATCTAGGAACACCGAATGAGAGAATATATGTAAAAACACTTTTACAAATTATAGAACTGTAAGCAAAATGTGAGTTTGTTTATGTTAGGTACTGAGCAATTTAGAGAAATTAAAAGGTGGTCTTTATTGCTACCAAAGTAAGAACCACAGAAGATTTTTTTTAAATAACAGTAAAATTCCTGAGGCTGGCAAAGGGCCTTCTGCTCATCATGCGCATCTAAATATTCATTGTTGATATTATGTAACTCAATTAACATAACACATTTTGTCCTTTTTGTGTGGCTATTTTTAATCCCTGGATAATTCCATTTCTTTTTTTTCCCCCAAGTTCAGTTCATTTAGGTATGCTATGATTTTCATTTCATTAAATATTTTTTAAATATATTTTATTGATTTTTTACAGAGAGGAAGAGAGAGGGACAGAGAGCCAGAAACATCAATGAGAGAGAATCATCTCTCAGCTGCCTCTTGCACAACCCCTACTGGGATGTGCCCAAAACCAAGGTACATGCCCTTGACCGGAATCAAACCTGGGATCCTTCAGTCCATAGGCTGATGCTCTATCCACTGAGCCAAACTGGTTTTGGCCATTTCATTAAATATTAAGAGTTGAGTATCATCAATCCCTAGAATAACATGATTTAATATTTTAAATATAAAAACTTATGATGTTTTATTTTAGTTATCTGGTTTCTCATTAGTCCAAATCCAATTTTCAGAAAATAAATATTTAGGCTTTACTAGTAAGTATTCTCAACCCAACATAAATCAAGGCAGGCCAATGAAAAGCAATATCTGAAATTATTGATAATTTTCAGAGATGTAGTTATGACTTCTGGTAGACTGAGCTACTAAGAGCTACTGTGGATGGTGTTTTAGCATGTAGGCTCTTCATTAAAGCAAATCTTTATTTCTGTACATACACCTACTTGCTGAATAGTATGACATTGCATACATTATTTAATTTTCCTGTACTTCAAATTTAATCTGTAAATTGGAGATAATTATAGTGATTGTATCATAGGATTGTTATGAAAGTTAAATGAGGATGATTGGAAAGAATGTGGCAGGATATCTGACCATTAGCAGAGCATAATTTATTTAACATTAATAAATAGGGTTTATGGAAAGCATACTATGTACTAGCCAGCCACTGTGCTTAGCACTAAATATGCTGTGATAACTTTAAGCAATTTAAATGCACTGGCAATGACAAAGAAACAAAGATGTCTAAGTCTATGTCACAGAAAATAAGATGAATAAAAAACTGAAATGTCAAATTGACTATATATAGCTTAATGGTTTGGGGTTATTGTTTGTAAAATTATAGGAGATGCTATATATTTTCACATATCCTAAAATGTCCTGATAATTTTCCTGATTGGCAGATTGACTGATTTTTTTTAACCTCATGCCAACTTTACTAAATGAATCCATGTAAAGTCAGGGGCCTTGCCTTTTTTAGTCACCATTCTACACTGCCTTTTCCTGGCACTTGATACTTGGCTCACAGAATAATCACATAAATAATTGTTTGAACAGTGAATGCATTTGAAACGTAAATAAAATCCTGGCATTTCAAGGAACTGACCTAAACATTTTTCAAGTCACTGACCTAAGCATTTTGAGGCAAAGATAAACTGGTCATGCAATTGACCCTGAACAGAAGAATGTGGAGAAAGAATAGTCATAAGACAGTCAAGATATAATTATAAACAAAGTCAATACCAGTAGATTTCAAAAGAGGGAAATATTCAAACCAACAAAGAAAAATTAAACTGAACCTTTAATTTATTTATATTGTTAATCTTCACTGGAGTGGTAGCCACTAATAGACTATATGCCAGCTTAGCATACCTCACATATAAATTTTACCTGGGTGGCTGTTTAAAATTTCTGAACTTAACTGTCTTTTGTTGAAACATGTATTCTCCGTTTCATCTCCATCTCTACCACTCTGTGCTGTCATACCTTCAAGGCAGTTCACATAGTTTTACTGATGTTCTGAACCTGAAGGTCCAGTAGACCAGCCAGTGTCTGTGAAACAAAGCTTTGCAGTGACTGGCCAAGGATAATGGAGTGATGGCAGGCCCCTGGAGAACACAGGTTAGACATAGTGATGCACAAGATGGGAATTCAAGGAAACACTGTAGGGGAAGCAAAAAAAAAATGCAGAAGGCCCTTGTCAGCAAGTCAGGACAAGAGTCAATCAAAGTTAAGCAATTACTATGAAAATGATCTCATCCCTACCTACAGATAGGTAAAACCTGGGACATTCCAGTCTCAATGGGTTTGATCTACCATGTCGTCAGCCCGACCCAACTGCCTGGACACTGCTGTCAGGCACCACAGGCCCACCCTGAAGCCACCAGGGCCCCTCTGTGTACTACGGTTTGGCTATAAACTTTGCTCATTACCAAAGAGTACTACACATGTCTGTCTTCTTTTGTTCTCCAAGACCAAAATGCATCATCAGGAAACCCAGTTCCTGAAATCACACTGACACATTCCTAGTAGTTCTAATTCTTAAGAAAGAAAAGTCAGATAGGTTTCTAATTATATCAACAATGAATGCCCATTTCCAATCACAACTACTATCATGCTCCAGAAAACTGTTTCCGTGCTTTCACATCTCTAAATTCCTGACTTTGTGCAGAAATCACTTGGTCCATTTAGTTTTTTTCTTATATTAAGAATAATTCTGATTGAGTAGCATGTGCTTGTAGGAAGAGATGACTCATGCAAACTGGAATTCAGTATTATAAACAGTAAACACTGTTGGTGGTCCATCCCTGTCTTCCATCGCTACTCCACTGAGCACTAACTAGCCTGATGTCCAACTGCCGGCACATGCACTTCTTAGCCGGGGGCACTCTTGCAAGCCAAGCCCAGCCTGCACCCCGTGGGGGCCAGAGTGCTAAAGAATTCCATCCCCTCTCCAATGGAAGCAGCTTTCCACTAGTAGCTGATGGGAGTTCCCATATAAACACCCAGCCCCTGGCCCCTATGTAGACATGTGCAGAGTTAGAAGTGTGAGGGACAACACCAGGCATGTGAGGTATGTATTCTACACTCTCCCCAGGTTTTCTGCAGAGGCCTTACCCACAGTGCCCACTGTGTTAGCCACGTGATAATCCTAAAAGCTGCCTTTCCCTCCTTGTGCCCACTATTCCATTTCTCTACCAGTACTTGCTGGGCTCTGCAGCCAAAGAAACTACCTAACCTCAAAATCTTGTCCTAGGTCTAACTCTGAGGAAACCTCAACTAAGACAGTGTAATGTCAGAATTTCATCATTAACTACCATAAAGGAAGCATTTTTTTTGCTAGACTTTCACGGATGTGAGCTTGTTAATATTTACCAAATTAATGTTGCCCATAATGTTAACACGTTCTGTGTGTGTGGTTTAGGTAAAATGACTTTTGCACATACTCCTCATTTCAGTAGTTTATATTGTATCTGAAAGAGCATTTAGAGGGTTATCTAAACTAATCCCTCTGACTTAACCCATCTCTGATTCCCATTGAAATTAAAACCCCACGGACTACTTCCCTATGCACAGTTACTGTACTTGCACTGTAGGATCTAACATGAAAAGGAAGTATAAGTGGAAATCCTAAATTCTTTCTCCCAAAGTAAATGGAAGCGAAAAGAAAAAAGTATCTAAGTACTGCTCATTTTATATCAATGCTCCCTTTTCCAAGGTGGATCTGATAGGAAGGAAAAAAAACAACACTCAATTCCTTTTTTAAAAATTATTTTTTATTGATTTCAGAGAGGAAGGAATAGGGAGAGAGAGAAAGAAAAATCAGTGATGAGTGATAATTGAGTCTGCACGCCCCACACTGGGGATCCCCCAGGGCATGTGCCATGACCGGGCATCGAACCCTGACCTCCTGGTTCATAGGTCAACACTCAACCACTGAGCCATGCAGACCAGGCCCTCAATTCCTTTGTAAGAGCAGTCACTTTTACCACAGCTGGATATAACAATTATAAGCACGCTCTCAGCAGCAATAACAGTGCTTAGGTGCATGGGGCTTCAGCATGACATCTAGTGAAATCCTAGAATCATAAACAGACAAGGGGGAGAGCTGTCATTTGAGAGCAAGGGAAAGCGCAGCTGGGGATCCCTGGTCTCCAGATTACTGTTTTATAGAGCCTGCAGAAGTTATCTTCCAAAGCACAACTGTTTTTGCTTTCCTATCTGTAGGTGAGAAAAACTCTGAAATTGTGAAAGCAGGAATCTTGGCAACCCATGTGTAATTTGTTTTGGAGTTTGTGATTTAAGTTACCAAGCAGCGCTTGAGTGTCATTTGTTTATGATGTGTTTCGCTATGACTTTTTTTTTTTCCAGGAAAGCTTTCAACAGTTCCCTCTTTTGAAGTCTAGGTCATCCATTTATAGCATCCTCTCTGTGTACCTGTCAGTCATGTTTTCATTTTCATCACGTTCTTCTACTCTCCTCGCTTGTCTGCTTTTCTCCCTACATCATCACCTGTCATTTTATTATATGGCTCTAGTTAGCATCTGTGTTGGTTTTCCTATCAAATAGCACAATGCTGACAACTCCAGTGACCTTCATATTCTCTCCGTTCAACCTTTCTCCATGTTTAATCATAGCTTTGAGCTCTTTCTTCTTTGACATACTTCTGCTTGCAAAGTCCAAGATGGTGAGGTAGGCTGGAGCCTTGTTACACACAGGGTGATTCAAGCACATCAGTGTGCTGTGGTACTTAGCTAGAAATTCAGAGTCTCAGGGCCCAGCCCAGACCTACTGAGTCTGAATCTGAATTTAATAAGGCCTCACATTATTCACATGTACATTAAAGTTCCAGAAGCTTTAATGTAAGTAATGTAAGTGGCAATGGATAGGATTTACAGCTGTTTTAAATGTTCATCCTAAAGGCCTTCATTACTGGATCAGGGTTAAGTGGTAAAGAAGGAACTGAAAAAAAAAGTCATAAAGAAGAAATGAGAAGCACTTCCTTCACTATAGAGAATTCTGGGAGCCCCAAGTGATAAGAATAGGAAAGTGGCTGAATGCAAGGTGGCACTGAGTTTTTTTGAGGAGGTTCATGTGGTTTTGACCCATTTCAAAGAGCTTTTACAGAACTCTAGTCCAACCCAGGAAAACATCACCCACCAAAGACCCTATCTTAAAGAGAGCTCACACTGGTATTTAACTGATACATCATCAGATTGACCCAAGACTCCATGGACTCAGATGTTTTCAGATTCTTCACTGTTTTACCTTTTCCCTCACTCCATCTCTTATTCTTCTCATCCATCAGCTTCCTGAACTTCTCTTCCTTCTCAATCTAGGTCCCAATGTTTTGTATCCTGATTGTGGTCATCTGTATAATTTATCAAAACTCATTTCCTGTAACAAACTAGACCAAGGGTGGGCAAACTTTTTGATTCGAGGACCACAATGGGTGCTTAAACTGGACCGGAGGGCTGGAACAAAAGCAACCTGACCATGCTGGCACTCTCATCTTGGGCTGCTGGTGAAGGAGCGGAGGGGAAAGTAAGAGAACCCCCCACCCTTTCAGCTCCGTGGGCTGGATAGAACAGCCGAATAGGCCATATCCAGCCCGCGGGCCATAGTTTGCCCATGGCTGCACTAGACCCTTCACTTTCTTGACCTTATACCCTACTCAACTGTGCAATCCCCAAATACAAAATGGTCTGTATTCAATATCATCCTACTTTTCAAACGTGTTGCTAGAATAAATAAGAAATATATTGAATATATGAGGACCTCATCTGCTGATTCCATGTTCTCATTTAATAGAATATCCTTATCTTTTTTCTAAAATTTCTAACACTAACTCTATATCTCTCACTCTCAGAGAATGGCTTCATCTTATACATTCTTACAAGGATAATGCTCCTCTGTGAATATTTTAAATAAGTTATTTCTTTTTTAGTATTCCCTTATTAATTTTTTTATTTGAGACCTTTTATCCACTTATAAACATCCACAGTTTTCTTGCTATCTCAAAAAAAGACATTTTTTTGTATTTGTCTCTTATTACCTATACTTTACCTCGACTAATAAAACTTTTCAAAACCAGATTCTACATACTCAGCAATAAAAGAGAAGAAATCAATTATGTACTGATATGTTCAATAATATAAATGAATCTCAAAATCATGCTGAGTGCAAAAGCCAGACACAAAGAATTACATACTCTACGACTACACTTATAAAAAGTTCTAGAAAAGACGAATCCACTCTGTAGTGAAGGAAAGCAGATCAATAGTTGCTTGGGGCAACAAGTTAGAGGGTTGACTTGAGAAGAGTCATCAAGTCCCTTTTGGGAGGAATGCAAATATTCTGTATCTTGATTGTGGTAATCTGTATAAATTCATCAAAACTCATTAAAACGCACACTTAAAAATTTGGTGCATATTATTGCCTGTCATTTATACTTCAATGGAGTTGATTTAAAAATATTCCCCACTTAGTTTGTCTAGGGTCTCAAAACTAGATTATTAACCCCCAGAACATGTGGCTGCTGCTCACACTACTTCACTGAAACTATTTCAGTGAATGTCACAAACGTTGCCCTACTAGGCTCTACCTTCTTAATCTTTCTCTACTTTGGACTTCCCGGGGTAAATGGCTTATTTACCCTCCTACTTATTTGAATATTTCTCTTTTCTTTCTTTTCTTTCGTGTGCCTTTTTTTTCCCCCTAGGTTAAGGCCATAGTGACCTACTGATACATGACATTTATTTATTTTCATTTAAATTCTTTATTGTTTAAAATGTTACTTTCCCATTAACATAAATTCTACCTCTCTTCCCTTCAGTCTTTTTCCTCTATTCTTCTTCCATATTTGGGAGCAGTTTAATGACTGTATTAAAATCCCACTGGCTTGACCATGCGGAACCATGATTTCCTAGAGCTTTAATTATCCTTTCCTTTGTAAGGGGATCAAACCCTCAGCTATCCTTCCTCCCAATGTGCTCTTCATGGCTTCCCCGCAATGTTCACACATTTTAAAATGAACCCACTTGCTGGCCTTAACCCAGACATTGCTCCCACCTTCTCTGACAGCTTTGCAGCTGTTCAACGTAAAATTTTCAAAATAATTTTATCTGTTCACACCAAACATCCACCAAGTAAGCAAATGAATTGTTTGCATGGACTTTCACATTCAGATTTTAGCCTCCATGGTTTCCTTTCCAGAAGAACTTTTATTTTAGACAGCAGCAGCATTTACTTTCATCACGGTGGTTGTTCCACTGAGCAGCTCAATCAAACACAAATAAATCTCCCAATGCCTTGTGAAGGCAGTCTCAAATCTTGAGCCTGGTAATCACTTCCTCTGTAGCCTTATTAAATTCTATCCTCAAATCCAAATCATACATCTATCCAGTCTGAAAGAGTCAATGTTCCTAGGCTTTTAAAAACAAACAAACAAACAAACAAACAAACAAAAAATACCTCCTGAACTTTTCTGTTTCATTCTTCTCTTTGGTGGAAAACTATCTCACCACAAACTTTTGATGAGCATCAGTGTCTTGATGACAAAGCAGGTCTCAACTCCTTTAGAATAACTTCATTTGAGATGGTTTAAGGGATACATCCCCTATGTGTTCCTAAATTATTTAATTTTTCCCAATATTTGGCAATTATATAATCTTTCACATTATAGTAACTTGAAGGTACAGGTGTTGTTGTTGTTTTCCAGAGGAAATGCTGCCAAATATATCCCTGTAATACAGTGCCAACGTGGACCTGCAAATTGTAGGTGCTCCATAAATATAGCAACTAAACAATATTTCACCAACCACATTATGTGATAATCCTATTAATCATCAAATAATGTATTCAGGGATACTTTTGATACCTACATGGGCAAAATATCTCCAAGTAAACATGTTTGTATCACCAAATTAAGAAAACGTAAATTGTTTTCATTTCATTATGTGTACTAAATCTTAACCACCTAACAAAATAATTTTAAAGAGTGTTAAGACAAGATGGAGCCACCAATGCATGAGTCAGCTTTGGGTAAAAGAACTCTTAGCAGGTTGATTAAGGACAAATCCATATGGGGGGAGACAGACTCTGTGTGTGTGTGTGTGTGTGTGTGTGTGTGTGTGTGTGTGTGTGTGTTTAATTCTGTGTGTGTGTGTGTCTAACCCCAAAATAAACTTTTCCTATAAAAACTCAGATTTTACCTTCAGCCAGATCCAAATCTGTGCCTTTTATATATTTTCATATCCATGTACTATGTCTTCTACAAAGTGGTGAATACTTTCATTTTAAAGATTTTTCTCTAATTTTAAACTGGAACAAGGTTGTAATTGGGGCTAATAAACCTAGAAGAAACCAAGTGTGAATTTGTCTGTAATCTTAAAGGAAGGTAAAGTACGGCTGATTACTAGAGAAAAGGGGGAAAGATTATATTTGTTTAACATGGCAAAACACTCAGAAGCCATAAAATTAAAGATAAAACTGAAATCCTAGAATCTTCAGCCAAAATATCCCCAACAATGTGAAAATAGCAACTAGAGACAAAATATGCAATTCTTATGCTAATCCGAGTTTTGTTACTATTTAAAGAGCATTGGCAAAACAACAGAGTTAAGTTTAAAAAAAATGGTCAAGTGATGTGTGCAGGCAATTCCTTTAAAAAAAAGAAACCAGTAACAAATAAACATAAAAATATGCTCCATCATATTCAGAGTAAAAAATTAGAAATCAAAACAATTTTCAGTTATCCACTTACCAAAGATTAATGTGCTTAATAACACTGTGTGCTAGCAAGGGCAAGAGGAAACAGAATTTCACCTATAATTGGGTGAGAGTACAAATTGATACAATCTCTTTGAAAGGTAACATGGAAATATCCATTAAAATAAGTGCCTACATTAATATCTGGCAAATAAGAAGTGGAAACTATTGGTGAATTAAAATCTGAGCCTGCACATGCTTCATACTTTTTAACCCAACAATTTCACTTCTGTATTTTTTTAATCATGAGAGACACTAAAAAAAAAAAAAACCTAAAAAACAAACAAACAAAAAAAACCCCCACAATATGTAGCATCAAAAATCATTGCAACACGGATAGCCACAGCAAAGAATTTGGAAAAATCTCATGGTATATCAAGATTAACATATAGCCAGCACAATTTTAAGTGCAAATAAAGCAAGCTGCAGAAATAATTTGAGAAATGATGTCACCTGGGAAGGAAATTTTTATACAAGTGTGTATATTTATGATATATGTATACACTTATATATGTGTACACCTATATATTTTTATGTACGAAAGTATTTTACATTATTGCGAATTGTATCTCTAGAATGTTGACCAGGAAGAGAAAGATTATTTGTAGTTAAATGGTATTTCATGAGGTTTTATTACTAATATTATCTATTGTTACATTCAAGAGTGTGCCATATCACCTGCTATGATAGCTTTTAAAACATGGCTGAAAATTCTTTGGCACTTTTTCTGTCAAGAGGTTGGGGTTTTTGTTTCCTTGCTTTGAATCTGGGTGGAGGTATGACTGCTTTAATCAAAAGAGTTTGTAGAAGTTACACTACGTAACTTTTGAGGCTGGCTCATTAAAAATCATCCAACTTCTCCCATATTCACTGGGAGTATTTGCTCTAAGAGAAGCCAGCCCATGTACCAAGTTTAACTCTCCTGAGGCCATGCTTGAACAGCCACATATACCGTCCATACTCTGCTGAGGGTCATGGCTGAGCACCCGCAACCAACCAGCATCAACGGCAGCCCTCTGAGTCAGCCCCCCTGGAGGTCCTGCTGGTCCTGCTGGTCCTGCCTTCAGATCAGGGACAACATCATGGGCATTTGGCGGGGATCTTAAAATTCAATGGTTTCATCTTTGAAACTTGTGTTTTATGAGTGGATTCCACTGGGACCAAGGAGCATTGAGAGAACATAGAGATATGTCCAATATGATACAGTAAGATGGTTAATTACTGAAACTCTGAGATTCACTTCTCTGGAGTTTGAATTCCGTTGTCAATTCAGTTAAGCCATCTTAAGCAATTGGCTTCTTTCCATTTCCTAATCTATAAGTGAGGTTTATAATACTACTCTTACACTCTGGAAGGGAGGCAAGGATGTTCACTGTTTTCACTTAGTAGAAGGTAAAGGGAGAAATACCTTAGAAAACATTTATTTTCTCTGTAAGGAAAAGCTACATAGTGGTTAATATACTATATTCCACAAGTTAATGCCCGTCGTTGGAAATCCCAGCCATAATGTACAGTTAACACTTGCATATTATGAATACAGTGGTTCTTCCCATGTTTTTATCACAATGATGTTTACGACATAAACAAGAGGGATGACCATTCTAAAAATTCACATTCTGAGAAGTAGAATATTGTTTGTGGATTGCTCTAGGGGAGTAGTTTAAATTTAGGGTGAAAACCGTAACAATTTACTCTGTAGTTATGAGACTATTTCTCAGTTTTCAAAACATAGCTATGAATTTAATGGAGAAAAGTCAGCCTTTTCAATAAATAGCCCTAGAACAATTGGACACCTAACAGGTAAGAAAATGAACCCTAATATATTACCTACAGTTTATACAAAATTAACTTAAAATTCATCATAGACTTAAGTATGTAAGGTAAAAATATACAACTCTAAGCAATAACAAAAGAGCTTTGTGACCTTGGGTTTTTAGGTAAGATTTTAAAAGCACAATTATAAGAGAAAAAAAATTGATAAATCGGACTTTGCCAAAATTAAACTTTTCATGACAGCTCTATGGGAGACACTATTATGAAAATATAAAAACAAGCTACAGATAACAAGAAAATATTTTCTAATTAAGTAAATTTTCTAATAGAGTAACTTTCTATTCCTCTCCCTTCCTCTCTGTAACCTTGTAACCTTGTGACCTTCCTCTTTGTGACCTTGGGTTTTTAGGTAAGATTTTAAAAGCACAATTTTAAGAGAAAAAATTGATAAATTGGACTTTGCCAAAATTAAACTTTTCATGACAGCTCTGTGGGCGACACTATTATGAAAATATAAAAACAAGCTACAGATAACAAGAAAATATTTTCTAATTAAGTAAATTTTCTAATAAAGTAACTTTCTATTCCTCTCCCTTCTTCTCTGTAAAAAATCAATAAAGTATATTAATAAAAAAAGAACTGTCAGTATTTAGAATATAGACAAGGTGACGCTTACACTGGGACTAGGCAGTTTAAAAGGAGTGGAAAACATCTCAGACAGCAGCTAGATGTGTATCTATATATCTTGTGTAAGAGGTCCCATTCACATATGTGTTCTAGCTTTAAAAACAACACACACACACACACACACACACACACACACACACACACACACTGGCAAAATCAAGAGGGGCATTGAAATACAAAGAGTTTTGGGGAACAAAGGACACTGACACAGAGAAGTTATCTTTCTTGGTTTCGTGTCCTATTTGCTTCTATAAACAAATTCAAAGCTAAGAAATAAGCACAAACACACCCATTTCCCCTCTCACTGCTGTAGCCTTGAATGAGGACTGTGAGTTCATGAGATGGCTAAAGAGGAAACACAAGTCCCAGTGTTTACTGAAAACGAGCAAGTAATGGGAACCGAACCCAAAGGTGCTGAGCTCCTGGCTAAGTTCATGATGCAAGTCCCCATTAGCACTTCGTTGAGGTGATCCTCCAATGAAGATATTGGTCCACACTCCTGGTGCTCCCAAAGGCAAACAGGTATATGTGTGTCTCCTTGAGGCAGTTTTCTCAAGGATACAAGATTCTTTGGGGAATATGAAAAGTGTCATAAACAAATTAAGCTGAATCATTGAGACTGAATATTTTGAAGGAAGAAACACGGAGTTATCAAGGGTAAGATTTGAATACTTTAATATTTGGCTAAAAAAGCCATATATATATATATTCCCCCAATGATGGCCACCCATTCCTTTAGGATATATATTTATATCTTTAGGATACATGAAGGATATCATATATATATATATATATATATATATATATATATATATATATCCTAAAGCAATGGGAGCCAGCCATCGATTATTTCTAAACAAGAGAGGAAGATGTTAAAAGATAGGTCTCGAAAGGTGGGTTGAGTCAGAAAACAAACAGAGAAATCAGTCTTCTATTGTGACAGGAGAAATGACACGAATCCTTAACCCAAACTGTTTGGGGCAATGAAAACAAATGTCAAAAGGCTTCAGAGGATCTGAAAAGCAAGAGCAGGATAAGCCCCGTGGCTAACTGGATTGTTTAAAAGGGAAGAGAAGAAGGCAATGCTCAGGTTTTGAGTCTGTCAAAAGGAAGGCACTGTTACCAGACGGGGGCCAGTGGGTGAAGAGCTCGGATCCAGCTTGAGAGAGGCTCAGAACTTTGGACACGGATAGAGCTCAGCACTTCATCCAAAGGAGCATTCAATCAATAGCGAAAAATATGGGACTGAAGCACAGGACACAGGCAAGAGCACCTTTGAAATATATCCGTGACACTTCTCTGATAATAATGAGTAAAATGTACAGTGCCTAACACAGCCAACCTTTCAGTCAGTAAATCTCTTCATCGACTAAGCACGTCACCAGAACACAGAGCGTTATTGAAGAAAACTTCTTGAGACAGTATTTTTTATTTCCCCTTTAAGTCAACAAGCCTCTACAAACTCTACAGTTCCAGAAAGTGTTAGTTCTCTGTGCAAGAACCTTCCTAGGGGGAAAAAATGATCCATTATTAAACTTTTGCTCTGGGGTTTACCACAATGCGTTGCTTCTCATCCACTGCCTGAGACTTGAGAAGCGCTTTATTTTAAAATTGTGTTAGTCTTTGGAGAGTTTCAAGAGGGAATCCTTACTGAGCTTTGAAACAAAGTGACTCCACACGACCGGGCACGAATACAATAGAAAATAGCAAAAGCAGAAAAGGAAAGTATAATAAATACTTTAAAATATGCTCTTCTTATCAATCCAGGAAAGAAATCCCTTCTTTATTTTATCACATACTCTCTTCAAATAGAAATGTTAGCTCCTGTGAATCAGCATCATCAAGTCTAAAATGGGAGGCTTAGAATGGGTGTTTAATGTCCTTTTCAAGAGCATCAGCTCCCGAAGTACAACTGGTAAATTTGAAATAGGATGGGTTGCAAAGTGTGTTAAATCCTCCTCAAATACGAATGACTTCCCAGCCTATAGTGCTACACTGAAATTACTATTTCATGGAACTTTCCAAATGCAGGCATTTCTTTCCTCACAGGTACATCCAAATGCAATAGCAAGTACTAAACACATTCTAGGTCCAGTTATTTTGTTTTTAGGTATTTTGGGGATCCATTTTTTTTTAGCTCATCTGCTGCTGTACAGCTTGACCTGGCATGTACCCAGATGAATACACATGAGATCATCGAATCTTCCAAGGTCTCAGTATCAGCTGTGATTTCCAAAATGTATGCTTGAGGAACGGTGACCTTGGCCTATCCCAGATCCACAATGGCCTAACTTACTCTCTTTCAGTCGTCTGCACTTGCATCAAAATTGCTCAAGAAATAAGAAAACGATTTCCAAGTGAATAAAAGAAGACCTATGTTCTATAAGTCCTAACTCAAGGGCAAACTAGAAATACTGTCTTATAGACTAAATATTTGTCCCCAAACCCCAAAATTCATATGTTGAAATTCTAACTCCCCATCGTGATGGAAACAGGAGGTGAGGTTTGGAAGGTAATTAGGCCAGGAGGGTGGAGCTCTCTTGAACAGTGTTAAGAAGAGACATAGGTTTGCTCTCACTCATTCAGTTGCTCCCATACAGGAGACTAGAAGCAAGCCATCGCCCTGCGGGCAATGCTCAGTGGCTGAGAATCCACCTATGAACCAGGAGGTCACGATTCAAATCCCAGTCAGGGCACATGCCTTGGATTGCAGGCTTGATCCCCAGTGTGGGGCGTGCAGGAGGCAGCTGATCAATGATTCTCTCTCATCATTGATGTTTCTATCTCTCTCCCTCTATCTCTTCCTCTCTGTAATCAGTAAAAATATAATAGGAGGAGAAGGAGAAGGAGGAAAAGGAGGAGGAGGAGGAGGAGGAGGAGGAGGAGGAGGAGGAGGAGGAGAAGGAAAAGGAGGAGAAGGAGGAGAAGAAGCAGCAAACCATCTGCAAGCCAGGAAGCAGATTTCAGCAGACACAAACCTGCCAGCAATTTCATCTTGGACTTCCTAGCCTCCAAAATTGGAAGAAATAAATATTTGTTGTTTAAGCCACTCAGTCTCTAGCATTCTCTTAGCCACCCCAGTGAACTAATACATTTACTATGTTGCATTTAAGCAAACTGTGAAGTTCCAGTTTGAAGAGAAAGTCCAAGTAATAGATACATTTCAGTGACTTTCTTACTTTTATTTGCTTTCCGTTTATTTATTTACTCTTGATACAAAATTATTAGAGAGGTGTCACAGCAAAAATATGGGATTTAGATCTTGATTTTTTACCACCATTCTGGCCTCAACATTCCCACCACAGACCGTAAGGGACCTGGGGCTAGTCCTGCCGTGAGTTCTGTTTTCCAAGGGAAGCATGCTGCTGGCTTCACTGCAGCAAATTCATTTAACACACTGTGCTCCCAAATATTTAGAAGTGGTGCAATATGATTCAGCTATTTGACTTTGCAAGGACATGATAAGAAAAACAAAACAAAACAAAAACAAACAAACAAACAAATAAAAACCTGAAAAAATAAATAAATTATAGAGCATATTTCCTTTCCATTTTCCTAAATCAGTATTTTAAAGTCACTGAGTAACAGCATTTTCATTTTAAAAGAGCAAAATTGTTTCAGATTTCACAGCTCGCTACACTAGACAATAGACAGTGAGGTGCAACATAGCAATGAGGATGGAGTTAGTGACAACTTGAGAAGGAAAGATTGTTCACTTCCTCATTCTATTTTAAAATATATATAAATATTTTCATTGGTTTCAGGGAAGAAGGGAGGGAGAGAGAGATAGAAACACCAATGATAAGACAGAATCGTTGATTGGCTGCATACCCCACACTGGAGACCAAGCCTGTAACCCCAGGCATGTGCCCTGACCAGCAATCGAACCTTAATCTCCTGGTTCATAGGTCAATCATCAACCACTGAACAACACTGGCTGGGCTCTCCTTTTTTAAGAAAAATACTTTTCAGTCCATGTGGTAAACATTTAGTTCCACCGGCCTTACCAGGAGAATGATAAACTTTCCTAACCTGCCCAAAATTAGAAGGAATTGTGATTGAAGTTGATATAAAGAATCACTCCAGTCAAGTAATGATCGCTGTAAGTCATTTCCAGGAAGATCCTCCTTTGGATTTAAGTGTCATGGCTCAACCTGTGCTGCTTAGGAAGGGAGAAGACTCAGTCCCAGCCAACCTCAGGAACAGGGACGGTGCCAGGAAGCCAGCCTACCACGACTTCTATATTGTGACACACAGCACTCATGCGGGGAGTCTGGACACCATCACAGATGCTGGGATCAGATTTAAGAAACCATGGATAATGAGAGAATGTTCTTATTGTAAAGTTTTATTCAAATCACTTGACTGTTTTTATAATTCACACAAGAGGAAATATATTTCTTTTCAAATACTATTTTTTCTTTAGAATATTTCTCAATTTGATCTGTGCCTTTCTACGGCCAATAGCAAAAGCATTCTTTAATCCATGACTTTTGCTTTCACCTTTTGGCCCAACCTCTGTCCACTCTGAAGATGTAGCCTGCCATAGGCAAGATGATTTATCTTGTGTATTGTAAACACATTCCTCAAAACCAGAAAGCATTAAGTGACTACATTGAGGTGGCTCTCAAAAACCACACAGAGGCATTTGCCAAAGGAAACTCAACCATCAATTAAGATCCATACTCTGAACCACATTGATGAATTTCAAACATATATTTCCTCTCACTCCAAATCCAAGACCTGACTTCATCATACAATTACTACCTGAAATGCTCTAGAGTGATGCTAACATTATAAGTTTTGAGGTTAGTATCTCAATGGCCTGACACATACACTACATCATGCAAACAAAACAAACAAACAAACAACAACAACAACAAAAAAAACGCCTTTGAGTAGCTTTCATTTTCTTAATCTGTAATCAAAGGGTGGGGAGGAGTATTGCAATTTTTCAATCCTATTATAAAGATAGGAAAAAAGGATACCTTTTCAGAAATGACTTTGAAAGATACTCTTCTAATTAAACATTTTTTTCTGCTTTACACACTTCTATTCTTGAGTCCCTTTCACTTTTTCTGATACATAATAGTTTCACTTACTAAAAAATCTTGTGATTCTAATTATTAGGCTTAATTTATCAAATATGTATTCAGGACATTATCCATTTAGATAATCTTTGGATTATATAATATTGCTTTTTGGCAATTATATGCACACATACAACACTCACGCTGTTCAATCTACATAAATACCATGTTCAATTTATCCACACACACACAAGTACACACACAATTTCATTTATACACTTACAGATTTTTACGTACACACACACACACACACACACACACACACACACAGTATCATTTGTCCTTTATTTTCTGTTAATTAATTATTTATTTATTTCTGGGTATCAGAAAGTAGAACTATAATGGTTATTTCATTCAATTATCTTGGGCTATAAAAATGTAGCTTTATTTCCCATTTTCTTTATTAATAATGTCATTAAGAGTGATTATATATATATATATATATATATATATATATATATAATCTCCAGCTGGTAGGTATGATGCACACTGACCACAAGGGGACAGATGCTCAATGCAGGATCTGCTGAGTGACAGCAACTTTGCAGAGTGCCTTCTCATGCTCAGGGACCCCTTGGGGGATGTTGGACTGCTGGTTTCGGCCTGATCCCTGCTGGTCAGGCCTAGGAACCCCACCTGACGGAGAGACTCTGCTCACTCTGCAGATGCCCTTTGAGCCCTGGCACTGCCCTAGGGTGGGACTGCAGGAAGTTGGCTCCAGGGCATGTCCAGCCCAGTCCTGCCCTGCTGGCCACTTTCTAATTAATTTCCTTTCAATGTGCACAACTCTGTGCACTGGACCTCTAGTTTAATATATTAAAGTGAATGATTAGTAGGAAAAATATTTTAGCTAATTGTAAAACTAGAAACATTTTTTCTTGAATTAACCCTAAAAACCTAATTGAAAGTGGCAGAAGAAAAAGGTATGCATATTTGACATATAAATATAACAAGCTTTAAATTCATTTTTAAATATAAAAAAATCTTTGCTGATGACTACTTTGATTGCCATATAACCTACATCAACATTTATATCAATAAAAACATGAGAAATTAAAAATGCATATTTTAATGAAGAATTGTTTTGAATGTTTTGGAAACCATCTTATTCTTGATGTTTTACCCTGCTTTGATTTGTTTTTTCAAGATTTAACATATAGCTATTTGTATACCAAGAATTTCAGTTTTATAATAGGATAATTTGCAAGCCAGAATTCCCATGGATTCAATAGTATGTGCACAAAACAAGAATTTTACTGTGTATTCCATACAAATAAGTTCACAAAAAGCATATAATAGAGTTTTACATTTATAAAGAAAGGTGACAACATTGTTTGATAGTCCCCTGTCAAGATGATGCAGTGGTTCATTAACTATACAAACTTGCTCTGAAAATATTATGTTTCCTTGAATCAAGCAAATCCCAACATTTAGCATTGCAGTGTAATCCAGGTTATCTTAGTTAATCACTCATTTTGCTAGTAGTAGAAAAATCCAACAATGGCAACTCACCTGCAGGGCATATAATGACCAACATTATCTTATACCATTTCTAAATATAGGGTGTCACAACCTTAGATGGTTTTCTCGGTGGTTAGAGCATCACCCAAAGATTGAAGGGTCTTGGATTCAATTCTGGTCAAGGGTACATATCTCGGTTACAGGTTGGGGTACATGCAGAAGGCAACCAATCGATGTACCTCTCTGACAGGGATATTTATTTCTCTCTGTCTCTCCCCCTTCCTTTCCACTCTCTCTAAAAATAAGTGGAATAAAAATATCCCTGGGTGAGGATATATAAATAGAGGGCATTTCCAAAATACCCTCATTTTATGTATCCTCACCCAGGCATATGTTTTAATTTGAATAAATATAAAGGCAGTGTTCATGAAAATGCATTTAATTTTCAAAATTGAACTATCAGCTGTTACAGTGTGTATACATCTGTTTGGGACACCCTATATTGGGGAACACACTGTTTCATATGGAATTCGGGGCAGTAAAGTCAGTAGTTTGCTTCCCTTTAAAAACAGAAATCACAGCAGGATCAGCCTCAGGTCACTTATGCTCTGTGGTAGGAATGCTGAGGGCAGAATGGTGGTCATTGTAAGCCTACTAGCGGGCCGGTGCACAGATTCGTGCACACTGGAAGGAAATTAATTAGAAGAAATATTTTAATATCGCTATTCGCCTTTTCTCTATGATAGAAATGTCAACCGAATTCACGATTGACAATGACAGATCGAAATACACGAGAGCAACTGGCATTGGCAAGAGCTTTATATGTATCATGCATGCATGAGTCAATGTTTATTTTTACATTGCCAGTGCACATCATATGTACCAGCCGGTTGGTCCGTCAGACAGGACAGACATTCACTTAGCCTTTTATATATAGAGATATAGGACCATGCAGCTATATGAGAAGACAAAATAAGATTTATCCAAGCTTGACAAATAGAACACTTACATTTTTATTCATTTAACAAATATTTATTAATCTAGTAATATATGCTTTGGGGATATTGGGAGGAAGATAGACATGTTCCTTGCCTTTTATGAAGATTAATGCGAGGAGGCAGAACATTAAACAAAATCATGCAAATAACTACACATACACAATTAAGATCAAGGTTAGTTTCCTAAACACTGAGCTAACATTTTACAAGATCACTGTCAGGATTCTGATCTGTATTTAAGAAATCTAGAAATAACAAATATTATTTTTAAGGTGTATAAATTGTTGGAAATGGGATAAATGGTGATGAAAGGAAACTCGACTTGGGATGGTGGACACACAGTGCTGTGTACAGATGATGCGTGTGGAGTTGTGCATCTGGGACCTGTATAATTCTATTGGCTAGTGTCACCCCAATAAAGTCAATAAAGTGGGAAAATGTGTATAAATAGAAGAATGCAATGCACATCCTACCTCACATCACTCTCTAGATAGAGATGAGATCAGCGCGCTGATTTGTTCTGCAGGAAATTACTACGGAGGGAGATTGATATGCTATAGATAAATCCATAAGTAACTGAAGAGCAAGAGCAATAGATCTTGACAAACCCTTTCAAAGCTCTGGGAAATGTGCAAATGTGCATTATTTGAAATGATGCTGACCTTCAACTTTTAAATGTTGAAAGCTCAAGCAGCGTTGTTGCTATTTATACTAAAGTCTACAAGAGAGTACCCAAAACAAGAGAGGGGCGTGCATGCCAGGTCAGCTTTTCCCTTCTGCAGAGAAGCCTTTCCATCAGGAGCCCTTCCAGGGTATCGATCACCCCTTCCAGACTCACTGGGCACCACCTCTCCTCTCAGGCAGGTGTCATACAAATTACCCAAAGCAAGTTCATAGGATGGAAACTTACTTCTGCCCCAAAACAGATCTCAACCTTCACAGAGCACAGGTAAATGAAGGCTATCTCCAAGTGTTTGCAAACCATGCACTCTTGAATTTGTAATTTAAGAACAGAGCAAGGGCGTAATAAAAGTAAGATATTTTCTCCAAATTTTATTTATATGTGGCAAAATACAGTGCTATGCAATCATTTAAGCTACAACAAAAATATGTGAAAATAATTTTATAGAGATATTTCTAGAATTATCCTAAATGGACTATATCATGTGTATTTTCCCCTCTTGATTGCAAAAAGCCATTTACATTTTTTAATTCCTATTTTAATAGGGAGGCTGAAACAAATTTATCAATTTAAATTTTTAACAAACACTATGCAATGATTTTTTTTTGGGGGGGTGGGAACGGGGCAGACAGGTATATATTCCAGGTTATTGCCTTCCCTAGGCTATCCTTATCTCTTTCTTTTATTTTTCATTGTTTTGGAGGGAGATGCCATTGATTCATATTAGAATTGCTTTTATGTAACTGATTACCGTGTTTCCCCAAAAATAAGACATCCTTCAAAAATAAGACCTACTTCATGGAAACATAATACATCCCCTGAAAATACGACCTAGCGCATCTTTGGGAGCAAAAATTAATATAAGACACTGTCTTATTTTCAGGGAAACAGGGTATTATGAGTACATGGGAATATTGGTCCCAATGCTCCACATGCTCAACCTGCTGTAGGTAAACCAGAGGTATATCTTGGAAACCCAGTGTGCAACGAAAATGTGGTCTCGTGGTTAAGAATTTCAAGATGATGAGAGAAGAGCATTAACCAAAAGCATGGGGCCTTCCTAAGTGCAGGGCCCTGTACAGGTCTAGGTTGTCATGCATAAAGCCAGCCCCGGGAAATGTTAAGTTTTGGTGTTTGGGGGTCACCTCGGAAGAGCTGTCCATTAGGTTATTGGAAATAATGGTTGAATTTTGGTGGGTGAGTGGGAAGCATTAAGGTCCAGATGAAAAACCTTTTGTAGAAAAGATTGTAATTGAAACCATAAAGAAGAATAAATGAGTGGAGAAGGGTGCAGTTGTCATACTGACTCAGAACCTTACCGGGTGACTGAAATGCTAAAATAATAATAAAAAATTTCCCAGTGACTTCCTAAATATCACACATTTTTGGACCAAGTCTTTTTCTACTGTGATGTTCACAAAGTAAATATTAGGTCCACACATGCTACAGGATATTTTATTATATTTAACTAGAAGCCCAGTGCATGAAATTCATGCACTGGAGGGGGCGGTGTCCCTCAGCCCAGCCTGCACTCTCTCCAATCTTGTACCCCTCAAGAGATGTTAAACTCCCTGTTGAGACCCAATTCCACCAGGATCTAGTCAAAACGGACAGTCAGACATCACTCTCACAATCCAGGTCTGCTGGCTCCCAACTGCTCGCCTGCCTGCCATCCTGATTGCCCCTAACCATTTCTGCCTGCCAGCCTGATCACCCCCTAACCACTCCCCTGCCAGCCTGTTTGCCTTCAACTTCCCTCCTCTACTGGCCTGGTCACCCCTAACTGACCTCCCCTACAGGGTTGATTGCCTCCAACTGCCCTCCCTTGCAGACCTGGTCCCTCTCAACTGCCCTCCCTTGCAGACTTGGTGCCTCCCAATTGCCCTTCCCTGCTGGCCATCTTGTGGTGGCCATCTTGTGTCCACATGGGGGCAGGATCTTTAACCACATGGGGACAGCCATCTTGTGTGTTGAAGTGATGGTCAATCTGCATATTACTCTTTTATTAGATATTTTAAATTAGTTGAGGTTATGTAGCACTATTTAATAGTAAACTAGTTACGCTTTATGCAGAAGATGTGTGATACTGACATATTCAGAACTAAGTGTTTTTATATAGGTGCAATGTAATATTAAGTAAATTGATGAATTTGCGATTTAGGGTAGAGAACAGGTTTATTTTCTATAACTAGAGCAGACTGCACTTTTTGTCTAGCTAGAGAAAACTTTGTCTAAGAAAGTTAATTAGAATAATTTGTTTTGAAGGATTGGGGTCTACTACTGCGAAAAAGCTGTAGGTGTTAGAGGTAACATTTGCACTAAAAGTAAAGGGGGTATAAAAATAATTGTCCATGCAGCCACACTTATGCAATGCCCAATTAAGAACAGTAAGAAAATAAAGAATAGTGCATTATTTTCTCAAGTCAGGATTTGTGAATATTACTAGTAAATGGTGCTTAGTTCAAAAATAAATTATAAAAACAAGTATAATGTTTTGTTATTTTGGAAGAGATGCACATTGCACATGTATAACATCAAAAATATCTTGCATGTAGAACTAAATTTATCCTGTCTAGATTTGTAAAATATATTTTTTATTGATTTCAGAGAGGAAGGGCGAGGGAGTGGGAGATAGAAATATCTATGATGAGAGAGAATCATACATCAGCTGCCTCCTGCATGCTCCCCAACAGGGATCAAGTCTGTAACCCTATTATGTGCCCTGACAAGGAATTGAACCATGACTTCCTAGTTCAACACTCAACCACTGAGCCATAATCAACAGGGCCAAATTTATTATTTTTAAAGAATGACAAGAAAAGACCTGACTAGGCAGAACTCAAAACATTTCACTTAAAAAATCCTCTTAGAACAACTTTGGCCTACTTTGAGCTGTGTAAACGTTCTCAGAATTTTTGTCTCTAAATTCATTCATATATATATATATATATATATATATATATATATATATATATACTTTTGAAAGATCAGCATAACATGGTTAACCAATATTTTATATATAGTTGAAATTATCACTGAGCTAATTAGAAAAGTCATTAAGAATAGGGAAGCTACCAAATTCATCAAGGCAAATTCAAGTTTTCTAAACTCCTACTTTTTCTTTGAAAGTTTGAATTTTATCATTGCAGAAAATACTAAAAGTTGGGTTCCTTAAAATGATAAGCACACTTCATTCTGCTGATTACCAATGTCTGCAAAATCATAGTTTGTCAGTTGTCTCCTCAAGTACCATTGACATCTATACTAATAAAAGAGTAAGATGCAAATTGACTGTACCTTCATGATACCCACCTGGCAATCAGGAGTGAGTATGCAAATTAATCCCCCTCAAAAAAAAATATGACAGGTTAATTTGCATATGAAGGTGCAGAGTGGCCAGGGCAGGATGTTCTGCACTGCCCCAGCCACGCTGGGCCTCTGGGCAGCGTGGGAAGGCAGAAAGGTGGCTCCAAGCTGAAGCAAAAGGGCGGCTCCAGCCGGACCAAAGGCAGTGCCAGCAGCCAGGGGAAGGAAGGCCCATTCTTGCACAAACCTTCATGCATCAGGCCTCTAGTTTGATAATAAAAGCTGCTAGGTTAGCCTGAAATTGAAGCAGTCACACCAGTGCTTTTCCTGGAGATGAGTGTCATGTGTCCGTATGTTGTGGCAGTACTTTATGTGTGCTTCCTGGTTTTGTCACTAGAATATTTAAAAAGATGTGTGCACTTAAGGAGGTTTGAGATTTAATATAAGTAATAAGTTTAACTGCCTCATAGGAAATTTTTTTTTAAAGAAGGGTTTTTTGGTTAGTTGTTTTTTGTTAAAACTTACTGGAGGATATTCTTTCCAGTAATTTTTTTTAGAGATAGTAGAAAGGAGAGAGAGAGGAAGAGAAAGGGAGAGAGGGGGAGAAAGAGAAAAAGAGAGAGAGAGAGAGAGAGAGAGAGAGAGAGAGAGAGAGAGAGAGAGAGAAAATGATGTGAGAAATGCACCAATGAGTTGCCTTCTGCACACACTCCAACCAGGGCCAGGGATCAACCTGAAACCCAGGTACTTGCCCTTCACTTGGAATGGAACCCAGGACTCTTCAGTGAAGGGGCTGAGCTCCAATCACTGTGCAACACTGGCCAAGGCAAAACCAGAGGATTTTTTTGGCAGTAAAAATACCCTGTATGATGCCACAACATAGATGCATGTCACTAAACATTTGTCCAAATCCATACCGTGCACCAAGAGTACACTATTTTCACAGATGCTGGCCATCATGCTGCTTGTAAAATATGGACTTTGGGTGATTATGATGTGCCAATGATAGCAAATGTACAATTCTGGGGGAAGATGTTGCTAGTGAAGGAGGCTTTGCATGGGGGAGGGAACAGGAGGTCTGTGGGAAATCTCTGTACCTTCTCTTAATTTTACTGGGAACCTAAAACTACTCTACAAATAAAATCTTAATTTTTTTAAAAAATTGTTTACACGTGGTATGAAGAATTCAGTGACCACTAGTATAGCTGGTAGCACTGCCTTGATTTGTGCTAAGCACTAGCACTTTTACCACCGTTGCTTTTTTCACTGTCAATGGAAATGTCAACACAGTATAAAAATCTAATAAAAATCATAGTTTTATTGTGAAAATAGTTTTCCCCTGTAGGTTCTCTGAAAGAGATTTACCAACCTTGTGCTTCTCTACTTTCAAAGACCTCAAAAATCCACATAAGAAAAGAGAAGGGTTGTTGGGACATAAAAACAAAGCAGACATATAAATTCAATGTTTGAAGGTGAAATGCCCCTCCTATGTACAATGAATGATGTAAAGGCAAAATAGTCATATTATTTTCAATATGAACCACTCTAGGTATTAAGTTATTCAAATACATCTTATTCAAATACATTCAGGCTTGCTGTGCTGGTATAGACTTCAAAGGAAAATTAAGTTATACTCTAATTAAAAGTTGTGATTATTGTATCCAATAAATGAAAATTACATAAGAAATGATTTTGGTAGATTATAAATCATTTTGTACTCTCATAAAAATAATATAATAGGTATGAATTTGATAGACAGTTTAGGATTTCTATTTAATACAGAACAATATGTCATTATTAAAATGGATTTAAACTGCCTACTCTCAAAAAGGAAGCATTTTAACCTAGAATAATAACTATCTTCTAATTTTACTGTATATAAAAATGCTACCTCAGCTATAAATTTTTGGTATGGTTAAATTTTCATACTGAATATTCCTACTATTTATCAAACTCAAAATTCATAACCATATTTTCACTTCTGAAGCAATATGTTTTTATGAAACATATTGATGGAATTAATTTTTAGGGAAGCAATGTGCTTAATAAACCTGGCTATTATGCTATTATTTCAAAATTACACAAAAACATTTATCACAGAACCATTCAGAAACTTGGAAAAAATAAAAGTAGTGGTGTTTTAATGATACCTAAGTAATAATTATTTGGTTAATATGTACAAGAAATAAACTGAATTTAATTTAACCAGCAGTGTTTTCTCTCAGAATTATCTATTTACTTAGCTACCCATCTACCTACTTATCTTTCTATTTATATCTTTATATTATTCCCAACTTCCTATTTTTCATACCCATCTAATAACAAAGTCGAGAAAAGGAGTAAGACCAGACCTTGAGAACTATTTAAATAGTTGGAGAAGACAGAGAGAACAAGCTAGAGAGACTTCAACATCATAGTTAAAGGCTAAATACAAAACAGTTTAGTATATTATCATGAAACAATGCAGGGCATGCATCTACAATGAAGATAAATTGAGAGGCATTTGGTTTAAGAAGAGGTGTTTGAATTAGCTCGGCAAAGCCTGTGCAGTAAGCATTAAAAACCATTTTAGAGGAACTAATATACGCAAAAAAGTCAAATAAAAAGGCAGTGTCAGTAAGGATGCTAGAGTTGCCCCACCATATCCAATCCTCACCATTACCCTCTCTATTCTAAGCCAGAAGCCTGGCCTGCCTCCATGGGTCTCTTGTTTTCTGACTGGATGGAGCAATGCAAGTGGGGGTGTGAGTGTGAAGGAGACTGAGGTGGGGAAAGTAAGGTTAAATCTTCAGTTACCACTACCGTGCTGTCTCAAGTTTGCTGTGATTATCTCCCAAAGGCCACAGTTCCCATCTGTTGGCCTCTTTCAATGGGGTTCTCTCTGGTTTTCTGAAACTCATCCCTCCACCATCTCCTTAGGACTAAGGGTGGCAATTTGCTTCTAGCCCTGTGGTGCCTCTCTCCCCTGGTTGTTGACCTTGCTCTTCCCATTAAACTCTCCTATTTGAGTTTATTACCTGTTTCCTACAGGAACAGTGACTAATTAATTAATATGTTTCAAATTTAAAAATTCAATTACCTGTAAAGCATTTAAAAATAATATTCTGAGATTCATCACAGGGAAGGGGGAAGGAGGCCACTGTGGAAAATAGCATGCAGACTTTATGGGAAACATAAAGTGAAGTTTCCGCAAAATAAATTAAAATCAAACTGCCATTTCACCCAGTGTCCCCATTTTGGGGAATATATCCTAAGAAGCCTGAAACACCAAGCAGAGAGAATATATGCAGCTCTATGCTCATAGAAGCATTATTTACAATAATTAAGATCTGGAAATAGCCCAAGTGCTCATCAGTAGATGAGTGGATTAAAAAAGCCGTGGTACATTTATAGCATGGAATACTATGCAGCTGTAAAAAAAGAGGGATCTCTTATCCTTTGAGACACCATGGAAGGGCCTGAAAAGTATTACATTAAGTGAAATAAGTCAGAAAAAGACAAACATCACATGAACTCACTCATATGTAGAATCTGATGAACAAAATAAACTGACAAAAACAAAACAAAACAAAACAAACAAACAAAAAACAGATCCAGAGACATGGAAGCATGTAACAGACAGACGATTCTCAGAGGGAAGGGGTGGGAGATTGGAGTAGAAAGAGATTAACCAAAGAATTTACATGCACATATGTAAAACCCATGCATACAGACAATACTGTAGTGAAGGTCTGGGAGGGAGTGGAGAGGAGATGGGCAATGGGGTGGGGAAAAGGGACTTCTGTAATATTTTCAACAATAAAGACAGATTTTTTTTTTTAAAAAAAAAAGGGTCATTGGAGGAAGTTTATCAGATTATGTCATGGTAAATCTAAAAATTCAATTTGGGCTTGTACTTACTCTCTAGTTGCTACAAAATTCAATAGCAAATGCTTTCTGTTCTACAGTTTTAACATGAAAACATCAGAAATTATTTGGTAGCTATACCTAAAAGTACTACTATAGAGTCTCAATTCTAAAATTGAGTACAAATCCTGGTTTACTCAAGATTTGTATTTTAGTTTCTTCATTAAAAAAGTATAAAGATAATTGTGCCATTGACCCCTATACATTTGTCTTGAGGAAAACAGATAATGGAGGTTAAATTAATGGCTTATACTCAACATCTTCACTAGTTGCCATTTCATCCTTGAAATATCCAAAACTAAGTTCTTAACCCCACACAACCTGCTCCTTCCCCAATCTTACCTATCTCAGGAAATGCATGAATACTCACCTATGTCCTCATTCTATGAATCACTCTTGGACCTTTCTTTTGCTCACAATCAACATCCAATCCATCATCAGGTAGAGCCAGGCCTTCCTTCAAATGACATCTCTTAATTCATCATCATCTCATCATCTGTAATGTCATCATTACCACAGTTCTAACCATCATCTTCCCTCACTTATTCTCTCCCAATAACTTCCTAATGGGTCTCTTCAATCCTATTCTTGTCTCCCTTACTATTGTCAATTCTCTCTAGATCAGTCAGAATATCCCTTCCAGATTAACAGTGCAATTTCCCCACTGCCCAGCTCAAAGCTCTCCAATGGCTTGTCATCATAGCCAGGACCTGCCCTCTGACCCACTTGTTCTTCCCTCCGCGGCAGCATTGCTGGCCGTCATGCTTCTTGTCAATCACCTGCTTGTTTCCCCTCAGGGACTTTCTATTTTCTGCAATGATTTTGTAAAAAGATCTTTACAAAAGATTCCCAACTTTCCTTTATTCCTTTATACCTCTGCTCAAAAATTATATCCTCAGAGTCACTGTCTGTGACTGTATCTCTAAATTATGCTCTGCCTCCTTGATTTCAATTTACTCTACATTTTATGAACTGATATTGAAAAATTCACTATCAAAAAGGAATTTTCAAGTTGCTGACATTTAACTCTACCTCCTAGTATTAGACAAAATGATTAAAAAATTATATTGATCCCCTTCCAAGCCACGTTCTGTAATAATAGATTCAATATTTCCTTGTTACATTCTACTCTGAAATCCTCAGATAATACATATTTTTTCTTTAAGTATATATTTTATATTTTATTAAACACCTTCTATCTGTCACAATTGGAACTAGATGCTTAGGATAAAATAAGAAAATAGACCCGTCTCCATTCTCCTGGGGTTTATAAACTAATGAAAGAAGCAAAAATTAACAAATGTATTTACAAATTGTGTTAGGTGCCATGAAAAGATAAACAAAAACTTCAGCCAAAGATAAAGATTACAAAGCAGCTTACTTGGTTAATATGATCAGCAAAGACCTCTCTGAGGAAGGGATATTTAAGCAAAGAATATGTAAGGCTTAAATGAAAACACTTAAGCAAATGAAATTACAGAATCTTTTTGTGAAACATTACTGGCCAATGAGGGTAAATGAACTCTTTTGTTTCTAAATAATAAACATTTGTGGAGTAGGCACATTTAAAACTCTCCAGGCCTTGAAAGGTTTCCACATGCCAGAAGTACAAAGTTGATTACTTAGAAGAAAAAGCAAATGGAACTCAATTGACCTTGCTGCCATCAACTGAACACAGGTTATCAAATAAATTTTTGTCAGGGAAGGATTATGACATAGAACCTGTGAGTCAGCAGTCTAAAGTCATTGAGTGATAGAACTGTGGACATGAGAGGAAGGAGCAATCAAAAGGACTGGCTTGAGTATTGACGTTGTAGGGCATTTTGAAGAAGGGGAGGTGTTACTAATCCAATGCCTACTATGTGTTAAGCACTTCACTAAGTGTTTTAACATCTGTCTTCTCAGGTTAGGCCTGTGTGTAGTAGGGACCATTTTCACAGGAGCAGAAATAGCATGCTATAGAGATTAATCCATTTACCTCGTCGTCAGATAACAAGCAACTACGATATGACTTGAACCCAGTTCTATACAATTTCAAAGCTTGCTTGTTTGATTTTAACATGCTGCCTCCTCTGCTCCAGATCGAGCTCTCTCTACAGCCATGTCAGTTCCCTCTTTGTCATCTATAAATTGAGTACACTAGTTTGGACTCATTCAAATAACTGACAGCTCCATATTCTGTCAATGGCTGACGTTTCCATCAACTATGATACCTCTATAGATCTACAATTTAAAAGAAATGCTGGGCTTATTTGATCCTTAATAAAGGTCAATTCTTTCATTTGAAAGAGAGCTGGATCTGGATATATGCAGCAGGCATCATTCTCTCCCCTCCAGAATGGTGCCCACGGAGGAAAACAATTGTAAAAGCGAGATACTCATTTTCACACAATTCACCCTAGCTAAGATTTGGTAACAGCCTAAGTGCCCATCAGCAGAGGAGTGGATTAGAAAAACTGTGGTACATCTACACAATGGAATACTACCCTGCTTCAAAAAAAGAAGGAACTCTTACCAGTTGCAATAGCATGGATGGACCTGGAGAGCATTATGATAAGTGAAAGAAGCCAGTCGGAGAAAAATAAACATCACGTGATCTCACTCATTTGTGGAATATAATGAACAACATAAACTGATGAACAAAAATAGATACAGAGACATAGCAGCATGGAATAGTCCGCCCAACTTCAGAGGGAAGGCAGGGTGGGGGGAGGGGAAAAGGGGACGTTAAGAGAGTAACTAAAGAATTTGTATGCATGCATATGAACATAACCCATGGGCAGAGACAGTAGGGGAGGTGAAGGCATGTGCTGGGGGATGGGGACATCCAGGGAGAGGTCAATGGGGGAAAGGGAAATATATGTAATACTTTAAACCATAAAGAATAAAAATAAAAAGGCTAGCAATTAAGACTGCAATTAAAACACAAAAACAGAAAAAAGAGATAATTTTCACACAGAGAAAGAAGTATAATACATCATTTTCATTTCATTCACAAAACTGAATACAACAAAACAAACTTGCCGACCAAAAACATGTAATGACAAGTAATATCCAATGCTTTGATGTAGCATGCTAAATATCCACAGTGCACATGCATTAATAAAAGCAAAACATTAAAAATTAGGCCACTCGCCGAAACCGGTTTGGCTCAGTGGTAGAGCATTGGTCTGCGGACTGAAAGGTCCTGGGTTCGATTCCGGTCAAGGGCGCATACCTTGGTTGTGGGCACATCCCCAGTAGGGGGTGTGCAAGAGGCAGCTGGTCGATGTTTCTCTCTCATCAATGTTTCTAGCTCTCTATCCCTCTCCCTTCCTCCCTGTGGAAAATCAATAAAATATATTTATTAAAAAAAATTAGGCCACTCTCTTCTGAATATTGTTTTTAAAGCATAAATAAGTCAATTTACTTTCAGGAATGAAGTACTTTCATATGAATTTATTTTTTCATAAGTGAACTAAGCTAAGTCATGGCTTTCTTGAGAGAACTGGAAAAGAGTTAAACTTGGATCAAATGTCCATGAGGAAAGTATTTGAGAAATGGTTACTGTGTCCAAATTAAGTATATAATCAAATTTCAAAGGATAAATAGCAGAGTCAGAACTTCTCTAAATAAAAAGTATGTATATTTAAATCCACAGACTCATTCCTTGTCGCAATCTAACAGAAACAAATATTTAATTCCTAATTCTAACCAAACTGTTTTTCATTACATTTTACCAAAGACCATGATTTTAAAAACTGCATATTTAGATACCCACTTTTATTTTAAGAAACAGAAGGTAAAGAATAGTGTGCATATGGAACAAATTATAATTTTTTTCTATTTTTAAAAAGTTAGAGTATCACACTTTCACTAATTATTATTTCAGTGAAAATAAGATCAATAGTCACATCAATATTTCTTCATAAGAAATAAGAACTCACAACAATAACAAAATGATTAAGGAAAGAATTCCTTTTAACTCTATTAAAACATTGCTATTTTTATTTAAAGTACACTTTAATTTATATGTCACATAAAAAATTTTGTGCAAATGATTAACTGCTTTCCCTAAATGCACTCCCAGATTAAAACAATGCATATTCAATCAAATGCTTTTTTTATTTCATTTCATCTATTAAATTATTAAAAACAAATTAAGCTTTAAGTAATTATTGTAGTACAAAATACACTCCAAGCATACTTTTCATATTTTATGTAAAACAAAATAAAAGGTAATAAGAAGTGATAAAACAGAATAAATATTGAATGTATTCCCATTTATAATGAAAATCAAAACCTGGCTTGTTAATGCTTTGTTTTTTTCAATTCTTAGTATTCCAATAACTGAAAAAAAGGCAAATATACTTCCCCCTCTTCTCCAATTACAATGTTAGAATGTTCTATAAAAGACAAATGGTTATGTAAATTTATTTTTCAGTTTCAGGTTATGCTAAATAATTGCTGATAAAAATGTATTATTTAGCTCATGAAACAATAATAAAAGGCAATGGTAGCCTTGACCGGTTTGGCTCAGTGGATAGAGCGTCCACCTGTGGACTGAAAGGTCCCAGGTTTGATTCCGGTCAAGGGCATGTACCTTGGTTGTGGGCACATCCCACAACCAGTAATAAGGGTGCAGGAGGCAGCTGATTGATGTTTTTCTCTCATCAATGTTTCTAACTCTCTATCCTTCTCCCTTCCTCCCTGTAAAAAAATCAATAATAATAATTTAAAAAGGCAATGATAACTGGTGCTTCTTCATGGATGGCAACCCCTCTTTCCCAACATCAGGACCACAGAAAGCCAATAGCAGGGGCACACAGCAATGGCATAAGCAAGACATGCTCTTGAAACAAAGAATTGTTTTCCCTCTAATTCCTACTGCCATTGTGTGAAAATTAAACTACGGAATATATATAGTTTATTTTCTTCCATTAAGCTTCATAGCAAATATTATATTCAGTATATAAAAGCAAAAATGCTCATTTTTTTTTAATGGAGTATGTAAGCTGAATTGATTTTGTGCTTCGGCTTGAACAGGCGCTGGCACATTTTGCTCTGAAGAGCCAGTTAGTAAATATTTTAGGCTTTTCAGGTCCGAAGGTCTCTGCCACAAGGACTCAGCGCCTGTCATTTTAGCACTAAAGCAGTCCGGAGCAAACTGTAAACCAGTGGGCATGGCTGTGTTTCAAAACATTTTATTTACAAGATAAATTGTGCGTGGGCCATCACTGATAGACCTCTCCTGTAGAAGGGGAGGAAGTGGTATTAGAATGTTAAATGAGGGAGATATTGCTTTCATTTATCAAAAAGACACTGAGAGCTACTTCATGCTATAGGTGACAATGCTCTTGAAAGTGAAATTTGTGAGGTGAGGACTGGAGCCAGACCACCTCCCTTCGAATCTCCAGCTCTTCCACTTGCCAGCCAAGCAGCCCTTGCCAAGTTACCTAACTCTGTCTTCTCACCTTCCTCATCTGGAAAGTGGGGGTGGGGTTCGGGGTGGGAACGGGTTGTTGTGAGGATTAAGTAGGCTACAGTAGGTAATCCACTCAGAACCAGGCCTGATAAAGAGAAAGAACGAAGTGATATTATTTTTTATAAGAGTATATTTTCAAACACCATAGCCTATCTGGAAGTCAAAAGGCCCATTCGTATTTTCCAGCCTTTCCTTGTGTCAGAAAAGAAATGATAAACAAATAGGTCCATAAGCGATGAGAGATCTGTACATATAAAATTGTTCAGAGCTCCCCAAGGATGTGCCTGAGGCTTATGTATCCCTTAGTTATTATCTCGCTAATAACTAAGCTACTATCTGACACAGTTGGGAAATGAGAACTGAATGTAAGAACTAACAGAGATGTCCCTGGGCAGCTAATGACTACAAAGATAACCAGGCCCCTGAGAGCTAACTCAGGTCCCCAGGCACGATTTAGACGGTGAGGTGCTAGCATCAGGCACATCTTAAAAAGGAGAGCAATGATGGGTCTTGAGGGCAAGCACAAATACATATCTCGTAAAGAATTCAATGTCACAGCCAGAATACAGCCAAGGAATTTCAGATTCCATCCAATGACTTTGAAGGGCTGTCTGGAGGGCATGGAACGTCAGGAACACTGACTGATGGGGGGGGGGGGGTGTACAGGGAGAGAGCGCTGGCAACTTGAAACGTAAAATGTATTCCAAGAAAAGGCACAGGTTATAGGGTGAAACTGGAATTAAATGGCAACATGGATTTTTCCAGCTTCTTCAAGGTCTCCAAAGAGAAAATGCAAGTGACCAGTTTCTTTTTGTGTAGGTGTTGAACTAACTGTCCAGTAAGACTACCAAAATAGCATGCTACCGAATCATCTTTCCACATTGCTAAGTCCTGCTTCGGTCTGCATCTCAGTGCTAACCTCTAACCCTAATAAATCTTACGGAGCAAATTGTGGCTCCCTTTCACTGTATCCATTCCTTAAGACCTGGTGCTCGGCCGTCTTACCCTGTGTTGACCACGGATGTCCTGAACACTCCTCAGTGGCGAGGAGCAGCGATTCTCAGACTTGAAGGCGCCTGTGTGCACCTGGGCACCGGGTCAGGCGCAGGTTCCCACCCAGAAGGTGTGTGGGGGAGTCTGAGAGTCTGTCTCTCTCAGGCTGCAGACCCCAGAGGCCCGCTTTGAGGAGCAAAGATGCAGAGAACACTTCATTCTAATGTTGTGCATGATAATATTCTGTTCTTTTCCCTGAGGGGGGTTGGGGAGGAGAAACACAAAAGCTGTTCTCTGATTCGCAGAGGGAACATTAGTGGTCACTTACTCTTTCTACCTTCCCTTTGTGAATGTACCTACAATTCCCCTCAATTGCCTAAATGGATGTTTGCAGAGAGGGATTTAGCATCTTAGAGTTTTCAAAAATTGAAGCTATCCCACAGGGCTTTCCTGTACAGCTGCTGATTTCTCATTCTGGCATAGAGAAGCTTGTTTTGGTCCTCCTTTGATAACATCTACCTCACAATATTTTTTTTTTCCTCAAAATTTTTTCTTTAACACGCTTGAAAATATTTATGTAAGCTCATTCCTTGTTGGAAATACCTATATTAAATTAAAAGCCAGGCCTGTTCCTCATTTTAAATTATGTGATTACATAGAGTGAATGGCAGTATAATGTAAATATCTACCTAGATATAAAATTTAAATTTTCTATTGCTCTAGTAAGGAAGCATATCAAAACAAAACACTATATGACATGAAATCTTATTTATTACTGCATTATCTGTGGTAATAGCCTCTATTGTTTATAGTATTCATTTTCCACCGGTAGAGTTGTACAATAAGATGTAATACCTCTTGAAATAAGTTTACTCAATATTTCCCAGATTTAAATTATGTTAAATATATCGACTTTTAATAAATGCATTGGATTCACATATAAAATGTTCCTGTTTTCTGTCTCTGGCCTGAAATACTATTTGAAATTCGGAAGTCAAGAACCTGAATCCCCAAAACACCTGACTGTGTGGACCTGGACCCATCTCCCAGTTAATGTCAAAGTGTTTCCTTTGTTGGTTCTATCTCTTAACCTTCTTCATTCTTTGTGTTATTTATGTAACACTCTTCGATTTATATATCCAGTAACCCTCTTCTGAAAACTTTTTCGGGTGCACTCCCTATCTTGAACCAAAGATCCTGCCATTTGCCATCTACTTACTCACAAATTCATTCCTTTCTACAGATGCATTGTGTGTATATGAAGATCTGTAATGCACCATTATACTATGACTGGGGTCATTATTTAACTTACAAATGGAGAAAGAGAGAGAGAGAACTTACAAATGGGGAAAAACAAGTAAAACAAGGGGAAGAAAATAATGAAAAATGTTTTCAAGGACTAAAAGATAAACAAGAATTTGCAAAAAAAATAAAAAATAAAAAAAATAAAAAAAATAAAAAAAAAGGATATGATCCTAGGTGGAATTAGCTACAAGTTTCCTAAAAATAAATTTATGGTTGGCCTTACAAACAATTGCTTGTATGAGTGTACAGGTGTGTAGTATCAATAAACATCAGTAAAGTGGATAAATAAGAAGAGGACACTACTTTTTGTAGGAAATTATATCACATGTATTTTACTCCAGAGCAGGGGTGATTTTAAATCTTCTCAACTTCGACCCTTGGCAATACCTGAAGACATTTCTGGTTGCCAGACTGGGGGGGGTGGCACTGTTGTGTCTACAGCTGAAGTCTGAGAAGCTGCTAAATATCCTACAATGCATGGAAAGGCCCCTCACAACAAATTATCTGTCCCCAAATGCCAATAATACTGATGTTGAAAACATCTGCCCTAAAGAAAGTTCTAAATGATTATTTTTGAAAAAAACTAAGCTCAGGCCTCCTTTACAGATATAAAAATACATTAAGTATTTTATTTTAGTCAATCAATGAGGGAACCAGAGAGGTGTTATAAGTGGTTTAACAGAAAATCTGAAAAACAAATTTATATATCAGAAACTTGAAACGTATGTGCAAGTGAAGGCAAAACTATCTTTCTCCATGATCGGACAGGAAATTCAACTGAACCTCGATTGGACCAGTAAAGATGATCTACAATTTACAGAATTGTAAAATAGTTCCCACGGAATCAGAATAAAGTAAGACTAAAAGATGTACTATGGACAATGCATAGTTTCCCACTGAAAGAAACATTTTTTCTCTACAGAAAGAAGATGAAATAGAGACATTGGTCACCATAAAATATTATCATTGGCCAAGTATATTCTACTTGCTTTGGGTAACCTTCATCAGAGAATAAGTTTAGTTAATATAGAAAAAAAAATGTTTCTCTTTAACTGGTATTTCAAATTGACTTATTCAAGCATCTCCTCAAATGTGTCCCCTTCTCCTGGAAGGTGCACATCTAAAATACACTTTTTAAATAGTATTTTATATTCTCTACCTCCACATTACCCAAATTTAAGCTCCATCAGAATATAGCACATATGAGAAAGAAAAATATAGTATGTGGTAATGTATTGTCTTTGTCACCTAGATACTAAACTAAAACTAGAACCAAGTTTTGTCTTTTTAAATAAATCTTGTGGAAGAACATATCATTTTTCATTTTAATATAACCATGAGGACAGTATAATATATCTTAATAATCTATAGGAAGGACAAATTAATGATTCATAAAAAACCACAGGCCCGGAAATAATGATTGAGACAATAAGTTTAACAGAGACTAGTTAGAATGTCTGGTATAGGCCCCTAAGGAAGCATGGATGATTCAAGATCATATAAATCACTTATGAATTGTGATGGCTCCCCATCTTAACTTCATTTATGTGTGAATTGTTTCACCAAGGTTGGCCAAGAATGCATTGCAATCAAGATGCTAAATTCTTTTGGATTCCTAACCATTTGGTTGATTGAATATGAAAATAATATCTTCAGCCACTGACACCAAAATATATTCATTTTACTAAATTTGAAAAAATGAAAGCAAAAGATCCTATATAATAATAGCCTGATATGCTAAGTGCCCAGTTGTCTGGTCAGCCATTCAACCAAAGTGTAATATGCTAATGATATGTTAAGGTTATTCAACTGCTCACTATGACATGCACTGACCACTAGGGGGAAGACAGTCAACTGGTAGACCAGTCACTATGACGTGCACTGACCACCAGGGGACAGATGCTCTGACAAGTAGGCTAGCTTCTGCTGGGGTCTGGCCAATCAGGACTGAGTGAGACAGGCTGAACACGCCCTGGAGCCTTCCTGCAGTCCCTCCCTAGCTGGCCAACCACTTGCATACCTCCCCAGCCCTGATTGTGCACTGGTGGGGTCCCAGCACCTAGCCTACACCCTCTCACATTCTGGGATGAGTGAAACCCCCCTCCAAGAGTGCACAAATTTCTAGCACTGAGCCTCTAGTTTATTATAAAACCTTGAGCCTAAGATAATATTTTCTATTTAATCATCTAGTAGAAATAAAATTTGGGCTAGGATTCAAGCAAAGTTAATCTTCATTTTATTAAAAGTCGTATTTCTTATTATCTTTAAAGCATTGAAATATTCAAGACTATTTTAACTAGCCTTCAGGATCACAGTGCTACCAAAACTATAATCAAAACTAAGGCATTTAAATGTATAAAAACTATTATCAACACACTAAATTCACACATTGAATTTGATGGGTAAGAAAACAAGGACTGTGTATACCCCAGATCAATTGATTAGAGTGTGTACACCACAGATGAATTGATTAGATAAACCCAAGCTGATAGCTGTCACGCTTATTAATAAGTTCTTTTATTGAGCCAGAAGCCCAGACTAAACCATCACTAATTTAAAAATTAGAATTAAAAATGCCATATTTGTCAGCTGGGTTCTATTATCATGCTATTGTCAATTACTTAAGAATATTATGTCTCAAAGTTCCTAGTGGGAACACATGGTAAAGATAAATGCTTTGGCTGCACTGGTGAGAACACACTTATGGTGAGGGACAGTTTTACATTGTATTCTAGTCCCTCACTTTACTGTGGCATTAATCAAAAGAAATCCTGATTAGCAAATTAAAATTTTGATGAGCTCTTTGCAGAAAGAGAAAAAAAAATATTTTAATCAAAGACATCAGTAGAGCACAGATGGTCCCCTACTTTGACCAACACCTGCAGGCTAGAAGCAGGAAGCAGGAAGAGAATGGATGTTAGCACACGAGAGTTAGAGAGCCCTTTGATTGCTGTGAAACTTT
Source organism: Vespertilio murinus (assembly GCA_963924515.1). NCBI lineage: Eukaryota > Metazoa > Chordata > Mammalia > Chiroptera > Vespertilionidae > Vespertilio > Vespertilio murinus. The sequence goes on along the minus strand of OZ004715.1, from coordinate 18,164,407 downwards.
TTTTTTTATTCTTCTTTAATCAAGGTGATTACAGAGTATAATGGTTCTTCAAGGCTTATACTCTATTTATCAAGGGAAGATTGGGGTGCTTTTAAAATACAGTTCACTTATGTCCAGGTTAAAAAGCACAGCATCTCATACTAATCCTGGTGTTGGAGACGTTGCTTTCCATTTCAAAGAGTTAAAAGCCAGATTGATATTCTTATCTTTAAAAAAATCTTATTTCATCTTTGATGGCATGAATGTTTGAAATTGGGAAAAGGCAATAACGATATTTTTATAAACCTTAAAAATCACAAAAAACCAAAGCTTTATATCTAGTCATGTCGGAAGACTTTCATGTCAAAACTCCAAAGTGGGCAACTTACAATAAATTAGCATTTCCATGTTCTTTAAAGAACTGAAGCCATGATGGGCACGAACACAAAAATGAGAGTTGCTTCTTTAATATGAATGAATTCTATCTTGTTTGTAGTGTGCATTGCGATACTTCTAGGATGTCAGTGGAGGATGCAGTGGGGTCCAGTCCTTCCCACTGAAAGTTCAGAATTTAAATTAGGAAGATTCATCCTCCTGTAGGTGGGTGCTTTAGATGCCATGGGACACGACCGTCTATGGTAGCTCCTCTTTTTATTTATGAACTCAGTAAAAGCTTCAACAGTGTTCTTCTTGACACAGTCATCTCACCAAGAGGTAAAAGAGTATAACACACAGAGACCCGGACCAAGAGTCATGAGACCTACCCGTGAGACCCAGTTCTACTAACTCTTCAGCCACTGGAGTTAGGCAAGGCACATAAAGATACTAAGCAAATCTTATATTTAAAAATTGACAGTATGGTAAACTCCCTGCTTATATCACAGTGCTACTTTGTGGATTAAATGGGAAAATGCATTTAGGAAATGTTGTTGGGGGGTGGGGATCACAGTAAATATATGTGATTTTTCTTATCATTACCATGTATTTGACTACTGGTGACACAGCTGGCCACGGAGTGTTTGCATCTGCACTTTTTTGTTTATTGAGCCAGAGAACAGACCTTTGCTGTTTATGGATGGCAGTCTCAGGGACCCAGACACTATCAATGTGAGGATAACAGAACCAAATAACAAAGGATAAAACATTAGCCTCTTATTCTGTTCTAAAATGTTTGTACCTAAAAATGGATTATATTGATACCATTGTAATAACCTTGTTATTATTACACAGGAGTGAAAAGGAAACCAAATAATGCAGGCATTACATTTACACAGCTTTGCCCAAAAGCTGCATTTAACACTCCCCAAGTCTATTCCCCACTAACTGACAGGGACTAGACAAAGGCAGTTTAGATGCATGTGCAGTAAGGTCTGAGCGACATGGGAGACCAGTAGCCTGTCCATCACACCTGGAGACAGGTAATTAGCCAGGATGGGGATGGCCTCTGCAAGTGGGAGAAATCTAAATATATAAGCTTCTAGGCTCCAGGGTGCCTGGCTCCACTGAACCCTACTGCAGGGGGGTGAGGGTGGTATGCTCCCTGCATGCATAAGGCCCATGGCCATGTTGGGCTCCTTACATGGACTAATGGACTCAAATCTGGCCTGAATGCTGAACCACGCCCAGCTGCAACATGGCATGGAAACTCTGGACACTGACCCTCCTGGCTCTGGTGAATTCCCAGCTGCCCCTCTTTCAGGACTGGCTTGGAGGAAACGGAGCATTGCAACCCAAGGAATGTAACTCTATGCCAATAAAACCTTCTACCACCTCTCATTCTCCTGGGGGGCTTCTGAAAATGTGTATTTCAGCTGTGACCCAAGAACCCTGAAACAACAGAGGGTCTCCAATGACAGCAACATGAGTAAAATAATCAGAAATAACAAGATAGCACATGTGAATATCTTACTTTACATGGTTGGCAAGGAAAAATAGAAAATATAAGCACTAATTATTTAAACATGATGTCCTATTTCTGTGCACTGTGTTTGTATGCTTATTTCTTTCTATCCTGGCAAAGCATGTGACAACTCCAAATTCTAATTGTAAGCAACACATTTGACCCTTTCCATACCAAAACCACCTTAAAACCCCCCAAAAGAAGAAAGAACATAAAGACAGAGAAGGGGGAAGGCAGCATGGAAAGCCAGCAGTGTCAGCAGTAGTGAGAAGAGAAAGATGTCTGTGGGTCCCAAGGGAAGCAGCGGGGGACATAAGTGACTATAAAGAGATGGACAGAGGACAGAGGACTCAAGCAGTCTCCAGATGCTGAACCTGGAAGAATGCCTGTGTGTAATCCATACAACTGCCAGTCTACATCCACCAAAGAAAAGGAATCCTCTTTTTTAATGGCTAAAGTATTACCAATAAGCATGGATATACTTCAAATGCCCTGAACCTTTTGCATGTCCTATATCAATTCTAAATTATATGGCTGACCACAAAGAAGAGTGATCCTTCAAGAGCCATTAGACACGATGGCTCATTTTAATTTCAAAGGCACAGCTAAAATTGAAAATGTTTTTCATTGCTTGTAAAATAAAGAAAAAACAAGTGTGAACCAATTACACTATCCAAACACAGATACTTCTTGCTCGATGAACCATTCAGTCTAGGGGAGAGAGAGAGAGAAAAAAAAGAGAGAGAGAGAGAGAGAGAGAGAGAGAGAGAGAGAGAGAGAGAATTCAAAATCATAATTTCAAAATGTCATGGAGAGGAGAAAATATGAATCTGATATGCTCAAAAAACAAAATCCTGTTTGAGAGGGTTTATTTGCCATACCAAAATAAGTTTAGACAAAAGAATATTTCATTACATTAAAAGGACAGATTCCAAAAAATGGCACAAAGCAGTGAATATGGGAGGAACAAGACGCAGGAGAAAATAAGCAAAGAGGAGAAAAAGATGTAAGATGGATGTTTGGGTTGCTGAATAATGAGATAATTGTCGCTGAATAATCCATTAGAAACTGGCCTTGCACAAACTGAAAAGATAGAAAAAGGAATTCCTCAACAGTAATTAAAGGTGGTGTTTCCCTGACAAAGAAGCTAAATTATTAATTTGGTTACAAATAAAGTTTAGTATCTTTAGAAATTTTATCTCCAAATAGACTATCTTGTACATGCATTAAATGTGCTACACTGTTTTGGGTGATATAAGACTCACCCAAATGTCACCCTCCAAGGCCCTTCAAGAATCCATCACTATAGAGTGTCACCCAATAAATATTTATTTTTCATGCATTTGGTTGAAAACCATTAGATACATTTAAAGTTGAGTGTTTTGGGTTTTTTTAAAGACAGTTTTCCCCACTGAGACATTAAGGTAGAAAGTGGGAAATCTTTTCTAACTGGAAAGTGATAATTTGCTTTGCTTCCATTCAGGGATTGAGTTGGCAATCTGGGGATTTGCTCTCATCCAAGCTATAAAGTGTCCTTGAAATTCATATCTGACATTAATGGCATGACTTCATCCTTGAAGAGGCATTGCTGGAAATCTTATGCCAAGCCACGTCCTGAGAAAACAGGAGTTACAGGGAATTTCAGATGGGCTGGCTACCTCGGGATCAACTAGACCTTAATATCTACTTCCCCTGGGCACTTCTTCTTAATACATTTCCTCTGTGAACAGAAAAAGTAAGGACACACTGGGAAGGTTTGAAAAAAGAAACTACCGTGAGGTACAGAGAGCACTTACTCTAACATCTCTTGATTCGATGTATTGATTTTTTTTTTATAATGTGGAAGGTACTTTCAGCATCATTATTTATCAACTTAGGTATAAAATCTGGCCAACATATTTTACATTGATTTTAAGACCAGTTCATTGATGTTTCCCTAATTTTTATATGATTTGTAATGTACTCTTATACAAACAAAATGAACAAAAGCTCTTCTAAAAATTATTCATAGAAAGGGGAGCTCTGAATTGTTGGATTTTTTTTTTGAAATAATCATTTTGTTCCATCATCTCCAACAATGTCATTTTAAAAATACAATGGTAGATTCTTAAAACCAAAAAGAATATGAGGGCTACACATGAAGTTTTGTCAGTGTTTTCATTTTGTTGACTGAAAGAATTTGAGCTGAGCAACATAAAAGTAAACTTCAGGAATTATTACAACTATGGCTGTAACAAGTATAAAAATTTGGAACCAAGATGCTGTCCCAGAACAATCTCTGGAAAGTTAACTTTTATATATACACTGCAGACCTGGTCCACAAAATTCATACACAGAGTGGGGTAGAGTCCCTCAGCCTGGGGCATGTACCCTCTTGCAATCTGGAACCCCTCAGGGATGTCTGACTGCCAGTTTAGGCCCGATCCCACTGTGGACACCCCTTTTGCAATCTGGGACTGCTGGTTCCTAACCGCTCACCTGCCTGCTTGCCTAATACCCCCTAACCCCTCTGCCTGCCGGATCACCCCTAACCACTTGCCTGCTTGCCTGATTGCCCTTAACCCCTCTGCTGGCCTTTCTGTTCACCCCTAACTACTCACCTGCCTGCCTGATCGCCCCTAACCACCTCCACCTTAGCCCCTGCAGCTGCCGCTTCATCCAGAAGGCCATCCAGCATGATGTCCACAAGGTTATTTGGCTGTCTAGACTAATTAGCATAATATGCTTTTATTATTATAGATGTATACTCACATAGGTATGTACAAGTGCATGTGACCCTAAATGTGTGCTCATTATAATTTACCTCCTTCCTGAACGAGAAGAGTAGAAGACATCTTGTTAACTGGGGGTTCTAAAAACTTTGAAATTTTATTAGGAACCCTACTAATTTCCAGGAGTACAATGCAGTTTAGGAGAAAGAATTCAGAGACATATCATTTTTTAGGATTTTCAACCTTACCGTAGATATACATGGAAATCACCTGACCAATACATCTGACAAATTTTAATCAAAGGGAATTAAAAAGGGGAGAGCCCTTCATTTCACTTCCTCTTCTGACAGTGCAATCAACGCTCAGCAGAAAATATTTTTCAAACGTATTTATGATCTCTGACACAGTATACAATTTGTCTTTCACATGCAAAGCATTCACTTATAAAAGGGTGATAGGCTTTCTCATTATGTTTTTTGGAGGCTTGGATATTTATAGCTTCTAGTTGTGGAACTTCAAACAAAGTTCGTTAAGAAGTATTTCTCAATCACTATTTTAAAACTTTCATGCTGACGGGCATACATTTATTTGACCATGAGATTACATTTCACAACCCCCCAACAATCTCATGCTTAGTGGCTTCTTACTTTGGAACTATTCTCTAAGACTCTAATGAAAACAATTTTATGAACCTGTAGATTCTCAGCAAAGTGAGTAAAACAGGAATCATAGTCATATATTGTGAAAGGCCAGAAGCAAAACAGCTGCTCAGATGCTGAGGGGAAAAAGTATGTCTCATCAGCATGGAGTAGATACCAGGTGTGGGAGCAGAGGTGGCACCCCTTCTCAGCGCCACAGTGAGTGCAAGGACTGGGAGGGAATGAAGAGGCAAAAACAGGATATAAGGAATACAAGATAAATCAGAATTTGCGAGTCAGCAGGAGCTCGGAGGCACGCTTACTGAACATGATATTATTATATGACCTGCACATACCTTCCCGTCCCTCTATGCACCTCACATAGACCCCAGTAGGCGTTCCAGCAGCCTCTGGTCAGCACTACATCCTATCACAACATCCCTGACATGACAAATGCTTACACTGGCTTAGAGATTACAAAGATGAATCATGCTAAAACGAAAAGTTTATGAATGCTTCATTAATGGTGAATCTTTTAAAATACAGGGATGAGCAAAAGTAGGTTTGCAGTTGTTTGTATGGAAAATAACACAATAATCTATCTATATATATAAAACCCTGATATATAAATATACTGAATGGTGGAACAACCAAACAACAGGACAACCGAACAACTGGTCATATGACATGCGCTGACCACCAGGGGGTGTGTGCAGAACATGGCAGGCATCGGTCATGGCAGAATGCTGAGCAGGGGTGCCAGGCTAACAGGTTGTTGTTATCATGGTGAGCCTCTGTGGTTACTGGAAATTCTTTGCTCTCTCTTGCTGTGGGGTCCCACCTATACCCACACCTGCTGCTGGCGCTAGCCCTGCTCGCACCCACTGCCAATGCTGACCCTGCTTGCATCTGCAACTGGTGATGGAACCACTGCTTGCACCCACCACTGGCGCCCAGCGCCAGTCCCAATAGCTCAGCGCCATCAGCGAGTGCAAGTGATGGCTACTGGTCTCTGTGTGCAGGCGTTTTGGAGGCACGAAGTCGACAGAGACTTAAAAAACAGGTGGAGTGTGAGGAAAAGCAGCACAGCGACCATTCACTGTCCTCAGTGCTTCTCAAGCTAAGTTCTGTGAATCGTGTTAAAGGGCATGCTTAAAATAAAACTAAGTGCAAAACAAAACCACAACAAAAGAAAAAAGATCTCATTTCAATTTGGGGGATTTTGTTTTCATGACATCAAAATGATAAAAGACTTCGAAAAATAGTAAAGAAATTGTAGTCTTATTTTAAAATTTCCTGAAAATACTTGATCATGGAATTCTGACCCTCATTTTATTTTTTCACCAAACTCATGCAGTTACAACTGTACTCTGTTAATTCAGAAATGAAACAAAAAAACTTGCGACATTCCTCTGATCCCACAAAATTCTAAGAAAACCTGATTTGGTGGAGGGGGCAAAGACAAAGAAAAGGCCCTTTTATGATTAAAACATAATAGAACAGGTTCCACCATAATTCAAATTCTGGGAGCTTGTGTCAGAAGGAGAACACGCTTCTATCAATAATGAACTGGCATCCCTTCTCAAATTGATTTCAGGGTTCACTGGGTCTGTGGAAATTAAAGAGGCTGATGGTGACTTAAGTAACCAATAAAATGACTAACGTCTACACACAGTTTTGCTGTGGAAATGATTGTTCTCTTAAGATTATAATTTGTATGTCAACTATAACTTAGAACATATCTACAGTAATTTACAAAAAAAAAGGAAAAGCAAAATTAAGGAAGTCCACTCTCTAACTCTTTAGGTGAGTCTTGATGGTAGAACTCATTGGTCAGCTGCCTCTTGCACACCTACACTGGGGATTGAGCCCACAGCCCATGCATGTGCCCTACCCAGAAATTAAACCTGTAACCTTTTGGTTCATTGGTCAACACCCAACCACTGAGCAACACTGGCTGGGTTCTATATCTTTTTCAGTGAGATGTCTGTTAAGGCTTTTTTTGTTGTTTTGGAAAACAGTCCTTTGCATAAAGTATATTCTCCCAACCTATCAATTATTTATTTTAAATATTGTACCTTTGGTGGTGTATCTAGAAATCATAAAGCAATTTTCATGTATAATGAATTCAATAGGGATGGCAGAGAGAAGTTTTCTTCTCTAGTTTTTGGCAGCTGACATGTCTAAGTCTGTTATCTATGGATATGAAGTGTGATCACCTTTTCTTCCTAGGGTTAGGAAAATGTTGCCTTTGTTCAGTTCCTGTTGTCCTGTTCCAGCATCTGCAGCACGCTCTCTATCTAAAAGTACCTCCAGGAGCCCTGGCTGGTTTAGCTCTATGGATAAAGCATTGGCCTGCAGGCTGAACCGTCCCAGGTTCAATTCTGGCCAAGGGCACATGCCTGGGTTGCAGGCTCAATCCTGGGTAGAGGGCGTGCAGGAGGCAGCCGATCAATGATTCTCTCTCATCATTGATGTTTCTATCTCTCTCTCCCTTCTTCTCTAAAATCAATAAAATATACTTTAAGAAAAAATAAATAAAAGTACCCCCAGGAGAATGGCAAATTATTAAGTTGATATTTACTGAATCTGGTCTCTCTTCACATATTTTGTTTTGTCTGTCTATTAATATTTCTAAGATGATGGGTAGACACCCATGGTTTGTTGAATAAATAACTTTCCTCTTAACCAAGAAAAAAAAGAAGTTGCTCATCTATTTGGAGAAAAGGAGGAGGACACTGATGTTGGGGTTGACCAGAAAGCTGCTCTATCAGAATCCCCCCACCCCCACCCCCTTGTATGCTCCTTAGTCTAGTGTGGCTGTAGGGTAAGATGAATGGCCTGAGATATCTGCGGTAATCATAGACATGGGGTTTGCTGATTAACTGGATTTAGGAATGAGGGGAGAAGGCATTTCAACTTTCTAGGCTAGGCCTGCTGGTTTTGAAGAAATATAAAACAGCAGATTTACATATAATTGGCTAAATGTTAGAAATTATATTTCATAAGAACAACCCCAGTCTACAAGGCATGTTCACTTTGATAGGGGAGAACACAACTCCAGAAGTAAAATCAAGGCTGTGAGGGTGTTTGCAGAGCGTCTGTGTAAACATGCATTAGAGCTCTGGGAGGTAAAGATGATATTTCTTTAGTGGTCCCGTGGAAGGGATTTCATTTGAAAGTCATGTAAAGAATAGGAAGCCCTTTTATTCCTCTAAAACCCAGGATTTAAACTATAGACAGGGGACCAAGGTTTCTGAGTGTGGGGGTGGAACCTTCAAGAGTGGAACCACAAAGGGAGTTGCCTGTGAAAAGTCAATTGTGGGCGGGAACTGTGTTTGAGAAGTTTAATTCAAACAGGGAGAAGAAAAATAATGAAGATGAGACTGTAATAATAATGCAGAAAGCCTTCAATACCACAAAGAAGATATTAAACTTAATAATGTTGGTAATAAAGAGTTTCTTTTATCATACATTTGAACTTTGGGAATGTAATTGGACTGAAGATGTAGATTTTGGAAGTCTTCATAACAGTAGTGACTGAGAGCCACCCTTCCGGAAATGACTACTTTAAAGTATCGAAAATGATGTGATTGCATAGAGAACATACAACTATTGTGTGTGTGTGTGTGTGTGTGTGTGTGTAAGGTATCTATTTTTGTTGTTTATTTAAAAATCATATTCTCAACATCACCTAGAATTTATTCTCTCTGCTTTTTAAGAAATTGTTTTCCTTAAGGTAATTTAAACTAGGCAAGATTTAAGGCAAATATGTAAGATGCATAGGCAAAGAAACAACACTGCTTATTTCCAGGCAAGGTTAATAACATTGCCAAATCAGAATATGGTTCTAAGGGGAATTTATAAAAGATAAATGAGGCTCTTTAAAGCCAAATAAATTTTAAATTACCCTTAATTTTTAAATAGTTGAATCGGATTTTTTTCAATGTATAATCAAATTCTATACTGTACTTTAGGCCTCTTGAAAGCCCATTTACTTTTTGGTTGGGAGAACAGAGCTGGAGGCAGCGCAGTTTAAAGCACTGAAATAGTAATTAAAGAGCTCTCTGGTGATCTTGGGAGTTACTGCACTTTTCAAAAGAGTGCACATTACTCAAAGCACAAGGAAAAATCTACTTTTGGGTGCCAGAAATTCTGAAATAATTATTATATTAGAAAATACTTTCCTCCCAACTGCATTTTATTATTTTTGTTCCCTTTCTATTGAATTTATTTGGATGCTGCTGGTTGACAAAATTATCCAGGTTTCAGGGTCACAATTCCACAACACATCATCTGTACACTGTACTGTGTGTTCACCACCCCAATTCAAGTCTCCTTCCATCATCATTTATTCCCCCATTCCCTCCTCCATCTCTCCTCCTCAACCCCCCTAAGCAATTACCACACTGTTGTCCATGACCATGAGTTTTCTGTTTTTAGCTTTTTGCTCAATCCCTCCACCACTACCCAACCCAGTCCCCCAAACCTTTCCCCAGACATCTGTCAGCCTACTCTCCATCTCTTAGTCTGTCTCTATTTCACTTCTTAGTTCATTGTGTTCATTAGATTCCACATATGAGTGAAATCATATGATACTTGTCTTTTTCTGACTTATTTCACTTAACATGATATTCTCCAGATTCATCCATGCTTACAAAAGGTAGACTTCCTTCTTTTTACAGCCAAATAATAGTCTAATGTACAGCTCTTTTTTTCATATTATTTACTCATATTTTTGAATAAAATTTTATAATAAAAAACAGATCTTTCTTTTTCTTTCCTTCATAGTTTACCACCCAGGCTAACTAAAATTTTAAAAACCTATTTTTTATAACAAAAAAAAAAAAAACAACTATCAGAACACTACAATTTGCCTTTTTTTTTAAGAGATAAAAATGGCACAACTTTCTTAAATTCCATTAAATGATTCCCAGTGGCCAGACGGTATAGCTCAGTGGATGAGAATTGACCTATGACCAGGAGGTCATGGTTCAATTCCCTGTCAGAGCACATGCCCACGATGTGGGCTAGATCCCCAGTGTGGGGCATGAAGGAGGCAGCCGATCAATAATTCTCTCTCATGATTGATGTTTCTATTAATCTCTCTCTCTTCTTTCCTCTCTAAAGTCAATAAAAAATATGAATATTTTAAAAAAATGATTCCCAGTGAACAAATGAAAAAACTTAGTGATGAAAGGGGAGGAAGCTCCCTGATAATGGGACATCACCATCACTCCCTTGGGCCCTGTTCAAATGGGGCGGGAGCTGGGAGAGGAAGCCCAACAGAGGCATCATGGGTAAAGGAGTGTGTGGATATTAGAATTTACTGAGAGAGCTCCTGCCAGACCAGAAATATCCTTTAAAAAAAAGGGGGTGGGGTGGGGAGAGAAGGGCAGAAAGAGGCCATCTTGGAGAACCAAAACATGCACATTTTACCAAGGGCTTACAAATATATGCCCATGCAGCCAATCCATTTCTCCTGTTAACTTTCTATTTTCTCTCAGCAACACAGAAAACAAACACAGCCCCCAATCCTGCTGATGGCAAACGAATAAAGTCCAAAAGTTTGCTTAATAATGTAGAGACTGTTTTCTAACTGCAAAACGATTCATCCCTACAATGCTTCTGCAGTGAAACGGGAGGCTATAAAGATAACTTTTCCATTTTCTGTATTTGTATTAAAATACCACCAGAAAAGAAGTAATAACCCAGGGAACTACACACTGTGCAGCTCTAAGGGTGCCAAGTGACTACACGAATGGAGCTGAAACAAAAAAGGAAGTAGGCAGCCCTTCTGTGAATCTCAGGCTGTGCACCCTTTGGAGTAAGACCACTAAAATGGGACCAGGAAAATGGTGCCCGTCCTTTCTTAAGAAAGTCACCAGCATCTTAAATTTTCCTCTGCAGCTGCTCTTGCTCTAAGTAACAATGAGTTCCTACTTGTAATTATTTACTTACTTTTGCCCTGTACATTGAAAACTTTAATTATTCATGTGGTCAGCTTTTTCACAATACAGCATTCAAGGGAAAGGGAGAAGCAAGTACAAATAAAGCACTTCTTGGATTGAAGAGGACCTGACCTCGCCCCAGGTTTTCACTTTCAAAGGTGAAAATTAGGACATCACACTATTTTGGTCCGGGGTATATTCTACAGATTCATATCATTCTGAGGTCAACGATATATTCTATTCAAGAGGTGAAACGTAAGTCAAGTTTAAGTTAAAAGACAAGCTCCCAGACAAAGTACAGCTGTAGAATAAACTAAAATGCACCCAGGAAGCTTTCTTGGATTTTAAAATACTTAAAAGGTCAATGGTGATAGTCGAAAACTGTATGACTGAACTCACTTCTGAATTATGACCTGTTTTTGTTAAATCTCAAAGGCCTGTCTCTTCTTTGGGAAGAGTACTGTCCCTCTCTTCTCTGGAATCAACTAATCTATGTCAGCCTTTCAAAAGTCTGCACACATCAGCTTTCCATTCCCTACTTAGCACCTTATCATTCAGAACCAGTCTTGATAGACAAGAGAAAAGGTATCAGTGGCCCAAAGGGTGGTATTTACATCCCCAGCAGGAACAGACATTATAAGAGCCAAAGTTTAAGTAGAAGAATACTTGTCAATATTGATGCTTTCCTATCTCATAATATGGTACAAACCTAGTATTTTTAAAAGCTTCAGAAAGTCAGCTTTGCTACAACAACGTGTGTGGATTTTTACTATTATAACCCTATCATAACCCCTCAGGCTATGAAATCACAGTCCATTTACAATTTTGTCAATGGCATACTTTTCCTTAGTCTGATGAAGGATGTTAGTTCCAACACAAATTAGCCCCGATTTATACATTATGCAACATCGCTTGGGGACATATGTGGAGCCCTAAAGTCATCCTTTCCTCAGTACCAAGCACTGCAAGTCCTCACACTGCGCTCTCACTCTGCTCATTCAATGTGGCAAAGTGGCTGAAGAATGTAGGGACCCAGTAATCCACCATTTAGGGAATGCTAGTCTCTTTATTTTGTGTTAGGTTTTGCTTCTTTGACTTGTGTTGATAATCTATAATAATCTATAATAATAAAAGCACAATATGCTAATTAGATCGGATAACCTTCCAGATGAAGCCAGGGCTGCAAGGGAAGCTCGGGTCCCGGGTGCCTGAGGGAAGCTGGTGCTGGCAGCTGGGCAAAAGAAGGCCTACTCTTGCACGATTTTCGTGGATTGGGCCTCTAGTGTCCTAATAATCAACTTTCTTCTTCTCTTTAGAAACAGTGAGGAAAAAATTGTTATGTACAGTAATTTGCTAGTGAAAATGCAATTAGACCAATTTTCATGAACAGTTAAGATTTTGAAATCATTCTATTAGAACTTGGAGATACAAAAAAACTCTAAATTATCACATTCTCACTAGGATATATACTTGTAATAAACAATACCATGAAGAATATGAACATTCACTTATTGATAAGTTCTAATTATAGTATATACCAGTAATGTGTCTTAAGAAGAGAAGTTAACAATGTAGAAACTTCAAGAACATTATGAAGAAGGGAAAAAAAAACATCTAAGACAAAGAGCTATAAGTTATAATCTATACTAATAAAAGGGTAATATGATAATTAGACCAGATGTCTTCTGGATAACCATCCGCGAGTCCTTCCTGACAAAGCCAGTCCCAGGCAAAGACGTCTGCCAGCAGTCCCTGCCTCCTGTGCTTGTGGCTGGTTGTGGCCCAGGAAACAAGAGAAGCCACCCGCCCCTCCATCCCAGGCAACAGCACCTGTGGCCCAGGTAAAGACACCTGCCCACCATCCCCTGCGTTTGCAGCCGGCCCAGGTGAAACCAGCCCAGGTCCCGGTGCCTGTGGCCGGCTGGAGGAGGGAATCCTAGGACCCAGGTATGGGGCCAAGGCAGAGGTGGTTAGGGGAGATCAAGCCAGCAGGGGACCAGTTAGGGGCGATCAGGCTGGCAGGCTGAATCAGTTAGGGGCAATCAGGCAGGCAGGCAGGTGAGCAGTTAGGAGCCAGTTGTCCTGGATTATGAGAGGGATGTCCGACTGCCAGGACAGGCTGAAGGGACAGCCTCCAGGAATCCTGGTTGAATCCCTCTCCCACACCACGGATGTCATCTTTCTTTGGTGGATTGTTCCCTTAAGGCATCAGCCTGGGAAATGCAATACCCTACCCTCTGAACTCCCAGGATTAAAAGCATTAAAAAAAAAAAAAAAAAAAAAAAAACTTGTATATTTTCCTTATCAATGACCAAAGAGGTTACTTTAAATACCTGCAGTACAAGCGTTTAGAAATTTTTCCATTTCATAAAATATGCCATAAATTAGCATACAACAGAAGCTAAATGTATAAGTTATGAAGCTACCTAATATAAACTCCATGGAGAATAATAAATGGCAAATAATTTATAAAGGCATACATGGGGGAGGGTTGGGGAAGGGGAGTGGGAGGGCAAAAGCCAATTTTTAACCTAGTCTTTACTGTATTTAAAGACCTTTACAATGTTATGACAAATATGATCTGGAACATTACTGAATTCAATGAACATAGTGACATAAATACTGTTGAATTCAAAAAGCTCTTTGTCTAGAGAAGTCACAACAATGAACACATAAAATATTATGCAATATTAAAATAGTTTTTCTATGAAAAAGACTTGCAAGAAATGTCAAAAGTTGGACAAATTTAATGCACACTACTTTTTATAAAAGAAACAATTGAGAAAAACTTTAGGGCAAGCTGTCAAATGACCACACTGGACACTAGGAAAGATGTTCTTCAGATTTGCTAGGAACAAGGGATATCTCAATGAAATGGATACAAAGATTCATAGCAGCGTTCACCTCACACATCTCTGACAATGTGATGCAAGCCATGGATCTTCTCCTTCACATAGAACTTGTAATTAAGAGCAAGTGAGAATGTTTGCTTACAATGTCCAGGGTTCCACAGATAGCCTCATAGTTCATGGATTATGTATAGTTTGTGAATCTACAAACATTGACTCACAATCTCCTCTTGTGAAAAGCTATGCTCTCAAGAAGTAGCAGGGCCGAAACCGGTTTGGCTCAGTGGATAGAGCGGCCTGCGGACTGAAAGGTCCCGGGTTCGATTCAGATCAAGGGCATGTACCTTGGTTGCGGGCACATACCCAGTAGGGGGTGTGCAAGAGGCAGCTGATTGATGATTCTCTCTCACCGATGTTTCTATCTCTCTAACCCTCTCCCTTCCTCTCTGTGAAAAATCAATAAAATATATTTAAAAATAAATAAATAAACCCTGTTGTTGTTGTTTTTTAAAAAAGAAGAAGTAGCAGGATGATGTTCTATGAAAAAAATATCAAGAAAATTCTCTAATTCTGAAGGACAAGGGCAAATTTCGGATCAAAGGCCAAAATAGGCACAAAGCTGATATTCTAGGCGACTTCCCTTAATTTGGATATGAAGGAGCTGGTCTTGAAATGATTTTAATGTTTGGCAGATTTTTTTAAATGGTAGCATTTTAGCTATGCATTTCCCTTGGAGAAAAGCTGTTGCTATCACATAGATCTTAATGCAAAACATATATTTTACTGTATATTATTTCAAGGTATTTTATAATCAGAACTGACTTCAACCCATGCAAAAGGGACTCCTTTCCTGCCACTGTTCATATCATGAAGCACAAGCACACAAATAGTTTAGAAGAGCCTGCGTGTGCTTCATGTGGGATCGGATGGTCTGGACATCCTTAGCACCCACTCTCCTGGCTCACACCAATAAGGTCTCAAGGAAGATGCTTCTATTGCATCTCCTAACCTATGTTCTTGAAACTAAAGGTGACTCTTCCCTAGCCGATTTTGCTCAGTGGATAGAGCGTTGGCCTCCAGACTGAAGGGACTTGAGCTTGATTTCGGTCAAGGGCATATACTTGGGGTTGCAGGCTTGATACCCAGTTGGGTGAGGGGAGTGAGTGGCATGCCAGAGGCAGCCAATCGGTGATTATCTGTTGTCATCAATGTTTCTATCTCTCTCTCTCTCCCTCTTCCTTCCTCTCTGAAATAAATATATTGAAACTAAAGGTGACTCTTTCAAAACGTCATCAAGGTTTATGGCAGCTAATACCAGAGATGAATACTGTTTTACAGCTCAAAGAGGATTTAAATGGGATCAGTACTCCAGTAAAGGAAAAGATAATTTATCCCAAATCCTTCCTTGCAGTTGTTAGGAATGCAATAAATTCTTGCCTAAAGAATCATTTCCACAGTATCCTCAGAATATTAGAATACACTACAGTGTGCAAGTTTTTGTATGAAAACATTAATAGAATGAAACTAAATTTTAAAAATTGTTTTTAAGATGTTAATTTTCTTTAAAGAATATTATTTTGGCTTTTAATTTTAATAGACTTTCTTTAAAAACTTTTAAAGAAAGTAACTGCAATGATCTTATGTAAATTAATTTTTCTGCTCTTTAATATTTACACATTGTTTGAGGAAAATGTACTTAATTATCTAATTTCAATATAATTGCTTTTAATTGTTTAGAGTATGACTCTTCCTATAATAAAAATTGATGAAAATAATATAATTAAGCACTTTGTTAAAATTAAGCAAGAAAAATCAATTTATGGAAAAACATCATTAATAAATCATGGTTTGCTACATTAGCTCTTGGTTTTTATAACTAATTTACAAGTTGTACTTTATGTCATTATTTAATACCACATTTCATCCTGTTTGGATTTCTTAATCCAAAATTTCACCTTATCTGATACCAGAGACATGGCACAGACTTTTGGGATTCCTATCACTCATCCCAAACCAGGGGCCCACCAAGCTCTTCCAAGGATATATCTCTTTCTGGTCCTGGCTCAGAGCCCATGTTTGTTAGTTTATAGGAATATGCCTGGCTCAAAACTTAGAAAACATTTCCCATGTGTCTGATGCTCATAAAGCTTCATAGAGTTCAAGGAAATAGATGAGAGTGGGGAATAGAGCAGAAATTGGGATAAATGCTAAGTCATAAGGTCCCTCTAACCTCCGTGGCTTCTGATTACTATCTGGTTTCATACAATGATAACACATTCTATCTAATAAAGAGAGAACATGCTAATTTACCCTCAGACCATTGCAAAGATGGCAGCACCCATAGCCAATAAGGAGGGAATATGCTAATTGACTGCCATACCCTCAAAGATGGCTGTGCCCACAGGCACAAGATGGCAGCACCCAGTCCCCTCATCTGGTCCCTATGCCTGCCTCCAGAGTCTCCCAATCCCCTTAGTCCTTTAGCTTCCCAGGGCCGCCTGAGGATCAGGTAACCAGGGCCGGCCAAGGCTTGTGCTGCCGGCAGTGGCAGCAGCAGAGGTTTGATGGGGCATCACCTTCCCCTGATCCCTGGGTAGCCTCCCACCTCTGAGGGCTCCCAGACCATGAGAGGGGGCAGGCCAGGTGGAGGGACTCCCCCTCCAGTGCATGAATTTTCATGTATCAGGCCTCTAGTCTAGTTATAATAGCCATGTAGATTTGATACATAAAGAGTGTCAAACTGGGAGGAGGAAAAGGGAGAATGAGTATATAATTTAGCCAAGAGATGGCTAAATTTCTTATTTTTAAGGGAGGAAGTATAGAATATTATTTCACTCTTAAAGATGATTAAAAATAGATTTTTAAAAAGCAAGGCTAACACAAAAATTCTGCACAGCAATCTCATTTATTATATAGATGTGAAACCATACAAAAGGAATACATTGAATCTGTTCATTAATAAAAATAACAACAGAAAACCTTTATTATGCATTTATGAGTAAGGCAATGTGCTAAATGATGAGCATGAATCAAACCCCAACTATCTAGAACTAAAATGATGTTTCAGTAAGGTATCCATTTGCAAAATAAATACACAGAATTTAATGACTCTTCTGTATACTAAGAATAGGATTTATAATATAATGGAAAGTCATTTACAGTAGCAACACAAATAAAACTAGAAATGACTAATAGAAATGGGCACAGTTAGATGAAAAAATATGCAAATTTGCTAATATAGAATAAGAAAACATAAATGGAAAAACATTTCATGATCCTATGAGGAGTCTCGGTGTTCTAAATATTTCAGTTCTCCTCAAATTATCTATATTCGGTGAAACCCCAGACAAAATCTCAACATCATTTTTTTAATGGAATTTGACAGGCTAATTCTAAAGTTCACTTTGAAAAGGGAATATAAAATATAGCAAGAGCATTTTAGAAAGAGATATATTTTATTGCACCATACACACCTTGACCTCTACGCACCACAAGTGTGACCTCAATCCTGCCTCCCTTTTGACTAATTACCACCATTATCTACATTAGGCAAGGAGATAGACAAAAGATTATTTTTAGAGACCATAAAACAGTCACTAAAAGCAGAGATCCAGGAGCAGGCAAGCTGCCAGAGTTTGAATCTGAGCTTTGACACCTACCATGTGTGTGATCTGTGACCTTGAGAAAGTCATTGAACTGTGTGTGCCTCTGTTTTTTCTTCAGTAAAATGGGAATGAGAATTATAACAATAGTACTCACTTTGTAGTTTTTGTTGTGAGGAGTAAATGTAAAATTATTAATATAGTACATACCACAGAGGGTTATATAGTTAATAATGTTAATCACTACTGAAGAAAAGACAGTCCAGATGTTTTGGCCTTGATTTGTATTAGAAGATTGTCCTAGGAAATTTTAAAGTTTGGGATGAAAAGTAAACTAGTTAGAAACTGCTGAAACCGGTTTGGCTCAGTGGATAGAGCATAGGTCTGTGGACTGAAAGGCTCCAGGTTCGATTCCAGTCAAGGGCATGCACATTGATTAGGGCACATTCCCAGTAGGGGGTATGCAATAGGCAGCTAATCGATGTTTCTCTCTCATCGATGTTTCTAGCTCTCTATCCCTCTCCCTTCCTCTCTGTAAAAAACCAATAAAATATATTTTTTAAAAATAAATAAAAATAAACTAGTTAGAAACTTCCAGCTTCAACACTTTTTTGTTTTTATTTTTAAATATATATCTTTATTGATTTGAGAGAGAGAGAGAGAGAGAGAGAGAGAGAGAGAGAGAGAAACATCAATGATGAGAGAGAATCATTGATTGGCTGCCTCCTGCATGCCCTCTACCGGGGATCGAGCCCGCTACCTGGGCATGTGCCCTTGGCCAGAATCAAACCTGCAGGCCTATGCTCTTTTCACTGAGCCAAATCGGCTAGGGCAGCACTTTTAAATGTGGTTGGAGGCATTGGGGGTGCTGAAAGCGACTTTTAGTGGCGAAAGTGGACAAGTGGGAGAAGCTCTTGAATTGCTCATATAATTAGACAACAATAAAGTAAAAAATCTACTCTAAATGACAAGTTCTGGAAAACTGCACTATAAATCTCAATCTCTCTCTCTCTCTCTCTCTCTCTCCCTCCCTCCCTCCCTCCCTCCCTCCTTCTCCTTGTCCCTCTCCCTCTCCCCCCTCTCTCTCTGTCTCTCTCTCTCATATTCTATCTCATATGTAAATATCTATAAAATCTTTATTTATGCATTACATGTAATATAATCTGAGAAAACTGAGCCATCCTGCCCTCTTTTAATGCCAGTCCCAGTATCATGGGGGAACAAAAAATAATCACTTTTTTTTCTCTTTGAAGGCCTGGCGTTTCTTAACTGAAGATACTCTTAGAGGTGGCACAAAGGAAATTCACTAAACTATATGAGGCAAACGTTCCTAGGCATTTTCTTCTTCACATGGTTCAATATTTTTCTGTTATTCCCCATGACATGAGAGAGTTTTATTAAAGTATGTTTCCCTCTATGTTTTGGGCCTGAAGAGAGAGGTTTGAGTCCACATGAAGCCCA
Organism: Vespertilio murinus; assembly: GCA_963924515.1. Taxonomy (NCBI): domain Eukaryota; kingdom Metazoa; phylum Chordata; class Mammalia; order Chiroptera; family Vespertilionidae; genus Vespertilio; species Vespertilio murinus. Next base: position 18,145,316 of record OZ004715.1, on the reverse strand, counting down.
AGGTAGAATGAAGAGAGGGGGGGCAAGTTAAGAAGACACCCAGCCGGTGTGGCTCAGTGGTTGAGCATTAACCTATGAACCAGGAGGTCACTGTTGGATTCCTGGTCAGGGCACATGCCCAGGTTGTGGGCTCAATCCCCAGTAAGGGGTGTGCAGGAGGCAGCTGATTGATGTTTCTCTCATATCATTGATGTTCTATCTCTCTCTCCCTCTCCCATTCTCTCTTTGAAATCAACAAAAACCTGTTTCTTTTTTAAGTTAAACTCAATAGGGTGGGTTGATCTCAGAGCCATACCTAGGATGACTTGGTTACTAAATACCAAAGGACCTCCTTAGCTCAAGGTTTTGTCTTATTATAAAACGACCACAGATCATGTTTCACAAAACATTACAGAGTAAAATTCTAATGAAACATTACATATTTCTCTTTATTGTGTGCATTTTTATTCTGATTTCACCTGAGGAAAATAAATAAGATTATGAGAACAAAACACAGGAAGTCTTTTATATTATTTATTCACACCTTTGTCTACATTTATCAAAAGACTGAAAGCAGGTTGATAAAAGTGGCTGGGGTGTCAGAAAATAGGGATTTTCCTGTTTAAACTCCTTCAGTCATTTACAAGGTTCCAGGTCTTTTGCTTTGGGTCATTAACACCTTCACTACAGGGAGAGAGGGACAGTAGATAGAAGGGAAATTCAAGTGAATTATTTTTGAAACCTATTCTAAGTTCTTGTATAAGAAGAAAAAAAAAAACACGAATGCTGTAAGTGCAGAAATTATTGGCTCAAAGGAGGGTTGGAGATTTTAAGAAGGTTTCTTTTTATCACTCAATCACCCTTACTAATTTGCAAGTATAAATGAGAATGGGCCACAGAAGTCAATTTGAAAACTGGCTGTCAGGAGCAGTAAACCTTATAAGTTGAATAATGAATGTAAGGACAGCTTTACCGGGAAAGAGACGGGGAGGGGGGCCAGGGGATACGTGTCTTTCAGATGACAAATACTGTAAACTGAGAAATCTAATTTTCCAAGTTATATTAAAAGTAGTGAAGATAGCTGAAACCGTTTTTGGCTCAGTGGACAGAGCGTCAGCCTGTGAACTGAAAGGTCCCAGGTTCGATTCCGGTCAAGGGCATGTACCTTTGGTTGCGGGCACATCCCCAGTAGGGGGTGTGCAAGAGGCAGCTGATCGATGATTCTCTCCCATCGATGTTTCTAACTCTCTATCTCTCTCTCTTCCTCTCTGTAAAAAAATCCATAAAATATATATATTTTTTAAAAAGTAGGGAAGATAAAAAAAAAATGTGAAATCTTGCCTTTCCATTTCCTCTTGTAGCTTTCATGGGCACACACTAGCTAACCGGTTCTGGAGTGGTGGTGTTAAAATTCAAGGAAGATATCAACCCTTCCACAATACGATGAGAGTCATTGATCCATCACACTAAAAATACACATTTTTGCTTATTACTTCAGGGAGTCAAAGGATTTCCTAAAGCCTCACATAAATCTCCATCTAGATTCATCTACCCAGTTAAGAATTTCTTCTCTAGCCCTAACCAGTTTGGCTCAGTGGATAGAGTGTCGGGCTGCAGACTCAAGGGTCCCAGGTTTGATTCTGGTCAAGGGCATGTACCTTAGTTGCGGGCACATACCCAGTAGGGAGTGTGCAGGAGGCAGCTGATCAATGTTTCTCTCTGATAGATGTTTCTTACTATTCCTCTCCCTTCTTCTCTGTAAAAAAATCAATAAAATATATATTTACAAGAAGAATTTTGCCAAACCGTTTTTGCTCAGTGGTTAGAGCATCGGCCTGCAGAATGAAGGGTCCCAGGTTTGATTCCGGTCAAGGGCATGTACCTTGGTTGTGGGCACATCCCCAGTAGGGGGTGTGCAAAAGGCAGCTGACCGATGATTCTTTCATCAATGTTTCTAACTATCCCTCTCTCTTCCTCTCTGTAAAAAAAAAAATCAATATATTTTTTTAAAAAAAGACTTCCTTCTCCAGACTATAATCTCCACAGAGAGAGCAGTTAGTGTGCCATGTGTTTCTTAATTTGCTCACCCAGTGGCAGATTGCTCACTGATTGTCAGATTAGAGCCTGGTGTGTATGTAAAATGCAGGACACGTAGAATCTTTTTACCCCGATCCCCAATACCTGCCTCCTGGCTCTACGTCCGCCTGACGGCTAGGCACACAGCATCTCAGAGCCACAGCTCCAGCAGCAGGCTGATTTGTGAAGCTTGTATTTCAGTTCCAAGAGGCTAAAAGGTTTCCATAGACAGAAGTGAACTTTTCTCCTACAAAGAATATTAGCTTGAAGATGTAATGAAGAAATGACTTACAAAAATGATTTCTACAGATATAAATATGTTGAAAACTAGTATTGGTCAAAGGAAGAGGTGTGGCAGCTATGAATTATGAGTTGAAAGCAATAAGGGTTAATAGGGTGCTATTATAAATAAATTTAAAAAAACAGGGTGAGATTTAAAAACTAAAAAGTACTAGAGAGTAGACTGCAAGAAACCAGAAATGCAATGACAACAAACGAGTGAACAAAATAAACCCCAGAAATTTGAAACATATAAACACAGACATCATCTTTGTCTATTGTAATGTACTATGGAACTTTAAGTAAAATATCTAAAGTAGAGCTCTCCTTCTAAATGTAATTGAAATGGCATTGTAAGGTACATAATACTGAAACCTAATTGTGTTTTTTATTTGTTGGAACTCTAAAGCCATTCATCTGTATCAGAAATAGTTGGATGGAACGGGCTTATTCAGCAGTCTCACTAAATTACTGGGTGCCTTCTGATTTGGGGGGTTATGTCTCAATTACACACAGGCTATTCACATACACCATGTGACTCTTGCTGAAGCAACCCAAGTCATTATTTTTTAAGCTGCTGACCTATAGAGGAAATGTTGATTTTTAAACTGTCACACGTGATCACTATTTTCCACAACATGTTACCAAGTAGTTCGCTACATAGCAAACACTCATATTTATAACTGGTAAGATTAAATACCAATCGGGACCAAAGTTGTGTCTATATCATCTACTAGTATACTGATAAAAGAGTAATATGCTAATTAGACCTGACAGCCGAACAACCTTCCAGACGACCGTCCAGAATGACTAGTGGGTGGTGGGTGGGGCCAGCGAGCCTGCTCTGCCAGGCCAGCCATGGCGGTCCCAGTCCAGCACCACTGCCCCTTCCGCAGAGGCAGCTGGAGAGGCCGAGGCATGGTCCTGGAGGTCCCAGCGCTGCAGCCCCTTCCCCAGACACCTGGCCCCAGATGGCTCCCCCTACCCTCCACCACCACCAGTGGACAGGGGGCAGGGCAAATGCTAAGAAGCAGCAAGCCCAGCTTCTGGTTGAGCCACACTCTTCCCCTCTCTCTACTCTCAACCCCCTTCCCCCCTCCTCCCCCACCTCCTCCCCTACCTCAGTCCTGCTCAGCCAGAAGCCGGGCTTAAGGCTGGCGAGCACAGTGGAGGTGGCATGAGCATCTCATCCTCCATGGACAGGGGGTGGTAAGGAGCAAGGGTTCCTGGACTGCAAGAGCCCCAGATAGTGAGAGGGATGTTTGAGTTCCAGCTTAGGCCCCATCCCCAGGGAGTCCTGGGTGCTGGACTATGAGAGGGCATAGACAGGGTTGAGCCTCCCTCCCCCACCCCACCCCGCCCCCCGCAACCTACCTACCCCACCCCCAGTGAACGAATTTTATGCACCGGGCCTAGTTCCTATTATAAAATCTTACCTATTTTTATTAAATAGCAGAACCATATTTGACACCAAATTTCAATATAATATGATTTAGTATTCTTGAAACACTACGTTTTAATACATACCACCAGAGTGTTCAAGGGAAATGCCACCTTAAAGTGGTTTATTATGGACTCAATGGCAATTAGTGACAGCCTTGAAACCATTGTGTAGAGAGTGCTTTTATTCCCCCTTAGTGCTAGCACGGAGGGCATCTTTATGCACCTTTAATGAGGACCTCTAGCAGCTTTCTTTACTGACAGTTATTCAAATAAAGCATCTTAAAAGCCCATTCATTTACCTGCTGGAAAAGAATGGGAAGTCATTAAGAATTATACGTTAGTAAACTCTGTAAATCTAATGATATTTTATGAGTCGCTTCACCATTTGGAAATAAAGCTTAACTTTTTAATGACATTTTTTCCCCAATGCGCTCTGCTCATTATGAAAATGGATAGTTCCACATCTTATCAAAACAAATAGAGATACCCACTTGGTATTACAACCTACCCCAAATGGCAATTATCTCAATGGTCACAGAAAGACAGACAGACTTGACATGGACCCATTATTTAATACCCAACTCAACCTTCCTTCCTCATGATCTCTTCCAAAAAGCTAGAGATTCCTCTCTTTAGTGACCTTACTACAGAGACTGAATACTGTTCCTGTGTGATGAGTGACAAACTCTTCCATTTTGTCTGATTTTTGCTGAATGTTTATACACAGGTGTGTGTGGGGGTGGAGGGGGGGTGTTAAATTACATGACAGGTAAGCCTCATGGGTCTCTGGAGTTAGAGCTGGATTAAAATTGCATCTCCACTCATTGCTAACGACAGTATTACTAATTTCTCTGAGCTCAGTCTCATTTTTAAAGCAAAACTCATATGTAACCCTGGCTATTGTGGCTCAGTTGGTTGACTGTCATCTTGGGCATCAACAGGTCACCAGTTCAATCTCTGGTCAAGACTCATGCCCAGGTTGAAGATTCAGATGCCTATGCGAAGCAACCCATTGAGATCTCTCTCTCTCTCTCTCTCTCTCTCTCTCTCTCTCTCTCTCTCTCTCTCTCTCTCCTCCCCTCCTCTCCCCTCCCCTCCCCTCCCTCCCCCCTCTATCTTTCCCTCTCCCTTCTGTTCTCTCTTTTAAAAAATCAATGAAAACATAATTGAAAAATAATATCTACTTTTCAGTCTTTTTCTGGTTAGGATTAAATAAAATATATGAAGATTACACCTATCAAAGTCCTGGTCCAAAACAGGGGATGAAGAACTGCTGGTTATATTTTCCTTCTATGGTCTATGCATTCATTCCCAACTAAACAGTTGATCTAAAACTTTAGCCGGTGTGAGAGTGACCTGGGAGATTTTGAAGAATGCAGGTGCCTAGCCCCATACTGGTGAGATGCTTTGGTCCAGGAGTTCTCTTTCAGATGATTCCTATGTGATTCAGTCATGGTGGAGGGGGTATCTCATTTTGAGAAGGATTAACTCTAAGTTCGTACAAGGAGTGATTGTTTATGATCACCCTGGGTCCTGGTATAACATTTCCCACACACTGGTATCCAAAAGATACGAGCTATGTAATGCAGTATTAGCTATACCGGTAATAAATGCAAACCATAGTCATGATGAGTAATGACATTTATTGTTTTTATTATGAATTACATTTATGGCAGTTCTCTATTAACCTAATTAATGTCCAGTTAATTCCATTACTAGATCATAACAGATAACAGCAAGTTCCCAACTCCTCAGTTTGCCTGAATTAATACATTTTTTGGTTTGGACTTCAAAAATAAATACACCTACTTAGCCAATTGCTAAAAGCTATGTAATTACTTGCCTCATTACACACAAAAGAAAAATCCTTACTTTTACACTACCAAGTCTTCACCCTCTTTTGTTAAATGGATATTTTAAGTTACTTTTAATGACATCAAGTGACCTCAATATCCCGAGCACCCTTTTAAGCACTGGGGACACACCAGACAGGCATGTCCCTGTGGCCACGGGGCTTTCCTTCTGGTGGAAAGACAGATAATAACCAGGTAAACAAACAGGCACTTAATATAACTTGTGTTTGGAGGAAATAAAACTAAGTACAAGATAACGGCCCTGCTGTGGTTTCTGTGCTGCACAACGCAGAGACTCAGATGTGCCTGCAGGACTACATGACTTAATCTTTCCACTTCTAGAAAACCTATCCGCTATCTGCTGGTACTGACCTGTCATGCCTATCCAGGTGTCTCTCTCAGATAAAGACACCCCCTGGTCCACTGTGAGGCCATAAAGGCTGAACTCTTACATGAACTTGGGACAACTCTAAGGGGCCATCACAGTTCCAGAACTCAGAGTTTGGCTGCTCCCTTTTTGTGACTGCATCGCAGTTCAGCTTCTCTTTGTCCAGTCCTATTGCCTCCCCTCCCCAGAGTCTGCTTCCTGTAGCAACCGCACTGGGCTGGACATGGAAATGGAATGTCTGCTTGCCTTTCTTGGCATCCCTTTGCATACTATAGAAATATATATAAAGCTAATGGGAATATATATATATATATATATATATATATATATATATATTCATCGATGTAAGAAAGAAACATGGATCAGTTGCCTACTGCACATGCCTCTACCAGGGACTGAACCCATAACCTGGGTCCTGGCATAACAATCCCTGACTAGGGATTGAATCTGCCACCTTTTGGTGTACAGGATGACACTCCAAACCACAGAACCACACTGGCCAGGGCTATAAGCATTTTCTGTGCATCAAATGTGTAAAGTGCTTTTATATCCACTATCTCATTTTATCCAAGAAAAGCTTTATGGGTAACAAATTATTACTATCCCATTATACTGAGAAAAAGCTGAGTTTTAATTGGTATAAATAAACATATCCAGTGAACCAAACCCAGTAAGTGGTAATTTTTTAATTTAAAGCCAGGCCATGAACACGTGGTCCCCGGCCACCGTTTAGCATTGTCTTTCATGACATTTAGGAATTCTCCTAAGGTCAGGGGCCATTTCATATATTCTGTGTTGTTGTTTTATCCCCCCTCTTTATTAATTTGACAAAGAGAGAGGGAGGAAAAAAGGGAGGGAGGAAAGAAGAGAGCGAGAGAAAGAGAAAAATGAATTTGTTGTTTCACTCATGCATGCATTCATTGGTTGTTTCTTGTCTGTCCCTTGACCAGGGATCAAACTCACAACCTTGCCATGTTGGGACCATGCTCTGACCAACTGTGCTGCCCAGCCAGAGCCTCCCATATTCAGTTGTAAACTTCCATTCTCTTGTTTCAGCCAAAAAGGAACCCAGTGCATTCTATTCAATCATGAAAATAAAGACAACCAGGTAGTACTAAAATGTATACATTTCAAATAAAACCTAAAACGTTTGCCTACTTTAAAAAGAAAATGGAGAGTGTCTTTCTTCGCCAGAGTGCTGTATCCCACTGTCATGATGACCTCTTTTATTCTGTCGTGTTCCATGATGTGTCAGATGTTAATATGCTAGAGCAACCGTGGACAAACTAAGGCCCGAGGAATGGATCCAGCCCGTTCGGCTGTTCTATCCGGCCCGCAGAGCCAAAAGAGCAGAGAATTCTCTTGCTCTCCCCTCCGCTTCTTCACCAGCAGCCTAAGATGAGAGTGCCAGCATGGTCAGGTTGCTTTTGTTCTGACCCTCCGGTCCAGTTTAAGAACCCACTGTGGCCCTCGAGTCAAAAAGTTTGCCCACCCCTGTCTAGAGGGACAATACATAAACGTAGCACCCAAATGAGGCAATGACCATTTGAGACTTTTAATCCCAGCTACTCTCCTAATAAAAAATGAGTAAAATTTCAAATATTAGGGTAAGAGAGTACAAAAAGGAAAGCGACATCAAGAAGTTACACAGTATATCGTATACTATGTAGTATTTTTCATTGCCCTTTTAAAAACCTATGTCATTTTGAGCTACAGAATACCATCATATGGTTTGGTCCACAAAATACCTATTCCTATTTCAATCATCCCTATTTAAACAACGCATTTAATTAAATGTATCATGATATTCTTTTTAAAATTAGGTTTGAGAAAAAAACAACTATGTTACAGGAAAATATTATCACTGATAGCACTGGAACACCATAATTTTAGGTCAACCCACTGCAGGGAAGAAAGATTTATCTCTCTGAGTTTTGATCTATATATGCATTTCTGAGCTGAACTCAAAACGTCTCTCCTAGATTCAAAAAAGTAAATAGTACTTGATCCATAATCCCTAAAACAGAGAAAGCAAAGTTGATGCTGATTCAATTTAGGAAAAGCTGGTTACATTAGAAAACTTGCACAGTATCAAAACAATCAGACATAGCAGTAAAGCTTAAATCATTCAAAGTCTGAGTGGGAAGTGAAATGAAAATAGATTCTCCAATTTGATTGCATCATTAGAAAGGTTAGGTTAAATTGTTGGTAAGTATAAAATGATGATAAAGACCTGTGTGGGCCATAATAATACATAATTCTCAGTCATGAAATCTTAGAAACAAAGTTTTCAAAAGCCACACTCTTATCAGAGTATATAGTCTATCAAGTAATAAACTTAAATTTTTCATATCAAGAAAGAAAATTCTAAGTTTCTTATTCTTATAAACTTACCCATCACTCAAATAACTAAACCCACAAATACAGAGCTTGTCTTCAATGTGATGGCTGAGTCTCCTTCACCTAATCTATGAATAAATCCCGAAGGAAATAATATTACATCCATTCCTATAACTCTATGACAATTGCAGCATGTGTGAAATCTAAATATGATCTATACTTAGAGCATTAAAACTAAGATTTGTTCTGTGATTGGAGAATGTCTTCCATGCAGCCTACTTCAATTGGAGAAAACTGCAACTAGTTTAATGGGCTTTTTAAAATAAAATAAAATAAAATAAAATAAAATAAAATAAAATAGGCCCATTATTAGAAAGACATTGTTATGGGCTCAGTTATGTCTTCCAAAAATCCATGTGTTGAAGTCTGAATGCCATTGCCTCAAAATATGATTAGAAGCAAGTATTTTAATTAAGTTAAAATGGGGTTAATTGGGTGGACCCCAAACCAATATTAAAGAAGAGAAGATTAAGACACAAACAGAGGGAAGGCCATATGCAGACACAGGGAGAATACTGCCATCTACACTAATAAAAAAGAAATATGCAAATTGACCATACCTCTACAACACCCAATAGCCAACCAGGAGTATGCAAATTAACCCAACAAAGATGGTGGGTTAATTTGCATACACAGGCTCAAAGCGAAGACTGAAGGCTCTGGCCTGAGTGAAGACTGAAGACTGAAGACAACTGAAGACTGAAGAGGCTTGGCTTCTCTGCTGCAGCCGGAGCGAAGGCCTGGGTCCTGGGTGCCAGACAAAAACTGGTGCCAGCAGCCAGGGGAAGGAAGGCCTATTGTATGAATCTTCATGCAACAGGCCTCTAGTCTACACATAAGCCAGGCAAAGAGCTTTCAAATGAAGCAACCCTGCCAGCACCTTAATCTCAGACTTCTGGTTCCCAGGGAAATGAATCCCCCTGGTGTATATAGCTCAGTGTAGTACTTTGTAGAAAACTACTTCAGGCATGTAGACAAAGCTAGTTACCACATGGCATAACTACATAAATTTCATGATGTGTGTAGCTATTTGACCCCAAATGATCATAACCAGCACAAATGCAGTTATATTCATGACTCAAGTAAATTAATCTTTTTAAAAAAATATATTTTATTTATTTTTTACAGAGAAGAAGAGAGAGGGATAGAGTTAGAAACATCGATGAGAGAGAATCATGGATCAGCTGCCTCCTGCACTCCCTACTGGGGATGTGCCTGCAACCAAGGTACATGTCCTTGACCAGAATCGAACCTGGGACCTTTCAGTCCACAGGCCGACGCTCTATCCACTGAGCCAAACCAGTCTCGGCTAAATTAATCTTACTATCTAACTTATCTAGTTAATATTTACTTAAAATTTAAGTTAATATTTTAGACTAATATTTACTTAAAATGCCAAGGTCAATGGCTCCTTCATCAGATTGCATATTTCTCAAGTAAAAAAAAAAATCAGTATTTCTTAATCGTCATAGGAAGAGTGCCTAGAATGAAGCCTAACATGCATTAAATGCTTCTAGAGCAGCCGTGGGCAAACTACAGCCTGTTCGGCTGTTCTATCCAGCCTGCACGGAGCCGAAAGAGTGGGCCGTACCCTTTTATGTAATGATGTTTGCTTTGAATTTATATTAGTTCACACAAACACTCCATCCATGCTTTTGTTCCGGCCCTCCGGTCCAGTTTAAGAACCCATTATGGCCCTCGAGTCAAAAAATGTGCCCACCCCTGTTCTGGAGTGATGTAAGTCCATGAAGTAGTGAAAGAACAAATAAAGACTTGTTTGGCTGAATAACAGCAGCAGAAGAACATCAATTTGAACCCAGATAATTACAATATGAGTTACCCATTCACCACATCCACTGTCACAATGTAAATAAATAGTGGAACTTGGGGCCTGTTTTGAAAATAAAAAATGTGATTTAATAGAAGAACTGGTCAAATTGAAGCTAGCAGTTATGCATTCTTGTGGCAGTGTCAGACTGTGTAAATCATTTAACCTCCTCATCCATTCTTCAGTGGCACACTGGTGATACACGCCTTCCTTAGCTCTCACACACTGAGCCTTTACTCCTCAGGGGTGAGAAATAAACAAGACAATATAACTGAATGTGTTTGTAAAACATCTGTTATGAGATTTGATATATCTGGGACCAAACCCAATGTTTTACTGTTCCTGGCATACATCTTTTTGAAAAAATGGAAGCCACGTTATAATCAAGGATTTGGTGAAAGATAATATATGCACTGGACCATAAATCCAGAGGACACCTGAGTTATCATGGAGTTTTCAATATAATATTTTATAATCTCTGTCCAACCATACTTAAGACTAAAATGAACAAGAAAATTCAAAATCACATTGAGTATGATTAACTCTATAAACTTATTGCATTGCTCTCATTTTTCTTTTAATTTTCTGCACAGTGGAGTAGGATATTAACCAACTAACAACATAAGCTTCAACCACTCATGATATTGTAAGATGTAAGCAAATAATTACTAAACAAAGGTACAAAATAATAATGAATTGGTTGAACTTAAATTTGACTTAGTTGTCAGTAAAAGTGTATAGGCTTAAATTCAGTTCAATTGCTCAGTTAATAACCACAAAATGTACAGAGAATTTAATTAAATTAGCTCATGTTGGGATTTCACAATGTTCAAGGGCCTGGATGTCCAATGCATCTTTACTGCTTACCCATGACTCTAGGTCAAGCTGTTCATATGCAAAATTTTTCTTACTTAAGGTTTAGACTAGGGGGAAAAAAACTTTTAAGATGTTATATAAAGGTTATTTATAATTGTCTCCACAATATTTTATGATTTTTTCACTTTATATTATTATGTTTTATTAAATAAAAAGAAAGAGGTTGTATGCTTGGGAAATACCTCAGTAAACATTTCTTTGTGTAACTCTAGCTTTAGTTGGAATTACCTGTGTGTTTAGGTACTTACCCTTGAACTCTAGTGTGAATGATTTTATTATAAAAATGTTGACTATGAAAAATATTCCTCATTAACTAATCAAGGTCCACACTATGAGTATTCCAAGCACTAGCTCAAGACAAGTCTATTTGTGTAAGCTATTGATATGGGGTTTGGCAACTCGGCAAGACCTTAATTCAACTAACATTTGCTGAGGTCACCCTGGGTGCAAAATACTATTCCACCATTATCTTCACAGAACTTAAAATCTGGTGAAGAAAATCAGCATATACTCAGATAACCATACCCCAAGTGATATCTTATCATTAAGATAAACTTATCTTGAGATTTTATAGACACAATCATAGCTTCCTTTGTGAGATGGGTCCACTTCTTAAAAGAGTAGCCATTTTCAAATGTGTCAAATATTGGATATTTTCCATCTTGTTTTGCTATGCGGGACGTACATTTTCTATTGTAAAAAGAAACATTTTAAATAGCTAAAATTCACCACAACACTTCAAAAACACTGCTGATAATAACTACTGCATAATGACTGGCAGGCACACTCTATGACCTGAGTGCATGCAAAATCATCCTGTGTGTGTGTGGCGGGGGGGTGTCTAAATTATATTACACATTTCGTTGATGAAGAAACTTGATCTCAGTGAGTCTAAACAATGTCCTCTAACTAGGAAATGTAGAACCAGTTTCAATAGATAAACCTGCTCCTTTTGGACTCTCACACACTCCTCTTTCTTATCGACGACGTTTATCTCATCACTAAAAAGTAATCTGTACTATTTCTTACAACTCCACATGTATCTACAATTATCTAAAAAAAACTTAATTTAAAAAGTAATTAGCATTTTAAAAATCTTAATATTTTTCTTTTTCTATTTCACTGATTTTTTTTTAGAGAGGCAGAAAGGGAGAGAGCCACCGAGAGAAACACATCGGTTTCTTGTTCCACTTTTTTATGCATCCACTGGCTGATGCCGGCATGTGCTCCAACAGGGGACAAACCCACAACCTTGGCGAATCAGGATAGCACTCTAGGCAAATGAGCCACCTGTCCAGGGCTTTCGTCAGATTTTGTATATACCAAGCTGCAACGTAAATATTATGCTTGTCACGACTAAGCTGCTTCACATACAAATATATCCAATTACTCTACTGAGCGGAAGTAAGCTGAAAATCCTATGCAAACAAGCCAACAGTGAAAGATGGTGGTAATTTAATTCTAAATAAATACCCACCAGCACAAAGCACATTTAAGATCAACTTTACCTTCCACATAGATTTCAAGTAATGGTACGATTGCGGAATTCGCAGATTGAGTGCTTTAAAGGCTTAAATTGCTTCCCTCCAAACAATAAAGACAAAAAAGGCAATTCAAAAATCAGGTTAAGTGTAAGTAGAGATTTGAGAGATTTAAGCTAATTTCCCTTCCAAATACGAAATGGAAACACTGCCGACTTGAAGAGAAAGGAAAGAATGGCTCATGCTCGTCTCTGCGACCCATAAGCGGGGCTTTCTTTGCTGTATATTTTGTGTCATCGACTCATGATTTCCATGTAGCCATCATAAAGAGAACACGTGGATGCTTCCTTATCTGAGCCAGCCACAGACCCGCCCATGGAGCAAGAAAGAAAAAACTCCACAGCACAATGGACATCCCAGACTTTCCTCCTCCCTGCAAGGCTGAGTCTGTAATGATTTTAAATAGAAGGGAGTTTGCGATCTCTACCTCCCCTTGCACAATACAGAGGAATATGCAAATTGTCCATTGCTCCATCACATATGGACTGATCACAGCAGGTGTAGGTGGGCAGGGGACTTGCAGCCTCGGGGCTGGGTGTGGTGGGTCCAGGGCACCTGAACAGGCCTCCGCTTGAGGGTGGGTTGGCTAGCCAACCCCCCACCCCCGCCCCTCACTCAGGCCGGCCACACCCCTAGCTTTCCTGGGGCTGGAGGTACCCCAAGCAGGCTGCAGGCACAGAGTCGGTCAGAGGCAAAGGTCCTGGCTGTCCCTGGCCTAGAGAGTCCCAGAAACCTCAGCAGTGACCAAAGACCAAGACTGAGCGGAAAGGCACCTGCTGGTGCTTATGGCTCAAAGTGCCAGGAGGAGGCAGAGCGACTTAAACCTGCAGCCCCGGCAACTGCACACCAAGCCTTGGGGCACACCATGCTGGTGGCCCCTGTGGGTGAAAGGGGAGAGCAGGGAGCTGGGAGGGAGGGGGCAGAGAGTCTTCGGGAGCAGTCCCCACACCTGCCCCTGGCTGTGGAGTCCGGGTGTGGGGAGAGCCGCCTGCCAGAGGTTGCTGTGACCCCTGAGATCTGGCAGCCAGGCCCTGCTCCCCGCCAAAATCCGGGTTCCCACAGGTGAGCGAGTTTCACCAACCCTCAGCCTCTGCTCTCCCCAGCTGCAGGAACGGAGGGAAACCAAGCGCTGCCCTGTGACACAGCGTGGGGGGTGGGGGATCACCAAGCACCCTGGTTTCCTAACTGGGCTCCTTCAGCTTCCGATGGCCCGAGCCCCTGGTCAGCTCTGCCGCTTGCCTTCCAGGGGCGGCTAGCACTGAGCCGGCTGGTGTGCTCAGAGCAGCAGCTGCCACTGGGCTCAGTTACAGAAGAGAAATAAGAAATAAATCAAAGAGCGGAGAGTAACTACCTTCCCTGTCCCTTCCTACATCCCCGGACCAGGAGGGCTGGGGATGGGGGTAATGGAACACGGCTGCTGCTTTGCATTTTATAATGCAGAGGCTCCTGCTAGGTAGAGAGGGGAGATGATTCCTTTCCAGCAACACCTGCCATGTTCCCTGCATCCCCAGCCCTGGAGCCCCACAGCACCTAGCAAAGGGGTGTCCACACAGCCACGCTGGCCTGGCTCCTGGAACGCTAGAAGCAAGTTTGAGCTGCACTGATTAAAAAATAAATAAAGATTGAAAGGCACCTCTTTATAGTACTCAAGTGGCACTGTAAATGCAGATTGCAGCGTCTGATTTTGTCTTCTGTGTTGATTTTGAGGCAGAGCACAAACAGGTTCATGGGGAAAGCAGGGGCGGGGGGTGGGGGCGGGGAGCAAAGAGAGATAGATGATCCTGCCATCCACAGGTTTGTTTTTGTTTTTGTTTGGTTATTTTCCCTTCAGTTCCTCAAGTCAGTATATGTCATTTAAACCACTTTATGGGTTTAGGTAATGAGCTAATGCTTCCTCTATTAAAGAGCACGCAGTAGTGCCTTTCATATGAGTCACATACTTTTCATCCATTCAAAAATGGAGCACACTGAGCAGAGAGAAGGGTATGTGTCATTATATAAGAACTTGGCATTACGATGCTATCTGGCTGAAGATCTTATTTCTTTAAAAAAAATATATATATATATATATATATATATATATATATATATATATTGATATTGATATTTTACAGAGAGGAAAGGAGAGAGAGAGAGCCAGAAACATCGATGAGAGAGAAACATTGACCAGCTGCCTCCTGCACACCCCCTACGGATGTGCCCGCAACCAAGGTACATGCCCTTGACCAGAATCGAACCTGGAACCTTTCAGTTTCCAGGCCGACACTCTGTCCACTGAGCCAAACCGGTTTTGGCAAGATCTTATTTCTTTGACAATTGAGAGAATGTACACAAATCAGGCATTGAAAACGAATGGGCATGCTTAAATGCATGACTTTTATTTTCATTCAGAAGGGCCAAACAACTGGTCACCAGGAGGTGCATTGATGGGGTCTGTGGCGCAGTGGGTCTGGGGTCCGGCAGCATGGCAGGCCTGGGTGAGGCTAGGTGGCATGGGTGGGGGCAGAGGGACCTGAGGCTGCGCTGGGAATTGAAGCTGCGTCTCCTGCTCTGCTGGGCTTGATGGGGTTGGGGAAGGCCAGGTCTTAGGGTTGCAGAATAGGGGTGGGGCCCGCTGGACACTTCTATAATATAGAAAGGGCATATGGAAATATTAAAATATTTCCTCTAATCAATTCCCTTTTAATGTGCATGAATTTTGTGCACCGGGCCCACTAGTATTAAATAAAATCTGGAGAAGAAAAAAAGTAAGACAAGTTACCAGTTTCCTGCTTGAAATCTATTCCTTTCATTCCTCATCTAATAAATAAGTTTATGAACTTATTCCAATACAGACATGAGCAGAGTTCACCTAAGTACTGAGAAGTGTTTGTGACAGCGTTTATATCCACTGAGGTTAGCAGAACCCCATTTTCACAACCTAAGCGGCATGGTGTGACTGAGGTTTGCACTTTCTAGGGTGAGAAGTGTAATTCACAGCCCAGAAGGGAGAGTTGTCTTGAGATTCTTGGATTCCAAACTAAAAGACTTCTTTGGATTTTTTTTTTATTTTTTATTCCTGCAATATACTTACTGCCTAACCCCGTGGTGGGCAAACTGTGGCTCTCGAGCCACATGCGGCTCTTTGGCCCCTTGAGTGTGGTGGCTCTCCCACAAAACACCATGGCCTGGGCAAGTCTATTTTGAAGAAGTGGACTTAAAAGTTTAAGTTTTAAAAAATCTGGCTCTCAAAAAAAATTTCAATTGTTGTCCTGTTGATATTTGACTACATTGACTAATGAGTTTGCCAACCACTGGCCTAACCCATTTTTGGAGGAGTGGTTTCATCTCAACCCAGTGAGGATACAGTCACCATCTAGTCTCTATAAACTCCTGTCACTAAAGACTGATGTATGGCTGTCCTAAGTATGCAATATTGAATTTTAATACAGTCTGAGTTTTTCATCTGCTTTGCAAGTAAAAAAAAAAAAATGGAGGTGTGCATAATTCTATAAACTGCTATCACATATTTTCTATAGAATTTTCCTTTTTCATTAGGTGACAGGCTCTCCTAAAAACATGTCCGTCTAATCATGTCAGTCCTCTCTTCCATTATTAAGAGTCATTCATCTCTGTTTTAACACCTCAGTCTTCTATTTGATTCAAAGTTCTATGTGGAGGAACATGGGGCCTCATTGAAAAAACAACCTATTCCCCCCAGAAAATATCTTATTTTACCGAAAACAGGGAAGGACGTAGAGGGAGAAAGGATGTTTCTGACTGTGCTGAATATGAAGATTTGGCTGCCTTCTCCGTGTGACGGCCGGTTGCTTACTTTAACGATCCAACAAGCTGACGGTGAGCTTAAGGATTCCCTGGTGTGGATTTCATCTGTGAGAACGGCACCAACAGTGGTTGCATTTGTCCTGGTGTCCGAGGTCTGGTCTTACCTAAATCCACCAGCCCTGTCACAGTCTTTTGCTGGTGGGCTCCCCTGATCCCGTGGGTGGCCCTCTCTCCCTGGAAGGTGACTCCTCTGCGCCATGTCTCTGGTGGAGGCAGGCTGTGCCCTCCGCTCTCCTTCTCTGAGCTCCACCATGTCTTCCAGACCATGCCCAAGGCCAAGCAGCATCAGATTCTCTTCCAGGTCAGTGGCTCAGCAACTTTCACACAAGATGCAATCACGGTTCTGTTTTACTATTGCAGTCTCTGTGGTATCTGGTCGTTCCTCAGGTGCCAGAAATGTGTCCAACTGGGACTCCTAACACGCTAATACAATTGCTTCCCATGTGCCAAACCCTGAGATTACAACAGCAAACAGAACTTGGCAATGAGTCATATGTCAAAAGACTAAGTGCTATGCACCCCCCTCCCTTGCTGCAGATGTCCACAAATCACACCAAGATTTTCAGCTCTTGGCTCACGATTACTCGATTCAAAACTACGTCTGTCACACTTCATGGTGGTTTCATGCACATACACAGCCCTTCCAACGGCTTGTTCTTTCACTCCTTTAACCTAGAATGCTCTTACCACCATGCTACCTCAGCCACACACTGTCATAATTACACCCTAATGTTAACTGCAAAAAAGATATCCAATCCTCTGACCACCACCTCCTATCTTTCCTGCTCACAAGTTCTACCACCAGGACTAAAATAATTTTGTATACCCTCCTTCCACATTTTACAGTTCCTCTTTTTCTGCTCTCATTTTCCATCTCATCCAATGTAAATTTCATGGACAATGATTCTTCTCACAAACACATCAACTCTCAACCCCTTTACCTTTTTCTAGTTTTACATTCTTTTGTTGATGTCATTAGCTTATTTTTGTAGGTTTTTTTAAAAAATATTTTATTTTATTTTCCAATTATAGCTGGTATTCAATATTATATTAGGTTCAGGTATACAGCATAGTTGTTAGATATTTATATAACTTACAAAGTGTTTCGATAAGTCTACTAGTAGTATCCACCAGGCACCATACATAGCTTTTACAATATCATGGACTATATTTCCTATGCTGTATTTTACATCCCCATGATTAAGAAGTACAAATTAATGGAACTCTCATTTGACCCAATAATCCCACTTCTAGGAATATAACCCAAGAAATCAGAAACACGAGTCAGAAAGGATATATGCACCCCTATGTTCATAGCAGCACCATTTACAATAGTTAAGATTTAGAAACAGCCTAAGTGCCCATCAGCAGATGAGTGGATTAAAAACTGTGGTACATCTACATAATGGAATACTATACTGCTGTAAAAAAGGAAGATATCTTACCATTTGCAACAGCACAGATGAAATTGGAGGCCATTATGCTAAGTGAAATAAGACAGATGGAGAAAGGTAAATATCACATGATCTCACAAAATTGTAGAATATAATGAACCACATACACTGGTGAACAAAAATAGATCCAGGGACATAGAAACATCTAACAGACCGTCAAACCTCAGACAGAAGGCAGGGGAGGTGTGGGGTGGTAAGAGATCAACCAAAGGGCTTGTATGCATGCATATAGGCATAACCCATGGACTCAAACAGTCGGGGGTGGGGGCATGCGCTAGGGAGTGGGAGTAGCCGGAGAGAAATCAATGGGGTGAAAAGGAGACATATGTAATACTTTAAACAATACATTTAAATAAAAATAAAAGTACAAATTGGCAGTTTTATATTCTTCCTTGATTGTCCAGAACATAACCCCATTTAAATGTAATACTCCACCTGCTTCTCACTAGCACCCTCTCTATTGCATGGGAGTAAGAAACACAGTTATGCTGATTACAAATCGTTTGTATTGCTTGGATTTGAAAGCCAGCTTCTCTCCCTCCAACCCCTATTTTCTTGCACCCCTATTATTTAGCTCAGTAATCTTAGGTAAACATATTTAAATTATCTCTGCCTCAATTTCCTCACCTGGAAATCAGAGAAAGTGTCACTGCACACTTCAAATACATACATTGTAAGTTAAGTTAGGTAGTAACAGGTAAAGTAGTACCTGGCACTTAGTGTGGTTTAATAAAGGCTGGCAATTGTTGCTGCCATTACTAAAAATACTTTTCCATTCTTAAAACATAAACATAATTCAAGAGACACAGGAAAATCCTTTATAAAAATTTATTTTTTAAAATGACAGATATGATATGAAGGAAATAAAAATTTGTTTATATATCAAAATCTTAAATAATGACTTAGATTTGTGGTTTTGATATACAACAATACCTATCAGGCCTGTTTTCTTCAAATGAAGCTCCCTTTATGCTTTTTATCACAAATCTTATTTAAACGTGTAAATGAGAACAAAAACTGCAAGGAAGACCTATAATCAATGACTCCCTACTGCAAAGAATCACCATTAACTTCCAGGAATATAATAGTCTTCTCTATCTAACCTATCCAATATGGTGCTATAGATATTGAACTTAAAATAAACAAAACTAAAAATCCTGTAGGTTGGTCAGACTAACGTTTCAAATGCTCGGTAGGCATGAGTGATCAGTGGCTACTAAGCTGGACAAAACAGGTATAGAACATTACCCTCATCACAGAAAGCTCTACTGAATAGTGCTGTCTATACCCTTTGTTATACACATATAATTGTAAAACTCAATAGAAATTTGATTGTGATTCCTTTTACTTACAGCATTGCGAGGATAATTCGGTGTCTATAGATATATTTCTCTACCTCACATATTCTATCATGTTGCTGGAGTGTATCCTGGGGTCCTTAGTAAAGTCTTCATTGTCTTAAAAAAGAAGTTGCAGCTAAAAATGATCACTAGGTCTTCATAGGAAATATGATGTTTTTCATTAAATGTTAGCAGAAATCCTCATCTGTTTGTTTGTTATACCAAATGACTTATGTATTTTTAAAACTTTAGATATATGCTGTCAATTCTCTTGCAAAACCTCAGCAGTTGGAGATTCAATGAGCTGGGGTTCCAAAGATTAGAGATGGGAATCAAGACACCAAATCACGCAAATGCTACATAACCAAAGCATCTGCCTTTCATACTTCACAGATACCCTGGTTTGCTTTATTATCCAGCACTTGTTAAATGGGCCTCACGTGAGACAGCAAACTGCACAGGAAATATATGTTGATGAATACGGAAGGTAAAATTTCAGACAGGGTGTTGTTTTGAGTGTTATCTCTTTTGTGATTTTTTCTTTTAACATCACACTCATTTCTTAGAAAAAGGTTTTAAAAGGGGTTTTCAGAGGTGTGGCAGCAGGCCTAAAAGTAGTGAAGAGAGAGGAGGCAGACAAAAACGAGTCCTTTCCTCATGACCACAGACACTCCTGTTTTGATGAGATTCTAGCAAGCCTCGTATGCTAGAATTATGCTTCCCAACTGCTTATCCTTCCAGCTAAGATTTCAAGGAAGTACAAATAAATAAATCTGATATATTAGATAGATGACATGATAGATAGATAGATAGATAGATAGAAGATAGATAGAAAGAATATAGATAAGTAGAACTGTTATGGTTTAATTCTTTAAGAGATAGAGAAAAATAGACTACATCCATGAGCATATACCAAAGATAAGGCCATTCTAATGAGACATTTCTGAGTTCAGTCCATGCAAAGTTATCCTGAATTATATGTAATGGAACTTATCGCAACATAAGTCTTTGCTGAAATATTTAAGAGAGGAAAAGATGATATAAAATAGCAACAATGAGAGGTAAGAGTGGTCACAAAACTAGACTGCTATTAAGTGAGCAAAACATTTACTATCCAGACAATGCCCTCTCCTTCAATGTGGGTAGAAAATTAGATAGCAAGTTATAATAGGACCGATGTTACTGTGAGCATATTAATTATATGAGAAGTGCAGGAATAAGCATTAGCACATAAAAAGAAAATTCCATCATTGAGATTTTCAAGAAGTTTATACACATAATTATATAGTACTTTTCCCGTTTTAACACAATACAGCTTTCAGATAGGAAGAAGAATAGACCAAAGCGTATCATTAATCCCGAATCTTTAAGTGAACTGAAATGTTTTTAAGTTTCCAGAAGTTTGTAGGGAAGAAAATATAAATTTCAGAGTAACCATGAATTATAATAACAGCTATGTTAATATATATATATATATATATATATATATATATATATATATATAGCCCAGCCAGTGTGGCTTCCTGGTTGAGCACTGGCCCATGAACTGGGAGGGTTCAATCCCCAGTAGAAGGCATGCAGGAAGCAGCTGATCAATGATTCTTACTCAACACTGATATTTCTATCTTTCTCTCCCTCTCAGTTCCTCTCTCTGAAATGAATAAAATTTTTTTAAATGTATACAGTTGGCTGTGAGTTGATTTCCTCACAGACCCCCTATTACTTGTCAATTACATGCAAGACAGCCAAATCCAATCACTTATTGGCTAGCAATTACTTTCATATTTGTAAGATTTTTTTTAATGTGGTAAGTTTAAGGTGACTTTGAAATATCCAGGTTGAAAAGTCCAGTAGGAAGCTTGAAAGTGCAGCTATAAATGCTGCAAAGTGCAGTTACATATTTAAGACTTGCTTCTTGCTCATGCTACGTATTCATTCAGGTCAGCAGGGTCTCCATTCCAAGTTCATCTTACTCAGGGTCACAAGCTATCAAAGCCTCCACCATCTAAAACAGTTTCTGTGACAGGGGAAAAGGATCCTAACAAAACCAGCTTTGGAAATCTTCTTTCAGAAAATGGCACATGACTTCCATCTTTTCTTGGCCACAATAAATAGCATGCCATAACCTTACTTCAGGGTGGAGTGGAAATGGAGAATTGCCATCCTTCCAAATGATTGGAAAGAATAAAATAAGAAATATTAAAAACAGATCTAATCACAGGAATCATTTTTTTTTACATTCTATTTTAAATTACATTTGTTTCATTTCTTCCCGGTTAGCTTTGAATTCATGGAGAGAAAATGTTGAATCTTAGCCGCATTTCCAGGATTTACATTAGGCATTCAATAAGTATTTGTTGAATGAATAACACTGACAGACAACAGGATGATATATTTTAGCACTTTCAAGAAGTGGTATTGAAAAGAGACCTTTGGATTTGACATAAAGTTCATGTGCAATCATTCAAGTGTCTCAGAAATATGGCAAATTGAGATGAAAAAAAAATGAAGGAAATGGTTGGAGACTGCCCTTTCTAAAAGATTGACAATGATTCCAAGGAGAGATTTAGTACAGCGGTTTAAAGGAAGTTATTCTAGATGGCAAAGACAGTGCTGCAGTTCTGGAGGGAATGCAGATGGAAGGGAAGAGTGAAGTTTTAAGAGAGAGGGTGAGTAATTGATGAAATATTTAGGCAGAACCAGGAGGAAATGGGATCATAAAATAGATTAAGTGGAGTTGGGACAGCAGTCTTCTAAGGAAAGAGATGGGAATCAGGATGGTTATAAATAAAACTATAACTGTAATCGGAGAAAACATTTTTTAAGATGTGCCTGTCTGGTGGTCCTTAGTCATTTGAGAAGCCACATCCAGAAAATATTCTGAATGTACGAACCAGCATTGGACAAAACTTGAATTGCACGACAAAATTTAGAATGCCCTTTATACGGAAGGAGGTACTGGGGGTTAGAAGAATGAGAGGAGAATTTAGCATGGATATCCAGTTGAAGTTGAAATTTTAAGTGGCAAAAGCAAACACCCATCTCCACAGTTCTGAGAAGCTTCTATATGATGTAGTGGCTCAATGCCATGATGCCACAGGCCATCTGGTTACACACCCAGGTCTGGAACCCAGGGTATGCAAGTAGGTTACCTCTTTCTGACATCCAGCAAAGAGGTAATGCTTGCCTCCCGGTACCAAAAGATTTAAAACTATAGTTGACCATTTTGATTTAATTACTGGAAACAAAATAAAAATGCAATTGTGAAATGACTTCTAGCAGTGACCATTTTAAATCTACTACCATTGGTAATGCTAGAAGACAGGAATTGATTCAAATATATATATATATATATATATATATATATATATATATATATATATATATACACTAAAGGCCCAATGCACAAAGATTCGTGCAAGAATGGGCCTTCCTTTCCCTGGCTGCCAGTACCACCTTTGCTCTAGCCAGAGCCACCTTTCCACCTCATCATGCTGCCCAGAGGCCACCACTCTGTGCTTGTGTATGCAAATTAACCCACCATCTTTACTGGGTTAATTTGCATACTCACTCCTGATTGGCTGGTGGGCATTGGGAAGGTATGGTCAATTAGCATGTTACTCTTTTATTAGGTAGATACTATGCAAATTCCAAGAGATAAATCTTCCTTGGGATTTGCAGATGCTCTACTACCTTGAGTATATTCACAGGATTTAGTTTTGGTATCAGCCATAGTGAAATCTGAAAATGGTAAGTTGGGATAGCACAGAGCCTTTTTTTAGGTTCCTTCTAATTACAAAGATCTGATGATAACAAGGCAATCATTGCAAAACATGGTAAGTCAAGGTAAGTTTCTCCTGTGTAAATGTATAGAAATAGTTAAAACAGCATTGGTATGGAAAGAAAGAATTTATAAGAAAGAAGTGGAACTTAGCAGCACAATGATGAACTTGCTTTGAACTGAGAATGTGAATACCAGCAGAAATGATAAGAAACGGTACCTTATACAGACAGTAAGTGTCCCATTGATAAAAATACTAGTTATGAATTGTATGTAAACAAACAAATGTAGAATATTATGTATGTTGCTTAATATGATTAATATTTTACAGTGTTATCAGACAGAAAACTGGCTTAGAAAGAAGCTGCATCCTGACCGTTCAGGATTTTCTGCAAGGAGCATAGATGGGTGGGAGGGGACTGCATGCAGCCCCCTCCCCAGCAGACACACACCAGGGGTGGGGACATGCTCTGAGATGGCTCGGAGCATGCCCCTGGTGGGTGGCAGCAGTGGCCAGAGAGAAGCTGCTAGGGGAAGGAAGGCCTATTCTTGCACAAATGTTCATGCATCAGACCTCTAGTGTTCAATAAAAAGGCCGTTTTAATGTAGAGTTACGTTTTCAAAGTTGTGGAGCCATGTTTTTCCTTGTATGGTAGGACAAAGGAGAGCTACAAACAACCTGATAGGATGACGCCGCGATTCCCATGATTACCAAAGTCACAACCACCTGACCAGCTTTAAGAAGATCCTCGTTAGCGACATGCTCAATGTCATCTTGGAAAGTATTCATAGCTGAACTCTCATAACTTCTTTCATTTCCTGAACAAATTCAGGAACTAGTAAAGCAAGAACTTAGTGAGCCTTTGCTGGACTAAAAGCAATGGTTTCTTTAAAATGTGTGCCCGGTAATTTCATTTTTGAAACTACTTTTATGATTTTCCACAAAAGCACGCCAAGCCATCCTCAAACTAACCTCTCAGTGACTTCCAAACTGCTTTAGTTTGCAGACATACATTATTACACTCCCATATAGTACATGCAGCCATTTTCATGGAGTCCGTAGCACTGTTCTAGCTCCAGACACAGTAACCATTGCACGGTGCCCGGCAGCATCCTCAAGGACGTACTCCACTTTGTTCTCTCTGCATCTGACAGTCACCCAGATTTCAGTAACTGCTACCATCATTTATTAGGCTCTTTTTACGGTCCCTTCTGTAAGCGCCAACTTCCAAAGTTCACTGCTGTTTGTTTTAAATGGCAAAGCAGTGACATGAAGTCTTAAAAATTCTTTCAAAAAATGGAACAAGTACCAGTGCTCTCGTGTGCCCAGTGCACTGTGGGGAAGCAGGAGAGGCACTGTGCTGGCTTACACTGTGCCGCCCTGTGCCCCTCCGTCCGCCTCGTGCTTTAACTGTTAGAAAAAAAGAAAGAAACGGCACTTCAGCTTCCATGTCCCGCCTCTCCGTTAGTGGGGATTCCTGAAATAAAAATGAATACGTGCGTATTCCTGTGAGACTCTGATAATCAGGCTGATCACTCAGTTGGCACATTTCTGTCTCCTTCGGGTTATAAAAATTGAGAGGCTTCTAGTACTATTTGATTATGCTGCCCCTCTAGAGATTACTAGCTACTGTCACTTTAAACCTTCTATTATTCTGAAGTACACAATGTCGATTATTAAAATATCCCATCTGGCCAAAACCGTTTTGGCTCAGTGGTAGACTGAAAGGTTCCGGGTTCGATTCCGGTAAAGGGCATGTACACTGCTTTCGGGCACATCCCTGGTAGGGGGTGTGCAAGAGGCAGCTGATCAATGTTTCTCTCTCATCCATGTTTCTAGCTCTCTATCCCTCTCCCTTCCTCTCTGTAAAAAATCAATAAAAATATATTTTAAAAATAAATAAAATAAATAAAATAAAATATCCCATCTGATTTGTAAGGGTGAAAAAAAGATACACTGTAGCTTCTTGCTGCTCAAAACAAAAACAAAAACTAGTTGATGTTGCATGGCAAACACATTTGGGAAAGTAGTTAAGTTGTCAGGGTTAAGTAAGCAGAAGGATGAGAGGAAAGCCAATCATTGAACAGCACAGAATTTCCAAACTCAGCTAATGGACAAGATGACTCGTGGTTCTGAGGTGGCCAAACTAAGCGGAAAGCCAACCATGAGGGAAGCACCGAAATGCCGAGACCGGGCGCTTTTCAACTTGGGCATACAGAGGAAGCGATTTGCTATAATTGGAATGTAATAGGCAGCATTAATTTATAGGAAGAGGCCTTTTGGAGTATCAAATTAGCCTAATCAATTTAGAAACTTATTAATGGTCCTGACAATTTTCCTTAAGGACCATGGTAAGGTATATAGCATTAACTGTGAAAGTCACTGAAGCATTTGCATAAAATTAGTTTACCTTCCCATTAAGTCTGAACATGGTTATAAAGCCTCTATGAGAACTACATTTTGGAGCAATTCTCAAATTAATGTTTCATTAGTGCTCCCTTAATACTGTCTCTTATTGATTGTTCTCCTCTCCATTCCATTCATATACTACCATTGGCCCCTGGTAAACTGCTCCAATGTCTGATAAACTTCACAGAAGCTGTTTCCCTGTGGTTGTGGAAAGAAAGGGAAATAGGCTTGGAGTCAGACAAGGTTACATCACAATCCAACTGTTATCACATAAAGGTTACTTGGTATTGAAAATTACTTGACCTTCCTTAATTTTATTCTCTTATCTTTAAAAAAAAAAGTTGGCCGGTTTGGCTCAGTGGATAGAGCGTCGGCCTGCAGACTGGATGGTCCCAGGTTCCATTCCAGTCAAGGGCATGTACATTGGTTGCGGGCACATCCCCAGTAGGGGGCGTGCAAGAGGCAGCTGATCGATGCTTCTCTCTCATCGATGTTTCTAACTCTCTATCCCTCTCTCTTCCCCTCTGTAAAAAATCAATAAAATATATATTTTTAAAAAAGTTGTAAATGAGGCTAATGGTAACACCTATTCACCTAATTTGTGGGAAGTAACAAAATGAAAAGTTTCAGTCATTTTTTTTTTCAAAATTCTGTGAAAAAGTATTTCAATTTAGGATTTTTAGTATGTGCATTAAAGAGGAAAAGATCAAAACAGTTTTTGCTTTAGCTGTGGCTGGTGTGGCTCAGTTGACTGAGTTAAGTGTCCTCCCATACACTGAAAGGTCCCAGGTTCAATCCCAGCCAGGGTACACACCCGGAGTTCATGCAGGAGGCAACCACCTGTGTCTCTCTCCCTCTCCCTCTCTGCTTCTCCTTTCCTCTCTCCATAAAGTCAATGAAAACATATCTGCAGGTGAGGATCTAAAGAACAACAACACAGTTTTGCTTTAAATGGACATAGAAATGTGAATTTTATCAAGCTTTTCTATCCTGAACATTATTTATTTTTTCTCAAGATTTCTTATACATGCTAAAATTCCTTATTAGGGAAACTTTACTCTTGTTAAAGCCAATTATTTAATAAAGGAATTCTTTGTTCAACTTCCTCAGAGTTCTGAGTAGTTTCTCTTCTACTTTTGAAAATTTAAATTGAGAAAACATTCTAATTTATTATTTAAAGGGAGAAAACATTTTTTTAAATTTGCAATGAGGTATCACTTCACACTTCACACCTGTTAGAATAGACATTATCAACAAGACAAGCAATAACAAGTATTGGAGAGGTTGTGGAAAAAAAGGAATTCTCATTCACTGCTGGTGAGAACATAGACTGGTACAACCACTGTTGAAAGCAGTCTGGTGATTACTCAAAAAGTTAAGAGTAGAGCTACTATGTGACCCAGCAATTTCTCTCCCTGGTATATACCCCCCAAAACTAGAAAGCATGCATTCATAAAGATATATGCACCTCCATATTCATTGCGGAATTATTCACCTTGGCCAAAATAATAGAAACAACCAAAGTGTCCTGAATATAGGACTTGATAAAGAAGATGTGGTTCAAATACACAATGGACTAACTGGTTCAAATACACAATGAACCTCAGCCATAAGAAATGATGAAACACTGCCATTGGCAACATCACGGATGGACCTTCAGAATATAATGCTAAGTGGAGTAAGTCAGAAAAAGCTAAGAACCCTATAATTTCATTCATGTGTGAAATGTAAAACTGAAACGCATGAAAACAAACAGCAGTGTGGTGGTTGCCAGAGGGAAGGGGTATTCCAAAAAGAGGAGCTATTGCTAATTTTATCAGGACTTAGAACATATTAAGACATTTTAAATGTAGTAGAATTTTTAAAATGACCTGCAATGTATTATCTACTTATTCAAAAGATTAATTTTAGTCCTGGCCAGTTTTGCTCAGTGGATAGAATCTGTGGACTGAAGGGTCCCAGTTTCAATTCCCATCAAGAGCATGCATGTACCTTGGTTGTGGGCATATCCCCAGTAGGGGATGTGCAGGAAGCAGCTGATCCATGATTCTCTCTCATAGATGTTTCTAACTCTCTATCCATCTTCCTTCCTCTCTGTGAGAAATCAATAAAATAAAGATTAATTTTACTAATGAATTGTAGGCATGCGTTCTATCCGAGCTAATATTAGGTTTCCTCAGAGGCTTTTAAGTGCTCGCTTGATTTCCAACCTACAGGCTTTAGTTTACTCAAACTTCACTTTGGAAACTTTATCAAAATAATAAGACACGGTACCCACCTTGAGTATAAAAACTCTTGAAACATTCAAAATTAAAAATCCTTCCCCAATATTAGTTTTTTCAATCTATGTATAAATGTGACTCAGATATCCAGTTTAAAATGCTCTTCAACGATCTGGCTGTTCAAATCACCAGTAATATCAAACAAAGTATTAGTCCCATTGTGCAAATATGGAATTTAGAATTTTTTTAAAGCACAGTAAGAAAATATGTTCATGTGATTATAATGTAACTCATTACAAGACTCCCACTTTTCAAAAATTGAAGTTTATAATCAGTTTAATACTTTGCTACTAATATTAAATGTTAGCTGCTACAGCAACTTAATTATTTACTTCCAAAAAATAAACACAACCTCTTGGCAAGTCATTACTATGCTATTTTTACACTTTTGATAAAACATTTACATATTCAGAAATTTATTTCTGATAGGCAGGCAAAATGTGCTTTAAAAAAAAAAAACTTCAACTATGTTAAGAGAAGAAAAAATGTTTACTTCATGCAATGCTAAGTTGCTACTAGAAAAGAACAATTTAACCTTAAAAAGAGAGAGAGAAATCATGGCAATGATTATTAGTTTAATAGGACAGGGAAATATAGTTTTATTTGAAAACAATAAAATAGCATGCAACTGCAATGAAACACAGTAAAATATCTTTAACTTCTCAAAGTATCTCTATATTCCCAAAGTTACTCCTATATCTTGGATATTAATATATTAGTGTCTGAATGGATTTATGTTTTTATTTGATCATTCATGTGCAGGTAAATCAGATATGTGACTTAAAGTATATCACTATTCTCAAAACAGGTATAATTACAGCTTGTGAAGGAACATGACAAATGCACATATTTGCCATTCTTACTCTTAGTTTTAACAACCTCAAAATATTTAGAAAGGCACTAATAAACTTATCTGGAGAGATCATGAGTAATGGATTTATAAAGTTGGAGATTACGAGACAATAATGGAAGATGTGCACTCAGCTACCCACATGCACTTGGCAATTGGATATGAAACATCTTAATTAAATTTCAAATAAAATAAGTCCTAAATTAGACAATAATCTTTTAGCTGGAGTTGATGAAACTACATTTCATTGCATTGCAAAAAAAATTATTATTATTGAACTTTTGATGCCCTATTAAAGAGAAAATCACAGCAGGGGGTGTAATTGTTTTGAAAATAAAAATGATATTTTAAAACAAGCTGTTAGTATCTCTTAATAGAAATCCAACATCTTTTTAAAATCTTAGCATTAATTATAAGCTGGCTGAAATATGAGTGTCCAGGTAGATCTCAGAATATCTATCTATACAGGGGCATATGAA
Organism: Vespertilio murinus; assembly: GCA_963924515.1. NCBI lineage: Eukaryota > Metazoa > Chordata > Mammalia > Chiroptera > Vespertilionidae > Vespertilio > Vespertilio murinus. Next base: position 18,116,232 of record OZ004715.1, on the reverse strand, counting down.
AGTGACGTTAGCACTAGGCATGTTTGATGCCATAAATCACACATTGTTAAGAGGTGGCTATAATACAGTAGCTATTGACCTAGAATAAGGAGGCTCAAGCAGGAACACTGTCAAGGGTAGCACCAAGACCTCGCCATTTAGCCCTCTCTAGATCCAGCAAACCGAATTACGTCAATGACACACCATTTTTATTTGAATTTCAGTCTCCAGTTCTATAGTTCTGTTCAATTAAACATTTGAAATAATTGTGGATGAATCAGTCTACGACATTATCTCCACTGTACTCATTTTTTATAAGACTCGGGACTAAGGAAGGTCATCCTTCCACTTTTCAAATAGGGCTCAAGGAGGTTGGATAGTGGCTAATGAAACTGACTTTGGAGTCCAGTACCCTTGGTTTCTAAGATACTAACTCTGAAACTTCTCCAAATTTAATATCTCCAGGGCTTCCTTTGCCTTATCCACAAAATGGAAATGGCAAGGTTGTCTTCTTGGGATTGTTATGCATTTTCAGGGACTGTAACACCCTTAATATTTTGAATGATATGCAGTGAATGGAAACAAATGTTAGATGTTAGTATAATAATAATAATAATAATACTTATTATTATTATTATTATTATTATTATTACTATTAATGACCCCCAAAGTCCTTCATCCACTATGTACTAGAGCAAAAATAGTCCAGAAGTCCTAAATTTTGGCTTAGGTCCCTTGCTCCCAACACTTCATTTACTTAAATCCATGATAACAAATTAACTCCACATGCCTGCCTATTCCCCCAGCCTATATGTTAGCTCCAGGAATAGAGCGCTCCAGTTCATTTTCTGAGAAACATCTGGAAGGAAAGAGGAAGAAATTGCAGCAAACCCCAGACACATCAAACCCCGTGCTGCATCAATCTACATAATTTGAAATGACCCAGAGTTGCCTTTCATGCTGACAGACCAGAGTCAAGCGACTGAATCACGCAGGCCAGGACCCGGGGTGGCCTGAAGCCCCGGAGAGAGACACCCCTTTCCAGCAGGTTTCGGGGAACAAGGTGAACCAGGATTGAGCGGAAGGTGAAAGACCCTTTTAGCAGACCAACTAGCCAGCAGACTCCAGAGAAGTGAGGAAAATCTCACCCATTGCATCCCCAGAAGCAACACGGGCACCTCACAGAAAAAGCGTTAGCTCAAGGTTCTTGGCTACACCTACAGAAGGCCGGGTCATCTTCGGAGTCGGTTCAAGGTTCCAGAATGTGGAGACACTCAAACACCCAACACACCAGCTCGCTCACTCTGTTAGCAGCAGCTCAGGCTAAAGCAGACATAAGCACAGCCACCAGAAACGCCTAAGGCTGTTAAGTCTGAATTGTATGGGGGGACAAACAGAGAACTGGGTGTTTCACAATGGGTGACACCGTATTGGGTGGGGGTAGTGGGTTTCCTCTGACCCCAACTCGCAGCCGCCATAAAACTCCCAAACCTCAAGTAGTCGCAAGGTGCACAGACCCTGTGCTCTCTTGGCTCTAACTGGGTCTCAGGCCCTGGAGGGTGGATGGGATGCTTTACCCTTAGCCTCCCAAGTCCCCTTCCTCTTCCCCCTCAACCTCCACCTCTTCACATCGCCCCCCCCCCCAATGTCAGAGCCATTCCTATAGCTTGGCTTCCTCTAACTCAACAGCTTCTCACACCGCCCTCCAACTGTGTGCATCCTGATGAAAAATAAACAAGCGTTCCTAAAAGAAAAAGCAGGAAGGGAGGAAGAAAAGGAGAAGGCAATCACCCAGCTAGCCCGCTGTGCTTTCTTATCCCACCAACTTCGCCAGGCTTCTGAGGAGGGAGCGCGCCGCACCCCGCACACACCCAATAGGAGGCGGGCGGTAGGGCGGCGGGGCGTCCATCCTCCCATCCTGGGGTGGCCCAGCCCTCCACTTCACCCGGGCCAGGCTGACCCCGGGGCCCCCGCTGCTGCCCCAGCTGCTGCCCCCGCTGCTGCCCCCGCTGCTGCCCCAGGTCCCCTGCCACGCGGGGTGTCCCGAGAAAGACCCCGGAGCTCTGCATCTGGGGCATCAGCAGCCTCGCATCTGGTTGGCAAGGGGCGGCAGGGGCAGGGGTGCCAAGGATTGCGCGCGGGGTATGGGTGGGATGGAGGGGCAGGGATGGTGATCCCGGTTCTGGGAGGCAGAAATGCCCACTCGGTGCGTGCGCGCCTCCCATCCATCCCTCCCCGCAGGGGCGCACCCCCAGAGCGGTCCTCTCCACCCCAACCAACCAACTCCGCCGCTGGAGCCTCAGCCCAGACACCTATTTTGCGCGCAACTTACCTTGGCTGGGCTGAGCTTTGGCTCTCCTTCCTCCCGCCGAGCCCTTCATCCTCCTGCCGGCCGCAGCCTGGCGCCCTGGCCCTGGCATCCGGGCGGAGCTGCAGCCGGGGCTGGCCGTCCCCGGGGGCGCACAGGGCTGGCTGCCCGCAGCCTCCTCCGGGGCTGTGGTCACCGGGGAGGCGGGGGCAGTGGCCGCCGGACCGGCCCCCGAAGCCAGCGCCGCGCACACTGTCCCCGGGGCGGGCGCCGGCCGGACTTGGCAGTCAGTGCGCCTCTGCCTCTGCCTCTTCCGAGCCGGGCTTGGTGCTGAGATCTGCAAGGTCCGAGCCCCGCCAGCCTCAGGTGCACCCTGCCGGCCGGCTGGGGAGAGGTGCAAGTCCCCGGGGGAGGGAGGGGCCGGGCCTGGGGGAGGCAGGGGAGAGGGCTGGGAGGGAAGGGAGAAATGCAGGGGCCAGGAGCTAGCTTCCCTGGAGGGAGCGGATCCTGCGTGTGAAGCGAACACGTGGGGAGGAGAATTGCATGTAGAAAATGAGCTCCATCCAGTGAGCTGACTCAAAAGGCTCAGGGAAGGGGGTCTCCTTCTGTGCTTTTTTAGTTCCTTTATCTCCTCGTTTGGGTACTGTCCCCTGTAAAGTGGCCCCCATTTGTTTAAAAGAGCAGTTAACTTCGAAACCTTGGTGAACAGATAGAAAGTGATGGGGTGAAGCTACTGCAAACGTAAGGAAGTTCTTTACCCACACAAAACCTCTTTTGAGGGATCCCACTGAGATTTTTCTTGCCTCAACGGATTCATTCTCTCCCTCTCTCTCTCTCCTTCCCTCCAACACAAACACTCATACTCAATATAGTAAGTGCCCTGTTCCCTTGGGAATGCAACAGACACCTTCTGTGGACCCGTTCTAGGACTTAAAGGAGTGTTTTTCACACTTTACGAGGCCCAGGAAATCACCCGGGGATCTTGTTCAAGTTCAGATTCTGATCCAGTGGGGAACCTAGCGTCTCTGTTTCTAACAGTGTGGCATACGCCTCTGATCCAAGGACCATGTTTTGAATTGCAAACGAACAAAATAAAGCTGCTTTCTGATATCAGCCGAGCCACTAACTATTGGTAAGATGATCTGAAGCAGCTAATGCACTGTTTATCGTGGGGTTTCGGGAGGGTCGGGGGTCAAATAAATTATAAACATAAACACAAGGCAAAAGGGTAAAATGCCCCGAGGATACAGCATTAGTGTCATTATTACTGTTGAGGAAAATGTGGGGAGAGACTGATAATTTGCCACCGTGTATGTTCTCGGGGGAGGTTCTAAAGCACAATCCCCAGTGGCCACCTCACAAACACGCCACCGTTTAGAGAGAAAATGCTACATGACATCCTCTAAGGGGCAGTCTATTCCTCCTGTGAGCCTGTTGTTGACATTTGCTGATACGTAGCCCTGTTTGAGTGTGCATGATCAGGTGGTTGAATAGCTTAGCAGGCTAATAGGTAAAGCAAACCTAGAAAAGCAAAAACCAGGAACAGAGAGATAAAAAGGAAACAAAGCCAATGCACTGAAAGACATACTGTGTTTGTTACACTCCACATGACTACGTTCGCTTGATTTGATTCTCCCTTTGCATGTTTTCATCTGGACTTCGACACCCACTGCCCCGTGTGAATTGGGCGAATGCCGGTAAGCTTTAACCACGGCACAGACCTTGCCTGGGAGTGAACAGCATCTGGTATAGTTCCTACTTTGCAAGAGCAATTGGACAAGGTGCCAATGGACACCGTATCAGGCAGCCTCTGGTGGCAGAAGATAGCACCGAGTATGTTCCCACTGAGAGTTCAAAGGCAGTGAGGTCTGGAGAGGCTGCATGGAAGGCAGATCATTCTAGATAAACCCTAAAATGTGATGTGGTTCCATCAGGCAGAGCTGAAAAGGATGGACATTGAAGGTAAAAGAGAGAGGGTAGAAAAGTGTGGGGAGTAGTGGGCGCTTTTACCCTGAAGGTACAGGGTATGGAAGGAATTGGAATAAATGGCCTGAAACGTCGGCAGGGGGGTGATTGCCGTCCTGAGCAGTTTGTCCTTCCCTTTAGCAGTTCATACTTTGTTTCAACAAGGAACCACCATGATCAGAAATCTAGCAAGAAGACTGATCTGCCGAAACCGGAATGGCTCAGTGGATAGAGCAACGGCCTGTGGACTGAAAGGTCCCAGGTTCGATTCCAGTTAGGGGCATGTACCTTGGTTGTGGGCACATCCCCAGTAGGGGGTGTGCAAGAGGCAGCTAATCGATGTCTCTCTCTCTCATTGATGTGTCTAACTCTCTATCCCTCTCTTCTTCCTCTCTGTAAAAAATCAATAAAAATATTTTTTAAAAGACTGATCTGATGTGAAATTAATAGGGTGACCTACAACCATAAAGTAATACAGGTATAACACATAGGAGGCAGTGGAAACTGTATGTAAGTGATCATACAGGACGGAACACTAATAGTTGGGGGAAATGAAATATAAAGATGTTTAAAAGGAGACATTGCTGAGACATAATTAAAAGTACATAAGGATGATGTGGAGGAGAGGGATTTGTTCAGTGTATCTCCAAGATGTTGTACCCGGAGGACTAAAAAAAATGTTGTCACCATTCAGAATTGAGAAGTCAAGAATGTGCAGGTGGTCGGTCTTATTTTATGTTTATTTGGGAAAGGCTATCAAATAGAGTTTTCTTTGGGCATTTTTATGCAGAGGCTTAAGGGGGATGTTCAGGTAGGGATGTTGCTTTGAAGAAATGGGTTCTGAATGAGAACTTGTGTTTGCTCTTGTGTTTGAGAATCCTGGGTATGGATAGGGAGTTGAATGGTTGGGAGAACATGAGGTTAGTGAGGCAGAACAGAAAGAAGAAAAAAATACAAAGTGCTTTGGACGGAAGCCGAGAGCTGTGTAACCTCCCTGGTCCGTCAGCATCATCGTCTGTAAAATATGAACAATAACATCTGCACAAACTAGTTGGGAGGCTGAAGTGAGGTAACATACTCTTTTCTCCTGTATGCTTTTTGCACACACCTGTAGGATATGTCTGAGAGGATGAGAACATATGTATTGTGCTCACTGTTGTAGCCCCAACACCTAACTTTGTGTAGCACACACAGTAGGCTCTAAAAATGTTCACTGGATGGAATTAATAATTTTAGAAGAAGGAGAGACACCTATGCATGACCATCAAGGTGGCAAGAGATGGCTAAGTGAGTTCCGCCATTTCATTGCCATGGAAGCCAAGTCAGGAAATGTTTGTTACGTAGATGAACACTGGTGAGAGATGGGACAAAGAGTGAAAGGGAAATGTTAATGTACATTGGGAACGCTTTGGGTTCGGTTTTGGAGAAAGATTCAGTTGAACATGTAACTGATTTACTGCTGCGCTAGACATATATCACCATTATGAGTGGCAAAGGAACTTGCCAGAGAATGTCAGATTGTTTCTTTAAAGAAGTTAGACAGTAAACTGAAGAAGAAAACAAAGATTGGGAGTAGAGAGCTGGTAGCAGAGCTGAGGAAGGTTGTTCTTCTTTAGAAAAGGGAAAGAAAGTGCAAACATCCTTTATTGATAGAGTGCAGGGGCCAAAAGCGTAGGAGAGAAGCTCCAGGTGAGAAGGGGAGAATTGATTGAGCAATATCGGATAAGAGAAACAGAACAAGTGGGCCAAGATGGTAAGTAATCAATCTGAGCAGAGAAAAGGGTCACTGAGAAAGGCAAGAACAAAGGGGCAAAAACAAGGAAATGTACTGAGATGCTCAAGAGAAAAGGCAGAAAGTGAGAAAGGCTCACATTGTCTTGCCCCTACATCTCTGGGGAAATAGGCCTTCTATGTAATATTTAAAGTTTTTAGATATTAAAAACATATTTAAAATCTTTCAGAACTGCAGTTGGTTTGCCATGCTGTCCTTCATAATTGGTGAGATCTTAACACAACTGATTTAACCTCTCTGAGTCTTAGGTTCCTCGTCTGTAAAACTGGGATAAGACTATTTGTTCTCTGGGCTTTGATTTTTATGTTAGAATAAGCAGTATTGGTAAAGCAGAGGTTCTCAAACTAGAGCCATCATCAGAATCACTTAGATTTGTCAAAACAGAAGATTTGCCCCATCCTTAGAATTACTGATTTACTAGGTTTTAGTCTCAGAAATGTGAGTGTCTGACAAGTTTCAGATGCTTCTGTTCTGGAGAACCACACTTTGCAATCACCTCTCATCCCCTGCCCCTTGTTGTAAATAAGTTAACATAATGCCTGATACACAGTACGTAATAAATACATGGTAGCTATCGTTTAGGGTTGGTGGCCAGCTCTAGTATGACAGTTGAACAGAGAGTTCAAGCTGAAAAGGTTATCCATAAAGGCAGAGATTGAGAATTCAAATGTCATAACAATGAGTATCCAATTCCGTGTAAGGGAAGTTAGGGGAAAGATCAGGAGGTCTTGGCCAGGAAGAGAATTCAAGAAAGAGTTCAGAATCTTGGCGATCAATTTATGTTTCGCCCAACACTTTCTAAAAGGGTGGTTTATAATAAAAACCGTGGCCATAAAAATAAAGTCAGGCCACAGAATTAGGAAACTGGGTCAAGGAAGGACAGTGACCTGCCCAAATAGAGGCTCAACACTCCTGCTGTGACTGAGCACAGAGCCGACCCGGCCTTAGAAGCTTCTGAGAAGCAGGAGTCAGTGATGTTACATAACTGTCACTGTCTGAACCAAAGATTTGTAAACCCCGTCTCTCCTACAGGAGAAAGCAATTCCCTACTCTCACATTGAGGAAAACCTCACCCCTGGAGCATGAAATGATTTGGAATTCATGTTGCTTCTTGAAGTAGGAACCCTCAACACACATCAGGCATAGTATTGCAACATAATGTAGAAGAAGCACATCTGGGAGGGTTAGGAAGAAATGCTCTAGATCAGTGTTTCCCGAAGTATGGTATGCGTACCTCCAGGGGTACGGAAAGAGTTTGGTGGGGGTACGCATTGCACCGGAGTTTGGTGGGGATGTGCACTGCACCGTGCTTAGCTGTGCCTAATTCTACGTTCTCATGAGTCAAGTCAATTTCATCCTTCTCATTGATCCAAATAAATGTTATTTATAATATAATTTTTATTCATATTTTTTATGAGTAATTTTATTTTCGTTTATTATTATTTTGTGTATGTACCAAAAAAAGAGAACAGAAATATATTTTTATTGTTTTTAAAATACATTCAATTTTTTTTTTGACGAGTGCACTCAGCGTTACGAAAATTATAGAAGGGGTACACATATGTCCAAAGTTTGGAAAACACTGCTCTAGATAATTAGCCTTCTAGTACTCAACTTTACCCAGTTACACACCTCCATGTTCTGAGCACCAGTATTGTGTCAAAAGCTATGGCAGGTGTTTTTATGTGGACTATCTTTCATCTTAATAAGATCATGCTCCCAAGATGAGAAAACAGGCTCAGAGAGATTAGCTTCCTTGCAATCATACCTAATAAGGTCCTATCTCTGATTATAAAACACTAGAGGCCCATTGCACAAAGAGATTCATGCAATAGGCCTTCCTTCCCTTGGCTTCCCGCACTGGTTTTCCTCTGTCAGCTGGCCAGAGTCTGCCTTCTTCATCTTTGCTGCAGACTCAGGCAGGGGTCTGCCATCTTGGTCTTCACTGTGGCACTCCACTCTGAGTAGATCCCTTCACGGCCCCCCCCCCCTCCCTCTCATAGCAGGCATCCTGCCCTGCCTGGCTACAGGGAGACTGGGAGCAGCAGCCATCTTTGGCCTTCTAATTTGCATACTCACTCTGATTGGCTGCAGATGTTGCGGAGATATGGTTAATTTACATGTTTGTCTATTATTAGGTAGGATAATACATTTACATTCTAAAGTTCTCTCTAAAAAAGTAAAACAAAGTTAATAAATAAGGTCAGTTCATACTCCTTTTATCTTAGATTTGGTTCTTCAGGAAGCAGACTCGGGAGACATGGAAATCTGTGTGCAGGAAGTTTACTGGGAGAGCCCTTGAGATCGAGACCTGTGAGCAAGGGAAGGGGTGGGCATCGGGTGAGGGAGAAGCTGACTTTCAGTGAAGTCTCAAACAGGCCTCAGCCAATCCCACCAGAGCTCTGGGCTGAATAGACCCCTCAGAGTTATCCTGAACTAAGGGCAGAGAACCAGGCCTTGGTCTCCTTGTGTCAACCTGTCATTTTGAATAATCAGAGTTTAGTACTTGAGAAATCTGTATGGCAGACCTAATAAAATATTTTATAATCGTTGCTTTATAACAACCCAAAGACAACTACCTTGAATGCAGAAATTATTTTAAAAAACAGTATTATTTGCCAGGCACCGTGATGGCTAATTTTGGGGGACACCAGTATATTTAAATCACAGGTTTATTGTCACATAACTTAAATTTAGAAGTAAAATGAACTCTAGAGAAATAAATTGTCTATAAAATGGGTATAAGAATAGCATCTACCTCATATGGTATATCTGAGTTAGATTAAAAAAGAACTATCACAGGGATGTGGCGGTGTGATGGCGGCAGCGGCAGCTGCAGGGAAGAGTTTGGTGCGATGTCTCACACCATTTTGCTGGTACAGCCTACCAAGAGACCAAAAGGCAGAACTTATGCTGATTGTGAATCAGTGAATGAGTGCATGGAAGGCGTTTGTAAAATGTATAAAGAACATCTGAAGAGAATAAATCTCAACAGCCCCTCTGTCACATATGATATCAGCCAGTTGTTTGATTTCATTGATGATCTGGCGGACCTCAGCTGTCTTGTTTACCGAGCTGATACCCAGACATATCAGCCTTATAACAAAGATTAAAGAGAAGACCTACGTGCTCTTTCGTCAACAGACCCAACAGGCCAGGAAATAGTTGTGTTGGAAGCATTTCAGGGTTGGGGGTGGGCTTGGAACACATGTGTGTTAGCTATCTGTAGTGAAGTTTTGTGTTATAGTAATCCTGTTTCTACTTTGGTACACTCTAGCCAGGATTGAATGTGTTAGATGATATGTGAGAATCTTGTTAAATCTGAACTCCCATCATACCCTCCCTGTTTCTTTTTTTTTTTTGCTTAAACATTGTTATGATGACCTAGAAGGAAGTTTTTCTTTGTCAATTAATGTTGATTCCAATCCTTCATATCTGCTTTATAACATTCACTGTACTAACCCTTCTTCAAGCTGGAGTGGGGAGTAGTGACACAGTTTAATTACATGCTAAAATTAAGTCTTAGTGAAAAACAAATAAATGTTCTTTTGTTATATTTAAAAAACACACAGAATGAATACTATAAAGTATTTGTTTCTAACTACAAGAGGTTGAAGTGAAAGATCTTGAAAAATAAAAATAAAGGGACACACAAGTATGTAATAAATTCAGAGTAAGAAGTTCTCCTTTTACCTGAGAAATTTTAACAAAGGAGGAGAATATAGTTGAGTCTTCAAGAATGGATCGGACTGTGAAAGACAAGGACAATAGTGAGAATAAGACAGCACTCTGGGGAGAACAAATAGAATGGATGAATATATAGGGCATGAAGGCTTATAATTTTTTGGAGGGCCCACAAACAGACCAGTTTGTCAAGAATACAGGTGAAGTTTCTGGAATACTGCTCATGACTTTCAATTTCTGGTGAATTATTATGGTCTTATTTAAAAGACAGTGAAGAGTGGAAACTTTGGAAAAATTAGAAGTATGAACAACAAAGGGGTGTTAAATGAACACTGCCCTGAGCATAATTAAAACTGAGAGAAATCAGAAACAAAATAAATTCTGTTTCTTTTTTCCCACCTAACACTAGCCTTTCCTTCTGGAGAATGTGCTTGCTAAGGCAGAGGTTCTCAAAGTGGGGTCACTGGACCAGCACCAGCAAGCAGCATTGCCTGGGGAATGCATTAGAAATGCAGATTCTCAGGCTCCTTCCTACGGCATCAGAATCGTGGGTGTGGGTCCCAGCAGTCTCTTTTTAAACATTAATGAGCCTTCTAGGTGGTTCTGACACTCACTCAAGTCTGAGAATCACGGCTGCAGTGTTTCTATAATGCATTTTTCTCCTGGAGCATATACCTCCTGGAATATCCGGAAGCAATTTTCTTCTCTCCTAACTCTCTAGAGAGTATGGTTGCTGTCTCACTAACATCTTCCCAGACTGTCTCTGACCAAATGACTCAGCATGGAACTATGCTATGCTAATACATGGATCAGATTGTTTCCCAACAGTTTTTCAGAATAAATCTTTAACACAAAGTGTGTCTACTCCAATCAAAGTCAGACACCAGAAAAAAAATCCTGAGGTAGGACGGGACCTCAAGGGTTTCAGAACTATCAGAAAGAGGCCGGCACTGATTAATTTTTTTTTTCATGAAAAGAGAAAAATCAAAAGTCCTTTCCCATTGCTACTAAAACTCCGATATGGCTAATGAAAATATATTTAAAACTACAGCCAAAAAATGTTCAAAATAATTAGAACTTGGGTACGGTTATTATGGTCAGTAGAAAATGGTTCCGAGTACATGTTAAATAGAAAAGATCAATAATGGCTGAATATTGAACATATATGTGAGTCTGTGGGGATCTTGGATCTTTTTGAATCAATGAATGAGAAGGTAAAAGGAAGAGAATGGACTGACAAGGAGGAAATAATGTTGGAGGGGGTCATGACCACTTGTTGCCCCCTGAGCTGGACCCTGGCAACTGGAGGCTGCTCTGTCAATTAGAATTCTACCCACTTTCCCTGCGTTTGGAGCCACTTTGAGGGCACAGCCTAGAATGATGACATGTTGCTAAGGCCATCTGGATGGTATCCGTGCGGCTGAATACAGTGTTAACACTCTAGTGCAGGGGTGGGCAAACTTTTTGACTCGAGGGCCACAATGGGTTCTTAAACTGGACCGGAGGGCCGGAACAAAAGCAACCTGACCATGCTGGCACTCTCATCTTGGGCTGCTGGTGAAGGAGCGGAGGGGAGAGCAAGAGAACCCTCCTTTCGGCTCCGCAGGCCGGATAGAACAGCTGAACGGGCCGGATCCGGCCCGCGGGCCGTAGTTTGCCCACAGCTGCTCTAGTGGGTGGGTGCATCAGTCAACCTGTTTGCAGCTGCCTAAGACAAACCTTCTAAGTTCCCTTGCTGGTTATAATTGCCACCTACCACTCTGGGGTGCTCTGCCTCTTTCTTCGGTCTCTCCTTGTCCTCTGTTTATGGGGACATTTTACCCCGGGGAAGTCCCAAGGTTGTGAACAAACAACTTAGTACCTGTATCCAGCCTAGATGGGAGGGATGCTTTGAATTATGCAGAGCAGCCTCATGCAGTGGTGTGGCCGCAATAAATTCACAATAAGCAGCACATTTTGCAGACACACACTCACAAAATCATTCTTGAATGTGTGTAATCCATTCATGTTTCAAAACACTTTAATTTTCCTATTCAAACACGAATCTCTCCCAAAACTAATGTATTAATTACTTTGTAGTCATGTGAGTTAGCAGAGACTGGAGTTTGTTCTATACTGTAAGCATAAATTACACACATTTCAGCTTGCCCGTCTAGCTGTCTTCCCGGGGAAATTTATGAAAACTTGCAAAATAGCGGAACAGTGCTATTTTGGATGTCTGGAGGGAATAGTACGGTAACCCATGAGTCCCACCTCACTCAAAGAGTGTGTGTGTGTGTGTGTGTGTGTGTGTGTGTGTATGCACGCTCCTTCAGCAACATCTCCTCCCACTGACTCCTCTTTGCTGACAGTGGCATCCCCATTCTGTCACACTTCAAATCTCAAAGCCACGTTTAATCACTTTTTCTCTACCACCTTAACCCCCAGCTGAGTGGATTTCCACCTCCCAGGAGGTCTCAGATTCCTTTCCACTTCTCCCTCCCAGTCAGAATGCCAGTACCTTGATTCAGGCTTGCCTTTGGATGCATGTGTAGTAAGTCTTTTCTGACTGAGGTCCCAGCCTGACCTCCTGATCCTCCTCTAGCTGCAGTAGATCTGTGCCAGATAACTCTGCCCCAATCACTCTTTTCACTGTGTTACACTCGGTTCTCCCTATCACATGCCTCACCACCGCCTTTAGATTGTAGTTGGGACCATAGCTCAGCGGGGCATCTGAGGCTCCCATTATTCTCATTACAACCTTCCATTTCTATCCTTCCCCTCTCCAGTGCCACTGCCCCCTTCCCCCTCTCCCCCCCTATCCCACTCTTATTGCCAATGGCCAAATCTCACGGTGACCCAGCTATGCTTTGGAAGCCTGTTCCTGCTGCCTGGGAAGTTTCATTCTCTTTCCCACCTGATAAAAAGTCAAGCCAGCTTTCATAACCAGGTTACAAACACTGGGCCAAGCAAATGTCCGTTCTTCAAATGTTAAAAAGCCTTTGGCTTTTAGGATGATTATTTCTGTTAATCACCTGGAAAGCTAATAGTGGCAAGAAAGAAAGAAAAAAAAGCTGTGGGTTTACCAAACCATCTACTTTCCTACTTTCCTTCCTGAAAATAAGGGAAAACTTCTCCCACCCATGTGGCAGAAGAATCATTATGATTAATTGTGGCCAAGGACATGGCAACAGAAAACATTGGCCCTAAGTCTCAGCCCCTCACATCTCCTGGGATTTTTGTTCAAACACCTGCTCACTCATTCCCTCCCCCCTTGCCATCTACAGATTTGAGTCAGAGGAACAATGGAGGACTCCAGGTTCCCAGGGCCTGACCGAGTCAACATCCAGTAGAAACATGCTCTTTCATGTTAAGCTCATGAGGTGATGTGGCCACTACATAGAATAATAAAAATGAGTGGCTGTAGGCATAATTGTGAAATAACAAGATATTTCAGCAAATCTCTCTTCTCACCTTTCTGAAAATTTGCCCACCTCCTCCAATTTGAATGTCAGACATTGTGTATTTCATTCCAAACATTTAAAAACATTTATGTTGCTATGCTAAGAAAAGAATCCATCTGATATTTGCAACCACTCTAAATTGTAAAGGACTTAATTTGGTCGCACTCTTTCATGTTCATTTGCATTTTAAAAGGCCTATAGAAAGACCACTTTGCTTGCACCTAGAGAATGAATCACTAATGGTTGACATTCAATAATCAGTTAGAGAAAAAATATTACTATGCAAATTATACCATACAGCAATAGCCTACTTTAATTAGAATCCCAGCCTTAAACAGAAATGAAGTTTACATTTTAATAATTTTTCTAAAATAAATACTACAAAAAAAGGGCAGATTTTTCTATTTACATCTTTCTCTACAAGGTTTTTGTGTCTTTTTTTCCTAAATAAAATTCTTTAAAATTGGAAATAGGGTAGACAGTCATACAGTCTGGGCCTCTAGCATCTGACAGAACTGGTAAAGCAAGTATTAGAAATAAATTTTGTTAATTAGGACCTCCCCCCCCAGGCACCCTTTTTCACCCCTAGATCTCTCTGTTTATGGGGGTTAGAATATCCCCTGACCTTTTCTCTCCTGGCATGTAGATCTCCCTCCTTTAGAGCAGAATAAAGGGACAGAGAAAAGTCCTATCTGACTTGCATCCAATGACAGGAGAGGACAGGACAGGCCCTGATAGGTCAGCTGGAAAAAGAAAGTAGTTAACTCCCATGGAGGAGTTAAAAGAAGATCTGGTGCCCACCAATCACTGGAGACCAGGAACCAGGAAAGCTGATGAATATTCTATTGTGATTCTCCCCTGAGATCTACAGATCAATACCCTCAAGACTGAATACCCAGTTTGGCTCTCTCTAGAAGGAGCACACCTGGATCTTTCCCCACCCCTTCCTCCAGGCATGTTTTCCTTGTCTCTCTCTTTCCCCTAAGCTAGTGGTTGGCAAACTCAATAGTCAACAGAGCCAAATATCAACAGTACAACAATTGAAATTTCTTTTGAGAGCCTAATTTTTTAAACTTAAACTTCTTCTAAAGCCACTTCTTCAAAATAGACTCACCCAGGTTGTGGTATTTTGTGGAAGAGCCACACTCAAGGGGCCAAAGAGCCTTGTACAGCTTGTGAGCTGAAGTTTGCTGACCACGGCCCCAAGTTCAAAGGGCATTTCTTTTATAACTCTTGTAACTTGTTTTCTGAGCCCATTTCTTTTACCTCTGTGACTTTATAAATTAAAGTTCTCTTACAGATTGAGTCTTGGCTCTGAATTCTTTCTTAGCCAGAACTCAAGCACTGAGATTACCGAATGAGGTCAGGGCTGACCCCACCAGTGTAATACCTGGTGCCATTCTCATTGAAAACAGAAACTTTTTATTGTATTTATGGTTACAGCTCATGAATTTTAAAATGTCTAAAATAGAGAATAATTAAGGAAAAGATTGCATACAATGTAGTAATTGCAACAATGAACAATGTTCACTAATTGTATAATGATCTCAGAAGTGTTCTACATATACTCAGAATTTTGCTAACACTATCAGTTTTCTCTATTTTAGACTGTAAGCAATTCCAGGGCAAGAACTTGCACTTTATTATATACATGTTGTGTGGTACCATGTATAAATTCCTATTGGGATGAATTCTTACCTTTTAAAACAGGTGACAAATCGTACACATGTAGTGAGGTTGAAATTCATTACACAATTAAGATTATAAAAAAAATAAACACAACAAAACAGATCATCCACTTCTCTAAAATCCAACAACTTCCTATTACCTCCCCATCCCTACTGGTAAGATGTTGGGAAAGACAGGCTGAAGAGGATGGGAGATTTACATTTATAATTGAAGTTAACTCAGACTCTTTTAGTTTCAAATAATCTCTTCTGAGTGTTACGCCCAGATTTTGTGACCCCCAAAGTCCTACAGGGAGCCAAGTCTGATGCAAAAAACCAAAGAGCCTCTTATCCATGCTAGCATGAGTTCTGTCCCGCTTACACTGACATAGGCATGGCGGAAGAGCACAAGCTTCAACAGATCAAGGGGTTTTATAGGGGTGGTAATGTCACTCACTGCTTTGGCTGACCCTGATTGGTTGGTCCAGTTACAAAATGGAGGATAGTTCAGCCCTGAGTCAGGAGTTAGCCCCACCCGCCCTGTCCTCTCACTGAGTAAATACTCAAATCAACTCAACTTTCAATTTTTTAAAGGATTTTCCCCTCTGAAAATGTCTCCTTGCTCCATATTCCTTCCAAAATAACATCTGCCTCCCAGGAAAATTTTGATATTTTATGGTTCTGAGGAGGATGATTAGCTAGTGGGCACTGACTCTCTCTGCCTTGAAATTGATGAAAAATACCCTCCTAGAGGGAGATAGCACCATCCTATGGTGCCTGGCTGGGATTTCCGTCTCCACTGTCTCCTAAGCTGGCCACCTTTATACAAATTTACAGCGGTACAAAGAAGTCCTAAATATCTCTCATCAGCTAAAAAATTACTTTTAAGAAGAGGTTATTAGAGATCATTTTCAAAAAGCCAGTGGCTGTTCAGGCTCATTGAGAGGCAATTTATGACCATAAAGTATTATGAAACAGTGAAGCTAATTTTATTTTGATATTGTTTTGAAAAAGGTGATGATGGAAATGATAAATGTTAAACAAGCACTTGTCTGATGCACTGTGCACTGAGTTGGGAGTTGAAATTCCTAGATCTGATTTTCATGGGTGTTCGTTTTGACTTCCTTTAGATTCATTATTTAAATAACTGCACCTTAATTTTTCTGAAAAAAATAGGTGAAAACCTGTCTCCTTCACATTATTTTAAGTATTGACTATGCTACTATATTAGAAAACTCTTTGTTAATGATAATATCTAATACAAATAAAAGTCTCTCTTTTATCCACCTATACCACTTTCTACCTCAATTGTAAACTTTTTTTTTGGGGGGGGGGAGGGCAGGAGCAATATCTCAGCCTTCCTTAAATCCACACAATGCTCTTCACATAATAAAATTTCACTAACTGTCCCATAGACTGATGAATTATTTGCTAAAGAGCAACTCAGATAACTAAGGTGGCTGGTATGGAAGTATAGATGGTCTGATAAAGGAATTTGAGTGAAGAAGAGGTTTAGAAATCCTTTTTTTTTGGAATTGATGGAACACTTGAAGAGAGCAATTCAAAATAAAATAAAGTGATATTTGCTTATATTAATTAAAGAAGGTTATAAACTGCAATGAAAATATCAGATTAACAATGGCTTAAACCAGGAGTTCTCAAAGTATGTGCCCACTACTACTGCCACATCAGTGTCAACTGGGAATTTTTTCAAAATGCAAATTCTCAAGCCTCTTTCCTGACCAATAGAATCAAAAACTAGAATTAAGGCTCAGGAATCTGAGTTTTAATAATCCCTATGGCAATTCAGATGCATGCTAAAGTTAAGAATCACTGGCTACTATGATATGAAGTTATTATCTGAGGTACAAAAAGATTGAGGAAATTGGTTGCAAGCACTGGTTCAGCACCTGAATGTGGTCAACAAGTCTTGGGCTCTTTCTGATTATTTCACTACTGTGGCCTTAGCCCGCTGACATTTTTGCCCTCGAACTCATCCTCTCTTGATTGCAATATGGCTGCTGAATTCTAGTAATCAAGTTCTCTCACTTAAGAAGGGAAAAAAAGAGATTAAAAAAGACGGGAAAATGCCAATTGGAAAGATCACTTTTTCTAGGAAACAAAGCGCATTCCCAGCAAATTTCTGGCTACGGTAAGTGTTTACATGGCATTGGCTGGAACTAAAGTCTCATTGTTACCCTTAGCTGATTTTCAAACTTTACTTTGGAGGCAGGTAAGGAAGGAGGGAGTTGAGAGTAGGTGTTTGGTTAGACAGTCAACAGTGCCCTCAAATAAATAGAGGCTTATCATATAAACCAAATACAAATACCCTAGAAGATTTAGCCTAGAAATGGAAAAGCATGGAAAATGAGATATCTGCCTTTGAATACTGTATTTGAAAGGCTGCCATGCGGAAGAAAATTCAACATTATGTGAAGCTCCATGAGCCAGAAACAATAGATGGAAGTTAGAGATCACAGATGTTGGCTCAACAAAAAAGAATTTTCTAATGATTAGAACTATTCAAGAGGAAATAGGATGCTTATGGAGTGGTGAACAACCTATTACTCTGTAACAATTTCTCAAAAAGATATTGGAGAAAATTCCTGCAATGCTCTCTTCCAAATCTAAAATTATTTTAAATGACTAAAACTGAAGTATGTTATGATAATGATAATAATAATAATCACTAACACTTGATGCATATTTACTCTATTCTTAATGCTGTACTAGATGTTTTGCATGCATTATTTAATTTTCTACCATAAAAATCTCATGAGATAAGCACTATTATTTCTCCCATTTTAAAACACTGAGTCATAGAGAAGTAATATATTTCGCTCAAGAGCTTGGAGCTGATGTGTGAGCCCAGATGATATGACTTCAGAAATCATACTCTTTATTTTTGCAAGCATCTCCTGGATACAAAGCAATCCCACAATTTGGAGAAATTCAAATCAAATGCAAATTTCTCATCTAGCTATAAGTGCAATTTTGTACCTCACTCCACTCTCGTTACTCAAAATTAAGTCAAGTCTATGGAAACCCCATTCTGGCATGCTAGCATTCCCGTATCTTTATTTTCAAAGCTCTCACATTATCACTCTTCCTGAACTCAGTTCAAACAATTAGAAAATCTGTCTTGGTGAACTAACTTGACTTCTCAATATTTTTCTTTCAGAAACTATCCTGTAGGAATGACTGTTCCTCCCCATTTTTGTGTTTTGATCTTAAAGTACAAAAAATCCTAACTTCTGAAATACTTTCAGAGAAGAATGCATGCTTATTTCCAACTCTTAGGCTAATCTGAGAATTAATATGGACAACATGTCTATTCCTACTCTTTGTTTCAAATGCTCAGTAGATATTAACTGAAAATTTGTTAGATGAAGGAATAAAATTATACATTACATCACAACAGCTTTTTTGAAACAATATGTAGCATCACACTTATAAGTCTCCTGATCATTTTTTTTTCATGCTGTACACTAACCTAGAAATAATGGCAGACCATTTTGACATGTTTGGTAAAAACAAAACAACACTATTAGTTCTCATAACGCAGCATTCCAAATGACCTAAATCTATACTCTAAACTCTAGCCAACTGCTTGTCTAAAGTGAGGCAATTCTGCAGTGCAATCCTTCCCACCGTGCTCATCCTAGATCTTTCGCCCCCTCAGATTCATACCTTCCCTTCCCTGCTTGATCTACTTGGGAAGGTGTGGGGCATGGCTACAGTGTTTGGGCAGGTTCAAGCTTTGGACTGATGAGAGGGCACAGTCCTCTCGTGGGCACAGGCAAGTCCCAGGTTGGAGGGCAGAGCCCTCCCAGCACAGTGATAGCCCAATAGCTATAGTTGTAATCTTGAACCTGTGGTCCGAACTCATGGCTCTATATGCCGAGTGATATTGACTGCAAGTAAAGCTTGATCAGGTGCATGTAATTGAGTAGGATCGAAACATACGAGAATGTTATAAACATCTTGATCATGCCCTTCCTTTGCCTTGTGACATCTGGCTATAAAATATAGTGCTTGTAGTTTGTGGTGCTGTCTCTCAGGAAGCAGCATCCCACCGAGACCCAGCTTTCATTCTCTTGTCTGTCTTTCCTTGTCCTTCACTGCCCTCTCTCTGGGTCACTGAACCTGGCTGAGCTGGCAAGGTACATAAGGCGCCCTGGGGCTTAGTATGCCATGGCTGTGCTGGCTCCCCACAGTAAGGGGGGAGGGCTGACCCCTTGTTAGCATTTCCCAGGCTCTGCTGTTTGTCCACTCAGAGACAATGACCAGAGCAAGAAGGACTGTTTCTCACCCCCAAGCCCTTGTCCTAATGTCTCAGCGGCATCTCTGGCAGCAGCCACACACTCCACAACAGGTCAGGCTCAAATGGATCCAACTTCCATTAGTAATTCTGGGTGTTGAGGTCCAGTATTACCACTGCCTTCCTTTGTGCCTCCGACCTAGGAGCCTCAAGGCTCCTATGATTACCATCCTGGTTACTTCAGTATCACTTGTTGGACTTTCAACTCCTCCATTATCAGTGTGGCCACTTCCCACACTGGCTAAGTTTCTCCTGTTAGAAATACTTGGATATCTGTTTTGTTTCCTGGTTTCAACTCCAACTGATGCTCTCTCATAATCTACATTCTAATTTTCTCCCACTGCTTACAAGACCCTTTAGAATTCAGCCCTGTTTCCCCTTCAATGTTATCCCCTGGTTCTTCCTTAAAGTTTGTGATACATAAAAGCCAAGCTTTATTTGCTTTTTAAAAAATCCTTGGCTTCTCTGCCTGGAAGATGATACCACCATCAGCACCAGCATCACCAGCACCACTGGCACCGGCATCACCATCACCATCACCACCACTACCAGTTAGTTCCACCACCCCAGCTTTTTCTGTCTCCTCTTCTTGAGAAAACTATTCCCTCTTCAAAATTCTGCTCACTACTGTGAGTCCATTTCTACACCTCAATCAGACAAAATTTAATGCATCTAATTTGAGAACACATCAGAGCTTCTGCTCTACATTACACAGGGAGGTGGGGGAATTACAGCACAACACTGACGCACACCCATACTTGAGCCAGTTTTCCAGTGGTTCTAAACCAGCTTTTCTGCTAAGAGCTATACAGCCTTGGACAAGTTACTCAAGCTCCCTGAACTTCATCCTTGTTGTATTTAATGAGTTAATACTCATGAAACATTCAATAATAAAAAGCTCTCTATTGGTATAACTTCACATTGATTTCCATTTTTGGCTTGAATACCTCTGCACATTCTTATGAGTATGTCCTGGAGCTCCTTGAATAATAGGGACCATCGCCTTTTTTGTTGTATTGTTTTATTGTCTTCCTTGTTTTGTTTACCAGCCCTTGAACTTAATACTTTGCCTTGCATTTAATAAACATTCTCTAAGACTTTGTTAAAAAGATCTATTCCAACCCTCGGGCAGGATAAAACAGGAAGGTTGGAGGTCAGGAAGTATTCCCTTCTCTCCTCATCTTCCAATTGTTACATCCTTTCAGTGGGTTTGCCTTTCTTTTTTTTATACATCAAGTCTCTCAGCTCCCAAAGACATTTAAATAGAAAAAAAAATCTACTGATACATCCCCTTCACCTCTCTGGGGGAATGGACGAGCGGGAATTTCACTCTGTCTGCAAAACCGTCACTCTCCAGAATGCACAAAGGAATACCATTGACGAAACACGCTCCAGTTTCAGAAACTCAGGGAGGATTCCCTCCTGACCTGAAACGTTATGAGCAGGGAGTGAGAAACTCAGCAGAAGCTTGCATCTCTGGTGGGGAGCCCAGTGCCAAGGGGAGAACCAAGCTGAGCCTTTCGAGACAAGGAAGCGATGCATTTAGCAAAGGTTATAGAAGGAAGGTCAGTCCCCTGAAAGCAAGTCACAGCAAGAGCAGTCCAGATGACCGGTATTTAAAAGCTTCTGCCCACACCAGGTCTGGTGATGAGCAAACTCCTCACAGTCTAAAACCCCAGATTATGTAACATTTCTTTTTTAGAATAGAGAAAAGCTAATAACTGAAAAAAATCTTAGTTCCATAAAATTAGCCATGATCACTCCTATTAAACAAAAGTCTTAACCTTAAATTAGGTATGACATAATTTCTAAAGGATTTACAGCAACAACTATGGCAGAAATATATATTCATTTGCCAAGATACCGTAGGTGTTTTCTGATTTACAGCACAGGGATAAGAAATCATCCAAGACAGAGTTAACAAATCCAGGTTTTGCTAGTTCTAAAGAAGAATCTGAACATCTCTGAAGCATAAGATGGGTCTCAGCTCCTCAGTTCCTCTATGAAGCATTGGGGCATCTTTTTCCTTCCAACATTCTATATGTCAGGTGCAGCGAGTGTGCAGACAAATCAAGTTATTTTGCTATTAACAAGAAAAGCCACAGAGTTGTGCTACTGTAAATCTTGCTGAAAGTTAAGAAATTAACTATGAGAAAACCCACGTTCCTTCCCTTAGAGCTTTTGCATATTAAACACTTCGTAGAGCTGATGCTGATAAAATCCACTGCAATTAAAGAGAAGAAAATGAGACAGCCACGGCGACATCAGGAGTGACACCAATATTACTGACCAGCAAGTTTCCCAGCATCGGTAAACTTCTATGGAAAATTAATTTCATGCTTGTCTGCTCTGGTAAAACCCCTTACTGAGTTGTTATAAAAAGAGAAAATTGAGATAGGCGTTGGGAATACCAAAAAAGAGTTGATGCAGCTAAAAAGAATGGTCGTGTTTACATATTTCATGGGTATGGGGCCCATGCTGATCTAGAAACTTTAGTATAGTTGCATCTCTGCTGGGATCAGAGCTCAAAAGTATTGTCCACAGGGATTCTCACAAAAAGTCCATAAAGATGCATGTATACTTACAGTAAGTAAATAACTAATAATTAAACAGTAGTAATAATGATGATTGCGCTGAAACTGGTTTGGCTCCGTGGTAGAGCATCAGTCTGCGGACTGAAAGGTCCCGGGTTCGATTCCAGTCAAGGGCATGTACATTGGTTGCGAGCACATCCCCTGTAGGGGGTGTGCAAGAGGCAGCTGGTTGATGTTTCTCTCTCATCGACGTTTCTAGCTCTCTATCTCTCTCCCTTCCTCTCTGTAAAATATCAATAAAAAATATTTTTGAAAAAAAATAATGATGATTGCATGATTAAGACATTTAAAGAATGAGCCAATATTTAAAAATCGGTGTAATGTTAACTGTACAGAGTTCATACCTCCATTCCCAAATACTTGTGTTTGCTGGAATTTGTTTCACAAGCCAAAGTCTAGGGTACAATCACCCAGGTTAGGGAGCTGCGTAACTTCCAATTCTGTAGAAAGCATTCTTCGCAGAAACTAACCGTATTATTTTGTTTATTTTTATGGAGCCATTTCTTTCAAGGTGAAATTTTTTAAAATTTACCTTCCAAACACTTTCGCATCTTTTGTTATTATGCATTTGAAAACAGCTTGGGCATGACACACCACACCTTCTGCTCTTCCAAATAAGACTGGGGAACAGATGGCTACTGACCTTTATCTCCAATCAAGTTCTGCCTGCCTGCGTATTATCTTATTTGTAAAAATTAATCTTCTTACCTTCCAATCCTTTTCAGATTGGAACAGTTGATTCAAGAGCCTATTAGTAATCAACATAATTATTAAAAGCTTGACACACATGCATATTCCCCCATGAATTTTTGATATTTTTAACAAT
This sequence comes from Vespertilio murinus, assembly GCA_963924515.1. Lineage (NCBI taxonomy): Eukaryota > Metazoa > Chordata > Mammalia > Chiroptera > Vespertilionidae > Vespertilio > Vespertilio murinus. The sequence continues at coordinate 18,093,653 of OZ004715.1, read as the reverse complement.
CAAAAAACCCCAGTTGGAGATGTAAGTGAATAAATATATTTGCAAAACCCTAAAACGCTCTGGTACATTTATCAGACAAATGGTCAAATCATTCAAATAGCAACATAAGGAAAACAATTTTCAATGGTCCAGTTCACCTAGAAAAATTTATCATTGCTTAAAACACGCGTTATCCTCATTCTGAAGCAGGCAATTAATAACCAGAAAAGGCAGGCACTGGATACATGAAAAGCCTTTGTGATATACATTATTTCTTCATCAATTAAACATGCATTTTTTAAAAGTAAAATTGATGTGTTTCATAGAAAATACTTCTAAGGACTGGATGTTAAGTCTGCATGACCCCAGGCAGACAAGAGTCCTAAGGCTGGTACAGCAGTGAGAATCATATCTTTTCTCAAAAGGTTACAAATTCTTTAACATATATTTTCTCATTTCAGCCTTATATCTTACATAGTACATAGTATATTTTGGTAGGTGTCAATCTAGAGAATAAGCATATGTTCCAAAAATTGCAGCAATAAGCTCTATTTCAGAAGACTGTTTCTTAGAACTGAAATATCCAAAATTATCCCAAATTGTACTTTGCATATGAAAATCCAAGCATCATGTGGCATATTCAGAGAAAGTACAAAATTATAGTATGATAATAATTGAAGAAAATGACTGTTCTAGAAAATGACTGTATGATTGGTTAACAAGTTTTCTGGTCAGAAAATAACTTTTTCCCCCAAATTAACAGTAACTACTGTTATATAACCCACCCCTGGGGAAGGACTTAATTTTTTTCCTCTTGTATGCTGGTATATTTTTTATAAAACAAATAACAAAAGTCATAGTGTTACATGTACAACTTTTTGCATAGTTTTGTTTTATGTTTTTAGAGAAAAAGGTAGAAGGAGAGAGATGGAGACATCAATGAGAAACAGCCATTGGCTGCCTCCTGCAAGCCCCCTACTGTTGATGAAGCCAGTAACCTGGGCATGATCTCTGACCAGTAACTGAACTGGTAAACTCTTGGTTCATGGATTGCTGCTCAACCTACAAAATCACACCAGCCAGGTTGGTTTATTTTTTAATCCTCACCCAATGATCTGTTTTTACTGATTTTTAGAGAGAAAGGAAGGGAGGGCTTGGGGGATAAGGGGTGGGGAGGGAGAGGTAGAGAGGGAAACATCAATGTGAGACAGAAACATAAATTGTTTGCCTCCTGTATATATCCCCTGACCAGGAATTAAACCTGCAACACTTTGGTGTATGGGACAATGCTCCAATCAACTGAGCCAATCAGCCGAGGATTGGGTTTTTTTTTGTTTGTTTGTTTGTTTGTTTCCTTGTTTTTTAATGATAGCATCATTATCCTGATATTTTCTACTTGAAAAGAAAGCAGATTTTCAGGGTAAACATTGCTGGAGAAGTTCAATCTCTAACCAATGTGCCCACAGATTTAATTCAGTAGGAGAATTTACTGGTAGACATAAAGTAAAATGTTGCTCACCATATGGGAGTCTGTGGAAACATTTCTTTTGATTCCCCTAGGAATTAAAATAATGTGGACGATAAGGTCAAAGTTCAGAATTTTACCTGCATCCATCTCTTGAGAACTAATTGCAAACATTTAAATACTCTTTGAAAAAGAACATTATAATTGTGCACCTATGTTGGCTTATCAATAGCTTAAAGCAAAACTTGACAATTCAAGTTGCGATTAAAAAAATGATAGGAGTATTTCCCTAAAGTATTATTAAAATTGAATACTAGCTCATCATTAAAAGTATATAATGATATATTCAAGATAATATCTTAATGGGCATGTTTTGCATTTTAAAAATCTAATAAAAAAGGGTTTTAAGAAAGAACCCAACATTTATCATATTTAATGCCCTGGAATACAAAATGAACGGGAATAATATATTCTTTGCTTTACCATCTTTGCCTAACCAACTTCACATTCTTTGATCCCAGGAACCATCTGCCCTAGGAATCCTTGCATGATCCTAGACCTGTGCTTGTCTATGCCATAGTACGCATATCACCTACAATTATCTACATGCCTGATTATTTTGCTCAAATTTTTATCTGCAACCTAAATTGCTCATTTACTTATCACTTTGGTGCCATTTCCATATTTGTAACTTCTATGTTCACAGTTATAATCTGTCTGCTTGAATGCTCCTCAGCCATAGACAAGCCTGAACTCCTTATGCTCCCAAGTATCTCCTCCGGAACGTAACTAGACCCTCCCAAACCTGGCGATTGAGGACATCAGGGATACCATGTTAGAGCCATTGCTGGAGACAAGAGGCTGTGCAGATGGTAATCATTAGCTTGAGGACCCCCTAACAACCTAGCAGAGTCTGTTAGACTGTACAGTAATCTAGGCTACCGCCATCAACTTTCTCTCTCTCTCCTTCACTTGATGTCAGATTATATCACCATCTGCTGGCTCTCCAACCTTACTCAGCTCCCTCCCTGTTTTCCCTTACACAGATAGTTACTTCCCCTAATGAAATTCTTTCATGGTTAATCCCATACTTGCTTCTGCTCCTTGGAGCATGTGAACTAATGCCCTCTCTTCTCCTTACCATGAATATGGTAGACTAGGCCACCAGTAGCTTTTTCTAATTTTTAACGTAACAGTTTTTATTGCAATATAATTAACATACCATACTATTTGCTCATTTAAAGTGTACAGTCCAATGATTTTTATTATAGAGGTTGTGCAACTATTATCACAACCAATTCTGGAACATTTTTTTCACTCCCCTCAAACCCCCACACTCAGCTACCAGTCCCTTCCTATTGTCCTCCAATACACTCAGCCCTAGGTGACCACTAATCTACTTTATACCTCTCTATATTTGCCTCTTCTGAGCATTTCATTCAAGTAGAACCATCTGCTATGTAGTCTTTTGTGAGGAATACTTTAACTTTGCATAATGATATCAAACTTCACATACTTTGTTCCGTGTACTAATACTCCATTCCTTTTTATTATTGAATAATCTTCCATTGTGTGGATATACCACATCTTATATATTCATTCACAAATTGATGAAAATTTTGTTTTATTCCCCATTTGGGGACTATTATGAATAATTTTGCTATGAATATTCATATGCAGTTTGTTGTGTAGACGCATTTCATTTGTCTTGGATATATGCCTACAAATGGAATTGCATTTCACATTGAAACCCTATGTTTAATCTTTTGCAAAACTGTTTTTATAATGGTCAAACAATGAACATTTGCATCAGCAGTGTATGAGGGTTGAAATTTGCCACATTCTCACCAACAGTTGTGGTTGCTGGTCATTCGCATTTTCCTGATGAGTAATCTTTTCATATGCTTGGTGGCTATATAAATATCTTCAAAGAAATGTCTATTCAGAAGAGTATTTCCACTTTTAAATAGGGGTGTCTTTATGTTATTGAGTTGTCATGGTACATATTTTGATATTTTACATATTTTGATATAAGTAATTTATCTAATATATAATATGCACTATTTTCTCTCATTCTATTTGTTGCCTTTTCATTTTCTTGAAGGTGCCCTTTGAGGCACAAATTTTGATAAATTTCAATTTATATTTTTCTTTTTTTTTGCTTTGTTGTTTGCGATTTGAGTGCCATATAAAGAAAGTATTATTTAATCCAAGGTCACAAAGATTTATACTTATGCTTTCTTCAAAGCATTTTACAGTTTTAGCTCTTATATATAGTCTTTAGTTTATTTTTAGTTAATTTTTGTAAATGATGTGAGGAAGGCATCCAGCTTTGTATTTTTTGGGTTTTTGTTTTGTTTTGTTTTTTAATGTGACTATCCAGTAACCTTGACAGAATTTGCTTTTGTTTACAACCTAACAAATCAAAATAAAAGGTTGTAAACCTTAAACCTATGAAGACAAAAATTATTAGAATCAAAAACATTTTTCTGTTTGGTTCATTGCACTGATAGTCCTATCATCTTGTAGTAGCGCAATAAACATTTATTGACTGAATGACATGGAACACAAAAAAGGATCAAAGGACTGAGAAGAAGACTTAATAGGACATTATGAGAAACAACAACAGGGAAACCTAAAGTGAAAACTAAATACTACAGAAACCTGCTGTTAAAAAGGTGAAGGAAATAGCATTCTAGCCAAAGAAAGCAGCATGTATAAAATTCCTGACAGATGACTGGATAGATACATAGATGGATAAATGAATACTAGGTAAAAGAAATATTCTCTGCATTTATCAGGAAAGACACAAAAATGACTGGTCTTGAGTTCTTGAATTTAGAAGAGGGCTTTAGAAACATATAAGCAAACTTAGACTTGTAGAGGATTACATTAGGGTCCTTCCAACTACCCATAGTTAGGTCTAAATTAAGGTGTGTTAATCAAATTGTTCTTCTTTTCCCCTGGTCTAGAGTCCAAAAGTGATTCCCAGGGTCTTGTCTAACCCATACCTGCCCACTCCATTGTGAGATCATATTCCATGTCTTGAAGCAGCTGTCACTCCACATTCTCCCATTTGATGTCAATACCTATAGTTTCCGGCTACAATGACTCACTCACCAGATAGTATCTAATCATGGACTAATTCAAAGCATCCTTTAGACAATGTATATTAGCATCACTGGGGAGCCTGTTAGAAATTGTTTTCCAGAATTACTGAATCAGTACCCGCATTTAAAGATGAATCCTTGGGTGCGGTCTGCAGGCATTCAAGTTTGAGAAACACTGCTCTAAACTAATCTACTCCTTAAATTCTCCTTCTACTTGCTTTTAGCATCCTTGATTCTTCTCACTGACAAAGTTATGCAAGAACCAAAGTGCCTCATATCAAACCTTTCTGAGTTTTGTCATTTCTAGAGATAGTTTCTCATTTTCTTTCAATAAGGAAAATTGTCTGTTGTCCTGGTTGTTGAGGCTGGGGAAAGGGGGAGGAATTAATTCTAGGGTGGTATTACAGTAAAAAAGCACTGTTTTGATGAAAGCTTGAGCAAGCCGTGCTAATCTGCTTAGAGGTATGATCCACATCTACATCAAATGAGCAAGGATCCTATTTAAACTAAAAGGAGGTGAGGCTGATGCAAAGTCTTCCCAAACTCTATAACAGGACCCTTTTATGTACCACGTCAAGGTCTTCGGTCCACTCCAAGTTCACAGGTGTTTAAAGGGTCATCTTTTGTTAGAGCAGAACCTTCAAATGTCCATCATATCAATAGCAAAATAGATTTGCCATCCATCTTTCACTTAGAAACAAGATATTTAGAGACCTGTGAAATTCTAGGTAAACTCTTATCTGACAACATCTGTTACAAGTAAGTTTTAAATGCCTCAAGAAAAATCCATAACCTGCAATGAACGAAAGTGCTTTTAGTAAAGACCCACACCATCAAGAATTGGTATTAGGACTAATTATTGAAGCCCTCAGTACTCACTAATCCAAACTTGGAGCCGGTTAGGATTCAGGGGCAATTTAGATAAAAGAGAGGTCAGGTGACTCACAGACACTTGACCCATTTCTCAACCATACAGTATCTATCAACGCTATGAACCCTGGTCCACAGTGGGACAAAAGACTAAATGGATCTTATAACTTCATTTTTGCAAAAATAGTGTTCAACCCTCTCCCAATTCCCTCTTTCTGACCTTATCACCACATGCATAATAAAGAGGGATGAAGTGATGTTTCAGATATTTATCTTACTCAGGGGGGCCTTATCGTGTCCTTTTGATTTCCATAATTTATATCACCAAGGAGTCATAGCCAGATCCTTATCACCTCAGGTAATAAATTTAAAGTCCTAAGTTACATAGATGGCATTATACCTACTGGCGGGAGGAAGCATACATTCTTCACCTTCTCCTGATCATATCCTTGCTCACAGCAAAGCAAAGCTGATCCTCGAAACTATCTAAAGGGGAAATCTGTGTGTAGAAAATAGTGACCTTTTAATTACTATGCTTAATTTCTATTAAGACTATGTTTTTCTTAAATCCCCTAAATTCAATGTATAAATCTTGCTATTTTATTTATAACTCTGGTGATTTGGGTTAATTAAAAATATTCATTTTTACTTTTTTCTTTGGTTAGTCTATAAATCTGACAGTTTCATGTTCCCTAAACATTTGTAACCATTATCATATTTAGTTTATTAGATTCCACTAAATAATTTAAATGCTAAGCATGTTTTCTTAAGTAATTAAAATACCTACAATTGAAATCATGTTTTTTTTCTAAGGATTAAAAGCACCTTAAGAATAAGAAAAAAAATCTATGCAGATTATAAAATGTTTACAAATATTATTAGTATAATTATAATTGAATTGAATTACTTTGGCTCATTTATTGATCTTCTTTATCCTTACTTTCATACTTTCCCTGAGATCATAAAATTATTTAATACTCATCAAGAATGGCATTAATAGAAATGAATTTAACCAAGTCTTATCAGTAGAAAATTTAAGACCAGGGAACAACTACAAATTTGGGCTATAAATTGGAGAGCTCTAATTTAGTGGGACAGAGAACCCTGGGTACTTCCTAGGATAACTTGAGTAGAAATGGCATATAAGAGCTAGTGTACGCCTCATTGGTTTTTCAAGAGCTAGTGTACTTCTCATGTTTTTTTCCTCCATATCACACATCATGCATGTTTAGTTTTTCATTTTATATAAGTATTACTTTATCTTTGACAATACATTTTGTAACTTTATTATTCAACCTCTTTCAAACTAAGGTTACTTATCCTGACTTCCCAGACCTTTTTATACTCCAAACCTGGATTACATTTTTACAACTGGTAGTGGGCACAGTTAATTGTCTATCAATTATCCACTATACTCATCCTCATTCCTAACAGAATTTGATTTTATTAAGGAATTCATTCCATGTAATCAGAGGATTCTCCTTCCTTAGATTGAAGAGTGTTTCCTAATGAATATAAGTCATCTAAAGCAATGGCAGACACCTAGAAGCAAGCACGGGGCTAAAATTGTCCTTAACAGATTAAAAGAAAGAAATGGCTGAAAGGCCTAAGTTACCATCCGACCACCCGACCATCTGACCGGTAGATATGATGCACACTTACCACCAGGGGGCAGACACTAAATGTAGGAGCTGCTGAGCAACAGCAACTTTGCAGAGTGCCCTCTTGCACTCCAGGACCCCTCGGAGATGTCAGACTGCCAGTGTTGGCCCAATTTCTGCAGGCCAGGCCAAGGGACCCCGCCTGCCAAAGGGACCCCTGCTCACTCCGATGCCTGTGAACCCTGGAGCTGCCCCAGGCTTGGGAGGGACTCAGGGATGTTGGCTTCAGGGCGTGTCCAGCCCACCTTGCCCAGTCCCACTCTGCTAGCCACCTTCTAATTAATTTCCTTTCAATGTGCACAAATCTGTGCACTGGGCCTCTCTTTTACTGAAAACTAGACAACCTTCCTCGTAGAAAAGCAAACACTGCATGACCAAATGACATGGAAAGGACAGGGGCCCTTGGCAACATAGGAATTGCAGCTTACCCTATCTCTGGATGGTCTTTCACATGAGATAGTGTTTTTTTGTTTGTTGTTCATTTTGTTTTTATCAATAAGATAAAAGCAAGGAAAGCCATGGAAAATTGCAAAGAGATTTTACATTCAGTTATTTAGCAATAATTGAATGTAGTATGCATATAGTTCAAGTTGCTTAACATAAACCCTTTTAATGATAACATATTGGAAATTGTGGCTGCCTTCCCTTTACAATAGCCCATACTATTCACCCATAGCTTTGCAAAATTGTTATTTTCTTTATGTTGCTAAAAATATAAGATCTATACCTGTGGAAGCCACTTTCACTGAGCTTCATTGATTCAACAACATCCCCTTGCCCCCAAATCACACACTTTTTTTTTCTTAAAAAGAAAATAGTTTCTCTCTGAGAACAACAAGGAGGTCCTGAATCATTGTGAGAGAGATTCCTGCCACACACAAAAAAATCCCCTCTGGTTTCTTTTGGGTAAAGGACAGCATTGGAGACAAATACCCGAGTACAAATAGTTTGCTCCATAAGATTAATGGTATTTTCTAAATAAGTGACACCTTTTATAGATCTGTTTATCAACAGAGCTAAAAATATTTTAAAGGAGATAAATTTATATAGATATTTCTGATATAACTCTTACAAAGCTAAATCTCTTTATAAATTTTATACCGAAATAAAATTATTTATAACATGCTTGCTTATATATTTTTTAACTTCTCACCCACATTATACACAGAGTCCTCTCATCTTCCAGAGACTTTGGTGGGTAGTCACTTTAATAACAGATAGTATAAAGTAATTATCTCCAGGCAAAAATAAGAATGGAAAATTCATTTTGTAAGGAAGAGCCTTTTTGTTTTTAAAAAATCAAGAAACGGGGGAAGGGGAACACTAAGCTTTCTGGACACTCTCCAAGGAAGGCCTGAAGACAGACAGACTGCCTCATTGCTCTTGCTAATTCCTACAAAATGATATGTCAGTTTAGGGTTTAGGCAAAAGCTGCCTGCACAGTATGCATACAAATGTATACTAAAGCTCCAAGTGAATAACTTACTTTTAGGAAGTGGCTTCATGCAGGGACTGTTTTATTTTTCTACCTCACACCTTGTCATATGAATATTACTTCCAGGTTTTGTTGTGAAAGGAGTTTGTATATCTTAAAAATTACCCATTCATATCCTCCTTTAATAGAAGAAAAAAATAGAGCCAAGGAATTTATAATACTAGAGGCCCAGTGCACGAATACGTGCATGGGTGGGGTCCCCAGGCCTGGCCATCAATCAGGGCTAATCAGGGCCAGGCTTATGGGGTCTACCAGCCAGGAAAAGGGAGGGGGGGAGCTGTGGGCAGATTGAGGCCTGTCGGCCAGGGGGAGAGGCGAGCTATGGGAGGTTGGCCGCCAGCCCCAAGGAGGGAGCCGGCCCTCAGCTCCTCTGGAAAAGGGGCTGCGTCTGCTGCCACCCACCTCTGGTTCCCTGTCCCAGCCTGGGGCATGAAGGCCCTAGTGGGGTTGGGAGAGGAGGCCATAGTCACCAGGCGGGGCATGGAAGGAATGGATGCTGGATGCCTATGCCTCTGGCTGGCAGTGGAAGGTTCCCTGTGGGAGTGCACTGACCACCAGAGGGCAGCTCCTGCGTTGAGTGTCTGCCCCCTGGTGGTCAGTGTGCGTCATAGTGACTGGTTAACCAGTCATTTCAGGTCATTCTGTCGTTCACAGTAGCTTAGGCTTTTATATTTGTAGGTGATTTGAACTTAAATATTTTTTTTACAATTTTATATTTAGAAAATGGATAAACGAAGGTCCAATATTACATAAATTATAAAAATCTCTCATGTAGAAGGAAACTTGCTTTTCAATAATAGTACAGATCAAAGAATATCGTATTTTCTAAAAGTCGCATTTTTCATAGGCATTTTTGGACAAGCCTCAGCTCACCTTGATTTTTACTGCATTTTCCTATATCGTCAACATTAAATGAGTTAACTTTCTCTCATCTGCATCTTTTTAATGACGTAAGCCTTTTCTTTGGGAGAATATGTTTTCCATTAGATATAAACTCTATCCTTTTGTGCCCCGTTGCTGCCTAATACAGTCTTCAGAACCTAAAGAACACTGCATTTGTTTGGCTGGCTGGCTGGTTGGCTATGAGTCTGAATTGTTAGAGCAGACTTTCTCATCCATAAATTATGACTTGATGGTAAGTTGACCAATTCATGAGCTGCAGCAATTGGAGTAGGACAACAGAGCCTCATCTAGGAAATAACGGTTCGAATTTACTAGTATGTTGCCTCCAAAATTCCCAATTAATTCTCAGGATGTAATTAATTCCCTGGAATAATGTATCTTATTAAGTTTATGTCCTTTCAAATTAAAAGACTGTTTTAAAATAAAGGTTGCGGCACACTCAATATCTTTGTTCTTCAGAGGAGGCACACCAAATGTGACTTCATTAGCTCCATATTTTCCTGCATTGCTGTAGAGTTTTTAAAGGAGTTCCACACTTGCTGTACAGACAGGTCATATGAGCCAAGCAAACTCAGCTTTTTTATTATTATTATTATTATTTGCTTTTTTTTTCTTTTACTTTTCCCAACACTGTAGAAATAGTGACTTGGAAGAATCAAGAGATTTAAGGTCACATCTAATCAGAGGCAAAACTGGCCTCTATCCCAGTGCCATTTCCAACATCCTACTATTCCTTTCTTCTATTAATACTTTTTTTGTGATTTTATATACTCCATACTAGCCTACACACCCACACATGGTTTAGTCAGAGGATAACCAAATATCAATGTTCTCAAACTCTCTTTTCCTGACAAGAGAAAGCACCTGCCTCTACTGCATGTATTTCTTCTTCTGCATCAGTGGCTTTCCCAAGGTGGATATGAGTTTAATGATGCCCAGCTGGACAGGGTGATGGAGTTAGTGGGAAGAGGCAAAGGAACTCTCGTGCCAGTTGTAAGGACACCCTTCATTACCTCTTTTCTCCACTCCATTACATACACCTCAGGGCTGAGAAAACAAATCAGCACAGCACACATCAGCCACAGGCATGTAGATGAGCAGAGGGGAAGGGGTCACTGTCCTCCAGGAGTGTAAGGGTGAAGACTCAGGTGGACAAGAATGGTGAGCAAAGCTCTGCCTCTGTCACAGGTTCATATTATATTCATGTTAACAATAATTATAAAGGGAAATGGACAAAGACAATTGCACAGAACTAAATTTAAATTTGCTTCTAAATAAACTACACCAAATCTCCCAATGAAATGAAAAATAAGTGGCAGGAGAAAAAAAATGCGACAATTACATTCTGAGGCCATAGAGGTAAGGAATGTTAGCTGTTTTGAGTAATAATTTGAGAGGTAACATCATTCAACTGGATATTATATATATATATATATATATATATATATATATATATATATACACACACACACACACACACACACACACACACACATATAAAAAAAAGTTCCGTTCCTCAGTCACACTGGCCACATATCAAATACTGAATAACCCCATGGGGTCAGTGGCTGTTACCATATGGAACAGTCCCATCATCACAAGAAAATCCTATTGAGCAGCACTATCTAGAAGTGCCCTTACTTATGACCAAACAAAACAAAACAAAACAAAACAAAACAAAAAACCTTACAGCCTAGAGGACCTCTTGCATTAAATATGTAAGAGTTTGAAGTGATACCTAAATTGAATATGTGGTAAGTAAATAATTTTTGAACTGATGAAAGAGGAGAAAGCATCAAATATACTAGGATTCCCACTGTTTAAACAAATGAGAACAAAAAGTGTGAGGCATCAAAGTGTTACTGATAAGGTGACCCTGAAAGTGTGAGCCCGGGGTGCTCCAACTACATCTGTAACGACATCCAGATGTTCTGGCAACAATAATGATGACAGCGGAGTAAAATTGTATTTGTTCACACACAGTTGCATTTCCGCAAGTAGAATTAGATGCCTCCAAACTTGGGTTTTTTAATTGCTTGTATGTATAACTTTCTTATTGTGTATGACTGCATACTGCAATCACCATTACATTTTGTAACGGAGGGGGAAAAAAATAAAGCAATTCCAGCACAGGCTTCAAGAGCATCTTGGAAATGGCTTGCAGCTCCTCCAAGTCTCCTTCCCAGAGACGGGCAATGAAAGATAAACATGTGCGTGAATAATCTTAAGACAAACTTTAAGAATGCACTTACCTTCAGGGTCAATGAATGCCTTTACAAGCGGGAAATGTTTCTAACATTCAGGCTAGATAAATATCATCAGTGTTCTATTTTAAAACAGTATTCTGTTTTTTAAAATTATTTTATGCAAAGGAAATATCACTAAACCTAAAATTGTGTCAAGGAAATGTAGTCATTGGCTTTGTTACACATCAAAGAGGATTCTTAGGAATAATCCCTTCCTAGCAACAAAAAAACAATTCAAGTAAATAATATTCAAAGCTTTAGATGTGTTCCTAGTATTGATGGTCAGTGCATGAAAACATGGACGTGTTGCCCTGGCTGGCTTGGTTCAGTGGATAGAGCATCGGCCTGTGGACTGAAGGGTTCTGGGTTCAGTTCTGGTCAAGGGCACATGTCTGGGTTGTGGGCTTGTTCCCCAGTGGGGGCCACGCGGGAGGCAGCCAATAGGTGATTCTCTCTCATCACTGTTGTTCCTTTTCTTTCTTTTTTAAAAATATATATTTATTGATTTCAGAGAGGAAGAGAGAAGGAGAGATAGAAACATTAATGATGAGAGAGAATCATTGATCGGCTGACTCCTGCACACCCCCTACTGGGGATCAAGCCCGCAACCCAGGCATGTGCCCTTGGCTGGAATCAAACCTGGGACCCTTCAGTCCACAGGCTGATGCTGTATCCACTGAGCTAAGCTGGCTAGGGCTCATCATTGATGTTTCTATCACTCTCTCCCCCTTCCTCTCTGAAATCAATAAATATATTTAAAAAACAACAATGACATGGACATGTTAAGTTAAAGAGACATGTTAGCACTAGACTCTATATAATATCTATTTTTTTTAGAACTGTTGTATCCAACATTCCCACCCAAATGCACTAGCTATTGATGCTTAATAATATTAGCATGTGTATGGCTCAACTGAACTAAAGAACAGATCACTCAGGTGTCCTGATCTGGAGCACACACCCTGATCCAGGACAGATAAGTAATTAGAACCAGCTTGCAAGCTGTGGAAATATACTTTTTTCTCACCTACTCCACATCTACTTCAGTTAATTCAATAAACCACTTACACAGGACAAATACTGTGCATGCACAATCTAAGCTAAGATGCACAACCAAGTGTTTATTATTTATAAAGTTAATTGGTTCAAATGATGCTAATGAAGCAAGTAAAAGAATGTCTCTATGTATATTATATTTTTAGAAAGAAATATCTTATAACTACAGAGGAAATATTTGTTCTTCTCCCATATAATGAGCACCGATTTCAAGTGTAACTGATATAAATAATGCAACTTACTTCATTCCTTTAGCAAATATGAATTAGGTTCTATTATTTGCTATGGTACATTTTTAAAAAAGGTAGTGAAGGTGACATAATTTAAAGTTCTGGGAGGGGGAGGTCATTTTAAATAAAGTGACAAAGGGAAAATCTAGTTTGAAGGTTGATATTTGAGTGAAGATTTAAATGTAAAAGGTGAGGGTGGTAGTCATGAGAATCTTTGGGAAAATAGTATCCCAGGAAGGAGGAAAAATCGGTGCAAAGGCATGAAGATGGGAACATGGCTAGTCTGTTAAAGAAGTGCAAGAAAAGCAGGGTGGCTGGTGCCAAACGAGTGTGAAGAAGAGGGTTTAGATCAAGAAAGAAGGAAAGCAGAAGGCCAGATCAATTTAAATCCTTATAAGGCATAAGTAACTTTTGCTTTTCCTTGGGGTACAATGGGCACTTTTGTGGGTTTCAGCAGAGAGGAACATTACTGAACATACCTTTAAAAGGATCATTCCAGGTTATTTATTGAGAAAAGATTGTGAAGGGGCAGGATGCAAAGCAGAGAGACCGGCTAGAATGCTATTTAAGTAATCCAGGGGAGAAATGGTGATGTCTGTGACTTGTGTGGTAAGATTAGATAGGATGGTGATATCAGAGATGATGACAAGTGGTCAGGTTATTAAGAGAATTGTCTGATGGAAAACGGAGAATGTTCTGATGTCGAGGATCAATAATGTCTCATTGTAAGCTAATGAATTCTTGGGAAAAGTATAAACGTACATATACACATACATCATACATACATATGTTCACATAGATATACTGATTCCACATCCTGTTTATAATATTTAGAAGTGATTACTCTGTTCTTCTCCAGCAAATAGTCAATCAATACTCTATAACCATGCAGGAGCGAGGTCAGAGTTTAAGCAGATCAAGAAAACTTTTAAAAGAGTCAAGTTTTTTGGGGACCAAACTGACTTTTAGAGAATTCATGTAGTCTTGGAAAAAAATGAATAATTTAACCTTATATACCAGCTACAATTGGCCTTTGGGCATTACAATAGCAAATTAAAATGTATTACAGCTTTTGTTGTCTTCATTTAATAATATTAATAGCCATGGTCTCAATTTTTAATTGAAGTACTCCTTCTCCCAAGGATACAATAGATTCCTAATTGATCCATTTTCAAGGCTCTGCACTTGTACTGTCTTTGATATTATCTTTTAATAGCTAAACCTGCTTTACATCGCCCTCTTGAGAATTTCTGAATCTTACCTCTCATTAAAAAGTTTTTGGTAGTCTTCCTGGGTTTTTGATTTTATGGGGAAAGATTAAAAAAAAAAACTCTAAAGGAGAGATTATTTGGATAAAATATAAAGAACAGATGTTTTTAGGTATCTGTTGTTGATATAAAATTTGTAACTATATTAAAATCTCAATGATAAAGCCATTCTTAAACTAATATTTATAGGAAAAAAATGTGCACATACTTCCCTTAACACAATTTCTCCTGAATAAGACTGATAGGCAAATAGAACACACTGAAAAGCAATGAAAATATGAAATACGTTTTAAGAGTAAAGCTAACATGGTTATTAAATGTGGCATAAACTTTTGGGGTTTGTTATATTAGATAGGTGGAAGAGAAAATGTAATTTAAACCTGTGCAAACAACTTCTTTGCACAGGTAAAATGTACACCCAAGTAGTTCAAACTCTAAGAAATAGAATCTTCTGCAGCCTAAGTTACTACTAGGAAAAAATGAAAATTAAAATACTTATGAAATTAAGTTTAAAACATGTCATATCTTAGAATTGGAAAGCTTTCATATTTTAAAAATAGGAAGTCCTCTTAACTTGGTTAATTGGGACAGTAGAGAGCCAGGCAATATAGGATATTGGGAGTGGCCATGCTCCAACCAATGATAACCTTATCTCACATTAACATAAGGAGACCTCATGTCATCTGACCAATTGTGTGAGGTCTCTTTTGTAGACTATTTCTACCCCTACAAAAGGTCTGAAATAGAAGACCCAAAAGTGGGCTTCTGCTTCCAACAAAGGATGGAGATCCCTGCGAAGTGAAAAAGTAAACAGTGTACTTACCTCAAAATTAAATTATAGGCATGTTGTTTTTATTTAAATATTAACTAGGTTTCTAATGCTACTTATTGTCTAATGGCCCCTTCTAAATACAACAAATAAATAACCCCAAAGAGAAGGACGAGCTCTTGTCCAAAATTTGATGGCAGTTGGTGTATATTAAAAGCATTGGGCTGAAAAAATCATACTTCCAATAGGAAGCGAATTGCTGCCTACTTGGTTTTAACACATGTTGTTTAAGCTATTTTATACAGACAGATGGATAGGTGATAGGAAGATAGATAGATAGATAGATAGATAGATAGATAGACTGAAGAGGAAATGTAGGAAAAAATAAGTTATATTTCTAAATTTAGCTCTAATTTTAAAGGAAGTAAATGATAATTAAATGCCCCTGAAAGACATGTTAGTCTCCTCATAGTTGTATCATGTTTCTAGGCTTCAAAAGAGATAAGATTTTTTAAATTCCATCATTGTATGTTTGGGAAAGAACTCATTATATCAATTTTAGTAAATCAGGATATTATATTAATGCCAAAAGTTTCTTAAGGTGAAAACTTTAGCAAGAACAGTTACAGAAAGAGAATTACTACTTCCTGAGTCACTTGAATAACGGTATTTTATAATTTGATTTCATCTTATATTCTGATAGTTTTATATTATGCAATTTTTTCAATATTTAATAAACTATATTCAATAACATAATAACATTTCATACACAAGTAGTTTGAAAATGTAACTTATTTGACCAAACTGAACTCTTCAGTACAGCAGTCCTGATATCAAAATCTGCTTTTTAATTTATTCAAGTTACTCACTCAATTATTTATTGACAATATCCACACAAGCATTAACTTAGCAAATTGGTATTGTTAATCTCACTCACTGGGGGAAAAACAATATCATTATTGTCAAATTACTGACAGCATGGTGTCTGGTCAAATTAAGTAAGTTTGCTGTTTCATAATAAATCAAGTTAATGGTTTGCTTTGCAAAATGTGTTAAAATTAATCTTTCAATGGTATACAACTATCACTTGAAATGACATGGTTTAATAAGCAAAAGTATTTATTACTTTTACCTAAAACCTTGAACCGGGCAAGTCAAGACAGATTGTGAGTTGTGTTAATTACATAAAAAAATACATGTAGGTTTTTTTTTAATTAAAATAATTTCCAGAATATGTTCATCATGTGAGAGAGTGTGTGTGTGTGTGTGTAATTATAAGGAGAAGCAAAAAGAAAAACTTAAAAACATGTCCACAAGTGTGATGAGAAAGCTATAGAAAAGAAAATTAAAGGTAGGGCCAGGTTTATAACATTTACAATTCTTGTCTCCTTCCATAACTTCCACATTGTAGTTAATCTGCAACCATTAATTAAGTTGATTCGCTAGCCATAGGTCATTTAGTCACAGTTTCCTCATTCATCTGTGTGCTAAGTAAAGTTTAATATATGGTAGTTTCTCTGAGATGGTTTTGCATGATCAAAACTGAATGTCCATTTGGTTAATTGCAAACTCTAGAAAATGTCATGTTTCATTTCCCTAAGGATTGGAAAGCCTTTTATCATTATTTTCTCGCATGGAGAAGCCAAAGGCCAGAGAGATTTATATTGTCTAATAGGACTGTTTTAAAAAATGTACAGCAAGTATCAGGGAAAACTCTTGTCATATGTTTATGCTCCAAATTTATAAATAATGTATTTTTAATAGGGCAGTGAGGAAAAGGTTAGGATTTCCAAGAAACAATCATCAGTCAGAAGAGATTTTCAGCAAAATTCCAATGTCTGGAAAGTAGCAGAACCATAATTCCAGGAGGCACCACTTTAAGTCTGTATTTCGGGGCCACAAATTTATATATTACACTAGAAGTGAAGATAAAGTGTCTTTATATTTAACCGATTTTATCTTCTTCTAAGCTATGAACTGGTAGGCAAATGTAAGCCTGCTGATTAATGATATTTCTATCTCACTCCATTTAAAATAGTGTCCTTTTAGCTTAAAAATTTCCTTTCAGAAAAATGCTGTCAATTTTCAAAGGTCCCCTACTCTATTGTCTTTTTCTTACAGGTGTCTGTAGATACAGGGGTGGGGGGAGCTTCTTATACATTTCTGGAGCAGAATCCAGATATGTACATTTCATCTGGGTTCTTTCTAGTAACTCACCTCCTTCTGCAGGTGAACTCCACCTTTTCCTCTCGGAGTATGCTTCCCCAACCCAACCCCAACTACTTCTTATGGAAGTGTGAACAATACATAGCAATAGGCTAAGAATTTATGCGGATGAGAAAAAACAGACAAAAGGCAAAGCAACTATTCGGAAATCTATTGTACTAGTCCAGTAAAGAAATTAAGATATCCTGTACTAAGTAAGGAGCAGTAGGAATCCAGAACCAAAATTACAAATACTGTTTTACTTAATCCTCTTTATGACTCTGAGCAGTATGTGCTATCATACGTACAGAGTAGATAAGACTGGTTCATAGAGACAATAATAAGTTGTTCAAGGCCCCGTGGTTGATACATTATTCTATCTAGCCCATTTATGGAGATGTGTATGAATGAGTTTCTCAACTGGTCAATCTACAGGTTGATGAATGAATGAAATACATGCCTGGAACTCAGTAGAAAAGACCATCACCATAGAAACGGTGCCTGCCGAAACTGGTTTGGCTCAGTGGATAAAGCATCAGTCTGTGAACTGAAAGGTCCCAGGTTCGATTCCGGTCAGGGGCATGTACATTGGTTGCGGGCACATCCCCGGTGGGGGGTGTGCAGGAGGCAGCTGGTCAATGTTTCTCTCTCATCGACGTTTCTAGCTCTCTATCCCTCTTCCTTCCTATCTGTGAAACATCAATAAAATATATTTTAAAAAAGAAAAGAAAAGAAAAGAAAAAAAAGAAATGGTGCCTGATGCTTGAACCTCCAGTGGGTGATATTGCCCAGAAGCTATAGGGTGATATTGCCCAGCAAATATTTGCAGAGGAATCTAAGAAGGAAACTTAAAAGACTAATGTGAAGGCGTCTTACAAATGCTACTCTGATGGTCAAATTAAAGCTACTTAGGTCGTCATTTTTAAACTTCTACCCTAAAGAAGTTCTGGAAGTGAGCCTTAACTTCAGTGTTTTGTTTTTTTTGTTTGTTTGTTTGTCTGTCTGTCTTATATTGGTGATCCACAGGTCAAGAGGTGCCTGAATTCCTGGTTCTGCCTGAGAATCCAGTCAGATCTTACCAACATGTGAGCCCACAGTCAGGCTGCCTGGTTTAACTCTCCAGATCCCGGCAGCTCTCGGCTGAAGGAAGGATTCGGGTTTTACTGTTATCCTGTAATTTATTTGTTGCTATTAAAATTCTAAACAGTTATTGGATGCTTTGCTTTGCTATTTACTCAATTTAATCATTTGGCTATTCTCTCCTACTTGTCTGTTCAAATCTAATCTCCATCCCCGAGACACACGCTGATGAAAAGATAATGACATTAGGACCATGAGAAATTTAAAGTGAACCAGGTGCTAACATCACAAAGCTATTCCAACTTTGATGCTACACATGAATGACTCTCAAAAAAAACAACAATTTTAAAAATTCTTTTCATCTTTGAAATAAAATCATTTCTTACTGTTTAATTTTTTTCAACTACGGTAGACATTCACCATTAGTTTTAGATGTATAGCATAGCAATTAGAAACCTATGTAACTTAAAAAGTGATTCACCCCAATAAATCTAGTACTGAATTGACACTATGCATAGCTATTACAATATTATTGCTTATATTTCTTATCCTAGTTTTCACACTTAAAAAAATCAAGTTTTGGGAAGTTGTTTGTTTTCATGACTTCCCTCTACTAATATTGCCCTAAAAAAAATGTCTGTGAGCCCTAATCAGTTTGGCTCAGTGGACAGAGCATCAGCTTGCGGACTGAAAAGTCTCGGGTTCGATTCTGGTCAAGGGTATGTACCTTGGTTGTGGGCACATCCCCAGTAAGGGGTGTGCATGAAGCAGCTGATCGATGTTTCTCTCTCATCGATGTTTCTAACTCTCTATCCCTCTCCCTTCCTCTCTGTAAAAAAAAAAATAAATAAATAAATAAAATATATGTTTTAAAAAATGTCTGTATGTGGCTGGTGCCTCTTTAAGCATGGCTTTTACATGACACCACTTTACTGATATGGGAATGAAACCACTGACTTTTATTAAAAAAAACAATTAATGGAAAAAGAGAACATGCGAATGAGAATTAACAATAACACACCACACATCTATTATAAAAGCCAAAGTCCAGAACACTGACAATACCAAGTGCTAGCAAGGATGTGAGCACAGGGGTTCTCATCCATCACGAGTGGAAAGGCAAAATAGCAATCACTTTGGAAGACAGTTTGGAGCTTTCTTAGGAAACTAAGCATACTTTCACCACACAATCCAGCAATCATGCTCCTTAGTATCCCCATATTAGGAACTGAAAACGTAAGTCCATACAAAAGTCTGCACATTAATGTTTAAAATAGTTTTATTTGTAATTTCAAAAACTTTAAAAGAAACCAAGATTTCCTTCAACAGGGGAATGGATAAACAAATTGTGATCTATCCAAAGCTAAGAGATTAGAAACAGCTGCCTCTGAAAATCAAGGAAAGAAGAGATCACTGCTTAAGTTTTGTGGACTCTGACATTTTAGACTATGTGTACTATATATAACCGTGAAGAATAGGAAACAGCATTAAAAAATGAAATGAGACCACCCGGTGTTGCTCAGTGGTTAAGCATCAACCCGTGAGAACCAGGGAGTCACAGTTCCAATCCCAGCCAGGGCACATGCATGGATTGCGGGCTGGTTCTCCACTAGGGGGCATGCCAAAGCCAGCCAATCAATGATGTTTCTATCTCATTGATGTTTCTATCTCTCTCCTTCTCCTTTCCTCTCTCTAAAAATCAATAAGAATATATATTTAAAAAATTAAAAAATGAGTAAGAGCCAAGAGAGCTTACACTGACAAAAGTGAGATGGTATTATTTCACACTTCTGCAAAATCTGACTTCCTGAAGACAGCTGGATTCTCCTAGCTTCAGCAGCTCTCAATCTGTCACATCATGTCACATAACCTCTAGAAAACTTCACTGCACACTCAAACGAGTGTGAAACAGGAAATTATGTGCTAGTGAGATTAAGAAATTAGATCAGACATTGTCGACCCTCTGATAGGATTATAGGGACACATAGGGGTTTCTGGACAACACTCTTGAGAACTGCTGCTCTAGACCACCCCTACTTATGTTCTCATTCTTGAATTAAATTCTAGGCAGGAACATCTGTTTGGCTGAGCTCTAGAAGCCAGGGGTCATGAAGAGCAGGCATCTGGCCTTTTTTGGTGTGTTTTTTGTTTTGTTTGTTTGTTTGTTTGTTTGGTCTTTAGTAGTGGCGGGTTGCGTTCTGCTTCCCACCATAGTTCACTTAACTGGAGCTTCTCTAAGCATAGAAAGAGGTTTCAGAAATTGTACAGAAAAAGATTTTACAATGTTCACATTTTGCCATAATTATTTCTAACAACCACATGTGGCATTGCAAGGCTACATGCAGAAGAACAATCACTTGTCTGAAAGAGGACACTGGGTGAGGAGGGAAGACAAAGCAAGGCATGGCAGCTTGGCACTATTATAATGATTCTTGATGTTGCAAAGTCCTGGAGATGTTCAAAACCAGTCCATTGAACCAAGAGTCCATTATCCTCAGAGCATGCGAGCGGACAAAGCAATGCACCATGAATCCCAATGCAAATGTCATGTAGCATAGATTTGAGACCCTCCCTTGGTGAAAAAAATGTTTTCCTACGCAAATGCAAAAGAATTAGGACAAGCAAACTCATTGGTCACCAAGTTATCCAATTCATTATCTACCTATAATTGTCCTTTTATGTTCCTTCTTTGAGAATTATCCAGAGAAACAGTCATTTGTTTCAGAGCTCATATTTTACATCATTTTGGAGCCTACTTTTTAAAATGGTTCTCATTCACATTTTGTGTGGACTACTGTTTTTCAAACAAGTACTTTGTTTCTGTAACATCAGGGTTTGTGTGATTAATACTGCTAATATGCTTCACGTTCTGTTCTTTAGTTAGATGCTATCTTCATTCAGTTGCAACTGACAACATGCCTGCAATTTAATAGCAGCTTAAACACTAGTGATACCATTCCAACGGAACTGTTGTTATTATTGGGGAGAAACCTGTCCACAAAGCCACCGGATTGAGTGACTCTCCTTTGGGAGTGTGGAGGTCTGCCCCAAGAAAAATGCAAACTAGTAGGAAGTTTAATTGATAAGCTTTCCCCTTTTCTCATTTTTTAAATTCAAATTTCATTTTTCCATCACCATGTAGTCCCCTCATATCCTCTTGCACCTCTAACCTTTCCCTCCCCTCCACATGAATTCTTAATCCCACGTTTCCTTTTAAAGCGAGACTACTAATTACTGCGGTTTGGTGTCTATAAGTATTTAAAACAAATACAACCGGGCAGACCTGGGTACCTCGGAGTGGCCTGCTATGCTTCTCCAACTTTAACCTAACCCTGGTTTGCCTGGTGTGCATGGAGTATACCTCTATTCACCCTACACTTCCATTTTGCCATTTGAGATGTGTGTCTACCAAGCTCCTGGACAGCTAAGAGTTGAAAACCTCCCCTCTCTCTTATCTATTGCAGACTTCCCGTCACCTTCCTCTTCTACGTCTGAGACCAAATTAGAACTGATCCTGGGAAAGATCCGTGTGCCCATCCGGGTTTTCTACTCTTTCTTCTGAGCCTCCAGACAGAGAAATAAAGATGTGAACGGGAGCAAACATGCTGACCTAACAACCCCCTGAGGATTGATCTTTCCCTAAGAAAGCAACTCCTAGAATGATTTTACTGGCTCATTTCAGTAGCACCCTTTTATTTGAGTGAATCACATTATACATGGTGAACTGAGGCTAACACTCTTGTGTGTGTTATCTTCCAGCACTCAATTTTTGAAAACGTAGTTAAAAGAACATAAGGGTCTAGAATGTTGTTTCATTTTTCTGAAACCGGGCATTTCTTCCGGAGACCAGAATATTACTTCAATATCAGCCTCACCTTCAGGCGCTATTTGAAGCAACTGTTCTATTAAAACAGGTTTCAGCAACTCAGCCCCAAATCATACATGTCCTTGTTACTCAGATGCCCCTGCTGGATCTACCGCTATAAAACGTTCCAGCCTACAGGTGAGTTAGGATTAGCGACTGTCTGAACTGACTCCAGCAAGAAAACAGTTTCCAGCAGTCGCACGGACCCTACTTAAACAAAAGAAGAAAGAAATTCACTCTCATAATAGCTCTTCCTCAAACTGTGGAAGGAGGGAGGGGAAAAATCTAAGTAGGACTCTAAAATATTCATAAGCCTTAAAATCTGTTCTGTTAAAATGAGAAAGAATTATAGCCCAGACAGATCCACTGTAAAACTACCTTTAAAGGTCAGTTACCTCCTCTTTTGCCTGCATTAGTCGCCCGATTTAATCAAAGTAGAGAGACCGTGTGTTGGGATACTTATAATTAATAGACTAAATATGTTCATCATATTTATGACAGCTAAATATTTCACAGCTCCCCTCAGAAATCCTGAATACAGATCACCCCAAGCAATTACAGTTCTGCCTTTTTTTAAAATGTCTTACAGAATGAGCATAGAGAGGAGAGTGCTTCAAACTTTCCTACACGTGAATTAACAATTATCCACTAGTTGCAGAGAGATTCTTACAAATAACTGTAGTCATACTAGCCATCATACTAGCAAGCTCATGCCAACAAACAGTGACAAAAATTAGCTTTCAGCCAAAACCGGTTTGGCTCAGTGGATAGAGCATCGGCCTGGGGACTGAAAGGTCCCAGGTTCAATTCCAGTCAAGGGCATGTACCTGGTTGCGGGCACATCCCCAGTAGGGGGTGTGTAAGAGGCAGCTGATTGATGACTCTCATCAATGTTTCTAACTCTCTATCCCTCTCTCTTCCTCTCTGTAAAAAAAATCAATAAAAAATATATTTTTTAAAAAATTAGCTTTCAGAAGGGAAGCCACAAAAATTCAGCAATAAGAACTTACGCCTCTTGAAGAGAATTTTTCCCTTTTTTTCTTTTTTTCTTTTTTTTCTTTCTTTTTCACCCTGACTTTCAATAGACCTTGTTTGTTAGCCTGGCAAAAAAAAAAAAAAAAAAAAAAAAAATGAACAGGTCAGCTTCCCTTGTAAATCCCTGCCCAGCCAAGATGGAAATTTGAAAAGAGGAGTCACCTGCTTCATTAATAATAACATCAGGTTCTTTTTTCTTGGTTTGCGTTATAGACATATCCTTCTCAGTTCCACAAATCATTTTTTTATGTGACTGTGGATCTAAAAAAAAGATGACTGAAGAAGACTGATTTTTTTTAACCTCTGTCCCTTTGAATTACATAAATGAAATATATAGCAAGGTCCCTTTGCCTTAAATACCAGAAAATCTTTATTCAAAAAATAAAAGAGTAAAAAATAAAAAAAGTGGAAGGGACGGAAGGATGGTGGACAGGAAGGAAGGAGAAAGACCCTCACACAAAAAAACAAATCTAAACTTGTATAATAAAACATGAAGTACATCGAAAGACTTGCTGGATTCTCAGAAACAGGAAATTGTTAATTCAATGTGTTAATTCAATCTGCTAGTCTATTTACCAACCACTTCTATTATTGATAATGCAAAGTTCAGAAGTCAGAATGATACTAGTGCCTTACGATTTTGCATAATCTCCACGTCACTGCTCTGCAGTCCTGATGAGGCACAGATGGGGTGAGCTTCAGTATAACCTCAATAACAATTAGCTTACCTTATGAAATGTGAGTTCTCTATGGTTATTATGAATTGCTTTTTTTTTTTCTCTCTCTCTTCATCAGCATTTGTCTGCTGCTTGCCTGGCCTGATTAACACACGGCACTGTGTTTCTAAGGTACGGCCACCGGGCTGTCACTCTTGCCTCCGGGTAGACATACACAGTTCGAGGCAACTGTTCTTTAAAATTCCCACACCAGCTTTGATAGATGGAATGCCAACGCTGTAAAATGTCTGTAAAACAAAAGACTTGGTCCAGGCGTTTCCCAATTTTTGTGATCTTAACTCTCAAGGGCAACGTACTATACTACCTTGGCAACCAGGTACTACCTTGATCATGACAGATCAATCAACATACTACCTCGATCGTGACAGATCAAGGGAAAAGCGGTGAAGCCTTAGTGGGGAGGGGTCAGCGTCCTCTCACCTCCTGGAGCACCAAGCAGCAGCCCTCAGCCCCGCTGCCAAATGCAGAATCACAGGCCGGGCCTCACGCCTGCTGCAGCAGAATCAGCACGCTAGCCATTCCCACGGGTCCAGGGTGGGCTTTACCATTTTCAAAAGCCTGCTACCCTCTTTCCCCGAAAATAAGACAGTGTCTTACATTACTTTTTGCCACCAAAGATGCGCTAGGTCTTATTTTCAGGGGATGTCTTATGTTTCCATGAAGAAGAATACGGTACACATTTACTGCTAAATGAAAATAAAGGAAATTTATTACCTGTATACGGTACGGTAGTACGGTAGTTGTCAACACAAACCAGACAAACTGTGAATCCTGGGGGCCTTATTTTCGGGGGGGGATGCCTTATGTTTCACTCAGAAGGAAACCTGTAAGTAGGTCTTATTTTCGGGGGATGTCTTATTTTCGGGGAAATGCGGTAGAAAGGTCTTCCCCAAGTGTGCAACACACTCCAACTGATCAAACTCCTTCCGGTGGAAGCTGAGAACGGTCCTCCCAGCCCGGATCCCAGGCTGTTTTACCTGTGCTGTTATACTGATGAGTTAATCTCTTGGATATAATGCGCAACAAAAGTGACTTTTGTGTATAAAATTCTTAGAACTGCTTTGCCAGTTAATTAGCCAGCCTGCTTTCGACTTTGATAATCCTTGACTTAGTTCATTGAAAAACAAAACAAAAAACAAAAACCCTCTCATATGCTTTAAATCTCATGGGCCAGCTATCTGGGGAATATAAACAGTGATCAGGTGTGCTTTAATTTTTTTAACGTGTTTTTATTATTTAATAAGCCATGCATTAAAATGAAGAGTTGTAAACTTTTTCTGTAAAGGGCCAGATGATAAATATTCTGGGCTTCGTGTGCCAAGATGCAGTATCAGTTGGTTTGTATCCGAATATAGTGTTTCCTGTCATCAAAATGTACAGGTCATTCCTAGCTCTTGGCCAGACAGCGGGCACAATTTGGCTCTTAGGCTGATCCGTGATTTGGGTCAACAATCTGAACTGTATGTACTTCAAGACTGAGGGGCTGAGGGCTGAGAGGTGCCACTTCCAGGTTTGCCCTGAGGGGGCAGAAGTTTAATTTTCCTTGTGCCCTAACTCCAGCCAAGGCTTTGTGAGGCCAACAGGCCACATGACCGATTTCCATGATTCTGAAGAGAAAGGGTACGGATACATGGGCTTAGTTATTTTATTTCACTGCATTATAAACAAGTGTGTGCCCCCTTGACACTCCAAGGAAGTTTTCACTAAACAGCAACAACAAAAAGGCTTCCTCTAAAATAGGGAGCAAACTTAAGTGAAAAGGTTAGTTTGGTTACACACCACTTTTAAATGCTGAGTAAGAGAAAAATGTTAAAAAGTAAAGCTATATTCAATGCTATAGTTGTAAAATTTATAATTCTGCATTTTCTTTTTTTCCAATAAATGTTTTTTTAACCTCATTAATGATAGACCCCAAACAGGCTATGTTCAAGGCTCAGGGGAGTGTTTTGCAGTGGTTCTTTACTTCTCCACATACATATCCCCTTGGGAAAAGAGAGAGAGAGAGAGAGAGAGAGAGAGAGAGAGAGAGAGAGAGAGAGAGAGAGGAAAGAAATGACGGAGGAAGGGAAGGAGGGAGGGAAGGAGGGAGGAAGGAAGGAAGGAAGGAAGGAAGGAAGGAAGGAAGGAAGGAAGGAAGGGAGGGAGGGGGAGGGAGGGAGGGAGGAAAACATTGCCTTTTATGCGAACATGATTTTTCACAAAGTGGATGATCACTAGTAAGCCCTAGTTTTTTGTTTTACTGCTCAGAACCTCACTTATCAAGGTTCCTGAAATGTGAACATATGTGTATAGCCTCTCACAGGTGGGGGCTTGATTCTACCTTTCTGGGGAGAATCATCAGGAAATGACTCACCGGGTAGGCAATGAGTCAGGGGCCCCTCCTCACAGCACACTCTCCCTGAGCCTGGACAAAGCTCTCAGACGACAAAAGGCTGGTCAGGCATTCAAGAAGCAGCAGATGGCTATCGTTGGACTGTGAACACACTCTGCCAAGTGTGGTGCTTAGTGTTCAAAGCAAAGATGATGCCAGCGCACATGTTGGAATGTGAACCTGACTACTATGTCAACTCTCTTACCCTCCCCGTCAGTCACCTATGAGATACTGGAGGAGCCCAATGTTACACCCTCTATCTCAGTAATCCAGTGAAGAGTGACTTCACTTCCTCAGAAGTCCCACTGGTGCTACCCAGGGTCCAGTGGTGTCCAGCTATCAGTGCATGCTACCTCAAGGTTGAGTTGTCTCATGCCCACTGGGAAACAGTAAATAGAGCCTCTTCTAAAGGTAGAGCATTTTGTACAAAAATCTAAATGTTGCAGACTCTTTAGGTTCTGTGAAGGTGTTTATTGTCCAAATCACCCTGGGGAAAGCCTCATAGCAGATTCCTTGGCATATTAGGGGGAAATTACTGATACCAAGACATGTAGCTTCAATGGATAGGAGCTGGGATTGCTTTTCCGATGTGTCTGAACTCACAAGCCCATCCCTGTGAATGTTACCTTCAATAGTGGAAAGAAATGGGAAGAGGATGAATGAAGAGTTAGGGTTCTGTCCATAAAGAACATCCTGGGATTTCTGAGGGGGAAGTGGCAACAAGGATGTTTAGCTAGGCTGACATTTCAGTGAGAATGACAATACATTCTTTTTCTGTTACCTAGATACTATTTGCTCTGTTTAGGTCAATTTATATGCGACTGATAAGTACACACAGGTTGTACAGGAAACACACACAAGTGTATTTTGCTTTTGCATCAAAACTTCACAGTCAGCCATTCCTCCCCTGGCCTAGCATGCTTGCCCAACGCTGTCTCAATGGTTGGCTCAGTGATTAGGTTGCCACTTCTTGTCTAGCTCTTGGATATTGTGATCTGGTTTTGGACTGTCTGTCCTGGCTTCAATTGTCATCCTGCACGAAGGTATCTCTGATGTTCTCTCACAGCTCAAAGCACCAAGGTTCCAAAACCTAAGCTAAAATGTAAGCAATTAAACCTCACTCCTGGGGATTGGTGAAGGCTGGGGGATAACGGGAAGATAATAGGAAAGAGAAAAGGAAAGGAAATAAAAGGGAGAGAGAGAGAGAGAGAGAAAGAGAGAGAGCGAGCGCAAACTTATGGACAAAGACAATGGTGTGGTATAAGGAGGATAAATTGTGATGGACAGAGACTGACTAGAGGTGGTGAACACACAATATAGTGTACAGATGATATGTTGTAGAATTGTGCAGCTGAAACTTGTATAATTTTGTTAACCAATGTCACTCCATACATTTTAATAAAAAGGGAAAAATAAACCTCCCTGTAGAACAGAAAGCTACTAGAGACCTTTGACAGAGTCATGAGATTCACTACCATTGCCACGTGAGCCTAGGACACTCCCCGCACTTCCATTTCCAATACAAAGGAAAAACATGGCAGGTCTTATCTGTTACCAATAGACCTAGCTATAGTCTATACTCAAATTGTTAGTTTCTCTTACCACTCCATTGCCCTATAGGGTTCTCTGATGCTGAAACCTAAACAGGGCCACGGGCAATTGGTGGTTTTTTTACAGATATGCACAGAAACCTAGGTGAAAAGCCACAGCACCTTGCCCATCCTCATTCAGCAAAGGAAGTCCACTGCCAGTATCCAGTCACCAGCAGTGACGCCAGGGACTCTGCCATCAAGAGGAAGGGAAGACCAAGGCAATGGCGTCTCAACAGATCCAGGTGGCTAAAAGGACAGATTAGGAAGGCAAGCCCAGAGCAAAAACTCCTCAACTTGCCTCTCAGCTTTCCCTAAAAAAGAAAATGTTATTCAAAATCTAAGTTATTTAGAAGAAAACATTAAGCTGAACAGCTGTTCTCTCCCATCACATAAGGATACTTCCGCAAGATATCACAATACCAGCAACAGGTAACATATATTTTTAAGACATTCTTGCCCATGCCCAATTTGAAGATTATTTATATCGAACAGAGTCCTCATACTTTTAATGCTAGTGTCCCCATTTTGAACCTAAAAAATCCTACAATCATCTGAAAATCCTGACATGCCTCTAGGCAACAGTCTCCCAATTAAGGTTCTTGATGTAGGAAACTTGACAAATATTGGTGGAGCTCTTACTGTGCGCCAGGCATCATTCTAGACAGCTTGTATTCACAATGATTAAAACGAAGACCCCTGCCAGCATGGACCTTATGTCCTATTCAAGAGGGAAGACAATGGAGGGAAACTGTAATTATTAGAAATGATAAATAATGCAGTATATTTCAAGAATAACCAAGAGAGTGCAAAGAGTGGAGAAGAATGCTAAAAGACCATCTATTATGGATCATAGAAACCCATCTTTTTTTTTGAACCCATGGCACCCTGCAGCTCCTATTTGTACCTTGTTCTTATTTTTTCCTATAAAAGTTTTATTGAGGTAACTGAGCAACGCAGTTAAGCACCTGGCTTTGAAGTCAAGCCTAAGATCCAGTCCTCGGCCCAATATTTATTAGCTGTGAACTAATAAACTGGGCAAATAGTTTGACATCTCCAAACCTTACGTTCCGTCAGTATTTTATGGGTTTCGTGATCAGTTAGGAGAAAATTTTAAAATGGTACCTAGCATAATGCCTACCTATGGTAAGAGCTAAATAAATACATAATATTTATTCTGCACTTATATTTGTCTCCCTGCCATTTTCTGCTCTTGTAGATCCACAGAGTTCTTGAAAACAGAGCTTTGCAATAGGAATCATGAATTAATAAAATAGAAGGCTTATCCATTCTAGCCCAAAATCTGGGCTTCAGGTTACTTACATCACTAAAAGGAGAACTTTCCAATAAATATTTAACAAACTGATAAAATGAATTAAGGTATTAAAATTCGATTATGGAAGGTAGATGCTCAATAAATGTCTCCCAAAATGAGTCCATAAAGACTGTGGCTATAATGGATTTGCCTGGAAAGTATTTTCCTGATAAATAGCTGAAGTTTGTTCTCTGCGGATAAAAGAGGATTGCACATTGATAGTCTGCTTGTCTTCTCTGGGATGACAGTGATTCTTTAAAGACGTTTCTAAGATAAGACTTTAAAAGGGGCTCCTTTGCTGCAATGTATGGCTATAAACTTGCCCTGTAACTTTTCAACAAAAGGAAATGGGAAGCGATGAATGGTTCTAGCCAAAGCTTTTCCTTAAGCCAACCCTGGGTGCCAGGATACCACAGGGCACTAACCTAGTGAAGTTATTGGAGAGGAAAAGGTTTGTATAAACCTTGGAGCTGGTTTTGCTCATTGTAATATTTTCAAATAAAAAGTAGAAATTAATGAACAATGAAATATAACAGTTCCCTATATAACTGCTGTCTCTCATTCTCCTCCTCCTCCTTCTTTTCTCCTCCTCCTCCTCCTCCTCCTCCTCCTCCTCCTCCTCCTCCTCCTTCTTTTCTCTATCTCTTTCTCTCATACACTGGCCCAGAGTTTCTTCTTTCCCAACATCTCAGATGCTGCTTTGTGATTTTGGGGTGTGTATGTGTCTACCGCTTCCACGTGGACCTCCATGGTCCTTACCATCACAATTGCTAGTACTGGCTCACTGCTGCTGGTGAGTTTATCAGAAAGTAAGAACATGCTATGGAAGTTAATAACAGTGTGTCACTGTTGCGGTCTAGGCACAGCTGTGTGATATATCCAATAATGAACTAAAACTCAGGACACAAGGAGCTTCATCATCTTGCAATTAAAAGGAAACAACGTGGACAGGGCAAGAAAAAGTCTCGGCTAAGTAAAATAGGTGACGAAAAAAAAAAATCACTGTAGGACATGCCATCATTTAAAAATTATAGTTCTCATCCAGAATTAAAGCTATCATTTTTATTAGACTTTTAAAATATCAAAATTCTCAAGTAAACATATATAATTACATGTGGCTAACATTTTAAGCTGATGATCTATCTGTGTATTTTTGTCTAATTCTGTTTTGTATCATGCCTCCTAAGAGGGCTCTTTTCTATATTTTTCTGGTTCATCTTTCCAGATCCATGGGGGTTATGTATTTTCTTGACCTCCTTAAAGTGAGGCATGGCCATGGGGCCTTTGGTCAGTGGAATATAAGGGAAGTAACACATGTCACTTCTTAAAAGCCAGCACAGAATCATCCTGCTCCCTTCCCTCTCACCGTGATCCGAGGCACAGGTGACGTGGAAAGCCCACCCTCCTCGGTTCCTGTGCCTTCACAGAGCAGGGTTCCATCACACGTACCGCATGAGTGACAAATAAGGCTTCTTTGGGTGTTTGGCCACTGAGATCTTGGAGTTGACTGTGACCAGAGAGCATCATGTAATGAATCCGGATCAAAGCAGAGTCTTCACCATTCCGTTTTCAATGACTAATTTTAAAGCATGTGATGTGATTGTGCTGATGGCTTGGGGATCAAGCATTGTTAAGTAGAAAGTCATTGGGCAAAGACTGGGATAGCACAGATCAGAGCGTGTCTTCCAAGTCGTCAGCTCTGAATCTTTTTTTTTCAAGGAGAGCATATGATGAGATAAAGAACCCATTTCCATAAATGGCAAGGAACAAAGCTCGTCCCTCTAACTCCGTCCCCTGATAATATTTCCTTCAGTTAAAGACATGCCACAATCACACCAATTCTGTTTAATTCTGTTTAAAATCTTTGGTGAAGGACAAGAGCTAATCAGAACCAACTGTAAGTGACAGGAAATCAATCCCCATTTGTGGAGGCTGCTCTGGGGGAAGAAACAAACACATCCACACCGGGCTGGGGCTTGGTTCCAAGTTCCTTAAGGTAGAGCCAAGACTAGCAGGAAAATGCACAATAAAAGGAGAGACCAGCCCTTGAGTTGGACACGAGGAATGGTGAATATGACTATATTTTGATGATACATCAATTATATATATTTTAAAGTAAAGAAGCAAAGGAACGGGCTTGGATAAAGTTAGAAAAAAATATTTCAATAATAATACCAGCTCCAAAGTCAAAATAAATAAATAAATAAATAAATAAATAAATAAAATAAATAAAACTACTTTTTCTCACCTAAAAAACTAAAATGAAATTTGTTTTATAAATTTAAAGAGACAAAGAGATGAAATAAGCATTTAACACATAAGCTAGCTTGATGGAACTTGAGATGGAGTAAATACTGGTTATCAGAATAGATGCCTTAAAAGAATGTAAAACATCACTGGCTTTTTGGGGAAATGGAGGATGGGAACATTAAAAACAGTTCACTAGCCTACAGTTGAGAGTTCTGAGCATCTCTAAGTTTGGAAAAGAAAGCCTCTCATAGTCATTTGTGCTGGTGGAGGGGGCATTTTGGTTCTATTTTACAAAAGTACCTACTCCCCAGGAGTTCTGGGACAGCGATGAAACCCCCAGGGGCCAGCTATGCTACTCCACTGCTTCCTAGAGGGGCAGATTAACTTCCTCACGATGCTCCTGTAAGTGTTTCCTCATTAGCGTTCAGAATTGGGAATTTTATCTTAGAATTACTCCAGTACGCAATTTTCTACAGATGATGATTGAGAGGATAAAACAAATATGTTTTTGCAACTTTGCTTTGCAATTTTATAGGATTTATCTTTATGTAAATATTTGGTATGTGAATTAGACAATTCTAATGGAACTCATGCCTTATCTCCTTTTTTTGTAGATTGCATTACTTTTATGTTTATTTTATTTTTTAAATTTTTATTGAGATCACTGGGATGAAATTAGTTAATAAAATTATATAGGTTTCAGGTGTATGATTCTGTAATATATGATATAGACACTGTATTGTGTGTTCACCATCCCAAGTCAAGATTCCTTCCATCACCATTGATTGCCCACTGATTCCCCTTCTATCTCCCTCACACTCCTTCCCTCTGGTAATCACCATACTGTTGTCTGTGTCCAAATATAAGTGAAATGGTATGGTACCTGTCTTTCTCTGACTGGCTTATTTTACTTAGCACAATTCTCTCTAGGTCCATCCATGCTGGTGCAAAAGGTAAGATTTCCTTCTTTATTGTTGCTGAGTAGTATTCCATTGAGTAAATGTACCCCAGCTTTTTTAAAATATGATTTTACTGGTTATTTTTAGAGAGAATGGGAGATATAGAGCGAGACAGGAGGAGAGAGAAATATTCAATTACTGCCTCCTGCATGCCCCCTAGTGGAGATCTAACCCAAAACCCAGGTATGTGGTAGAGTAATGGTCAGCAAACTCATTAGTCAACAGAACAGCAAGACCTCGGCTCATGAGCTGCAGTTTTCCGACCACTGGGGTAGAGAAAAGTAACTGGGATCCATTCTAGGGAGGGAGATCTATGGACATCAGTGCCCCTACAGTTTGACGTTTAAAGATGACCCAGCATCAAGACCTACCTTTTAATCCTCTAACCTTAGCTTTAGGTTTCCAGAACTTCTCTGACCTGAAGGAGCACATCAAACACCTGAAAACCTTGTTAAAATGCAAATTCTAATAGGATTGCTCCTGAGAAGGCCAAACTGCTACATGTCTAACAAGCGCCAGATAGAGCTGCGGGGCCACAGGTCACACTTTGTGAAGCAAGCCTGACCTCTGCTTTCTTTCTCAGACTACGTTTCCATTGGACCCTCTTCTGATTATTGGATTTCTGTCTTATTCTCCTGCTCTGAGTCCCTGACTGGACAATTCCCCCGGAATTCTAATCCTTCCAAGACTGAAGCCCTGGATATAGGATCACAGTTACTCAAAGAGTCTGAAATCTCATTCCTAAGCTTAGGAATGGAAGTTATCTCTCCAGCAGCAAGGCCCCAGATTCTGATTTCCTTTGTGGATCCCAGGGGAATTTGTGCTTCTAAATCGAGTTACAGGGTTGCCTCTGATGTACCTGCCCATCTCTTCTGTGGACATGGGCCCCAAATGCTTCCTTGGAGCAGCATTGACTGTCTCTTGGCATAGAGTGGACCTGCCCCGTGGAACATCATCCAACAGCCTGTGTCTGGATTTATCTCCTCAGTGTATCTCAAGCCCAGTGGTGAGTTTCGCATCCATATCCTCCCCACCAACGCTTTCTAGTGCTTTCACACCTAACTGGGGTCAGAGAAGTAAATTCAATATGGGAAGAGAAGGAAGACTTAACCGCGTCAAAGGTATACCCATCCAGTAATGTGTTTACTCTTAAGCTGATGCCTTATTTGAAGGCCATCTTTAATGTGTGAACATGAATCTGACACAAACTCGTTTATGCAGAACTCTAGAACAAAATTTAGGATTATTTTATCTAATTATAATCACCCTTGTAACTTTTGGTGAGCTAGATGTATAAATTAGGGAAAATGACTAGGAAAAAGACCCATCAGCTCTGTAAGTTGTAGTTAGAGTATAAGATTAAATTTTGGCAAGGTTAATACAAAGAATGATCCGCTCCCTATGTGGATTTTGCATCCCCCAGGAACAATCACAAAAGCTATTAAAATCACGACAAAATCAAACATTGAGAATAATGCACTCATGTTTAAACATGACTCATCTACTTGACAGGAGTAACCTTGACAAGCCGCCCCCCATCAAGGCTTTTTAAACTGATGGGGGTATTTCACATCTTTCCCGCAACATTAAAAGACAGTTTGCAAAATTATTACCTCACAGTGAACCTGAAGGGAAGTGTCTCATCCTAGCAAAAACTGTATCTCTTAGGGTTCACGGAAACTCGACATTCATGAATAGTTAAAGGTGCTTTGCATATAACTCACACTTGCACGTAGGTCTTCTGTGCATATTTTTTTTTCTCTCTCATGAAGTTTCCTTATAATGTCAGAAAGTTTATTTCTTAGTTTTTCTGCTTGCTTTATTTTTATTCCAGACCCTCAAGGAACACAAAATACAATCTAGGCTATAAATTTGATGGCAAATTCTTTCTGAGAAATAAGCTTTATAGATATAAGTAGTAGTGATACACACTCACCTGTTTTAGCTATCCAGCTTTCACTTTCTCCTATTGTTTTGAGGGAGAAATTTGAGTTATACTCTAGAAAGGACTGCCTCTAACTCCACCCATGGAGACATCTTTGGAGGCTGGCTGCTGTTCCCTCTTCTCCCAACTATATTTGGTTCAGGCTATGATTAGTCCAGAACCACTGAGGAAAAAAAATATGAAATTTCTGCTGGAGTACAAGGAGAGAGGCAGGTGTTCTTCCCTGATCTTGAACATGAGAAGATATACTATAAGCTAGAACTGCTTCAGCCACCTTGCTTGCCCTCAGGGGGAAAGGCAAGTCTGAAAATTCAACCAAGACAGAGAAAGTAAAAGTAAAAGGTGGAGAGGGAATTTGAGAGTTGCCTGAGCTCCTGGCTGCTGATTTTTTAATTACCTGGGTCAATAAACTCCATTTTTGCTTAAGCCAGCTTGAGCTGGGTTTTTGGACACATACAGTCGGGAGGAATGCTAGTTAATGCAGTATGTTAAATGAGGCTAGAATGGAGAGATTGAGAATACACAAAAAATATAATCCTCCCCAGAATGTACAAAACCTAAACAAAAAATTCACAATTACCAATGGGTAGAGAACAAGGGAAAATATTATAATTGCATTTGAATATTATTTCTTTCTTACAATTTTATTTCTGTAAGCCAAAGGTCTTTTCATTACTCATTTAAAAGGCAAGCTAATTTATTTGGTGACAGTTAGACATACATGTGTAAGTTATAAAAACAAATTGTGTGCAAATCACATCAACACAGACTATATAAACACATTATTAGAGGAAAATTACAACTTTAAAAAAATGTCACTTTACTTAAAGATTTTACTCATCATTAAAAGGGTTGGGCTAGTGTCAACTTTTTGAATGCTGGCTCTTTCCTAATTATTCTTTTTTTGGTTTGTAATAACATATTGCATCTCATAGACAGGGTTTATCAAGATATTGTATATATATATTATTTTGGTTGAGATTTATTTATTTTTAATGGGAGAAGGATATTACATGCATTCCACATCAAACTCCCACTCCTTCTTTCACCCAAGCACCACTTCCCAAATTCTATATCTGCAGATAATGATAATCAGGGGTTATGGAGTTCAATAGAAGAAGAGTTTAGCAAAATGTGTACACAAACCAAGTGTCAGATGTGGA
Organism: Vespertilio murinus; assembly: GCA_963924515.1. Lineage (NCBI taxonomy): Eukaryota > Metazoa > Chordata > Mammalia > Chiroptera > Vespertilionidae > Vespertilio > Vespertilio murinus. Next base: position 18,058,087 of record OZ004715.1, on the reverse strand, counting down.
ATAGTTGGTACCTTACAGGATAAGACCATTACTTAGTGTAAATAATAGGCCACATTATTTCAGATCCTCAGTATGGATAGAAAGTATTAGTTTAGGCGAAACCAGTCTGGCTCAGTGGATAGAGCATCGACCTGCGGACAGAAGGGTCCCAGGTTCAATTCCTCCGGTCAAGGGCATGTACCTTGGTTGCGGGCACATCCCCAGGTTGGGGTGTGCAGGAGGCAGCTGATGAATTTCTCTCTCATCGATGTTTCTCTCTATTCCTCTCTGTAAAAAAATCAATAAAATATAGGTGTTTGTTTGTTTGTTTGTTTTTAAAGAAGTAGTTTAAGAGGATGGAGTTGCATCTGATGTTGGTATAATCTGCTGTGATATAGTCAAGAATTTGGAACTGAACTACAAAGCCATTATCTAGTTCAAGATAATATGATAACTTCAAGTATACACTCTTTGGATGACAAATCCTTAAAAGATAAAAGGAAGAGCTCAGGCTTTGGTCAGAGAGTACTAAGAATCTGGCCATACCCACGTACTGCTGTGTGACCTTGAACAAGTTAATTCTGCAGGCCTTATCTCAACAGTAATAATGGGATAACCACAATAGCTAACTAGACAGTCATGTTTACATTTATAGAGTAAGATATGCCAGGTAAGCGCATATTCCAGGGCCTGATTATGGGGATTCCCCTCTTCTGAACCTGAGGTACAGAAGTTTCCCTCCACTGACACGGGAAGTTGATGACTCAGTTTAGTTGTTCTCTGGGAACTGCCCTCTGCCAGACAGTTGTTCAGGATGCAGGGAGTGGGGCTCTACATACAATGCTTGGTCAGTGAGAGAGCATACAGTCACAGCCTCCTTGTGTTAGCTCAGTGCAAAGTCTAAAAGGCCATAAGACCAGATCTAGTACCTCTGACTACACTGGAGCCCAACTTCTCCTGTCTAAGTCTGCTTTCCTTGTTCTCTTTCTGCTGTGAATCACAAGACCATTTCCCAATAAACTCCCTGCTCAGGAGTCTCCACCTTAGAATCTAGCTCTGGGGGAAGCTGACCCAAGAAACTATGACATAGAAAAGGCTCAATCAATATTACCCTTGATGATGACAATGATAATGAAGCTGAAGAGCATATAAAAACATGAATTTGACCGTTTGGTTTTGATAAAGTCAATCTTAAACATATAGAGAAACTGTTTCCTTAAATCATACTCTAATTGTGTAGGACAGGTATCATGTTAAAAATAGAACTGCTGACAATTATGATTGACTATGCTCCACTGATGATCAGTTTAATTAGTAGATTGTATCAAAATTGACACTTTCATTTTCAATTCAGTGATTTTTTATAGCTATTTCTATTTTGAGCTATTTCTATTACAGTGAATAAGTCTTGATCAAAAAATTAAAAAATAAAATAAAATCCCCCTGTTGTTTAGGGCCATTTATAATTTAATATTCAATGATTGCATAATTTTGATGATGGTAATATCTGGATAATATACTCTGGAAAATAAGGTAATTTAAATACTAAAATTGTCTTAAAAACAATGATTCATAAATTGTGCAAAGCAATGGAAATATGAAACAAATAATTCAAGTAACAACATGCAAACTGCAACTGAAAAAGAGGGTGTGGAGAAAAATAGCATCAGATTTGTCCTAACAGAACCATAGGAACAATGACACCGAGTATGGCATAGTCATGGATGAGGGAATAATACCATACAAATTATAGCACAGGGAAGGGTGTTGAAGATCACTGTGTAAAGACTTATTTATAAATGAATTTACTTGCCCATGACCACACAACTAATCAGCGACAGAGCCCATACTCAAAACCAGTTCTTCCCAAGTCTTCTTACCATTCATCTTGACTCCTCCCACAAGCTCTCTCTGCCTGTTTTATATCATCTCTTTATAAAATTTCTATTTGGGAATTTCTCCAAAATATGCATTTTTCCCTCCTCTACCAGAAATAACTTAAGCTATTAAATAATATGATACCACACATATCCATGTGCTTTAATAAATCCATTTGCTTCCGTAGAGCTTGTACCAGCAGTAACAAAGTTATAGAAGAGCCATTTTCATCCTTCTTCATCTTATGGCACACTAAAATTCTGTGGTATACCAAAAAATGTATTTTTTGCCAATTTGATGGGGAGGGAAAAGGTATAATTTTGATTTATTCACACTAGATGGCTATTGTGTTAGCTGCTGTCATTTTTTATTTGACAATTAAAGGAAAAAGAGGTCAGTGCCCCTAATTTAAGAGTCAGGTATTGAACATTTTAAAATTTTTTGTAGCACAGAGTGTGCCTGCTTTGGCACACTAGTTGAAAATTGTTGTTATAGACAAATATAGTGAGGTTAAAATACTCTCCTTCATTTACAAATTTATTCATTTTTGGAAAACAGAACACAGGAAATTATTTTTCCTGTTTCATAAAATACTCTTTTAATGTTAGTTTGAACCCCCACTAGTCACAAACAATAAAATATAAGGGCTTGGTGGTCCCTTTTCTAGGCATTTTACACATTTTTAAATATATATATTGATTTCAGAGAGAGGAAGAGAAAAATAGAAAGATCAATGATGAGAGAAAGTCATTGATAGGCAGCCTTCTACACACTCCCTACTGGGGATTGAGCCTGCAACCCACACATGTGCCCTGACCTGGAATCAAACTGTGACCTCTTGGTCTATGCTCAACCCGTGAGTCACACTGGCTGGGTGACAAATTTTTATAAGTAACACTAAATTTGGATTTTAAAAAAATGGTTCCCAAAGACCTTTGGTAGGGACTATTAAAGGTTCTGAGAAAATGTAGTTAGAGGAAGCTAAATATTAATTTTTAAAAAATAATTATTTTTAGGACATGCTGACAAAAATGGTCTTTACTGATTTTGTGAAAGGGACTTTAAAGTCAGAAACAGGATGAGCATAATAAACTAAAATTGAATCAGATCCTCTAGAGCAATGAGTGTGTTTCCAACAGAATTCAATAAAACAACACATTTTAAGTTAATCCATAAAAATCTCTAAGCATATATCATTTATCTACACTGAAGATGTCCTCTGAGGCACAAACATAATTTAGCCTGGTGGCAGTTGAGAAGGCAGATGTTTCTTCATGGGCTGACACCAAGCCCAATCATCACCTGTGCAGTGAATTACATATAAGACATGTACTACCCTGTCTGATCCTTTTGAATTACTCATAAACTAGCTCTTCGGAGTGTTCCCCATACTTCCATCTTTACTTTGTAATTAAAAATCACATGCATACCGCAGGTGAGAACCACATTTCATATCTTCAAATATTCCTGGGAGAGAAAAGCCCATGTCATCTTTTTCTAATCATTTTATTCCATCATTGTTGCCAATTCTCCTCCCTTGGTTTGCTGTGGGAGAGAGAAAAGATGGGGAGGCAAAGAACTGATCCTGTCTTTAGTTATTGACATTGACTTGTTCCCCCTATCTTGTTTTTAAAGGTTTCTTATTGAATACCATTTATAAAACCATATGAAGAAATTAACTCTTTTAGCCAATATTTTTTTTAAACCAGATGTTTTCATGTTGCTATATTCCTGTCACTAGGTGGCTATCAGAATATTTGCACTTGATTAAGGCTGAATCCATAAAGAACTAGAGAAATCACCCCCTGTCAAATAAATAATTTAAATCTATGGTGAGAGAAATTAGTTAAATTCAGTTAAAAATCAATAAGGTTCAATCTTATGACTTAATTATAAAATCAATCTTGTCAAAGCCATCAGTTTGGTAGAACTTCTGCTTAATAGGTATAGTTTAAAATTTCTAGTATGCATTTTCACTCATTAGGCCCTTTAAATACACAATCAAATTAAATCCCCACAACAGTATAGCAAGTGAGATAGTGCCATTCCCATTTCATGAAAATAGTAAATTGAAACTCAGAGAGAAAGAAGAGCTTGCCAATGACAAAGAATAAAAGGCTGGACTGTGGTTGAAGTTCTTGGCTCTCTGGCTCTAAAGCTTTGCCATTTTCTTTCTAACATGTTGCATTCCTGTATTTGCAATATGCCAAGATTACAAGAGGGATTACAAGGACCTGTAGAATTTGGGGGAACTACAACCAGCTATGTTATAAGACAAAATTCATGGATATCCCAAATCCTCAAGCATGGCAAAAGAAAGAAGGTGAGCAAAAATCAATGAAGTTGGGGAAAGCATCCTAACTTTGATTTTTTTTTTTTACTCAATACTTATGCTGGTCATTCCTGGAAGAGCAAACATGGCTTACTGACAGGTATCTACTTGAATACCGACTGTGTCTCAGAATGACAGTTCATCTATGTTCACTGTACAAATCACAATCTGTTTGTCTTTTGTTGATGACTTTAGCTGTGTGTGTGTGTGTGTGTGTGTGTGTGTGTGTGTGTGTGTGAGAGAGAGAGAGAGAGAGAGAGAGAGAGAGAGAGAGAGACTCAGAATTCCCACAATGCATTGCTAAAACCAATGGTTACATTCTGATTAACTATGCTGCCATTTGTCTTTATGCATAATAAGGACAGCAAAACAGAAACCAAATAGATGTTGTTCATTTGCCTCCATAAGGAGAGGCAAACACTCAGTGGTGGAAGCATGTGTTGCTCCAAGTTCACTTATTAAAAGAGAGACTGTAAAACTCAGATTAATTACCCCCAATGGATGACTGAAGTTGAATATAACATAGACTCACTAACATTCAACAGTACTGCTTAGAGAAGAGAGGGCGACGAAGGAAAGATTAAAGTTAGATGAGAACAAGCATATTTTCAGAATCTGAGTTGAGCTTTTCAAGGATGGACCTTTCCTCTACTCCAAATCAAATTATTTTTAATGAACTATGCATGAAAATGCAGCCTCTAGAGACAGATTCCTTGAGTTCAAATTGTAGCTTACTAGCTGTGAAACTTGAGCAAATTCCTTAATGTCTCTGTGCCTTGGTTTCTTCATCTGTAAAATAAAGCATGCTGCTTAGGGTTGTTTTGATCGTGAAATGATTTAAAACCCAGGATTGTTCTAATGATGACGTGGCCTAAATCAGTACTTAATCAGCAGCTAAAAACAGAGCTACTGTAAACTATCACAGCACTGACCTCCGGAACCATCCTATCACGTAGGACAGAGCGCCTGAAGTCCTTAGTCCTCAATAATTTCAGCTACAGTTAGTAATGTTTTCATTTCCACGGTGTCCTATCTATTTCTCTCTTTATTATGAAGCCTTCTGTTGTTGTTGCTGTTCCTTTGAGAGCTGGAAAACATCCCTTTGGATTGACAAAAATACTATAGTGGAAGTATTTGAAAAGCACCAAGTGTTATATAAGTGTAAGCAAAGAAAGCAGTAACAAAGGAGAAAAAGCACTCACTGCCTTTTTTTGCAAATAATACTTTTCCTAAGATAACAATAATAAAGATTTTACCACCTGTTTGTCTAACCAACAGATAGCTTTTAAACCACTATGTGGTTTTTATCTTCAAACAAACCATTTCAAAAAATATAATAACGCAACCTACTGCAATAAAGGATACTAGTAAAAATTCTGGTTGTCTCCCTTCTTCATTTTCCAATGAATAACTCGCCATTTCAAAAGAAGTCAGTTTGATTGAAATGTGGCACTCTCTTTGCTAATGTTAATAATACTGCTGCCAACGTGTCTGTGTACCTGGGATCACCGTCTGCAGTCCATTTTTCATCCTTTAAACATTCTCTTCATTTAAGAGACTCTAACTGAAAATGCCAGATAAGAGGAGGAGGTAGATGAGAATTGAGATATAACACCACCAATGGAAAATAATTATTAATTATGACTGATGTCTAAATATGGCTAGTATATCATTTGAGCATTGCAACCTAAACCTGAGTGTGCATTACCATCATTTTAGCGGCAGTTTCCTTGTATTTGGATACTAAGCGCGCATGGTTGATAGGAGCCTTCAGCCCCTATCTTAGTCCATGCGGGGCTGTAATAACCAGCTATGGAAGGCTGGGTGGCTTATAAACAGCAGAAATTGATTTCTCACATTCTTTTTTTTTAAATATATTTTTAAATTTTTTACAGAGAGGAAGAGAGAGGGATAGAGAGTTAAAAACATCAATGAGAGAGAATCATCGATCACCTACCGGGGGTGTGCCCGAAACCAAGGTACATGCCCTTGACTGGAATGGAACTGGGACCTTCCAGTCCGCAGGCTGACGCTCTATCCACTGAGCCAAACCGGTTTCAGCATATTTCTCACAGTCTTGAAGGCAGAGAAGCACACGACTGAGGCAGCAGCAGATCCGGCGTCCGGTGAAGGCCTGTTCCTGGTTCGTGGATGACCATCCGGTTCACAGATGACCATCTTCTGGCTGTGTCCTTCCATGGTGGAAGGGACAAGAGAGCTCCCTAGACTCTCCTCCATAAGGGTACTGGCCCTATTCATGAGGGTTTCACACTAATCATCAAATTACCTTCCAAGCCCTCATGTCCTGAGGCCATCCCAGTGGGCAGTAGGATTTAACTTATGAATTTGCAGTAGACACAAACTTAGTATTGAAGGTTATGAAACTTAAAAAACTCAAACAGTGCAACCAAAAATATGAAGTTCTCTGGCCTTTAAGATTCCTGAGATGAACAAGCACCATTGTCTTTGAATGGCACTCCCTAGACTATATCCTATCATATGATCTGTCCCTGGGCCAGGTGACAGGTCACTGCCCCAAAATAGGACCTTATACTCTTTAAAAATAAATAAGTAGCTGAAGCCGATTTGGCTCAGTAGTAGAGCGTCAGCCTGCGGACTGAAAGGTCCTGGTTCGATTCTGGTCAAGGGCATGTACCTTGGCTGCGGGCACATCCCCGGTAGGGGGTGTGCAAGAGGCAGCTAGTCAATGTTTCTCTCTCATCGACGTTTCTAGCTCTTATCTCTCTCCCTTCCTCTCTGTAAAATATCAATAAAATATATTTAGAAAAAATAAACAAAAAAAATAAATAAATCTTTATTGTTGAAAGTACTACATAAGTCCCCTTTTCCTCCCATTGATCCCCTTCTGGCCCACCCCCATCCCCTGCCCCAGGCCTTCAGCACCCTCTTGTCTGTGTCTATGGATTATACATATATGCATGCGAGTTCTTTGGTTGATCTCTTCCCACCCCCACTTCCGCCTTCCCTCTGAAATTCCACAGGAACATATACGGTACTCTTAAATTTATGGCAGTGTTATTTCCTCTGCTCCTAAAACTCCAGTTGTGTCAAGCAATAACTCAAGGCCTCAGCAACACTGAGGTAATTAACACTCGAAAAATGTTACAATTCCTGCAGCGGTGTAATTGCAGCCCTCACCTTTTCAGCCCTGCATGGTGCCTAATGGGAGGTTATGGGCAATGGCTTCTGGCCCCGATCTCCTCTCCCCTCTTCAAGGGACTGCGCTTTCCTATTAGTGGTGCTGGCAGATGTCCTAGTTAAGTCACAGGAAAAGTTTCCCCCGAGAAAGCAGCATTTGAAAAACATGATTTATAGGATAGTGTGGAAAGAGAAAGGGACTTTAAATAGTTCTTATTTTCATTCCTTACTAATGTAAGTGGGTCTCTGAGCCTTGGTTCCTTTCTCAATAAATGTAATGTTTATTTTTATGTTAGCTATTTAGTTCCTAGGGCTGTGGAGAGAACCACAAGAAATCAAACATGAAAACAATAACGTATACTACAAATATGAGATGGTTATTTTTCTACCTCTCTTCCATTCCTCCCCTCTCCCTCCAACCCCCACCCCTAGAAATAGAGAGGTTTCATCATAAGACTCTGAGACATCTTTACTGCGGAAAAGACAAAGATAACTGAATAAATGGTCCTGACATACCTGGATGCCCCCCAGGTTGGGACTATTAAATAAGGCGCCGAGAACCCCTGGTTGAAAAATGCACCTCCTTCTGTAGAGAGGAGGCAGGTGAGTCCATTCAGGAAAGAGGATGGGCAAAGAATAGATGGGAGGTATAGAGTCGCTCATCTTGTTTAATCTGAGGGCTTTTCTTAACATTAAATCCAAGCTCTCCCCTCCCCAAACCACAGAAGTGCAGTACCCTTATTATCAGGATTGCAGAGGGTCAAAGGCCTGAGAAGCAGCATAAACAGTGAGGCTTGTCATAAAGACGATAGCAACTGCAGTGGGCCTTTGGAAAGCATGCTGAAGAGGAAATCTTAAGTTCTACAAATACACATCTTCACAGTAACTGAACGGGCAAAAATGCCATTGGAGAGGACTTCACACTGAGTGGCCAGATTATGATGATCTCTGAACACATAATAATCTGGCCACGCAGTGTATATCCTATATAATAAAAGGCTAATATGCAAATTGTCCCCTCAAGTAGGAGTTCGACCAGCAGGCCAGCCAATCAATCACCCATGTCCCCTCCCCCTGGCCAGGCTGGACCCCACCCATGCACGAATTCATGCACCGGGCCTCCTCTAATACACACACACACACACACACACACACACACACACACACACTGAGTGGCCAGATTATTGTGCATTCAAAGATCATAATAATCTGGCCACTCAGGATATTCACACTAGACTTTTCAGAGACTGGTGATTCTTTGGTTTTGATAAAAAGCATGCTGGTACATGTTTATATGGAATGTACGGGAAGTTTCTATAGCCCTCAATCCTTAGTGAAGTGACTCAGAAAACCCTGAGTTGTTGAGAAAGAGAGAGCGAGGTGGATAATTTGGACTAACACAGACAAAGGGAAATGACAGACTAATCAGATAAGCAAGCAACACCTCTTACAGAACAGGGTCTTACCAAGGGTTTGCACTGTCTGCTTCTGCTTTAAGTTATACGTCATCGGAATTTTTTGAAGAAACCATGTGTGGGTTGCCACGGAACATCTGAAGACAGGACCTTATCCTCTTAACTTTGTGGCAGGGTCCTTTCCTATACTCTGCAGCTTCAGTTGTGCTAAAGTGCATCAGCAGGCAGGTCTTCTGGGTTGCTTGTACAAGGATGGTTATATCTTGGTTACTCAGGGCTCACTTACAGCTACAGTATGGAGCCATGCTGCAAAACTGTTTACTAAGAAGCCCCTATGTTATAGCTAATCTCTCCCAGGGAGAAAATGAACCTATAGCCTTAGCATTAAAAACAGGAGTACACCTTTGCACACTGTGGGTGGGAACGCAAGTTGGTGTAGGCACTGTGAAAAACAGTATGGAGGTCCCTCAAAAAACTAAAAATAGCGTTACCGTATGATCCAAAATGTTGACTTCTGGCTTTTTAGCTGAAGAAAATGAAAACATCCATTTCCAAAAGTATACGAACCCTCATGTTCATTGCAGCATTATTCACAGTAGCTATGATATGGGAACAATTAACTGTTCATGGGCAGGGAAATGGATAAGGAATATAAATGTTCAGCCATAAAGAAGAAAGAAATCTTGCCATTTGCAACAACACGGATGAACTTTGGGGGCATGATGCAATATAAAATAAGTCATACAGAGAAAGACAAATACTGTGCAATCTCACTTACATGTGGAATCTAAGAAACAAAAAGAAACATGCCAAACTCATAGATACAGAGAACAGATTGGCAGTTGCCAGAGGAGAAGGGTAAGGATGGAAGACATGGGGAAAAGGGATCAAAATATACAAACTTCCAATTATAAAATAAGTCATGGGGACATGATGCACAACATGAAAACAACAGCTAATAAGGTATTAAATATTTGAAAGTTGTTAGCAGAGTACATCTTAAAAGTACTCATCACAAGAAAAAAAAGTGTTTTATAAATATGTATGGTGATGATCATTTAGCAAAGAACACAAAAAATGAATCATGATGTTGTACACCTGAAAACATAATAATGTTTTACATGTCAATTATATCTCAATTTTAAAAAGAGGAAGTTATAAACAATTGTGTTAACTAGCTCACACTAACTAGTAAATACAGCTAGAAAGAACCGTGACATTCTATATTCCTAACATGTAATCAATTATGTGTTTCGTGCGCACGTGCGTGCGCGAGCAAACACACACACGCGCGCACACACACACACACACACACTCACACAGACTCACACAACTAAATACTAATTGGATCATGCAAGACTCAAATAAGATATCCCAGGGATCTACTTAAAGCAGAAAGTCTTCTTTAGTCACATCTTTTCTGGATATTCGCTTTCATATGACGATCTGCTTTCCTTTTAAATTGTATCTGGTAGTCTCTTTACCTTGATTCCTCTATGTGTCTCTTGTTTCTGATCCACTAGATTTCCTATAACTTTTTTTCAACTCAATATATCCAACAGAGGCATGTTATCACCAGGCAAAAAATAATATTTATCCACTTATTTTTTTTGGTACTTCTAGGTTAACTGACAGGGTACATTATAGAAATGAATGTCTCAAGAAAAACCAGGTGCTCCAAAACACCTCAACACTGTATACACTCCTGAAATTATGTTAATAGGAAAACAATAATACCTACTAGCTGATGATAGGGCCAACAGCTCGGACTTCTTCCAATTTTCTATTTTAAAGATTGCTTAAAAACTCTAACAACTTGTGAGCAGAAAAGTAGAATAAGGACAGTGTCTTCATTTTCATATTTAAATTCTATTTCGTTTTCAAATCACCTTTCCCATCCAGTGCAACATGGAAAGTCTGGGAACCTAAGCCTGGCTACTCAAATATCCAGATGGTTAAAGGAAGTATAGGGGTCTAAGAATTTATTTTTACTATTTCAGAGAACTTAATGAAAACTGTTAATTTTCTTCAAGCTAAGGATGGACAGAGTAACCGAAACTACCCTGGGATGTAATTTAACCTAAGACAGTTATTCAGCTTTCCCCGTGGTCATTAGAAATGCTGACTGTGATTTTATGTAGCAGTGGATTTAACGAAGAGGAGAGAAATGAATTCTTACTATATAACATTTTTTGTTTCATAGGCACCATTTCTCAGCATATCCTGTCCATTCGGAAATACATAATTAAAGATTTCTCCACTGAGAGAAAACTTAAAAAATGACGAATCCCTGAGGGTTGGTCATTTAACCTTACTTTTAAATTCTTTAATTATACACATTTTAAAACATGTTCTGGAAGTCTCTTGGTTTGCTCCCCACTATACCATACATATTCTTTCCACAAACTCAGAAAATATTAATATGTTAATATCTCTCTTTTCTAGCCCTTATGTAAACAGTCTACATTTCAGTATCCTCCAACTGTGACTGCCCATCAATAAAAACAAATTCACTTCAGATAAATTAAAAAAGAACACACAACAGTAATAGTATATGAATCGATATACTATGTCATCCCATTCTCTTGTAGTCTGACTCAGCTATTTTATTTCCTGTATGTATTAATAATCTATTTTATTCCAAACACAACACACACATTCTTATATTTTATTTATTGTTCCTAATCAGCTCCTTGGATTCATTTTTGTCCTTCTTCCCAAACACAGCATCACAAACTGCAGATATTTTTTTCCATCATCATCATAAACACCTTTTGCTCACCTGTACTCAGAACTCATATTCTTTCTCTCTAGGACTGATGGTATTTCTTTATTCCTAAGTAACACAATATGTAATAATCTATATCTATGCCAAGGTTTCCCCAAATGTCCCCTCAGAATAATTTCTTGATTTTTATGCCACTGTTCTGACCCTGCTTATACACTGACCTTGTGAATATCTGTGCAGTGGCAGCTGACAAAGCAGGATTCTGCAAAGTGTGAAGAATCCTGAAATAATAAAAATAACACTACAAAAAACATCTTGTGCTTCCTGAAACATCTGAGACACAGCCATAAAAAAAATTACCTCTAAAGTTAGAATACGTTGATGTCAAGAGAAATATATTCCTTCCCAGAGATCAGGAAAAAAATTAATCTGAGATGCTGGAAGTAGCTAGAATGTAACTATATTGAAAATGCTATTGTGTTATTAAAAAGTTTTCAGGTGTTTTTTAGAATAATAAAACAAGACCTAAGATATAAATGAAGTATTTAAATACAAAAAGAAGTGCTAAATATATGCAGATCCTACATCATAAAAGCCTATGGGGATTGTGAGAGCAATCAGTCAACCACTCAGAAAGTGGGAGGGGGGACTTGCCACTTAGTCAGAGTTCATAACCATAGAACCTATGTGCTTGGGGAGGAGATAACAGACGTTACATACTACACAGATACTGCATTTGAATTCATTAAGAATTAAGGAAAACCAGTAAGTGTCTCCTCAAAATTTTACATGGAGGAGTAGAACTCATAGGTAAGAAATATCCTATATAATAAAAGACTAATGTGCAAATTGACCAAACAGCAGAACAACCAGGTGATATGACATGCACTGACCACAAGGGGGCAGACGCTCGATGCAGGAGCTGCCCCCTAGTGATGAAGGGTGCTCTCACAGGGGGTAGTGCCCCTCAGCCAGAAGCCCAGCTCATGCTGGTGAGCACAGCATTGGGGGCAGAAGCCTCTCCCACCTCTGTGGCAGCAGCACTAAGGACCCCTTGGAGGATGTCTGACTTTGAGAGGTCACAGCCCGGGCTGAGGGACCCACTCCCCGCCCAGTGCAAGAATGTCATGCCTCTAGTAGGTCAGGTAATATGTAAACTAGATGTTGTAAGCACCTAATTAGGGAGCTCTGCTCATTTTAACACAGGGACTAATTGTTGACAAACCTAAAAGTGACCGGTCAAGAAGTGAGACTCTCCCACTTCAGTTTCGTATCGAGGTCATTATGAGGATACAGCCATCAAAATCAGAAAGTATCCTGTAGGCAAACCGGCCCTGATGGCACCAAAAAGCAGGCTTTAGCAAGAGCTCTGAGTTGCCTAACCAGGAGTCCTTCAATCAAATACCCATGTTCTCCCATATACCAAAATATTCTACCACTTCGCTGGCTTTATGCTCAAGTTGGGTGTCACCCACTGGAATATAAAAGCAAAATCCTCTGAATTTGTAAGGCCTTTAATTCCAGCCCTGGTGCATTTTCCTTTTAGAGTTAAACTTTTCAACAAGTCACATGAGCCCGGATTCACTTTAACACTAACACAGTCTCCCTGACGCCATGATCAGCACTCAGCACAGCTCCGAATCAGGAAGTTTACTTCCATTTCTCTCCCCTCTGACCACAGTTATTCAGCGCCTTAAAAGTTATTAAACCCTACCTTATTCTTCCCTCACTATAACTTCCTGATTCAAGTTATTCTCATCAGGAAGCCCTTATTTCATCTCCTTATATTACACCTACAGAAACTGCCTTCTTTGATCCCCTGTCACCAGTTCCTGACCCGTTCCACTCGATTATTCACACAGAGCTGCCAAAATAATTTTCCCGGCTATTTTCCATTCCGTTCCTTTAATCAAATATTACAGAGGTGTTTTTTTTCTGGTTAAGCCTGGCAAATTGAATACATGTGTTTACCTCTATTACTTCCTGAAACCCCATTTTAAAAAAAGCATTTCAAAATATGCAACTAGCAAGGACATTGTAAACAAAAGGAGAAAAAGAACAAAGGAGAGATGTCCACCAGGGTGGGCAACCTGGACAGCAGACATCTGACTTAACAGAGTATTAAATATGAACACTTAAGGGCTATGAAAGACAGAAGACTTTTGACCCAGTGACCCCACTTCTGGGAAGGTAGCCTAAGAATCTTAAAATTATGAAAGAATCTTTCACAATTTGAAAGAATATATGCACTCCCTTGTTCACTGCAGTGTTATTTACATTAGCCAAGATTTAGAAACAGCCCATTAGTAGATGAGTGGATAAAAAAAAAAATCTATGGTACATTTACACAGTGGAATAATATACATCTATAAAAAGTAATGAAATCTTGACTTCTGCAAAGTTATTATGTTAAGTGAAAGAAGCCAATCAGAGAAAGACAAATACCACATGATCTTGCTTATATGTGGAATCTAATGAACAAAATCAGCTGATGAACAAAATGGAAACAGAGGCAGGGATACGTGGAAAACATTAACAACTGCCGGAGGAGAGCAGGAAAGTGGGACTGGATGGAAGAAGGAGAAAAGGTTAGCTGAAAACATATATACATAGCATATAGTCAAAGACAACAACTTGGTGATAGCCAGAAGGAAAGGTGGCAGATAATGGAGACATCTGTAATAGTGACAATAATAAAAATAAAGTTTAAAATGTCATTTAAAAAGAAGAAAGATAGATACGGTACTAGTCAGAACCTCAGAAAGTCTTCATTAACTGAAACAAAGTAGAGGACAGATCAGGGAGGAGTGATTGGATTGAACACAAGAGGATGTTTACTCTGCTGGAACAACTATAACAAAGATATCATGGACTGAATACCTTTATCATCATTAATTTCTCTCTGTTCTAGGGAATGGGAAGTCCAAGATCAAGGCACCAGCAGATTCAGTGTCTGGTAAGGGCCCACTTCCTACTGCACAAATGGCTATCTTCTCCCTGTGTCCCCACATGCTTGACAGGGCAAGAGAGCTCTCTGGGCTCCCTGTTAATAGAGCACTAATCCCATTCATGAAGGTCCTACCCTCATAATTACTCACCTCCCAATGGCCTCACCTCCTAACAGCCTCACATTGCGGGGTAGGATTTCAACATATGACTTTTGATGCAGTGATGCAAAAATTCAGTCCATGACAAAGACTTATTCAAATATCTGCATAAGGAACTATCCCAAATCTCTCCTCTTCCAACTAAGCCATGAATCAAGATGAAAAGATATTGAGCAGCAAACAGCAGAGATCCACTATAGAAAGCACACTTTAAAAAGAAATATGGACCATTAGCAGTGTTAAATGTATTACAATCCATTAGTGCAGAATGGGATATGTATTATATAATGTACCTCAACACTTCTATACATTAAAGATGAGGAAATTTAGGGCTATCAGTAAAAGTGTCTTGCTCAAGTCCACTGTCTCACCTTTGACAAAACTGATATTTGAACACGGGTCCCTTCATTCACAACCCAGTGCTCTCAAGTGGCTTTGCTACGAAAAACTTCAACATTGTAACATGAGAAAAAAAGTTCCAATGAGAATGTCACCTTGGTATTAAAAAGGAGAGTGGAGGGTACTAATGAAAGAGTGTTTCCCTGTAGCCCCTATCACAGACATTGTTAAATGACTTCCAGGCTTCAATAGATAGTTCTAGAGTTTACAACAGCATTTCATCAGCATGGAAGAACATCAACTTTCTTTGATGAGACTTAATATGTGAGAAGAAATCCTTTGCTGTATTTTATCTCCTGGGCCAAACCTACTTCTAGAGTTGATGTTTGCCAATCCCCTTACCACAGCTCCACTGGAGTCCAGTCATCTACCAGGTCCTACTAGGTCTCAAATGAAGGGAACTTCCCATGGTAAGATAACTCTGATTCATGCGTTGTTTGTTCTCTTATGATTTGGCCAGTGTGAATCAGCTGAGACTGACTATCTTCACAAATTTTTGAAATTGAATGCTTTAGTCTGTAAATCTTAATAACAAGATATCAGAACCAAACAGCAACTGCAAATCTGTCCTAAAATAAGAGAAAATCTCCCACCCTGACTTTCTTCTCTTAATACCAACTGTAGGAGCCCTATATCTTTGGGGCAGCTCCAGTCTCCTCTCTCACTATTCCCAGAGAATCCCCCTCTCAATAGCTAGACCCATTCATTTTCTGCCCAAATTTTTATTTCTGTAACTTTGCTATAGTTATCATGCAATTTATTGGTGGCTAAGTTCAAATTTATTTTATTCAAGTAGCAGAGTCTGCCCATTCTGATTATTTATAGGGCCTCCCTCTGGAGTTGGAAGCCTGGGGTCAAAATCCCAGCTCTGCCCCTTACCAATCTCAGTAAGTCACTTCAACCATCGGAGCTCAGTTTCCTCATCTATAAAGCTGGAATGAGTCTATGCAGTTAGGGCAGGGATGTAAAGATTAATGACATCCTGGATGTGAAGGTCCTCAGCGAGGCATACCACTAATAAACATTTGATTATATGACTGGCAGTACAATATGTCAAAATGGAATGATGAGAATTGCATAGAAATTGGAATTGGTAGACTAGGTTTCAAAATAGGTACTATCTACTGGGAAAGGATACAAGGAAAGTCATTCAAATTCTCAAAACTCTAACTAAAAAATACATTCATGAAATAAATATTTATTATCAGCTTTTTATGAGCCAGGCAGTGTGCTAGTCTTAGGAGGCATGAATAAACAAAAATGGAAAAAGGACCACTGTCCTCATAGGATGGAATGACCATAAAACCTACCCCATGGCTTATTGTGAAGACTGACAGATGCTTAAAGGGGAAAATACTTTATAAGTAGAGTTGGTTATACTGATTCTGCCTGCACTAAAAGAATCATAAACTGGAATTGATAAAGATCTCATCAAACAATCCCATTCTAGTATAAGGAAATGGAGACTTAGCTGTGACATCCACAATGACACAGCAAAAATCAGAAGCTACCCTGGCCACAGTGGCTCAGTTGGTTAAGCGAAGTTCCATTCACTGAGAGACCTCCAGTTTGATTCCCCCTCAGGTCACATGCCCGGGTTGTGAATTTGATCCCCCATAGGGGGTGTGCAGGAGGCAGTCAATCGATGTTTCTTTCTCATCAATGTTTCTATCCCTCTCTTCCTTTCCCTCTAAAAATCAATAATAATTTTTAAAAAACTGAGTCTTCTATCTACCACACTAGTCTTCTTTCCCCTACACAAGGTACCAAGTATGGGGTACGAGGCAGGTGAAGATGGTAAAAAGGAGTAATGTGAGATTTAAAGGTAATAAATCCAACTAAAAATTAGTCTGATTTGTGGATGCAGACATATTTCTACAACAATATTCACAGCAATTTTTTACAACAGCCAAAGGTGTAAACAACCCAAATGTTCATCAAGGGATAAAGGAATACACAAATGGTGGCATACACATATAATGGAATATTCTTTAGCCTTAAAAAGGAATGCAACTCTAATACCTGCATATACAACAAGGATGAAACTTGAAGACATTATGCTAAGTGAAATAAGCCAGACACAAAATAATAATTATTGTATGATTTCACTTATAAAAGGTACCTAGATAGTCAAATTCATAGAGATAGAAAGTAGAATGGTGGTTGCCAGGGGATGGAGGGAGGAAGAAATGGGAAGCTATTGCCTAATGGAAACAAAGTTTTCACTTAGGATGATGAAAAAGTTGTAGAGATGGATAATAGTGATGGTTGCACAACAACATGAATATGCTTAATGCCACTGAACTATAATCTTAAAATGGTATAATGTTGTGAATTTTTTGCCACACAAAAGAAGAAAAATTGCTATTTTTAATTATATTTTATCACCACACTCCAGAAATTTTAAACAATGTCTGAAAATACTTCATCTAATCAGAATATTTCCTTTGTATAAAGTTTTAAACTGTGCTGCGATACTAGAATTGCCAATTGGTAGTAGTAAGAATATTGAAAACAATCATAACTATCAGGAATTCTTAGATCTGATAAAGCCCAAGATATTGGTATCTTTAAAACCCAGAATGTGGGGAAAATTATAGACTGTATAACTCAACAAATAATGTTAAGATAACTGGGGGAAATAAGTCTAAAAATTTGCTGCAATTACTGTTGCAATTTAAGAAGATAGATGATAGATAGATACATAGATGGATAAAATTATACATATAAGCATATATATAATTATGTAGTAATTACAGTTATTTATAACACTAGAGGCCTGGTGCACAAAATTCATGTACTCAGCCAAAACTGGTTTGGCTCAGGGGATAGAGCGTCAGCCTGTGGACTGAAAGGTCCCAGGTTTAATTCCTATCAAGGGCATATACCTTGGTTGTGGGCACATCCCCAGTAGGGGATGTGCAGGAGGCAGCTGATCAATGTTTCACTTTCATCAATGTTTCTAACTCTCTATCCCTCTCTCTTCCTTTCTATAAAAAAAATCAATAAAATATATATATTTTAAAATAAATAAAATTCATGCACTCAGAGGAGTCCCTCAGCCTGGCCTGCACCCTCTCACAGTCCAGGAGCCCTTGGGGGATGACCAACTGACTGCTTATGCCTGCTCCCAATGGAGCATCCTTTGTGTTGCTGTGGAGGCAATAAAGGCTCCCACCACTGTTACTGCACTCGCCAGCCTTAAGCCTGGCTTCTAGCTGAGTATGCTGCCTCTGTGGGAGCACACTGAATACCAGGGCGCACATACTCAATGCAGAAGCTGCCCCCTGGTGGTCAGTGTGCATCATAGCAACCGGTTGTTCTGTTGGACCAAAACCAGCTCTCTAACATCCCCTGAGGGGTTCCGGATTGCAAGAGTGCATAGGCCAAACTGAAGGACCTCACTGGTGCACCATCAGGGCCAGGGAGGGACATGAGAGGTTGGCCAGCCAGGGAGGGACCACAGGAGGGGTCCAGGGCATGTCCAGCCCATCTTGCTCAGTCCTGATCAGCCAGACCCCAGCAGCAAGCTAACCTACCAGTTGGAGCATCTGCCTTCTGGTGGTCAGTGCATGACATAGTAACTGGTTGATAGATCAACTGTCTGCCCCCATGGGTCAGTGAAGGTCATAGTGAACAGTTGAGTGGCTTTAGCACATCATTAGCATATCATACTTTAATTGGTTGAACAGACTACAAGAACTTAGCATATTAGGCTTTTCCTATATAGGATATAAATATACATGTTTTGAGCTTGCCAAATTAGGACATTTTTATTATGACTTTAAATAAGCCTTGCATTCTACATGGAAGTTAATTGGGATAAATCTCAGTTACATGGCCAGCTTTCAACATACATATGTGGACTCAACTACTTAAAATGTGCTCATTTTAAGAATAAGTTCATAGCAGTTATAAATCATCCAAATCATACTTCAGACACAGTTCATTTCTCCCACTAAAATTCATAAACATCATATTCGAAATTAATAATAATAACATAGTAATTGTGAACATAAAGAAATTGAGCTTAGGTAAATTCAATTCTATCATTCAATTTGACCACTTAAGAGTTTCCATTTATTCTTAAAGTTTTAATAGTGAAAGAGAATTTAAGCTGCAAGGTGTAATATTTTTACTTGGTAGGTATAAACGTCAGCTATATATATGTTTACTTCATCTTTATTACCAAAATAATGTTGAAATATAGGGAAGGGATAGGTGGTATAGAAAAAGAATTGATATCAACTTTGTTAGATATAGAAGTGCTTTAATAAATGCCTAGCAAATGCAATGTATGAAGGAATGATTTGCAATTTCTTCAAAATGCAAATATTAATGTCAAAAATATATCATGTAACACTCATTTGAAGAAAATAAATCATGTACTTTTGGAGGAAATTACTTTAAAATATTCAGAGAGATTTTATTAACTGACAAGATCTTTGAAGCTATAGGAATAAGTGCCACACACAGAAATACCACAAGGAAGAGGCATTTGAATAATTTTTTTTACCATAGTCAGGTGATATCTGTTCTGAAGTATCAGCCATGTTTATGAATTCTCAGGCATGTCTTTATACTAAGGAACATCTCTCTCTCTCTCTCTCTCTCTCTCTCTCTCTCTCTCTCTCTCTCTCTCTCTCTCTCCTGCCCCCACCCTCCTCTCTCACACACACAAGCACACAGAATTTTATTCCAAGTCCCATCCTTTTGATAAAATTGATGTTTGAACACCAAATCTATTTTTCATCTTGAAGAAAACAAGAAAGCTATCTTCTTAGAGAGAAAACTTAGGTCAATTCTTTTCCTTCTCAAAATAAGGGGGAAAGATGAGCTACCATAGATAAACATCCTTTAAATCTCATGCTATGTCACCTCCTCAAATATAAACTCAAGAATAAATTTTAATCAGTTAAAAAAAAACATTCATAAAGCAAATGACTGGCTTTCATTTTATCTTCTTAAAGCACATCCTAGCTAATAAAAGGGCAATATGCAAATTGACTGTCACTCCATCACAAAGGTGGCAGGGCCCATAGCCACAAGTTGGCAGCAACCAGTCCTCTCAGCCCCAATGGAGTCCCCCAGTCCTGCAGGGGTTGGCCACTGAGAGCAGGCAGCGTGAGAGGCCTGGCAGAATGCTTGCTTCATAGCTGTGGCAATGAGGCAAGCAATCCACCTCAGCTGTGGAGGGCCTCTGGACACCAGAGAGGCTCTGGGCACTGGGCACAGAGTGGTCAGACCCCCCCACAGTGACCTACTGGTGCAGGGATTTGTGTGCAGAGCTACTGGTAGTATATAAACATTAATTGTTTTTTCCTCTTTTTAGAGACTCCTGGAAGAGGTGAAGTTGAGCTATATGAACATCACTTGACTGGTTTATTTTGTCCTCTTTCACAGCATCTGTCAACAGTTATTATTTACCTACAGGGACAAACTCATGTTGCATTCTAACTCCGAGCCCAGATAATATTGCTCAGGGTGTCAAAACTAACACTTTGAGTTGTGCACAGTAACTCCTATGCTATTGTGTCCCACCAGGAACCAAACCTTCTTCATCCATAAAACAGTGTGTGTGTATGTACTTTAAAAACGCTAGAGGGAGATATGGCCCCCACAACCCCAGTGTCTCTAGGTCTGGTATTGATTTAAGGAACAATATGTTAGGCAGTGTTTGTTTTGAGCCTGAGAGGGAATTTCTTCAATTGGTAACCCACTGTTTTCCAAACACTAAATTATGAAATGGTTTATTTTGTTTGGATCTTTTTTATTCTCAAAGAAACACGGATGACACTTTTTTTAAAATATAAAATTAAATGTACTCACAGTTCCTGTGGTGCCATTTAAATATGTTTTCAGTATTTCCTGCAGAAATTCACATAGAGTGTAAAATGATTTGCACAGCTTGAGTTTCTTTTTTTATTGACATAGAATTGACTCTGCTGACTTGATAAAAAAAAAAACTGAATTAAGTCAAAATTGCATTCATTTTGCTTCTGTTTTTGTTTTTGGTTTTTTTTTAACAAATAGCTGCTTCAGTGAAGATAGCCTTAGTGGGAATATCTGTTTTCTGCTTTTACTCTGTGGCGTGTCTCTCTCATTGAAGTCTAAGTATTGAACTGCTTCATTGGGATTTTTTGTTTACTTATTGGTTTGGCAAAGAAGCAGTGTGGCTGTTGTGTTTGGTTTCCTTTTTATGAAGCAAAACTTCCAAAATTTGAAGATCATTTGGGCTAATGAGGCCACACACTTTTTTAAAAAGTTTATAGTAAAAGTGAAATTTTAGTAACTCCCATTTCCCTTTGAATGCAAAGAATTCTTACAAATAGATCATCGATCATAGACATAAAGCTATGTGGGAGATCAGGACAAGTGTGGACAACACGTTTGAGGAGTTTTATCATGGATGAGAATTGGAGATGAGCAATGGTTAGGGGAGAGTGAGGAGCCGAGGCCACGTTTTCAGCTTTTTGGTTTGTTTCTTTTTTCAATGGGTTATGCTAAAGCAGTACTTCTCAGATTTTACCTTAATCCAAATTACCTGGTGGGCTTACTAAACACACACACACACACACACACACACACACACACACACACACACACACACACACAATTGGGCTTCAGAGTTTCTGATTCAATTGGTTGGGGGTGAAATGTGAGAATTGCATTTCTAACAAGTTTCTCTCAGGTAATACTGATGATGTTGATCTGAGATCACACTTTGAGAACTTCTGGTCTCCAATAAGTGCTTGCCGAAAATGGTCCTCTGGCCGAAACCGGTTTGGCTCAGTGGATAGAGCATAGGCCTGTGGACTGAAAGGTCCCTGGTTTGATTCCGGTCAAGGGCATGTACCATGGTTGCGGGCACATCCCCAGTGGGGGGGTGCAGGAGGCAGCTTATCGATGTCTGACTCTAATCAATGTTTCTAACTCTCTATGCCTCTCTCTTCCTCTCTGTAAAAAAATCAATAAAATATATTTTTTTAAAAGAAAAGAAAATGGTCCTCTGTAGAGAAAGATGCTGGTGATGCAAGAAAGGAAGCACTTTAGGAGTCAAGTTTCTGAAAACACCTATGGGTCCAAGATCCAAAGTACAAATGCCCTTGAGATAGGGGAGAGAGGGGATTTCTGCAGCATAACCTAGCCTAATCTGTATAATGCAAATATTATCAAAATTATTGTACTTATTGGCAAAATATAACCTGTAATATAAACACCACCCTCTCCACCATGAGCTTCTCTCTTATTTGCTGTCATTGCTTGATGATTCTCAGAACCCTAGTGCCCTAGATCAATCATTACAAACATAGAAGATGCTTATCATAGGTGTGGCTTTTCCTATTTTTTTCTTTATACAGCTCTCACTCCTGATGTAAGACAGTGTTAAATATTTCCAGCATCAGATCTACTAACCCCTGAGAAATAGAGAAAAAAATAAGCTTATTTTCAAAGGTTCTTTTCTCTTCCATTTTCTTTAAAGTTCAAAACTTGGTCTGGTGGTTTTAATAAGAGATTTTGTCTTTCTCTTAGGCAATTAGTGACCTGAGATTTTGGGGATTTGAAAGGAGTCAAAGTTTTGGATCTTTTTCTAAGGTGAATCATCAGTTAAATCTGGCAAGAGATTCTTTGTTAAAATTCTCACTTGGAATGAGCACATTATTGTTAGACAATAAAGTAATCCATGGGACACACACACATATCTATTTGTCCTCTTCAACGCATTTGACCATGCGCATCCCTGAATACTTTGATTTCTCTTTGGGAAATGGCTACCCAGCATTTCAGTGCTTTATGCCATTAGGTATTTCAAACACTAGAAAATTCTTGGCATTGTGTCTTAGAATTATTTTCTAAAGAATATCAACACCTACTAGTTGGAATACTTTAAACAATAAAATAATTTTTTAAAAAAGGATATCAACACCTTGTCAAGTGACAAATGGTCACAATCAAGACAGTATATCTGCAATGGTTAGGCAAATACCAAGTGAAATATTGGAATAAAACTGAGAAAAATGCAACATAGAATTTCTTTTGGTTAAAAATGCAAGTGGCTTTTTGTGACTTGCTAATGTTTTTAAAATATAAGTATTTTAAATTATATTCTTAGACTCACTAAAAACTTGGGAGAAAATACATTAGCTTATAACTATAGATCTACTTGCCAAAAAATATTCTATGAAAATTACATTTTAAAGGCACATGAACTCAAAACTGACTCAAACACCATTTCTTTATAACACTCACTCATTTATCTATATAACACATTGGGAGGCGGGGCGGGGGGAGGATAAGAACACATATGTAATATCATAATCAATAAAGAAAAAAAAGTATTGGGTGGGTGGGTGGAAGAAGGAGAAGGTGTTAATTTTCCATCCACAATTCAGACTGTTCATTAAGTGACCGAGGTGCCACCATGCCCCTGATCTTTGCCACCCACCTTCTAAAAAGTCAGGGCCTATGCTTTCCTCAGAGGGAAGAGCCATCCTTTACATACTTAAAATCCCTGGGGACAATGGGACTTTTATGTCACCAAAGGAGCATCTGGACTATGGAAGTTGCCTGTAAAAAAAACAACACATTCTTGAAGTGATATGAGAATGTTATGGGATTATATTTGACCTTTTTGTGGCTAAATTAGCTGTGTCAGCTCTGATAAGAATTCTAAGACTCCTGTTGTTTTCAAGCAATCCCTCTTGGTTCCTATGGGGATTATCACGTGCCCAGAGTAATTTTGATATGATGTGGTCAAACCCTCTGCACATATGATATCTGAGGGGAGGGTACAAAAGCCCTTCTCAAATGCAGGCGATCTCTCTAAGGGTTACATTCACTTCATAGTGCCTTCCAAGTACCAAGGACCGAGCTTCATATACTTGTAGACTTTAAAATGAAAATAAAATGTTGCAACATGTCCATGAACTTCAGTCTGGGTTGGATCTGAGATTAGTAGAGATGAGGACAGGGATGGTAGCAGTAAGTTTTATACAGAGAAGCTCTTGGAATATGTTGGATAATAACAAAGCCCTTGATGTCAAAAATGTGATCAACAGCCCCTGGGAGCTTGTAAGAAATGCAAAACCTTGAATACCATCCCAGACCTCCAGAAGCCGACTTTGCCTTTTAAAAATATCCCCAGGTGAAGGTAAAGTATAGCACAGGGAATAAAATTAATAATATTGAAATAACTATGTATGGTGTTGGAAGGAGGGTACTAGACTTACCAGGGGGAACACTTTGTAAGTCATATAAATATTTAACTGCTATGCTGAACACCTGAAAAAAATATAATATTGAATGTCCAACTGAAAAAAAATTGAAAATAATAAGATTTTTTTTGTACATTAAAATTTGAGCAGCATTCGGGCATTGGGAACATACAGAAGAAATATATTTCTCAGCACCATGTGGCATCCTTCTCTGTGTAATATAAAAAACAATGGACAGTTTTCTAGGATGAGGATTGTAATGTAAGGAAGGGAGCCTTTGAAGTGCCTATTACTAGATGGTTTATTTTTGTCCTCTGAAATGTCCAGAATACGCCGCTAGGATTAGAGCTGAAAAGAAATTATTTGCTTCCAAATAAAACTCTGGGCCAAGCCAGAGTTAACGGTCCTAATAAGATTCTTATTTCAGCTACTCTTTTGCTCCTAGTGAGGTTGGTAAGGCAATTTACTTAAGCTTTCATCAACATCTCTTTGGGCTTTATGCTGTGAAAATAATTAGGGTGCTGTTGACGTGGCTGCTCTCCCCCCATCCCTATGAATTAGTTTTAGATAATGAAATTAAATATATAATATAAAGGACAGAAAAGAGTCAATATTCCTATAGTCCTATATCCCTTTCATGTTCTGTGTAGAAGACTTAGTTCATTCATTCATATACTCATTCAACCTATTTTACTCAAAATGTAGCATATTTCAGGCCCTGTGGCAGGCATCGGGAACAGAGAAAAGACATATACTCCTCAGCCCCATCTGGCATCCTCTTCTGTGTAATATACACAACAGTGGGCAGTGTTCTAAGATGAGGATTACAACACAAGGAAGGGAGCCTTTGGAGATCCTATTACTGGATGGGTTCTTTTTGCCCTCTGAAATGGTAGGCCACATATTTTCAACTGAGTCACTGGCAGAGAATTTTCCCTGTGCTCTATCCTTTTGGGTCTACAGTCATGTTAACCCCATGCTATGCTCCTTACAGCAGAGGCTCTCTCTTCCTTTGCCCTCATTGCTAGCAAAGCCATCTGACTCCGGAAGTGCCTTTGATGGACGATCCGGCTTCTCTTCACAGGAGTGCTGGAAACCTGCCTTTGGCACTAATCAATACTGACCACTCTGATGTCAGATATGCTATTCAAAGCAACCGCTTGAACAATAACTTCATGGCTAGTGACAGTGTTTTGGTACAAGTGTTTATGATTTCTTCTACCTAGATGATGAGTAATAATACTAATTAAGCAAGAGAACAACAACAACAATAGTTACTATTAATTAAGCAACTAGTAGTGTGTGCAACAACGCTACATTATTTGGCACATATGTTCTTTAATCTTCACAATGTGATCTTTAGGTTCTTCAATCTTCAGAATGTTATGATTCTATGTGATTTATGACATAATGCATCTTTTACATAAGCTGTAAAATTTTTACATCATCTTTTCTAGCCGAGGCTAAGAGAGTTTAAGTGATTTAATATCGTCGTAAAACTAGTAAAGGACACTGTAACTATTTGATCACAGCTTTGTCTGGACCCGAAAACTATGCTAATTAACTCTGCACATCAACGTTAACACCAACAACAAGGATGACCACTTGTATTTGTATACAACTTTTTTCCAAGTATTGTGTTCAGGGGTGTGAAAAGAAAACTCATTTTATCAGAGAATCCAGTTTTGAGGAACACTTATCCCCTTGCACTGAACAGTTAAAGTGCATTCAGTGTACATCAGGAAAAGGTTTCTACAATCAGGATTTTCAACCTCATCCTTTCAAGGATAATGTGTAATATCCATTCATTAATTTATCTAACAAACACATTCTCAGCATATATTTGCCAGCTGTTGTCCTAGTCACTAGGGGTGCCAAGATAAACAAGATCCAATTTCTGCTCTCAAGTTGCTCACAGCATTGGAGACAATCCTCATAACACATAAACCTTAAAATATTTACTAGCTGGGTCCTCATAGAATGTGTTTATTGATCTGCCTCTCCCCACCCCCACCCACCAAATATGTGAATGTGAAACATGGGGAAGACATCAGAGTATATTATATAAAGCCATGAGGCAGGATATGATCACCCATGGAAAGAGGACAAGTCTGAGATATGAACTCTGGATCACAGCTTTAAAAAAAAAATGGTGCTCAGTGAAGTGATTAAGAGCCAGGAAATTGATGTTAGAGGTGCTAGGAACTCAAACATATCTTCAGGTAATTATTAGTTGTGTGTAACTTAGGCTAGCTACATAAACTTTGTGAACCTCAGCTTTCTCATATGTAGATTAAGACTAAAGTACATACCTCCCATGGAGAGCATAAAAATAAAATGCTAATTCATTTCATCAATGATACATCACAGAAGGAGTTAATATCAAAAGTGTATAAATAACTCATACAACTCAACACGAAAACCCTCCCACAAACAATCCAATTTAAAAATGGGCAGAGGACCTGAACAGACACTTTTCCAGAGAGCACATACCAATGGCTAATAGACACATGAAAGGATGCTCAACATCACAAATCATCAGAGAAAAATGCACATCAAAACCACAGTGAGATACCACCTCATACCTAGAGGATGGCTATCTATAATAATAAAAGCATAATATGCTAATTAGACCAGACAGCCAAACAACCTTCCGGATGTCCTTCCGGACGACCTTCCAGAGAAAGCTGGGGCTGTGAGGGCTGATCCCAGTCTGGGAACATCAGAGGCAGTCAGTCTCTCTCTCTCTCTCTCTCTCTCTCTCTCTCTCTCTCCAATACAAACATATCCTCTCTCCAATACAAACATATCCTCAAGTGAGGATTTAAAAAAACAATAAAACAAAAACAAACAACCCACGGGGGAAATCGAAGTGAGCTACCTTAGCTCGCTCTTCTCTTGAAGCAGAAAGACGTAGATGCTGAAAAGAATGGGAAACTTGCATCAGGCCCAGAAGAAAGAGCAAAGCAAGCAGAATTCAATAACACAAAGTTCTGCCAGAACAAGCTGAGTCTCAGAGAGAACATGTTTTAGAGGACACTGAACAATAGAAATTGAACTGTGGGCTTTGAGCCACAAGTGGAGTGATTCAGCACGCACACAGGCTTTGGTGTCAGGGGTTTGCATGACTGGGGCAAAGGGTTTTACTTTAAAAAGTTGTCTCTATCCATTTGTCACAGATTATCCTTGGTTTTATTCTACACTAATATATGATGGGCATTCAGTCCATGCTTTCGTCCTAATTTCCCTGAGTAATGACTCTAAGGGGACTGTCTTTTCTATAAATACTCAGCATTCAGGGAGCCTGCTGCTGTTTTCTCTTTGGCTTACCAACCTTTTGAGAGGTCAGTGGGTCTACTGCAGTCACTCAAGTGGAAAATGTGAAAAACACCTCAAGATTAATGGATTAGGAAATTTTGAGCACAAACTCCATTTGGCACCACACATACATCAACTTCCAGAATAGCATAAAAGAAAATAGGAAAACAAAGAGGGCTTTTGCTCTCACATTTTAAGCTCTAATGGAGCCACGGATTATGGAAATGGAAAGCTCTTTTTACCTGTGTGCATAGCGTCCTCCCAAGGCATTATTTCAACAACTCCATTCCCCTTTTGCCCCTCCCTATCTGGAAAATTCCTATTCATCTTTCAATATCAAGTCAAATGTCACCCACTGGGTAATGCCTTTCACTCCCCACTAAACTGAATTACTGGCATCCTTCACTAGGCTGTTCTCAGCATCCATACTTTCTCTATTACAACCTATAATGCTGTGCTGTGGCTATTTACCTGCAAGATGCTATCTTCAGAACACCGAGAATGTCTTGTTTTATCTCTAGGGCCTGTCAGCAAAATAATGCAGACTCTAAAACCTGTAATAATTGATTAATAGTTGAAGTATTCTTGCTTGAAGCTGAAATTCCCCCAGGACCACAGGGAGGTGAGAGAATTCACCAAGTTCAAAAAATGTGGCTTTAACATCAGAATTCAAAGCCTATAACTGAGCCTTGGGCAGCACACTAGCCCACTCCTCCTGGAAGAGCACCAGGTTTCTCTTGGGAAACCATCTGGTTTCTCCTCTCAGGTCAAGGGTGTAAGGTTCCAAGACCTGGAAGCACTTTGCCTCTGTTTACCTTAGTGTCAAACTATCCACTGCCACTCTCATCTGCTTTACTGACTCTCCTACTATTTGCAATCACTCTAAACTCAGTACATTTTTGTAGAATGGAAACATAAGTCACCAAAGGGAGGGCTTAAGTCTCTGAGAGCATGTGTAGGTAGAAAAACATCTTTGTAAATTCTGCTCTTGAAAGATTCGTTATAGTTATGGGACAAAGGAAGGGAAAGAAAGAGTAAAAAAGAAAAGTAATTCACCATACTAGTCTGGAAAATGCTAAATATCTGAAACAGGAGGAATAAGCATGTCTGTCCTAAAATTCCCCCATGGAGGCAAAGCTCAGAATAGCCATTACTCTGCTTTGTTCTACCACCAGAACAGAGCCATCTATGTGCGCTTGTAGTATCTGTCCATATTACAGAGTTAGAGGTCCAATAATTGAAGGATTATGGATTAAAATCTAACATTAATATTCCAAAAGTCTTTAAAAAAAACACCGTTAAGTCAGGAATGCTCTCTGTTACATTCTATACCAGTGAAAGAAGAGATTTTAGTTTCTCTCATAAGGCTGGATTTATACTGGATGTTATACTTAAGATGTTTTCATAATACTGACTTAAGTAGCTTTTTAAGATATTCCACACTCTTTAGCCCTCTGTTTTTCCATGGTGTAAGTGATGGGAATGAACTCAATTTATATAGTGTTGTTAACACAGTACATGTCTCATTTGAGAGGACTCCAACCTTTTTTGTAAGCAGAAACCAGTTAACCAGTCTCTCTTTGGGGACCACATAGCACTAAATAATAAAATTCTCAATGTTCCAACTAGTTTTCTGGCTGCCACTGACATAGAGGCCATTTCAAGATCAACTTTCTAGGTAAGCATTCAACTATATTTAGTTCCATTTGTAAACTAGATTTTTAAGAAGTCAACTTATGGGATATGAAAAAAACATGATGGTTTTTGTCATTACTGGAGAATTGGGAACTATCATCCCAGATGTGAAAATAAGGATGAAACTAATTATATAATACTAGAGGCCCGGTGCACAAAATTGGTGCACTTGGGGGTCCCTCAGTCTGGATTACAAGAGGGTGCAGGCCAGGCTGAGGGACACCATCAGTTGCATGATCAGGGCCAGGGAGAGAGAGAAGCGGGAGGTTGGCCAGCCAGGGAGGGATCATGGGAAGGGTCCAGGGTATGTCCAGCCCATCTCCCTCAGTCCCAATCAGTCGGACCCCAGCAGAAAGCTAACCTACCAGTCAGAGTGTCTGCCCCTTGGTGATCAGTGGTGGAGATGCCTTAGCATATCATTAGTATATTACTCTGATTGGTTGAATGGCCAACTGGACGGCCAGGCACTTAGCATATTAAGCTTTCATTATATAAGATGAGAATCCACATTAGCCAAAATCTGATGTGAAAAAAGATGTGTATAGGTGGCCCTACCACCAGATGGCTCCACTTACATGTTTCTACTCCCTGCTCTCTGTTGCCAGGTCCCATGGAACAACCAAGAGAAATACATGGATTCCCCTGCTTTAGTGTAACTCCACATAGATCTGGTGTTCCAAAACATCTGAACATGTAGGAAAAACTGGGGAGTCTGACCTTCTGGAAACCACTTTCCATGAGGGACTGACATGGCTTTTAGATAGAGACGCATCATGGGGAAGAAAGAACCTGACACAACAAGCCAGACGGACCCAGCAGCATGGCCTTATTCATAGAGAAGAGGAGGAATTCCATTTAGGTCATAAATTCTGGGGAAGGAATTTTGTCCTCCAGTCAGAGCACATGTTGCATCCTCGATCGCCAGTGGGGGCATGAAGGAGATGGCCTATCAATGTTCCACTCTCACATCAATGTTTCTCTTTCTCCCTCTCTCTCTAAAAATTGATAAAAAGGAAGGAAGGAAGGAAGGAAGGGAGGGAGGGAGAGAGGGAGGGAGGGAGGAAAGAATTGCTCTTCTCTGTTCTTAAATTTTTTAAATAATTAAATAATCCCAAGTCCTGCCTAGTAAATCTAGTCTCTGCAATTGAACTAAAATAATTTCTACTCTATTTATAATGTTTAAAAAGGTCCATCTTCTCCAGTGACTTATGAGGTGGCCATCAAGCGGGATCATTAGGGAAGGAAATAAACACACATGAGAGGGTTGGAGAGAGAAAAGATGGAAACAGTAAAACACTCACTGACTCTAGCTGTAACTTCAGGGCATCTTTGGAACCAGGATCCATAGTGTTCTCTTTTAAAAAGGAAAGGATGATGGTTCCAGGGGCTGCTGGGTCCTTCAACAGATCCAAACAATGTGTCATGCTCACAGCAGAAAGCCGAATCTCCCAGTTATTTCAAGATTAGTTGAAGGGACTCTCTACCCGTGTGTAAACTCCCTTGTTTTCCTGCCTTTCATCACTTACGACGTTGTGGCTATTGCTTGGTTTTGTTTTATTTTGTTTTATTTTGTTTTGTTTTGTTTTGTTTTGTTTTGTTTTGTTTTATGATGTCACCATTGGTCTTTTTATGAGCCATAAATACAAAATAGAGTTTATGCCATTATAAACGCCCCTTCCTCATCCAGGAGTTAATATTTTAAAGAACACAGGTTGGCTCATAGTGAGACTCCATGCAGGATTAGATAGATAGATGATAGATAGATAGATAGATAGATAGATAGATATAGATAATAGAGTCAGACAGACATAGCCAGAAGTCACTTGTACTGTGAATACTACAACTCGTGGAACACTGTGATCCTGCTCCAATCATACAAAGTTTCCAGTAATTCCCCTTTTTTTCCCCTTATGGGAGCAGATTCAAAGGTATTAACATTTCTTATACAGATGGAGGGGGATATATTTCCTAGCAACCCTAACCACACAAGGCTAACATATCATCTTAGAACAATTAATATGAACCAAAACCCTCTAATGTCTACATACTTAGAAAAAAATAGGATTGTTATCATTAATAAAGTTATTAGATTAATTTATTCCATCATGGGCATGATAATAAAATACAACTATTCAACTGAAAATGTTTATCTTTTGGCAGATATTCTTAGAAAACTCTCAATGACAAAGATAATACCACTGAGGCTGCAAAAATAAGCTTAAATGAAAATTTCCTACAATAGCTATTTCAGTCCAATTAGACTAAACATCAGGACATTAATAATGAAGTATTTCATAGATAACATGAGGCTTTGAAGCCTCTAAGGCCAACTCCAAGAACTCACTTAGACATCTCATCTTTGCCAAAACGGAGTAGTGGTATTTTAGATCATTTTGAATGTCTAATATCTTATAAATGTGTCATTTCTTACAAAGAACATTGTAAACTAGAATATAGTCTATAATATTTAGTAGGTAAACTCCATTATAGTTTAGTAATTTATCTCACACCCTACATATCAGGTCAGAAGTTTCCTTTATGAATTGAATTTGATTTTTTTTCAAGTGTAGTACCTATGGACTCAATCAAGAAGAATCAAGTAAGTGGAGAATGTAAGCCCGATGATAATCTTTGTGGCTGAATCACCATCAACTTTCTGGGTTACAGGCCTCCAACCATCTTATTTTGTACATGTACCAGAGGGGGGCTGCCAAATGATTGTTTAATTTTAAGCAGATGACAGACTTTAATGCGGCGTATTAAAATCTTTTGGGTTGGCTCACAAACTGGCTTAAAATTACAACTTAATTGTGTTTATTATAACCGTAAACTAATGTGGTATTAATAAACCAGTTTATCCATTCTTCTGCCAAGCTAAGCATAAAGAATGTAATCAGCATTTCTAAAGACTTCTAAAATTAAATGGAAATTGTAAACAGAGAAGCTAAGTGAGAGACAGTCAAAGGATAATTTTGGAATACTGTTTGTTGTCATGGTAATATAACGTGATGGCTATTTTTAACAGGTGAGAGAGAGTGAGTGAGCAGACAGGAAAATGGAGAATTAGGTTAAACTATTAAATTAACTGACACCTGGATAATATTATCTGTGCTTTAAGACTCAATCCTTTCAAGGGAGTGATTGCTTATTAACAGTTTTACTTATCTTTTATCATTTTTAAATTAAGAATTATTTTAGAGATAAATTGCAGAGAATAAAAAGAAATACACCTACCTGCCAGGCTCATATACTTAACATGTTCATATAATTAACCATACTTTAATATAATCTTTTATTGAAGTATAGCATATAAAATGAAAAATGCAGTACTCCTAAATATATAGGAAGAGCATCCCATAAAATGAACATACCCATGTAAATGCCACCAAGCTCAAGAAATGGAACAGACACCCAGAAGTCCTCTCTGGGTGTATGCTCACTCACTCACTAGTACCCATTCCTTCACCATGCCATTACTATCCTGACTTCTGGTATCACAGAGGGTTTTTGACTATTTTTAAACTTTGTAGTCATAAAATCATTCATATTGTTGGACCTGGATTATTTTGTTTAAAATTGTGTAATCGAAATTTATCCATGTACTTGCCTATAGCAACGGTTCATTTTCATTTGAAAATGTCTTATTCCATGTTGTGAATATAGCATTCTTTTATTCATTATGCTGTTATTATGCACTGAATTATGTCCAGTTAACCATTATGAATAGTGCTACAATGAACATTCTCGTACATGTTCTATGGTGAACATCTGCACACATTTCTCTTGGGTATACTGAAGTGGAATTGCTGGGTCATAGGATGGACCTAAGTTAGGCTTTGGATACAGCTAAATATTTTTTCCAAAGTAGTAGTGCCAATTTTTACACCAGCATGTATATGAATTCCAGGTACATCACATTCTTGTCAATATGGATTATAACTTTTTTCTTCATTTTGGTGTTCAGTGGACTCTTGTTTGGCTTTATTTGTTGGTCATTTAGTAACTGAAGAATCTGATCATGTATCAAGGCAAGTTCCTTTCCTAGTCTCCTCCCACCTACCCCCTGTCATTTTTCTTCCAAAGTCCCAGTTTCATTCATTATACTTAGCACAACCTTGTTCTTAAGAGGAAGCTGGGCCACAACCCAAGTCCAATAAAACTTAATGGGTCTATGCCAATTATAATAGCGTCATTTACCTTCCCAAGTGATTGGCTTTGGCCTTTACACGTGACACAGTAACAGCCAATAAAAATGAAAAATCTGCTGAGTGGTTCTAGGAGGAATCTCTTTATCCCTTAAATGGGACACAAGAGAGGTATGTTCCCTTTTCTATCTTTCAATTGTCTGTGTGTGCTCCCTGGAGTTGGGATAGCAAGTACTTTCAGGAAGGAAGCCCAGCTTTAGAGTGTATGCCAGAAGCAAATACAAACATAGAGGTTGGGACACTTTCTCCTTAAAAAAGAAGAAAATCCTACCATTTGCGACAATATGTAACAATATGGATGGACCTGAAAGACATTGTGCTAAGTGAAATAAGTTAGTCACCAGGTGACAAATGCTGCCTGGTTTCGCTTATACAAGATATCCAAACCAGTCAATGTATACAAGCAATAAATAGAATAGTGGTTTACAGGAAAGAATTGTTAAATGGTTCTACAGTTACAATTAATATAAGATAAATAAGTCCTAGAGATCTGCTATACAACATGTATCTGTAGTTAATACAGTAATGTGTCCTTTAAAGTTTGTTCAGAGGGTAAGTCTCATGTTGAGTGTGTTCATCACATACACACACATACACACACACACACACACACACACACACACACTAAGCTAAGGGACACAAGGAATATTTTGAGGGTGCTGGACATGTTTATTACTTGATTATGGTGATGGAAGCATGAGTGTATGCATTTCCTCATTCATAAAAGGGGATGATGTTTAGACTAAGTTATCTCTAGGGTCTCTTCTAACTTTAAAATCCTATAATTCTATGAGCCATGCACCTATTTCTGCTTAGGACTTTCTATTTCCTAAAGTACATTTTCAACAACAGCCGCCAAATGATAGCCATCCAGACACTTGCTGCTTAAATCGCCCGTCACCCGATGTCACCCTGGAGGGCCTATGAACACCTCAGTGGAACAATAGACTCGGGGAAGCTGTCAGCTCCCTTCTGAGCTGTCATCCGCTGAAACGCCTAATCATATCTGCTATGTGCAAGCAGCCAGCCAGCTCTAGGCACAAAGCATTCCCCACTGATATCTGTGTTCCAACAGGCTGTGAGCTGTAGGAACATCTTATTACAGGAACTTTGGGGAGCCAGCTAAAGGACACCCCTGTGTACTTTTTCTTATTAAAGAAGCCATAGTTCTTTATTTCCAATTAGCCTTGATCTAGGAAATAAAAGTATATTTGCAATGATTTGATTTTTCTTAAATCAATTACTTCCAAGGGAAGCACTTACCTATCCTCAGCGCATGAGGACTCCCCCAAAAGTACAGTTGGTCCACAAATCTTTGGTTCTATCAGTAGGCTCACAAAAAAAGATACACGAATGACCAATAAGCACACGAAAAAGATACTCGACTTCATGGGTACTCAGGGCACAATAAGATGCCACCACAAAACCCCTCCCCCCCCAGAAATGGCTAAAATGAAAAACAGTGACAAAGCAAGTTTTAGGGAGGATGAAGGGCACTGGAACGCTCCTACACGCTGGTGGGAGAAGCTGGGACCTTCACTTTGGAAAACAATTTGGTAGTTCCTAATAATTTTAAGCACATGCTTCCCTTTTGACCCAGCGGTTTCAATCATAGGTATACATCCAGAGAAATGAGAGGATATATCCACAAAAAAAGACTTGTCAAAGAACGTTGATAGACTTTTTCATAATAGTCAAATGCTGGGCACAACCCAAATATCTTTTAAGAGGTGAGAGAAAGGAAGTATTGACATCTGGGTGAATGAAAAAAAAAAAAAAAACTATAGAAAGCAAAAGAAGCCAGACCAAAAGACATAATGTATGGTTCTCTTTATAAGATTTTCAAGAAGAGGCAAAATTAATCTATGGTTATGCAAGTCAAAATAATGATTACCTCTCAACAGGTGGAGGATACTGTCTAGAAAGAGGCATGAGGGATCTTCCCAGATGTGCTGTATTTTGATCTGGTAGTAATTACAGAGAACATAAATACGTAAGCATTCACTGAGCTGTGCATTTATCCTATGTAAATCATACCTCCATTTACAAAACAACAACAAACTGGGGGTTTTGGTTTGTTTGTTTGTTTTTCAATAAGTTAAGAGCAGCAGCTTTGTTTCAGCTTTGTTTCTACACAGGAAATGCTGCTTTCCTTCTGGAACTAATATTCCCAAGCAAGTTGGACCCTATTGGCGCCACCTCCCATGGACATCCACAGTTCAGACGAGACTGGAATTTAACGGAGAAGCCAAAGGAAGCGCCACCTATACGAATGGCTTTCCTGTACCACACACTGTGTATGTCATGACTTCTCATTCCCGAAAGTTCCTGCAAGGCAGGTGGCTGTTAACTATATTTTCTAGATGAGAAAACTGATGCTCACAGCAGTTAAGTAGCTTCCCCAGTTTAACACAACTACTAAGGGGTAGACCTGGGACTCAAGTGGAGCTTTGTGTGGATATAAATCCCTGATCGTTTTTCATGCATCCTGCCCCTTTACAAAAGAGAAGTGCTAGAGGCATGTGACCCAGCAGGGGAAATATCTATGCATAATCTCTTTTTTTGCTGTTTTGATGATGGCTCCACTAGCCCCTTGCTAAGGCTGAAGTAGGTCAGAGTGTAAGCTCCTCAGGGGTGAGAGAGAGCTGTCTTGTCGGAAGTGAGAAGAAAATAATGAATCGCCCAGGCTCCCACTGGCCAAGCATGGGCTTCACACCTGTTCAGGGCGGGGGAAAAGGAGCAAGAAAGGTCCTCACACACACTCACCCCTACACACACAAGTAAAACTTAAATCTTTATGAATATGCTCCTTAGTGGTTTCACAACATATGCATTTTTCATTTTTTTAAAATTGACGACATTATTTCTACCTATAACCCACATTTCTCTCCACTCCAGGCTGCCAAGCTTTCAGATTAAGGAACTCTGAAGTCTAAAATAGTTTCAATCCAAACAGTTCCTTAGGGATGGATAATTGTTTTTAAAACGGGCAACTGTGATGAGCCATGTGAAAAGGACAATGAAATTAATGCTATATATATATATATATATATATTACAAATCTCGGCCATTCTCTGTGCTTTTGCAACAACTTTTTAAAAGTTGTTAGTAAAAATATATTGGGGCTTGGTATAATTATAAAACACAAGAGAAAAATCATGAAAGCAAAACACACTAGCACCCACTATAATTTGATCGTACCACTGCTACTTAAATGTGTGTGCCGGTAAATGCATCACAAAGGGCTGGAATTTGTAAAGTGAGGTGTTTTTTTTTTTTTTAATCTTCTGGTTATTATCTGATGTTTAGCAAAACCCAGTGGTAATAAGGAGCCTAAACTCAGTGCTAACAGCTTCTTGTGGCTAAAAAAGTCAAACTACAGTAGCAGATACACAAAAGTGTATGAAAGCTTCATGCCAACAACCATACCATCGTTATACTTACTGGTGGGTCGCTACAATTCCTGTGAACTAAGATTGGAAATGTGAGCCAAACCTGTCTAAAGGAAAAGGAAAATAATAAACCCTGTCACCAGACAAACATGTTCACGCAAATCAATTCATAGAATATAAATTTTAACCATTTCTTGGAAATACTGTGCAGATGTATCCTCTGTAAATGTATCTCCTCAAAAAAAAAAAAAATAGTATGGGCTGTTAATTTATCAGATTTGCGACCCAGGGTAAATCTCTTAAAACTATTGAAGACCCATTTTTTTTCCTTATCCACCTAGCAAAGATGATGGTGAAGATGAAAGAAATTAAATGTATGCAAAGATCAATACAAAGGAATGTAACATGTATGGGAGGCTAAGAATAAGAATGCTTTGTTTCACCAAGAGCTCAAAATATCACTTGGAGCACAAAATACTCACACACACCCCCACCCCCCCACACTGCTCCTTGGTGGGTGGGTTGGGGCACTTTTGCATCTGAGGGAAGGATAGCAAAACAACATTGCCTTGCCCTCACCCTCCGCCCCAGTGTCTTGTGTCCATTGGTTATGCTTATATGCATGCATACAAGTTCTTAGGTTGATCTCTTACCTTCCCCCCCTCCCCGCCCAATCCTCCCCTGCCTTCCCACTGTAGTTGGCCAATCTGTTCAATGCTTCTTTGCCCCTGTATCTATTTCTGTTCAACAGTTTGTAATGTTCTTTATATTCCACAAATGAGTGAGATCATGTAGTATTTATCTTTCACTGAGGGCAAGTGCTGGGGAGTAGGGGAGGCTCGGGGGAGGTCAATGGTGGAAAAAAAGGAGACATGGGTACTACTATTTTTAATACCTTAAACAACAATAAGCAAACAGCATTGTCTTTTTCTCAGTATAGTCTTCATCTCCCAGGCCCACTTTCTTTATCTTTGAACTCCCCAACACTAATCACTTTAGGAAAAACGAGCAAAACCAGTCACCACCAACCCTTACAATAAAGCCTGGAGATTTAAATAAATTACAAATCTCTCTCTCTCATACACTGTGATCTTGCACTTGGAATTTTAATCACATTTTCTTATTGAACCATATTTTAAATGGACATTATCTGCAGCTGACCAGAATCTGAGAAAGGTAAGTTGGAAACTTCCAAAATTCTACCACAAGCCTATTCTTCCAAAAATTCTATAGCAATCCAGCAGGCCCACTCTGCCAAGGTGTACACTGGTTAGTAACAAATATTATTTCACTACTGTCTTCTCTTTCTCTTGCTTGCCCCGTCTTTGGTAGTTGTGGGTCAACACCTTTGTCATCTGTTGGCCATTGGGAGGGGGGAGGGGGGAGGGGAGAGGGGGTCTTCTTTTAAATGGCCTCTTTGGTCCCTCTTTGACCAACTTAATTACATAACCCCTGCATCTGACCACCAACGCACGGCCTCCCAAAGACATAGGCAACCACCCACAGAGATAGGAAGGCATTAAAAGTAAGTCAGCTGTATCAAGCTGGCCTGGCTTACAGGAACAAAGTGACTGCGAGCAAGAACACTGAAAATTGCAGCCATTCATCCTCAGGCCATCTGGCACTTGTGGTCACCTCACAGATCAACTGCTACCCAAGGACAGACTAAAAGCTGTCAATGAGCTGGAAACCAAACCCAGAGTCCGGAGCCCAGAGTCCGAAGAACACGGCGTAGGGCAGCTGTGAATGTGAGGTGATTTTCCGGACGGCAGTGTCCTGTTAGCATGACTAAAACTATCATACAACCGACCAAATTTAGGTAACTCTTCTTCCATATTTAATGATGCTGCCCTGTTAACTTTGGATCTTGGCATATCTTGCCTGCAGACAAGAAGAACATAGCATTAACCTCTTCTGGGACTGGTTTGCAACTTCTTTAATTCTCACAATGGCCCAAGAGGGTCTATCAGCGGTCGGCAAACTCATTAGTCAACAGAGCCAAATATCAACAGTACCACGATTGAAAAGCTATCTCACTTTCAAAAAAATATTTCTTTTTATTGATTTCAGAGAGGAATGGACTGGGAGGTAGAAACATTAATGATAAGAAAGAATCATTGATCGGCTGCCTCTTGCACACCCCACATTGGAGATGGAGCCTGAAACCCAGGCATGTGCTCTGACAGGAAATGGAACTGTGACTTCCTGGTTTGTAGGTCAACACCCAAACACTGAGCCACACTGGCTGGGCTCTCACTTTTTTGTTTACATATCTCTGACTGTAGTGAGGGTGAATTTCATTTTATCTCTCATGGCCATTTTGTTTTCTTTCCCATAATTTGCCCACTTTTCTTTTGAGTTGTTCAACTTCTAATTATAAGGTTATATTATGTGATCTTTATATGTGCTTAATATTGAACTTATTCTATTTTATATGTTGCAGATATCATGGTTCAGTCAGTCTTAAACTTTATATTTTGTAATAAAATTCTTAATATTTGGCTAAATTTATATTTTCCTTTGTAATATGTGTTTTTTTGTGTGTGTGTTTGTGGGTTTTTTGGTGTTTTTTTAGGTTTTTTTTTTAAAAACAAATCTTTTCTATACTTAGGTCATTAAAATGTTTTCTTATGTCATCATTGAAAATTTGGAAGTCTTGCCGAAACCGGTTTGGATCAGTGGTAGAACGTCGGTCTGCAGACTGAAAGGTCCCAGATTCAATTCCGGTCAAGGGCATGTACCTTGGCTGCGGGCACATCCCCAGTAGGGGGTGTACAAGAGGCAGCTGATCAGTGATTCTCTTTCATCGATGTTTCTAACTCTCTATCCCTCTCTCTGTAAAAAAAATCAATAAAATATCTTTTTTTTAACAAAGAAAATTTGGAAGTCTTTTTCTTTCTCAAATTATAATATTTTATATTATACTAAATATTGACCTAATTTTATTTGTAATAGTCAGGCAGCCACATTTCCAATACCATTTCCTAGATCATTGTCTCTCCAGTAATGTGAATATTATCTCTACTGTATGCAATTTGCCCCAGGTGCTTGGATCTGCTTTGACTTTCTATATAATGTTCTATTGATCTTGTCAGTACGTACATCAATACTGTGCTATTTTATTCACTTTATCTTTAGAATAAAAAAATGGCTTTGATATGGCAGGACTTCTCTCTTCCCGTTTTTGTCCATAAGAATTATCTCAGCTGTTATTAGAATTCCAATCACCCATATTAATTTTTTAAATTACTTTGTGAAGCTTCATGGGAAAAAGCTTAAAATTTCCACTGGAATTACAATAAATTTATTAGCCTGAAGAGAAATTAAGCTTGACAAATGGATAAAATTCAGTCAGTCTATCCACAAGCATGACTCTCTCTCAGTTTACTTTATTTTCTTATGTACATTTTAATAAGCCTGAAAATTTTCTTCAGAAAGGTATTTTAAATGTAATTTCAGATGGATTTCTTGATACCTTACAACCTTGTTACTATTACTAATCAAATTGTTTTTGTCATTATTTTTTGAAGTCAGCTTTTCCTAGAATATGATGAACACGATTTCATTTTGTAAACTGATACTTTATCTAGTGATTTTCCTTAAATTAATGTAAATAAGATTTAATGTAAAACAGATTAGCATTAATTTATACATTTCACTAGTAAATTTCTTGGGTTATATTGTAGACGTATGTTTTCTCTATAAATAATGATTATTGTATCTCTTCCTTTTAAGTAACCTTTTCTCCTCCTTACTTGTACAGGCTGTGAATGCCAATAGATTGAAGAACTGTGGAGGTGATAGCAGCCTTACATGTATTATTTCTGATTATAATTGGATGCTTCTAAATTTAAACCACTTACTATGCTATTGACACATATCATGTATCAGACAGAGGAAATTACTTTCTACTGCTGGTTTGGTAAGAGATTTTTAACATGTATTGTTGAGCTACACCAAATGCTTTTTCTATATCGTTAGGTTATCATGCATACTGCCTTAAATATATTAATAAGTAGATTACATTAAATTTTCATGTGGATCATCCTTGTAATTGTGAGATAAACTCTACCTGATAAGGTGTGGATTTATACAGTGCTAGATTTTAGTCACTATGTTTTATTTAAGCAATTGGCAGCTACATAGTCAGAATAAGAGAGTCATCTTAAAATGTTTTATTTTCCTATACAATATTGTCAGGTTTTTCTATTAAGATTTCTTTTTTTTACGATGGTAAAACTAATAGGTTGGGTAAATACTGCAATTGTTTGTCCCATAAAGGCTTGAAAATGAAACTGAAACTGACTGAATCTCAATTTTCTCTTCTAGTGAGATGGGAGGAGATAAGGGAAAAGGGACAGAAAATCTGATTAAATCAGTGGGTTTCTCCAGCATTGTGACCTCAGGATCTTTTTACAAGCTTACTAACTATTGAGAACTTTAAAAAGCTTCTGTTTATGTCTGTTATATTTATGAATATTTACCATGTTAATTTTAGTCAGCAAATATCACTGTTTATAAATTAATTCTCTGCAATCTGTTGAGACTTAATTTGGGGGCTTATAATAAATAAGTTTATACAAGTTTAATAATTATTAGAAAAGAAACTATGTTATCTATATGTTGGATGAAAGATTTTTATTTACATTTATTAGTTTAAGCTTATTGATTCTGTGTTTGCATTGTTATTTACTTACAAATATTATCTACTTTCTCATTCTTTGTCTGTGTTTTTGAAAAGGCTGTGCTGAATTCTCCCAACATGTAATTATTTTCATTTTATGGGT
The DNA here is from genome assembly GCA_963924515.1 of Vespertilio murinus. Taxonomy (NCBI): domain Eukaryota; kingdom Metazoa; phylum Chordata; class Mammalia; order Chiroptera; family Vespertilionidae; genus Vespertilio; species Vespertilio murinus. The sequence goes on along the minus strand of OZ004715.1, from coordinate 18,016,478 downwards.
CATGAATCCTGCCTAGGTTATTAAATGCATAAAAGTCTTGGGAGTTATTTCTTAGTAGACTATTTCTTTTCACATAAAATGGTTTTCTTCTTTATCACTTTTTATCTTTCAGCCCGCATTTTCAAAAGTCCTCCCGCCTTAGATTTTAGATGTCAGTCTTATTAAGAGCAAATAGTTGGCTCTTTTTTAAACCTATATAAACTCTCTTCAATCAGTAAAATTAATTAGTTTATATTTATTGTATTACCGATACCTCTGGCCTTCACTATTCCTCCAAGTAGGTAGTGTTTGACCCTACAGTACAAGACGTACCAATAGAGCTAATATTTTCTGAGCTAATATTCTCTATTGTCATATTCCACCTTATTTAATATCCAAAATTCATGCTCTCAATACAATGGTTTTATGTGATGTTTATGTAGAATAAAAATTATATTTGTGTCCATAAACTCAATACAATTTAGTTTTAGCAAAATTTTATGTGGGAAAATTCTTGAACTATGTTTTCAGTACATGAGATAGAATGACCTAATCAGTGGTATGAGAACCTACCTGAAACACATCTCAGAACTGTCCCACTGAATGATGGGGAGGCTGTGCCATTCAGGAGGACCAGACTCCCATGCCCGTTATTTTCGGGTTGTCCCAGGGACATCAACCACCCGCCCACTGGTAAGCTCCCGTGGCTCAAGAGAAGGTGTCTGTATGTGAGGCACCGTGTTCCCTACATACCGGTGTACTCAGATGGTCTGCAGGGATAGAATCAGAGCACCAGTGATCTCTGCTGCAGCCTGAGTGCTGATTTCCTGGATTGTCATCCCTGTAGAAATGCATCGTGCTCCTTTACGTATGTAGGTTACATGTAATCTAAAAAGTTTATTTAGCCGGGACTGGTTTGGCTCAGTGGATAGAGCGTCGGCCTGCGGACTGAAAGGTCCCGGGTTCGATTCCGGTCAAGGGCATGTACCTTGTTTGTGGGCACATCCCCAGTGGGGGGTGTGCAGGAGGCAGTTGATTCTTTCTCATTGATGTTTCTAACTCTCTATCCCTCTCTCTTCCTCTCTGTGAAAAATCAATAAAATATATAAAAAATAAAATAAAAACTTTATTTAAATATTGTTTGCAGGAAATATATGAGTGATGAAGAGGCTATCATTCCAGAAAAATAAAAACTGAGATGCCTTACCCTTAAGACCAAAACTGTTTCCCTGACTCTTCCTGCTGGAGTTTCAAGGTGACCTGGTCTGCTGCTGCTTATCTCACCAAAAGTCATGTCTCAGAGTTCCTGACATGACATAAAAGACTTGCCGATGTGGAGAATGTTGCTGACCAGCAGTCCAACTCAAATATAATTATTTGTTTTGTCACTCGGTCACTTGTTCTCCTGGTATTGGCTGAGCAATTAGTTGGTTAAGGACTGAATGGTCTGGTATCCTATATAATAAAAGGCTAATATGCAAATTGACTGAACGGTGGACTAACCAGCAGGACAAGTGGTCACAGTGATGGGCACTGACCACTACGGGGAAGACACAATGCAGGAGCTTCCCCCTGGTGGTCAGTGCATTCCCACAGAAGGAACACTGCTCAGCCAGAAGCCAGGCTCTTGCTGGCAAGCACACTGGCAGTGGTGGGAGGCTCTCTCACCTCCGTAGCAGCATTAAGGATGTCTGACTGGCAACTTAGACCTAAGCCATCAATCAGACATCCCTCAAGGGCTCCCAGACTGCGAGAAGGCACAGGCTGGGCTGAGGGACCTCCTTCGCAGAGTGCACAAATTTCATTATTATCTAGTTGATAGTAACATGATGAGCGAGTTCTTCACCCTTCAAGCAGCTCATACTCGAGGAAAGAGGATAGACATGCAGCCAATCCTATCTAATCAAGAGGTAATATGCTAATGAATTGTCATGCCTTCACAAAGATGGCATTGCCCACAGCCAATAAGGAGGGAATAAGCTAATTGTCTGTCATGCCCTCAAAGATGGCAGCACCCACAGCCACAAGATGGCAGCGTCCAGTTTCCTCAGCCCTGCTAGGGAGGCAGGTGGGCAGCATGGATGGGCCCAGCTGCTCCACATGCCTGTCTCCAGAGTCCCTCAGGCCCCTCAGGCCCCCAGCTGCCCACATCCGGCCCAAGGCTCAGGTAACCAGGACCAGCTGAGGCTTGCGCTGTTGGCAGTGGCAGCAGCAGAGGTGTAATGGGGGCGTCAATTTCCCCTGATTGCTGTGTTGCCTCCCACCCCTGAGAGCTCCTGGGCTGAGGGGGCCCCCCTCCCCCAATGCATGAATTGTCATGCACCAAGGCCTCTAGTTAAGTAAAATAGAGAGATTTTAGAGCATCAGGATAAGCAAAGTTCCATGAGCATCAATTTTGTCCAAGAAGTTTGGGAATGGCAGTGAAGAGATATTTAAAGTAGGATTAGGACTCTGATGAGACAAGAAAGCAGGGAAAAGAAAGAAGTGCAAACAAAGTCATGAGGCTGCATGGTGCATGCAGCTGAGGATGGGCCAACTCTAGATGGCGGGGTGGGTGGTGGGGAACCAGGAATGAAGTTGATGTGGTAGGTATTCTCAGATTATATCAGAATTTATTCTGCAGAGAAAGCAGAGTCAGAAAAGGTTTTTTAAGAGGGGAAATGACATAGATAAGCCAGTGTTTTAGGAACTGGAACAGTAATTGGAGGACAAATTGGAGTGAGAAGGAACTACAGCAAGGAGGTCAGTGGAGAAGCGAATGAAATAATTCCAGGGAAGATGATGAGGTCATGTATTTAGGAATGTCCTGGGGTGATAGCTCTACAAATGTTTGAGTTTCACCATTAGATGTGTAGGCATGGCCCCAAGCAGCCATACAATGTGCTGTTCAAACAATAAGCACCTTTGTTAGACACATAAAGGAAAAAAAAAGCCCTCTCTAGAAATCTAAAATTTACCTCCGGAGGTGAGACAAGGCAAAGAAGCACAATTTAAACACCCTGATATAAAACCAAATTAAGACAATAAAAGAGAAAATGAGCAAATAAAATAGAGTTATATGTGTAAAGAACTGATAAGGATGTTTCTAGTGGCTAAGGCATTAAATTGACAGAAAAGAAAATCAAGCTTTTGTAAGGGAAAAGTCAACTGGTACAAAGTTTAGTTTTACCAAAAAAATAATACGGGTATAAAAAATAATTTATAGCAGATTGAAAAGTGTAAAAATCACTGGCTCATGCCTGGAATTTCAGCGATATTCAATGTGTATGTATAAAATATACAGACTAATTACCAAAACAAAACAAAACAAAAAAGATCCATTTTCCTGTGGAAAAAAAATATTAAACCTCTAATAAATAAAACTGTCTTCTAGGTGATGATGACTATGTGAGTTTTGTGTCACTGTAGCCTGAGGAAACTCGTCTGTGCACAGGCCAACATCCTCAACCAACCTACCTGCAACTTGAAAGGTCAGAAAAGGTGAGAAATTAAGTTATGAAAAGTAATTTGCAATGCATCTGTGTTTTACCTTCTACCTTCTCTAAGCATAAGACACAACCAGTTTTGCTCTGTTTTGTTACCATGTAATGTGTATAGCAATATGTATTAATTCATTCTATTTAATAAAAGGATAATATGCAAATTGACCATAACAACCAAACAACCAGGAACAACTGGTCATTATGACACGCACTGACCACCAGGGGGCAGATGCTCAATGCAGAAGCCTCCCCTGGGTGGTGAGTGCGCTTCCACAGGGGGAGCTCGGCGCAGCCCAAAGCTGGCTCATGGCTGGCCAGCTCAGTGGTGTTGGCGGGTGGTTCTACTGCTTCCATGGCAGCGCTAAGGGTGTCCGACTAATGGCTTACACCTTCTACAAATCTCCAAAGTCACACACACAAAAAATGCCAAGATTGGCTCTAAAATCATTAGGCATGCTGCTTTGCCTCCAATTTGGTGGCAATCAGGGCTCGGGGCATGTTTATGTGGCCTTTTAGTCCCAACAATATTTAAACTACAAAAGCTGGGACGCATGTGTACAGGCATAATGCAGGGCAACCCGAATCTGGAAAAAGCACTTTGATCATCCTGTTGATTGCACAGCGGTGAACTCGTGCGCACTGACTTTTCAATCAGCCTTTTTTTGTTTTCTCTCAGTCAGCTCTGAAAGACAACCTCAACTAAATAAACATCCCTGACAATTGACCTGTAATGCAATAAGTTGCTCATAAAGGGAGGGAAAGAGAGACAGATAATCTAAATTGCTGCTCAGATTTTATTTTGGTAATAGGAGACCTTTAGATTCATTGAGGGTAATTGCAATTTGTACATACCAGTAGAATCATGATAGAAAACTAAAATATAAAAGAGAGTTCAGAGGATCATTCATTCTACATTAAAAAAAAATAAAAGGACATTCAGAACAAATGAGAATAGCTTTTTAGAGGCAGCGGAGAATAACATTCAGGTCACAGGCACAGCCATCTCTACCTCTGCCCCCCTCATAACAGGATGAAAAGTGGAAGGATGGGGCCCTCCCTGCCCAGGCTGAACTCTGCCCTGCAGCTGAAAAAGTGAACCCACAGACCCAAGAGACAGGCAGGGGAGGAATTCCACCCTGAGGCAAGCTGGGGCGTGACCTGGGTAAGCCATTTCATGGCTGAGCCTCTATGTCCCCACCAATGAAAAATGGTGGAAATACTGCTACTTGAGCACACACTCCATTATTGGGACACAAGAAGTACATTTATACACCAAAAAATACTTATTTCACAACGTACTCTTAGTTTCGGAGATTTTCTTTAATGTCTGAATTTCTTTTGCACTTACCATATTTGAAATGGGTAAGACGATGCAAGATCCATAAAATTAAAACTCCCCAAGCCCTGGCTGGGTGGGTCAGTTGGGTGGAGTGTCAACTGGTACACCAAAAGGGTTGCAGGTTCAATGTCAGGGCACATATTTGGGTTTGATTCCTGGCCGGGGCATGTGAAGAAGGCAACCTATTGATGTTTCTCTCGCACATGGATGTTTTTATCTTTCTTTCTCAAATCAATAAAGCTATCCTTAGGTGAGGATTAAAGACAACAACAAAAACCTCCCTCAAAATTCAATGAAATCTTTTATTTGTGAAATTAATTCCTGATTATTTGAGTCAACATGAATCAACAATGAAAGATGGTGAAACTGCCTCCCTCTGAGATTAAACTGCTCCATTCCACAGTGAGCGCCTCTTCCATTAAAGGAAAAAGACACTGGAAGAATATTAAGAGTGTCAGGCCAGCTGTATCTATCGCCATATTTCTCACTTTGCTATAGATGCTAGGAAGCTCGAGCCTGTTTTTATGCATAATCTTCACCCAGAGTTTTGTTACAATATTTCCCGGCTTTTCCTTTCTTGCTTGAGGGGATAGGGATGGGCAGGGAATTTTTATATCTTTTATTCCATATAATCTGTTTGACAGCTGCAAAATAGAGCTGTCCAGATTCCCTTTCTACAAGTTTTTATTGTAAGATGCAATAAGCCTTTGTGGAAGTAAAGAGGATACCTAAATAAATAATGTAAACCAGTAAGTAATTTCAACATCAAAATGTCATTTTATATAGTGCTGAGCACTAAAATCTGGTAGAATTTTAGGACCAGAAGGAAATCAATCATCCCTTCAGCCCCATCATTTGACAAGCCAAGTCCCAAAGAGGTGACCTCAATGACCTGAGCAACAGAACTGGCCCTTGGCTTCCATTCTATCTCTTCTCTTCCAAATAGAGTGGAATCATTTCTGTGGCTCATTTTTACTTCCCGTGCAAGGATTCCACTGCCTATTACTCTCAAGATCCATGAACTCCCAAAGTAAAAAAGTGAGATTTATTTTTTTAAAATATATTTTATTGATATTTTACAGAGAGAAAGGGAGAAAGATAGATAGCTAGAAATGTCCATGAGAGAGAAACATCGACCAGCTGCCTCCTGCACACCCCCTACCAGGGATGTACCCGCAACTAATGTACATGCCCTTGACCGGAATCGAACCTGGGACCTTTCAGTCCGCAGACCAACGCTCTACCACTGAGCCAAACCGGTTTCGGCAGAAAGTGAGATTTAAATGTGTTAATAAAATCAATTTATACTTGAGAGCAATGCAACTATTCAAAGAATAAACATTCAAACTTTATGTGCAAAAGTCATTCTTACTAGTCTTCAATACAGTATATTTTAAATTAACTACTGTTATCATAATAAGATCTCCTGTATATCCTTAAGGGGGAAAAAAAGGACTAAACATAGGTTGATACCAATTACCAACATTAAAATCACTGTAGAATATATGCTAAGGAAATCGACAGGAAATGAACTATGCAAAAATATTAATTAAAGTATTTATCTTGTTTTAAAAACTGCAATATGTTTTTTTAAAAAGGAAAATGGGAATCATTTAAATGTCCACCAGTGCTATTTAAATGATACATCATACAAAGGAATTCTAAAAAGCAATTGGAAAATCATGTCGCAAGCCTATATTTATTGACATGGATAAAGGATAATCCCATTAATCTAAGCAAACAGATATTGCTATCTGCTGGTAGGCTTATCAAAATACCTAGGAGAATATTCTAAAAGTAACTGAAGTCATCTCCCTATGACAGAACCACCTTCTGGACTACTTTCTATCCCAAGTATTGTAAGATTTTAAATAAATGTGTGCTATTGTAAGCCACCAAATTGGTAATAATTTGTAGCAACAGAAAATTAATACAAGTATTAATATTGTCACATGATTTTAAAGTTAAATGTGAAGGATGTGTTCTTTCTTTAGTACCAATTAAAACTAATATATTGTTGTCATATATATCAAACATTATCCTGGATCCGGGAGTTAGCTGTTAGCCTTTATCTTATTAAAAGTGATGTGTGCATGTTCTCTCTCTCTCTCTCTCTCTCTCTCTCTCTCTCTCTCTCTCACACACACACAGTTTTCATTCAATTCATCATTCATTCATCTTTTCAACAAATTTTCAAAAATTTCCATTCATTCCCAGTATTCCTATCTCTTACAGAATTCAATGAAGTACATTTCTCTACCCTCCCCACCACAACTTCCTATTATCATATCCCCAGTTCTTGTACTAAGTCTGACCAGATAATAAATTCTGGACCCCAGATTCTCACTGGCTTAAAAAAAATTAAAAATAAGGTTATTGGAGGAATTAGAATGTACCTCTGGATGCAACCACAAGGGGGAAAACTATCCACAGAATAGCGCTTGGTTTGAAGGGGAGCCAGAAACACGGTGGAGCTGATTCTTAGATTCCTGTTGGAAGCATGGGCTCGGACGCACCCACACAGGTCCACCATGCGGATGGTCTTTCCGTCCCCGCCTGAATTCATAGTCAGGGCGAGCTAAGTAATAATGTAACCACAAAAACAGATCTTGGAGTCACACACATGCCTTCCCTTTCTCAATCTCCTCCTAAAAGAATGAGGCTGCATCTTTCAAACCTTATGCACCCAAAAATATCAGGCTACTGTTCCTTCCTGAACGATGACTTTCTGGCCACCTCCTAATAGGGAGGCTGGATAGTAAGAGTCTAGGAAAAGTCCTTGGCAGGTAGAATGGGGAAACCGAGGCAGATATATGGCACCCAAAATATTAGGCTACTGTTCCTTCCTGAACAAACTGGTTAAGGCAGTGGTCGGCAAACCCATTAGTCAACAGAGCCAAATATCAACAGGCCAATGATTGAAATTTCTTTTGAGAGTCACATTTTTTTAAACTTCTTCTAACGCCACTTCTTCAACATAGACTGGCCCAGGCCATGGTGTTTTGTGGAAGAGCCACACTCAAGGGGCCAAAGAGCTGCATGTGGCTCACGAGCCGCAGTTTGCCGACCACTGGGCTAAGGAATTTAGGGCCAGATGCAAAAGATAACACGTGGGCTGCTGTTGTATTTCAGATCCAGGCCCAGAAAAACAGCAGAACTAGGCGGCCAATGCTAGGACCACCGCAATGACAGATGGCGCCCTGCCCTGGAACTGGCCAATCAGTAAAGACCACCACCCTGAAAGAGCATGCACCTGGAAAATAGAAAGCACGGGAGTTCCCCTGAGGCCTCTCCTAAGATTCCAGCCTGCAGGAGAGAGATAAAACCCTAAGACAAAGGACCCAGCACTTGCTCTCCCTCTGGGGAGCACTGCTGTGCCATTCTCTTCCTCTTCCTCTTCTTCTCCAACTTCTTCCCCCATGGGTATGCATCTCCTAAACTCTAAGGGTTCCCACTAGACTTGCAACCAGGGGAGCAATGGACAGCAGCAGCTCCTCCCCACTTAACCCCTGAATCTCTCTCCGATGCCCCTGCTTCTCTGACTTCTCAGGAAGCCCAAACCACGAAGCTCTCCTGGTGCTTTTCTATTCTAAGCCTTCCTTTGTTTCACTGTTCCCAACTTTCATAAAGGCGCCCTCACAGTCACCTGGACTTGTGCTATGAAATCTTCCCTGCACAAAGTCAAGAACCCACACACTGCCAAAACCGGTCTGGCTCAGTGGATAGAGCGTCAGCCTACAGACTGAAAGGTCCCAGGTTTGATTTCGGTCAAGGGCATATATCTTGGTTGCAGGCACATCCCCAGTACGGGGTGTGCAAGAGGCAGCTGATCGATCGATGACTCTCTCTCTCTCATCGATGTTTCTAACTCTCTCTTCCTCTCTGTAAAAAAAATCAATAAAAACATATTTTAAAAAAAAAAAAACCACACACTATCAGCCAGCCCTAGGCAGACTGAGATTCTCAATGTCAGGGACAGTGATAGTAGTAGAAATTCTAAATGCTTCCAAGATCCTATGCCATCCCCTGCCTCTCATCAGATAGGAACTTACTGGCCACTCTCCCTAGAGCAAAGGAAAACAAATGGACAAATAAAAGCAAAATATAAATCTCCAGAGTGCATCCCACCACATATTAACAACTAAAATAGTCATGTTGTTTTAAACAACAATTCTTATGTCCCCAATTGCCTAATCTGTACTATTCCCTCAAAGCAATTGTGTCATTTGTTACCTTTCTCTCTTTTTTAAAAATATATTTAATATTATTGATATTTTATAGAGATGAAGGGAGAGAGATAGAGAGCTAGAAATGTCGATGAGAGAGAAACATCGACCAGCTGCCCCTTGCACACCCCCTACTGGGGATGTGCCCACAATCAAGGTACATGCCCTTGACTGGAATTGAACCCGGAACCCTTCAGTCCACAGTCCGACGCTCTACCACTGAGCCAAACCGGTTTTGGCATCTTTCTCTTTCTATAGAAGACTTTTATCTCACCAAGGCCAAAGTCGTCTCCCAAATGAGGCGACACTCTCCTGGCTTGGCTCACCCTGTGTATGAAGAAGGGGTGTTTAATATTGAACCTTTAAATATGTCCTGTTCTCTTTGTTCCACATCATCCTTGGAAACCCACAATTTTCCATCCATTTTCTTTAAAAGGGACATGCTTCATTTCCAAAATGTTAAAAGCATTCTACAAATGCACAATATATATGTCAGACATTTGTTTATGTCACAAGCGAGGCGACCAGCAGGGACGGTAATCGGCTTCACACAGCACTGGACAAGCAGGTTTACTAGGCTATGTCGCCTGTCAGAGAAAATCTGCTGAAATAGGCTTGCTAAGAGGAAATAAAGGTTAATGTCCTACAGAGCAATACAGCCCTAACCACTGGGGTTATCTATTCATTTGCATCTGTACCAGAAATCATTGGCTTCAGAGATAAAAAAAAAAAAAAATCTCCAAGTTAACATGTAATTTCACAGAGTCTGGGCCACAGTCAATAGTCAATAACAAAACACCGCCACCTTATCCTAGACAATAAAATCATCTTTGGGTGGAATTATGCATGCTCAGGCATGACACTGAGAATACATGCAGTGCTTTTGCTCTATTTTCAAGTTTTTGGCGATTTTTCCTTAACACAGTTAGGTGGGAAACCTCCATTTACCCAAAGCACTCTTTACCCAGGATTCTTTCTTTCCCGATTAATGTTTTCAATTTCCACATCTTTGGTCTGTCCTTATATTAATGTAAAGTTATTCGCCTAATATTTTTTAACATCTTCCATTTGCCAGGCTATGGTCTACATAGATATGAATAACAGTTTATACTTCATAAAATGCCTTGATAGCAATAATCTCAATTTTCGTTAGTATTTAAGGAGCTAAAAGGTAATTAAAGCAGAACTAAATAATTTTTTTAATTATTAGTAATGATTTATACATGAATATGAAATGACTACCTTTTACTTACTTAATCCTTTCAAAAACCTTGTAAGATAGATTTTTGTTACCAACCAGGAAACTGAGGCCAAAGAAACTAACTTCCATGAGACAAGAAGCAGATAGGTTTCAATGCCTGTGTATTTCCCATACGACTTTCTTTCTTAAGCTATTCTTATTTTAACCATGAGAACTGAAGTGTTCCATTTAAAGTTTAGATTTATCTTGTTTATAGTTTAAAAGCCAATCTGTGATTTAAAAACAAAGAAGTTAAACAGATAGTTGAAAATAATTCACTAGCTGAAACCAGTATGGCTCAGTGGATAGAGTGTCGGCCTGGAGACTGAAAGGTCCCAGGTTTGATGCCCATCAAGGGCATGTACCTTGGTTGCGGGCACATCCCCAGTAGTGGGTGTGCAAGAGGCAGCTGATTGGTGATTCTCTCTCATCCATGTTTCTAACTCTCTATTCCTCTCTGTAAAAAATCAATAAAATATATATTTTTTTAAAAGTAAGAGAAAATAATTCACTAATACTCTATAACTGAATAGTTATTTAATATTTAGGGTAAGAGCCCCCACCCCATTTAAATTATTGATTAAAAAAACCTGCTCTTTCCTGATATCTATTAAAAGTGTACTTTTCTGTGAGATAACTGGCCCATTAAAGCATTCCTTTAATCATTTAGATTTTAATTATTGTCAAATCTGAGCTAATTAATCTCCCTATGTGTCTTCCCTGAAGTTTCAGTGATTCAAAGTCCCTGAAAACAGTTATATATAAACTAGAGGTGCAGTACATGAAATTCGTGCATGGGGTGTAGGAGGTTGTCACTCAGCCCAGCCTGCACCCTCTCCAATCTGGGACCCCTGGAGGGATATCCAACTGCCTGTTTAGGCCCAATCAGTCAGACATCCCTCTCACAATCCAGGACTGTTGGCTCCCAACCACTCACCTGTCTGCCTGATTGCCCCTAACCGCTTCTGCCTGCCAGCCTGATTATCCTCTAACCATTCCCCTGAATGCCCGATCAATGTTTAACTGCTCCCCTGCTGGCCCGATTGCCCCTAACTGCCCTCCCCTGCAGGCCTGGCCCCTCCCAACTGTCTTCCCCTGCAGGCCTGATCACCCCCGATTGCCCTCCCCTGATAGCCATCTTGTGGCAGCCATATTGTGTCCACATGAGGGCAGCCATATTTGATCAGATGGGGGTGGCCATCTCGTGTGTTGGAATGATGGTCAATTTGCATATTACCTCTTTATTACAAAGGACTAGTGTCCCAGTGCCCGGATTTGTACATATTGAAAGGAGATTAATTAGAAAAAAATATATATTAATATTGCTATTTGTATCCTGCTAATATAAAGAAAATAGCATTCTACCAAGTCTCCTATCTACCTACTTCAGGACTTCTGTGAGGATCAAATGAGATGAAGCATAGGAAAATGCTTCATAAACATTTGGTTTAACTGTGAAATGTTTGCACCTGGCTATAAAGCAAGTTGGGTTCATGGGCTGAAGAAACTCCAAGGATGCTAGCCGCTAGGGAGAAGAAGCCGGGCATTGCTATGTGATGTCATTACTTGTGCCCACAGACACCATTTCCTGGATGGGCTGAGCTGTGGGACACATTTTGCATCATAGGATCTTTGCTGCAATTTGGTGGGGTGTTGCTCTGGGGTGATGGTGGGGCCTGTGTCCCACTTGGGGGAAGCCGAGTATTAGTTTGTTGGTGCTGTTTATTTTTAAAATGGCCAGAGCATGTTTTAGAAGCTCCTGTGTTGAGCATCTGCCCCCTAGTGGTTGGTATGCATCATAAATACTGGTCGGATAGACACTTAATCTTTTATATATAGATATAGATGTGTGTCACTGTGTGTGAGAGAGAATAAACATAAGTGAAAGAAGAGGTGTATTCTCAGATTGAAAAGGTATCGGCTAAAGAAAGAATTAGATTTCTCCAAACTCTGAGGATGACCTAAAAGTATTTATATTAAATATCAATATATTAGAGTGCATAAATTAACAATAGAAGGGTATGTAAACTCAGCATGAGAAGGTTGATGCTCCATTGTAATTTTGAGCCAGGAACTTACTTCATCCCTACTGACCTTACTTACCTATATGTCAGCTGCAGTTATTATGAGTGATAAGCTAGATATGCATGAGAAAGCACTTAGGAAAATTTAAAGAGCAATACAATGTCAGGTGTTAATGTGCTAGGGCGCACACGCCAGCACATCGAGGCTCCTTCAGGTCTTTGAACTCGCCATGCTCTCTCTGGTGCAGGAGGCCTGTACGTGCTCTCCCTGTGCCTGGGACTCTATTTCCTCACACCTTTCTTTTTATTCTCTGCTACTGCCCTGGAAACTCATGTTTAGAGAGCACGTCCTCTGGAAATTTACCTTCATCCTCAACTCTGGGTTAGTCATCAATATGCCCTCTTTTTTCATCCGAATATCTATTTCTGTGGTTTATTGCTTGCCCACCCCACCATTAAAAATGAGCTGAAAGGAGGGATCACATCTGTCCTCTATCTCTACCACTTAAGTCAGTTCATAGCATACGGTAGGCACTGGATAAATATTTGTGGAATGAATTTTCAACTGGCATGGAGCATATCTTCAGCTCATTACATGTAGACAAAGGGTACTGAGCACCAAATACACTTCATATGTAGTACAGATGATACTTAAATATGTCCCTACTCAAAAGGATTGAAGTATTGAGATTTCTACATGAGAAACAATTGTAGAATAATGAAAGCATGCTTATAAGTAAGCGGGGAATATATGTAACAGGTACTGCTGTATGTAGATAAAAAAGGAAGCATTTTATAGGAAATAGGATAGTTGGAGGCATTATTCTGTCATGGCCCTAAGTCATCAGTATTCAAAACTATAAACTTAAATAGAACACTCCTAACATGGCGGGAGGTCACTCCTGAAACAGGACAGGCGCAGGACAAGGCTGTGAAGGAGAATACTTAGTTCTCAGTCACTTTTGACTGTGTTCCCCATTTGTCCCCATCTATCCTCTGGTTTCACTATTTGGCCTTCCTTGCTGAGCTCCAAGGGATTCATTCACAGCATGAAGCCTATTTGTTGGGTCATTATTTCTATACAAGCAAATCTACTAGGGCAGTGGTTGGCAAACTCATTAGTCAACAGAGCCAAATATCAACAGTACAACAATTGAAATTTCTTTTGAGAGACAAATTTTTTAAACTTAACTTCTTCTAATGCCACTTCTTCAAAATAGACTCACCTAGCTTGTGGTATTTTGTGGGAAAGCCACACTCAAGGGGCCAAAAAGCCGCATGTGACTCACGAGCCGCGGTTTGCCGACCACAATACTAGGGTATTCTCTGTGCTCACTACTTGGCAGTTTCAAACCCCTTCCCAGGAAGGTCCCTGATTCACCAGAACTCACTAGTTACCTCAATGCCATTACATAGCTTTTGAACAAATGCTTCTCACCACAGCAAGTGCTGACAGAAAATGTATCGTGTGTTGGTTCAGGTTTATCCTTCATAGTTTGGGCAATGGGTCCTACTCAATACATTGATCATGATAGCTTTAACATAATTTTAGAATCTGAAAGAAAAAAATGACTTGAAAGCCATTCTTTTCTCCAAGGCTTCAGATAAAACATCACTTTAGTGTATTGTTTTATGTTGATAGACATTCACACACACACACACACACACACACACACACACACACACACGTACACATAAATTTGGTTTGTAAATATATGCATATCATAAAATATGTGCATGTTAAATTATACACACACATCATGCATCTATAAATCACTTTCCATTTGGAAGGATCATCCCTTGCCTGAGTAGCCCTCAGTGCACACCTGAGATGCCCCAGATGCTCCGCTGTGTAACATCCTTTAACAATACATGTGTACAGCAAGCTGAAGACCTCATTCTTAAAGAGTGAATCACGTTGCCAAAGTAAGGCAGTATAAAATGCAGTGTTAGAGTATTTTCATCCAAAAGAGCTGAAGGGTGTGTTTTTTAAGTGTATTTCCTAAGCCCGGGTTCATTTGCTCTTCAGAAATATGGAACACCCCAATTAGAGATTATCCGTGTGGGCCCTGGAGTCCCATAGCAGATACTTGTTCCTTTTCTTAATCCCTTCCCTTCTACTTGCAGAGCATCTTGAAGTACTTATGGGGAAGAAAACCTTTTAGGTCATCATTTAAGATGTTCTCTCCCTGGGTGAAGTAGTGTGGTACTTTGTAAATGTGCTTTATGAATTTTTTTAATCACTCCTGCCAAAAACAGGGATTTGCAGAAACCCTCCATGCATCAGAATCTATGGGTGAGGGCCTCGGAATCAGTATTTTGAATAAACATGAGGCCAGTACTCAATATACAAACTAACACTCACGTCACCTGAGAAGCCTGTTAAAATGCAGATTCTGCCATGGCCAGTTTTGCTCAGTGGTTGGAGCACTGACCTGTGGACCGAAGGGTCACAGGTTTGATTCCTGGTCAAGGGCATGTACCTGGGTTGCAGGTTCAACCCCCAGCCCAGGACAGGGCACATATGGGAAGCAACCAATTGAGGTATTTCTTTCACATTTCTCTCTCCTCCTCTCCTCTCCTCTCCTCTCCTCTCCTTTTTCCTCCCCCCCCCCCCCAATTCTCTTGGGCAATTGGTCCTATTAAATACATTTATCATTATGTATTATCTCTAAAAATCAATGGGAAAAATATCCTCGGGAGAGGATTACCAAAAATAAAATCTGATTCAGCAGAGGCGAGGTCCCGCCAGAAAGTCTGCATTTCTAGCACGCTCCGAGGTCCACCAAGGCTACTGCGGAAAGGACTCTGCTTCGAGTGGCAAGTCCCTCACTGATGGTTACTAACGGACGTATCCGGGAAACAGTGGTCCAGTCATTAGTTCACAAAGCATCAAACAGGAGCTTGCTTGAATAGTTTGGATTCAAAGTTCAGGACTTGCTTAAAGAGAAAAAAAGACTCAGCAGGAAGGAATCTCTTAAACCATTGTGTTGCTGCTCCCCACACCATGACAGTCATGGTGGAGGTGAGTAAAATCTGACCAGCATTTCTAACCCAGTCTTCTGTAACTTGACTTCTATAGTCCATATAGTTTTCTTTGCTTGGTTGATTGTTGGGTTTTCTTGTTCTTTTCGTGTATTTCTTAAAAGTTACCTTTAGTTCTTAGATTCCTTCAGTGTACATGTATTGGGTATACCGTGTGGAAGGTTCTAGACTTGAATGGTATTGGGAATCAGAGCAATAAAAGGCAGAATCCTTTCCCTTCAAAAAATATGCAGCCTTATAGGAGAAACAACATATTATCTGGAATGCCTTAACTCAGGTAGGATGTGTATGGCTGTAATAGAAATTCCAGTGCTACAACTGTAAGAATTCAGAGAAAAGAAATTTGTTTTCTGATTGCAGGGTAAGGGCAGGACACAAGATTTAAATCCAGGCGTGCCTGACTCATTATTACTTCATTGGGGAAGGCAACTAGGGCCAGACTGTCAAACCACAGGACACTGACCTTGTCCTCGGGAAACTCAGGTGCTGGCAAAGGTTTTGTTGAAGCCTAGCCATCATGGCCCCGGATGTGAGTTTAGAAAATAAACCTTGAGTTTCTCCTCAAGGCTAACCAGCATGTTTTTTTCAGGGAATTTCTGAATGAATTTAATTTTAGTATATTCACTTAACATTCTTTTCCCTGCTTTCCAATCTTCATCTGCTGACATCGCACCTCCAAGAAGTATAATTTTAATTATATACTTTATAATCCTGAAACTGCTTAAAGTAGTCTTCTTCATAGCCAGCTGATCTGAGGCAAAGTTGTCTTGTGATATACTTTGTATTGCTCTATTTAATGATGGCCATTGTTATTTTTGATTCTATAACAAAAGGCTATGAGAGAATAATATCAAATTATTTTTAGCATAATTCAAAATATGCCAAACAAATCTAATTTGTGCAAAACATTTTGACTTCTAATTTTACTTTCACGGAAAGCCTTGAAAATAGGCTTTCTGTTCAGGAGCTATTACAGCAAGGACAAATTCTAAAACAATTTGCTGGTTCTATGAGTTGGAGGGAAAAAAATCTGCATGGTTTTCTAAAAATTAACCATTAATAGTTTTATTTAAAAAAAACAGAATTGTATGTTTTGATACATGAAGCATCATATACTTATGGAAGAAAATATATGCAAAAATTTTATTGAAGAAAATATGTCATAACATCTCAGCAGCATGATATTTTGACAATGGTTATTTCCAGTTCACCAGTGTACTGAGATAAGAGACAAGGCATACACTTTTAAAAACAATGCCCACATAGCCGTTGCAAATTAATCATCTGTAGTGTTCCAAATCATAGACATATAATTGCATTTTATTTTGGCAGTGTTAATCGTGGGATATTTCTATAACCACGTATTCATCAAGCAATGTCACCTGTCAAAAAGAATAACAGTTTGAAGACTAATCCCAGCACATTCAAACCATCATATTTACAGTTTGCAAAAATGTCATTTATACTTTGGCTTTGGAGTTGAGCCCTAGTACAGCTTACTGTGACAGACACTTACCTTGCAATGCTTTTATATGCTTTAAAAAACAACAACAACAAAGAACCATTGGTTTTTTGTGGAACGAACCATTGCCAAGGCTGAGGAGCATGGAGGAGAGCAAATTCGGGCTCAGAACACACTGCCTAAGGCTGCGGTCGGCAAACGGCCGCTCACGAGCCACATGCGGCTCTTTGGCCCCTTGAGTATGGCTCTTCCACAAAATACCATGGCCTGGGCGAGTCTATTCTGCAGAAGTGGCGTTAAAAGAAGTTTAAGTTTTAAAAATGTAGCTCTCCAAAGAAATTTCAATCGTTGTACTGTTGATGTTTGGCTCTGTTGACCAATGAGTTTGCCGACCACTGGCCTAAGGGGCTCAGAAATTCTTTGAATCATTCTCAGTAGATGCTCAGGAAGCATCTGTGGATGGAACAGCCCTAGGAGGCTTCATACTGCAAACAGTCCCTCGAGGAGCTGCACGTACACCAGGTCCTCATTCTGCAGCATGGCTGTTACTGATTCTGACCAAGTACACAAGGAAGCCTCGGGATGCAGAAGCCCCTCCGATTCTGAATGCAAGCAATGAATGGTCTCTAGAGGCATTACCCACCATGCGTGGAGGAAGACAGCCCTAGACTTCTCTATGGAAAAAAAATGGAATGACTGCAAAGGCAAAAACCAACAAGGCATTGCCTTTTTAATCACCTCTGTAAAAAGGGTCCCAGAGTAAGAGTTTGGGAGAAATAGAAAATGACAGAGAAGCTACATTCCTAAGTATAGACAGTCCCACCCTATGGGCCCAATAATGTAATGAATTATATATTCCTCAAAAATTCTCCCTTGGCACAGGAGTTATTTTTTAAGTCTTTATGAAGTTGCAATAGTTGGGGAAACTTTCTCAGTTGCTTTATTTTTAAAGAGCAAAGCTGTTTGGGGCAGATACATTACCATAACACCAATCAACAGTAGTTTTAATGCCTGCAGAGGTCACATGACAGAATCAGTAAGAAGAGATTTAAAATTTAGCACAAATTTAGTAAGTATTCCTAGAGATATCACCATTGCATTAATGAGTATAATTGTAAATAAGCCTTTAAACCATCATTTTAAAAGGCAGGCGTTATAATAAGTAGTAACTGGGTGGACACCACTGTATCTCTCCATAGGAAGAATGAGAAAACAATAATGCTACTGTTATACCTATGGATTCTTGTAGCACAGTATCATTATCTCAATTTATATAACAGTAAAAAACTACATCCTTACTCTGTAAAAATGCTACGTGAATAAAAAATGATAATGATGATCTTTAAAATTGCTATGAAATTTTCATGTAAAAGTTAATATAACATTGTTTTTGAAATGTGAGATTGAAAAAAATTAATATTCAAAATTGATACTATTAGCATGTGTAACAGTGAATATATATGGGTAAGCAAATATTGCACTAATGTAATAATCCCAACTATACCACTTAGAGATTTATTACTATGAAAGTAGAGATATTTATGTTTTGTTTACTGCTAGATTCCATGTGCCACAGACACTGATTGGATATGATGGGCAGTCAATAACTACTTATTGAATGAATAAATGTAACTGGCTTAAGCTCTCTTTTAATTTTCTCATTGGAAAAGAGTGAATTTTCTTATGCTCAGGATATCATTATATTCAAACATATATGGTAATAACATATTTTTGTTGAATTTGAGGTGTGGATTCATCAGGGAACAAAAATGGAAATAGTTTTACATTAAGTCCTGTTTATGTAATTACCAATAACGACTCTATTATTTCTTTAATCTTTCTATAAAAATGTTAATACCATCCTCAAAGTACCATTCTCAAAATAACTAGGTCCTCTTAATATGAAACATAAAAGTGTGAGTTAAACCAATAAAATCTATTAGCTAGAAATGACAGATTATATAGACAACTCTTTTAATTTTTTTTTTAATCCTCACCCAAGGATATTTATTCCATTGATTTTTAGATAGAGTCGTAAGTGGGAGGAGAGACAGTGAGAGAGACACATTGATTGGTTGCTTCCTGCACACACCCTGACAGGGTCAAGCCTGCAACCAAGGTACTTGACCTTGACTGGAATCGAACCTGGGACCCTTCATTCCACAGGCTGACACTCTATCCACTGAGCCAAACTGGCAATGTCTAGGCAAATCTTCAAGAAGCAGATAACATGAGCTCTTCAAAGGATATTCTTTCTCTGTGCTTTTAGCAAAGAACAATGGACTTTTCCACATGTATAAAAGCACTGGCTTAGAAATAAATCAGTGTTATGGCTAGGCCCACCTGTTTGATCAAATTAAAAGGATTTCCTACCAAAATTAATGAAGTGGACCAACTGTTAAGACAACGTTAGGAAAAAATAAAATATTCTGAGATACAGCTTTCTTACCAGTAATAAAAAAGTAATTGGTGTAAGTACTATATAAAGATCATTTTGGCTCTAAAATTTTCATAGCTCTTAATTACTTGCTAATTGTGTCTTGGACCTTCAGCATTTGCTCGCTTTGAGATTTTCCTTTACCCTGATATAAATAAGGATTGAGAAGCAATTTCCACTTAAAGCCAATCACTGTGGCTTAAAGCCATCCACCCTTACAAAAAGTCTATGGCTTCCCTTCACATGGCACAAGCTATGAAGGTCTTAACTTGTTTGTGCATTCAGTTAGCATGTCCTTCAGCGTCAGTAATAGTCAGAAAAATGAGGAAGGCTAGATTTCCATGTCATCACGGAAATGCTTTTCATGGGGAACTGCTCCAGGCTGCTGGTTGTGCATTAAGTCCTATGTACCGGGGGTATGCCAATGAAGGCATGCACAGTCCCTGCACAGTATGTTCTGCAACTAGAGTTTCTCTTTTCAGACTTGGTTCTCCTTCGTTTTAGAAAGTCAGTAACATTTAGTTGCACACAGAAAAATAACAGGGAGAACGTTGTATGGAATAATATATTAGGTCTTTTGGAGTCGGAGTTCTTGAATTGCATGGGGAAATTATACTGAACTCCAGGTTCTCTTCCAACTCTGAAATGTCATGATACTTTCTCCTTTTACTTCCTTAAATAATGAAAGACGAATGCAGCAATACATGAAATGCTTGCTCACATTTCAATACTTTGGCCTCTGTGTGTGTGTGCGTGTGTGTGTGTGTGTGTGTGTGTGTGTGTGTGTGTGTTAATCTTTATTGTTGAAAGTATTATAGATGGCTCCCCCTTTTTCCCTCATTGACCCCCCTCCACCTTGCTCTCACCCCACCCCCCTACCTGCACCACACTATTGTCTATGTCCATGGGTTATTCATATCTATAATAATAAAAGCATAATATGCTAATTAGACTGGACAGCTGAACAACCTTCTGACGTCCTTCCAAAGTAAGCCAGGGCTGAGAGGGTCGAGCCCCTTGCACGAATTTCATGCATCAGGCCTCTACTATGCATATAAGTCCTTTAGTTAATTTCTTCCCACCCTTTATCCCCCTCTTCCCTCTGAGACTCATCAGTCTGCATACTAGAAATGCCTCCTGATACCTTCTCCCCATACTCAAGACAGGCACCCCTCTAACTACACCCAGCTCCAAATAGTTGATGCCTCCTCTTTGTTGTCATGGCAACATGTGTACACATAGGTAACTCTTCATTTTCTTGGCCCCAGGTTAGCATTTTTTTCCTATAAACCTTTTTATACTCCCCTAGCTGGTTGCTCAATAAATGAGTATTAAAAAACACCTTAGAATATTGACATCTAGTATAAAAATATAGCCAGAATCTTGCATCCAGCAGTTAAAAATCCATACTGGTCTCTCTTCTGACTGGCCTCCAGTTTTTAATAGAATTTATGGGACCTACCAAAAGTGAAATTACCCAGTGACTGGCATGTCTGATCCAACAGAGTGTGTCTGGCGGCCTTTGTGGAGGAAAATAATGCCATGGTCTATTTGTACCATTTCAAATTCAAAATTTATTCAATAAACCAATTTCAAAACTTGTTACTGTGGTTGTTGTGGTGGCAGTGGTTGATGTTGTCCCTGTCATTGCAAGTAATAACAGTAGTCATTATCTGTTTCTAGCTCAATCTTATTCTGTTTTTTAACATTCTTAAAGGCAGAAAGTGGTTTTGGTTTGTAACCTTATAACCAAATAAGAGACCAACTTAAGTATCCAGTTTTCAAATTTTCATTTACATACCTCATGAAAGGAGAAGAGTAGAAATGAATTTTCCCCCTACTGCATCCTTAGCTTTTCAAAGCAGGATGCATTCATTCATGCATTAATTCATTCACAAATATTTATTGTTTGCCTACTACGTACCAGGAAGTATATGTTAGACACTTGAGTTAAACTATAAACCAAAGAAATGTGATCACTCACTCCATGAACCCCACAGCCTATTAGAAATTACAGGAAATACCTGGTCACCTACATTACACAGTGAAAGCTGGTATGAGCAGTCTATAGGAGCACCTAAGAGAGGCCCTTAGTGTACATTGTAGTATTAGGTTTAGCAGAGGAACCATTAACATGAAATACGTATTATCAGGCCATTTACAGCAAAAGTTTGCCAACCTTTGAGCTAGATGAGGGGGGATTAATGTTTTATTATTAGGTAGCAATATATGCCCCACCCCATCCCAAGAGACAGGAATAACTCACTTGTCTGCATTCATAGATATACTAGAACCGATTTGGGGGAACTTGTTCTACACCAAGCACTGTGCTAAGCATTGGAAGATCAGAGAGGCAAGTGACAGTCCCCATCTTTTAATTCCTCGCTATCTATAAAAAGAAGACAAACATGTAAACAAGCAGTTGTTCTTATGTCCCAAAAGCTCTATAATATTGTTGTGGAATGCAATGATATCTAAAGGAAAGGTTAAATCTCAGTGGTATTAAAGACTGCTGCAGATAATAACAAATGCTTGAAGAGCCTTGAAAAATCATAGAGAACACTCATGTATATGGTCAGGAATTTGGACTTTACCCTGAAAGGCAATGTTTTTGAAAATGTGGGAAATCACTTGGGCTACTAGATAAAGATGAGACATCTGGGCCTGACCCTAGAAATAATAAACAGAACATCTATGGCATAGACTGGGACCTTTATTATTATTTTTAATCTTTATTGTTGAAAGTATTACATATGTCCCCAGGATCTTTAAACAAGAGTGATTTTCTAAAATTTTAGAACCTTATATTTAGTAAAAAGGTGACATCAAAGGGTTTTGAAGAGGTTTGTAGTAATACTAGTGGCCCGGTGCACAGATTCGTGCACCAGTGGGGTTCCTCGGCCTGGCCAGTGGGGTTCTGGCCAAAACATTCCCCAAGGGGTCCCAGATTTCAAGAGGGTGGTTCTCAGGTGACATACCCCAGAACTGGGCTTCCTTCTTGCTGGTTCCGGGTGCAGCACCCAAGAACCATAGCTGCCAAGTCACTGCAGCTCAGCAGCCCTGGCATTGAGTATCTGCCCCCTGGTGGTCAGTGCATGTCATAGCTTCTAGTTGAACAGTCAGATGGTCACTTAGGCATATATATATATATATATATATATATATAGAGAGAGAGAGAGAGAGAGAGAGAGAGAGAGAGAGAGAGAAAGAGAAAGAGAGAGAGAGAGAGAGAGAGAGAGAGAGAGAGAGACTCATTCTTAATCCTCACTTGGCTTCTGCTAAGTCAACTATTCTACTCAACTGGTCTCATCTTGGCTGTTCTTAACTTCTTCCCCATTCTGGATTCCAAAAGCACCAACTCGGTCACTGTGACCTTCAGTAGGTCACTATGTCTTGCTCCAGACCATCTGATCTTCCATTGCCTTGGTCTCAGTTCCTAGGGATCTTATATGGACTCCTTGGCTCAATACCCAAACCTATTACTTTTCCCAAGAAAGGCTCATAGTCCTCTTGACAGTTCTGTTTTCAGAATATACCTTTCTGCATTACTTTGAAATTACCAGGTTGTACTGGTTGATAATGCAATTTTTTTAATCAAAGAAAACATGATAATTTCAAGAGAAATATCAAAAGTGCTTTATTCAAAGTAATGTCCATAGCTAGCTACACATTTCCCCCATCTTTCAGGCAATTTGTAGATACCATCTCAATAGAACTTTTTTTGTTTTGAGGCAAACCATTCAGAGACCCAATTTTCCACTTCTTCGTACGTTTTGAAGTGCTGCTCAGAAAGTGCGTGTGCCATTGATTGGAACAAGTGGTAATCTTGGAGCAAGGTTTGGTGAATACAGCGGGTGGGTTAATACTTCCCAGGAAAGATCTTTTAATGTGTTTTTAACTGGTTTGGAGTGTGTGATGGTGCTTTATCATGAAGCAAAATTACTTTGCCATGTCTTCTGGGACATTCTGGTCATTCCATAATCAAAGGATAGTTAAAATTATTTGTTGTTGGTAGTGATCAGTATTAACAGTTCCCCCTGGTTTTAGAAGCTCATAATACACCATACCTTCCTGATCCCACAAAACGCAGAGCATTATCTTCTTTCCAAAGAGATTTGGCCTTGCAGTCAATGTTGATGGTTGACCTGAATCAACCCATGATTTTATGATTTGAGATTCTCAAAATAAATGCACTTTTCATCACCAGTCAGAATTTAATGCAAAAAAGATTTTCTTTCATGCCATTGAAGCAACATTTTACTGATGACTTTTCGGTTTTCCATTTGACTTTCGTTCAGTTGAGGAGGCACCCATTTTTCATCCTTTAAAATATTTTCCATTATTTTTAAACATTTGGAAATTATTTGTTGAGCAATGTTTAATCTTTCTGCAAGTTGTTTATGAGTTTGACATGCATCTTCACCCAATAAGGCTTGTAATTGTTTGGTCTTCAAACTTTTTCGGTTAACCTGGACATTCTTTGTCTTTCACATCAAAATCATCACTTTTAAAGCATTTAAACCAGCGTTCACAGTATCTTAAGCTTCCCAAAGAATATGATAACTTGCAGCAGCACTTTTTCCAAAATAGAGTCATGAGTTAAAACTTTCCACAAGTGCTTTTTGGCATGAAATTGGGCATTTTTAAGCATAAAAATATCTGTGATGTTAACACCTTCAGAAAATTTGACACATTAAGTTTTGAATCTTGCTGTCAATACAACAAAATAGCATATATATCAAGTCGAATATATATCAACATATGTGTAACTCCATCTATTGAAACAAAAATTCACAGTATTAACTGGTACACCTGGTACTCCTCTGGTGATTTTACATAGTCATGTATAAGTATAAACAAAAATGCTTTATATGGCAACATGAGGTGAAAGATATTTGACAGTAACACAAGAATGATCAGAAAATGACTTCTAGTGGGGGAGTGGGAGGCAGAGAGAAGCCCTTTCATAATCATGTCAGACTAAAAAGTATTTTCCATCAAAGCAAAAAACCACTGTTATTTAAAGCGGGTAGATTTCATAGATGCAAGCATTCAGAACAAAGAGAGCCAGCAAGCTATGATAAAAGTCTAGCAGAGAAAAGTACTAAAAGAAACAGACAGCAGCCAATAGAAAAGCAAATTTCCTTAAGTTCCAGAAATGAATTGACACTTACAGTACATATTAATCAGAGGAGAAAGCTATGCACATACAATTGATGAAGCTGTTATATATCATGGACATGAATTTCAAACACCACTGACAAAAGCACTGAAACGTCTCTACAATTAGGATGAGGAAGGAAACCATTCAAACACGGACATTGTGGGACTTGGAACAGATGGGACTTACAAGAGACTCACTGAATGACTAAACACCAGAACAAGAGAAAAACAGCAGCAGGGCAGCGAAATTTCCTTAAGGTTTTCATGAGTCCTTTTAATAAAGATGTACTAAAATTTTAACATCAGAACCATATTATTTGTTGGGAGAGTTTATTGTATATAATTTATAGTTATGCTTTCTTAAACTTTACCTTATACTACATCACACATAAAATTTTAGTTATTCAAAGTCCTCTTATTCTCTTTATACTTGATTCAAATGTTCATGATGTATTTCAGAATTGTATTGACTTAACAAAAGCAATTAAGATTCACTCATCAGGGATACAAGGCCAGATAGACAGTATCCATTAGAGAATGCCTTACTGAGGTCTAAACTGTGATGGGGGTCTCAGACCATATGGTCACCCTCATAGAGCCCTAAGTTAATCTCAATTGCAGACATAGCAAAATCAAGCTCATTGGCTTGAATTTACATACACAAAGACTCTCATCACCTCAATATATGTGTATGAGGCACTAACTCTGTGGGCACATTTAGACTGTGTTACCTGTTCTAACCTCCAAGTATCTGGACCAATATAATCTGGCACAGAAGAGCTGGGGCTTCTTTCAGGGGCTCTGTGAAGGCCATAATACATCCTGGCCCTCATCTCTGAGGGAGACAGAGGTAGACAGAGGTGTTCAAAAAATTTAGCACACATCAAAATTGCCTAGATGGCTTGTTAAAACATAAATTGCTGGGCCTCATGTCAGAGTTTTTGATTCAGTGAGTCTAAGGTAAAGCATAAAATTTCGCATCTATTACAAGCTCTCAGGTGATACTGATACCGCTTATCTAAATACCTCCCATAAAGAATTACTGTTAAGAGTGAGATGACAGTGACCTGGCACCATGGGGCAAGATGGGGTGGAACTGAGTAAATGTGGGGAGACATGTCAATCAGATCCAGTACACACACGTTTCATTCCTTCCTAGATAACCTCCATCTGATTTCACATAAACTAGAATATCCAGAGGTGCGCTATAAAGTGTAATTTAATAAAAGCTAAAGAGACTACCTTTTCATCCAAGACACATTTATTGAGTGCCAACTGTGTAGCAGATGCTGGGTTAGGTACGAGGCATTCAGAAATGAAACAAGATCCTTGCTCTTGTAAAGAGCATTCTATTTTGAGCTAGTTAAACCAATGACAATTCCATCCCCACAAATCATGTTACCTCTGGTTTTTGATTTAATAGTTTATTCATTTCTAAGGAAGTTAGGTGCCACCTAGAATAAAGAAGTCATTGTTCAGCTCTAAACTTCAGAAAATATTTTTGTGACTCAATAGTATGAAAATAGTCTTGGCAGCCAAGACTAGGTTAGAGACTAAATGCTCTGCTAAATGTCAAAGACTTACTTTCACATATCAAGAGTAAAGTTTGGAAGTATGAGCACAGAGTTGGAGTCTAAAAAAAATGGGTTCACCAATGGGTCAGATAAGTTAGAGATTGGAATATAATGACAGAAGCAAGTACAGCAACATGATAGTAATTAGAAGCACCACTATCAGCTATGTGATTGGTATGTATAGCCTGGCATATAGTAGGTACCTATCAAAATATTTTAAATAAATTAATAATAGTTAGGAAGTAGAATATGAAAGTATTACCAGTTATAGGATGGAAACACTTAGAACATTTTTAGATAGTGGAAGATCATGAAAAATTTGAAAGGGAGATAATAGTAACTGTTAGCCACTTCAGCCACTCTCCTTCATTGTTTAGGGGGGAGGGTGCTTAGTGGAAAGTATGAAATCCTTCTGATGGTAGAAGGTAGATACCATCTGTATTTTCTCAATAAATTTAGTGCTGAATATTGTCTAGGAATCCAGCATCTTCTGATTACCTCTTCTGGTTCCAACTCTGCATTCCTGGAGCGGCCATGGGACAGTCTCTGTGTCTGCCTCAATCAGAGCAGTGGAAGGATATGATGAATTCCCAAAGACAATAGCAGTAGGATTCCAAAGACCATTGTATTATGACCATTGTCACCTTGATGAACATCCCCCTGCTTTCAACACTGCTGCCAGCATTTCTGTTCTTAATGACTCTAGGATTTCAGGAAAGAACAAAAACCACAGTTTCAGGACTATGTTTTTTCTACCAAACACTCCTTCCTCTTATCCTCTCTCATTTTGTCTGATAAAGCCACAGAAAAATAAGACCGTAAATAACTCCATCATGTTATCTTGTTATAATGAAAAACGTTTCCCAGGTTGTTGACACAACTGTAGTGGATAGCTCAGACAGAGTGATAATCTGGGATTTGAGTTAACATCTTGATTTCAAAATCTTATATTCCTCATGTATGCCATGCTTTCTTCCACAACGTACATGAAAATTCACATAGATCCTCCCTAGCACCAATCATATGAGCCAGGTGTGAGAAGAACCTGTGAGCTTCTGTTTAAAGCCTTCTTCATGGTTTTTTGCTTGTTTGCCAAACGTTGTTTAAATTAAGTCTGAGATAAATGATTCTAAGTAACTAAAACTTTGTAATTAGAGGAACTGATTTTTGAATCGCAGATCCTCCAAGAAAGAGCGTTCATGTTGTCTTAGAACACTGAGGAATTGAGTACCCTGTCCAGCTTAGTCTTTCAAGTAGAATTGACTTTGTGTTAAGGAAGCAATTAAAGCTGAGCCTCTGATAAGCAGCTGGGAAAAGGCTGAAGTCAAGGAAAAGCAGCCAAAAGCTACAGAAAGTGGCCAAGAAGGAT
Source organism: Vespertilio murinus (assembly GCA_963924515.1). Lineage (NCBI taxonomy): Eukaryota > Metazoa > Chordata > Mammalia > Chiroptera > Vespertilionidae > Vespertilio > Vespertilio murinus. Next base: position 17,989,138 of record OZ004715.1, on the reverse strand, counting down.
GCTGTTAGCAGAGGGAAGTCAGTGTTCAGATAAGTATCCTTGAAAATTGTGGCAGGGTCAAAAGGACCGCAGACTGGAATCCAACAGTCCAGGTTCTATCCCAGACTCTGGCCCCCATTCCTAGGGGGACCCATGCAGGACAGTACAACTTCTCCTGCCTCAATTTCCATACCTGTGAAAGGAGGGGATTGAATTCTACAGCCCTCGAAGCTTTACAAGCTTCATCATGCTCTGAGAATCCATATAACTTGTGTGGTTAGAGTGCCATCTTTAATCTAGTGCTGTCTCAGAAATGTATAGCACCCTAAGTATCACTAATTAGAGATGTAATTAATAGCACCCATTTTTGACTAGAATTATATTTTGATAAAAACAAATACATTGTTGGTAGCCTCAATTATCCAAAGCTAAGAAAATGAGAGCTAATTCCTTGTCTCTACCATCTGGGTTTTCTGGAAAAGGTGCCAATTTTATGTACTATGTTGAGTTGCCCATTTCCACCACGATTTGAAATTCCCAGCATTTTGTCATCCAAAGCATGCCTCCCTGAGTACTATTTATTACCCGAAGTGGCATAACATCGTTGTCAGTGATGTTCTTAGCTTTTTGCCTTGGAAAATGTTGGTCTTAGTGCCTGATATGCAGTGGTTCTGAGCAGACCAGTTCTAAGTTCCGCATGCCTCCCTGTGCCCTGCAAGAAAGAGGTGCACGTACATTGACAAAAGCATATCATGATAAATCTAAGCTCCTCTGGGTATCCCCTCAAACCAACAGTGGTTTATAGCGGCTTGAGTGATGATGGCCACTCCAAAAGATAAGTCCACCAAGTCTGAAAACTTGTGAATTTGAACTCATGGGGAACAGAGGGGGGTCTTTGAGATATAATCAGGATTTTGAGATCATCCTGGATTATCCAGATGGGTCCTAAATCCAATAACAATTAGACTGAACCACTGTTACTATTCAGAGTGTTTCCTGTCATAAGAGAGAATATGAATTCGGTTCTGAGCCTCTTGAGTTGGTTTTGCTCTTTTTAGCATTGATCTTCAGCACTAAAGAGAGTCTTTGGGGGGAAAAAATATATTTTAAGAATGAGTGGGACACAGTCTGTTCAGTTACTGGTTCACAGTTTGACTTTTGAACTATTCCAGGGTTTTGTTGTTCTGTTTGTTTTGTTTGGGTACAGAAATGCCTTCATATAAATATTTTTATTTTGTAGGTCTTTGGAACACATTTCTATAAGCAATGGTATCACCTAGGCAAAAGGTGTCATCCTCATGGCTCTTACTTCATATTGCCAAATTTCTATTTATAACCCTGGGTCCATTTACAGCTCCTGTGGCAATACATGATTATACCCATTGTCCTTTGTCAGGAGTGGGATGACTTTTTTCATTATGCTAATTCAAAAGATGCACTGTGGTGATGATAATCAAGTTTGAGCATGTAATTTCTAAGTAGACTTCTGAAACACTTGGGACACCTTGTTTGACCGCAAAATTGGTCTTGGCACATTTAGGGCATTTTGTTGAATGAATTTTGTTGCTTTATCTATTTGAAACTTAAATTCCTTTTGTTGCTAATAAGCCTAGATATTTATCAAGGATGTCCATATATCCACACAAAGCACATGGACGTTGGACAGAAAGAGACACATTAAACACACTGAAAGGGGAAGCATGAGACAAAGTAGATGTGTGCCTCCGAAGGCTGCCAGAGCAAATTACCAGAAACTAGTGGCTTATAACAACAGACTTTTTTCTCTCATAGTTTTAAATGCAAAAAGTCTGAAATCAAGGTGTGGCAAGGGCCAAGCTCCCCCCCCCCCCTTTTCCTCCCACACCCCTCCCCATCGGCATACTGACTAACATACACTATTAACCACAATTGTACTCTGGTCTTTACCTGTGTTTCTTTAGCTAACATTTAAGCCTTTTACTTGAAAACTGAAAGTTCAATTTGTTAGCTCATTTATCACCTTTTTTCCTTACTTAATGAAAAGCTATTCTACTAAGTGCCTGCAAATACCTCTGGGAGGGCCGACAATGCCTATCTCGGCTCTACAGTCAGACTTTGCCAAAGATAACCTAAATTTATGCTACCACCAATCACTGTACTGATGTCAATGCTTCAGATGTAAGCCCAACTTTCCAAGTGCTGCTTCTCTGAGACTATGCATTCTTGCTGGAAGAGAAACTGAGGTGTTGTCAATGATCCCAATTCCCAAGTTGGGCACATTTTACAGCTTCTCACTTTTTAGCAAAGTTAATGCCAAATGGTGCCACGGAAATAATTATTATTCACTTATCTAAAGGGCAATAGGATATCTTCAAATTAATAATAAAATAAAAAGTAAGAATAAAGCAAGAGAGGCAGGACTTCCAGAATGGCATACCAAGGAACTCAGTGGAGACTCACTCCAGCAAAACAAAAATATAGTTTGATGAAAGTAATATTAAATCAATTTGAAGTCTGTAAATTGTCCTAAGAGACTAAAGGATAATGGTCTTCCTTGCTATCCTTAGTTCCTATAGAGCAGTGCAACTTTTGTGTGGTAAATAGGGCATCCCTTCCATTTCATGTGTGAGAACGCAGAGATGGAAAGGTGTGTCAGCCAGGGTTCAACTAGAGGAGCGGAACCAGTAAGAGAGGTATAATAGGGAGTTGATTGCAAATAAGAGGCTTGCATAATCAACAAGGCTGGCCAGGTAAGTCCAAACTCCTCTGGGCATCAGGAGGGCAGCCCAACACTCTCAGGCACAATCTGAAGCTGAAGAATTTCTTCTTCCTTGGGGAAGCCTAAGCTTTGCTAATAGAGCCTTTTTACGGATTGAATCAGATCCACCCAGAGTATCAAAGATATTTCTTCTCAAAGTCAACTGATTATGGACTTTATTAACATCTAAAAATTGTACAACAACATCTAGATTTGTGTTTAAGTAACTGGGCACAGTAGGATAGCCAAGGTGACACATCAAAAGACCATCACAGAAGACTGGCAGAACAGGGCATCTCTGCTGACAGACTCACCATATATAACCCACAATGTGGGAGACAATTCACACACACACACACACACACACACACACACACACACACACAATGATGGGAAGGTACCGGGGCGAGTCACTGGATTCAGTTCTGGGCAGCCACAGACAAATGCCCTACAGAGACTGGAGAGGAGACTGCACAGAGTGAGATGGCAAGAAGGCTCTTCCGCCAGCCTAAATCTGCCTCTCATATCCCCTCCTTGTCATGTGCCCATCCAAATGAGCCACGCAATCTGTGAAACCACAACTTTCCTTGTTATCCTTAATCCCTATAGTGGAGAGCAGCTTTCACGTGGTAAGTAACTTAGGATCATCAGGTACACAATGAATTCAGTTGTAGACATTATGTTCAAGGCATAGGTGCCTATGGGAACCCTCCAATTATAACCTATTGGAAGGTAATGTTTCAGTCTACGATCAGGTGCTAACTTAGGTTGGAGAATTAGTAAGGTGCGTGAATCTATTAACAACATACCCACAGGGACCGAGAGGAACTAACCATAGTCAAGAATGTCTAACTTTCTTAGGAGTTCTGAAAATGCTGAGGATAAAGTTGAGCTGGAGCCTCACCTTTGTTATTTCCATCACCTGGACTGGTATTTCCCCCGCCCCTCTCCTACCATCCATTTTGCCGGTCTGGATAAACTCTCCCTTTCTTGCTTATCATCCTTGCCACTCTCATTTCTTCTATGAACTCCATTTCTGCTGCATCTTCAAAAGCTTATCTCCTCTGCACAGCTGTCTCTTCAAAGTTGAGAGCCTGACACTGATTTAAATGGCTTGAATCGCTCTGAAATAAATTCCTCGGGGCAGAGACCAATTTCTTACACATTATCAATAGCTGAATACAGTGTTTGGTGCTCCATAAACACCATGTGAATATAAATAAAACATTTCCAAAAATAGGGTAGTAATTTCTGTATATTATACAATTAAAATATTATGCTTTGGGTTGAACTCCAAAGACCCTCCCAACTCTTATCAGAAGGTGGATGCTCTGTTCTATTATACAGGAATTAGAGCTTCACAAATAGAGGATTGAAGATCTTTGCAACATGGTATGTATGACCAGGAAAACTGACCTCTTATTTCCAGTATGCCTCTGGTAGAGAATATTAGTTGTTCACAATGATTCCTTTCCCTGATGGCCACCCTGTGTGTAGAAGAGACTAGCTCTGCTGACTTTGAGTTTACCCATGTGGTTTGATTTGGCTAATGGAATGTAAATGGGCATGGCATGAGCAGGGGTCTTAGGTGTGTTTGCATGTTTTGTTTTAGCTCCTAGAACTCCTCAATTTAACTCTATGTTCAGAATGGAAGTCTATGGTTCCAGAAGGAGGAGACATGTGAACATAGCTGACCTCCCTCCCCCACCAACCTGAAGCCTAGCAGTCCAGCCGACCCCAATGATCCAATTTAAGCCCAGCAAAGCCACAGCTAACTTACAGAGAACGGGAAATAAGTGTTTATTATAAGCCACCGAGATTTTACATAGTATAGTTCAAATCAATAAAACATTAGGAATTTTTTTTGAAAATATTAAAGAGAAATCTGGTCCTAATTATAGTTTTCTGGGAGCTCCCAGACCAATTTCAAAGAACATCAAGCCACTCCATGTGATGAGTCTGACATCCTTCTTTCAAACATTTTTGCAATAAACACCTTGGACCAATGCTCAAGTAGTGCATGACCATTAGTTTGCACACAGATATAAAGGAGTACCCTTGGAGGAAACCTAATTATTCATTGTGGCAGTTTCTCTCCAGATAGTGCCCCCACCACTCACAATGAATCATGCTTCCCAGGATTTATGCACGTATGTAGCCCCTTTCCACAATGAATATAAACTGGTCCTGTGAAACCAAAAGAATGCAGCACATGTGACACTTTACAATTTCTGAAACTCTGGTCTGTTAGCACACTCACTCTTGAGTCCTGAGCTGCCATGAAAGCAGTCTGACTATCCCGCTGAGAAGACCATCTCCACAGGGGGAGAGACCATATGGAGACCAGTCTTCCAGCTACCCCTCCCCAAGCCACCAGACAAGTGAAACCCAACCAGTGGAGACTTCCTGCACTATCCAAGTCCAGCCAGTCAGCAGTTATAAATGATTAAGTGATACCAGGTGATGCCACACCCAGCTAAGCCCTGCCCATATCTTTTTTAAAAAAATATATGTTTTTATTGACTTTTAGAGAGAGGGGAAGGGAAAAAGATAAAGAGACAGAAACATCGATGAGAGAAACCTCATCCATCAGCTGCCTCCTGCACACCCTCTCTTGGGGATTGAGCCTGCAATCCCAGGCATGTGCCCTGACTGGGATCAAACTAGTGACTTCGTGATTCATGGGTTGATGCTCAACCAGTGACCCACACCCATAGGGCCCAAGTTCTTAATTTACCTTGTGAGGATAAAATGCTTTCTGTTTCAAAACACTAGGTTTGGGGTAATTTGTTACACATCAATAGATATCCAGAACATCCACTCACATGATTTACCGAAGTGACCTAACTGGCAAAAGTAACAAAAGACTAGATGTTGGTATATGTATGCTATGCACCATGTGAAATTATTTAATTTCTTCCTCATATTAAAATGAGTGCCTATGAAATGAGTAACATCATTGTTACTGGGTATAGGTGAGAAAGTTTAGGCACAGCAATATGGATTAAGTTGCCCAAGCTCAGATAGGTGGTAAATTGAAGGAACCAAGGTCTTAGGTAGGAAGCATCCCAGTCCCAATCTCTAACCACACCAATGAGAAGTTGGGAATACAGCAGCCTTTAGCTTCCCTAGGACTGTGTTTATTCCACTCAGCCAGTCCACAGCATCAGGCAGCCGGTTTACAAGCCTTTTGATAAATGTTGCAACACTGGCATTTGTGCAAAGAAACAGGCAGGAGATTAAATTACACCTGTTAACAGAAAGGCTGGTTTGGACCATTTGAAAATCTGGCCCACTAAGTCTTTGTGGTATTGGAAGGTCAAACGAATTTATGCAAAATAAAAATGCAGTTGCCAGCTGGCTAAAAATTATTTATATTCCTAACAAAAACAACCACTACCTGCCAACTGAAGAAAAACCATCAGAATTAAGTGGAATTATAAAGCAAACTACTGTTCCTTTCTGGGTGGACTGGCCATTAGGGCCTGATTTAGCTGGACGTGAAATTTGATTAGGTGATTGACTAAGGTTTACACGAGGGCGTTGCCTCAAATACAATTACCCTTATGGCCAACAAGTAGGGGAAAGTTTTTCTAGTCATTTATAAACAATGTTGAATCTCAGAGGAGTACAGGTACTGTTGGATTTCCAGGTAGTAAGGAAACGCTGGGTGTTCTGTGGGCGGTCGCTAACTTCAGGAGATCTTACTCTCGTCAGCAAACAGCTTTGAAAGGGGGGCTGAACCAGGGGTCCATCCATTTTTGCCACTGGGCAGCCTTTCAAATCAGTGGGATCGGCCACTGCTTGAAAGGAAACAGAGAAAATAACAGACCAATCAAAAGCACGGTGAAGAATGTATTTGATGATATCAGCACACCAAGGTGAGGAACAGTCTTCAAAATAAGTGGCCCATCCTGCTCAAAGGTGTTAAGGTGATAAAGTCAAAGGCTGAAAAGCTCTCCCAGATTAAAGGAGAACAAAATGGCGTGACAGCCAAGTTGCAGCATCATATCTGAGGTGGAAATCACCATTGCCCTTTTGCTTAAAAAGACGTTAGTACAATTGGTGGTAATCTAATACAGTAGATAAGAGGATAATATTTCACCAATTGTAATTTCCTGGTTTTGACTGTGATTTTCATGTACGGTGATTGCTTTTATGAAGTGTTTAGGAGTAAAAGGACATTATGTCTGCAACTTTCTCTCAAATGGTTGAGGGGAAAAAAGATATTCAGCCCATCTGGAATTTATTTCTGTACGTGATGTACAATGGGAGTCATATGATTTCTTCCATATGCATAGGAATAGGATCAACGCAGTTTATTAAATAATCCATCCTCTTCCACTAAATTAAAACACAGCCTTTGTCGTGTATTTTATTCTCCAAGTTCTATTTCTGGAGTCTCTATTTTGTCCCATGTCATCTACTTTCCATTTCTAAGCCAATATCACATCAATGTGAATTTATATTATATTTTAATATCTTGGTAGACAAGATAGCTTAGCTTCTTTTTTATATATTTTTCATATATATAATGTGGATGTTTATATATACACACATGTATATATCCATTATTTAAATGATCTCTATATGTACATATACTGGTACATTATTTATATGCATACAAACTAATGTGTATGGCAGTGCGTGTACATAGGGCCCAAATGAGTAACATCGTTGTTACTGGGCATAGGTGAGAAAGTTTAGACACAGCAATATGAATTAAGTTGTCTGTTTATGTGTATGTGAATGTTTTGTCTACATATATTGCATACTGGAGTGTGTGTTGCTGTACTTGAGTATTTCCCTTTTTCAAGGCTAAATGTAGCGCCTCCTATCACTTTTAATAAACTATGCAGTTGTGAAAATTTTTATTTTCACCATTTATTTTACATTATTTTTCTGCCTTGTTTTTCTGGTTTGATCATTACTATGTGTTATCCCCTCCCTCACGTTTGTTTGGAAATTTGCCAACAGATTTCTTTCTCAGTTCCTACTGATTAGTTTCTCTCTTTTTTGTTCATTATCAGAAACCTAGTCCTCTACAATTATTTGAAAACCCTGAGGTGTGGAGAATAAAACAGCTCTCATATTCTGGGGTTGTGGGCTCAGTACTACCGAGATGGGCTCTGTTTGCAGGACTGTACTAACACCCCATCAGTTAACTGTCCTGGGCAGCTCCCACCGGGCACAGCTGGCAGCACAAGTGGAGGCTCAGGGGCCACTCACGAGTTAGGTGAGAATCAAGAGCCTGGATATCCCCCCATTTAAAACAGCAAAAATTGCATGATCTTCAGAGCTCCCTTTACCTTTAACAAACCATGATTCCATGTCACCAAGGATCAAGGTGGGTAAGTCTGTATTGATGAATCATAATGTTACAGTAAAATTTTTTTCCATAAACAAGAATAATATGAAAGATATATTGCATTGATAGAAAGCTTACTTTCTTGGGAAATGGGAACCTCTCGTATGATGTATTATATACATACATTTCCTAGATTTTAACTATCCTTGCTGTGCCTTATTTATGAGCCATAAAGCTGTAGTCTATCTACCAGTGAAGGATGAAACATAGTGAAGTCCTGTGTGGTATTTACACTCTTAAAATCAGACGCCCCTTTGCCATCGTATTGGGGTGCACTATGATCAGAGAGAGAAGGGAGACTGAGGCTGTCAGTGGGTGGCAGAAAGTCAGAATCAGATGAACTTTAATAATAATTAAAAATCTCAAGATGATGCTGATTCACTGAAAGGAACCCATCTGCTGTTTGACAGGGACGAAGGAGGAGGGGAGTGAACATCAGGAGAAGGAGAGAAAGGAATTAGAAGAAGAGGAGGAGAGAGTGGATGAGAAAAGGAAAAACTTTTGGTCACGGACACAGGATTCACATTTATAACTATCTCTGCAGCTCCAGGTGTTCTTTCATGCAGATTAGTCCTAAATCGAAGATAAAATAGATTCTCTGCTGCTGTCCTACCTTCTTACAGATGTCAAGGTAACAACAGAGAGGGTGACTTTTTAACAGAGAAAAAATATTAAAATACACACCACACACACATATACACATTTAATGTAAATTTGAAGTAAAATATTAAAATACATGTACATAGATACACACTAATTTAATGTATATTGAGAGAGGGGGGAAAAAGATTTCCAGAACTGTGTCCCAAGCTGTCATTGCTATGAAATTACCCATCATCCACGGGGTGATGGAAAAGGCAGAGACTGTCAAATTTTCCCATATCAGTCCTTTTTTTCAGATGTCAGCTTTGTAACCTAGAGCTTCTCCGTAGCTGTAAATTGAGACATGTGTCAGTAGCAGCCCAAACAAATGTGAAATATTTGCTTCTGAAGTGCCTCTTTCCATTTCAAGCAAAGAGCATAGAAGTCCTTTCTCTGTGTGTCTCATTGCTCCAGTAAGATTTGGAAGAATCCCTTGTGGAAAAAACTAGCAACAGTGTCATTATTTATTTAGGAATAAGCACATTCATTTTCTTTTATGGGGCTGATGCCAGCAGGGGTTAGCTCACAATGGGTAAGAAATAAGTTCTGAAGGTAGGAGGCAAAAAGCACAGCAAGAGGTCGATTTAGGACCTTAAATATTTAAAGGTATATGGATTGAAAACACTACAAGGCGTTTGCAGCCCTAAATACATGTCTATGGGAAACAAGTATGCCCAGGCATACTGATCTGTTTTTTCTTTTCCCAATGAATCATTTTTATCTGATCAGTGAAGTACATTCATATATTTATCCATTCAGCAAACTTAACTTGGGAATCTACAACACAGAGCAACCAGAAGTGGGATACACCAAGCATATCCTCTCCTAGAGAGAATTCACATTCAAGAGAAGGACAAAACCAGTCACATAATAAGAATAACCAATAGTCCTAGCTGGTTTGGCTCAGAGAATAGAGCATCGGCCTGAGGACTAAAGGGTCCCTGGTTCGATTCCAGTCAAGGGCATATGCCCAGGTTGCCAGCTCGATTCCCACACCATTGATGTTCCTATCTCTCTCTCCCTCTCCCTTCTTCTCTGAAATAAAAAGAAAATATATATATAACTAATGTATGGTGTGCTTATAATGTCAGACAAGTAGGCATTATTGATATCCCCATTTTAAAAATGAGGAACTAGGACTAAGAGAAAGTAATTTTTCCCAAGTATGTACATCTAATTAAAAAAACCTCACATTTATACTTGAATCTTTCACCCCCCACTTTTAACTTCTATGCTATCCTACATTGGTGTAGATGATGTGTATCACCAGAAAACAATCAAGCATCATGTGACTTTAGAGAAAAGAGAAATTTGCAGCTAGAAGGATCAGAAAACAATCCAAGGATAAAGTAGCATCTAATCCAGCAAGCTTTGATTCTTTAAACAAGAGGTTTTACATAGTTCGTTCCAGGTGAAGCGATGATATCCGCCTGTGACCTTAAAAATATGCTGCTGGTACAGGAATTTCTGTCATTTTCCCACAGGCATATGTATCCGAACCATCTGTACTTTGTGTGTTCATTTAGAAATTGGGGGCTTATGGTTAATGCCCCTCTCTTTGTCAAGCTTTCACTACTATGGGAAGAGATCAAAATAGACAAACAAGTAAACACTTAATATTTTAGAGAATTTAGAAAATGTTAAGTGCCATAGAGGGAAGGAAAGCCATGTTAAAGTTAAGAGAGTGAGAGAGAGAGAGAGAGAGAGGGGGGGGGGAGGAGGGGTAGAGGGCTGCTATTTTATATCCGGTAGGTGGAAAAGGCCTCATCCATAAGGAACCCTTGATCAGAGACCAGAAGACAGCATGAACACACCAAGAGATACTCTCCAGCAGCAAAGTCTAGAGATGGTTGCTCTAAACTCCTTAAAGACAGGAAGCCTCAGACTATGGCTATTTCCAAGTGAGAAATTACACATTTTCCATTAAAATAAAAATATTCCCCATATCTATGGTTTCTACACTAATGCATATGAGTTGATCTCATCTGTATTTAGCATGTGGTTAGGAAAATCTCTAAGAATATATATATATATATATATATATATATATATATATATATTCATGTCTTTTATTAACCCAAATACAATTACATGTCTTCTGATTTGTTGAAGCAGGGGTCAGACAACATTTGCCACAATGATGTCTGTCCAAGTGGCTGGCCATAAAAACTCTAGCACCACATTTATCTGAAGGACGGTCCTGATGAAGGTGACTGATTTTGCCATTCCCATCCACTTTGTAGTATTTCAGGACAGCCAGCTTAACCTTTCTCTTATGCTTATTCTTCTTGGGAGCAGTGTAAGATTTCTTCTTCCTTTTCTTAGCACCACCACAGATTCTCAACACAAGATGAAGAGCGGGCTTTTTGAATGCTGTAGTCAGACAAAGTACACCCGTCTTCCGGTTGTTTGCCAGCAAAATCAGTGTTTGCTGATCAGGAGGAATTCCTTCCTTAACCTGGATCTTGGCCTTCTTATTTTCTATTGTATCTGAGGGTTCAACCTCAAGAGTGATGGTCTTCCCTGTGAGGGTTTTCATGAAAATCTGCTTCTTGGTGGTGACTCCATCTCAGATGACAGTTTAATCAGAAAGGAAGCAAGAATAATTTTTATTTTTCTAAGTTTTGCTCCAGAACATCACCACTTGCCTGTTAAACTGTTTCCAGATTCTTCTGAGATAAATAAAACATGCATCCTTCCCGTTTGATCTGAGTTTATGGCCTCCTTTCCTTTACTGACCCTTTAAGTTCTGTCATTCTTAGTCAAAGCTGTGCACTACAAAAAGCTGACCCATCTCCAGCAGGGCTCAGGAGCCCGACACTGTCCTTAAGGAGCTCTAGAAAAGATTCTAGAATATTGGATACACATTCACCAGACTACTCATGCCACTTCCAACAATTCTGACCTGAGTCCAGAAAGCACAATCCAACTTCAAAATTCCAAGGGAAACAAGTTTATTTTCTCAAAACCTTTACAACCTAAATTTTAAAAGGTTGCAATGGCCATCTGTAACCTAAAGCTCTCCTACTATACTTGATCTATTCAATAAGCACAAAAGCATCTAAGATATACGAGATTCTACACTGAGTGGCCAGATAATTATGATCTCTGAACACATAATAATCTGGCCACTCGGTGTGTGTGTGTGTGTGTGTGTATGTATTAGAGGTCCAGTGCATGAATTTGTGCATGGGTGGTGTCCGGCCAGCCTGGCCAGGAGGAGGGGACATGGGCAGTTGGCCAGCCTGCCTGCTGGTTGAACTCCTAATTGAGCAGACAATTTGCATATTAGCCTTCTATTATAGAGAATATACACTGAGTGGCCAGATGATTATGCGTTCAGAGATCATAATAATCTGGCCTCAGTGTACTTTAAGTTCTTTAAAATACTAGCTTAATTAATATTTACAACAACCCTACAAGTATTATCGCATAGTTGTTTTATAATGAGGAAACTGAGGCACATTAATTCTAAGTACTTACCCGAGCTCATAGAGCCAAAAACATCTGACCTGAAATTTGGAGCAGCCTGGCTCTTGATTAAGATTCTCTAACTCAATCACTTCATGACAGTATTCTGACCTTTTTGTTCATTCTTTGGACTCTAGTTGTTGTTGAAGGTTGGAAAGCAGTGATGTTGGGAGAGAAAATCAGAAGAGTAATAGAGAAAAAGATTTTAAATTAAGTGTACTTTTCCAGTTGTAAAAATCAATGATTCATAGCAGAAATGTAAAATTATAGAAAAATTAAAATGCCACTATTCCAGATAATTACTATTAATATTTTGTTATGTGAGCCTTCCCTTTTTTTCCTGTATATCTGCAAGCAAATGCAGGCTTCAGATAATTGGAATCTTACTGCCTTTGTCCATTTTATAATAAATCGCTGTTGAATGTTCTTGAAAACATTATTTCCAGTGGATGCATAGCTTCAGTTCATCAGCATATACCAGAATTTAGTCCAATGTTCAGTATTTAGATTGTACCTGTGTTTTGTGATTATAGATACCATCACAATAAATGTTTGAGCCCATCTCTGGTTATTTTTTCAAGTTTGTTTCTAGGAATGAAATTATTGAGTTAAAGGATATACGAGTTTTTAAGGCTTTTGATAAACTTCTTAATAAAGTGCTCTCCTGAAAGGCTGTAGCAATTTTGAAGATCATGATAATTATTTTTTCCTGCCTCTAGCGTCTGCTTTAAATGGGGTCTCATCCCATCTAAGAGACCTCCCAAGACAGGCCACAGGAACTATACTTCCACACAATTCTCTTTGCCACATCTCCTCTCTAGACTGAGCCAATTTAACCGCTGTTCTATGGTAGCAAACTTCAAACAGAATCAAACAGCACAGAGCTGGGAGTGTAGCATGAAAACCTGCAAGGCTTAATTCTACTTAAATGGTTTAGAGAAGCAGCAACTGAATTCTGATTAGCCATCTGCACTTAACAAAATAAAATTGCATGCATTCATTTGGCATTCTCAACTCAAATATCTAATACAATCTTGACAGGTAAAGCAAACCAGAAATTCTGATTAAGAAACAAATCAATATGGTGAAATTTTGCACTTTTCACAATTTAACCCTTCTGGAGAGAGCTGACACTACTTAGTAACAGCTGGTTTGGGTCACGTGGGAATGCAGTATAGTTTTCCACTTCTTAAAGGGACGTTGGGAATCTGAGTTTTGTGTGTGTGAAATCTTCCTATTTCAAAATATCGACAACTGAATCAATTTCTTAAAATAACTGCACTAGGTAGACAACGTGCTGTTTCTAATTTAAATTATTTTTTTAATTTTAAAAAAATATATTTTATTGACTTTTTACAGAGAGGAAGAGAGAGGGATAGTTAGAAACATCAATGAGAAAGAATCATGGATCAGCTGCCTCTTGCACACCCCCTACTGGGGATGTGCCTGCAACCAAGGTACATGCCCTTGACCAGAATCGAACCTGGGACCTTTCAGTCCGCACACAGGCCGATGCTCTAACCACTGAGCCAAACCGGTTTCGGCTAATTTAAATTCTTAAGGTTCATTCCATTTTACTGCACTTGCTTAGTTTTATCCCAGAATTTTCAATGTAGCCCAAGGAACAGCTATAGAAGAGAAGCTTTAGTAAGCCAGCACTCTGGCCAGGAAGCCACAGAGGTCCTTAAGAGGCCTGGCCACCTGTCTTTCAAGTGATGATTATCAAACAAAATGGGCTATAAAGAAGGTGGCAGACTAGACTGAATGAGGGGGGGGAAATGAACTTAAAAACACCTCTATTACCACCTACGGGTTTATGAATGACTGCCACGTTGAGCCTATTTCGTCACAGCTGAAATTGTCTAGGAAGAAAACGTGCATTATCTGTGACACGCTGCTGCTGGCTTACCCGTGACAGTCACTGCAAACAGCCTCCTCGTGATCTATTTTAATGTGTCTCTTGACCTATTTTATATTCCCGCCCTGAAAAGTTCAGCTGCTAACTTAAGAGCCTGAGCACGTTATTTTCCAATAAAATACATTTTTACAAGTGGCTTTCTATCCCTGTTTCCTTTTTATGGGCTCGTTTCTGCTGTACAAAGAAACTGATGGATTTCCCAAAGGTTGAGATGGAAAAAGTCAGGCCTTCGCGCCCGGGAGTGATCCCTAGATTCTGTCAGCTTGGAAATCACTTACACGCCAGGGCGTGCACAGTCTCTGATCTTCACTCAACCCCTTTTGTGGGAAGAGTACCATGTCGTTCCCAAAAACAAACAACGCTGAGCAGAGCTGCCGAGACAGTGCGCAGGAAGAAGGGAGCAGATTGATTTCCGTTTCCTGCCACTGGGATTGTTTCCTTAGCACCTTTCCCGATCATGATTCACTCCACGGCATCCCATTTCCAGAACACAATTCAGGTATCGAGAAAATGTAGGTTAGTGGGCTTATGAACTGCACCAATTATTTCTCCGCCTCACTCACATTTATCTAGACGTGCCTAGAAGCCCCACAAATCCTGATTGAGGTCAAGGAGTAAAAGTGGTCTCAGGTAACACAAAATCAGCTGATCAGAATGGAAAGCTACTGCACTCAGATTTTCTGGCACTGTATTGGTTCCTTTACACAAAATTAGCCCATGTACTGAAAAGGATGTATACACTTCTTATTCTATGCTATTAAAAAGTCAAAGAATTGGGGGGGGGGGGATGTGAAGTCTTCCTTGAGGTTTTAATCCCACTTTGCAGAAGATCAGAATGACTTATATACCTGTCTCTGGCTAGTTCAAGGTCAGCAGAAAAGTGGTTAGTGATATCCAGTAAGAACTCCTCCAGCAAAACCCTAGCACCACAGAAGAGTCACCAATATGATCTTGAAATTGCAAAAGAGCCAATGGCTCCCTGTGAATTTCTAAAGGAAAGGATCATTTAAAAAGGGTTTTACCCTGGTGGGATTGCAGGTTGGTGCAACCATTGTGGAGAACAGTATGGAGCTTCCTCAAAAAACTGAAAATGGAACTCCCGTTTGACCCAGTAATCCCACCTCTAGGAATATACCCCAAGAAACTAGAAATACCAATCAGAAAGGATATATGCACCCCTATGTTCATAGCAGCACAACTTACAATAGCTAGGATTTGGAAACAGCCTAGGTGCCCGTCAGCAGATGATTGGATCAGAAAACTATGGTACATCTACACAATGGAATACTATGCTGCCATAAAAAAGAAGAGATTCTCATCATTTGCAGCAACCTGGATGGAATTGGAGAACATCATGCTGAGTTAAATAAGCCAGTCAGTGAAAGAGAAACACCACATGACCTCACTCATTTATGGATAATAATGAACATTATAAACTAATGAACAGAAAGATATAGTGACAGTAAAGCAATAAGCAGACTGTCAAATGACAGCTGGGAGGGGAGGGAGATCTGGAGGAAATAGATCAACTGAAGGACTGGTATGCATGTATATAAGTACAACCAATGGATACAAAACTCTGGGGAGGGAAGGGTATGTATGGGAGGTTGGGGTGGGGGAGGTGGGCAATGGTAAGCTAGTTACACATATAATACCTTAATAAATTTTTAAAAATAAATGTTCAAAAAAAAGGGTTTTACCTTTTTGTTGGGGGCAGACAGGCTAGAACAACAACAAAAATCAAAGCTGTTGGTACATTTCCTCAATGGAATATTACTCTGCTATTAAAAAGGAAGAATATCTTACCCTTTGCTACATTATGGATAGACCTGGAGACCATTATGCTAAATGAAATAAGACAATCTGAGAAAGGCAAGTACCATATGATTTCACTCTTTGTGGAATTTAGTGAACAAACTGGCCTACCAAGTACAATGGAGACAGACTCAAGGATAGAGAGCAGGTAGACAGCTCTGCTGGGGAGGGAGTATTGGGGGAGGAGAGGGTTTTTCTTCATTGCTGAGAAACTGCAATGACCTTACAAAGAAGAAATACAGAAGCAGGACCAAGGTTGTTGGGGGAAGATAATGCTTTATTTGAGTCATCCTGAGGATGTTAGATAAAAAGGTATAAAGAGGTAGCTGAAAATGTGGAAAACATGAAAATAAAACTTTCCAAGGAGGTCAAGGCTAGAAGCAATAATTTGGGAATCACCCCACTCTAGGTAGCTGGTAAAGCTGTGAGAATGGATGAGATTCCTCATCTGTGCCCCTTTTGTGCTCTTACCATGTGGTCCCCTGTGCATGTTATTTTTCACAGATCTCTCTTCAGATAAAATGCCATTTCCTTGAGAGTAGGAATTGTGTCTTATACTTTTTTGTGTACTCTTCTCCACACCAAATATTTCCTTAATGAGAGCAGGGTTCAACAAACATGATTCATTTGTTAAATTATTAATACCTTACAGCATAGAGTATTATATTCTCTTCATTCTGAATAATACTCATTTTTACACATCTGGAAATGAGTGTAAGTTGTCATTGATACAGGCAGTTACTGTGAATGCATTTTTTTCCAATAATGCTATTATATTTTTTCTGATGCACCTAATGTATCTCTAAGTATCAGAAAAAAACACACACAACAACACTAGACTGGAACCTGAGAAATTAGCATTTCAGTTTGACACTATATTTATGACAAGGCTAATTCCAATGTAACCCTGATATTTAGGGTGGCTAGCAATCTGAATCTGTGCCAGCATTCTAATGTACATTCTTGATAAACTATAATTAAGTCACTGCCCCTTTCTCCAAAAACTGGTCTTGCAAGACCTGTTACCTAAATGATTTCACAGAGGCCATAAACCATGACACAGCCCCCTGAGGTGGGTTACCAGCGCTGGCGCCAGGCCCTTAGATATGATCTCAAGACCCACATCCCAACCCATGGGGCTTTTGGTAAAGCCCGAAAAAGGTCTGGAAGTATAATCCATATTTGGAGGACAAAGAACACCAAAAGGGGATAAAAGAGGGGCTTCCACCATATTGGTTTGCTCAGATTTTGGAGGTGACTCTGCTGAGACTGCCGGCATAATAAAGCTGTGTAACTCCATTTCTCTAAGCATCACTTGGGTTTCTTCATAACTTACATATCAAGACTTTTATTTCTTCTTATATAAAACTGGAGGCCCAGTGCACGAAATTCATGCACTCAGAAGGGGAGGTGGTCTCTAAGCCCAGCCTATGCCCTCTCGCAGTCCAGGAGCCCTTGGGGGATGTCTGACTGATGGCTCTTGGACATCCTTAGCACTGCCGCGGAGACAGGAGAGGCTCTCACCACCACTGCTTGCCAGCCAAAGAGCCCAGCTTCTGGTAGAGCAGTGCTCCCCCTATGGGAGCACACTGACCACCAGGGGGCAGCTCCTGCATTGAGCATCTGCCCTCTAGTGATCAGTGCACATCATAGCGATCAGTTGTTCTGCCATTTGGTCAATTTCCATATTAGCCTTTTATTTTATAGGATAGAGGCCTGGTGCATGAACATTCATGCACTAGGCAGGATGTCCCTCAACCTGGCCTGCCCCCTCTCACAGTTCAGGAAGCCCTCAGGAAATGTCCTACTGATAGCTTAGGCCTGCTTCCCACAGGGAGTGGGCCTAAGCCATAGTGTGGCCTTCCTCTGCGAGAGGTAACTGGGCCGATCAGGGAAAGGCACTGCCCCCATCACCCCATTGCCACTGCTGGCCACTGCAGCTTTATCCAGAGGATATCTGAAAGAATGTCCAGAAGATATCCGGTCTATCTAGTATTACTAGCACATTACCCTTTTATTAGTATAGATGAGCCCAATGTTTCTTCATTGTACATTTAAACAAAGTTAAGAATAAAATGAGCCTTGAGCTCTTTAAAAGTCAAATAACTATAGTTGCAATTAACAAAAACAATTTTCTGTTTTAAATTACCAGTAGAGCCTTTTTTATTTGAAAGCAGGATGCTTAAGGATTGCACTTTCAAGAAATATTATGTTGATGTTTATATGGAAATTTCAGGATCAAAGTAATTTATATTGGTACTGCAGATATTTAAATAACTATATTGGCCCCCCTCAGTGCCTCGATCCAATATTTAATATGAAACTATGTAAACTATTATGTGAAAACAGCACATCTTTTTAATAATGCAGTTCTAAATTCTAGGACTCAAGCAATCCTAAGATGTATTATTAATATTCTGGAAACAATTTTGGAGAGAAGACAAATTTTCACATTAAATGTACAAGTCAATCTTAAATATGTGAAAAATTAATGCAACTTAGAATAAATTAGCGAAAAGTATCATTTAGAGATTAGAAAGGCTATGTGTTGTTGTTGTTTTCAAATGTAAGACTTAATGAACATAACCAGTAATCTGAACAAACATGTCCCATGGGTGTGTGCCCATAGGAGCTACTCTCTCTTTCTCTCTTTTTTTAAATATATATTTTATTGATATTTCACAGAGAGGAAGGGAGAGAGATAGAGAGCTAGAAATGTCAATGAGAAACATCGACCAGCTGCCTCTTGCACACCCCCTACCAGGGATGTGCCCGCAACCAATGTACATGCCCTTGACCGGAATTGAACCCGGGACCTTTCAGTCTGCAGACCGACGCTCTACCACTGAGCCAAACCAGTTTCGGCGGAGCTACTCTCTTGTCTCTCTAACCTGCTGATGGAGCAGTTCTCCCCTGATTTCTCTTGGAGAAGATTAAGTTCCAAGAACTCCCTAAATTCCATACCAAAGTAAATCCAGCTGCCTATCATAGTCTAAACTTGATTGTTCTGTCTCCTCTCCTTGAGCTAGCCCTTGCTAGAGGCCAACACCTTTTAGAAGCATTCCTATCACTGTTTCTGCAAACAAGAGGGTCTAGATCAGTGGTTCTCAACCTTTCTTATGCCGCGACCATTTAATACAGCTCCTCATGTTGTGATGACCCCCCAACCATAAAATTATTTTCGTTGCTACCTCATAACTGTAATTTTGCTACTGTTAATGAATCGTAATGTAAATATCTGTGTTTTCCAATGGTCTTAGGTGACCCTGTGGGTCGTGACACACAGGTTGAGAACCATTGCTATAGAGCCTAAGGGTCCTGGCATTAGAAAGGTTGAGAAGCACTGGTCTAGGGAGTGGGAAAGGGAAGAAAAAGAAGCAAGTTCTTACTTAAGTGACCTCATCCTAAACTAGGTTCGCATTCTCTTAGCCTGGCAGATGTTTCAAGTTTATTCCCTCACTATTAAGTAATTCTGTGCCTTCTTCGGAGATTTCCCAACTGGGAACATTCTGTTGTTCTTTCCCCAGACCCACAGGATCAATCTTCCAGCTGTTCCCACTGAGCCCATTGGTTTTTATCCATTTGCCACATTCACACTCTCTTTGGGGAGCTCACAGAACTTTCAGGATAACTTTTTGGCTGGATTTCAAATGGCTCCAGATCAGATCTCTCGTTTGTCCATCCTCTGATGCAAAGGTACAACTCACTCACCCTTTACCCAGAGAAACTGGGACCAAAAAAATCTAGTCACAGCAACTCCACTGGTAAAGCAGCTTTAATCAGATGCCAGTCCCCTGGACTCTAACTACAGGAATCCCATCACACAATCTCCATGGGCCTGATGAAGTGCTTTTCACTAGACATGCTTCTATAACCTTCTGTCAAGAGCAGGAATCACCACACAGCTTACATCAAAGAAATCATTTGCACTGATTCCTGAAAAATCTCTAACAACCTAATTCTTATGTTACCCTTTTTTGATGAAGGTATCTTAGAGCTATGAAACCTGTTTTTAATTTATTTGCTTTAAACATTTAAATCTTGGCTTTACAACTCACATTCAAAATTTCCATCTGTTATAATGTGATTCCTCAACTGAAACTTTCAGTTGCAGAAAGATAAACTTGAAGTTATATATTATCTTAATGTCATTCTTAAATATTTCATTGGGGTAATTTCTGTTGTCTTTTAACTTTGGTTAATAAAAGACAGAAATTTACTGTTTCCTTGACATTCTTCTGCAAGGAAAAAGAATCCCTGAAGAAAGAAAGGAGATAAATATGGCTTATACATCAATAAAACTTATGATTTTAACGTAGTAGAAAAGTTTGGAAATTGTACAGGGTCGAGTCTCAGTATTGCGAATTTAGAAAGTTACACTACAGCATAAATCCCTTTCATTCAGGCTTTCTTTAATGCAAACCAGGTTGGGAAAGAAGTGTTTAACGTTTTAATGTTTAGGAACTGAGAATGTATGGAGGAAAAATTAGTATCTCCTGATAAATAAACTATACTTACCTGTATAAAAGACACTCAGTGGAGTCAATCACTAATGTTTAGGGAGAGGTGCAACAATTTATACCGAACCCTATACATATATCTGATATGAAAATTAAAGAACTGATTATCAGAAGGACAAATACAAAAATAAATACTGGTAATATCTGCCTTAGCACTTGAGCCATACTATAGTTATGAGATTGAGTGAATACAATAAAGCAATATGGGAATTTACAGCTTTAGGATTATCAGGATGGATTACATCATGGTGCAGTGACAAGACCAAAATCAGATTGACTTAAAACTAAACAAAGATTGTTGTTGTTTTTTTCTTGCTTATATCATACTAGAGGCCCAATGCATGAAATTTGTGCACTCGGAGGGGTTCCTTAGCGCTGCCTCAGAGGCAGGAGAGGCTCTCGCCAGCCATGAGCCTGGCTGGCTTCTGGCTGAGTGGCATTTCCCCTAGGGAGCGCACTGACCACTAGGGGGCAGCTCCTGCATTGAGCATCTACTTGTTGATGGTCAGTGCGCATCATGGCAACCGATTGTTCCACCATTTGGTCGATTTGCATATTAGCCTTTTATTATATATAATGTCCACTGAGACCCAACAAGGAGGCCCTGTCATTCAGGGATAATTCAATAATTATTGAAGAGTAATAACTCAGGAATAATTCTGACTGGTGGGAGCAAACATTTCCAGTGTTGTCTATGAAAGAACTCCAGAGAGTATAACATCAGTAATTAATTTCTCCACCCAGTAATTAATTTCTCATTTTCTCTCATGATTTATTGTCCAGCACAAGTAACAAAATGCCATAAACCATAAGGGGGTCTGGAAATAGCAATCTACTGTGTGCTCAAAACTCAGGGAGCCAAAAATATTCACTAAAGAATATTAAGGATGACCAAGCTTTAGAAATAGGCTCTATCCACATAACAAACAAGATGGCCACCTGCTATCCATGGTTACATCCTACCAATGTAGCAATAGTATTAGAAAAAGACAATGTTTCCTGCTATGTCTGCCCTCCCCCCAAAAAAGGAGCCTCATAGAATAGTATGTAAGCTTTATTTAAGTATCTGTGCCCACTGAACAGACTCAATCACACTTCATATGATGTTCTATCAAATGTAGAGCTCTACCTCCCATCACAAGAATGGGACATAACCCAGAGTGGTCTATGAGAGCTTCCCATTATAGAACATAGTAATTCAATCTGAGATAGTGACAGGAATTAAGTCAAAACAGAAATTAAATAAAAATCATTCAGAGGACCTTCCCAATCTAAGAAGCTCTGTTGCTTCTCTGGTATCACTAGCTATAAAGATAATATAATTCTTGAAATAATGGAATCTATTTTTGATTCACATAAATAAGCATGAGCATAAAACTAACCAAGTAGAATAAAGACCTTGCAAAATATAAATAAACTAGATGCCCTATGCATGAAATTCGTGCACCGAGGTGGGGGTGGGGGCTCAGCACAAGCCTGCACCCTCTCCAATCTGGGGCGCCTTGAGGGATGTCTGACTGCCCGTTTAGGCCTGATCCTACCTCTACAGCAGTGGTTCTCAACCTGTGGGTCAACCTGTGAGAATCACTAGCAGGGTTGCCTAAGACCATCAGAAAACACAGATATTTACATTACAATTCATAATAGTAGCAAAATTACAGTTACGTAGTAGCAATGAAAATAATTTTATGGTTGACGGTCATCACAACCTGAGGACCTGTATTAAAGGGTCACAGCATTAGAAAGGTTGAGAACCACTGCCCTAACCACTTCTGCCTGCCAGCATGATCACCCCCTAACCACTCACCTGCTGGCCTCATCTATGCCTAACTGCTTCTCTGCCAGCCCAATTACCCCTAACTGCCCTCCCCTGCCACCTGGTCACCCCTAACTGCCTTCCCCCGCTGGCCTCATCACCCCTAATTGCCCTCCCTTGCCAGCCTGCTCCCCCCCAAATGCCCTCTGCTGCAGGCCTGGGTCCCTCCCCCAACTGCCCCACCCAACTGTTTCCTTCCCGCTACTGTCCTCCCCTGCAGGTGTGGATCCCCCTCAGCTGTCCTCCTCTGCAGGCCTGGTTCCCCCGACACACAACTGTTCTCCCCTGCAGGCCTGATTGCCCCCAATTGCCCTCCCTTGCAGGCCTGGTCCCTCCTAACTCCTTCTCCTGCCAGCCATCTTATGGCAGCCATCTTGTGTCCACATGGGGGCTTTCATCTTTGACCACATGAAGGCAGCCATCTTGTGTGTTGGAGTGATGTCAATTTGCATATTACTCTTTTATTAGATAGGATACATTCTTGATGACATTGATTAAGCCCTTTTATCCAGTTACTTTTAAAGTGATGCCTACCCTTGGTCTTTTCATTTAAGTGACCCATTTATATTGTTTCATTAGAAACAAAAACAGATACCTCTTTTTATGCTATTCACTGAGGAAGAAATATTTCTGATATATATATATATATATATATATATATATATACATACATACACACATACATACATACATACATACAGGTTTAAATATAGTCCTTGAAAACAATTTTGAGGTATTATATTGATCATTCCTATGGAGTTTATTACTTTAAGAAGATAATAAAATGTTCCAAGAACCCTTATTAATGACAGTAATAATAACTTTACTTTGTTCAAAAATTCTAGTTCTTGGTGCAACTTAAGCCTATAAAGTAGCAAAATATTTTCTCCTAGGAAGATGAACTTTAATAGAACATAATCTATTCCTCAAACACCTGTACTTTTCTTATATTCTTCACTTTTACAAGTGGGGCCATGTTAGATGCAACATCCCAAACATTTTACAACACTGCCATCTAACTTTTTGGAATCTTAGTCAATAGGGGAATCCCCATTTATGCTTGAATATACCAATAAATTCTAGTTTATCACTAGTTATATAATGTGCAGCTAACATTATAATTGTGATATAAAATGGAGTCTTCAGTTATAGTGTAAATTTTTTCTTGTCCCTTTTTACTTTAATATCACATTCAGTAATTAGCACCAAGTTCCTGTCTTTAATTATAAATTGGTATTTGTTGATAGCTAATTACTTATTTCCATGCATTTACATAGAGTCTTAAATGTATTCTCTAAGATAGGTCATTAAAGTGATACTGCTAATCACATTTAATAGTATAATGCCTAAGAGTGTGCACTCTAAAACCAGAACACTTGCGAAATCAAGATTCATTATTTGTAACTGTATGCCCTCAGGCAAATTACTGGACTTTTCTGTGCCTCTGCTTTCTCTTCTATGAAATGGAAATAACAATAGCTTATTCATAAGTGGTTGTGGAAAAGAGTCTAATAAACAGAACAATATGTGACATGTAAGCAATCAATATATGTTAAGTATTATTTATTTTATTTCTCAGCATTATTATACATTCAAGAAGTCTACATATTATTACCAGATATCCCCCCTACCCCCACAAATGACTTCCACCTAAAACCTATTTCCTTAGAATCTTGCCACTAAAACCATGGGCTTCATTAACTAGACATCTTTAGATAAAAAGTTTGTGGATTCTTTTTTTAAAAAATATATTTTTATTGATATTTTACAGAGAGGAAGGGAGAGAGAGAGTCAGAAATGTCGATGAGAGAGAAACATCGACCAGATGCCTCTTGCACACCCCCTACCGGGGATGTGCCCGCAACCAATGTACATGCCCTTGGCCGGAATTGAACCCGGGACCTTTCAGTCCGCAGACCGACGCTCTACCACTGAGCCAAACCGACCTCGGCAGTTTGTGGATTCTAAAGAATACAATCAAACATGGCAGAAAATCATATATGAAGTTAACTATCAAAACTATGCTAGCCCTTTAAACAAAGTGATCTCCCACTTTCTCTTCCTTGCTCCCTACTGAATCTCTCCATCTCCCTCAACAGAGCCTAAAATTTACAATAGAAATGTCTGCATAAAGTCAGAATGCCTTCAGAGGGCTACACATACTTCTCTTTATACTGCCATTTAAAGAAAGAAAACATAATTTATATTTACATTAACACTGTACATAAAATCTATACTCTCAGTGTTGACATTAATTATGTTACTTGTACAGTATGCACAAAATCTTAAATTAGTTATAAGCTAATTATAACTATTATTCTCATTCAACAGTAAAAGCAACTGAAAACTTAAAAAGTTACTAAACCAATAAACTATAATTATTAGAAACAGTTACTTAACATAACTGGTGGTGCTACTGCACCAAAATGAATCCAGGAGTCTCAACCCAAGGCTACTAACTGCAATGACACATACAGACTTTTGAGTTCTACATTCTTCACTATTTTGTGTTTTGCTGTTAACTCCACTTTCTCAACTCTTTTCTAGTGGAAAGACTGGGCGAGCTTTATCGGAATCACCTGCAGGGAAGACATTCGGCCTTCACTTGGTGTTTATTGTAGAGTCAGACTTTGCTTTTTACTTGTTAGGATCCGGCAACTGAAGCAGAGATTCCAAACATCAAACAGCCTAAAACTCAGACATCGAAGGTTCCAAGCAATGTTCTGTCATTAAACACATTCTATGGTTTCTTTTTTTAAAAGTCTTACATTTAGCTTTATTTTCATTGAAATAAATACAACAATATTCCCACAGAGAACTGTAAAAACCTGTCACACTAACTCCTAGTATGAGAAATTCTAGGTTTAGAGATTAATTACCCTTTCACACATGTGGGTTATTCCAGCAACACTGCTTTCTTTTTCTCACCCAGCTGACCAAGTAGAGGGAGAATTCCTATTTTAACTGGGAGCTGTAAGACACTTTGAAATACAGTGGCCAACTTGGCCCAGTCTGCCCTCTTCTCTCCCAGTTTTAGCACCATGGGTCCCATCTCCTGGGAACCTCTTTGGCCCAGAGCAAACCAGGATGGTCAGTCACTCTACTTTGGAGCGTGAGGCACTTGATGTGTTAAGACAGGGACTGTGTGGAAGTTGGAAAAGGGGGAGGGAATGAGGGACATCTGTAATAGTGTCAATAATTCAAAGACAAAAAAATATTTTAAAAACAACAGGCTGTGTCTGGCTCCACAGTGGGAGATAGAGATAAAGTCTATCCATCGCTAGTAGCTTCCTCTTTACTCAGTCCCCACATCTCATAAACATCTACTTATTTTGAGACTTCCCTAGACATGTCCTGGAGCCAAGAATTTAGCCCTTCCCTGGCAAGACAGCAAAGCTTCGGGGCACTCCACAGACAAGCACTAGCTCCTCTGACGGCTTTTTGAGGAGGTATCCTCACCACCTGATCGGCGTCTGCCCACAGTCTCTGAATTTCCAAGGTTTTTCCATTTGCTAACACCTAAGGGAGAAAGATTTCCTTACATGTCATCTTAGTGGGGCTTGCTTTCGGGCTTTAGACATTACAAGAAAAGAAAAAACAACAATGCTTTATAAACATAGATGTGAAACTCCTTAAAATATTTTATGTCAAACCTAGTAATGCATCAAAGGGGTTATTATACACCATGACCAAATATAATTTATTCCAGGGATGCAAATTCTGTTCAACACCTGAAAATCGACTCATGTAATATAACACATGAGTAAAAAAAAAAAAATACTAAGGAGTCTAATAAAAACAATTAGAACTAATAAAGGCATTCAGTGAGTTTTCAGAATATAAAATCCACATATTAAAGTCTATGGTTTTTTCTACACAGTAGCAATAAGCAAATCAAGAAAAGAATTTTATGTAGTCTCAGGAAGAATACTAAAAAATAACAAGAAATGCAAAATTTACACTCTAAAAGCATGACAGGAATTAGAAAAGACAAATATATGGACGACATCAGAAGACTTAAACTTGTTAAATGACAACACTTGCCAAATTGGTTTGCAGATTCAACACAATCCTTATCGACATCCCAGGTGATTTCTTTGCACAAATGGACAAATTAGTCCCACATTTTATACGGATTTTCAAGAACACATAATAATGAAACGACCTTAAAAAAGAAGTTTTCTTCCACCTATTTAACCCTCACTCCATTTTTCAATCATTCTTAAAATACTGCAATTCAGAGCAATATCCATAATATTACAGACATAAGTAGCTTACCAACTCCCACAAGGGAACACTCAAACAAAACCCTGCCCAGACACTTCATAAAACTGCTGAACACCAAAAATGCCAGAAAACATTCAGAGAAAAATAACATTGCACAAAAAAAGAAACAACTCAAAGGACTGAGGACTGCTGAACGGAAACCAGGAACAGAAACCAGCCCCAAAACGGAGGGCTGTGGCTTTACTTTTCCATCGCTGTTGTAAGTAATCGCCACAAGCTTAGTGGCTTCAAGGAACAGAAATTCTTTAACTTACACTTCTGTGGTTCGAACTTCAGCGTGGTCTCGCTGGACTAAAACCAACGTGTCCGGAGGGCTGCTTCCTTCTTGGGGCGTCCAGAAGACCATCCAGCTCTTTGCCTTTTCTATTTCTAGATCTAGATCCTCCCCCCCCCCACTTTTTTTGGTGACCCCTTGCCTCCATTTGCAAAGAAAGCAACGGTGCCTCCCTCTAGCCATTTATCCCTATCCGTGCCTCCCTCTGACCACAGCTGGCAAAAACTGTCTACGTGCCAGAACGCATGTGATTAAATTGAGTCCACCTGCGTAATCCTGGAAGGTTGTAAATAAGAACAGGGACATCTTTGAGGGGATAACCAGTTTTATTAAGGTTTTTTGGGGGGAAATATGTCAACTCAGAACTCTATATCCAGCAAAAAAAATATCCTTCAAGAATAAAGCTAAAAAAAAAAAAAAAAAAAAAAAAAAAAAAAGACCTTTTGCCTTAAAAGACAAAAGCAATGTGTCAACTTCTCTTCAGGAGTAACTAAACTGCCAACAACTTCCAACTCTGAAGGGAAAAAAATTAAGGTAATAGTTCACGAACCAACCACAAATTAGTATCACCTGGAAGTTGTTAAAGCTACATTGGTCCCAGCACAAGACAATTAATTGGGTGTGTGCTGTTTTTTAAAGCTTCCCAGAACATTCAAATTAGAATCATTGTCTCGGTATCCCCAAAGCCCCAAATTCGGGATCTATTAGTTTAAATGTTATTTTTTATTGATTTCAGAGAGTAAGGGAGAGGGAGAGAGAAAGAAGCATCAATGATGAGAAAGAATCGCTGAGCGGCTGACTCCTGCACGCCCCGCACTGGGGATTGAGCTCACTATCCCAGGCATGTGCCCTAACCAGGGAATTGAACGATGACCTCCTGGTTCATAGGTCATAGGTCATAAGTCAACGCTCAACCACTCAGCCACGATGGCCAGGCCAAACTCTGAAATCTAATGTGTCTACCTTCTTATAAGTTGCCTCAGGGAGGAAGAAAAAGTTTGAATAACTGCAGTTCTCTCTGCCTTTAGGCATTATGGCAAAATAAATATTTTACTTAGGGCTTATCTTGATTTGGGTAGCTTATATCTGCTTTTTTTTTATTTTAAGTTGCCAGCATCTCTCCCTTACATCCACGGATTGCAGGCAGGGCCAGTGCCATATGCGTGCAAGCGGTAGTAGCACCGGGGCTGGCTGGCACTCAGGGGCTCTGCACTTGGTCTGGGGCTCTGCTTTTGCCATCTTGCAGTTACTATGAATTATTCCACAAGAGCCTGTGCATTTTTATTTTTCACTGAGCATTATAAATTATGTGCCACTTTTGATATCAGGCTAAATGTGAATTATAAAAAGTTGAAGAGCAAGGTGACATTGTTATAATGACAAGACAGAACTAGAATGGGCCTGCTATACAAGATGCTGGTTATAAAAATAAATAACTCCTCGGGATATAAAGTACAGCATGGTGACAACAGTTAACACTACTTTTATATATTTTAAAGTTGCTAAAAGAGATCTTAAAAGTTCTTTTCATAAGAAGAAAAAACTATGTAAAACTATGTATGATGATAGATGTTACTATACTTACTGTTCTGATCACTTAACAATATATGCAAATATCAAATCATTATGAGGTACACCTAAAAGTAGTATATTATATGGCCATTATACCCCAATTTTAAAGGAGTATAATAAGAAAAAGAAAGAAAATAAAAGGCAACCTAACAAATGGGAGCAAATACCTGAAAAAAAAATTAAGAGTGATTCATAATGCTTCCCTACATTCTTAATCGCTAGCTCTTACTCTTCCTTCTTCTAAAAGCCCCAAACCACAAGTCATAACCTCTTCTCCAGTTCGAACTCTTATTCATGGTCTAGTTTCCTTTTAATTATTTTTAAAAATATATTTTTATTGCTTTCAGAAAAAGAAGGGAGAAAGAGAAACATCAATGATGACAGGGAATCACTGATCAGCTGCCTCCTGCATGCCCCCTACTGGGGATTGAGCCTACAACCCTGGCACGTGCCCTGAATGGGAATCAAACTGTGACCTGGTTCATAGGTTGATGCTTAACCACTGAGCACCACAAGCTAGTAGTTTCCTTTCACCGACAGGAGTTGTAGAAGACATTATGTCAGTGATGTCCCGACCTAAAAGCAGATAGTCACACAAATTAGGATAATTTGAGAGGGGCTTACAAACATGTGTACTGGTTCTAGGAAAACCCGAAGGTGCAAGTGAACTAATTCAGAGTAAAGGCAACTCCCCATAGGCTTAGAGGCAAGTCATGTAGGAGAGGCTACTTTGTGTGAAATATTGAACTTTAGCCAAAGAGGCCAGCCAGAGGCAACTTAAGCCAGTAGAGTAAACACTTAGGTCTCATCTTTTTCTCTCCTGCCGATCTACAGTGTTGGCGTTTTATTTGCCAAACCAAACCAGAAGGTGGAGGGCAAAAGAGAGCATACATTTAAGTCTTACAACTTGGTTGGTTGGGGCAGAAAAGATTAGAGAGTAGATCTGGAGATGAAGAATGAATTTATGACAGTCAACTTTCCTTTTCTCTCAGCAGTTATTATTGCTCTTGTCCAGGTGAAAAGTTCATGTCCCCAATGTAAAAAATGGTTTAAGTCCCATTGGCAACTGTATAATAGGGTGATGTCCATACAGTCATACTCTCATTGCAAACTTTATATAACAGCTGATATTGCTTTCTTAATATAAAGTAAAAACAAAAAAAATAATTAGGAAACATAAATCATAGTTGCTTTAGTTTTTTTCCCCTGTATCTGGTTCCTAAGACCTAAGATTGTAATTATAGCTTCATTCTTCTACTCCACAATTTCATTCCTCGGCAATTGAGACAGTGATCTATCTTTATTGGCTTTTTCTATTGGAAAACGAAGTATCAAAAGTCACTCCAGTGAATTCCTTGGACTCCAGATATATATAGTTCTCTTTGCCCCCTTTCACCATGGAAGAACAATCCAATTTCTTTTTTTCTTTTTTTTTTAAGATATGTTTTTATTTATTTCAGAGAGAGGGAGAAGAAAAGAGAGAAAGATAGAAACATCAATGATGAAAGAGGATCATTGATTGGCTGCTTCCTTCATTCTCCCCACTGGGGATCAGGCTCACAACCTGGGCATGATCCCTAATGGGGAGTGGAACCAGGACCTCCTGGTTCATGGGTCAATGCTCAACTACTGAGCCAAACCAGGTGGGCAATGCAAATATAGGGATCAACTTCCCCTGCCAATACAATGATGCTATTCTCTGCCTGTTGGTTAAATGGCAGGAAAAGCCCAATAGGTACATAGGAGCCATTTCATTTCATGGGAAAGCATTCCTCCCTTAACATTAGGAGCACCAAACACACTGAGCCCAGGGACCCAGCCAAGGCACACGGAAGTGCTTACAGAGGATAATTAGGTGTAATAATGAGAGGTGCAACTCCCATCCCCACCCATCAGTTTCTGACCCATGCATTCTGACAGGGTAAAAGGCATGACAAATATGAACATGTGCATGTGCTCCTGTGTGTGTGTGTGTGTGTGTGTGTGTGTCTGTGTGTTCCAATTTGCTTCCTTCTTATCTATTTTAGTCGAGTGATTTTGATAAAAGTATTTTCTAAAGACTTAAATAACTATTGTATTTTCTGATGTGTTTGTGAATTTGTAAGAGAGATTAATGAAGGTCCCAAGCTTATCAAGGACATTTAAGATAAATTAATTCACTTAAAGATTTTTAAGGTTGCAATTTAGCTCACAATTTTTTTTATGTCCAAAACACTGAACAACCAACAACAGGTTTTATAAAATCTATTGTATAGAAAGAAAGAAAAAGTAAGCAAATTGAGCAAGGAAAACAAAAATACATCAGAGAATGCACAAACTCCATTAAATGATTACAAGTTTATTAGGATTTTAAGTAGAGAAAATGAATCAAGTCACTAAGGCAATAAGACTGTCTAAAACATCAGCTCTTGACATGTAGGTTTGCAAAAGCCCAAAATTACAGGCATTTCTTTTAAAATTAAGTACTTATTTACAAGAATTGACAACGATTAAAATATGTGAAGCCTCTTTTTCCCCACATTCTTACTAGATTTTGCTGAATTTGCTTTCCCTTGGCCTTTAGCTTTATGTCTTACTTTGCATATCATCCTGAACTCAGTACATTTAATAAAAGTGTCTGATTTTAAAAAGGAACACTGAGAAAAGCTGTTAAATGTTATGTCCCAAGAATAGTATCTCTTATAGCTGGCAAATAAACAGAAATATGTTGGGCTTTATATTGTAATTTTATTTCTATTTTATATTAAATGCCAGAAGCAGAGATGCACATATCTGAAATGGTTCCCTATTCATATATTAACTTAATATCTTGTAACACCTACTATGCACCACCCACAGTGGTAGACACTGTAGACTGGAGAGAGAAATGAGGATGAGCAGGGTTAAAATACACACACACACACACACACACACACACACACACACACACAGAAAATATAATCTCAAGGTACATATAACCCAGTGTGAAGGATTTAACACATATGTGATAAATGATTGAGTAATTACAAGTATGTGATAGTGATAATTTCAGAGGATCTGTGTGCTATGAGAAGTAAAATAGGAGGGCACTTTTGTTTGTGGGTTTAAGGAAACTCACCTTTGGGGAGAAGAGTTCCTGTAAGAACAGAGTCCCGGGCAGTTGGAAAAAAAAATGGGCCATGAGTTAAGAGATTGATGAGGCAGAAATATTTATTTAAAACTAGAAATACATAAAATCATCCATGGAAACAATAAAATGATAAAAGAGGCCTAGGCCTTAACTTGGGATATATGAGCATTTGTCAGATGTGCAGGGATGGTCAGGATGAAATGATCAAGTGAAGGGCATTGGGAAAGAATGGTTTAAAGATAAGATACCATTCTACTATGAAAATAAGTCTCAGAGCATTTCAACTAGTGAGCCCAATTTTATTGCCTTTAACTGAAAGCAACACCCCCAGCATGCCCTAGAAGCTAGTCCTGAACCCTAGACTGACTCATGGAAAATATCGTGGATCCCCTAAACTCATCTCCACATTGCTGTTTCTCTCATACTCTGTTGCACTACTTCCAGCCCATGGCTCCGTTTTCCTCTGGGCCCTACACCCAGCCTTTTATCATGGCTGTTCTCTAGCTCTGTGCGTTGGAGCATTTCGTCATCTGCAGACCACTTAATGCGGCATTTAAGTGCACACATAGACCAGCGATTTTAGATTATTTTTAAAATTAAAATATTATAAAGTAGTAGTACCAGTTCAATAGTAATGAAAAATAAACTTTTCTCTCAGCAGATTTTCCAAAGCACCTATGGGACATAGCATGGAATAGCTTGGAGCACAGATCAGATTTTCTACTCAGACAGTTCCAACTTTTCTTATTCTTTTCTTTTCTTATTCTTTTCTTATCTCTGTTCAATGTGAAACTCCAAATTTACAGCTGTCATCCTCAGTGGCAGCAATGTGCCACACATGGGCTTAGGCATTACAGAGAAATATCTCCAAGTAATGCTACTTTAAGAACTCCATCTGATGCTAAATTAACGAGTACACCACAGCCCAAAATGGAAAAATTGCCTATTTCTACTTGTGAAATAATGGAGACTTGTTTTCTACTAGGTAGTACTTTGTGCTTTGATCGCATTCAACATCAGTTTTGTTTAGCTGTCATGTGTTGCAGTTTCAGATATTGTTTGTCAAGATGTTCAATATGTCATTATTTTGCTTCTTCAATGAAAAATGAAAGTCATAAAATATAGCAGAGAGCTCTTAACAATCAAACCATTTCTGGTTGTGGTATCACCATGTGATCTCCATTACGAACTCTGGTGCTTTATCGGGTCTTCTACACACTGACATTAAAGCATAGGAGCATACTTTGAATGGCATTACCATTGTTATAATTAAAAAAAATTGTCCCTCATCTTAAAAACCCACATGCACTCGTTTTCTCTCCAAGCTGGAGTATTCATACACCCACACTGGCTACAAAATGAACTTATTGAAAATCTCCATTTCCTTTGTGGCTGACTCAAGCTCACAATAAGTACTTTCATTGCCAGTTGTTTCCTGTACACAAACCCACCTAGGGATGGACGTGCATGTCTGTCCCCTGCCTTTATTTGCATAGCAACAGCCATCCTTCTCTGCATCCCGCTGGTGCTCTTTATCTACTGCTCCCAAAACAAATTTCTAATTTATAAAATAACCAGAGTAAAAAAAATCATTAGCACCCGAGAGCATAGGATTTCATTGGAAAACAGAACAAAAAAGTCGTCAGTGTGGGCCAGAGCTGATCCATCCCATCCCAGCTGTGTTCATCCACCTGCAATTATCTAAAACATACACAAGAATAATTGTACTTTCACGCTGGCTGCATTTTATATTATGTAACAGCTAACGGTGTCTTTTGAAAGAGAAATTTCCCAATTCCTCTCTTACTTTTTTACTTTGAACATGATAATCATTTGCTTTCATTCTAGTTTTGTTATCTTCTTCAAAATGGATGTGTTTTTGGTTTTTTTTTACCTGATTTGTTGTGAGGCGTGCAGCTTTGATTATGCTGCTGTAGTTTCATATCAAGTGAAACTATTTTCTCCATAGCAAGTGACCAAGTTCAATAATTTCAAGCATTATTTTGCCCTTGATTTGGGGATAAAAAAATATCAATTGTTTTAACCATGGCACTTAAGGATGGTTGCTTCATTTACAAATGATGTTAAATATTTTGATAAGTGGCTTTGTGCCACAAACTGATAAATGCTCATACCAAGATAAAGAAAATGTGTTACCAGGCCAATAAAATGCAATAGCTACGTGTCCATTTATCACATTTCCTATTTCGAGTTCATACTAGTGGGAGGAAATCTTCAGCAGCTCTTCCCTGTCCATCCAATGCGTGGCTAGATCCTCTTGACTGTTTTGATCCTGTAACTTTCCTTTTTTTTCCCCTGATCTTTCCCTAATTTCTTATCTTTGGTTCCTAACACTAGCCTTGGGTTTCCTGATACTAACCCCAGCTCCTCTGGCTCTGAATCTTCTCTTTCAATGTTGAAATCAGTCCCCATCCCCAGGGCTTCACAGATGGGGTGAGAAGTCTAGCACTCCTCCGGAGGAGGAAGCATATCGCCTGCCATTCTGTGACTCCTCCCCACTAAGGAAGGAGGATCGTGTAGCCTCTTTTAGAGTTTTCGTTTGTCTCTATTCACAGCTTTGCTGCCCTATTTAAAGAAGTTCTTTTACTCATATTAGATGTAGGCTGGGTGTAATGGCAGCATTCCAACCAGTAAGGTAAGTGCTATTTGCTAAATCTTTTGGGATACCTTTCCTGCATGTGTTAGTCCGTTTGAATTGTCAGTGAGAATCCCTTCCTCTTTGCTGAGAACCCAGTCATGTCCAGTTTCTTTTCCACCCTTCACAGTTCATAGAATTATAATATGATAAATGTTCATCATGGAAAAAAATTTGCAGAATACATAAGTTGAAACAATGAATTTCTATTCTATTTTAAAAAGATGAATTGTACATTCTTGTGTCCTCTTTCATATTAATAATCTACATTGGATCTGAAAAAAATTGGTGAAAATGACCATTCACTATATGCTCTTCTCTTCTGACATTTATTTTATAGGGAAAAAATTGATATATTAACTTTTAAAGCCAACATATTTCCCCTAGAAGTTCGATTTAATTTATTTAAAGGCCTAGGGGTAGAATAATCAATGAGAGGGTCAAGAGCATGAGTCAAACACTATTTTTATATCAGCGTACTTAATCATCTGTCTTGATTGAGTGGACCAATTAGTTGGTTAAAGAATTAATCAATTCACTGAATTAAAATTATTTTATCTCATGGATGGACTAGGCAAGTAACTCCAAAGGGTGAGGAAAGGGTAGGGGAAGGGGAAACTATGGCAAATTGAAAAAGGAAGGTTTCATACAAAGAAGATGGCCACCCTTCTCTTGAAATGTGAAATGTGGTAATTAGCTTTGCCATAAATTCAGATATCTAATTTTTAAGCAAAATCTCCAAACGTTTGAAAGTTGTCAATAACTTTATAATTTTCAAAATGATGATACTGTTCTTTGAATAAATGACTTATAGGTCAGCTATGGCTATCAGGGCACCTATTTCTGACCTCTTCTTTAGAATTAGATGTATTCAATCTAAGGGGCAACCATAAGTCTCTTTACCAATGCACAATGTGAGCACACATTTTCGCTAATGCCCACCTTCACAGACACACAGAAACAAGTCATAAATAACACACTTATATGAGGGAGAATAAGATATTTATATATATATATATAATCCTTCCCTAGTGCTAGCTAGAATTGAGAGTTTACAAGTAAACCTAGTTCTTACCACACTATCAATAAACCTTCCAAAATCTTCCCTGTGTTCAAAAGGGTTCACAGGGTATATCATATTCCTAAGATTTCTGATCACAATATTTTCATACCTAATTTCATCTCTTGTGCTGTTCCCTTTTATAATTTTCCTTATCATAGAGCCACCACAGCAGCCCTGTTCATTCTAACTCAATATACTGAAGTGGGGCATAGAATTCTGCCTTTTCAATAAACAACCTGTGTGATTCTGACACAAGTGGACCTTTGAGATTTTGACAAAGGCAAACCTCTAGTCCTTTTATTTCCAGTCCTCTGTCTTATTTCTTTGCTTCTTACTAATGTCATCCAGAAATCTATGTCTTCTAAGAACTCCTGACTCCTCCTCAATTCAGAAAAGCTCTTATCTCTGAGTTCTGAGTCTTTCCTGCCTGTCTTTATTGCTGTGCAACCAAAGCCCTGCTTCTAATTCTGCACTGTGGCTGGGCCACATCTGTAGCAGGACCTTCCTGACCCACACCATTGCCCCTTTCCCCTGTTTATGTTGTGCCCCCCCCCCCCAATAATCAGGGACATCTAATCACCTATGTCTGCACTTCTCCTAGAGGAACTATCTCCATGGGCTTCTTTCTTTCCATCAACTACTTTTTAAAAAAATATATTTTATTGATATTTTACAGGGAGGAAGGGAGAGAGATAGAGAGCTAGAAACATCGATAAGAGAGAAACATCAACCAGCTGCCTCTTGCACACCCCCTACCGGGGATGTGCCTGCAACCAAGGTACATGCCCTTGACCAAAATCAAACCCGGGACTTTTCAGTCCGCAGACCGATGCTCTACCATCAACTACTTTTGGGGCCCATCCCAACCTCTACCATGTTCATATGGGTCCGTTCAACCTCTGGGGCCAATCATCCACAGCCTGGCCCTTTAATAATGATAACAACAAAAAAATCTCCCATCTGCCCTTATAAGCACTGGAGTCCAACCATGCAGCTGCTGTTAGGGACAAGGGGAGTGAATGATGAGAGAGGCCCTAGAGAGGGAAGGTGATAGGTTATGCACCGGTCGCCAATCGGTGGTCCGTGAGGTCCGAAAGGTTGGTGACCGATGGTTTAAAGACACCTTGTGAACCATCACATACATTTTAAAAAGCTTATTTTCCCTCATTCTACAAATATGGATTGAACACTTTATACAAATAAGATACTACACTAGGCGCAAGGATAGAGCAATGATCCAAAGAGACAGAGTTTCCTGTACCCAGCATGTGCATTCTAATGATGGAGACAGATAATAAACAATTAAATCAACGAAGATATAATATGGGGGTGGTACAAAGAAAAAAGGGCAAAGGAAGGGCAAGGAAAAGGGTGAGAATAAATGGAAGAACTGGATTTCACACAGGATGGTCAGAGAAGATTCCGTGGTAAGATGTTATGTGAGCAAAGACATGAAGAGATTAGGGAGCAGCCATGTTGATATTGGACAAAATAATTTTCTAGGCAGAGGAATGAGCAAGTACAAAGGTCCTGAGGGAAGCATGTGCTTGGTGACCAAGGAAAAACAAAGAGGCCAGTGTGACCGGAGCAGAGTAAGCAAAGAAGTGATGGATAGAGATCAGGTCAGAGGACAACAGGGGGTCAGATTATTACAGAAACCGGTCAGCCACTGGAAGGATTTTGGATTTCATTCTGAGTGGGATAGCGAGTCCTTGAAAGATTTTTAGCCAGAGGGTGACATAATCTGACATACTTGAGCAGGATTACTCTGGTGTAAGTGTAGGATACAGAGGAAATGTGAGCAAGGATGGAAGCAGGAAGACAATGTAGGAGGATTTGGCAAACACCCGGAGAGAGATGATGGTGATTTGAACCCTAAGTGGTAGCAGTGGTGGTGGTGTTAAAGATGGTAAAATTCTGAATATATTTCCAAGGTAGTGTCAGCTAGATTTGTCAATGGATTAAATGTGGGGTGTGAGAAAAAGAGAAAAGTCAAGATGACTTCAAATTTTGGCTTACACAATTACCATTTATGAGAAGTCTGGAGGAGAAGCAAGATTGGGTGCAAGGAAAGAATTTGGTTTTGATATATTAAATCTGAGATAATATGAGCGACTGGGTTCAGAATCTGGATTTCAGAGTCAGTCTGAATATGTAAATTTGCTGACATCATAAAAATCATATTAAAACTACAGGATTAGCCGAAACCAGTTTGGCTCAGTGGACAGAGCATCAGCCTGCAGACTGAAGGGTCCCGGGTTCCATTCCAGTCAAGGGCATGTACCTTGGTTGCAGGCACATCCCCAGTAGAGGGCGTGCAGAAGGCAGCTGAAGGATGATTCTCTCATTGATGTTTCTAACTCTCTCTATCTCTCTGTCTCCCTTCCTCTCTGTAAAAAATCAATCATATATATATATATATATATATATATATATATATATATATAACTATATATAGTTATATATATATATATAACTATAAGATTACATGAGATTACTGGATGTTGACTGAAAATAAAAGTGGGCCCAAAAAGACAGGGAAATGGAAGGAGATGTGAGAAAGAAGACTAGAAAAAGAGAGTAAGCCTAAGCAAGCAGTTAGAAGCAAAACTAAGAGCTGCTGGCTCAGAAGCCAAAGAGGGACCATGATGTAAG
Source organism: Vespertilio murinus (assembly GCA_963924515.1). NCBI lineage: Eukaryota > Metazoa > Chordata > Mammalia > Chiroptera > Vespertilionidae > Vespertilio > Vespertilio murinus. The sequence continues at coordinate 17,951,256 of OZ004715.1, read as the reverse complement.
GAAGTAATCAACCAGATCAAATGGTGTTGAGAAATCAAGTAAGATAAGGATCAAGATTTGGCTGCTGGACTTACCAATATCACAATCATTAGGAATTTTGAAGGGAGCTGTTTGGCTTTGGTTCAAATGAGAACAGAAAATTTAGGAAGACCGTTTTCAAGTTTGTTGTAATTACAGCTTTGTTACCACACAGCTACCTGAAGGTTTCTGCATTCGCTGAAGCTCTATATGAGAAACAGTGGCCGTGGCATCACACTAGCCCTAAGGTGACCAGATCGTCCCGCTTTTGGCGGGACAGTCCCGATTTCTAACAATTTTTCCCATATAACTAGCCTTGTTTTCATGTAACTTAACTGGGTGAAACCCACTGCTTCAGAATAACCACAGCCACAGTACCACAAATATTATGTATCCTTTAAGGTCTTGAATTACATTTATTAACTCCTGGGACTGCATTAGCTGCAAGGAGAGAGGGCAGTCTATAACCACCACTTACTTCAATGAAATTAACTATAACCTGATTTTTTTTGCTAAAAGTAGCAGGAAATTGCTCTATTATCCAAAAGTTTCTTAGGTAACAGTAGGAGAAAATTACTACATGATGTTCTCTTTGGGAACTTGAAGCTAATGAAAGCGTATTATCTTCATAAAGTGTATAGACTTAGTATACTGCGTGAAGCAATAATACATCGGCACACAGCTAGTTCCCCTTTGTAATATGTCTCCAAATGCCAAATTCCACTTATCAACTCTTAAAGTGCCATGGCGAGTAAAAGAGAGATACCTATAGACATAAAATGTTTTCTTTCATTAAGGACATGAAAGAAGTCATTACTGCTTCCCATTAAATGTCATATTCTTTGTGCTTACAGGGAAAAAAAAACCCAGTAGGCTTCTTATGCTCTCGCGGAGAGCCTGAGCCCCTTCAAAGAGTCATTAGCCTAATGGAGAAAGGCACCCATTAAACCCCTAAGAAGAAAGGGTATTATGCAAATTAATTTCTATAGTGAGTGCTTTTTACTTTTTCCTCTGACTGTTCCATAAAACTGATTGGAGGATAAACTCCTTAATCATAAAGGTTCTTAACTCTCACCCTCTATTGTCCCCCCAACCCCTGCCCAAAAAAGAGAGAGAGAGAAGGAAACAGCTTTAAGGGTGCTTCAGATATATTTGCTACATATCAAACCTTCCTAAAGGTGAAAGAATGCTAATTAAACAAGTACTGTACTGCTTACTTTGTATTTATATACAAAGTATATAATACTTCTCTATATTTCTCCCCAAATTTTATCAGTTAAATGGAACGGAACTTATTCTAAAAGCCAGGAAGCTGAAGTGTAGAGGGCTCCTTGGGAATGCACATGAATGACCTTTAAATTAATGTCTGCTGAGTCCCAGGTGACTGGCCAAGTCTTCCAGGGCAAACAGCCTCCCAAAATGTCGAAGACAGTTATCGGTACCAATTTCTTATCTTTATCCTTGTGCTTGGAATAAGTAACGAATAGGACCTTGACTTACCCAGGTCTTGATATGCTGAATCCCAGGAATGAGGGAATGAATAGGACCTGGGCGCACACCCAAAACTTCTTTGACCTTAACCACCCTCTGGAAATCAATAAATGCCTGGGTAGTTGGCTGTCCCTCCATCCGAGTGACAGTACCCCACCCGGGTCCCAGCTTGATGAATCTATTTCTGCCTCTGGTCTCTTTTTTTCTTCTTCTTTAATTTCTTAATCTCCAGCTCCTCCACTGAGGAACCTGTCGTTTTCTGTGCGGGTCATGGAAAACAGAGAAACAGCCCCACACTGAGGCTCAGAAAAGTTCATTGATCACCCGTAACAAATAGTTGCTAAGACCCAAGAAATATGGAACCTTTGGGTGACACCATCTATGGGTGTGGGGATGGGTTATTTTTAATTGACCAAAACATAGTATTATGGAGTTTCATATCATGACCGATCAGAGAAATTTTGCATGCTCTAATTTAAGGGGTATTATTTTTCTTTAAGTAAAATGACATTATCAAAATCCTAAATCATTCTACGTTATTGAACCATGACCTTATTTTCTTTCTCTCAGAATAGGCAAATAAAAGTCTAGGATTAGAAACAGAAAGAGAGAGCCAAAACCTCTGTACAAAATGAGGTCAGATTTATCAAGCAACCATCCCTATTGTCACTAGTAAACCCCGCATGGAAGGCCCAACCCTCTCTTCTCCCTGAAAGTTGATTCTTGAGCACATGATCCACTCTGGTGCTCTGTGCATATTCTTGCACCTAAATCAATACCTCGCTCCCTCCCACCCTCCTAGCTTTCCACTCCACCTTCTGGAATGCCACCAAGATGCTCAAACCTCCTCTCTGAGCCTCAACTGAAACCCAGCTACCTTCTCATCATGTGGCTTCTTCGAAGGCTCTCAAAAGCAATGGATCTTTATTCTGTGTACTAGAGGCCCTGGTGCACAAAATGTGTGCACGGGGCCGGGGGGGGGGGGGAGAGTCCCCTCAGCCCAGCCTGCACCCTCTCTAATCTGGGACCCCTCGGGAGATTTCCAACTGCCAGTTTAGACCAGCCAAGGCAGGTGCCAGCTGGGGGCCCCTGAATCGCCCCATTGGTGGCCCCACAGATAGGCCCTGATCACCTACCTGCCAGGCCTAGGAACCCTACCCATGCATGAATTTTGTGTACTGGGCCTTTTGTTAGATATAAGAGTCTTAAAGACTCAATTCTTTTCTCACTCTATATTTTAATCCCAAGCCATGAGAAAGTTTTATCCCTATATGTCCCCACGTGTCCTGCCAGGGATATCTGGCAACATCAGAAGGCATTTTGGGTTATCACAGCTGGGAAGGGAGTGCTACTGGCATCCAGGATTTAGAGCCAGGGTTTCTTTTCCATGTAAGTTCTTTGTCAAGAAGGCCTTCTCTGCTCTGGTCCCCACCTTGCTCTCAAAGTTTATCTCATATTGTCTTCACCTTTTGCCTTACCAGAGAGGCAGCACCTTTGTACCCCTCTATGTGCCTCTTGTGTGCCATGTTTCCTTCTACCACAATGCCTTTGCACGTGTTTGTCACTCTGCATAGAAAGTTCCCAACCCCCACACCTTCAAAATTAGTAACTATGTTTCATTCTTCAATTATCACCTGAAAAAAAATCTCCTCAGAAAAGTTTGTCCTGACTCTTTGAAACTTACATCATCATGTTTACTTCTTTTTTTAAAAAATATGTTTGATTGATATTTCACAAAGAAGAAGGGAGAGGGATAGAGAGCTAGAAACGTCGATGAGAGAGAAACATCGACCAGCCGCCTCTTGCACACCTCCCACCGGGGATGTGCCCACAACCACAGTACATGCCCTTGACCAGAATCAAACCTGGGACCTTTCAGTCCGCAGACTGACACTCTACCACTGAGCCAAACCGGTTTCTGCATGTTTACTTCTTTCAAAGCACCAATATAGCCCTAACTGTAGATTCTGTTTTGTCACTTGAATTGTTTGTTCATTTGTTAATACTGAACAATTGGGTCTATGAGTATAGTTTCCTGTTTCTCATAGCTACTTGGTGAGTAAATAGCTGACTTACCCATTAGTCATCTTGGCCACAGCACATAATAAGTAAAAAGAAATCTAGGTCAAATATTCCAGGAGAAGTACTTAAATACAGTATTATAGTGTATTGCTGCCCCTTATAGTTACACAGATATAAAAATAGACTGCAACAGAATATATATCATCCTTGGAGCACACATATCTGGGAGGCAGTATTCTGGCAGGGACTGGCTTTTGTGCACATTTTAAGAGTAACATAATGAATGAAAACCACGTGCTCCATTTGTGGAATGCAAGCAACTATTCTTAAGAGAAAACCTGAAATCAGCGGGTATTTAGATTTTTTTCTAAGCTCTTAAAGATTCCTAACTCGATGATTATAAAGAGAAGTAAGGAATCATCCCTTTCTACAAAACATGTTCTAATTAAAACAAGGTCATGATAAAAATCCAAAAGAATTTCAAATTATCATAAAAATACTGGAAAAAAAACTGGTAGGTAACCCGCAAACACATAGGCTTTCATATTCATAAAAGGTATTTGCAATTTTTAAAAGATTTTGATATCTTTGTGGGCTTTACACACCGATTAACTAAACTAGGTCTGAACCTTCATCACTTAATGGCAAATACCACACATGCATTTCTCATATGTGATACTGTAATTATTTTGGCATTCTCCGAGACTCTGACAGAGAAGGAGTTTCATGGGGAAATTCTCCTTTGTCTTTAATAAGGAGAAACACATTGTTTATTAAGTAACATAATTAAAGCTTTATTTATGAAGCCTGATACAGGTTTGTTTTTCTTCCAAGATATAAAACTGTAATTCAATTTAAAAAAATACATGCCACCTTCACAATTCCTCCCTCTAGCTTCTATTTTTTGTATTGCTGATATATGGAAATACCAAGCACAACCATTTGCTGTTTCAAAACATATGTGAGAATTCCTTTACTTTCTTTTAAGATAGAAAATCTGTTCAATTTTATCTTTGCTAAGTAGGTCCACTTTCAAGTAAGAAATTGTGCCAGTTCGCAGTTATGTCTAAATAATTGTGTTCCAGTCACTAAACATCAGCGGGTGGCTTGTGCATTATCAGCAGTGTATTTTACAGCTGTCCGAAACTTTGAGGTAGAGACTTGAAATACAAAGGAGATAGTGAAATCAGACAATGACAGTGAGGACCAAGGGCATTCTCATTCCCTACTGTCTGTACAACTAGCATTTATTTCTTATGAGATTTTGTTGTTGTTGTTCATCTTGCAAAATGCCAAAAGCATGCCTTTTAATTTGGAGTAATTTAATTTAATTTCTAACATTTTATCACAAATGGCTTTAAAAATAAAAGGAACAAAGTAATTACATTGAATTTCATGGTCTTAGATTCCTAAAAAGCCATCATATTCTCTTGTGTAATTGAAGACTTCCATTATGGAGGGTGGAGGGGAGGAAAAAAAAATCTGTGGAACTTTTACCCTTCCCTTGGAACAAAAACAGAAAAGATTTATGCTGCTATCCCATTGAATATTTAGTAGGAAAGAGGTCAGCGATGATTTTACGCTGCCCAGAAATGTGGAAATCATGCAAGTAGGCCTTAATTCTGTTGAACAAAAGGCCTCATAATTTCCTTCTTAATATCAATTCAAGTTGGGGAAAAAGTCTCAGAAAGGATTAGCCTATTTTTGGATGGCTTTTTAAATATCTCACAGAATATAGAACTAGATTCTGAATTTAAGGGAATATGCCTAGAAACAGATGAGTAGTTCATTGACTAGAAACATTAAGAGGTCATCCAGTAACCTTTGTTCCTACTATTTCATTCCCATAGGAAAGCACAGGTGAGAAGGCCTGGGGTGGGGCAGCGGCTGGATAGAGGGTAATCAGGTAGGCCCCTTTCTCAGTCTGGAATGCACTTGTCCTCTAAGCACTCTCTTTTTCACTCTTGGAAATCCTCCTGATCATCTTTTTCAAGACTTAGTTGAAAATGCATGCTCCCTAGAAAGACTTCTCGGACCATTCCAGTTGGAATTAATCACCACTGGACAGTGATTACAGTGGGTAAAAAGTAAATGTAACACTCTCTCCTGTTTTATGGATAAACTAGAGGTCCAGTGCATGAAACTGGGTAGGTTCCTAGTGGCTGCCAGCTGGGGCCTCACTTCCCCACAGCCAGCCAGGGCCTTTCTTCATGCCTCATCACCCTCTGGTGGTCAATGCAAGTCAGAGTGAGCGATTGAACTCCCAGTCAAATTCCCGAGGGGACACTTTGCATATTAGGCTTTTATATATATAGATTTGATCTTGAGATACCTTTCTAGATGGCTTCCTGGGAAACCTGATAAAGATAGAATGTCAGATTTGTCACCAGTTGATATTGGTTATGGCAGAAATGGCTTCGTTTGGATAAAATATTTTACTACTTATAAGATTTTAAATAAACTATAAATACGTAGTGGGAAGCCATAGCTTTCAACTTCCTTGAGTGCAGTGATTAAAAAAAGACATATTCTTCGTACAGTGGCATTCTTAGTAATCTGACAACCACAGTGTACTCTTTTTCAAACATTCCCCTCTTCTAAATATATATAGTTCCCCATATACATGACAGAGTGGAAACTTTCTTTCCAGGTAGTACGTTGGGGGAATTTTAAAGCAAATATCATTTATTTCTCATCTCTGGAGACCAGTATCCTTTGTTGTTTTATATCAGGTGTTTTGGAAACTATTGCTTTATTTTTTTTTCTGATGTATTTTTTAAATTGTTTTAGTTGGAAGAGTAAATCCAATACCTGTGATTTCATCTGGGTTAAAAGTGAAAGTTTGTTGAGAATATATATCAGCTTCAAATTAACACATTTTATTATTTATGCCTTAGTAAATGTTATCTTCATATGGAAACTATAAAGCAAAAACTAAAACAATTTTTAAGTAAGGATAATTGATTTGCTAAAATAGGAAACAAAATGAAATCACATAAAATGCTCAATTAAGTCTAAAGCAAGATATAGATAAGAACTAATTAAAATTAAACAGAAAAAAAGTTGAAACAATAGAGAAAATTAGCCAAAACAAAAACTGGCTTGTTAAGATCAATAAAATTGAGCCTCTAACCAAGCTAACCAAGAAGTAAAAAGGGGCCAAGAATAAAGACAGATATGCATATGAGGAATTAAAGCCAGGCCATCACTACCAATCCCATGAACATTAAAAGGTAATAAAGAAATATTATGAACAATTCTATGTCCACAAATCTGATAACTTAAATGAAATGTACCATTTCCTTGAAAGACATTAAAAAACACAAACAAAAATATCTAAATAGGCCTGTAAAGAAATATTAACACTAAGTATGTTAAATAAAAAATTAATAACTTTACAAAACAGACAGAAAAGTTATCCCCACTTTTAAAAGAAGAGGTAAAAATTGTTTTAAGATAATATTATCCTGTACATAAAAATCCTAAAAACCTCAATAAAAAGCAAGATTACAAAATACAACATAAATAAACAAAAATTGATTGCATTTCTAACACATGAACAATCCAAAATAAAATTTAAAAAGCAATTCTATTTATATTAGCACAAAGATCAAATATGTAGAAATAGATTTAAACACAAGATGTTGTTTTCAAAACTTTTAAAATATTGTGTTAAAACTTCTTATGAACTTGTCAATTGCAGTTGACATTCAATAGCATATTAGATTGAGGTGTACAGCACAGAGGTTAGACAGTTACACAACTTTTGAAGTTAGCCCCCCAGTAAGTCTAATACCCACCTGGCACCATACATAGCTATCATAATATTATTGAGTATATCCTCTATGCTGTACTTCCTATCCCTGTGACTATTTTGTAACTGCCAATTTGTTCTCAACAACATTGATCAGAGGGATGCAAATTAAAACCACAATGATATGTCACCTCACATCTGTCAGAATGGCTACCATCAATAAATCAACAAACAACAAGTTTTGGCGAGGATATGAAAAAAGAGGAACCTGGTGAGAATGCTAACTGGTGCAGCCATTGTGAAAAAGAGCATGGAAGTTCCTCAAAAAATTAAAAATGGAACTCCCTTTTGACCCAGGGATTCCACTTCTGGGAATATATCCTATGGATCCTAAAATACCAATCAGAAAGAATGTATGCACCCCTATGCTCACAGCAGTGCTATTTACAATAGTCAAGATCTGGAAGCAGTCCAAGTGTCCACCACTAGATGAGTGGATAAAGAAAGCTGTGGTACATTTACACTGTGGAATACTATGCAGCTGTAAAAAGGAAATCACAGACAGCAAGGATGGACTTGGAGAGTATTATGCTAAGTAAAATAAGCCAATCAGAGAAAGACAAATACCATATGATTCACTCATATGTGAAATCTAATGAACAAAATAAACTGAACCACAAAATAGAACCAGAGACATGGATACATGGTATAGACTGACAAATGTCAAGCAGAGGTGGGTGGGGCAAACAGGATGAAAGAAGGTGAAGAGAATAGCTAAAGAACATATTTGCATAGCCCATGGACACAGACTACAATGTGTGGGGGGAGGAGTCGGTGTAGAGGAGGGCAAAGTGTGGGGGAATATGGGGATATGTGTAATAATATTAACAATAAAAATAAAATATAATTTCAAAAAAAGAATCTGTAGACATATTATGAAAATTAATTAGTGAACTCACCAAGGTCAATAAATGTAAATTCAATAGCCAGCTGTATTTTCAGATACCGGTAATAAATTAAAAGAATATGGTAATGAACATAATCATTTATGGTAGCTCAAAAACTATAACTAACAAAAGAATAAAGCTCACAAGCACACAAAACCTTTCAGGAGAAAATTATGAAGCTGACTGAAAGACATTGCAGAAGACTTAAATAATTAAAGAAACATATTATGTCAATAAATAGAAGACAACATTGTAAAGTTGTCAGTTCTCCCCAGCTGTATTTCAAGATCTAAAATAATTCCTGTTAAATTATGGTGATTTTTAATGGAACTTGACAAGCTCATTCTAAATTTTATTTGTAAGTACAAGGACTTGGAACAGTTGAGAAATCATTAAAGAAGGAAAACAAGGGGCTAAATCACCAACCATACATCTATGCTGACTCAATGCTACGGTAATTAAGGCAGTGTGGTGTTGGAATGGAGATAGGCATAACAGATCAATGGGAAAAATCCACGAAACTCACAACAAATTCACACACTCATACATGTGTAGACACTTGATCTATAATGAACATGGCTTTACCTTTCGGTGAGACACTGAATAGGAATAACACAAGTGATTATCCACGTGGGGGGCTAAAAGAATTGATAATCCTTCCTCACTCTACACAACATCAATTCCAGGTGGGTTAAAATAAAACTTTAAAATTGTATAATAAAATGAGAGACATCGCCAAAACCAGTTTGGCTCAGTGGATAAGTGTCAGCCTGCAGACTGAAAGGTCCCTGGTTCGATTCCAATCAAGGGCATGTACCTTGGTTGCGGGCACATCCCCAGTAGGGGGTGTGCAAGAGGCAGCTGATCAATGATTCTCTCTCATCGATGTTTCTAACTCTCTATCCCTCTCCCTTCCTCTCTGTAAAAAATAAATAAAATATATATTTTTAAAAAATGAGAGACATCCTTATAATCTTGAAAACTGGAGTGTTTATTAAACAAATACTAACCTTGAAAGCCCTTACACCCCACACCCATTAGTCCCTGGAGAGGGGCCACCTTGAAAATGGGGTGTAAACTTAGCTGAGGCAGCTCTCACAGCTGAGCTCTCTCTCAGAGCCTGAAAGCTGAGAGTAGCTTTGGTGCAGCACTCCCAGCGACTGGGAGGCTAAGTCCATTCTCAGAGGGGCAGGCGCTTCAGGGGCTGTATCACTCAGCGTTCACTCAGCGTTCATTCAAGGAAATCCTTTACTAATAGCCACTGTGGCTTTTGGATCGAAACTGTTCCCAGGTTTTATTACCTTCATGATGGCCATTCACTAGTTGACATTTCTGCAGCAAAACCTGGGGCCAGATCTGTGCCATTTCATTTATCATTTGCTTAGATCTGCTTCCTTATCTCCTAGCTCTATCCTAGGGTTGTCATATTGCCATCTGCCTCCATCTGGGTCTTAGTAGGAGTCAAAATTTAGAACCTGACATGTGAAATCTGTGGGTTTGAATTCTGGCAGGCCTGCACATCAGTTTCAGTAACTGATGTTACTTCTGGTCACAGCCACCCACCCCTTCCTACCACTATCCAACTAGCACCCTCAGGATTAACCCAGGGTTAAGACTGCCTTCGGGAGTCTCCTTTATCTTGCCTCTTCCCACTGTCTGCAGGCTGGAAAATAAGATAAGACAGCGTATTGAACATGGCGGTGGTTAAACAAAGATTTATTTTGCTAGGGATGAATTGAATTCTCGGGGAGGCTTTTAAAATAAGATCTAGTCTTGTCTGGGAGGTAACATCCTAAATAGTTATTTACAAATGACACTTTAATCCTAAGAAGGTATATTAAATTACAAACAATAACTTAGGTACCAGTTGAATTTTAGAGTCGTAAAGCTCCTAATATATGAACTCAGGATCAGGCTTGGGTAGGGGAAGGGAGAGAGATATGTAACCATCCCAAGACCTTTCACAACAAGCTTGTAACAAATCCAAACATCGGCCAAGTTTCCTTAGTTCCAAGCCAAGAGGCCAGTATGTGTCAGTGCTAATTTTAAAGTCCCTCGGTCTCAAGTACTCTAAGGTCTCAATTAGTTTCTTGTTTTCATTTGCATGAGGGACTTGTGACTGGACCAAAACCAATTCAGTGGTTCTTATAGAACAGTGGCAAGGATTGAAAGGGGAAAAGAAAAAGGTGAAAAGGTGCCATTCTATTTAACTGGAAACTATTGTTGTGATTAGAACACAAATTAATAGGTTTGTTTTTTTTTCCTTCAGGCCAAAGTATCTAGAGAAGCACATAAGTTCTTTAATTAATAAAATCAATCAGCAGGATGACTTTCGGTCACTGTCGAGCAGACTTGCTCATAGCCAGGGACACGAAGGGGAAATGTGCTACATCGCATTAGCAACTCCAGGAGCCACCTCTTCTGCACTAAGAGGATTGATTTAGTAAAACAAAGAAGTGGGAGATACTCTTTCTGCTTGCTCCACAATACACCGTCTCAATTATTCTCCTCGAGAGGAGAAATAATGGATGCTTAGAATTCTGAATCAACAGCCAAATAGAGCTCTATTCTTTCAGCCATCGTTAGCATTAACCCCATTTGAATATGCTGGCATTGTTTTAAAATAGTACATCATAATAAAAATAAAAAATAAAATCTCCCCACATAGAATAAATAAATAAATAAATAAATAAATAAGTCTACACTGATGAAAGAGTAAGATGCAAATTGATCATACCTTTTGCGATGCCTACCAGCCAATCAGGAGTAAGTATGAAAATTAACCCAACAAAAATGGTGGGTTAGTTTGCATATGCAGGGGCAGAATGCTTGCATCATCAGGTGTTCCGCACTGCCCCAGCTGCTCAGGGCCACAGGGCAGTGTGGGAAGGTAGAAAGGCGGCTCAGGTCAGAGCAAAGGTGGTGCCAGCAGCCAGGGGAAGGAAGCCCCGTTCTTTCATTGGGCCTCTAGTAAGTAAATAAAGTACAAAGAAACTATACAGTGCTAATTCACTTGCTGCAATATCTTAAAGGTTTCAGTAGCACTTGCTTCCAATCTGGCTAAATATAAAAGCAGGGCACTTTTTTTAAAAAAGATAATTGTTTTCAATATAAAGTGCAGCCCCTCACACTGACATTTGTTAGCACAAAGTCTGCTTGTGATGCTTCCATTTTTCCATCCTCACTGCTCTTTCATCTCCTCTTCTAAACTATTGGTCTGAGATTCTTCCATGACTAAAGCCAGACCTCAAAGACTATTACATTGTGACCACACAGGAATCGCACAGTCCTAAGGGTTTTACATTTATGTTACCTGAAGCATCCATCATTTTTACTTAATGGGTAACATGGATTTCTAAGTAAAAGTTCCTACAGCTTCCATGTGGCCTAAAACAATTTTGTGTATTCAGCAGGCACTCGGTGTTTGTATTTAAAAGAATAACATTTGAATTCTCCCTGTTTAGTTACAAATTAGTAAATCAAAATCTAAACCATAAAAACAAATTACTTAATTATTCTTCCTATAAGATTTCATGTTCCTGCTTAGAAGAGTGACAAGAACTGGATCCTTTCTTCATTTTGAAATTTTGAATACAGATCACAGAACCCAAAATCAAGTGCATATCATTTCATAGCTTAGGTGCTCCCAGGAGAAGACCCTGAGACAAGAATTGGAGTGCAAATAGTTCATTGGAAAGTGACGCCAGAAAACACCAATAGGGAAAAGAAAGGTGCCAATAAAGTGTCTATAATTAAGTAGGTTATCAATGTGATTAACTGGAACTTAATCCTACTGGACAACTCCAAGAGCCAATATATAGCATGTGCAGTAGAGTTATCCTACTACAGAGTGCTTAGCAGAATCTATACACCAACTCCCACTGATCTTGAGTGAGAGCTGGGTGGGGAGAGAGGTATTTATTTCACATACTTTCATCTTCCGTTGGGCATGGAGAAAGCAGGATATAGTGGCAAAAAAAAAAAGCATAGGGGGGAAAAAACAAAAAAGCAAGTGCTGGTCTTTAGAGGTTGGGCCCGAATGCAGATAAGGAATGTCAGTGAGGCATGCAGAAAACTAATCCAAGTAATGTGGACTCTAAAATTAGCTTGGCCATCTCCATTGCTTGGTTCCTTGTATATATAGTGCTGCATTGCTGTGGAAAGAAAGACCTGAACTTAATGTCTCACCTAAAAAAGCAATGTAAAATGAAGATATGAAAGGAGATGGTATAAACCAGAAACCAGGATGAAATGAGTTTGCCAAATATGAGAGAACACTATCTAAAGATGCCAGGAGGCAGAATAAAAATATTTTCAGCAACTTCACAAATTAAGACAAAGTACCACAAATGTTTTTCCCCCTGTAAGTCAAATCAAAGGATGGTTTGAAGCCCTATTCCAAGAGTTAGTGTGAAGGTCAAAGTCAATCATTTTTCATGGCTTCCTCTTACACTCCTGGGTTGTACCAAGACCTGAGAGCTCATATACTGCAAGAAAAATGATGGGCTGTCAGAAACCAGTTTTGTCTTATAGAAACTACCATGTTTCTCCGAAAATAAGACATCCTCCGAAAATAAGACCTACTTACAGGTTTCCTTCTGAGTGAAATATGAGGCATCCCCCCAGAAAATAAGGCCCTCAGGCTCTGTCTCAGAATGAAAATGTATTTACCGTAAACTGGTCGCAAGGGCCGCCCTGACTGGTGTCTAGCAACCAGTGACATTATGCGGAGTCCTGACGTCACTGCTGTGTGAATGGAGAGAAATCAGCGTGGAAACTTTGTGAAACCTAAACTGCAAGAAGTTGTGACTTGGGTGAAGAATTCATGGGAGAAAATCATTGACAGCTGCATTGCAAATGCACTGCCAGCAGGCTACCTTGACAAGAACTACTCATTGAAAGACAGTGCTATTGCTAAACATGAGAGATTTGGTCCACTGATTCTGAAAGATATGGAGTCACAAGAAATTCACCGGGAAATTCAGGAATTGGATTGTTATGATGATGTTCCAGAAGATGATGACATGATTGTCATTGAATAAATGAGCAAATTCTTGACACTGTAGGATTCACAGTGTGTCTGGTGTGTGTTGACAACTACCGTACTACCGTACCGTATACAGGTAATAAATTTCCTTTATTTTCATTTAACAATAAATGTGTACCATATTCTTCTTCATGGAAAAATAAGACATCCCCTAAAAATAAGACCATCTTTGGAAGCAAAAATTAATATAAGACACTGTCTTATTTTCAGGGAAACAGGGTAGTCATTTCCTAAGCCAGGCAAGTCCATTTGCAGGCACCTGCCTGGAATCAGCTATTCCTTCTGTATCAAACCACAGCCACTCTTGGAGCCACTCACATTGAAGACGAAGAATGTTTAATTCTTAACCATCCTTGAAAACATCTCAACCTCTCAGTTTCTAGGGATCTCATCTCACTTTCTTGCTCTGTGGTCAAGCCTGTCCCTATTCCATTCAAAGCATCAATATCCTCCCTACTTTTTCAAGTGATCCAGTCCCTGTTGGTTCAGACCAACTGCTCTCAAACACCAGAGTAGTGTTAAAACACAGCTTCCTCAGGGGTTTGAGAAGTTGGTGCTCCGCAGAATACACTACAAGAATACTTTACAAAAACATTGTTTGGGATGTCTCTAAAACAGTGGCTCTCAACCTTTCTGATGCCACGACCCTTTAATGCAGTTCCTTATGTTGTGGTGACCCCCAACCATAAAATTATTTTCATTGCTACTTCATAACTGTAACTTTGCTACTGTTATGAATCGTAATGTGAATATCTGTGTTTTCCGGTGGTCTTAGGCGACCTTGCTAGCGGATCTCAACCTGTGGGTCATGACCAGAAATATGGGCTGAAGTTAGCACAGTACTCTGAGTTTTGAGGAAGGTCATAATAGCAGGGCAATGATGAATACCTGGCAATTGAATGAACCTCCGCTGAGCATGGTTTTCAGAAATTGTCTGTTTTATTAGCTGTTCATGGACTGAGACACCCCAAATCTAAATCTGGACATCCCAGAGTTGTGTATAAAGACCTAATAAGCAGCAAGGCTCCTGGGGAAGGAAACTCCCCCTTATTGAGCAACCTGAAATTGCCAGCCCCCTCCCAAAGTCTCTGCTCATTTGGAAAATTACTAAGCATCAGTGACATCCTAGAGAGCACAGATCTCCAAGATCCTTTAAGAGCTATAAAGATAATGTATGTGTTTCATGGTGGGGTGAAGTGTAAAAGAATTTTATATTAATTATTTAAAATTGAGGTTAACCTTTTAAACGATCATCTTGTAATAATATATTAATTTTGTACCAATTGCTTTAGGCCATACCCTGTGGATCTTGGTGATGAAGGAAAATGTGTAGGATGAAAGATCTGGACCTTTATGTTATCCCAGCAAATAAATCTTTATTGTATTTGCTTAAAAGGCATGAGAGGCTACCATTTGCCTTTGTTTTTGTGTTTTTTTCTTGATGCTTACTGGCTTTTTATGTAACGCTTGATGCTTTGATAGAGTGGTTTCTGTCCAGCTTTGATTTTTAGCACAAATTTCATTTCGAGTTCATCTGCCAAGGTTGGGAAAATGCTTTTTGAAAATCCATAAATAATCTAAACATTTTCCCCCGGCTAACAATTCTTTATGTTTATTAATCATTATCTGCAAAAGAACACATACTTGTTAGTAGTGAATATCGCATAGTGATCTCAATTCAGGCTTTTTAAATATGCTGGCAAAGGTCGCAAGGAATAAAAGAGTTCATAATAAAAGGCAGTAGTAGGATTTCAGCAGTTATTGCATTGAAGTGCTTTTTTCAGAAGAGACCATTACACACATTGTCGTTGCTGCAAGCATGGACAGCTGCATAGCCTGACGTCAATCCCAGCTCTGTCACTGTTTATGACCATATTTTATGATGCATCTAGGCAGGGACACTAACGAGCCATTCTTGTGCCTCCTGGATGGAAACACTACTGGGTTTCGTTTGGTACATCTATAAATAGTTGCTCTATTTGTACTGAATTTATAAGTGGTATTCAATAAATATAAACTTACCATTGATGTAACGGTAAGTATCCTAGCCCAAGTAAGCAAAAGCTAGACATAGAGTTTGTCGATGGTTTGGGTTTGAGTGTAGGAAACTTATTCAACAACACTGGTGGGTTAAAAAAACCAAAAGCTATAACATTTTCTTGCTAGTGCAACATGCCACTCTTCAGAAGTTGTTGCCCACAGCACCGCAAAGATTCCTCACAGTTGGAGAGAGGCACGGTACAGTTATGGAATCTCCACGCTTCACTGTCCAAAACCACAAAGGATCAGTCAAAGAAGCAAAAGCACTTGACCAAGAAGGAATCAGTAAAGGTGTTTATAAAACGTTTGGAAGGGCTGGTAGAGCACAGAGTATGGAAAGTCCTCCACACGGCAGGAATTTCAAGCCAAAGCTTAGAAGGACAAGGGTAGTGCTAATTTTCAAGAGCCAACATCCAGAACATCATCTGCATTATTTATTTGTTTGACAACATTTAAAAGGCTTTTGCTATATAACCTATCATTGCTTTCTGAGAAATCCTTCCTTATAATTCTCTAGAGGTAATCTTGTCCTTCCTATTGAATACCCATCACAGGTAACGGTCCTATTGAATTATAGTTACTTATGTTAAGACTAGAGACCCAGTACACGAATTAGTGTACAGATGGGGTCCAGCCGGCCCAGCCCCAATTGGCGCAGATCGGGACTGGGACTGTTGGGAGGAGGAAATGGTAGGAGGAATGGGCTCTTCCTCACTCATACCTTCCAAAGTCCAGTAAAATTCTACAGCTGAAGAATTCCAATTCTTCATGGAGAAGTGAGCATCAGGTAGCCTACACTATCCCACCATGTTTCAAAGAACAAGAAGAAAAATTAATTTTTCTTAAGGTTGCCAGAAGCCAATTCCAGCATGCCAGCAGGGCTTAATCATCTAGGATGGCAGAAGGCCATTTCCCCAAACCTGAATAGGATTGTCTACTGCCAGACAGCCCAGAGCATCTTAATCTGCATGTTGTTGCCTCCTGTTGGCCAAACACCTGAACAGCTGTAGGCTACTCCTAAATCTGACAATGCTTCTGTAAACTCTACCCTTTGAAACCTTATCCTTTGAAGTGTAATTTATCTCCACCTTGCCTTAGGACAAAATGTGTTAATAAATAGCGTGGGGTCCTGAGTCAAGGGGGAAGTCTTTAGCTCATTTAGCTGAAGCTCCTCTGACCCCCAATGCCTTTCAAAACTATCCTTTGTCTTTGGACTTCTTATTGAATCTATGCATAACTCCTTTCTCCAGATTGCTGAACCCTTTGTAATGCTGGGACAAGAATCCTGGCAACTGAGCTGCAATAATTATTAGGTATAAGGTCAGATGTGACACTTGGCTCATAGCAATTTCTTCTAAAGCTGCACCACCCCATATTGTAACAACCAAACATATATGGTGATTTCAGTGCAGAGTTTCATTAATTAAATTTAAACATCAGCTCCTCAGTTGCAATAGTCACATTTCAAGGGCTCACTAGCCATATGTACCAGAGACTATGGGACAGTGCAGACATAGAACATTCCCATCATCACAAAGCCATATTAGAAATGCAACCCTAAAGTGATACCAAAAGTTTGAAGCATCCGTGGGATGCAATTACATAGCTGGAGCCCTAAGACATTAGCTGAGTACTGAAAATGACTAAACATCAACAAGGAGTTTCCTGGGCTTAATCAGGTTTGTGGTTTATGTCAATAAAGACAAATACCCATAAATATTTCTCATGAGCGATGATTCTCACTGCCCCAGCCAAAAATAGACGACCTCACCCTATTTCCCTTGCTGAGAAAGTCACAATCACACAAGGCACATGCTGGAGGGCAAAATCAGCTAATTCAGACTGTATTAGCAATGGAGCCAGGGCAAGGAGGCATCAAAAAAGTACTGATATCAGTTTGGACTTTGGGAGCAAGGAAACTGAATCTGAATTCCAAGACTGCATGACATGGATAAATTCCTACTCTCATGGAGCTCCAGTTTTTATGGTAATAAAAAGGAAGTGTGATCAGTTGTTCAGAGGATAGAAATATGATCATGTAGCCCAGCTGGGTGTGGCTCAGCGGTTGATCATTGACCCAAGAACTAAGAGGTTGCCAGTTTGATTTCCGGTCAAGGCAAAGGCCTGGGGTTTGCAGGCTCAGTCCCCAGTGTGGGGCATACAGAAGGCAGCCAATGAATGATTCTCTCCCATCATTGAGGTCTCTCTCTCTCTCTCTCTCTCTCTCTCTCTCTCTCTCTCTCTCTCTCTCCTCTTCTTTCCTCTCTAAAAAAATCAATAAAAACCTTTTTACAAAAAGAAATATGCTCATATAAATAAAGTACTTACCGCAGAATGCCTGGCACATGGCAAGCTTTCTACAAATCTTGGCTAGCACTGCCTAGATGTGGAAAACCAGCAGAAATGCAGAGATGGTCACTTGAAACTGTGAACAACCTGTTTCTTTACCCTGTGCCTTGGTTTTGATCTGACATCCACTTTCCTTAGCATTGTTGCAAGGATAACATGAGATTATATATATGAATGTATTGCATAAGCTTTCAGATGACATAAAAGTATTTTTTACTGGTTATATTGCCTCAATAAAGCTGATTATTTTCCACACCTATCTTACATGGCTTATTGGTATAAAAGTACATAATATATATGAAGGATTTGTGGAAAAAATAAGAAAGAACTACTCTAATGCAGTTATGCTTTTTTATGCTCCATTTCACATGAATAACCCCAGGTTAATACAAGCACTTAACCTACCCTTGACAAGAATGAGCATAAGTCGGATTAAACCAGCATGTTTCTGGGAACCAGAGGCCATGAAGCACCCCTCCCCTCCTCTAAAAAGGTTCCAAGGCTTTCCAAAAGCAAAGGAAATCATCGATCCCTCGTCAGCAGTATTTTGCATTTGTTAAGAGAGCAAATTCAATTTGACAACTTCTATTTATTTTTCTAGCAGAGGTAAAGACCTTATGGAGAATTTGGAAAATTGTTCCAAAGTGACATCAGACCCATAGCAAATAGAGATATCAAGGAAACCAGAGAATTCCACAAATCAGAGAGATGTCACCTTATAAAGTTTTGTTCTTCCTGCCCATCCAGTGTGGCTCAGTGGTTGAACATTTACCTATGAACCAGGAGGTCATGGTTCCATTCCCAGTCAGTGCACAAACCTGGGTTAGGGGTGGATCCCCAGGAGAGGGCAAGCAGGAGACAGCAGATCAACAATTTTCTCTCATCATTGATGTTTTTCTCTCTCTTTCTCCCTTTCTTTCTGAAATTAATTAAAATATATATTCTTTTTAAAAATCGCTTTGCTCTTCCTACTTTAAAGAAAATAAAATTTGAATAAAACCTGAATCTAGAATTAAAATGTCATATTGCAAGACACATGCCAATGTTAATTCTCTGGCATTCTATTATCCCACTGGCTAACTTTACTTATATTCTTGTTCTTATCACAGAGGAAAGAGGGATACATAAAAATATAAGTCTTTCAAAATGAAAAAGTGAAGAAAAGTGCCAGAATCTAGGATTTGGCCCTTATTAGCAGCTCAACTTCATTCCAGTGGAGGAGGCGGAGGGGGTGGGGGAGGGTATTCAAGAATTGAAAGTTGCATGGAAATTATCCAAATCAAGAAGTTGCACACTGTTGGCTCATTAAAAGTGTGTACTACAAACTGCATAGTCAGGCAGGGTTAGTCATCTTTGTTGAGAGCAGATGACTGAATTATATTGACAATTCAAATGAGGACTGGCTGCCACAAATGTCAAAATCCTCCAGGTCTACATCTAGGGAATTTTTATGCCAGTTACTGTCCCCTGCTATTTAGATGTTTACAGTTTTCTTACCTAACAACTTCTTGATACTCTTGTCACCCTTGTGAACTCATTTTTCAACACTTCCTACTTGATCAGCTAGAGTGAACTACCTCAATTCATTCATTCATTCATTTATTCATCCATTCATTCATCCATCCATCCATCTATCCATCCATTCATTCATCTATTCATCCACCTCTTGTTTCATTTTGTTAATCCTCACCCACGGATATTTTCCCATTGATTTTTTTTAGAAAGAGTGGAAAAGAAAGGAAAGAGAGAAACATTGATGTGAGAGAAACACATTGATTGGTTGCCTCCTGCACGCGCTCCAACCAGGGCCTGGGCCAGGGAGAAGCCTGCAACCAAGATATGTGCCCTTGACCTGAATTGAACCTGGGACTCTGGTGTGCAGGCCAATGCTCTACCCATTGAGCTAAACTGGCCAGGGCATCCAACCATCCACCTTTTATTCATTCATTCATTCATTCATTCATTTATACAAACCTACAGCATTCGTTCATTTGTATTAGGTTTTACTAGGTGCTGGAAATAAAGCAAAACCACACATTAATACAGGTTCTCTCTCCTGTGCCTTGCTTTCCCTTTCCTTTGTAATTTATCATAGTCAATTTTAAAATTTCACCTCTAGAATTTAATTTGGTTGGAAAAGCTGGGCTTCTTTATGATATATATTTTTTAAATCTGTTGATTTCCTAGTACATGCCATATACTGTAGTTTGTTTTCTCTTCGGGCCTCCAATTTTATTTATGAAGGATGATTGTGCTGTCTGTGTACAAAAAGAGATAAGACTTTCCCATGGACCTCTATGTCACCTTGTCTTAAATCATGCACAGAAAGGCCATGAATTGTTACTATTACTTTTCCTGGAGTTATCTCTTGGCCCCACAATAAGATAAATTTTTTTGAAAGCCAGGCCATACATTAATGTGTTTTTAAAAAGCCGTACTCACAAACATAGTGCTGTGGACTAGAAATTCAATAGATAATGTTGCATAAAATAAATCACAGACAAAACTTAGCTCAAGATCCAGCCAAGTCACCACACAAAGCAAACAGGTATTTACAGTCAGAAGAGACACCAGGACTGAGCTCCTAGCGCAGAATTTCGTGGCAGTACTAGGATTAAAAACAGAACAAGTGCAAGAAGTAGTCAGATGCCTAGATACGAAGGAGTTTTTTATAAGTTTTTTTGGTGATGAATCTGCTCCATCAGGAATTTCCACTAATTCAAAGTGAAAGTAGTGTTGTTATCAATCTTGGTGACATTAACATGTATTCAACTATAAAAGTCAGAATACCTGGGAGCTGTCCTTAGCATTTGTCTCTCCCTCCTCACCATCGCACCCACACATCCAATTTGTCACCAAAGACCATCCAGTTCTAACTCTTGGATATCTTCCCAATCTCCATGGCTCCATCCATGCTCCCAACTACCTAAGTGTACACTATCATCACCCATTGCCCAGGTCACCCCAATAATCTTCTATTTGTCTAGCCCCCTCCACTCTCACTCCTGCCAATCAATTCTCTCCACAATATCTACAGCAATCCTATATAATAAAGAGCTAATATGCTTATTAGACCGAATAGCAGAACAACTATCCGGACCACCTTCCAGAAGACCACCTGGACAACATTCCAGATGAGGAAGTGAGGAGCTGCAAGGGCCAGATGGGGCTGTGAAGGATGAACCCCTTGCATGAATTTCGTGCACCAGGCCTCTAATCTTAAATAAAGATCTAATCACAACTTTGCCTACTTAATATCTTTCTGTGACTTCCTATTGCTCTCTTTGGAAAATTTCAATCCTTAGTTTCTCTAACAAATCTCTACACCTCCAATGCTTTTCCTGTGTTGTTCCCTCTGTCGGGGTCCCTTTTCCCACCACCTGCTCTCCCTGCCTTGCTCTTCTTACTTTGATGATCCCTTCCCAAGGTGTTCTTCCCTTAGTCCCTAAATCTAGGTTTGTTGCCCTTAAAGGTAATACCTCTACATTCTCCACTTCTTTCATAAATTCCCTTATCACACATGGTAATTATCTTATTTAAAATTCATTTTCTCTCACTAACTCTCAACTCCAAGGAGTCGGGAGAGATAAATGTCTTATTTGCAGTTATATTCCCCAGGGCTTGGCGCTATCCTAAAATATGTTGACTGAAAAAGAGTGCCAAAGGGAGACTCTATTCATTTTCCTCTAAACTCTACAGAGCTGTTACAGAATTAAATTATTATCTATCTAAATATGCCAAGTGCAATACCTGCTACAAAAGAGCTATTTAGTTTTGCCTAAAAATAGTAGTGACTCAATAAATAACATCAATTCGTTTACCCACATGTATTTATGGCTAGCACAGGCTAAATGTATTACTCCCTCTACTATAATGTATTTTAAATTGACCTTTTTGGGGGGAAGTACAAAGTCTGAAATTCACTGAACAGAACTGAGGTATCATGACCCAACAATCAGTTTAACATCCACGCAGGTGATCTCTCTCATCCTTGAATCGCAGCACACACAATGGGACATTCCCTCCTATCTATATGGAAATCAAGCTTTACCAGAGTATCCCCTGAAGTTACTAAAGTCAGGGTAGATATGCCTGCTGTGAATGAAGGGTCCCTGGCAAGGCTCCTGGTATACCTGCAGTATCCATTGGAATGCTACCTGGAAAGAGGAGGAAAAGAAGTAATGACAAGTCACTGGCAACCTACAGCTCAGGGAACAGTAGAAATCTATTAAGTAAATGGATACTATTTACTGACACTGCTAAATCCCCCTGACCTATGTGTTGTCATCTGTGCCTTTCCTTCTTAGGCCATTCTAGCACTTTCTCTGCCACTCTATTCTGGTCCTCCATGCTGACTGCCTGAGCCTATCAGCTGACTTTGATCTCAAGCAGAAGCTGTGACAGTGAAGGAGAGAAGCAGGCTGAGTCGTCAGCTTCAGCTCTCGTAAAGAAGCTGACTGCTTCGTTTTTTGGTTCATTACCCCTCTGGCATTTCCCCTCCCTGCTTCTCCTGCCAGCTGTTCTCTTCTCCCTTTCTCTGCCCACAAGTCTCCCATTGGCTATATTTTATTCCACCTTCTCTGCTAATCCTCTGTTTCCTCCTGCTGGCCATTACTTTCCTCCAATGCTTTTGCCCCTCTGGTACCCATTCCACTTCCAATGCTTTGTGGCAGAGAGAAAGATAAATCTAACAACAGTAGAAAGTATGAGGAGTAGAAAACTGCCTCCCCCCCCCCAATTAAATCCTTCTTACTAAGGATATAAAAATAGATCATCTGAGTTGTTTCCACATAAAGTTGGCATTGTAATACCTTCATTGCCTAAAAGTGTAGGCCTATCATTTTAAGAATTATATCATAACCAGTCTCAGAGATGGCACTACATTTTTTTAAAGCAAGCCCAAGTACCAAATAGCATCTTGGCAGAGTAACTCTTCACCCTTTCAGAAATTAAAAAAAATATATAACTTTGATCTGCTTTAATCATTAGTTCTTCCTCCCTGGACTTGAAGCTGCAAGAAGCAGAAAAGACTATGTTAAGAGAGGAAGGAGAAATTAAAGCCAGCCCTTTAAAAGAAATCAATTTCTCTAGGTTTGGAGCTATATCAATGAAGGTATATACATATTCATTTTTATTTATAATTAAAGATAGATGGAAATCTCTAGCTACATATAAATATGAAAATCCTTCATTATCTCCATTTATGAGGAAACCCTTGGATAAGAAGACCTCCTGATTTGTAAGTTTTCATAGGTCCCTATTTTTCTTAAACAAAAGATAAAAGTTACTCCACTAATTGCCTTTTTTTTACAAAGGTTACTTTGTCTCATCATTTCACATTCAGAAGCAAATTTGCTAACTCCACTCACTGTTCCTAGAAGAAAACTTAAAGTGGTCATTTCAAGGAGGGGACATCTTTTGATTAGAAACACCCAATTAATTGCCTTTACTTCAATTACCTCCAAAGAAGACATCAAGATTAAACACCATGAATAGCCAGGAAAGTAATGATTCTGTCCATTTTCTCCTTCTCATTAGAGCCACCATCATAAATAAGGAGGTTTAAGAGGCCCATCAACAAAGTCTCCCAGGGAAGGTCACAAACAAATAGGGTTTCTTTTATAGTTTATTTTTTTTTTCCTCCAACAGGTCTGTTCCTATTAAACAAAGCTAATTTCACATCTATTTGGGGGGGGGGGATATGCAATATTTTGTTTTAATTATCAAGAAGAGGTCCATTGTCTTGCATTTTGATGTCCTGGAGCTCCCAATTATAGTTTCTAAGCAGTCATATCCACAGAGACTTAGAAGAAATAATAATAGCAATAATGGCAAGAACCATCATTGTCACCAGCTATTGAGATCTTAGTGCCAAGCGCTCTGCTAAATACTTCACATGCATGAGCTTCTTTGATCTTCACACAACTCAAAGAGGCTGTGTTATTGTGTCTAGAGTTGCTAGACTTCAATGTACGATACTTAACAAGATGCCTAAACCATGAGACCCCTATCAATGCTAATCATTATTATAATTGTACAGTCGTTTCTTGCTAATCAAAAGGCATGATAATGAAGCAGAGTTCAGTGAAGGTGGTTATGAGAAGAGCTGAAATAATGTGTTCCAGATAAGAAGGCTTCTGGTGGTCCAACTGGCTTAGGAGTAGCGTTTCCTCCCCATCCCCTGCTGTTCATTAAAGTGCCAGTATGGCTCCATGTTGACAAGGGCAAAGCCTTGAGAGTAAACAATAAGCTACTTGTGTTGTGCCGAGATTCCGTGATCCCCAAGGACCACCAGGGAACCAAATCCGATGCAATTAGCAAGAGAGTCTCTTCCATGCTAGCATGGGCTCCGAACCACTCACACCAACCGCATGGTGGACAAGAGAAAGAATGTAACATCTCAGTGGGTTTTATACGGGGGGTGATGTGACCCTGATTGGTTGGGTGAGGGCTAGGGTCCAGCCACAAAATGGAGGATAGCTCCGCCCTGCCCCACAAGGAGGCAGGGTTCTAGCCTTGCCCTTTCACTTGCATGGTGGAAGGCTATATGATCCAAGCCAAAAAAGGAGACACCAAATTAGATGAGAAAATACTGACACTATGAAATGTCAGTAAGTAGTCAGCGAGGTTCACTCACTGGCTCTTTTCACAGGCTTGACCCCACCAACCAAAGGGTCACTATAATGTTAACATGCTTAATTATACTTCATTGGTTTCCTGTTCCCCCTGTCTTATTTCCTTCCTGGTGTGACCTGGAATTACCTCCCATAGAAATGACTTACACTGAAATCTCTGTCTTGGGATCTGCTTCAGAGAGTTACAGGGTTATTATGACAAATGTACAACAAGTTCAAAATTTCACTCCTACTAACCTCAGATTGGCCAAAACAATGTTGTAGCTACTTTATATTCTATAACTATTCTAATTTTCTCACAAGCCTTTAACATGCTGGAGAATAGTAGAGGGAGGATCTAGACCAGCCATGGGCAAACTACTGCCCAAGGGCCATATCCGGCCCATTGGGCTGTTCTATCCGGCCCGCGGAGCCGAAAGAGCAGAGGGTTCTCTTGCTCTCCCCTCCACTCCTTCACCAGCAGCCCAAGATGAGAGTGCCAGCATGGTCAGGTTGCTTTTGTTCCGGCCCTCTGGTCCAGTTTAAGAGCCCATTGTGGCCCTGGAGTAAAAAAATTTGCCCACCCCTGATCTAGACGTTTTTAAAAAGAAAGTACAATTAACAATCAGAGTTATTTTGTCATAAAATTAAAAAAGACTGTTTCAAATTCAAACTATGTTCCATTCTTCCAGGGATTTAATCCTCTTGATTCTACTCAACAAATAGTTATTTACAGACATGATACATAATTTATTAAAAGATGATATATTATTGTCCAGCAATTAATGTACTTTCAAAAATCAACTCTGCTTTCACTATTTCCCAATACTTTTTTTTAAAAAAAAAGTTTTTGCAATTATTTTCAAATCCAAAAGTTATTAGGAAAACTTTTTAATTGCAACATAACTCCCTGAACAATTTAAAAGATGTACTGCATTACTTGTCTAAACCCCTTCTAGTGAAATAACCTAAACCCTAATAATCATAATAAAAACAGACAATCTCATGCCATTCGTGAGCAGATGTAAATATGACCAGCTAAAAGATTTCACGGCACTGAGATGTCCTAACAAATATACATGAGACACCTACTAGTGTAGTGTGAAGTATTATCATAAATATTTTACACTATATGTCATTTCTTAAAAATAAAGTACACTGGTGTCCAGATTGTCTGAGAGAGCTTTGCATAATTTCTAATCCACAACTTTGATAATTGCCCAAGTGGCTCCCAGTAGTGCAGAGTAGCCAAGAGCCCATAAACGCACGTTCCAATGAGGCTTTCAAATGTAGCAGCCACAAGGGCCAAACTTATTTTGTTTTAGTCTCATGCCAGCTCATCCTGCACATCAAGGAGACTTTAATTGTTTCATTTTGGACCTGCTCGAAAGGAAATGCTAATTTAAACAAATATCCTTCAGGGCACTAAATACCTTCATGCACAGCAGAATTAAACTTAATTTTTAAACACTAAAATGAAGCATTTAAAGTATATTCAGTAAACTGGTGATTTCAAAATGGGAGAAGTGGAGAATTTTATTGGTCAGTCATAGGTACATTTATTTTATTTTTAAAAATATATATTTTATTGATTTTTCACAGAGAGGAAGGGAGAGGGATAGAGAGCTAGAAACATCGATGAGAGAGATACATTGACCAGCTGCCTCCTGCACACCCCTACTGGGGATGTGCCCGCAACCAAGGTACATGCGCTTGACCGGAATCGAACCTGGGACCTTTCAGTCCACAGACCGACGCTCTATCCACTGAGCCAAACTGGTTTTGGCAATAGGTACATTTAAAAAGACTTCACTGAATATTGAAGAATTTGGCACTTGGGCCTATCTGATTTGGTATTTGAGTTAATCTGATTCAAGTTTTTATACAAACAAAATCTTCTGAACTATATAAATCAACTACAAAAAAAATGCCAACCTCAATTGGCTAACAACAAGAGATTTATCCAAAGTACATGTTTCCATAATTGATTTGTAAATTCTAAATTAAATAATTATACATATATAAAATATTAAATGCATATTTATAATATGAACAGATACTCCATATTAAAATAGATTTTATTTTCATTGTCTCATTGGCATTAGAACAATGCAACAATAAAGTCTTGTTTGCTGGCTCAATATAACATACGAGAGGGGCTCACAATATACAAAATTTAACATCAGTATTATTACTTCTTTTTCCTTTTATAAATCATAACTCAAATATGCATGCAACATTTTAAAAGTATGCCACTAAAAATGCACCCACAATGATGAGACGAAGCAGGTTTGCAGAACCTGCTTAACATTTCAGAGATATTGCCATTATATTTCCTGGAAAATACTTTTGATAGGAAGAAAGAAAATCCTAAATTCAAAGAAAGCATCAGTCAAATGGTGTTTTTGGAGTCTCAAGTAGCATTTCTATGGAGACATGAGCAGACTGATCTCTTCCAGGAAGAAAATGAAGTCGAAAACTTATAAGTGATATTAATTCAGCACTACAGAAGCAATCCTTTGAGAGCACAGGCATTGTTTTCAAAGGAAACTGGCTTTTGTAACATAAAAAAGTTACAGCCTGGGGGAGATGGGTTGAAATTACACCTATGATATAGATCACACAATGGAAACTCTAAACTAAGTCATTATCACTTGAAATCAAGGACTGGCTACATGACCAAGACACTCCAGGTGAACTACCAGAGCCACCACGGGTGGCATTCATCTCTGCTTCTTCTTCCTACAAGCAGCCTACAGGTGATACATGAGGGAAGGAAATTGTTAGTTGATACACATTTTGCTCAACCACAGACAAGCTGACTAGAAAAGAGGAGGAAGGCATGATGGCAAGAAAATTTGAATAGAGCTTTTTGAATGTATAAAAACATTGTGTTTGAGTTATATTCATTGAGCTCTAAGTATTAAGGAGAGATATTTAAAGAAACCAAACAGATTTTATTCAAAATCTCATTGGCACAATCTGAAATAAGGTTAATAGTCATGCGAAATTTGTGAATGCGTGATCTCACCGAAGGAGGCTATTCAACATAAGCCAGGGTAGGGGTTTAGTATATGTCACCCTAAAATATGCCACTCTGACATATTGATTTTTTTTTAATTAAAGGTATTTGAGAAACAGCCAGTGCAAAAGGGGTTCTTTGACCCTTCTTTGTCTCCCTAAAAACAGGCACTACATCTCTGAACCTTTTACTGGATAGGTAGAGGCATTCTTATCTCAAGTGACAGAGAAATTCAGGGCCAAGAAGACTTTGTAAACAAATCTCCTTACTTTTTTACTCTTGCTCAAACCCCTCTGTCTCATCAATTCTTCACAAATGTATTATTTCTTTACCTGAAAGATATAAAAGCTTCCGGTTCTGGTCATTTCTTTGAGTGCCCTATCTTTATGGAGATCCCATATGTAGGTACATAATTTACGCAAAGCTAACATTGGGCTTACTACAAAGAGGTTGGATGCTTTCTCCTAAGATCAGGAACAGGACAAAGATGTCTTCTCTTACAGCTATAGAGGTAGAAAACAGACCAACGGTTGCCAAAAGTTTGAGAAAGAAGGAGTATTTGACTAGGGAAGCACCAAAAAGAATTTTTTTAAAAAATATATTTTATTGATTTTCCACAGAGAGGAAGGGAGAGGAATAGAGAGAGAGCTAGAAACGTCAATGAGAGAGAAACATCTACCAGCTGCCTCCTGCACACCCCCTACTGGGGATGTGCCCGTAGCCAATGTACATGCCCTTCACCGGAATCGAACCTGGGACCCTTCAGTCCGCAGACGGACGCTCTATCCACTGAGCCAAACCAGTTCCAGCAGCACCAAAAATGTTTAAGGTGATGGAACTTAACTAGGGAACTGAAGGATCGTAGCATGGAATGTATACTATGACAAGACTCTACCTATATTAGAAACATAAAACAAACTCGCTATAGGGGGTGGAGAAAATAGTGCTAATCTAAACAGGATGAAGAACTGTATTTTGACTGGAAACTATAATACTAAAGACAAAGGAAACTTCCCATGAACGGTGTAATCTACCTGATTAAGTTGTTTCTCACCAGATCTAGATAAACAAATACTTCAACAAAAGAGACAAGGATTCCTTGGAGAAATGACTGATTTGGGGGCTAAAGCATGAAATGAAGATGATGATCCTCGAGCACCTTGTGGTGCGAGAAAGTAAGAAAATGCTGACATAAAACAAAAATAAAGGAATATGTCTATTGGATATAGGAGCCAACTGAAAGTGTTCCCAATGCCCAAAGCTGGAATGATTTGAACAACAAAATGAAGAGCAAATCACTGGATAATAACCTAAAGTGCAACACAATATCCGTAAGTTCATTCTTATTATAATAAATTATTGCATTGAGAAGGCTAAAGGCTAATTCTTTCTAAGGGAACTTTCCTCAAGCGGAACAGTGTAACTCAGATGGGAAAATATAATCCATTGCCCCTTTTCCTGAAGTCTGGGCTAGCAAGATTTGTTGCCTGTTTGCTCACATGTTACAGAGGCCATAAATCGTACAACAATACACAACCCCTGGAGAGGGCTGTCAGTGCTGGTGACAGACCAGGCCCTTAGGTATGGGCTCATGACCCACATCCCCACGTACGGGGCTTTTTGCAAAGTCCTCGAAGGTCCAGAAGTCCCAATCCATATTTGGGGGAACAAAGAAGCCAAAAAGATATAAAGGAAAAGCTTCCACCAGATTGTTTTGCTCAGAATTTGAAAGGCATATTCCTCTGAGTCCACCGGTGTAATAAAGCTGTGTAACTCCATCTCTCTAAGTGTTGCTTGGTTTTTCTCCAGTCTTCTATAACAGCATAGATAGATAGATAGATAGATAGATAGATAGATAGATAGATAGATAGATAGATAGATGATAGATAGATAAATAATAGGAGAGACAAATTATTCTAAATAGTTTTTGTAGGTACTCTGCCCTTAAGGAGGTGGAGCAAACCTCCTCACTTCCTGAGTCAGGGCTGAATTTAGTGGCTTGATTGCTGAGAGTAGGGTATAGAACGGGGAAAGGAAACCCCATAGTGGAAAACCTAACAAACACTTCTTCAGCCAGGTGATCAAGGTCAAAACATCACCAGGGTGATAAGTCCCATTGAAACATGCCCATAGCATGTTGATATGATGTAAGTAGAAAGGCATTTCCCCTCATGGTCTTCCTCTCAAAAACCTATAACCCCATATAATCATGAGAAAACTTCAGACATATCCTAATTGAGAAATATTCTACAAAACACCTGATCAATACTCCTCAAAATTGTGAAGGACGCCAAAAACAAAAAAAAATTCTGAGAAACCGTCATAGACCAAACACATCTAAGGAGATATTACAGCTAAATGCAAAGTGACATCTTGTATGGGATCCTGGAAAAAAAGAAGAAAGAAGAAGAAGAAGAAGAAGAAGAAGAAGAAGAAGAAGAAGAAGAAGAAGAAGAAGAAGAAGAAGAAGAAGAAGAAGAAGAAGAAAGAAGAATTAGGGAAAAACCAGTGATATCTAAAAGCAAGCCCTAGCCAGTTTGGCTCAGTGGATAGAGCGTCAGCCTGCAGACCAAAGGGTCCCGGGTTCAGTTCTGGTCCAGGGCACGTACCTTGGTTGTAGGCTCCTCCTCAGGCCTAAAGCCTAGTCAGGGCTCATGCAGGAGGCAACCAATTGTGTTTATCTCACATTGATGTTTCTCTCTACCTTTCCCTCTCTCTTCCACTCTCCCTAAAAATCAATAGAAAAAAATATCTTGCGTGATAATTTTAAAAATAATAATAAAAATAAATAAATGAAAGAAAGTGTTGTTAATAGTAATTTACCAATACTGGTTCCTTAGTTGTGACAACTGTTGCTTAGTAACATAAAATGTCAACAATAGGGAGACTGGGTGAGGCATAGGGGAAGCCCCTGTTTTATCTTTGCAACTTTTCTGTAAATCTAAAACTATGCCAAACTAAAAGGTTTATTTAAATTTTAAAAATAAGGCTCTGGCCTTGGGACATTCTTTAAAATAAAAAAATCTTGCCGAAACCGGTTTGGCTCAGTGGTAGAGCATCGGTCTGCCAACTGAAAGGTCCTGGGTTCGATTCTGGCCAAGGGCATGTACATTGGTTGCAGGCACATCCCCGGTAGGGGGTGTGCAAGAGGCAGCTGGTCGATGTTTCTCTCTCATCAACGTTTCTAGCTCTCTATCTCTCTCCCTTCCTCTCTTTAAAATATCAATAAAATATATATTTTTAAAAAATCTTCTCTCACACCAAAATATAGCATCGAATCAACTTCCCCTGTCTGATTTCCAGGATTTTTATTCTTCTTTCCTCTTGTCCGGGGCCAGGGCTTCTCCACTTATCAGCTGGTCCCTCTGCAGATATGGCTTTGCTTTCCATTCTCTTTAAACTTATCCTTTAGCATTGCTTTGGAATTGTTTTTCCAAAGATCTTTATTTAAAGCTGCAGTGTTTTGTCCCCCAGTAGTCCCCTCAGTCTTTATTTTGTTGGGATAGCTACTCCCTGGAGATCCTGACCCCCATTACCAATGAAGTGGACAGAGATCTATATCCAGGGCACAGGGGCAGAAAAACCATTATGCCTCAGGAGCTCTTTAATACAAAAGAACAGGAGACAGGCAGGGAAATCCATTAATAACTTAAAGCCCCATAGGACCAAGACTCTAAGTATTGCTTACAAAACAATTCCTATAGAACAGCAAGGAGTCAATATTAACTTTCTAACCTGACTACACTTTCAAAAATGGCTTCTAGATATAGAAAGCTTCTTCTTGTTCAATTTACAGTTCCTCTTCCTACCTGTACCAGTTCTCCTTTATATTTAGTCCGTTCTTATGTACATAATAATAAATAGTAATAAAGTCTATGTGTACTTAGAGATGGCTATGTGCTATGTACTCTCTGAATTATTTCACTTAATCCTCATAATAAGGTGGTTACGATTATTATCCATGAACAACAAATAATAAAACCAAGTTCAAAGAGATTAAATAAATTAACCAAGGTCACATTTGTAAATGGTGGAGTCAAGATTTGAACCAAGGTACATGAGTTCCAGATCCCATGATTTTAACCTTTACATATCCTGCTTCCTATCTTTTTATCTTCTTGTCTATTACCTTCATAGAGATTTATAGCATTTGCCATCGGTTCTCTCTCCACACCAGTTTCTATGGCACATTTTTATGAATCATATTTTCTCAGAATATCACTAAGTTCTCCAAGAATCAGAGCAGAAAAAGACAGAAAAAGAGATATCAAACTAAACAAAATCCTAAAGTTATACTTCATTTATTTCCATTCCCAACTCAATCCTTACCTCTCTGGTTAGAGCATTGGTCTGCAAACCATGGCTCATGAGCCACATATGTCTCTTTGGCCCCTTGAATTTGGCTCTTCCACAAAATACCAAGTGCATGTGCACAGTACAGTGTGATTGAAACTTCATGGCCCATGCACAGATGTCAGTTTTCAGCCAGGACGAGTCTATTTTGAAGAAGTGGCGTTAGAACACTCAAGGGACCAAAGAGTTGTATTGGCTTGTGAGCTGAGGTTTGTTGACCACTGGGTTAGAGCACTCACTTACAATTCTCATTTGTATTATATTCAGATCTCCCTCACTACCCTAACCTTAGAAAATAACAAAATACCCTTAAAAGAATGAGATACACAATTACAGAATAGCAATACTTTAGCATAACTTGGTAAATTCTATGCAGTCTGTATGCAAATATATGACACTATATACATCAATCTGTTAGCATCAACCTTTTTTCAGTGTGTGGTGGGTACTACCTACAGCCACTATAGGATTTTAAATATATCTAAACATTTTAACCCCCGGGAGCCTAACTAGTTTTCCCCAAAGATAGCCCCTATGCACATTAGGAAAATTAATCTGTTCAATTAAGAAAAAATTCAAACTAGAATAGTATTAATAAAAAATGTATGTCCCCAATTTAATTAAATTCCTCATTTATAACTTGATTATTATTTAAACATGTGTATTTAAACATAAAGGGCACCCCAATTGACTAATAATTTCCAAGAAAATAATAATGTAGGAACCACATTTCAGTTCTTCAGGTTCCTGTAAAACTCCAAGTAAACAGGAGTCAAAGGACACCAAAGGCACATTCCTCCTAGGAAGAACAGCAATAGCCCCATTGTGCTCTGGAGGTAAGTAGAACTGGAAATGTCCTCAGGTCTCTCTTCAACCAGGAAAATGAGAGCAACTAAACTGCCTCGGTGAACCTTAAATCACCTACAGAAAGTTTTAGCATAGAATCTTCAAAATGATGTTTATAACTATGCGTATTACATTGTCATTACCATCCTGATTTTCCAGGAAATCAGTTCTTAGGTGCACATTATGGTGAGCCCAAGTGTCTAGTTATAGGAATAATTTTTTTTTCTCCCAACAACTTTCCTCTTCCTAGATGTTCTCTGCTAGCTACTCAGCACCTGGAACAGCAAATGATAAGTGAGTGAGTGAATGAATGAATGACATGATCAAATAAATATGTTTTTGCTCTATTGCATTTTATGTTAGTTATTTCCCATCATCTACTTCATGGAATCATGCATCCTTCATTATGAAACAACTGCTTGCTCTCCATTTCTTTCCACTCTGTACCAGAACACTCTAGTCTTCACAGACAGATTAGCTTTTACATTTGAAACTTGAACTGGGCTATTTTCCCCTATTGTGAATGAGTGTGTTCCCACTATATCCATTTGTCTGTCAGCTCTATCATGAGCACAACAATAACTGGGAAGATAAATAATAATAGCAGGCAAACTGATTTACCTCAAATTTTCTAAAATTACTAAATGTGCTTTTCTTCCACACAAAAGATTACGGGCTGACAGAACCAGCACATTAAATTTGGAAAGGCAGCTCAGTCACACAGGTGTAGCCAATTGACTTTCCGGTGCAACTTTCCTATCCGCTTACTCTGTGATCAGCTACACATTTGCTTAAGATCCAAATCACCCCGAAACCGGTTTGGCTCAGTGGATAGAGCGTCGGCCTGAGGACTGAAAGGTCCCGGGTTCGATTCCGGTCAAGGGCATGTACCTTGGTTGTGGGCACATCCCCAGTAGGGGGTGTGCAAGAAGCAAGAGGCAGCTGATCGATGATTCTCTCTCATCTGTATTTCTAACTCTCTATCCCTCTCTCTTCCTCTCTGTGGAAAATCAATAAAATATTTTTTTTTAAAAAAAGATCCAAAACACTGCAGAGAGTTGTCTGTTAACTTGATTGGATTATGAGCCTTACTTCTTTCCATGTAACAGTTTAAAGAAAAAATAAAACCAGAAATATCCCTTTTTGAAATAGACATACCGAAATATTCAGCTACACTTCTTATGCAAACTATTTTTGCACGGCATGAATTAACATAAAATTGAATTAGATTGTAATGCAAGGGCTTAGCGGCCTGAATTCTCCCTTCTCAATAACCTCTCTGTTCTGAAACAAGTGGAAAGAAACAGCATCTTAATCCAATGTCAAAAGGCATTTTCACATTTGCAACTAAAAAAAAAAAGTCATTGCTCTTATTAGCTTACTCTTCCGTGTCTTAGTAGTTGGTAAGAAACTACCATTTATATTTGAGAATGTTCGTCACTGCCAGCATCCTTTTGTGATGAAACACAAACAACAAAAGTACAAGAGAGGCAAAAGGTGGTCGAGTTGAAAGAAGCTTAGTCTGAAGCTTAGAAACGATGCTTTTCCCATTTAGCAGGATAATGGAGTTGAAAGCAGTTCAGGGAAGAAAAGAAAGGGACAGCTGACTCCTTCTGAGGTGTGATTTTTAGAGTGTTTTTCCTTATTACGCTTGATGTGAGGTGAGCATAAGACATTCTTTTATGCACTGACGGTACAAAACCATGTTTCTAGGCTGAAAACAAAAATTAACTTAATCACACCCAACTAGGCATTTTCAGACTACTGCTCTGGCACAGTCAGTAGAATAACTAAGGAGGCGCTTTTGTAATAACTGCTAACCAGTTATTTTGATGCCACTCCCTCCGTTCTAGTTATGCACAAGAACAAAGGCATTCCACTGCCACAGCCACCATGGAAAGACCACTGTTGGGTCTCCTACTCTCAGGAGCAAAATGGGCAACAGTCCAAGTGGCTGCATTCCGAAATTCCTCTCTGTGATGCAACCACACCTCCTATAGCTGCTTCCAGCCAGAAGGAACTCAGCCTGCAAGATGTGGGAGGTCCCTGATGGGAGGACTTTGGCTGGAGGACTCCCCACCAGCATTGCTGAAAAGTCATACAACTGTGCTACATCTAATACCTTCCTTCCTCCTTCCTCTCCCCCTCCCTTCCTTTCTTCCAAGAATGAGGGGTCAGACCTGCCCCTCAGTCTGAAGGTGCTTCCAGTCTTTTTCTGACTCTCTGCTCATGTTTCTTTACCAAATTTTTCTCAACAAATCTCATTAAATCCTACTACAGTGCCTGTTGCACAGACAACTGTGACCTACACTGTGTTTCACACAAAAGAAAATCAAAACATTATATATTTTTGTAAATAATCCTATTGTACAGTCACTGGATAAATCTGTAAAGCAAGCAAGAGACTCCCCTGTTTGCCTATAATTGTGTGCCAATTTATGTTTGGTATATTCCAATTTCTGCTAGTTAGCTTTCATTCAAGTTCAGTATCATTGTACTATTGTTCCCAATCTCTAATACACAGACATCTTGCCCCCCACCCCAACACTAAAAATAAAAAATAAAATGGGTACAATTGTTACCAAAGGGATTTTTTTTCTTTCCTTCCTTTGCGGGTGGAGAGAGTGCAGGAGGGGAGGAGCAGTTTGTGGCAGAGATCGCTAGCTCATCACCAGAACCTTTCTGGACACACAGCCTTTATACTCAATTTCTCAGCCTCTTTGGGTGGCTGAGTGTGATCACATGGCTGAGGTCTACCCAGTGAACTGTGGGTAAAAATGAAAGGCACCATTTCCATCTCTGGTCCATAAACATTTTCCTATGTGGTTCTTTTTTTATAAGAGCACTAATTCATTCCTGAGGGCTACACCTTTGTGACCTCCTCACCTCTTCTTTAGGGCAGTTATACATCAGCAGATAGCCAGAATACAGTTGTTACTTACTAGTTTTTCTAATGGCCATGTCATCATATTATAAGTTAAATGTTCCAGATTTCTAAGTCAGAGATTTGAGAATCTAAATTGAAGCCCCATCACTTATTACTGTGTGAATATGAATTCCTTACTATCAGCTTCTGTTTCCGCATTTATACGCTCGGATAATAACTCCTCCAGCAGAGATAGCTACAGTGTCGGACGGGAAATGTATATGGAAGCATGTCAAACCTCACGTTTCACAAATGTTCCCTGAACCCAGACCTGACGATTTGAAATAATGCATTCTTTCTTCATTCTCACTCCTATTGCTTTTCCACGAGGGCAGGGAGTTGTGAAAGGCATGCCTGCTACATCTGCATTTAAAAGGGAATAAGGTACTTTATTTTCAAACTAATAGATTATCACTAGGCCATTCGTCATCAAAGACCATTATCCACTGAACCATTCTAATAAGAAGCTCCAAGTAACTGGAAGACTTTCATTTTTGAGGCCACTGAAGACCCCAGAAAGAACATTTACCGTGTGTTCTACAGGGAGCGACCAGAGTGATTCATCTTCTGTGTATGCTTCTCACCGAGCACAGCGCCTGAGGGGGCAGAAGGCTCCCGCTCATGCCCACAACTGCTAGCTCTGTCATCTCCTTAACAACCTAAGAGTCCTAAAGAACTACTCAAAAACAGAGTCTGTCTTAAAAGGCTGACTTTTCTAGACACTGCATTTCAGAGATACTGTCTTTTATTTTTCCAATTTTCTCTTATTGCTCTAAACGGCATCCGAAGATGAATTTCAAAGAAGTATAATGTGTTTAAGATTCCACTTACCAAACAAACGCAGGAAGAGATATCAAACATCTGCGGTTTTCAATCACACACCTAGGCAAAGAAGCACAAGCCGGTGTTAGTGAAGTGCATCATTTGGCATCCTTGTCGTCAAAGGCAATTTGAAGCACATAACTCAAAATGCCCATTGACAGAAGGTCTCTCTTGCTGAATATTAATCTGCCAGGATGGATGTGGAAACATCAGTGTCTCTCAATTAGAGGCATAAGCTTTAAAAATGAGAAAATCATGTGGGCATGAACAGGGCACAGGTGGGTAATTGACAAGCCTGCATAATGTGGAAAAATCATAGGTGAGAGGAAAAAGTCATAACAATAATCTAAAGCTTCAGGTTTGCACAGCCCGAAGAGATCAGAGCCCTGGACATACGTTACCTCATTAATCCCCTGCTACCTGCTACAGGGCCAGTGTCCGGGCAGACACCCATCGGTGGGGATGCTGTGGCCCTGGGCATCCTGTGTGGCAGCTATCTGTGAACCCTATTGCTTCCCTTCCTTTTTCTATAATAAAGTGTGAGATTAGCGTGAGAGTCACAGCTGGAGATATAAGGCAGCATCCGTTCCTGCAGCAATCTGTCCCTCTCCCCAACTTGTCACACTACCCAGGTAACTGTCTAAAATATTTCCATCTACAGGTACGTTACTAATGGGCTGTAACTGTTTCTCTGAAAGGGAGTTCGGAGACATCAAAAGCATCTGTAACTACTAATGAGAGACCCGGTTAACAACACGAGATTATTTCAGAAAGCAGGTTTTACCTGTGTCACTCATTTGCGGCTCAACGCTCAGACAGTTCAGACATTTGAGTCTTTTTCAATCATTCTAATCTTCAGGAGACATGTCATTTTCATAAGGTTACTCTCTTAGGAGAAAGTTGCAGAGGCGCTCGGGGACAGTAAGGACTAAGTCTGAATACACACACCTTTGATTAATTTTAGCACTATGTGCAGGTGTTGTATTTATGCTGAAATCCTGTCGCTTTTATGAAAGGCTGAGTTCAGGCTGGGGTGCCACATCTGTCTGCCAGTTCCACCTATGTATGGAGATTCTTGCTGCTCTATACTGGGCATAATTTGTATTCACAAAAAATGCAGAATTTAAGGCCCCACCAAACTAAGGCCCAATCTACTGACTCGGATTCTACATTTTAACATGATCACAAGGTCATTGTTATGCATGTAAATTTGGGGGGAGCACTAAGTTGAAATACTATCTGAAAACCCAAACACAAAAGTGAAGCAACTAAAATGCAGTTTTTACAAGTTTCTGTAGCAAGATCAGATATTTGGTCCAATCTATTTTCCATTGATCAGATCACCAACATTGCCCCATGGTCCCCCTCTTCCATTTTCAAAATATGCCTTGGTCTACTGGGTAAATCTAATACAAATATAGTAAAAAGGTCAATTTTTGGTCCCCTTTTGGATATTTAGCAATGACAACGTCCACCTCAAGTACTGAGGAGGGAAACTCATTGTCTTACAAAGGAAGGAAGTGAAGAGGTTTGCGTTCCCAAGAGGAAACTACAGCTTTGCTTCGCTTCGGGTACTGAAGCAAGTTTGCTCTTCTTGATTGCAATTAATTGGTTTACCATCCTCCAGTGTGACATACCAGTGTCTTCAATGGAAATGAAATGCATTTGAACTTTTTCTGCTTCTATCCTATTTTTATGGTTCTGATGCCATTTTACCACGAAAATGTCACTGAACTCTTCTAAATATGAAATTTGAAGCAGAAGGCATGAAGTAAGGACTGTCACTTGTATAGACCTGAATGAATTCATAGAGAATTTTGACAGAGATCGCTGGCTGACATTGAAATGTGGGGTCATTAAATGACACACTGGGAAGTCCCACTGGAGTAAGAGGGGTCCTCAGTAAAGCCCCAAACCACCCCTCCAGAGTTTTTCTCACAGAAAGTAATTTTAACTACTAATATTTCTCATCAAATGTCTTCTATAACCATAACCATCAATTCTGGCCAGGGTAGCCGTATTCATTTTCCTCGTGTGGCATGAGCGATAGCAACTTTTACCAAGAAAGAGGAGATTAGGAGCACAAAGCACTGAGGACGTGGCAGCACTTGAAACCACATCATTGCCTTCATGGTCTGCCAAGTCCAACACTCATCCAGGAGAATTAAAAATCCCTGTGCAGCAGCCATCTACTCTGGACTAATTACTACTTTTTGAGATTTTGCCAATCAATCTCATGTTGTTAACCGGGTCTTCATGCCCTGGTAAAAAAAAAATCCTGTGCTCTCCTCACCCACTGGTATGAACATAGACTGCCAGAGATCATTTCTCTTGAGAAATATATCAATAATCTGTAATATTTTAGAGCAGAACTTTCCAGCTCCCACCGAACATTAATCTTATATATTATTCTCCAAAGGGGTTTCATATTCAACGAACCCCCAATATAAGATGCTAAAATCTAAAGAGACTATCCCTCTGTCTAGAAAAAAAAAGACATAATCTAATGTGGCCTGGCTACTCAAGGATGAGATGACTTCTGAACACCCAAGCCTGGGATTGTAATGTGAGAAGAGAATCATTAAACCAGGGCAGAAGGCAGAAAAAGTGCATCAGGCTTCTTAGGAAAATATAAAATTCTAAACCACTGCAGTATAATGTGCCAACTCCTGCAAAGAAACTTCTGATGTTTTGGCTGAAACATACCACTGAGTTGCTGAATACATTTCTAATAGCTGAGAGATAAAAGAACAGGAAGTCAATCAAAAACCGTACCGCCTGTCATCTGTGCTCTGGATAGACAATGCTCCATAACTTGGATGGCATACTTAGGGATACTTAAACAGATGGTGACATGAGTCAATTTTCTTAAGACTCATCAAAGGGAAGGGAAGAAAGTCATTGGCTGTTTTATTAGAACAATGCTAAGTTTTTATAACATATGAAATATAATGAGTCAAAGACAATAGTCATTGATTTCTTGCTTACAATACGTCCCTAATGAGAAAGAGTGTGATAGGAAAAAACTTATTACTGAAATGCATCATAAGACCTTGGTAAGAATACCCAGTTCCCTGCCCCTCAGTCCTGTTTCATCTCACTGACTGGGCCTTGCACAGGGGTTGTATTCTGAGCAGATTCTTACCGGGGCATGAAGTGGAAAGTTCCACCATTGTGTTATTTCATTTTGGTTAGGACCACATTATTCTGACATGTGGCTAGTTTTTTTCTAGTAATTCACAAAAAAAGCACTCCATCTCAAAAAGAGTCAAGAGATGTGATAATCAAAACATATAACAATGGGTTCAACGTGGGTACTGAGAGCCATAGAGTCGCCAAATAATCAGAAAAGAGGCCAGCCACAATGCTGAATGGAGTCATGCCTGCCGATGTGAGCCCTGCTCTCTGTTAATACCTGGGGGAAAGTATAGTTCCTCTCCAGACACCTGTGAGCTCAGGCTGCAGGAGCACATTTGGAATCTGAGGGTGGGTTTTGAAAACCAGGTCAAGAGCCAATTTTATCAATCAAGCTCAATTGTTATCATTATGCCCGTTTCTTTAAGCCAAAAGCTTCCCCCAGCCCCAAGTTCCTGAAGGGTTTGAATATGAATGCACTAAATCTCAGAGCTTCCTATTCAGGGAATACATGCCTGTTCCTCAGGAGCCTCTGTGGAGGTCAGTGTTCTGGACAGGGGAGGAAAGGGAGCTGAGGCTATGTGGCAGAAGTCATAGATACGATAGGGGTCGTGATTGAGTTATCATGTATGTGGGATACAGGAAAATGAACTCCCAAACAGGCCCACCTTGTTTAGCAGATGGAAATCAGGATCACAGAGCCAAGTCCAGAAAGAGTAGATGAACATCCCAAGGAAACGTTTCTGTCCCTTTTCTGTGCCTCCAAGAAGGGCTGAGAAAAAATTGGTCAGAGAACGTGTCACATCTCAAGCCCAAGCTATGTTATCTGAAAATAATAAACAATAGAAGTGTTCCACTAAGATCCTTGGATCTCTATTTTGCTATTTTCGTGCACCTGCACCTCCCCCAAATCCCCTCCACCCTGATCTGGAATGTTTTTAACAGACAGGACCTGCAGCTCTTTGTAAGAGGAGGACTGCTCTCTGGCCATTGGAGCCTTTTGGCCTGTAAGAAAGTACCTGGTAGAAGTACCTGGAAGTTCATGGTCACCTGAATCAGACTTTGGCCAACAACTAACATGTGTGGGAGTTATTCCCTCGCCCAACTCCCGTTGGGCCTGGATTTGTGACAACTCTGACTTGTAACTTCTATGTCTGCATTCCACAAAGGATTTCGACTGAGATCTCACACTTCTTTTTTTTTCTTTTTTTTTTTTAATTTTTAAAAAAATATATTTTATTGATATTTTACAGAGAGGAAGGGAGAGAGATAGAGAGCTGGAAACGTCAATGAGAGAGAAACATCGACCAGCTGCCTCTTGCATACCCCCTACCTGGGGATGCGCCCGCAACCAATGTACATGCCCTTGACCGGAATCGAACCTGTGACCTTTCAATCCGCAGACCGATGCTCTACCACTAAGCCAAACCAACCTCAACAAGATCTCACACTTCTTGAGCTTCTTTCTCATTCTGTCCCAAGCTCCCATCCATTTCTATATTTCCTTGAACATTTCTATAATTAGTCACTTGCACACAAAATTCGTCTTAGGATCTGTTTCTGCAGAACCTAACTTAAGATGCTTGGATTCAAAGGTGACCTGACTATAGGGAGGTAGCAAACATTCATAGACATAGCAGAAACCTCAGGGATCCATGGCAGCTTTGAGGCATCATAAGTGGCTAATCCTATTTTGTCCTTTAGAAACACATTGAAAGCTACATAGAATTTGTTCTGCACAAAAAAAGATAAATGGTGTTTGTACTTTAAAGTCAAAGAATCATACTTTTTTGGCATAGATTCCTCTCTCCTACATCTCTCCTCCTAAGGTGTTCGGCAAATAAGAAATCTATCTGGAGACAAAACTAAGATAGATGTGTCTCCTTTGGTTCCTAATAAATAGAACTGAGAAGGTGTATGAAATAAATATAAGATCCAATAAGGCCTTCAAGCAAGTACATTTAATTAGCTGGGCTAATAGAGAGAAGAAAGGCCATATATAATCCAAGTCCAGAGATCATCTAAAAATAATTTATGTTTGCCCTATTTAACCTAGTTCATTTTCCGATTTGTCTTTGCTTTAGGCAACTATCCAGGTTAGATTTCCTTCCCTGAGTACCCAGCAGCTGGGGCCAAGAAGAACATGGCCGAAGACACACTAAATAGCAAAGGTCCTTGGGTACAATTTGCCATAGAGAGTTCAAGGAGGGTTTTTGCTTCATGTGGCTTATTGACAATCGAATGCAAGTAATTTAAAACATTAGAAATAAAGACATTTCTCGTTAGATCATGTTTTTATTGGGATTGTTTTAAAAATCAGAGATGACAGTGATGCTAGACTCCCAGTAAGTCCCCTTCTGATGAGGAACTGTTAAGAAGAGAAATGGACACTTCTAGAGAGCAGCTTTAGTTTTATTTCATAAGAAAGGTTTTAATAGATAGTATGAGACTGCAAATGAAATATCTGAAATACATTTGTTGGGTGTAAAATCGGTAGCAATTGTTAAAAGGTTAATGAGAAAATATTTCGCATGACTTACTGTGGTGAAGTTATTTTATTTATTTAGATGACATTTGGCTTATGATGGAACACTGAAATTGAAATTAGATTCTCCATAGTGGAAATTGTTAAGTTAAAGACCGTCATTTTTTAAACTCAATTATAAGAATGGGAAAGTGTTTTAGAAAATAATTGATTTAGCATGCTTAATTGGGAGTAACAGAGTCTGGATGAAAGTAGGCGACCAGAAGGCAAAGTGGACTGTGTTTTGCTAATTATGAGAAATTTCGACATCAACATATTGCGGTGTTTGTAGTTAGAAAATAAACTTGAGATTAAATTTTTCAGCAAAAAAAATGCAAAACTTTAAGAGAAGAATTATTAAATTAATAAGATCTGTATTTATAATAATAAACGAAACAAGCAGCTTTATGTTATAATCTTTAATTTGTAAGGTAGTCAGTCCAGTGAGTATTAAAAGAGAGAATGCATTTGCATTTAATAAGTAGGTTATTATTTCTATGATACTTACATCTTTGTGGAAAGTCTAATGCCATTGACCCTGGCACAAAGAAACCATCTTGGAGGAAGACACAGCATTTAAAAGGATACACAGTTTTACCTGCAGAGATTTTTCTGTTTATCTTTTCCTACCCCCAAGGTTTCCAAATCAATGGCAGTCATTGCCATAGTGGCCCACTATTACTGAAATAGGTTCTGTGTATTTCTCTGATATACTGGATTGTTTTACACAGAAACTCAATTCAAGTCTTGAGCACCTACTATGTGCTAGCCATTTCTCAGGGTGCAGGGATATAGGTGCTGAACAAAAAGAGAAAAGATTCTTGCCCTCCTGAAAAGCTTTACAGTCCATTATTTTTATTCAATTCTCATTTATGTACATGCTGCTTAAAAGTGCCAGGAATGATCTATAAAAATAATATTTCCTTTAATCCTCATAACACTTTACCTATCAGGTACATGTGTAATAATTGGGAAAGCCAAGATTGAAATTTAAGTGCTTTCCTTCTACATTTGAGTTTTTAACCACCATGTTATATTTATTCTAGCGAAAGAAGCAGCCAATAAATAAGTTAACAAACAAATGTGCTACTTATATGATCTACCAAGGAAGAGAACAATCTTCTCTATCTCAGTAAGCATGTGACCAGACAAAGAGACCAGTAGGACATACATGTGCTATCACCATGTCTAAGACTGAAGCTTGAAATTCACACAGCAGGCAGGGAAGACAGACCAAGTGTATGCTGGGATCCCACAGGGACAGGGTGAAATCCCTGTCCATTCTTGTTGTTGGAGAGAATCCCGACTCATATGCACCTGGATCAGACGCTGCCACACATCTAGGAGGCAAGTCAGTAGATTACCAGCAACAACATGTACATATTGTGAAGTGTCTGCAATTTCCTTTCTAGTTTCCAGTTCTGGAGAACTTCCTTTATAGTCTTCCTTCATGATAGATGCACTAAAAGGGGAATTCTGAGGAACATGGTCCAACCTAGTCAAGCTGATGCATCACAAAGCCATTGCAAATGCTCTCAAAGGAAATAGTGAGTAATACGTTGACCTTAAAAAATCTAGACTCAAATCTAGATGACAATGTAAATGTCCTTAATGCCACAGAACTATACAATTTTTCTAAAGTACTCTTTTTTTTTTTAAGGCAAATGGTGCTGGGACCGGTTTGGCTCAGTGGATAGGGCATCGGCCTGCGGACTGAAAGGTCCCAAGTTCGATTCCGGTCAAGGGCATGTACCTTGGTTGCTTGCGGGCACACCCCCAGTAGGGTTATGCAAGAGGCAGCTGATTAGTGATTCTCTCTCATCGATGTTTCTAACTCTCTATCCCTCTCTCTTCCTCTCTGTAAAAAAATGAATAAAATATATATATTTTTTAAAGGCAGATGGTGAGACCTAGAATCTGGAAGAAAACTAACTAAAGTTAAATCAAGCTGAGAGAAATATAAAGGCTGACTTGGTTAGAGTAAAAAAAAAAAAAGAAGAAGAAGACTATCACCATTTACTCTCAACAAAGAAGCTATTAAGCATGGATTTTAGTGAGAATATAATTGAACTAGGAAGGGAGGAGTGGTAAGCAAGAAAAAATGCTGAATAAAGAACTTGGTAAGCACATTAGTAAGTTAAAATGCATAAGCAGGATTATAATCAAAATTAAAAACTGGGAGAATTTTTAAATGAGATGGAACCAAAATATTTGACAATAATACATACAATAAATTGTAACCAGGTTATTAAAGCTGAAATATCCTAAGATCTCTGATAGAACATAGAAATATTGATATATTTTAGAATTAGGTGCTTGGGGGTAGCTATCAAAATATAAAATAAAAATGAACTCTTTCCAAATCAGTAGAGGAGAACGGGGACTAAATAATGCTAAAGTAATTAGAAGCCTACAACCAAAAATGCCAACAGAAACAAATGGGCAGAGAAAAACTCTAAGGAAAGCATACTCTCCTTAGCCAAAGAATCATGAAAAGGGCAACCTAGCAAATCAGAAAACTTTTAAATGATATCCTCTCAGATCTAAACACTAAGGGGAAGGGGCCAGGGAATGTGGTCCCACAACCACTATGTCATCAAAATCCTAGCTTGGAACCTTGACTTCTACTCTCCACAAGCTATAATGACCGTGCCCCTTTTTCTCCCTATTCTATATCAGGAAAATAAAGAAAGAAAGAACCAGAATTTTCAGCCCAGTCCAGCAAGCATGTGTGCATGTGCATGTAGAGACACACATTCTCTCTCTCTCTCTCTCTCTCTCTCTCTCTCTCTCTCTCTCTCTCCCTCTCCCTCTCTCTCTCTCTCTCTCTCTCTCTCTCTCTCTCTCACACACACACACACACATACACGCGTGTCAGTGGGGGCATGTTGAGAACCCTCCTTATAGTGCTAGAGAAGGCTGACTGAGGATGCCAGATCTCCATCC
The DNA here is from genome assembly GCA_963924515.1 of Vespertilio murinus. Classification (NCBI taxonomy): domain Eukaryota; kingdom Metazoa; phylum Chordata; class Mammalia; order Chiroptera; family Vespertilionidae; genus Vespertilio; species Vespertilio murinus. The sequence goes on along the minus strand of OZ004715.1, from coordinate 17,906,400 downwards.
CCCAGCAATGCAGCACACCCCCAGATTTTATTTACATTATCTTCACTAAATTTACTTAAATTAATCCTAATACTATGGTAATATGCAAATTGATCATCACTCCAACACACAAGATGGCCTGCAGGGGAGGGCAATTGTGGGTAATCAGGCCAGCAGGGGAAGGCAGATGGGAGTGACCAGGTCTGCAAGGGAAGGCAGCTGGGAGCAATCAGGCCTGCAAGGGAGGGCAGTAGGGAAGGACCAGACCTGCAAGGGAGGGAAGTTAGGAGCAACCAGTACTGCAGGGGAGGGCAGTTGGGGACAATCAGGCCTGCAGGCGAAGGCAGTTAGGGGTGACTGGGCCACCAGAAGAGGTCAGCTGGAGGTGACTAGGGGTTATCATGCATCCAGGATTGTGTTGTCCAATTGGTATTCTTGAAAATGAAAGAAGAATAGAGCAACAAAATTTGATTAAATATGAAATAATTTAGTCAAAATGATAACTGTGTAACAGACAACCTGAGCAGTCATTATAATAAAAGCCAGTTGGAAGTATAATTTAAAGAGAGGCTCCGAGTAAGAAAATGTAGCATAAAGCTCAGAGGAACATAGAACTATAAGCTGACATAAACTGTGAGTAAAAGAATAGACTTACAAAACAGTCCAGCTAGAAGGACTTTGGATGCTAAGGAAGCCCAGAGCAGTTAGGTGACTTGGTTTGGTCATGAAGCTAGTTGCCAATGAGGGGCCAAACCCTTAGGTCTCCTTATTAGCACTTCCCCAGTAAATCAATCATGTAGCCTCCCAAAGCTCATCAGTTGTCGTTATTGCCTTAGAATGATTAATAAAAAGATGGGTTTTTACTTATTTATTTTTCAATTTTATATTGAACTTGTAACTATGAATTAATTTAATAAGCTACTTTAAAATAACCTTTCAAAGAATAACCAAAAATTATATTCTTTGATAAGCACATCAAGATACTAGGAGCTTTGGACTTAGAATATATGAAAAATGCCCACAGTTCTCATTAAAGAATAAAAAATATTTCTCTGAACCAATAGTTATTTTAAATATATTTTATTGATATTTTACATAGAGGAAGGGAGAGAAATAGAGAGCTAGAAACATCCATGAGAGAGAAACATTGACCAGCTGTCTCTTGCACACCCCTTACTAGGGATGTGCCCGCAACCAAGGTACATGCCCTTGACTGGAATCAAACCTGGGACCTTTCAGTCCGCAGACCGACGCTCTACCACTGAGCCAAACCGGTTTTGGCCCAATATTTATTTTAATATTCATAACAGAATATATCGTGTCATATAATATTTCTTCAAAATTTGAAAAAATCTGAAAAATAACTTACAGGGTTTAAAATGACTAAAGAAATAAAATAGGCTATGATTATTCTCCCAAATTATTTACAGAGAGTTGAGGGTAATGTATTAAGCTATTTATTAGACAAAGAGAAAGGCATGTTAGCTGGCATTGGTCTTTAAAAGATAAACCAAGCAGAGCTACAGAATCTGTGACTTAGAAACCAAATCAGAATTTATAAAATGCTTATGCTTACACTTGATGAGCCCAAGAAAAGCAAGTAAAGCATACAGATTTAAAATGCATTATCAAGTGGAAATGGAAAGAAGAAGAAAAAAGTCAAGAGTCATTCTTTCCAGTTGGCACTGCTGTTACAGCATTTTGTTGATGATGAAACATAAAGTAAAAATGGTACCTAACAGCAGATGGGATATTTCTATTTATCAAGGCCAGACTCATCAATTTATTGTGCTGTTTCAGAGCAAAAGAAAGTGTTAGTCATAGTCGTCGACTCTGAAGAAAATCTTCAAGACACAAAACCAGAGAATCCACTGGGGATAAAGCAGGCTCCTGCTTTTAGGCAAGTGTGGTCTCCATGGTTCCTTTTTATTGACGAAAGTCCATCCGTGGCTTGTCTGAGATGCCACAGGTAACATGAGACATCAGACTGAGAAAAGTACAGACTTAATAGCTACACAGTTGCTTGTTGACTTGTTCTGTATCAATATTTGAATCTCATAAAATCTGCTACATTCAAAACTTTTTGCCTACAACAACAACAAAAATATCAAAAGTATACTAAATCAACCATTGTCCTGGCAGCATATCTATGCAGTTCATTACCTGTGAATTTATTACATATTTTAAAAAGTAAAGTTGAATGCCAAGAAGAGATTACTGATTACATGAGCATGCATGCATCTCTCATTGTCAATATGTTTTTCTGTAGAGTATATTAAAAGTGAATCCTTAAAAAGTCAGAATTGCTCCATTTGGTGTATTTAAAAAATGACTGTTATAATAAAAAATTAAAATATCAAAATTGATTGTTGTTTTTTAAAGAAAATTCTCAAGAATAGAATGCCTTAAAATATTTGAAAGCACTCAGATAGTAAGGTAAGACATGTGTCCACGTTTCATTGCCTTTTGTAAACTCCTAGTAATGCATACACTTCTTAGAATAAAGACCACAATAATTAGGATCTCTTGGTCAGGGAGTGTTCTCTTTGACTAAATTTCTGATAGTTTAAGGTTTGAATATAAGTCCCTTCCAGGTAATTGCTTATTATATACTAGAGGCCTGGTGCATGAAATTAGTGCATGGGAGAGGGAGGTCTCTCAGACTGACCTGCACCCTCTTGCAATCCGGGACCCCTTAGGGGATATCTGACTGCAGTCGAACAGCCCTCTCACAATCTGGGACCACTGGCTCCTAACTGCTTGCCTGATTGCCTGCCTGATTGTCCATAACCATACTGCATGCCTGCCTGAAAGCCCCTAACCACTTGCCTGCCTGCCTGATTACCCCTAACTGCTCACCTGCCTGCCTGATCATCCCTAACCACTCTGCCTGCCTGCCTGATTGTCCCTAACTACTCACCTGCCTATCTGATCCTAACCACCTCTGTCTCAGCCTACGCTGCCACGACTTCATCCAGAAGGTCGTTTGGCTGTCTGGTCTAATTAGCATATCACCCTTTTATTATTATTATTATTATTATTATAGATTATAGATAGCCTTTTTAAGTGGACATACATTTGAAGTCACCACTAAGAATGTCAATTATCATTACTGTTTCTTAGGATTAAAAACAATCTCAACTCCTCTCCTGGATTCTACTTTATAGCTACTAAATCTCAGATCTAAGTTTATTTTCTATTTGCCTCTTCCAGTTAAAGTCAAATGTAAAAATTATTGCCACTGTGAGGGTTCCAGGTAGTTGAGGTTTTCCATATCTATCCACTTTAAAATGTTACAGGGCGATTTAGAAATCAAACGATAATATATATAACAAAAATGTAAATTTTCTATTTACCAAGTGTTTATGAAAACATACTTACTCGATTGCCACAATATCATTATGATGTAAAGAAGGGTGCTCCTACAATGAAAAACTGAAACTCAAAAAGTTCAAATCATCTTTTGTTTTTGTTAACCACCCATAGGTATTTTTCCATTGATTTTTAAGGAGAGTGGAAGAGAGAGGAAAAGACAGAGAGAAACATCAATGTGAGAGAAACACACTGACTGGTTGGCTTCTGCATGAGGACTGACCAGGGCCCTGGCCAGAGAGGAGCCTGCAACCAAAGTATGGGCCCTTGACTGGAATCGAACCCAGGACCCTTTGGTCCACAGGCCGACACTCTATTTCCACTGAGTCAAACCGCCTAGAGCTTAAATCATCTTTGACTAGTTTTTCTCCCACAGTTCCTATACAATCTGTAAGTAATCCCTTCCGTCTCATTCCCAAAATGTTTTACCACCTCCACCGGCAGCAGCCTCCTGAGAGGCAGCATCATCTCCCAGCTGGATTACCGAGATAGCCTCCAATGGCTGTCCCTGGTTCAAAGTCACTTCTCACATCGGCGGCAAGAGCAATTATTTTAAAACATGAACCAGATCTTGTTACTCTCTGCCCAGAACTCTACGGTAGATCCCATTTCATTATGGATAAAAGCTGAATGAAGCTTTTTCTATGCCCCACTTGCTCTCGTCCACTGTATCTCAGGTATATCACCTTCTATGCTTTCCCCTAGTTCACCTTGCGACAACCATTTTAGTCAGCATACTATTCTTCAAATACACAGGGCCTGTTCCTGCTTTGGACTCTTTGGACTGGCTTTACCCTCTGCTGCAGACTTCTGCCTCCAATATCCACATGGCTTCCTCCCGCCTGCCTGGAATCTGCTCTGTTCTCACCTTCTTGATGAGACCTTCCCTGACCACCTTTCTTAAATTGTATTTTTCTTCACACTCCAGATCTCCCTTGTCTTGATTGTATTTTGCGATTTTCTTTTAACCATAACGCTTATGACTTCTTTTCTGCTCTCCAATCCCTCACCCTTGACCCTCTGTTGGAATGGAAGTTCATAAAAGTAGGAGTTTCTATCATTGATGCATCCCAAGTGCCTAAAACAATAGCTTCTGAAACGCATCAAGCTCTCAATGAAAGCCTGCTAAATAAATACATTAGTGGAAACACATATGCAAGTGCTCAATTGCATTTTTATTGTTGCTATTGTTTCTTGTTTTGTGTTGTGTTTTGGCTAAATGGGTGAGTTAAAATGACACTATTATGAACTAGGATTTTCTTTTCTTGGGATTTTCTTTACCCACTGAGCCAAGAAATGATTTGTGAAAAGTGAAAAGTAATACAGTTTCCTAAAGTAGTCTATGAAATCTAGACAGTATAGGATTTTCAAAGTGTGAAATACAGTACTGAATTGAGTCATGGCCCTTGGACCGGAGAGCATCAGAAAAGGTCTTCTTTTATCTCATACAGTAATGTAAGAAGGACTCACTGAAATGAAAATTGGGAGATTTGATGATTTTGTTAAATCTAGGAGCCAGGTTGAGACTGGAAATCGTCTGATGCCCAAAACACGTTGCTCATCACAGGCCAAGAAAACTTACCAAGATACTTCTGGTCAAATGGCCTCTGTCTTCTTCTGTATCAACATCTATAAGATGATGGTCCCTTTGAATCATAATAAAAGCTTTAGGAAATGTAGACCAATTATAGCCATTGCCATTGAAAATTAGCAATGCACTCCCATTATTATAATACCCCCAAATAAAAAAGAGGACGTGGGGGAAATAAGGCAATACTATGATTTTATTTCAATAAAAGACTCAGGACACTGTGCATTCTAATTAATATGTAGACCATATTTACAGTCTCTTCCAATCCCTGTCTCCTGAAAACATTTAAACACAATTTTCCAGTGAGTTCCCTGTATTGATTTTTTTTCCCCTTGAAGCTTAATAAATAAACATTTTAGCTGGTGGAAAGATAAGGCCATCTTAAATCAGCATCCTTACTAAAATAATGCTTATAATCAAAAGCATTTAAAAAGTACTGTATAATGTGCTTTAGTGCTGGGAGTGAGCAACTGTGTGGATATTCTCTTAAAGGTATGCTATACTCATGAAATTGACCCTTTTTTAGCACCAACATCTTGATGTAAGCAGACACATCATATTAGAGACCTTATTTGAAAAGGAATCAGTTGGAATAAAACAGGCAGGCATTCACTTTATTTTAGCCAAAACAACATAAAGTTTTACCTCAGAAATTAAGTTTGTCCTAAAGAAGATACAGCCATTTAAAAATTCCATTTGTGAAAAATACTGTGTAGTCCTAAAATCTGATAATGCAATCCATAACTACAACATGTGCCTGGCTATTGGAGAAATAAAATGCATCTTCCTAGAGCTGGTTAATTTCTTTACTCCATATTCTTTAAGCAAATAACATTTTCATGTCCTTTCACGAAATAATATTTTTAGGAGAAAGTGCGATATGCTTTGTTCACAGGAAGTCACCATTCTATACGGAGGAAAGCATGTGGATTTTTATGTTAGACAGACTTGGGTTCAAAGCCTGGCTTTATCATTTACTTACCATGTAATATTTGGTATATTTACTTGAGTCTGTTTTCTCACTTGTAATATGAGGATAATAGTGACTTACCTCAATGGATTACTTATGGTAGTTAGAAATTTTTGTAAATCATCTTGCACATAGGAAGTGCTAAAATAAGTGGGAGTTATCATTCCTGTTCTATAAAGAAATCATACCAATATTGTATGATTATCATATCTAGATATGAAGAGGATATACCTGACGAAAGAATTATAATTTATTTGAAAGTTTTTTCTTATTTGATCTTTTCTTTTGATCATGAAAATGCCTTACTAAGACACCTCCTTATCCCCATTCTAACTCCAGTATACCTGGTTAATTCGCCTCTAGAATAATCTACCCAGTAATACATCCCTTTGATAATGTAATGTCACATGTAAAAACACCTGGGGTAACACCCAGTTACATGCTAAATAAAATTAAGACTTCTGACTATGACATATAAGTCATATTTACAGCTTTACACAACTTGATTTTCCTACCCGATACCCCTGATTCATCTATATAGACCTTATACCTCAATCCATCTGACCTAGTCACTGTTCCAACCACACAGAGGTGGGGCTTTATAAGAATAAAACAGAAATGCAATTGGGGTGAGCTATTCTGGATACCCAATTTAAGGAGCCGATGCCTAAATTTGGTAGATAGGTACCACTAATTCTCCCTCTAGGAAAAAAACAATTTTTCATTTTCTTTATAATCTGCCTTCTTTTTTGTCTTAGAGAATTAAGTAGTGTTAATTAAAAACTAGGATTCTGTTAGGTGGTCTGAGCTGGAATGCTTAGGATTGAAGTGATTTGGATGTTATATAAAATAGAAAGGACACACACAGATCTAAGTGAGAACCTTTGGTGCAAGGTAAGAGGAGCAGCTAAATACACCGAAGGGAATTCTTCCATGTTCTTGGAAAGGCACTGTACATCAGAAAATGCCAAAAGCCCACCAGGGGATGGTAAATTCACAAGTGAGAGCTCAAAGGGCAAACATTTCCAAACCGTGGTCAAAGTGACAACAGCAGGCCTTCCCTCCCTATCTTTCATGATGCCACTTTTGATTACCCTTATTATGAAATGTGACTTTTATTGTGTGATTTTTAGACTGGTGTTTCATGCAAAGAATATTGGATGCTCACTCATGTAACCTTAGTTGATGTGCACAGCAGCATCCCTGGCTGCCATGGTGATGGCAGCTTTCATAAAGTCTCAAAAATCTCAAGAACAAATCAGCCTCTTGATTATTTATGTTCCCTGGGAAACCAGGAAAAGTTCCAGCAGCTGAGGGGCTTGGTGTTGTACTAATAGCAGTAAGTATTTAGTGTTGCACTAATAGCAGTAAGTATTTAGTGTTGTACTAATAGCAGTAAGGATGAGCCTTCCAGCCTCTGCAGGTTTGCTATGCTAGGTCTCCTCATAGCTTCCCCTGTCCTAATAAAATCTGTCCTAGGCTTCTGGACCCAGCACAGGGGCAGATACATCATGAAGCACCTCTTATTCCCCACTCATTTCTCCTCCTTCAATTCTTCCTCTAGATCAGTGTTTCCCAAAGTGTGGTACGCATACCCCTAGGGGTATGGGAAGAGTTTGGTGGGGGTACGCGTTGCACCGGAATTTGGTGGGATATGCACTGCACCATGCTTAGCTGCGCCTAATTCTATGTTCTCATGAGTCAAGTCAAGACAGTCTTGTGAGGCGTGAGATGGTCTGGTGTGCAAATAACTGTTATTTATAATATAACTTTTATTTCTATTTTATTATGAATAATTTTATTTTTCATTTATTAGTATTTTGTAGATGTACCAAAAAATATATATTTTAATTGTTATTAAAATACATCCTTTTTTTTACGAAGGGTACTCAGTGTTACGAAAATTATAGAAGGGGTACACATATGTCAAAAGTTTGGGAAACACTGCTCTAGATACCAGCACAATCTTGCATTTATTTAGTATCATGTCACAGTACTTTGGGTTGGCTATTGTAATTTTATTATTCCTACACAGCTCCTGGTATAGGGCCTGAATCACTCAGTAATACTGGCTACAAAAATGATTCAAAGCATAGTGTGTGTCAGCACCCCAACTCTTATTGGAGTTAAGAGAACCCTGAAGTGAGCCCTGAGACCTGAGTAAAGGACAGTGAACAAAGTGAAGGAAGGGATATACAGAGTGGGGCAAGAGTGGGTTTAGAGTTGTTCATATGGAAAATAATGAATAAATAATAACTTCCTATCTAATAAAAGAGTAATATGCAAATTGACCATCACTCCAACACACAAGATGGCTGCCACAAGATGGCCAGCAGAGGAGGGCAGTTAGGAGGGACCAGGCCTGCAAGGGAGGGCAGTTGTGGATGATCAGGCCAGCAGGGGAGGGCAGTTGGGAAGGACCGGCCAAGCAAGGGAAGGCAGTTAGGGGCGATCAAGCCTGCAGTGGAAGGCAGTTAGGGGTGACCAGACTTACAGGGGAGGGCAGTTTGGGGCAATCAGGCTGGCAGGGAAGAAGTTAGGCATCAATAAGGCTGGGAGGGATGTGGTTAGGGGGTGATCAGGCTGGCAGGAAGAAGCAGTTAGGGGCAATCAGGAAGGCAGGCAGGCAAGCAGTTGGGAGCCAGCAGTTCTGGATTGTGAGAGGTGTCTGACTACCAGGATCAGGCCTAAACAGGCAGTCAACATCCCTCAAGGGGTCCCACATTTGAGAGGGTGCAGGCTGGGTTGAGGGACATCCCTCTCCCCCCCCTCCCCCCCGCACAAATTTCTTGAACCGGGCCTCTAGTGTCATAATAAAGAATAAACTGTGTTTCAGGCCCTCACAACCGTAAATCTTCTTTTGCCCACCCTGTAGTAGAAAAATATTCTCAATGATTTTCTCTACTATGTGCTGTCTCCTATTTTTGTTCTTTTTTCAAAACTTTTTTTTTTAATATATTTTAATTGATTTAAGAGAAGAAGGGAGAGGGAAAGAGAGATAGACACATCAATGATGAGAGAGTCATTGATCGACTGCCTCCTGCATGCCCCACACTGGGATGGAGCATGCAACCCAGGGAATCGAACTGTGACTTCCTACTTCATAGATCGACATTCAACCACTGAGCCATGCAGGCCTGGCTTTTTGTTTATTTAATTTCAGCTTTTGCTGAAATCCCACAGTCCTCATTAAAAGTCACACTTCCCATGTGCATCACTTGGCATCCCTTTATACAAGTAATATTTGAAATACTCATTCCTAGAACTGTGTTTTCAATATACCCAGTGAACATAGTCAGAGGTCTTGCCACACAGACTGTTATAAATATGTAATAACATACGAGTACACATAACATTTCCCACATTTGTAAGTTATTGGCACAATAAAGCCAAAATCTCTGAGGACTGTTACCCATGAATGTCAATGAAATCTAACTTTGGCAGAACGATTATAGAGTTGATTTTGGATCTGCCTCATTGCTCTCACAAAACTATAAGCTCCGTAAGCTCCTCGCTTAAAGTAGGGCATGTTTTCCATTCATCACTCTATGTCTCATTGCACTTAATAACAGCTAACATTTAATGAACCCCTAAGTATCGTGTACCCTGCGAAGCATTTTCCATGTATTATCTCAATCCCAGGAAGGTAAATATTACCAACATCATCTTTATTTTGCATTTAGGCAGGTGAATTAACCTTCCCACAGCCATCTAGCTTATGAGTGTCAGATCCCAAATTCAAATCCAAGACCATTGATTCCAAACACAATGCTTTATCATTCTATGTTAATAACTTGCATATTTAATGATTTATTGAATGAGGAAATGAGAGAGGATACACATCAGATAAAATTTCCTTAGCTTAACTGTCAGCAGCGGAGTCAAAGAATCCTAAAACTGACATCTTATGCTATATGGCAGCCAAATTTCATCCCTCATCCATTTGTAACATAGTTGTTCAAAGGAAATTAACTTTTGCATCTTGTTGTTAAATTATTTCTCTCAGCAATTCACAACATTAAAAAAACAAACTTATATAATAAGTAAGTTATTGCAACACTCAAGTCTTTCTGAAGACTCAATGAAATTGCAATTGAAAGTTATTTTGGGGATATTGACAAACTGATTCTAAAGTTTGCATGAAGAGGCAAAAGACTCACAATAGCCACAATGATATTGAAAGAAAAGAACAAACTTGGAGGACTGACATTACTTGGCTTCAAGACTTATTATAAAGCTACAATAATCAAGACAGTGTGGTATTGGCAAAAAGAATAGACAAATAGCAGTGATACAGGGCAGAGAGCCCAGAAATAGACCCACATCATCAACTCATCTTTGACAAGGAAGCAAAAGCAAAACAGTGAAGGAAAGATAGTCTTTTCAACAAATAGTATTAGAACAACTGGACACCAACATGCAAAAAAAATTAATCTAGACACTCTTCACAAAAAATGAGCTCAGAATGGATCATAACTTATGTAAAATGTAAAATTATTCAGCATACAGAAGCTAAGAGAGGAGAAAATATAGACTTTGGATATAGTGATGACTTTTTAAAATATTGAATTGACTTTTTTATAGGGAGAGGAAGAAAGAGAAAGATCAATTTGGGAGAGAACATCTATTGGTTGTGTCCAATATGGGGACTGAACCCCCTTCCTGGGCATTGTGCCCTGACCAGGAATCAAACTGGTGACCTTTTAGTGCACAGGATGATGCTCAAGCTACTAAGTCACACCAGTCAAGGCTGGTGATAACTTTTTGATACAATACCAAAGGCACAATCAATAAAAGACATAACTGATAAGCTAGAATTCACTAAAATTAAAAACTTCTACTCCGAAAAAGACAATGTCAAGAGAATGAGAAGACAAGCCACAGAGTAGGAGAAAGTATTGCAAAAGACACATCTCATAGAGAATTATTTTCCAAAATATAGGTAGAACTCTTAAAACTTAACAATAAAACAAAATGATTTGAAAATGATCCAAAGACCTTAACTGACACCTCAACAAAGAAGATCTACAGATGACAAATAAGCATGTGAAAAGGTGCTTCACATAATAGGTCATCAAGAAAATGCAGATTAAAACTCTAGTGCAGTTCTACTACACACCTATTACAGAATAGTTAAAACCAGAACACTGACAACATCAAATGTTGGCAAAGTTGTAGAGCTGTAGGAACTCTCATTCATTGCAGGTAGGAATTCAAAGTGGAATAGCAACTTTGGAAGGTAGTTTTGAAGTTTCTTATATTATTTCACTCATATGTGGAATCTAATGAACAGACTGAACTAACAAGCAAAATTGAGACAGACTTGCTGACAGCTGGGGGGCTGCAATGGGGCAGAAGGGTTTGAGCAGCAAAGGGGGAAAAAGGAGAAAGAACTTATGGACACAGACAACTGTAGTGATTGTGGCAGGGAGGAGTAGAAGAATGTATGGAGGGATAAATGGTGATGGGAAAAAAATAAATTAAAAAACTAACTATTCTGCCCTAGCTAGTTTGGCTCAGTGGATAGAGTGTCCGCCTATGGACTGAAGGGTCCCAAGTTCAATTCCAGTCAAGGGCACAAACCTCAGTTGCAGGCTCCTGGCCCCAGGAGAAAGGGGAGAGGAGGAGCAACCAATCGACGTGTGTCTCTCTCACATCTGTGTTTGTCTCTGTCTCTCCCTTCCACTCTCTCTAAAAATCAATGGGAAAAAAATGTCCTTGGGTAAGGATTAGAAAAATAAACATTTTCTTACCATGCGATCTAGCAACTGTGCCCTTTGCTGTTTATTCAAATGAGATGAAAAATTATGTCCATACAAAAACCTGCACACAGATGTTTACAGCAGTTTTGTTCATAATTGCCAAAACTTGAAAGCAACAAAGATGTCCTTCAGTAGGTGAATGAATAAATAAACTGATTACATCCAAACAATGGAATATTATTCAGTGCCAAAAAGAAATGAGCTATCAAACCATGAAAAGTCATAGAGAAAACTTAAATGCACATAACTAAGTGAGAGATGACAATCTGAAAAGGTTACGTACTGTATTATTCAAGTATATGACATTCTAAAAACAAACTATGGAGACAGTAAAATATCACTGGTTGCCAGAGGTTGGGTGAGGGATAGGATGAATAGGCAGAGCACAGAGGATTTCTAGGGCCATGAAACAACTCTTTATGATATTATAATGATGGCTACATGGCATTACACATTTATTCAAAGCCATTGACTGTACAACACCAAGAGTGAGCCCTAATGAAAACTATGGACTTTAGGCAATTATGTACCAGTATAAGTTTACCAACAATTGTAAACTCTTGGAAGATACTGATAATTGGGTAGGCTATGCATGTGTGGGAGCAGGCATCATATGGGTAATCTCCAAACCTTCCTCTTAATTTTGGTTGTGAACCTTAAACTACTCTTAAAGAAAACTATCATAACTTCTATCAAAACTATCATAACTATCAAAACTATCAAAACTACTCTTAAAGAAAACTATTAATTTTTACAACTAATTTTTATGATTTAAGACTATTCCATTAGTTCCCTACTCAAGTTTTTTAGATCTGTTCCCCAGTTCATTCTAATATTATTTTTGCTTGGAAAGTCTCCTTTCAAAATTATATGAAACTAGAGGCCCGATGCATGAAATTCGTGCAAGAGTAGGCCTCCCTTCCCCTGGCTGCCAGCACTGGCTTCCCTCACAGCCCTGTATTTGTTTGTCATCTGGAAAGATGACAGATCTAATTAGAATATTACACTTTTATTATTATAGATTCCTTTCTTTAAAAAGTTGTTTAACTTTTTAACTCTAACTCACCTACTGAGGCAACTCATTTTCATTCAAGGAAGAAATAGCCCTTTATGAATTTGATTTATCAGTCAATCTTGCATCATTTTCTAAAATCACTATTAATTGAGGTAAATAAACCTTATTTAAAAGTCTTAGCATTTGTAAACAATTCATTTTACAGCTAGAAATAATACCACAGCATTAGCGTTACATACACTTGGCAATGCTAACATCTATTTGCATATTTATCCTCAGATTTTAAACATATCCTTATTAGAAGTAGTATTAGGAAAAACATGGTCTCTCTGGGATTTTTATTGTTAAATATTAAATTGATGCAATAATGCTTCTTTATAAGTCTTGGTATGATTTTAGCTTTGTAATCAAAAGATGCAAAATTAAAAGTATAAATTTATGTGGAGTACTTACTGAATATTATAGAATCTTTGGACCTCAGACCTCCTCCCACATCATTATTAAGAGCTTAGGTAAACTGTTCTATTCCAAAATCACATTTATTTTTTTTTCTTCGCTCCAGCCTTTGAGACTGGCTTCACAGACATGTCTTACAAAGGAAATCAAGAATAATTTACATAATTTCATCATTGCCTTTTTTCAGGGCTTGTGTAGTAACCACTATGACAAAATTTCAAAGATTCTTAAAGTAATTCATGTATTATCTAATTCAGGATGGGCACAGGTCTAAACTAACAGTCCAATCCTTGGCACTAAAATGAAATAACCCATCATAACTCACAATTTTTGTTTTCTTCTATTCTGACCTAACTGCATGTCTTTTCTCTCTCTTCCTTATCTATACGGTACATAAATGATGTTCCTTTCAGCCAATGATGGACCACATATAAGAAAGTGGTTCCATAAATTATAAGGGAATGAAAAACTCCTATCACCTAGTGACACTGTGGCCATCCTTACGCTGTAGCACAATGCATTACTCACATGTTGTTGTGACACTCGTGTCAGCAAACCTGCTGAGCTTCCAGTTGTATACAAGCATAGCATAGACAGTTATGTACAGTACATCATACTGGATAATGATAGTAAACAACTATGTTACTGGTTAATGTATTTATTATAGTAGACTTTTATCATTATTTTAGAGTGTACTCTCTGTTTATATAAAAAAAGTTTGCTATTTAAAAAAAAGTATGCTGTGTTACACCCACAGCAGCCTCAGGCATTTCGTGTTTACTTGTGTTTGATTTATTTTCCCTTCTGTTTGATTTCATCTTGTGTGATTTTATTCATCACGACCCCTAAGCATACCAAATCCGCTGCTAATGTCGCTAGGAAGAATCCACATCGAGTGATTGACAGGGAAAATGAAATTAAAAGTGATTGAGGACTGTGAAGGTGGAAAATCAGTGATGGTTATTGCTTGCCAGACAGGCATGTCTCGTTCCACCAGAGCTGTGATCTTGAAGAACATATGTGGAATCTAATGAACAGACTGAACTGTGGTACATAAATGATGTATTCATAGATGTAACCTTCTATGAATACAGCTTCTTATACAGGGGCTGCTAAAGGAAGTGCTTCCTTGAAGGCAATGAGACTAACAAATATCCCAGAAGGGCCTCTTATCAGATGTGGAGAAACTAATGACCTGGATAGAAGAACAGACCCAGAGCATATTCCTCTCAGGACCATGGCAATCAATCATGACCAAAGCAAAAAGTTCGTATGCAATTTTGAAAGAAAAAGTTGAACATGATTACAATGTTGAATGTACTACCAGCTCTGGGTGATTTAAACAATCCAAGAATCGTGATGCATTGCATAGTGTGAAAGTGAGTGGTGAGTCTGCAAGTGCTGACGTGAAGACAGATAAAGAATTTTGGGAAACTCCAGATAAGCTGATTAAGGAGAAAACTTAACTTGCCAGAGCAAATATTCAATGTGGATGCGACCTCATTATTCTGGAACGTGGATGCCTGAAAGAACTTTCCTAAGGAGGCCAAGTCAATGCCAGGTTTCAAGACCTTTAAGGACAGGATCACAATCTACCTTGGGGAAAATGTTGCAGGCTACATAGTGAAACCCTTTGTGATCTGGCACAGTGAGAATCCCAGGGCCTTCAAGCACTGGTCACACGCTTCCTCTGTACTCCTGGCACACTCAGAAGCCATAAGTGACCCAGATTCTCTCACAAGAGGTACTCCTATGTCTGCAAAATGACGTACAGTACTATTTGGATAATACCATAGCTTTCAAGACTTTGCTAATTGTTGAACAAAGTTCCTGAACTTCCTTCTTTTGTTGGTGATTTTCATCTCAATATCAAAGTTGTATTTCTCCTTCCAACCAATGGGTCAAGGAGCTATAGCAGCTCTTAGGCCTACTACCTTATCCCAGCCTATTGCTGCAACTAAGGAATACACTGAGAAGACATTGATGTAATGCTAGAAAGGTTACATCTATGATTACATCAAGAACTTTGCTTGGGCTTGAGTTGGTCAACAGACAGTGTATGAATCTAAAAGATGACACTTGAGAGGTTCATCCCTGACTTTGCCGAGGATATAAAGGTTGAAAAAGTCAACAAAGCTATAGTTGAGATGACAAACCTTAACTTGGGTGTGGATGAAAATGACATTGAGGCACTTCTAAAGGTAATTTCCAAGTAATTGACTAATGAGGAGTTGTTGGAACTGAAATGGGAACCCATGGCTGAAGAAAAAACAAGAGAAAAGGAAACTGCCAAAGAAGAAAACGTGAAGGGTATAGCAGGAGCTTTTGCAGATTTCAACAAGCTCTTTAAAGGGTTTTTTTTGTTGTTGTTATATTTTTTTTTTGGGGGGGGGGTGAAAACAGGTTTTCATCAATAGAGAGGAATGTTTACAGTGCATTATCTACTTACAAGCAAATCTGTCATGGAAAAGCAAACAAACAAAAAACAACAAGCAAACCACCATAGGCATATTTCAGAAAGGAATGACATCTTTTGGCACCTCCTCAACAAGAGCATCAGGTGGTTTCTCTATATTCTACTTTGGGCTTCCTTACAAAATAGCAGCCTCAAGGCAATTAAAGTCCGTAAGAATGAGTATTCCACCTAAAAGAAGCGAAAACAGCATCATGGCCTAGTCTTCAACAGAAAGGACTTTTATGGCCTGTCCTCAAAAGTCATGCAGCATCGCTTCCAATGCATTCTATTGTTTACAAGTGAGCCACACACCTACCTGAAGGATAGAAGAATTAGATTCTACCTCTTGATGGGGACATAGCACAATCTTATAAAATTATATGGTATGGTAGAAAATATTGTGACCATCTTTAGAAAAAAATGAGCCACAAAATATATCAGGAGTTATGCAGAACCTACAGGAAGAGAACTACATAACGTTAACAACAGTATTTTAAAATATAAGATTTATAAATATATAAAAAGATGCTTCATATCATATATCATCAGGGAAATAGAAATTAAAATAAGATTTTTTTTAAAAAAAGATACTGAAGATGGCGGCAGAGGTAAACGCCTAACTGCAGCCGCACTCAACAATTTCAAAAAATACAACTAAAATATAGAGTGGACACTATCCAGAACTACAGCAAAGTTGACTGACTGGGAATTCTACAACTAGAAGGAAAGAGAAAATCAGAAGGAAAACCAGAGGAGCTGTAAAAGCCTAAGGTACGGAGGCACGGTGCGCGCCGGGAGAGGACGGAGCCGGAGAGGAGGGGCGGCTGAGTGCCTGGCTGGCATTCCCCAGCGGGAAGGAGATAAAAGCTCCGGACTGTGCTGAACCCCAACTCCGACTGCACTGAACCCCAGTTCTTGGTGAGACCCTGGGGTCCAGGCTCATACAGAGGGAATCTGGCTGTAAGGCGGAAGCTAAGCTGAGCGGCGAAAAGCAGAGCCCCTGAGTCGCGCACTTTTGCGCCCAGAGGAGGGACTGTTCGCTGAGCTGCTGGATTGCCCCAGCGGGAAGGACTCAAAAGCTCAGGACTGTGCTGAGCCCCAGTTCTGACTGCACTGAACCCCAGTCCTGGGCAAGACCCTCGGGCTCCAGCCTCATACAGAGGGAATCTGGGCTGTAAGACAGAAGCTCAGGAGAGCAGAAAAGCTGCGCCCCTGAGTCGCGCACATTGTGCGCACAGAGGACAGACTGTTGTTTGGGCCGCGAGATTGCCCTGGCGGGAAGGAGACATAAGCTCAGGACTGTTCTTAACCCCACTTCCAACTGCTCTGAACCCCAGTTGTGGGCCTGTTGGGGGAAAGACTACACTGTCTGGTAGCGGGCGAAGCTCTAGGGCACCTTTCTCTCAGAGGTGCTTGCAGCGAGTACCAAAGGACACTGAGGTACACTGAGACTCAGGAACCTCCCAGGGCGGGGCTAACCGGAAGCCAAGGCTGTAGGTTCCACCCTGAAACTCTGCCCCTTCCAAGCTGAACTCAGAGAGGCTTTTGCAGGTTTCCAAGTCTAGTGGAATAAGGTTGTCTCCTGGCATAGACACAGCTGATCCTCCCAACCTACCAACTCAGGGAAGCAGCGAAAATGCCGAAACGAGGAAACAGATCACAAACGAAAGAAATGGAGGACAAAAAGCGACTGGATATAGAGTTCAAAGCCACGCTTATAAGGTTGTTCAACAATCTCTTAGAAAAGGCGGATAAAATAAATGAGACCTATGAGGATATGAAAAGGGATCAACTAGAAATAAAAAATACATTCTCTGAAATAAAAAATATTATACAGAGTCCTAAAAACAGATTGGAAGATTGCAAGAATCAAGTCCAAGATTTGGAACACAAAGAGCCAGAGGACACTCCTCCACAGAAGCAAGAAGACAAGAGAATCCAGAAAGTTGAAGAGGGTGTGAGAAACCTCTGGGACAACTTCAAGCGAACCAACATCAGAATTATGGGCATCCCAGAAGATGACAGAGAGCAAGATACCGAAAACATATTGAAAGAAATAGTGACAGAAAACTTCCCCCACCTGGGGAAAGAAATAGACTTACAAGTCCAGGAAGCACACAGAACCCCAAACAAAAGGAATCCAAAAAGGACCACACCAAGACACATCATAATTAAAATTCCAAGAGCTAAAGACAAAGAGAGAATATTAAAAGCAGCAAGACAAAAGCAGGTAGTTACCTATAAAGGGGCACCCATACGACTGTCAGCTGATTTCTCAACAGAAACCATGCAGGCCAGACGGGAATGGCAAGAAATATTCAAGGTGATGAATAACAAGAACCTACAGCCAAAAATACGTTACCCAGCAAAGCTATCACTCAGAATAGAAGGCCAGATAAAGAGCTTCACAAATAAATTTAAGCTAAAGGAATTCATCACTGCCAAGCCAGAATTATATGAATTGCTAAAAGGGGTTCTTTAGGAAGAGGAAGAAAATAAAGATAAAAATTATGAACAAACACCAACTATCAACTATCAACAAGTGAGTCTAAAAACCAAGGGAAGTAAAAATCATGATGAACAATATTAACTGGTGAATATAATAGAATCAGAGGTATGGAAGGGGAGTGGACTGATGATTCTTGGGGAAATGGGGAGTGGAGCGGGGCGGGAAGAGACTGAACATAAACTGCATCTATGGATGAGGACAATGGGGGATGGGGAAAGGGCAGAGAATTGAATGGAAACTTGGTATAGGGGAGCAATTGGGGGGGGGGGGATGAGGAACATTTGTAATAATATGAACAATAAAGATTTAGTTAAAAAAAAATAAAAATAAAAAATAAAAAAAATAAAAAAAAGATACTGCTAAACACCAATTGAAATGGCCATGTCTAGGACACCAATAATACCAAATGCTAGATAGGATGTATCACAGTGAACTCTCATTCACTGTTTTTGGGAATAAAAGATGGTACAGCCACTTTGAAAGACAATTTCTCACAAAACTGAACATACTCTTACCATACAATCCAATAATCACACTCTTTGGCATGTAATAAAATGACCTGAAAAATTAGGTCCACACAGAAACCTGCACATGACTGTTTGTAGAAACTTTATTCATAAGTGCCCAAACTTGGAAGCAATCAAGATATACTTCAGTGGGTGATTGAGTAAATAAACTGTGGTACAGCCAGACAACGTAATATTACTCAGCAATAAAAAGAAATGAGCTATCAACCATGAAAAGAAATAAAGGATCATTGAATGCATATTACTAAGTGAAAGATGCCCAGTTTGAAAAGGCTATAAGCTGTATGATTCTTACCACATGATATTCAAAAAAAGGCAAAACAATGGAGACAGTAAAAATATCAGTGGTTGGCAAGGATTAGGAAGGAGGGAGGAATGAACAGAAAGAGCACAAAGGAAGTTCAGGTCAGTGAAACTATTGTGTATGATACCATAATTGTGGATATATTTTATTATACACTTGTCAAAACCCACAGTATCATCACGATAAACCCTCATGTAAACTATGGACTTTGGGCAATGCAGTTTTAACATTTATAGCAAATGTGCCTCTCTGATGTTGATGGTTGCAGAGGCTGTCCTGGTGGTGGTGATAGGGAGCAATGGGAACTCTCTGTATGTATGCTCAATTTTCTGTGAACTTAAAACTTCACTACAAAAATAAAGACTTTTTAAAAAAAAAAAAAAAAAGAGAGAAGGTTTAAGTAAATAGATGTTCTTGAGTGGTAAGACTTGATATTATAAAGATACCAGTGCTCCCAATATAATTTATCAGGTTAGCACAATCTCAATACAGACACCTAAGGGATTACATAGTTGACTTTGAAGAGTAAACTGTTAACACAAGGACTAACTTAATCAAAGAGTCAAAGGACAAAGGAAATGATCGACTTTGTAAGGATGTTATGAGCATTGAAGGTAGTATCAGAGATGGAACACTTAGGAAAAGTCTGGACTAGAACAAGCATTCAATCCACGTTAGGTGCCTTACCATTATTCAAATTAAATAAAATATTATTATGTTTGATGTCATTCTCCCTAAGGTAAAAAAAAAAAAAAATAGAGAATAAAAATTATCAGAGGTGAACTCTCTGAGACTATTATAATCCTGTGGTAAAGAACCCAAAGAGATGTTATGTAAATAGAGGGGAAAGTGAAATCTTTTAAAATAAAAGAAATTAGAACATGTTTGTATGTGTTTGTATGCTGCGCGTGTGAGTCTGTAGAAAGGGGTCAAAAATGATGGTACACGAGGGTTAGAGGATAATTTCTGCAGCCCCTTCATGAGCAGATAATAGAGACTGAGTGTAAGAGCATCATGCACGAAGAGAAGATTGGCTCTGCACTAGCAGTTCATCCCTACTCTTAGGAGAGGGGCAAGTCTAACCCAGGCTCAGACACTAGTCAGGAGGTATATGGTCAAATCCAAAACATTGGCGTCTCTGGGAGCAGTGCCCAAGCACACTGCAGTCTCACAAGCTCCCCTAAAAAAATCCTCATTCTCAACAGAATTTAAAAGCCACTGCTCTGTATGTCACATGCATCTGACATATGCATTTGGGAAAACTGAGACCAGAAGAAATGTAAATAATTGCCCAAGGTCCAACAGCTCATTTGCAGAACTAGTTTCTAGCCTTTTTTTTTTTGCTTTCACAATACAAAATTAATCAATAAAATAAGTTTTATAAAGAGTTATTAAGGGTTATTCCATAACCATTTAGTCATTCAGACTTAATAACAACAATCTAAATCAAATTGTCCAGCTTTTCCAATTCACTGCTAATAGAGCACTAGGGTAATGATATTAAAACCTAAATTGAAGAAGAGTTACTGGGCTTGGAAACTCTCTCAAATCCCAGAAATATGAATATGAATAGTTCCCTACATTATATAGAAATAATTCCATTTAATATTTAGAAAAAGAGGTTTTCTATGCCATTTATTAAACATTGATGACTCATTTAAGATACAATTTTACAGTTATTTGCTAAAGCAGTTTTCCTGAGATATAGATTCAATTGTTGTCTCTCATTGTCTCACCAGTTTCAGATTTTACTCACTTAAAGAAATTACCACTTTGGCACAGATAAGCACATGTATGCTTAGCAAATACATGTTTAATGAAGAATCTTCTTCAATGTGTGGAATGCAAAGCCCTCTCATACCAACATTTCTCCATTATAAATTTGGAATATATATATATTTTTTTTTCATGCACCACTATCCTTTCAAAAGGATCATAGAGGAAGGTCGGCAATGTTAGTATTAAGACAAAAAGTAGAAAGCACACACCTTAAAACCCAGATAGCTGAAGACCTTTAGCCTGAGGTAACTGAGAACAGGGGATGGATAAAGGAATAAACAGTGACCATCTCCCATGGATAGCAACTAGTCAACCCAATTAGCTTTTTCCTCTCTGTTGAAAACTGAAATGCATGTAGTAAAGAAGAGTTGCAAAGACAGCAGCAAGAAGAAAGCAAAAGTCATAATTTAGAGTAAAGCAATGGAGTTAAGATGAGTCAAAAATAGAATCCAAGAAGCACTTAGAAGAGAAAGGAAAAGCCAGTAGCAGGAGTCATAAAGAAGCCGAAGATAGACAGTAGTACAGTAGTAGACAGACGAAGCAGAGCTGTGTTGCCAATTTGTGCTTTTGTCCCTGGAGCCACTGTCAAAGTTTTAAATAAATGCTCTCAGCAGATGAGGGGCAGACTGGTCCCGAAGTGTGCGCAGATCTCATCCCTCGGGGAAGCCAAAGGCCTGAGAATAACACAAGATTACCAAGGAGCAGCCAGCCCCTTTGCCTTAAGGCGGGACTAGCTCTGTGGCATAATGAACTCCCCATGGGAGTAGCCTTAAATTCATCTCCAGCTTTGCTTTGCACCTTCTCTCGCTCCCCTTCCCCAGAGAGCATTCCTTCAAAACACCCACACAGGAATCCCACCTCGGGCTGTTTCTAGGGAATCCAACCTACAACACCTACTAAGTGCCAGACACAGTGCCAGGCACTGGGAATAGCAATGATGAGCAATACAGGCTCAGCTCTTCCACCTGGAACTTCTAGATTTGACAGGAGACAGGAGATAGACAAAAAACAACAAAAAACTATTAAACTATAATTTCTACTGCTCTGATAAAGAAAAATGATCCTACCAATGAAAGGTAGCATCTGGAAAACTACAGAATTCAGAGTCAACTACAAGATTCCAGATGGATGATTAAAAATTAGAGTTAACACTGAAGAGGTCAGATAATCACAACCAAGGTACAAAAGAGTGCCATTTATTGGAGATAACTCCAGTCTCCTACCTCACATTCAGAGTATCATTTCTTTTCCTTCACAATACAGACTTTCTACTTTTTCTATTAATCCAAAAAAAATCTATTTTAAATTGGAGACTCAGAAAATATCTGCATAATGCATTATATGTGTGTGCTGGGAATACAGTAAGTAAATACATGGGGAGAGAGAGCATGTGAACACACCCCAGGGAAAACATTTAGGACTTGCCCCATGTTTTCAGTAACTTCTACAAACAAAACTGAAATGCAAAGATGCAAGGCTGTAATAGTTTTTTAAGTAAGCCAGAGTTCCCGAGCTACCTGGATGAGTAACCACGAGGGTTAAATAAAAGCATTTCCCTATTACCTACAATTTTCTTATTAGGTGACAGAAGACAGGGCATCTGGCCTTCCAAACTAAGACCTTAGCTATAGGGGAGCCCAGAGAGTTTGTTTTAAAGGTGAAAATCAAATACAAATACACATGACAGTGGCTACAGTAAAAGGGCTACACCGAAAGGAACTGCATTGGGATTTGCTTCGAGTGTCCTCGAGCCGTGGGGCATCGTCTCTAAGCTGCATTTTCAGGAGGCACAGTTTACTGTCTTCATCTTGGAGATTTCCTCTTCTGAAAATGTGCTGCATGTGGAAAATCTTCCCGGAGGAGTTCTCCATTACTGATTTCCTTCAGCAGGAAAATTTCTCAGCGGCAGTGCTGGAATCGTGCCCAAGAGGAAGATTTTGAGCTACTGCTACTATTTATCGAGGCAGACCAGGCTTGGAGCAGTGATTTTAAATAAAGGCTTTAAAACACAGAGATAGTACTGCTTTCTTCTGGTTCTTTGGGCTAGTACTGCTGGGCCTTCGTTTTTCTCCATGATACCCAGCTCAACCGAGATTAAGCTGTCCCTTCTGGAAGAGTTATCAGAGGAGCAAAAATGATCAGCATAGTGATAACATTGGGTGATATAGCATCATGGGCTTTGGGGTCCGACAGCCTAGAGACAAGTCCCAATTCTCCCACTAACTGATCAAGTAGCCTAATTTCTCTGTGCCTCAGTTTTCTCATTTGTAACATGAAGATAATAATAGGACTTATTCATAAATGGTGTTAATTAAATGTGATCTTAAAGGCACAGAACTTAGCATGCTGATCGTTGATTATTGCATAAGAAGTGCTCAACACCTTTATGTATTCCACCTATTTGAGAAGCATTTATTGAGTGTCTACTATATGTCAAGCATTATACTACCCCTGCACTTATGAGGTCAACTTTCTAGTGGAACATTATCTAGAGCTAGATGATGTGATTATGATGATGATGATGCTGATGATGATGGTGGTGATGAAAACAAAGCACAAACAGGAAATTGTGAGGTCTCCCAGAATAACCACAGTGATTTGCTCTTCAAAGTTTCATCTCAACTACTCTTAAAAGTCAGGCAGTGTTATAATTGAGATTTAACCGACTCCCTCTTCGGGATGAATTGAGCTGAATTGTGTCCCTTTTTCTATACCACAAAGGACCTCCTAAGCTAATTAATGCTATAAACAAGATGGGAGGGGAATTTTGCCTGCATCAGAGAACAGTTATTTTCAAAGCACTTTCACATATAATTTTCAAACAAGCGTCCTAATTGCAAAGTAAACCGAAGCCAGCATAGCCGAGCCTGGCTATGTACTCATTACCACTTGCCATTATCCACTCATTAATGCTGATCTTGGAATTGCCAAAAGCCCGCTCAGCCTCATCGTAACTACTGTGCTCAAAAGCAAGGAAGCAAAAT